>OY759229.1:48515256-53315256 GCA_963662185.1 Eilema griseolum | reverse complement strand
AATCATCGCATAATTCAAGAATATCACACATTGCGCAAATTTTTCATACGTCAATCCGAAAAATGACGGTGGATTTTGTATTAATGCACGGTGTAAAAATACAGGGTATCCGTAGCGTGTTAACATCCGTACCTGCACCAGGAGAACAGAATCCATAAAGAGGTTCTTCCGATTTTTCAACACCATTAACCGAATCTGTGGGAATCCTGTATTATTTAGGAAGAGATACTCTCATCTATCACATTATCTTGAATAAATATTAAAAAATACTACTGTAAAATGGTACATTTATTTTCGTTTATACAAAACAGTGCGCTAGTGCTGCTACGGATGTCTTTGTATTTATAACAAAGTCAGACAATGCACTGCATAATGTGTATACTTCTTATCATTTTTGTGTAAAAATAATAATTATTATAATGCATACTATAATAAACTTCTCTGAACATCGTAGTTGTGGAAATTAAAATGCACTTGATTAACCACCCTATTTAACTTTAATGCTTACAGATGTGGGAATATTGTACTGGAAGTTTTTTAATGAGGAGATAAGTAAGTAGGACGTTACATTTTCTTCTCCATATTGTGCAACGAAAATCTGTTGATAATTTTGCATTATTGTAGACTATTCTGTTCAAGAATCATATTCATTTGTGAATACTTATGAAAGAAATTGTATTTAATTTCCTTGGATTGTTAACCACATTTTGTTGTATTACCTACACAACATAATGTGGGCTTATACATAATTTACTAACGGCAGACAAAGAACATAGAAATAATTGGACACAATCGTCAGCTTCCCTTTCTGTTTAAATATTCAAACGCTATAAGTATTTTAATTTATTACAACACTATTTATCTCTGCCACTTGATAAACCTGACACTGTCACAGCGTATCTTGCCAAAGAGCCTTATAATATCAAGTAGTGAAATCAATCTTCAAAAAGGTAATAAGGCAGGACCAAATAATTACTTATAGTGAAAATTAACTACCACATTGTTAAACATAAATAAAATCAACAAAAATACCAAATCACATTTATGAATTAGTATTTGCACTTCTTTGTATAACATATCTTAAAAATTAAATTGCGGCTCGACAGGTGAGATGGAGATTTTCGTCCTAATAAAGTTCGTCGATTTTAACACTGTCTACGCGCACCAAACACGGTGTTGAACACAGAACGGGCACAGCGTGTTTACATCCGCATCAGTACCAGGAGAGTAGAATTATGCATAAGTGTCGTGCAATATAGTGGCAACATGAGCGAGAGAAAAACTAATAGATTGGAAAGAAATAGAGATATAAAGTGAAGGTACCCTTGTAGGGGAAGCTTGGCAATGTCTAAAATGAACTCCTAACTACCTCTGGCAGTCTGGTTGTTGTGAATTTCTCAAAACATGTGACTCGTTTTCTGATCTGGGATTCCAGCGTCATCGTGTGTGAAAAACATTTCTTCCATCTCACACGATAAATGTGGGTCAGCTCAATATTCTCACTTGGAAAAGTCAACTTAAAATACTCCCATGACTTGCCTGAAGTTACGGAAATAAAAACTACTTCACACACATTAAACTACTTCAAAACTTTACGATAGTAAACCATCAGTCAAAGAATCAATTTCATTGATTCAGTACATAAAGAGCCCATTTACGATTATGTCAGGAAATATTCTGAAAATGTTAAATAATGTATAAATAAACCATAGGAAAATTAACCTCTCCCTGATTCGGTAAGTTAGTTCTACTGAAAAGATACCACCAAGAAACTCAGAGAACTAAATTAATCTAGATTAAATCCATCGATTTATAATGGAAGTTTCTCTCACTGAAGCGGGGCAATCAATGTAAATGCCACAGTAATGACAGTTTTGGTTATTATTCAGCCCAAGTCAACTAATAGACTGATCGACGAAGTGTCCACCTTATATATATGAAAAAAAAAATTGCGATTTTTTGCACTATTCTTTAGATTTGGTTGGACAAAACGAATAAATGCTTGGACTTTTTGTAAGTAATTGCTATTCAAAAGTAGCTTACACCAAGAAAAACTTAGTGTGTGTGGTTTGTATATTTGAAAAACAAATCAATCAGATTTTGAATCCTTAAATTTGCTGCTAGTCAGTTAAGTTGAGCTTTTAGTTCAGTTTCGGAATATTTCAACCTGTCACATACAAACATGACATATCATATTAAGTGGCTCTTTGTAGCTGAATATTTATTAAGCGGTCCAATTTAATGATACAAACTATAATGACAACAAAGTCTACCCTAATTGTGACCGCAATGAAAATGTGGAACGATTAGGTTAAAAAAATGAACGATCGCGTTTAGTACTAGGAACTTATAAACCAAAAGATTAATAAATTGATACTGAGGGTGAAAAACGTACTGCTACAGCTACATGGCATTTTCAACCACAATAATTCCATTTAAAGTCTATTATTCTTTGTCTGTAATTTTTAGTTACAATTTTTCATTAGAAATCGTGATGATGGTGAAACGCGAATTACATGCTTTTTTGCCTAAATATTAGCTCTTTCTGACATAAAATGCTGAAATTTTTTATTGTAAAATAAATAAATAGAAATTTTCTTTATGAATCAAGTTAATTCATATTAAATATCTTATATTTTAAGTGATAAAGTGGTATTTGATCGCAGTGAGAGCAACTCACCGTTTTTTCACGCGCACATACGCTATTGTTTGTGTGTGTGCAGAGCGTCAAACAAATCGGTGGTTTAAGTGCGTGTGTGTTGGAAGCAATTATTATGGAAGTTAATGATTTTCATTGGTACAAACCAATTAATGAGTTGCCTAGAAAAACAGAAACTATTATTAGGTACTCAATAAACTAAAATAAATAAAGAAAGTATTTACATAAATAATGTGTCGTGAAATATCGCGGCATCATCACCGACCAGTTACGTTCCCAGAAGTTAATTTTAAAAAAATCGTACCTATAAACCACTCAAAGTAAGTAGAGGCCTACATTATAACTCATATTATGTATAATTAGTATCTTTTTAATCATATCATATAAAAAACAATTAATTCACAAATTTAAAATAAACCCAAAACATTAAAGTTTATTAATTAAATCAATTTGGAGTCATTCCTAAAGTACATAACGTAATTAGAGATTGCCATCTCACTACAAAATTAACATAGCATCTTAGTTAACCTCCACAACTCATTGGCAGACAACCACACGTCATACTTGATGAGAAGTGGTTACCGCGGTCAATGGACGTAAGCAATACAAGGGGCGCTATAGTCGCGCTGCCGTCCTTTTTATTTTAGGGTACTGCCCGTTGTGTTAGAATCATAAAATTTGGGGAGAAGCAAGGTCCTATAGCAAAAGTAAAGGGAAGAGTTCAAAAACCGGAAATATGTAATAAAATAATAAATAATATAACATTTAAATGCTGGCGTGCATACTCCTGTGGTGATCTTTAGTACCACTATTATTGATATACTTGATATACAGCTGGCATGACGCTGAACAGAATGACGTCCAGCTAAGAACCGAAGAACATTATAAACATGTTATTTTTTTTTAATTGTATTTTTAAGTATTATTTGTGTCTTCTGAATTCCGAAAGAATTTGATGGTGATAAACTTAACGATGAGAATTATGATAATCATATCACATCCAATCATATATAATATTTATGCGGAGCAGTTTTAGAATTAAAACTTGAATGTTTATGTTTGTTTGCTCAGCGTACCGATCGATTCAAATTTTAATTGTAAAACTGCTCCGCATGCAAATAAATATATTTGTAGCATAAAATACCACGAAATATATTATCGAAGCGCGCTGTCCCTTTAGTGTTCTGTGTTTCAATCCTGCAATCTAAAATACGCTTCACATTGGTGATTATTTGGTTGAGCTCAGTACTTCGAAGCCGATAGGGATGGAAAGTGATTCCCTTGTCCGAAATTAGCCTCATTTTGGACCATTGTGCGTGCAGAGTACCGGCTAATGTAGCTAGCCTAGCTCAGCCCAGAAGCGCAGAAGCTTACTGGGGCTTCACAGGCTTCGCGGAGCGACCTCACTGTCCCAAGGATTTGTAATCGTTGATAGGCTACTGCCAAGCGTTCCAGTTTTACGTGGACGGCCATTTCCTCGGCAACAAAACACCCCCCTGCAAAGGTGACTGTCTGTAACCCCGATAGTGGAGGGTGAAAAACGTACTGCTACAGCTACATGGCATTTTCAACCACAATGTTTCCATTTAAAGTCTATTATTCTTTGTCTGTAATTTTTAGTTACAACATTTCATTAGAAATCGAGATTATGGTGAAACGCGAATTACATGCTATTTTGCCTAAATATTAGCTCTTTATGACATAAAATGCTAAAGCCTGTTATTGTCCCCATTATTGTTCTTAGACTTGTTCATTCTGGTTTTTGAAAACTAGAAAATTTGAAAAAAGAAAATCCTTGAAATATAAATTTTCAATTTTTTTATAAAATAAAGCATTTCGTTTCATAATCCAGATAAAATAAAGAGCTGAAAATTGGTGGGGATACACTAATACAAAAGAAAAATCAAAAGTCCTCATCGATTGGACTTGTGCAAAACTTGTGACTTGGTTCCAGTAGTGAAATCCACAGTAGAGTATACAATAGTTTACAGTCCACTTATGTGACGTCACGGTATTTTCCGGGTGTGGAAAGACAGTTTAAAAAAATATTATAATACAGTTTTATTTCTTTTAAAAAATAAAATAATGTTTATATTGAGTAAAATCCCCTATCTCTCCAGTATTTAAAGTAAGGTCAAAATGTAAGGTAGAGTAAGACAATACAGACTCTAAGATGTTTGCTTTGAGTCTGTATTGTCTCGCCATCTGTTGGCAGTTTTCCTAATTACAGCCTCCAATATCCGCCACATTGCTAATAGTTTTATTTCTATATGGAATGCTCAAACATGCAGCAATCTGCTATCACATGAACGATCCGGGACTAACAATTTTCTCTGAACTTTTCTATAAATATTCTAAGTTTAGGAATGCCAAGCTTTGTTGTCATTCTCAAGCGTTGAAATGTCTAGGGGAACAACACCATTTATTGATTCGCTCCTTACGTAGGTGAGTGAAATGAAATATCTGCTGTCTCTCACAGACAAGACCTTGAACTTGAACCGACAGGCTGAACTTACGAGTATAAACGCAGGTGCTAATTTACATAAATTTGCCATTCTTATCTTTAATGCAGTAGTGGTAGGCTTCATATTTATTTGCTCCGCACTCAGACGAATAGTCATCAGACATCATGCTCTCGCATTCGCACATATTTGTGAAATCTCTTTTGAGTTATGATTCCTTAGTATATACGGGAGTACTATTTTTGCATATATTTATATTGTATTCATCTATGTCTATGTTATTAAAAGCAACCAACGAATACAAACGGGGTAAAGTTTAAGCTATGTTATTTTCATAAATCGATCAATTATAATATTTATTTCAATTTAAATGGCTAAAACATGGAGATGTACAGGCCCTGTTTTTTGACCCAGCAAGCGAGAGTGTTCGTTTTGACAAGGTGGCCGATTTTGCTTTTGTCTCTGTGTGTTTGTTTATCAGTACTGGTATAGAGGGAGCTTTTCTTAACTGATTTTCACCAAGCACAAATATTCTTTGATTTAAAACTCAACATTTATCGAGAGTTTTTTTGATAGGAAGGAAAATGAGGGAGTAAAAGGAGGTAGTGTGCTTTCGCGTTATTTGTGAACGTGTCTAGATGATTATTAACTTAAACATAAAGGGCATGATTTTTCACAGGTTGTTGTTGCAAAAAAAAAATGCATCGTCAAAGAGAACTTCGTTATAAAAAAAAGATGAGAGAAAAGGGGGGGAAGTTTAGTAGTACACTTTAAGAACGCATCGGCATTAGATTTTCGTGAAATTTCCAGGAGTGTTTCAAGTGAGAAAACAAGTATTGTTTTGTAAAGATTTGGATACTTTTAAGTGCCCGGTTAGTGGCGGAAAATTGTGGCAATAGGTGCTCGCAAGGTCAGATGTTCACTGAATTACTAGTTTATATCGAAGTTTGCTTGTTACGACGCATGGTTTCTTTTTTAACAACAACCTATGAGGAATCATATCCTTGATGTTTCAGTCCATAAGGCGATAACAAACTTCAACAATCTCGTCCACCCCCATTTACCATCCTATCAAAAAAGCTCTTGATAAAATCGAATTTTAAATCAAACAACACGTGTGCTAAGTTTGGTAAAATTGGTTAAGAAATGCGCCATCTAAACCTGAGCTGACAAACAATCTGACAAAAGATGAATCCGCCACCTTGTCGAAACGGAGACTCTCGCTCGCTATATAGGTACAGTAAAAGTTGTTCTTAATTATTTGAAAATGGGTTTTGGTGTTAAACGTCAGAAAAAGTCAGAAAATGAATCGATCGGCACACTGAGCAAATAACTATTAAAAACTTTTGCGTGCATACATACATAGAGTCACGTCTTTTTCAAGTATGGTAGGCAGAGACAACAGTTTTTTACTTGCCATGATCCTGATAATACACGAAATATATTTATCGGAGCTCAATGAACCAATGCTTCACATTGGTGATTATTCAGTACAGCTAGGTGTTAGTGAGCCTATAGGGATAGTGGAGGTCCTACTCTCTCCATTATCCGTATCGCTCTGACGAGCGTTATTACACTCACTACAACTAAAGACTACCACGCATGCATGAACCCTACCACCATCTGAGTGAGTGAAAAAGGAATACATTAGAAAGTAATAGAATTAGGCTTTCGCCCGCCCCAAGTCTACCATTTAGCTCCTAGCCGCCTCTGGTCACCTGGTACACAATGTACAGAGACAGGGACATGCAATGCCCATACCGATGAACAATTCTTCGGCGTCAAAAATGAATGAGGAATATGTGAAATAATAACAGCATGAGACTTGCTATATATGATAGGAAATTTAGTGAAAACAATGGGAAAAATATGATAAACATGCTATGAAGTACGGCAACCCCGTACTTCATAGCAGGTTTATTATATGTTTATTTTTATTTATTATATTTTAAAAAAGGGGTTCATTTAATGGGAAAATGGTTCACCACGAATTGCAGTGAAACTAAACTTTTTAACGAAAAAAGTTAAAAATATTATAGATATAATATTATAGTATTAGAAGTTATAAAAGTTATAGGTAATAGCAAGCTCTAGTTGTGTTTCAACAATTTTTCACATAACCCGACAGTTTTCGAGTTAAATTGCATAATTGTGTTTTGTTTTTGGGTTGTGGTTCGCCTGATGGTAAGTTGAAGGCAAAGTCTCAGAAAAGAGGGTCTCTATTACATACAAATATCTATAGTTTGTATCGGTACTCTTGTAAAATCAAGTTGTGTGACCTACTGGTTACCATGTATCGGTATTCTCAACCATTTATTTTGATTTTGCTTGAGTTTGTAATATTTAAGGAATAAGTTTTGGTTGTTAAGTTTCAATAAAATCAGTAATTGTATTGTAATACTTGTGAGGGTTTGTTTGAAAATTATTATAAATGTTGAGATAAAGACCCAATTGCTGTTATTGCAAAAGGAGTAAAATGAACTATGTTATCATAAGTTTTAAGTCACAATATTGCATTTTATCGAAGAGATAGCTACGTGCGTCAATGTGTGTACACACACATATTGAGTAGGTACTTTATGGGTGTTGAATATTTCGCACCTGTAAAAGATAGAATGAAATAAGGTATTCGTTCTGTTCACCATTTAGTTTCACACACTATGGGATTTTTTATTCGCTTAAGTTATTAATAGGCAAGACAGTACCGCAGCCTAAAACGCGCCGTCACGTTTCTGGAGGGAATGGTAACACTAAGACTGCAACTCAGCTGCCTTGGCGATGCAGTAAGCAGTGTCTTTTCGTTGCCTTTATGGCCTCATTGTGATAATTTACATTTAGGTACGTTGAGCAATTTTTCGTGAAGTAAATAGTTTTGACTTTTTACACAGACTGATTTCACTTCTATCAGCATTTCCAGAGTGCCACAGTTTATTTTTCACGTCGGAATAATGTTTATTTGTTACTAAATAGGTTCTTATTATTAACAATTTTTTAACTTTTGAACGGATCATCGTAGCTATATCGAGTTTAGATTCATTTTATTCAGCGTTTCATTTCACACACAATGCAACAATTTATTTACCTAAATAATTCATAGGCTCGTCTGTGACGCAGTGTAACTTGGACCGAGGCGCTGTTAGCGGTAACAGAGCTACAAGTCATTGTACCGGTGGCGCAATGATAGATTGTGCGGCTGTTGTCTAGGAGGTCTGAAGTATCATTCCTACTTCTAAAACAGAGGACAAGAGTTTTCTTCACTCGACAGTTAACACGACCGGTAGAGGGCTTTAGGTATTTTTGTAGTTGCATGGGACATATTATGGTTTACAGACTTGGAGAAATGCGCGAGTCGCAACAAACACACACACAATACTTTGGCGAAAAATATACTTCATATTGTATGGTTCTACACTTTAATATTATTTCATATCTTAATATTTGTAAATATTTTATGATATCAAGTGCTTTTGACCGCGAAGAGAAGAAGAACTGCGGTAGCCTAGTGGTATGGGTAATGGACTGCTGAAACGAGGTCTCGGGTTCGATCCCAGGTTTTATTATGGCCTACACCTATGACTTTTCGATGCTTTTCGAAGTTATGTGTGTATTTATCGCAGGTTTATAAGTGCCCGGTTAATGGCAATAGGCTCGCCACCTATTACATTGGGACCTAAACATAAACTGGCGAAATGTGAATGCTAGCACCTCTGCCTACCCCTTCGGGGATATATAGGCGTGAGTTTATTTATTACTTTTGACCTCCGCTAAATAAATCAAATCCTTTATAACTTTTGAACGGGTTATCGTACTTATCTTGTGCTTGGATTCGTTCTGTTCAGCATGTGATTTCACATACAATGGGATTTATTATTCGCCTAATTTAATAACAGGCCAGTCAGTGGCGCAGTGAGTAGCATGCTGCTGCAGCTCTGTAGTGAACGGTTACTCGAAGACTTCAACTCAGCTGCCTCGGCGGAGCGTCTCAGTAGCCACTGTGAATGATGTGTACCTACTTAGGTTGGCCTTATTTTTCCCGTAAGACAAAAACGAAAATTATGGACGTAATGTTTCTAATCGAAAACTTATACTGGAGCGTTGGGCAATTTTCATAGAAAAAAACTAGAGTGAACGTATACAACGAAATAGTTTTTGAATTATATACGGCCAATGGCAGGTAATATCTGTTACTTCAATTATGACAATTCACATTTAGACACATTGAGATAGTTTTATGCAGTAAATAGTTTTTATGAAGACAGTTTTCACTTTTGTTAGCATTTTCAGAGTGCCAGTTTTATTGTTCATGCTGGAACAATATTTAGTTTGTTACTTTCTTATTTCGTAATTTTAACGGCTTTTTAACTTTTGAACGGTTTGTCGTTGTTATATCGAGTTTGGATTCATTTTGTTTAGCGTTTCATTTCACACACAAGAAAAATAATAATTCACCCAATAAATACAAATGCACATCTGTGACGCAGGGTAACTTGAGCCGAGGCTCCGTCAGCAGTAACAGAGCTACAAGTTATTGTATCAGTGCCGCATTGAAATCCAAGCAAAATAAAGATTTGAACTGGCATAAATTCGCATGGAGTTGAAAATTAGTAGGGATCTGAAATACACCATAAAACCAAATTTATTAGTTTCCATCGATTGAACGGCTGCATTTTTTCATTTTTCAAGGTCATAGTCAAAATTATTGTATTCGTGCATTTTTCTCGTAAACAGCCTGCTATTGTAAAAGTACGTTGGATAAAGTTGTTGATCTTGTACCTTTGGAACATACAATCAATTAAATAATTCTAGATGGCGCTGTACCGCACTGCGTATGCTAATGCTTAGCCAGTAGACAACGCGACCCGCCGCTTCAGGTACTACTGAAGAAGAAGAAGTTTGTGGAAAACGTTCGCAAACGGAGGTCGAGGATGACCAGCAGCATCTAGCTGTTACATATATTATATCGCCGAATGTTACCTTTTTTATACGGAATACGTCAATTAGACTTTGCCTCGCCTGATGGTAAGCTGTAGGCAAATTTGAAGAAAAGAGGGTCACCATTACAAACATATACCATGTTTCATTGGTGGCACTCAGCTTCAGCTAAAGGACCCGGGACTGTAGGAAGAAAGAAATCATATAGGAATTTAAACTATCATGGTCACTGACATCAGTATCAGAATAAACGGGATATAAATATCGGAAACTCAAAATAATGAAACATGGTAAATATCCCGTTTATTCTGATACTGAAAGAAATCATATTTTTTATTATTTTAAAAATAATAAATATAACCTTTACAGACTTGAAGACGGTGTCTTATTTTTATAAAATATAAATGTGTTTACGTTAATATTCTCAAAGTATTGACTAACTATTCCCTAACAAAATATAAACAAAAACAACACACACTTTTTTGAGTGCAGAAATCTCTTCGAGCAGCTCACCGGAGTAAGCTCACGAATAAACAAACATTGCATATAACTTAAAATTGTACCTACACCGTAGACACCTAGTCGGTGTGCCTACACCGTAGACTCCTATTTAAGGCGGGATGAAGCGTTGCTATGGCGACGGTTCAGTTCGATGTCGATGGCTGTGAAATAACAGGAGAGCAGAGCGGCAGAGGAATTGAAGCACGCGAGTTTTAATACCTCCTGATATGCTCAACTATTTGCCAAGACAAATCGACTTTTAAATTGTGTGTTTCTAATGTATGCATGTACATGGGAATGCAGAATACATACGCATCGTAGGTCTGCGCTACTGAACAGCATACATACAACAAACATCTGGCTAAAATGTAGTTCCAAGATTTGACCCGAATAAATTACAAATATTGCAACTGGTCAGCAGTGAACATAGGTTTATGCAGGCTTTGTAGCTCCATTTATGTTTCTGACAAAAAAGTATCAATACGCAGACAGACACACCATGGAGCGATACTTTAAGGGTACGGTAAATACCTCATATATTGAATGAATTGTTTGAATCTCGGCCAAACCGATTTAATATTTTTCCTATCTTAATCAAGTTCCTCGTAAAGTGCGGTTAATGGACAAAACTATTAAAAAAGTCCTTTGCTGCACTAAAAAAATACTAAAAAATCAACCACGCCATCTGATAGAAGAGGCTTGCAACTGGTCGTGACCTTGGAACGCTCAACAGGCAGTAGCACCACTTTTCCTCCCGAGAAATATAATAATACGTCAGCACGTTAAAAGAGGGCAGCACTTCTGAAAAATTAAAAAATAGAACCTTTTTATTTCTATATCCTATAACATATGATCAGTTCATAGAGGCTCATGGGTCTTCTTTGGTACATTGAAAACCGTATAGAACGCACTCTCTGCTATACCTTTTTGCCTCCTCCGTACCAAGATTACAGACAATGTTTGGCTGCATCTATTATTTTCAGCCTAAATCTTTGCGAACATGTTATATAATAGTGAAAAATAAACTTAATAAATACTCGCTTAAAGTTAAAAGTAAGATTATAAGTAATTTAACGTATTAAAGGAATACACAATAATGTTAACGAGAATTAACGCGATCTTGGTACAGGGACATACATATCTTTGGTTTGCCTGACGTTTCGACCAGGTTACATCGACTGTGGTCACAGGCTGACTATATCATGGAATGCAATAGTTTAAAAGTGATTAAGGAAGTTATTTTATTTCTACATTTATTTTTGAAAAGCAAAAGGAAGTTCTAATCCACTTGAGGGGGGAATACCTCAATTGGTTAAACGAACTCAGACGTGAAAACTTTGGATGCGATTGAGATTAGTGCTAGGATTAAAAAGAACAAACATTTCAAGGGGCAACTTTTTGAATGGCAAGGCATGTATGAACCATATTGTTACGCCACGGGCCGCGCAGTTCTGTGGGATTTTCATACACTAAAGTGCCCTCGGTACACATTCCTCTGCACCTTATAAGGATCAAATGGAAAGTTTTTTCTGTACCACGATGCTCCAAAAAAATCATGACAAAAACCTGAAATAAAATACGTTTAACTAACTAATGACCAAAAAGCAATTCATAACGTTTCATTTCATTTGTACTAAAAATAATACTACTTTGTGTATTGAACAGTTTAAAATTAGCACAACAAGTGCCCCATTTAGCTGCGGGAATGAAAGTCATCGATATTCCATTTATTTACGTACAATAATAGGCGTAATGTCATAGTGTGTGTGTGTGCAGAATATACGAGCAAGAACCAAGCGGTTCGAAGACTCTTTTCTTTGCCGCACCACCAAGACCTGGAATTTATTACCAGCACACGTGTTTCCTTCTTCCTACAGTTCCAGGGCCTTTAAGCGGGGCGTGAAAAAGCATCTGATGAGGCCGCCAAGTTGAGTGCCACCATTGTAGCACTTAGTGTCTGTAATGGTGACCCTCTTTCCTGAGACTTTGCCTTTAGCGCCATCAGGCGAGGTGAAGTCAAGTTGGCGGCATATATATATAAAAAAAAAATAGCAATATAGTTGATTACACTTGGAAAGTAGAATTTGTAGTTGATACATTCTCGATATTGCAAAAGTTGTTATATATGCTTTATCTTCCTAGTACTGAAAGCGAACAGCCGATCGAACTATGAACATTCACTTTCATTTCAGACATCGATGATAAGTAACGCAAAATATTTTTAGGGATTTTTAAGAATGTGCACCTAAATGGCCTCATGTAAAAGGTTCGTCAATGTCTGATTTGATTATTAGATACGATAATTTTAACGTGAAGTGTGATCTGCATTGGCTGTAAAATATCTTGAACCAAAATATGACTCAATTTTCTCTAAAGAATAATTACGGCCATAAATAAATATTTGATTAAAAAATGCCAAGAAGTATTATCACACTTATTTCCTTCCGGGATTTTGTAATCGCAATTTCTGTTGGTGCTTTGGGCAGTTATCACGTGTATATGTGTATATTTGTGCCTATTGTCTGGGGTATACATACTGTATAGTTTTTTTATATTAAATCTACACTTTCATATAAGTACACTAGACTTTCGGCTGTCGAATTGCAATTCCTCAGTGCACTCAACTTTGAGCTAAGCTCACCCTTGGACATTCAATGTCATATTTTTGTATTAATGTCATTTATGTGCACAGTAAAACATAACATTACATAACATAAACTCACGCCTAGGCAGGGGTACTAGCACCCACATTTCGCCAGTTTATGTTTAGGTCCCAATCCGCTTGTCATTAACCTAGCACTGTACAGTAAAGTAAAAATATAAATGTACACGAATAAACCTCCTTTTGATATTATTATTTTGGATTTAATTTCCAAAATGTTGAAATCCCATAATGTTGAATTCTCAATAAGTGGAATTCAATAACTAAGGTTGAATTTTTGAGACCTACAATGTTGAATTTCATTTATTAAAATGTTGAATTCTTAATTTGTTGAATCGAATCGTAACAAAACCTATCATTTTCTATGCTCTCAAAATAGATAGAACGAACACAACGTCATCTTTAAGAAGTAGCACGCAACTGGTGCCTATGGATAGTGTTGGAAGCCTGCGCTCATCAAGCAGTGACGCCACTTTTCCACCCGAGACATGTCATAATTCGTCACCATATTAAAAGAGGTCAGCACTTCTGAATATATAAAACATTCTGGTTTCTCTATACATATAAGTCGATGCTTAAATACACGAAACATGTTATATAAAAATGAAATATAAATATAATAAATGCTAGTTTGAAGTTTGAGACAAATATAAAGGTAAAAAACTATAATAGGTAAACTCTTTAACTGTTTTTACAATTTTTTTGAATCGCAAAAGGAAGGTCAAATTAGCTACTTGCGGGGGGGTTCGACATCAGTCGAAACTAAATCAAGGTTCTTTTTATGATTTTTCTCAAATATTTGTAATTTATTATTGCATTCACTTCAACTTATTAGATTATAGGGAATTAGACTGGCTCCCTATCAGCACCAGCTTACGCTGTAGCTACGGACCTTCCCGTGAAAACATTCCAATTTCACGACCGCTATCTAACAATCGGAAACACGTCATCGGTGCGAACAGGACAAGCAGTTGTTTCATCTCACGTCCTTATCGCACTCGTGCTAGAAAGCGGGCTTGTATGAACCATTTTTGTTACGTCACGGGTGGCGCAGTCGTATGGAACTCTCATAGACTAAAACCAGCACGGTATTCCTTCATCTGCACTTTATTAGTAACATAGAAACTCAGATGGTGAAATAAAATATATTTACAGATAAAAGAAAACACGTATTGAAAGTTAGTGACGAAAAAAAGTTGTTACGCGCGGGAAGCACCTCACGGATTCTTTCCCCCGTTCTTCGCGCATGCCCAGTACGCGGCAGTGACCAATATGCTTCAAAAATTAAAGAAATTATGACATAAAACAAGAAATAAAATATGTTTAACTTCCTAAAACCTAAAATGCATATATTATAACGTTTTATTTTCACTAGGGAACAATAATACTTTTTATCATTAACACATAGAAATTTGCAAGACAAGTCTACAGGTCCAATTTAGCTGTTCTTAATAGCGATTGCTGCGCGAACCATGGCCGCCGAAACTCCACTTATTTACGTACAATAATAAACTGAACGTCATAGCAATATGGTTGAATATAATTGGAATTGAAAAATGTAGTTGATATTTTATAGATATTGCAAAAGTTGTGATTTAAACTCTTCGTCGCTGTGTCTTCCTGGCGCGTAAAGCCAAAAGATGCTCTAACTATGTCTTGTTATGTAGAGAACGTTCACTCTCATTAAAGACATCGATGATAGGTGAAGCAAAACACTATTTAACATTTCATGGAACCCCATACAGCAGGCCATATAGGGATTTTTAAGAAAATGCATCTAAATGGTCTGATGTCGAAGGTTCTTTATAACTCTTGAGCGGGTCATCGTAGCAGTGTCGTGTTTGGATTCGTTCTGTTCAGCATTTAGTTTCATACACTATAGGATTTTTTATTCGCCTAAGTTATTAATAGGCAAGACAAGTTAATAACAAACGAGTCAGTAACGCAGCCTGAAAACTCACCGTCACGTTTCTGGAGTGAACGGTAAAATTAAGACTGCAGCTCAGCTGCCTATGCGAGGCGTTGCAGCAGGCAGTGTCTTTTCGTGGCCTTTAGGGCCTGATCGTGATAATTCAAATTTAGGTACGTTGAGCAATTTTTAGTGAAGCAAATTATTTCTACTTTTAACACAGACTGATTTCACATCTACCAGCATTTCCAGAGTGCCTCATTTTATTTTTCACGCGGAAACAATGTTAAGGTATTTGATACTTTATGGGTTCGTATTTTTAACAGATAAAACCTAAAAGTTAAACTTTTGTACGGTTTGCCGTAGCTATATCGAGTTTTGAATCATTTTGTTCAGTGTTTCATTTCACACACAATGCTATAGCTTATTCACATAATTAATGCATAGGCACGTCTGTGATGCAGCGTAACTCTGACCGAGGCGCTGTCAGCGGTACAAGTAGAATGTGCGGTTGTTATGTATGAGGCCTGAAGTATCACTCCTTCTGCCAAAATTGAGGACAAGGCATTTCTTCACTTGACAGTTAACACGACCGGCTGAGGGCTATAGGTATTTTCGTAGTTGCATGGGACATAACGGTTAACAGAACTGGTGAAATGTGCGTGTTTCTTGCAAGAAAAAACACTTGTGTACCCACTGCCCCAACAGCCTACAACCATTCCACCGTCAGAATATGAACACGCCCCTTTAACACAATACTTCAAGCGAACTTACGTTCTTGATAGCAAATCATAACATAAAATATGGTATCAAGGGACTATAACTTACAAGTATATGAAATATAGTTCATATCGTTTCATTTTCATTGAGTATTAAGACCATTTCGTCTCAGAAAATTATTCAAAACCTCAAAAGAAAATTATGATCTGCATAGCTGTTCTAAAAACATATCCTAAATTGCTATCCGCTTGATTACAATAATATACTTTCTGGTGTCGTATTATAGTTGATATTATATTTTGAAGTGCTGAAAGTTGTATATTTTTTCTTGTTGGTAAAATTGATATTAAATCTCGTCACCCCTATGAGTTCCTAGTATAAATTAGCGAAGTTTTCCCAATGTCACGTGCTTAGCGTGCCACAAAACAGGCCTACTTGTTCAAAAATTACCTTTCAACTTTCAATATATTTCTCACCAAAGACAAGTTGAACAAAACTGTGACCTAATTTTAAAAATGTAATACTTGATGATATTAATTTCACCATGAGCTTTGTTTATCATACAATTATAGGTAAATTATTAAACAGATTTAAATAAAAAAATGCAGAAAGACAGACTTCTCTTTGAATTGACACATAATTATATCACTTTTCACTGAACTATTGAATACTACTCTATGTGGGTGCAGCCGCAGGGTTCTGTTCTTTCCTTTTGAGATACGAAACACTAAAAACAAAATGTTTTTTGAAGATATAATGTCGACAAGTCAAATGCTGCTACAACATCTGCAATGTATATCGTTTGCTCGTAGATAATTGAAAGTAGGCCCAATGGCGCGTAAACGTCATAAAAGCAACACGACACTGGAAATTTCCTAAAAACTAAAATTAAATTAAGGGAGCGAACTATAAAGCACAATAGATCCTTCATTACCTATGCGTCGATAAAGTAGTCTATTCGTTAACAGGGTCTCAGCGCGCGTCGCACTGCGTCTCAGATTTATTCACAAATAATTTAGGTGAATAAATTATTGCAGTCAGTGTGAAATTTAATGCTGAATAAAACGAGTCCGAACCCTATATGTTTACGTTAACCCGTTTAAGAGATTATTACCTTTGATCCAACTAAACATTTCATCTTTTTACTTGATATTGTCGTATACCATCGATATTGAATGTGATTAATAAGGCCTGTGTGGTAGGTAACCTTAGACCCACCAAGTCTGCTCCACTTTTTCTCTCCACTGCTCACAATGTCTTTGTCTTCCGCCTGTTGGGTATATACGAGTATCACTCAATAACACGAGCTGTTCACATTATTGTTAATATGTATTTTATTGTTAATATTAGTGCAAGTTAATGGCGAACAATAGCAAGTAAGGCAGGCGAAGTAATTGCAGACAATAATGGAAAAGGCATTACCAAGTAGCACTGGTAAGGTTTGTTATTACTAAATCTTTATATACTTTCCCACTCCCAGTGAACAAAGTGGGAAAATTACATCAAAACTGGTTTAATACAACTTCAAACAAATATTATTCACCCCTGTTTTCATACAATTGGATACCAGGCAAGTAGCAGTACGTGGTGACATCGCGCGACCCTGAGTTGGACGACCCGCGGACTGTACCTACTGGTATTGACAACCCCTGTGGTGTAGCGGGAGAGTGTTCAACTGCTAAGTCAAACGCGAATTCGATTTCTGCTCTGGGCAGATGTTTGTAAATATGAATATATTTATTGACATTAGTTTGGGTGTTCCGTAACATGTATAAAAAATTACATATTCTAGAACCTATAATACAAGTTAGTATAACAGCATATGCACAATTTGTTTACTGTCATTTTCGGTACCACGTAACAGAGAGCGAGTCCATGGCCGTCAAGCAGGTACAAAAATATTGCTAATTATTTATGTATATTAATTAAAACATTAAAAAAAATATTATAAAAAAATAAAAAAACATATGTATTTGTATGAAAATAGTCGAGTATCTATGGGTGGTATGATCTAACGAACCAAGGAAATTTTGAATTAACTTTAAAACCTAGTCACTCCACGTAAATGCACAAAAATGTAGTTTAAAAAATCTAACCTTTGAATTTTTGAGACATACAATGTTGAATTTCATTTATCAAAATGTTGAATTCTTAATTTGTTGATTCGAACCGTAACAAAACCTATTATTTGCTATCAAAATAGTTAGAACGAACACCACGCCATCTTGTAGAAGTAGCAGGCAACTGGTGCTTATGGATAGTGTGGGAAGCCTGCGCTCATTAAGCAGTGACGCCACTTTTCCACCCGAGACATGTAATAATTCGTCACCATATTAAAAGAGGTCAGCACTTCTGAATATTATAAACAAAACCTTCTGGTTTCTCTATAGATGTAAGTCGATGCCTAAATACACGAAACATGTTATATAATAGTGTAATATAAGTATAATAAATGTTGGTTTGAAGTTTAGAAAAGTTTTGAAGGAAAAAAAACTAAATTAATTAAACTCTTTAACTGTTTTTCAATTTTTTTGAATAGCAAAAGGAAGGTCAAATTAGCTACTTGCGGGGGGTTTGACCTCAATCGAAACTCGATCAAGGCTCTTTTTATAATTTTTCTGGATTATTTGTAAGTTTTCATTGCTCTCGCATGAACAAATCAGATAATAGGGACTTAGACTGGCTCCCTATCAGCACCAGCTTACGCTGTAGCTACGGACCTTCCCGTGAATACATTCCAATTTCACGACCGCTACCTAACAATCGGAAACACGTCACAGGTGCGAGCAGGAGAAGCAGTTGTTTCCTCTCTCGTCTTTATCGCACTCGTGCAAGTAAGCGGGCTTGAATGAACCACTTTTCTTACGTCACGAGTGGCGCAGTCGTATGGAACTCTCATAGACTAAAACCAGCACGGTATTTCTTCATCTGCACTTTATTAGCACCAATGAAACTTAGATGGTGAAATAAAATATAGTTATAGTTAAAAGAAAACACCGTATTGAAAGTTAGTGGCGAAAAAAGTTGTACGCGGGGTCAGCACCTCACAGACAGTTTATTCTCTCCCCCGTTCTTCGCGCATGCCCAGTACAAGGCACTGACCAATATCCTCCTTAAAATTGAGAAAATTATGACATAAAACATGAAATAAAATAAGTTTAACTGACTAATCCCCAAAAAGCATTTTATAACGTTTCATTATCACTAGGAAACAATAGCACTTTGTGTCATGAACAGTTAGGAATTTTAAAAACAAGTCTACATTTGCCATTTATCTGTACTTAATAGGGATTGCTGCGCGAACCATGGCTGCCGAAACTCCAGTTATTGACGTACAATAATAGACTGAACGTCATAGCAATATGGTTGAATACACTTTGAAGTGAAAAATGCAGTTGATACTTTCTAGATATTACAAAAGTTGTGATTTAAACTCTTCTTCGTTATGTCTTCCTAGTACTTAAAGCGAACAGATGATCGGACTATGTCTCGTTATGTAGAGAACGTTCACCTTCATTACGGACATCGATGATAGGTAACGCAAAACACTATTTAACATTTCTTGGGACCCATACATCTGGCCGTTTAGGGATTTTTAAGAAAATGCACCTAAATGGTCTAATGTCAAAAGTTCATCTATGTTTGATTATGATTCGACTTTGTGACCGTCCTAAATCTGTTGTCCAGTAGAATTTTGCCAATGTAAACGCGAAGTGTGATCAGCATTGACTGTAAAATATCTTAAACAAAAGTATGACTCAAACTTCTCTGAAGAATAATTACGGCCATAAATAAATACAGCATTTAAAACAGCTTTGTACCTTATTAATAAGGAAATACATAAACAGTAGGCAATGTATTTTTGTGTCCTTTGTAATTCACATTTAGTTATGTTGAGCAATTTTTCGTGAAGTAAATAGTTTCTTCTTTTAACACAGACTAATTTCACTTCTATCAGCATTTCCAGAGTGCCGCAGTTTATTTTTCACGTCGGAACAATGTTATTTTGTTACTATATAGGTTCTTATTTTTAACAGTTTTTTCAACATTTGAACGGATCATCGTAGCTGTATCGAGTTTGGATTCATTTTTTTCGCCATTTCATTTCATACATAATGCAATAACTTATTCACCTAAATAATTCATAGGCACGTCTGTGACGCAGCGTAACTTGGACCGCGGCGCTGTTAGCCGTAACAGACCTACAAGTTATTGTCTCGGTGGCGCAATGTTAGATTGTGCGGCTGTTGTGTTTGAGGTCTGAAGTATCATTCCTACTTCCTACTTCCAAAACTGAGGACAAGGTTTTTCTTCAATTACAAGGCAATGACTTTTATCAGTACACATTCTAAGTGGTTCTAATTGGAAAAATGTACCCCATTAGAGCCATAAACGAATACATGTATCACTAAATTACAAAATTTCACTATTAAGGGGGCAAAATAGTCGATAAACTGCTGTGTGTATAAACAGTTATTTGCGAAACGGACTTTTATGAACTTTGAAATTCAGATTTGAATCTCGGGTTCCAGAGAGGCAGATGAAGGGATCTCGGGAAATCTTCAAAATGTGCCTACAATACATAAGATACTGTTATTGTTAGTTAATATTTAGCAAATTTGATTTGAGTTTTTGCCTATGAAAATAATATTCTCCTGATGTTTAACTGATAATAAAAACCTATGCAAACGAAGGAAAATGGATCGGTTATAAATTTTGTTCAATGGGTTATGCAGGTAAACTATTAAGTTGTCATTAAATAATTCTAGATGGCGTTGTACCGCACCGTGTATGGTAAGCCAGTGGACACCGCGACTCGTCGCTCCCGGTGCTAGGGACGCATAACTCTGGAGAGCTGTGGAATACGTTCGCAAACGGAGGTCGAGGGTTACCAGCAGTATCTACCTCTATCATCTATGGCCGATTTCAACCGTTTTATTTTATATCGGCCACGTTAATTAGACTTTGCCTCTCGTGATGGTAAGTAGAAAGCAGTCTCAGATAAGAGGGTCACCATTACGCACATATACCATGTTACAATGATGACACTCAGTTTCAGCTAAAGGACCCGGGACTATAGGAAGAAGGAACCCATATTTTTTTAATAGTAAATATAACCTTCGCAGACTTGAAGACGATGTCTTAGTTTTTTGTAGTTATTACGTTCAGTTTGAATATTTAAAATTTGTTTACGTCATTAATCTCAAAGTATTGACTAACTATACCTTAAAAAATATAAAAATATAAACACACACTTTTTGAGTGCAGAATGTTTGTCGAGCTCAGCCCAGCGGAGTTAACGTAAGAGAACCTATTCGGCGTGCCTACGGCGTAGACTTGTATTCGGTGTGCCTACGCCGTAGACCGCCAATGCGTTGCGCGTGCTATGAGTACTAAAATTAGTCAGATTTTTTGGTCAAATAGTTGTTCAAAAAAACAAAAGGCAGAGACATCTGAATCTATAATTACATACTTGTATGTCACAGTAGTGTTATAAAACCTTTTATGCCAGCACTCCGTTTTCGAGTGCTTTTGAGCTCCGCTAAATAAATTTAATCCTTATAGCTGTTGAACGGGTTGTCGTAGCTATTTCGTGTTTGGATTCGTTCTGTTCAGCATGTAATTTCACATACAATGGGAGACTTTTTTCGCCTAATATAATAAAAGGCAAGTCAGTGACGCAGCGAGTAGCGCGCTGCTGCGTCTCTGTACCGAACGGTAGCATGAAGTCTGCAGCTCAGCTACCTCGGCGGGGCGTCTCAGTAGGCAGTGTGAATACTATGTACCTACTTAGGTTGACCTTCTTTTTCTGGTAGACGAATATAGTGTTATATATTATTAAGAATATAGTGTTTTCAAACGAAATCTTTGGGCAGATTACATAGAAAATAAAATAAGGTAAAATTTAACCACGATATAGATTCTTAATTGTCTACGGCCGATGGCCAGTAGCATCTGTTACACAAATTGTGACAATTCACATTTAGGCACGTTGACCACTTTATATGTAGTTTAGTAGTAGTAAATTGTATTTAGTTTTTATACAGACTTTTTCACTTTAGTCGTTTTCACTTCAGTCAGCATTGCCGGAGTACCACATTTTCTTTTTTATGCTGGAAGAATGTTTATTTTGTTACTTTTTAATTTAACTTTTATACGGGTTGTCGAAGCTATATCGAATTTGGATTCATTTTGTTTATCTTTTCATTTCTCGCACAAAAAAATAGTTTGTTCACCCAATTTCAACGCAGTGTAACTTGAGCTAAGCTACAAGTTATTGTATCATTTGAGCATGTAATCCTGACAAAGTAAAGATTGGAGCTTGCATAAATTCGCATAGATTCTGAAAATTGGTAGGGATTTGAATTATGGTTGTGTATTTATTTATTTTGATACTCTGTGCGTAAAGGCCGCAAAGTATTAATTTTAATTTTTGATGAGAAGAAAATTTAGTATGAGAGTACCTAAATAAATATATTATAATACATGCAAGACGATGGATATACATGTTGAAAAATGTAGCTGCTGAAATGATAAGCAGTAAGAAATATTACGCGCATCAGATATTTATAGGCATAAAATGTGCCTTCACTTCCCTCATGTGATGTGAGAACGAACGAGAATACGATTTGGAATCAGAATACTATTCTTTACGTGCCGTGTACTAGGATATCAAAACACGAAAGAGCCCCTCTGTTGCGGTTGCCATCACACATGCAAGCTTAATGTTATCGTAGAGTGTGTGTGAATACAATATGAAGAACTCCCGCCCCTAGAGGCTTGACCTACGGACAGTTTCGTTCGGCTCGATATTTGTTTATGTGTGAGTTACCAGCAGCTCAGTATCTGCGTCGGATGCAGAAAGAGCCAACGTCCGAGTGCCATCACTGCGACGCGAGCGAGGACTCAGGTCCGCACACGCTCACCGAGTGTCCGGCGTGGGAGACGCCGAGGCGGGAGCTTGTGGCGGCCCTGGGAGTGGGGGTTCTCACGCTCTCCACCTTGCTCGCGGCGATGGTTCGCAAGACAAGCTGCCCGCGTACGAAGGCAACTCGGGCGTCAAGGGTCGATGAACGACCTCCGCCCCCCATGAGCGCCGGCCTGGGGGTGACAGGTGAAGCCGCCTGTCACCCTGGCAGAAGCAGGCCGCGGCGGTGGCGCGCGTGGCGCGCCTCCCCGTTTCCGGGGACGAGTTGGAGACTCTGTAGTCCCCACACCCGAGAAGAGGGCCAGATCGTGAGAGATGGCCCTGGGTCGGCCGGGGTGCGAGGGGTATGCCTGTCAACCTCACCTTCGGCAACCAAAACGACCCACAGGCGGCGTGCGTTTTAGTCGGTTCGAGTCCGACATAACCTCCTCCACCGGCTCCGGTGGGGAGGTATCCGTGGGGATTTTGCGCACGTAAAAAAAAAAAAAAAGTTACCAGCAGCTCAATAGATGCATAAAAGTACACACATGTTACTTTGTGTTCACTAAAAGTGCGCACCGAGTAAAATAAAAGTAGGGCTCATAAGTGGTGTCACAGAAAAAGTAGATGTCACCAGTATGGTACTATTACTATTAATACTATTTTGAATCAATGTGGTCTCATCAGAATGTTGCAATGCACAAGAAAATATAGAATTATTATTATTACTTTCAATCTTGTCTAATAGGCTGTGGCATGAATTCTTTGATAAATTTTAAGCCTTAGCGTTCGAACCATTCGAAATTAATTGCTACGAAACTACTACGTGTAAAAGCTGCATAGTGCGTAGTAAATAGTTTCACCATATCCCACGAACATAGATAGGCATTCATTAGGGCAAAGGGGTAGGCAGAGACATCTGCTTCAATTGTTACATATTTACTATAGAATGTTTTTATTCGAAAACTTCTATTGGTGTGTTGGGCAGTTTTCATTTTAAAAAAAATAGGGTGAACATATGCAACGTTGTATATTTGGCCAATGGCCACCACTGGCCATTGGCCAAATATACAACGTTATTATATAAAAAAATATGTCTAACAGATACTACTTTTTTTTTTTTTTTTACGTGCGCAAAATCCCCACGGATACCTCCCCACCGGAGCCGGTGGAGGAGGTTATGTCGGACACGAACCGACTAAAATGCACGCCGCCTGTGGGTCGTTTTGGTTGCCGCACCTTCGGCAGGTTGACAGGCATATCCCTCGCACCCCGGCCGACCCAGGGCCATCTCTCACGATCTGGCCCTCTTCTCGGGTGTGGGGACTACAGAGTCCCCAACTCGTCCCCGGAAACGGGGAGGCGCGCCACGCAACAGATACTACTATCTGTTACACATATTTTGACAATTCACATTTGGTTCAGCACTTTTTGTGTTGTCTACAGTTTTTAGTTTTTATACAGACTGTTTTCACTTTTGTTAGCATTTACGGCGTGCCACATTTTATCGTTCACGCTGGAACAATGTTCATATTGTTACTTTTTAATATCTTAGTTTTAAAACTTTTTAACTTTTAAACGCGTTGTTGTAGCCATATCGAATTTGGATTAATTTTATTCAGCGTTTCAATTCACACACGACGAAATAGTTTACTCACACAATTTTTTCATAGACACGTCTGTGACGCCGTGTGACTAGGGCCGAGTTGTCGTCAGCGGTAACACAGCTACAAGTTATTGTATCAGTGGCACATTTATGGAATGAGCGGCTGCTACGTTTGAGGTCTCAAATATGATTCCTTCTTCCGATTCAGATAACAAGGCTGTTTTTTCGTTCTTCCGAAACACTTGACTGTAAGCTATCGGTATTAGCCAAACTATAAGTTATTTGGGATTATCGGGCAAAGAATTGAGAAATGTATGTTGTTTTACCCAAACCAGTATTCGTGTTCGCTAAGTAGCCAAGGACTATATGCAGGAAAACATGTGGACTACTCAGAAACTTTCTCATCAGTGGTAAGACACTTTGAGATTATTGTTCGCAGAATCTGATTAAATAAAACTAGATGTTTCACATTTAGATGTCATTGCAGCATTCTTGAATTGAGGAGACTATTTGTATGTATTCATCAGAATGTTTATTAGATTCTAAAAATAATAACAACATAACATTATATATTTCCGAAGGGGTAGGCAAAGGTGCTAGCACCCACCTTTCACCAGTTTATGTTTAGGTCCCAATGTAATAGGTGGCGAGCCTATGGCCATTAACAGGGCACTTATAAACCCACGATAAATACACACATAACTTCGAAAAACATCGAAAAGTCATTGGTGTGTGCCATGGTAAAACCTGGGATCGAACCTCAGACCTCGCCTCAGCAGTCTATCACCCACACCATTAGGCTACCGCAGTTAAAAATAATAACAAGGTGCCTAAATTGAATAAAGCCATTTATGGGCTCAAGCAATCCTCGACCTGGTACAAGAAGGTTGATAAAAGTCTAGTTAGTATTGGCTTTATTCCTTCCAAATTGGAACCATGTTTTTACACTACAACTAAGAATGGTAAAGAAAAATCGTTGCATTATATGTTGATGATTTTTCTGTATTCACTAATGATAATTTTGAGTGTAATTCTCTTAAAAAGAGAATTAGACTCAAAGTTCCAGATAAAGAATTTAGGACAAGTTAAGAAGTGCTTAGGAATGTCTGTTAATATTGATAGAATTAATGGTACTGTCACATTTAGTCAAAAAAAGCATGTTGAATAGTTATTGAAAAGGTTCAATATGGTAGCCAGCGCTCATTGGAGAGTTTTTGTTCTGTCAGTGGGAAGACCAAAGGCTTGTCCTGATTTTGTGTTCTGCACTGAAGGCACAGAAAATCTCTGTTTTTACAGGGTTGGCAGCACGGATGTGACTCCACTGGTGTTACACAAGTTCATAGGTCACGGTAACCACTTTCCATCAGGTGGGACGTGTGCTTCTCTATCACCTTAGTTGTATATAAAAAATATGGTAGACTGTAAAGAGGCTGATACTCCTTTAGAGTCTAAATTAAGTATTCAACTAAGAAATTAAATTCTCGAAAGTCAATTTCCTTATCAGCAACTTATTGGTGGGTTAATGTACCTAGCTGATGACCAGACCCGATATAGCTTATTCAGTTAATTCGTAAGCCAATTTAATAATAGCTTTTATTGTGAAACTTGGCCTTTTGCTAAGTGAATCTTAAAAAGTCTAAAAGAAAACTAAATATTATTAATTAAAATTTAGTAGCAATGGTTATTCACATTTTTATTCAAATTGGGGTTACAATGTTAAATATATACAGACAGGGAAGTCTTATTACGGAACTGTGTTTTATGCTGGCTGAAAGTGTTGTTTCTTGGGAGGCCAAAAAACAAAAGACAGCTGCCCTATCTAGTACCGAAGAAAAATATATGGGTGTTGCTGAAGCTTGTAGGGAAGTTATTTATTTGATTAACTTTTTAACAGAGATAGTTGGTGAGTCATATACCATAGTTTTATATAATTTCGGGTGCACTTAAGTTGTTTTCGAATAATAGTATGTTCAATAAAAGAACAAAGCACATAGATATAAGATACCATTTGTGTCAGGAATGTGTTAAAATCGGAACCGTACAATTTAAATATAAACAGCAAATACACTTGCTGACATATTTACTAAAGGTTTATGTGAGGTAAAGCATGTTTATTTTATGCAATTGGTATACAAAATATTAGAAAGTAAACGTAGAGTTCATTTCAGGTGATTTTTACCTGGCTGTATCTATCGTATTTTGATAGGTGGGTTTGATGATTAGGTTTTATTTCAAATTAGATAATATAGATCTGTTGTTCCTTTTATGTACTAAACAATGTACGTATTTGAATGTTATATTCAGTACTTCGTTCTATAGAAACAAAATTCCTATCACTTCGTCTCCATCTTTAAGCTATGTTTCGTTAATACAAACAAACAAAGATAAGATTTTAAGCCTGACCTTTCTATCAAATAAATTGCATCATTCAGTAGTTATTGCATCCATTATGAATTTTCATGTTTGTCAGCTGCCACTTTATTGGAAGGTAAGCAGCACTGACCGCTCAAAAGTAAACATTTCGGATTATTAAATATAAATGTAACCAAAAAGTTTTTAAAACATATACAGGTTGGAAGATTTTGAACTTACTTAGAGGGGAAGTTCTCATAATATTGTAGTTAGCGAATTTATCACAATTTTAAATAGAAACTTTAGGTTTTGTGATGGTTGAAAAGTGAGTCACCCTTGACCTACATTTACAAATGTTTTCCACAACTCTGATGGTACGGTGCAGCGCCACCTATAATTATTTGATGACAACTTAATAGTTTGCCTGTGTATAAACCATAATTGATATTCTTAATGTACCTGACTTATTTTAATAACTTATAGTGATAGAAAAATCTTGCTTCCTTTGTCTTCTCATCATGTTCAACTTTCTTAGTAGACACGTGAAAACAATGAAGTTTAAAGTGATGTGCTACTCAGAACGAGGATTTTTTTTGCAACTTTAGTAGTAAAATAATGTATAGATAGTGTCTAAGGTATGATCATATTACATTTTTTATTTTTATAAAACTAATGTAGTTTTCAAATTAATTTTCTCATTATTTATGCAAAATATCTTACGAGTGATTTCACGGCTTCTGCAAAACAAAAAACAAAAAGTGAATCAGTCCTAAACCACTCGCTATAGTATTCTAAACTAAAAACGTAAGTAATAACGTTCAAAATGCCAAGTAGTGGTAACTGCCTGCTCGTAACCTCACCCTCCCTTAGCGAACGCTTTCAAACTTTTCATGTATATGCGCTCCTGGTATCGGGAGCGGCAAAATGTATAGCAAATTTGTGTGTGAAGTTTTCTTGTGCCGTGAGGTACAGCGCCATCTATCGATTTCTACAAATACAAAATTACTTAGCTCTTGATGTTATACTTGGCGCACAGAATAAAGTTTAAACGTAAATACTATGACTTGACGATATATAAATGTTACTAAAATTCCTTCGACTTCGTAAGTCGACAGTCACATTATATTATAAACAAAAAACTCCATAGAATGGGAACTAAGTAGTTCCTCTACGGCGCATTTTAGCCGGTAGCTATGATAAATCGTAGCTTGAGCCGTAGAACTGCAGTATCAGTAGTAATTAGGAATGTATTATTTCGATGATATGCTACGACTATAGAGCTTTACATTCTAGGCAGGAATAACGGCAGAGTACAGAGGAATTGACTTGGGTCTTTTACATCTCTCTGAGGTTCCATTCGCTCCTTACATACTTTATATAAATGTTTATACTGCAGCCACAGTAACCAGACCAGAGTCCGACATGACCTCCCCCACCGGCTGCAGTGGTGGGGGTATTCGTGGGGGTATTCCGCACGTAAAGAAATAAAAAATGGATATGGGTGTTAACATTACTTTCAAATAACCAAAAACGACCCACAGGCGCCGGATGAATTAATCAGTTCGAGTTCGATGTGGGGGTTTTTCTAATGTAAAAACAAAAAAGTAACAATTAACATTATCGTAGCACAAAATAGGACTAGAGAATCATTACTACGATGGAGCCTCAAACACACCACCATCAGATCATCAGACGGTGTGTGAGTGCACGAAATGTGTCCATGTATTAGTTATCTTCTCCCGTAAGGCAGGACGAAGCGTTGCTATGGTTACGGCTCGGTTCAATATCGATGGCTGTGAAGTAACAGGAGAGCAGACCGGTAGAGGAATTGAATCAAACAAGTTTCAATCCACCTTGTGTGCCAAGGTGCTAAGGCCGTGGCGATTGTTCGCTCGTAAAGAAAAGGCACATCGACTTTTAAATTGTGTTCTGCCAATGTGAGCATGTACATGGGCTTGCAGGATACATACGCATCGCAGTTCCGTGCCACCCGAGAAGCAACAAATAACATACATTGCATCTCATCAGCAGTGAACATAGGGTTATGTAGGCTTTATATCGCCATGCGTTTCTGCGAAAACGATTTTGACACGTATATCTACCGATAGATTACTGAGTGTGTCCGTAATTCCTTATAAACTACCTACGGTAAACTAAAAAAAACTAATAAATATATCCTTTACAGCGTGCCCAAAATTGATAGAAGGAACACACACGCCATCTTTTAGAAGCAGCATGCAACTGATCGTCACCTAGGAAAGTAAGGCTCAACTATTAGTAGCACCACTTTTCCACCCGAGAAATATCACTACATAGTATAAAATTAAGTCGCTTTCTCTATCCCTATGCTTAAATATTTAAAAGTATGCAACGCATTTTGATGCTTTTTTTTAAAAGATAGAGTGATAGAAGATGAAGGTTTATGTGTATAATAACATCCATTAAATGGTGGAAAAATACTATTATTTTTGAGGTTTCTAATGTGATGTCGAAAAAATTACTTTTTTTCCGTTTACATTGCAAACACAGGCTGAATCAAACGACATTTATCAAAATAATATACCAAGTACTGTACATATTGAAAAGGTCTATAGAAAACTCCGCGATGGTATAGGTCTATATCTTATGGATATCCTACAATAACGTTTTTTTCTCATTTACTTTTTACGACAAATAATGGTTAATTTTCAAAGCGATTTTAACCAATACGGCGTTAATTCTTATCTAATTAAATACCTTAAATACATTGTTGATTTAATATAGATCTAAATGGCTAATATGATTTAAATGAATATTTTCGAAGATATTACAGATTTAAAAATTACGGGACGTAGCGTTTGCGGCGGTACCGGCGGATACAACGTTTACATTTTTCTGGGGAGGCGCGCCAGGCACGCCGCTGAAGTTTTTAGTATCGTAATCTTAAAACCTTTTTTCTTTTGAACGGATTGTCGTAGCCATGATGTGTTTGGATTCATTTTGTTCAGTGTTTCATTTCACATACAATGCAATAGATAATTCAGCCAATTTACTCATAGGCACGTCGGTAACGCAGCGTAACTTGGGCCACGGCGCTAACAGCGGTAACTCCGCTAAAAATTCCAACCTTAAAAATTCAATTACGTTTTCAGCCTACCATCAAAATGCACGTTTTGGAGACACTTAACCTCTTCCGCCGGCTCCGGTGGGGGGGAGGGGTGTACCCGTAAGGATTATGCGCACGTAAATAAAAAGGGAAGTATGAAAAAGGCATTGTATACATTAATTATTTTTTAAATACAACATACCTACATAAATACATACATAAAATCACATTTTTATCCCCGGAGGGTGAGGCAAAGGTGAATTAACAGCGACATTTCACCGATCATTGAATTCGGTCCCACGTAATAGGGGGTGTGCCTATTGCCATCTTCCAAGGGTTAACTCCGAATGACAAGTGCTAAAAAATAAATAAATTGGTTCCAACGTATGCAAAATTTATTGATCATCAGGGTGAATGATTTGAAAAGCAATAAAACTATAATAAACGGTAAAACTTTGTTGTTACACAAATATAAGTAGCAACACATTATTCCAAAGATATGGAACATGGCTTATAAGGCTCAAGTGTCAAACTTGTATACTTATGTAGTAACCTACATAAGTATACAAGTTTGACACCGTTTGACCGCGTGTACTCAGTAAATAATATTGACAATAATAATATAGTCTATTACAGTCCACCGCTGGGGTAGTCCTCGCCATATTTCGCCGATAATTCCAATTTCCGCCTTACGCCTTTTGTGTATATATTACAATACGAGGCGCTCACGTTATTGTCAATATAGTGCATATTGACAATAACGTTAATATTATTGCAAATTGATGGTGCAGTGGAATGATTGAAGGTACAGACAAATAGCACTGGTAAGACTCGTTATTAATAAATTTCTTTATGAGGAATGTATTCATTTATTTATTTCACACCGAGTGGACCAAGTACTTTAAAAGTACTTGGTCCACTCGGTGGAAAAATTACATCAAAACTGGTTTCATACAATTTCGTACAAGTGTTTTTCACCCCTGTTTTCGTACAATTTGATACCAGGCAAGTAGCAGTACGCAGTGGTGAGATTGTGCGACGCTGAGTATAACAAAGTACAAGTGGCGCCCACAGCGCGCGGTGAGCTTCACGTGTACTATACTGGTGCTGACGACCTCTATGGTGTAGCGGGAGAACATTACATTGAGTATATCTTTGTATGATATGTATATTGTATGTATATCCAGCTTCTAGAACCATAATACAAGTTAGTAAATTTATGCTTACTATAAGTGTAAATAACGTTATGTAGAATATCGTAGAGTATTTTTATTTTATTAATCAACTGACTTTCTCCACTAAGCTGAAAATAAAGATGCTAATAAGTTAGCACAACAAAAAAACAGCCATCATTATGGTAAAAGGCAACCGTAGCAACACTTGTGAGAAGCGTGTACAAATATAGTCCTATAATATAATATTAGAAAGTAATATAATGTATTAATATGCAACATGATGTATGCGTATGAGACTCCACCGAGATCTTCAGGGCCCAAACCAATTCAACTGTTCACTGGAACATTAGAGTTATATAGACGTAGCACAACATCGTCCTCATTTCTACGCATATTACAGTTCTACGGTGCAAGCTACGGAGCGTTTAGATAAGTGCTACGGTGTTCCGTAGAGTTCCCGTTCTGTCGACTGTCAATTTAGAGAGTCAACGTAATATTAAAATTATATATAATTTCGTATTTATTAACATTTCATACTGGATGTTTTCTTTTACCTTTTAAATATAGCATCTGTATGTACGACGTAACGCCAAGAGACCGAAGCTTTTCGTACTCGTACCGCTCGACAGATGGTGCTGTATCTCACAATAAACAAAAACCTAGCTCGCAAATCTTGTACATAATTTGCTGCACTAGGTTGTTTTAGGGGCGCATAAATCTTAAGAGTTTGAAAATTTTCGGTCAAGGAGGGTGGAATTATTGTCCCTAACCCTCTGTTGTGCTACCACCCTTACCGGCTGTTACCGGTGTTTGGCGTTTTGAACCTTATCACTTACGACTTAAGTCTATAATACAAATTTATTTATATATTGAGAGGTTGAGGGTTAACTTAAGAGATTAAAAACGTTAGTTGAGGGAGAGTGGAGTTACAAGCAGGTAGCTTACTTGTAACCTACTTGGCATTTTGAACCATATTACCAACGTTTTAATTTTCACATATTGAGAAAACAAGTTTTGTACTTTGACCGATTTCACATTATTATTTGAGAACATACTTCGTGGTTTGCCATGATTTGCAGTAAAATTAAACCTTCTATCAGAAAAAGTAAAAAACAAAAGTTCACAATAACTGACAATTTTGGAGCAAAGTTGGAAAATGTTGTTTTTTGGTTTTATGTTATTTTCTGCAACAAATATTCATTTCAAATGCATTCAAATAGCTTTTTAATCAATAGATATATTTATATTTACGTCTTATTTTGAAGCACAAATGTAAAAGAGATCTCATTTCAACGAAAATGTCAAAGTCCAAAAATGCATTTTTTTTAATTAACCTAATTATATTGGTCAAATGGTCTATTTTTATAAATAATGAAGAATTTTTTTATTGAAATTTATCAGAAAATACGATAAATTGAAAAGTTTTGTAAGTATATATTATGAAAATTATTTATTATTCACATTGAAAATACCTATACAGCGATTTATTAACAAATTATGCAATAACAAATCCACCACTTCTTGTAAAAAGGTGCGCATATCTATACTAGTCTATACTAATATTTTAAAGAGGAAAGATTTGTATTTTTGTATTTAACAAATAAACTCAAAAAGTACTGGACTGATTTTGATAGTTCTTTTTTCATTAGAAAGCTACATTCTTCGTGAGTAACACAGGCTTCTTTTTATCCCGATATTCCCATGGGATCAGGATTTACGAGGTTGAAACGGCGGCGCGGTACTAGTACTTAATATATCAAGTATTAAATTTCAGATTAATATGGTTTCAGATAAAAAAGAAAATAAAAAGTCAGTGAAAAGATCTCTAAAAACAACATAAAGTGGATATAATTAATAATAGTATTTAATGTACATTATTATTTTCGCTTCAATATTGTACTTGAGCATTTTCTTTTAAAAATGAGGTTCCTATTTAAATAAGTATCTAAATAAAATGTAAATATAAACATATTGATTAAAAAGCAATATTATATCTATTCTGTGATAAAAGTTGCCTTTAGAATTATTTCAAGTACAACAAAAATATTATTAAAAATAACCTTATAAAGAAATGCCTTTCTCCTATAACAAGCTTTGATTTAAGTTCAACATGTTGTTGCCCAAATACACGAAACATGTTATATAATCTTATATATAAAATTCTGGTGTCGCGGTGTTTGTGGTTAAACTCCTCCGAAACGGCTTGACCGATTCTCATGAAATTTTGTGAGCATATTGGGTAGGTCTGAGAATCGGACAACATCTATTTTTCATCCCTCTAAATGATAAGGGTTGTCCACCCTTAACATTATATGGCAAAACAACGTTTGCCGGGTCAGCTAGTCTTATATATAAAATTCTCGTGTCACAATGTTCGTTCCCGTACTCCTCCGAAACGGCTTGACCGATTCTCATGAAATTTTGTGAGCATATTGAGTAGGTCAGAAAATCGGCCAACATCTATTTTTCATACCCCTTAGTGATAAGGATTCTCCATCCTTAACATTTTTCTTTAATTTTTAGACATAAAAATTATTTATATTTACTTAAAAATTATTTATATGGCAAAATAACGTTTGCCGGGTCAGCTTGTAGTGAAATATAAATTTAATAAATACTTGCTTAAGGTACTTAAGGTAAAAAAACCTTGCAGAAAACACATGCAGGGTTTTGCTTGATTTAACGCTTTTAGGTGAATATAATTCACAGATAAAATAACCATTTGAAAGAGGATGCCAAAATCTTATTTTTCAGTATTTTTACTTAAATTTAGTATGCTCCTTGATTATTTTAAGAGCAACTGAAAATTTGCTTATGGGATTCGCATGAGAGTGAACAGGACCAGCAGTTGTTTCTTCTCATGTCCTTATCGCACTCGTGTATAATGCGAGGGTATTGATTTCATTAGAGAAGCGAAACCCAGTTTCAAGGCGTTAGTAAGAGATGATTATATTCTGTCAATAACCAATTCTAGTGCAACTTATTGAATGGCACGGCATGAATGAATCATTTCTGTTACGTTACCGGCCACGCATTGGATATCCACGTGCTACTACGTAAACAAGATAGCGATAGCGAGTGTAAGCTCTTCGTACTTGTTGATTTCCTGGTCGTGTGACCGCGCTATTTCACTTATCGATTCGCACCCTCCGTCAATTGCCATGCGCGCTCTCAGCCTTGCCATATAAACCAAGTCTTGCAATATAATTCAGTGTCACCATATAAATATTACTTAAAAACTATTCAAAGAGAACAAAATTTAAATTTAAAAGTACAAAAAATAAACAACCAAAACACAACAATATGGTGGCGCTTTGAGAGCAAGAATTATGGTGGAATATTTTTTCGTATTGCTTAAAAAAAACTGAGTAACAACATATTGACAACACGCCAGTAGCTTAGGGATACCTAATAGAGACATGTTATTAATTTATGAAACTTGCATAATAAAGGTTCTAAAAAAACGAGAGCGAGCTATTTCATAATACATTGCAGTATGCAAATATAATGAATTTATACCGAGTGGTATGGGTAATGAACTGCTGAGACGAGGTCTCGGGTTCGATTCCAGGACTTACCATGGCACACACCAATGACTTTTCGATGGTTTTCGAAGTTTAGTGTTTTTATCGCAGGTTTATAAGTGCCTGGTTAATGGCAATGTTCTCGCCACCTATTACATTGGGACCTAAACATAAACTGGCGAAATGTGGGTGCTAGCATCTCTGCCTACCCCTTTATGTTATGTTATATTGTTATGTTTATAATTTATTATAATGCGTCCTTGAAACGATAACCCAAGTTAGGCTTATTTGATTAAATATTTTCAGTACATTGAAAAAAAATCGCTAGTTTTTTTTTTGTACGATCACATTGTGCAGATTACAAATTATAATACATTTAAAATTCAAAAACGTAGTAAGTAGTTGCAGTTATGACAGCTGAACGGTTCTCATCGGGTGAGGTGCAGTGGAATCAATAACTGATCCACCAAATGACAAGGAGAACATGAACGCATTGAGGTAGTACTGCTTCCACTTTCACTAATCTGTGCATTAGAGAGGAAGGGGCCTGCGCGAAAGCCATGCGCTGGGACGAGACTTTCCCTTTCATTCATATTATGAGTATAGGTGACAGCCTCTGTGGCGTGGCGGTAGTGAACACGACTGCTACGCAGGAGGCGCGGGTTCGATCCCCGCTCAGTGCAAATATTTGTATGCATGAATATGGGTATTTGCACTGGTCTGGGTGTTTCTATGTATAATATGTATGTATTTACAAAAAAAAAAGTATTTAAGTATGTTTATCCGTATTCTAGATTCCATAACACAAGCTAGTTAAATTATGCTTACCATGGGTCTAGATAGCGTTGTGTAGAATGTTGTTGAATATTTATTTATTTATTTATTATAGGTTTTTTGCTAGATTCAGGATTCGTGTTGTGTTCCCAGCGGTGAGTAGGGTAGCCAGAGCTCACTGGAGAATTTGTGCTGTCAGTGGGAAGACTAAAGGCTTGTCCTGCTTTGTCTTCTGCTGACGGCACAGAAACTCTGTACTTACAGGGTTGGCAGCGCGACTGTGACTCCTCTGGTGTTACAGACGTCCATAGGTCACGGTAACCACTTTCCATCAGGTGGGCCGTGTGCTTGTCTGCCAACTAAGTGGTATAAAAAAAAAAAAAAAGAACAGTGTATTACATTGTGCTTCTTATATTGTGATAGTTTGACCATCATGTAACAACGATATCAACTAGCCCATCGCAGTCCACTGCTGGACTAGGCCTCTCCCAATGTTGGGAGGCTTTGGCCTACTGTTTCCACGCTGGCCAGACGGGTTGGTACAGGGTTTTATTTCGAGTTTTCTTTCTCTCGCAGTGATATGGTTTGCATATGTTTCCATTAGTCGCCTCATACGACACCCTTCGGATGAGATGGGGTGGTGATTATACGACGATAATAACGATAACAACGATAATATGAGATAAATTAATTGGAGGAAGACAGCCTCCGAGGCGTGGCGGTAATGAACGCAGCCGCTACGCAGGAGACGCGTGTTCGATCCCTGCTCAGTGCAAATATTTGTACACTTATTTATGGGTATTTGCATTGGTGTGAACGTGCTTCTGAGAGCACGTTACGCCGTCGGTTCTAGCTCTCATACGAACATCTTTGACAGTCGTTACAAGTAGCTGGAGCCCAAAAAGATCCAATAACTAATCAAACTGCAATGCAGTCTCTGAGTGGTGGAATACAGAGTGCTGTCGCTGCACGGAAAATATCGTAGTTTAGCCAAATCCGTAGTTAGACTGGCAAAGCTGACCCTAGACTGACTTAAAAACCTCCTCCATCGGCTCCGGTGGGGAGGTATCCGTGGGGATTATGCGCTCGTAAAAAAAAAAAAACCTATTGATAGTTTATAGCTGCGCACTTATCCGAAGACCTAATTAATAACTCTTTACGTCTCGTGATTACTAGGACATCATAAAATACAGAGACTTAACTCTATCCTAAGGGACTTGACAATATCCTAAGCGATAGGGGAACAAGGTTTCGTTTTCTCAAAAATATTAAGAAAAATTGCTCTTGTTCTAATTCTAGCTTTATTGTTCGTTTTATCTAGATGAACTTTCACGTGTAGTTACAAAACGGTAAATAAACAGCCTGACCCAGTGCCGGGTTAGGATAGGAAAAGTAACCATCAGCAATTGTATACCGACACTCTAGTTGTCATTTACTGTGTACCCCAGATTGATTAATACATTGAAACCATTCAAGATCATGATCACCTACTGCTGTGCTCTGCTACGCGAAGCTAATAATAATCAACTTGTGCTACAAAGTCTCTTGTCGTAGATGCCGCGTAGCACAACATGGTGCTACGCAGCATTATTTTCATGTAGTGTTACGCAGCATTATTTTCATGTAACACGCAATTGGTAATCCTCGTAATGGCTTGGCTAGTGCGTCATAGCCGAATGCAAGAACGCTGACTCGCACGTGACATGCGATGACACCAAGCTGACGAAACGATCGCGGTACAAGTACTAGCGGTGCATAAACTTAACGAGATCGTAAATGAAAATACTTCTAATACTGAAGTTTATAACACGCACACCATATTCAGCGCATTTTCAACTATATGTACTACAATTTCAGTATATAATCGAACTTCAGGGAGATTTTCTTACTACGCTTCAGTATAGGATAGGTTACGGTTTGAAAGTGTGCGTTCCCAGCTTTTTGCGGAAATTCTTGGAGTTTCTAACATATAAACTCTAAAATTGTTATTGTGAAAAGAGCATTACAAAATGCTTTTTACGTGTGAATCAAATTGATAAAGAATCTCGTAAGTTTTAATTCATAATATTGTGTTTGATTAAAACGAGGGCGACGCGCGCCATGTTTGGCATAGACCAGCGCGTGTGTGCGTGGGACACGTGCACGATGTACAGTTTGTATGTACGAGTGAAGATTAATAGTGGAAGGATTTATGCTTTTTATTTCTTTGAATAAATGACTGTTTATTATTAACATTATAGAAAAGTAGATCTTGTTATAAGTAGACGTAGATGTATATTCCAATGGTTTTTTTTAACATTATTTAATATTTTTTTATTATTTCCTCCTGACACTCTAAACTGAATAAATGAAATTGATTCTTGATTATTATACATTTGCTTAAAGCCACTAAAATTTAACATGGTAATTATCTCAGTCATATAAACTTTTTAATTCTCAAGAACATTGTAATATTACTTGTCTGCCCGATTATTAGTCTCAAGTTTTATAAAAGAAAACGCAGTTGAACAGAGGCAGCTCTATTAAAGGTGGATTCAACCAAACTTATTTGTGCTATGTGTGAGTTCATGTCGATAATGTAAAGGCTAGGAGTCGAAACCGGAGGCTATTTGACTATTGTTTTATCATCGTAAAATGACCACTCTATAATAATATAATGAACTGCTAAAGTGACATATTCTTACGACTATTTGTTTTAACAATATTTGAGTTTGGAAATTCCATTTTTCGCACCGCCCGGAAACGCTCCATAAAAAAATGTATTTGTGAGTGACGTCACTCGCCAGTCTCGAGTAGTATAACTGTATGGGGTGCAAGAGAATTTCACACTTATCGCGGTCTACATTGCGTTTACACATATATAGTTTTTAATAAAAGTAATTTGCAATTCAATGAGGGATCTAAAATGTTATTATTTGGGCCTAAATTTTATTGTTTCTATTTGGACTTATTTTGAAAATTAAAAAAAATACGAAAGGTCATAGTTGCAGTTTAGTTACGCTATATCTTATTTCGTAAGACATATTTTTTAACAAGTAATAGAAAAAATCGGACAGCCTTGCAAAATAGCCTATTGTTTTATTGTTAACTTGTTATTTATTTAATATTTTTATATTATTTCTTGACATCACACCTAGTTGTACAATTTTGACGTTCATATGTGCTCTTAGCATTAAGAGCACATATGAACGTCAAAATTTTACAATTGCACATTCAGTCATTCAGTTTAGGCGCTTGCCTAAACTGAATAAATGAAATTGATTCTTTGATTTGATTCTTTGATTCTTTGAACTATATTTTTGTTGATTAAAATTATAAGTGATAACATGGAATAAAGCACTTTATGGTAAGCATGCCTTTTATTACAACAACTGGGATTTTTCGATTCTCAGGCTGAATCCTTCACCACTATTGACGCTTTTATAGTGTTTTAATAGTGCAATCTATTCGTACGAGAGTCCAATGCGATATTTGAACACTCTCCGGAGAACAATGTACTAGGACATCATAACTGCAAGAGAGGTTCAACGTCCACAGACACACACATACAAGTGCTCGACACTGTACAAGTGTGTGTGAGTGCAATAAATTGTACAGTGCATCCGCAAAGTACAGCTCTATGAAGCGTGACCTGTTGAGGGGACGGTCACGGCGCGGATCAATTCTTTGTTCCCGAGTTACCAGTAGTTCAGTGTAGCAGCGTAGATACCGCGAGGTCCTATGTTTAGTAAGAAAGCGTATTTTTATAATATCTACTTCGCATGACATTGTTGGAATTATACTATATTTACACACCTTCATTATGTCAATAGTGCGTGTGGTACACTTTTCGCATGCAACTGTACAGTTAACCAAAGCAGATTAAAAAAAATTCATTGTATTGATAACGGTGCTTCATAAGCTCCTCATAAAAAAAAGAAAAAAAACATAATATAATATTTTGCAAATAAAACACCGTTATAATTACTTAAATGAAGTGTATTTAATTGCAAAACTGTGTGTCACACTGATCATAATTACAAGAGAGAGATCGCGCTTTCAAGCCATATCACACAAATACCAATTTTATGCTCTGGGGATTAAAAACGCATAAACATCAATTAAATGGATACCAATATGTTGTCCAATACAATAAAAAAGTATTTCATTATTTTTACATCATTTCACTTTCGTTGTTGCCTGTACCAACGCTATTTTATATTTTATTGTTATTACTTCTTATGACAGTTGGTTGATTCATTCCAAGGAGGATTCATTTCGTACTACATACAATACTAAGACTTTACCTTTATAAATTATCACTATCCAGACATCTATATTCTGGTTATATCCCAAGATTGAAAATAGAAACCTGATTTACATTCTTATACGCTCTCATCGACTTGTAATACAGTGAAACTTGGCTAAGTGAGATCCGGTTACGTGAGAAACCTCTAAAGCGGGAACTCATACTGAGCTCTCAACAATTTGGCATTGAATTACCTCTGTTAGTGGGGTCGAAGCGAAACCTCTATATCTGGGATTCATTCTTCCGATTCTATAGTCATAGTATAGTTACCTTTATAACTGAGACAGCGAGTGAATTTTATACGCATCATATCAGAATTTAGCGGGGAAACGTACAAAGCTCCGTGCGGGTTGCAACCCCTTTGTGTTTTGACAGACCACGTGGAGTTGTTTACTACGCGGACAAGAGCGCATGCGTGAACCCTGCCACCCCATTCCCGTAGCGTCACTGGGTGGTTGTCAACGAAACAGACAGAGTGATCTCTTGTACAATGCTGAGTGCCTGGTACCGGAACAATGCAATGTTCCATAGAATTTAAATATTTGGTTTCTTAAGAAGTTGGTGAGTAAGATAGATGATGGTAGTAAGACGATCGCGCGTCTCCTAATACTAAGAGTTCATAAACAGAAAGAGACTGGAGTGTGTGACATACAACTATCCCTTCACAGTATTATCAACTGTATGTATTGTAAATTAAGTCTATAATGCTAGTTAATTGATTTTAAGTTATTGCGTCTTAGTATGGATAGGTTACGGCTTGAAAGTGTAAGTTTCTAGTTTATAGACTAAATTTATGTTATTTCTAAGATAAAAAGACTAAAATTGTTATTATGAAAGAATACTATGTTCTTTATACAGCAAGCAAATTATTTCAGAAACTTTCTTGTTTTTTTTTTTTTTTTTTTATATATATATAGGACACGCCAACTTGACCTCACCTCGCCTGATGGTAAGCTAAAGGCAAAGTCTCAGGAAAGAGGGTCACCATTACAGACACTAAGTGCTACAATGGTGGCACTCAGCTTGGCGGCCTCATCAGATGCTTTTTCACGCCCCGCTTAAAGGCCCCGGGACTGTAGGAAGAAGGAAACACGTGTGCTGGTAATGAATTCCAGGTCTTGGTGGTGCGGCAAAGAAAAGAGTCTCCGAACCGCTTGGTTCTTGCTCGTATATTCTGCACAGTGTGAGGGTGACATCTAAGGCCTGCACGTGTTGTCCTATGTAGGAAAGGAGATGGTGGGATTAGTTGGAAGAGCTCGTCAGAACACTCACCGTGGTAGAGACGGTAAAATACAGCCAAGGAAGCAATATCTCTACGCATCTGCAAAGGCTCGAGGGTGTTCGTGACCTCAGGGTTCCCAATAATTCGGACCGCGCGTCGCTGCAACCTGTCGAGAGCATCTAGTAGGTATTTCGCGGAGCCATCCCAGAGATGCGAGCAGGAGCGAATTTGTGTCTTATAGAGAAGACACCGCTGCTCCGGCGTGAAAAAACGTCTCACTTTGTTTAGGAGTCCGAGTTTCCGCGAGGCTGTTTTGATGATGCTCTCGATGTAATTTCTGTTATTCAGTTTGCAGCGAATATCCATGCCTAGGATATTGAGATTGTCCTGCAGTGGTAGTGGCGTGCTCTGAAGAGTGGGAAGGGGAAGGAAAGAAGATACCTTTGCTGTGAACGCACAAGCCTGCGTCTTCTTGGCATTGAACTCGACCATGTTCTCAGAGCCCCATTGAGAAATGTGATTCAAGATCCGGTCCAGTCCAGTGACAAGAAGCTGTCTTTTTTCCACGATATCAGACTGTTTGGCCGCAGGTTGTCCGTGATAACTCCCGTGTAAGGTGCTATCGTCTGCATAGCAATGTATGCTGCCGGTGGACATCATGTCGTTGATATGCAGAAGAAAGAGAGCGGGAGATAATACAGACCCCTGCGGTACGCCAGCATTTATTTGCAAGAACTCCGAAGCCCGTCCATCACAGAGGACGCGGATACGGCGCTCCCGCAGGAAACTAGCAATCCAGTTGCACAGTCTAGGGGGCAGACCAAAGGCTGGTAGCTTGGAGAGAAGCGATTTGTGCCAGACTCTATCGAAAGCTTTGGCGATATCAAGACTAATTGCCAGTGATTCGCCGTGCTTGTCCATAGCCTCACCCCAAAGATGGGTAACGTATGCTAGAAGATCACCCGTTGACCGTTTCGGCCTGAAGCCATATTGCCGGTCATTAATTAAGGAGTGATCCTCTAGGTGACGCATGAGCTGTTTGTTAATGATGTGCTCGAAGACCTTGCACAGCACTGAGGTGACGGCTATGGGTCGATAGTTGGCTGGCTCTGAGCGATCCCCCTTCTTGGGGATCGGCTGTACATTCGCCTCTTTCCAAGCCGAAGGCACTGAACCCGAGCTGTAGGACAGTCGGTACAGCCGCGTAAGCATCGGAGACAACTCCGCTGCACATTTTTGTAAGACCACCGCTGGAATACCATCCGGGCCACTGGCTTTCCGGACATCGAGTGATTGAAGCACCGCACGGACATCGCATTGCCTGATACGTATTTCAGGCATTACGTGGTCACCATTGGGTAGTGTCGGCGGCTGTATACCGCAATCATCGACTCGGGAATTGGCCGCAAAGAGATTTACTAGCATATTGGCTTTCTCTTGCGGTCCATGGGCCAGGGATCCATCAGGGTAGCCGCAGCGGTGGCAGCGAACGCTGACAGAAGTTGGCCTGCACGGCCTTGGCCAGTCGCCAGTATCCACGGCTGCCCGTGGGATGTGCCACTAGCTCTTGACCAAGCCGTGTAATGCGCAGGGCATCCGCTCTGACGTAAGCCCTCTTGCAGTCCTTTGTGGCTCTGTTGTACGCCGCCTTGAAGTGGCCCACATTGGGATCGTGCGTGGCACGCGCCCTTACCCAAGCGCGATACGCGGACTGCTTTTGGTCAACAGCCCTCGCACACTCGCGCCCTAACCAAGGGCGCACTCCTCGGGCACCGGTGACATCAGTGTACGGGATATAGTATTCCATACCCAGACCGATCTCACCGGCGACAGCAGTAGCACAATCTGAGGGTTTCTTACCTTCAAAGCAGCGTTCAACCCACGGGATGGACGCAAAATAGTTGCGCAGCCCATCCCAATCTGCTGACGAGTAGTGCCAGAGACGCCGCTTCCCCTGCACGGGTCGTGAGGGCGCTATAATTGGCACCTTGGAGCAGACCAGACAGTGGTCGGAATTGCCTAAAGCGGCTTGTACCGAAACACTGTACAGGTCTGGGTGACTCGTCAGCAGAAGGTCTAGCAGAGAGGGTGCTAGGCCCGACCTTCTTGGTATTCTAGTGACCTCGTGTACCAATTGGGTCAGGCCATGCGCCAGAGCAAATGCATGGGCGGCTCTTCCCGCATGGTCTGTTTTGGCGGAGCCCAACCAGGTTTCGTGGTGGGCGTTAAAGTCCCCCAAAAATACCACTTCGGCGTTCGGAAACCGTTCCTGCGCATCATCTGCCGCCTGACTCAGATATTCAAAGAGTCGAGTTGTCTCAGCATCTCCTGTATGGGAACGGTAGAGGCACGCATAGATCTGACTCGTAGAGCCATGGTCTACGTGTACCCATAGGGTTGAAAAGGATAGGTCCTCAAGGCAGCGCAAACGGCGACAACAAACATCCGCCCTAACAAACACGCACACCCCGGCTTTTGCACAGAAATTTTCCTCGATAACATAGCCGGGGTAAAGCAAGTAGGTCGTGTCATCAGGGCGGCCTATTTGTGTCTCCGTGAGAAAGAGCATATCTGGTTTCGCCGTCTCAAGGTGTTGGTGGACGGCGTTGAGGTTCGCATGGAGTCCACAGATGTTAGTGGACTCCACCTCAAATAGCGAGCTTGTGGGAGTCTGAAGAGCCGCTGTGTTGCCCAATACTCTTAAATGCGCTGCCATGATGAAAAGGAGAAAAGGGCGTGAAAAAAGAGGTGATTGTCGTCGCAGCACCGCGTGACAAAGTGCGGGATATTGGTTTTGTCTATGATTATGAGGCATGGCGTGAGCCGACACACCGTACGGAAGGGCCCCCGTACCCCCCCGAATATGGTCGCCGGGGCCCCCACTTCCGGTCACCAACCGGCACGACGAGCCATACCGGGATTATGCGCGGTCTGGTGAGGCAGCCTTCCAGGGTGGTTAGTCCCAGTTGGGCCTCTGTACTATACCGCGGGCGGCCAGCGGCAGCACCGTTTCTACGGGTCTCCCTGACCGGCGCGTCGCCCCGCACCATCCTCACTAGACTACGCCAAGACCCACTGGTCCCACTAGTGCTGCGACCACCATCACCTCTACCCGGCTATGCATTTGCTGATCCCTGAACGCAATCCAACCGAAATTGAATTACTATGAAGGGTTTTTCGCAATATTGCACGGTGGTACCAACCCGGTCGAAATTTGTGACAAAGTGCCGTCAAATCTCTACCACCTGTTAAATTCATGTTAAATTCTTGTTTTAAGTCATGATATTGTTAAACGAAGTGAAAGCTACTCACACCGTGTGTATGTATGTATACATGCGTGCGTCCACGGAGGGTGGGTTATATGTGTGTGTGAGTGCGAAACAATAGTAGAACGATAAATCTTTTTTAGTTCTGTTTATTTTCTAGCTAATGTTATCTTCATGCTTCAGTTCCATATTCATACATATTCAGTAGTACATTGAAATCTGTCCATCTCATACCTGAGGTAAAGGTTGGCCATTGCTAATCATAATAGCAATGGCCAACGCTGGTGCGTGATGAGCACATTTGTCTCAGATACGGTGAGGGGCGGATTAATAGATAAGGTGTATTACATTGACTATGAATTATGTTAGAAATAAAATTTGATATTGTAATTACTGAACTGTTCAAGTTATTCGGTGACCAGGAAGTCGAAGTTCTTAAGCTTCGCATTCTCTAAGCAATATTTTACGTGCAACACGTGACGGTTAACCAACTCGACAACATTCCACAAATCTATTAAAAAGCTATGAACTTAATGCTTGTTGCTTTGTGCTTGCCTGCCACCTAAGTTGTATAAAATAAAAAAAATTGTGTTGCTGTTTATTTACTCAAATAACAAAATGAATGTTGAGATACTATTTTTAGTGCACTAATCTACAAATCTAATGTCACTGTTTCGCGCAATATTTTTAAATTACAAACCAATGTTGCTGTTTCGCGCTAATTACCTGTCTGTTGCAAGAGTTATATATATATATATATATATATATATATATATATATATATATATTTTTTTTTTTTTTTTTCAATACATCACTATCTTTACAGGCTAACCATACCAACCAAATATGTTATAATAACATATAACATTGTGCAATTTTTGAGAACTCACTCAGGGAACATGTAAAAAGATCTGTGCCGTCCGCTTCTTCATTGAGTATATGTAAGGTGCGCGTTATCACAGCTTTGCCTAGTAAACACGTAATTGTTGGGAACACATAGATTAATCTCTTTCAAGACCCCCGAATTTGACGTCTTACCACGTAGTAATATCTCTCCACCGTATTATTTACTCACGTACAGACACGCAAAGACACTCGTCTTTTAAAAACTTGAGCCACTTCAATCTGTCACAGTTTATTAGTTGCAGTTAGAACCTCTCCTCAAAAAGAGAAGAAAGCTGTGACTGCTTTCGTAGTGCCACTTCATCTACCTACCTGGTGGTAGGTGGTAAGTATAAGCTGATCTCTAAGACCGTAGATTTTCATCATTATCATTGAGTTAGTTCCAGCCGCAATCGAGGACTTCGACTCCGAGTCTGAGATCTATGTATTGGCTTGAGCATGGTGTAGGGCCCTCCTAAAATGCTAGAACTACAGCATAATTTTCTAGTAGGCACGTGACCTTCTTTATCATAATTAAAAAATTTTCAAGTATTTTAACGTTTTACTTAGGTAATTTTTTTTCTAAGGGTTTTTGATATACCTTTAATTCTATTGACAGGAGAAAAATAGTACATTCGTCCATATTTAGTCTTAAGAAATCACGATGTATAAACTGACGTCTCAAAAATTCCGCAGTAGAGTTTGTTTCGCCGTTTATTCGCCACTAGTTTTAAGCGGAATTTTACGTCAAAAACTTACGTGGCACTATTTTAAGAAATAAAGATTTTTTTTAATTTACACAAAGTGGTAACTTATTTGACCCTGCACAGAAACTACCTCAATTCTTATATCAACATTACACACAAATATATATTATTCATCCCACAAGGAAATAATTGGAGTGTTCAGTTGTCGGTTAGATAGATAGATAGATATATTGATAATTCTTTATTGTACACCAACAGATTTACAGTAGGACAAGTAGGTAGCATATATACAGTTCAATGTACAATGGGCGGCCTTATCGCTAAAGCGATTTCTTCCAGGCAACCTTGGGATGGACAGTAATATTATGAAAACAAAAGATATGGTGTAGTTACTAACTAAACTTAAATATATAGTATTTTAAAACAAAAGAAAGAAAGAATAATAAGTAAAATAAAATTAAAATAACTCTTTACACAAAGTATTATCAACATAAATACTGACATACAAATAGATATATAAAGTAGATAGTTCATACTAATACGAAGGGAAATTAGTGAGTGGTAGGTTATATTGGCTACTAGGCTTATAATATAATATTATAATAAAAATATGATATAATAGATCTTCCTCCAAATATTCTTCATAGAGAAGTAAAGTTTATGAAGATATTGATGTAAAGATAAATTATGGAATGACGTATGTAAACACAGGCTCTCGTTCTGTTCCTTAAGATGTGGCAAGGAGAGGAATGACTGGACCTACATAAATATAATGAACTTACTTGACATGAGGTCCTGCAACTCCTAGATGATGCAGACGTTGTTCGCAGTGCGCCACCATGCTTGTTGGTTCAGAGCCTCTCGTTCAACTTCCTATAACAATAATTACAAGGTACATATACGTATTCTAAGGGGTTTGGGTAAGTTTTAGATATATATACACATGTCAAGAACCTGTGGAGGGGGCATGTTGAAATTATTTTATGAGAAAGACATAAGGGAGCAATGGCAATTGTTTATCGATGTTTTAGCCCCGGATCAGCAGATCCGTTCAATTGAGTTCAATTTCAAATTCAATTTCAATTTCAAATTCAGTTCAATACTGTGTGCTGAGTAGTTCAATACTGTTATTTTATACAGAACCGTTTCAATACATAAGTCAAATTTACACTTAGTCGGAGTTCGAATCTGTCCAACGAAAACACGAGTGAAAAATAGAACAAAAAAGCAATGATTCATTTTGAATTTCATATTACCTTTTTCTAAATAAGATAGTGGCAGATATGTACAATGCCCACCCGATGGTAAGTGGTACGTGTGCAACACCAGGGGAGTCACACCCGTGCTGCCGACCCTGTAAAAACAAAGAGTTTCTGAGCCGTCAGTAAAGAAAACAATCAGGATAACACTTTAATCTTCCCAGTGACAGCACAAAAACTCTCTAATGAGCTCTGGCTACCCTACTCACCGGTGTGAAGACAAAACGAGGTTATTATAGCCGTGGAATTCTGTAGGGTGGAGATACTTCCCCAATCGGTCTACTCAATTGGGATGGGAATTTCCATGGTATAAAACCAGTCGCACTTGAGTAGAGAATTCTTGTGGAGTGAATGTAAATGAATCGTCAACGCAGCAGACATGTCGGGCTCAGTCAGTTTTTGAAAAGTTGTATGCTGTATCCATGAAACAGCGTAATAATAATGGCGTACGGCCGGTACAATCCAAATTAATATGTAATTTTATGAGAATCTTCTTTGCTATGCCACGCACACTCAAATTTTGGAATCAGCAGTGTGACGCCTGTGGTGTTGCACACATTCATAGGCCACAGCAACCACTTCCCATCAGATGCGCCGTGTGCTTGTCTTCCACCTAAGTGGTATAAAATAAAAATTACCTATAAATATTAACTTTACCAAGAATGAGTGTAACCGTTACAACAAATATCAGTTTTTAAGTTTCAGTAGTTACAGTTTTGCTAAGGAAGAAAATTTCTTTGTTAACATCACTTTTTCTGTTTATTAAATTATTATCATTTAACCTTAATCTAAGTTGAAAACTCAATATGTGGAGTGCTACGTCACGGGGGGCACCACCTGTTGCCGCACTCATTCCACTATAACATGGGGTACACGACACTTTTCGTCATGGTTAGCAAAATTGGCAAATCATGACATAAAACATGAAACAAACCAAGTATAATTCACTTACAAGTAAAGAGCGTTACATAACGTTTCATATTCACTAAGTAACGTAACTACATTGTGTTATAAACTATTAGAAATTCGCAAAATAGTTTTGGTCTACAGATTGTTTCTCGAATCTCAGTGGTTAAAGCTGCGTTTGTTGGTTTACAATAATAGACCTAAACTCATAATAATTTGGTTGATTTTACTTTAGTACTTGCTATCTTTTCGATACTGCGAAATTATGATTTAAGCTCTTCAGTGCTATGTTGTCCTGGTCCTGGGAATCGATGTTCATGTTCACGTTGTCACGTGTTTATGGATAAACCATTTGATGTGCCGGTATTGTTAATTCCTTATTTTGGATGTTACCGCTACACAGGACTATGCCCTAAAACTCGCACAAGTAGTCTATTATTTTGAATTTTGAGCATTCAGTATGCTAACTATTTAAAATAGATTAAAATAGAAAACGGTTCAGGTGGGAGTCGAACCCGCAATATTTCCCTTACGCACCCTACCCTTCAACTACCCTTAACCTTGAGGGAACGCTCTAACCACTAAGCAGAATCCCGCCTGGACCGTCTCAATTTTTTCTATCTTAATCGAGTCCAATATATTCCCTAACTTTCAAATTTAATGATCTTTTTTTTAAGTGCATGATTAATATTTATATTATACATCATGATTAATTAAAATTAAATCTATGCCAATAATACATTAATAAATATTATAATTAATATAATGTTCTTGAATGTGAAGTTTAGCATTCTGGGGATAGTAAGCTGGTGATGATAAATATTTAATTGGGGTTCTATATAATTATTACTGGATTCGTCATCTGTAAAGTAGTCATCATTGTCATCTATAACTAACAAACAGACAAGGTCAAAATAATTTTATATTAATGGCTTAAATGCTCAAATTGTATTTTAGTGAGGAGCGTACTTTTAAACTATATAAACATCCGAATTGAGATCCTCCTCCATGATTAGAAGTCGATTAAAAATTGATCAATCGCGGTACCAAGACACGGGGTTAAACCACAAAAAGTATACACCGTCTTAACATCCGTATTGGTACCAAGACTCGTTCATTAATTAAAGATGAAACTTAGTGAACCGTTTTCAGACGATTTTCGTAGGTTTGACCACAGTATTAAGATATTATTACTGTGGTTTGACACACGGAAAAGATTTTTGTTCCGTACCTAGTATGACCGGTCCATATTCTTGGAGGTCAATGCTATTTTTACATAGATATGACATAATATGACATACTATGACATAATATATACATTAATGCTCAGCTTCGGGGATAGAAGATATACGCATGTGTCGGTCTTAAATTATTTAAAACTTTCTGTAAATACGTCATATAGTCACTGGATGAGTTGGAGGACTTCAGATATAATCAGATATTTAATTATCAGATATTCTAAGGACGTAGAGTACGAATTTTGATGAAGCTATGAATTGAACTCTACTGCAACCATTTTTATTCATATATAAATATAGTCTTTTTTTTATCTAGGACACATCAATTTGACTTCACCTCGCCTGATGGTAAGCTATAGGAAAAGTCTCGAGACCGCCACAAGAGAGTCACCTTTGCAGACACTAAGTAACTTTACAATGGTGGCACAATCTGGAACAAGTTAGTAGAATCCAATGGAGAAAGAAATGCCCTTGACCTTCCAACCTGACTGAAGACCCCACAATTGAATCAATAACTGTACTTTGTGACCCCGGATGACTAGGAGATCACTAAACACAAAGAGCTCTCCACATCACAGTTTTGTGTACACAAGTGAGGCAGAAACAAGGTCATTCTCGTTCCTTCGTAACAATTTTATTTTCAGATAATTAGGTTAGTTATTTAGGTTCCACTTTATGTTATGATTTGTTCAACAATTATATTGAAAGACCGGTATTTGTTTTCAAACAATTTAACGTTATATTAATCATATTGTCGTCTATCGGGTACTTTTTAAGCACCTTGTTACTGTGAGTGAAGAACTGCCTCATTTAAATAAATGCTGGTCTAGTACCTAAGCATAATAAAGACTTACAACTAACTGTCGAGAAACATTTAGCCAGACGACATGAATATTATTTTGCCGCTTGGCCACTTCTTACCACATTCTGTTATCCTAGTATTAGTGCGGATGTAAACATGAGACAGAATGACTAACAACACTATAGGTACATAATGAAATGTACGTTAGTCTTAACCTATAGCACAAAATAACCACCAGACGATTGGGAGATCAGAAACCGCAGAGAGCACGATCTGTTTACACTTTCACTTTCGATGTACACGTGAGAGAGAGAAAGAGAGAGCGATAAACAATGACGCAATTATGCTACAAAGAGCGATTAAAAGGGATGTATAAGGAATGTACATCGTGCCAACTATTCTTTTAAAACGTTTTATTTTTAGATTTTTGAAATAGATGTTTTTTTATCGTATATTTTAATACAGAGAAATACAGAGAATAAGTGTTTAATACTTTGATTAAAGTTAAGTTTCGTTAGGCAAAACAGAGAAATTGTATTATGTAAATTGTATAATGTATAAAAAAAATAGTTATAAGTCGTATATTTTAATAGAGAGAAATTCTTTAAACCGCAAGGATAAATAAAATTAGAAGCGATTTTATTCATTTTTGAAGAGTTTTCTTTTTATTTATATAGGACACGCCAACTTGACCTCACCTCGCCTGATGGTAAGCTAAACGCAAAGTCTCAGGAAAGAGGGTCACCAGACACTAAGTGTTATAATGGTGGCACTCAGCTTGGCGGCCTCATCAGATGCAATTGCAGAGTATTGAAATCTAGTTACAAATGGAACACATCCATAAAGGAATAAATGTTTCAAGGATCGAGTTGGGCGACCTAATTAGGCGAGTACTATGGAGAAGGCTCCATCATGGAGGACTGGCTAGAGAGGTATTTTAGCGCCTATAAGGAGAGGCCTCATCAAGTCAATAAAGTTATTACTATGATATTATACAAAGTCCTTGAGCTTTGTTTGGAGAGAAAATATATGTAGGCGGTCATTACTACCTAACCTGAAAAACGACAGGTGTGCATTTATTTGTTATGATAAAAATTTACAATTATGCAATAGGTACGTAATATTTCGGTAAGAAAAGAAAATTAAATGTTGAAATTCTTTGCTATTCGGGGTGGCGATTTCACCATACATTGGGAACAAAACAATACAAACAACCGTTACAATGGTGGAGAGAAAGATCAGTTACAATGGTGGACCAAAGGCAAAATATTAGAAGGCTGTGACTCCTACTCTATTTTGTGCGACACTCGTATGTTATATTGGATTAAATCTATTATAGATTCAATAAAATATAACTACCTACATGCAACAATGAGTAAGTGGAAATAATGCATTTTTTTATTAATATAAGACACTTCAAATTAAACTTCACCTCACATGATGGTAAGCTGAAGGCAAAGTTTCGGAAAAGAGGGTTACTATAACTTACATATACCATGTTACAATGATGACACTCAGCTTTACGGCTTCATTATATACTTTTCACGCTCCAATTCAAAGAAGAAGACTCTAGGAAGAAGGAAACACGTGAGCTGCAATATCTTGATAACTGACTAAAAATTTTGTATAAAACGCGTAAATAAATCATTAAAATGATGCGGTTTTTATGTTTCATTTTTATAGTGCTCTTGGATATTTAGATGTATCTGTTGGATAACAGGTACCTACGTATATCAATAATTCACAGTAAGGTAATTAGAAGTTTCTAATTTCATAGGTTGCCTGGAAGAAATCGCTTCAGCGATAAGGCCGCCCATTGTACATTAAACTGTATATGCATGTTACCTACTTGTCTCAGCTGTAAATGTATTGGTGTACAATAAAGTATTATCTATCTATCTATGTACTTGAGCGAATGCAAAAAAGTGAAATAAAAGAAAAATTTGCGGTCAAATCGTTGATGTCTTTATAAAGAGGCATCGAAATTCAAGTACTAGGCTACCATATATTCATAGCAGCTGATAGAAATGAATTATTGAAAGAAACATCACCCAATTGGGTGGTTTGGGAGTGAGGCACTGAATTCAAACTCCCTCTTTCGTATTATTCGATACATTAGTAAGCACATACATTTATCTGGCAACTATTGTGTAGTTAATGATTTATAAAAAAATATTTTATTTTTATTTTATTTTCTAATTACGTGGGATGTTTATCCTCCAGTTAATAATAGAAAAATATTTCAACAGATTTCACTATACATATATCAACGTGACATCATTCTGTAAGCATTAGCATGCAACTCCCTAATGATATTAGGTATATATCTGTGTATACATTTAAAAATATAGTTACGTTAATTGTGCCATAATTTTTTTTATAAAATCCAAGAATACTAGGATGATAAGCAAGCTTGGAAATGAGCTGTTCGCTCAACTATGCTACTCAAGTAAATTTTTGTATTTGGATTAGGTAGCCTAGTGTAGGTTTGTAAATAGACCAAAAAATATTGCCCGCTGAGTTTCATGTTCCTTTTTTATTGACGTTTTGGAAGTGCTGATATAATGGACTATACAGAATAAATGATTTTTGAGTTATGACTATACGTCACTAAAAATGCACTCAAAAAGAATACCACCACCACCAATAGAATACCACACAGGAAATCCATGAATAGTGTAAAGAATCACTTCTACTCATTATTGATGATTTAGTTTTGCGTTTTGTGAATTGATCATAACTTCAGTTTTTCTATGAAATGACCAAAACGGGTGCTAATTTATGTCCAGGGTCTTAAGATATTCTAAAGATTATTTTTTCTTTTCTATTCATATATTGCTTCCGACGGGTCGTTACCTTAGTGGTTAGCGCGCTTATAACGCGATGGTCGAGGGTTCGAGCCCCTTACAAGCCAATATCTTTTTTAAGGAAAATATTTTTATAAACCACAGGCGTGAAACCTGATAATTGAATGGGTACTTATTATAACTGTCAACTTGATGTATTTCATTGCCTCATAAAAGATCCATATTTTATCTAACTGAACTTATTCGTGTGTGACTATTGCAATGGTATGCATGGCAAATCTGTCTACCTTTTTTTTTTACGTGCGCTGAATCCCCACGGATACCTCCCCATCGGAGCCGGTGGAGGAGGTTATGTCGGACTCGAACCGACTAAAACGCACGCCGTCTGTGGGTCGCTTTGGTTGCTGAAGGTGAGGTTGACAGGCATATCCCTCGCACCCCGGCCGACCCAGGGCCATCCCTCACGATCTGGCCCTCTTCTCGGGTGTAGGGACTAAAGAGTCCCCAACTCGTCCCCGGAAACGGGGAGTCGCGGCAGGCGCACCACTGGCACCGCCGCGGCCTGCTTCTGCCAGGGTGACAGGCGGCTCCACCTGTCACCCCCAGGCCGGCGCTCATGGGGGGCGGAGGTCGTTCATCGACCTCCGATGCCCGAGTTGCCTTCGTACGCGGGTAGCTTGTCTTGCGATCCTTCATCGCTCCCGCTGCCGCTCCCGCCCCGCCTCCTCCTTCACGAGCATTACTTGCTCGCAGAAGGAGGCTCCGGCCGCTCACGCATCCGCGCAGCGAACCATTTCCGCGAGCAAATCTGTCTACCTAGTCAATACCAACAAGTTGTGTAGGACATGTCTTCTGACCGCAAATGTGAAGGACATAGAGTTCTCTCTTAATGAGGAGGTCCAGGCAAAACTAATATTGTGTCACCTCCGCTGGTGCTTGTCTTAGAATCTATAATCCTATGTTTCTTACGTCAGAGGTGCTTGACAATCTTGATGTTGCTATTTGCATTGAAGGTATTTAATTTTGTTTTGGAATTTATCAGTAAAAATGTATGAGGCTCTCACTTCAGACATCAGAAGTTTGCCATGTAAAATCGCATGTGATTATGGACGTGCGGACTGCTTTTAACGTGAATGCATACTGGAAATCCTTTTTTCTTCATCTTTTTTTATACCACTTAGGTGGTATACTATCACATAGCCCACCTGATGGAAAGTGGTTACCGTAGCCTATGGACGTGTGTCCACACTTGCGTTGCCGACCCTGTAAGCACAGTTTCTGTGCCGTCAGTGTGGAAGACAAAGCAGGACAAACCTTTAATCTTCCCACTGACAACACAAACTCTCCAGTGAGCTCTGGCTACCCTACTCACTGCTGGGAACACAACACGTCTTATAGAGTGGCAAAACCATATACAGTTTACCTCTACGTGGACAGCTGTGCTCATGTGCAAATCACAGAAGACCCAATCAATAACGGTGTTTACGTCGCCAGATGACTAGGCGCTCATGAAATATAAAGAGCCTACAATTTCTCTCACAGTATTGTCTACAGGTGTGAGGGAGAGGCACTCGCTGTCTCATCACAGTTCTGTTATGAAATATAAAGAGCTTGCGATGTCGTTCACAGTTCTGTTTACATGTGCGAAAGAGAGGCAGTTGCTGTCTCCTTACAGATTTGTTATGAATCATTGCAAGGAGGAAAATTTAACTTTATGCAGACGTATTACATCTCAATTTAAATTCGATAAGCAACAATATGCTTAAAACTGAAACCCTACTACTGAGAATCACGATTTAAAGAGTATTAAACATGAAAATTTCAAGGATAGCCGTGGTCGTATGCTTCTTTTCCCAAGAATGTATTGTTCTGTTAGACTAAGTGGCAGACGACTACGGTTATTTTCTTTTATAATACGATTTAAAGTGTAATTTGCCAGAAGACAAGTTTTAGATTTTTTATAATTTATATTTTTTTGGGGCATGCTATAGGTATAATTTATACATATTTAAAATTTGCTAATTAAGCCCTTTCACTCAATATCAAGCACTGCATATTTATCTAAATCGGTGAATTATCAGTGACTCTTTCCTCTGTCGCACCATTAAGACCTGGAATTCATTACCAGCTCACGTGTTTCCTTCTTCCTACGGTCCCGGGTCCTTTAACCGGGCGTGAATAAGCATATGATGAGGCCGTCAAGCTGAGTGTCACCATTGTCACATAGTATGTGTAAGTAATGGTGACCCTCTTTTCTGAGACTTTGCTTTTCAGCTTACCATCAGGCAAGGCGAAGTCTAATTGACGTGTTCCATATTAAAAAAAAAAATTCAACACAGTACTTTATGGCAAACATTAGATTCAGTAACACGTTATATAGCTTACGACCAAGACAATTCTAATATTACCTCATTTGTCCAACTAAGTAGTTGAGAACCTATATCCATACCCTGTCAAAATGAGAACCCTCCTTTGGCTTCTCCTTGTCTGGCAAAAATATATATGTGTTGCTTCTGTAACCACTTTCATATAACAATACCGGTGTACATGTAATACAGGATATATTTATGACAGACAGGAGTTAGGGTAGGAATCTCAACTGTTACAGTTACAGAGAGTCTATTCATAACTTATTCAAGATATAAAATTGGCGTGCCTTGACAGAGTTTCGTGTTGAAATTTTTATAAGATCGTTGTACACACATGAAGGCAAATGAGCATTTTGACTTTTAACTATTATTCTGATTTGCATTCACAGACTTTGGAAAAATCATACGGTAAGCTAGGAAAAGCTTCATTATTATTATGCCTAGCAATTCTATTTTATTTATCTCTGGGGATCAAAGGACGAATGAAATCATTTAAGTTATGAGACATAACAGGAAGCGCCAATAAATTCAATTCAATTCAATTCAATTTAATATATTTTATTGCAAATAAGGTGATTTTTTTTTTAAATTTAATATTTAGTACTATCCATATCTTAATACTGTAGTACTTTTTACTAGTTTATACCTGGATGGTTCGCGGCAGAGTAGAATTTGGACCACACTATCTTTTCCCATGCGGTGTCGTACAAGACGACTAAGGGATTAAGATTAAGGGCTGTTCAACATCATGCAGATATAAGCAGCCCAGACTCAGCCTCAGTAGCATGGTTTGAGTCTACAATAGTGTCCGGAATACGGTGATCAGCTCACCCCTATTACTTGGGACCGAATTTAATGATTGGTGAAATGTCACCTCCGGGGATGAAGGCGTGATTATATGTATGTTTGTATGTCTGCCTGCGTGTGAATCTGGCGTAGGACTTCTTTTGTATACCATTTAGGTGCCAGACAAGCACATGGCCCACCTGATGGAAAGTGGTTACCGTGGCATATGGGCGTGTGTAACACCAGAGAAGCCACACTCGCGCTGCCAACCCTGTAAGCACAGAGTTTCTGTGCCGTCAGTGTAGAGGACAAAGCAGGACATATTCATCCCACTGACAGCTCAAATTCTCCAGTGAGCTCTGGATACCCTACTGGACTGATATCTTCTCCTTCAACCTCGGAGTGAAACGAACATCGCGCCAGACATTAAATTGTGAAAATGAATACCTAATAATAATGGATACATAATTTAATCTACTGAACAACTGCACCAAATTTGACAGTTAGTTTTTTTTGGACTAGGTTAGTATAAAAGAAAACAAAAAAAAATCCAAACAGCTAATTCAAGCTTACATGAAATACTTACATGACATAAAGTCCTGGGACTTCTAATTAAGGCGGAGAATGAGTCACAACACGCCTCCGGTTCGGTATTGGGCTCCGTTTTTATGCTTCCTCAAAGCGTTTCCTGAAACAATAGTTACAAGATTATTGCAATTCTATTTGCGGTTTTCTATTTAGCCTTACCACTTAGTAACCTAAAGGAATACAATCAAAAGTCAATCTTTAGCCCTATGCTAGGAATAAAGTTGTGTTACGACAGCACGAATATACCTCATTTTCTACACCAACATTACGAAGACTTAATATTTGCTTGCTAGTAATCGAACTTGGAAAATAATAAACAAATTTATATCATTTTGTCATCATTCAATGACATTTTATTCAGAAAAAAAATTTGAACACAGTGTAAACATTTTTACCAATTAAAGATGTAAAGTGTAAAGCAAATACTATCCATCATCGTCATCCTCATAGCATTAGGCTAGGTTACATCTAAAACCTAAATTTGGAAGACCGGGTTCATTTCTTTAAATATCTACTCCTACGATTTTATGGCAACTTAGTACTCGAATTTCACAACTGCTTTCAAAAAACGTCAATTTGAGTTTGCCTATAGTTTATCATCAGGTGAAGTGAAGTCAATTTAGCATGTCTTAGATATCAAAAATGTAACGGATATGTTATACATTGTACTACAATAAAATAACTCAAAACGAAAAATCTATATAATGTTATACCCGTATTTCAGAACGATACTGTCCTGAATCTTGATTATTAAGTAAAGCTGAGCAAATATTGTATTTCAAATGACAGTTTAATGTTATTGTAAGAATCAATTCACGACTGAGCGTTGTTAGAATACGTGCCTTAAACTCATCAACAAAGTACGAAGTTCATTTAAAATAAAACAAGAACATTTATTTGTTTCATATTATTTTCTGAAAAAACAAAAGGAAGTCAAATCAGTTACTACGGCGTGGTGAGCTTTTGGGCTCGAGTGTATACGAGGAAGGAGGGTAATAGAAATTATAATAATCAAATCATAGTACAACAGGGACTTTGACTGGCTCCCTGCAAACCAGTTTACGCAGTAACTACGGACTCCCCATTTGTATTATTTCATTTCTTGTATTTATACTAACATTCATAAAAAAATTCTATATCGCGTTTCAGGTTTTCCTTCAATAACAATTCACTGGCTGCATATTATTTTATGGTGAACATTTTATTGAAATAAAGAAGTCAAATCCTTGTTTTTAAAACAAAAAAAATGAAATTCGAGTAAGTAGTTTTTTTTATAGATTGATAACAACGTTAAGTCAGTGGAGCGTGAAAGCAGGACGACATCTGTTGCACGTTTTTACCCACAGGCTTCATCATCCCTCATACTGGCTGTATTAAGTATGAGCACAGATGGTGCTGTAATAAACTATGATTGTGAATTGCCCTCAGAGCGAGTGACATTAATAATGTAGATTTCTTTTTATACCACTCAGGTGGCAGACAATCACACGGTAAACCTGAGGAAAGTACACCGTCCTTGTGACATGTTACCGTGGCTTATGGATGTATGCAAATTTCCTTTTATTCATTCCTTAATATTTTATTTAGATTATGTATGAGATTTTAATTTAATAATCACAGAGTACATTCCGCGTGAACCGTAATAGAAACAAATATACAAATAAATAACAATGCATTGCGACGTTAAATTAATTTGGTTGAGTTATTTATATTAAATAAAAAAATAGTATGAAACAACTTGAACAAAAATAATGTGAGTGTGTTTATGAAATGATTTAATAAAATATGGATAAACATACTTTATAATAATACGTTCATATTTTATTTTGTGATTCTGTCTATCATTAGAATGGTCACAGACATGGTCTTCGTTCGCCAGAGGCGATACGAAATCATGTTGTCATGTAGCATATAAAATAATCAAGAAATAATATATTATAGACTACTCAAATATATATGGTTGCATAGCTTTAAACATTTTCGTAACATTATTATACGATGTCCAACATAATTTATGCATGCTAAGAAGCTACGTACGTACGCAGCTACGAAGAACCGTAGCAACGTGCTACGGTGCTTCGTAGCTGTGTACGTACGTAGCTATGGATACGTGTAATACGTTTTACGGTAAAAATATTTAGTGTGCATTCCTTTATGCTGGACAGTTATAGTACTGTCACAAGAATACAGTTTTACAATCTACTTATCAGCCCCCATCATCTTACGGCAGATTTTAAGCAAGTGGTAAGAAAATCGCAAAAGTATTAGTATTTTTTTATTAATTCGAAAAAATACTCGGAAAGTACTGAAATACTCTGAAACCTTCCAATTTAACAATTTTTTTGTGTATGGCAATGGATTAACATGGGTTGGGCAATGGCCAGGGATTCAAGCATGGAAGCTTTCATTCTTAAGAGCGACTCATTAAACATTAAGCTAACAATGATTTCTTTTACTAGTGTTGACTTATTTATCAAAACAATTATTTTGTGTTGATTTTTTTATAACAAATAGTCACTAACAAGTGATAAACGGTAACTCTTTTGGAGGAACAAAAGAGAATCCTTATCTTAGAATAGAATCTTGATAGAATCAGATTGTTATGTACTCTACTGTTTATCATTGATTAATCAAATACCAATTGAAATAATTATTGCTCTGTGATCTTATTTCTTCAGACAGTTTTTTTCTTTTTTGGTTTTTGGTATCTTTTAATTAATATTATACTTTCGTACTTTTATAGTTACTTTAATATTACACTTATTTTGCACGTTTCCTTTTTTCATTTACTACAATCCGTATATTCTCGCATGTTCTAAAGTCATTACTATTTTCTTCAAAAAAACTGCAATTTCTTATGTAGTATTATAATATAATATTTGCTAAATCGAGAGTTGTTCAACTGAAATGCGATATCATGATAAAGAGAAAGTGAATTGTTTTAACAAATCGTATTTCATGTTCCTATAGGTCGAATGTGTAACCCTCCTCTTCAGATAAAAATATACCTAGTCTCCACATAAAATAGGATATACCTAGTCCAGTACGATTTAAATGTAAGAAACAACACTGTCATTTCAGAGCCGAATAAAATTCAAACAATGAAAAGAGACAACATTATGTAGTGATACGTCTCTTTAGTGGGTAGGTTGTAAACCGAATATATAACTAAAATTACGACTCCAAGGGACCAGGAGAGCATAAAACAAAGGAAGTACCCGGTTTACATTTTCACTCTTAGCTTTGATATGTTTGTATACTGTAGGTGAGGGGGTGTAGCCACGTGCGGGTACATAGCTCTCTTTCACTCATAGTCGTAGCTATAATATTATATGAATCAGTACAACTAACTGTATAAGCAGCTCGATATCGCAGCGTTATGGCGCAAAAAAATGACGTCAATGCTGTATGGAATGCCGTACCTTGAGCATACTGTTGCCACTGCCGCGCAACAGTATGCTCAAGGTACTTGTGGACAGGGGCTATGAGTGCCACATATTAAGGCACGTCTATAAAATGCACCAATCTTTTGTAAAATATAAGTACTAACATAGATTTAAATATTTACTAACAAAAAATGAATTTAAATTATCAGGCAAATAAATGAATTATTATTATTATTATTTAAACAAAAATGCATTCACTTCTGCATGAAGCTCTGACTCTATAGCATGTCCGAGTAAAGTTTCTCTAATTATTCAGTAGTTTTGGATTTTATAATAGGCCAACAACATCTGCCGAAGGAACGCTGACCATTTACTGATTAATTTGAAGATACAATGGGTCACCTCATCTCTTCTCATGCGGTGTTGTACAATGCGACGTAGAGATAGGGTTGTTTTAAATCAGACAGATATATGCGGAAATAAACTCAGGTTCAGATGCATGGCTCGAGTCAGCTTTGTTCCCGGAAGACGGCAACAGGCTCACTACCTATTATGTGTGGTCAAGGAACACTACTTGTCTAACGTATCACGTGTAAAATAGTCTATCATCATTTATCTATTAACGAATGTATTATGTTATGTATATATTTCTTGAGTAAGTAAGTATACGTAGTTTTAGGTATATATATATATATATATATATATATATATATATATATCGACGGTTAAAAGGAAATAGGGGATAAGCGACAATAGATGAAATGTTCAGGAGAGCCGTTCAAAGTTTAAAATTTTAGAAAAACTGACGTATTTTTGTCATTTATTAAGATATTGTGAAAAGCGAAACAGTTATAAAATCAGCTAGAAATGGAACAGTTACTGGTATTCTTAGTTTTAGTGATTTGACGTTATTTAAAGTAGTTTTTGTCGCTTATTACCACAGCTTATAATTTTTGAATGAGGAAATATGGCATAAGATACAAATGACAAAATCAAATATTAAAGGATAAGAAGCATATGCGACATTCCAATTTATCATTTCGCAAGGTAAAAGGGTATAAGCGACTAGACCGTTCAATCAATATTATAGGAAAAGAAGGATAAGGTACTTTTCATAGTGGTTGTATAAAAGGTAATAGGGCACAAGAAACACTCGGCATTCAAAACAATACCAGGATATACGACATTAGTAACACACAATGTCGTAACGAAGCAAAGAAATATGGATGAAAAGCCACCCCAAAAGTAATGAAGTAGCGCAACCAACACAATCCTTCATCAGGAAAATATCTAAAACAGATATTACACGACACCGTAATTGGGTCTCTAACTTCTAAAGTAGGGTGAAATTGCTTGGGAGTAAATTTTCACAGAAACATACTAAGGATCTATTTTACTAAGAAGCCTATTACAGTATACCCTGCTATAATTTTACACTAAATGGTAGATTTAAAAGATATAGCTCGTCATTTCATATTTGCTAACGAGCAGATAGAGTGATGTTTCTTGAAATAAAATCAAAATTAACCCCCTTACTAATAAAAACACGAATCGTATTTATATTAGTAAACGGAAGTAAGGTATAACCACCAGTGTCATATTAAAATCAATTTAGGTAATAGAGTATAACCGACTTGGCTGTCATTAAGAACTGAATGGAAATAGGGGATAACCGCCAGACTAATATATGTATGCATTTCCTTACAAAACATTAAACACACCAATAAAATAATTTGTGCACCCACCTATATAAAAGGTGCTCTAATGTATAACTATAGAGTCGAAATGTTTAATGGTATGTTATCTTTAGATATACAAAATAATGACTATGGATACTTCTTTGATAGTAATCTTACATTAACTCATGATATGTTTTCATATAGTACTGGTAAAATTAATAAATACGGCATGCGAGATATATATAGAAGGATCCGAGATAATATTTTGTTTGATGTAAACTCAACTTATTTCTCTGAGTTGACATTTGCTGAAAAACAATCTTCTTATAATAACAAACTTATAGGAGACTACTCAATGACTGATCAGCTTTTTCGTGTATAATACCATCATTGTGTTGCACCAAAATATAGATGGTCTAATAAGTAAGTCTAATATGTTCACATTGTGTTTGGAGAATTTACGTAGTAAGGGTAGGGATGTTGATGTTCTGTGTTTTTGTGAACATAATATGAAGGTGTCTGATGTCAGTTGTCTGCATATTCCTAATTACAAATTGGCCACATATTTTATAAGGAAGTCTAGAAATGGGGGTTCCTGTATTATGGTTAGAAATGGTCTAAAATATAGAGTTGTTGACGATGCAATGAATTATAATGTGTCCAATATTGTTGAGTGTTGTGGAATAGAGCTTATTGAGCATAATATTATTATTATATGTGTATACAGAAACCCACAAAATAGAGACGCTAGTATTAAATTTGACATTTTTATTAATAATTTAGATAATTTACTCCAATCAATTTCCCTTAAAAATAATAAGAAATGTATCGTCTGCGGCGATTTTAATGTTGACATTCTAAAAAATACACCGTTATCACGGCAATTCAAACAATTAATAATGGGTTTTAATTTGAAGTGTGCAATAGATGTACCAACACGTTTATCTAGTGGTACATGTATTGACAACATTCTACACAACATACGTGGAGGTAAAAGTGAGGTTCTAGAACTAGCTGTTTCAGATCACACAGCCCAGTTATTACAGTGTCCTGTGGCTAGAACTTGTAGATCTGATCACTGGTTTACATTCAGACGTGACTTCTCTAAGGAAAATATAGAAAAATTCATTGAGTGCCTACAAAGCCTTAAGTTCAATGATGTATACGAGGAGACAAATCCAAATAATGCGTTTAATTTATTTCATGATACATTCACACTATTTTATGATCTATGTTTTCCAAACGTTAGAGTAAAAAAATCAACCAGAATAAAATCCAAATGGATAAGCCGGGGTATTAGAACATGCTGTAAAAGAAAGCGTCAACTACTATGGAAATATAGACGACATCCAACTAAAGAAAACCGACGCAACTTTAAAGCTTTATCTGCTAGACTTAAGAAGATAATTGAATTTACACAACGGTCACAGAATATCAATGCTTTACACCTGGCGAAAAATAAATGCAAAGCTACATGGCAAATAATAAATAAAAATAAAATTGATTTCCCCAGTGAGAATATTGAACGGATTAAATTAAAGGACCAAATGTTGACTGATCCAAAGGCAATCGCACAAGCCTTTAATAATTTTTATGCAGATCTGGGGACACCGTCTGAACCTACCTCCACGAATAATCGACATTCTTGCCTTTCCTCTAAACTATCATCTATGTTCATGTTGCCTACTGTGCCCCAGGATGTATATAAAATAATAATGGAATTAAAAAACACAGCTAGCACAGGATACGACGGCATTAGCACTAGGATTGTAAAAAGTGTGTCAACTATTATTGCTCCCGTGCTAAGTTATCTTATTAATAATTGTATCACACAGGGTATTTTTCCTGAAAAGCTAAAGTTGTCTCTCATTAAACCACAATTTAAAAAAGAGGATAAAGAGAATATGACTTCTTATAGACCAATAGCTCTGGTACCGGTATTTTCTAAGATCTTCGAAAAGGTCATCCATAACAGTATTAGTAATTACTTTGAGAAATATAATCTGTTTACAGATAACCAAAAAGGTTTCAGAAAAAACAAAAGTATCAATGTTGCCATATATGACTTTCTAAGTACAATTATCTTTAGAATGGACAAAAAACAGCCAGTTCAGGCGCTATATATGGACATGACCAAAGCGTTTGACTATGTAGACCATGGAATATTGATTGACAAATTGAATGCATATGGTATTCGCGGGAATTTGTCATGTTTACTCAAGTCATATCTTGAAAATCGTCAACATATAACTGTAATAAATAAAATATGTAATAGAACTAGGAGTGAAATTTCGTACAAGTCGGACACAAGAACCATACGCTATGGAGTTCCACAGGGAAGTATACTTGGACCACTTCTGTTCATTATCTATGTTAATGACTTCCCATCAGCCACACCATTCCCCATGATCATGTACGCCGACGATAGTACAGTGGTATTCAATAATGATAATCTTGATACCACTGTTTCAGCTATCAACAAAAATATTAATTCTTTGATAAACTGGCTAGAGGTACACAATCTCAAAATTAATTTGCACAAGACATATATAATGGACTTTAATCAAAGGGTTAACAAAACAAATCTAGAAATACAGTATGACGATAAAAAGATAAATAACATTAAAGTGATAAAGTTTTTAGGCCTACAAATTGAAAATACACTAAAGTGGAATGCACAGATTGAAATGGTGAGTAATAGAATACACCAACATGCATATGCATTATACATGCTTGGTAAAATTGTAAACAGGAACACAGTACTTACAGCATACTTTGGACTGGTTGCTTCTACTTTAAGGTATGGGATCATATTTTGGGGCAATGCAACCGGTAAAGAATTAGTTTTTAAAGCTCAAAAGCGATGCATTAGAGCCATATGTAAGATTGAAACGACTGATACATGTAAACCGTATTTTATTAGCCTGAAGATACTGACGATGCCATGTATGTACATATTTGAGATAGTTATGTTTGTTAAACAGAACTGGGAGAAATTCTCTGTTATAACCAGCAGTCGCAGGTCAGACAGGCTATGCTTGGTCCCATCCAAAACGGCCCTATTACATAAAAGTGTATTCGTAATGGCACCTAAGGTTTATAATAAACTGCCTCAAGCTATTAAATCTTGTAAAAACCTACCAATGTTCAAAAAACAATTACAAGCATTTCTCCTGAATAAAGCCTACTATTCAATAGAGGAGTATCTTAATGAAAAGAGTAGTTAATCCGATTTCTGACTTCATTTCTATTAAATTTTACATTATTTTTATTGACATAATTTATATGATTTTTCTTGGTGACATTACTTTTTATTGACACTGCTTGCATTTATAACATTATAATAATTCTATTCAATTTTATATTACTTATTTACTTTGACATAATTTATTTGAATTGATGTATAAATATTCATGAAATTAATTTTCATTTGACACGGCTTGGAATTGTAATAATTCAATTTAATTTTATCTTAATCTCATCAATTTAAATTAATCTTATTTATTTTGACATAATTTATTTGTATTGATCTATTCGAAATTGAAACCTGTACTTAATAATCTGTAAACCACATGTGGTAGGACATAGCGTACATAACATAATTTATAAGACCTTTATACCTAACCTATGATCCACAGAATAAATATTATGATTATGATTATGATTATGTATATAGGGCACAAGCGCCATAGCTCTGTTAAATTACGAAATGGAAGTAAGCTTTAAGCAACATTTGTACTTTTCAATTGAAATGCTTAAAAGGCATAAACAACCAAAAGCTTGGCACCCTTGTGAAGTAAAAAAGTATTACCGACAACAAACCCAAAATAAATCATTTTTGTAGGGGTACAATCACCTTTATAGCAAAAATGACCAGAATTTTCGTCGGTTAGCAAAAATAACACTATAAATTGTATTTGTTTTGCTTGGGCATAAACGCCAAAAAAGTCATCGTAGAGCCATGGGAGTAAGCGCATTCGAAAGAGCAGAAAATTTTAAGTCCAATGGCATAATAACTCATTTTTGACCAAAATGTCGCTTATGCCCTATTTCCTTTTACCCGTCGATATACTTATATATACACATACATTATACGTTAAGTATATATTTATAACCATTTAGATAAAGTATTATAGCCACCTTAATTGAATGCAACATTTTTTAAATTGAAAACGTCTTTTGGCGCGTTTAGCAGCTTTCAACTGCTTTTCTTACTTCCGAAGTGGTGAGAATCTTTTTAGGAGAAGTCGCTTCAAAAGCAACAGTATGATTTCCAAATTATATTTATATGGCCAGTAGTACACAAAAATAAAAAAGATACAAATAAACGTCCAGCTCTGACGCACTGGCTCCTTGTAAAGTCCGCTTGTTTTGAAATTACCTTCTATCATTATGTTTCTCACCGAGGACAAATAGGAAAAAATTACGTTGTAATATTAAAAATTAAATAATTATACCTATACATATTAATAACAGTTTCAGCAACATAAGCCTTGTTCAACCGTGAGTTTTTTTTTATAACACTTTGTTGGCAGACAAGCACAGGGCCCACTTGATGGGAAGCGGTTACCGTGGCTTATGGACGTATGCAACACCAGGGGTGTCACACTCGCGCTACCGATCATGAAGAAACCTTCTAATGCCCCTCTTGAAGAACCCCATATTCATAATACCATCCCATGCAATTTGTTCGATTGATTTAAATGTAAATTTGTACAAAAGCCGACCATTTCTGGCAATTACATATAATTAGGCATACTACTTTACACCCAGGTAATAGTTACCTACCTGTGGTAAAATGTGTGTGGTAAATAACACTACATGGGTGGAACTGCAGGCTTCATCTAGTTTTGAATTAAAACATCTATATTTTTCAAACTGTGTCGGTAAGTCAAATGGTGCAATAACAACCGTAGAGGTGATTGAGAATGAGCCCATTGATGTATATTAGACATATTTAAGCAACAGAGAACTATGTTTGTTTAACCGAACTAACAGAGCAAACTCGAAAGCATAATATTGTCTTACTCACTACCGACTAAGCAACGAGGCTGTCAAACCGCTAAGAACGCTTCAGCGCGCGTCTCGCTGCGTCATAGGCTTATTTATTAACAATTTAGGTAAATTTGTTATTAAATTGGATGTGAAATTAAATGCTTAATCAAATGATTCCAAACACGACATGTTTACGATAATCCGTTTAGAAACTTCAAAAATTAAAGAGGAGGCCCATAAACAGTTTCTTTATTCTTTATTTAGGCGTACTACAACGATACGACCCAAGTGGTAGCACTGGTACCACATCAGCCAACCGTGTTTAATCAATAAAAGAACATTATGGTACAAATGTTTAAAGTCGGTGATTACCGCTGAGGCGCATTTGTCTTAAGAGAGCCGAGGACAGTTATCATCAATACACACGTAGATCATACGACGTATTAACACACAATAATACTAAAAAAACATTTTATCTGCTCGCATATTTAAATATAAGCATTAAAAATAAAAAAAACAACTTTAATGATATTGTTTACGCACAAAATATAAAAAAATAATATATATTGCAAGGGAAATATGCAATTTTTCCACATAGACTGCGGATGCGGTGCAATTAGCAAATGGATTTGGCACTAAAAATAGCTTAAATTTTACGCAAATTAACTATTTCCATTAGAATGTAATGTTAATTATTTCATGAAATTAGATAAAATAGTGTACCTATATAACTGCACGTTATTTGGATTATTTATTGCGTTATTGCACTTATGATGCAGCAGGTCCATAACCCACTATTATCTAGTACTTACTTAGATAGTGAGTTTATTTAGAGAAACAATTAGGAAATGTGCAGTTGGTAAAATGTACTGAACTGTTTATGATCGCACAGTTTTGTTTATTAAATACGTACAAGTCTAAGTTATCTATTTAAATACAAAGTTGCATAAAATTTGCAAGCTGTAAGTATATTAATTTATTTGTACTATTGAACATGATCCTTTTCGTACCGAAACTTTTTTAGAACAAAGTAACTCATACGTTGAGTAAAATAATGTCTCTAGGTACTATTTTATTCTACACATTGCTTGGTACCCTATCGCCTTACCGAGGGCGGCGGTGAAACAGCTGTGCATCAAGGTGAATGACCGCAGCTAACGATGCCCGGTGCAAAACGTTATCCGGTGCCAACAACTCTACTCTCTCGTACTAGGACATCATAAATCTGATAGAGACTCAATTTGGCAGCTGCATCTACCTACGATAGCTAGATATATTTGAAGATGGTGTGCAACAAATGGAGTAGTGTGTGTAGTGTGTGTACTCCTCCCCTAGAGGCGTGACCAAGGGGTGCACGAGAGCGCAGTGAGTTATTTTTAGCACAAAATACCAGTAGATCAGAGTTGCAGAGGAGATGTATTTGGAGCACACGTGTCATCTTTCTATGACATGTACGATATACAGTTATTAGAGTGAAAATTATATATAAATTTTCACATAAGATGTCAAATATGAATTAATCAAAAAATTCAAGTATACAGGGTGGAATATTGTAATGCCACCTGAAGTACTCTTAATACATATATAGAAAATTTTACTCAAAGAAAACGTTTAGATCAATATCGAAGTTGTTCTGCTGAAGAGTTTGCCGTAGCTTTTTGACACTACCCGTATTTTTAAAAAATTCTACCATTATTTTCAGTACAAACTCTCGATATCTCTCTCCATACCACCGTAGAGCACAATTCACATCATTGTTATTTAAAAACTAAGCTTCAATTTAATCAAATTGTTCTTGATAAGCCATTTTTACCGTACAACAAATATGAAATGATTTGTTAAAACAACCAAATGTGAATAACAGATGAAAATCTATTTTCAAATGTAACATTTCATTTTTAAACTACATAGCTATGTCGCATCTAAGAAAGGAGTCTGCATTAAAAACACGTACGTTATCTAAATAGTAATTCAACATTTTAATGGATAAAAGGCGTCAGTGATAATAATTATTAACATAAATAAACAGATGGATTTTTGAGTAAAAGTGCTTAATTCATTGAACAATTAATTTAAGATTTCATTGTTTTCCTTTCATTTAATTTATGAAGTTTGTTGGAGAGATTTTTTACCCTAACGATGGATGCAATAAAAGTACAAGGTGCCACTTTTACACATTATAGTAAGTAATAAGGATTAAAATGCCATGAAAAGGTAACAGCCTGATCGTAACTCCACACTATCTTTAAAACATTTTCAGTATGTAGAACATTATTTGTTAGTTAAGTTTTCGTGAAGGTATAGCCTCGTCTCTCGGGTGCTACGAGTACTTTTATATATGGCAGGACGCGCCAATTTCACCTCGCCTGATGGTAAGTTAAAGACAAAGTCGAGCACGAAATATGTTTCGTCTCTTGACGCTACATTGTGTGACAGCCGCAAATTCATTCATGCCTTGCCATTCATTAAATTGCACGTGTAATATTTGTTGACAGAACATATTTATCTCTTTCTAACTTATCGAAAGTGGGTTTAGTTTCTTTCATGAAATCTATACCCTCACATATTTAGCCCAAATGCTACACTACGTCCTTAACTAACACGAGTGCGATAAGGAAGCGAGAGGAAACAACTGCTTGTCCTGTTCGCTCTCATACGAATCCCATTAGAAAATTTCAGATTAACGTTTTCCACAACTCTCCAGAGTTATGCGTCCCTAGTACCGGGAGTGACGGATCGCGGTGTCCACTGGTTATCATACACGGTGCGGTACAGTGCCATCTAGAATTATTTGATGTCAACTTAATAGTTTGCTTGTGTATACCATAAACTTAGGAGTTTCTTTTATGGTATTTCCATTCAATCTTTAATGTACTAAACTTATTTCGATAACTTAACATTATAAAGAAATCTCACTTCCTTTGTAATCTCATCAGGTTCACCTTTCTATGTAGACACAGCTACGCAGAACCGGGGGGATACCCCAACTTTAAAGATAAAATAATGTGTCCATAGACATACAGTTTGTTTTTCAATCACGCTTAAACGGCTGAATGGGTTTAGCTGAATTTAGGTACAGAGGTAGATTATAGTTTAACATAACGCACAATAGGAAGTAGGCTCTCATGACTTGTGGTAACGAGAATATAATTCCACTGGAGCCGCAGGCACCAGTTATAAATAAATAAATAAATAAGTGAATATTCCATGACATTCTACACAACGCTATCTAGACCCATGGTAAGCTTAGCTTATCTAGCTTGTGTTATGGAATCTAGAATGCGGATAAACATACTTAGATACTTTTTTTTGTGAATACATACATATTATACATAGAATCATCCAGTTAGTTATGTTATATAATACCATTACTAAACTTTTATAAATAAGCGGAGAAATTCAATGGTGTATAATCAACCTAAGCCATGTAAACGTGCTATGGATTTGGCTGAGTAACACTTTCGAGAACCAAGCAATATAAATACAATATATACGAGCAACAACTAAGCGGTTCGGAGACTCTTTCCTTCGTCGTACCACCAAGACCTGGAAAGCTCACGTGTTTCCTTCTTCCTACAGTCCCGGGTCCTTTAAGCGGGGCGTGAAAAAGCATCTGATGAGGCCGCCGAGCTGAGTGCCATCATTGTAATATTACTTAGTGTCTGTAATGGCAACCCTCTTCCCTGAGACCTTGCCTTTGGCTTACCATCAGGCGAGGTGAAGTCAAATTGGCATGTCCTACATGGTAATAAAAAAAAATACTGACTGAGCTACATAAATCAAAATAAGGAATATAAACTGATATAAAGGATCACTCCCGTTAAATCCCTTGGTAACAAAATTTCGAAAATCCTTTCTTAGTGGGTAGCCACAGTGAGCTTCACTGGAGAGTTTTTGTACTGTCGTGGGAAGACAAAATGCTTCTTCTGCTTTGTCTTTTACACTGACGACACAGAAACTCTTAATAAATTAAATTAATGATGTACCTACTTACCATATTCTTAGTAAATAAACTAACCATAAATTAAATTAAATTTGTACACCACGTTAAATGGTAGAAAATGTTGCAATTATAAATTAATGTTAAGATCTTTTGTAGTACCTATGTTGCACAAATTATAAACAAATGAAAATGAAATGAAAATATTTTATTTTGTTATTCTGTCAATCACTACCTACTGAAACGGTCTTTGTTCGCCAGATGCAATACGAAATCACGTTGTCATGTTGCATATAAAATAAACAAAAAGGAATATATAATAGACTTCTGAAATAAATATGATTGGCTAGCTTTAAGAAATATCGTAACTTTACTATACGATGTCCAACATAACTATCCATCCTAAGGAGCTACAAAACACCGTAACACGTATGCTACGGTTTTTCGTAGCTGTGTACGTAACTATGGCTACGCGTGATACATTTTACTGTAGAATTCTTTAATATGCATTTCTCTCTACTGTAGAATTATGGTACTGTAATAGGAATACAGTGTTACGATCTACCTCTCCACCACCATTAACTAAGCTAACTAACTATTGTGGTAGATTTTAAGGGAAAGGTAAGAAAATCCCTTGAGACATGGTACTAGGAAATTAGTAGTTCATGAGTGATTGATTCTTTCCTGTGCTCGCAGCCATTTCACGAACTCCGTCATATGCATGTCAAATAACAAATGTTAGCTGGTCATGTTTACTGTTCAGTTGAGCAACCTTCTTCTTTGCATCGGAAGAAGAAATGATACTCGATGAGCGGCTTCTGTGTATGAGGAATACACACAGCAGCCACACATTCTTTCAATGCGCCACCGATACACAGACTTGTAGCTGTGTTACCGTTGACGACGCCTCAGCCCCAGTTGCACTGCGTCAAAGACGTGCATAGGAGTAAATTGAGCAAATAACTTTTGTATTGTGTGTGAAATGTAACGCTGAATAAAATGAATCCAAACTCGATATGGCTACGACGACCTGTTCAAACGATAAAACACTTTTAAAATTTTGTACTTTTGTAAGTTCTGCGTTGATTAATCATAATATGGGAACAACTAACTTTCAACTAACAGATTTGAACTCTTTCAGTTTTTAAATTGCAATATCTTCGAAATGGTGATCCGTACAATTTTTTTTTTTTTTAATCTGTTATATAATTTTATTTAACAGCTTTTTGTAATATACCAATTCTATAGGTAAGTAATTACATGATATACTACTTTTTCGCTAGAACCCAATAATTTTGACCTTTGACCTTGAATAAAAAAAATCACAAGTTCAATCGATTTATTCGATATACATTTATGACCCCCACCAATTTTCAGCTCTATGAGAATTTATGCAAGTTCAAATCTTTATTTTGTCTGGATCAAAAGCTTTACGTCTGTCTATTTCTTCTCTTACTTATTTTACATCATATTATGGACATCAATGTGGTATTACTGCATTTAAAATGTGAAAGTTTACGAACATGTGTTTGTTTATAATCGCGCTCAACCGACTGATCTGGTAGAAATTTGGTACAGCGGTAGATCATAGTCTGAAATAACACATTATAGGGAATCTTTTCCGTTCATAGTAGTGAATTAGATTCACGCGGATGGAGCTGCGGATAACAATTAGATATATAACATAATATCATCGTCTTTTTGAATCGAGAGGTGTTCAACTGAAATTCGATAGCTTTAACAAGAGAAAATGAAATATATTTCCAAATCGTATTTCATGTTCCCATGGGTCCAACGTTATGGTTCAGACTGGTTTAGATAAAAATATAACCAGTCTCATCTCATAAAATAGAATTTAGTCCAAGTAAGATGAAAATGTACGAAACAACGCTGTCATTTGAGAGCCGAAAAAACCTTCAACACGATGAAAAGAGACAACATTATGTTGTGATACTTTTCTTTAGTGAGTAGGTTGTAAAACGAATATATAAATAAAATTACGATCCCGAAGGACCAGGAGAGCATAAAACACAAAGATATTTGTTTACACTTTCACTCTCAGCTTTCAGATATTTGTGTAGCATTTGTGGAGGTGAGAGGGTGTAACCACGTGCTACTACATAGCTCTCTTTCACTCATAGTCGTAGCTATAACATTATACATGTAAATGAACACAACTGACTTACGTAACAGTTCTAATATTACAGATGAGATATTTTTGCACGAAGCTCTAGTATAGCATGTCCGTGTAAAGTGTATTCAATTTAGTCTCTATAATCATTCAGTAGTTTTACATTTTATAATAGGCAACAACATCTGCCGAGAGATCGCTGGCGATTGATTAATTTAATTGAAACAAACAATGCAAGTTGAATTTGGGGCACCTCATCTCTTCCCATGCGGTGTCGTACAAGGCGACTAAGAGATAGGGCTGTCTTATACCAGACAGATATATACGGATAAAACTCAGGTTCAGATGCATGGCTCTGATATATGATCGGATGATATACATACCTAAAAATACATAGATATACTAGATAAATGAATATGAAATTAATAATGTTAATAAATAAATGATGATAGACTATTTTACGCGTGATACGTTAGACAAGTAGTGTTCCTTGTCCACACAATGTGTGGACAAGGAACACTATTAGGGATTAGACTAATAGGGATAGGATACTAATAGGTATAGGATTATGTCATAATAGAGAGTGAGCCTGTTGCTGTCTTTCGGGAACTAATGCTGACACGAGCCCTGCATTATACATTACACGTTAAATATATGTATTTATAACCATTTACTCTCGAACGCCAATAACTACCAAATACTCCAACTAACATTGATTTCCATCCAATGGTTGCCTGGTATACATTACATAAAGCGACAAGGCTTTCCTTTGTACGTAAGTATACATGAATAAATAAATAAATACGTGGGACCAAATTCAATGATTGGTGAATTGTGGGTATTAATTTACCTCTGCCTATTCCTCCAGGGATCAAGGTAAAGAATTTTAGCAACCTTAATTAGTAACATCTCTCTTACTCCTCCAACTAAGCTAAATTGTTTTTGCTAGGAGTGGGGAATGAATGTATAATTTCAACGCCATGCTTCTGTCTCATAGACGAATCTTAGGAGCAGTCTTATTGACCACAAGAAAATAAATACTCTGTGATCCTGAATCAAATTTGGACAGAAACTTGACAGCATTTTTTTTCTTAATTTTAGTTTCAAACTGAGCCATATTCTACGCAGAGCTAATACCACAACCCTATTACTGAGACTACGTCGTCTTTCTGTCCGTCTGTCTGTCACCAGACTAAAACCATGGTAGCTAGAAAGATTAAATTTTCACAGATGATTCTTTTGGCGCTATTATAATAAATACTAAAAGCGGAGTAAAATATATTCATTTATTTAAGGGGTTCTTATAGAACAATTATGAGCAATGACCTCTTCCAATTTTAATCTCACCCTTCTTCCAATTAGTCCCCTTTCTTACACAGGACAACACGTGCAGGGCTTAAATGTCACCCGCACAAGGTGCAGAATATGCAATCAAAATCCAAACGGTTTGGTGACTCTTTCCTTTGTCGTACCATTAAGGCCTGGAATTGATTACCAGCTCACGTGCTTCCTTCTTTCAACAGTCCCGGGTCTTTTAAGCGGGGCGTGAATAAGTATATGATGTGGCTGTTAAGCGAAGTGTCACAATTGTCACATCGTATATGTAAGTAATGGTGACCGTCTTTGCTAAGACTTTTCTTTCAGCTTACCATCAGACAAGGCGAAGTGACTATATAAAAAAATCGTGATTTTCTACAGTTTTTTGCTCAATGTTAATAACGGCAACAGATAGACACTTGAAATATTCACAGAATATTTAATAGTACCTACATTATTTAAAAATAAATAATTAAATTAAAATAAAACAAGTTTATGGTAGCTATCATGCAACGTAATCAGGAGTGTTATCAAGGTGTAATCTTATGCACGATATCAATAACGGTTGTTGGTAGAAACTTGAAATATTTACGGAATATTTCATCAATCCAAATCATTTGCCTAGTTGTTCGCTTAACTTGTTAGCTGAAGGGTGCTATTTGAACGTCGCGGTTTAGTAAAGAGGCTATGTTGTTGATTCATTGGCTTATTGAGGTAATTGTTGCGGCATATTCGTGTGAAAAATAAATAATTTAATAAACATAAATAAAGAATTGGAACCACCCCATCTCTTCCCATGCGGTTCGTACAAGGCGACTAAGCGATAAGACTGTTTAGCATCAGACAGATATATACAGCCCAGACTCAGCCCCTCAGCCAGAGATGCATGCCTCGAGGCAACAATAGTGCCCAAACGGCAATAGGCTCTCCTCCTATTACATGGGACCGAATACAATGATGGTGAAATGTGGGTGTTGATTCACCTCTGCCTAACCCTCCGGAGATAAAGGCGTGATTATATGTAGGTATGTATGTACATAAATCAACGTGGACGAGATAATGGTTGGTACGTATCCTTCGTGCGTGAGTCCAACCAGCACTTGATCAGTTTATCTTAAATTAATCCGTATATTCATTTTTCCACTTATAAGAACAAAGAGCTACTAATTTACTATTTTTGAAGAATATCGACCCTTTTGTTGAATTGTAAAAATGGTAAAAACCCAATCTAATTAAAAACGTTATACTTTTTGGAATTCGGTTAAAAAGGGTACCTTCTAATAGCAAGTTGACCATGGTAGAAAAATTAATCAGTACTAAAATATGATTATATCAATATTCTATTTACTGAGTATATAAATAGCTTCTCACTCAGGTTTTAGATATAGATGGAGCAGAATGTTCACTGCACACGCTGCATTATTTCCCTCATACATGTGACATATCTAATCTGGAAATGCATGAGAAAATACCATTAGGCACTACTAGGAAACTAAGTGCTATGGATCTACGTCATCCGCATATTTGCTACGAGATCCGTAGCACGTGTACTCGTATCTGCTACGTAGATACGTAACACGAGAATGACCTACGAAGTCGTTTGCCACGTACTTTGTTAACGACTAGACTCGACAAATCACGATAACATAGTAGGTTTGATTGTTTACATTGGTCATATTATAGATATTTCTGCAATTTCAATACTTTTGGTCATATTTCAGAAATTTTTGCCATTTCAATAATTTGAAAAAGTATGACAAATATTAAAATATTTATTACTCGCTTATAACCAGCAATTCAATTTTCACCATAACTAGAATACTACTTGATTATAGTATTTACGCCTGTAATTCAGGTTAACAGAGATAACACGTGAAAACAGTGTGTCCCTTACGTTAGTGAACGTTTCCACAACTCCAATACATAACAGTTCTACTACTTTACATTTATGCGTTCCTAGTACTGCGAGCGACGAAATAACCTGAAATGCAAATTTTTTGTACACGGTGCGGCACAACGCCATCTATCTATCGATCGCAAAATCACATTATGAAAACTTTGCACTTAATATTATTTTCAGTTCTTAGTAATAAAATTAAACTAATGAAGAAACCGAATCACTGCATATGCATGCGATCTTAAAACCATATACACGTGTGAACTCACGACATACAAGTTATATAGTAAATAAACTATATACTGCTTACACCGGGCTTGGCATAATGTTTTGGAGGTTTTATATTTCTCAATGACTTTCTAAGAAAAGGTCTTGGCACACAGAGAGACGGACTGAGTTTTCATTTAAGGGTTCCGGTACTTCCTTTTAAGGTACGGTAGACCAGCAAAATAAAGAGATGTGTCATTAGCAGCGTTCATATTTCTATGTTTACAGCCCTATACCGCTCTCAAAATAGACATTAGACAGATACGCCATCTTTAAAAAATATCACGCAGCTGCTCACTCCCATAAAGTCTTCCGCTCAACAAGCAGTAACACCACTTTCCACCCGAGCAACCAATCATCAAATAACAAGAGGGCAGCACTTCTGCAAACATAATGTCTAAATCTGCAAAAATTATGTTTGTCTAAAGGACAGGTAGGTGTATCTTGGATCGCATAGAATCTAAGAATGCCTTCACTCCGAAATTTTCACCAACCTATATTCCTAATCACAGACAACTAATCTAGCCAAATCAAACACGGACCTAAACTCCAGAACCAAAACAAAAAACTAAGTAATGAAAAATGTGAAATGTAACTTGTTACTGAAATACAATAATGTTTAGGGCAATTAATGCTATCATGGTATAGGTGCATACATACGTTTGGTTTGCTGATGTTACACTGACCTTGGTAACAGGCTGACTTTCCATTATTGCCTGTTACTTCCCGTAAACATTGTTGTATATCATGGAACAAGAATGTTTAGACGTTAGTTTAGTTAGTGAAATGTTTACTTTTGCAGATGATACTACTCTTTCGTTTTATGCGACCCTAGTACTGGCAGTGAGTGAACACAACTACTAACATCGAGTACCGGCCACCCCGTACAGCGCCATCTATCGAGGAGGATATAGATTATGAAAATAATTAAAACTAATCATCTCAATTAACTCAAAAATGCTTTGTAAAGGAAATCATATTCCTAACAGTTTGTCTAAAGGTAAAGGTAGGTGTATCCTGGGTACTTAAGGAGTCGTAAAGAACTAAGTTGTTCGGAGACGAACGGACTACGACCAGGTAGTTACTTATTAAACAAAACCCTTATTCAAATGCAAATTTTGATTTAAATGATTTATTTGAGTCGTTGCCTAACACGACACATTTGAATTTAACGCTCGTTAAGAGTTAAAAAAGATATAAAAGAATATATCGTAAGCTAAGCAATTTTTTTACTGTCTTCAATCGAGACTCGATCAAGACTCTTTTTACGGGTTTTTTGGAATATTTGTAACTTTACATTGTTTTCGTATGAACAAATCAGACAATAGGTAATTAGACTGGCTCCCAATCAGCACCAGCTTACGCTATAGCTACGGACCTTCCCGATAATACATTAAAATTTTTCATTCACGATATGAAAATTGAAAACACTTCGCTAGCACGATTTAGGTTTTTCGTTAATTTAACGTTACTGGCTGAATATCATTTACACATAAAATAGCCATTTGGAATAGGATGCTACTATCTTCATTATATGTCTAAATTATTTATTTTTCAGTATTTTTACGATAATTCTTGAATATTTTAAAAGTAGTTTTGTTATCTGAAAATTTGCTTATGGAACTTGCATGAGAGCGTACAGGACAAACAGTCGTTTCCTCTCACGTCCTTACTCACACTCGTGTTAGACAAGGGTATTGATTTGCGAGGGTATAGACTTCATGAGAGAAACGAGACCCGCTTTCAGGGCGTTAGAAAGAGATACACAATTTACTGTCAACAACCTTACCAAATGCAAATTATGAATGGTAAGACATGAATGAACCGTTTCTGTTACGTCACGAGCTGCGTCACTCGACATATACACAGACTCTTTTTCTTCTGACGTGTCTACGTAATAAATGACTTCTCATAAACTATGCTCTCCTAGTGCAGGAACAAAAATTTTAAAGTTTGTTGGAAACTCACAAGGACAAAATAAAAGTTGCAGCTTCAAAATAATGTTTTGAACATATTTTACGAAATTTCAGAGTTTGTTGAGTAATTAAAATAAGAGAAAAAATATCCCAAAGTTGACATTCGAATGTTTGTTTTTTTATTTTGGGCTGAATGGATTTGACTGAATCTAGGTACAGAGGTAGATTGTAAGACTACAATCTACCTCTGTACCTAGATTCAGCCAAACCCATTCTAATCTCACATTCCACTTCCTATAACAATAATTAAAAGGTACACATACGTTTTCTCAGGATTGTGTGTAACTTTTTTTTTGTCATGTGTAAAATCCCCGTGGATACCGCTCCCCACCGGAGCCGGTGGAAGAGGACTCGAACCAACCAAATCCCATGCCGTCTGTGAGTCGTTTTTGATTGACAAAGGTGAGGTTAACAGGCATATCACTCGCACCCCTGTCGGCCCAGAGCCATCTCTTACGATCTGGCTCTCTTCGGATTATGTGTAACTTGTAGGTATATTTATTTATAGAATTGCATCACTGTAATCAAGAACTTTTTCTCAAGAACTTGTGGAAGTGCACGTTAAATCTTTTTTGTGAATACATACAGGAGTGATAGCAAATTTTGTCGATGTATTGGCCTTGGCTTGGAATATGAGTGCAAAATAGAACAAACAAGCAATGATTAGTTTTCAATATTCATATCACATTTAAATCAATCACTTTTATGGCAAAAAATTGCACTTGTGTAGAGAATTCTTCAGAAGTTTATCGTTGATATCTTTTGAAAACAGCATTAAAAGAAATGAATATAGCGGTTATACGGCCCACTTTAAAAGTTGGTATGATATCACATCAACGCAGCATACTCGCCGGGCTCTTGTTTGTGAGAAATTCAAATCAAATCAAATTTAATCAAATAAATTTATTGTTTGTCACAGGTAATAGTAGATGTTGTCAATTACATATTTATGCAGGTATCACTATAGCGTACCTTATAAGACGTACAATAAGATTACGAATCACATTTAAATTTAAATTAAATTGAGAAATGAAATTAATTGGATGAATTATTGATCCTAGCTAAATGAAAAATAAAGAAAGACGATTAACAAATGAATTTACAGGTGAATGTCAACATTGTTTCTAGTCGTTTACATAGTCAAATAATAAGTGTATTAAAAATGCAGTTGTCTAATTAAATAATATAATAAATCGAATTTCTGTTTAAATAGTGTGTCTTGTCACAGTGTTAAGAAATTATTATACATTCAAATCATAATTTAGATTTAATCAATCATTTGAGGAGATAGGACACGGCGGTATTTCCGCCCAATTGAGCAGTCCGGATCTCTGTTCTTACAGGGTTGGCAGCACGGATGTGATTTCACTGGTGTTACACACGTTCATAGGTCATGGTAACTACATTGTGATGGGCCGTGTGCTTGTCTGCCACCTAAGTTGTATAAAAGAAAACATGATTTAGACTGCTTTGAATTTCTTGCAGTTCAAATCCCTCTAATCTCTAGGTAATTTATTGTATATTATAGACGCCATATTAAAAATACTTTTGCATACAAGAGTCGTCTTTGCCTTGTGTAAACGCAGCATGCTATTATTAACTTGCCGGTTTCGCGGAACTCTTGCCTCTAAGGTCGGAAATGAACAAAGATTACTTTTCCAAATATTGCGACCTCGAAAATATACATGTTTGTAATGTTAAAATTTTGTAGTCCTGGAAGTAAGTTCTGCAGTTATCTTTAGTTTTTAATTTGAACATTGATCTAATGCATATCTTTTGAGCATTGAAGACAATTTATTTTACTGTTGAGTTACCCCAGAAAATAACTTCGAATTGTTACTGAGTTCCAGCTAAAACCTGATAGGCTATTATTAGAGCATCTCTATTAAACGTACTGGACCGCGTATGTACTCGTAAGACATAGACGAAACTAGAAATTATTTTACAGAGCTGCTCTATATCAGATGTAATAGTATTCAGTATCCACCGATATGGAGCGATGTCTGAGATTAAAATGATTATTATTATAATTGTTCTCGTGTACTGTTTTAACAAACATGTTTCAATTTTGCTTAGGAAGATTTTTGTTTGTAAGCGTAGAAATAAATATAACTTTTTCTGTTTAAGTATAAATTATTAATATACAAGCGTTAGTCAAAGTTGAAAAGATAACGTGAAGTGCTACGTCACAGGGGGCACCTCCTGTTGCCGCACTCATCCCACTATAAGATGGGGAGGCGCATGCGTAGTACACGACACTTTTCGTCATAGTTAGTAAAATTGGCAAATCATGACATAAAACATGAAACAAACCAATTATAATTTACTAACAAGTAAAGAGCATTTCATAACGTTTCATATTCACTAAGTAACGAAACTACTTTGTGTCATAAACTATTATAAATTCGCAAAATAGTTTCGGTGTACAGAATGTTTCTCGAATCTCAGTAGTTAAAGCTCCGTTTGTTGGTTTACAATAATAGACCTAAACTCATAACAATTTGGTTGATTTTACTTTAGTACTTGCTATCTTTTTGATACTATAAAATTGTGATTTAAGCTCTACAGTGCTATGTTGTCCTGGTCCTGGGAATCGATGTTCATGTTCACGTTGTCACGTGTTTATGGATATTTCCTTTGATATGACGGTATTTTCATTCCTTAGAATGTTACCGCTACCAGGGGCTATGACTGAAAACTCTCCTATGTAGTCCATTACATTGAATGCAATTTTAAGCATTTTGTACGCTAACTATTCAAAATAGATTAAAATGAAACGGTTCAGGTGGGATTAAAACTCGCAATCTTTCCCTTACGGGGGGGATTCTCTGACCACTAAGCTGAATCCCGCCTTGACAGTCTCAATTTTTTCTATCTTAATCGAGTCCCATATATTCCCTAACTTCCAAAAATAATGTTCTTCAATGTGAAGTTTGGCGTACTGGGAGAGTGATCTGGTGATGATAAATTTGTACATGAGTTTCTACATAACAATTACTGAATTTGTCATCTGTCCTCATCATTGTCATATATTATCGCTAACAAACAGACGGTCAAAATGATGTTATTTTAATGACTCAAATGTTTTGTATTCTTGTAAGAATGATTATAAAAAACTATAAAATTGATCAATCGCGGTACCATGACACGGGTGTCAACACACAGAAAGTACACAGCGTCTTACCATCCGCACTGGTACCAAGATAACAGAATGCAGTCAGACGTTATTCGTGTGATTCCAAAAGCTTGGCGAATTCAAGAAAAAAAATTAAGGTTAAATTTCTAAGGACGTATAGTTCGAATTTCAATGAAGCTATGAATTTAACTTTACTGCAACCATTTTTATTCAGACATAATTTTACTCTTTTTTTATCTAGGACACGCCAATTCGACTAAGCTAAAGAGAAAGTCTCATGAAAGAGGGTCACCATTGCAGACACTAAGTAATATTACAATGGTGGTACTCAGTTTGGCGGCCTCATCAGATGCTTTTTGACGCCCCGCTGAAAGGACCCAGTACTGTAAGAAAACGGAAACACGTGAGCCGGTAATGAATTCCAGGTCTTGCTAGCTTTTAAAATGATTTACATAACCATCAAATAGCTGATGACATTATGGAACTTTCTCTGTTGGTTCCATGAATTTTTTTTATACCTCTTAGCTGGCAGACAAGCACACGGCCCACCTGGTGGAAAGTGGTTACCGTGGCCTATGGACGTTTGTAACACCAGAGGAGTCACAGTCACGATACCAACCCTGTAAGTACAGAGTTTTTGTGCCGTTAGTGCAGAAGACAAAGCAGGACAAGCCTTCAGTCTTCCCACTGACAGCACAAATTCTCAAGTGAGCTCTGGCTACCCTACTCACCTCTGGGAACATAACACGAAGTTATTATAGCCGCGGTATTCTGTAGGGTGGAGGTACTTCCCCAGTCGGACTGCTCAATTGGGCGGAAATACCGCCGTGTCCTACTCCCTAATAATACAGAAATATACAGAGAAAAGTGTATAAAAAAACAACAAAAATCAATTACAGCAGCTGACCTGAAAGCCTTCTGTTTAGCTTGTCAAAGGACTTCTGATAATTATATTTGTGAATTGTACACTGTACATAGCTGTAAGTTTTTCAACTATTATAAACTAAAATGAAATGATGAAATTGAATTTTGTGAATCAATGCTAGCATATGCAACCGCGGCCTAATGAGGCAACGCTCCTTGGAAGGGGCAGGCTTCAGAGTGGTCTAGTTTATAATTTAATATTTGTTATGGTATCCTAGAATATGTAAGCTCAATAGTAGCTAACGTCTAATGATAGAACCATAACCAATAGTAATTTACTATTCAAGTTAATTTATGATAGTTTACGTTTAAGGGTTAAAAAGTTTACGACAATTAATATTAATGATAACAAAGAGTTTCCTTAAATTGGTCGACTTTATTCTTGATTGTATGAAGTTTGAAAGGGAAAGTCTAGGGTTGAACTCAAAGGCCGATGGATTTTCCTTAAAAAAATATTAATATATATCGTCAACTCAATGACATGTTCATAACATATCAAATATTAGTACAACTTCGTAAAATACTATTGCTAGTAAACTTATAATTATTCACCATTTCATTAGTTGTAAGCTACGTTGACTATAAATGCAGTAGTTTATTAGTACTACGTTTCTTACGAACAACAAAATTCACATTTTAGGAATGAAGTTGGTATGAAAGAACATACTCGTATTATTTGATGAGTAAGATTTGAAAATGTTATTGTTTTAAGAGTAAAATTGAAGGAATGACAATAATAAATAAACACTTCTCCCGTAAAGTTTGATAACGTGTGTGTGAGTGTAGACGCGCACAAATGCACACACACACACAAAGTATTTACACGTAACGTTTGCCCACACATGGACGTTGTGTGTGTGAATAATAAACAACGGCGCGCGTCACTTTTACTTCGATCAAACTCTAGATTATGAATTAAAACCTAACATGATTTTTAGAAATGTTATTCCTGGATAAAGAACTTTTCCAAGCGTTATTGTTACTATTTAAAGTTCTAGCCTTTTGTGTCATAAATGATAAAAAAAATTACGTAAAAACTGGCAATTCGAATTTCACGATCGTAGTTGAGTTACACTTTGACATAAAAACCAACACTCAATCTAATATAGTTTCACGCTTAAATGGTAGACCATGAGGTTGAAAATCCTTTGGTACAGTAGTGCTACGCAACAAAACATCTCATTGGGAAAATATAAGTTAAAACTCTTATAGTTCATGCGTTCCTAGTACTGTGACCGCCGCGATCTATAGCTAGCTTTGTGATATTTTATCAGGTTGGTTGGGACTGCCTTACTTACTTACATATATGGGTTTAGATAATGTCCGATACTCACTTGCTTTTTATCTAGGATCATATAGACGTTAAATATTCAGCTATGAATATATTCAGTGGTTAAAACACACTAGGTATCTAACAAACATTGGTTTTGTTAAAATTCAAAAGGCTTTTTAGTTGGTGCCTCTTTATCAAATATACTAACGAGTTAAGATACTAACTGTTGCAAAACGTCGGCGCCTCCTTCTGCGAGCAAGTAATGCTCGTGAAGGAGGAGGCGGGGCGGGAGCGGCAGCGGGAGCGACGAAGGATCGCAAAACAAGCTGTCCGCGTACGAAGGCAACTCGGGCGTCGGAGGTCGATGAACGACCCCCGTTTCCCATGAGCGCCGGCATGGGGGTGACAGGTGGAGCTGCCTGTCACCCTGGCAGAAACAGGCCCCGGCGGTGGCGCGCCTGGCGCGCCTCCCCGTTTCCGGGGACGAGTGGGGACTCTGTAGTCCCCACATCCGAGAAGAGGGCCAGATCGTTAGAGATGGCCCTGGGTCGGCCGGACTGCGAGGGATATGCCTGTCAACCTCACCTTCGGCAACCAAAACGACCCACAGGCGGCGTGCGTTTTAGTCGGTTCGAGTCCAACATAACGTCCTCCACCGGCTCCGGCGGGGAGATATCCGTGGGGATTTTGCGCAAGTAAAAAAAAAACTGTTGCAAAACGTTACCATTCTTATCCTTTTGTTAAAATAATGAACTATCCTATCTTATGTGGCATCACACTGTTTAATTTAACACATTACACCATGTGATGTAAAATGTAGCTAATCCTACGAGCTACGCGGTATCTACACATATACAAGTATTCCGTAGCAAACGTAGACTGAACATATCTGCTGTGTTGTTTGCTTGTGTTTTTTTGGTAACTTTTTATAACACAAAATTTCGAATCAATATTAGGAAAGTGTTAATCTGAATAAAGTTAGTAGAATCTAATGGAGAAAGACATGCCCTTGACTCTACAACCTGACCGCCATGCCCCCAAATGAATCAATTACTGTACTTTGTGAACCTGGATGAAAAACACAAAGAGCTCTGCACATCACAGTTTTGTGTAGACAAGTGAGGGAGAAATAAGTTCACTCTCGTTTCCTCGTCACAATATTGTTTACAGATAATTAGGTTAGCTATTTAGGTTCCACTTTATGTTATGATTTATTCAACAATTCTATTTAAAGACCGGTATTTGTTTTCAAACAATTCAAAGTTATATTAATCCTATTGTCGTCTATCGGGAACTTTTTAAAACACCTTGCTAATGTGAGTAATGAACTGCTTCCTTTAAATAAATGCTGGTTTAATACCTAAGCATAATAAAGACTGCTTACAACTAACTGTCAAGAAACATTTTGTTGACTTTGCTGATATTTATTTTGTGTTGATTATCGGTGTACCATAAAGTTATATTCATTCATTCATTCAATGTTATGTTGCCGCTCGGTCGATAAGACGACATTTATTCAAGCTGTGATATTACAAACACGCTGACCACTTCTTACCGCATTCTGTTATCCTAGTACTAGTGCGGATGTAGACATGAGAGACAGAGTGACTAACAACAATATAGGTACTTATTGAAATGTACGCTAATATATACACTATCAAGGTTTTTATTATTATAACACATAATTCTGCATCAGTAGTAAATTTTTCAGGGTAGTATAGAGATAGATTCTAAAAACATTTATTATTATAAAATAAACCGCGAAGGATATCGGATAATATGCCATTTTATTGTAATGGACAAACACGCAGATTACGTTATAATACAGACAATCTTCATTTCTGAGATACCGCGATTTCAAAATCGGAAGAAATCATAGAAAGTAAATATAATATTTTGTGTTTAATATTATATATACTTAGTCTGGCCATAAATACTGTTACAATTAAAATAAGAAAGATATTACATTTGAATTTGGAATCTCGTCATTTTTATACGATTGTTTATTGTGTTTTCTAATTTTGGCGCCAATACATTGTACAATATTTTGCTATATTAAAATGGAGTGGGGTGATAAAGAAAACCTAATCGCTGTGATTGCATTACACAAAGTTGGTATGAAGCCGAATGTAATTTTTAAAATTCTCCATACGCTTGGTATTAGTCAAATGTTTGTGTACCGAGCTATTAATAGGTACAATGAGACCTCCTCTGTTTGTGACAGAAAAAGATCTGGCCGTCCACGTAGTGTTCGTACGAAAAAGGTGGTCAAAGCAGTAAGGGAAAGAATTCGAAGAAATCCTGTCCGAAAGCAAAAGATTTTATCTCGGGAGATGAAGATAGCACCCAGAACCATGTCGCGCATTTTAAAAGATGTCTTAGGACTTGCAGCCTATAAGAGACGTACTGGTCATTTTTTAACAGATAATTTGAAAAAGAATAGGGTGGTAAAATCGAAGCAACTACTGAAGCGGTACGCAAAGGGAGGTCACAGAAAAAATTTGTTTACGGATGAGAAAATCTTTACAATTGAGAAACATTTTAACAAACAAAATGACCGTATTTATGCTCAAAGCTCTAAGGAAGCTTCCCAATTAGTCGACAGAGTGCAACGTGGGCATTATCCGACTTCAGTGATGGGTTGGTGGGGTGTTAGCTATGAAGGAGTGACTGAGCCATATTTTTGTGAAAAAGGTATCAAAACATCGGCACAAGTGTATCAAGATACCATTCTTGAGAAGGTAGTTAAACCCCTTAACAACACCATGTTCAATAACCAAGTATGGTCCTTCCAACAAGACTCAGCGCCGGGTCATAAAGCTCGGTCCACGCAGTCTTGGTTGGAAGTGAACGTTTCGGACTTCATCAGAGCTGAAGACTGGCCGTCGTCTAGTCCCGATCTTAATCCGCTGGATTATGATTTATGGTCAGTTTTAGAGAGTATGGCTTGCTCTAAACGCCATGATAATTTGGAGTCCCTAAAACAATCCATACGATTGGCAGTGAAGAATTTTCCCATGGAAAGAGTGCGTGCTTCTATTGATAACTGGCCTCAACGTTTGAAGGACTGTGTTGCAGCCAATGGAGACCACTTCGAATAAGCTTTTTATATTTTAAATTGTTTTATATTTATGTATTAAACTAACACACTGTAAAAGTAATAAATATTATTTGCAATAAAAAAAAATGTTTTTTCTTCGTAACAATATTTATGGCTATATAAAGTATTACATACAAAGTTACTTGTTCCCCATAGTATAATTCGTCAAAGCAGGGCCTGAACCGCTGGTCTTCTAAACATGAAATTTTACACGATCTACTCTGTCTAACCTACCTTTGCTATAACATTTGTTGTAACATAACATAACATAACATAACATAAACTCACGCCTATATTCCCGAAAGGGTAGGCAGAGGTGCTTGCACCCACATTTCAGCTTCAGCATCATTTAGGCTAGGTCTCAATGTAATAGGTGGCGAGCCTATTTGTTGTTTGTGAAAAAATGAGCGAATCTAAAATATTTGACCTTTGACCTTGAATAAAAAAAAATATGGGAACTGTTGATATTTCCTTTATAGGGATGTATTTATTACTACCACCAATTTAATGCTCTATGCGAATTTATGAAAGCTTACCATTATATTTTGTTTATTTTTACTGGATTATTAGCGTAAAATTTATATCGCGCTAGAACCATCGCTCGGTAATAACAAATACTAATAGCGGAGATAAAATAATTATTAAGAGGTTCTCATAGAACAAACGTGATTTTCTGCAGATTTGTTTCATCGATGTTAATAACGGCAACAGATGGACGCTTGAAATACTTCACAGAATATTTAGTACGCAGTGCATTATTTTCAAACATAAATTATTATTTTTTATATAGAACACGTCAGTTAGACTTCGCCTTGCCTGATGGTAAGCTGAAGGCAAAGTCTCAAAAAAGAGGGTCACCATGACTTACACATACCGTGTGACAATGGTGACACTCAGCTTGACGGCCTCTTCATGTGCTTTTTCAAGACCCGCTTAAAGAACCCAGGACTGTAGGAAGAGGGAAACACGTGAGCTGGTAATGAATTCCAGGCCTTTGTGGTGCGACAGAGGAAAGAGTCACCGAACAGCTTGGTTCTTGATCGGATTTTTTTGGTAGCTTCCATGCCACAAATGGAATTTTTTGCGTGACATCAATAACGTGAAATAATTAGTAATATGTTTGTCGCAGCCGATTACCCTAATTAACCGTTCAATTAGCAGCCTCGCCTCTTTACTAACTAGCGCCGTTTAACTAGCGACATAAATGATTTTCCGCCGCAGCGCTTGTTACAACATTTAATAAACTGGTTAATGCTTAAGCCATTCTTCATTTCATATATTTAAAATGTCACATAGATAGATAGATAATTATTTTTTGTACACCAATAGATTACAGTAAAACTTGTAGTTGGCATGCATACAGTTTAATGTACAATGGGCGGCCTTATTGCTGGAAGCGATTTCTTCCAGCAGCACGATACTGTTTCAAAACAAATGAAAGCAGCATATTCCAATTTAGATAGATTAGGTTAGAAGACTAGTGTGGGAGGGTACTTGGCTAGGCAAGTAATGAAAGGACATTAACCCTAATCATTTCCCTGTTTGCTTAACTTGTAAGCTAAAAGATGCTAGTTGAACGTCACTGTTTACTAAAGAGACTATGCTGTTGATTGATTGGCTAATTGAGGTAGTTGTTGCGACATATTCGTTAGCATCGTTCAAAAATAAATAATGAAATTAAAATAAATCTAGGCGGGCTAGATAATGGTAGGTACGGACCCCTTGGTGCGTGAACCCAACTGACACTTGGCCAGTTTATATTACTATTAATCCGTATAATCGCACATGTATCATATCCATTATTTTAACTCAATAAAACAAAGAGCTATTAATTTACTGTTCGGGAAGAATAGCGACCCTTTTTTCAATGGTTCAAACGCAATCTAATTGAGAGCGTTCTTCTTTTTGGAATTCGGTTAAAAAGGATATCTGCTAACTACAAGATGATAATAGTAAAAAAAATTCGCTCATAAATACATATCATACCTTATCTGGAAATGCATGACAAAATACCATTAGGCACTACTAGGAAACTAAATAGTTAAAAACAACTACGGAACTACGTCATCCGCATTTTTGCTACGAAGATCCGTAGCATGTGTATCTACTACGTAGATACGTAGCACCAAAATTCCAACGAAGCTGTTTGCCACGAACTTTGGTAATGATTTGACTCGACAAATCACGATAACAGAATAGGTTTGCTTGTTTATATTGGTCATATTTCAGACATTTCTGCCATTTCAACAATAAAAAAAAAAGTATAACACGTAATATGGTGATGTCATGTTCGATTTTTATCAAAACTAGGAAACTACTTGATTGTAGTATTTAAGCCAACCCTGCAAACCAAATTAACTGTGGTAACAGGTAAAAATAGTGTGTCCTTTGTCCGTTGGTGAACGCTTCCACAACTCCAATACACAACAGTTCTACTACTTTAGATTTATGCGTCCCTAGTACTGCGAACGACGAAATAACCTGAAATGCAAATTTTTTGTACTCGGTGCGGCACAACGCCATCTATCGATCGCACTTGATAATTATTTTCTTCTTACTACATTAGTTTAAATGATAATAATATGTATATTAAAAATGCACTGATCACGTGTTTCTTTCTTCCTACAGTCCCGGGTCCTTTAAGCGGGGCGTAAAAAATCATATGATGAGGCCGTCAATCTGAGTGTCACCATTGTCACACGGTATGTGTAAGTAATGGTGACCCTCTTTTCTGGGACTTTGCCTTCAGCTTACCATCAGGCAAGACGAAGTCTAATTGACGTGTTCTATACATAAAAAAACCGACAATTTTTCATTTTAGTAATAAAATTAAACTTATAAAAAAACCGAATCACTGCATAACATGCGATCTTAAAACCATATACACATATGAACTCACAACATAGAAATTATATAGAAAACTATATCCTGCTAACATCAGGTTCAGTATAACGTTTTGCAGGTATTATATATCTACATGAATTTCTATGAATTGGTCGCGGCACACAGAGAGACGGATAAAGTAATCATTTAAGGATTCCGATAGTTCCTTTTAAGGTATGGTAAACCAGTATAACCAACAGAAGTGTCCTTTACAGAATACATATTTCTATGTTTACAGCCTTACAGCGCTCTCAAAATAGACATTAGACAGATACGCCATCTTTTAGAAGTAGCACGCAATTGCTCACTCCCTTAAAGCCTTCCGCTCAACAAGCAGTAACACCTCTTTTCTACCCGAGACACTAATCATCAGAATACAAGAGGGCAGCACTTCTACAACCATTAAACCTTTCTGTTTGTCTAAAGGACTGATAGGTGTATCTTGGGTCGTATAGAATCTAAGAACGTCTTTACTCCGAAAATCTTTAGCAATCAAACTCACTTCAAACCTGGAAAACTGTTCTAAAAAATTCGAACAAGTCCTATATTCCTTATCACAGACAACTTATCTAGCCAAATCAAATACCGACCTAAAACCCAGAACTAAAACAAATATGTATGTAGAGAAAAATACGAAAGTCAGCTAGTTACTGAAATACAATAACATTTCACTCAACCCCTAATTACGTGGAACCGAATTCAATGATTGCTGAAATATGGTCAATTCACCTCTGCCTGTAACCCTACGTGGATAAAGGCGTGATTATATGTATGTATGTATGTACTCTGGACACAGGCTGACTTTCCATTATTGCACGTTACTTCCCGTAAATATTATTGTATATTATGGAGTAAGTGTCAAAATGTTCAAAAGACAGTTTAGTTACTGAAATATTTACTTTTGGTTTTATTAGTTTTATGCGTACTAGCAGTGAGCGAACACGACTACTAGTTTCAAGAAGCGGCCGCCGTGTACAGCACCATCTATCGAGTAGGACATAGATTATAAAAAAACTTGGCATGTTGAGGAAAAAAATATCTTCAGTAACGCAAAAATGGGTACAATAGCCAATAATAGTATTTTTTTTATTTTTCAGTGTTTTTATTCGAATTTAGAATATTTTTTGGATTTGGATTTATTATATCTGGAAATTTGCTTATGAGACTTGCATGAGAGCGAACAGGACAAGCAGTCGTTTCCTCTCACGTCCTTTCTCACACTCGTGTTAGACAAGGGTATTGATTTGCGAGGGTATTGATTTGCGAGGGTATTGATTTGCGAGGGTATGGATTTGCGAGGGCATTGATTTGCGAGGGTATTGATTTCATAAGAGAAACGAAACCTGCTTTCAGGGCGTTAGAAAGAGATACATTATGTTCTGTCAACAACCATTTCAAGTGCAACTTATTGAGTGGTTAGGCATGAATGAACCATTTCTGTTACGTCACGGGCCGCGTCACTCACGGTCACCGCGTCACTGTACGTAATAAATAACTTCTCATAAACTGTGCTCTCCTAGTGCAGGAACAAAAAACTTAAAAGTTTGTTGAAAACTCACTAAAACAAAATTAAAGTTGCAGCTTAAAAATATTATTTTTAACTCATTTTCCGAACTTTCAGAGCTTGTCTGTCACCTAAGTGATATTTAAAAACTTTATATATGTATATTAACTATATATATAATTTTATACATGCTTATGCTGCCTTTTACTTGACCGTATTAGCCGTAAGCTTTCCACGTGCAAATAAATAAATCAATACTTCATAATTTCATTTTACAAGAGAAGTTTTGTCTCCACGAATCACAAAATAGTACAAAACAAGGTTACTTTCACTCGTCCGTCTATTTGTTCTCTTACTTATTCTAAATCATATTATGACTTCAATGTGGTTTTACTGAAATTTAGAAGATATTTTTAAGAAAACAAATTATTCTTACATGAAAGTTTACGAAGATATCCAGTTTGTTTTTCAATCAAGCTCAAACGAATCTATGGGTCTGGTTGAAATTTGGTGCAGAGGTAGATTGTAGCCCAACATAACGCACAATAGGAAGTAAGCTTTCGTGGCTTGTGGTAACGAGAATATCATTCCATTGGAGTCGCAGGCAACAGTTAGTTATGTAATATTGGTGGCGCGATTCTCACGCCACGTGAGCTAGTGGACTGTATTCTACGGGGGATGAAACTAAATATTTCAGATGACACTTTACACAACAAACAAGATAGGTGATCGGGTTGCCGCGGAGGTGGTTTAGGCAGTGAATGCAACCCAAGAAATTAGGAGAGGATGCACTAACCTTTATGACGCCACGTGCTGTCGGAGCCGGTGCACCGGTCTTCTCTTCCTGGCTCAGGAGCTGCTGCCCACCTCACTATATCACTTGAGGGACACGAGAGGCACAATCCGATCGGTAAAGGTCTATGAAAGCGGTTAAAATCCAACAAATATTATTAATTTCTGAGAGTCGCGCGCGCCGCCGCCATTGTTTCTAGTTTTATGCGGAAGTGAAGATGCGGCTATTTCAACAATTGGGCGGGGCGAAAACTATTGCTATCTCACTTTAAAGGTAGTGCGGGAGGGAGATGGGTATAGGAAGCGTGTGTTCAGTGTCAATCAATTGAGAGATGATTTGAATTATTCGATATACTACTACTATTGAGCGGGAAAATACAAATTTTACTATCGGCGCAACCATTCCCCCCGGCTTGAAGGGTTACCTTCAAAACGAAAAATGCGGAACAAATCTAAAGTCTAATCTAAATCTAGGTTTGGGAAATAACAACTAAAATATAAAACTAGGTTTGAACTCGTGCCTACTGCTGGTTAGGCAGAGGGCAGAGGCGAACAACCGGGCGCAGATACGATCCGGTTGCGGTTTTAACCCGTACAACACGAGTTATCCCGCGGGAATCGGGAAAAACTTCCTCTACTACCCCTAGAGGCCAATGTAAAGGAGGCGCATTCTCAGTCATAAGGACTACCACCGTACCTACAGTAATTGGGTTGGATGGAGTATTCCATTTTTGACGCGACTGCAGCGTGTGCAAATAATCGGTTCTCCAACGATTCCAAAGCGATTGGACTAATTTATCTAAAAGAGCGTGACGAGTTAGAAGGTGCATTCTATCGTCATCAACATCCATTGCGGGCAAATATTTTAGAGGAGTCGTATTTAAGAAGTGAGCTGGCGTTAACGCTAATGGCTCTGACGGATCGCTAGATAGAGTCCGACACAGCGGACGCGTGTTCATCACCGCCTCTACGTGAGCGAGTACGGTACTCAACTCCTCGAACGAGAGAATCTGTTCGCCTATGACGCGAAACAGATGCGACTTAAGGCTTTTAATATTCGCTTCCCAATTACCACCAAAATGACTAGCTGCAGGCGTGTTAAAGTACCATTCAATGCGATTTTCGGCTAAGATGTGAGCGAATTCACTTTGGTAGTACTTAGACCGTAAGAATGCGTGCAATTCCGAAATACTACGTCGGGCCCCTACATAGTTTGTACCGTTGTCCGAATACATGCGCTTAACCGGACCACGACGCGACAAAAAACGTTTAAAAGCGGACATAAAATTTTGCGTACTTAAATCACCGGTCAACTCTATATGAACCGCGCGAGTTGTCATACAAATGAACAAACAAACATAAGCTTTCGTGGAGCGAATGCCACGACCACGAGCAATAGTGACTTTGAAAGGCCCAGCAAAGTCTGTGCCGGTGTGTACGAAAGGTTTTGCGGACTGAACAACACGACAAGAGCGATGATCGGCCATTTCAGGCGCGATAAAACGCGGGCGGAGTTTAAAACAAGGTACACATCGGTGTACTCTAGCGCGAATCAAATTACGAGCGGAAATTATCCAGTATTTCTGTCTCAAAATAGACATTAACAAATCGGGACCAGCGTGACAATTCACCTTATGATGATAATCTACTAACAAATCTAATACGTGGTCCTTACGCGGGAGAACTACTGGATGCCTTTGTTCAAATCCCAAACTTGAATTTCTCAAACGACCACCTACTCGAATGAGTCCATCTTCCAAAAATGGTTTCAAGTGTCGGAAAGAACGACTACAAGGTTTGTTAAATTCTAAATTTTTAAATTCAGAAGCAAAATAAAATTTCTGCAACTCGCGAAGTATGACCAATTCAGCTTTATCTAAATCAGCGGCGGTTATATGACCGCGCGTAGATAAAATTCTCAAAAATCGGCCTACATAAATAACACAACGCAACAGTCTCGGGTAAACATAACGGGTGATCTAAAATTTGCGAAGGAAGCAATCCACGAGAGAGACAATCGGCTGGGTTGTCGGTGCCAGCAACGTGAAAGAGATTTTGTGGCGCTAATTCAGATTGAATTTTTGCCACTCTATTAGCGACGAATGTGTCCCAACGATGGGGCGAAGAGTGGGCCCAACACAAAGAGACTGTTGAGTCCGAAAAAGCTAAAATTCTACTAATATTAATGCGACTACTACAAGCATTGACGATAGAGGTGATCAATCTAACTAACAATAGTAAAGCGCATAGCTCGAGGCGCGCCAGAGAGACGACCTTACGAGGAGAGACCTTTGATTTCGCGCTTATAAGGCTAATTGAAACCTTACCTGCATTCGAGACATGAAAATAAACTACTCCTCCATACGCCTTCTCACTAGCGTCCGCAAAGCCTACTACAGTAACAACATTAAGTTGCGATATACCTACATGACGCGGAATTTGTATTTGGTCAAGCACAGAAAGTTCTTTTCTAAAGCGAGCCCACAACTTAACAATTTTGTCGGGCGCGGTGTCGTCCCAATCACAATTGGAAAGCCAAAGCTCTTTTATAAGTAGCTTGGCGTACAAAACGACAGGAGCTACGAATCCCATTACGTCCCATATCCGTGCCACACACGACAGGATAATGCGTTTAGTACAAGTTTGCGGGGTCGAACTAATTTTCAAACTAAACGTATCAGATGCGGGCGACCAGCTTAAACCAAGCACCTTGTGCGTATCACTTTCATCGAATTCCTTAACCGAAGACAATCGGTGCGACGGTGGAATCGACTCTAACGCAGTTTGCGAGTTGCTCGTCCATTTCACGAGATCAAATTGACCAGCCTTCATGAGACTTATAACTTGAATGGCCGTCTCGACAGCCTCTGCCTCGCTATCTACACTATACACGAAGTCATCCATGTATAAGCCAGTCTCAATGGTGGCTCTCACTTTCGGAAATGCATCGCCCTCGTCAGCGGCCAACTGCTTGACGGTGCGAAGTGCGTGAAAAGGACTAGATTTAAGCCCGAAGCAAACACGATTAAATTCGTAAACCATTAAAGGTTCTTGCGGTGAAAATCTATACAAAAATCGTTGAAACCTACGATCGGATTTGCGCACTTCAAGACACAAAAACATTTGTCGAATATCTGCAGAGAGTGCAACAGCGAATAAGTGAAAATTTACAATTATGTCAAATAAATTACCTTGAAGATTTTGACCACAATACAAAATGTCATTAAGCGACACGGAAGTGCTAGTCTTAGCACTGCCATCCAAAACTACGCGGAGTTTAGTAGTAAGCTTATCTTCTCTAATAACTCCGTGGTGCGGGATAATGTACGAAGGCTGGGTCTCGTCAGTGTCCGCAGGCGCAGGTGAGATGTAACCTTTATCTAAATATTCGTTAACAACCTCATCATAGGCTTGCTTTAACTTTGGAGACGCCTGCATCTTTCGTTCTAAACAAAGAAAGCGTTTTTCAGCGGATACACGGGAGTCACCGAGCGAAAAAATATCTCCCTTGAAAGGGAGCGCGACAACATAACGACCCTGCTCATCACGAGTAGTCGTGCGACAATAAATCTCCTCAGCCATCTTGTCATCAGGGCTTAGGATAGGTGGGACATTGACCTCTTCAATTTCTCAAAACTTGCGGATTGTAGACTCCAGTGGCGGCTCGCCGGTGCAACAGAACGAAGCAGTCGAGTGACTAAAACTATCTATAGAAGCTGGTGCGGAACCAATTATAACAAAACCAAGAACTGTTTCCAGTGCGTACGGAGCGGGGTACGTCGGTCCCCCTTGAACCTTACGTGATAACTGGAGGTGCGGGAGAATCGAAGCGCCGATCAATATATCGACGACTCCAGGAACAGCGTAAGTCTCATCTGCTAAAGGCAAGTCTTTAAATTTCGTTAATAAAGACGTGTCCACCGGGACGGTAGGCCACTGTTCAGTTATTTTATCTGTAACGAGCGAATCCATGTCAAACCAAATATTATTATTAAAACGAGATCCAAACCTTGTTTTAACGGTGCCATGAATAGCTGCCTGTAAACCTCCAAAACCCTTCACCACTGAGCGGGTTGAACGCTTATTAACATTGAAACCAAGACGTTGACAACAATCTTGAGTAATAAAATTACTTTGCGAAGCGCCATCTAATAGCGCTCGAACAATGTGCGGTTTACCTAATGCATCAATAATAATAACGCGAGCAGTCGCGAGAACAACAGTAGTGAGCGCAGCACTAGCGGACAACGAACACAAGGTGACGTCATTCGCAGCGGTCTCCGTGCGGGCAGGACCGCGCGCGAGCGCGGGCTGCGGCTGTGGCGCAGGCGTCACCGACGCGGGCGAGCTATGCGACGGTGTGCCACCGCTCGACGAACCAACTGTGCTCACATTGGATGCGGCGTTACTATTTTCAAAATGAAGTAAAGTGTGGTGTCTCGCTGGACATTTGCGACAACTATTGCTACTATTACATAAAACAACGCGGTGTTTAGTACCGAGACAATTAAAACAAAAATTATTAGCGCGAACAAATTTATAACGATCATTAGGCGATAATTTTAGGAAACCCGGACACTTGTACAATTGCGAATGATGAGCATTACACAAAGAGCAAACAGGTGATTGTACATGTGCTGGTGCGGTATTAACATAAGTATGAGTTGACCTCAGTGACTTCGATGACGCATCTATTTTACGTTCGGAACTAACAACTTTCTTCGCGCCTTCATGTTTCGATGAGGAGCGTTGCAATATTTTTATATGCTCGCGAACAAAACTTTCTAAGTCTTCGAACTTAGGAATTTTATTGCCGCGATGATCCGACTCAAATAAACGAATGGTTTCGGAATCTAATTTCTTTAAACCCATATACAAAAATAAGAAGTCGCAGAGGTCTTCGATCTTTAGGTTCTTTACGGCGCGAACAGATGATGCAAAAGTATCTAGAAACTTCTCTAAGTTTTGATCGTTACATGCCGTAATGGATTTCAAGTCAAACATCTGATCCAAATATGCGTTAGCTACCGATCTTTTATCCTCATACTTAGCTTTCAAAGTATTTAAAATTAAATTATAATTTTCGGCACTAAACGTAATTCCAGCGCAAACGGTTATAGCTTTACCAGTTAATTTTTCAACGAGATAATGCAATTTTTCGTGATCTGTCAACGAAACGTTCTTATTTATTGTATTCTCAAAACTATCTATAAATAAACACCAATTGCGGATGTTACCATCAAATTCGGGTATTTGAATTGGTGGCAACTTAGGTCGGTCGCGAGTGGGATTGGGACGGTCAGACGGTTTCTCCAAACTCCTAGCGACGCGTTTGATACGACAATACAAATCGTCAAACGACGACAAGGCCTGATAACTCACTGAGTAATCGGGATTTAAATCTAACTCTAAAACGTTGATGTCATGTACTAAGGATTCGAAATCCGCGCGTAAACCATCTAAGTTTTCTATAGAACATAAGAACGAATCTCTAATAGCCAAATCAGAGGTTTTAAGTGCATTATCACAAATCGATTGTACGCGAGAGTAAAGCATTTCTCTTTTAGCGTATAAAAGTTTCAATTGAACTTTACTATCGGTACTACCAACCTTTGGGGACATTTTTACAACTAAATATCAAACTAAAGTGCGGTAAACAACAAATGAAATAACTTAATCTCAGCGGTATAGAACAGCGACGCGGCGCGAACGATATATTCCGTAGGTAGGTAGGTACTTATAACTGCGAGTGCAAGTTTGAACAAACGCGAATAACAACAACCAGATCGTACCTACGCGAGCTAGATCGCTGTCTAGGTTCAACTATTATTTCAGGGATTAAGTATTGCGTAATATCTATTCAAATTAAAATACTTTCGTATGAATTTGAATGAAATGCGAGCGAGGTATAACCGCGTACCTACCTATGTAGGTATTAGGTAAATACGATGCGAACTAGCAGCGAACGGACAACTTAGAAATTGAAATAGCCAAATGCGTTAGGTATTACACTGTGCCTATGCACTAGGGTGTCTAGGATACCTAAGATCTAAACCTAAATGCCTAGATGCGGGGTTTTCTACTAAAATAACTAGGTATTTAGGTGCGGTGCGTTTATTCCCTATGGAATAAATAACAAAATGCGAACTACGACTAAGGATCCGGTGAGATGGACCAAAAAGAATGGTGGCGCGATTCTCACGCCACGTGAGCTAGTGGACTGTATTCTACGGGGGATGAAACTAAATATTTCAGATGACACTTTACACAACAAACAAGATAGGTGATCGGGTTGCCGCGGAGGTGGTTTAGGCAGTGAATGCAACCCAAGAAATTAGGAGAGGATGCACTAACCTTTATGACGCCACGTGCTGTCGGAGCCGGTGCACCGGTCTTCTCTTCCTGGCTCAGGAGCTGCTGCCCACCTCACTAAATCACTTGAGGGACGCGAGAGGCACAATCCGATCGGTAAAGGTCTATGAAAGCGGTTAAAATCCAACAAATATTATTAATTTCTGAGAGTCGCGCGCGCCGCCGCCATTGTTTCTAGTTTTATGCGGAAGTGAAGATGCGGCTATTTCAACAATTGGGCGGGGCGAAAACTATTGCTATCTCACTTTAAAGGTAGTGCGGGAGGGAGATGGGTATAGGAAGCGTGTGTTCAGTGTCAATCAATTGAGAGATGATTTGAATGATTCGATATACTACTACTATTGAGCGGGAAAATACAAATTTTACTATCGGCGCAACCAAATATAATATCATTATTAAACTTGTATAAATCACGTTGTAACATTACTTAGTGTCTGTAATGGTGACCCTCTTCCCTGAGACTTACTTCCTTGAGATTACCATCAGGCGTGGTGAAGTCACACTGGCGTGTCCTAGATGATAATAAAAAAAATACTGGCTAAGCTATTATTTACGTTAATTCCGTTAATGACAAAATTTCCGAAATTCCTTTCTTACTGGGTACCCATAGCTCACTGGAGAGTTTTTGTACTGTCAGTGGGAAGACCAAAAACTTTACCTCCTTTGTCTTTTACACTGACGACACAGAAACTCTTGTACTCACAGGACTGGCAGCGCGAGTTTGACTGCCTTGGTATCGCACACGTTCATAGGCCGTTAACAACCGTGTGCTTGTCTGCCACCTAAGTGGTATAAAAAAAAACATTTACGGATTTATTACCAGATATCTTACACAACGCAACGAAAGGAAAATACTCAAAAAATCTCTAATTTAAATCTTTCGAAATCTCATTTTGAATGCGCATTTTGAATCTTTGCATAAGTCATGTTTACTAACTACTGTTTAGATCCTTTATCTAACAAAATAATCCACTATTTATTGTCTCTTTCTAACAAGTTATCAGACTGATTGCTGCTACAGTACTAGGACAACATAATTGAACCGTAGTTTTTATTGATAACACCAGAACACATCATCCCACCCATACCACAACGTACCTCCCCGTCCCAGCCACCGAGTTACCTCTTAAGCCACTCCCCATAGTAAACTATATTTTATGCTAATATACACTGACGTCTTTGAATGATATACCTGTCGATGTTTATGATATCCCAGTACAAGAAGCGGGTAAATTATTCGGGTTATCTTTCATCCCGCTCTAACTACAGTTTAGTTTGTTGATCAGAAAAATTGTGAAAATAGATCAGAGCAAAATACGAGGGTAGTTGTGTCATATCAAATATTATTAGAAAAATGTTAATATTGTTTTTGACGTGACAACGTCTTATAAATTGGTTTGCCGGGTGACACTTCAAGAAACTGCGTTACGCTCCGCTCACGTTATGCGCTCACAATGAGAGCGAGTGAGAGGCACGCGTCCCTTCCACTCGGGCATGGTTAGCCCGCCTAAGAGCGAGAGAGACAGAGTGCGAGATTCTTTGTATAAATTAATGTTTTAAATATAATTCTTTGTATAAATAAATGTTTTAAATTGTTACTATTATTTCATCCTTCTTCCTACTATACGAATGAATATTCACATTAAAATTATTTTACCACTCAAAGTCGTTGTCACGTAAAACTTTCGCCCGTATTTTTTTTTTAAACGGGGAGATAGGCCTCGTCAGCATTGGGCTACAACCCGTCTAAGAGAAGGAAAACTCTGAAATCAAAACCGGGGAGATGGGCCTCGTCAGCATTGGTCTGCAACCATCTAGGAGAAGGTCACTCCGAAATAAAACCAACTCTCAGGGAGCATACCCGAGAAAAAACCCCGATCCAAGGTGTTAGCCGACCCGTGCCAAGGATTCGTGACCAGAGGGCAAGCTGGTGAAACGGAGGGTGTCTGTGTTGGCGGTCACAGGACACACTTGAGATTCCGCCTTACCTCCATAAAGGGCTCTGCGGGGGTGGACCATATTTTCCCTATGACTCGTGGGAACGAAATGATGATTCCAAAAATGAATCATTCGCATGGCGGCGACGCGGTACGCCACCCGTCACGTCTCGTTTCCCGTGGGGGCGAAAAGTGGCTCACGGAGAGCCGTTTTGCTACGTTGAATGTTGGAGGAGGAATGGAAGAAAAAATGAATGATGTTTGTAAGATGATGGATGAAAGAAGGATTGATGTGCTTTGTGTGAATGAGACGAAGAGGAAAGGATGTGACACCACCAAGCACGGACCCTACACCGCGTACTGGTCGGGAGTACCCAATACCGACAGAGCTTGCCAGGGAGTTGGTGTCATCCTATCTGCTAGAATGGCTGAGTGTGTGAATATATTCGAATGTGTGAATGCTAGACTGATGTGGATGAGAATGAAAGTGGGACTCACTCGTATTTTTGTCGTAGGGGTTTGTGCTCCTTTAGACTCCGGTACGAATACGTCCCAGGAAGTACAAGAAGAAAGAGAACAGTTTTGGGAGAGTTTAAGAGATGTATTAAGAGAATGTAAGGATAATGAAAGAATAATAATGCTAGGTGATTTTAATGGATGGGTAGGACTGAAACGAGATGGATTTGAAAGGGTTCTTGGCAAGTACGGAGATGAAAGAGTGAACGAAAATGGTAAAGGTTTGCTTGAAGTATGTTTGGAATGGAACCTTTGTGTGTCAAACACGATGTTTCGACACAAAAGGATTCATATGTATACAAGAGAAGCGAAGAATGTCAGTAAAAGTATGATTGATTTTGTAATAGTGGATGAAAGATTGAGAAAACATATTCTAGACGCTAGGGTATATCGCGGTGTGGGTATCCATACAGACCACTTTTTGGTTATGTGCCGTATAAGTGATCTCTTTAAAGGATGGAGACGTAGAAGGCGTGACCCCATAAGTGTTCTAGAAAGAATAAAAGTAGAAAATTTGCAAGAAGATAAAGTGAGAGAGGAGTATGGAAGCAAATTGACTGAAAGGTTTCATGATCTTGATAGTATTTGTGAGATTGAGGAGTTATGGAAGGTATTCAAAGATGAGATTGTGAGTGTGGCTTCCCAAGTATGTGGTATAAGTAAAAGAAGTAAAGTGCAAAGGGTGAAGCATGATTGGTGGGATAAAGAAGTGCAAAAGTTGGTATGTGAGAAAAAGAAAGCGTGGCTTGACTGGCTCTCAGTCAGAGCTAATGAGAGAATGCAGCAAGCTACCATTGAGAATGTGGATGAAGCGAAAGATAAATATAGAAGACTGAAAGGGATAGTGAAAGGAGTGATTGCTAGAAAGAAAAAGGAACAAAAAGACGTGTTTGATGAAAGGTTATCTGAGGATTTCCAGACAAACATTAAGTTCTTTTGGAAGTCCATTCGTTTAGCCAGAGGAGAAACACAGAGCTCCGAGCTGAACGCTATTAGAGACCAGAATGGAAGTATTGTAAAAGGTGAGGAGTGTGTTAAAAAGATGGCAGGACTATTTTGAAAGCTTGTTTGAAAGAGAGGATGGTGTACATGTACTAACCTCGGTGATGGATGACTATGTTGATGCTGATAAAAGTGGTATTAGTATGAATGAAGTTGTGAGTGCATTAAGAAGTATGAAAGCTGGTAAAGCAGCGGGATATGATAAGGTGACAGTCGAGATGCTGAAGGATGGACAGGGCCTTGTAGCAAGTCAGTTGTGCCGCCTTTTCAACATATGTTGGGTTAGCGGTCGTGTACCAAGTGATCGGTGTAAGGCCGTTATAGTTCCACTTTACAAAGGAAAGGGCTCGCATCAAGACTGCAAAAACTACAGGGGCATTAGCCTACTCAGCGTCGTCGGCAAACTGTATGCGAAAGTGTTGATTGAGAGAGTTATGAAAGAAACCGATGAGAAAATATGGGATGCACAAGCGGGTTTTAGAAAGGGAATGGGATGTACGGATCAGGTCTTTTCATTGCGAAGCATAGCCGAGAAATTTTTGGCCAAGAGTCAAAAGGTCTATTGCGCATTTGTGGATTTGGAAAAGGCCTATGACAAAGTGGTGAGGAATGAACTTTGGTCGGTACTGTCTATGTATGGGGTGAGCAGCAACCTTATTCGAACTGTGAAGTCTCTCTATGAGGACTCCGGAGCTTGCGTGAGGATACATGGGTCATACACTGAATGGTTTAGTGTCCAAAAGGGGGTTAGACAGGAATGTGTAGCGTCACCATGGCTGTTTAACTTATTCATGGACAGTTGTTTGCAAGATTTGAAAGATAAAGAATGTGGTTTAAGAATGAAGAATTTTATTTACTCGTCAAATGTCTTCTTTATGCTGATGATCAGGTTTTACTGGCGTCATCGGCAGATGAGTTGCAGGAGATGGTAACAACTATGCATGAAGCTTTTGAGAGGAAAGGAATGAAAGTGAATGTTAGTAAGACAAAAGTTATGGTTTTTGAAAGAGATGAATGCGTGACAGAGTGTAGGATTTGTATAGATGGAGAAAAAGTGGAACAAGTGAATGAGTTCATATATTTGGGAACATTGTTTACGAGAGATGGAAAGCATGAAGAAGATGTTGAAAGGAGAGTGATGGCTGGAAATAGAGTGAATGGGGCACTACACAACTTTATGAGCAGCCGGAAAGTGTCCGAAAAGGCACGACTGGCTGTACATGGAGGAGTATTGGTGCCGACTCTTATGTATGGTAGTGAAAGTTGGGTGTGGCAGAAAAAGCATCAGAGTAGAGTGAATGCAGTAGAAATGCGTGCGTTGCGAAGTATGTGTGGCTTGACCTTGAAAGATAGAGTGAGAAATAGCGTGATAAGAGAACGATGTGGAGTGATAGAAGATGTAGTGATGAGAATTGAGAGAGGAATGTTGAGATGGTTTTGTCATGTTGAGAGAATGAATGAAAGAAGACTAACGAAACAGGTGTATGAGGCGAGTGTGGATGGTACCGTCGGAAGGGGAAGACCTAGGCGCACATACCTGGACCAAATCGGGGAAGTTTTAGAAAAGGGGCAGGTCAGGAGTACTCTAAACCGACGAGCGTGCATGAAGAATGTAATGAGAGTGAATGAAGCGAGAGTAGTATGTCAGGATCGTAGCAAATGGAGATCCGTGATCTCTGCCTACCCCTATGGGAGACAGGCGTGATTTTATGTATGTATGTATGTATGTATGTTATTTTTATAAACTCACACCTATATCCCCGAAGGGGTAGGCAGAGGTGCTAGCACCCACATTTCGCCAGTTTATGTTTAGGTCCCAATGGAATAGGTGGCGAGCCTATTGCCATTAACCGGGCACTTATAAACCCACGATAAATGCACACATAACTTCATATAAATTCATATACAACATAGTTTAATTAAATAGATAATAATTGTACGCGCACCTAGACTGTCCCTGCCGTGGTTTTCCCAAGCGACTGCAATATGGGGTTCTTCAAAAAGGACATTAGAAGGTATTTACAAGGTCGGCGGCGTGAGTGTGACCCCCCTGGTGTCGCACACGTCCATAGGACGCAGTAACCACTTTCCATTAGGTGGGTTCTAAGTGTGTCTGTCACCTATGTGTATAAAAAAAAACTATTGCTATCTAAAAGGGGCACGCTGTGGCTATTTATTACGCACAGTGCTCATATTAGCACAAAAAGGAGTCTGTATGAGTCGGTGGTCTCCCGTCAAGGCACTCCGTCATGCAGAAACAACTAAGGGTCAATATTTAAGAATTCACAGTACCAGAAGGTCATCTCCCTTTTAACAATATACGATTAGTTCAGGCGATATAGTGTTAGATTCACGAATCAAACTAACGAACGTAATCCACTCTCGAACTACAGTACTGGTAAGACTAGATGGAATTAATGCAGTTAATAATGTCTTGTAGAAAATTAGTGACAGCCAGAAATGTCTTAAAATTCAGTATAAAAGATTTTTATAGAGCATTTAGAGTCTATAGACTATATGAATTAAGGTTATATTACAAGTTATGTCACGAAAGCAAATATCATAACATGCCTTTTATTTTGAGATGCATATAATAAATTGCAACTGCGATATTAAAACTGAACTTATTACAATAAGCATAAGACATAAAACTGATTTCGCTTCAAAGTTGTTGGATATTTGGTACAGAGCTAGCTCTCAAGTCCTATGATATCCTGGTCGAGCAGGTTAGTAATATCGTATATTGACTTTACAGCGAGAAGCATGCGCAATATGCGCTGTCTGACTTACCCCTTCTGTTCATCAAGAAACAATATGTTTTATATGACACGGCAATTAGACTTCACCTCGCCTGATGGTAAGTCGAAGGCAAAGGCTTAGACAAAAGAGAGCTTACATATACAATATGACTATGGTCAGATCCCGCTTAAAGGACCCGGAACTGTTGCGAACCACTTGGTTCTCGATCAAATATTATGCACCGTGTGCGGGTCACATCTAAGCCCCGCACGTGTTGTCCTGTGTTTGCTGTTGTGAACTTGCTTGATACAAAACGTGTATAAAACTTACCTATTACTACTAAAACATTTAATTTTTCACATACAAAAATTTACCTATTAAAACAATTAAAAAACATAATTAAGAAGGAAAACTTGAATTAAAACCCTGTACCAATCCGTCTGGCCAGCGTGGAAACAGTAGGCCAAAGCCTCCCAACATTGGGAGAGGCCTAGTCCAGCAGTGGCCTGCGATGGGCTAGTTGATTGATTGATTGATAAAACATAATTAAAAGACTTATTAAAATTACTTATACGTGTTGTGAGAGTGTCTCAGATTCGTTTTCGTCCAGATAGTATGCCAACAACTTGTATACAACTTTAAAAAACAATTGCGTTCACACTGAAGTTCGTACTGTAACATGTTGCAACCTGTCAAATAAATGTTGAATTAAACCGTTGTGAAAACGAGAGGTTGCCCCCTAGAATCCAACTACACGTCCTGATTGACCACCTGAATCTCGTGGGGGGTGGACACACGGAAACAAAATTTACTGGCGTGGCTTACAAAAATTTGGTAAAATTTGATGAAAAACTTAACATTGGCGTCTCGGCATTAATAATTTCATAAACAACTACGGAACATTGGCGGAATTGATGCTAAAAGCACAGAGCCATTAATCAAGAATTGATTTGAAACGAGAGGTTAACTTACATATGTATGAGTTGCTTGAAATATTTTTGTAATGAACCCAATCAAATTTTTAATCATACATTTTCTAGGAACATTTATTTATTTATGTATTGTATAGATATATTATTTTGACATACTGTGTAGTATATATCTATATTTTAACTTCGACTAGTTTATAACTTTTTCACATAACATAACATTATAACATAAGCTAGGTAGGCAGAGGTGCTAGCACCCACATTTCGCGAGTTTATTCTAGCACCTCTGCCTACCCCATCGGGGATATAGGTGTGAGTTTATGTTATGTTTAGGTCCCAATGTAGGTAAATAGGTGGCGAGCCTATTGCCATCAACCGGGCACTTATAAACTAGCGATAAATACACACATAACTTCGAAAAGTATCGAAACGTCATTGGTGTGTGCTATGGTAACACCTGGGATCGAACCCGAGACCTCGTCTCAGCAGTCCATAAACCATGCCACTACGCTACGGCGATTTTTGACTGAATTAACTTTTTCTTCTAAACTTATTATAATTTCATAACGAATTTTGCATGTAATTTTTTTTATTTATTTATTTTAGTACCTAATAATTGTTTCTAGTAATCCTTATAACCTGTAAATAGAGATATATAACTTGTGCATATTTCTAATCTGTTTAGCATATTACAATCTTTTTTTTAAATCAATACCTGAATACCTGAGAGAAATCGTGGTTAGCTGGAAGGTCTCCCATTGTGCATTATAATTCTTATTACATTGTTATCTTATAATACTTTTGTGGTGTACCATAAAGAATATCTTATCTGATGCAAGTGTTGTACTACCCGAGCAATGAGAGATATTTATTAACATTATTATTTTATGTAGTGATCGAAATATATTTTTTTATACCACTTAGGTGGCAGACAAGCACACGGCCCACCTGATAGAAAGTGGCCACCGCGGCCCAAGAACGCGCGACACACCAGAGAAGCCACACTCGCGCTGCCGACCCTGTAAGCACAGAGTCTTTGTGCCGTCAGTGTAGAGGACAAAGCAGGACCATCCAGCCTGCCTTTAGTCATCCCACTGACAGCACAAATTCTCCAGTGAGCTCTGGCTACCCTACTCATCGCTGGGAACACAACATGAAGTTACTATAACCGCGGTATTCTGTAGGGCGGAGGTACTTCCCCAGTCGGACTGCTCAATTGGGCAGAAATACCGCCGTGTCCTACCTCCAATAAAATTACATATTCATAATTTCCAAGTAAAACCTAAATATATCAGGAGTTACATCTATAATATCATCGAATATTTACCCGACACTTACAAATTTAATCAAAATTGTAAAAAAAAATCATTCAAAATTGTTTTATTTATTTCAAAGTGACGTCATCTATTAAGCAGTAGCATGCAACTATACGTCACTAAAAATGTACTCAACATACATTAGCACGACCTCGATACTAAACCATCTATATTAGAAGGTGATAGAATTTTTATGTATTGATTTAAACTTCAGTTTTATAATGAAATCACAGAAATGTTACCAAGACATTGGTTTAAGTGCTGGGTCTTTGGAGATCTTATAGAAAAAAAGTTAAAGTGCTTGCTGTTGGAAAAGTGTTACTACACAGTGAAAGAATTTGTGGATGATGACTAAAATGCTTTTCTGACTAAATGTAAGGTTGCAGTTAATTGAATCTAAAATTTTATTTTATTTCATTTTGACGTTATAGTGTATTTTCAATGATTGAATAAATTTATTAGTTAAAATTGACATTTCAATACAAACTACGTTTGTTTAGAAATAAATAAATTGAATTGAATATGAACCATCTTACTTTTCTATACCTCCCTGCGTTTGTCAGTGGCGGTGGTTTGTAGGCCTAAGCAATTATCTTTAGCCAATCTGCGTGGGGGACCCTATGATCTGATGACACAGTAAATTCACCTACCTGCCATTATGAATAAACCCTTCGCTGACATTGCACCGCTGCACTTGGGGGGTGGCTAGTTGGAGCACTGCACTAACAGATGGCGCATTTTTCAATATATCCAGATTGAATCTGCAGCATTACCTGTATAGGATCCAAAATTTATTTATTAGTTCCGAGGGCTCGTTATCTCAGTGGTTAGAGCATCGTGCTAATAACGCGAGAGTCGAGGGTTCGAGCCCCTTACGAGCTATTACCTTTTTATGAAAAAATTTTTTTATTCAATAGGCGTGGAACAGGGTAGGTGACTGGGTTACTTCAATATCATCTTGATATATTACTATTGATATAAGACTTGATATTTATCATTGAATCATAAAAGATCCATACATTATGTGTATGTATTTATAATATTATATAAAACTAGTTGACCGTTGTATATTATTTCTAGGAAACATTATTTTAGTTCAATAAAAATCACTATCTACTAATAAGTGTGCGGGGATTTACTTATAATCGAGAGCGTTGTATACAATGAAAATAAAAATCGCGATGGAAAAAGAGAGGTTAATCATAGAGGGTTGAAAATTCAGGGTTGTATGTGTTATACAGGGTGTATTTTTGAAACGGGGCAGTAAGGGCAAGTACCTTAACCGTTGCAGTTACAGCAAAACGTTCTTAGAAGACCTTCCCTAACTTTTTGACATATTTTGAACTGCAATCACAGATTTTGTAAAAAACTTACAGTTGGCAAAAAAAATGCAAAAAGTCCAATAATATTTCATGTGGGGATCAAAAAACTCTATGAGACCATTTTAGCTTTCAGTACTAGGAAAGACAGAAATCGCCAAAAACGTTTCCCATGCATTTCGGCAACAGAAACAAATTTCTACGATGGTCTAACTTTTTGTTATGGCCAGGAAGTGGGTAAAATTGACTGTAAAGTAAATAAAAAGAATTTTTACCCTCAAATTTCGAATTTGATTCGAAAATCTGTGTGTTATACTTAGTTTCAGCTGAGAAACTTCGTATGAGTTATTAATTAAGGATTTTCGCTAAAATGTCTTCTAATCGTGAAAAAAATTACTTATTAGAAGCGTATTTTGTCAATAATCGAAATGCAGGAGCTGCATTAGTGTGGTACCGCAATAAGTATCCGTTGCGGCATGTGCCAACAAGAAAGGTTATTACAAATCTTTTGAAAAACCTGGAATTGCAGGGTTCTTTCAAAAGAAAGCGGCAGCCTCATGTGTGGACATGGACACGGAGATTGCGGTTCTGACTTATGTCGAAGCATATCCAGAGGTATCGTCCAGGCAAGTCGCCCTTGAAGTAGGTGTATCCCACTCCCTTGTGATAAAGATATGGAAGAAATACGGCTACAAGTGCTATCGATATGGGCGCATAGTTCAAGTGTTACATCCGGGTGATGATGTTCGAAGGCTTACTTTTTGCAGATGGCTAAGAGGAAAAATAAGCAGAGATCATGAATTTTTAAATTACACACTGTGGTCAGACGAAACGAATTTTTCCAATAACGGTATGTACAACAGAAAAAATCACCACTATTGGTCCAAAGAAAATCCACTAAGAGTTACGGCAAGTCATAATCAGGTTCGCTTCTCATTCAACTGTTGGTGTGGTATAATGTCCAATCGAGTCATAATGGTGGAATTTTATGAAGGGAAACTGAATTCTGCCATGTATAATGAAGTCATTTTACACCATCTTGAAAACGAGATGGACGAATTGCCCCTGTCGGAATTGCGAAAAGTTCATTTTCAACAAGATGGTGCTCCGCCACATAACAGTCACCTTTCACGTTCCAATTTGAGCCGCCTATTCGGTACACAGTGGATATTAGGTACACATGGTCCAACACAGTGGCCACCTCGTAGCCCCGATCTAACACCACTTGATTTTTTTTATGGGGCTTCGTGAAAAACGAGGTGTATAAGACGACGTACGCCAGTGTTCAAGAGCTCAAGAGGATGCATTAATGACCATTTTACGTAATATTCATCCCAGAACATTATTAGCCGCCATTCGTTCAGTGCAAAAAAGGATAGACTTATGTATTCGTGAAAATGGAAATCATTTTGAGCAATTTATTTCATAAACCAATTTCTTAAATGTTTAAATGACTTTTTTTATTTAAAAAAGTTCAAAATTTTACCTGACCTATGAGTTTCGAGTTGATTTATCATATTATTATTTCCGTACGAAATGTATGGGAAACGTTTTTGGCGATTTCTGTCTTTTCTAGTACGGAAAGCTAAAATGGTCCCATAGAGTTTTTTGATCCCCACATGAAATAGAATCGATGGGCATAAAAAAATTTTTTTTTGATCTTTTTGCATTTTTTTTGCTAACTTAGTTTTTTACAAAATCTGTGAATGCAGTTCAAAATGTCCCAAAAAGTTAGGGAAGGTCTTTTAAGAACGTTTTGCTGTAACTGCAACGGTTAAGGTACTTGCCCTTACTGCCCCGTTTCAAAAATACACCCTGTATATTGCATAAAAAAATTACAAAAAAAATTGTCCAAAAAGTAAAAAAATATTTTTGGGTTAAACCGTCTTTAACACTTAACACCTATTCTCATATCTACTGAATAGACATATAAGATTTCATCAGAACTGTGACAGAAGAATTTTATATATTAGATATGATTTATTCAAATAATAATTGCATTAAGTATTACTTTTTTTAAATAAGAGTTTAATGTATATAGAACTCGTCAATTAGACATAGCCTTGCCTGATGGTAAGCTGAAGGCAAAGTCTCAGAAAAGAGGGTCACCATTACTTACACATACCGTGTGACAATGGTGACACTCAACTTAACGACCTCTACATATGCTTTTTCATGCCCCGCTTAAAGGATCATCATTATCATTCATCGACTTCCGACGATCGAGATGCCTCAGTACGCTTTGCCTTTGCTTTGCTCCCACTGTAGAGCCACCTTCTTCTTCACGAGCATAACAAACTCGCCCCTCCGCCTTGAAATAGGTGCCGGCCGCCCACGCATCCACGCAGCAAATCATCACCGCGAGTAAGGTGGTGAGCTTGAGAACTCTCACTTACAGGGCTGCCACCAGCTCCCGCCTCGGTGTCTCCCATGCCGGACACTGGTTGAGCGTGTGCAGCCCTGTGACATCTCTCGCGTCACAATGATGGCACTCGGACGCTGGCTCTCTCTGGCCCGAAGCACTCGTGCTCGGTGATCATCTGTGTCGGAGTGCATAGTGACATAACTATGATGGAGTCTCAAACAAACCACCTTAACATTATAGGTGTACTAGTGCATAAAATGTGTCGATTCATTAGTTATCTCCTACCATAAGGCGAGACGAAGCGTTGCTGTGGCAACGATTTAGGTATTATATATTATCGGTCAGTGCGGCAGAGGAAATGCATTGAAACATACGAATGTCAATACCTCCTAATATGCTAAGACTCCATTGCGGCATATCATATTAATTTTATCATATAATATTCTCAAAAGACCACATTCGTAAACTAACATAATGGCAAAACACGGTATTCGTAATTTAAAATTTCATATTCTTATAACTTATAATAACTGTATCATCACATATGTAGTAGTTATCCCTCATTGTAGTGATAGGCAAATATCGTGCTACGGACTGTAGGAGGATGACACTTCAAAGACAATACTTCTTCACTCATCAATTGTGATCAAAATATACACCCCACGGAATACCACGGCTATAATAATTAAAATTAATTTTGGCAGGCTCTGTGGCGTGGCGGTAGTGAACACGACTGCTACGCAGGAGGCGCGGGTTCGATCCCCACTCAGTGCAAATATTTGTATGCATGAATATGGGTATTTGCATTGGTCTGGGTGTTTCTATGTATAATATGTATGTATTTACAAAAAAAAAGTATTTAAGTATGTTTATCCGTATTCTAGATTCCATAACACAAGCTACATAGTTAAACTATGCTTACCATGGGTCTAGATAGCGTTGTGTAGAATGTTGTAGAATATTTATTTATTTATTTAATAACCTCGTGTTGTGTTCCCGGTGGTGAGTAGGGTAGCAGAGCTCACTGGAGAGTTTTGCGGTATCAGTGGGAAGACCAAAGGCGTGTCCTGATTTTGTGTTCTGCACTAATGGCACAGAAAATCTCTGTTCTTACAGGGTTGGCAGGACAGGTGTGACTCCCCTGGTGTTACACACGTTCATAGGTCACGATAACCACTTTCAATCAGGTGAGCCGTGTGCTTGTCTGCCCCATAAGTTGCATAAAAAGTTGATTTACAACACCATGGGTGTGTGAAGTTATTGCTATGAATTCAACAATATCACCTTTGCAATGCCTTTTAATTACTTCTAAATTAGTTTATGATATACCTAGTCTAGCCATAAATATTGTTACGAAGAAAAAACATTTTTTTTTATTGCAAATAATATTTATTACTTTTACAGTGTGTTAGTTTAATACATAAATATAAAACAATTTAAAATATAAAAAGCTTATTCGAAGTGGTCTCCATTGGCTGCAACACAGTCCTTTAAACGTTGAGGCCAGTTATCAATAGAAGCACGCACTCTTTCCATGGGAAAATTCTTCACTGCCAATCGTATGGATTGTTTTAGGGACTCCAAATTATCATGGCGTTTAGAGCAAGCCATACTCTCTAAAACTGACCATAAATCATAATCCAGCGGATTAAGATCGGGACTAGACGACGGCCAGTCTTCAGCTCTGATGAAGTCCGAAACGTTCACTTCCAACCAAGACTGCGTGGACCGAGCTTTATGACCCGGCGCTGAGTCTTGTTGGAAGGACCATACTTGGTTATTAACATGGTGTTGTTAAGGGGTTTAACTACCTTCTCAAGAATGGTACCTTGATACACTTGTGCCGATGTTATGATACCTTTTTCACAAAAATATGGCTCAGTCACTCCTTCATAGCTAACACCCCACCAAACCATCACTGAAGTCGGATAATGCCCACGTTGCACTCTGTCGACTAATTGGGAAGCTTCCTTAGAGCTTTGAGCATAATCACGGTCATTTTGTTTGTTAAAATGTTGCTCAATTGTAAAGATTTTCTCATCCGTAAACAAAATTTTTCTGTGACCTCCCGTTGAGTACCGCTTCAGTAGTTGCTTCTATTTTACCACCCTATTCTTTTTAAATTATCAGTTAAAAAATGACCAGTGCGTCTCTTATAGGCTGCAAGTCCTAAGTCATCTTTTGAAATGCGCGACATGGTTCTGGGTGCTATCTTCATCTCCCGAGATAAAATCTTTTGCTTTCGGACAGGATTTCTTCGAATTCTTTCCCTTACTGCTTTGACCACCTTTTTCGTACGATCACTACGTGGACGGCCAGATCTTTTTCTGTCACAAACAGAGGAGGTTTCATTGTACCTATTAATAGCCCGGTACACAAACATTTGACTAATACCAAGCGTATGGAGAGTTTTAGAAATTACATTCGGCTCCATACCAACTTTGTGTAATACAATCACAGCGATTCGGTTTTCTTTATCACTCCACTCCATTTTAATATAGCAAAATATTGTACAATGTATTGGCGCCAAAATTAGAAAACACAGTGAACAATCGTATAAAAATGACAGATTCCAAATTCAAATGTAATATCTTTCTTATTTTAATTGTAACAGTATTTATGGTCAGACTAAGTATACAGTGCAATTAATGTACTTTTTAATGGTATCAAAATGAATGTTAGCTAAATAATAACTTAAAAATTAGTATACAGTAATTTTTTACAGTACAGTTACAGTAATTTTAATTAATTAGTAGTGTAAGAATTTGTCGCAGCGACATCTGTGCTTACACTCAGTAAAGTCAGTGGCGAGATGGCGGGGGTTGGAAAGAGACACTCATGGACAAATGTCGTCCTGCTCCTGTATGCGCAGTAATGACTTTCTTGATATGTTCAGCAAAATTGGCAAATCATGATATAAAATATAAAACAAGGCAAGTATGCTTTACAAATAAGTAAAGAGCATTTCATAACGTTTCATATTCACTAAAAAACGTAACTACTTTGTGTTATAAACAATCATAAATTCGCGAAAGAGTTTCGGCCTGAAAATTATTACTTAAATCTCAATAGATATTGGCGTACAGTAATAGACCTAACCTCATGACGGTAAGGTTTCTTTTTCAATTAAGTGTATGTTATTATTCGTTGAATACTGTAAATGTGATTCAAGCTCTTTATTGCTATGGATTCTTAGTACTCAGAGTCGATGTTCACGATGTCACGTGTTATGTATACAATGTACTGTGCCAGGGAGACGGCAAAAGGCTCACCCACTATTATGTGGGAACAAATTCAAAGATGGGTGAAATTTGGGTGTTAATTCGCCTCTGCCTAACCTTCCGGGGATAAAGGCGTGATTATATGTATGTAAGTATGTTTACTTTGAGAATATAATATTCTAAGAACAAAGGCTATATAGTACTGGTTATTCTAAAGAGGCCAAGAGGATGCTTCCATTCGCGCGCTCCTTACAAAGTGTGGTTCACCCATACCTGGTTCAAAGTAATTAAAATTTTGTTGACTTTTAGGTTCAATGAAGGCACAAAAATTATAAATAAATTAACAATAGATTTGCTATCAAATGAAGTAATATAAAAACTTTTTGAAGTCGGTAAAAAAGATGTTGGTTTGAATAGGTTTTGTAGACAATTTAAATCATGGCTTTTAGACAAATCAGTTTATTCATTAAACGACTACTTTAAAAATTAATTTATTTTATTAATATTAAAATTGTGGCCACCTATTGTGGTTATTATTAATGTATTTGTTTTGGACATGGTGAATTATCTTGGACATTATGTTACTATTATTGCTATGTTGACATCCTATTATAACTATGGTTATTCTAAGGCATTTTCTATTTTAATCTAATTCTCATAATCTTATTTCTGATTTAATATCAATTTTATATTGAATAGCTAAGCATGCACATGTTAAGACTTAAATAGAGCCTAAGTTAATATTTGCATGGCAACGAATGGTTTCTTTTTTTTTACGTGCGCAAAAACCCCATGGATACCCTCCCACCGGAGCCGGTGGAAGAGGTTACGTCGGACTCGAACCGACTAAAACGAACGCAGCTTGTGGGTCATTTTTGGTTGCCGAAGGTGAGGTTGACAGGCATATCCGTCGCACCCCGGCCGACCCAGGGCCATCTCTTACAATCTCGCCCTCTTTTCGGGTGTGGGGACTACAGAGTCCTCAACTCATCCCCGGAAACGGGAAGGCGCGCCTGGCGCACCGCCGCCGCGGCCAGTTTCTGCCAGGGAGACAGGCGGCTCCACCTGTCACCCCCTGGCAATGAATGGTAGATGTGCTGTATTGTAATAATCTTTGTAACATCATGTTTGACCACAATTCTGCAAATAAATGTTTTTTTTTAATAATTTACTTGTATTATACTCGCTCTGATATACTTCGCTAATACAAATAGCTAGAATTTTTATGGCCGGAAAAACGGAATGTAATTGCAAAATTCTTCAGTAAAACGAAAAATACCGGTGAAATGTACGATAACAATGATTTCACACGACTCTTGATGTTTATGTATTCCTGGTACTCGACGTTCCACGCCGCGTCCTGCTGCGGCTACGTGCGTAACGCTACCACTGCAGAACGTTTTTCTTTCATTTATAATCCTGCTGGAATACGCGTTACGAGTTTGCTGAATACCGGAATAGGACTTTGAGCGTTTCTTTATTCACGTCGTTCACCACAGGCCTGCTGGTGTAACGTGCTGTTTAACAACGCTTTAAAGTGAAAACGTATTTTTAGTCACAATGGGATTTTTTGGTGAAGTAATTTCGTTTTTAACTTTCTTTTTTCTAGTATCAGAATAAACGGGATATTTACCATGTTTCATTATTTTTTTTCTTTTTCTTTTTCTTTTTCTTTGTTCACCGCCACTACTCCAGTTCCTCCGTGATCATGGTGCTTGCAACAGCGCCGAAATATCGGAAACTCAAAATAATGAAACATGGTAAATATCCCGTTTATTCTGATACTGATGTCAGTGACCATGATAGTTTAAATACCTATATTCTTTTTTCTATTTTTTATGCCGGAACAATATTGTTTAGTTACTTTTTAATTTCTAAATTTTAAAAGCTTTTTATCTTTTAAATAGGTTGTCGTAGCCATGTCAAGTTTGGATTTATTTTGTTCACCGTTTCATTTCACACACAATGCAATATCTAAGTTACCCAATTTACTCATAGGCACGTCTGTGTTGCAGCATAACTTGGGCCGGAGCGTCGTCAGCGGTAACACAGCTACAAGTTATGGTATCAGTGGCGCATTAATAGAATGCGCGGCTGTTGTGCATTGTCTAAAGTATCATTCCTTCTTCCGAAACAGATGACAAGGCTGTTCTCCACAAAACAGTAAACATGACCAGCTGACAGCAATAGGCATGCACCTAGTTACATTTGATTTACGGGTAACAGAGTTAGTAAAGTGTGCGTGTTTTATGTACACCACACTTTTGGTTGATTTATCTCTGTAATTTATGAATTAATTAATTGTCTTAAACGGGTTATCGTAACTATATCGTGTTTGGGCTCATTTTATTCAGCATTCAATTTCACACACAATGCATTGATTTACTTACTTAAATTACCTATTTATGAATAAGCCTGTGACGCAGCGTGACGCGCGCTGAGGTGTTCTTAGTGGCTTGATTACATTAACTGCCTCGGTGTCGAATCAGTAGTGAGTTACCCGTAAATCAAATGTAACTAGGTGCATGCCTATTGCTGCCAGCTGGTCATGTTTACTGTTTTGTGGAGAAATGCCTTTTTTTTTACGTGCGCAAAATCCCCACGGATACCTCCCCACCGGAGCCGGTGGAGGGGGTTATGTCGGACTCGAACCGACTAAAACGCACGCCGCCCGTGGGTCGTTTTGGTTGCCGAAGGTGAGGTTGACAGGCATATCCCTCGCACCCCGGCCGACCCAGGGCCATCTCTCACGATTTGGCCCTCTTCTCGGGTGTGGGACTACAGAGTCTCCAAATTAACCCTGGAAACGGGGAGGCGCGCCAGGCGCGCCATCGCAGCGGCCTGCTTCTGCCAAGGTGACAGGCGGCTACACCTGTCACTCCCAGGCCGGCGCTCATGGGGATCGAACTCAACGCCCGAGTTGCCTTCGTACGCGGGGGCAGCTTGGCTTGCGATCCTTCGTCGCTCCCGCTCCCGCTGCCGCTACCGCCCCGCCTCCTCCTTCACGAGCATTACTTGCTCGCAGAAGGAGGCGCTGGCTGCCCACGCATCCGTGCAGCGGACCATCGCCGCGAGCAAGGTGGAGAACGTGAGAACTCTCACTCCCAGGGCCGCCAGAAGCTCCCGCCTCGGCGTCTCCCACGCCGGACACTCGGTGAGCGTGTGCGGACCTGAGTCCTCGCTCGCGTCGTAGTGATGGCACTCGGACGTTGGCTCTTTTTCCATCCGATGCAGATACTTACCGAAGCTCCCGTGCTCGGTGATCATCTGCGTCAGACAGTACGAGAGGCTGCCGTGTGGCCTCTCTAGCCACTCCCCCATGATGAGTCTTGCCGCCGCTACTACGGCGCGCCCTGCGCCTGGTCGCCCAAGTCGTAGCTCCCATTCCGCCATCATTTCCCTGTGGAGCCGGGATCTCACGGCCCGAATGTCTTCGGGCTCGGGATCGTGACCCCGCTCCTGCGCCGCCTTTCGGAACCGGTAAAGCGCCGAAAGGGATCTCGCTTCCAGGATCCATGGTGGCGATCCGGCGAGGAGACTCGCCGCGTTGAAGGATATCGTGCGGGCATGTGCCGATCATTTAGGGTGTCCGCCCACACGGGACACCCGTACAGGACCACGGACCGCACGACACCCGCGTAAAGTCTCCTGCAGGAGTCCTCCGGGCCCCTCAGGTTAGGCAGTAGCCGCGCTAGAGCGTTGGCTGTGCCTCAAGGCCCAGCCGCCGGATCCGTTCCACGACTTGAGCAACCGCGGTCGTGGCCCTCAGGGTGGCTTCGCGGTATGTAGCCCCGCTCGCCGTCACTAGCGTGTCGTCCGCATAGCACGTGACGGCGGCGCCGTCCGCGAGCTCACCGCGAAGCACCCAGTCGTATCCAATGTTCCACAGGAGCGGCCCAAGAACCGATCCCTGTGGAACACCGCACGACATCTCACGCCGACCGACGCCGGTCGCACTTGGGTAGATGACGGCTCTCTCCGTCAGGTACGCCCCGACTATGCGGCGGAGGTAGAGAGGCACACCGTGGTACACGACACTTTTTGCCCTGTTTTATATCAAGATATGCTATCAATACTGAAAGTTAGCCTGGAGCATTATATAAAAGGGTCATGTTCATATTCTGACGGTGGCATGAGTGCGGGTAGTGGTGACGTATGTGAACTTAGCATCTCACTTGCTGGCACCTCACAAAAAAACGATAGTTCTATTGGCATCCCACATAGTTCTATAGTTCTCAATAAGTTTTAACAATAGTTCCATTGATTTAAGTACCAAAATCGAACTTTTAAAAAATGAGTTGCTAACTTCACAAAAAATTTCCAGCATCTCATCAAAAAACCTCAAAAATAGTGGTAATTAACATAGTTACACAGTTCTAGATAAGTTTCAACAATAGTTCTATAGATTTTTGTATCGAAATCGCATTTTTAAAAATTGAGATTTTAACTTCACAAAATATATTACGGCATTTCATCGAATTTCGCTTCATTGACCATGCAGACGTGGATAACTAAGAAGTTTTGCATTATAAACTTATTCTGTTGATTGTTCTACTGCTAGACTTTAATAAGAATCGAAGAAACACTATATAGGACAGAGATACTGAGGTTTATATATACTGAGTATAGAGAGATCACACACGAAAAGACGAATATGTTCTACACAACACTTAAAAAATGGTGATATGCTGTCACCTAACTTAGAGTTCTGTGCATTATTATACTTTTGTATCATAGATACAGTCTGCTAAATGAGAAATAACAGAGTTCTGAACATATTGAGTTGAAGTAAGGTGAGATGATATGGTTTAACTGAGAGTTATGTGCCAAAAAAACTTACCGTTTTGACCAATACGCTTAAACAAGGGTGAGATGCTGATACACTTCTAAGAGTACTGTACTCCAAAATACTTTTAAATGGTAGGTAGAGGTCTGCCACATATAAAACGAGAGTGTTCTGGACACATAGATATGGGAAAGGGTGAGATGCTGATGTTCAACCGAAAGTTATGAGCAAAAAAGTGTGTTGAGCAATAGGCTTAGAGAAAGGTGAGATGCTGATACATTACTAAGAGTTCTGTACTTCAGAAAGCTGTCAATTAATAGATAAAGGTCTGCTACACATAAAACAAGAGAGTTCTGGTCATGTAGAGTTGAAAAAGGGTGAGATGCTGAGGTCCAACCGAGAGTCATATGTCAAAAAAATGAATTGAGCAATGGACTTAGAGAAGGGTGAGATGCTGATACATTACTAAGAGTTCTGTACTCCGCAAAGCTTTCAAATAGTGAGTGAAGGTCTGCCACATATAAAACGACAGAGTTCTGTACACAAAGAGATGAGAGAGGGTGAGATGCTAATGTTCAAACGAGAGTTATGAGTAAAAAAAAGTGTGTTGAGCAACAGGCTTAGAGAAAGGTGAGATGCTGATACATTACTAAGAGTTCTGTACTTCAAAAAGCTATCAATTATTAGATAAAGGTCTGCCACAGATAAAACAAGAGAGTTCTGGCCATGTAGAGTTGAAAAAGGGTGAGATTCTGAGGTCCAACCGAGAGTCATATGCAAAAAAAAGAGTTTTGAGTAATAAGCTTAAACAAGGGTGAGATGCTGATACATTACTAAGAGTTCTGTACTCCGAAAAGCTTTCAAATAGTAGGTGAAAGTCTGCCACATATAAAACAAAAGAGTTCTGGACACAAAAAGATGAGAAAGGGTGAGATGCTAAGGTTCAAACGATAGTTATGAGCAAAAAAAAAGTGTGTTGAGCAATAGGCTTAGAGAAAGGTTAGATGCTGATACATTACTAAGAGTTCTGTACTCCGAAAAGCTTTCAAATAGTAGGTGAAGGTCTGCCACATATAAAACGACAGAGTTCTGGACACATAGATATGGGGAAGGGTGAGATGCTGATGTTCAACCGAAAGTTATGAGCAAAAAAGTGTGTTGAGCAATAGGCTCAGAGAAAGGTGAGATGCTGATACATTACTAAGAGTTCTGTACTTCAAAAAGCTGTCAATTAATAGATAAAGGTCTGCTACACATAAAACAAGAGAGTTCTGGCCATGTAGAGTTGAAAAAGGGTGAGATGCTGAGGTCCAAACGAGAGTCATATGTCAAAAAAATGAATTGAGCAATGGACTTAGAGAAGGGTGAGATGCTGATACATTACTAAGAGTTCTGTACTCCAAAAAGCTTTCAAATAGTTGGTGAAGGTCTTCTACATATAAAACGACAGAGTTCTATACACAAAGAGATGAGGAAGTGTCCAGTTTGTGTCCAGAACTCTTTCGTTTTATGTGTAGCAGACCTCTAACTACTATTTGAAAGCTTTTTGGAGTACAGAACTCTTAGTAATGTATCAGCATCTCACCCTTCTCTAAGTCCATTGCTCAATTCATTTTTTTGACATATGACTCTCGGTTGGACCTCAGCATCTCACCTTTTTTCAACTCTACATGGCCAGAATTCTCTGTTTTTATGTGCGGCAGACATATATCTAATAATTGACAGCTTTTAGAAGTGCAGAACTCTTAGTAATGTATCAGCATCTCACCTATGTTTAACCCTATTGCTCAACTCATATTTTTTGACATATTACCCTCGGTTGGACCTCAGCATCTCACCCTTTTTCAACTCTACGTGACCAGAACTCTCTTTTTTATGTGCGGCAGACATTTATCTAATAATTTACAGCTTTTTGAAGTGCAGAACTCTTAGTAATGTATCAGCATCTCACCTTTGTTTAACCCTATTGCTCAACTCATATTTTTTGACATATTACCCTCGGTTGGACCTCAGCATCTCACCCTTTCCCATATCTATGTGTCCAGAACACTCTCGTTTTATATGTGGCAGACCTCTACCTACCATTTAAAAGTATTTTGGAGTACAGTACTCTTAGAAGTGTATCAGCATCTCACCCTTGTTTAAGCGTATTGGTCAAAACGGTAAGTTTTTTTGGCACATAACTCTCAGTTAAACCATATCATCTCACCTTACTTCAACTCAATATGTTCAGAACTCTGTTATTTCTCATTTAGCAGACTGTATCTATGATACAAAAGTATAATAATGCACAGAACTCTAAGTTAGGTGACAGCATATCACCATTTTTTAAGTGTTGTGTAGAACATATTCGTCTTTTCGTGTGTGATCTCTCTATACTCAGTATATATAAACCTCAGTATCTCTGTCCTATATAGTGTTTCTTCGATTCTTATTAAAGTCTAGCAGTAGAACAATCAACAGAATAAGTTTATAATGCAAAACTTCTTAGTTATCCACGTCTGCATGGTCAATGAAGCGAAATTCGATGAAATGCCGTAATATATTTTGTGAAGTTAAAATCTCAATTTTTAAAAATGCGATTTCGATAGAAAAATCTATAGAACTATTGTTGAAACTTATCTAGAACTGTGTAACTATGTTAATTACCACTATTTTTGAGGTTTTTTGATGAGATGCTGGAAATTTTTTGTGAAGTTAGCAACTCATTTTTTAAAAGTTCGATTTTGGTACTTAAATCAATGGAACTATTGTTAAAACTTATTGAGAACTATAGAACTATGTGGGATGCCAATAGAACTATCGTTTTTTTGTGAGGTGCCAGCAAGTGAGATGCTAAGTTCACATACGTGTAGTGGTGGTGGGAAAGGGGTACACCAATTTTCAAGTGTGGAATAAATACAAACATTGCACAGTTCTCTTCCCCGTATGTCCCATGTAACTGAGATAATGCCTATTGCAGTCAGTTGGGTATGTTTACTATCGACCGGAGAACAGCCTTGTCTTCTGTTTCGAAAGAAGTAATGATACTCGAGACCTCATACACAGCAGCGACACATTTTTTCAATTGGTCACCGATTCCATAACTTGTAGCTGTGTTACCACTAACGACGCGACGCCTCGGCCCAGTTACGCTGCGTCACAGACTTGCCTATGAGTAAATTAAGTAAATTAGTTATGCCATTGCGTGTGAAATGAAACGCTGAACAAAATGAATCCAAACTTGACATGGCTACGACATACCGTTCAAAAGTTATAAAGCTTTTAAAATTGCGAAATAAAAAAGTAACAAATTGTGGCATTTGGGAATGTGACATTCATCATACGGGAACACTAAAACGGTTCCTAAGAGTCCTCCTCTTAGGAACCGTTTTAGCTTTGAGTTCTAGAAAAGACAGAACTCGCCAAAATCGTTTCCTAATACATTTCAGCAATAGAATAGAATTTCTACGATGGTCATAATTTTTCTGTTTGTTAGGAAGTGGGTGAGATTGACTGAAAAGTAAATAAAAAGATCTGTAACCTACAAATTTCGAATTTGATTTAAGTATCTTTATACCATTCTTAGTGTGAGCTGGGAAAATTGTGCAATTATTCTTAAATAATGACTAACATGAATGTTTCAGCTAGTTAGTCTCAGTTAGTAGTATGTGTGAGAAACTTTAGTCAATTCAAGTCCCACATAACATATTTCATTAGTTCCTGTAGAGTGAAGGGAGAAGCCCGAGGTTTAAACGAGTTTTATCCGTAAATCACAAACTCATCGTAACATCCTGTATAAAAAGTTTTTAACAAAAATATGTCGCTTATCGTAAAAGTTCGTAACAAAATATCTCAGTTATCGTAATTTCAGTGCGTATATAAACTAAAATTACCTGAAAGCATTACAATGCTTTCAGGTAATTTTAGTTTATATACGCAGGTAATATCTAAGCGAATGCACAGTGTGACACGTTTTAAAGAAAATCTGATCAGCACAAACCAGACAGTATCTTTAAAAAAATTTGGTTGACACTTCTGTGAAAAAATGCAATTCATCTTATTCATAAATATATACATTTATTTGTTCATATCTTTTACCCTCAGGAGGAGGCAGAGACATCAGCTTCCATCTTTATATATTAATAAATGGTATACTTTACGGTTTTCTCTACTATAATTAAACCATTCCTACAAGCCCGCTGATTTTGAATGCTTTTGGCCTCTTCGTTATAAATTTTAAAAGTGGTCATTTCAGAAAAGTGGACATTTTAGGCAAGTAGTCAATTCACGAATTAACGAAGTAGTCAATTTAGGAAAGTGATCTTTTACGGAAATTGGTATTTCCGGAAAGTGGTCATTTCAGGAAAGTGGTCATTATGAACCTAAAGGTATAATTCAGTATTATTTAATACTTTTACGAATTAACCATTTTAAATTGTAGAGCCTACTGCTGATATTAAATCAAATTCTTTACAACTCTTGAAAGGGATATCGTAGCTATGTCGTGCTTGGATCCCTTCTTTTCAGCATTTAATATTTCATATACATACATACATAAAATCACGCCTGTCTCCCATAGGGGTAGGCAGAGATCACGGATCTCCATTTGCTACGATCCTGACATATTACTCTCGCTTCATTCACTCTCATTACATTCTTCATGCATGCTCGTCGGTTTATTTCATATATAAGGGGATTTTTTATATACTTTCAATAATTACAGACAATTCAGTGACGCAGGGCAAAGTGCGCCGCGGCGGCTCTGTAGTGAACGATACCACAAAAACTGGAACGCACGGCGGGGCGTCTTATTATGTAGCAGCGAAAGAATTAATATTAAATGGTTTAACATTATTTAAAAAAATTATAATACTTCTTGACATCATTGTAAAATTTTGACGTCCATATGGTCTTTATGTGTCTAACCTGAATAACTGAAATTGATCACTGGAGAATTTGTGCTGTCAGTGGGATGACTAATGGCTTGTCCTGCTTTGTCTTCTATACTGACGGCTGAGAGACTCTACTTACAGGGTTGGCAGCGCGAGTTTGGCTCCTCTGGTGTTACACACGTCCATAGGCCACGGTAACCACCTTCCATCAGGTGGGTCGTGCGCTTGTCTGCCACCTAAGTGGTATAAAAAAAAGCATAATTTAATGGGAGACATATGTGCCCCGCGCGAGCAAACAATACATTTATAAAACGTGACTACTGTAGTAATAATTAAAAAGACCATTATCATCATCTTCGTGTTAGCCCCGGCCGCGTCTGAGGCTCTTACTTCGGAAATGAGAAATTCGATGTTTAAAAGCGCATGTAAATATGAGGGTGAAGGATTGCCTTTAAAGTCCAATTCATACTGGAAAACAAATTGCAATGGTTCTTATAGAATTGGCAAATCCATCTTCAGTTACGTTTATGAGGACAGCTGTGCTCATGTGCAAATCACCGCAGACCCAATCAATAGCGGTGTTTACGTCGCCAGAAGACTAGGCGCTCATGAACTATAAAGAGCTTACTATATCTCTCACAGTATTGTCTACATGTGTGAGGGAAAGGCACTCGCTGTCTCATTACAGTTCCGTTGTCAAATATCAGATGGAGGAAAATTGATCTTTATGCAGAAGTATTACATCACAATTTAAGTTCATTAACGAAAATGTGTTACTTTTATAACGACCTAGCCATAAAAAATATGTGTGTACCATTGAGGCAGGGAATTTGAGGGCCAGGTCTCAACCGTTATATTTACAACATGAAGTTCTTAGGAGACAAGTCATAACTTTTTTTAAATAATTGTGCACTGCTGCGCACACATAGTTAGTATAACACACAGTTATTTCTACATTCATGACAAAGTCAGTGGAGCCTGAGAGCAGGACGACATCTGTTGCACGTTTCTACCCACATGCTTCTTCATCCTTCGTACTGGCTGTATTAAATGTGAGCACAGATGGTGCTGTAATAAAATATGATTGTGTAAAGCCCTCAGAGCGAGTAAAATTAATGATGTAAATTTCTTTATATACCACCTAAATGGCAGACAAGCTCACGGTCTACCTGATGGAAAGTACGTACAATGCCCTGTGGATATAATGCTAATGCCCTTTTATTCATAGCATTTTATTTAGATTATGTATGAGTTTTTAATTTAATGAAATGAGACGTAAAAATCACAGAACGCATTGTTTGTATACTACTTAGGTGGCAAACAAGTACACCTGATGGAAAGTGGTTACCGTGGCCTATAAATGCGTGCAAAACCATCTTACGACCGATTTTAAAATTCAAAATTCAAATTCAATTATTTGCTAGAACATGGTGTATAGAGGTGTTATAATAACATAGTGTAGTTCGCTCATATTTTGCTATGTGATGGCGTACAAATTTAGTACATTTGTCAATTTCTTACACCTACATTAAATCTATATTGTATTTATTAATATTATTAATTAACATCATTATTTATTTATGTTCAAGTGTTATTCTATAAATTTGTCATTTAAATATTCAAGTACGTCATAATAATTTTTATTTGTTAACATTTCAAACAGTGTCCTTTTAAATAATCTTACAGGTAGTTCAGCAATATAGTTTGGCAAATGATTATATATTTAAACACACATGCAATACACATTTTTCTTAAATAACTCTAGCCTTATCAAAGGTAAACATATTTTATTCTTATGCCGAGTTCGACTGTTTTCTCTATCGCAGAACTTCTCAAACGATTCTTTATGTTTTTTCACAAAAACACATATGTCTAGGATATAGAGACATGGTAAAGGCAGTATTTTGAGTCTTTTAAACAATGGCCCACAACTATCGAGAAAGTCTGCTCCACACATTGCATGAATACATTTTTTTTGTGCTGTTGTGTTGAAGACTTGATCGACATCTACGGAATTACCCCAGATTATGTGACCATATCTTATTATGGAAGATACGTACGCGTGATAGGCTGTAATAGCTGCCTCAAGATTAATAGTTTGTCTAATTTTTTTCAATACACAGACGAAGCGGTCTATTTTATGTAGTACTTTCTCTATGTGTGGTTTCAAGCTACAAAACTAACTACTAAAACTAAAACTACTTTTACCTAAATGCAAAATGTTAGTGATGGAAATTACTGAAATACTGAAATGATGAATAAAATCTTCTAGCTAAGCTTAATTTTTTGTGTAGGGAGTGGATTCACATCGGTTAGACAATGGTTAAAGATTCAAACTTGGGACCTAAGGGGCTTAAGGACGACTCCTTAACGATTAAGCTAACAATGCTACTTTCACTGTTTTGTAGTGTTGGTTTATTCATGACAAATATGTAGTTCACCCAACAAGTGATAAAAAGTAACTCTTTTGAACACACTAAGTTGTATCTTGAGAGGAGCAAAGGATTCTAGAATAGAATCTTAGGTGGATCAAATTGTTAAATACTCTACTTTTTATCATTATCTTCTAAATAATAGTTACTATGTGATTTTTTTAGGTCAGGTTCAACTGGCGCCGAACGTGGGACCTTACAATGTTGTAAGTTGTTAAATATGTACTTATCTTATGACAGTCGTCAATGTATGTCTATCCTATATATTCATCAATCTATGTTATTATATTCCATTTTACAAACGTAATGCCATTTGTTAAGAGAGGTAAATCTGAAGAAAATAGGTTAATTTTATCACTATGTTGGGCACCAAGTATTTAAATGAAGTATTATTCTTTTGCAATTGTTTTTTTTCTTTTTGAATCAATACAAAAAGAAAAAAAACAATTGCAAAGTTTATTTATGACAAATATGTAGTTCACCCAACAAGTGATAAAAAGTAACTCTTTTGAACACACTAAGTTGTATCTTGAGAGGAGCAAAGGATTCTAGAATAGAATCTTGAGCGAATCAAATTGTTAGATACTATACTTTTAATCTTTATCTACTAAATAATAACTATTACTGAAATAATACTGATTTTTAGGTGGAGTTCAACTGGCGCCCGACGTGGGACCTAACAATGTTGTAAGTTGTTAAGTATGTACTTAACTTACGACAGTCGTCAATGTATGTCTATCCTATATATTCATCAATCTATGTTATTATATTCCATTTTACAAACGTATTACCACATGAGAGGTAGATCTGAAGAAACTAGGTTCACCTTATCACCATGTTGGGCGCCAAGTATTTAAATGAAGTATTATTCTTTTGCAATTGTTTTTTTTTTTCTTTTTGTGTTGATGTTTTATGATAAATAGTTCACCCAACAAGTGATAAAAAGTAACTCTTTTAAAGACACTAAGTTGTATCTTGAGAGGAGCAAAGGATTCTAGAATAGAATCTGGAGCGAATCAAATTGTTAGATACTATACTTTTAATCATTATCTACTAAATAATAATTGTTTAGTTATTATGGTATAAAAAGTTATTTAAGTATGACGGCGCCTTGGTGTTTCGAGAGTCAAGAAACGTCAAAAGGGACATGACAGTTGACAAGTGTCAGTTTGAAAGGCGCGTTCTGACGTTTCTTCACTCTGACGCAACTCCGAACTCTTTTGTACGCAGAGGCAAAGAGAAGAGAATCCATTTGCATCTCGCGAAGACAAGACGTGTTCGGTGGAGTGTCATTGCAATATAATTGTATAGTGATTAGTGATTATATTAACGGCTATATTTCGCTGAAATAATAATTTAATTTCGAATAACATCTAAACACGTGGTTTTAATTTCTCCTCGCCCGTCTACCCATATTCGCTCAGCATTCACAGATGGATCAAATAAACAAGGATGTGCCTTTATCAGAAGTGGGATGTGAAGGGCTTACTTCTGAGGAGAATACTCGTACCAGATCGTCAGTGCCGGCACCGGTACAAAGCCTGTCGCAACAGATGGAGTTGTTTTTATCCCGAATGATGGCTTTATCGCAGCCGCAACCTTCGAGCAGCGCGTCTATCCAGTTGATTGAGTTCGATCCTGATAACAACGAAGCAGACATCGAAGGTTGGTGCAACGTAACCGAAATCGTAATCAACGACCGTAAGTTGAGCGGGGCAGACCTACTTTTGTTACTTACACGTGCACTTAAAGGCCGAGCTAGTACCTGTTTAACACGACTACAAGCAACGCAGCTGACATGACCTCAAATAAAGGAACTATTGCTCGCCAAGTTTGCCAAACCTATGACGCCTCAAGATTATTTCGATGAAATTCTACGTTTCCAAGTTGGTGCTAAAGAAACCGCGAGTGAGGCAGCCATACGCCTTTGGAACATCATCGGACGTATACCGCGGATGGAAATGCCTGAAGACATAACCACGGGATTCGTATCGTCAGTTTTGTGCCAGAAAGATGGAATGATTCGTCGTGAGCTCCACTCTCACAACCCGACCACTAGATCTCAACTTCTGCGAATTCTCAACGGTATATCGCTGAAACGGAAGCACGAGGGCAGTGATAACCACGATCCGGATGTTAAGAAGACCCGATTTAATGAATGGCGCTTCACGGGAACATGTCATCGCTGCGGTGTTTCGGGTCACAAAGCGATAGACTGCCGCAAGCGAAAAGAAGAACCTGCTGCTTCGGACAAGACGCGTCCCCAAAGTTCCAGAGCCGCTGCTAGACCAATCACCTGCTTCATGTGTGGACGACCAGGACACGTGGCGTCGGCGTGTCCAGATCGAGCGGGCAGCAGCGGAGCAGCGGTGGTCAAAGAGGTCAATGTGTGTGAACGCAAGGCGTCGAGCAGCACGTTGACTACATCATCCGGTGAGCCAGTTTCCTTTCTTTTTGATAGTGGATCTGCTTGTTCTTTAGTAACGAATAGCTACGCGGATAAGTTTCCTGGCACTGCGCAGTGTGAATTAGTGTATCTGACGGGCATCGGTAGCGGTGATGTAGAATGTGTTTCCCAGGTCATTAGTCCCATCAACGTTCAAGGCCTTTCGCTCTCAGTATTGTTTCACATAGTACCTGATGGCACTATTGCTGAACCGGTAATAATAGGTAGGGATATATTAGAGGGGAACGTGCACGTACATATCGATAATGATCGAATCACCTTTTCTCAGCATAAAGAAGTTAACATAGCTGACAAGTCTAGCGGATTTAATTTTGCGAATATTAATACGGACTTACAAGGTGATGCAAAGTTGGCCTTGGTTAGAATTCTAGAGAAATATAGTGAGTTTTTCATCGACGATATCCCAACGCGACGAGTCACGACGGGCGTTCTCCGGATAGATCCTATTGATCCGAACAAGACCGTGCAAAGGCGTCATTATAGGTTAGCACCCGCGGAAAAAGAAATAGTCAACGAGAAAATAGAGTCCCTATTAAAAGCGAACGTTATCCGAGAAAGTAGTTCTCCTTTTGCGAGTCCTATTTTATTAGTTAAAAAGCACGACAATACTGATAGGATGTGCGTAGACTATAGGGAACTCAATGCCAACACGCGTCCCGAGCATTATCCGTTACCGCGTATTGATGAACAAATTGACCGTCTCCACGGCGCGCACTATTTCTCGTCACTAGACATGGCGTCGGGCTATCACCAAATACCAGTCGACCCCGATAGCGTGGCGAGAACGGCATTTGTGACACCGGAAGGTCAATTCGAATATTTGACCATGCCGTTTGGGTTACGAAATGCCGCTTCCGTGTACCAGCGGTGCATCAATACTGCTCTCGGGCCCTTAAAAGACAAAGTAGCGCTGGCGTACATGGATGACGTCATGTGCTACTCAAACGACGTCACTACAGGGCTAGAGCGTCTAGACTCTACTTTGAAAGCTCTTTCTGAAGCGGGTTTTTCAATGAACTTCAAAAAGTGTAAATTTATGAAAAGCGAGATAGATTACCTCGGTTATGTCATAAGAGCAGGAGAAGTAACACCAAACCCCAGAAAGATACAGGCTTTAGTTGATGCTCCCACCCCAAAAACAGCCACTCATGTTAGGCAGTTTTTAGGTCTGGCTTCTTATTTCAGAAGATTCATACCGAATTTCACCCGTGTAGTAGGACCTTTGTACCCTTTAACGAAATTGAAAGGTCCTATTAAATGGACAGACGCTCACAACGACATTCACAAAAAGATTGTCGGTATTCTTACGTCAGAACCGGTACTAACAATATTTGATCCAGACTCCCCTGTTGAACTTCACACCGATGCGAGCTCTGAAGGCTACGGGGCCATATTAATCCAGAGAAAAGATAGCGCTCCTCACGTGGTGTCTTACTTTAGTCGTCGAACGTCTGACGCGGAATCGAGGTATCACTCATACGAGTTGGAGACCCTGGCGGTTGTTCGTGCGGTTGAGAACTTCCGACATTATTTGTATGGCCAGCATTTTACGGTCTTTACAGACTGTAACTCTTTAAAAGCATCCAAGTCAAAAACCGATTTAACTCCACGCGTACATAGATGGTGGGCTTTCTTACAAGCATACGATTTTGATATAGTCCATAAACAGGGTATTAGCATGAGCCATGCCGACTATTTATCTAGAAATCCCATTTTGGAGCCCATATCCAGTGCGCAAGGAATTAATGACGCCAGTGACTCAAGTAAGAGGAACAAGGAAGTTCATTTTATAGAGTTACATCAGGGTTGGCTGGCCGTAGAGCAAAAGCGCGATAGCGAAATATGTGACCTTATCAGCAAACACGAAAACAACGAGTTGCCAGAAGCGATTGCACACACGTATGACGTGCGAAGAGGTATACTGTATAGGAAAATTGACCGCAATAGAACCAGCTCGTGGTTACCGATTGTTCCTAGATCCCTCACGTGGACACTTATAAATCATGTTCATTCAGAAATTATGCACCTCGGGGCAGATAAGACACTCGACAAAATATATGAGCAGTACTGGTTCCCACAAATGTCCAAGCAGGTGCGTAAATTTGTAGATTCATGCATAGTATGCAAAGCTTCAAAAGGATCCTCAGGGGCACAGCAAGTTCGACTTCATCCGATACCCAAAGTGTCCGCACCCTGGCATACAATACATATAGACATCACGGGCAAACTAAGTGGTAAGAGTGATAGGAAAGAATATGCATCCGTAATTATCGATGCGTTCACTAAATATGTTCTCTTAGAGTACACACCTTCCCTCGATGCTGCAAGCGCAATCCAATGCCTCAAAAAAGCAGTTTGCTTATTTGGCGCACCAAAGCGCATTATAGCGGACCAGGGTAGATGCTATATTAGTGCAAATTTCAAACAATTTTGTAGCGAACATAGTATAGAGCTTCACCTTATCGCCACTGGCTCTAGCAGAGCTAACGGTCAAGTTGAGAGGATAATGCGCACCTTAAAATGCCTGCTGACAATAGTAGAAAATGACCCAAACAGAACGTGGCGAGATGAACTCCCCAAAGTCCAGCTCGCGTTGAATAGCACCAGATCCAGAGTAACGGGTTACTCTCCCACAGAACTAATGTTCGGTATACGGGCACAATCATTAGGGATATCATCCTTATCCGTGCACGAAGAACCTGAGCCCCGTTTAGATTTAGATACTATACGGCATAACGCTTCTGAAAATATCAAAAAGACAGCTTCAGCGGAAGAAAAACGCTTTAACCGGGGTAAAGCAAAAGTGAGGCCATTTAGTGTAGGTGACTATGTCTTTATCAAAAGCAGTGAACGTAACCAGACTAAACTACAGCGAAAGTTCAAAGGTCCTTTTACTATAGTTAAGGTATTAGATCACGATAGATATGAGCTGCGAGACATTGATGGGACTAACCGAACCTATAAATACGCCCATGAAAACTTACGTGCAGTGCCCGGGGGCATCAGTGGGCTAATAGAAGTAGCTACTTCCTTAACTCATAATGCAGAAAGGTCCGAGACGGCGGCAGTCCATAGTCTTGAGAAGGGAATGGCAACATCTGATGATGATAGTGATACTGTGTCGGTATCTAGTTTAAACACTTTGACTGCCGGTTCTGACACCCTCTCTGCTTCCGAACATGAAGAATAGTAAATGGTGAGTGTATAATAGTGCGTAAATCCTGCTCTTCTGCCAACATCAGATCTAGAGTTCATGGTATTGTTTCGGCTGTTGGGTGCGGTGTAGTTGGCCAAGTGGGCTGGCCTAAACCGGGTCGATGCCCATGACCAGACTATGTTGTCTTATGTGGTGTATGGTGTAGCTGATCGACTGGGCTGGCCTAAATCGGGTCGATGCCCAGGGTCAGATCACTACATCTTGAGTGTGAGCTGAGTGGCAAGGTACTGGTCTGGAACTGGCCTATGGGGGTCGACGTTTCGGGTCAGTGAATTGCAGCAGCTGTGTGTGATTTTCGTGAATGGCGGAAGGGGCGCTGACTGGTTGTCCGGTCCATCTCACCATGTGACTTGGTGAGCTGGTCGAAGGGACGCCTGAGGTCCGTCCAGTGTGTGTAGTTAAAGTGAGAGATGAGAACTCGGATCTGTTTAAACAGGTGACGTAACTGAGTAGCTGGTCAGGGATGGGCGAGCAGGCCTTGTAGTGGACTACAGTGGTATTCTGTTTTTGCAGGTAACACGGGGCGTACGCTGTCGCACGAGGACGTGCGAATGTCAGTCCGGCCGTGACGGCGCCTTGGTGTTTCGAGAGTCAAGAAACGTCAAAAGGGACATGACAGTTGACAAGTGTCAGTTTGAAAGGCGCGTTCTGACGTTTCTTCACTCTGACGCAACTCCGAACTCTTTTGTACGCAGAGGCAAAGAGAAGAGAATCCATTTGCATCTCGCGAAGACAAGACGTGTTCGGTGGAGTGTCATTGCAATATAATTGTATAGTGATTAGTGATTATATTAACGGCTATATTTCGCTGAAATAATAATTTAATTTCGAATAACATCTAAACACGTGGTTTTAATTTCTCCTCGCCCGTCTACCCACATTCGCTCAGCATTCACAGATGGATCAAATAAACAAGGATGTGCCTTTAAGTATAATAAAAATATCTAAGCTTTTTAAATAAATGTAGCTTTACGTATGCAATATTATTGAGATAATGTTGTGTAAAAATGTAACACTTAATATGTAATTGTAAATACTGCCGCTGCAGGACAATCTCAATATCCTAGGTATGGATGTTCGCTGCAACCTGAATAACAAAAACTACATCGAAAGCATCATCAAAACAGCCTCACGAAAACTCGGAGTCCTGAACAGAGCGAGACGATTTTTCACGCCGGAGCAGCGGTGTCTTCTATACAAGACACAAATTCGCTCCTGTGTGGAGTACTGCTCGCATCTCTGGGATGGTTCAGCAAAGTACTTACTAGATGCTCTCGACAGGTTGCAGCGACGTGCGATCCGCATCATTGGGAATCCCGAGATCACGAACACCCTAGAACCTTTACAGCTGCGTAGAGATGTTGCGTCCATGGCTGTATTTTACCGTCTGTACCATGGGGAGTGTTCTGATGAGCTCTTCCAATTAGTCCCACCCTCCCCTTTCCTACACAGGACAACGCGTGCAGGTCTTAGATGTCATCCGCACACGGTGCAAAACATCCGATCAAGAACCAAGCGGTTCGGAGACTCTTTCCTCTGTCGCACCATTAAGGCCTGGAATTCATTACCAGCTCACGTGTTTCCTTCTTCCTACAGTCCCGGGTCCTTTAAGCGGGGCGTGAAAAAGCATATGATAAGGCCGTCAAGCTGAGTGTCACCATTGTCACACGGTATGTGTATGTAATGGTGACCCTCTTTTCTGGGATTTTGCCTTCAGCTTACCATCAGGCAAGGCAAAGTCCAATTGACGTGTCCTATATAAAAAAAAAAAAAAAAAAAAAAAAATATTAAAATATACTGTATTCAGGGTGTATATTATGTTTGAAGTGGGAAAACGTTTTGAAGTATATTTCATGTATGAGTAAATTACAGTATACTTTTTGGCATATTTTAGTTGAGCACCGTATAAAAGGGGCGGATTCATATTCTGATGGTGGAATGCGGGTATTGTTTTAGCATGGTAGCACTGGTGGTAGAAACTTGGTGGCACAAATTTATACTGGTGGTAGAAACTTGGTGGCACAAATTTGTCTCAAGTTTCGACCGGGTAGGTACCACCGTGCACTATTGCGAAAAACCCTCCATAGCAATTCAATCTCGGTTGGATTGTGTTCAGGGGTCAGCATGTGCATAGCCGGGCAGAGGTGGTGGTTGTCGCAGCACTAGTGGGACCAGTGGGTCTTGGCGTAGTCTAGTGGGGATGGCGCGGGGCGATGCGCCGAACAGGGAGACCTGTAGAAACGGTGGTGCCGCTGGCCGCCCGCGGTATAGTACAGGGGCCCAACTGGGGTTAACCACCTTGGGAGGCTGCCTCACCAGGCCGCGCATAATCCCGATATGGTTCGTCGTGCCGGTTGGTGACCGGATTTGGGAGCCCGGCGACCATACTCGGGGGGGTACGGGGGCCCTTCCGTTCGGCGCGTCGGCTCTCGCCATGCCTCACATTCATAGATAAAACCAATATCCCGCGCTTTGTCACACGGTGCTGCGGCGGCAATCACTTCTTTTTTTCACGCCTTCTCCCACCCAAACTCATGGCAGCGCAATTTATAGAAAAAGGCAACACAGCGGCTCGTCACACTCCCAAAAGCTTGCTATTTGAGGTGGAGTCCACTAACATCTGTGGGCTCCATGCAAACCTCAACGCCGTCCACCAACACCTAGAGACGGCGAAACCTGCCATGTTTTTTCTAACGGAGACGCAAATACACCGCCCTGACGACACGACCTACTTGCTCTACCCTGGCTATGTTCTTGAGGAAAGTTTTCGTGCAAAAGCCGGGGTGTGCGTGTTTGTTAGGGCGGATGTTTGCTGTCGCCGTTTGCGCTGCCTAGAGGACCCATCCTTCTCCGTCCTTTGGGTACACGTAGACCATGGCCCTACGAGTCAGATCTATGTGTGCCTCTACCGTTCCCATACAGGAGATGCTGAGACAACTCGACTCTTTGAATATCTGAGTCAGGCGGCAGATGATGCGCAGGAGCGATTTCCGAATGCCGAAATGGTATTTTTGGGGGATTTTAACGCCCACCACGAGATCTGGTTGGGCTCCTCCAAAACAGACCATGCGGGAAGAGCCGCCCACGCATTTGCTCTGGCGCACGGCCTGACCCAATTGGTGCACGAGGTCACTAGGATACCAAGAAGGTCGGGCCAAGCACCTTCTCTGCTAGACCTTCTGCTGACGAGTGATCCGGACCGGTACAGTGTATCGGTGCGAGCCGCGTTAGGCAACTCTGACCACTGCCTGGTCTGTTCCACGGTGCCTATTATGGCGCCCCCACGACCCGTGCAGGGGAAGCGGCGTCTCTGGCACTACTCGTCAGCGGACTGGGATGGACTTCGTGACTATTTTGCGTCCATCCCGTGGGTTGAGCGCTGCTTTGAAGGTAAGAACCCATAGGATTGTGCTACTGCTGTCGCCGGTGAGATCGGTCTGGGTATGGAATACTATATCTCATACACCGATGTCACCGGTGACCGCGGGGTGCGCCCTTGGTTCGGGCGCGAGTGCGCGGAAGCTGTTGAACAAAAACAGTCTGCGTACCGCGCTTGGGTAAGGGCGCGCGCCACGCGCCATCCCAATCTGGGCCACTTCAAGGCAGCGTACAACAGAGCCACAAAGGTCTGTAGAAGGGCCTATGTCAGAGCGGATGCCCTGCGCATAGCGCGGCTTGGTCAAGAGCTAGTGATGCATCCCACGGGAAGCCGTGGCTACTGGCGACTGGCTAAAGCCGTGCAAGCCAACTTCTGTCAGCCTTCGCTGCCTCCGCTGCGTAACTCTGATGGATCCCTGGCCCATGAGTCGCAAGAGAAGGCAAATCTGCTGGCTAATCTCTTTGCGGCCAACTCCCGAATCGATGATTGTGGTACGCAGCCACCAACACTACCCGACAGTGACCACGCGATGCCTGATATCCATATCAGGCAACGCGATGTCCGTGCAGTGCTGCAATCACTCGATGTCCGGAAAGCCAGTGGTCCGGATGGTATTCCAGCGGTAGTTTTGAAAAAATGTGCAGCGGAGTTGTCTCCAATGCTTACGCGCCTGTACCGGCTATCCTACAGTTCGGGTACAGTGCCTTTGCCTTGGAAAGAGGCGAATGTTCAGCCGATTCCCAAGAAGGGGGATCGCTCGGAGCCAGCCAACTATCGACCCATAGCCGTCACCTCAGTGCTGTGCAAAGTGTTTGAGCACATAATTAACAAACAGCTCATGCGGCACCTAGAGGATCACTCCTTAATTAATGACCGGCAATATGGCTTCAGACCGAAACGGTCAACGGGTGATCTTCTAGCATACGTTACCCATCTTTGGGGTGAGGCTATGGACAAGCACGGCGAGTCACTGGCAATTAGTCTTGACATCGCCAAAGCTTTCGATAGAGTCTGGCACAAATCGCTTCTTTCTAAGCTACCTGCCTTTGGTCTGCCTTCTAGGCTGTGCAACTGGGTTGCTAGCTTCCTGCAGGGGCGCCGTATTCGCGTCCTTTGTGACGGACGAGCTTCGGAGTTTCTGCAGGTTAATGCTGGCGTGCCCCAGGGGTCCGTCTTATCACCCACTCTCTTTCTTCTGCATATCAACGACATGCTGTCTACCGGCAATGTTCATTGTTATGCAGACGATAGCACTTTACATGGGAGTTATCATGGACATCCAGCGGCCAAGCAGTCAGATATCGCAGAGAAAAGGCAGCTTCTTGTCACTGAGCTTGACGGGGTCCTGAATCACATTTCTCAATGGGGCTCTGAGAACCTGGTTGAGTTCAATGCCAAGAAGACGCAGGCATGTGCGTTTACAGCAAAAGTATCTTCTTTCCTTCCCCTCCCCACTCTTCAGAGCACGCCACTGCCGCTGCAGGACAATCTCAATATCCTAGGTATGGATGTTCGCTGCAACCTAAATAACAAAAACTACATCGAAAGCATCATCAAAACAGCCTCACGAAAACTCGGAGTCCTGAACAGAGTGAGACGATTTTTCACGCCGGAGCAGCGGTGTCTTCTATACAAGACACAAATTCGCTCCTGTGTGGAGTACTGCTCGCATCTCTGGGATGGTTCAGCAAAGTACTTACTAGATGCTCTCGACAGGTTGCAGCGACGTGCGATCCGCATCATTGGGAATCCCGAGATCACGAACACCCTAGAACCTTTACAGCTGCGTAGAGATGTTGCGTCCATGGCTGTATTTTACCGTCTGTACCATGGGGAGTGTTCTGATGAGCTCTTCCAATTAGTCCCACCCTCCCCTTTCCTACACAGGACAACGCGTGCAGGTCTTAGATGTCATCCGCACACGGTGCAAAACATCCGATCAAGAACCAAGCGGTTCGGAGACTCTTTCCTCTGTCGCACCATTAAGGCCTGGAATTCATTACCAGCTCACGTGTTTCCTTCTTCCTACAGTCCCGGGTCCTTTAAGCGGGGCGTGAAAAAGCATATGATAAGGCCGTCAAGCTGAGTGTCACCATTGTCACACGGTATGCGTAAGTAATGGTGACCCTCTTTTCTGGGATTTTGCCTTCAGCTTACCATCAGGCAAGGCGAAGTCCAATTGACGTGTCCTATATATAAAAAAAAAAAAAAAAAAAAAAAAAAAAAAAGCATGAAAAATAAATTGTGGCATTCAGGAATGTGACATTCATCATTCGGGATCAGAGGACTCTAAAGAACCATTTTAGCTTTGAGTTCTAGGAAAGACAGAAATCGCCTGAATCGTTTCCTATACATTTCAGCAAGAGAATAGAATTTCTACGATGGTCATACTTTTCTTTCGGGTATTAAGTGGGTGAGTAAGTTCTGTTACCTACAAATTTCAAATTTGATTTGAATATCTTTATTTAACGACGTGCCGTAGAACTATAGTATCCGTAGGCATATAATAGGTAGATGTTGTGCTATATCTTTAGAGCTTAATATTCGAGGCTGGTATAAACAGATGAATTAGCTATTAGCGTGATAATTTCTTCTTCTCCCCTTTTTTTACAAGTAAATATCCTTACTTGTAAGTCTCCTGCCACCGTCGCTGTTCACTATAAAAAAAATATTTTGCTATCTTATTAGTAAGTATCTGATTGAATACTTTTGTGAATAAATAAATAAATATTATTTGACATTATACACAGCGTCACACTCATGATAACTTGTATTATGGAATCTAGAATGTGGATTATACATATTTAGCTACATTAGTGAGATAATATATAAACTGTAGCAGGACAGACAGTACTCTAAATACTGAAGATGGCGAATGTCACTCAAAGAAAATATGACATTATTTATAAATAGAAACAAATCTGTATTCTAAAATTTTTGCTAGCCGGTAATCGAACTGACAAAAATCTAAACTAAATCCGAACCCTGTGTACTTACATATTATCATTCACAGAAACAGCTGGCTGTTTATTTATTTACTTGCCTAGTATCAAATTGTATGAAAACAGCGAAGGAAAACTCTAATTGTATGAAACCAGTTCTGATGTCATTTTCCTATTTTCCCCACTAGTAATAGACAAAATACTTATAAAGTACTTGAATGCATTTGTCTAAGAGACATTTAGTAACTACTAGCCCTTATCGTGCTGCTTGGCTGTACCTTTTGCTTTATTCATTCCAATGCACCGTCAATTATCAATTATATTGACAATAAAGTTCATAATTAACGATAGTAATTATTTAATTTAATTTAGAGGGGTTTTTGATATTCACAGAGGAGCCCCACTTGTACCTTGTTATTTGTATATAATAGTACATGTTGTCAAAATAATTCGGTATGTGATGTTTAGGACCTTAAAAACCAGTACTGAACGTTAGGTCACTTTTACATTTAGTTTTTGAAGTTGTAAACCTCATGAACAGGTTATCGTAAACATATCGTGTTTGGTCTTATTTTGTTCAGCATATAATTACACATCTAATGTATTAATTTATTTACTAAAATTATTTATGAATAAGTCTGTGACGCAGCGTGATGTGCGCTGAGGCGTTCTTAGTAGATTGACCACCCCGTTGACGTATCGAAGACAATTGTGCACTCTTACTTAAACTTTTCTTCTAAAGAAATTTTCTTCTTAATAGACGGTAGTGGGCTCATTCTCAATGACGCACTAAGAAATATTATTTGTAGTGGTTGTTACTGCAGTGTCTAAACAGTTTGTAAATATAAAAATAATTTCAGACCATAATAAATAGTCCGCGAGTGTTAGCGTATTCAACTTACCACAGGATACTGATACCTGAGTGAAAAGTATTAACATTATTTATGTGTCATTTTAAGAAATTTCGAAAAGATTACACAACATTATATAACAAACAGCTAGACATATATACAGACATTCATTTTTATACTTCTGACAGTGATATTTTTCTGACGTGCCGTATTTTCTGGGTAAGCAATATCTTGATAGTTGAGAGATAATTTTATATCTTTATATATTTTAGGTTATTTTTAATTCAAATCAAATGGGCTTCACCAGGAGCCCGGCCGTCAGAAATCAATGTTTATCAAGTGACGTCTGGCCAACTACGGTTTTTTAATACTAGGAACTCATAACAGTGAGTAGATTCAATCCCAATTGTTGCAAAAGTAATAAAAACTCATTTTAAAATATAATCAACAAAAATACCACACAATAAAGTTTTTTATTGTAATCAAGTGAATGGTGATTGACCCGGGATTTGAGCAACAATCCAGATTAAAATTTTGTTTCGCAGTTTGTAACAGTTTTCTGACACAAAATGGTCTAATTATTTAGTGAAAATGGAACGTTATGAAGTATTCTTCGCATGTTAGTAGGTTATGGTCCTTTTATGTCATGTTTTAAGTCATGATTTGCTATCAAAACTGAACGTTCACCTGAAGTATCGTGTGAAAGGGGCGTGTTCATTTTCTAATAAATAAGTATGCGTAGTGGTGGTGGGAGAGGGGTACAAGAGATTTCAAGTGTGGGGTATACAGGCACAATTGACCAACTCTGTCATATGTATGCCAAATGACGAATGTAACTAGGTATATGCCTATTACCGTCAGCTGGCCATGTTCACTGTCCAGTGTTCTCTGTATCGGAAGAAGTAATTACCGCTGACGACGCCTCGGCCCAAGTTAAGCTGCTTCACAGACGTGCTTATGAATAAATTGGGTGAATTGGCTATAGCATGTGTGAAATGAAACGCTGAACAAAATTAATCCAAACTCGATATGGCTACGACAACCCGTTCTAACGATAAAACACTTTTAAAATTAACGAATGCTGTATGAAACATTTAAACATTATTCCGACATGAAATCTAAAGTTGGGGCCTTCCGAGAGCACTGACAGAAGTGAAAAAGGCAAGCTTATCTATATAAGGATAAAGTAAAAAAGAAAACAGAAAATAAAAACAGAAAACAGAAAGCAGATAACTCTTCTGATGACTAACATGCTGGAATTTGATGGATAAAATATTGAACCACCTTACCCCATTGGACTCCGTCTCATTAGCATATATTAATAGCCATAGAAATAAATGATAAATAAGTAAAAAGAACCCAGGGTGTCCTAGCCCTGCCAATGCTCACGATGCGTGATTGCTCAAAATATCTGTTATGACTGTACTGCATTGTGCTACATGTCTTATCCTTGTGTATCCATCCGTGTGACCGTCTCAAAGACAATATCTAATAACGCAACATATAACTGGCGCCCAACGTGGGGCCTAACAGCATACTTAACAACTTATGACAGTAATTGTCAATGTTTATCAGTCATATATACCCGTCAGTCTTAGCTATAATATAATATACAAACGTATTACCACTTGTCTAGAGAGGTCGATTTTTAAAGATTGTTTCAATAAAAATCTATCTCAACACCACGTTGGGCACCAAGTATGTAAATGAGGTATGTTTATTTTACAGGGTAACTTTAATCTGTTGTTCAAGTATGCTATTTTATACTTATCTAATATACGATTGCAAGCTGGGAAAGATGCTAGAAAAAATGCTAGAGCCAGATGGGAAGACGAAATAAAACAAATAGCTGGAACAAACTGGCTACATATAGCAAAATGTAGAGACGATTGGCACACCTTGGAGGAGGCCTTTACCTGTAGAGGGGTTCTTGCGGAAAATTAAAATTAAGTATTTTTTAAGTAACCTTATAAATTATAATCTTTTACTAAAGTGTAATAAATATAAAATAACTAGGTACCGACTAATCTGTAGGTACTGTTCAAATCAAATTCATTATAAATACATATAACGTGTACCAAACCCTAGAATAAGCTTAGGATAAATAAATAGATAAATAAGTTTACTGTTATATCCATTGTATATTTTTTTAAGCAAGAAATAAAAGGCTTTTTATTTATTTATAATATACGATTTAAATATTAAGGTATAAGAAAATATTAAATTATATAAATAATGTAACATATTATAAATAAATGTAATATGAAACAAAGTTTCGATTATAATATAGACCCGTTTGGCAAGAATTATAATTGAAGTACTTAGATTTTTTGTTATTTCCTACAAAATGAATGTATGGGAAACCTCAATTAATGATCTTATGGTCTTTTAATCCCCACATGAAAAAGGATCAATTGGCACTAAACATTAACAAAAATTTACCTTTTTTGCCTGCTAACTGTATGATTTTTACCGAAATCTGTACATGCATTTCAGAATTTTCTCAAAAAGTTATTGAAAGTCTCTTAACAACGTTTTGCTTTAGTTATAACGGTTGAGATATCTGGCCTTACTACTCCAATTCATAAATACATCCTAAAGGTAAAGATAATGTAGGTAGCTCACATTATTCCCTCCTCAAGAGCCCGTCAAGGGCGACAAAAATCAGTCTATTTAATATGACGACTGGAGCGCGTCCGATAAGTTTTTATTGTAGCTATCGGAAGGAACGTTGTTGTGGTCTGTCTCCTCTGCCAACGTCATCTTCCTATGTTTGTTACTAGTTAATTGACGTGTGTTAATTTCATTGTGTTCTGTAGGTACAGTGGAAGGGCAATAGGTTCACCCCCTAGTACGTGGGACCGCATAGAATGATTGGTGAAATGTAGGTGTTAATACACCTATGTCTAATCCTCCGGGGATAAAAGCGTGAGTATATGTATGTATGTATGTAAATAAGTTTTTCTTCGATTTAATGAAATCTAATTTGTACTCTCATTATGAAATATCACTCCAACAGACTCTAGAGGCCAGGTCCTATATAGGAGACATAGACCCTGTACGAACCTGATATACCCTGACGCTAAAAGTAGAAATTTCGCATGATCTCAAAGAAATGAAATAAGATCTGTAATGAATTTGACCGCAATACAATCACCTCATTTATTTGTTTCGTTGTCTATCTTTCCGTTATCTCAATACTGGCGAAACATTCTTAGCAACATACACGATATCAGTAGTAGTTTCTAGTTCGTGCCAAATCGATTGAGAATGAAGTTCGTTGACCGAGATGACCTTGACATCAGTTTGGACTGCTTCCATTTTGTTAAGTGACATAAAATATACAAATAGATTAAAAAGTATTTACGTAATCATACCACTAAAACTCTTTGGAGAAAGTAAATCATTATTTCATGCAGTAAAATATGATAATACATACATACATACATATAATCACGCCTTCATTCCCGGAGGGTTGGGTAGAGGTGAATTAACACCTACATTTCACCAATCATTGATTTCGGTCCCACGTAATATGGAGACGAACAAACCACATTTGTATGTTATGTTTCAACCGACGAGCATGCATGAAGAATGTAATGAGAGTGAATGAAGCGAGAGTAGTATGTCAGGATCGTGGCAAATGGAGATCCGTGATCTCTGCCTACCCCTATGGGAGACAGGCGTGATTTTATGTATGTATGTATGTATGTAATATGGAGACTTTCGGAAACTATTGTTAACTCGAGCCACGCATTTGAGGCTGAGTCTGGGCTGTATATATCTGTCTGATGTTAAACAGCCCTATACCTTAGTTGCCTTGTACGACACCGCTGGAAAGAGATGGGGTGGTACAAATTCTACCATGCCGAGAACCACGCGGTACTGTACGACACCGCATGGGAAGACATGTGGTAATAAGAATAAAGGGAGAGAAGACATCGGTAATGTGCGAGCGTGCATAGGTGCTTGTACCTATCGTTGTGCATTGTTTCCTTATAAGCTGCTCTACCTAGCACAAATGAAGAAAATAAAAATAGTCGATAACTTTGTTACGATAGAAATGTTGTATAATTTTTTTTGATAAAGTTTCGTTTGGTTGTTACGTTCTTTAAGAGATTGGGTAATTTATTCATCAGGCATGGTAGGTGATGTTTTATTATCACGTAACTTGTTGTATCTAGGCTATTATAATTTTGCATTGGAAATTATGGCGTGTTTATAGCAGATCTTTCAATTTTTGAGTGTGTTGCGTTTTCTGGTATACAAGAATGACTCTGCAGAAGTCAAATAGTTGATGGTAATCGTTGTAATATACACATACAGGGGAATTTTTAATACATTGAATTTAATAACATACAAGTCAGTGACGCATCGCGTAGATCGCCGCGGTGTCTCTGCTATGAACGGTACCTCAAAGACTGTAACTTAGCTGCCTCGGCGGAGAGTCTCAGTAGGCAGTTTGAATGCTGTGTATGTCGCGAAGTTCCTTTACGAAATACAAACTCTTTACTGTCAAATATATAAATACGTATATCAAGTACAGACATTTGTATCTTAATAAAATAATTATTGGTTTGATTGTAGGAGGTAGAACACGACGGTATTTCCGTCGAATTGAGCAGTCCGACTGAAGAAGTACCGCCCCACATAATACTACGGCCATAATAATCTCGTGCTTTGTTACCGGCGGTAAATAGGGAAGCCAGAGCTCAGAGAACAGATTTTTGTGCTGTCAGTGGGAAGACCAAACGCTTGTCCTGTTTTGTCTTCTGCACTGACCCCACAGAAACCCTTTTCTTACATGGTCAGCAGCACGTGTGAAATGTTTTACCAAATCGTATTTCATGTTCCTATAGGTCGAATGTCTAACCCTCCTCTTCAGTTAGGGTCCCCTTTAGATAAAAATATACCTAGTCTCAACACATAAAATAGAATATACTCAAGTAAGATGAAAATGTAAGAAACCACGTTGTCATTTCAAAGCCGAAAAAAACCTCAATACGATGAAAAGAAACATCTTTATGTAGTGATACTTCTCTTCAATGAGTAGGTTGTAAAACGAATATATAAATAAAATTACGATCCCGAAGGACCAGGAGAGCATAAAACAGAAAGATATTAAACTGTTTACACTTTCACTCTTAGCTTTCATATATTTGTGTACAGGAGGTGGTGGGGGTGGAACCACGTGCTAGTACGTGCCTCTCTTTCACTCATCGTCGTAGCTATAATATTATACATATAAATCAACACAACTGACTTACGTAACATTTCTAATATTACGTCAATCGAATGATTGGATTGATTTTAAAATGTCTTCATTTATACTGAAATATTACAAAGGTAAATAAGAATATACCGTATACAGGATGTTTTTTTGAAATGGGAAAAAGTCGTGAAGTTTATTTCATGGATTAGTAAGTTACTGAACATTTTTGCCATGTATTATGTCATGATAATCCTATCAGTACTGATCGTTCAGTACTGGTAGGATTACTGATAGAGACGTGTTCATATTCTGTCAGTGGAATTAGTGCGGGTAGTGGTGGTGGGAGAGAGGTACACCAAATTTCAGGTGTGGAATAAAATACAAATATTGTACAGTTCTCTTCCCCGTATGTCCCACGTCACTGATATAATGCCTATTGCAGTCAGCTGGCCGTGTTTACTGTCGAGCGGAGAATAACCTTGTCTTCTGTTTTGGAAGATGATACTCGAGATCTCATACACAGCTGTCACATATTTTATCAATGTGCCACCGATACCATAACTTGTAGCTGTGTTACCGCTGACGACGCCTCGGCCCAGTTACGCTGCGTCACAGACTTGCCTATGAGAAAATTGGGTAAATTAGCTATTGTATTATGTGCGAAATGAAACGCTTAACAAAATTAATCCAAATTTGACATGGCAACGATATCCCGTTTAAAAGTTAAAAGTTTTAAAATTGCGAAATTAAAAAGTAACAAAATAAAATCGTTCCTGCATGAAAAATAAATTAAGGCATTCGGGAATATGACATTTATCATTCGGGATCAAAGGACTCTTAGGAACCATTTTAGCTTTAAGTCCTAGGAAAGACAGAAATCGCCAAAAGCGTTTCCCATATATATCAGCAAGAGAATAGAATTTCTACGATAGTCATACTTTTTTTGCTTTGTTACCGGTGACGACGCCTCGGCCCAGTTACGCTGCGTAGCAGATTTGCCTATGAGTAAATTGTGTGTGAAATGAAACGCTTAACAAAATGAATCTAAATTCAACATGGCAACGACATCCGTTTAAAAGTTAAAAAGCTTTTAAAATTGCGAAATTAAAAAGTAAAAAAAAATATTGTTTCAGCATGAAACAAATTGTGGCATTCGGGAATGTGACATTCATCATTTGGGATCACTTTGACTCTAAGGAACCATTTAAGCTTTGAGTTCTACGAAATACAGAACTCGCCAAAATAGTTTTTCATACATTTCAGCAAGAGAATAGAATTTCTACGATGTTCATATATTATACTTTTTGGCAGGAAGTGGGTGAGTTTAACTGAAAAGTAAATAAAAATATCTGTAACGTACAAATTTCGAAATTAATTTGAATATCTTTATACCATTCTTCGTGTGAGCTGGGAAAATTGTGTGATTCATTTACGATTAGAAGATATTTTACTCGAAATTCTAAAATAATGACTAACATGATTTTTTCAGCTAGTTAGTCTCAGTTAGTAGTCTGTGTGTGAAAATTTTAGTCAATTCAAGTTCCACATAACATAACTACCTATTTAATTAGTTCCTGTAAAGTGAAGGGTGAAGCCCGAAGTTTAAACGAATGTTATCCGTAAATCACCATCTCATCGTAACATTCTGTATAAAAAGTTCTTAACAAAAATATGTCGTGTATCGTAAAAATTCGTAACAAAATATCTCATTTATCGTATTTTTTTAGTGTGTAATGCTTTCAGGTAACCTTAGTTTATATACGCGGGTAACATCTTACCGAATCTGCGCAGTGTAGAACGTTTTAAAGAAACTCTGATCAGCACATACTGGACAGTATCATAAACAAAAATATGGTTGACACTTCTGTAAAAAAATGCTATTCATCTTATTCATAAATAAACACATTTATTTGTTCATATCTATTACTCTCCGGAGTAGGCAGAGACATCTGCTTCTATTGTTAAATGTTTAATAAATGGTATACTTCACGGTTTTCTCTACTGTAATTAAACCTTCCATACAAGCCCACCGATTTTGAATACTTTTGGCCTCCCCTTTATAAATTTTAAAAGTGGTAATTTCAGAAAAGTTTAGGCAAGTAGTCAATTCAGGAAGTAATCACTTTAGGAAAGTGATCTTATACGGAAAGTGGGCATTTTCGGTAAGTGGTCATTATGAACCTAACGGAATAATTCGGAATCATTTAATATTTTTCGAATTAACCGTTTTAAATTGTAGAGCCTACTGCTGATATTAAATGAAATTCTTTACAAGTCTTGAACGGGATATCGTAGCTATGTCATGTTTGAATCCGTTCTGTTCAGCATTTAATTTCATATATAAGGGGATTTTTTATATACTTTTAATAATTACAGACAATTCAGTGACGCAGCGCAAATTGCGCCGCGGCGGATCTGTAGTGAACGATACCAAAAAGACTGTAACGCTTCCTAGGCCGGCCTTTCTATCGGCCATTCTATCGCTGCTGCCTAGTGAGACGCCCGGGCGTCTCACTAGGCAGCAGCGATAGAATTATTTTTCAATGGTTTAACATTATTTAATATTTTTATAATAATTCTTGACATAATTGAATTGAAATTTTGACGTTTATATGCTCTTTATGTGTCTTACCTAAGTACAGTGAAATTAGTCTCGAGAATTTTTTGCATATGTAGTGGTGTGTATATTACTCAGATCTTAGAGCGCGTTTCCACTATATCGTTCTGGCCTATACAAAAATGTTTCGATATCCTAACATTACTATTTAATTTTATACTTATCCCTAGTAACACTCTGATTTTTGTTTTCAATAAAAGCAAGTTTTTATTTTAAAGAAAAAGGTTTTGACTTTATAAAAAAATAAAAATTTTCATTCAATTTCACGTCCTTGAGCAAACGACAAGGCGACTACCGTGAAACAATAAAATATCGTGTCGTTCTTTAGATGATAGTAGTTTAGCTATAGGTAAAAAGTTTTGACCATAATAATTACGAAACAAAACAAATAAATAAATCGTCACATGATAGTGGAAAGTGAAAACACGCACAAAACCAGAATAAACCAGTTTACGCTGTCCGCAGGTGCCACGTGCAGTCCGGCGTCAGTCGCTTGGTACCGTTAGAACATAAAGCACACATTTCATTCAAAAATTATAATTATTACGTAGTTTGATTGTTAAATTTTGTATTTCTTGATTGTTGTTATTGTTTGTTATTATTGTTATAATATTTGTTGAAGTGTTTAATTTGTGTGTAAGTGTTGTAACTTTATATTGTTAATTCAAAATGGCTCCAGTGTTAAAACATGGTCGAGGCAAGCCTTTGACTTCTCAAACTAAAGAAGTTTTGTACTGTTTGTACAAATATTTCGAAAATGAGTGTAATAACAACCCGAGCAGTATTATGACCCCCACTCAATTAGTTGCTAAATCAACAGGAATTTCAATAGCATCCGTCAGAAAGGTAGTATCAGAAAGCAAATGTCGTCCTTCAGATCAGGAAGTAACATTTAAATCTCCTAAAAAGAAACCGAATCGTAAACCTACAATAGTAATCGATAACTTTGATCAGCAAGTTGTCAGAAGACCAATTCATGACTTCCACATCACAAATAAAGAAGTTCCCACTTTGAAAACTTTGCGCGCAAAATTGAAAGAAGATATCGATTATAAAGGTTGTGTCAGCACGTTACGAAAACACGTCATGTCATTAGGTTTTAATTGGAAGCAAACAGAAGATAACCGGCAACTTCTTATGGAAAAACACGGAATTAGATACTTGCGAATTAATTATTTGGAAAAGAGAAAATTGCTGAATATCGTGAACAACGCCGACCAATTATTTACACCGACGAAACATATATACATACATCACATACCCTCTCGAAATCTTGGTCAGATGGAAGCACTTCAGGTTTGAAGCAACATATATTATATTGAAGGGCAACCGCTTAATCATTGTTCATGCCGGTGTTATGGATGGCTTTATACCAAATGCATTGCTTATGTTTAAAGCCAACAAAAAAGTGGAGATTACCACGACAATATGAACTATGACAACTATTCAAGGTGGATTTAAACTCAATTAATACCCAACTTACAACCAAATTGTGTTGTTGTTGTTGACAACGCACCATATCATAACTCAATACAAAACCCTGCACCGAATAGTAATTCTAGAAAACAGCAAATGATTGACTGGCTGACATTTCGAAACATTGAGCAATCATCCACGTTGCTTAAGCCTCAATTATATGAACTGATTCTGCAAAACAAGGCGAGATTTGTAGAGTACAAGATAGACGAAATATTACGAAAGGTTATAATGTCATTAGCTGAAGAAAAAATGAACGCCATAACTGTAGAGGAATGGAGAAAAGTTTGTCTGAATGCTATTGAGGAGGAAAACAAATATCAGTAGAGACGCAGCTTTAGACACAATATCAGAATAAGAATAAGAATAAGAATAATTTATTTGCCTTTAAACATGGTTCAACGAATCATAATTAATTTAAATAATTCATCTGATGAAAGCGAGGATGGGGATGATTGTGATATGCCTGGGGTTGATGATTTATTATAATAAAAAATTTATGGCCGGAGAACACCTAATTCATACACGTCTTCACTGAAGTGGAAACCGGCATTCTCTGCTTTTTTTTTTTTTTTTACGTGCGCAAAATCCCCACGGATACCTCCCCACCGGAGTCGGTGGGAGAGGTTATGTCGGACCCGAACCGACTAAAACGCACGCCGCCTGCGGGTCGCTTTGGTTGCCGAAGGTGAGGTTGACAGGCATATCCCTCGCACCCCGGCCGACCCAGGGCCATCCCTCACGATCCGGCCCTCTTCTCTCGGGTGTGTGGGGACTACAGAGTCCCCAACTCGTTTCCGGTAAACGGGGAAGCGCGCCAGGCGCGCCGCCGCCGCGGCCTGCCTCTGCCAGGGTGACAGGCGGCTCCACCTGTCACCCCCAGGTCGGCGCTCATGGGGGGCGGAGGTCGTTCATCGACCTCCGACGCCCGAGTTGCCTTCGTACGCGGGCAGCTTGGCTTGCGATCCGTCGTCGCTCCCGCTGCCGCTCGCGCCCCGCCTCCTCCTTTACGAGCATTACTTGCTCGCAGAAGGAGGCGCCGGCTGCCCACTCATCCACTCAGCGGAACCGGCATTTTCTGCTTGTAATGTTTGGAACTGGCTTGTCTGCCTCATACAGTTCCATAGATTACAATGCAGTGGATACATATTTTTACGTCCGTATTAGTACATAGTGCGTATGCGTAGACGTGTACGCAATTGGTGTGCTCCAGCCACAAACGTATATTACCTTTAAAAAAATAAAAACTAGAAATTCAATGTTGTTTTTTTTTTATTTGCTGACCATACACTACTACTAACGCAAAATTTTCTCCAAGCTAATTTACCTGTAATAGGGGTTGAGTCCCGTAAATGTTATTGTATTTCAGTAACTAGCTGACTTTCGTATTTTTCTCTACATATATATTTGTTTCAGTTCTGGGGTTTAGGTCGGTATTAGATTAGGCTAGATAAATTGTCTGTGATAAGGAATATAGGACTTGTTCGAATTTTTTAGAACAGTTTTCAAGTTTTGAAGTGAGTTTGATTGCTAAAGATTTTCGGAGTAAAGACATTCGTTGATTCTATACGACCCAAGGTACACCTACCAGTCCTTTAGACAAACAGAAAGTTTTTAGGTTTGTAGAAGTGCTGCCCTCTTGTAATCTGATGATTAGTGTCTCGGGTAGAAAAGTGGTGTTAATGCTTCTAGAGCGGAAGACTTTAAGGGAGTGAGCAATTGCGTCCTACTTCTAAAAGATGGCGTATCTGTCTAATGTCTATTTTGAGATCGCTGTAAGGCTGTATACATAGAAATATGTATTCTGTAAAGGACACTTCTGTTGGTTATACTGGTTTACCATACCTTAAAATGAACTATCGGAATCCTTAAATGATTACTTAATCTGTCTATCTGTGCGCCACGACCAATTAATAGAAATTCATGTAGATATATAATACCTGCAAAACGTTATGCTGAACCTGATGTTAGCAGGATATAGTTTATTTTCGATATAATTTCTATGTTGTGAGTTCAAATGTGTATTATGGTTTTAAGATCGCATGTTATGCAGTGATTCGGTTTCTTTATAAGTTTAATTTTAATACTAAAAAGAAAAATTGTCAGTGCATTTTTATATATTATTATCATGTAAACTAATGTAGTAAGAAGAAAATAATTATCAAGTGCGATCGATAGATGGCGTTGTGCCGCACCGAGTACAAAAAATTTGCATTTCAGGTTATTTCGTCGTTCGCAGTACTGGGAACGCATAAATCTAAAGTAGTAGAACTGTTGTGTATTGGAGTTGTGGAAGCGTTCACCAACGTAAAGGACACACTATTTTTACCTATTACCACAGTTAATTTGATTTGCAGGGTTTGCTTAAATACTACAATCAAGTAGTTTCCTAGTTTTGATGAAAATCGAACATGACATCACCATATTACGTGTTATACTTTTTTTTCTAATTGTTGAAATGGCAGAAATGTCTGAAATATGACCAATATAAACAATCAAACTATTTCTATTATCTTGATTTGTCGAATCTAATCATTACCAAAGTTCGTGGCAAACAGCTTCATTGGAATTTTGGTGCTACGTATCTACATAGTAGATACGCGTGCTACGGATCTTCGTAGCAAAAATGCGGATGACGTAGTTCCGTAGCTGTTTTTAACTAACTATTTAGTTTCCTAGTAGTGTCTAATGGTATTTTATCATGCGTTTCCAAATAAGGTATGACATGTATTTATGAGCGAAATAGTGCAGCGTATGCAGTGAACATTATGCTCCACCTACACCTAAAACCTGAGTGGGAAGCTTTATATTACTGCAATTTTTTTTTACTATTGTCATCTTGTAGTTAGGAGATATCGTTTTTAACCGGATTCCAGAAAGGAGAACGCTCTCAAGTAGATTGGGTTTATACCATTGAAAAAAGGGTCGCTATTCTTCCCGAACGGTAAATTAATAGCTCTTTGTTTTATTGAGTTAAAATAATGGATATGGTACATATGCAATTATACGGATTAATAGTAAGATAAACTGGCCAAGTGCCAGTTGGGTTCACGCACGAAGGGGTCCGTACCTACCATTATTCAGCCCGCCTAGATTTATTTTAATTTCATTATTTAATTTTGAACGATGCTATCGAATATGTCGCAACAACTACCTCAATTAGCCAATCAATCAACAGCATAGTCTCTTTACTAAACAGTGGCATTCAAGTAGCACCCTTAAGCTTACAAGTTAAGCAATCACCTAGGCAAATGACTTGGGTTGATGTCCTTTCATTACTTGCCTAGCCAAGTACGCTCCCACGTTAATCTTCTAACCTAATCTATCTAAATTGGAATATGCTGCTTTCATTTGTTTTGAAACAGTATCGTGCTGCTGGAAGAAATCGCTTCCAGCGATAAGGCCGCCCATTGTACATTAAACTGTATGCATGCCAACTACAAGTTTTACTGTAATCTATTGGTGTACAATAAAGAACTATCTATCTATGTGACATTTTAAATATATGAAATGAAGAATGGCTTAAGCATTAACCAAATTATTAAATGTTATATCAAGCGCTGCGGCGGAAAATCATTTATGTCACTAGTTGAACGGCGCTAGTTAGTAAAGTGGCTAGGCTGCTAATTGAACGGTTAATTAGGGTAATCGGCTGCGACAAACATATTACTAATTATTTCACGTTATTGATGTCACGCAAAAAATTCCATGTGTGGCATGGAAGCTACCTAAAATAATCCGATCAAGAACCAAGCGGTTCGGTGACTCTTTCCTCTGTTGCACCATAAAGGCCTGGAATTCATTACCAGCTCACGTGTTTCCCTCTTCCTACAGTCCTGGGTCCTTTAAGCGGGGCGTGAAAAAGCATATGAAGAGGCCGTCAAGCTGAGTGTCACCATTGTCACACGGTATGTGTAAGTCATGGTGACCCTCTTTTTTGAGACTTTGCCTTCAGCTTACCATCAGGCAAGGCGAAGTCTAATTGACGTGTTCTATATAAAAAAAAAATAAGTTTAAAAATAATGCACTGCGTACTAAATATTCTGTGAATATTTCAAGCGTCTATCTGTTGCCGTTATTAACATCGATGAAACAAAACTGCAGAAAATCACGTTTGTTCTATGAGAACCCCTTAATAATTATTTTACCACCGCTATTAGTATTTGTTATTACCGAGCGATGGTTCTAGCGCGATATAAATTTTACGCTAATAATCCAGTCAAAATAAACGAAATATAATGGTAAGCTTTCATAAATTCGCATAGAGCTGTAAATTGGTGGTAGTATAAATAAGTATAAATACATTCCAATAAAGGAAATATCAACAGTTCCCATATTTTTTTTTATTCAAGGTCAAAGGTCAAATATATTAGATTTGCTCATTTTTCTCATAAACAACAAATAGGCTCGCCACCTATTACATTGGGACCTAGCCATAAACTGGCGAAATGTGGGTGCTAGCACCTCTGCCTACCCTTTCGGGAATATAGGCGTGAGTTTATGTTATGTTATGTTATGTTACAACAAATGTTATAGCAAAAGTAGGTTAGACAGAGTAGATCGTGTGAAATTTCATGTTTATAAGACCAGCGGTTCAGGCCCTGCTTTGACGAATTATACTACGGTGAACAAGTAACTTTGTATTTAATACTTTATATATTTATACATAAAGTATTAAATACAAAATATTATATTTACTTTCTATGATTTTTTCCGATTTTGAAATCGCGGTATCTCAGAAATGAAGATTGTCTGTATTATAACGTAATCTGCGTGTTTGTCCATTACAATAAAATGGCATATTATCCGATATCATTCGCGGTTTATTTTATAATAATAAATGTTTTTAGAATCTATCTCTATACTACCCTGGAAAATTTACTACTGATGCAGAATTATGTGTTATAATAATAAAAACTTAATAGTGTATATATTAGCGTATATTTCAATAAGTACCTATATTGTTGTTAGTCACTCTGTCTCATGTCTACATCCGCACTAGTACTAGGATAACAGAATGCGGTAAGAAGTGGTCAGCGTGTTTGTAATATCACAGCTTGAATAAATAAATGTCGTCTTATCGACCAAGCGGCAACATAACATTGAATGAATGAATGATTATAACTTTATTGTACACCGATAATCAACACAAAATAAATATCAGCAAAGTTCATAGTAGTAGTAACATTCATGTCATCTAGCTAAATGTTTCTTGACAGTTAGTTGTAAGCAGTCTTTATTATGCTTAGGTATTAAACCAGCATTTATTTAAAGGAAGCAGTTCTTTACTCACATTATCAAGGTGTTTTAAAAAGTTTCCGATAGACGACAATAGGATTAATATAACTTTGAATTGTTTGAAAACAAATACCGGTCTTTAAATAGAATTGTTACGAGGAAACGGGAGTGACCTTGTTTCTCCCTCCCTTGTCTACACAAAACTATGATGTGCAGAGCTCTTTGTGTATCTATGATCTCCTAGTCATCCGGGGTCACAAAGTACAGCTATTGATTCATTTTAGGGGCATGGCGGTCAGGTTGTAGGGTCAAGGACATGTCTTTCTCCATTAGATTCCACTAACTTTATGGAGATTAACAATTTCCTAATATTGATTCGAAATTTTATGTTATAAAAAGTTACCAAAAAAAAACACAATTAAAAGTATACTATTGCAGAAAAGTTCAAGGTAGCTATGCGTAGCAGATATGTTCAGTCTACGTTTGCTACGGAATACTTGTATATGTGTAGATACCGCGTAGCTCGTAGGACTAGCTACATTTTACATCACATGGTGTAATGTGTTAAATTAAACAGTGTGATGCCACATAAGATAGGATAGTTCATTATTTTAACAAAAGGATAAGAAAGGGAACGTTTTGTAACAGTTAGTATCTTAACTGGTTAGTATATTTGATAAAGAGGCACAACTAAAAATCCTTGAGTTGAATTTTAACAAAACCAATGTGTGTTAGATACCTAGTGTGTTTTAACCACTGAATATATTCATAGCTAAATATTTAATGTCTATTTATGATCCTAGATAAAAAGCAAGTGAGTATCAGACATTATCTAAACACGTATTTGTAAGTAAGGCAGTCATAACCAACCTGATAAAATACCACAAAGCTAGCTATAGATCGCGGCGTTCACAGTACTAGGAACGCATAAACTATAAGAGTTTTAACTTATATTTTCCCAATGAGATGTTTTGTTGCGTAGCACTACTGTACCGAAGGATTTTCAACCTCATGGTCTACTGTTTAAGCGTGAAACTATATTAGATTGAGTGTTGGTTTTTATGTCAAAGTGTAACTCAACTACGATCGTGGAATTCGAATTGCCAGTTGTTACGTAATTTTTTTTATCATTTATGACACAAAAGCCTAGAACTTTAAATAGTAACAATAACGCTAGGAAAAGTTCTTTATCCAGGAATAACATTTCTAAAAATCAGGTTATGTTTTAATTCATAATCTTGGGTTTGATCGAAGTAAATGTTACGCGCGCCGTTGTTTATGATACACACACACAACATTCATGTGTGGGCAAACATTACGTGTCAATACTTAGTGTGTGTGTGCATTTGTGTGCGTCTACACTCACACACACGTCATCAAACTTTACAGTAGAAGCGTTTATTTATTATTGTCATTCATTCAATTTTACTCTTAAAACAATATCATTTTCAAATCTTACTCATCAAATAATACGAGTATGTTCTTTCATACCAACTTCATTCCTAAAATGTGAATTTTGTTGTTCGTAAGAAACGTAGTACTAATAAACTACTGCATTTATGGTCAACGTAGCTTACAACTAATGAAATGGTGAATAATTATAAGTTTACTAGCACTAGTATTTTATCAAGATGTGCTAATGATGACAACAGAATGCAGTCAGACGTTATTCGTATGATTCAGATAGCTTGGCGAAATCAAGGAAATAATTAGGTTCATATTTCTAAGGAGTCTGAATTTCAAATAAGCTATGATTGATTGAAGAATTGAACTCTACTGTAACCATTTTTATTCAGATAGAAATTTACTCTTTTTTTATCTAGGACACGTCAATTTGACTAAGCTAAAGGCAAAGTCTCATGAAAGAGGGTCACCATTGCAGACACTAAGAAATATTACAATGGTAGCACTCAGCTTGGCGGCCTCATCAGATGCTTTGTCACGCCCCGCTGAAAGGACCCAGTACTGTAGGAAAAAGGAAACACGTGAGCCGGTAATAAATTCCAGGTCTAGCTAGCTATTAAAATGATTCACATAACCATCAAATAGCTGATGACATTATGGAACTTTCTCTGTTGCTTCCATGATATTTTTTTTTATACCTCTTAGGTGGCAGACAAGCACACGGCCCACCTGGTGGAAAGTGGTTACTGTGGCCTATGGACGTTTGTAGCACCAGAGCAGTCACAGTCGCGCTGCCAACCCTGTAAGTACAGAGTTTCTGTGCCGTCAGTGTAGAGGACAAAGCAGGACAAGCCTTTGGTCATCCCACTGACAGCACAAAACCTCTCCAGTGAGCTCTGGCTACCCTACTCACCACCGGGAACACAACACGAAGTTATTATAACCGCGGTATTCTGTAGGGTGGAGGTACTTCCCTAGTCGAACTGCTCAATTGGGCGGATATACCGCCGTGTCCTACCTCCTCAAATGATTTGATTAAATCTAAATTATGATTTGAATGTATAACAATTTCCTAACACTGTGACTTGACACACTATTTAAACAGAAATTCGATTTGTTATATTATTTAATTAGACAACTGCATCTGTAATACACTTATTATTGACTATGTAAACGACTAGAATCAATGTTGACATTCACCTGAAAATCCATTTGTTAATCGTCTTTCTTTATTTTTTATTTAGCTAGCTTCAATAATAATTCATCCAAATAATTTCATTTCTCAATTTTATTTTAATTTAAATGTTATTTGTAATCTTATTGTACGTCTTATCAGGTACGCTATAGTGATACCTGCATAAATATGTAATTGACAACATCTACTATTACCTGTGACAAACAATAAATTTATTTGATTAAATTTGATTTGATTTGAATTTCTCACAAACAGGAGCCTGGCGAGTCTGCTGCGTTGACGTGATATCGTACCAACATTTAAATTGGGCCATGTAACCACTATATTCATTACTATGCTACCATATACATGCTTCCAAAAGATATCAACGATAAACTTCCTAAGAACTCTTTACACAAGTGCCATTGGTTGTTTTGCCATAAAAGCGATTGATTTAAATGTGATGTGAATGTTCAAAACTAATGAGTGTCTTCAACTTTGGGATATTATTATCTTAATATTTTAATTGCTCAACAAGCTCTGAAAGTTCGTAAAATGTGTTCAAACATTATTTTGAAGCTACAACTTTTATTTTGTCCTGTGAGTTTCCACAAACTTTTAAGTTTTTGTTTCTGCACTAGGAGAGCATAGTTTATGAGAAGTCATTTATTACGTACAGTACTCGTATTAGTAAACTCGTCGGACAAAAAAACAGTGTGTGTATATGTCGAGTGACGCGGCCCGTGACATAACAGAAACGGTTCATTCATGTCGTACCATTCAATAAGTTGAACTTGGTAAGGTTGTTGACAGTACATTGAGTATCTCTTTCTAACGCCTTGACTGCGGGTTTCGTTTCTCTCATGAAGTCAATACCCTCGCAAATCAATACCCTTGTCTAACACGAGTGTGAGTAAGGACGTGAGAAGAAGCGACTTCTTGTCCTGTTCGCTCTCATGCATATCCCACAAGCAAATTTTCAAATTACAAAACCACTTTTATAATAATCAAGAATTAACGTAAATTCAAATAATTGTAATATTGTGTATCTGTACCTTATTAATAAAGGTACCTTATAAATAAATGTGTGGCTGCTGTGACTGTTTACAAAAAACGTGGTATCTAAATTCACACATTGCAACCTGAGACGGTGCGCACTGTGCGGTACGAAATAAACTTCATCCCACACACACTCAAGCTGTGGAATGACCTCCCTGCTGCGGTTTTTTAAAGGTCCTACAATTTGGGGTTCTTCAAGAGGGGCATCAGAAGGTTTCTGCATGGTTGGCAACGCGAATGTGACACCCCTGGTATTGCATACGTCCATAGGCCACGGTAACTAACTAACGATTTTTTGAAGTTCATTCTGTCTTTCATATAGATTAATTTTTATTACAAATCAGCATAATGGAATGGGTGGCATATGTACCCCGCGCGAGCAAATAATACATTTGTAATGTAATAATTAAGATGACCATTATCATCATCTTCGTGTTAGCCCCGGTCGCATCTGAGGTTCTCACTTCGGACATGAAAAATTTGCTATTTGAAACCGTATGTAAATATGAGGGTGCAGGATTGTTTTTAACGTCCAATTGATACTGGAAAACCAATTGCAGTTTAACTGTTTCTTTTAGAATTGGCAAATCCATCTTCAGTAACGTTTACGAGGACAGCTGTGCTCATGTGCAAATCACCGAAGACTCAAATCAATAACAGTGTTTACGTCGCCAGATGACTAGGTGCTCATGAACTATAAAGAGCTTACGATATCTCTCACAGTATTGTCTACATGTGTGAGGGAGAGGCACTCGCTGTCTCATTACAGTTCGGTTGTCATATATCAGAAAGAGGAAAATTGATCTTTATGCAGAAGTTTTACATCTCAATTTAAATTCAATAACGAAAATGTGTACCCATGTCTTACTTTTGTAACAACCTAGCTATAAAAATATTTGTGTATCATTGAGGCAAGGATTTTGAAGGGCAGGTCTCAACCGTTATATTTACAACATAAAGTTCTAAGGAGACAAGCCATAACTTTTTAAAATAATTGTGAACTGCTGTGTGTGTGTTTTTTTCTGCATTTATAACAAAGTTAAATCAGTGGAGCGTGAGAGCAGGACGACATCTGTTGCACGTTTCTACCCACAGGCTTCTTCATACTGGCTGTATTAAATGTGAGCACAGATAGGCTGTTCAAAATTGAAACACAGTAACTTATGAATCAAAATTGTTCAGGAGACGCAAAAAACAGGTTGATCACTTTGATCGCTTGCCCTAACTAAACTATCAAAGTTAGAGATATGGGAGTTGCACCAAAGTATGCGTTATAGAATCATTTACGATCGGTAATAATTTAAATTGCAATAAAATGAATAGTATATAATATATACATACATACATACATACATAAAATCACGCCTGTCTCCCATAGGGGTAGGCAGAGATCACGGATCTCCATTTGCTACGATCCTGACATATTACTCTCGCTTCATTCACTCTCATTACATTCTTCATGCATGCTCGTCGGTTTAGAGTACTCCTGACCTGCCCCTTTTCTAAAACTTCCCCGATTTGGTCCAGGTATGTGCGCCTAGGTCTTCCCCTTCCGACGGTACCATCCACACTCGCCTCATACACCTGTTTCGTTAGTCTTCTTTCATTCATTCTCTCAACATGACCAAACCATCTCAACATTCCTCTCTCAATTCTCATCACTACATCTTCTATCACTCCACATCGTTCTCTTATCACGCTATTTCTCACTCTATCTTTCAAGGTCAAGCCACACATACTTCGCAACGCACGCATTTCTACTGCATTCACTCTACTCTGATGCTTTTTCTGCCACACCCAACTTTCACTACCATACATAAGAGTCGGCACCAATACTCCTCCATGTACAGCCAGTCGTGCCTTTTCGGACACTTTCCGGCTGCTCATAAAGTTGTGTAGTGCCCCATTCACTCTATTTCCAGCCATCACTCTCCTTTCAACATCTTCTTCATGCTTTCCATCTCTCGTAAACAATGTTCCCAAATATATGAACTCATTCACTTGTTCCACTTCTTCTCCATCTATACAAATCCTACACTCTGTCACGCATTCATCTCTTTCAAAAACCATAACTTTTGTCTTACTAACATTCACTAATAATATATATACTATTTATTTTATTATATAGTATATATATATAGTATATATATATATAGTATATATATATATAGTATATATAATTAAAACTCGTTTACTTTAAAATTATTTGTTTATTGTAAACAATTATTAAGTAATAATCAAAAACAAAACATAGTAAGTTTAGTTGCTCGGTTTTAAAAAAAAAACAAAAATGTTCAGTTTAATAATCTAAAACTATTTAAAAATATAGCTTCTCATGTGAAATTGGGCACAACGGAACCCAGTATCGTGCAAAACCAGTCTTTCTGGTCAAGTTAGGTCACCTTATAGTGTTTTTAGTGCAAATCAAAAAATAATGTTAATATAATTATTAGGGAAATCTTATTATTATTATTTTCTAAAGTTTTACACGTCTCGTAGCGTCGTGGGCAATATTAATAAAATAGTATGTTGATTAGAGAGTATTATAAGGAGGTAGGACACGGCGGTATTTCCGCCCAATTGAGCAGTCCGACTGGGGAAGTACCTCCGCCCTATAGAATACCGCGGCTATAATAACTTCGTGTTGTGTTCCCAGCGGTGAGTAGGGTAGCCAGAGCTCACTGGAGAATTTGTGCTGGCAGTGGGAAAACTAAAGGCTTGCCCTGCTTTGTCTTCTACACTGACGGCACAGAAACTCTGTACTTACAGGGTTGGCAGCGCGACTGTGACTCCTCTGGTGTTACAAACGTCCATAGGCCATGGTAACCACTTTCCATCAGGTGGGCTATGTGCTTGTCTGCCACCTAAGTGGTATAAAAAAACAATATATAAAAAAATTATAAATGGAATGTAGCAAATCAAAAGAAATTAAAGCTGCTGCTTAAGTAACTTTCGTTTTAATCATTATAGACAACCTGCCCGTCAAAAATTAAGTCAGCAGATTGGGTATCTACCTACAAATGACCCAAATATATATAACCAAACCAAATTTATAAAACCTTACCTACAAATAACCCAAAATTCTCTTCGACTAATCGGCATAAGCAGCACCATTTTGAAAACTATGCCATCTTTTTTTGAAGACTTCACTCCACGTGGTATGGTGTATGCAACAGGAGGAAGTATCGATATATCGAACTTCTTCATTAGAAAGTTAAGTTCTAAGTAAGGCTCTTCAAAATCAGTCTTGTATAAAAGATTACGTGATTCCACTGTAAACTTAGCTTCTACTACTGGATTAAGTAAAAATGTGCTTAAAGGATCGTCCTTGGCATTCTGACGAGTCACGCGTTTCTTTTTTGGCATTGGTACGATTTTTGTACCTCAATCACATCTATATTTTTTCTGCAATGTGCTATAATATCTTTGTAATCATCTCTAAGAGACACTAAGTTACGCCGGCGTCTGTCGACTTACTAATTTGGGTGAGAGCATTTAATATGTATAACACAAATTCAAAACAGATTATCAGGCCGTAACAATTTTAAAACCTAGTAAGTATGCAACTCTTACTAGGTTTATTTTACTATGTTTTCAATTTGCTCTTTTGATAAGTTTGTACGTATGTTTCAAATTACCTCGACTTGACAGGTGACTAACTAGAAAGCTTGTACGAAAATGGGTGTTTTAAGCAGCCCAATCTATCGAGTATGCCTAGTAAGTCAAAAATTGAGAAAAGACGATTTTTCAAAAAAAATTGAGTTACTAGGTTTTAATTTTGAACAGCCGAGATGGTGCTGTAATAAACTATGATTGTGAAAAGCCCTCAGAGCGAGTAAAATTAATGATGTAAAATTCTTTATATACCACCTAAGTGGCAGACAAGCTCACGGTCTATCTGATGGAAAGTACGTACAATGCCCTGTGGATATAATGCAAATGCCCTTTTATTCATGCCATTTTATATAGATTATGTATGAGTTTTTACTTTAATGAGTTATTTATATTTATGAGTTAGTTTTGGAAATTACTGCAATACTGAAATAATGAATGAAACCTTCCAGCTAAGCTCAATTGTTTGTATAGGGAGTGATCCACATCGGTTAGGAAATGGTCAAAGATTCAAGCTTGGGACCTTTCTACCTTAAGGACGACTCCTTAACGATTAAGCTAACAATGCTACTTTCACTGTTTTGTAGTATTGATTTATTTATGACAAATATGTAGTTCACCCAACAAGTAATTAACGGTAACTCTTTTGGAGACATTAAGTTGTATCTTGAGAGGAGCAAAGGATTCAAGAATAGAATCTTAGGCGGATCAAATTGTTAGATACTCTACATTTAATCATTATCTACTGAATAATAATTATTACTGAAATAATGCTTATTAAATGATTTTTTTTAGGTCAGGCTCAACTGGCGCCCAACGTGGGACCTTACAATGTTATAAGTTGTTAAGTATGTACTTAATTTACGACAGTCGTAAATGTATGTCTATCCTATATATTCATCAATCTATGTTATTATATTCCATTTTACAAACGTATTGCCACTTTTCAAAAGAGGTAGATCTGAAGAAACTAGGTTCACCTTATCACCATGTTGGGCTCCAAGTATGTAAATGAGGTATTAATCCTTTTTTTTCTTTTCTTTTGTGTTGTAGTTTGTAGTTTAAATATGGTATTATGAACATATCTAGTTTATGATTTAATTATTATGGTATAAAAAGTTATAGAAATATAAAAAAATATTATCTAAGCTATTTAAATGAATGTAGCTTTACGTATGTAATATTATTGAGATAATGTTGTGTAAAATTAATTGGTGATAGTTGAAATTGAAATTGGTTATGTAAAATAATTGGTTAATAGGTCATTGTAAATATGAATATACCATACAGGTAAATTAGCTTGGAGAAATTTTTGCGTTTGTAGTAGTGTATGGTCAGCAAATAAAAAAAAAACAACATTTTATTTTTAGTTTTCATTTTTTTAAAGGTAATATACGTTTGTGGCTGGAGCACACCAAATGCGTACACGTCTACGCATACGCACTGCGTACTAATACGGACGTGAAAATGTGTATCCACTGCATTGTAATCTATGGAACTGTATGAGGCAGACAAGCCAGTTCCAAACATTACAAGCAATGAATGCCGGTTTTCACTTCAGTGAAGACGTGTATGAATTAGGTGTTCTCCGGCCATAAATGTTTTATTCTAATAATTCATCAACCCCAGGCATATCACAATCATCCCCATCCTCGCTTTCATCAGATGAATTATTTAAATTAATTATGATTCGTTCTGATATTGTGTCTAAAGCTGCGTCTCTACCCTGATATTTGTTTTCCTCCTCAATATCATTAAGACAAACTTTTCTCCATTCCTCTACAGTTATGGCGTTCATTTTTTCTTCAGCTAATGACATTATAACCTTCATATTCATTGCGATATTCTTTTTTGCGACATATGTTTTCACTATCCCCCATATATTTTCTATAGAATTAAACTCCGGATGGTATGGTGGTAAACGCAGCACAGTATGACCGTGCTGTTGTAATATTTCGTCTATCTTGTACTCTACAAATCTCGCCTTGTTTTGCAGAATCAGTTCATATAATTGAGGCTTAAGCAACGTGGATGAATGCTCAATGTTTCAAAATGTCAGCCAGTCAATCATTTGCTGTTTTCTAGAATTACTATTCGGTGCAGGATTTTGTATTGAGTTATGATATGGTGCGTTGTCAACAACAACAACACTATTTGGTTGTAAGTTGGGTATTAATTGAGTTTGAATCCACCTTGAATAGTTGTCATAGTTCATATTGTCGTGGTAATCTCCACTTTTTTGGTTGACTTTAAACATAAGCAATGCATTTGGTATAAAGCCATCCATACCACCGGCATGAACAATGATTAAGCGGTTGCCTTTCGATATATGTTGCTTCAAACCTGAAGTGCTTCCATCTGACCAAGATTTCGAGAGTGTATGTGATGTATGTATATATGTTTCGTCGGTGTAAACAATTGGGCGGCGTTGTTCACGATATTCAGCAATTTTCATCAAATAATTAATTCGCAAGTATATAATTTCGTGTTTTTCCATAAGAAGTTTCCGGTTATCTTCTGTTTGCTTCCAATTAAAACCTAATGACATGACGTGTTTCCGTAACGTGCTAACACAACCTTTATAATCGATATCTTCTTTCAATTTTGCGTGCAATGTTTTCAAAGTGGGAACTTCTTTATTTGTGACGTGGAAGTCATGAATTGTTCTTCTGATAACTTGCTGATCAAAGTTATCGATTACTATTGTAGGTTTACGATTCGATTTCTTTTTAGGAGATTTAAATGTTACTTCCTGATCTGAAGGACGACATTTGCTTTCTGATACTACATTTCTGACGGATGCTATTGAAATTCCTGTTGATTTAGCAACTAATTGAGTGGGGGTCATAATACTGCTCGGGTTGTTATTACACTCATTTTCGAAATATTTGTACAAACAGTACAAAACGTCTTTAGTTTGAGAAGTCAAAGGCTTGCCTCGACCATGTTTTAACACTGGAGCCATTTTAAATTAACAATATAAAGTTACAACACTTACACACAAATTAAACACTTCAACAAATATTATAACAATAATAATAAACAATAACAACAATCAACAAATACAAAATTTAACAATTAAACTACGTAATAATTATAATTTTTGAATGAAATGTGTGCTTTATGTTCTAACGGTACCAAGCGACTGATGCCGGACTGCACGTGGTACCTGCGGACAGCGTAAACTGGTTTATTCTGGTTTTGTGCGTGTTTCCACTTTCCACTATCAAGTGCGAATTTATTTATTTGTTTTGTTTAGTCATTATTATGGTCAAAACTTTTTACCTATAGCTAAAGTACTATCATCTAAAGAACGACACGATATTTTATTGTTTCTCGGTAGTCGCCTTGTCGTTTGCTCAAGGACGTGAAATTGAATGTTTTTTTTTTTTTATAAAGTCAAAACCTTTTTCTTTAAAATAAAAACTTGTTTTTATTGAAAACAAAAATCAGAGTGTTGCTAGGGATAAGTATAAAATTAAATAGTAATGTTAGGATATCGAAACATTTTTGCATAGGCCAGAACGATATAGTGGAAACGCGCTCTAAGATCTGAGTAATATACACACCACTACATATGCGAAAATTTCTCGAGACTAATTTCACTGTATACCGTTTTTGGAATTGGAAAACGTCGTGAATTATATTTCATGGATTAGTAAGTTACTGAACACTTTTTGCCATGTTTTATGTCATGATAATGCTATCAATACTGAACGTTTGCCTGGAGCATCGTATAAAAGAGGTGTGCTCATATTCTAACAAGTGGAATGAGTGCGAGTAGTGGTGGTGGGAGAGAGGTACTCCAAATTTTCAAGTGTGGAATAAAATACAAATATTGTACAGTTCTCTTCCCCGTATGTCCCATGTCACTGATATAATGCCCATTGCAGTCAGCTGGCCGTGTTTACTGTCGAACGGAGAATAACCTTGTCTTCTGTTTCGGAAGAAGTAATGATACTCGAGATCTCATACACAGCAGCAACACATTTTATCAATGTGCCACCGATACCATAACTTGTAGCTGTGTTACCGCTGACAACGCCTCGGCCCAGTTACGCTGCGTCACAGACTTGCCCATGAGTAAATTGGGTAAATTAGCTATTGAATTGTGTGTGAAATGAAACGTTTAACAAAATGAATTCAAATTCTACATGGCAACGACATCCCGTTTAAAAGTTAAAAAGCTTTTAAAATTGCTAAATTAAAAAGTGACAAGATAAAAATGTTTATGCATGAAAAATAAATTGTGGTATTCGGGAATGTGACATTTATCATTCGGGATACAAGGACTCCAAAGAACCATTTTAGCTTTAAGTACTAGGAAAGACAGAAATCGCCAAAAGCGTTTCCCATATATATCAGCAAGAGAATAGAATTTCCACGATAGTTATACTTTTTTTTGGGTAGGAAGTCGGTAGAATTGACTGAAAAGTAAAAAAAAGAACTGTTTCCCACAAATTTCGCATTTGCTTAGAATATCTTTATATCCTTCTTAGTGTGAGCTGGGAAAAAAGTCTAATTATTCACGATTAGAAGATATTTGACTCGAAATTCTTAATTAATAACTAACACGAAGATTATTAGCTAGGTAGTAGTTAAGTAGGTATTGTATAATTATATATATCTAGTAGTAGGAGGTAAGACACGGTGGTATTTTCATCCTATTGAGCAGTCCGACTGGGGAAGTACCTCCACCCTACAGAATAGTTACTTCGTTTTGTGTTTCCAGCAGTGAGTAGGGTAGCCAGAGCTCACTGGATAGTCTGTGCTATCGGTGAGAAGACTAAAGGCTTGCCTTGACTGAGAGTACAGAAACTCTGTGCATACAGGGTCGGCAGCGCAAGTGTGACTAAATACTTTCTAACATTCTTGCATTCGACCTACATTAGTTTATTTAACTCGCACCCTGGGGACACTTTTATAAATTTATGTAACGAAATTATCTTCCTCAATTATAATTGTTACATAACGTAATCACGTTTTTATTCATCTCTCATGTCTCCCGCTAGCCGGTAGCCACAATTACATTTACATTAATATTTTTTTACAGTTACTTAGATTCACTATAAATTTAACTATAAAAGTTTTAAACGTTACAGAATTACCAAATTTATGAAGCCTGAGTTTTGGCACTGCTCATTTTTTCATTTTTTTGTGAATATGACTTCAGATCTTCAGAGCACGCCACTTCCACTGCAGGACAATCTCTATATCCTAGGCATGGATATTCGCTGCAAACTGAATAACAGAAATTACATCGAGAGCATCATCAAAACAGCCTCGCGGAAACTCGGACTCCTAAACAAAGTGAGACGTTTTTTCACGCCGGAGCAGCGGTGTCTTCTCTATAAGACACAAATTCGCTCCTGCGTGGAATACTGCTCACATCTCTGGGATGGCTCCGCGAAATACCTACTAGATGCTCTCGACAGGTTGCAGCGACGCGCGGTCCGAATTATTGGGAACCCTGAGGTCACGAACACCCTCGAGCCTTTGCAGATGCGTAGAGATATTGCTTCCTTGGCTGTATTTTACCGTCTCTACCACGGTGAGTGTTCTGACGAGCTCTTCCAACTAATCCCACCATCTCCTTTCCTACATAGGACAACACGTGCAGGCCTTAGATGTCACCCTCACACTGTGCAGAATATACGAGCAAGAACCAAGCGGTTCGGAGACTATTTTCTTTGCCGCACCACCAAGACCTGGAATTCATTACCAGCACACGTGTTTCCTTCTTCCTTTAGTCCCGGGGCCTTTAAGCGGGGCGTGAAAAAGCATCTGATGAGGCCGCCAAGCTGAGTGCCACCATTGTAGCACTTAGTGTCTGTAATGGTGACCCTCTTTCCTGAGACTTTGCCTTTAGCTTACCATCAGGCGAGGTGAGGTCAAGTTGGCGTGTCCTATATAAAAAAAAAAAAAAAAAAAAAAAAAAAGATCACCAAACACCGAAAATCATGAGGGCATTGAGCGAATAAATTATCCATTTTGTGATCAGAGAGGGTGGATTTTTTCCATAAAATCAACAAAAATAATGCATTTGGACTTTTCGGGGATGCCAAACACTACAATATTCGCATGGATTGCGCTACAATTATGTTAGATTATTTTTTACGAATGTAATTCCGACCGCTAGAAAGTTATAAAACTTATTTGAATTTCGCTCCACGTTGTTGAAGGTAGCAGGCTTGGACTTGTATTTCTATTTCTTTCTAATGTATTGCTTTTCACTCGCACGCATGGGAAGGCATGGACATCGATTGCGCATGTGCAAAGTTTTCATTTTCAGAGATATATTAGCTCTCAAGTCTTATGGTCTCCTGGTAGTCGAGGCAGCAAAAATCACCTATCGATCCGCGATAAGAAGCATGCGCACAATACTGGCTGTCTCATTTTAGCTCACTATTGATTTTTATTTATTGTCTTTGCACCAACTTGCAAGTGACGTCGGTTTGTGATATCAGCTAGTTGTTTATTTTGAATGACATCCCTAACTGACACTCCTGCAGTATCGTTTGTAGACCAAGTTATAGTTAATTAGGAACAAAATTATCATCATCTTCCTGTTAGCCCCGGTCGTGTCTAAGGCTCTCACGTTAGATACCAGAAATTCACCATGTAAAAATCCGTATGGAGGTACCGGAATGCTTTAAAGGTCCCATTCATACTGGCAAAACTAACTAGAAATTATCTTCTGACTATAGAATTGGTAAAACCAGTTGTTACCTTCACATATCTACAGTAACCTTTACGAGGACAGCTGTGCTCATGTGCAAATCACCGCAGACCCAATCAATAACCGTGTTTACGGCGCCAGATGACTAGGTGCTCATGAAATATAAAGAGCTAACCATATCTCTCACAGTATTGTCCAGAGGTGTGAGGGAGAGGCACTAGCTGTCTCATTACAGTTCTGTTGTCGAATATCGGAAGGAGGAAAATTATTCTTAATGCAGAAGTATTACATCTCAATTTAAGTTCAATAACGAAAATGTGTACTTGTTACTTTTATAACCTAGCTATACAAATATATGTGTACCATTGATGCAGGGATTACGTTCTTAAGAGACTATCTTACAATTATTATGAAGTATTGTGTGTGTGTGTGTATGAGTGCATGTGTGTGTGTGTGTGTGCGTTCCTTACGTTTTGTCCTTCTGGTGTGTATTATCTTGGTTTTAATGGAAAAAACTGCCATGTGCTCCTCCAACCTCTATAAAGAACCTCGTGCCATTAATTGAATTCTGAAAATTAATAATAATAATGGTTATATAATTTTATCTAACAAATGACTACACCAAATTGGATAACGTTTTTTTTAAGAATTCACTTATATTCTCTCCAATCCCCTTATATTTTTTGTGCACAAAACCCCCACGGTAACCCCCACCACTGGAGCCGGTAAGTGGTGTCGGACTTGAACCGACTAAAACGCACGCGACTGTTTGGGCCGCAGGCTACCGGAGATGAGATTATCTGAGATATGTCTTTCGCACCCCGGCAATCCCGCTAACCCTTTCAGGACAAGGTTTAAGAAAAATATTAACTACCTGTTCAAGTACATAATTAACTTACTTGAAGTCCTGCATCCCTAACATGAGGAGGAGGCCACCCATGACACGTCGCCATTCCTGTTTGTTCCGACGTAGTTCCTGCAACAATAAAACAAAACAATTCAAAATAACTTTATTACCATTAATAAATTTTGCATTACAGTTACAGTGTACACAGGTATAATAAATATGTTATAGTGCAAAATGTAACGATTGTTTTTAATGACTTATTAGTTGAATCTCTGCCATCCAAGCTAAGATTGAACTTGTGTTATGGATGACAGGACGGTCCTCTTAATAGCACAAGTTAATTACAAATTACGCACGGTAATTTTCACTTTTAGAGTAATAACAAAGAAAAGAAAATGTGTGTGTGTGTGTTCATATTTTACAGCATTGTTTTAAGTAATTTTTCGACCTCCTCGTAATTGTGTCATGTATTTAGTTACTACCTTTTTGCACTTATACCTATTTAAATCATAAACATTGCATTGTTTATTAATGGTTGTATGTAGTCGGTTTCCCAAGATCCAATAGTTATAAGATTATTGCATTGTTATTTGCTGTATCAATATCAAGATACATCTCGAGCCTCTAGCGAGGAATGAACCCGAATTACAGTGGCACGAATATGCCTCATTATCTAATTATGACTAAAATTTTGTTTCTTCGTAATCGATAAACTTTAAAACTAATAAATATATTTTTTTCAGGTTTGAATTATTATAAAGCTTTTTTATTCAGAATATCAGCAACTTTTTATTCCAGTACACTTACGGTGTCATGGCTTGTATTGTTATAACCGTTGAGATACTAGCATCTAGATGAAGAGTTTTCTGTATCTTTTTAAATACCTTCAAAGGTGACGATTCCTAGATTCGTCCATGTAATGGATTTTTTGTTAGGAAAAATAACCATTACTCTTTCAAGCCATTATCGATGACTCAATTTGAGTCCCATATCACAAAGCAATACTATAGAAAATTGAAACTATTGAGTAACCAATCGAATTAATATTTTTAATATCCATTGGAAAACGTTAAGAATTTATTATTTTTATTTATATTTTAACAAACAATAATAAAATTTTAAAATAAAACCTAATATTCTTTAACTTATAGCTACAAATAACAAAAATGCGTCGTTGAATTCCTTCGCATTCCATGTCTCTTGTGTTAGCGTTCCCAAATGACTGCAGACTTATTCTTCGACCTAAGAAAAGGCCAGCCTTCTGATCACGAGAAGCGTTGGCCCTACACTTGGCAATCTCCATGAAGAGATTGCGGGCGTTTGAACGGCACACGGCACAAATTTATAATCTTCGATGAGATTGAAGTAATTGCGCTGCATGAGAGCCTCTACAGAAGCAGCAGCGCGAACAAAGTCAGCTAAAGATCTAATCGGACGAATTAAATTAAACTTTTAGTTGATGTCTTTTGAAAGCAACAGTGAAATTGAGCACTTGGGTAGCATAAAATCGTAGGAGCAGATATTTTAAGAAAATGACAACAAAATATAAATGGGTGGTTCGGGGTTGATAGTAGGGTGGGTGTGCGAGAGTAGGAGGTAAAATTTCTTTAATCGATAAGTTGTACAATTGGCGGTTATAGTAATAGGAGTTCATACTATCGTAGAAGGTAGTTCTGTTTACATGTAAGCACGTGCTATTTATTTGTGATAAACTTGCTTTAATGTGTTGATTTCATCTCGCACTGGACATAAGGATTTTTGATATTGTCATTTTAATTGCAAGAATAACGATCTGTGGTTTATCGCTCAGATCTTCAGATATTTTTTGAACTTGAAAAGTCAGGGTAATGGAGAGGTGTGTAGGTTAAAAAAATCACTTTTTTAAAAACCAAGGTCAGCCAAAGGAATAAGAGAGCTTAATGCTTAACGCTATGAGGATGATAACTATAGATAGATAGTATCTGTTTTACATCTTTGGGTAGTAAAAATGTTATCCCTTTGTACAAAAGTAACGAAAATATTAATCAGTGCACTACATTAAGTTTCATTACATTTTACTGTCTTCACTTGTCAAAACTAATAATCTATACAACCTTAGGCACGTATTTCAGGACGATACTCAGTCCTGAATCTTGATTATTAAGTAGAGCTAAGCAAAGGTTGTATTCCAAATGGCAGTTGTAATGTTATTGTGAGAATCGATTCATGACTGAGTGTCATTAGAATACGGGCCTTAAACTCGTCAAAAAAGTAAACAAATTTCATTCATACGGTATTCGTAGTTATAAAAGACTTTCATCGATTGAACGGATTGTTGGAACCATATCGAGTTTGGAATCATTTTGTTCAGAGTTTTATTTCACACATCATGCAATAGCGAATTTACCCAATTTACTCATAGGCAAGTCTGTGACGCAGTGTAACAGGGCCGAGGCGTCGTCAGCGGTAACACAGCTACAAGTCATTGTATCGGTAGCTTATTAATAGAATATGCGGCTGGTGTGTATTTGGTCTCAAATATTATTTCTTCCTCCGACAAAGGGGACAAAGCTATTTTCCACTCAACAGTGAACATGGCCAGTTGACTGCATTAGGCATTATCTCAGTTATATGGGACATACGAGGAAGAGAACTGTGCAATGCATGCCGTCTGGTAATTCAGGCGAACGTTCAGTTTACGATAACAAATCATGACATAAAACATGGTATAAAGGGTCCAGGCTTACTAATACTTGAAATGTACTCCTTAACTTACCATCAAATAATAAGCAATAAGACCATTCAGTGTCAAAACACTGTTTCAAACTGCAAAAGAAAAAAAAGACACTATATTGCTGCTCAAATCTCGGGCCCTAAATCACAATTTGCTTGATCACAATAATACTTTTTATTGTGTGGTATTAGAGTTGATTATATTATTTTGAAGTGTTGCAGGTAAAAAAAAAAGTTACCGTTTTAATTATTGTTAAAATTGGGATTTAAGGTAACGCCAGCCTAAGTTTATCTTTTAACTAAGACAATATTTTTCACACAGATAGGGGCACGTCAATAAAAATTCACTGTCTAACGTATAAATATGAATATCTGTTTATATGACCTTTTTTTAAGGTATACAATGCCGTGTAAGCTATTTGCCATTTCTTGAAACGACACAGAATCGTAATAGTTTTCTTCATGGGAACCATTTCCTGATGTAAAACAGTAAAGTTTGCATCATTTTGTATAAAAACTAAATCGTTACAAACTCGAAGACTCTTTATTTGGGTTGAAAGTCTGCGATCATGAGCATTTGCGCTTATGAACATTTGCGTTAATGACCGTCTGCGATCATGAATTTTGCATATATGAAATTTCACTTTTATGACATTCTGCTCCGGATACAAACTATATCGACTAATAAAATGTAGATCTGATCCAGCGGATGACGTTGCAGCTTTTTTGTTTTTTTTTATATAGAACACGTCAATTAGACTTCTGATGGTAAACTGAGGCCAAGTCTCAGAAAAGAGGGTCACCATAACTTTCACATACCATGTGACAATGGTGACACTCAGCTTGACGGCCTCATCATATGCTTTTTCACAGTGCAGTATTTTTCTTGTCGATACTGTTTATAAATAGAACTATTATACTCTTTATTTGTAGGTTTTTGAAAATGAGCCCGCTACCATTTATTGTGCCTGCTGCCATATTTAAAAGCAATAAGACACTGAAAATTTTCTTAAGAGAATTCCTAACTGAGAAACCAACTTGAAAGTACAATGGCCTCACTTGCTACCGATGCGCCAATGAGGTATTTAGGTCACTCAGAACACCTCAGCGTGCATCGCACAGCGTAATATATGTTCATAAATCATTTATGGAAATTAAGTATTGCATTGTGATACAGATTTCCGAGTCTGCTGACCCACGAAGGCTGTTCACCCTGCGCCTCTTCGTGGCGGTGTCGAAATTCTCCTACACTGCAGCTTGGGACGCGACCTCGACGCCAGTGTGATGCGTGACCTCCAGGCAGACAGTTTCGCTAGGTTGGGGTGGCTTGTTTCTTTCATTGTTCATATAAATCCCATGAGTAGAGTGGAACTAAACTAAACTTTCCGGCTGACCTTCTTTCCGAAATTGGGGTAAATACTGTATATTTCCCCAGGTCCTGGTGTCCACAGGTTTTAAGCGACATCGCTGTCGGAATTTTAAGACTTTTATTATTATTCTAATCTAGAAAATTAATTATTATCAAAAATAAAGCTATAAAGGAGAGAGAGTCCTAGAAAGGAAGAGGTTCTCAATTTGTATATATATATATATTTTAAAGTTCATTCTGTGTTTCATTTAGATTAAATTTAATTACAAATCAGTATAATGTAAAGCGTGATTACTGCAGTGTAATTTACTGTAGTAATAATTAGGTAGTAAATTATCATCATCTTCGTATTAGCTACGGTCAGACATGAGCAATTTGCCATTTAAAAGCGCTTGTAAATATGGGATTCCAGGATTGCTTATGTCGTCCAATTTATACTGAAAATAAAATTGATTTGATGATTGATTGATCCTTATAAATTGGCAAATCCATCTACAAGTTACCTTCATGAGGACAGCTGCATGCTGGCAAAACTAACTAGAAATTATCTTCTGCTTATAGAATTGGTAAAACCTTCATATATCTACCATTACCTTTACGAGGACAGCTGTGCTCATGTGCAAATCACCAAAGTCCCAATCAATAACGGTGTTTACGTCGCCAGATGACTAGGCGCTCATGAAATATAAAGAGCCTACAATTTCTCTCACAGTATTGTCTACAGGTGTGAGGGAGAGGCACTCGCTGTCTCATTTACAGTTCTGTTGTCAAATATCGGAAGCAGAAAACTAATCTCTATGCAAAAGTATTAGATCTCAATTTAAGTTCAATAACGAAAATGTGTACGTATGTGTAGCTTCTATACCAATCTAGCTATAAAAATATCTGTATACCATTGAGGCAGGGATTTTGAGACGCAGCGGTATGAGCAGGTCCCAAGCATTATATTTAAAACAAAGTTCTTAGGAGACTAGCCATAACTTTTTTAAAATAATTCTGTACTGGTGTATGTGTGTTTCTTACGTTTTCTCTATCTGGTGTAAATGATCCTGTTTTTATGGGAAAAACTGCCATGTGCTCCTCCAACTTCATGGTGCCTCGAGGAACCTCGTGCCATAAATTCAATTTTGAAAATTTATAATAATAATAATGGTTGTATAGTTTTGTCTACCAAATGATATTGGTATTTTTTTAAAGAATTTTGCTAATATTCTCTATAACCCCCTTTTTTTTGTTCCACAAAATGCCCACGGATACCTCCACGAGCGGAGCCAGAGGGGGAGGTTATGTCAGACTTGAACCTGTTGCCGGAAATGGGATTATCTGTGACATATTCCTCGCACCCCGGCTGTCCCTCTAACGAACGGGTTAGAGGGACAGCCGGGGTTGGTATGAAAGAAAATAAAAAAAATCTAAACTACTAACTTTCAGAATATAATTGACTTACTTGAAGTCCTGCGTCCCTTACATGGGGAGGAGGCACGCCGATACGCCAGTCGGTTTTGGACTCCGAGTTCCTGCTTGCTCCAACGTAGTTACTGCAACAATATTTACAAGATTACTGCGTTATTATTTGCAGTATCCTTATCAAAAATAATCTAGAGCCTCATACTAGGACTGAATCCGTGTTATGGTAGCAAAAATATGCCTCATTATCTACACCATCATCATTATGACTAAAAATTTGTTTCATGATAATTGAGAAACTTTTAAACTAATGAACAAATTTTAGTATTTTTATAAAAATATTATAATATTCCCTCGTATGAATATTTTTTTAATATCAATAGGAAAATGTTAATGAGTCATTATAATTATTTACATATACAAAAAACAATAAACAATTAAAATAAAACTAAAATAACTCTATATAAAACCTATAACTAAAAAATAATTTAAATGTGTCGTAGAATTTCTTCGCATCGCATGCCTCTTGTAGTAGCGTTCCCAAAAGACTGCTTATATTTTGACCTACAAAGAGGCCTGCCTTCTGGTTACGCGAAACGCCCACCATACGCTTGGCAATCTCCGTGAAAGTTTGCGGGCGCTCGGACACCATGACCCAATTTCCGACTCCAAACGGTACAAATTCATAATCTCCGTTGAGAGCAGATATTTGTGCCGCTTAAAAGTCTCAGTAACTCGCTTAAAAACTGCGGTTGCTTAGTAGTATGGGTAATGGACTGCTGAGACGAGGTCTCGGGTTCAATCCCAGGGTTTTTCATGTAGCAATTGAATATTAAGTAGAGCTAAGCAATAGTTGTATTCCAAATGACAGTTATAACGTTATTGTGAGAATCGATTCACAACTGAGCGTCATTAGAATACGTGCCTTAAACTCGTCAAGAAAGAAAACAAAGTACGAAGTTCATTTGAAACAAATCAGAGGACACTTATTCGTTTCGTAATCTTTTCTGAAAAAGCAAAAGGAAGTCAAATCAGTTACTACGGCGTGGCGAGCTTTTGGGCTCAGAGTGTATACGAGGAAGTAGGGTATAAGAAATTATAATAATCAAATCATAGTACAACAGGGACTTAGGCTGGCTCCCTGCAAACCAGTTTACGCAGTAACTACGGACTCCCCATTTGTATTATTTCATTTCTTGTATATATACTAACATTCATAAAAAAAATCTATATCGCGTTTTAGGTTTCCCTTTAATAACAATTCACTGGCTGCATATTATTTTAGGATGAACATTTCATTGAAATAAGGAACTTAAATCCTTGTTTTTTAAATAAAAATATTGAAATTCGAGTCAGTAGTTTTTTTTCTAGATTGATAACAACGTTAAGTCAGTGGATCGTGAGAGCAGGACGACATCTGTTGCACGTTTTTACCCACAGGCTTCATTATCCCTCATACTGGCTGTATTAAGTGTGAGCACAGATGGTGCTGTAATAAATTATGATTGTGAAAGGCCCTCAGAGCAAGTAAAATTAATGATGTAGATTTCTTTTTAATACCACTTAAGTGGCAACAAACACACTGTCTTCCTGATGCAAAGTGCGTACCGTGCCCTGTGGATGTATGCAAATATCTTTTTAACATTCCTTAATATTTCATTTAGATTATGTATGTATTTTTAATTAAATGAAATTGAACGTACATTCCGTATTAACCGTATATGAAACAAAGATACATATACATAACAAGGGATTATGACTTTAAATTACTTCGGTCGTTTTAAATATATTAACGAAATAAATTGAATGAAACAAATACTCTTGTATAAAAAAAACATTTTGTACTAATTTCATAGCGCTATCTCGATTACTAAGCACAGTTTACTTAATGTGTTCTTCATGAAATAACTACGAAAATATTTGGTTCAAGATACTTTATAAAAATATTTTAGTGTTCTTATTTTATTAATTCTGCCACTCATTACCTTCTGACATGGTCTTTGTTCGAAATCAAATTGCCATTTTGCATATGAAATAAACAAAAAATGATATAATTAATAGACCCTTGAAATAAAACTAAGCTACATACAGCTACGTAGAACCGTAGATGTGCTACGGTGCTACGTAGCTATGTTTGTGTATGTAAATATTGCTACGCGTGTTGAATTTAGCAGTATGCATTTCTTTATACTGTACAATTATTTTTTTTAATTTATTTTTAAATTATTGTATTGTCATAGGAATACATTGCTACAGTCTACCTATTCGCCACCATCATCTCACGGCAGATTTTAAGGCAAAGGTAAGAAAATCTATATCTAATTTAGTAGCTCACAAGAGGTTGATTCTTGCCTGTGCTCGCCGCCGTCCCGTCTTGTTTGACTGCGTGGAAAGTTTATAAATAAAAATAACTTAATTGTTACGCCATTAATTTTTTCTAAATATGAGGTCAAATTTTTTTAGCCACCTTCTTTTTTTTTACAAGTGCATATTAGTAATTGCGTGTACATTATTTAAATATTAAATGATAATTAAATAGTAATTGAAATAACTGATTTACTTAGCTGAACCCCTCCAGCTTAATTAAATTGCTTGTGCTGGGAATGGATTCACGTCGGTTGGATGACCAGGGATTCAAACGTTTGACCTCTCAATTTAAAGAACGTCTTTTTTAACCATTTACCTAACAATGTTATTTTCACTGTTTTATAGTGATGATTTATCTTGTCTGTATGTTAATATTTAGGGTTTCGACCGTCTGTCTGTCTATCTGTCTGTCAAAACTTTTTTCTCAGGAATACGTGGAGGTTCATGTAGCATATACCGACTCCAATTGAGTGGCTTTTTTATGAAAAATTACTTTTGAGGCTTTGAAAAGCTTAACTAATTTTTTGTAATAACTTTTAGTGTAGAATTATACTTATGTCTGCAACAGTACTAGGGCAACATAGTCCAGTAGTAGCTGTTCGTTTTGATACTTGAGTTGAATAACCGGAGGTGTGTGGGTGTGGGCTTAGGGGGGCTCTACCCCTCACTAAGCCACGCCTCTGGGGATGGGGTCCTTCGGAAATGTCTGGCTTCTGTTTATGAATGAGATTCAATGTAAACTCCATCATGTTTATGGTATCCCAGTACTTGGGCGGCAAAGTTTCTCTTACCTGCTTGCTCTGAAAGACGATGTGAATTTTAAGTGCCAGGTATACGAGAATTGTTCTGTATATACATGCTTTTTTAGACTTAGCACGGACATTGAAAACCATTGTATATGTAAACTGATAATTAGATAAAGGGAAAACACATTAATACCAGACCCTGATTTATTAATGTAATCTAAGTATGGTAATTAGTTGTTAAAATAAAGAAACAATAATTAATTTATATATTTTTTTTTACAGAATACCGCAGCCACAACCGGGTCACAACACTAGGATAGGACCTAGTGTTGTGACCCGGTGGTAAAGGGTAGCTAAAGCTAAAGGTAGGAGAGTTTTTGTGGCCGAGGGCTTGGTCTGCTTTGTCTTCTGCACTGACTGACGAAACTCTCTGTGGTTATAGAGTCACCAACCTCACTTTTGGCAACCAATTATGGCCCACAGGCACCGTGCGTTTTAGTGGGTTCGAGCGGGGGGGATATCCGTGGGGATTTTATCGCCCGTAATAAAAAAGGATTGGCATCGTGAGTGTGACTTCTCTGATGCTGCACACGTACATAGGCCACGGTAATCACTTTTTATCAGCTGGGCCGTGTGCTTATCTACCACCCATGTGGTATAAAAATTTGCTTTCGTGATCGTATACGTGATCATATTTTGTGTACAATATACATGCATGCGCGTGCAGCTACAGCAAAATTACATACATTATAATGTCAACGAATTGATAATAATCTCTTAAAAAGTCAGTTAAATATGTATAAGATAGAGTGAGAAATAGCGTGATAAGAAAACGATGTGGAGTGATAGAAGATGTAGTGATGAGAATTGAGAGAGGAATGTTGAGATGGTTTGGTCATGATGAAAGAATGAATGAAAGAAGACTAACGAAACAGGTGTATGAGGCGAGTGTGGATGGTACCGTCGGAAGGGGAAGACCTAGGCGCACATACCTGGACCAAATCGGGGAAGTTTTAGAAAAGGGGCAGGTCAGGAGTACTCTAAACCGACGAGCATGCATGAAGAATGTAATGAGAGTAAATGAAGCGAGAGTAGTATGTCAGGATCGTAGCAAATGGAGATCCGTGATCTCTGCCTACCCCTATGGGAGACAGGCGTGATTTTATGTATGTATGTATGTATGTAAATATGTAGTCCCTCGCTATTATTGGGTACTTTTATTTTTTAGGTCAAATAAATTATTTGAATGAACTTGAGGTGAGCAAGTACTGTCGTTCTAGTTACATTGTATTTGTTCAGCCAATCGAAAACCGCCACTCAACTATATCCATTGAATGAAATATTAAACCACTTGGTATGCTAACTTTTTAAATGGGGTAGAGAAAAAAAATTAGGTCAAGCGGAATTCGAACTCGCGATCTTTCTCTTACAGGGGGAATACTTTAACCACTGAGTCACCGAAATAGTACGGGTATATATACGAAGATTTAGTACAAGGTTCGATTCTATTTTTTTCTGGATATTAATAGTTAATTATTTCATTGTAAAGAAGTTTCAAGTATTACTGCTTTTCCTCATACAATTATCCATAGAACATTTTAACATACAACAATAACGGGAAGAAGAATCATTCCTAACCATTAAATACCCTTATTATACAGTTTACACTCACATCTACACCATCTGAGCTTCAAACATGCTCGATACACACACACATAAATCTAAAGTTTGTAAGCCAACATGTCAATTGTCACTCTCATTTAAATCAAACACAATATTATGACTTAAAAGTTAAAGTGACTTACATGAATTTACTTCCTGTAACTTCTTAGCGCTTCTTTTGCAATAACAATTTATCGCACTTTATGTCAATAAATACTAAAATTTTACTAGAAAAGCTTGCTGTCCGCAAATCTAGAACATCGCGGTATTTTCTCTTTGGCGTAATAACCACAGTTCATGCCAACCGATTTTCAAGTTTAAACAGTAGACGATGAAGTTGAAAATGGCTTGGAGTAGTAGCAGTATGCAGGAATATTTCCCATTGGAAAATTTTCAGTTGAAGCTCTTTTGGTACATGCGTTCCTAGTAATTTGGGCGCCGCGATCGTTTAGCTAGCTATACATCAATATTTGTGTAATTGGTGATTACGACAGGAATATAGAATTATACAGTATCTTCAGTAGCATCTGAAGCATTCAACTTCACGTCACGAGTCCGCTTTACCAGTCTGAATACGAAATTTGACTTCGATATTTCCCGTGAAGCGACTACCATCTGACCTCTACAACCCAATGGTGACAACGAAGCATTGCAGTTTAACAAGTTGCTGGACTTTTTAGGATTCCAACTACGTGTAGCGGATTCAAACTTAGACCAATAGCGTGTTCTTTGAGGCATAACAAGACTAATGCAAATACCCATATTCTATTGTACAAATATAAGCACTCAGCTGGGTTTGAACTCGAACCTCTCGTAAAGTAGCCGTGTTTACTTGTGTTAACTTGTGCATTGTTGGTTTTGAATACTGTGAAATATGTGATATTTTTTTCATTTATTGGTAAAATTAGGATAGAAAATATTATAAAAAAAGAATATATAGTTTAAGGTGGCATTTTTTCTAGGTAATTGATTAGTACCTCAAAAGTACCTAATTAACCGAAGAGCTGATACGTAATCTTCATGAACACGTCTTCAATAAACTCCCTCTGCTGCAACGGTTGCTGACAGTTGTTTAGATATGTTTAGTTTCTGTGGAACAATCAGAAAATATATTAGTTTCAATTTAAGTCAAGTAAAGTAGTTTCGTTTTCAGTTTCGTAAAGTGACTATTTTTCTAGCGTTGCAGCTGAGTACTGCTACGCCTAGGGATGCAGGTTTGATTTCCATAGAATTTAAATATTTATACAAATGATGTGATAATAATCGTAAAAGTTGTCTACATATCCTGACGTACCAAAGGCTTGTTCTGCTTCATTTAGGGACTGGGGAGTCAACTTGAACAATTTTTCATAAGTTAGAATATGCAAGGGTCAAAAGATCAATACGGACCGCAGTTTGTCTACTGTACTGACGGCACACAAACTCTCTGTTCATACAGTGTCCGCACTAATGGTGTTGTACACATCCAGAGGCCACAGTAACTACTATGCATCAGGTGCACCTTGTGCTTGTCTGACATCTAAATAGTTTAGAAAAGGAAAAAAAGAGTAGCCAAGTAGTAGTAATTTACACTCATGAAAAAGATATGTGCAGGACTCTTGACGCTGAGAGAATGCATGAAATGGCAACGAAAACTGTGCCTTAAATTCTTAGGTAAAGTCCATTGCTATGAGGTCGAAAGTCTGGTTCAACTCAAACAGTTCTAAAGATTAAAAATTAAACAAAATGCAAGGCTCTATGCTTTTTATATTTCAGTAAATATCATTCGTAAGCCGCGTAGTTCCCAGCAGAGTTGAATAAGGACCACCCATCTCTTTGCATGCGATGTCGTACAAGGAGACTAAGGGATAGGGCTATTTAATATCAGACAGATATATACAGCCAACAATAATGTGCGGTAGACGGCAATAGGCTCACTCCCTATTAAGTGGGAGCGAATTCAATGATTGGTGAAATGTAGGTGTTGGTTCACCTCTGCCTAACCCTCCGAAAATAAAGAAATGATTATATGTATGTATATGTATTCGTTTACCGAAATGAATAGCTATATGTGAATGTTGAAAACTATCCGATGCACATTGTACTAGAGCATCATGAACGTGATAGAGATTTAAAGTCGAATGTTATACGCACGCATAAGGTATTTTAAAGTGTGTGTGTGAATGCAATGTTTTCAATAGTGCAACCGCAAAGCCTCACACTCCTATGGGGCGGGACCTAACGGCGCAGCGGTACGGAGTTACTAGTAGTTCAGTGGAGTACCGGTAAAACATTTAAACACACATGATACTCAGTGGGCTATTCTAGGTGAGACTGTCACCTATGCCCCCAACCTCAAAACAAAAGAGAGCACTAGTGCCGCCAGTGTTATTTAACGCTACAGTCTACGCTGATGAGGTTAGGTTTGACATTCATAATTGCTCTTCATGTACATAAAATAAATAAATGAACCAATTTGTTTAATTCTTTGACATATACATTATATATATATTTTAGTATTGTTTGACGATTCGACCTGTACCTGCAGAATGATCTCGTTAATTTATTGTTATCATATAACGCTTAAGTTTAAAGTTAGTAAGATAATGGGTATATAAGGCTGACATCAGTATTAATAACACTGGAGAACATATTGTTTGATTATGTAGCTGGAATACTAATGGGTAAATATTTCAATATCTGCGTATTTCCACACTTTTCATACATAATTTCAAAAGTTCCGTAACTTAAAAGTAAAACAAGCAACTTTTACAGTCTGTCGACATTTTGTTATCAGACATTTTTATAAGATTCTGCCACATTTTGAAGCTACATAAATACAACTACTATCTATCATATTATAATGTAATTATTAACGCTATACATCCAGATCAAAAGAGAATAATTGTTGTAGAGTATTTTGCCAAAAGCTCAAGGATGAGAAGAAGTCCAAACGTACCTCTTATCCGAGATATTCTATCGCATTCAACTAAAACTGACTAGAAACATTTTGTATAAGTGGCGCTCTTATCATTTATACTCCACCCATTCAAACGTGCAAGAAAGGGACAGTAGAAAATTTATGAATAGAAATTGCTCTGTGTGAGAGAAGTGTTGGAACAAACACAGCGATACAGCGCGTAGAAAATTCTACCTCTTGGTCATTTATTAACTCCTGGTGTTCAGTGACCGAGACTGAGGTCATTGTGGCCAAAATACGACGGACTCAGTCCGGTCATGAAACGCCGCTGTACACGTTAACTATTTTTACGATTCCATCAGCTTAGACCATGACTAATAAAAAAATACACAGCTTGTACTGTGTAGAAAAATAAGTCAGGCATAATATTCTTAACTGGCAATAGTTCCATATTAAAGTCGTAGTTTGAAAAGTAAATTAATAACGTCTAAATAAGTTCGAGTCTCAAAAGAATTCATTCAATGTCCGGTATATCGTTTAACTTTTTCGTTTGTTAACATGTTCGGTTCATACTTAACCACGTCCCGTCTAATAGTTTAGTCACAAAATAACCGCCAAATGATAGGGAAAACATGAAACTTAGAGAGCTTATACTGTTTACACTTTCGCTTAGTTTTATGAAAGAGGGAGAGGACCGCGTGATAGACACGTTCAAACTAGCATCAACACCGCCTATAGACGACAGGCGTAAAATAAAGAGGACATAATTGTACAAACTGCTACAGATCAACATTGAAACATTGACCTTTGAAACAATTTGATCTCTATATTGTTCATTCGTTGTTATTTGTAGCAGTTTCTGCTACAGCTCTCTGTAGCGGAAACTGTGCTACGAAAGTTCTTATAGAGCACGAGTAGCATAAAACTTTATGTAATTTATTATTGCACATTTAATTTATAATCTATATTTTACTATTCCATAATTTACATACCTGGTCCATAAATGGTTGAAACATTTTTTTTTCGAAATTATTAATATTTAATTTTGTGGTTTATTCACTAATTAAATTCAGCCGCGTGGTCCCCGGCAGAGAAGTATTTGGATCACCCCATCTCTTACTTAGTACTTAGTAGCCATTAAGAGATATAACACCAGACAGATATATACAAAAATAGTGGCCGGAAGACGGCAATAGGCTCACCCTACATTATGTGGGACCGAATTTAATGATGGGTGAAATATGGGTGTTAATTCACCTCAGTCTGCCTAACCCTTCGGGGATAAAAGCGTGATTATATGTATGTATGTACGTAAATTGTATAAGAAAGTTGGTTTACCCACAAATCAATCAACAAATCAACTAACTAATTTATATATTTAAATTGAATTAATCCCGTTAAAATACGACGTTAGAGTCCCGCTTCAAAAATCATAGATGTTGAGTACGCTATATATTGTGTTCGCGCGAAAATACTAGGAAATTATAACTCAGAAGAGATTTAATGGATAGTGTGAATGCGAGAGCATGTCTGTCGTCGGAGTGCGGAGCAAGCAAATATCAAGCCTACCACTACGGCATTAAAGATCAGAATATCATTTTGTTATAAATTAGAATCTGTGTTACTCTCGTGTCAAGTTCAAGGTCTCGTCTGATAGAGACAGCAAATATTCTCTTTCACTCAACTACGTAAGCAGTGAATCAATAACAGGCAAGACATTTTAACGTTGGAGAAAAACTAAAACCTTCGCATCCTAACTTATAAAATATACAAAGAAACTTGACCTGGTTCGTTCATGTCAGTGCAGATTGGTATAAAAAGAAAAGCTTAAGATGCTGTGCTTGAAGGCACGTGGATTCGATCCCCGCTCAGTGGAAATATTTATATGCATGAACATGGGTTTTTGCATTAGTCTGGTCGTACCTTGGAGAGCACGCTAAGCCGGTTCCAGTTGCCATAAGAACATTTATGGCAGTCTTTACGGGTAGTTGAAACAAGTCTAGCTGCAATGCTTCGATATCGCGCTTTTGATTGTGGAGGTCAAATGGCCGTCGTCCCACGGAGAATACCGAAGCTCTGCAAAATTTGCATAAAAAATATAAATAATACAATTATCTCAATTGCCCTATCGAATCGATTAAGACAGGAAAAGAATTGAAACAGTTCAGGTGGGATTTGAACCCACAATATTTCCCTTACAGAAGGAATGCTCTGATTGTTCGAATCCCACCTGAACTGATTTATATTTTCCTATTATAACCGGGTTGAATAGTTAGCATACTAAATGCTTTAAAATTTCATTCAATGCGCAATCGAAGTTTTACAATTTTAGAAAATCTTCGATAAATTCACCACAGTTCCAAGGGAGTCCGTATATATGAGTACTGCGTAATCTGATACGTGTAGAAAGCCAGCCTTTACTTTTCTTTCCCTGTCTTTCATTATTTGGTTTGTTGTGATTGTATGACGCTCTCATACTCAATGACGTTACGTACCAGGTGCACTGACTTGCAGGTGATGTCCGCTTTGATCCTAAATGTGCTGGTAGCACCCTGTACAGTACACCTATCATATTCAAAAAAATTCTAAATTTTTTTCCCGAGTGTTCTCTCTAAGTAAATTACGTGTAGGATTTAAATTGATTAGTTGTCTTTGTATGTGCAACTGCTGCAAAAATTAAAACCTGCTCTAAAGTTCACGGGGCTGATTTGGTCTGCGAAGGTTTTAGGCCTATACACCACGTTTTCTAAATTAAATTAAAATAAATATTAGTATTTATCGATTAATGAAAATAACATACTTAATTAACTAAATTAGCCCCGTATAAATTCGACGTTGAAGTTCTGCTTAATAAATCATAGATGTTGAGTACGCTACATATAGTATTCCCGCAAAAATACTAGGAAGCTATGACTCAGAGGAGATTTAACAAATAGTGTGAATGCGACAGCATGTCTGTTCGTCGAAGTGCGGAGCAAGCAGATATCAAGCCTGCCACAATAGCATTAAAGATCAGAATGGCATTTTCTTATAAATTACCTAGCACCTGTGTTCCTCTCGTGTCAAGTTCAATGTCTCGCTGAGACAGCAAATATGTTCTTTCGCTCAACTACGTAAGAAGCGAATCAATAACTGGAAGGACATTTTAACGCTCGAGAAAAACAAAAGCTTCGCATTCAAACTTTTAAAATATTCATAGAAAAGTTAGGCGAAACTAGACCTGGTTCATTGATGTAACACTGATGCAAAGTGGTTACCGTAGCCTATGGACGTGTATTAGTATAAAAAGAAAAGCTTGGGATGGCAGCGTAGCGATAGTAAACGTGGTCGTTACGCAGAGTGCGTGGGTTCGATCCCCGCTCAGTGCAAATATTTGTATGCATGAATATGGGTATTTGCATTAGTCTGGTCATTCTTTGGAGAGCACGACAAGTCGGTTCCAGTTGCCATACAAACATCTATGGTTACGGGTAGTTGAGACCCTAAAAAATTCTACAACGGGTCTGGCTTCAATATCACCTTTTGATTGTGGAGGTAATATTGTAGTCGTCTCGTTGAAAATATCGAAGTTCTGCTAAATTTGCAATTAGACTGGTAATACGAACCCCAGACTCCAAGGTAAAAGCGTCTGATGGGACTAGGATTAATGTTTGGATGAAGAAGAATAGAAATAAAACTAATAGCAACGTGGAGGAGAGCGGAGGCCGTTACAAGTAAAGCTTCTAGCAGAGTTTGACATGACATATACTCCACCACAAGTACCAAAAAACTGACATCAAAAAACAAAATGGAGTATTCTAATTTCAAATCAATATTTATGAAAAGATAGTTTCAACCACTCTAACGGGGCAGCCTTTTGGGCACGTCACCAGTCGATATCAATTGAGAGGAATATGTTGACGCCTAAAAGTTTTAAATCCTATTTATATTAGTGTATTATATACATATTAGTGTATCGCAATAACTAGTTTTAAGATTAGATGATGACTATATGATGATGACATTCAGAATTTTCCATTTACGGTGAAACCACAAAAAAGAAGACTTAATTACTCAAACAGTAATGTAAAATCGCACTATATTTAAAAAAAATCCAATATAACTTTCCCTGGGGTTCACTCTAAATACGTTACGTGGTCCTGGTTTTAATTATTGATTTGTTGCCTTTGCGTGTGCAAATGCTATCTGGCAATCCAATAAAAATGTAATAAATGTAAATCCAATAAAGTCTGCTTTAAAACTCACGAGGCTGATTTGGTCTGCGGACGTTTTAGGCCTATAAACCACGATGTACTAAATTAATATGAGATAAATATTATGATTTATCGATTAATCAAATTAACGCACTTAATTAACTGAATTAACCCCGTTTATATTTGACGTTGAAGTCCCGCCTTAAAAACATAGATGTTGAGTACGCTACACATAGTATTCCCGCAAAAATACTAGGAACGTATGACTCAGAGGAGACTTGACGAATAGTGTAAATGCGACAGCATGTCTGTTGACGTCTGAGTGAAGAACAAACAAATATCAAGCCTACCAATACGGCATTAAAGATCAGAATGACAATTTTTTATAAGTTATCACTTGTGTCACTCTCGTGTCAAGTTCAAGGTCTCGTCTGATGGAGACAGCAAATATTCCTTTCGCTCAACTAACGTAAACGTACGTAAAGCGCGAATCAATAACAGGTAGGACATTTCAACGTCGGAGAGAAACAAAAACCTGTGCCTTCGAACTTTTAAAATATTCATAGAAAAGTTAGGAGAATCTTGACCTCGTTCGTTTACGTGAAACCAGATTTTGCATAAAAAGAAAAGTTTAAAATAGCAGCGTGGTAATGGTGAACTTTACCGCTGAGCAAGGGGCGAGATTTCGATGCCCGCTCAGTGCAAATATTTGTATGCATGAACATGGGTATTAGTCTGGTCGTACCTCGGAGAGCACGTAAAGCCGGTTCCAGTTGCCATACGAACATCTATGGCTGTCGTTATGAGTAGTTGGAACCCTTAACAGTCCGAAAACAAGTCTTGCTGTAATGCTTCGATATCGCGCTTTTGATTGTTTGAGGGTCTCCGTAGATGCCGCAGCAGCACAAGTGCAATCCGTTCTACTTGGAAGTTGGGAAGGGACAAGGGTGTCGACGCATGTTGCGCCCCACACCAAAGGCCTACCCTCCTCCAAGGCATCAAAGACATACCGTCTGGTCTCGTTGCCATCGTTGCGCACCAAACCAACTGGTTCAAGTATTGCTGGAACACCAGCGGTGACAAGAGCCCGGCAGATAATGACATTTAAATGTGCATAACGTGACATGCGGCCCGCGCTCCTGCCGCATGATAGGCTGTGATGCCCAAGGCTGTCGACTGCCTCACCACAGTGACATCGATGGGGAGAAACACAGGGAGCATCCAAACGAAGACAAGCTGCAATTCTAAAAGTTGTATCGTCCAACTTGATGCCAATGTTGAACGACGGAAGGGCCTGAAGCCACACAACAGATTCCCACTCTCCCATAGCTAGAAGGCGAGCACGCTATGCAACATTAGAGGACGTTTTCAGTAACTGTTGTCGTAATATGCTGCAAAACAGCTCATCCCACTGTCTCTGGGAGCACATTCTGGGAAAACATTTTCCAAACATTTATCGCTTCGAATTTACCTGGCACTTCGGAATAAACCAGTGTGGGTATCAAGATTTTCCTGGTTAATTCCTCTGTGCCATGAATCGAAGCTACAAAAGCTGGTAAACTTACATCGGAAATTTTACGAACACCGAGCCCACCCCAGCGCACCGGGAGCGATGCTTGGAGCCAGATCGGTAGTTCAAATCTTCATTCAAAATCTTGCATAGGGTATTTTGAATAATTTTGTCCAACTTACCTAAAAGTGCCAAATGTTAAAAAAATTGTGATGATCGTAAAGCATGAGTCAAGTTTAGGACGAAAAGACAATATCTGATAATGGTAAAAGCTGAATGTATATTAATTTGGAGGACTTCATTAAAATTTTGAATTTTACCCTCAATAAAGGCATCATAGGTTTGTTCAAGAATCAGGGCCCCTAGGAGACGGAGTGAACTTTTATCTAACACTTTTCAAATTAGGGGCCAAAACATTAAATATCGAAATTGCCAAAGATTTGGCAATATTACCGTTAAGAAAAATTTCACATTTTTAGGGGATTAGTTCTAAACCAATAGTTTTAAATTTGTCTTTCAGAAAAGCCAAATCTCGAAGCACTGTGTCTATATAGATCATATCCTAGAATACCGTCATCAAGATACCAGATGTTAAATTTCGAATTTCGTTGCCGAATGATTGGATGTATTGATAAACTGAAAATGAGTGGCCCATGAGAGTCCCCTTGTTGACACCCGACTCCCAACTCTAAAACATTTTCCTTAAATAGTATTTGGAAGGGTGTCTGTAGCACTGCCAAAGAAATTTGAAAATTTTCGGGGTTTCTAGCTTGGCCTGTGTCAACAAGGTATCCCTGTTAACTGAGTTAACAGGGATACCTTGTAAGGGCATGTACAGCAGCCTTGCAGCCCCCTTTAGACCCAAACCCGAGTTGTAGTGGCTGGAATTTGTTGGCCATATCTGTACTATAATATTTACAGCACCTTTTGGCTGCCGTACGCCTGTACGTACAACCTACGGCAATGGGACGAACGCCACCATCTTTTTTTTGCAATATCCATAAATTAGCGCCATAGAGGATATCAATAATGGCTTCGTTCACATTGCCGGATAACATTAAGTTCATCAAACCTATAAGCTCCTTCAAAAGTGCTTCAAAAGCTCCACTAGCATCCCCAACGCCCGGACTCAGAAGATCTTTCAGATATTGTGGAGTCAGGCCATTGAGGCCACCAGCAGAACCATTCCGGAAGGAGCCCACAGTCGATAACACGTGCTTGGCTCAGTCAGAAAGTTGGTGTCAGAATTTGGAGCATCGGGGAAGGCAAGGTGCTGGGTGCTTGCTCTTTAGATCTGCAAGAGTATCTGAAGTCAGTCTGCCAGATTTTGCGCAACTAAAGGTCTTGCACCACGGGGAATCCTCTTAAGAATTGGTATAGATTTTTTTATTTTGCAAGGTACTGCCAGAATGATATTTGGGGATTGGACAACTGTGGTGGCGTTGTTGTACTTGGAAGCACATTTTGGGGCTTATGTGCCCTCCCAAAATGTATTTTCAAACCACGCTCACTTTTAAAAAAACGAGCTTGAGTACAATGTAGGCAGCGTACTAAAGCATTTTGCGACGCAGAAAGCTGACTTCCGACTCTCAAAATTGCAGTAATGTTGTTATTATTTTCTTGGGACATAAAACTATTTAAAAATAATACTTGTCTTAGGTAAATATCTACCCGTACACACACATTTTTTTTTTATAAAAATTCGATGAAAACACTGAAAACAAACTATATAAACAGTCAAATCTGTTGCTACAGTGACAGTTGTCGTAGCACCGGGGCGGTGGCGTTGCTACCCATAAATCACGATAAGTGAACCCCTGCAAACTGCAGACTTTTTGAACTGTTTTCTGTGTTGATCGTTTGTATGGGTTGGCCTATTGCCCCAACTATACTACCAAGTTGACTTTGGGTGCTCCAAAGACCAGCAATTGGCCCAATATGTAACTCGATTTTCTGACGTTCTTTTTCTTTTCTAATATGGTTCGCTGGGTTTCTTGCTGATATCTTCTCAGCAGAACTAACCTACCGAACCAGCGAAAGAATCATTTTCCAATGGTTTATTTTTACATTATTTAATATTTCTATATTATTTCTTGACAATTGTAAAATTTTTTCAGGTGCCCAATAAATTTATACCTATTTTCTTCAAACTTCAAACTTTATTTCATGGAATATGGTATACATTAGATTTTGTGAGACATAGATAAAGGAACGTCATACTCTGCCGTGTGGCAGTTTTAATTTTATTCAGTTCAGTTCAGTTTGTTTATTTTGTCTTCGCTAATATTTTACCAACACTGAAAATATCGTAAACGACACACATATTGACTTTATTTAAAAATCTACTTGGCTAAATTAAATAAAAAGGCCTGGAATTCATTACCAGCTCACGTGTTTCCTTCTTCCTACAGTCCCGGGTCCTTTAAGCGGGGCGTGAAAAAGATATGATGAGGCCGTCAAGCTGAGTGTCACCATTGTCACACGGTATGTGTAAGTAATGGTGACCCTCTTTTCTGAGAGTTTGCCTTCAGCTTACCATCAGGCAAGGCGAAGTCTAATTGACGTGTTCTTTATAAAATAATAAATAAAGATAAATATGATGATTTATCGATTATTGAAATTAATATAATTAATTAACTGAATTAACCCTGTTTATATTTGTCGTCGAAGTCCCACATTAAAAATGTTGAATACGCTGTATATAGTACGAGTATTCCCGCAAAAATACTAGGAAATAATAACTTAGAAGAGATTTAATAAAGAGTGTAAATGCGACAGCATGTCTGTTGACTATTCGTCGGAGTGCGGAGCAAACCAATATCAAGCCTACCACTACGGCATTAAAGATCGGAATGGCATTTTCTTTAAATTAGCACCTGTGTTACTCTCGTGTCAAGTTCAAGGTCTCGTTTGATAGGGACGGCAAATATTTCCTTTCGCTCAACTACATAAACGAATCAATAACTGGTAGGAAGTTATAACGCTTGAAAAAAATAAAAGCCTTTGCATTCGAATTTTTAAAATATTCATAGAAAAGTTAGGAGAAACTTTGCGGGATGAATTTTCTTTCATACCGCACAGTGCGCACCGTCTCAGTTCGCAATGTGTGAGGATGAATTCGCTGCCTATGGCGAGAGGTGCGATGATAGAATGTAGCTGTGGGCATCATGTCAAACAATTCACCTGAGCACAAACCATTGTATAGGCGGTAGAACACACATAGCGAGGCAAAGTCCTTCCTAAGGCTAAGACGTTCCACACTACCTGTGAGTATAGGATGTCAACCAGCCTCAACGCCCATCTTCGCACCAAGTCAAAGGGGTCAAGTTGGTATGCAGGTGCTCCAGCAAAATGGTGACAGCAGTACTCCATGTGGGGCCGGACCTGTGCCTTATAAAGAAGGAGTTGCTACCCCGCAATGAAGTACCACTTCGCCCTGTTAAGTACTCCAAGTTGCCTTGATGCCAACTAAACTTTGTCCTCTAAATGACTACGGTACTGGACGTCACTCGTCGCTGGAGATTTCGACATCAAGGATCCCGATACTTGAGGAGATGGTAAGCGGTGTGCGCAGGAATTGCGGCGCTATAATGAATGGGGTTTCCTTAGCGGTGAATACACATACTTGTGTCTTAGTGGGGTTGAATTGGACTAGGTTTAGTCATCCCCAATTGGATACTCCAGAGAGAGTAGTCTCGATTTCAGACACAAGTTGTTCGCGACTCTTCTCCACCTCGGACTGAGGAATATTTGCACGGCCCATGTAACAAGTGTCCCTGGTACACTGTCGTCCGCATAGCAGTGAATGGAGCCATCAGACAGCATGTCATTAATATGCAGCAAAAACAAGGTTGGAGACAACACGGAGCCTTGTGGGATACCAGCGTTTATGTTCATGCGGTCCTAGCAGCTGCCGTCGACGATAGCTTGGATGCTTCTGTTGGACAAAAAGTGGTCCCTCAAGGAGTCCGTGGTACGGGATTCTTAAATGTGTTGGTAGCACCTTGTACTATACCACCTATCATATTCAAAATTTTCCCAATTTAATTTCTCCGGGTGTTCACTCTAAATATATTACGTGTTCCTGGTTTCAATTGATTAGTTGCCTTTGCGTGTGCAACTGCTATCTATTATTCCAATAAAAAATAAAGCTTGCTCTAAAGCTCACAAGGCTAATTTGGGCTCTGAAGGTTTTAGATCTATACACTAAGTTTTGCTAAATTATATAAAACAAATATTATGATTAATCGATTAATAAAAACAACATACTTTAAACCCCGTTTATATTTGACGCAGGAGTCCCGCTTCCAAAAATGATAGATGTTGAGTACGCTATATATATATTCCCGCAAAAATACTAGGAAGTTATGAGTACGAGGAGATTTAATGGATAGTGTGAATGCGACAGCATGTCTCTTGACTACTCGTCGGAGTTCAGAGCAAACCAATATCAAGCCTACCATTACGGCGTTAAAGATTGGAATGGCATTTTCTTTAAATTGTGTTACTCTCGTGTCAAGTTCAAGGTCTTGTCTGACAGGGACGGCAAATATTTCCTTTCACTCAACTACATAAACGAATCGATAACTGGTAGGACGTTTTAACGCTTGACAGAAAGAAAACCTTCGCATTAAGTATTTATAGAAAAGTTAGAAAAAAATTGACCTGGTTCGCTTATGTGAGTGCAGATTGGTATAAAAAGAAAAGCATGAAATAGCAGCAGGGGTTCGAAACCGAAAACTCTGCGTAGCGGCCATTCAGAGTTCGCGGTTTCGAACACCGATCAGTGCAAATATTTGTATACATGAATATGGGTTTTTACATTAGTCTGGTCGTACCTCGGAGAGCACGCTAAGTCGGTTCCAGTTGCCATATGAACATCCATGGCAATCGTTTCGGGTAGTTGGAGCCCCAAAAAATCCAATAACTAGTCAGATCATTACTCAACCAGTAATGTAAAAATCTAATGATTGTCTCAATTGCCCTATTGAATCGATTTAGATAGTAAAAACAAAATTCAACAGTTCAGGTGGTATTTGAACCCGCGATATTTCCCTTACGGAGGGGGGGGGGGGGCTCTGACTGTGGGAATCTAAAATCTACAAAGCTATTAAAATCGAGGAAGTAGACCACACTAAATTTTTAGGTATTATTCTGGATAAACATATAAATTGGAAAGCCCACATAAATAACATATGTAGCAAAATAAACAAATTTGTATATGTCTTGGCGAAGTTAAGTAGAATAACGTCGCAAATGACGGTTCTTAGCGCGTACCATGGTTATGTGGCCGCAGTTCTAAATTATGGCTTGATTCTTTGGGGGAACTCAACTGACATAAATAAGGCATTCATTGTTCAAAAAAAATGTGTCAGAGCGATTTGCGGTGTGGCCCCCTGGATATCTTGCAGACCTCTATTTCAATCACTTAAACTGTTAACCTTGCCCAGTATGTTTATATTTGAATGTGCAAAATTTGTCAGACTGAATAAGCACATCTTTACAACAGCAAAGGAGATGTACCCCAGAAACACACGCGACCCAGACAGAATAGTTTTATCTAAGGTACCAAAAACTGTTGTACATAAAAAGAATTGCCTGTCTATGTGTGGATATATTTATAATTGTGTACCTAGTGAAATCAAAGCTTTACCGTACAAGAAATTTATAAAAGCGTTAAAAGACTGGTTCTGTTACAGAGTTTTTATCCATAACCAGTAAAGAGTATAGATAAAAATGTGATTAGGTGGTTTAAAAAGCTTCCTTTTGACTTCGTATCATTTTGTACACCAAAGTGTATAGATAATAAGGAAAATTTGCATGCCCAATTTAGGCAGAACATGATGTACCTAGTCATAAGACACAATTTGTAACATCCTTATCACAATGTTCTAGCAAATAAAGATCTATTCTATTCTATAATCCCGGCTAAATCATTCAATTTAAGAAAGACTTCTATAAATTGGCCACAGTCCTGAAGAAGTCCGTAATTACTTCGTAATCTGGTACGTGTAGGAAGCTAGCCTAATCCCCTGTCTTTCATAATTTGATTTGTTGTGATTATATGAGAGCGACTCCCGTTGTGTTCCAGGTGCACCGACTTGCAGGTGACGTCGGCTTTGATCCTAACCTTGCGCCCTATACAGTACACCTATCATGTTCAAAAATTTTCCCAATTTTATTTTCCCGGGTGTTTACTGGGCTTCAATCGATTTGTTGCCTCTGCGTGTGCAGCAGCTATCTGGCATTCAAATAAACATTAAATCCAGCTCTAATAAAGCTTACGAGGCTGATTTGGGCTCCGAAGTATTTAGGAATATACACCACGTTTTACTAAATTAAATTAAAATAAACATTATGATTTATCGATGATTAATGAAAATAACAGGACATGTTTGCCACCACGAGTACCAAAAAACTAATATCAAAAACAAAATGGAGTATTCTAACTTCAAATCAATATTGAAGAAAAGATAGGTTTTGGTATTCTTTCTAACACAAATATGATTATTGGAACATTACACTCAACCACTCTAACGGGGCAATGCCGCTAGTCTTTGAGCATGTTACCAGTAGAAAATTGGGAGGAATTTCTTGACGCCTAAAAGTTATGCATCCTATTTTATATTCTTGTATAAATTAGTGAATCACAATAACTAGTTTAAGTATTATATTTTTAATAACAAGGTTATAATAAATACTTTGTCTACGGTACATAATAAAATATAAATAGTGCATTTTTTATTTACGGTGAAATCACAAAAATTAAAACTTTGTTACTCATACAGTAACACAAATTGAAATGAATATTTTTATTTCGCGATTAATGTGAATAGCATACTTTAAAGTGAATTAACCCCGTTTATATTCGACGTTGAATTCCCGCTTTAAAAATCATATATATTGAGTAGGCTATATATACATCTATGTATATAAAATATTCCCGCAAAAATACTAGGAAGTTATGACTCCAAGGAGATTTCATGGATAGTGTGAATGCGACAGCATGTCTGTTGACTATCTGTTGGAGTGCGGAGCAAACAAATATCAAGCCTACCACTACGGCATTAAAGATCAAAATGGCATTTATTTATAAATCAGCACCTTTGTTTCTCTCGTGTCAAGTTCAAGGTCTCGTCTGATGGAGACAGCAAATATTGTCTTTCGCTCAACTACGTAAGCAGCCAATAAGTGGCAGGATGTTTCAACGCTTAAGAAAAACAAAAACCTTCGCATTCGAACTTTTAAGATATTTATAGAAAAGTTCCTTGACCTGGTTCGTTCATGTGAGTGCAGATTGGTATAAAAAGAAAAGGTAGAGATGGCAGCGTGGCGATAGTGAACGTGGCCACTACGCAGAGTGCACGGGTTCGAACCCCGATCAGTGCAAATGTTTGTATGCATGGATATGGGTATTTGCATTAGTCTGGTCGTAACTCGGAGAGCATGCTAAAGCGGTTCCAGTTGCTATACGAACATCTATGGCTGTCGTTACGGTTAGTTTAACTCTAAAAAGTTTAACAACGGACCTAGCTTCAATATCGCATTTTGATCGTGGTGGTGAGATGTCAGTCGTCTCTCGATCATGAAATTCGCAATTACTCTGGTAAAGCGGACCCTAATCTCTAAGGTGAAAGCTTCTGATGTGACTTGGCTTAGCGCTGGGATGAAGAAGAATAAAAATAAAACTAATACCAACGTGGAGGAGAGCGGAGGCCGTTACAAGTAACGACGCTACCAACAGATGTTGACATGACAAGTTCGCCACCACTAGCACCAAAAAACTGACCTCGAAACAAAATGAAGCACTGTAATTTCTAATCAATAAAGATGATAAGTATCCTTTATCGCGGTGGCGCGCGTGACGCGCCTCCCCGTTTCCTGGGACGAGTTTGGGACTCTGTAGTCCCCACACCCGAGAAGAGGGCCAGATCGTGAGAGATGGCCCTGGGTCGGCCGGGGTGCGAGGGATATGCCTGTCAACCTCACCTTCGGCAACCAAAGCGACCCACAGGCGCCGTGCGTTTTAGTCGGTTCGAGTCCGACATAACCTCCTCCACCGGTTCCGGTGGGGAGGCATCCGTGGGGATTTTGCGCACGTAAAAAAAATAAAATAATTATCCTTTCTAATCACTCTCAACCACTTTTTTTTTACGTGCTCAAAATAGCCACGACGGCCTATCATATGCTTTTTCACGCCCAGCTTAAAGGACCCGGGACTGTAGGAAGAAAGAAACACATGTGCTGGTAATGAATTCCAGGCCTTAATGGTGCGACAGAGGAAAGAGTCACCGAACCGCTTGGTTCTTGATCGGATGTTCTGCACCGTGTGCGGATGACATCTAAGACATGCACGTGTTGTCCTCTGTAGGAAAGGGGAGGGTGGGACTAATTGTAATAGCTCATCAGAACGATAAAATACAGCCATGGACGCAACATCTCTACGCATCTGTAAAGGTTCTAGTTCTAGTAGGTTCTAGTTCGTGACCTTGGGATTCCCAATTATTTCACGAATTAGTAAGTTAAAGCCCATTTATACAATGTTTAAACCAATGATTTGTTGAAGTATCGTGTAATGCGGGCATGTTCATATTATGACGGTGGAATGAGTGCGGGTAATGGTGGCGGCAGAGTGGTACACGAGTATTCAAGTATGGGATAAAACACGTACATTTCATAATTCATTTCCCATGTTACAAGGAGTATACTTATTGCCGTCAGCTGGCGTTGTTTACTATTGTACCTCTGTTTTGGAAGAAGTAATGATACTCGAAACCTCCCACACAGCAGGCACAAATTCTATCAATGCGCCACCGACACAATAACTTGTGATTGTGTTACCACTGACGATGCGTCGGCCTAAGTTGCGCTGCGTCACAGACTTGCCTATCAGTAAATAGGGGAAATAAGCTATTGCATTGTGTTGGAAATGAAACGTTGAACAAAATGAATCCAAACTTGATATGACTACGATAACCCGTTTAAAGGATAAAAAACTTAAAATTACAAAAATAAAAAGTTACAAAAAATGTCGAACTCTCACTCTCCGGCTTCTTGTAAAGTCCGATTGTTTTGAAATTATCTTCTAACTATCATTATGTTTCTCACCGAGGACAAGTCGAACAAAGTTACAATCTGATATTAAAAATTAAATAATTGATGATATTTACATTTTGAGCAACATAAGTCTTGGTCAACCATAAGTTTTTTTTTATAATATCATGCAACATTGGATTGGACAGATTTAAATGTGAATTTGTACAAAAGCAGACCATTTGTGGCAATTACATATAATTAGGCATACCACTTTACACCCAGGTAATAGCTACCTACCTGTGGTAAAATGTGTGTGGTTTATAACACTAAATGAGTAAAACGGCAAGCATCATCTAGTCTTGAATTAAAATCATTAATACATCTATTTTTTTCAAGTCAAATAGTGCAATAACAACCGTAGGGCATATCAATTGTTCGCCGGTGATTGAGAGTGAGCCCATTGATGTTTATTAGATATATTTAAAAGCAACATGATACTGAGTCATAAACTACCTTAAATAAATCGGAACTAAGAGAGCAAACTCGGAAGCACAATATTGTCTTACTCAATACAGACGTGGCAAAGAGGCAGTCAAGCCGCTAAGAACACCTCAGCGCGCGTCTCGCTGCATCATAGGCTTATTCATAAACAATTTAAGTGAATATGTTATTGCATTGGATGTGAAATTAAATGCTTAATCAAATGAGTCCAAACACGATTTGTTTACGATAACCCGTTCAGAAATGTATAACTTACTACTACGAAATTATATGGTAGCACTGGTACTACTTTAACAGTACATTATTGTACAAATGTGAAAAGTCGGTAATAAATACTGAGACACATTTGTCTTAAGAGAGCCGAGGACGGTTATCACCAATACAAACGTGTATCATACGACGTATTAACACACAATAATACTAAAAAAACATTTTATCTACTCACATATTGAAATGTTAGCATTAAAAATAAAAAACAAATTTAATGATATTTTTTACGCACAGGATATAAAAAAATAAAGAAAAAAAATAGTTTTTTTTTCCTATTCAATACAAACTTCACCTGGACTCAAGGCGAATATGCAATTTTTCCTCATAGACTGTGGATGCGGAGCAATTAGCAATTGGATTTGGCGCTAAAAATAGCTTTAATTTTACGCAAATTATCAATTTCCATTGGAATGTAATGCTAACTATTTCTGAATGTTATAATGCTATTTATTTTTGAAATTAGATAAAATAGTGTATATTACGTTATTTGGATTATTTATTGCGATATTGCGATTATGATGCAGCAGGTTCATAACCTACTATTATCTAGTACCTACTTAGATAATAAGTTTATTTAGAAAAACAACTAGTAAATGTGCAGTCCGTAAAACGTAATTAACTGTTTACGATCGTATAGTTTTGTTTATTAAATACGTACAAGTTAAAGTTATCTATTTAAACACAAAGTTGCATAAAATTTGCAAGTAGTAGTAGTATATTAATTTATTTGTACTATTGAACATGATTCGTTTTGTATCGAAACTTTTTTAGAACAAAGTAACTCATACGTTGAGTAAAAAAATATCTCTGGGTACTATTTTATTCTACACATTGCATGGAAAACCCTATCACCTCACCGAGGGCGGCGTTGAAACAGCTGTGCATCAGGGTGAATGACCGCAGCTCACGATGCCCGGTGCAAAACGTTATCCGGTGCCAACAGCTCTACTCTCTCGTACTAGGACATCATAATTCTAATAGAGACTCGATGTAGCAGCTGCATCTACCTACGCTAGCTATATGTATTTGACAATGGTGTGCAACAAATGGAGTAGTGTGCATCAGGAGACCCCTCTACAGTTCCTTTTAACATTTCAATCATTTCATGTAAACCTAAACCATTCAGTAATTGTAGGGATTTTTGCGACTTACTACTTTATCTAAATCACCTACGGTATTACTTCTCACAAAACAATATTCAGTTAAGTTTGTTTTGTTTTTCTATGGTATTATAGACTTAATGTGTAAGTGATATGGTTGAAAATGCTAAGGGGCAGTAACAGCGATCCACCCTCACCCTCGCTTTGCAAACGTAACTACATCTCCTCAGGTTCATGTGTTCTTAGTACTGGGAGCAGGATTGCGTTGATGGCTAGCTTTGTATGATGTTGTACAACAAAACGCAATCCATCGGCACAAGGGAGTATGAGGAAGCTTAGGGAGTGAAAACTACTTCAAAAATTTATCACTGAAGTGATTAAAATTGCACATTTAACATATTTATTTACCTAACAGTATCTCAGAACTGAACTTGGGACCAATTTGGAGATTTACAGTTTCTTACCATTTATTTATAAACCTACCTCTATAATTTTACCCATTTTTTTCCTAAATAAATTTAGTTTTTACCATAGTCTAGGCAAAAGACTCGCGATTCTTCAAAAACAGTGAATAATACTCATTGTTTCAACTGAGTGATGAAAAAAGTTGAACTTTAAACATGGTGACCCTCTTTTCTGGGACTATGCCTTCAGCTTACCATCAGGCAAGGCGAAGTCTAATTGACGTGTTCGATATAAAAAAGAAGTATGCCAATACGGATTATAATAAGAAAATAGGAAAACGTACAAAGTTACACATTCTCGCTATAAAATTAATTGATTGATTCTTGATTCGTACCCGGGATATTTCCCTTACAGGGAGAATGCCCTGACTGTTCGTATCCCGCCTAAAGTGATTCAATTTTTTTACTATCATAATAGATTTGAATAGTTGGCATACTAAATGCTTTAAGATTTCATTCAATGCGCTATCGAAGCTTTTTGAATTTTTAGAAATCCTTCGATAAATTTGGCAAAGTCCCAAAGGAGTCCTTAATTACTGCGTAATCTGGTGCGGGTACGAAGCCAGCCTAATCTGTTCACCCCTGTCTTTCATAATTTGATTTGTTGCGATTGTATGAGAGCGACTCCCGTTGTGTTCCAGGTGCACTGATTTGCAGGTGACGTCAACTTTGATCCTAAATGTGTTGTTAGCGCCTTGTACAGTTCAACTATAAACAACTTTAAATCACGGATAGGAAAATAGTACACAACCAAAACAAAATTTTATACTACAATAGATACTCAACATACATAGAAATTGAACATAAAGTAACAGTATTAAGCACGATTTAAAGCTGTGTGATGAAAACTGTGTAAAACTGTGTAAACTATCATATTCAAAAAATTCCCAATTAAATTTTCCCGGGTTTACTTTAAATTTAATATATTACGGGGTCTTGGTTTTAATTGATTTGTTGCCTTTGCGTGTACAACTGCCATCTAGCATTTCAATGAAAATTAAAGCCTGCTCTAAAGCTCACGAGGCTAATTTGGGCTCCGAAGGTTTTAGATCTATACACCAAGTTTTACTAAATTATATTAAAACAAATATTATGATTAATCGATTAATAAAAACAACATACTTTAAACTGAATCAACCCCATTTATATTCGACGTCGAAGTCCCGCTTTTAAAATCATAGATGTTGAGTACGCTATATATAGTACGAGTATTCCCGCAAAAATACTAGGAAATTATAACTCAGAAGATCATGTCAGTTGACTGTTCGTCGGAGTGCGGAGCAAGCCAATATCAAGTCTACCATTACGGCATTAAAGTTCAGAATGGAATTTTCTTTAAAATAAACACCTGTGTTCAATAAACGTACGTGTCAAGTTCAAGGTCTCGTCTGATAGAGACAGCAAATATTATCTTTCGCTCACCTACGTAAGGAGCGAATCAATAACTGGCAAGATATTTCAACGCTTGAGAAAAACAAAAACCTTCGCATTCGAACTTTTAAAATATTCATAGGAAAGTTAGGAGAAACTTGACCTGGTTCGTTTATGTGAGTGCAGACTGCAGATTGGTATATAAAGAAAAGTTTGAGATAGCAGCGTGGAAATAGGAAACGTGGCTGCTAAGCAAGTGGCGCGATTTCGATGCCCGCTCAGTGCAAATATTTGTATGCATGAATATGGGTATTTTCATTAGTCTGGTCGTTCCTTTGAGAGCACGTTAAGTCGGTTCCAGTCGCCATACGGACATCTATGGCAGGCGTTACGAGTAGTTGGAAACCTAAACAGTCCAACAACTAAGCTAGTTGCAATGCTTCAATATCGCCTTTTGGTTGTGGAGGTCAGACGGCAGTCGTCTCACGCAGAATATCGAAGTTCTTTTTCGCAGTTAGTCTGGTAAAGCGGACTCCAGACTTCAAGGTTCAAAATCAAACGCTAAAAAGAAAAATAGAAAAAAAACTAATAGCAATGTGGAGGATAGCGGAAGCCGTTATTAGTGACGCTACCAACAGATGATGACATGACATGTTCGCTACCACTAGTACCAAAAAACTGAAATCAAAATCAAAATGGAGCATTCCATTTTCAAATCAATAAAGATGAAAAATTAGGTTTTAGTATCCTCACTGATACATAGGTTACACTAAAAGTTTCCGGAACTGGCCACTTACATAAACAATATTTAAAAATTTATTACAACATTTGAAAATAGAACTCTTTGGCTGTAGAATACAGTTTGTTTCATCTGACTGTCTTTTGTTTTTACCTTGTGGCGCCATTTAAAAAATTGTGTGTCTGCATCAACATGGATTTAACTCGGGTAAATTTTCGTAGTATGATTTTCTACGATTTTAAGTGTAATTTGACGGCTCAACAGAGCATCGCTCGGCTTGAAACAGCTTTTGGCGATGAAGCTCCATGCAAGACGACTGTTTATAGCTGGTTTGCAGAATTCAAGCGTGGTCGTATTAATCTCAGTGTCCAATCTCGCGATGGTCGGCCGTCCACCGCTGTGACCAACAAAAACATCGATGCTGTGCGCCGTATGATTGAAACAGACAGACATGTGACCTACCATGAAATTCGCGCATCCTTAGAAATAGGCATGAGTCAAATACAATCAATCCTACACAAACATTTGGGTGTGAGAAAGCTGTGCTCGCGGTGGATCCCACATAACTTGACCGAGGATCAAAAAACGGACCGCGTCACTTGGTGCAGTGCCATGCTTACCAGATTCAACGAAGGTGCGTCAAATTTGGTGTGGGACATAGTAACAGGTGACGAAACATGGATTTATTGCTACGATCCCAAAACAAAGCAGCAATCGAGCGTATGGGTCTTTCAAGATGAGCCGAAACCAACCAAAGTGGCGCGCGTGAAAAGTGCATCTAAGCGGATGATTGCTTCTTTTTTTAATAAAACTGGACACGTGGCTACTGTTGCTTTAGAAAATCGTCGTACTGTGAATAGTGACTGGTACACGACCATTTGTTTGCCGGAAGTTATTGACGAACTCCGTAAAAATAACCGTAAACGCCGTATCATCCTGCACCACGACAATGCTAGTTCTCACACGGCCAGACAGACAAACGACTTTTTGAAGGCGAAAAATGTAGAACTCATGAGTCATCCTGCATACAGTCCCGACCTGGCACCTTGTGACTTTTATCTGTTCCCAAAAATTAAGAACCAATCACGCGGCCAACGATTTTCATCACCAGAAGAGGCTGTCGAGGAGTATGAAAAACACGTTTCAGAGGTCACCACAGAGGAGTGGCACAAAAGTTTTCAAAACTGGTTTGATCGAATGAAAAAGTGCATAGACGCCAAGGGAGATTATTTTGAAAAACAATAAATTAATTTTGTACCTTTAATAGTATTTTTTCATATTCATTCCGGAAACTTATAGTGCGCCCCACGTATAACCAGATTGTTGGAAAATTACACTCAATCAGCCCAACGGGGCAATGCCGCCAGCCTTTTGGGCATGTTACCAGTCGACATCAATTGGGAGGAATTTTTCGACACCTAAAACTTTGGAATTCTATTCCATATTAGTGTACCACATTATCTAGTTTTAGTATTATATGTTTATAACAAGGTTATGAAGTATTATTCATATACGGTATTAACATATAAATAGTATGATGAAACCACAAAAGTAAAGGGATCATTACCCAACCAGTAATGTAAAAATCTAAGAACTGTCCAATTGCCCTATCGAATCGATTTAAATAGGAAAAAAAATTGAACAGATCAGGCGGGATTCGAACCCGTGATATTGCCCTTACAGGGGGGAGGGGGGGCTCTGACTGTTCGAATCCCGGCTGAACTGATTCAATTTCTTTCCTATCATAATCAAGTTGTATAGTTGGCATACTAAATGCTTTAAAATGTCATTCAATGCGCTATTGCGATGCGCAATTTGAGAAACTATTCGATAAATTTGCCACAGTCCTAAGGTAGTCCGTAACTACTGCGTAATATGGTGCGGGTAGGAAGCCAGTCTAATCTCCTGTCTTTCATAATTTGGTTTGTCGTAATTATATTATGAGAGCGATATGTGTTCTAGGTGCACCGACTTGCAGGTGATGTCAGCTTTGAACCTAAATGTGTTCGTAACGCCCTGTTCTATTAACAAGAAATTCCAATTTATTTATCCCGGATGTTCACTGGGCTTCAATCGATTTGTTGCCTTTGCGTGTGCAACTGCTATCTGGCATTCCAGTAAAAATTTAAAACCTGCTCTAAAGGTCACGAGGCTGACCACGTTTTACTAAATTAAATTGAACTAAATATTATGATTTGTCAATAAATGAAAATAACATACTCAATAAACTTTTTTTTATACAACTTAGGTGGCAGACACGCACACGGCCCACCTGATGGAAAATGGTTACCGTGACTTGTGTGTGCGTGACGTGACATGTGTGTAATACCAGTGGAGTCACATTCGTGCTGCCGACCCTGTAAGAACAGAGTTTTTATGTGCCCTCTCTTTTATGTCTCCTCTCTGGTCTTCCCACTGACAGCACAAAACCTCTCCAGTAAGCTCTGGCTACCCTACTCACCGCCGGGAACACAACACGAGGTTATTATAGCCGTGGTATATTCTGTAGTGTGGAGGTACTTCCCCAGTCGGACTGCTCAATTCGGACGAGAATACCGTCGTGACCTCCTTCTTCAGAACTTAACTGAGTTAACCCCGTTTATATTCGACGTTGAAGTCCCGCTTTAAAAATCATAGATGTTGAGTACGCTATATAATGTGTTGCCGCGAAAATACTAGGCAATTAGAACTCGGAAGAGATTCAATGGATAGTGTGAATGCAACAGCATGTCTATTGACTATTCGCCGGAGTGCGGAGCAAACAAATATCAAGCCTACCACTACGTCTTTAAAGATCAGAATGTCATTTTCTTATAAATTAGCGTTACTCTCTTGTCAAGTTCAAGGCCTCGTCCGACGGGGACAGCATTACCCAACATCATTACCCAACATCATTAGGTAAGCGAATCGATAACTGGTAGGACGTTTTAACGCTTGAGAGAAACGAAAACCTTCGCATTCAAACTAATAAAATATTTATAGAAAAGTTAGGAGAAAATTGACATGGTTCGTTCATGTCAGTGCAGATCGGTATAAAAAGAAAAGTTTGAGATATATATACGGTATTAAAATATAAATAATACATTGTTGATTTACGATGAAATCACAAAAAAGAAAAGAATACTCAACCAGTAATGTAAAATGAAAGGATTATCTCAATACCACTGTCGAATATTTTCAATTTTTATAAAGTTTTCGATAAATTTGACACGTTCCTCGGAAAATCCGTAGCTACTGCGTAAACTGGTGAGGGTAGAAAGTCAACCTAATTCCCGTTCTAAAATTTTAATAATCATAAAAAGAGCCATCCAGCAGTACCTACTTTGACTTGATTTTGCGTTTTTATATAAACCTTTTAAATGTTCGTACGTAATCAAATCAAGGAGAAAACTGCTATTTAACAAATCAAATATTTAAATAATATTTGTTTTTAAAAGAAAATTATTTTTAATGCAACTCAATTTACTATCCCCCTTGACTGTGATAGCTGCAAGCAATATACAATTATCAATCAATGAATATTGCCGTCCATTGAAGTGCTGGGCATGTAATAGCGTGATGATATAATATAACTTGAAACATTCGTCAATAAACGGACTATTTAACACAAAAATCTATTTAGAAGGAGTCTAGCCCCCAATGTGCAATATTCAACCATATTTGTAACGCGATTAAGTCAACACAACACAATTCTGCGAAAGTTTTGATAAATCATACATGTTATTTTGGTAGAATGAACCGTTTTTACTAAAATTCTTACAATTTCTGACATAATAGAGTAATTTTAATCACGGCAAAGGAGCGCTACATAATTTTCTTCGTATGTTCAGCAAAGTTGTAGAAATTATTTTAAGTTTTAAGCGCCATCAATCAACAGTATTTAACAGTATGAATACGTTATTGGATGTTGATCCCATGGGTTACGGGAGCGGGGTCACAATCTCACGCGAGTGAATCCTAAATGACAGTATTATTTGTAAACACCCCAGTGTGTGTGTGGTGTGGTTTTGCATGAAAGGAGTGATGACACTAAAGGATACTCATGAAGTATGGAAGGATGGAGACAAATCGTAGGCTGTAATCTCTGCCTACCCTAGAGGCAAATAGGCATTAGGGTAAATATGTATGTATGTGTGCAAGTTATATCAAATTATAATAAAATCACAATAAATATTGAATAAAAGGCAACGGACAAGGTTTATAACACATTAGAATATAAAAATGTACGTTCAAAGATGTTTATCATTGAGATTGGGCAAAAACACAAAGTTCCAAAGTTCGACAATTCCACAAGTACCAGGAGCTTAATAGTTCATAAGAGGTCATCAAAGCTGTAAACTCTGTCCCTTTTCAGAATGTTCTCGTTCGCTCTAACACGTTATGAAGAGGCGTAACGTGAATCGCACATGCGCATCCAAACCTCTACGAACTTTGTGACGAAGCGTTCGACAGTTGTGTCAAAGGACGTGACGTGTTACAAGTAACAACTTGCTGCTCAATGCGACGAAAATAAAATGTGTACAGTTTAGTTTTAGTTGTTTAGCTGTATGCCTAATGTAAGACAGATAGATATTAACATTAAAATGAATAATGAATATGTCCAAATAGTTAATACCACAGTTTTTCTTGGAATAACTCTAGAATAACCCCATTACAGTTTACTATCACATATAAGTATCACAGCCTTGGCAGGAAGACTTAGCTCAGCTGTCTATGCAATTAGACAGATAAGGTCACTGACTGATGAGAAAACTGCACGATTAGTTTATTTTATCTACTTTCATAGCGTTATGTCCTACGGTCTGCTGCTGTCGGGCTCAGCTGCCGATATTGAGACTATATTGGTACTATAGATACGAGCGATTAGACCTCGTGACTCGCTGAAAGAATAATTCAAAGAAATTAATATTTTTACAGTTGCTTCTCAGCACATTTACGATAATATATGAAAGTCCGAAAGAACCTAAATCTTCTCGAAAAAAATCTGACCTACATGATTATTTTAATACGAGAAACAAAAATAAACTAGTTTGTACCTGAACTTATGCTTCACAGTTGAATGGCACTGCTAGTTGGTAATTTGTTTGTAGACAGCTATATAAAAATATTTAATAAAATTCCTCAGGATTTGAAATTTAAAAAATAAATAAATTTAAAATAAAAGTGAAAAAATCTTTAATGAAAAAAGTTACTATGTATCTTGATGATGTAAATGCGTGGTCAACGTAAATCTCTAGCTTTCTCGCACAAAATAAATTACATAACTTAAGCAAAGTTAAAAAAGAAAGATAATCTAGTTCTAATATAGATTTTTGAGTTTCTTACTGGTATCTTCTCAGTAGAACTAACCTACCGAACCAGCGAAAGTATAATTTTCCAATGGTTTATTTTTACTTTATTCAATATTTTTAAAACATTTCTTGATATCTTTGTAAAATTCAGACGTTTATATGTAGTCCTTGTGTGCCTAAACTGAATGATTGAAATTGATTCATTGATTCTTTGAATTCAATTTTCACTCAGTTCAAATATTTGTGTGCATGAATATGTAGATGATCCCTTTATACACTACAAGAAATTTGTGAAACAGTTTGTATACAATTATTATTTAAGGTATCGTTATACAATATTAATATATATGTTATCCATGTGGCGATGGAGAAAGACTACAATTATCACCACCCCATTTCATATGACGGGTGTCGTAAGAAGTGACTCACAGAAAAGTACACAGACGATATCACTGCGAGAGAAGTAAAACTCTAAATAAAACCCTGCAACAACCCTTCTGGCCAGTGTGAAATCAGCAAGCCAAGCTGTCCGCGTACGAAGGCAACTCGGGCGTCGGAGGTCGATGAACGACCTCCGCCCCCCATGAGCGCCGGCCTGGGGGTGACAGGTGGAGCCGCCTGTCACCCTGGCAGCAGCAGGCCGCGGCGGTGGCGCGCCTCCCCGTTTCTAGGGACGAGTTGGGGACTCTGTAGTCCCCACACCTGAGAAGAGGGCCAGATCGTGAGAGATGGCCCTGGGTCGGCCGGGGTGCGAGGGATATGCCTGTCAACCTCACCTTCGGCAACCGAAGCGACCTACGGGCGGTGTGCTTTTTGGTCGGTTCGAGTTCGACATAACCACCTCCACCGGCTCCGGTGGCAAGGTATCCGTGGGGATTTTGCGCACGTAAAAAAAAAAAAAGTGTGGAATCAGTAGGTCTTAGCCTCTTTGAAGAGGCCTTATGCACGGCAGTGGACTGCGATAGACTAATTTATTGATCACAAAAATATTTATAATTTATACTACCAGTGTATCTTCTATTTATATAGGTATATGGTTGTTTGTCGCCTAATTGGTACAAAAAATAATAGTTTTATAGTTTTCATTCATATATTTGTCATTGATATTGTATAGATGTATTTTTGTTAATAACAACGCGCGTAGCTCTTTCTCAGAAAAAATGCAACATTGTGACTTAAAACCAATTTAACTTTTCTAACGGTAAAAATAACAAGAACTTGAAAATAAACTCTGACAAATCGTATTTCAATACAATCACTGACTATGCTGAAACTTTATAGCAGAAACTCAATCAATCAATCAATTAGAAACTAACGCCAAAGCAAAATAAGGTTGAAAATGGCGTGAGATGGTAGCCAGACAAAACTCTCCGAAGTTATGCATTCCTAATAGTCAACTTATACAATTGTGATGTGTGTGATGAGAGATGAGTACTAGGGCTGCATATCTGCTAAGAGCTTTATTGGAACTCGTGAAAATTACAGTTGGGCTACGTGCTCAGTCTACGTCGTAGATGTCGTAGCAATCTGTGTACTGGCGACTTACATAGCTGATTTTATTGTGAAATTACTTGTGCAGAGCACTGTGTGATCTGTTTATATGTTTAAAGGAAATAGTTTACGGGCGCGCGCGCTATTCAAAGAAATAGTGAAGCAAATAATCGACTCTTGCCGTGACCATAAAAAATAACACAAAAATACCTAAAGAAATTAAATACTGAGGCAAGCCACATTGTTCCATGAGAGAACTCCTTTTTCCTTTCAAAAAAGCACACCTTATCTTTACTAATATTCAAAATTTGATGAGTTTGTTTGTTTGTTTGAACGCTCTAATCTCGGGCACTAAAGGTTCAAATTAAAAAATCTCTTTTCATTTAATTGTCCGTTTATCGACAAAGGCTTTAAGCTATATATAATCACGCTACTATTTAAAGAAGCGGAGTAGTGATCATAAATCTCAACAATTTTTTTAGATTTCTATAGAAAAATTAAAAATATGAGCTCAAAGAAGTGAAATGAGGTTTCAAAAAGTGACACTGACGAAGCTGGGGCTAGTCAGCTGGTATTGTATGATCTAGTGTTAAAAATAGTGGAGTACACACACCTTCCCCTCGAGATTCAAGACGGATCTTTGTGACGTCACACCCATCTCGTAGACACACGGCGATAACCTAAAACACAATACATAGCTTATTAGTGACGTCGTAGCCTCTGTCTGACGGTCTACGACGCGTAGCAGCGTAGCGTGAGATCGTAGCTTTTTTTTGATTAACGTGAACACGTTCAATTTACAGTACAGAAAATTCCTATATGTGTATTATATCTTTTACAAGCCATTTAAACTATGTTCACTTATTGTGTAGCATGTCGTAGCGTGTCTTATAACTGACATTCTACGATACATTTCTAACATACCGCAAATATTACGATAATAATGTTTATATATTGCAACATCTGAATTCCATAGTATATAGCCGCGAGTTCTGCTATTGTATACATTCAGTTGCTATACCATCATTATCTTTATGTTAGTCCCGGTCACATCAGAGGCCTTCACCGACGACTCTATGGTCTAACAGTGATGCGGCCGTACTTCAACATTTTCCGTGTAGCGACTAACATTCCACTTTTACAAACCATTGGTGATATCAACGAATTGCAGTTTGACAAGTTATTGAACTTATAACGACTACTACTACCCGATACGACTGCCATAAATATTTGTATGTCAACCAGCACTACTGCTTAATGTGCTCTCCGAGGCACAAATATAGTATGGCCACTGCAAAAATACATATATTTTATGCATATTTTAAGTAGTACATGTCAATTTGACTTCAAATTGCCTAATGGTAAGCTCAAAGTAAAGTCACAGAAAAGAGAGTCACTATTACAGACTCGTGTCATGTCTGACACTTCATCAGATGCATTTTCACATCTCGCTTGAAGGACCCAGGACTATGGGAAGAAGGAAACACGTGAGCTGATAAGTAATTCCAGGCCTTTATAGTGCGGCATAGGAACATAGCGATTCTTGATGGAATATTCTGCACAAGACTAATGAATATATGCAGGTAACATCTAAGCCCTGCACGTGTTTTCTTGTGTACGAAAAGAGAGGAAATTGAACCCGCACCTAATGACATATACATATATACTATAGGTTAGAAATATTTTGTCATTATGTATAATTATATAAGTATAGATAAGTTTATATTATATATGTATATATTATACGAATATATATAAGTACCTAATATATTTAAAAGTATGTGTATGAATTTCTTATGTATTATAGTGTGTATGTATAATGTATGTATTATTATTGTGAAGATAGATAATATGACAATAAATTACCTCAATGTATCTCTGCATCACCCTAAGGTTGACTGTTAGATAATGCCTTTGGCATTAAGTCCGCCTTTGTACAAAGTTACTGTGCATTAAGTTGAATAATTAAAATAAATAAATTTACAGTGTTTTTTTTAAATAATTAAGCCTTACAATTGTGAAGAAAATAATAGATTTCTGAAAAAACATTGTGAAATGCATCGATAACATTCAAAATTTTCGCAACTGTGCATTGGAAGCCCTATTTGCATCGAAATTAACAAGTTCCTTCGTAATTATGGTGCTTGCAACAGCAGCAAAATATTGGAAACTCTAAAAGTAAACATGGTAAATGTCCCGATACCCTCAGACAGACCTTCAATACGAATTTGAATTTATGTTATAGGTGTATGGGTATCGCGTATACAGTCGTATACCAAAAGCTGTCATTTTAATGTTACAAATAGACACTCTTTTATTTATTTCTATAGGGTAAACTCAAACTATTATAATTATACTTGCTCTACGCATTGTGTACCAGGCGACCAAAGACGGCTAGGAGCTTCACGCCAGGCATGGGGTGAGTTGAAGCTCTGTAGCTCCGTTCCTTTCTAATGTATTGCTTTTTCACACATTCGCATTGTAAGGGGTGGTGGCAGGGCATACGCATGCGGGGAAGTCTTCATTCGTAGTGAGCCTGCTATCGCTCGTCAGAGCGATACGGATAACGGAAAGAATCGGACCTCCATTATCCCTATCACCTCTCCTAAATACACTATATACAATGACAAATGGATAGTGATCTCCGATATTTCTCTTCTGTGTTTTTTTTACTATATTTGTTGCTTAGATTTATTTTTTGATTATGAAACAACGTTAAACGTTGAAACTCAGTATCAAAAAGGCATTTACAGTTTCATTTTTTATTATCGCTCATCGTTGGACTACAAGATAATGCATTAAGTCCGCATGTACATCTTCCTTTATGTACTTGTGCATAAAGTTTAAAATAAATAAATTATATAAACCTCACTATATTTTAGTTAAGTTCATTCATATTTGGATAGCTTAAGGAAGACACCCTTTTAATTCCGGTGAACACTTGGAGATTATTGATTTATTTAAGGCGACTTAAAGATAGGACTATTTAACATCAGACAGATATATACAACCAGGACTCGCCCTCACTTGCATGGCTCGATTCAACAACACGAGAAGACGGCAATAGGCTCCCCCCTACTACGTGGGAAAGAATTCAATGATTGGTAAAATATGGCTGTTAATCCACCTCTGCCTAACCCTCCGGGAATAAAGGCATGATTATATGTATGTGTGTTTATAAAATATTAATAAAGTTGACATTTCACAAACAGATACTTTTGAATGAAACTCGGAGTACACCGAGCCTATCCAGACATAAGGGTGCTCCGTTATGAGCCTCTTTATTTTACTTACAGATACGCCTTTTCTCAGTGAGGTAAGTACAGACTACAGTCTGAATCTATCGAATAATAGATATACAATACAAATATTTATTTGGATACTTTGTTATAAGCACTGTCATTATTTGTATTGTATGGTGTAGTAGTAGTGTCCAAGTTAATATGTGATTGAGCTATGCAAAATAATAAAGAATGTAAAATATTTTAATGCCGAGATCAAAATTTTAATAAGGAATCTCTCTATTTGTGAAATTGCCTCGTTCGTAGACTTTGAAGTCAGTTAGTATAGTGATATACTCACTATACTAAGTGACTTCGAGTGCTACTAATTGAAACCGCAGGCTGCTATCGTAATCGTTGTAAATTTAATATTTGAAGGTCTTATTATTAATCACTGCGATTACTATTGGGGTAATTGAATATTGAATTTTCTGATATTAAATATTGACTACCCGGAAATCGAAACTAAATAACCTTAACTAGTAGCCTGTGCGGTGACCGAAATTCACCAAAAATTCTTTATTTGTCGTAGTTTATTTGTAAATAATTATATCACTGAGTAAACCTACATTTCTTTTTATTTCTTTTTTTAAAACCGTCAGCTATAAGCACTTAATATGCCGTAATTTGTTTAATCAGAGTCATACCTTTCTAGAAAGAATAATTTTCCAGGCTCCTCTTCGAATCAAGCAGGACACGTAGCTTGCGTTGTGTCGCCGATGTCAATATGACGCGGCCATTTCTGGAATCAAATTATATGAAAACGTTATTGGATGTTGATCCCATGGGTTACAGGAACGGGGCGAATCCACGGGCAACAGCTAATTAAATATAACTACTATGATGGCATTTAACTGAATGACAGTACAGTTGAAAAATACTGAGGCGGGCTTGCGTGAAAGGGGTAATACTAACAGGGGAAGCTCGAACCGCTGTAGCCTTGTGAAATGGGTAATCTCATCGGAGATTATGAATTTGTGCCGTTTGGAGTCGAGACTTTGGGGTCATGGGGTCCGAGCGCTCGCAACCTCTTCCGTGAGATTGCGAAGCGTATGGTCGACGCTTCTCGTGACCAGAAGGCTGACCTCTTTTTAGGTCAGAGAATAAGCATTGCCATACAACGTGGCAATGCTGCCAGTCTTCTGGGAACGCTACCACAAGAGGCATGCGATGCGGAGGAATTCTACGATGCATTTTAATTGTTCTTAGCTATAAGTTGTATAATATTTATTTTATTTGTATTGTATTTAATATTTATAAATTATTTCTGTACTGACAAATTATATTTTATTAAAACATAAATACACGAAACAAACTCGCGATCATGTCGCGTCAAACAACCTACTCCGCATCGTTCCCGGCGCAAAGGTGCCCATGATGCTGGCCGCGTTGCCCCGCTGAATCGCAATAGCCAACCTTTGCCCCAGGAACGAGCCGGATCGAAAGTCACCGCGTTGATCGTGGATATTCAGTTGCAGAAGTTAAGCTTTATAACAGCCACTGCCTACTGTGGAACTATCATAAAATTCCGCCATTTCGGAGAAAACCTTAAGCAAACAGACAGAGGACAGACAGACAATCATCTTAAAATTGCATTCTTGCTATAGATATTGCATATACATTCGTATGTAATCATTAATAAACTTTTCTTATGTTACAAACAGATACTCTATTATATATTTTATATAGATTCAAACTGCCTGGTTAGCACCAATTTATTACTAACTGTTATAATGGGTAGGAGTGAGGAGTGCACGTGAAAGGTATGCTCCATCGCCACATGGGGTACCAAGCTACCAGAGGTGGCTAAGAGCTACGTGTTAAGCTTGGGGCAAAACCCTGTATTTCTGTTACTTTCTAATATGTATTGCTTTTCACTCGCACGCATGGAAAGGCGTGGAAATTGATTGAGAATGCGCGAAGTCTTGATTTTTATAGATTTTATCTCTCAAGTCTTATGGTCTCCTGGTAGTCGAGGCAGGGAATACCACCTATCGATTCGCGACAAGAAGCATGCGCAAATACGGAATCTTACGTGAAGAGATTAACAGAAATTGTACATAATACAAACACACCTCTATCCCCGGAGGGTTAGACAGAGGTAAATTATCACCCACATACCGCCAATTTCAAAGCCTATTGCCGTATTCCGGGCACTATCGTTGGCTCTAGCTCAAGGATATCGGTCTGATGTTAAACAGTTCTATCTCTTAGTCGCCTTGTACGACACCGCGTGGGAAGAGATGGGGTGGTCCAAATTCTATTCTGCCGGGAACCATGCGGTTAAACAACAGAAACAAGACGTAGAATTATTCTGTGGAATATATAATTTAATATCTAATGGTAGTTTTATGAAATAGTTGAAACGAAAATATATTTGCTATATTTGCTAGAAGGTTGGACACGGCGGTATTTCTACCAAATACAGCACTCCGACTGGGGAAGTACTTCCGCCCTCCAGAATACCGCGGTTATAATAACTTCGTGTCATGTGCCCAGCGGTGAGTAGGGTAGCCAGAGCTCACTGGAGAATTTGTGCTGTCAGGGGGATGACTAAAAGCTTGTCCTGCTTTGTTCTCTACACTGACGGCACAGAAACTCTTTGCTTAGGGTCAGCAGCGCGAGTGTGGCTTCTCTGATGTTAAACACGTACATAGGCCACGGTAACCACTTGCCATCAGGTGGGCCGTGCGCATGTCTGCCACCTAAGTGGTAAAAAAAATGCAACATAAGCAATTAACATATAGAATTAAATTTATAATAAGCGAATGATAAATTAGATTGTCATTAAGATTATAACACACGGTAAATAAATTTCAAATATATAACCTGTAACTTAAAGCGCCACGAGGTTATAATCCCAGTACCTTCCCCCCACAAGTATGAAAGACAAGAGGAGAAAGGACACGATGGTATTACCGTCCAATTGAGCATACTGCGCAGAAACTCTTGTATTCACAGGGTTGTCAGCGTGAGTGCAACTCCCTTGATCTTGCACATGTCCATAGGCCACGGTAACCACTTTCCATCAGGTGGGCCGTGTGCTTTTCTGTCAGCCAAGTGGAATAAAAAAAGAAACAGTATAAAAGTTCGAGTGTAATAAATGCGAGATTTGGTATGGTAATAGAGGACAGGAATGAAAGCATGAAAAATCTACTTTAAAAAGCGAATAGTTAAACAGAATTAACTCTGAGAGGATTACGTTTGAGAAGCAGAAGACTAGCTTAGTTGCAAAGAGTAGGCACTCTTTGAAATATGCTGGATAAAAAAGTGAAGGCAACGGCATCATTAATAATATTACTTAATTCAATTGAGTTGTTCATAATTATTTATATTTTATTAGGAACATTAAAAAAAAGTAAATGTACTGAAAAATTCTAGAAAATCATTGCATTTAGATAACCAAATTTTTTTAAACGCTAGCTTTTAAGTAACAGACAAATATACCGCGATTATCAAGTGACATCTCAACAATTTTATTAAATATACACAGTTTGCATAGCCTACAAACGAATTGCCAGCTGTAAGTCTGAGTTTTGGTAATACAAGTTTATTTTTACTTCTCGTATTAAAATTATAGCAACCAATCCAACCAAAGACTTGGACTCTTAAGCATAAAGCTTAAGAGTTTAAGTCCGCTCCTCTGACCCAGCTGTTCATCTACTTGCAAGTGACTTTGGCTTGGACCCTAAATGTGCTAGTAGCGACTATTTATTGACTTGCAGTAGAGGTTGATTTGGACTTTAAATATGTTGGTAGCACCTTGTACACTCTTCAAATTAGCCTGGATGCTTCTGTTTACTCTAAATACAATTCATTGTTCTGGTTTCAATTAAGATTTCTCTATTAATGAAAATAAGAGCGTTAAAATTAACCCTGTTTATACTCGTCGGTGTAGCCCTACTTCAAAGCATAGATGTTGGGTACGCAATATATTTATATAGTATTCCCGCAAATATACCAGGCGAACAGAAGTTAAAAGACATTTAATTAAGAGTGCGAATGCGAGAGCATGTCTGATAATGGCTATACGTCTGAGCGCGGGGCAAATGAAAATGAACCTTACAACTACTATTTAAAAGCTCAGAATGGCAAATTTATATGTATTACTACCTGTGTTTATAAGTTCATTCATTCGTTTCAAGTTCAAGGTCGGATCTGAGGGAAACAGGATATATTTCATTTCACTCACGTGAGATATTCAGGCCATCTATTTTTAGAATTCTTATAGGAATGTTAGAATAACATTAATTGCCCTGGTTCGTTCATGTGAGTGCAGATTGGCACAAAAGCAAAACTTGACATAGTATTCCATGATAAAACCATTAGCAGTATGGAGGATAATCAACCGATGTCGAAATAATATGTTCGCCACAATTAGTACCAAAATGCTGACCTTGAAAACATACAAGGAACTTTCAAATTAATGATGATAAAAATGATATAAATATCCTTCCTGACACAATAAGATTATTTGAAAATGTTATATTACCGTAACTATTGTTTGGACACATTTATCGATCACATCAGTTTATAAACATTATAAGCTGGGGTATATTATTTTTTATGTAACCTATTTATTCACTTACTCATTCACAAATAAGGGTGAAATTACCATTTATCATCAGTCTGATGCACTAAACACAGGTGGAGCCGCTGAAATGGAACATAATCGTATATTTAGAATATAGATTATTTTATCATTTTAGTACTCATATTTGAAGCATAACTACACAATACGAAACCATGGTATATTTTTTTATGCATGTGTCAAGACACTTGTGTTAATTTTTTCTTTCTCTTAACTAAAATACGTATTATTCTAAAGAGAGGTCGGCCGGTCATAAACTATATGTTTTTGTTAGAGCGTCCACTTCAACTCTATGGGAATGATGGCTAAATCGAATTCTTGGGATATTCTAATTTTAAACACATGTATGCAAAAGACTGTTATGATGCTAATATTATTTACGTGAACGAGTGCAATATTACATATAACAATATATTGAGAATGTAATCATATTTGATATGGAATAGTATCATGATAAAGATGGTGGATTTTGATTATAATTAAGGCGTCATGTTACGCCACACATATTTGTAGGTTCATGCGAGTTTGACTCCATGGAATGATTAATCTTCGGATTAATCTAATAATTGGCACAAAGCATTACAAAATTACATCACAATAGAATTCTATAAAAAATAAATAAGAGCTCATCTTCACGACGAAAGCGCAAATACAGTATGTTTATACATACGTGCATGACCAGCTGGTTTATTATTTAGTTACCTACTGTATATTTGGTTTAGTATATCATATACCTACTATTGTTTTGCATGATTGATATTCTGTAGAATATAATCATAATTGATTATATTGCATGAAAGCATGTTATATCTGAATGTAAACATGAGCTTAAAATTAACTTGCACTGAATTCCTTTGTTGACATTGTAAAAAAAATCCTTTGATAAAAAAAGGACCCAAGCGTCCCCGCTCCCGCGCGGAGTCCACACTGGTATAAAAGGAAATCGGCTGATTTGCGAGACAGAGAGTTTGGTTCGATTAGTAGAAGCGCACAGACCATGCAACGATTTCATTAAATTATTCTAGCCGTATTACGCCAGTGTAATTTGTGAGAAAGTGGCAAAAGTTCGGTGTGCGGAAACTGTGTCGGAACAACGCGCTTTCTGAATTATTTCAGAAGGTTCCTAATTATTTATATACCTATTCCAATACACACAAATACCAAACATCCTTGAGACGTAGTGTTGATAAGTTCTTGTAGGTAAAGATTGCTTTAAATTTCGGGGCTGAGACTGGCCTTCGAAAGCGTCTCAATACCTTATCCTGGTCACCTAGGTTTCCGTGGTTTCGTTGTAGGAGAGTCTAAACGAAATCACTTCCCATTACCTTAGCTAGTTCACATTGTTGATTTACACAATTCACAACACACACATACACATAACTTCTAACTCACCTATTAAGGTTGGTAAGTCTTAATAGACCTAAGGTAAACACTAGGGCTCCTAGCTAGGTCTAGTTAGTTTTTCTGTTGCTACAGACATAGATTATAGGAATTCTATAAGAATTATAGGTGTGCACTGTAGGTACATTAAGTTTGAAGTGAATCTGTTACGTTATCTTTGTGTTAATATAATAACTGTTGGGGACATCATGGTATTCGTAAATTATATCTTGGATAGGTATAATACACAACTTGTAAAGAGATTGAGTTGGGGTTTGTTATTTCCACATTTGACTGTAGCTGGAAAGAATTTGCAGTTGAATTATGAATGCGAAAGGCTTTATTTAGTGAGATCTTATTTAACAGCATACATACTAAAGTGAACTATTTATGTCCTATTAGAATTACATTAATTATACTAGATCTCATCATTTATACCATACTGAGGCCTAAAATAGTAAAGTCATACATTTATCACCAACTGTTAGGATTCAATTTTGTGGCTCCTGGATCATTTTGATACAGTATTAGAGCAACTCTGATTGAAGATATCAACAAAATTCCAATCAGAGCAGTTTGTAAAGTGTAGCGGTCCATAAACCTGCCAAAACTTATCAAATTAATTATATATTCATTAGTAAATGACAGTCATTACAGCCGTGAAGGCATAATATCTCTTTTCATTGTTGAAATAATATTATATCACATTCAATCATTATTCTAATTGTTTTGGCATCGTTCATGAGATTCGTGAGGCGTTAAAGGGCTACTACATTTTATACTGGAACCAGAAGCCGAAAACTGAAGGATTACAGTATACAGTGGAGTTTAGTGGAGGTTTTACAAACTGAATTAAATTAATTGTGACGAAGTGGAGGAGAGCTTGATCTTTTGATCAACGCTATCAGTTCTTCGGAATTGATCATAATCTCGCTCTTCGGGGCTTGAGATTCATAATCTCGCTCTTCGGGGCTTGAGATTCTTAGTCTCGCTCTTCGGGGCTTGAGACATTTAATTGATCCGGATCACATATCACAAATCATATATGATATCTTCGACATTAAAGGCCTATATCAAATATACAGCTGAAAAAGATGCCACACAAAGTTCAAACTATCAAAGACCTATATTGAATCTAATATATATCTCATTTGAATGAAATATAAATCCACAGTCTTATCATCACACTATTCCGAACAGTTAAAAACTAAGTTAGAATAACGATTTAAACTGTAGTGTCAGAATTATTAAAGTAATGAATGATAGATATTGGGTCGGGTTTTAAAGATTAGGAAAATAGACGATCACAGCTATAAGTATCGTGGGATTACCCCGGTAGTTCCCGTTACACCGCCTGTCACCCTGGCAGAAGCAGACCGCGGCGGCGGCGCGCCTGACGCGGATCCCCGTTTCCGGGGACGAGTTGGGGACTCTGTAGTCCCCATACCCGAGAAGAGGACCAGATCGTGAGATGGCCCTGAGTCGGCCGGGGTGCGAGGGATATGCCTGTCAACCTCACCTTTGGCAACCAAAGCGACCCATAGGCGGCGTGCGTTTTAGTCGGTTCGAGTCCGACATAACCTCCTCCACCGGCTCCGGTGGGGAGGTATACGTGGGGATTTTGCGCATGTAAAAAAAAAAGAAAGGAGGCTGACAATTTCCATTCAATAATGTCCAATAGTATTTTAAATTGTTTTAGATTTGAAGTTATAACAGTGTATATTAGACAGTGACAACCAGTGACAGTCTCTACTTTCGCCATTTTACGGAATCGATAGTTTTATTTCAAGTTCATAACGAGTTTAATTAATTTTTCTTGTCATTTTCGCTTTAGACTAAAATTTCTACGAGTTTCAAAAAGTCTAATATGTTTTTTGTAATGATTCCCTCTTAAAATCCTTGCACGCGCGTAGTATAGTATAGTATAGGCTGTATGAAACCATTTTACTGTTAATTTTTCCATAAATCGAAACAACATAACATGATCACGCAGGATCGAAAACGATGTCCGTTGCCAAAAAATGTACTAGGATATCATAAACCTGATAGAGTTTCTATATCGAGGCCTCATGCACACACACACCACAAATAGATATGTGAGAAATTTATGTGAGTGCAATAAATTGAAGTGTGTGTGCATCAGGATGCCTCTCCCCTCCGTGAGGCGTGATAAAATGGTGCGCTGATGTCATCAAGATCTATTCATATATTATAATAAAGTACAAAGTACCAGCAAGGCAGTGCTGCTGAGGAGATGCATACAACACACGCGTCATATGTTTACATGGAATATGGATAACGTTTTTTAAACCGAAATACACATTAGTGAATGCATTTTCGCATATCATAATCAAATGATGAAAGCACTAGTCATAAATAATTAAAAAAATATATATTGAAATAGGGAATAATAAGGATGCAGTAAAGCCGCTCATGTATGTCTATTGTAGTTGATATTATGTATAATATTACTATACTAACACTACAATATAGTAACCAACTTATAAGTTAGCATGGCATGCCATGCTACCTTTTGGTGCAAATGTCATTTTAAATTAAAACTTTTAACTGTGGCCAGTCACGCACTATTCGTGCTACGAAGTTTCTACACAAAACTACTGCTTAGCACGTAGCAGTATTAATATCAAGGCTATATTAACCTCACCGCGGTAGCCTAGTGGTATGGGTAATGGACTGCTGAGACGAGGTCTCGGGTTCGATCCCAGGTTTTACCATGGCACACACCATTGACTTTAGATGCTTTTCGAAGTTATGTTTGTATTTATCGCAGTTTTATAAGTGTCTGTTAAGTGGTAATAGGCTCGCCACCTATTACATTGGAACCTCAACATTAACTGGCGAAATGTGGGTGCTAGCACCTCTGCCTACCCCTTCGGGGATATAGGCGTGAGTTTATGTTATATTAACCGATCGTAGTTTGTTCGTAGTATGTTTTTCGACCGGTATTACACCGGTCGAAACCAGGAAGGACCCTCTATCAATAACTATAACTTTACCCACAAATTATACAATAATCTGAAATACTATATAGCGTTCAAACGAAATGAAGTAAAAACAGTGAAAATAAATAACATATCAACGACTGAACTCTGTTTACCTAAACTACAGGCAAAGTTCCGGAATCAGAATGTATCAAAAAACTACACATACCCGTTGAAGTAGTTCCAACTCGACCTAGCAATGATGAGTACAATGAAACAAACAAAAGATACTTCAAAACATTCTATGTCTAAACAAGTCTCAGGTCATTCTGTGGTAACTTGTTCTATTTAATAACGACTATTAAATTAATTACACACATGCATACATATTAATCACGCCTTTATCCCTGGAGGGTTCGGTAGAGGTGAATTAACACCCACATTTTACTAATAATTGTATTCGGTCCCACGTAATAGTGGGTGAGCCTATTGTCGTATTCCGGGCACTATTGTTGACTCGAGCCATGCATCTGAGGCTGAGTCTGGTCTGTATATATCTGTCTGATAATAAACTGCCCTATCACTTAATCGCCTTGTACGACACCGCATGGGAAGAGATGGGGTGGCCCTAATTCTACACTGTCGGAAACCACACGGCATGAAAAATATGATGTTCAAATTACTTAAACATCATATTTTTAAAGTATTTAGTTACATAGTATAGATTAGATATCCATTGTAAATAAAATAAAAGAGTAGGTATCGTATATTAAGAATATAGATTATTGAATCATTTAAAACACATTGGAAGCATAAATACACAACTCAAAAATTGATAATACTAAAAAAATAAAATAACGACTATCATATTTTATTGGGGTTTGAAATATTATCCTTTGCGGGCACATGTACTGGAATATCATAACCACTATAGTGATTAAACTGTGCTGTTTCACTACAAATGTTGACCAGTATAGTGCTACTTTGAATTACTTTTAAATAGAGAGCACGTTTAGTAATATCACTGCTGTATTTTTTCCAAGCCGCATGGTTTACGGCAGAGTAGAATTTGAACCACCCCATGTCTTCCCATGCGTTGTCGTACATGGCAACTAAGGGACAGAGCTATTTAACATCAGACAGATATATACAGCCCAGACTCAGCCAGAGATGCATGGCTCGAGGCAACAATAGTGACCAGAAAACGGCAATAGGCTCACCCCCTATTACGTGGGACCGAATATAATGATGGTGAAATGTGAGTGTTAATTCACCTCTGCCTAACCCTCCGGGGATAAAGGCGTGATTACATGTGTATATGTATGTATTTTTCCAAGTGATAACAATATGGGGTTTTATAAGGTGGGCCGTAGAAGATTCCGACAGGGTCAGCAGCGCGAACGTGACGCCCCTGATGTTACACTGTCTACAAGCTATGTTAATTTCTTTCAATCAGGTGGGCTGTGTGTATGTCTGCCAAGTATGCGGAGCCCTCCTAAGATATTTGGGTCATGAGGTTTTCCTCTTAGGGGAACGGGAAACGAGGGGTGGTTCTAACTACAGTCGCTCCATAATGCAATCGAGCTGGCGCTCTGATGATTAATATTGCACTATGGAAGTAAAGTTTACCCACCAAATACGCAATATCAACCTATCAACTCATTTATCAAGACGTAAGTTTGTTTTATTTGAAGATATACCTCTGAGCGAACAAGCATGTGGATTTTCTTACTTACTAGAAAAGCTGTGTGCGTGTGGTTGTTATGAGCGTTAGTAAGCTATCTTACTAACGCTCACAACAACACAAATGTACGCAACTGCGAGCGCTGATTTCAAGTATAATAGAAACAACTAATCATATGCCGTCTCATAAGGCCATCTCGTTTACAACAATCACTCGAAACTCGCGAGTGAGTGAGACCAACAGCGGCTACCAATAACGACTTTCAGCGAAGCTTTTTCAGCCACGTGATGTGACACTCGAAGAACTTCGTAGTGAAGTATGCTCTCCTGGTACTCGTGCGGATGTTAACTTATTGCGGATTCCTCATAGCACAAACTCGGACTTATTTCGGGACGCTAAGGAAATACTTTAGCCACCTGATCATTACCACGTGCGACTCCATAAAGGTTTTAGTCGGGTCGCCGCATATATTTTACATGTAAACATACCTTAATCACGCCTTTATCCCCGGAGAGTTAGGCAGAGGTGAATTAATTATTTCATCCTATCCCTATCACTTAATCGCCTTGTATGACACCGCATGGGAAGAGATGGGGTGGTCCAAATTCTACTCTGCCCGGCTTATATTTTAAGTAAGATAATTTTCATGTACGTTATGAAATAAATCTTTATTCCAAATCTAAATAAATTATAATTAAAACGGGCCCAATCAAAATCTTTGGGATGAAGTTTATTAGATATAGGCATTAAAACACAGAAATATTAATAGGAACTTTTACCCTTGTTTTTACGGGAGCAAATGCCGTCTGACCCTTTAACCTCTAATAGTATAGGAGCTGGCAACGTTTTTGAGAGAGAATTTCAGGTCAGCTGGTTTTCTGATATGTTGTCCTTCTTACTCTTTCGGTTAGAGTCTGGGCCATCTGTCTGCTGGTAGCGGTTGCGATGATTACTGCGCATCCTACCTGTACACGTAATAATCCTGAATTTTTAAACAATTATTAAAAACTTGATTTTCATATTTTGGTCTTTAAATAGGTCTACCAGACATACATTTTTTATTGCCAGACATTTTTATTATTGTTAATCATGTGCCAAACGCCAATTTTTTATTTTTTTTTATAAAAAATTTAAACTATTTTTTAATGTCTGTAATTTTTATATTATGTTCCTTAAAGATAAAAAAGTCTAAAATTAATTTGCCAAACGTTAATCTATCAGAGGTGGCTAGGAGTTTCTTATAACGCGTACTGTGTTTTCACTAAAGGTATGGTTATAAATTGTATCTCTTTTCCTTTTTAATCTAGTGACTTCTCACTCCATCGCATTGAATGCAAATGGGGAGGGCTTGCGCATGCGTGTAAGTCTTCATTTGTAGAGAATCTCTTAACGCTCGTCAGAGCGGCACGGATAATGGAAGGAGATGGACCTTCCATTATCCCTGCCTAGGCTCCCAAATAACCTATCATCCCTAATGTGGGATAACCACAGAGGGCAGAATATGATTACATAAGGTCACAGTTAAATAGGGACCTCAGATAATATTTAGTGTTATGTGTGTGGCAAATGTATTTGGTTGCTTAGCATGCCGATTAATATTTTTTGATCGTAGACGCGAGACAACGACTTTGCGCATCTTACGCCAAAATCAAATCAAATCAAATCAAATCAAATTCATTTATTTGCTAGAACATGGTGTATAGAGGTGGTATAATAACAGTGTAGTTCGCTCATATTCTGCCATGTGATGGCGTGCAAATTTAGTACATTTGTCAATTTCTTAAATCTACATTAAATCTATTACCATTATGTATTTATTATTATTATTAATTAACATCATTATTTATGTTCAAGTGTCATTCTATAAATTTTTCATTTAAATATTCATGTACGTCATAATAATTTTTATTTAATAACATTTCAAACAGTGTCCTTTTAAATAATCTTACAGGTAGTTCAGCAACATTGTTCGGCAAATGATTATATATTTTTACACACATACAATACACATTTTTCTTAAATAACTCTAGTCTTATCAAAGGTAAACATAATTTATTCTTATGCCGAGTTCGACTGTTTTCTCTATCGCTGAACTTCTCAAACAATTCTATATGTTTTTTCACAAAAACACATATGTCTAAGATATAGAGACATGGTAGAGGCAGTATTTTGAGTCTTTTAAACAATGGCCTACAACTATCGAGAAAGTCTGCTCCACACATTGCACGAATACATTTTTTTTGTGCTTTGAAGACTCGATCGACATCTACGGAATTACCCCAGATTATGAGACCATATCTTATTATTGAAGATACGTACGCGTGATAGGCTGTAATAGCTGCCTCAATATTAACAGTTTGTCTAATTTTTTTCAATACGAAGACGAAGCGGTCTATTTTATGTAGTACTTTCTCTATGTGTGGTTTCCAGCTACAAAACTGATCCAACGTTATGCCTAAAAATACACACTCATTTGTATTGGAGAGCTTACAGTTTTCAAAACATATTTGAAGTTTGGGAGGGTTAGAGTTTACTGTTTGGAATTGAACTATATTTGTCTTGGTCATATTTATTTTTAAATTATTTTGCTTCAACCAATTTGTAATATCATTAAGTGCATTGTATATTTCATTTTCTAAATTTGTTTTATTGTCACCCTTAATTATTAGTGTCGTATCGTCTGCAAATAATATACAATTTTTGTTAGTCGCGTCAGGGAGATCATTGATGTACGTCAAGAACAGTAACGGTGCTAGTATACTCCCTTGGGGGGTCCCATAATTATTTTGTTTATATTCAGATCTAAACACTTTCTGATCAAATTTACAAATTCTTGATATTTCAACACTTTGTACTCTCTCCGTAAGGTAACTCCTGATCCATTCATTCGCATTTCCACGGATACCGTAGCAAGAAAGCTTATTTAATAGGGTCTCATGACAGACAAAATCAAAAGCCCTGGACATGTCTAGGAAAAGACCTACTATTTTAGATTTGTCATTAAGACTTTCCATTACCTGTTTAGTTAGTGAGAAGCATGCTAGTGTCGTAGAGTTAGCTTTTCTGAACCCAAATTGTTCATTCTTTAGGATGTCACATGATGTCAGAAAATTTTCTAATTTATTGTACATAACCCTTTCAAAAACTTTTGACAATATTGGAATCAGCGTTATTGGTCGATAATTACCCATGTCGGTTTTTGGTCCCCGTTTATAAAGAGGCTTAACGATAGATTTTTTGAGGCGTTCTGGGAACACTCCTTCTGTCAATGATAAATTTATAATGTATGTCAAGGGTTCTGTTAAGCTATTTGCGCATTGTTTTAATACCTTTGTACTGATTCCGTCATAGCCGGTTGAGTTAGAATTTTTTAAAGATTTAATTTTTTTGTAAATGTCAATTTCATTTATGGGTGTAAGGAAAATACTTTTAGGGTTTTGAGGTATTGTAGTCATAGAGGTTAGTGTATGTGTCACAGTGTCTTTAGTCGTGTTAGTCAAGGATATGTAGTAGTCATTAAATAGGTCAGATATTTGTTTTCCGTCATCGTAAAGCTTATTTTGAAATGTTATAGAGTCAATTTCAGAGTGTAATGTCCCGATATTAACTTTCTCCTTAATGAGTTCCCATGCGGCTCGGCTCTTATTTTTTGTGTTATTTATATATTTCAGACTACTTATTTGTTGAGCTTTGTGAATACATTTTTTTAATAGTCGGGTGTAATTTTCATAGACTCTTTTATTTCGCACCTTGTTATGATTACATAGTTGATATTTTAGGTATAGAGCTCTCTTTTTAATGCAGCATTTTTTTATACCCTTTGTTAGATACCTATTTTTAATAGTCTTTAATGTAGTCTTTACCTTGATCTCGGGAAAGCACAAATCATAGAATAGTATAATTGTGTCGTGGAAGGTACAAAATGCTTCATTTGTTGTTTTAGCAGTGTAAACGTCAGAAAAAGTCAAGTTTGATATACAGTCCTCGAATCTTTTTATATTTTCAGCACTAAGATCCCTCAAGCTTCTGAACCAGAAACTTGGAGTATCCTTAACCAGTTGGTTTGTTGGTAAATTGAATTGTATGGACTGTGCTAATGCGTGGTCTGAGAGTTTAAGGTAGTGCTGATTTGCATTAACCTCTTGTATATTGCTAACTATCAGATCCAAGCATGATTCCTGCCGTGTAGGAAGTAGGATATGACTTTTTAGATTGTTATTATTTAATATAGATTTTAATTCTTTAGATTTTATGTTAGTTTCAAGGGTGTTTCAGTGGCGAAAAGGGCACAAAAATTAATTTCTTGCCATAATCAGTAATGTTTATTAAGTATCTATAGTAGGTATATGAATTACTAGAGTAATTCTTAAGGGACATGAATTGTTCCCTTTAGCACGTATGCTGGTATGATCACACTAAATAAAGCTTTTCACGTTATTAAACGTTACACGTTCCGCGTAAGGTTCAACTGCAATCACTACTCAGCTACAATCAAACTATAAATATAGATTACGCCTGCCAATTTTATTTGGAAATAAAACCAAAACTAAATGAGTTCTTTTTTATTTTTGTATACTTAGAATCGTGCCCGACAATAGGCCCGGCAATAGGCTCACACTCTATTATATGGGACCGAATTCAATGTTTGGTGAAATGTGAGAGTTAATTCACCATTGCGTAACCCTGCAAGGATATAGGCGTGATTATATGTATGTATGTACTTAGAATTCTATTTTTAATGTAAATGTGTATTGCTTTAAAAAATTTGATTGATCCAAGGATTAAGGAAGAAGAAGAAAAGGACCACGGTAGCGTAGTGGTATGGGTAATGAACTGCTGAGACAAGGTCTCGGCTTTGATCCCAGGTTTTACCATGGCACATACCAATGACTTTTCGATGCTTTTCGAAGTTATGTGTGTATTTATCGCACGTTTATAAGTGCCCGGTTGATGACAATAGGCTCGCCACCTATTACATTGGGACCTAAACATAAACTGGCGAAATGTGGGTGCTAGCACCTCTGCCTACCCCTTCTGGGATATATATAATCAAATATGATATATTTTTTACAGACACTAAGTGCCACCATTGTAGCACTTAGTGTCTGTAATGGTGACCCACTTTCCTGAGACTTTGCCTTTAGCTTACCATCAGGCGAGGTGAGGTCAAGTTGGCGTGTCCTATATAAAAAAAAATAATAATAATGTATTGTTATATTTCATATTGCAATCGTTCACGTACATTACATCATAGCAGTTTTTTGCATACATGTGTTTAAAAATAGAATATACCAGGAATTCGTTTCAGAACTGCTCTCTGTCCGTTTCAACAGCGTAGGTATAAGTGGTGCCCACTATCACAAAATGAAAATTGGTGGGGGTTTTAAATATACCATAATACATGAAATATCAAAAGTCCCCATCGAATGGTCTTGTGCATTTTTTATTAAAGGTCAAAGGTCAAAATTGTTGTATTTTTTTTTACATTTTTCTTTTAAATGGCAAGTGGTTGGATACATGTTTTAGTACATGTAATTACCTATAAAATTAGTTTGATACTTCTTTTTGTACGCATCACCATATCAGAGAAATCATATTTTCAATATGAAAGTATTAAAATATGTTAATAACAATGTTATTCATTCTCATAGTAAGATTCATCAACGCAGAGCCCGAACCGCTGCTCCTATAAATTTGATATTTTGGCAGTGAATACTTATTATATTGCTAACATCCATCAAGAAAGGATTTTAGAACATTTTGTTTTTAAGGGACTATAATTAGGGATGAATAGGAATAAACTTCTATACAAATTTTCATCCTTTATTTTGCCTCCTTAGTAACAAAATCATACTAATCACAAAAGTGTACCAAAAGGGAATAAAAGCGAGATTTTTCAAAAAGTGTATCTACCGGGAAAGTGTATCTTAGGAGAATAAATCTTCACAAACTTAGTAGGAAATAGGATATTAGTGGGGTAAATCCGCGGGAACATCCATGGACATAACTTCTTCCACTTAAAAGAAATTTTAATGCCCGGATATTTTCGAAATTGTGACCCACATAAAAAAAATATATATATTTTGTAGGTAAAGACTTGATCTACAACTTTGTTCAACTTAATTTTGCGATAGTACTTGCTTTTTACGAGAAAAATGCGAGAGTACAATCCTTTCAGATAGCAGTAGCTTCATATATTTGAATTGCACCATCTCTATTTCAGACGTTTGAAATACGAGTATATATTCCACGCATTCAAAGTGTTTGTGTGTGTGTGTTTACGGACATCGGTACTCGTAGCTTTCTCGGCAATAACATGCAATATTATGAATTAAGAGCAATCCTTAGCGCTCCTTTTGCAATAACATTAATTGGCTCTTTATCTCAAAACTTTTAACTTTGTTCAAATAAATCCTCACAAAACACATTTTAATATCATCACTGATTTTATTGAAACGTAATAACATAAATTCAATCAGTAAGTATTACAAACTCACGCAGAAGCTAAATACCGAGATACAGTAGCCAGTAAGCTACACAACGTGAATTTGTAACAGTAGCGATAAAAACTCATGAAGTTATGTATGTCTATGTTTTTGAACGAAAAATAAACTTACGTTTTAGCTTTTACGTACCCGTAATTTTTGTATATGTTATTATTTTTATTCACTTATTACTTTTAGACATTTTTTCACTCGCCTATTACTGTTTTTTGTGCCTAGAACCATTTACATATAAAATTTAATACTTGATAAATTACCTGTTTGCTCTCTTTTTACAAGAGACATATATGGTTTTTTTGTTATAGCGTAAATGTAAGATTATACAATTGCTTTATGAGGATTTGCTTTGTGAGTAATGGATAACTTCCATAATAATTTAACATAACTTTTGAAAATCTATAACCACAATATCACCGCTATTAGTGACGTCGTAGATGTTGTCTCAATGCCTACGGCACGTAGCCGCGTAGCGTGAGACCGTAGCTTTCGTAGTTAAACGTGAACACGGTCAGATTACATACATACATATAATCATGCCTTTATTCCTGAAGGGTTAGGCAGAGGTGAATTAACATCCACATTTCACCAATCATTGTATTCGGTCCCACGTAATAGGGGGTGAGCCTATTGCTGTTAGCCATATCCCTTAGTTGCCTTGGACGACACCGCATGGGAAGAGATGGGGTGGTCCAAATTTTACACTGCCGGGAACCACATGTTGGATACGCAATATATTTATGTAGTATGCCCGCATATACGAGTATACTAGGCAAACAGAAGTTACATAACATTTAGTTAATAGTATAATTGAGAAAACGTGACTGATAGCTACGTCTGCGTGCGGAGCAAATAAATACTAAACCTACTACTACTAAATAAAATATTAGAATGGCCAATTTAAATGTATTAGCACTTGTGTTTGGTCACTCGTTTCAAGTTCAAGGTTCAGCCAGTAAAGTCAAATGAAATTGTACACTTATACACACACGGTCTGATTTATAGTGCAGTAAATATCTGTAATACATCGAGGCATACTTCTATGTATGGAAGTCGTTTAACAAGCTAGTCAAGTTATACTTACTAATTGTCTAGTATGTCATAGAATCGACATTCGACGATATACTCCTAATAGACTATACAGAATCTGAATTAAAAAAACGCTCTGTTCCACCTAGTTATATTGTAGTTACATTAATGTAACTAGTTGGACATTTTCATTCCAAGTAGTTACATTATTTAGAAATTTCATTTTAATGTAACTAATGCGACCGCTCTATTCTACCTAGTTACATCAATATAACTAGTACGACATTTTCATTCCAAGTAGTTACATTATTTAGAAATTTCATTTTAATGTAACTAATGCTACTATTGCTGCTATTATTCTCTCGAATAACGTCGTAAACAACATAAATTCTAAATTACTGTGTATTAAGCACGTACAAAACCCAAGATTTTGTCAAGAAAATGATTGACTGTTATGTCTCCTGATATTAATTGCAAACGCGTATTTAATACAAAATTATCCTTTTCTCGGTCAATTTTCCTGCGTTTTGGTTGAGCGCATGAATTGTATTTCTCAAATTGCCGTTTCCGAAGAGAGGAGACTAAAGCATCATCGAACAAACAATGTAAGAGGGTTAGCAGATTACCTCGGTTCTTATTTATTTTGGTATTAATGCTATAATTCCACCCCTCCACGGCATTGTTTGTTCGATGAAGCTCACCAAAGTTACACCACATCTTTACCAATTTTTCTTGAAGCCAAAATTTTTCCAAATAATTTTTAAATTTTTCTATTCCTTCTCCAACATCTAGTGGTATTTCACTCTTTAAATAATTCCAACCTGAAGAGATTTCCTCTTAGGGTAGATAAGCAAGACAACTGCACAGTAAAACTATTCTTCTTAACCTTTTATCTTTAAATATACCCAATTCCTTAGCTTTCCGTTTCAAACTATTGAAAAAATGGTAGTGAGAACAATATTTATATGCCTTAAAGCAGCAATTAATCCCTCTTCAAAATCGATCATTATTTTCTGAGGCTTCATCATTTATAAGTGGCCAGTACGTACATTTCCTCAATAAAGAGGTTGTCAGTATAAGTACTTACTAAGAGAGGTAGGGACATTGAATAGGTAATTGAACAAAAAAGTAGCATTAGTTACATTAAAATGAAATTTCTAAATAATGTAACTACTTGGAACGAAAATGTCGTACTAGTTATATTGATGTAACTAGGTGGAATAGAGCGGTCGCATTAGTTACATTAAAATGAAATTTCTAAATAATGTAACTACTTGGAATGAAAATGTCCAACTAGTTACATTAATGTAACTACAATATAACTAGGTGGAATAGAGCAAAAAAACAACATTTAGCAGCGATTTTTGTAAACCGTAAAATTAAGTGGTTCTACAGTCCATCAAATCTAAGAGGTACCGTTTGACGTTTCATATTTTTCAAACCGAAACAACTTTGTTCATACGTACATTATTCAGTTTCGATAACCTTTTTCATAAAACCATGAATTTAGAAAGATTTCATTATTGTATCTAAAAATGTACAATTCTTAATATCTAAATGTAATTGAAAACTTTCAAACAAAGCAAAATAACACATATTTACACAGTAAATAATTTCTAATAGTTATATTCTTGACCGCATTACAAAGTTACGTAGTTAGGTCACTGCACGTAGTGTTGCGACTCTTCGGATACACTTGTATGCAAAAAAATCGTTTACATATACGAAAAATCGAATGTATTATTTACAAATTACACTTGACAACCAAACAAATATTTTTTCATGTGAATGGGATTTATCTCACATATTACGATTACATAACTAAATAGTTATGTAATCGTAAAATATGAGATAAAACCCATTCACCAAAAATACGTATTTATAAATCAAATATATTTGCTTCTTTAAAAAGTTGTCGAAAGCGATTTGTCGATTTTTGATTTTCGCGCCCAAATAAGTCGGGGTTTCTCGCGCTAACGCTGTCGAAATAGTAAATGGAGTCAGGGATAGTGTTTTTTACATTTATTTTTGTGTATGATAGTATGGGTTTGCATATTACAGAGAAATAAACAAATTTTTAACAAGCACATCCATTGATTTTACAATTACAATTTTTTCTTCTAAGTCTTATTTCTACGTCTAAAACTAATAAAAATAAGGTATGTAGAACCCATTCACAAAAATGTTGTTGCCTGATGTTATAAATTAACGACGTTACTGCGCGACCGCATAATGCACTGAATACACAGATACCCTAAAATAAATTAATTTAATTATTTTTAGGTCAATAGGCAAAATCGCAGGTGTCCAAGTCTCTACAATTTTTTTTTTCTGGCAACACTGCCAACTACAAGCGCACGCGGTCCGCTCGGTCGGTTCGGCGTCAGCAGTCTCTCGCCATCTTGGAAGCTGACTGTGCGCGTACTTGCTTTCTCGTTTGTGTTTTACAATTTGTGACTTGGCTATTACTTTTCTGGACTGATCATTCTTTATCCGTTTACCTTGGCAATATTTATACTGGACTCCGAACTAAGCAAGTGTTTATTAATAATGTCGAAAAGAGGACGTACTTTGAACAGCCAGGCTCGTGAATTGGTGGTGAAATTACACGAGTATTTTGAGCGTGAATCTCAAAATGGTGGACTTCTACTGCCAGTTACACAAGTTCGGGATCGCGTCGGTGAAGCTCTCGGTATTGGTAGCCGCACCGTTGGCAAAATATTAAGTGAAAAATATGGGCCTTCGGGGAGTGACAGTAACGTACTTCACACACCGAAAAAACGAAAAAGAAATAAACCTGTGACAGGCATCGATGAATTCGATAGTCATGCTATTAGAAACCATATATACGGGTATTTTACAAGAGGCGAATTTCCAACATTGGCAAAGTTATGTGCAACTTTAAAAGATGCCGGGCTGTATAAGGGAAGCATAGAGTCGTTGAGAACGGTAATAACAGGAATTGGCTTCAGATACAAAAAAGTTGACAAACGAAAAATTGTTATGGAGCGACATGACATAATTATGCAGCGACTAACATTCCTGCGCGAAGTTAAACAAATTATAAACTGGGATAATGTAATATTTTTGGACGAAACTTGGCTAAATTCCAACCATTCTGTGCCGAAAACATGGACTGATGATTCTGAAGCTTCGTGCTCGAAGGTGCCGATAGGAAAAGGTGGACGCCTCATAATATGCCATGCTGGGTCAGCGTCTACAGGCTTCGTGGAAAACTCTTTATTAGCTTTCCAATCCAAAAGCACTAAAGAGTATCATGAAGAAATGGACGCAGTAAGGTTCCGAGAGTGGTTCTTAAATTTATTACAGAATATCCCTCCTAACAGCACACTTATAATGGATAATGCCCCATACCACTCTGTGCAAATTGATAAAGCACCTACGTCAGCCAATAAGAAAGCAGATTTGGTGGCATGGCTGCAAAGAAAAGGAGTGGATGCCGACATGTCACTATTAAAAGCTGAATTATTACAGTTAGTGAAATTGCATAAACCACCAAAACCGACATATGTAATTGACCAATTGGCCGAAGAGCACGGGCACAAAGTCATACGACTTCCTCCGTACCATTGCCAATATAATGCCATTGAACTGATTTGGGCCCAAGTTAAAGGTAATATTTTATAATATTATAATAATAACACGAGTACTTCTAACATTTATAATTTAAACAATGGTTTTCGTCTGCTATCAAATAGTTACATTATTGTTTTACAGGTTATGCAGCAAGACACAACACAAAACCACCCTTCAGTGTCAAGAAAATGGAAGGTTTATTAAAGGAAGCATGTGCCCAAGTTACACAGGAAGATTGGAGTAAAGTAGTACAAAAAACAAAGAAAATAATAATGGACGACTTCGAAAGAGACGTACACTTTGATAATGTAATGGACAATCAACTGGTCATTAATTTAAATGACGATGATGACGAAGACGACGATACTAGTACTAGTAGTGAATAAAAAAATATCCTAAACATTTCTTTTATTTAATTATAACAATTGATTTCTTAAAATTCGGATATTATAGTAATCGATCTCTTAAAGTTCGGATATTATAGTAATCGATTTTTTCATCCCATCCCTATCATTCAATTGTCAGAACTGTCAAACGGTACTTCTTAGATTTGACGGACTGTAATATATCATACTTTTTGTTTATTATTACGACTTTTTGTTAAATATACCTATTCTACTCAACCAATTGAAGTCAAACATGGTGTCAATAAGATTTATTTATCAAAAATAAAACGCACCACTGTTTGTGACAAAATAAAATTTAAAAGAATATGTTTAGAATCGTTGGTTTCAGATATTCCAAGCATACCGACTGTCCTACAGCTCGATTACAGTGCCATCTACTTGGAAGGAGGCGAACGTACTGCTGATCCCCAAGAATACGATCGCTCAGACCCGGGGACCCATAGTGCTGTGGAAGGTCTTCGAGTACATCATAAACAAACAGCTTATGCGTCACCTGGAGGATCACTCCTTTTAATAACCGGCAATATGGTTTCAGGCCGAAACGGTCCACGGGTAATCTTCTAACATGCATTATTCATCTTTGGAGTGCGGCTATTGACAAGCATGGCGAGTCACTGGCAATTAGTCAGTTATATCCGTTACAGTGGAAATACTATCAAAATCAGCCATTTCGGAGATCATACTGTACAAACAGATTGAAAACAAGCAGAAAATTATCTTAAAAATTGCTTTTGTATTAGAGGTATCGCGTATGCATCTGTATGTTTTAATTAGAAAGCTTATCTAAAGTTATAAGCAGACACTCTTTTATTTATTTCTACAGATAATACTCACTGCCTGGTTTGGGCAGGGCAACAATTTAGCTGTGAGGAGGGCACGTACAAAGAACGCTCATCGGCGCGTTACCAGGTAACCAGAGGCAGCTAGCAGTTACTTGGAACAGGCCTAAACCGGCTAGGAGCTACTTGGGATGGGGAAACACCCTGTAGCTCTATTGTTGTCTAATGTATTGCTTTTCACTCGCACCCATTGGAAGGCGTGGAAATCTATTGAGCATGCGCGAAGTTTTCATTTTTTAGTTATTTTATCTCTCAAGTCTTATGATCTCCTGGTAGTCGAAGCGGCAAATATTATCTATCGACTCGCGGCAAGAAGCATGCGCAGCACGGGCTGTCTCATTTTTGCTAGCTATCTAATGCACTATTAAAATTATAGCTATGCTAATAAATATCAAAAAACTGTTGTTTGTTTGTTTGAAAACACTAAAATCTGAATTTACCAGATTGAATTAAGACGTACAGTTTGTGTTGAATGGTCCGTTTACTGACAAAGATTTAAGGCTATATATCATTTAGCTGCAATTTAATGGAGCGGAGCAGGATTCAACAGCGAATCCGGCAGATTATTTACATACATTATTTGAATATTAAATATTACAGGTTCAAAGTAAAGAGATTAGACGAAATATACCACGCTGGGTTAGTCTATATACATTATTATTGCCTGCTTTATTAGTACCACAATAGCCGAGTGGTTTCCGGCACAGTAGAATTTGTACCACCCCATCTCTTCCCATGCGGTGTCGTACAAGGCGACTAAGAGATAAGACTGTTTAACATCAGACAGATATATACAGCCCAGACGCAGCCAGAGATGCATGGCTCGAGGCAACAATAGTGCCTTGAAAACGGCAATAGGCTCACCCACTATTACGTGGGACCCAATACAATGATGGTGAAATGTGGGTGTTAATTCACCTCTGCCTAAACCTCCGGGATGAACTCGTGATTATATGTATGTATGTACTTTATAATAATAATATTAATCACTTTATTTGTAAATCGTTTTTTTATATAAATCTCTTCATCTCTCGTTCATTCTAAAACCAAGTAATCTAACCTAAGTTAACACAGAGGCAGGTAGGCAGAGGTGGTAGCACCCACATTTCTTAAGTTTATGTTTAGGTCCCAATGTAATAGGTGGCGAGCTTATTGCCACTAACCGGGACAGTTATAAACTTGCGATAAAGCGAAAAGCATCGAAAAGTCATTGGTGTGTGCCATGATAAAACCTGAGATCGAACCTGAGACCTCGTCTCAGCAGTCCATTACTCATACCACTAGGCTACCATGGTAACTTTTATTATTATTATCGTAAACTGTACATTTTACAATAATATAATGAACTGTAAAGTGAAACTATCTTATGACAAATAGTTTTAAAGTTATTTGATTTAAAAAAAACAATTTCTCGAGCTACTCGAAAACGCTCCATACAATATCGTGGCACGTGGTGACGTCACAGCGCACTGGCGCGTAGTAAAAATGTATGGATGGAGTGCAAGAGAATATCAAATTTATCTCAATCTACAACAGATGTCGTATGAGGTCCTCTGCTTACAGATTATTCTATGTGTACTGCTTTTTCGGGTAGACGAGGTCTGCGGGGACTGCTAGTGCTATTAGGTCTTTAAAAATGAAATTTTTGAAAATTTCTTATATATTCATGAGTTCGTTATTCCTGTAATTTTATAGCTATTTCCATTTTTTATATTTTGTTTGATATTTGATTTCAAAATTTTACATCTCTGTTTCAAATTTTGTTTTTATTGGCCGCTTGATAAATTAAATTCGACCTTCAAATACAGTACTTGCTAAATGCTATCCATTTTGATGATAAATTTGGAATTATTTTTTACAGCTGTTTACAGCTGTTAATTTTCAAAGATGTAATAAAAGTGTTTGTTAGCTTAATGTTGTCTCATTCATACACAAGAAAAATCATAAAATTTGGATTTGTCATTCCTAAAAAAATGAAAAATGTTAGTACTGAAAATTGGGTTTCCTCGAATTTCTTCAAGAAAAAAACGGTAATTTCATATGTGACGACCTACTATTATGAAAATGTAAATTAGCTGGTCCTCGATTCTGCTATAGCAACACCACTGTTAAACAATGTACACTGTTAAAAATCCATTAAATTTTAGATTTAAGTCAATGATATTAAAGTTCAAAATTAAAAGGCTTTTTGTACAGTGAATGTAAAATAGTAATCAAACTCTTTGCATTTAATTTTGTACTTTAACACATAGTGTGAAAGTGCATTTTGCATTAAGTAGAATCGGCGGTCTATTTCTGTTCATTGGGATATTACTAATTAAAAAAAAACGCTAAAATATTCATTTTGGAATTCTTGTCTGTTTGTCTGCTTGTTCGTGGAGGACGTAAAACGAGATGCTGAGCGGATTACGTAGCTGTTTATTTAAGGAAAGTCTTGATCAGACTTCAAATTTATCGTATATATATATATTTTTTTGAATAAATAAATAAATATTCCACGACATTCTACACAACGCTATCTAGAGCCATGGTAAGCATAGCTTAAGTAGCTTGTGTTATAGGATTTAGAATGCGGATAAACATACATAGGTTTATTTTTTTTGTAAATACATACATATTATACATATAAATAGGTTAAATAGAAAAAGAGAAATGACCAAAAGTAGCTATAGCAGACAGTCTGCGGGCATCAGACAGTAGGTAAATCTATAAATAGAGGGTGTTTGTATTGTATTGAGTTACCCTCTCACAGTCCCTAATTACGCTCTTTGGTACAGTGGGGGACACAAAAACCATCGCCAGTTCTTTTGAATTATTTATTTATTTACGTTGAAATTGTCGTTTATTTTGAAGAAATTGATGGAAACCAAATTTTTGGTACTAACATTTTAGCATTTTTTTAGGAATGAAAAATCCAAATTTTATGATTTTCTTTTGTGTATGAATGAGACAACATTAAGCTAATAAAGACTTTTATTGCATTTTTAAAAAGTGACAGCTGTAAAAAAGTAATACGAAATTTATCATCAAAATGGATAGCATTTAGAAAGTACTATTTTTGAAGATTGAATTTAATTTTTCAAGCAGCCAATGAAAATAAAATTTAATACAGAGTTATAAAATATTGAAATCAAATATCAAACAAAATATAAATAATGGAAATAGCTATTAAAATACAGGAATAACGAACTCATGAATCTGTATGAAAATTTCTACAAATTCATATGTAAAGATGATTAGGAGTACTAGCAGTCCCAGTAGACCTCGTCTACTCGAAAAAGCAGTACACATAGAATAATCTGTATCCGCTCAACTCAAGTGTTTAAGTATTTGAGTCTTTTAGGTAAAATGGATAGTTTTTTCCTTTTTTTTTACGTGTGCAAAATCCCCTCGGATACCTCCCCACCGGAGCCGGTGGGAGAGGTTATGTCGGACTTGAACCGACTAAAACGCACGCCGCCTGTGGGTCGCTTTGGTTGCCGAAGGTGAGGTTGACAGGCATATCCCTGACCCAGGGCCATATCTCACGATCTGGCCCTCTTCTCGGGTGTGTGGGGACTACAGAGTCCCCAACTTGTTCCCGGTAAACGGGGAGGCGCGCCAGTCGCAAGCAGCGGCCTGCTTCTGCTAGGGTGACAGGCGGCTCCACCTGTCACCCCCAGGCCGGCGCTCATGGGGGGCGGAGGTCGTTCATCGACCTCCGACGCCCGAGTTGCCTTCGTACGCGGGCAGCTTGGCTTGCGATCCGTCGTCTCTCCCGCTGCCGCTCCCGCCCCGCCTCTTCCTTCACGAGCATTACTTGCTCGCAGAAAGAGGCGCCGGCCGCCCACGCATCCGCGCAGCGGACCATCGCCGCGAGCAAGGTGGAGAGCGTGAGAACCCCCACTCCCAGGGCCGCCACAAGCTCCCGCCTCGGCGTCTCCCACGCCGGACACTCGGTGAGTTTCGACTTGGCGTTCGCAAAATTACTGACGTAAGTCTGCCAGCATTTCTATCTTCGGTGCATGACACGGATGAACTAGTTAAAAAAAACTTAACCCCTGCCCTAACTTATGCAAAAGTGCCAGGCAAGGCCAAAGCTTTAAATGCTTGGAAAATATTTTACCCAAACGCTGATTTGCCGCTCTGCAGCATGATAAGAAAACGTCAAATTTTTACTCCTACCATTGTTGCGGAGGCTGCTCGCCTTTTGGCTGTGAGGGAATTTGGTGTTTGGCTTCAGGCCCTACCTTCTTCTAACATTGGTACCATGTTGGACGATAACACCTTCCGTATCGCTGTTTGCCTTCGTTTAGGTGCTCCTTGCGTTTCTCCGCATCGATGTTCCTATGGAGAAGGAGTTGGTAGCATTGGATACCATAGCCTCTCATGCAGCAGGAGCGCAAGACAGCTGTCGCGGCATGGGTATATCAATGACATAATCCGTCGGGCTCTTGTCACCGCTGGAATTCTAGCCGTATTAGAACCCACTGGTTTGGCACGCGACGATGGCAAGAGGCCAGATGGCCATTCATTTATTCAGGATCATTGGTGCCTCGGAAGATGGGTAGGCATTTGGTGTGGGGTGCAACATGTGGTGACACCCTTACGCCTTCACATCTTCCAGGGCCTGCATCTGCGCTGCTGCTACGTCGGCAGAGACCCTCATATGGCGCAAGTATAGTAATTTAACTGGTAAATACATATTTGAGCCGTTTGATCGCGACGGTGGGATCCTGGGGTCAAAGTACCCGTCTTTTGTTTAGAGACATTTCTAAACGTTTAATTGACGCTATCCGTGACCAAAGGGCTGGTTTATTTCTTGCCAAAACGATTAGTATTGACATTCAATGAGGCAATGCCGCCAACCTTCTGGCCACCTGCCCGGCTGACATCAATGGGGAGGAATTATTTGATGACTGGACATGCAGGATGTATAGGTATATTCTGTATTTTTTTTAAATATTAATAATGATAAATCCTATGTACATTATGTATATAATATACTTTACGCTATTCTTACCATATGTAGATAATTATATATATGTATAAATTATAATTAATAAGATAACAGTAGTATTTTTCATCTTTTTTATTGTGCGCAAAATCCCCACAGACACTCCCACCACCGGGGCCGGTGGGGGAAGTTGTGTCGGATATGAACCGACTAAAACGCACGCCAACTGTATGGGTCGGAGGTGATTCTTTTGAGAAAGCCCTCTTCGGTTGTGGGGATCACGGAGTCTCCATCACATCTCCGGGTATGGGGAGGTGCGCATCGCGCACCGCCCGTCGCGGCCTGCTTCTGCTAGGGTGACAGGCGGCTCCACCCGTCACCCGCGAGTATTTTTTACCTCTGACCTACATCTCGTTTCATTTCATGTCAATATGTAGGTAGCGTAAAAATAGTACAAGTTTGACAGCCTATAACATGTACACATTGACACTTTAAAGACAATATTGATTGAGCCATCTTTTGCGATGCCTTCTGTTAGAAATACCTACTGGGTCTATACAGAATGTATAAATAATGATATAGTGTGTATATATAGACACATACTTGCAGCTTTGACACATATAATGGCACTATACTTGAACCTTTGACTACAAAGTCAAATCTATTAAGATATAGAAAAAATTGAATCGGCTCAGGCGGGATTTGAAAACGCGATCTTGCACTCTCTTAATCGATTTGAATAGGTATCATACTAGATGCTTTAAAATTTCATTCAATATAAAGTTTTGCAACTTTATATAGTGTCATTGTCAATATATTTTAGAAGAATATGCAATATTGATACGGTACTTTTTTATTGATATGAAACATTCATTTAAACAATACACTGATATTATACAATAATAAACAATAAAAATAAAAATTAAAAAAATAAAAACATCCGTCACAAAAAACATTCTCCAACAAGTTTGAAATAAATTGTGCTGGTTAGGCCTAAAACTTTGATATAAATATTTTGATTCAAGCGTTGTCATGTTGGGGGACGACCGTAAAGTACTCCGTCATATAATCGGAACGATCCAAGGTCCCCCGACATGATAACGCTTGAATTGAAGAGCTTAAGTTATAACACCCTGTCATTTTTGCGTCAGAAGTTTAAAACTAAAAGAACTAATATATAATGCAATATTTCTGTTTCCTTCGAAATGAAATATTAAACAGGAATGGTGCAAGCAAATATAGATTTTAGAGTGACGCACTTTTTTTGTCCCGACTGTATAATATTATCGACGTATTCCCGAGCTTCGAGCATGCGCAGTAGCGCCGGCAAAAGGTTATATAAAGCGATGCACGCGAGAGGAGCCCTCAGTTGCCCCAAAGAAACGTAAAATTAACTCGTTTCTTTGGGCCCAACTCAATACATATAAAAATGACAAATAATACTAAGACACCTGGTGGGCTACTGCATCTTGTCTCTAGTAGTGTTAGATTAATCTTATTTCGTTGCTTTATGGTCTAACAGGCTCTAACAGCACCTACCTCTTAATTTAAAAATGCCTGATTCACACATATAATAAAATGAAAGTAAAATTAAAAATATATTTCTAGAGATAGCAGTAAGGCCCAGCCCTGGGTATCTTCTCTGTTGTGAGGTCACTTGTGGGAGCGACCGTACAAAATGGATGACACACCTATACCTAACGTAGGTACCTATACTAGAAATAGGTGTTTCATCCATAGTGTTAGGTCGCTTTTACAAGTGACCTTACAACATAGAAGACACCCGGGTCTGGGCCTCACTATTACCTAGCTATCACCTACCGTCAAGTGTAGGCACGTACACTAGACGGTGGGGAGTATACGTATGCCTAGCGTACGTGCCCGTGCTTAAAATCCCCTCGGATACCCCCCCCCTCCCCTCACCCCGCCGGAGCCGGCAGTAGAGGTTATGTCAGACTGTACATACAGCTCACACCTTGTGTATCAAACAGGTTAGCACGGTTAATTAGGTACCTACAGGATCAGGTCGGTCATAAGATGCATTCTTAACTCATAGAAACACCTTTTGCCATACGAACATCGATGGCAGTCGTTACGTGTAGATGAAGCATTAAAAATCTGCCCTCTCCCTTATTTTTGTTACGTGCGGAAAATCCCCACGCATACACCCACCACCGGAGCCGGAGGGAGAGATTATGTCGGACTCGAACGCCCAGCCCTTGTGGGTCGTTTTTGGCTACCGAAGGTGAGGTTGACAGGCACATCCCTCGCACTCCGGCTGACCCAGGGCCATCTCTCTCGATCTGGCCTTCTTTGGGTGTGGGGACCACAAAGTCCCCAAATCGTCCTCGAAATCAGTAAGGCGCGATACGTGCTTTTACCAGGATGACAGGCGATCACGCCTTTATCCCCGGACGGTTATGCAGAGGTGAATTAACACCCACATTTCACCAATCAATGAATTCGGTCCCAAGTAATAGGGGGTGAGCCTATTGCCGCCTTCCAGGCACTCAAGCTATTCATTCGAAGCTGAGGTTGGGCTGAATATATCTGTCTGATGTTAAACAGCCCTCTCCTTTAATCGCATTGTACGTGGTACAATTTCTACTAAACGGCAAGGCTCTAGAAATTCTAAAATAGTTTAATTAGTACATTTTTTATAAAACTTACAGCGGTGAATCAGAGAAGTATTGCCAGGGTTTGTAGGTCTTGCCGAAGTCCGTCGACACCCAGAAACCAGGGAGCGGTGAGTTACCCATCTTAACGAACACATACGCCACGTGGAATTCCTGTAAATAAAATTGTCAGAAATTGAGAATTTGGATTTTTTCCCCACTCAGTACGGGTCGGTTGTCTAACTACGACGAGGCTGAACCTTGATAGTGCTCGTGAAGCTAATGTCATCAGACCTCTATAACCCACTGGCATTATCGTTCTGTTGTTAGACTAGTGTCAGACCAGACGTATAAGACAATCATCAACGCATAATAAACATCAAATCATAACATTTTCTCATTCTATTCTACAATACGCCGCCAACGAATTACCACTTTTTATATGTATGATAACCTCACCTTCGGCATCCAAACGACACACAGGCGTCGTGCGTTTTAGTCGGTTCGAGTCCGACGTAATCTCTTCAACCGGCTCCGGTGGTGGGTGTTTCCGTGGGGATATTCCGCACGTAACAAAAATAGGGGAGAGGGCAGATTTTTAATGCTTCATCTACACGAAACGACTGACATAGATGTTCGTATGGCGACCGGGTCTGACGGCTTAACGTGCTTTTCGAGGTTAAAGAGATTTCTATGAGTTAAGAATGCATCTTATCACCAACCTGACTAGGATCATGTAGGTACTCTATTGAAAGAATGTGTTCCTCTCTTCTTACTGTCTCTGGTACCTGAAGAACTCTGTATTCTTCATCCTCTATTTTCACATTACGTAACTAAGATTCAAATTATTCGTTATTATGCATTATTATTAAATTATAGTCTTTGCCGCGTGGTTCCCGGCAGAGTAGAATTTGGACCACCCATCTCTACCCATACGGTGTCGTACTGACAAGGCGACTAAGGGATGACTAGGGGATACATTTAGCAATAATCATCTCCGCATTGAGTCTCTGAGCGTCTCGCTTGCTTCAAAAGCCTGAAAATTTCCTGTTCCCCCTGTTCCTGTTCGATACACAAGGTGTGAACTGTATTTTCCAAAAAAACTATATGCCATATTTAAAATACACACCATATTGTAAGGTTTAGTTAATAATTCCATAGGCCACGGTAACCGCTTCCCATCAGGTGGGCCGTGTGCTTGTCTGCCAACTTAGTGGTATATAAAAAATAAATATTAAAAAATAAAGTCAACAATATTATTAAAATAACGACAGTATTAAAGTGTGCCGCGTGGTTCCCAGCAGAGTGGAATAAGGACCAGCCCATCTCTTCCCATATGGTGTCGTACAAGGCGACTAAGGGATAGAGTTGTATAACATCAGAGTTGTTTAAGGCGTAATTATATGTATGTATGTATGTAGTATTAAAGTGATTGGGATATTTACCATGTTGTATTGTTCTTAATTCTTTATTGCACACAAACGGTACAGAGGTCATACACAAAATAAATATATAAAAAATAAGTACAAAGGCGAGCTTAACTCAATATAAGTTCTCTACCAGCAAACCTTTGAGTAGCAGAGAAGCAGTTAAAGTAATAAAGGGATGTGAAGTGTACATTAATTTTCAGATAAAAGAAGGGTACCTAAACAGGTGAATATCTATAATACAACATGATAAATATCCCGATTACTTTTATACTAATGTAAGTGACTATGATAGTTTAATACCTAAATTATAATAACGATATATAGTACAATACACTACATTTTGTATAAGTAAGCGATAATTTTCAGAATGTATTTAGTGTGCCCGCAACACTGACAACTTCAGACGGTGAGAAAGGGCAGGAAAAGAGTTATCGGTGGCGCATGCCTGTCCAAGGGATACTCTGTAGGAAGAGTGATTAGCGGGTTTTAGATTGTGGGCGCTCGTGGGAGTCGGATTTGGTTTCAGGTTTTGAGATTACAAAAAGTATAGCTACATGTAATTGTATCTGTTTTATTATTATTATTGATGTGTTTTAGAAATAGAGAGAAGAATTCAGCTGACTTGGAACAAATATTGGAGTCTGAGAGAAATATTTAAAAGCAATTTAACAATACAAATTAAATCTAAAGTTATGATGACCTGTCTCCTACCGTGTCTATTGTATGGCTGTAAGACCTGGAAGTATACAACTGAAGATAGAAACAAAATAACTACCTGCCAACGAGGAATGGAGCGGAGTATGCTAAATATAAGGAGGATACAAAAAATACGTCATTCAAAAACAAGATAAACAACGAAAGCCACAGACGCTCTATGTCACTCTCAGAGACTAAAATGGAATTGGGCGGGACATGTGGCGCGTCTATAAGACGAGAAATGGATGGACCGGCCCAATTGGCAAACGTCGCTCACGAAATGGGACGATGACATAACAAAGACGGCTGGCTCTCTGTGGCTACACGTCGCCCAAGACAGGGACAAGTGGAACTCTTTGGAGGAGGCCTTCACCCGAAAACGGGTTCTTGCAGACCAAATTTATGTATAACATCATAGTTTTCATGGTTTTTTTAATAATTTAAAGTTACATTACTAAACTTACATTTATATATATAGACTAGGTTAGGAATAGGATTAGTACTGATTTACTTAATGTAACTTGTTGCAAGAAATATAAGGCTTTTTTATTTTATTTAATTTATTTAATATCAAGGATCGCCGTGGTATTATACCACTTAGGGTCTGTTTCATAATGTACTGATAAGTTCTGCATATGTTCCGATTAAGCTATTGTTAACTTAAAGGTAGGATAAACACTATTGTTGCGTTTCACGACTGTCAAATAGCGCTATGTGTCACATAAAGTCGACGATAAATTTATGAGTCAGACAAAGTGGCAAATTTTACATTTATCTTGAACATAAGTAGTGTTTGACGATAAAATTAATTTACATTCTTTCTTTCGTTCATTTTGTATAAATATTTACGTTTATCAGAGAGAAATTAGCGTGGTGTTTAGACTAAATAACACAGGTATGTCTACGTATAACGACAATGGAGATTTTTGAGACTCTTGAAGATGAATATTTTGAAAGCCTTACAACGGCACATAAGAATCCTGTGTAACGAGAAAGAATAAACTATATGTAAATTCCATAATAGTTTATTTTTGTCAAACGATAAGTTTGTTTTGACCGGTTTGGCAAACGACATCCCGTTTCGTTACAAGCAGTATGCAAATACCATCAAATCGTTTAAATACAGTTTTTATATAGAAAATTAATCGTAATGTGAATGATAGCTAATTTTATTAATATTTTAAAGTAAAACAATACTTCTAGTGTAAATTAAAATAAGTGCCCGGTTAATGGCAATAAGCTCGCCACCTATTACATTGGGACCTAAACATAAACTGGCAAAATGTGGGTGCTAGCACCCTTGCCTACCCCTTCGGGGATATAGGCGTGAGTTTATGTTATGTTATGTTAAATTAAAATAAATTAATAGCTATTTTATGTTAAGACTCGTTTTATTAAATGACATGATATCAAAAAAAGGGAACGTGTGAATTGGTGTTGCCACCACGCTTACATATATAAGTTATATATGTGTCAGATAAAATTACATTGTGAAACCCAAAATTTCTTGTTCATAACTTTTATACTCTGAATAATTTATGTGTAACGTTATTTGGTACTTTATCCGTACATTGTAGGGAGAAGTGAAATACGTCCACGGGTATCCTAGAAATTTTCTTGTTTAATACTTTTTCAGTAGTCGGGTTTTAGTTTTAAACTATTTTTTTTTTGAAATTGAATTGTTTGATACTGTATTTTGATACTAAGGAAATGGAAACTAAACAAACTTAACTAGTGGTCCGTGTGGTAATCGAAACTCACCCACGATTCTTTAGTTTCATTGAGCTTTATCAACCCAAAGTCCTCTCCACTGATCGCCACTACTATTCACGGATTGTGCGTGAAGCCATTGAAATAAAAAAATATAAAAATTTCAATAGGGAAGATGGATTCAAGCTATCCGGAACGTGGAATCCAGTGATTAAGATACTAAAACCAAAAAACACAGTGCCGTTATAAACTGACATAGTGAGTGTGGTGTGTCGCCAGCCTAACCGTTCATAATAAGTGTAATGGTGGGTAGGCGCTCAAAAAATGTTCCCCGCATACATCTCGATGCCCGAAGACTAGTCAAATCGTGACCACAGGTGCTGCAATGCATTCGAAACGTCGGCAGAAATAGTAAGTTCCAAGATATAATTCGCGAGAAGTCCCGATACCTAGTATAATTATGGATTCTTTAGTTTCCGTATTGTAAAGGTAAATAATTTTATCATTATACTCGTGCTTCGTTCTCGAGATGAGTAACCTATAAGATAATATTATTAATTCATTTAACTTGTAGTAGTAGAACCAGCTGTCTCATCACTCCACTGTATTTGAGAGTAGGTAGTTGCATTTTTTTTTTTTTGTATTTCTACCTACATCCGCCTGTCGGCCCGCCGCGCCGCCTCGGCGAGTTCGCCATTCGTGTTCTCAGTGTCGATCACTCCGCTCGGACACTCCCTAATTTGCAATTCGGTCGCGTGGTGGATCTTCAAAATGCCCAAAAGGAAGCACAACGAAGAGGGTGATGTTGCAAAAAAGTTAAGAAAAATAGAAAGAATGCTGAAAAAGTGTAAAAGGCGCCGCAAAAGGATTAGTTCTACGTCCTCGGAAGGTTCTTTACAACCCACGCACAACCAAAACGGTATGTACCTAAACCATTTATATAAAATAATTAGTAATAAAGTGCTATATTTTGTGATAAAAGCGCATGACTCATAAAAAGGTGAACGCACAAGGAGGTCGGCAGGACTGTCCGCGCGTAAAACCTATCATGACGTCACTATCGCTTGGCTGATTCCGGGTAGATTCCCGACACATTGGTAGCGCACAAGGACGTCTGCAGGACTATCCGAGCGTAAACCAATGGTCGCCACGTCTCATATATGCAGACTACGGTGACCGCTGGCCCATACATATACCTATTATTATACTCACGCACAAGGACGTCTGCGGGACCATCCTAGCGTTGATAATAAAAACCTATATGTATTTATGATATATCTGCTAAAACAGCGAAAAATTTTAAAACTTAACATTACAATTTTTCGTTTTAAAATAATATCTACGCCTATCTTAGGTAGAAAATTCCAATTTTCTAATTTCTACCCCCAAAGTAAGTTGTAATTGTTAAAATAGCTTTCTTGCTATTTTTAGGCGAGGAGAATCAGAACTACCCGCGAGACAATGCAGAAGTAGATTCAATTCTCCTATCTGATGAGCACCAACAAGGTGAAAATCTTGCCATGCCACTACCGTTGTCACCTGTACCGCCGACGCCGACATTGTCGGGTTTAGTGCCCTCGTCTTCGCAGGAAGACCAACCAATACCACAAGGGGATGCGATACAGTCATTAGACGGTCTCTTAGAAGAATCTCAGCTCAATAACGACATCCTAGAGATTCTAGGGGACGACCCTACAGAAAAAGTGAAGTACGGAAAAGGTATTCGTCCGGAGTTAGCTTCGCGCTTCAACCATATCGCCACAAACGGCTTGAGCAAAGAAATTAGGAAAGAGCTGTGCGAAAAATACCTGTTGCCCGAAAATTGCACGATGATTGGGGCGCCAGCTCTAAATGCCGAAATTAAAGCTGCCCTTAATGAAACCACGCTGAAGCGTGACAAACTGATAGAATATCGCCAGAAGCGAATGGCTGCAGCGATATCCTGCTTGGGGGAAGCGCTTTCTCATGCCCTTGAGGCCAAACAAAAGGACAATGACCAAATAAAGCTCCTCATGGACACGGCACGACTTATTTGTGATGCACAACATAATGAGTCAGTGTCACGAAGGAATCTGGCTGTTTATTCCTTAAAAAAGGAAATGAAGGAGCCTTTGATCAATACCAAAATAGATAAGTCCCTATTCGGGGAGAACTTAATAGAGGCCTTGAAAGCCGCCAAGGCTGTTTCAAAGTCAGGTACCGACTTGAAAACCCAAACAAAGCTGCCAAAAAACTGGAAGCCTCCTGTCGCGGGTCGCAGGCAACCAGCGACGCCCCGGCGGAATGCGCCCGCAACGCCGACGACGACAGCGCAGCCACCGCCTCTGCCACCGCCAGCAGAGCCGCGCACATCACGCGCGCCCTTGTCTCGCAGGCCGCCGCCGCCGCCACCGAAATCCGCTCGCAGGCGCTACTAGACCAAGTAAAATATGCTGGACAATTGTCGCTTTTTTACAAATCATGGGCAATAATTACGGACGATCTCACGTTACTCTCTTGGATCGACCCAGGCTATAAAATAGTGTTTTCTAACCCTGTACGACAAGTATCCCCGCCCCCGCCCAGCAGATATTCGGAATCCGAAAAATTGCTGTTAAATGAGTCTATAGCTAAATTAGAGTCATACGGGGCGATTTCAGCTTGTAAGCCTTGTAAAGATCAATTCCTTTCAAATGTTTTCTTACGACCCAAACCAAACGGTAAAATGCGATTTATACTCAACCTTAAACAACTAAATAAATTCATAGATACCTCACACTTTAAAATAGAAGACTTTCGTACAACTTTGAAACTTATGTCACGTGACTGCTTTATGGCAACAATAGATATTAAAGATGCATACCATTTTATCAAAATTCATCCAGATAGCAAAAAGTATCTAAGGTTTGAATGGAATAATAAATTATACGAGAGCAACGTTTTACCCTTTGGTTTGAGTATATCTCCATATGTGTTTACAAAAATCACAAAGCCTATTGTAAAACTTCTAAGATCCGGTGGTTTTTTATCCACAATTTACTTAGATGACATAAATTTAATAGGATATTCTTATGACGAATGTATGGAAAACGTTGAAATTACTAAAAAACTACTATGTTCCCTCGGTTTTGTTATTAATCACGATAAAAGTATACTAACACCATCAAAGAAATGTAAATATTTGGGTTACATTCTCGACTCTCAAAGATTTGAAGTTTCACTTCCAAACGAAAAAAGAAAACGCATAAAAGAGGAGTTAGTTAAGTTTATTGGTACCAAAACGTGTACAATTAGACAGTTTGCGCACCTCATTGGACTGCTGATCTCGGCCTGTCCTGCTATCGAATATGGATGGCTCTATACCAAAAATTTGGAAAGATGTAAATATCTAAGCTTAGCTCAGGATCAAAATTATGAAAGGATTATGAATATTCCAAACCATTTACATGGTGATTTAATATGGTGGCTTAATTCTATCGAGAATTCAGTACACAGAATTTTGGAGGACAGGTACGAAATCGAAATATTTTCTGACGCCTCAACGACGGGATGGGGCGCAGCGTGTGGAAAGGAGACAGCCAGCGGTCAGTGGTCTAATGCGGAAGCAAAACAACACATAAATTGTTTAGAGTTGCTGGCCGCGTTTATTGCAATAAAAATTTTTGCTAAAAATTACTCAAATTGCCAGGTACTTATTCGAGTCGACAATTTGACGGCAGTGTCATACATTAACAGGATGGGAGGGGTACAGTTCCCACACCTCGCCGATATTACCAAAAGCATCTGGCAATGGTGTGAACTGAGAAAAGTATTTATTTACGCTTCCTATATCCGATCTGAAGATAATGTCGTGGCAGACGCAGAATCAAGACGTAACCACCCAGATATTGAGTGGGAGCTAAGGGATTCCGCTTTCTACAAAATATCTGCTACTTTTGGTCATCCACAAGTAGACTTGTTTGCTAGCCGAATAAATAGGAAAATACGTTTCGTGGCACAAAGACCCAGATGCTTTTGCGATAAATGCATTCACTCTGGATTGGTCTAAATTCTTCTTCTATTCTTTTCCGCCCATATCAGTTATTTTGAAATCCCTGAGGAAAATTATTCAAGATAAAGCCACTGGAATTATTGTAGTCCCCTTATGGGAGACACAGCCTTGGTTTCCACTTTTTCTACGTCTGCTTGCTAGCAATACTATTACGTTTAGTCCCCATGAAAACGTGCTTATTTCTCATTCCAGCCGAGACAACATCAAGTCGAGTCTTACCCTGACTGCCGGGGTGCTCTGCGGACGGCGCTACTGCGACGAGATGTCCCAGCAGATTCCGTAGATATATCTCTTGCATCCCTGTCCGAAAATTCTATCAAACAATATGATGTTTGTCTCAAGCGTTGGTTTGCCTATACGAGGGACAACGATTTAAACTTTTACAATGAGTCTATTCCCACAATTTTATCATTTTTCACATACCTTTTTAATTCTGGTTCCCAGTACGGATCTCTTAATACATATAGGTCCACATTATCAATGCTAATGGGTTCATACATATCGGCTGACGATAGAGTAAAACGCTTTTTTAAAGGAGTGTTTCGGCTGAAACCTCCCACTCCCAAGTATGACGTTACCTGGGTTACGTCGGTCGTCCTAGAAGAACTCGCTAAGTGGTACCCAAATGAAACTCTGTGTCTGGAAAAACTGACCAAAAAATGCGCAGTGCTGCTGGCTCTGACAACAGCCCATAGGGTACAGACATTGTCCAAGATAGACATTCGAAATATAGTGGAAACCGATTTACAAATTACTATTAAAATACCGGAACTTATTAAGACATCACGTGCTGGTAATAATCAACCAACCCTATTCTTACCCTTTTTAAGAAACAAGCCAGAAATTTGTCCCGCGCTTACGCTACTTGCCTACTTAGACGGAACAAGAGAGCTAAGACGTAATCATAATTATGTCTTTATTAGCCGTAGAAAGCCTCACTCGGTTGTCACTTCGCAATCAATAAGTCGTTGGATAAAGTCGACTCTAGAAGAATGTGGAATAGATGTATCGATTTTTAGCGCGCACAGCACGCGGCACGCGAGCACGTCACGCGCGCGTCGGCTCGGGCTCAGTGTTGATACGATCCGCAGAACTGCGGGTTGGAGCGGAACATCTTCCACATTCGCTAGGTTCTACGATAGGACTATCGTGACCAATCAAAATGATTCTTTGGCTAGGCTGATTCTGAACGATTAGTAGTCTTATGTTATTTAAAACACAGAAGAATCGCTAAATTTATGTTTACAGTTACAATATAAGTACCTAATGCAATTAATATGTCGAGAGAAGTTATGCGTTAACACGCTGTTATTAATGATTATACATTGTGAATAATTACCTATGTACTATGATACGTTACCATTTACTACCTATAGTAAAACTATTTATAAATAAATATGAATAAAGCAAAAGAAACAATACTAATTGGGTTGACTTTTGAGTTTCATTGATATTTCCTCAAATCACGCTCTCAAAGTCTACAAGTTAAATGAATTAATAATATTATCTTATAGGTTACTCATCTCGAGAACGAAGCACGAGTATAATTAATGATTAAACGAACTTACCTGTACGTGAAGTTCTATCATAATTATACGAAGTGCTTCGTTCGAAGAGATGAGTAACAAACGCCCGCCCATCCCCGATGTACTGCAGCAGAGATACTCCCCCTAAATTTTTCGGAAATATCATCATTATTGGGAGTGATCGTTTGCTCTAAACGAAATGACGAACTCGCCGAGGCGGCGCGGCGGGCCGACAGGCGGATGTAGGTAGAAATACAAAAAAAAAAAAAATGCAACTACCTACTCTCAAATACAGTGGAGTGATGAGACAGCTGGTTCTACTACTACAAGTTAAATGAATTAATAATATTATCTTATAGGTTACTCATCTCTTCGAACGAAGCACTTCGTATAATTATGATAGAACTTCACGTACAGGTAAGTTCGTTTAATCATTAACTATAATATTTTTCACGTAGCATGGGTACGGTGACATTTGACTAATTCCATTTCATGCATGATTCATTTCGAAACAATTTACCTAACGCGGAATACAGGAAACAACACTTAATACGAAGATAAAAAGAAAACTGTTTTATTTTGCATTTTTAACTTAAAACTATTTTTATTTCTCCGTAATTATTTAAACTTTAAATATAAACATTCCAAATACATAATTCTTGATGCGTGAATCGGAACAGGTTGCGTTAGAGATTGACATAGTAAAATCGTTATAATCGATAAATTGTCGAATAAAGTATCATAAATCGTTAGTTGTATTTTTAACTAAAATACGATTATAAAATATAATTATGTAATAATAAACTTTAAACAAAGCATTTTTGTCTTTGTGGAGCTTTATTATAATATAGCAACACTGCTTAAGCATGAGCTGGCAGCCATCTTGTTATATCAACTCAGTACGAGTGCGTCTGCCTTGTATGCGGTCTGTTTTCTTTGTTTTGAGCTTGCGTGGTGTTTTTGTTACTTGTTTTTGTTATTGACTATCGTTGTGCTTTGTTGTTTTCGTTACCGTTTTTTGTTATTGACTTTTGTTTTGTTGTTTTTTTTGGCAAAATGCCAAAAAGAACGAAAAAGACTGTGCTTGGTAGTCAAGCCCGTGAATTTGTAGTTCGATTGCGGGATTACTTTGAGCGGGAACGTGAGAATGGCGGAACGCTATTGCCTGTGTCCAACGTTTTGGATCGAGTGGCAGATGCGTTAGACATTGGGCGGAACACGGTTTCTCGAATCACTCGAGAAAAATATGGTGCTCACGATACAGAAGAAAATAAGTTGTCCACCCCTAATAAAAAGCGAACCAAAAAGGCATCTGTAACAGATGTAGACAGTTTTGCGGCCGATGCTATACGGAGCCACATTTATAACTATTACCAGAATAAAGAATTACCGACGCTTCTAAAGCTGGTCAAGTCTTTAAAAGATGCTGATTTGTTTACTGGAAGTCCTACATCCTTGTGGCGCGTATTGAAGGACATTGGTTTCCAATTCAAAAAAGTAAACAAAAGAAAAATTGTCATGGAGAGGGGCGATATAGCACTTGCGCGGGTTACCTTTTTGAAAAAGGCTAAAGCGATTGCCGATTGGAGCAATGTCGTCTTCCTGGATGAAACTTGGCTGAATGCCTCATGCCTCGACCAAAGTGCCAGAAGGAAAAGGGGAGAGATTGATTATTTGTCACGCAGGCACATCGAAAGGATTTGTAGAAAATGGGCTACTTGCTTTTAAATCGAAAAAGACGGGAGAATATCACGAAGATATGAATGCGGAAGTATTCACGGAGTGGTTTCAAAATATGCTTAGCAATTTAGAAGAACCCAGCACAATTATTATGGACATTGCCCCATATCACTCCGTGCAATTGAACAAACCGCCGACTTCTTCCAATAAGAAGAGCGAGTTGATCGAGTGGCTCCAAGCCAATAATGTGGAAGCCGATGAGACGAAATTAAAGGTGGAGCTAGTGAAGCTCGTAAAAATGCACAAGCCCCAAACGACATACAAATTAGATATGATGGCAAACGAATATGGTCACGAAGTCCTGAGGCTTCCACCGTACCACTGTCAGTACAATGCCATTGAATTAATTTGGGCCCAAATCAAAGGTAACTTGTTTAACCATAGTCTATTTACATACTGACAAAAATATGATTATGTTTATTACTTGAATTCTATGACTCAATTTGTTTTTTATCTTCTTTCAGGATACGCTGCACGAAAAAATACAGCTCCGCCTTTTACGGCCACAAAAATGATGGGGTTATTGAAAGAGGGATGCAAAAATGTCACTGGCGATGACTGGAAGAAAGTAGTGGAGAAAACCAAAAATCTAATCTTACATGACTGGGAGCGAGACATTAGAATAGACTGCATAATTGATTCCCAAATAATTATTCACGTCGACGAGTCAGATGACGACGATGATGATGATGATGATGATGAAGATGATGAACATGTTTGATTTTTAATAAATAATTAAACAGGTTATCAATTTTGTCGTCGTCGAAGATTCAAGTTACAAAAAGTTGTGCAGGACACTGTGCTCCCGAAACTTATCTGTGTTAAGTGGTTAAAGTGCAAATATATCTCCAATTTTGCAATTACGTGGTTCTCTGATTGCGTGAGTACACTTTGTGATAAGTAGCAGTGCTATCCTATCAATATCGACAGATATAACAGCAAATTAATTTCCGAAAATTTTACGACAACAAACAACTAGTAGTATACGGCGCAAACGCGTAAGCGCCGCCGTTTCCCTGGCGCTTACGACCTTCTTCTCGCCAACTCGCTCGAAGTTCAAGGCGGTATACGGATAACTCGTCGCAGCGCACCGTCAGCTTGGTACAGGGGTTCTTTAAGTTTACCTACATTGCTCAATTTTGTAAACATTGTAAATTTTATGATCTATTATTAAAACAAAATACTATGGCTCCTAATCATGCTTGCGCAGGATGCAATAATGCAATAAAAACAAAGGACTTTCTAGTGTGCTGCCTCTGTGCTAAAAAATTCGACCTACTATGTTCTAACGTATCGGAAAAACGCTTCAATGGCATGAACAAAGAACATAAGAGCGCATGGAGATGCCCGGAGTGTGTTAGCAAGCAGCCTAAAAAAGGAAACACCAATACGCCTGTTCGTCAAGTCGCCAATATTACAACCTCACCCGGTCCAGACACCTTGGACACGACGCTGGCGACCAGCGATTCGCCGCCTTATTCTAATGTAACGTTCAGGCCAAGTCAGCTACCAAGACTTACCCTCGACAACATTAGAGATGTGATTAAGCAGGAAATGATGGCCATAGTTAAAAATAAGGTCTCAGAAGAATTGAATATTATTAAACAACAATTAACTTCATACCATGAATCTATATCTTTCATGAATGCCAAATTTGAAGAACTTAGAGCCTGTATTGAGGAAAAATCGTCTACGATATGTAAATTACAGTCCGATAATGAAATACTTAACTCAACAGTCAAAGATCTCTCGTCTAGATTGTCTATTGCGGAACAGCATCTTCGCGAGAGCAATCTTGAAATCAACGGCCTGCCAGAACATCGCACAGAGAATCTTATATCTACTGTCTCGCAACTTACAAAAACAATCGGCTGTGTTATTCCCGAACAGGACATTTATAAGGCAACCAGAGTCGCAAAATTAAACAATGACAATGAAAGACCTCGTTCAGTTATAGTCAAGCTTCGCAGTGCCCATCAACGCGACACTGTACTTGCGGCTGTAATAAATTTTAATAAAAAACATCCTAACGACAAACTGAACTCTCACCAACTTGGGTTGGGGGGCCCACGCGTGCCTGTATACGTAGCCGAACACCTCACTCCAAGTAATAAAGCCCTGCATGCGGCCGCTCGAAGAAAGGCCAAGGAAATGAACTATAAGTTCAATTGGGTTCGTAACGGGCGTATCTATGTACGCAAGGACGAATCGAGCCAGGCACTGCTTATTCGAAGTACTGATAGCCTGAAACTTGTAGTTTAAATTGTCGTCTCAATCTCGGTATTCTATACTATGGAGTATTGTCACAACATTCAATAATTCAGAACTTCAAATATATTATCAGAATGTAGGCGGGCTCCGCACCAAAACTGTAAGCGTCCTGGAAAATATCCTCAAAACTAATTACAGCGTCATTGTGCTGACGGAAACGTGGCTTAAATCAAAAATTCACGACGGTGAGATTATAGATTCTAGATACACAATATATCGTAGAGACCGTTCATTTGCCGAGAGTTCTAAGAAGGATGGCGGGGGTGTAATCATAGCTGTGTCTCGCAATATCCCTTCAAACCGCATGTTTAACTGGGAGTGTAATTGCGAAAACATATGGATCACTATTGACATAAACTTAAACGGCACTTTAAAAAAAGTAGCTATTTGCGTCGCCTATCTACCACCACCAAACAACTTAGTAACTCTCAATAGGTTGCTCGACAATGTCGATGGTGTGATGGACACGGTTGACGATATAATCCTTCTTGGAGACTTTAACTTGCCTTCCATAAAATGGGCTAAGTGTAACGACCACTCGTATGCAGTTCCCGTAATTCACAGCGATTCGTTAGGCCATTCACTCATCGATTTTATGTCCATTAATAACCTTCACCAATATAATCACTACCATAATATCGAGGGGAGAATCCTGGACCTTGTCCTAACCAATCTACCGCACGCGACAGTAGAAGAACCGTTAGGCCTTTTGAGTAAGTTGGACAAAAGACATCCCGGACTGGTGCTTGTCGTATCATGCCAGGTCCCTTTAAGTCCGCAGTTTCTGGGGTCGGCGAAAGCTAAAAAATTTAATTATTTCAAAGCAAAATATGATGTTCTGTCTGCGGATTTGAAATGTATTGACTGGCACAAAACCTTTGAAGCATGTGAAGGTGTAAATGCCATGGTTTCGGTCTTTTACGAAGTACTTATGAAGTTGGTCGAAAAGTACGTTCCCAAACGAAACTCTGCCAAATCAAAATACCCTTCGTGGTTCAGCTATGCATTAATCAGGAGGCTAGGAGAAAAGGAAAAAGCTAGACTAAGATATCGTCGGTATAAGAATCCCTTGGACTTAATAACTTTTCACACATTGCGAGAACATTGTAACAAACTATATCGTACCTGTCACTCACAATACATTTACAATACGGAACAAAACATCTCAAATAATCCAAAAGCTTTTTGGCAATTTATAAAAGAAAAAAAAAGTAACTCGTCGTCAATTCCATCTCGTATGCATAGGGAGGATAACACAGCCGACACTGGGCCAGCAATTGCTGATTTACTTTCATCCCAATTCTCCTCTGTTTATACGCTCGAAGACAATAACCCACTCCTTGCATCTAATATTAAATTCAATTCAGTTTCTTACGACAGTTGTATAGCCATGGTCGAGGTGTCAGAAAAGGAAGTAATTAACAAAATAAAAAAATTAAATGTTTTCAAGGGTGCAGGTCCTGACGATATACCTCCTATTTTCATCAAACGCTGCGGCAGGACACTGTGTCTACCACTGGCTCTATTATTTAACCGTTCACTAAAAGAAGGATGCTTTCCAGACGAATGGAAAAAAGCTAGAATACTACCGCTATTTAAAAAGGGTGACCCCAGCGATGCTAAGAACTATCGGCCCATAGCAATCTTATCATGTTTCTCCAAGCTCTTCGAGTCAATAGTCTGTCCTGTCTTGACTGCTCATGTGGATGCGTTGCTATCACCTAACCAACACGGCTTTCGTGCTGGTCGTTCGACTGCGACAAATTTGTGCTCTTTCATGTCCGATTTAAGTGATAACTTGGATAAGGGATTGGAGGTCGACGCAATATACACGGACATTGCCAGCGCGTTTGACAAGGTAAATCACAAAATTCTCATTGAAAAATTAAACCATTTCGGTATAACAGGGTCTCTTTTACATTGGTTTCAGTCATACTTAGCAAAAAGACTTCAAATAGTTACTGTCAATGGGTATAATTCACAACCTTACTACGCGGTCTCTGGAGTGCCTCAGGGCTCCCATCTGGCCCCAGTTCTGTTCTCAATTTTCATAAACGACATTACATCTGTCATAAAAAATTGTAATTGCCTTCTTTTCGCCGATGACTTGAAACTTTACAGGGTTGTAAAGTCTCAGAATGATATAGATCTTATTCAAGGCGACTTGGATAGATTACAGGTTTGGTGCAACCTTAATTTAATGCAACTTAATGTGGCCAAATGTTGCCACGTTAGATTTTCAAGGAAGAAACACGGAATTGTCTCCAAATATAGCATCGGCACAGTTGAGCTTCAGCAGGTGGACGAAATTAGAGACCTCGGAGTAACAATGGACGGACAGCTACGTTTTATTTCACACATGAACGCAATTACCGGAAAAGCTGCCCAAATGCTGGGGTTCTTGAAGCGGAATACCAGAGGCTTCAGACATGCTAAAACCAGAATCACACTTTTCAATGCATTGGTTCGCAGTCAGTTAGAATATGGTTCCGTGATTTGGAATCCCTTTTATGCCGCACACGCGCAGCGAATAGAATCCATACAACGCGCATTTACACGACATCTAGCATTCATCTCACGGGGCATTTCACACAGAGCTAGCTATGATCAGCGTCTAAAACACTTCAAAATGACATCGCTAACGAATCGTCGTAGGCTGCACGATATGACCTTCTTATATAAAACCATAAACAGTAATACTGACCTCAGTAACCTATCAAACCGCCTTCTGTACAACGTGCCTCGAAATCCACCGCGTCACCCTTTGATCAGAACGTTCTGCCAACCATTAGTGAGAACCAACATAGGACTTAATTCACCTCTGACACGTGCGTGTCGTGAGTACAATGCGTTAAACAGTAAACTCGACCAGCTGGATATTTTCCACGACTCGTTTGGTGCTTTTAGGGCAAAGGTATTGAGATCACTTTTATAGACTTTGCGAATTTTTTTTTTGTCCAATGACTTCAATTTTTGAATCATAATTTGTTAACTAGCACTTAACCGTACGCTATCTTATGGTGTGAACTGTACATGCCTCTAATTGGTGTACATATCAGAACTTATACTCTGTATTCTACGATGTCAACGATTTATATGTATACTGTTGGTGTGTCTATTAATAAATAAATAAATAAATAAATAAATAAATTTTGTTTTACTTTTTTTCTTCAAAATTATTAGTTAATAGAATCGATTTCTTCTTCATTAATAAATGATCTCGATAAGATATATAATCGATTTTATTTCATGCGATTTTATCTTGACTACATCTCTAGTAACTTCAAATCCCAAACGTCACCGTACCCATGCTACGTGAAAAATATTGTAAGTAAACGTACTCACCGTTTCTTTTTTATCTGTGAACATTATAAGTATGACATAATTCGTTCGATTGGAGTGATACCTTTTTAAGAAGAATAAATTAATTTTCCAGCTCCCTCTTCGAACCAAACAGGAACACGTAACTTGTGTTTTGTCGCCGATGTGAATGTGATGCGGCCATTTCTGGAATCAAATTATATGAATTCGTTATTGGATGTTGGTCCCATGAGTTACGGGATTTAGGGCGTGATTTTGTATTTACTATATAAACGGTAATGTACTTTGATTGCGTTAAATTTGGTGTGGTTCCCGTGGACTTCTCTATCCGTGTGGATGTCAGTTGTGTGGAGTTTTGTTTTTGCAAGCGCATTCAAAACTCCTTCCGATTCGACTTTGTGGAATAATACGTAGATATAAAATGTACTGTACCTATAAAATGGTGCGTGGCGTCAGCGCTACCTAGTGGCCCCATCTGAAAACCAGCGCTGTGCATACTCAACGAAGGGTTTGCGCAGCATTCAATGTTGAGATGGGGCCTTATTTGGGTTCGCATAGTGTGGAATGTTGCACCCGTAGCTTCATTTAATATACCTACTAATTATTATATTACCCACCTATTTGTACTTAGTAAGATGCCCACTGTGTGGAACTTAAATAAAATATTTTTCTTTCTTTCTTATTACGACTTGTAGTAAAATATACCGATTCTACTGAGCCAATTGCAATCCAACATACGTAGTACTTTAAATGTGAGTAAGACGTTTAAAAGATTTATGCTTAGCATCATTGTTCTCAGATATTCCAACCGTTTCCTTTTAAATATCTCCCATGTACAAACACGACAACTTTGCAAGTTTATAATAGCACTAGCTGTAACCGTGATAAGTAATTATCTGCAGACCGCTCACATTCAGTTGCTGAAGTTACGTTCACTATCTACAGTGGAAATATCATCAAAACAGCCATTTCGGTGATTACCGTGCACAAACAGATACTTGACAAACAATCACCTTAAAAACTGCCTTTGTGTTATAGGAATCGCGTATGCATTTGTATGTTTTAATTAGAAAATTAAAACATACAAATGCATAAAGTAAAAGTTACAAGCAGACACTCTTTTATTTTATTCTATAGATAAACTCACTGCCCGGTTAGGGTAGGGCAATAATTTAGTTGTGAGGAGGGCACGTACAAAGATAGTTTATCGGCACATTGTATACCAGGTGACCAGAGGCAGCTAGGAGGTACTTGGGGCGATGCTAAACCCTGTACCTCTATTGCTATCTAATGTATTGCTTTTCATTCGCACGCATTGGAAGGCGTGGGAATGTGATTGAGCATGCGCGAAGTTTTCTTTATAGATATTTTATCTCTCAAGTCTTATGGTTTCCTGGTTGTCGAAATAGCAGAAATCTTTCATCGATTTGCGATAAGAAGCATGCGCAATATAAAGGCTTTCTAGTTAAAGTTTGCTACAAAATGAACTGTTAGAATTATATCAATTGATATTATTATTGCCTCCATGCTAATAACAATATTTATTATCACTACATTTATTTTTCCATCTTTTCTTCTCTCCATTGGATCGAACCGAAGATTACAATTAACAGCTCAAGTTCGTTCCACAGATCAGTCCATTCATCGAATTGCAGGTGAGGTTGGCTTAGACCCTAAATGTGTATGTTGGTAGCGCCCTATACACTCATCATATTTATCTGGTCGTTTCTGTTTACTCTAAAAACTACACGTGGTTCTGGTCTCAAGAATGATTTCTCGATAAATGAAAATAACAAAGTTTGAACAGTTTTATTTTATTCCTATCTATACCACCTAAGTGGTACAAAAAATTTAACGACTACGTCACCAACTCAGGATCGATAACTGATTCAATCTCGTGATTACCCCGGAGTAACAACTTAGTACCACAGGCCTCATGTACTTAATTCTTTATTAGACTGGGAAAGTACAAAAAAGCTTATAAGCACCATATTCACAGCTAGTACAACAAAGAAAAATAATTTCAAATTGGCAAATAGACGTACAAAATTGAGCTTCATATTTGTGCCAACAACAATAATAGAAGACACTTCGTACGAACCTTGGGTACACGAAATGTACACATTTATATTTCGACATGTGTCGGTATGTTTGAGTCTAAACAGGAGATACTGAAGCTAGAGTTCAGCTTTCAGCGTTTCGTTAGCTCAGTCGGTTAGAGCATCGTGCTAATAACGCGAGGGTCGAGGGTTCGAATCCCTCATGAGTCATCACTTTTTGACCACATTATTACATTATTTTTCTTAACAATACCATAAGTATGTAAGACAGCACAAAACGTTGTGTCAAAAGAAGAATATTATCAATATTACGTTAGCATTTTTTAGTATACCTATTTATGAGTTTAAATTATTTTAAGTCAGTTTGCATTAATATTTTTTACAATATTAATATAATAATTTATACTTTATTTATATATAGCACGTAAAATTTGACTTCCCCTCGCCTGATGGTAAGCTAAAGGCAAAGTGTCAGGAAAGATCGGTCACCATTATAAACACGTAAGCATGTTACAATGGTGGCACTCAACTTGACGGCCTCATCAGTTACTATTTCACGTCCCGCCTAAAGCTTCACTTTATATTATGTGGCTAGACCGTGATGGCGCATGTCAGCTGAAAGAGAGTACGAATCAATAAGTGAAAAAGCGCGGCCACGCGACCAGGAGATCAACAAGTGTGGAGAGCTACTCACTAGTACTATTTTGTTTACGTAGTAGCACGTGGCTCTATTGCTGTCTAATGTATTGCTTTTCACTCGCACGCGTTGGAGGGCGTGGAAATTGATTGAGCATGCGCGAAGTTTTCATTTTAAGAGATCTTATCTCTCAAGGGCTATGGTTTCCTGGTAGGCGAACCAGCCAAAATGTCCTATCGATTCGCGATAAGAAGCATGCACAATACAGAATACTGCGATTATATTAACTACGTCTTGTGTTCCCAGCGGTGAGTAGGGTAGCCAGAGCTCACTGGAGAATTTGTGCTGTCAGTGGGATGACTAAAGGCTTTTCCTGCTTTGTCCTTCTACACTGACGGCAAAGAATGTGCTTAAAGGATCGGCAGCGCGAGTGTGGCTTCGCGTTGCACACGTCCATAGGCCTCGGTAGTCACTTTCCATCAGGTGGGCCGTGCGCTTGTGTGCCGCCTAAGTAGTATAAAAAAATTAAAATAAACGGGGCTCGTTTTATTTAATGAAGTTTTAAAGCATTTAGTATGCTTACTATTCAAATCAACTAAAATTGATTAAGATATATATAATTCGCCGTAAGAAGTATATAATGTACAGAATAATTTGGATGGTTTCGGACAAAAAAGGCTTTGTTTGTAGCTTAGTAGTCAGAGCGTTCCCCCTGTAAAGGATAGATCGTGGGTTCGAATCCCGCCAGAACTGATTTAATTTTTTCTATATCTCGTTTAGACTCGTATTGTCTCGTTTTAGTTTGCTATATAATGGACTGTTAGAATTACATCAATTGATTTTATTATTGTCATTGTAAACCTTTGAGGATGCCGCAAGGCGAAACCGGTCAGGACTAATATATATTAAAAATAATGTGGAAAAGTACAAGTGATTTGAGAAATATGTGTAATAACAAATTACACCAAGTGCAATCAATCAACTATATAAATATTATTGTCAATTTTGTAACATCGATTTTACAGAACCAATTACAATCAAACATACGCAGTATTTTAAGTGTCAGTAAGACCTTTATAGCAAAAAAAAAGGGATCAATATTGCCTTTTTGTGAACACATAAGTCAAAAAAAAATTGTTCAGAATCATTGATTTAAATATCTCCCAAGTACAAACGACCACTTTGCAAGTTCATACTAGCACTAAATATATCTGCGAGGTTGTGCAGACCCCTAATATTCAGTTGCTCAAGTTACGCCTTATGACGTCCGCTGTCTACAACGGAAATATCATCAAAATCAATTATGTCGGAAACCATCTTGTATGAACAGACGGAAGACAGGCAGAAAATCATCTTAAAAATTGTGTTTGTGTTATAGGTATCGCGTATGCATTTGTATAATTTAATTAGAAAGGTTATCTAAAGTTACAAGCACACTATTTTATTTGTTTCTATGAATAGACTGCCTGGTTAGGGTACGGCAACAATATAGCTGTGAGGAGTGCACGTACAAAGAAAGCTCATCGGCATGTTACCAGGTAACCACATGCGGCTAGGAGTTACTTAGGGCTAACCCCTGTAGCTCTATTTCTGTCTAATGTATTGCTTTTCACTCGCACGCATTGGAAGGCGTGGAAATTGATTGAGCATGCGCGAAGTTTTCAGTTTTCAAGATTTTATCTCTCAAGTCTTATGGTTTCCTGGTAGTCGAGGCAGCGAAAATCACCTATTGATTGGCAATAAGAAGCATGCGCAATAACGGCCTGTGTCGTTTTAGTTTGCTATTTATTGGACTATTATATCAATTAATATTATTCAATCAATCAATCAATCAGCCTCCCGGAGTCCACTGCTGGACATAGGCCTCTCCCAATGTGCGCCATTTTCTCCGATCCTCCGCCTTCCGCATCCAGTCTGTTCCAGCCACCTTTTTCAGGTCGTCCGTCCATCTGGCTAGGGTGCGTCCTACCTTTTGTCCTATTAATATTATTAATGAATGATATTTTAAAGCATTAAGTATGCTAACTATTCAAATCGATTAAGTTATATTAAAAATGGAAGGGGAAAGATCGCGGGTTCTAATCCCACCAGAACCGATTCAATTTTGAATGCGGAAGGCGGAGGATCGGAGAAAATGGCGCACATTGGGAGAGGCCTATGTCCAGCAGTGGAGTGCAGTGGGCTATTTAATTGGTTGATTGAATGTTGGGAATAAAACCTCATATCATTCATAGGTAGTTTAGTAGTCGGTAGCTGAGTCTGACATTATCTACATTTCACTGGCAAGTGGAAATCCCCGCGAGCGGAGGCAGCTCGGGTTTTTATTATCTAGGACACGCCAACTTGACTTCACCTCACCTGATGGTAAGCTTAACGCAAAGTATCAGGAAAGAGGGTCCCCATTACAGATACTAACTAATGTTACAATGGTGGCACTCAGCTTTGCTGTGGTCAGCCGGGGTGCGAGGGATTTTCCAAAGCTAATCTCATCTCCGGCAATATAGTTACTGAATTTAAACAGACATTATAATAAATTGACTGTATAAATATTATGTTATGACATCATTACACTGTAGTCAATATTATTCTTAATTATACCAAGTATCGGGACTTCTCGCGAATTATATTTTTTTTTTGGAACTTACTATTTCTGCCGACGTTTCGGATGCGTTGCAGCACCCGTGGTCACGACTTGACTAGTCTTCGAGCGTCGAGATGTATGCGGGGAACATTTTTTGAGCGCCTACCCACCATTACACTTATTATGAATGGTTAGGCTGGCGACACACCACACTCACTATGTCAGTTTTTAACGGCACTGTGTTTTTTGGTTTTAGTATCTTAATCACTGGATTCCACGTTCCGGATAGCTTGAATCCATCTTCCCTATTGAAATTACTTGAAGACACACAGACGTATAAGAGTGTTAAATATGATCCCACTTCAAGAGTAACACGTAAAATACGTAATTTGATCAAGGAGCACGAAGAGGACTTCACAAAGGATGAGTTCGAAAAATTACACCGACCTAAGATCACACAACCACCAAAATTGTACGGCTTGCCCAAAGTGCATAAACCCAATGTGCCACTGCGACCAATCGTAAGTCAAATTGACTCGCCAACCTACGACCTAGCGAAACACATTGCTAAAGCACTGCAGCCATTAGTGGGAAAAACACCATCTTTTGTGAAAGATTCTCGCCATTTTGTGGACATAATCAAAGACGTTAGATTGGAACCAGATGAGCTTCTGGTAAGTTTTGACGTTGAGTCGTTATTTACCAATGTTCCATTACAAGACTGTCTGCAGATTATTGGAACTAAATTGAAGGATAATGGTCTACCGGATAGTTATGCGACACTGCTGCAGAGTTGCCTCGAAGGGAACTACTTCCTTTACCATAGTCAAAATTACCTCCAGATAAACGGCGTCGCCATGGGCAGCCCTTTGGCACCAGTCGTGGCTAATATCTGGATGGAACATATTGAGGAAATGGTGTTTCAGAACGCCCACGCCCAAATTAGGCTATGGAAAAGGTACGTAGATGATATATTTTGTATATTCAAGGGCAACAGGGAGCAGGTGGTTCGCTTTACTGAGTATCTCAACTCATTACATGTGAAGACACAGTTTACGTATGAGATTGAGAACAAAAGAACATTATCTTTTTTAGACATAAAGTTGATGGTGAGAACTGATGGCTCCTTGGCCCACACTGTGTATCGAAAACCCACTCACACAGATAGATACCTGCACGCCTCCTCGCATCATCACCCACTTCACTTAAAATCCGTAAGTTCTACGCTCATCAAGCGAGCTAATGACCTGTGTGACCCTGAGCACCTACAGCAGGAGTTAGATCATGTTCAGGAGGTTCTTGAGGTGAACGGGTATGGTACGAGTGCTAGAAAGCCGCGACGTGCACCGAGGAAGATGTTGCTGGGTGTTGACCGCCAACCGGCATACATGCCGTATGTGAAAGGTGTAACGGACAAAATCGGATCTTGCTTACGGAAGTTTTCCATCAAGACGATTTTTAAACCGTTCGCCAAAGTAGCGAAATATGTGCGAACATCGAAGGACGTCATACCTCTACAAACACCGGGTGTTTATAAAGTGGATTGCAGCTGCGGTAGTTCCTACATAGGCCAGACCAAGCGAACCATTGCAGAGAGAGAGTCAGAGAACATATCGCAGCTGTGAAAAACCGTCAGTTCAACAAATCGGCAGTAGCAGAACATCTTGAGTCGGGTACCAATCACTGGATTGAGCTTCATCAACCCAAAGTCCTCTCCACTGATCGCCACTACTATTCACGGATTGTGCGTGAAGCCATTGAAATCAAAAAATATAAAAATTTCAATAGGGAAGATGGATTCAAGCTATCCGGAACGTGGAATCCAGTGATTAAGATACTAAAACCAAAAAACACAGTGCCGTTAAAAACTGACATAGTGAGTGTGGTGTGTCGCCAGCCTAACCATTCATAATAAGTGTAATGGTGGGTAGGCGCTCAAAAAATGTTCCCCGCATACATCTCGACGCTCGAAGACTAGTCAAGTCGTGACCACGGGTGCTGCAACGCATCCGAAACGTCGGCAGAAATAGTAAGTTCCAAAAAAAAAAATATAATTCGCGAGAAGTCCCGATACTTGGTATAATTATGAATTCACACCGCGAAAGTTTAAAAATAATATTATTCTTGATGTGGAAATGTCGGAATTATAAATAAGGTAATTGCTGTATTAAGGTGATGACTTAGACATACTCTTGTTTAAAAATAATGTTGATCTGATTTAATTAATGATTATAATTATTAGACTTGTTGTATTATAATAATTGCATGCCTATTAAGGTGAAATATGGTGACACTATTTAATCTATATAACATCTTATATAACCCATATTTGCAATAATAAATGAATATGAATATAACACCCCGGCATTTAAATTTTGCATTTACTGATATTGACTATTGATTCCACAGAATCATCATCATCCTCCTGCCCTTATCTCAAGATTATTTGGGGTCGGCGCAACATGTGTTCTTTTTCCATTCATCTCTAGTTGCAGTCATTTCAACATTCACTCCCTTCTTAACCATGTCATCTTTCACACAGTCCATCCACCGCATTTTGGGCCTCCCTCTCCCCTTGTAGCCATCCACTTCCATAGTTAGTACCTTCCTTACGACATTACTTTCATCCCTACGCATTACATGCCCGAACCAGGACAAACGATTACCTCGTAGCTTTTCTATGATTCGTGCTACTCTCAAACTTCCTCTAATATATTCATTCCTAATCTTATCCATTCTTGTCACACCACACATCCATCTTAACATTCGCATCTCGGCTACATGCAACCGTCTTTCATCCGTCACCTTTACTGGCCAACTCTCCGATCCATACAGCACAGCAGGCCGGATCATGCTCTTATAAATTCCACAGAAATCGAAACTAAATAAACTTAATGAGTGGTCCGTGTGGTAATCGAAACTCACCCACAATTCTTTAGTTTTCGTATTATAAAGGTAAATAATTTTATCACTAAGTAAATTTACTTTCGTTCTTCCGTGAACTTTTAAATATGTCATGATTCGTTTGATTGGAGCCATACCTTTCTAAGAAAAACGCAATTAATTTTCCAGACCCCTCTTCGAACCACGCAGACACACGTAGATTGCGTTGTATTGCCAAAGTGAATGTGACGCGGTCAATTCTGGAATCAAATTATATGAATACGTTATTGGATGTTGATCACAAAGGTTACAGAACGGGGTTACAATCTTACGCTAGTGAAGCAGCGCGCAACAGCTAGTTAAATATAACTAATATTGAATGCATTTGACTGACTGATAGTACAATTGGAAAATACTGAGGCGGGCTTGCATAAGAGGACTAATAAATAGTAGGGGAAGCTCGTTAAGTGTCTAAGAATAGAGACAATGTCTCTGCCAACCCCGTAGGATAATAACACACGTGAAGGTAAAAAGCATGCATTTTTGCTTTTACTGCGATCTATTCATATTATAAAATACAATAATAGGGCAACGGACCAGGTTTATCATACATCAAATTAAAAAAAGTGCGTTCAGAACTAACTGTTAATCATTGAGGTTGGGGGAAATATGAAGTACCACAAGGCAAAAATCCCGGCATACCCCATTTCCAATGGTATAGAACCAGGACCTCAGTAGTTCATAAGAGGTCTTCAATATTGTGAACCCTGTCTCTTTCTCAAATTTTGTGGCTTCCTCTAACACGTTATGAAGTGGCGTGAGTAAGATTCGCACATGCGCAGTCAAACTTCAAAGAGCCCTGTGGTGTGGCGTAACGGTAGAGAATTTGTCTGTTACATCGGAGGTCGCATGTTCTATTTTCACTCAATAAAAATATTTTTATGAATGATTACATATATTTAGTCTATTTGCATTGATATAGATGTATCTGACATTATTTTTTTTTACAGAAAATTTCAACTGACTTCAAGAAAATAAAAACTAAACTAATTTACAGATTTACTGATCTGTTTAGAAGTCTGTACCTAGCCCGTAAAACCATATTTTGATTGATTGCATCATAGTAGTTTGGCACAGCAAACAAAGTAGGCACCGTAACTCTATAAATTCGTTCGGTTTTCGCTTTTTAGAGCCTCCCTTTTGTTTCTTGAATTCGGTTTAAGTTTTTTGGAAACAAATATTTATTTGTCCCTTTTTTGTTAGTTATACGTTCGTAGTATCCATCTTCCATCATTTGCTTGCTCCCATCAGAGCCACTTAAAACACGTACCAACTTAAGGTTGACGAAGCCCATTGTCTTGTTATTATGTATACATTATAATATCATATACATATATAATATGCTGTATTGTTATGAAAGCCGTTAAATTTTACGTTATTTATTTTTACTATATCAACTGTTATTTTAACAGGCATAGGCATTTTTTTGGGAAAATCACATTGATGTTGCTGATTGCTAATACAAATTAAACAGGCGTTTTGCCATTTTCAGGGTTTCTCTAGATTTATTTACGATATTCAGCATCAAATCTGGATTTCTTGGATATAGGACCACAACGAAAGTATACCCTATCGTATACCGCAAGAAAAATATAAGTCCGCTTATATTTGGCTTTGATATCTTGTAATAAATATATATTTTGGGACTTTCTCAAGATTTCTCCAGGATCTCAGCATCGGTTTTTAGGATACAAGACCACTCTAAGGGTATGCTTTACCGAACACAGCAATAAAAATTCATTCATAATTGTTATCGCGTAAATAAAAAAATACTTACTGAATTGAGAACCTCCTACTATGACTTAAAACTTATGACAATCTACTTCATTTTACTTATTGTCTTAAAAACATTTCTTAGCGCTCTTTTTTTTTTATATATAAGACACGTCAATTGGACTTTGCCTTGCCTGATGGTAAAATTGCTGTTTGTTTCAAAAATTGTAATAATTTTCAAATAAACTCTCACTCATAGGACACGTTTTAATACCATCACTAATTTTATTGAAACGCAATAACCAAAATACAATAAGAATGTATAACAAACTTACCCAGAAGCGAAATACGGTTGAAAAAACCGAGACATGGTAGCCAGTAAGCCACACAGCGTGAATTTGCGAGAGTACCGATACAAACTCGTTGAAGTTATGCATTTCTAGTACTGCGAGCGGCGCGATTTTGTGAAATGCATGACGAGATGATGATGATCGTCCTGCTCATAAGTACTATGAATAAATAATTCCAAATAATTTTATCGAAAACTCTTGGAAAGTAAAGATGTGCAAACATTTTTAAAGGTTTGATGTCATAATTTTCTATAATCTAAGATTTCACGTTTACAAAAATATCAATGTGCCATGTTTTTTAGTTGAAAAAAATCCTAAAATATAAAGTTAAAATTAAACAACTTGCCCTTTATTCTCGTATAAACCCGACTACTGGAAAATCACGAGATAGCCGTGGACGTATACCACTTTTCCCTATAATGTATTATTTTGTTAAACTAAGTGTGGCATACGACCACGGCTATCCTAGATATTTTCATGTTTAATACTTTTTGGAGCACTTTCAGATGACATCAAACACAATCAAACATATTTATCTAAAAATTTATATTTTAACACAGTACTTTATGATCGCTAGAGAGCACTATAATAGATTCAGTGAGACATTGAATATGCCAATAACCTCATTTGGCCAGTTCCAATAAGTAGTTTAGGAGCTTTGAGGGAGCAGATGAACCTACATAGATACATACAATTTATTTATTTGCTTGTAATACAACAAAAGATGGGAAACAAAGATAAAGTATTCGAGAACATTTCGCCATAAAGTTGCTTACATACATTTATACTCTAGATTGATGACACTTGGTGGATTTGTTGTTACACATATTGTTAACTCACTTGTACTTTTCCACATTACTTTATTACGGCATCATCAAAGGTTAAACCTTTGAAGATGCCGTAAGGCGAAACTCGTCAGGTGTAATAAGTAATAAAGTAATGTGGAAAAGTACAAGTGAGTTATCAATATGTGTTTACATACATCCATACAAAATCATAACCCTCCTTTTGCTTAGCCGTAGTCGGGTAAAAAGGGATTTGAAACTTTAGCTTCAGATATTAATATAACACAATAGATTATTAATTATATTTACTTTTAATTGATATTTTCGTACAGGTCTATACCTATTTTGTGCCTGAAACCCTTTTAATATAAAATATTAATTATTAGCACACTTTTTTACAAGAGTCATTATGTAGTAGATTTGTTATAGCATAATTATAACAATATACTATAGCTTCATAAGGATATCTTTTGAAGTAATGAATAACTTCCACAATATTTAAACATAAGCATTTTCAGTTTATTGCATTTACTGAAAAATTTCACCAGAGAAATGTCAAAGCGTGGACTTATCACACATACCTTCCTCTACAATTTCACCACCAGCTACACCGTGAAGTCTCACCAAGCGCATAAAACATGATGATACTCTATAACCACAAAGCATAGCTATTAGTGACGTCATATATTATAATGTTGTCTCGCGGTCTACGCCGCGTAGCTGCGTAGCGTGAGACCGTAGCTTTCGTAGTATAACGTGAATAAGGTCAGATTATATTTATATTATATCTAGGTATACTTATATGTACGAAAGCCATTTTACAAGCCAGTCTAGTATGTCGTAGAATCGACATCCGATGATATATTTCTAACAGAATATTCAATATCTGAATTGGAAAAAAAAATTAGCAGTGCTTTTTGGAAACCGTACAATTCAGTTATTGTAATATACTATTGTCCTTCCTTAACCCTGGTTGTATGCGAGGCTTCGCCTTAGAGTCCAGGGTCCGTTCCTGACGTCGAACTGCGAGCTTGTCTGAATTTTGATATTTAAGTACGAAACTGAATTAAGAGCGCGATCTTGTACCAATTATGTCAACGGCATTCTTTGATTGCGTTAAATTACAAGTTTGATTCCCTTAAAAAGTTACTTGGCACGGAGCTGAACCCTGTAGCTCTATTGCTGTCCAATGTATTGCTTTTCACTCGCACATATTGGAAGGCGTGGAAATTGATTGAGCATGCGCGAAGTTTTCAATTTTAGATATTTTATCTCTCGAGTCTTATGGTATCCTAGTAGTCGAAGCAGCGAATATTATCTATCGATTCGCGATAAGAAGCATGCGCAGTACTGGCCATCAGGTTTTAGCTTGCTATCTAATAGACTGTTAAAAATATATATCTGCTAATACATACACGTATTATAAGCTCATATCGATCATATAAGCTCAAGCTGTAGAATGAACTTCCCTGCTGCGTTTTTTCCAGGTTATTCAAGGCATTTGAAGGTTTTTTTGGGGTCAGCAGTGCTAGTGTAATGGCCCTGGTAACGGTAACCGTCCCAACAGGTGGCGATTGCCTGTCACTTTGGTGGTATAAGAAAAATAAAGCTGAAGACTTTTTTTTTGAACGAGATAATTCTAGAAATTACTGGATCGATCGAATAAAAAATATGTTGTGTTGAAGAGACCGTTTATCAACAAAGGTTTTAAGCTGCATATTATCTCGCTGCTATTTAAAAGAGCGGAACAGTGACACTAAATATCAGCAAAACTGGCAGATTTCCACATATTATTTGAATACTAAAATATTACAGGGTAAAATCGTTAGGAGGTTTCAAAACCGGCGTGATACACGCCGGATCAGTTTTCCTCTTTAATACAAATCTCTCGCTCATTCTTGCAACAACCAATTCAACCAAATTTAACACTTGAGAGCCCAGGTCCATTGTTCTGACCCGACTATTCATCGACTTGCAGGTGAGGTTGATTTGGACTTTAAATTTGTTGTTAGCGTCCTGTACATCCATCATATTTGTCTGAGTGTTGCTCTTTACTCTAAATACAATACATGGTTCTGGTCGCAATTATGATTTCTCGATTAATTAAAACAACATACCTACCAAGCTTCAATTGAATTAACCCATTTACATTCGTCAGCAAAGCCCAACTGCAAAGTAGACATATTGAGTACGCAATGGTAAACAGAACTTAAAAGAGATTTAATTTACAGTGTGAATGCGAGGGCATGTCTGACGCCTATACGTCTGAGTGCGGAGCAAATGAATATGAAGCCTACTACTAATAAATAAAAGCTCAGAATGGCAAATTTACATGTACACTTCTGTTCGTAAGTATAATCTGTCGTTTCAAGTTCAATGTCTGATCTGAATGAAAGAGGAAATATTTCATTTCATTCACACGAGATATTCGGGACATTTTAACGCTTAATAAATACGAAAATCGACAAAATTATGCATTAAAACTTTTAGAATTCTTATAGAAAGGTTAGGAGAGAAACGTTCTGGTTCGTTCATGTGAGTGCAGATTAGCACAAAAGAAAAGCTCGAGATAGCGTCCCATATAAGAGCTAAAACTATTATTATCAGTATGGAGGATAGCGGATGCTGTAATTAGCGGACAGCGGACGCTATCAATAGATGTCGAAATAATATATGTTCCCCGCCAGTAGTACCAAATTCAGACCTCAAAAACAGTTGGCAAGAGTATGGCAATTTAAAATTGATGAAGGTGAAAATGACAGGTCATATTTTTTTTTTGACACAATAAAGTCTTCGACAAATCCAACCATTCCTCGGGGAGTCTTTACATATAGCTGCTATGTAAACAGTTATAGATATCGCGCATAAATTCGTAAGTATCTAACTTTACAAGCAGACACTATTATAAATCTCTATAGACCGATTTAAACTGCCTGGTCAGGGTACTGACAACCATTTCATTGACTGTTATAATGGGTACTTTTTGCTACCGGAGCCAGTGGGAGAGGTTATATCGGACTCGAACTGATAAAACACACGGCGCCTGTAGGTCGTTTTTGGTTGTCGAATGCGAAATTGACAGGCATATCCCTCGGTGTTATAGTGAGTACTTACGAGGATTGCACGTAGAAACAAAGCTCATCGGCACATTGTTTATCATGTGACCAGCGGCGGCTAGGAGCTACTTGGGGCGAGGCTAAAGTCTGTAGCTCTGTTACTTTGCTTAAGCATTCTAATTTATAAATTAATGAAGATGAAAATGATAAGTTTTGGTATCGTTTCTGGCACAATAATATTTAATATGACTTGAAAATTTCACTCAGTCAGTAATGTAAAGTGTAAGGATTATTTCCATCACGGGATCGAAGTTTATCATTTTTAGATTGTCCTCGATGAATGCCACACATTCCTCAGGAAGTGCGTAGCTACTGTGTAAACAGGTGATTGTTTGTAGTAATATGTTGCAAAGCAACATAATTAATAAAAAAACTGCCAATGATTTTCGTACGGCAAATGGGGTCGGTGCCTCAACGTGTACTTTGAGACACGACTAGGTACACACACGGACACGGACATCAAACCTCCTGCGTATTTTTAGAGCAGGAAATCTTCAAAAACATTTACCAATTATAAAATGTTTATTAATGAACTAAAACGCTGTCATACACTGTTGGGTATACATTGCTCTATATCGTAATCTTGTTAACTATGTGACAGAATAATAGCTATAGTTATTTGCAGGTTATGAATTTTCCCCACGAGATCGGCAATAAAACCTCATTTCATTCGTAGGTAGTTGAGTAGTTGAGTTTGATATTATCTATCTAACTTCCACTGGTAAGCAGAAATTCCCGCAAGCAACCGGGCTACCAGCTACCTCTGACACCAAGCTACCGGGTGTCAGAGGTTGCAGAATGACCACCATTCCCTATGACCGCGGGCCTGTTAGTGGCGACTGGAGTCACCTGTCATCCTCCCGATACCCGGGGGTAATTCCCTATCTTGCCCCCTGGACGGTGACAGGTGACTCCATGGTCTTCCACCGGACGCAGTCCGGCTACTAAAAGAGGCCCAGATTAGGAGATATAGCCCTGGGTCAGCCGGGTGCGAGGGTTATACCTAAGGCAATCTCACCCCCCGGCAACCAACGACCCACAGATAATATCCTGGTATTTAAATATTAAATTTTCTGATATTGAACCTGTCAACTCAACTCTGTTTCTTGGAATAACAATAGATAAGTATTTAAATTGGAAAGAACATGTTGGAAATATGTATGTGCAAAAGTGGACAAGTTTGTATTCGCTCTAAGGAAATTGAGACAGATAGCTTCCAGAGAGACAGCTCTGTCAGCGTATCATGGATACATCTCATCAGTGCTACGATATGGTATCGTTGTATGGGGTAACTCGGTAGAAGTAGAGAGTGTACTTCTGGCACAGAAGAAGTGTGTTAGAGCTCTGTATGGAGCCGGATACCGAGAACACTGCAAACCAATCTTCAAAAAACTAAGAATTCTGCCATTTCCTTGCCTTTATATTTATGAAATGTGCCTATTTGTGAAGAAATATCCACAAATGTTTCCGCTACATGCAGACATATTGAAAAAGACAAATAGTAGAGATCCTTATAAAATTTTAGTGCCCCAGCAAAGAATACATCTATATTCCTCAAATGCATATTGTATGGCTATAAAAATATATAATAAACTGCCAGTTGGTGTGCGAGCGCTACCTATGAATAAATTTAAATTCAGCATATTTAATTTCTTAGTAGATAAGTGTTTTTATTCAGTGAGGGAATATATGGATAGCAAATTTAATTTTAAGGACATTTGACTGATGTAAAACAAATAAATGACTAATAAAATAAATAATTATTGATTGCATGCGTGATATATTTGATATTATTATCGTAAAATTTAAATTATTATTGTAAAACGTAATAGAAATAAATAATTAATTGATTGCATGAGTGACATATTTGACATTACTATTGTAAATCTTAAATATTATTATTATAAAATTTAATATTTCTACACCAGGGTATGGTAGAATATGTTTGAACAAGTGAAATAACATAAAGATCTCAATGTACCATATTCTTAGAAATAAATTATTATTATTATTATTATATTATTATTATATCGAAACGAAATAAACTTAACTAGTGGTCCGTGTGGTAATCGAAACTCACCCACAATTCTTTTGTTTTCGTATTATAAAGGTAAATAATTTTAGCAGTAAGCAAACGTACTTACCATTTATATTTTATCGGTGAACATTTCAAGTATATCATAATTCACTTGATTGGAATCATACCTTTCCAAGAAGAACAAATTAATTTTCCCGGCCCCTCTTAGAACCAAGCAGGAACACGTAGCTTTTATTGTGTCGCTGATGTGAATGTGACACGGCTATTTCTGGAATCAAATTATATGAATTAATTATTGGATGTTAATCGCATCGGTGACGGTAACAGGGTCACAATCTCACGCCGGTGAAGTTGCGGGCAACAGCTAATTACATATAACTGTAATAATTGAACGAATTTGACTGAATGACAGTAAAATTGGAGAATACTGCCACCTAAGTGGTATAAAAAAAAAATACTGGTGTAAAGGAGTAATACTAGTAAGGGAATCGTGAAGTGTGTTAGATTAGAAATAATGTCTCTACAAACCCTGGAAGATAATAGGCGTAAAGGTAAGATGTATGCATTTTTGCTTTTACTGAGATCAATTTACATTAAAAAGGCCACGGACAAGGTTCATCATACATTAGAACAAAAATAAGTGCGATTAAAACTATTAATCATTGAGGTTGGGGGGAAACACAAATTCCCACATGGGAAAAGTCCCGACTTACCACGTTTCCAATATTCTAACACCAGGACCTCAGCAGTTAATAAGAGGTCATCAAAGTTGTGAGCCTTGTCTCTTTCTCAAATTTTCTGGTTCCCTCTAACACGTTATGAAGAGGCGTGACTAATACTGGCACATGCGCACTCAAATTTCAAAGACTTCTGTGTCATAGCGGTAGAGAGTTTGTCTGTTACTTCGGAGTTCGCAAGTTCTATTCCCGCTCAGTTAAAATATTTTTATGAATGAATAGACATATTCAGTCTATTTTCGTTGATAAAGATGTCTCTGATATTAAATGTGTGTATTAACAAAACAAAAGGTATTTTTTCTCTGTATTTACCATTCGGCGAGGGCTTCATCACGCAGTGTCCATGTCACCCCCATACAAAAGGTTTTTAAAGCCATAGGCCATAGGTGAAAAATTTACCATGTGCAAAATTGGGAAAGTGAAGACCTAAGAATAAAGGATATATTTTAATTGCACCATCTCTCATTCACACATATAAAGTAGCGTGCGGGTAGCACTTAAAGTACTCAATATGAGTGTGTGTTCGATCATCGGCGCATATAGCTTTCCCTTTGATAAAATGCAATATTATGACTTAAATCGTTTATCTCAGATATTCCAAGCGTTTCCTTTAAAATATTTCGATTGTACAAACACGACTACTTTGAAACTTTATAATAGCACTAGCTGTACCGGCGACGTTGAGTAAATATTTGTGCACCCCTAATATTCAGTTGCTGAAGTTCCGCCTTATAACGTACGCTGTCTACAACGGAAATATCATCAAAATTTGCTATTTTGGTGACCTGCAGAAGCTGATAAAAGACAGACAATTATCCTAAAAATTGCGTCTGTGTAATAGTTATCGCGTATGCACTTCTATGTTTTAATTAGAAAACTTATCAAAAATTACAAGCAGACACTCTTTAATTTATTTACATAGATAGAATCATTGCCTGGTTAGGGTAGGGCAACAATATAGCTGTGAGGAGGGCACGTAGAATGAAAGCTCATCGGCACATTACCAGTTGATCAGAGGCAGCTAGGAGCTACTTAGAGTGAGGCTTAACCCTGTAGCGCTATTGCTGTCTAATATATTGCTTTTCACTTGCACGCATTGGAAGGCGTGGAAATTGACTGAGCATGCGCGAAGTTTTCATCCTTAGAGATTTTACTTCTCAAGGCTTATGGTCTCCTGGTAGTCGAAGCAGCGAATATTATCTATCGATTCGCGACAAGAAGCATGCGTAAGTACGGGTGGGTTGTCACGTTTTAGCTTGCTGTCTAATGGACTGTTATCATATATGCTAATATCACTCTTATTTACATCACTCAAGCTGTAGAATGAACTTCTTGCTGCGGATTTCCCAATTGCCTAAAATGCGAAATTTTCAAGGCATTAGAAAGTTCCTTCGGGATCAGCAGAACGAGTGTAATGGCCCTGGTGTGCACACATCCATAGGCTACGGTAACCATCCCATCAGGTGACGAAGACTTTTTTTGAACGAGTTTTTTATAGAAATTACTGGAATGAATTGAAAATAACTACAGTCCGTCAAATCTAAGAAGTACCGTTTGACAGTTCTGACAATTGAATGATAGGGATGGGATGAAAAAATCGATTACTATAATATCCGAACTTTAAGAGATCGATTACTATAATATCCGAATTTTAAGAAATCAATTGTTATAATTAAATAAAAGAAATGTTTAGGATATTTTTTTATTCACTACTAGTACTAGTATCGTCGTCTTCGTCATCATCGTCATTTAAATTAATGACCAGTTGATTGTCCATTACATTATCAAAGTGTACGTCTCTTTCGAAGTCGTCCATTATTATTTTCTTTGTTTTTTGTACTACTTTACTCCAATCTTCCTGTGTAACTTGGGCACATGCTTCCTTTAATAAACCTTCCATTTTCTTGACACTGAAGGGTGGTTTTGTGTTGTGTCTTGCTGCATAACCTGTAAAACAATAATGTAACTATTTGATAGCAGACGAAAACCATTGTTTAAATTATAAATGTTAGAAGTACTCGTGTTATTATTATAATATTATAAAATATTACCTTTAACTTGGGCCCAAATCAGTTCAATGGCATCATATTGGCAATGGTACGGAGGAAGTCGTATGACTTTGTGCCCGTGCTCTTCGGCCAATTGGTCAATTACATATGTCGGTTTTGGTGGTTTATGCAATTTCACTAACTGTAATAATTCAGCTTTTAATAGTGACATGTCGGCATCCACTCCTTTTCTTTGCAGCCATGCCACCAAATCTGCTTTCTTATTGGCTGACGTAGGTGCTTTATCAATTTGCACAGAGTGGTATGGGGCATTATCCATTATAATTGTGCTGTTAGGAGGGATATTCTGTAATAAATTTAAGAACCACTCTCGGAACCTTACTGCGTCCATTTCTTCATGATACTCTTTAGTGCTTTTGGATTGGAAAGCTAATAAAGAGTTTTCCACGAAGCCTGTAGACGCTGACCCAGCATGGCATATTATGAGGCGTCCACCTTTTCCTATCGGCACCTTCGAGCACGAAGCTTCAGAATCATCAGTCCATGTTTTCGGCACAGAATGGTTGGAATTTAGCCAAGTTTCGTCCAAAAATATTACATTATCCCAGTTTATAATTTGTTTAACTTCGCGCAGGAATGTTAGTCGCTGCATAATTATGTCATGTCGCTCCATAACAATTTTTCGTTTGTCAACTTTTTTGTATCTGAAGCCAATTCCTGTTATTACCGTTCTCAACGACTCTATGCTTCCCTTATACAGCATCTTTTAAAGTTGCACATAACTTTGCCAATGTTGGAAATTCGCCTCTTGTAAAATACCCGTATATATGGTTTCTAATAGCATGACTATCGAATTCATCGATGCCTGTCACAGGTTTATTTCTTTTTCGTTTTTTCGGTGTGTGAAGTACGTTACTGTCACTCCCCGAAGGCCCATATTTTTCACTTAATATTTTGCCAACGGTGCGGCTACCAATACCGAGAGCTTCACCGACGCGATCCCGAACTTGTGTAACTGGCAGTAGAAGTCCACCATTTTGAGATTCACGCTCAAAATACTCGTGTAATTTCACCACCAATTCACGAGCCTGGCTGTTCAAAGTACGTCCTCTTTTCGACATTATTAATAAACACTTGCTTAGTTCGGAGTCCAGTATAAATATTGCCAAGGTAAACGGATAAAGAATGATCAGTCCAGAAAAGTAATAGCCAAGTCACAAATTGTAAAACACAAACGAGAAAGCAAGTACGCGCACAGTCAGCTTCCAAGATGGCGAGAGACTGCTGACGCCGAACCGACCGAGCGGACCGCGTGCGCTTGTAGTTGGCAGTGTTACCCGAAAAAAAAAATTGTAGAGACTTGGACACCTGCGATTTTGCCTATTGACCTAAAAATAATTAAATTAATTTATTTTAGGGTATCTGTGTATTCAGTGCATTATGCGGTCGCGCAAAAAACACTATCCCTGACTCCATTTACTATTTCGACAGCGTTAGCGCGAGAAACCCCGACTTATTTGGGCGCGAAAATCAAAAATCGACAAATCGCTTTCGACAACTTTTTAAAGAAGCAAATATATTTGATTTATAAATACGTATTTTTGGTGAATGGGTTTTATCTCATATTTTACGATTACATAACTATTTAGTTATGTAATCGTAATATGTGAGATAAATCCCATTCACATGAAAAAATATTTGTTTGGTTGTCAAGTGTAATTTGTAAATAATACATTCGATTTTTCGTATATGTAAACGATTTTTTTGCATACAAGTGTATCCGAAGAGTCGCAACACTACGTGCAGTGACCTAACTACGTAACTTTGTAATGCGGTCAAGAATATAACTATTAGAAATTATTTACTGTGTAAATATGTGTTATTTTGCTTTGTTTGAAAGTTTTCAATTACATTTAGATATTAAGAATTGTACATTTTTAGATACAATAATGAAATCTTTCTAAATTCATGGTTTTATGAAAAAGGTTATCGAAACTGAATAATGTACGTATGAACAAAGTTGTTTCGGTTTGAAAAATATGAAACGTCAAACGGTACCTCTTAGATTTGATGGACTGTAAGTACTGAACATTCCGTTTATTGACAAAGATTTTAGGCTGCATATCATATCGCTGCTGTATAAAAGAGCAGAACAGTGACACTAAATATCAGCAGATTTCCACACATTAGTTGAAAACAAAAAAATTACAAGGTCAATGGTTATGAGGTTTCAAAACATACCACTGTGGATCAGTAAGTCTATAGATATTTATTGTCTCGGTAATAATACTATTTATCATAGTTTTTTTTTTCTTTTTGATACAAATCTATTGTTCTCTAGCTCATTCTTGCAACAACCGATCCAACCAAAGTTAACACTCCAAGTCCAAGTCCATTGTTCTGACCCGACTATTCATCGACTTGCTGGTGAGGTTGATTTGGACTTTAAATTTATTGGAAGCGCCCTGTACACTCATCGTATTTGTCTAGATGTTGCTGTTTACTCTAAATACAATATATATGGTTGTGGTCTTAATTATGATTTCTCGATTAATTAAAACAACATACCTACCTACCTTAAATTGAATTAACCCCGTTTATATTCGTCGGCGAAGTCCAACTTTAAAACAGAGTACGCAATGTATTTGCGCATAATTACCAGGCAAACAGAACTTAAAAGACATTTCATTAATAGTGTGAATGCGACAGCATGTCTGATAGCTGTACGTCTGAGTGCGGAGCAAATGAATATGAAGCCTACTACTACCAAAACAAATCTCAGAATGGCAAATGTATATATATCAGCATTTGTGTTTATAAGTTCACTCTCTCGTGTCAAGTTCAAGGTCTGATCTGAGGGAAAGTGGAAATCTTTCATTTCACTCACATGAGATATTCAGGACATTTTAACACTTGATAAATGCCAAAATCCACAAAACGTTGCATTAAAACTTTTAGAATTCTATTATAAATGTTAGGAGAAAATTGTTTGTTCTGGTTCGTTCATGAGGGTGCAAATTGGCACAAAATAAAAGTTTGAGATAGCATCCCATATAAAAAATAAAACTGTTAGCAGTATGAAGGATACTAGATACTATAATTAGTACGCTATCGACAGATGTCGAAATAATATGTTCGCGAACACTAGTACCAAAATACTGACTTCAAAGATAGACAAGAAGCATGGCAATTTAAAATTAATGACGATGGAAACGATAGATTTTGGTATGGCCCTATAAATGAATACGGACGGAGCATCACAGAACATCGACTGAAGCCAAAAACTTCGGGATAAGGCGAAATTTAATCCCGCAGAATGGTATATTTAAAATGTGTTTTCTTAGTGATTTCTGTCATTAATGACAACCGAGTGGTGCCGATTGGTGTACTTTTGGTGATAGTGTGTAAGTAGGTATTTATTGTATACGTAAAGTAAACCGAAGTGAACTAGGTGTTTGCTTCACTTGGATTATACGCGAGACTCAGTCCGTAATTTTTAAAGCTCCATGGGTTTTGGTATTCTTTCTGACACAATCAAATTATTTGAAAATTACACTCAGCCTAAGGTAAAATCTAAGGATTATCTCAATCGTGCTATCAAAGCTTTTTAATTTTATAAAGTTTTCGTAAAATTCAACACGCTACTAGGGGATTACGTAGCTACTACGTAAACAGTTGAGGATAGGGAGCCAGCCTGATTCCTCGTTTATAATATAATATCCCCCGTTTATATATAATATGTATATAATACAATGTCTTTTTTTTTTTTTACGTGCGCAAAATCCCCACGGATACCTCCCCACCGGAGCCGGAGGGAGAGGTTATGTTGGACACGAACCGACTAAAACGCACGCCGCCTGCGGGTCGCTTTGGTTGCCGAAGGTGAGGTTGACAGGCATATCCCTCGCACCCCAGCCGACCCAGGGCCATCTCTGACGATCTGGCCCTCTTCTCGGGTGTGTGGGGACTACAGAGTCCCCAACTCGTTCCCGGTAAACGGGGTGGCGCGCCAGGCGCGCCGCCGCCGCGGCCTGCTTCTGCTAGGGTGACAGGCGGCTCCACCTGTCACCCCCAGGCCGGCGCTCATGGGGGGCGGAGGTCGTTCATCGACCTCAGACGCCCGAGTTGTCTTCGTACGCGGGCAGCTTGGCTTGCGATCCGTCGTCGCTCCCGCTGCCGCTCCCGCCCCGCCTCCTCCTTCACGAGCATTACTTGCTCGCAGAAGGAGGCGCCGGCCGCCCACGCATCCGCGCAGCGGACCATCGCCGCGAGCAAGGTGGAGAGCGTGAGAACCCTCACTCCCAGGGCCGCCACAAGCTCCCGCCTCGGCGTCTCCCACGCCGGACACTCGGTGAGCGTGTGCGGACCTGAGTCCTCCCTCGCGTCGCAGTGATGGCACTCGGACGTTGGCTCTTTCTCCATCCGACGCATATAATATAATGTCTTGCAAAGAAACATTATTTATAAAAAAAAACTTAATAAATCCAAAAAGCAAAATTACATCAAAGAAATAAATAAAAAAAATAATAAGATCTCATTCTTCACCGCGAAAGAGCATTAATTATACATTACTAATTATAGTTAATTATATTCCTCAGACCCTACTATTCAGCTGCTTAAGTTACGCCTTATAACGGCCGCTGTCCATAGATGAAATACCATCATAATGTTTTAGATATCGAGTATATATTTGTGTATATTTAATAGAAAACTAAACTAACGTCACAAGCAGACACTTTCATTTATTTCTATAGATAGACTTAAACTGCTTGGTTAGATTAGGGGCAACAATTTAATGTTGACTCTTATAATAAGTACGTGAGAAGTACACGTAAAAACAAAGCTCATCGGCATATTGAATTCCCGGTGATCAGAGGCGGCTGGGCGCTACTTGGGGTGGGGAAACACCCTGTAGCTCTATTGCTATCTATTACTTTTCACTCGCACTCATTGGAATGCGTAAAAATTGATTGAGCATGCGCGAAGTTTTCGTTTTTAGAAATTGTATCTCTCAGGTCTTATGGACTCCTGGTAGTCGAGGCAGCAAATATCACCCATCGATTCGCGATAAGAAGCATGCGCAGTACGGGTCGGGCTGTCTGGTTTTAGTTTATTGATTATTTTCTATTATTGATATTATTATTGCCTACTTTGTGATAAAAATATTTATGACCACTTTATTACCACTTTTTTCATTTTCTAAATACATATTTCCTTCTCTCCCCCATCCTTGCATCAACCAATTCAACCAAAGTTCACACTTAAGTGCCGAAGTCCATTCTTCAGAACGGTCTATGCATCGACTTGCAGGTGCGCCCTGTACATCCCCAAGATTTGCTTGGCTGTTTCAGTTTACTCTGGCTTTAATTAGGATTTCTCGATTAATGAAAATAACAAAGTTTGAACTGAATTAACCCCGTCTATATTCATCAATAAATATTTAAAGCGGGACATAAAACCTTCTGCGTAGCAGTCGCGTTCACTACCCCTACGCCACAAAGATATCTATAATAGGCTAGTTGACTATCTCTGAGGGTCAGATTGGGCGAGATGGCCCTGGGTCACCTGGGGTGCGTGGGATATGCCAAATACAACGGAATCTCTGGAAAGCAACGACCCACAGTCTACTAATTCTTGATTTCACGGAAATCGAAACTAAGTTAACTTAACGTAATTCACCCAAAATACTTAAACAGTAAACGTATTCACCATTTCTATTTTATCGGTGAACATTTAAAATACGTCATAATTCGTTCAATTGGAGTCATAATTTTTTTTTTCTATTGTATATTTGTGTAATTGAATTATATACAAGTCGGTATATAAAACTATGCTAACTATACAATATATACAAAAATGGAATAGAGAAAAAGAGGGAGACTGTAATTTTAGGCATCGAAAAATTCCTCCTCATCGATCTCTACTGGTAGCGTGCCCAAGAGGCTGGCGGCATTACCACGCTGAATGGCGATGCCAATTCTTTGAGCGAGGTAAAGGCCAGCCTTATGGTCACGGGAAGCGTCGATTAGTTGCTTCGCCATTTCTTTGAAGAGCGCGCGCGCGCTTGGACCCCACGGACCCAACGTTTCGACTCCAAACGGCTCAAAAATATAATTACCAGTTAAGTTGGTATATTTGCGCCGTTTGAGAGTCTCCGCTGATGCAGCAGCAGCGCATGCGCAGTCCATCGTACTTGGAAGATGGGAAGGCGCCAGGGTGTCGACGCAAGTTGCATCCCACACCAAAGGCCTACCCATCTTCCAAGGCATCAACGACATACCGTCTGGTCTCTTACCATCGTCGCGAGCCATGCCAACAGGTTCAAGTATAGCTGACACGCCGGCGGTGACAAGAGCTCGACGGATAATGTCGATAAGAATAATAAATCAATTTCCCAGGCCCCTTTTCGAACCAATCAGGAACACATATATAATATAGCTTGTGTTCTGTCGCCGAGGTGAATGTGATGCGACCATTTCTGGAATCAAATTATATGAATACGTTATTGGATGTTGATCCCATGGGTTATGGGAATGGGGTCAAATACTCACACGGGTGAAACTGCTACAGTCAATTAAATATAAATATTTTTTAATGGATTTGACTAAATGACAGTACAATTGGAAAATAATGAGGCGGGCTTGCATGAAAGGACTAATAAATAGTAGGGGAAGCTCGTTAAGTGAGTAAGAATAGTGACAATGTCTCTGCCAACCCCGGAGGATAACACACGTGAATGCAGGAAGTATGCATTTTTGCTTTTACTGAGATCCCGCGGTTTAATAACTTGGTGTTGTGTTTCCAGAGTAGGGTATCCAGGACTCACTGGAGAATTTGTGCTGTCAGTGGGATGACTAAAGACTTGTCCTGATTTGTCCTGTACACCGACGACACAGAAATTCTGTGCTTACAGGGTCGACAGCGCGAGTGTGGTTTCTCTAGTGTTACACACGTCCATAGACCACGGTAACCACTTTCCATCAGGTGGGCCGTTCGCCACCTAAGTGGTATAAAAAAAAAATCAAACAAAGAAAACACTATAATACTTTTTATTCATATATTTCAATTGCACCATCTCTCTTTCACACATATAAATTATTCCACGCACTCAATATATGTGTGTGTGTGTGTGTGTGCAAACATCGGCGCACTTAGCTATCTCTTCGATAAAATGAAATTTTATGACTTAAAACTTACGATAAGCTTTACCTACTCAGTTGGTGGCCTAGATGGTGCTGTACGTACGCAACAAGGAACATATCAGCACCAATGATTTTGACACACAATACTTACAGGGGTATAGTTTTATACGCCCGTAGTTTTTGGCTAACCACGTAGGCTTACAGTGAGCACCATTAATAAGTTTTTTTTTGTGTTTGTTATCGCAAAACTTTGTTTGCAAGCATCGACTCAGAAAATAGTGTTTCAATTTGAAACTGTAAATCTCCAGATTGGGCCCAAGATCAATTCTGAGATACAGTAAGGTAAATAAAAATAAGCATTTTTAATTAGTTTGGTAATAATTTTTTGAAGTAGGTAGTGTTTGCTCCCTAAGCTTTTTCATGCTCCCTTGCGCCGACAGACGGCGTTATGCCTCACAACGCATACAAAGCTAGCCATCAACGCAATCCCGCTCCCAGTACTAAGGACATATGGACCTGAGGAGATGTATTAATGTTTGATAAGAGAGGGTGAGGATGGTTCGCAATTAGCGCTCCTTAGCATTTTCCAACCATATCACCTGCACATTAAGTCTATAATAGGTACCATAGAAAAACAAAACAAACTTAACAAAAGATTGTTTTGTGAGGGGTGATATCATGGATGGTACAAATAAAATCATAAGCCGTAAAATATCTCAAAAATTACTGAATTGTTTAGGATTGCATAAAATAATTGAAATGTTTAAAACTATTTGTTCTGCAATGCCTGACTAAAAATCTACTCACAATAAATTTACAAAAAACTAACTTTGTAACATTCGGTCCGAGACTGTCGTCTCAGCCACCTGCATCTTTCAAACTAAGGGCTCACAGTTGTGACCAAATCATTCGGCATCAGTGTGCCTGTGTTGAGGTTATCCGGTCGAATGCTATTAAATATCTAGGAGTAATTATTGATAGCACATTGTCGTGGCATGATCAAATAAATTCTCTTATTCCGAGAGTGAGGAAACTAATTTATGTTTTTAAAAACCTAAGGTCATCTGCTGAATTTAACACACTTAAACTGGTCTATTTCGCATTAGGGCAATCGATTCTAAGTTACTGTATAACTGCCTGGGGAAGTGCTGGCAAAACCCTTTTTCTAAGGCTAGAAAGAGTTCAAAGAGTTGTCTTAAAGGTTATGCTCTTTAAACCCATAAGTTTTCCCACTATGGAATTATACAAGATATGTAAACTTCTAACTGTTAGAAACTCTTTTATCCTGAATACTGTTCTGCGGAAGCATCGGGAACTTACCTTTGACCCTAACTATAGATCAAAAAAGAAAAGATATGACATTGTTTGTAACTCCATACTTGCTCCAACGAGGGTTGCGAGACAACAATACTACTTCCTGGGGTCTGTTCTGTACAATAGGGTGAATAGAGTTTTGCAGATTTACCCTCTAACTCGGCGCGAATGTAAAATGCGCACTAGCGAGTGGTTAAGTACCTTGAGTTACGAAGAACTAGAAGTACTCCTAGATTAAGAATAAATAATTGCAAATTCCACTACATACATTTATCACACATTGCACACACACACACACTCACACACACACTCACACACACACACACACACACACACACACACATACATACACACACACACAAGCGCGCGCGCGCGCATATATGTAGTGTTTCCTAATTTAAGCTTGTAAATGCTGAAATGCAAAGAAAAAAATAGAATGCAAATTTCAACTTCTAATGGTAAGTTATTAATGAGTGGTGAATGGGTTTCAATATGAAACTGGAAGTAGGTATTTAATTTATAGCAGACTAGCTTTTGCCCGCGGCTCCGCCCGCGTAGATGTCGGTTATCGCGACAAAACATAGCGTATGTCCTTTCCCAAGATCTAATCTACGCCTGTACCAAATTTCAGCAAAATCGGTTCAGTGGTTTAGGCGTGAAAGCGTAACAGACAGATAGACAGACAGACAGAGTTACTTTCACATTTATAATATTAGTAAGGATATTGGTTGTGTGAGTGCAGAGCAAACCTTGGCTTACGGAGTACTGCACAAAGCACGGATCGTTATTTTGTTGCCTGTTGTATACAGTTGCGCGCTGGGCATGGTTCGATCTCACCATCACACAATGTATTATTACTTCTTACTAATCCTCACTCGACCATCCTATATTTGCCATATATAATGATAATATGCTCAGTATATAGAGCATTTTACTGCTCTTATGCTGAGAAAATCGGTACTGTAAAATGTCATTGACAACTTGTTTCATTGTGTTGTGATACAGTTATTTATCATCCATTGAAATATAACAGGTTTGTTTTAATACATCGCCTCTGCAATACCAGTCTACTGGTATTCTATGCTTAAAATAGCTCACCGCGCTCTCGTGCACCCCTTGGTCACGCCTCAAGGGGAGGAATCTCGAGATCAATGCACACTTCATTTGTTGCACACCAACTTCAAATACATCAAGCTAGCGTAGTGAAAGCATGTGAAGCTTCCACACCGAATCTCTATCAGATTTATGATGTCCTAGTACGAGAGAGTAGAGGTTTTGGCACCGGATTTCGTTTTGCACCGGGCGCCGTGAGCTGCGGTCATTCACCTTGATGCACAGCTGTTTCACCGCCGCCCGCGGTAAGATAATAGAGTTCTGTTTAGGTCGGCACGTCCGTAGGCCACGGTAACCACTTCCCGTCAAGTGGGACTTGTGCTTGTCTGCAGTGGTATAAAAAATAAAATAATTTTAATTTTACTGCAGAGACAATTTTCATGTATTTGTGTTGTTATTAAAGAAAATACTTTAACTTTACCTGTGGGTGTCGAAGGCAAGGTTTCAAAAATTACTGCAAGATGTTTTTCGAGTCGAAAAATATTTTAAAATTTGTGAAAATTTTTGTTATATGTAAAGATGTGTACATTTTTTATATAAAGGGACACCTCAATAAGACTTCACTCGCCTGATGGTAAACTGAAGGCAAAGCACTTTTTTCTGTCCGAAATAAAAGTACGCAATCTTTTATGCCGTATTAGTAGCTGATAACGCAAAAAATTAAACGCCATTATTTAACATGGCATAACGGAGTTCTTCATCAATTATTCTGTGGACTCATGTAGCCTAGTGATATAAGTAATGGACTGCTGAGACGAGGTCTCGGGTTCGATCCCAGGTTTTACCATGGCACCCACCAATGACTTATCGATGCTTTTCGAAGTTATATGTGTATATATCGCAGGTTTATAAGTGCCCGGTTAATGGCAATAGGCTCGCTGGCTACCACCTTATAGAATCACTATATCAATGTATTTTTATGCTTTTCAAAATGATATCGTACATATCTAGGGCAAAAACTAAACAGAAGCTAAAGGATAGTTATGATTTTGACAAGCTTTGTTCGTATAAATTTATGTATGTAGATTCATTTATTCTCTCATAACTCCTCAACAGATTCAGTAATTTTGCATTTTGTAATAGGGTGGCAACATCAGTCGGAGTACGTGGAAGTGGGGTACAAGTGGAGATCGCCATCCGGCTAACGGCATGTGGGACGTGACGGTCTCAGCAAGACGTACGGAGGACCTGAAGAATAGATGGGATAGACTGGATACGCAAAGCGAAGAGTCGGGTGCTATGGTACACATTGAGAGAGGCTTCTGCCCAGCAGGGGATTAATTGATTAAAATGACCACTAGGTTGGTTGATTATTTTAAGGATTCAGAACAAGTTAGAACTGAAACTGCAAGTGTAAAAGCATCAATTTCAGCTGTGAGCCATTACATCTATTGATTGACAGACGAGTCTCTGATGTCAACTTTCCTCTCGAGGTTGGAAGATGAGATGGAAATGGTTCAAGCACAAAATGTAGAAAATTTAATTCAGAGTTACAGTTAATAAATAATTTGTATTCGACTCACGTTGATAATTTTTTCCTATTTAGGACTTTAAAACATCATGCACCAAGCCATACTCTATTTGTATATAGTTATATTTCACAAACCCAAATTACTAGGTCGCTAGTACTGCAGAGGTATGCATCATAAAACCATCACTTAAACTTTCAATACATCTCATATATACATACATGTGGTAATTGCAATGGCAAGGATATTGAACCTGACCATCCACCCTAATGTTGTAATTATACTACTACTTAACTTAAGCTTGAATTACTTTCAAACACGATAAATATAACAACTGCGCTATAAATTGTTATTATATATTTTTATTTTTATTATTATACTTTATTTATCACATACAAAATAATTAAAACATAAATACACGAAACAAACTCGCGATCATGTTGCGTCAAACAACCCACTCCGCATTGTTCCCGGCGCAAAGGTGCCCATGATGCTGGCCGCGTTGCCCGCTGAATCGCAATAGCCAATCTTTGCCCCAGGAACGAGCTGGATCGGAAGTCACCGCCTTAGTCGTGGATGCGGCGGCCAATTTCCGCGATCAACACGATAAATTGACCTAATTAATCCCAGAATATGACATTAAATGCTAATATAGGTCATAACTTTATTATATAGATTGGTACTGATTGGTGGAGGACCTGAACTGTAATAGCAATGTAAAAAAACACTTACGTTGGTCGTGTATTTTACGATGCAGTAGCGCTAGGCGAGTTTTACGTGTTAATTATTTTATTAATAGACTATCAGAAATTTCGGTTTAAAATTGATGTACCTATTCGTTAATAGTGAAATCAAAATAACCGTAAATAAGTTTTTTTGTAATATGTTTGGTAAAATACCGCAGTAATTTTAAATGTGCTGTACCTATAATACTCCTATAATACTATAATATTTTTCACGTAGCATGGGTACGGTGACATTTGACTAATTCCATTTCATGCATGATTCATTTCGAAACAATTTACCTAACGCGGAATACAGGAAACAACACTTAATACGAAGATAAAAAGAAAACTGTTTTATTTTGCATTTTTAACTTAAAACTATTTTTATTTCTCCGTAATTATTTAAACTTTAAATATAAACATTCCAAATACATAATTCTTGATGCGTGAATCGGAACAGGTTGCGTTAGAGATTGACATAGTAAAATCGTTGTACGATCTCGTACTAAAATACCTTAATCACTTAGGCAAGCAGGAATCAAACACAATCTTGAGTTGAGACATTTTATTTAAATCTTTCTAGCTATTTATACACTTCGGTGCAACGAAACCATACCGCGATTTAGGCGATCGTACAACGCCATCTATCGAGCGTGCATACAACTTTACAAATAAGTAATTCGTCTCAGTATGGTTAGAATCAAGACATTGAACATTTCGCCCACCAAAAGGACTATTATCCTTTTCGAATCGCCCACCATGCGAAGACATAAACGAGTAGAAATCAGTGGACTGTATGAATATAACAAAATAGGTACAATAGTGAACGGGTTAACTATGGTTACACAAATACAACATAGTTCAACTTGACGCTCTTAACATTTCGGTAACATAACAAAATTACACCTTCAATAACAGTTTCCCTTAAATTGGTACAAAGCTCAAGCTTCAACCACACAAAAAATAAAAAAATAACAACAAATTAACACAGACTAAGAACGACGTACATGGCAACTAAATGATAGGGTTAATACCCTCAGTAACTAGCCAAACAAAAATACACATGTATGATAATAGTTCGACAAAATTTTAACATAACAATTGACCTACTCGGTCACGGGAAGCAAACATAACTTTGAAGTGGGACGTTTAATAGTGGTACCCTTACAACGGATGGTAGCAACACGCGCCAAGCCGTCCATGCCTGGATGCAGTTGTGTGATTCTACCGTAAAGCCATTTAGAAGGAGGTAGGTTGTCCTCTGTAACCAAAACTACGTCATCTACTTTTAAATCTGGCGTCCGAGCAGCCCATTTATATCTCTGAAAGAAATGGGAAAGATACTCCCTTTGCCATCTACGCCAAAAGCCTTGTACCATTCTTTGTACTAATTGCCACCGGCGCAGTGTACTCAAAGTAGAACTCTCATAATTATAATCAGGTGGTGTAACTAGTGGATGTCCCACCAAAAAGTGACCGGGAGTTAAGGGCATTGGGTCTTCTGGATCGCTGCTGTGCTGAGACAAAGGTCTTGAATTTAAACAAGCCTCTATTTGAGAAAGAATTGTAGTAATTTCTTCAAATGTGAGGGTGGAATCTCCTATGACGCGCTTCAGATGGTGCTTTACACTCTTTATTCCTGCCTCCCACAATCCACCAAAATTGGGAGCGTGGGGAGGGATAAAGTGCCATTCAGTCTGGGAGTTAGCAAGAGCTGTTCCAATTTCACTAAACATGGTACTTTCCTGTTTGAAAAGTACCTGCAGCTCTTTAGCAGCGCCGACAAAGTTAGTCGCATTGTCTCTCCAGATATGTCGACAGTGACCACGCCTGGAGACGAAACGCTTAAACGCTGCTAAGAAACCCTCAGCCGTTAAATCTGATACGGCCTCGATATGTACAGCGCGCGTAGCCATGCATACAAATAGGCAGATGTACCCCTTGTAAGATCGCTGCCCACGTCCCTTAGATACACGCATGTTTATAGGACCTGCAAAATCAACACCTGAACTCATAAAGACTTTACCAGGTGTCACTCTACACGCTGGTAGCTCACCCATCATTTGATGTCTGGTTGAGGCTGCGTATCGTATGCAACGAATGCATTTGTGTATATGCTCCCGAATCATACCCTTAACTCGGTTTATCCAATACCTGCTGCGAATAAAATGAAGCACTAATTGTTGCCCTCCATGCAACGTTCTTTCGTGAGCATCTGCCACAATCAACCTTGCCAAAGCCGAGTCGTGAGGAATTATCACTGGATGCTTTGCGTTATCAGGTAATTGAGAGTGTCGAATTCTACCCCCGACACGCAATATCTCATTTTTATCGAGAAAGGGATTCAACCTAAGTATTGAACTCTTGTTATTGAGAAGTTGTTTGCTTTTTATCATACTTATTTCATTATTAATTGAAAGTTGCTGAGCACTCAGTATGCAAATCAACAACGCCTTACGAAGCTCCTCAACTGACAAGTAGGATGTCACCTTCGTACCATTCTTACGCCATTTTGACATCATCATAAACCTTCTGCAGTAAGCCACAACTCTCATTAGGTTTCGCAATGATGAGAACCGAGACCAAAATGAGTCATCTAATTCAGAGTTCGGCCTAGCTAAATGAACTTTGAGTTGCTTCTTCTCCTCATTGGTGGAGATAGACGCAGGTCTTTGGTAATCTATTGAATCATACTTTAGCCAACAAGGACCCTGTCTCCAAAGTTCATTCTCTCGAAGCGCAGCCGGAGATGCACCTCGAGAGGCGATGTCTGCAGGGTTGTCGGTGGACTTGACATGCGCCCACTGAGTATTGTCAATGAAACCCAAGATTTCTGAAGTACGATTGGCGACAAACGTTTTCCATCGACTTGGGTGGTCACTCAACCAAGCCAACACAACTGACGAATCAGTCCAAGCGTGCAGATTAGATTTCGGAATATTCATCACCTCAGCCACCTCAGTTAGCAGTTTAGCAGTTAAAACAGCAGCACACAGCTCCAAACGGGGAATGGATATTTGCTTTATCGGCGCCACCTTAGTTTTTGCAGTTAAGAGATGCGAATGAACAGTGCCTTCGGAGTCTATTACTCGGCAATACACAACCGCTGCATAAGCCAGATTTGACGCATCACCAAACCCATGCAATTCAACCACAATGTTATCGTCCATTGTGTTAATCCATCTTGGAATATGAAATTTGTTGAGCTGATCTAGCTCCGCTTTATATGATAACCATTCCTGCAGTAGATTTGGTGGTAGCTCATCATCCCACCCAATACCCGCTATCCATAGGCTTTGAATGAGTATCTTGGCGGTGATGATACAGGGCGCTATCCAACCTAGTGGATCATAGAGACGTGCAATGTCAGAAATGACAGTTCGTTTGGTAACAGGAACAGTCGCAGATAACACCTTCACGGAATAATCAAATTCATCAGTATTTTGGTTCCAGGTAAGCCCTAAGACCTTAGTTGCTTTATCTAATATTATTTCTAAATCCTTACCCGATTCCCCTCTGAATTCCTGCAACAGCCCAATCCTATTACTTGTCCATTTCTGTAGTTTAAAACCACCCTTTTGTAACAATTCATTCATTTCACTATATATTTTTATAGCTTCTGTTTCAGATTGGCAGCCTGTCATCAGGTCATCTACATAGAAATCAGACAGTACTCTAGGGGCGGCCAGTGGGTAATACCTGCCTTCATCAATAGCGACCTGTTGCAACGTCTTGACTGCAAGGTAAGGTGCACTCGAAGTACCGAACGTGACCGTCAACAGCCGGAAGTCCTGAAACTCCTGAGTGGGATCATCTCTCCAGACAATCCTCTGAAAATCTTGATCTTGATCTGCTACTTTGATTTGGCGGTACATTTTTATAATATCTGCCGCAAGACATATACGGTGTCGGCGCCATCTTAACACTATGTGACGTAAGTCAGACTGGAGAGTGGGCCCCACCATTAAAATGTCGTTTAAGGAAACACCGTTTGTTCCCTTACACGATGCATCAAACACCACTCTTACCTTTGTAGTCAACTTATCTTGGCGAACCACTGCATGGTGCGGCAGGTACACAGCGTCCTCTCGGTCCCTTTGTGCCACGTCTGTAATTCTTTCCATGTGACCAAGCAATAAATATTCCTTAATTATATCTGAGTACTGTCGTTTCAATTCAACATCCTTTGATAGTTTCCTTTCTAAACCATGTGCTCTTTTTATTGCGATAGCTTTAGAATTGCCTTGTTTGCATGGTGGATCTTCACATTTAAAGGGCAATCTCACCACATAGCGACCACTTTTGTCGCGCCGTGTTGTTGCGTTATAAAAATCTTCACAGGATTGTTCTTCCGGGGTGAACATTTTCCTAGTGTTGGATGGCTCGGAATCGAGTTCCCACAATTGCTTGAGAATATCATTGTCGCTCACCTTCGCATGCATAGAAACTATCAAGTTATGCTGTTTGTGTGAACTTGCTTCTTTGCTTACCTGTCCAGACACAATCCACCCTAGATGAGTGTCTTGTGCAACTGGTGAGCCTGTGGGACTCTTAATCAACCCTTCTTTTAAGATGTGAGCATAAATCTCAGCTCCTAACAAGATATCAATCCTGTTAGGGGAATTGAACTTAGGATCAGCGAGTTTAATTTTATGTATTTCGCGCCAATCCTGGATATCAAATTTTGTATTCGGCATCACAGAAGTCAGCGAACTCAAAACATGCGCGGTTACTTCTATGGTAAAGGATGGATCATGCAATGACTGTATTTCAACCTTAACCACATGTCTAGAGACAGTGTCATTGCGATCACCACCTATACCTGTAATTGTAGTTCTTGTACCTATTCTTTTCAAACGAAGTAACTGCGCTGCTGCCTCCGTTATAAACGACGCCTGCGAACCTTGATCTAACAAGGTGCGAAGGATTTGAGATGACCCATATCTTGACTTAGCTCTGATCAGCGCTGTGGCTAGCAGGACTTGTTCCTGTGCATTAACAAAATGGGTTGCAATTGTATTAGTGGTCTCTTGCTTTTGCGGTTCTAGATTGTGCTCATGACCATGAGCATTGTTTTTAGGTTCTGCGAATGCAGTTGCAGTTATGCTCGCGCTGTGTGATTTGGAATGCAATAACGTGTGATGCTTACGGTTACAAATACGGCATTTGGTTGGCATTCGACATTCATGTGAGTGATGGTTAACACCTAAACAATTAAAACATACTCCTAAAGACTGTACAATATTACGACGCTTATCAACATCTTCTTTAGAGAACTTTTTGCATTGGAACAACTTATGACTATCTGAACAATGAGGGCATGACAACTTGGCAACGCTATGCATAACCTTTGTAGATGTGTTGGTATTTAAATTTTTTGACTTTAACTTAGGCTCTATGCTTTCTAGAGCGTGAAATCGCGTCTCCAAAAAGGTACAAAACTGATGAAAAGACGGTAGCTCACCAGATGTTTGATTAACATGCAGTTCCCACTGCTTCCGAGTTTCCACGTCCAACTTCAAACTTATGATATAAATAATAATTACATCCCATGTGCTAACATCAATACCTAAATTAGCAAGCTCGTGTAAACAATCCGTTGTTACATCCCTAAGACTCTTCAAAGCACTTGATGACTCGACAGTCGCACTACGCTGGCTAAATAGGCGGTTTAAAATATTATTGGACATAAACCTTTTATTATTATATCTAAGTTCTAATATTTGCCAACATTTCATATAATTGTGTTCTGCGATAGGAACATGTCTTATTAGCTGCTCTGCTTCACCGGACAATTGAGTTTTTAAATAATGCAGACGTTGAACGTCGTCTAACTTTGTATTCTTGTGGACTAGCGATACGAACAAATCTCTAAATGATGACCACTGCGCGTAATCACCACTAAAAATTGGCAAAACAATTCTGGGCAATTTCACTAAACTATCAGGTGCATCAGAGCTAGCTGCTTTTACAGATGGAACAAGAACAGACTTTAATTTGGACAAAGAATCCTTAAGTATAACCTTATAAGTAAGATAAGTCTCGTAGAGCGTTTCATATACATCTTCTTCTTTAAAATACTTAGCAAGCTCTTCACTTCCATTTTCAGCTATAATACTCTCATGCTTCAATGTAAAACTTTTGAACTGCGTTTCTAAAGTATTTAGCCGCGCCTCAATGTAATGTTGGGAAATTCTATCTCTTGGAGACTTCTTAAAATTCGATAATCCTTTTTCTACCTGTCTTTTGAGTTCTCCTAACACTCGAATATCTTTTTCCATTCTTATGTTTTTCTTGCAAGAAGTAATAAGTTCTAAGTGTTGGGACGGCAAATTTTTGAAAGGTACGAAAAATCTAAATTTTTTCTAAGTTTCGTGTAGATGGAATTTTTCTAAGTGTTTGGCTAAACGTATGTCGATTTGAAATTGGGCATAGGTTCCCCGTCTTGTCGTTTTTCTTAAGATTATTCTGTCCCAATTCTTCGCAATTTATTCTATGTCCAAATCTTTTCCAATTCTTCTAAGTCCATGCATTTACTTTAACTTTGAAACTTTAAACAATAACACAGATAAAGTACTCACAGTTTGTCCAGTTATCACAGGTTAACACATAACTCGCTCACGCTAGGGGCCGTTTGCTCTGTCTGGTATTTCGCCTTACGCCATCCAACTCATTGGCTAACAGCTCCGGGATCCTTCCTTCCGTCGTGGTAGTGTTGTCAGGTGTTCAAATCCGAAAGCTAGCGATCAGCAATCTTCATACCACTAGCGCCGCAGCGGCGAATAGTATCAATGACGTAGTCGAGTTAAACCTAAAATGCCTCCGGCTCTGGAGGACCATGTACGATCTCGTACTAAAATACCTTAATCACTTAGGCAAGCAGGAATCAAACACAATCTTGAGTTGAGACATTTTATTTAAATCTTTCATCGTACAACGCCATCTATCGAGCGTGCATACAACTTTACAAATAAGTAATTCGTCTCAGTATGGTTAGAATCAAGACATTGAACAATCGTTATAATCGATAAATTGTCGAATAAAGTATCATAAATCGTTAGTTGTATTTTTAACTAAAATACGATTATAAAATATAATTATGTAATAATAAACTTTAAACAAAGCATTTTTGTCTTTGTGGAGCTTTATTATAATATAGCAACACTGCTTAAGCATGAGCTGGCAGCCATCTTGTTATATCAACTCAGTACGAGTGCGTCTGCCTTGTATGCGGTCTGTTTTCTTTGTTTTGAGCTTGCGTGGTGTTTTTGTTACTTGTTTTTGTTATTGACTATCGTTGTGCTTTGTTGTTTTCGTTACCGTTTTTTGTTATTGACTTTTGTTTTGTTGTTTTTTTTTGGCAAAATGCCAAAAAGAACGAAAAAGACTGTGCTTGGTAGTCAAGCCCGTGAATTTGTAGTTCGATTGCGGGATTACTTTGAGCGGGAACGTGAGAATGGCGGAACGCTATTGCCTGTGTCCAACGTTTTGGATCGAGTGGCAGATGCGTTAGACATTGGGCGGAACACGGTTTCTCGAATCACTCGAGAAAAATATGGTGCTCACGATACAGAAGAAAATAAGTTGTCCACCCCTAATAAAAAGCGAACCAAAAAGGCATCTGTAACAGATGTAGACAGTTTTGCGGCCGATGCTATACGGAGCCACATTTATAACTATTACCAGAATAAAGAATTACCGACGCTTCTAAAGCTGGTCAAGTCTTTAAAAGATGCTGATTTGTTTACTGGAAGTCCTACATCCTTGTGGCGCGTATTGAAGGACATTGGTTTCCAATTCAAAAAAGTAAACAAAAGAAAAATTGTCATGGAGAGGGGCGATATAGCACTTGCGCGGGTTACCTTTTTGAAAAAGGCTAAAGCGATTACCGATTGGAGCAATGTCGTCTTCCTGGATAAAACTTGGCTGAATGCCAATCATACGGTCGGTAAAATGTGGACTGACGATACACCTCATGCCTCGACCAAAGTGCCAGAAGGAAAAGGGGAGAGATTGATTATTTGTCACGCAGGCACATCGAAAGGATTTGTAGAAAATGGGCTACTTGCTTTTAAATCGAAAAAGACGGGAGAATATCACGAAGATATGAATGCGGAAGTATTCACGGAGTGGTTTCAAAATATGCTTAGCAATTTAGAAGAACCCAGCACAATTATTATGGACAATGCCCCATATCACTCCGTGCAATTGAACAAACCGCCGACTTCTTCCAATAAGAAGAGCGAGTTGATCGAGTGGCTCCAAGCCAATAATGTGGAAGCCGATGAGACGAAATTAAAGGTGGAGCTAGTGAAGCTCGTAAAAATGCACAAGCCCCAAACGACATACAAATTAGATATGATGGCAAACGAATATGGTCACGAAGTCCTGAGGCTTCCACCGTACCACTGTCAGTACAATGCCATTGAATTAATTTGGGCCCAAATCAAAGGTAACTTGTTTAACCATAGTCTATTTACATACTGACAAAAATATGATTGTGTTTATTACTTGAATTCTATGACTCAATTTGTTTTTTATCTTGTTTCAGGATACGCTGCACGAAAAAATACAGCTCCGCCTTTTACAGCCACAAAAATGATGGGGTTATTGAAAGAGGGATGCAAAAATGTCACTGGCGATGACTGGAAGAAAGTAGTGGAGAAAACCAAAAATCTAATCTTACATGACTGGGAGCGAGACATTAGAATAGACTGCATAATTGATTCCCAAATAATTATTCACGTCGACGAGTCAGATGACGATGATGATGATGATGATGATGATGAAGATGATGAACATGTTTGATTTTTAATAAATAATTAAACAGGTTATCAATTTTGTTTTACTTTTTTTCTTCAAAATTATTAGTTAATAGAATCGATTTCTTCTTCATTAATAAATGATCTCGATAAGATATATAATCGATTTTATTTCATGCGATTTTATCTTGACTACATCTCTAGTAACTTCAAATCCCAAACGTCACCGTACCCATGCTACGTGAAAAATATTGTAACTATCTAATTTGTATTATTAACTGTGACTTGTAGTTATAGAGTACTGTATAACTACAAGTCATATAGCGACAGTAGCATCTGTGGCACCGACCTGTAAATACGTTGACTAATACCCGCGATCGCTCTCTTTGAACTTACTAAAAAACGATTATGATATTTCAATTACATAAATGTCAAGTTTTAAAAGAATGACTCAATTAATTCTACAAGATAGGTTAACAGGTGACGCGGTAACAAGCTACTCTTACGTGTGCGAACGTTTACACAACTCCTATTCAGGACAGTACTACTACAAGCTTACGTGTGCGAACGTTCCCATAACTCTTGTACACGACTGTACTACCTTCTTTAGGTTTTTGCACCCCTAGTACTGCGAGCGACGAATAAACCTGGAATGCAAATTTTGTGTACACGGTGTGGCACAGTGCCATCTATCGATTGCAAGAAAACTTAAGAAAAAGCTCGCAGAAATTCTTTTCTTTTTGGAAATAAACTAACTTATATGAAAAAAACCGTGAATACGCGAGTGAACTCACAACGCAGGAATTATTATAGTGAAAAAACCGTATCCAGCTTACAGCATCTATCTGAATGCGCTGCATTCAGATATTTATTATGCTTCTAGCATTTTTAAGAAAAGGTCTCCACACACAGACAGACGGAAAACGCAGTGATCCTTCAAAGCTTCCGGTGGTCCCTTTTAAGCTAAAGTAAACCAGTTAAACCAACAGAAATGTCCTTCACATCATACATATTAATCTATGTATAAAGCCCAAACTCTCAAAATAGACACTGGACAGATATGCCATCTTCTAGAAGTAGCACGCAACTGATCACTCCCTTAAAACCTTCCGTACAACAAGCAGTAAGTTTATGGTTTATACACAGGTAAAATATTAAGTTGACATCAAATAATTCTAGATGGTGCTGAATCGCACTGTAGAAGGTAAGCCAGTAGACACGGCGAACCGCCGCTCCCGGTACTAGGGATGCATAACTCTGGAGAGTTGTGGAAAACGTTATTCTCAAAATTTCTTTATGGGATTCATATGAGAGCGAACAGGACGAGCAGTTTTTTCCTCTCGCTTCCTTATCGCACTCGTGTTGGTTAAGGAGAAAGGGTAGCATTTTGGCTAAATATGTGAGGGTATTGATTTTATGAAAGAAACTGCCCAAACCCACTTTCAAGGCGTTAGAAAGAGATAAATATGTCCTGTTAACAACCATTTCACGTGCAATTTAATGAATGGCAAGGCATGAATGAATTTGTGGCTGTCACACAATATAACGTCAAGAGACCGAAGATTTTTCGTGCTCCTCTTTGTCTTTAGCTTACCATAAGGCGAGGTGAGATTGGCGCATCCTAACATTTATAAAAGTACTCGTAACACCCGAGAGACGGCGCTGTACCTTACAATACACAAAAACCTAAGTAACAAAAAATATTCTACATATTTTGCCGCTTCCAGTACTAAGAGTGCATATACCTGATGAGTCTGAAAACGTTTTCAAAGGTAGTGTGTAGTGGTAGTGTGTTAAAGACTGATATATTTGAGAAATTAATCATATTTGATCTGGTATATTCTATAATATAAAAATGAATCGCTCAATGTGTCGCCAAGCCCAAATCTCGAAAGCAGCTAAACCGATTTCGTTAATTATTTGTTTAGAATATTCCTTAAAATACGAGGATGGTTCTTACGGAGAGATGAATTAAAAAATGTAAAAACAGTACTTTTAAATACATAAGATTCGTAATAATACTTAAAAATTAATATGTACTTCAATATCATACCATGAAGTTTAAGTGTTAGTGGAGAGGTTCCGGTAAGGAAAATCAATTCTGTCAGTCGGTCTGTCTGTACGCTTTTACGCCTAAACAGCGCAATCGATTTTGATGGAATATAGTATAGGGATAGATTAGACTTTGAGAAAGGACATAGGGTATATTTTCTCGCTATAAACAACTTAAAAGCAAGTGGAGCCGTGGGAAACAGATAGTTATCATAATAAAGATGGTGGATTTTGTTTAAACGAGTAATTAAGACGTCATGTACGCCCAATACATTTGCAGGTTTATGCGTTTTAAATATCATTGACAGATAATTCTTTAGATTAACCTAATTGGCTAAAACAATACAAAATTACATTAAACATTAATAAGAGCTCATTCTTCACCGCGAAAGAGCATTAATTATGCACTATTAATTATAGTTGATTATATTCCTCAGACCCATACTAATCAGCTGCTTAAGTTACGTCTTATAACTGCCGCTGTCTACAGTTAAAATACCATCAAAATGTTATAGATATCGCGTATATATTTATTACAAAACTTAACTAACGTCACAAGGAGACACTTCATTTATTCAAGCAGACATTTATTTCTATAGATAGACCCAAACTGCCTGGTTAGGTAAGGGACAACAATTTAATGTTGACTGATATAATAGGTACTTGTGAGGAGTGCATGTAGAAACAAAGCTCACCGGCACTTTGAATACCAGGTGATCAGAGGCGGCTGGGAGCTACTTGGGGTGGGGAAACATCTTGTAGCTCTATTGCTTCCTAATGTAAAGCTTTTCACTCGCACGCATTGGAAGGCGTGGATATTACATGCGCGAAATTTTCATTTTTAGAAATTGTATCTTTCAAGTCTTATGCTATCCTGGTGGTCGAGACAGCAAATATCAACCATCGATTCGCGATAAGAAGCATGCGCAATACGGGCTGTCTCGTTTTAGTTTGCTATTATTGATATTATTATTGTAATAACAATATTAATGATCACTTTATTTATTTTTCCTTTCTCTGAACACATTTTCTTCTCCCCCCCATCCTTGCACCAACCAATTCAACCAAAGTTCACACTTAAGTATCCAAGTCCATTCATTAGAACGGTCTATGCATCGACTTGCAAATGAGGTCGATAAATGCCTCTCGGACCCACGCTACCACCGCCGATACCACTGGTGGTAGCGTGGGTCCGAAACGATACCACCAAACCAGAAATAGTGATGAGACCAATTTGAATTTAATGTAGGTAACTAATAAGAATTTTTTGTCCAACTAGTTACATTAACGCCTTTCGGACTCGTGGCTCAAACATGAACATAACATCACAAAACAAACGAAGATCGCGAAACAATTAAACATGGCTATTGTATTTACGTAGGTACGGGGATGTAAAAATTGTTATGAAAGAATGAATAAAATAAAAAAATATAGTTAGCTACAGATAAATGACAGATCTGTAAATAAGTAAACAACTTGGCGAAAAACAAAATTTAAAAGAATATTTTAGAAGGTCCCACTCCTTGCGTGTATACTGGTAGCGCCCTGTACATCTTCAAAATTTGCTTGGTGTTTCTGTTTACTCTAAATTTACCTTACGTGGTTCTGGTTTCATTTATGATTTCTCGATTAATGAAAATAACAAAGTTTGAACTGAATTAACCCCGTTTATATTCATCAGTGAGTGTTAAAGTGGGACATAAAACCTCCTGCATAGCAGTCGCATTCACTACCAAAACGCCACAAAGATATCTAAAATAGGCTAGTTGACCATCTCCGAGAGTCGGATTGGGCGAGATGGCCCTAGGTCAGCCGGGGTGCGAAGGATATGCCAAATACAATCTAATCTCCGGCAAGCAACGACACACAGATAATACCCCGGCATTTGAATATTGCATTTACTGATATTAAGTATTTATTACACGGAAATCGAAACTGAATTAATAACGTAATTTACCCACAATTCTTTTATTTTTTTCGTATTTAAGAGGTAAATAATTTTATCACTAAGTAAACGTATTCACCATTTCTATTTTATCTGTGAATATTTAAAATACGTCATAATTTGTTCGATTGGAGTCATACCTTTTTAAGAAGAATAAATCAATTTTCCAGGCCGCTCTTCGAACCAAGCAGGAACACATAGCTTGTGTTGTGGAGCCGATGTGAATGTCACGCGATCATTTCTGGAATCAAATTAAATGAATACGTTATTGGATGTTGATCCCATAGGTTATGGGAACGGGGTCAAATACTCACGCGGATGAAACTGTGGGCTACAGCCAATTAAATATAACTATTTATGAATGGAATTGACTAAATAACTGTGCAATTGGAAAATACTGAGGTAGGCTTGCATGAAAGGACTAATAAATAGTAGGTGAAGCTTGTTAAGTGTGTAAGAATAGAGACAATGTCCAACCCCGGAGGAAAATACACATGAAGGCAGGAAGTACGCATTTTTGCTTTTACTGAGATCCCGCGGTTATAATAACTTCGTGTTGTGTTCCCAGCGGTGAGTAGGGTAGCCAGAGCTCACTGGAGAATTTGTGCTGTCTGTGGGAACACTAAAGGCTTGTCCTGCTTTGTCCTCTACACTGACGGCACAGAAATTCTGTGCTTACAGGGTCGGCAGCGCGAGTGTGATTTCTATAGTGTTACACACGTCCATAGGCCGCGGTAGCCACTTTCCATCAGGTGGGCCGTTCGCTTGCCTGCCATCTATGTGGCTTTCTGGCTTTGTCCTCTACTCTGACGGCACAGAAACTCTGTGCTTACCGTGTCGGCAGCTTGAGTGTGGCTTCTCTGGTGTTACACACGTCCATATGCCACGGTAACCACTTTCCATCAGGTGGGCATAAGTGGTATAAAAAAACGAACAAAGAAAACACTATAATACTTTTTATCGTAGGTAGGAAATTCCAGCTTCGAGGACGAGGTACATCGACGAATCCGACTCGGCTGGGCAGCTTTCGGGGCTACGAGATGTATTCTCGTCCGACACACCTCAGTGCCTGAAGACGAAATTCTTTAACCAATGTGTGTTACCAGTGATGACTTACGGATCTGAAATGTGGTAATTATACCTACTTAACTTTCTTAATGATTGTAAAGAGTATAATCTACTACCTCTATATAGCAGGAGTGTATTAGCAGACATGAGTTTCCTGTTCTCTATTGTAAGAGGTGAAATTGATAGTATGGACCTTCTTTCCAGTGTTAGCTTAAGTGCACCCAAAACTCGAACGAGACATACCCGCCTGTTCAATGTTCACATCGCTCTAACTTTGGAAAAAATACTGTTCTCACTCGCTTACCTATTTGTTACAACAATAACTTTGACAATATTGACATCTTCCATCTCTCAAAAAGTGTTTTTAAGAAACAAATTATCATTAAGTTAGAACCATATTTGCCCACATGACAGTGCATTGGTTGAGTTATTTAGTTAATTGATTAAGTAACATACCATAGCGTACAACGAACATTAGAGTTTGCATAAATTTTAATATTTTAATTTATTACCTAGTTGTTAAGATGTGCATGCAATTCTCCTCGTACTTGTCGGGGATCTTTGTTATTGGCTTAGAGTCCTTAGTAATTCTTAATCTTACCCATGATCTGTGTAAAATAGCTGTTAAGCTTCCAATAAATAAATAAATAACCTTGGATTACTTTCAAACACGATAAATTGACCTGATTAATCCCAGAAAATGACATTTATTGCTAATATGGGTCATAACTTTAGTTTATTGATAGGCACTGATTGGTGAACTGTAATACATAGGCTGCTACTTATGTATGCGGAATCTGGGATTCCAATAATTTTAAACGCAATGTCTGACCTCCATGCACATATTCGTTCTTTTCCTAAATACTGGCCGCTAATATTTTTTTTCTTATATACGTTACATATCGCTGAAAAAATGGAACTCACTCGTGAAAATATTCGTGCTATGATTTATTACGATTTTCGACGTGGTTTAACGCAACAACAGTGCGTAGATCAATTAACTTCGACTTTTGGTGGTAAAGCTCCATCAAAAACGACTGTGTATCACTGGTTTAGTGAGTTTAATCGCGGGCGGAGTAAGCTCACGGACGAAGTTAAAGAAGGTCGCCCGAAATCGGTGGTTGTGCCACAAAATATTGAAGCTGTGCGAAAACTAATAATGCAAGACCGCCATGTTACGTATGTTACGTTCGCGTTGGATCCCGCACAACTTTTGTAATATGTCTGGTGAAATACCGCATTAATTTTAAATGTGCTGTACCTATAATACTTGCTATCCTATCTTGCTAACTACCTAATTTGTATTATTTACTGTGACTTGAAGTTATCGTGTATTGTATGTTTAACAGTACCCGCGATCACTCTCTTTGAACTGACTGGATAACGATTATGAAATTTCAATTATATAAATGTCAAGTTTTAAAATAATTAATCAATCAATCCTACAAGACAGGTTAACAGAGTTAACACAGTCAACAGGTGACGGGGCAACAAGCCACCCTTACGTTTGCAAACGTTCCCACAACTCCTATTCACGACAGTACTACTACAAGCCACCCCTTACGTTTGCGGACGTTCGCATAACTCTTTTACATGACTGTACTACCTTCTTTAGGTTTTTGCACCTCCAGTACTGCGAGCGACGAATAAACACCTGGAATGCAAATTTTGTGTAGATGGTGCGGCACAGCGCCATCTATCGTTTGCAAGTAAAGGTAAGAAAATTTTGCTCACAGAAATTATTTTCTTTTTGAAAATAAACTTTAACTCATATGAAAAAACCGAATAACAGTGAAATATGATATTTTAAAAATCGAATACGCGAGTGAACTCACAACGCAGGAATTATTATAGTGAAAAAACCGTATCTTCTTAACAGCATCTATCTGAATGCGCTGCATTCAGATAGATGCTGAAACTCTCAAAATAGACACTGGACAGATACGTCATCTTCTAGAAGTAGCACGCAACTGATCACTCCCTTAAAACCTTCCGTACAACAAGCAGTAAGTTTATGGTTTATACACAGGTAAACTATAAAGTTGACATCAAATAATTCTAGATGGCGCTGTATCGCACTGTATAAGTTAAGCCAGTAGAGACAGTGACACGCCGCTCCAGGTACTAGGGACACATAACTCTGGAGAGTTGTGGAAAACCTTAATCTGAAAATTTCCTTATGGGATCCACATGAGAGCGAACAGGACAAGCAGTTGTTTCCTCTCGCTTCCTTATCGCACTCGTGTTAGTTAAGGGGGAAGGGTAGCATTTTGACTAAATATGTGAGCGTATTGATTTTATGAACGAAACTAAACCCACTTTCAAGGCGGTAGAAAGAGATAAATATGTTCTGTCAACAACCATTTTAAGTGCAATTTAATGAATTGCAAGGCATGAATGAATTTGTGGCTGTCACACAATGTAACGTCAAGAGACCGAAGATTTTTCGTACTCGTCTTTGTCTTTAGCTTACCATCAGGTGAGGTGAAATTGGCGCATACTACCATTTATAAAAGTACTCGTAGCATCCGAGAGATGGCGCTGTACCTTACAATACAAGAAAACCTAACTAGTAAATGTTCCACATATTGGTTGCACACACAGTTGCACAGGTAAAGGCATTTACAACCATGACGTCTATTAGTTAGTTCTGTATTTCCACTTGAAAATAATAATGATAAAGGTATCAACTCCGACTGAGGTGCGAGAGATACATCTCAGATAATCACACCTCCGACCCTCACAGTCGGCGTGCTTTAAGTTGTTGCCATCCACTGAATAACAATACCTTTCCTCTTTACGCGTTATGTATTTTAGTTTCATATTTAATAATATCAGCAGCTCCCGAATTCACCATTAGACTTCGCCTCATCTGATGGTAAGTTAAAGACAAAGTCTCAGAAAAGAGGGTCATCATCACATACATATACCATGTTACCATGTTGACAGTTCAGCTACTAAGTTTGACCACGAAGAGGGATGGTGAATAAGTGCGGTTAGTGGAGGTGGGAGAGGGGTACACAAGCTTTCAAGTGTGGGGTAAATTACACACATTTCATCATTCATTTCACTGTATATCCCGTGTGATTGCGTATTGCAGTCAGCTGGTCATGTTTACTGTCGAGTGGAGAACAACTTTGTCTTCTGTTTTGAAAGAAGGAATGATACCTCATACGCAGTAGCCAAACATTCTATAAATGCGCCTCCGATATAAGGACTTAATTGTAACTTTGTTACAGCTGACGACGCCTCGGCTGCAGTCACGCTGCGTCACAGACGTGCCTATAAGTAAATTAGATTAATAAGCTTTTGCATTGTGTCTGTAACGAAACGCTGAACATAATGAATACAAACTCGATATGGCTACGACAACCCGTTCAAAAGTTATAAAAGCTTTAAAAATTATGAAACTGAAAAGTAACAAATAAACACCATCTCGGTTAGTAAAATAAATTGTGGCGCGGAAGTGAAAAGAGTGTGCATAAAAAGTAACAAGTCATTGCTTCAACAAAATTCCATCGCGCCTAAATATACATTTTCGCTATAAAGCGGTGTTCAGCATGTTACACCAGCAGGACTGTTGTGAATTGCTTAAAAAAAAAAACTCAAAGGCCTTATATGGGATTCAGCAAACACGTAAAAATTACTCCAGCACGTCACAAAATACATCATATACATATCAAGTGACATCGTAAACATCGACTTTGAGAACCAGGAATCCAAAGCAATGAAGAGCTTAAATCATTCCAATTACAGTATCAAAATATACAAAGAACCATCTACACTAGACAATATAATTAACCTGACAGTCATGAGATAATGTCTATTATTAAACGCCAATAAATACACCTTTACAGGCCGATACTCTTTTACAAATTTCTAATAGCTTATGACACAAAGTAGTAATGGTACTTAGTGATTATTAAACGCTATGTAACGCTCTTTAATTGTTAGTGTATCATACTTGGTTTGTTTTATGTTCTATGTTATGATTTGCCAATCGTATTGAAGATTTCAATGAAGTCATTTCTGCGTTTGTCATTGTCTGACGGTGAAACGACCACGAGATGAGATGGATAATTTAAGCCTTCATGTCGCCGTCATTTGGTGTTTTAATAGGCTATAACTAGGAGCCACCACAGTCGTTTTTTTAAGGAGGTAGGACAAGACGGTTTTGCCTCTCAATTGAGCAGTCCGACTGGCGAAGGAGGTACTTCCCCAGTCCAACTGCCCTACAGAATACAGCGGTTATAATAACTTCGTATTGTGTTCCCAGCGGTGAGTAGGGTAGCCAGAGCTAACTGGAGAATTTGTGCTGTCAGTAGGATGACTAAAGGCTTGTCCTACTTTGTCCTCTACACTGACGGCACAGAGAGTCTGTGCTTACAGAGTCGGCAGCGCGAGTGTGGCTTCTTTGGTGTTTACACGCCCATAGGCCACGGTAACCACTTTCCATCAGGTGGGCCGTGTGCTTGTCTGCCACCTAAGTAGTATAAAAAAAGTCGCATGCCGGCATTCTATGAGTTAAATGAACCAGCCCAAACCAGCCAACAAACTTTTTAGTTCCAAATTTTGCCGCTATATAAGGCATAAGCGAAGAGGACAAGCAGTTGTTGCATCTCATGTTGCTCACTATTGATTTGTAATGGTATTGATATCGTGAGAGAAACAAAACCCGCTTTCAGGGCGTTAGAAAGTCCACAAACATTATATTTCAAGTGCAACTTTTTGAATAGCAAGACATGAATGAACCGTTCCTGTTACGTCACGGGCCGCGTCACTCTGCGCCTTATCATTATCATGTTTTAGTTGGAAGTTTGCATTACACCAAACTGTTGAACAGATATTGCAGTCGTGTTTGGACTCTTACTAATCAGCGTAAAATTTCTAACACAATGCAATCTCCAATTTTTATTAAAAAAGATGAAAGGTAGTGCAAATACGCTGCGTAGCCCGTTCGCGCCATCCAAACGTCAACTCTGTCGCTCACCACAACAGAACGCAAAATTTCAAATTGAAGACATTCGTGGAACATCGTATATACCCCTTCCACCGACACTACCCGTACTCCATCGTACTCATTCCACCGTCAGAATCCGAACACGCCCTGTTTACAGAATACTTCAGGCAACCGTGCAGTTTTAATGACAAATCATGACATAAAAGATGGCATAAAGGGACCATAACTTACTGATACGTGAGGCATACTTTACTACGTTCCATTTTCACTGAGTAATTGAATCATTTTATGTCAAAAAACTATTACAAATTGCAAAAGAAAGCTGTGATCTTGAAAATTACTCAAATCGTGGGTCCTAAGTCGCCATTCACTGGGTTACAATATTAGACTCTATTGTGTAGTATTATAGTTGATTATATTTTGAAGTGGTAGACGTAGTGCCTATTTTCATACTATTGCTGAAATTGAGTGTCAATCTCTTCTTAGCTATGAGTTCCTAGTATACAGAAACGAAGTTGGCGCGAAGTCACGTGCTAAATGTTGAACTCTGACGGCCCGGCTACTTGTAGTTCACTTGTTGCGAATTACTCTTAAGGCATTCTGAACTTGGGACAGTTTGCTTTACAGGGATTAGATTTTTAGACATGACCTTTTCTTCGCTTCGTGGTCAATTTGATTTGTAGGTAACATGATAAGGACTCCTAAATTTGTCTCCCAAAACATTTCTGCCATATATCGAGAACACATCTGATTTCTAAACTAACACAACATTGAGTTAATTGTTACATGCAATAATGTGTGAGGTATTCAGTAGATTTGAATGACAATAGAGGCATATTTTTCATTTATTTTTTATGAGGTAGAAAAGCAAACGGCCCACTTCATGGGAAGTGGTTACTGTGTCCTATGGATATGTGCAACACCGAGGGTGTCACACTCGTGCGGCAGACTTTGCAAGAAACAGTTCCATGTGGTAAATTTAAATGGGGAATAACATTCCGCGAGTGGAAACACGGTCATTTAAAATTAAAAACATTAAAACTCAAGGACAATATTTATAATAGATGTAAGTTATTGCAATGGTTTAAACCACCACTAAAAATATTCTCTATTCATAATATTATATACGTACTACTAAGTTGCAAGTAAACCTGGAGTCGTTTAATAGTCATAGTTAAAAGCAAAGTTTGCGGGCTAGAAAACCTCCACGCGGTGCACGCTGGGCAACAGAAGCGGTAACTCCTCCCCTAAATTTAGGGGAGTAGTTGCGGGTCCTGGCCAATATTCTGCCGAGGTCAGAAAGACCTGAGAGAAGGAAAACTCGAGAACAAACCCGATGCCAACCCGTCTGGCCAGCGTGGCAATAGTAGGCTAAACCCTCCCAAATGAATAGACGCCACAACAAAAGGCCCCCAGTTCCCGGCGGTCCCGCTATTCCCAGCCAAGGTAACGGTTCGGGTAACGGCGGGACGGGGGGTGCGAAGAATCTCCGGGCTACGGGAGGCTACCGAAACCGGCGACTACTACTGGCAACGTACAATTGCAGTACACTTCGTCTGGACAGGCACCTCGCGGAACTAGAGGTAGAACTAGGTCGCATAAATTGGCATATATTAGGGTTGTCCGAGATCCGAAGACAGGGGGAGGACACGACAACCACTGAGTCAGGCGACCTGTTCTACTTCAGAGAAGGTGAACAGCTCTCCCAGGGAGGTGTCGGTTTACTGGTAAAAAAGGACCTCATTAGCAGCGTTGTTGAAATCGGTAGTGTGTCGAACAGGGTAGCGTACCTTATCGTAAAAATCACGAACAGTCGTTCGCTGAAGGTGATACAGGTATATGCGCCGACCTCGCTTCACCCCGACGAAAGTGCCGAGGCCGTATATGAAGATATTGCTAAGGCAATTAATCACACCGCCAAGGCCACTTACAACGTTGTTATGGGGGACTTCAATGCTAAAGTGAGAATACAAGAACGCGGTGAGACGAAAATCGGACCTTATGGAGTGGGGTGCAGAAATCACAGGGGACAAATAAATGCTAGTCAACTTCCTCGAGGCGCAGGGGCTCTTCTTAATGAATAATTTCTTTAAGAAAAAACCCCACAGGAAGTGGACTTGGCAACGTCGGGACTCTGTGATAAGAAACGAGGTAGACTTTTTGATAACGGACAGTAAGCACATATTTAGAGACGTCTCTGTGATCAACAAGTTTAAAACCGGAAGCGATCACAGACTTGTCCGAGGCTCTTTAAATATCAACATCAAGGCTGAAAGATTCCGAATGATACGGTCTACTCTCCGACCTACGCCACTCCAAGTCACTCTAGGGTCCGAAAAGTTCTAATTGGAACTTCAAAATCGTTTCGCAACACTGGAAACCACAAACGGCATTGACAAGAAAACCGACACAGTGGTCAAAACATTACAGGAAGTGTCTCGAAAGTTCTTTCCCGGGAAACGCAAACAGCGAGAGTCCAAGCTCTCTCCTGAGACTCTCGAACTTATGAGAAAGAGACGTGAGAAGTCATCCACACCGTCGTCTTCGTCAGATGAGAGAGCCTTAAACCGACAAATTAAAAAGCTGATTAGACGCGACCTCCGACGCTACAACACCCATATCCTCCAGGACGCGATTGAGCAAAATAAGGGGTCGAAAGTGTTCGCTCAGCAGTTGGGGAGGCCCCATCTGACGAAACTTAAAACTGCGGATGGTAAAATGACTGCCTCAAGGTTCGAGATTCTCGATGAGATCGAAAAGTTCTATGGACAGCTATATGCATCACGGACGAGTAAACCTACGGGACACAGCGATGAAGACCACAGAGCCCCACTCACGCGCCATTACACCGAAGAGCTACCCGATATCGAGCAGTGCGAGTTGGAGGCGGATCTCAGACAACTGAAAAACAACAGGTGCCCAGGTGATGACGGTATTACTACTGAGCTCCTGAAAGCAGGCGGAACTCCAATCCTGAAAGAGCTAGCAAGCCTCTTTAATTCCGTCATCCTACAAGGTCTAACACCTAGGGCATGGAGCGGGAGTGCGGTTATACTGTTCTTCAAAAAAGGAGATAAGACCTTGCTGAAAAACTACAGGCCCATCTCACTTCTGAGTCATGTCTACAAGCTGTTCTCGAGAGTCGTCGCAAATCGTCTTGCGGGTAAGCTCGACGAGTTCCAACCACCGGAGCAAGCCGGGTTTCGAAAAGGTTATAGCAGCGTGGACCACATCCATACTGTTCGGCGGATTGTAGAAAAGGCCCAAGAATATAATCAGCCGCTGTGTATGGCGATTGTGGACTACGAAAAAGCCTTCGACTCCATCGAAACCTGGGCAGTTCTGGATGCCCTACAGCGGTGTCGTGTCGATTGGCGATACATCGAGGTGCTGAGATGCTTGTATGACACTGCCACAATGTCCGTCCAGCTCCAAGACCAGAAGACGAAACCTATTAGCCTCCAACGTGGAGTGAGACAGGGAGATGTTATATCCCCCAAACTATTCACCAGCGCGTTGGAGTCTTCAAAACTCTGGATTGGACTGGGCGGGGTATAAACATTAACGGTGAGTACATCAAAACAAATGCTGCATAGCCTAGATGGAGCTTCTCGACGCGTCGGCCTCGGTGTAAACTTGGATAAAACCAAAATTATGTTCAACGAACATGTTGCACCGAGACCGATTGCCATCGAAGGGGCGACATTCGAAGTTGTTCAAAAATATACCTACCTGGGGCAGGTTATCCAGCTCGGTAAAAACAACTTCGAGAAAGAACTAGCCAGAAGGATCCAACTGGGTTGGGCAGCATTTCGCAAACTACGTCGAGTTTTCTCTTCACCCCTACCGCAATGCCTCAAAACAAAGGTCTTTGAACAGTGCGTCCTACCTGTTATGACCTACGGTGCCGAAACGTGGACACTTACAGTGGGGCTGGTCCATAGCTTAAAAGTCGCGCAGCGGGCTATGGAGCGAGCTATGCTTGGAGTTTCTCTGAAGGATAAAATTCGGAACGAGGTTATCCGACAGAGAACCAAAGTTACCGACATAGGCCACAGAATAAGCAAGTTAAAGTGGCAATGGGCTGGCCACATTTGCCGAAGGACCGATGGCCGTTGGAGCAAACGAGTCCTTGAGTGGAGACCGCAAGAAGATAAACGAAAGGTAGGACGCCCCCTAGCCAGATGGACTGACGACCTGAAAAAGGTGGCTGGGACAGACTGGATGCGGAAGGCGGAGGATCGGAGAAAATGGCGCACATTGGGAGAGGCCTATGTCCAGCAGTGGACTGCAGTGGGCTGATTGATTGATTGATTGATTGAAAAGCAACACTACACTAACAATTTCCTAACCACGAGACCGAATTTGAAAGCACAATTGCCTCACTTACTACCGATACGCCAACGAGGCAGTCAATCCGCTACGAGCACCTCAGCGCTTATTCATAAATAATTTAGGTAAGTAAATTATTTCATTGAGTGTGAACTTTAATGTTGAACAAAATGAGTCCAAACACGATATGGTTACGATAACCCGTTAAAGAGATAAATGACTTCAATAACTAAATAATAGGCTGAGACCAACTGTGAACTGGGTGGCATACGATTTTCTTCTAAAGATGTTGCAGCCATAATTAAGAAAATGAAGCGTGGGAAGTCCCCGGGTCACGACGGTCTCAGCATCGAGCATCTCAAGCATGCGGGACCTCACCTACCTAGAGTGTTATCGATGTTTTATTCATTGTGTCTAGTTCACTCCTATCTACCTCATGATCTCATGAGGACCATTGTAGTGCCCATAGTTAAAAATAAAACTGGTGATATTGCTGATAAAAACAACTATCGCCCTATCTCGCTGGCGACAGTACTGGCTAAAGTGTTAGACAGCTTATTAGACTCACGCTTAAATTAATATTTAACTTTACACGATGCGCAGTTCGGCTTTCGGTCGGGTCTATCGACTGAAAGTGCTATTCTAAGCTTGAAACACACAGTACAGTATTACACGGACAGGAGAACACCTATAATGGCTTGTTTCTTGGACCTATCAAAGGCTTTTGATCTTGTATCGTACGATAAGTTATGGGCCAAGATGCGAGAGGCGGATATGCCAGATGACATGGCCAGACTATTTCAATACTGGTATATGAACCAGCTTAACAGCGTTCGATGGGGTGATGGTATGTCAGAGGAGTATAGGTTGGAGTGCGGGGTTAGGCAGGGCGGACTGACGTCACCAAAACTGTTTAATCTGTACATCAATGAATTGATTGTTGGTCACAGCGGTCAGCGTACCGGATGCCATATTGACAACGTGTGTGTAAACAACTTAAGTTACGCAGACGACATGGTGCTGCTGGCGCCGACTGTTGTTTCATTGAGAAAGCTGCTGCAAACCTGTCAGTTGTATGCGCAAAGTCATGGTTTGTTATATAATATAAGCAAGAGTGAATGCATGGTCTTAGGGTGAAACCCTACATGGTCACTTTAATTAATTGACTTAGTATATTTGATTTGATTTATGTCGATTATTTGACTTATATTTGAGTTATATTTTATTATGAATTGACATTTTATTGACTATTGCATTTAGTATTAACCTGTGATACGTAATTTATTAATAATTGATATATTTTAATTTTGTGAATTATAATAACTACATATGGAGGTGATACAACTGGGCCTCAATTCTGCTAAAGCAAAACCATTGTTATGCCACATACACTGATGAAACATCCATTTGGTTTTATACTTTAAAGCAATATGATTAAAGTTCAAAATTAAAAGAATTCTTGCAGAGTGAATGAAAACTTGGAATGAAACAAACATAATTTAATTTTCAAATCCCGCTCCGTGCAAATAATCGGGCGCATGAATATTTATTTGCATTTATTTGGGTATTTTCTATGTTTATGCATGTATTTACAAAAAAAGTATCTAAATACAATAATCAGCATTCTCGATTCCATACCCACAGGTTAGTTCTGTTAAGCTATGTTCACTATAAGTCTGAATAACGCGCTGTGTAATTGCGACGTTCGCTAAAGAAGGGTGGAGTTACGAGTAGGCTGTTACTGCTGTTTGGCATTTTGAACCTTATAACTTACCATTTAGGTGTATAATACTATATGATTGATATGATGAGCGGTTTAAGACTGATTAGTCTTTTGTTTTCTGTTTTGCAGAAGCGGTGACATCACTTACAAGATATTTTGCATGAATAATGAGAAAAATAATTAGAATACTATCAAACGTGCTCGATCACCGCTTGAATGAAACAGGGCGATATATATTAGTTAGCTAGTTATTCAAATCAATGTAATATAATCACCGTAGACACTATTGAAAAAGTATTTTACTACTAAATATGCAAAAATCTCCATCTTCGTACGTGCGTAGCAGTGTCTACTTAAAAAGGTGAACATGATGAGATGACAAAGGAAGTAAGATTTTTTTATAATGATAAATTATCAAAATACGAGTCAGTCAGGTACATTAAGGATTGAAAGGATATACCATAGAAAAAGCTCACGCGAGTGAACTCACAACGTAGGAATTATTATAGTGAAAAAACCGCATCCTGCTTGCAGCAGATCCGGCATGTCTCTATCTGAATATAGCCTTTTAAGATACAGTAAACCAGTAAAACCAAAAGAACTGTCCTTTACGGCATACATATTAATCTTTGTACAGCATACAGCCATACTGCACTCTCAAAATAGATACTGGACAGATACGCCATCTTTTAGAAGTAGCACGCAACTGATCACTCCCTTAAAACCTTCCGCTCAACAAGCAGTAAGTTTATGGTTTATACACAGGTAAACTATTAAGTTGATATCAAATAATTCTAGATGGCACTGTATCGCACTGCCTATGCTAAGCCAATAGACACGGCGACCCGCCGCTCCCGGTACTAGAGACGCATAACTCTGGAGAGTTGTGGAAAACTTTAATATGAAAATTTCCTTATGGAATTCATATAAGAGCGAACAGGACAAGCAGTTGTTTCCTCTCGCTTCCTTATCGCACTCGTTTTAGTTAAGAAGGTAAGGTAGCATTTTCGCCAAATTTGTGAGGGTATTGATTTCATGAAAGAAAATTTCAATACGTTAGAAAGAGATGAATATGTTCTATCAACAACCATTTCAAGTGCAATTTAATGAATGGCAAGGCATGAATGAATTTGTGGCTGTCACACAATGTAACGTCAAGAGACCGAAGAGTTTTGGTGCTCCTCTTTGTCTTTAGCTTACCATAAGGCGAGGTGAAATTGGCGCGTCCTACCATTTATAAAAGTACTCGTAGCACCCGAGAGACGGCACTGTACCTTACAATACACAAGAACCTAACTAATAAATGTTCTACATATTTTGCCGTTTCCAGTACTAAGGGCGCATATACCTGATCAGTTTGAAAACGTTTTCAAAGGTAGTTACCGCTGCTTGGCATTTTGATCCTTATTATTTACGCTTTTAGTCTATAACACCACTTGATTAATGTGTTGAGTGATTAAAGACTGATTATTTTTATTTTGTTTTTTGGCTACTCATTATTATACTGTTGATTAGTAGTAGTACAAACGTACAATAGTACCGTATACGGTATAGTATTTGTTTGAACCTGCAACATAATAATATGTTTTTTCTTACTTTCCGTAAAAATTTCTAATATTTTATATTTCAAATTAAGTTTAACTCCTCCTTCGAAAGTCAAACATTTTATATTTCAAATTTAGATTAACTCATGCGTATTATAAATAGAAAGTAAACATTTTTTAACAAAGCTAACTGGTGTAGGTTCTTGTAGGTAATGTACTTGAATTCGAGACCTTGGCCTGATTTGGCACTGAATAATTATGCGACCCTAACTTTCACCCCTCTACTACCAACACTCCTTTTTTAATAGTGACACATCAAAAATTGCAGTGCACGCTAGTTTATCTATCTATTTAGAATTCATAATGCACCTGTACTAGGATACCATGAACATAAAGAACGTTTCATGCAAGTCGCTTGAACTTCACCTGTGTGCAACAATGGTATGAGGTTATCGTATCAGTACAGTACAGTCCCACCCACGTGAGGCGGGCCCTAACAGTGCGACGGTGTGCTCCGATGTTCTTTCCCAGGCTTACCTGTAGGCCAGTGCAGTAGAGGAGATGCACTATAACGTATATTATATTAACGCGTTTTTAGTCAGAATACGTTATGTAGTTTTATAAAAGTACTAGCTGTTACATGCGGCTCTACCTGCGTATTCTTAAGACGTTTCCGTATACCATTGTAACCTTTCCCAACTATAAAAAGTACCATAATATATGTATATTATTACAGAATAAAATCTATTCCTAAACCGTAGTTCAATTTTAAAGTATGATTAAGTAACAAACATCTTAAACTTTTAAAGAACATTATCGCGTCCTTATTCCTGGAGGGTTAGGCAGAGGTGTTAAGATGCAGCTTTCATCAATCATTGATTTTGGTCCCACGTATTAGAGAGTGACCTTATTCCCGATTTCTGTTTAGCTGTCATGGATGAGATAAAGCATACTCGTAGTGCCGCAGTAGCAGCTGCTCGTGACAGTTCCCATGTGTGAAATCTAGGGAATCGGGTTCTTACGGAAGAAAAGAGTCTTCAATTGTTACATCTCCGCATTGTTAAATCCCCGAAGGGGTAGGCAGAGGTGGATTAACTTTTAAGGCACGGCTACTCATAGGTTCATATTTTGGGCAAAAATACATACAACAAAACCTTAGAGATTTACATATCTCTGGTGTTTCACATGTTTTATGAAGTTAATACCGCTTATGTAGCACAAGTACGTGCTTCTATTCAGTTCCGCACAGAATCATTACTGCGAGAGCCCAAGTCGCACTTCACCGATTTTTTATGATAAAACTTACTGTTTTGCTGAAAATCACGATAACCCCGTGGCCATAAGCCTTTGAAACCAAATAAAAACATCTAGGATCGTCGTTACGGGTAGTTTCAATGTTCAAAATGTCAAAATCAAAGAACCAATTTCCTTTATTCAGTTTAGGCAAATGAAGAGCACATATGAACGTCAAAATTTTACAATTATGCCAAGAAAAAAAAAAATATTACATAATGTAAAAATAAACCATTGGAAAGATTTTTCGCTGGTTCGATAGGTTAATTCTACAGATAATAAACTCAGAGAACTATATTAGATTTAGATTATTTTTCGTTTACAATTAGCTCTAGTTTACAATTTATTTTGTGCGAGCAAACAAGAGACTTATGTTGACCACGCATTTACATTATCAAAATACTCATCTATTTTATAGTAACTTTCATTCATTAAAGTATTTTCACTTCTATTTTAAAATTATTTAGTGGCATGCTGCTCAAATCCTTAGGAATTGTATTAAACATAATACAGCTGCCTACGAAGGAGTCGCCAACTTTGTGAAGCCTGAGTTTTGGTACAGCATGTTTATTCTTGTTTCTCGTGTTAAAAATTTTGTACCTCTCATTTATCGCCGAAAAGATTCAGGCTTTTTCATACATATAAGATATTATCGTAAATGTAATGAGAAGCAACTGTTAAGATATTAATTACTTTAAATAATTCGTTCAGCGAGTCACGGGATCTGAGGCTATAAATCGCACGTATCACTCGTTTCTGTTGACGAATAATTTTGGTTTCTGCGGTGGCCACTCGACAGTACAAAAGCTGGCCAGTGTTGCTGAGTATGTGTCCCACAACTTGAACCTTCACAATTCATCTGGCTTGTTCTTATTGGACAATGAAAAGGTATTCGACACGGTCAGGCATGAAGCTCTGTTGCATAAGCTAATCAACGTAAATATATATACGCATGTAACACATTACCCTCACTGGTGAAGTCGGGTAAAAAGAAACGTTAGTTATTTGTGTGCCTTTTATGACCTTAGTTTTATACCAAATAATCTTGATGCCACTAAAAAGTTATATAAGACAGCAAAGTCAAATAAATCATTCATATTCTTGGCGTCCAACGAAATAAGAAACAACTTGTTTCTTCAAAGTTGTGAATGCAAAGAACTCTTCTCGCAAGTGTACCGTAATCCATCGGAATCTGATTTTTTTCTTTTATTTTGGTTTTGTACTATTTACTTGTTGAACATGTATTTTTGTAGTTATTGTTATAACTGTACAGAAGTATTAAAGGCCTTTAAAAAGGTGCCACACTTACGGTTGGTAAAGAATCGCTATACATAAGTGGGTAAGTACAAGATACCTATACCTACCTATTATATTTCGTAATAAGTGATGAGTAATGCTTAAATATTGTCAAATAAAATAGTTAAGTGAAGTGTCGTTGAACATTAGTATCTATTTCATAACTTTATAATACCAATTCTCTTCTTATAAAGCGCTGAATCGTAACACCCCAAATCGAGAAAACATACTCGTCCCGTCCCGGTACCAGGAAATAATAAACATTGTAGGGTTGAACTTTATGTTTGCTTAGGGGAAGTCACAATAGTAAAGTTTGCACCCTAATGAGGTGGAACCCGATGGGGCGGGACGGGGTGGTTTAATATTGTAGAGTAATAATACAAATTTTATAAACGACATGTGTGCGTGCATGTGTCATTGTGTGCCAATTTCTATATACGAACGGTAAACCGAAGTAAGTCAGGTTTGATTTTGCTTCAAAGGTACGTGGGTTTTGGTATTCTTTCTGACACAATCATATTATTTGAAAATTACACTCGAATGTATAATCTAAGGACTATATCAATCAAGTCTTCGATAAATTCAACACGTTCCTCGGGGAGTCCATAGCTACTACGTAAACAGGTGCGGGGGCGGAGCCAGCCTGATTTCCCGTTTAGTAATGTGTTGCAAAGAACCATTATTTATAAAAAACTTACTAAATCCAAAGACAGCCTCACATTCACATTCTTTTGCTTGCTAATAAAATCCTTTCTATTCTTTTTAACCATAGAGCATAAACAGGGCGTCCCACGGCAATGCCACATGGAGGGAAAGTACCTTAAACCAGCAGTTAAACAAGCACATTTTTGAGCATCCACTTGAGGTCTATGGGAACGCAGGCTGAACAAATATCCTGGAATATTCTGTTTTAAACACATTTATGTTAAAAACTGATAATTTGAGAAATTAATCATATTTGATCTGGAATATTCTACAATAGGCCGCGTGGTTTCCGGCAGACTAGAATTTGGACCAACCGATCGCTTTCCATGCGGTGTCGTACAAGGCGACAAAGGGATAAGACTGTTTAACAGCAGACAGATATATACAACCCAGACTCAGACAGAGATGGATGGCTCGAGGCAACAGCCGGAAAGCCCGGAAAGCGGCAATAAGCTCACCCCCTATTACGTGGGACCGGATTATAATCAAATATAGCAGACACTCTTTTATTTATTCCTATAAATAGACTCAATCTGCCTGGGTAGGTTAGGGGCAACAATTTAATATTGACTGTTATAAAGGTACGTGAGGAGTGCATCTAGAAACAAAGCTTATCGGCACATTGAATACCCAGTAATCAGAGGCGGCTGGGAGCTACTTGGGGTGGGGAAACATTCTGTAGTTCTATTGCTTTCTAATGTTGTTGCTTTTCACTCGCACCCATTGGAATGCGTGGAAATTGATTGCGCATGCGCGAAGTTTACCTTTTTAGAAATTGTATCTCTCAGGTCTTATGGATTCCTGGTAGTCGAGGCAGCAAATTTCACCCATCGATTCGCGATAAGAAGCATGCGCAGTACGCGGGCTGTCTTTTATTGATTATTTTTCTATTATTGATTTTTTTTTTTTTTTACGTGCGCAAAATCCCCTCGGATACCTCCCCCCCGGAGCCGGTGGAGGAGGTTATGTCGGACTTGAACCGACTAAAACGCACGCCGCCTGTGGGTCGTTTTGGTTGCCCAAGGTGAGGTTGACAGGCATATCCCTCGCACCCCGGCCGACCCAGGGCCATCTCTCACGATCTGGCTCTCTTCTCGGGTGTGGGGACTACAGAGTCCCCAACTCGTCCCCGGAAACGGGGAGGCGCGCCACGCGCGCCACCGCCGCGGCCTGCTTCTGCCAGGGTGACAGGCGGCTTCACCTGTCACCCCCAGGCCGGCGCTCATGGGGGGCGGAGGTCGTTCATCGACCTCCGACGCCCGAGTTGCCTTCGTACGCGGGCAGCTTGTCTTGCGATCCTTCGTCGCTCCCGCTGCCGCTCTATTATTGATATTAGTATTATTGCCTACTTTGTGATAAAAATATTTATTATCACTTTTTTAGTTTTCCTTTTTCTAAACACATATTTTCTTCTCTCCCCCATCCTTGCACCAACCAATTCAAACAAAGTTTACACTTAAGAGCCCAAGTCCATTCTCCAGAATGGTCTATGCATCGACTTGCAAGTGAGGTCGATAAATGTGTAAGTTGGTAGCGCCCTGTACATCTTCAAGATTTGCTTGGGTGTTTCGATTTACTCTGGTTTCAATTATGATATCTCGATTAACGAAAATAACAAAGTTTGAACTGAATTAAAACCCGTTTATATTCATCTGTTAGTATTTTGAAGTGGGACATAAAGCCTCCTGCGTAGCAGTCGCATTCACTAACACCACGCCACAAAGATATTTATAATAGGCTAGTTGACCATGCGTTGACTCTGAGGATCAGATTGGGTGAGATGGCACTAGGTCAGCTGGGGTGCGAGGGATATGCCAAATACAATTTCATCTCCGGCAAGCAACGACCCACAGATAATACCCCGGCATTTAAATATTGCATTTACTGATACTGAATATTGATTCCACGGAAATCGAAACTAAATTAATATAAGTAATTCACCCACAATTGTTTGTTTTGTCGTATTTAAGAGGTAAATAATTTTATCACTAAGTAAATGTATTTGCCATTTCTATTTTATCTGTGAACGTTTAAAATACGGTATAATTCGTTCGATTGAAGTCATACCTTTCTAAGAAGAATAAATCAATTTTCAAGGCACCTCTTCGAACCAAGCAGGAACATGTAGTTAGATTGTGTTGTGTCGCCGATGTGAATGTGACGCGACCATTTCTGGAATCAAATTATTTGAATACTTTATTGGATGTTAATCCCATGGGTTTCGGGAACGGGATCACAATCTTACGCGGGTAAATCCGCGGGCATCAGCTAATTAAATTGCATGCATTTGACTGAATGACAGTACAATTGGAAAATACTGAAGCGGACTTGCATGAGAGTATTAATAAATAGTAGGGGAAGCTAAAGTATGTAAGAATTGAGACAATGTTTCTGCCAACCCCGGAAGATAACACACGTGAAGGTAAGAAGTATGCATTTTTGCTTTTACTGAGATCTATTCATATTAAAATATCCTATTAAGGGTCAAGGATAAGGTCCATCATACATCAGAAAAAAAAATTGCGGTCAAAAGTGTTAATCGTTGAGATTGGGGGGAAATACAAAGTCCCACTAGGCAAAATTGCCCGACTTACCCCATTTCCAATGTTATTGTACCAGGACCTCAGCAGTTCATAAGAGGTTATCAATATTGTGAAGCCTGTCTCTTTCTCAAATTTTCTGCTTCCCTCTAACACGTTATGAAGAGGCGTGACTAAGATTCGCACATGCGCACTCAAACTTCAAATACCTATGTGGCGTAACGGTAGAGAGTTTCTCCGTTACATTGGAGGTCGCAGGTTCTATTTCCGCTCAGTGAAAACATTTTTATGAATGATTAGATATATTGTCAATTTGCATTGATGAAGATGTATCTAAATCTATGAGATACATCTTTAGGCGATCTTAATAGATCTTAAGGCGAGGGCTTGATCATGCAATGACTATGTTACCCCTATACAAAAGTTTATAAGTATTTGTTTAGGGATACACGATGTTGCACACGGCCATAGGCCATAATAACAACTCTCCATCACGTGAGCCGTCTTTTCGTCTGCCACTTATTATAAATGGTACAACAAACAAAGAAAATACCAAAATAATCTTCATGCATATACCTATTGATTTGCACCATCAAAACACTATAATTATTTTCATTCGTTTATTTCAATTGCACCAGCACTCTTTCGCACGTGTATAGTATTCTACGCACTCAAAGTACTCAATATTTGTGAGTGTACGAACATCGGCGCAGGTAGCTATCTCTGCGATAAAATGCAATACTGTGAATTAAAATTTATGATAACTTATTTTATTTTACTCGCTGTCTAACTATTATAACTTCTCAGCGTAATTAATAAGTTTAATTGGCTCTTTGTCGTAAAATTAATGAAGAAATCAAATAAAACATCACAGGGCGCCTTTTATTACTATCACTGATTTTATTGAAATAGAATAACGAAAACGCAATCAGTTGGTTTAAAAAAACTCACTCAGAAGCATAATACGGTTGAAAATACCGTAACACGGTAGCCAGTAAGCTAAACAACGTGTGTGTGCAAGAGTACGATACAAACTCATTGAAAATTTGCATTCCTAGTACTACGAGCGGTGCAATCTAGTAAAATGCGTGACGAGAAGATGATGATCGTGCATAAATATTATGAATAAAAAACTCCAAAGATGTTTGTCGAAAACTCTTGAAAAGTAAAGATGTGCAAACGTTTTTAAAGGTATATTGTCATAAATTTCTATAATCTACGATTTCACCCAGGCAACAATTGCAATGTGACATGTTTGAAATTTAAAAAAAAAACCAAAATGAAAAGTGTAAATCAACTTCGTTTTAGTGCCCGTTAATTTCGTCAAAAAGAAACTGAAACTTTCGCCTCACGTATTCATATGTAACATTATGCGTGTATGTAACATTATGGCGTGATTATATGTATGTATGTATGCATGTAGCATACAGACATACATATAATCACGCCTTTATCCCCGGAGGGTTAGGCAAAGGAGAATTAAAACCCATATGTCACCAATCTTTAAATTCAGTCACACGTAATAGGGGGTGAGCCTATTGTCGACTTCCGGGCACTATTGTTGACTCGAGCAGTGCATTCAAAGCTGAGTCTGGACTGTTTATATCTATTTGGTATTAAGCAGCCCTATCCCTTAGTCGCCTTGTACGACACCGCATGGGAAGTGATGGGGTGCTATCATATACCAGTCTAGCCATAAATATTGTTACGAAGAAAAAAAAATTTTTTTATTGCAAATAATATTTATTACTTTTACAGTGTGTTACTTTAATACATAAATATAAAACAATTTAAAATATAAAAAGCTTATTCGAAGTGGTCTCCATTGGCTGCAACACAGTCCTTTAAACGTTGAGGCCAGTTATCAATAGAAGCACGCACTCTTTCCATTGGAAAATTCTTCACTGCCAATCGTATGGTTTGTTTAAGGGACTCCAAATTATCATGGCGTTTAGAGCAAGCCATACTCTCTAAAACTGACCATAAATCATAATCCAGCGGATTAAAATTGGGACTAGACGACGGCCAGTCTTCAGCTCTGATGAAGTCCGAAACGTTCACTTCCAACCAAGACTGCGTGGACCGAGCTTTATGACCCGGCGCTGAGTCTTGTTGGAAGGACCATACTTGGTTATTGAACATGGTGTTGTTAAGGGGTTTAACTACCTTCTCAAGAATGGTATCTTGATACACTTGTGCCGATGTTTTGATACCTTTTTCACAAAAATATGGCTCAGTCACTCCTTCATAGCTAACACCCCACCAAACCATCACTGAAGTCGGGGAATGCCCACGTTGCACTCTGTCGACTAATTGGGAAGCTTCCTTAGAACTTTGAGCATAAATACGGTCATTTTGTTTGTTAAAATGTTGCTCAATTGTAAAGTTTTTCACATCCGTAAACAAAATTTTTCTGTGACCTCCCTTTGCGTACCGCTTCAGTAATTGCTTCGATTTTACCACCCTATTCTTTTTTAAATTATCAGTTAAAAAATGACCAGTGCGTCTCTTATAGGCTGCAAGTCCTAAGTCATCTTTTAAAATGCGCGACATGGTTCTGGGTGCTATCTTCATCTCCCGAGATAAAATCTTTTGCTTTCGGACAGGATTTCTTCGAATTCTTTCCCTTACTGTTTTGACCACCTTTTTCGTACGAACACTACGTGGACGGCCAGATCTTTTTCTGTCACAAACAGAGGAGGTCTCATTGTACCTATTAATAGCCCGGTACACAAACATTTGACTAATACCAAGCGTATGGAGAGTTTTAAAAATTACATTCGGCTCCATACCAACTTTGTGTAATGCAATCACAGCGATTCGGTTTTCTTTATCACCCCACTCCATTTTAATATAGCAAAATATTGTACAATGTATTGGCGCCAAAATTAGAAAACACAATGAACAATCGTATAAAAATGACAGATTCCAAATTCAAATGTAATATCTTTCTTATTTTAATTGTTACAGTATTTATGGCCAGACTAAGTATAATAGATTATTAATTATATTCACTTGTCACCACAGACATTTTTACAGATTTTCCCACTGGCATTTCGAGTAAATCGTATTGCCACGAAAATTTCATAGAGTAGTTTTGCCACACATACCTTCCTCTGCTATTTCACCACCTCAACGGCTCCATCGTGACGTCACACCCAGCGCGTAGAACTTGGCGATATTCTATAACCACAAAACAGCTATTATTAACGTCGTAGATATTGCCTCACGGTCTACGCCACGTAGCTGCGTAGCATCGTACCGTACCGTAACCGTAGCTTCCGTAGTTCAACGTGAACATGGTCAGATTATACTGCAGAAATTCCTGTATTATATCTACTTATACTTATTTGTATAGAAACCATTTTACAAGCTAATCAAGCTATGCTTACTTATTGTCTAGTATGTCATAGAATCGATATTCGATGATATACTTCTAACAGACTATACAGTATATGAATAAAAAAAATAGGAGTGATTTTTGTCAACGAAGTTTTTTTTAATACCACTTAGGTGGCAGACGAGCAGACGGCCCACCTGATGGAAAGTGGTTAACGTGGCCTATGGACGTGTGTAACACCAGAGAATCCACATTTGCGCTGCCGACCCTGTGTAGAGGACAAAGCAGGACAAGCCTTTAGTCATTCCACTGACAGCACTAATTCTCAGTGAGCTCTGGCTGCCCTACTCACCACTGGGAACACAACACGATGTTATTATAACCGCGGTATTCTGTAGGGCGGAGGTACTTCCCCAGTCGGACTGCTCAATCGGGCGGAAATACCGCCGTGTCCCACCACCTATAAAACTTTAAAGATTTAAGTACGAAACTGAATGAAGGGTGCTATATTGTACCTACTATGTAAACGGCAATATACTTTGATAGCGTTAAATAAAACTTGTAGTTTGATGCCCGTGGAGCTCTCCATAGGCATGGATGACTTTTTGTCAAATATACCGACATCTCATAACCAATTACTATCAAACATACGTAGTATTTCAGTGTTAGACCTTATTCGCAAAAACTGCATTAATATTGGCTTTTAGTGATCACATAATTTTGAAAATAAAATGTGTTCAGAATCGTTGATCTCAGATTTTTTTTTAAACCACATAAGTGGCAGACAAGCACACGGCCCACCTGATGAAAAGTGGTTACCACGTGATACAAACGTCCATAAGCCACTTATGGACGTTTGTATCACCAGTGGAGTTACAGTTGCGCTGCCAACCCTGTAAATATATAGAGTTTTTGTGCCGTCAGTGTAGAAGACAAAGCAGGACAAGCCTTTCTTCCCAGTGAGAGCACAAATTCTCCAGTGAGCTCTGGTTACCCTACTCACCGCTGGGAACTGTTATTATAGCCGCAGTATTCTGTGGGGCGGAGGTACTTCCGCAGTCGGACTGCTCAATTGGGCGGAAAAACCGCCGTGTCCTACCTCCTTTGAAAAGGTATGTAAGATATTATTTAAATATCTCACATGTGAAAACATGACTACTTTACAAGTTTAAACACACTCTGTAGCTCTATCTAATGTATTGCTTTTCATTCGCACGCATTGGGAGGCGTGGAAATTGATTGAGCATGTGCGAAGTTTTCATTTTTAGTGATTTATCTCTCAAGCCTTATGTTCTCCTGGTAGTCGAAGCAGCGAATATCATCTATCGATTCGCGACAAGAAGCATGCGTAGTGCGGGCCCTCACTTTTTAGCTTGCTTTTTAATTAACTGTTATCATATATGCTAATACATATTATAAGCTCATATCACTCTTATTTATATCACTCAAGCTGTAGAATGAACTTCCTGCTGCGTTTTTCCCATGAGCCTAAAGTAAGGAGTTTTACATGGCATTCAAGAATTTCTTCGGGGTTGGCAGCGCAAGTATAATGGCACTCGTGTCGCACATGTCCATAGGCTACGGTAACTATCCCATCAGATGGTTTGGTGCGATTTGTCTGATATTTTATAAGAAAAATGAAGCCGAAGGGTTTTGTTTGAGAACGAGTTAATTCTAGAAATTACTGGGTCGAATTGAAAATATTTAAGTGTTGAACATTCCAGTTATCGGCAAAGGGTTTAGGCTGCATATTATCTCGCTGCTAGTTGAAAGAGCAGAACAGCGACAGTAAATATTAGCAAAGCCAGCAGATTTCCACACATTATTTAAATACTCAATGGTATTATACGGTGGTATAATTGGTTTAATACGGTCAATGGTTATGAGGTGTCAAGACATACCACGCCAGATCCGTTGGTCTATAGATATCTATTCTCTACTTTGTAATAATAATATTATCACTTTAATTATTTTTCCTTTTTGATACAAATCACTTCTTCTCTCGCTCATTCTTGCAACAACCAATCCAACCAAAGTCCAGTAGAGGTTATTTTGAACTTTAAATATATTTGATCATATTTGCCTGGGTATTGCTGCTTGCTCTAAATACACGTGGTTGTGGTCTCAAATATTGTTACATACCTACCTACTTTAAATTCAACTAAACCCGCTAATATTCATCAGCGAAGTCCAACTATAAAGCAGAGATACTGAATACGCAATGTATTCACGCATAAATACCAGGCAAACAGAACTTAGAAGACATTTAATTCATAGTGTGAATGCGAGAGCATGTCTGATGGCTATACGTCTGAGTGCGAAGCAAATGAATATGAAGCCTAATTCTACTGAATTACAGCTCAGAATGGCAAATTTATATATATATTCGCATTTGTGTCTATAAGGCCATTCTCTCGTGTCAAGTTCAAGGTCTATTCTGAGGGAAAGAGGAAATCTTTCACTTAACTCACGTAAGCTACTTAGGACATTTTAACGCTTGAAAAAAATCTAAATATACAAAACGTTGCATTAAATCTTTTAAAATTTTATCATAAATGTTAGAAGAAAATTGTTTGTCCTGGTTCTGTAATGTCGGTGCAGATTGACACAAAAGAAATGTTTGAGATAGCATCCCATATACGAAATAAAACTATTATTATCAGTATGTAGGGTAGCGGATGCTGTAATTAGCGGACAGCGGACGCTATCAACAGACGTCGAAATAATATGTATTGTATTTTTTATTTTTTCATTTATTTATTATACATATAATTTATAACAATTGCGGCTAATTTTGCTTCACAGTTTGTCTGTGAACTCATTTGAGTCTCTGTTATAAGAACATAAATGGTTTATTTACTAGTATATTGATAATACTGATAATTGTTTAGATATTATTCAGAAGAAATTTTCTTACAAGCCTTTTAAATTTACTTTTATTTGTCTCCCACCTGATGTTAACAGGCAAACTGTTTAGCACATACGGCACTCGTTTGCGAAACGTTCTATCGCCGTAGTAATTTTTAACGCTAGGGATTACATATATTTACCAGTAGAGACGGCCCTAGTGGCGCGCGTGTTTGGAACTAGTGGTACGCTAAGTAGTAGTACTAGTGTAGTAGTAAGCAATGGTTGCATAGCAACGTTGTTTATAAAAAATACAATTTTCACTGTCAAATGTAATGTGAACAAATGTGATGCCATGTATCGAATATATTTACCCCATCTTAGCTCTTTATTTAACTGAATCGCAACATAATTTAGTTATAATAATTTTGAGAGTCATGATTTCGTTCTTTTTGTTTCACAACGTATTATAAGCTTTTTTTTTTTGGTTATGTACAGATTTAGTAGAATTAGTTACCGCGTGGTTTTCTGCAAAGTAGAATTAGGGCCTTCCTGTGCGGTGTCATACAAACGACTAAGGGATAGGGCTCAGTCAGATATATACACCCCAGAATAAGCCTTGAATACATGGCTAGAGTCAACAATAGTGTCAGGAATAGGGAAATAGGCTCAGCCCCTATTACGTGGGACCAAATACAATTATTGGAGAAATATGAGTGTTAACTCACCTCTGCCTAACCCTCCAGGGATAAAATATTTTTTGTTTACTAAACTAAGAAAAGCTCTCACCACAACGATCTGGATCCTGGAAGCGAGATCCCTTTCGACGCTATACTGGTTCCGAAAGGCGGCGCGGGAGCGGGGTCACAATCCCGAGCCCAAAGAGGACTGTGAGACCCGGCGCACCGTAGTAGCGGCGGTAAGACCCATCATGGGGTAAGTGGCTAGAGAGGCCACACGTCAGCCTCTCGTACCGTCTGACGTAGATGATCACCGAGCACGGGTGCTTCAGGGAGTATCTGCGTCCTGAGCCAACGTCCGAGTGCCATCACTGCGACGCGAGCGAGGACTCGGGGCCGCACACGCTCACCGAGTGTCCGGCGTGGGAGACGCCGAGAGGGGAGTTCTCACGCTCTCCACTTTTATCGCGGCGATGGTCTGCTGTGCGGATGCGTTTGATTGGTGCCTCCTTCTGCGAGCAGGTAGTGCTTGTGAAGGAGAAGGCGGGGCGGGAGCGACAGCGGGAGCGACGAAGGATCGAAAGCCAAGCTGACCGCGTACGAACGCAACTCTGGCGTCGGAAATCGATGAACGACCTCAGCCACCCATGAGCGCAGGCCTGGAGGTGACGGGTGGAGTCGCCTGTCACCCTGAAAGAAGCAGGACGTGGCGGTGTCACGCCTCACGTGCCTCCCCGTTTCCGGGGACGAGTTGGGGACTCAGTGGGCCCCACACCCGAGGCATACTTGACCATCTCTGAGGGTCAGATTGGGCGAGATGGCCTAGGTCATCCAGGGTACGAGGGATATATCAAAAACAATCTCATCTCCGGCAAGCAACGACCCACAGATAATACCCAGGCATTTAAATATTGCTTTTACTGATATTCAATAACTAAATTGAATTAATTCACACACATTTCTTTTTAATGTCGTATTTTATAGGTAAATAATTTTATCTTTTATTAACCGTGCACACCATTACTATTTTATCTGTGAACATTTAAAACACGTCATAATTCGTTCGATTGGAGTCATACCTTTCTAAGAAGAATAAATCAATTTTGAAGGCCCCTCTTCGAACCAAGGAACACGTAGCTTGTGCTGTGTCGACGATATGAATGTGATGCGATCATTTCTGGAATCAAATTATATGAATACGTTATTAGATGTTAATCCCATGGGATACGGGAACGGGGTCACAATCTCACGCGGTTGAATCCGCGGGCAACAGCTAATTAAATATAACTATTATTGCATACATTTGACTGAATAACAGTACAATTACAAAATACTGAGACGAGCTTGCATGAAAGAAATAATAAATAGTAGGGGAAGCTCAAACTTCAAAGACCTCTGTGGCGTAATGGTAGAGAGGTTGTCAGTTTCATCGGGGATCGCAGGTTCTATTTCCGCTCAGTGAAAACATTTTATGAATTAATAGATATATGGTCTATTTGCATTGAAATAAATGTATCTCATAATAAATGTGTACATTAAAATAACAAAAAGTATCTTTTTTCTCTTTATTTACCATAAGACGAGGGTTTGATCACGCAATGACCATGTTTTTTTATATACCACTTAGATGGCAGACAAGCACACGACCCACCTGATGGAAAGTGGTTACAACACCAGAGAAGCCACACTCGCGCTGCCCACCCTGTAAGCACAGAGTCTCTGTGCCGTCAGTGTGGAGGACAAAGCAGGACAATGACAGCACAAATTCTCCAGTAAGCTCTGGCTACCTACCCTACTCACCGCTGGGAACAAAACACGAAGTTATTATGGCCGCGGTATTCTGTAGGGCGGAGGTACTTCTTCAGTCTGTCATTGGGCGGAAATACCGCCGTGTATTACCTCCTAAATAAAAAAAAAGAAAAGAGATGTTGCTTCCTTAGCTGTATTTTACCGTCTCTAACATTGTGAGTGTTCTGATGGGCTCTTCCAACTAATCCCTCCCTCTCCTTGCTCAGATGTCACCCTCACACTGTGCAAAGTATACGAGCAAGAACCAAGCGGTTCGGAGAATTTTCTTTTTGCCGCACCACCAAGACCTAGAATTCATTACCAGCTCAAGTGTTTTCTTCTTCCTACAGTCCCGGGTTCCTTAAACAGGGCGTGAAAAAGCATCTAATGAGGCCGCCAAGTTGAGTGCCAATATCGTAACATTGCTTAGTGTCTGTAATGGTGACCCTCTTTCCTGAGACTTTGCCTGTGACTGTGAAGTCAATTGCAAGTCAGTCAAGTGTCCTAGATAAAACATAAAACATTGATTGCGTTAAATTAAAGTTTGATTCCCGTGGAACTCTCCATCCGTGTGGATATCGGTTATTACAACTTTTTTTCCAATAACCTGATTTTACTGAACCACTTGCAATCAAACATACGTAGTACTTTAAGTGTTTTAGCAAAAACCACACGAATATTGACTTTTTTGTGATCACATTTGTTTACAAAAAAAGTGCACAGAATTGTTTATCTCAGATATTATAAGCATTTTCTTTTACGGCCGGGGTGCGAGGGATATGCCTGTCAACCTCACATTCGGCAACCAAAGCGACCCACAGGCGGCGTGCGTTTTAGTCGGTTCGAGTCCGATATAACCTCCTCCACCGGCTCCGGTGGGGAGGTATCCGTGGGGATTTTGCGCACGAAAAAAAAAGAAAAGAAAGGCGTTTTCTTTTAAATATCACCCATGAACAAACACGACCACTTTGCAATTTTATAATAGCACACGCTGTACTGGCGACGTTGAGTAAATATTTGCGCACTCCTAATATTCAGTTGCCGAAGTTACGCCTTATAACGTTCGCTTTTTACAGTGGAAATATTATCAAAATGAGCCATTTCGTTGATTACCCTGTACAAACAATTAGAAGACAGACAGACCATCATCTTTAAAATTGCATTGGTGTTATAGGTATCGCGTATGCATTTGTATGTATTAATTAGAAAAGTTGTCTAAAGTTACAACCGACACTCTTTCATTGATTTTCATAAATTGAATCACTGCCTGGTTATAGGATAGGACAACAATTTAGCTGTGAGGAGTTCACGTAGAAAGAAAGCTCATCGGCACATTACTAGGTGACAATAGGTGGCTAGAAGTTACTTGGGGCGGGGCTTAACCCTGTAGCTCTATTGCTTTCTAATGTAGTGCTTTTCACTCGCACGCATTGGAAGGCGTGGAAATTGATTGAGCATGCGCGATGTTTCCATTTTCAGAAATTGTATCTCTTAAGTCTTATGGTTTCCTGGTAGTCGAGGCAGCAAAAATCTCATATCGATTCGCGATAAGAAGCATGCGCTGTGGCTGCCTCGTTTTTGTTTGCTATTATTGATGTTATTATTGCTCACTTTGTGATAACAATATTTATTATCACACTTAAGAACCGAAGTTCGTTCTTCAGACCCGTCTTTTCATCGACTTGCAGTTGAGGTTGGCTTAGACCCTAAATGTGTATGTTGGTAGCGCCCTGTACACTCATCAGATTTGCTCGGATGTTTCTGTGTACTCCTAATACAATATTTGTTTCTAGTTTCAATTATGATTTCTCGACTAATGAAAATAACAAAGTTTTAAATGAATTAACTCCGTTTATATTCATCACTGAGTATTAAAGCGGGACATAAAACCTCCTGCGTAGCAGTCACATTCACAACCACCACGCCAAAAAGACATCTATAATTAGCTAGTCGAACATTTTTGAGGGTACGATGGGGCGAAATGGCCCTGGGTCAGCTGGGGTGCGAGGGATACGCCAATGAAAATCTCATCCCCAGCAAGCAATGACCCACAGAAAATAGATATTAAATATTGATTCCACGGAAATCGAAACTAAATTACCTTAACGAATGGCCCGAGTGGTGATCGGAATTCACCCACAATTCTTTATTTTTCGTATTTTAGAGGTAAATAATTTTATCACTAAGTGAACGTACTTATCATTTCTATTTTATCGGTGAACATTTAAAATACGTCATATTTCGTTCAATTGGAGTCATACCTTTCTGATAAGAATAAATTAATTTTCCAGGCCCCTCTACGAACCAAGCAGGCACACGTAGCTTGCGTTGTGCCGCCGAAGTGAATGTGACGCGGCCAATTCTGGAATCAAATTATATGAATACCTTATTGGATGTTTATCCCATGAGTGAGGGAACGGGGTGACAATCTCACGCGGGTGAATCCGCAGACAACAGCTAATTAAACGCTTCGATGAAGAAAAAGGGTCGTAAGGTGAACAGCACTTTGCTGTAGATGTCATCAGTTAATGGCGCCGCCCGCTGAGTGACGACAGAGCTCGTATAAACAAAAACTTGTTGACGTTGTAAGTGGAATATGACGCTCAAGTGATATTTTTTTAAAAGGTAATGAATCTCTCTTCCAAGCTTGTGGCGGCCCTGGGAGTGAGGGTTCTCACGCTCTCCACCTTGCTCGCGGCAGTGGTCAGCTTGAGGATTGCAAGCCAAGTTGCCCGCGTATGAAATCATCTCATCGGTTTATTGATACCAGGCTTCAAAGGCGGTTGGGAAACACCCTGTAGCTCTATTGCTATCTAATGTAGTGCTTTTCACTCGCACGCATTGGAAGGCGTGGAAATTGATTGAGCATGTGCGAAGTTTTCATTTTCAGAAATTGTATCTCTCAAGTTTTATGGTATCCTGGTAGCCGAGGCAGCAAAAATCTCATATCGATTCGCGATAGAAGCATGCGCTGTGGCTGCCTCGTTTTTGTTTGCTATTATTGATGTTTTTATTGCTCACTTTGTGATAACAATATTTATTATCACACTTAAGAACCGAAGTTCGTTCTTCAGACCCGTCTTTTCATCGACTTGCAGGTGAGGTTGGCTTAGACCCTAAATGTGTATGTTGGTAGCGCCCTGTACACTCATCAGATTTGCCTGGACGTTTCTGTGTACTCCTAATACAATATGTGGTTCTGGTTTCAATTATGATTTCTCGATTAATGAAAATAACAAAGTTTCAAATGAATTAAATCTGTTTATATTTATCAGTGAGTATAAAAGTGGGACATAAAACCAAGTCACAATCTGATGATTGTGACTTGGTTTTGTGTGATCCACCACGCCAAAAAGACATCTATAACAGGCTAGTTGAACATTTTTGAGGGTCAGATGGGGCGAAATGGCCCTGGGTCAGCTGGGGTGCGAGGGTTACGCCAAAGACAATCTCATCCCCAGCAAGCAATGACCCACAGAAAATAGATATTGAATATTGATTCCACGGAAATCGAAACTAAATTACCTTAACGAGTAGCCCGAGTGGTGATCGTAATTCACCCACAATTCTTTATTTTTCGTATTTTAGAGGTAAATAATTTTATCACTAAGTAAAAGTACTTATCATATCTATTTTATCGGTGAATATTTAAAATACGTCATAATTCGTTCAATTGGAGTCATACCTTTCTGAAAAGAATAAATTAATTTTCCAGGCCCCTCTACGAACCAAGCAGGCACACGTAGCTCGCGTTGTGTCGCCGAAGTGAATGTGACGAAAAATTATTATTATTAATTATACACTATTGTTCTGCATGATTGATGCTCTATAGAATATAATAATAGTTGATTTTATTTCCTTTATTTTTTTTTTCCAATTCGGGTGGCCAATTCTGGAATCAAATTATATGAATACGTTATTGGATGTTTATCACATGAGTTGAGGGAACGAGATGACAATCTCACGCGGATGAATCCGCAGACAACAGCTAATGAAACGCTTCGATGAAGAAAAAGGGTCGTAAGGTGAACAGCACTTTGTTGTAGATGTCGTCAGTTAATGGGGCCGCCCGCTGAGTGACGACAGAGCTCGTATAAACAAAAACTTGTTGATGTTGTAAATGGCGCTCAAGTGGTGGCGCAGTGGTGTATGACGCTCAAGTGATATTTTTTAAAAGGTAATGAATCTTTCTTCCAAGTCGAGTTTGTGGTGGCCCTAGGAGTGAGGATTCTCACGCTCCCCACCTTGCTCGCGGCAGTGGTCAGCTGCGCGGATGCGTGGGCGGCCGGCGCCTCCTTCTGCGAGCAAGTAACGCTCGTGAAGGAGGAGGCGGGGTGGGAGCGGCAGCGGGAGTGACGAAGGATTGCAAGCCAAGTTGCCCGCGTATGAAAGCCACTCGGGCGTCAGAGGTCGATGAACGACCTCCGCCCCCCATGAGCGCAGGCCTGGGGGTGACTGGTGGAGCCGTCTGACACTCTGGCAGAAGCAGGCCGCGGTGGCGGCGCGCCTGGTGCGCCTCCCCGTTTTCCGGGGACGAGTTGGGGACTTTTTAGTCCCCACACACCCGAAGAGAGGGCCAGATCGTGAGAGATGAATTATATAGATATTATATGAATTGTAGAGAGATAACCTATTTATTTTATAATTTTGAATTGTATAAAGGTTCTAACTACATACGATAAAATAAAATAAAACATATGTAATAATAAAATAAAAAATTACAGGCCTATGACTAGGACGAAACATTTGCTGACGGCGAAAAATTTTCAGCCAAATTAAATAATTTATTACAACTTTATCATCATACATGACCTAAAAATATGATTACTAATTGAAAGCTAAGGTCACATTGTAATATATAGTGTAACTATTACATCGATAGCTATGTCATTTACAAAAAAATATGGAATTAATTGAAGGAATTGCGGTTTTCGTAAAAACGCACGTTACCTTTCTTGTTTTTATTTGTTCAGTAAAGTTCAAGTAATGGAGGTATAATATATGTATCTATTTTCTACAAGAAATACCCTTTAAAATGATGTATCACACTTACTGTTCAATCACAACTGTTCAGTCTTGTACTGTGCATATTTGGCTGACGCAGCAACCAACATAATTCGTGCGATACACCTTCGATTCGAGTCGCGTTTTATTTAGATAATGCCGTATAAACTTATCAAACAAGAAAAAAGTGCCAAATAACGAACATAGAAAAAGTAAGCAACGACGGGCCCACAGGCACCTCTCCACTCCATTTTAGATAAATATTGTGGACGATACATTGTTAAAAAAAAGCAAACAATGTAGAAAACACCTAAAAACCACTACTACATTCAACAAACAAATCAAGCAAAAAAAACTACTTCGACCGTTACAAAATTTTATGTGTGTCCAGAGCCTTTCTGTTTTTAAATATAACTATTATTGAATGCATCTGACTGAATTACAGTACAATTGGAAAATACTGAGGTAAACTTGCATTAAAAGGCTTAATAAATAGAAGGGGCTCGTGAAGTGTGTGAGAATAGAGATAATGTCTCTGCCAACCCCGGAGGACAATAAACGTGAAGGCAAGGAGTACGCATTTTTGCTTTTACTGAAATCTATTTATATTAAAATATCCAATAATAGGGCCACGGACAAGGTACATCTAAATAAAAATTGTGCGGTCAAAACTGTTAATCATTCGAGGTTTAGGGGAAACACGAAGTCTCCCCACAAGGCAAAATTGCCCGGCTTACCCCATTTGCAATGTTATTGTACCAGGACCTCATTAGTTCATAAGAGGTTAACATAATGTGTGAACCCTGTCCCTTTCTCAAATTTTCTGGTTCCGTCTAACACGTTATGAAGAGGCGTGACTAAGATTGGCACATGCGCACTCAAACTCCAAAGACCTCTGTGGTATAGCAGTAGACAGTTTGTCAGTAACGTCGAAGGTCGTAGGTTTTATTCCCACTCAATGAAACTATATTTTTTATTTTTTTATACCACATAGGTGGCAGACAAGCACACGGCCCACCAGATGGAAAGTGGTTACCGTGGCTTATGGACGTGTGCAAAACCAAGGGAATCACACTTGCGCTGCTAACCCTGTAAACACAGAGCGTTTCTGTGCCGTCAGTGTAAAAAACAAAGCAGGACAAGCTTTTGGTCTTCCCACTGTCAGCACAAAAACTCAAATCAGGTCAATTTTTTATGAATGAATAGACATATTCAGTCTATTTGCAATGATAAAGATGTTTTTAATATTAAATGAGTGTATTAATAAATATTTTTACAGAAAACTTAAACTGACTTCAAGAACCTAAATAGAGGCTCTGAAAAGTAAAAAATTAACGAATTTACAGATTTACTGTCCCTAGCCCGTGAGATATGGTTATATTTCGGTTGATTGCATCATAGTATTTTGGCACAGCATGCAAAGTAGGCAACGACTTCTTACAGATCAGTAAATCTGTAAATCCGTTTATTTTCCGCTTTTCAGAGCCTCTCTTTTGTTTCTTGAATTTGGTTTAAATAAATAAAATAAAATAAATTAATATTACACGACATTCTATGCAACGCTAAGTTTAAGTTTTCTTCTGTTTAAGTTTTTATAAATAAATATTTACTTTTCCTTTTTGTGAGCTATACGTTTGTAACATCCATCTTCCATAGTTTGATTATTTTTATCATCAGCTTAACATCATAATAAAATAATTTTCAGAGGTAAATACTACCAGGAAAAGCAACAGAGACACTGTCTTGGACTACACTAGTTAATGCATTGTTTTGCCTAACTGTTGTGATATTTCTGTGAATGTTATGTACACCGTAATTGTTATATGTATCGGAGACTTTACCAATAATTGAATGTTGTGTGAATTGTGTAATACATGTACTGTGGTTGTACTTATTTAATAAATAAATAAATACACTTTGAGGGTATCCCTAGATCCCGTCATCCACCTATTAAGATCCCGTGATTCGATTTTGTCTCCCTGGACCAGGAACTACTCTTCAATTTCCAACAAAACAAAGGTCATGATAATCCGATTTGCAAATTAAAGATTTTACATACAACATTCATCGCCTATTTTGCCCACTTAGTAGGGAAATTTTGCAATATGCTGATACAACGATTCGTTTATGGCTCAACTGGGGAATACTGCTCCCTTTTAAGAGCCACTTAGAACACGTACTTACTTAAGGTTGATGGAACCCATTATCTAGTTACATATATGCAGAACTCTACAGAATACCGCGGCTATAATAACTTCGTGTTTTGTTCCCAGCGGTGAGTAGGGTAGCCAGAGCTCACTGGAGAATTTGTGCTGTCAGTGGAAGACTAAAGGCTTGTCTTGCTTTGCATTCTACTGACGGCATAGAAACTCTGTGCTTACAGGGAAGGCAGCGCGATTGTGACTCCTCTGGTGTTACAAACGTCCATAGGCCACGGTAACCACTTTCCATCAGGTGGGCCGCGTGCTTGTCTGCCACCTAAGTTGTATAATTTTTTAAAAAAAAAACTATTAAGTTTTATTTTATTAATGTTCACCACATTTACTGTTATTTTAACAGAAAGTGCCCAGACTTTCTTTTGGGTAGAATCACATTGATGCTGCTGATTTCTAATACAAATTAAGCAGGTGTTTGGTAATTTTCAGGGTTTCTCCAGATTTCTCCACGATATCAGCAACAGAACTGGATTTCTTGGATGTGAGACCACTTCGAAAGTATACAAATCGAACAAAAGAAATATATAAATCCGCTTATACTTGGCTTTGATATCGTGTAATAAATATATATTTTGGAGGTTTCCCCAGATTTCCTCAGGATCTTAGCATCAGATACGTATTTATTGGATACGCACTATTGTAAAAGTATACTCTATCAAACACACCAATACAATTCTATTCATAATTGGCTTTGATATCGCGTAACAAACAAACATATAAATAAAAAAAATTAAGATATAGTCATCGAATTAAGACCCTTCACTTTTTTGCAGTCGGTTAGCAAAACAAAAGATATTTAAAGACGTGTTTAGGGAAATACGATATCGTACTCGGCCACAGGCCGCAATAATTACTCTTTATCACGTGAGCCGTATTTTTGTCAGCCACTTGTTATGAGTGGTACAATAAACAAATAAAACAGTAAAATAATTTTTATTCATATATTTCAATTGCATCATCTCTCTTTCACATGTGTAAAGTATTCTATGCACTCAAAGGACTGTGTGTGTGTGTGTGTGTGTGTACGAATATCGGCGCATATAACTTTCTCTTCGATAAAATATCATGACTTAAAACTTATGATTAAATACTTTATTTTACTTATTGTATTTTAATTAGGAGGTAGGACACGGCGGTATTTCCACCCAATTGTGCAGTCCGAATGGGGAAGTCCCTCAGCCCTACAGAATACCGTGGCTATAATAACTTCGTGTTGTATTCAATGTATTATATTAAAATGAATCCCGAGAGGATTCACTTTAATACTATCACTGATTTTATTGAAACGTAAAAATCAAAACTCAATCATTAAGTATTTACAAACTCACGCAGAAGCAAAATACAGTTGAAAATCCCGAGACACGGTACCCATTAAGCTACACGACGTGAATTTGCAAGAGTACCGATACAAATTCTTTGAAGGTATGCATTCCTAGGACTACGAGCGGCGCGATCTTCTGAATTGCGTGATGAGAAGATGATGATCACGCCGTTTATTAGAACTATGTATGAAATAACTGCAAAGAATTTTATCGAAAGCTCTTGAAAAGCAATTAAGGCCTGGAATTCATTACCAGCTCACGTGTTTCCTTCTTCCTATAGTCCCGGGTCCTTTAAGCGGGGCGTGAAAAAGCATATGATGAGGCCGTCAAGCTGAGTGTCACCATTGTCACACGGTATGTGTAAGTAATGGTGACCCTCTTTTCTGGGACTTTGCCTTCAGCTTACCATCAGGCAAGGCGAAGTCCAATAGACGTGTCCTATATAAAAAAAAAAAAAAAAAAGCAAAGATGTGCAAACACTTTTAACGGTTATAAACTTCCATAATTTATGATTTGACCTAGGCAATAATATCAATGTGCCATGTTTTTAAATGAAACAAAATTTTAAGTTAAAATCAACAAACTTTCTATTTTTGACATGCCCGCTATTTTCATATAAAAGGATCTGAAACTTTCGCTTCCCGCATTCAAATATAACAGATTATTAATTATTATCACTTAGAACTGTCTTTAGAGATTTTCCCACTAGCATATTCCTTTGTTGTGCCAGAAACCGTTTTAATATTATTAATGATTTGCGCACTTTTTTACAAGAATCATTGTGTAGTTGATTTATTATAGTATAATTCTAACATTAATGAATAATTTTCATATTATTTTAACATGACTTATTACACATACCTTCATCTACCATTACACCCTCTCAACGGCTCCATTGTGACATCTCACACAGCACGTAGAACTTGACGATATTCTATAACCACAAAACATAGCTATTAGTGACGTCATATATGTTGTCTCACGGTCTACGCCGCGTAGCTGCGTAGTGCGTGACCGTAGCTTTCGTAGTTTAGTGCAGAAAATATCTGTATTACATTTAGGTATACTTATTTGTATGGAAGTCAATTTACAAGCTATGCTTACTTATTGTCTAGAATCGACATTCGACGAATTTTTTTTTTTTTTTTTTTTTTATTGTTATATGAAACATTGGCGCCTGTACTAATGTATTAAAACATTGTATCACAGGTACCAGCCTTCCAACATTTTATAGGTTCATTTTCCAATTAATAGTGGGATTTAATGTAAATTGGGTTACAAAGTTAAATTAAATTAAATTCGCAATAGTCACAATACAATTAATTGATATAAAAATTACAAAATTACAAATTACCAAATCACAACGTGTGTGATATACTTCTAACAGACAAATCTGAATGGATAAAAAATTAACAGCGATTTTTTAAAACGGAAATTCAGTTGTTGTTATATATCATAGTCCATTTTTAACTCCGTTCGTTCGAGTACGAACGAAGTTAAAAATGAATGATTATAAGAATGGCTTCATCTAGGAGTCCGAGGTCTGCTTCTTCCAGTCGAACACCGTGTTTGTCTGAATTTTTAAATTTAATTACGAAACTGAATTGAGAGAAAAATGTATTCTGAATCCTTGATCACAGATATTCCAAGCTTTTTAAATATCTCCCATGTACAAACACGACTACTTTGCAAGTTTATACTCGTAATAGCACTAGCTCTACCTGCGACGTCAACGTCGTGCGATTATCATGCGGATACCTAATATTCAGTTGCTGAAGTTACACTTTATAACTTCCGCTGTCTACAGTGGAAATATCATCAAAATCAGTCATTTCGAAGATCACCATGTACAAACACACAGGAGACAGTCACCTTAAAAACTGTGTTTGTGGTATAAGTATCGCGTATACATTCGTATGCTTACATTAGAAAACTTATCTAACGTTACAAACAAACACTCTTTTATTGACTGCTATGCTACTTGTAAGGAGTGCACGCAGATGGTATGCTCATGGCCACATTGTGTACCAAGTCATCAGATGCGGCTAAGAGCTACGTATTAGGCTTGAGGCAGGACTACCCTGTAGCTCTATTGCTTTCTAATGTATTGCTTTTCACTTGCACGCATTGGGGGGGCGTGAAAATTGATTGAGCATGCTCGAAGTTTTCATTTTTAGATATTTCATCTCTTAAGTCTTATGGGTTCCTGGTAGTCGAAACAGCAAAAATGTCATATCGATTTGCGATAAGAAGCATGCGCAATACGGGGCTGTCGCGTTTTATCTTGCTATCTAATGGACTACTATTACAATTGATTTGATTTGATTGATTGATTTATATCACAATGACGACCTCCGTGGCGTAGTGGTAGAGCATTCGACTGCAATGCAGGGGGCGCGGGTTCGATTTCCGCTCAGTGCAAATATTTATATGAATGATTATGTTTATTTGCATTGGTCTGGGTGTTTCTGTGTATAACTTGTATGTATTTACAAAAAAAAGTATCTAAGTAATGTTTATCCGCATTCTAGCTCCCTTAACATAAGCTAGTTTAGATTATGCTTACCATGGGTCTAGATAGCGTTGTGTAGAATGTCGTGGAATATTTATTTATTTTCTTTTACAATGCTTATAAATATTATAAACTAATTACGTTTTCCGCAGCCAGAGGGTACAAGAAGGAAACTAGAATCACTTAAAACGAGATTTATTAAACTTATTTAATTTAATCTAACTAGCCTAAAGATGAATGCACTCGATGTTGGAACTACATGACACCATACTAGCATAAGCGAATGAGTTCGATGATGCAAACTACATTCTAACTACTAACTCTAATTAAGTCTAGTGACCACGTTCGATGCAAGAACAGAAGTGAATCTTTATTTTAATAAAAATTATAAATCAGTTCGCACAGTGATGCAATCGATTTCCGATCACGCCATTATTCTGCTGACGGTGCGGCACAAGGCGAAGACACTGGGTCAATCGATGCACGTGGCGCTGATTCTGCAACTCGTACTTGCTGTCTTCACAACTTGGGTCATTCAGTATAGCGTATCATGCGGGTTTGCCTATGTAATTTCTTAAGACGGTTGGTTCAGGCTTCGAGTACTGGTTGAGGTCCCGGCGAGAATGCATATGTCGGCACAGATACATAACATCTCCACCCTCAGAACAGCAACTATTTGAAGACGAGGTTGAGAATAGTGCTGGTCTATGTAATAGATTCGAGATTTCATGGCCTGTCTTTTTTTCTGGATACTCTCCCTGCTGCATCTAGGGTTTATTCATTTAATCGAAGCTTGATTTCAGTTTTTGCTTAAGCTGCAGATGTTTTATAGTTCTTTCGCCTGCGGTGGTAATATAATATAACGGGTTTCGAATCACCGTCAATTTGCTTTGGCTGCTTTTATATCGCTTGTTGTGGTAATATTTATATAGGTGGTTTCCTTGCAAAATCGAATCTAGTCTCTTTTCGTGATTATATTAAAACCTGTGTCGGCCATGGACGTGATGAACGTTGAAGCGTGTAGATTTTTTCCATCTGTTCTCTTGCACTCCAACCAAGGGGTGATGATTGAATTGATGATCTTGGGGATTGGTGCGGAGGTTCTGCCGCACTATGACGCCATCTCATGTACCCGTGCCATGGGTATCGGTCCTGTTAGCTCGCTGGTGAATGGACTGCTGCATGTACATGGCTATCTGGTGGACTTTGGAGGAGGTTGCTCCGACCATTCGCCAATGCCTTGGGATTGCGGCATATTTACCAGTACTATCAGTTACTTCGCGCCCTGGATGAGGTGGAGCTGGGTGATCTGGACGTCTCTCAAGCTGCACGTGCGGGATAGTATTCTATGATCCACGTTTTCTTTATAATAAATTCATTTATTATACTGGATGTTTCCTTTTTTTTGCTGAATTGACTACATACTATGATCCGATTCCTTCCTGTGCTATCAATGTCTGGATAACCTCCGTTGCGGCTTCACGTAGATTCTGGATACTCGAAGCGGTGACTTGGAAGTCACCCGGGCGACACGCGAACACGGATTTCGATATGAGGAATCCTAAGGCTCGCAAACCGACCGCGAGCATCCTACCGACTGCGCCAATTACGTTTTCCGCAGCTAGAGGGTACAAGAAGGAAACTAGAATCACTTAAAACGAGATTTATTAAACTTATTTAATTTAATCTAACTAGCCTAAAGATGAATGCACTCGATGTTGGAACTACATGACACCATACTAGCATAAGCGAATGAGTTCGATGATGCAAACTACATTCTAACTACTAACTCTAATTAAGTCTAGTGACCACGTTCGATGCAAGAACAGAAGTGAATCTTTATTTTAATAAAAATTATAAATCAGTTCGCACAGTGATGCAATCGATTTCCGATCACGCCATTATTCTGCTGACGGTGCGGCACAAGGCGAAGACACTGGGTCAATAGAAGCACGTGGCGCTGATTTTGCAACTCATACTTGCTGTCTTCACAACTTGGGTCATTCAGTATAGCGTATCATGCGGGTTTGCCTATGTAGTTTCATAAGACGGTTGGTTCAGGCTTCGAGTACTGGTTGAGGTCCCGGCGAGAATGCATATGTCGGCACAGATACATAACAAACTTGAAGAGTTTATTTATTTATTTGTTTTCTCGCGCTGATCTCAGAAATTACGTAACTGAATTGAAAAATACTTTTGTGTTGAATACTCCATTCATTGACGAAGTTTTCATAAAGGCTATACATCTCGCTGCTATTTAATGGAACAGAGCAGCGACAGTAAATATCAGTAAAGTCTGCAGATTTCCATAGATTATTTGAATACAAAAAATTGCCGTATCAAAGGATTGAAATGAGCTTTCAAAATATACCACGCCGGATAAGTTAGTCAGATTATAGTGCAGAAAATCAATGTAATATATTTAGGTATACTTATATGACCGCGGTATCCTAGTGGTATGTGTAATGGACTACTGAGGCGAGGTCTCAGGTTTAATCCCAGGTTTTACCATGGCACACACCAATGACTTTTCGATGCTTTTTGAAATTATGTGTGTATTTATCGCAGGTTTATCATCAGGTGCCCGGTTAATGGCAATAGGCTCGAAACCTATTACATTGGGACCTAAACATAATTTGGCGAAATGTGGATGCTAGTACCTCTGCCTACCCCTTCGGGGATATAGGCGTGAGTTTATGTTATGTATGTATGTTATACTTATATGAATGAAAGCCATTTTACAAGCTAGTCAAGCAATGCTAACTTATTGTCTAGTATGTCATAAAATCGACATTCATACTTCTAATAGAATATTCAGTACTAAATTGAAAAAAAAAAAACTTGCAGTGATTTTTGTAAGCCATTTGTAATATAGCATTGTCTTATATATACAAGGCTTCGCCTAAGAGCGATCTTGTACTGCGTAAACAGCAATACGCTTTGAATACGTTAAACTTTTGATCAAATATATTGATTCTTCTGAACCAATTACAATAATATTTTAAGTGTGAGTAAGACCTTTTTAGAAATAGTCGCATTATTGGCATGTTTGTGATCACAATTTTCAAAAAAAATGGGTTCAGGATCGTTGATCTCAGATAATTAATATCTCCCATATACAAGCACGAATACTTTGCAATAGCTTTATAATAGCACTAGCTGTACCCGTGACGTCGAGTGATTATCGTGCGGACCCCTAATATTCAGTTGCTCAAGTTACGCCTCAGATCGTCCGCTGTCTACAACGGAAATATCATCAAAATCAGCCATTTCGGTGATTACCCAGTACATACAGATACATAACAGACAGAGAATCATCTTAAAAATTACGTTTGTGTTATAGGTATCGCGTATGCATTTGTATGTTTTAATTAAAAACTTATCAAAAATTACAAGCGGACAATCTTTTATTTATTTCCATAGACATAATCACAGCCTGGTTAGGGAAGGGCAACAATATAACTTTAAGGAGGGCACGTATAAAGAAAACTCATCGTATGTGTACCAGGTATCCAGAGGCGGCTAGGAACTCCTAACCGCTTCTGGTCACCCCTACTCCAAATGACTACTTGGGGCGGCACTAAACCTTATAGCTCTGTTTAATGTATTTCTTTTCACTCGCACACATTAGTAGGAGTGGAAATTGATTGGGCATGCGCGAAGTTTCATTTTTAGAGATTTTATCTCGCAAGCCTTATGGTTTCCTGGTAGTAGAAGCAGCAAAAATCTTCTATGGATTCGCGATAAGAAGCATGCGCAATACGGGCTGTCTAGTTTTTTTTTTTTTAATCGTATATTCTAAAAGTTTTCTACATTTTAAACGGGTTGTCGTAGCCATATTGAGTTTGGATTCATTTTATTCAGCGTTTCATGTCACATATAAAGAATTGGTTTATTCATTCGGTTTACTCATAGACAAATCTTTAACACAGTAACTAGTGCCAAGGCGTCATCAGCTACAAGTTATTGTATCAGTGGTTCGTTGAAATCCAGACAAAATAAAGATTTGCGCTTGCATAAATTCTCAAAGGGCTGAAAATTGTTAGGGATGTGAAATACATCATAACACAAAAATGATTAAAAGTCCCCATCGATTAGCCTTCTGCATTTATTTTGTTCAAGGTCAAAGGTCTCAACTATTGCTATCACGAATTTTTATCGTAAACACGTTGGTCAAAGTTATTGATCATGTACGTTTGGAACATAAAATCAAATTAATAGAAGCAATGTACAATTGTATCACCTCTATCTGTAGCTTTTTTTTTAAATTTAGTTGAATTTATCTCTCAAATAGATTATCGTTACCATGTGGTATTTGGACACATTTATTAGCATTAAATTTCACACTCGATGTAATAATTCATTGCGTTCTTAGTGGCTGGTTTGACTGCCTCGTTGGTGCATCCGTAGCAAGTGAGGCTATTGAGCTCTCAACTTTGCTCTCTTGACTTGGAATTGAGGAAGGAAAATGTTAGTGTCGTGTGACTTTTAAATATGACAAATAAACGATAGCAGATAGTGCGACGCCTCTGGTGTTATACGTATCTATAGTCCATAGGCCACAGTAACCGTTTGTCATGAAGTAGGCCATGAGCTTTTTTACCACACAGGTGGCAATTTTAAAACAAGTATAATTCACAATAAGCTGGGCCATCAGAGTTGAATAATAACATCGTTTCTTTACTTCTTGAAAATATTACATTTAGTACCCCCAAGAAACTTCCGCGTGAATCACGATTCCATTTATTTGTTCCCAAAAAAGCAAGAAGCAATCTAGGACTCCATTCGCCTATGAACCGGCTCCAACACACATACAACAATGTTTCGAAGGGGCGCGCTTTGGATATCTTCGGACAATCCTTGGCTAAATTTAGATTCTTGATTTTAAACCCATCCCACAACTACTAGTTTTTTTAGGTACCTACTCATATTAGTCTCAGTAATCTTAATTTCCATAATTTAGGTTTCTGTGTTAAACAGATAATTTTTATGTAATTACTTTAATCAATTGTATTCTTGCTTCTCAATGCATGCCGTGGCAGCTTGTAATTGAGGTAGCACCAAACAAATGTAAATTAGACTTAAGGTAATATGTAATGTGCTGGTGTATACCTTGTAAGCTGCTCTTAATAAATAAATAAATAAAATAAATAAATACTAGGAACTCATAGCTAAGAAAAGCTTAAATTCCTAATTTAGCAATAGTAAGAAAATAGGCACTACCTTTAGCACTACAAAATATAATCGACTTTAATACTACACAATAAAGCCTAATATTGTGATCTAGTGAATGGCGACTTGGGACCCACGATTTGAGCATGTACTCAGATCATAAGTATTTTTTGCAATTTGTAATAGGTTTCTGTCACAAAATGATATAATTACTCTGTCAGAATGAACCGTTATGAAGTATACTTCACATATCAGTAAGCTATGGTCCGTTTATGTTATGTTTTATGTCATGATTTGTCATTAAAACTGATCGGTTTCCTAAAGTTTTGTGTAAAAGGAGCGTGTTCGGATTCTGACGGTGGAATGAGTACGAAGGAGTACGGGTAGTGTTGGTGGGAAGGGTATACGATGTTCCCCGTATGTCCTTAATTAGGAATTTCGCATTCTGTGGAGTGTGACAGAGTTAATGAGTGGGTGGCGCGCAAACAGGCTACACAGCGAAATTTCGTTGTCTTTCATCTTATTAAATAAAAAAATAGGAGATTGTATTGTGCTGGTAATTTTACACTGAATAGAAAGATTTCAAACACGACACCGATATCTTTTCAAAAGTTTGATGTAATGCAAAATTTGTGATTTTGAATTGAAAAAATTAGGTACAATTAAAACGTGAATGTTATGAATTGTAGTGGTATATGTTATAGTACTAGGGTAGCAAAAAAGTACTTTGGTCTTTACTGTAATGCCAATGTGCTCAAGTACAAACAATTGTTTTATATTTAAAACAAAGTGGTTAGTATTTTATTTTCTAGTTACTATCACCATCTTTAGCACGTAACTAAAAGAAAAATGGTCAGCAAACTTTACACGTTTCACTTAATTTTCGTTCGTATTTCGTACTTGATAGATGGCGCCTATACTAGGCAACCATCACTCGACGTTAGCAGTCGTGTTCACTCATTGCCAGTACTAGAGTCGCATAAAACCAAAGAGTTATGAATCATCAGCAAAGTAAACATTCCAGCAACTAGCCGATTTTAACATTTTCACTAGGTATCTGTTTCAGTTCTGGGTTTAGATCTGTGTTTGATTAGGCTAGATTAGTTGTCTGTGATAAGGGAACATAGTATTTGCTCGAATGCTTTGCAACAGTTTTCAAATATGGTTGGTGAAGATTTTTTTACTGTGTAAAAGTAGCAAGTTCAATAAGCTGCGCCGCTGAGAAGTCTTCATCTGCACCGAATGAAGTGCACTTACCGTCGACAGCAGTTGACCACGAGGTCGAAGTGACCGAACTTGGTGAAAGTTGCCTAAGAAAGGGAACATATCAGTTTTCAATAGACTCTTCGACTAGTGATGCGCAATCTCACCCGCACTACCATAGATTATTAGTAATGATAATCGATACTTAGCCTTGTATCGATTATTTCTGTAAATTTATTTACTTTCATTAAAAAGAATTCATGTGCTTCATGTTTTGATGGACGCAAAATCTATTGAATGGATGTAGTTTTTTTTTCACTAAACGGTCTTCATTTTTCATCAAATGGGCAGTATTCCTGTCTATACCACCAAAGTAGTACAAAAAATATAACGACTACGTCACCAACTCAGGATTGATAATTGATTGAATCACGTGATTACCCCAGAGTAACAACTGCACTGAAGATCTTCTTGACAAAATTAGAGACAATTGAAGAAAATACAATGTGTTCCCTGCTATGCCTCACAGAACTGCGTTAGCCAGTCGACACTTCTCCGTTATCGGCCCTCGTTTATACAGATTAGCATGTAAACGAAATAATAATCTATACTCTGTACCTATTGTAAAGTGTAAACGTTTAGTTAAAGACTGGCTCCTAACGCAGGCCTACGTTGACACGGAGAATCTACTTAAACAGATCATTTAGCTCCTATTTCAAAACTGTAAAACTTCTATATAAATCAACAACCGTTACTTCATATTATGTGGCTAGACCGTGATAGCGCATGTCAGCTGAAAGAGAGTACGAATCAATAAGTGAAATAGCGCGGCCACGTGACCAGGATATCAACAAGTGTGGAGAGCTACTCACTAAAACTATTTTGTTTACGTAGTAGCACGTGGCTCTATTGCTATCTAATGTATTGCTTTTCACTCGCACGCGTTGGAGGGCGTGAAAAATTGTTTGCGCATGCGCGACGTTTTCGATTTTAGAGATCTTACTTCTCAAGCCTTATGGTTTCCTGGTAGGCGAAGCAGCGAAAATGTCCTATCGATTCGCGATAAGAAGCATGCGCAATACGGGGCTGTCTCGTTTTATTGAATGAAGTTTTAAAGCATTGTATACTTACGATTCAAATCGACTTAAATCGATTAAGATAAATAATTCGGCGTAAGATGGATTTATGTATAGAAGAATTTGGATGATATATACAGCCCAGACTCAGCCTCATATTCATGACTCGGCAACAATAGTGCCCGGAAGACGGCAATAGGCTCACACCCTATTACGTGTGACCGAATACAATGATGGTGAAATGTGAGTGTTAATTCACCTGTGCCTTACGCTCCGGGGATAAAGGCGTGATTATATGTATGTATGTATTTGGCTTAGTAGTCAGAGCGTTCCCCCTGTAAAGGATAGATCGTGGGTTCGAATCCCGAATGAACCGTTTAATTTTTTTTCTATAGGTTAATTGATATGTCTCGTTTTAGTTTGCTATATAATGGACTGTTAGATATACATTTTTTGATATTATTATTGTCATTGTAAACGTTTAAGGATGCCGTAAGGTGAAACCGGTCAGGTCTAATCTATATTAAAAATAATGTGGAAAAGTACAAGTGAGTTTCTCAATATGTGTAACAATAAATTCCACCAAGTGCCTTCAATCAACTGTAAAATATTTTTGTCTACTTTGTAAAATAAATATTTATTATCACTTTACTTATTAACTTACTTATTTTTTATTGTTCTAAATACATTTTTAATTTCTCCCTCATTCTTGCACCAAACAATCCAAGCAAAGTTTTCACAAAATAACAAAGTTTGAACTGTATTAACCTCGTTTTTATTCATCAGTGAGCTTTAATGTGGGAAATGTTGAATACCTACGCAATATATTAATAAAGTATGCTCGTGCTTAATGGTTCTGTACGTGCGTTTCTAGGTTAAAGATGGCAAAAATTTATAGGGGCAGTGGAGTGACGAATATGCTTATTTTACATCAAAAGTTAGCGTGAAAACCTGATGCGTACGCAGTACCTGTAGCAGTGGATGCTGTTAAATGACTGTACTCAGTTGTAGGAGAAAGTTACAGTTGTTTTATTGAACAAAGTGGTTGGTATTTATTTTTCTAAGTTACTATCACCATCTTTTGCACGTAACTAAAAGAAAAATGGTCAGCAAACTTTATACTTTTCATTCGATTTCGTTCATATTTCATACTTGATAGATATACTAGGCAATCATCACTCGATGTTAGCAGTCATGTTCACTCACTGCCAGTACTAGGGTCACATAGAACCAAAGAGTTATGATTCATCAGCAAAGTAAACATTCCAGTAACTAGCTCTATTCTGTTTACTGTAAATGTATCTGTTTCAGTTCTTGGTTTATCTGTGTTTTACTAGGCTAGTTGTCTGTGATAATGGCAAATAAAATTTGCTCGAATGTTTTGCAACAGTTTTCAAATATGGTTGGTGAAGATTTTTCATTGTGTAAAAGTAGCAAGGGAGCAGTACAGCACTCGCAGTCACAATATGTGTATATAATTGACCGAGCCAACGAGGCGAGCAAGAGTGTCTGTTTCAATATGGTTGCTGATTTTACTTATGTCTAAATGTTTGTTTGCTTGTCAGTTCCGATCTAGAGGGCGTATTTCTTAATCGTTTTTCACCAAACTTGGTACACATGTTCTTAAATTTGATACAACGATTGTCAAGAGGTTTTTTGATTGTAGGGAAAATGGGGGAGAAAAGAGGGGAAGTTTGCTGTCACATAATTTATGATGGTTTTCAGCTGAAACATCAAGGACATGATTCCTAACAGATTGTTTTAAAAAAAAACCATACTTCGTAAAAGTGAAAATTGTTATAAAAAGAAATTGTTGAAAGTGAATTCGATATAAGAAAAAAATAATCCCCAAAGGTTTGCTCAGAGAAAACTCAATATTGAGTTAAGCTCGCATTTTTACACCAAGATGTATTTGTGATTACCTGTTGTTTTTTTTTGTGTACAATAAAGAATTAAAGACAGATGAAAAATAGGGGATGACATTTTCTGTGCTGTTGTTTAAATAAATTCAAATAAAACTCATTGTTTCGAATAACAAAAGGGAGTCGTAGCTACTGCACCAAGGTCTAAGGAGATGACCTGACCAAGCTCCTCCCCCGCGTGCCGGATGGTAATGAAAACGTTACTACCATATTACGACAGTTGTAACGATTGAAAATTTTGTAATCTATTAATGAAGTTAACATACATACACTTAATCATCCTTCATCCCCGATGGGTTGAACAGAGGTTAGTTAACACCCATATTTCACCAATAATTGTATTCGTCCACAGCAGTTGACCACGAGGTCGAAGTGACCGAACTTGGCGAAGGTTGCCCAAGAAAGGGAACGTACATACATACATATAATCACGCCTTTATCTCCGGAGGGTTAGGCAGAGGTGAATTAACACCCACATTTCACCATCAGTGTATTCGGTCCCACGTAATAGGGCGTGAACCTATTGCCGTTTTCTGGGCACTATTGTTGCCTCAGCCATGCATCTCTGGCTGAGTCTGGGCTGTATATATCTGTCTGATGTTAAACAGTCTTACCCTTAGTCGCTTTGTTCGACACCGCATGGGAAGAGATGGGGTGGTCCAAATTCTACTCTGCCGGAAACCACGCGGCTTACTTACTTAGAAAGGGAACGTATCAGTTTTAAATAGACACTTCAACTAGTGATGCGCAATCTCGCCCGCACAACCATAGATTATTAGAAATGATAACCGAAACTTACCCTAACATCGATTATTTCTGCGAATTTATTTAATTTAATAAAAAAAAATCTATGCGCTTCATGTGTGTTTTGATGGACGCAAAATCTATTGAATGTACGTAATTTTTTTTTCACTAAACGGTCTTCAGTTTTCATCAGATGGGCAGTATTCCTTTCTATACCACCTAAGTGGTACAATAAATTCAACGACTGCGTCACCAACTCAGTATTGATAACTGATTCAATTTCGTGATTACCCCAGAGTAACAACTTAGTGTACCACAGTGCTCATGTTTCTCGTTATGTACTTAATGCTTTATTAGACTGGGAAAGTACAAAAATCTAATAAGCACTATATTCACAGCTAGTACAACAAAGAAAAATAATTTCAAATTGGCAAATAGACGTACAAAATTGAGCTTCATATTTGTGCACACAATGTCAGCTGAACCAATAATAGAAGACATTTCGTACGAACCTTGGTTGCACGAAATGTAAACATTTATATTTCGAGATATTTGAGTGTAAACAGGAGGTAGGACACGGCGGTATTTCCGCCCAATTGAGCAGTCCGACTGGGGAAGTACCTCCGCTCTACAGAATACCGCAATTAAAATAACTTCGTGTTGTGTTCCCGGTGGTGAGTAGGCTAGCCAGAGCTCACTGGAGAGTTTTTGTGCTGTCAGTGGGATCACCAAAGGTCTTGTCCTGCTTTGTCCTCTACACTGACAGCACAAAATCTCTGTTTTTACAGGGTCGGCAACACGGATGTGACTCCACTGGTGTTACACACTTTTATAGGTCATGGTAACCACTTTCGATCAGGTGGGCCGTGTGCTTGTCTGCTACTTAAGTTGTATAAAAAAAAACTGAAACTAGAAATCAGCTTTCAGCGTTTTGTTAGCTCAGTCGGTTAGCGCATCGTGCTTATAACGCGAGGGTTGAGGGTTCGAATCCCTCATGATCCCTCTTTTCGACCACATGTTTTTATTCTTAACAATAAACATAAGTACCATACGTATGTAAGACAGCATTAACCTCCTGTCCAAAGAAAAATATTATCAATATTACGTTATATTTTTTTAGTATACCTATTTAAGAGTTTAAGTTATTTTAAATCGATTTGCATTAATATTTTTCACAATCTTATGTATGTTAATATAATGATATTATATACTTTATTTATATATGGCACGTCAATTTGACTTCCTCTTGTCTGATGGAAAGTTAAAGGCAAAGTATCAGGAAAGATGGGTCACCATTACAGACAGTTAAGCATGTTACAATTGGTGGCACTCAACTTGACGGCCTCATCAGTCAGTTAAGCATGTTACAATGGTGGCACTCAACTTGACGGCCTCATCAGTTACTATTACACGTCCCGCTTAAAGCTTCGCCTTATATAATATGGCTATACCGTGATAGCGCATGTCAGCTCAAAGAGAGTACGAATCAATAAGTGAAATAGCGCGGCCACGCGACCAGGAGATCAACAAGTGCGGAGAGCTACTCACTAAAACTATTTTGTTTACGTAGTAGCACGTGGCTCTATTGCTGTCTAATGTATTGCTTTTCACTCGCACACATTGGAGGGTGTGGAAATTGATTGAGCATGCGCGAAGTTTTCATTTTAAGAGATCTTACCTCTCAAGTATTATGGACTCCTAGTAGTCGAAGCAGTAAAAATGTGCTATCGATTCGCGATAAGAAGCATGCGCGATACCTGTTTCGTTTTATTGAATGAAATTTCATTTATATAATTTGTTGTAAGATGGATATACGTATAGAAGAATTTGGATGGTGTCGAACAAAAAAGGTTTTGTTTGTTAATTAGTAGTCAGAGCGTTCCCCCTGTAAAGGATAGATCGTGGATTCGAATCCCGCCTGAGCCGATTCAGTTTATTCTATTTTAATCGATTTGTCTCGTTATCGTTTGCCATTTAATGGACTGTTAGAATTACATCAATTGATATTATAATACACAGTCTACTTTGTAATATAAATATTATTTACTTAATTTTCATTTTCCTAAACACATCTTTTATTTTCTCCCTCATTCTTGCACGAAGGTTTACACAAATTAACAAAGTTTGAACTGAATTAACCCACTTTTCCCCGGGGAGATTTTTTCCTCGGGGACTCCATAGCTACTGCGTAAACAGGTATTTTTATACTACTTAGGGGAGTCACACTCGCGCTGTCAACCCTGTGAGCACAGAGAGTTCCAGTACCGTCAGTGTACAAGACGGATAAGGAGCCAGCTTCTTTCTAGCAATTTGATGCGAAGCACACAATTAATTAATAAACTGACATTGATTTTCGTACGGCAAATGGGATCAGGGCCTCAACGTGTACTCAGAGGTACGACCTATACAAATAGCCATTTTCATACCAATGTGCGGAAATCAAACCTCCCTTCTTCTGACATTCGATTCGAACCCCTAACAGACTATACAGTTTCTGAATTTCAAAAATATTTAGCAACGATTTCTGTAAACCGTATAATTAAGTTGTTTTATTACATCGTCGACTTTCACTATTTCTGGTCGTATGCGCTCGCTTAGGAGTCTGGGGTCTGCTACTTCCAGTTGAACTACGAGGTTGTCTGAATATTGATATTTAAGTACGAAACTGAATTATGGTCGCAATCTTGTACCTACTATGTAAACGGCAGAATACTTTGATTGCTTTAAATTACAAGTTTGATTCGCGTGGAGCTCACCATCCGCGTGGCTATCGGTTATTACGACTTCTTGTCAAGTATACCGACTTTACTGAACCAATTACAATCAAACATACGTAGTATTTTAAGTGTGAATAATATCTTTTTAGCAAAAAATTTATCAATATTGCCTTTTTGTGATCACATAAGTTAAAAAAAATTGTGTTCAGAATCATTGATTTCAATATCCCCATTGTACAAACACGACCACTTTGCAAGTTTATAATAGCACTTATTATATCCGCGAGGTCGTGCGGTCTCCTAATATTTAGTTGCTGAAGTTACGCCTTATGACGTCCGCTGTCTACAACGGAAATATCATCAAAATCAGCTATTTCGGAAACCATTATCGATCCCAGGTTTTACCATGGCACACACCAAGTTATGTGTGTGTTTATCGCAGATTTATAAGTGCCCGGTTAATGGCAATAGGCTCGCCACCTATTACATTGGGACCTTAACATAAACTGGCGAAATGTAGGTGCTACCACCTCTGCCTACCCGTTCGGGGATATAGGCGTGAGTTTATATTATATTATCATGTACAAACAGACGGAAGACAGACAGAAAATAACATTTTAAAAATTGCTTTTGTGTTATAGGTATCGCGTATGAAATCGTATAATTTAATTAGAGAGGTTATCTAAAGTTACAAGCAGACACTATACACTATTTTCTATGAATAGACTCACTACCTGGTTAGGGTACGACAACAAATATAGCTGTGAGGAGGGCACGTACAAAGAAAGTTCATCGACATGTTACCAGGTAACCAGAGGCGGCTAGGAGCTACTTAGCGCTACAGGGAGCTCTATTTCTATCTAATAAATAAATAATAAAATAAAATAAAAATAAAAATAATTTATTTCGGACAACAACGAATCCATATCTTGTTAGTAACAATATAACCACTTAAAAATATGTTAGTAAAAAATTTGCATTGTCTTTGTTTGTCATTTATTGTCAAAATTATTTAATGTCAAAATAGAGGAATAGAAGTAATGTCACGCAGTAAAAATCTAAACTATTTTGTCAAATTTGTAATTTATTTATTAAAATCAATATAAAATTTTTAAGATACGAGTATGTCAAGTCCGCCATTCAATTAATAGAATTATTATATTTTTAATTATATTGTGAATTTTTGCGCTTATTTATCAGTGTCATTACCCCCACTGTCCCTACTTAGACACTATTTTTGTGTCCGAGATACATTCACGGATCCACTTAATTATAATAGGCGAGTCCCATCGATCTGCCATAGTTTTCAGAATGGTGTTGGAGCTGCCCCGCAATCTACAGAGCAATGAGACAGTTTTCTTTCTCATTATGGTTTGGAAGCTATCCACGCAAGCCTGGGCGAACATGCCTGATGCGCTGCAAAATCGAGGCAACCCCATCAACATCCTGAAGGCGTTGTTGTATTGGACACGCAGTGCACTGATGGCCGTCTGCCTATAGTTGAACCAGAGGCTACAAGTATAGAAAACTTGGCAGTATGCTCTGAATAATGTCAGTTTTACTGGCGTACTACAGCGTGCAAACCTTCGTACCAACATATTACAGCGCACCGCCAGCGCCCTGCGTTCCCTTTCGATGTCTACTTCATCTCTGAGGTCGCTAGTTAAAAAATGTCCTAAGTATTTAAAACTATGTACCCGCTTAAGGTCTGTCCCGTTAAGTTTAATACTAGGTACAGATGCGGGACACTTTCCGCCAACGGCCTCAAACACCAAGTATTCGCTTTTGTTTGTATTATAAATGAGACCATGTGTTTCCGCATATTGCTCGCACACCTGAAGCAATTTCCTAGTGGCGTTGATCTAATGCATTGCTTTTCACTCGCACACATTGGAAGGGGTGAAAATTAATTGAGCATGTGCGAATGTAGCACGTGTGTTCATTTTCTCGTGTCAAGTTCAAGGCTCAGCCAATTATGTAAAAACTGGGGGCTTATCTCAATCGCGCTATTGCAATCTTTTGGTTTTAGATAATTCGACACGTTCCTCGGGGACTTCATAGCTACTGCGTAAACAGGTATTTTTATACTACTTAGGGGAGTCACACTCGCGCTGTCAACCCTGTGAGCACAGAGAGTTCCAGTACCGTCAGTGTACAAGACGGATAAGGAGCCAGCTTCTTTCTAGCAATTTGATGCGAAGCACACAATTAATTAATAAACTGACATTGATTTTCGTACGGCAAATGGGATCAGGGCCTCAACGTGTACTCAGAGGTACGACCTATACAAATAGCCATTTTCATACCAATGTGCGGAAATCAAACCTCCCTTCTTCTGACATTCGATTCGAACCCCTAACAGACTATACAGTTTCTGAATTTCAAAAATATTTAGCAACGATTTCTGTAAACCGTATAATTAAGTTGTTTTATTACATCGTCGACTTTCACTATTTCTGGTCGTATGCGCTCGCTTAGGAGTCTGGGGTCTGCTACTTCCAGTTGAACTACGAGGTTGTCTGAATATTGATATTTAAGTACGAAACTGAATTATGGTCGCAATCTTGTACCTACTATGTAAACGGCAGAATACTTTGATTGCTTTAAATTACAAGTTTGATTCGCGTGGAGCTCACCATCCGCGTGGCTATCGGTTATTACGACTTCTTGTCAAGTATACCGACTTTACTGAACCAATTACAATCAAACATACGTAGTATTTTAAGTGTGAATAATATCTTTTTAGCAAAAAATTTATCAATATTGCCTTTTTGTGATCACATAAGTTAAAAAAAATTGTGTTCAGAATCATTGATTTCAATATCCCCATTGTACAAACACGACCACTTTGCAAGTTTATAATAGCACTTATTATATCCGCGAGGTCGTGCGGTCTCCTAATATTTAGTTGCTGAAGTTACGCCTTATGACGTCCGCTGTCTACAACGGAAATATCATCAAAATCAGCTATTTCGGAAACCATTATCGATCCCAGGTTTTACCATGGCACACACCAAGTTATGTGTGTGTTTATCGCAGATTTATAAGTGCCCGGTTAATGGCAATAGGCTCGCCACCTATTACATTGGGACCTTAACATAAACTGGCGAAATGTAGGTGCTACCACCTCTGCCTACCCGTTCGGGGATATAGGCGTGAGTTTATATTATATTATCATGTACAAACAGACGGAAGACAGACAGAAAATAACATTTTAAAAATTGCTTTTGTGTTATAGGTATCGCGTATGAAATCGTATAATTTAATTAGAGAGGTTATCTAAAGTTACAAGCAGACACTATACACTATTTTCTATGAATAGACTCACTACCTGGTTAGGGTACGACAACAAATATAGCTGTGAGGAGGGCACGTACAAAGAAAGTTCATCGACATGTTACCAGGTAACCAGAGGCGGCTAGGAGCTACTTAGCGCTACAGGGAGCTCTATTTCTATCTAATGCATTGCTTTTCACTCGCACACATTGGAAGGGGTGAAAATTAATTGAGCATGTGCGAATGTAGCACGTGTGTTCATTTTCTCGTGTCAAGTTCAAGGCTCAGCCAATTATGTAAAAACTGGGGGCTTATCTCAATCGCGCTATTGCAATCTTTTGGTTTTAGATAATTCGACACGTTCCTCGGGGACTTCATAGCTACTGCGTAGACAGGTGCGCATTGGGAGCCAGCCTAATTTCCATTTGAGCAATATGTTGTAAAGCAACATAATTAATAAAAGAAACTGCCACTGATTTTCATATGGCAAACGGATTAGGTCGCTCAACGAGTTCTCTGAGACATGACTAGACCAATGCAAATAGCCATATTTGTACCAATGAGCGATAATCAATCCTCCTGCAATCAAACCTATAGCAGTCGCGTTCACTACCGCCAGGCAACGAAGACAGTCTATAAAAGGCTAGTTGGTCATTTTTATTAATGGGTTTTAAATGATTAATAAATGTTTCATTTGACTGTTGAAAAAATACGTATTTTAGGATCGGGCAATCTTCAAAAATATGTATTCCATGCACTCGTATGTGTACAAACATCGACACACATAGCTTTTTGATAAAATTCTATATTATGATTTGAGAGAGTTATGAAAGAAACCGATGAGAAAATATGGGATGCACAAGCGGGTTTTAGAAAGGGAATGGGATGTACGGATCAGGTCTTTTCATTGCGAAGCATAGCCGAGAAATTTTTGGCCAAGAGTCAAAAGGTCTATTGCGCATTTGTGGATTTGGAAAAGGCCTATGACAAAGTGTTGAGGAATGAACTTTGGTCGGTACTGTCTATGTATGGGGTGAGCAGCAACCTTATTCGAGGTGTGAAGTCTCTTTATGAGGACTCCAGAGCTTGCGTGAGGATACATGGGTCATACACTGAATGGTTTAGTATCCAAAAGGGGGTTAGACAGGGATGTGTAGCGTCACCATGGCTGTTTAACTTATTCATGGACAGTTGTTTGCAAGATTTGAAAGATAAAGAATGTGGTTTAAGAATGAAGAATTTACTCGTCAAATGTTTTCTTTATGCTGATGATCAGGTTTTACTGGCGTCATCGGCAGATGAGTTGCAGAAGATGGTAACAACTATGCATGAAGCTTTTGAGAGGAAAGGAATGAAAGTGAATGTTAGTAAGACAAAAGTTATGGTTTTTGAAAGAGATGAATGCGTGACAGAGTGTAGGATTTGTATAGATGGAGAAAAAGTGGAACAAGTGAATGAGTTCATATATTTGGGAACATTGTTTACGAGAGATGGAAAGCATGAAGAAGATGTTGAAAGGAGAGTGATGGCTGGAAATAGAGTGAATGGGGCACTACACAACTTTATGCGCAGCCGGAAAGTGTCCGAAAAGGCACGACTGGCTGTACATGGAGGAGTATTGGTGCCGACTCTTATGTATGGTAGTGAAAGTTGGGTGTGGCAGAAAAAGCATCAGAGTAGAGTGAATGCAGTAGAAATGCGTGCGTTGCGAAGTATGTGTGCCTTGACCTTGAAAGATAGAGTGAGAAATAGCGTGATAAGAGAACGATGTGGAGTGATAGAAGATGTAGTCATGAGAATTGAGAGAGGAATGTTGAGATGGTTTGGTCATGTTGAGAGAATGAATGAAAGAAGACTAACAAAACAGGTGTATGAGGCGAGTGTGGATGGTAACGTCGGAAGGGGAAGACCTAGGCGCACATAATAAAATAAAAAATAAAAAAGCCTTTATTTCCTTATCCTTATTGTACATTTTAGATTTTGGTGTTAGTATGTTATTGTTAGTTATATTTTGCTTACTGTCTAAATATTAGTAATAGTTAGTTTTGTTGGATATGGACCCCTCTTCGGGTGAAGGCCTCCTCCAGTCTTTTCCACTTGTCTCTGTCCTTGCCAATAGTTTCCCAGTCCTTTCCTATTAAATCTGTAATATCGTCTGCCCATCGTCTCCTCGGTCTTCCTACACTTCTTTTCCCGATTGGCCCTTTCCACCTCGTGGCATTGATTGTCCACCTTTCGTCTGTGTATCTCGATACGTGACCTGCCCATTGCCATTTCAATTTTAAGGCTTGCGTGAGGGCATCTGTTAACTTTGTTTTTTGTCTGATTACATTGCTTCTGACTTTTTGTATTTTTCTTAAGTTTAGGATACTTCTCTCCATAGCTCTTTGTGTTGTTGTGATCCTTTGCTTTGCTTTTGTCGTGTATATCCAACTTTGGCAACCATACAGTAGACTGGGCAATATGCAGGTGTCTAATACTGTTTTCTTAAGGTTTATCGAGTATTCTCCTTTTAGGACTTCTTTGAGTGACCAGAATTTCTTCCAGGCTATGTTTGTTCGCCTTTCAATTTCATCTTCATTGTGCGTTTTCAAAAAAGATATTTGTTTGCCTAAGTAGATGTAACTGTTGACATACTCGATATGATTTTCTTTTACGTTGATGGGCCGTTCTATGCTGTTTGTCATGATTTTGGTTTTTGTAGCATTCATCTCTAATCCTACTTTTGAGCTTGCTAAAGCAAGAGAGCGGAGCATATCTTGTAGTTCATCTGCTCTTTCAGACAGTATAACTATGTCATCTGCGAATCTGAGATGACTTAAATAGCTGTTGTTTATTTTTATGCCTCTAGTTTTCCAGTCTACGTTTTTAAAAATATCTTCTAAAACAGCAATAAACAATTTAGGTGACAGGGGGTCCCCCTGTCTGACTCCTCTTTCGATGTTAATTGCACCACCTCTAGATTCTAGCATGACATTACTTGTGCTGTTGTTGTATATGTACTTTATAATGTTTATATATTTCGAATTTATGTTTAGATATTTAAGTGCTTTCCATATAGAGTTGTGGCTTATGCTGTCGAATGCTTTACTGTAGTCGATAAAACCTAGATAGAGTGGCCTTTTGAACTCATCGTATTTTTCTATAACCTGTTCCAGTGTCTGTATATGATCTAGTGTACTAAACCCAGAGCGAAAGCCAGCTTGTTCTAATGGCTGTGCATTTTCAATGTCTTGTGTTATGCGTTTAAGAATTATAGATGAGAAGATTTTGTATATATTTGACAGTAGACTGATTGGTCTATAGTTGTTGATATCTACAGGGTTTCCTTTTTTATATAATAGTATGATGTTTGACATGCACCATTGTCTTGGTACGATTTCGGCTTCTAGTATGCGATTGAATAATTCTGTGAGAGGTCTGAGTAAAACTGGTGCTCCTATTTTCAACGCTTCGTTAGTTATTCCATCGGGACCAGGACTTTTATCTAATTTTAGTAGTTTTAGCTGGGCGTATATATCTTTCTCTCCTATCGCTTCAATTATTTCCGTGTTATCACAGTACTGTGGTTCGTTGTATTCCTTGCTGGTTTTATCTTTGTTTTTGTATAATTCTTGGTAGAAAGTAGTTGCCTGCTGTATTATTTCCTGCCTTGTTTTAATTTCTTTATGTTGGCCATCTAATTTTGGTATCCAAGTTTTTCTTAAATTTAACTCTTTAAATGCTCTCTTTGTGCTTCTGAATTTGGTTAGATTTTCTGTTATTATTCTTTGTCTGTGCTTACTGTAGTCTTTTTTGATCGCTTTACCGGTGTCCTTATATAATTGTCTTAGTTCTTTCTTTGTGTTAACATCTTTATTCTTTCGTATAGTTAGTTCACTGCGTTTGTTAATTAATGCTATTGTTTCTTCGCTAAAAATCTTGTGTCGTTTTTCTTTTTTAATATTGTTTTGGCTAGTCAAACTCTTTGTTATAGTTGTTTCTAGCGCATCATAGTAAGATTGCACGTCTCTGGTATCTACTGGTTTGTTTTTGAGGTTCAATTTGAGGCTATCTATGTAGTGTTTTGTTTCTTCTTCAGTTTTCGGGATTTTTGGTAGTGGTTTAAAACTTTTTCTACTTTTTTTCGATTGGCTCAGTATGATTGTTGCTCTAATTAGTCTATGGTCTGTTCGGAACTTTACGTTATTGAGAACTTCATAGTTTTGGACTATCTTTGGGACGTTTGTCAAGATGTAATCAATTTCGTTTTTAATAGTTTCGTCTGGTGACTTCCAAGTCCATCTTCTGCTGGTTCTTTTTTTGAAATAAGTGTTCATTATTGCTAGTCTATATTCAGATGCATATTCTAGCAGTCGTTCGCCTCTTTCGTTTCTTTGGCCTAGGCCATACTGTCCCGTGACGAGATTTTCTTCTCTTTTGGGTATCCCTATTTTTGCATTGAAGTCTCCTAATATTATGATTTTATCGTCCGCTAGAGTGTGAGCTTTTTTCAGATCATTGTAGAATTTTTGTATTTCTGTGTCATCTGATCTTTCTGTGGGTGCGTATGCCTGGATTATAGACATGTTTAGTCTGCCGAATTTCATTTGTAATAGAGCTACACGCTCCGAAATGCCAGTAAAGTTAGTTATATTATTTTTCCATGTCTTTTTTATTAAGAATCCGACTCCATACAGTCCCTTTGTTTCTCCTATATAACAGAGTACATGGTCTGAATATTCTTCTATGTGGCAGCCCATTTTTCTTGTTTCTGAGAGTCCTAGTATGTCGCAGTTTATGTTTTTCAGAGCATTGGTTAGTTCTAAGTATCTGTGTGTTGATAACAAAGACCTAACATTATAAGTTCCAATTTTTATACATTTCTTAGAGGATTTGTCCAGTTTGGAGGTTTTTTGTTTTGGTAGTTGTCCTGGAGGGTTGTGGTCGTACTTTTCCACGGTGACCAGCCGGCTTGGAAAATGTGTGTTATATGTTGATGTAGCTTTTTCAGATTGTTTGTTGTTTTCTGGGAGAGGCTGGCTGGTTCGTTGCTATATCTTAGTGGTGTTGGCTTGCGTGTTTCTTTTGTTGTTATTTTTGTTTGTTAGACAGTCTAGCATGCTCGGTTTTACTAAGCCTTCGGAAAAGCTTGAGGACCTGTGCACTGTGTGGGTGGCCAAGGTTTTGTTCTTTTTGTTTGTTTGAAATGTCTGCTCAGCCCGGTTGTTTGTGATATTCTCTGGGGAATTCGATAGGTTTCTTTTATTCTTTTTCTGTTCCTTGGATGGATTATTTAATAGAATAAGCTTGTCGTATTTGATTATGGCTGTGTTACCCTTCTCTCTTTCAGTTTTCACTAGTTCTTGGAGCTCTCTTCTTTTCTGTAGGACTGACGGGGGGTAATCTTCTTTTATATAATATGGTGTTTCTTTAAGAGCTCCTTTGCCTTTTAAGATATCAATCTTCTTCCCAAGTGTTGTAAACGTAATGACTAACGGGCGTGGCTTTTCAGTCTTCTTCCCCATTCTTCTTATCGCTTGTAAATCTCTATGATCTATTTCAATCGAGAAGTATTTATGTATAATGTCTACTATAATATTTTCCAAGTTTGAATAGGATTTTTCATGTTCCTCCAGCCCAAAGAAGACTAGATTTCGTTGTCTTGATTGTCTCTCCAAATAGTTTAATCTTTTCTCTTGGTTCTCTACTATCAGCTTAAGGCTATCATATTTTTCTTCTAAAATGTTAAATTTTTCTTCTAATATTTTATTTATATTTAAAGTTACTTTTTCTGTAACTTCTTCTCCCTTTTTATGTATTAGTTTTTTCTGTTCATCTAGTTCTTTTTGAATAGAAAGAAGAGCGGCCATTACCTGCTCCATTTTGATGAAAATAAATTTAAAAGTATTGATACTTTTTTTATCATACAGGTAGTGACCCCTATTGATACTCTTTGGAACTCAGTAGAGTACAATATCGATGAATAAGTCTTTTACTAGTGACCTCTTTTTTCGGTTGCCGGAACTATGTGCGTAGGTTGATTTGGTCTAGTTTGGCAGATACTGCCACTTGCGAATAGATGGCGTTAGTGTACGATGACTTCGGAGTTTGTTGTATTTTGTTTATTTCTTTTAGGTTATGATTTGTAGGTTATGATTTGTAGAATTTTCACTAAGATCACTGTACAGAGTTTTTGAAGTCGATGATGAATGATTTCACAGCCACTAGCAGTTTTATGATGCGTGAGGTTATATAGCTTCCCTATTTTAACTGTTTAGTCTCGAAAAGTCACTGAGTACGTACCTACGCACGCACTGTTTTTGCACTGTTTAGTAGATTATTGCTCCTGTTTTTCACTTTTCCTTAAATATGCATACTAAAGGCGCACATACCTGGACCAAATCGGGGAAGTTTTAGAAAAGGGGCAGGTCAGGAGTACTCTAAACCGACGAGCATGCATGAAGAATGTAATGAGAGTGAATGAAGCGAGAGTAGTATGTCAGGATCGTAGCAAATGGAGATCCGTGATCTCTGCCTACCCCTATGGGAGACAGGCGTGATTTTATGTATGTATGTATGTATGCTATATTATGTCCTAAAACTTGTGATAATTTACTTCATTTTACTCACTTCCTCTGCCATTTCACCACCTCAACGGCCCCATAGTGACATCACGCCCTGCGCGTAGAACATGTCGATAATCTATAACCACAAAACATAGCTATTAGTGACGTCCTTGATGTTGTCCCACGGTCTACGCCGCGTAGCTGCGTAGCACGAGACTGTAGCTTTCGTAATTTAACATTATAATATAGATTTTTTGCACTATCCTTATAATATATCTAGGTATACTTATATGTTTGGGAGCCATTTTACAAGCTATACAAGCTATACTAACAAGTGTGAGCAAGACATTTTTAACAAAAAATGCATCTATACCTAGTCTAGCCATAAATATTGTTACGAAGAAAAAACATTTTTTTTATTGCAAATAATATTTATTACTTTTACAGTGTGTTAGTTTAATACATAAATATAAAAAAAATTAAAATATAAAAAGCTTATTCGAAGTGGTCTCCATTGGCTGCAACACAGTCCTTTAAACGTTGAGGCCAGTTATCAATAGAAGCACGCACTTCACTACACTACACTACACTACACTTCTTCACTACCAATCGTATGGATTGTTTTAGGGACTCCAAATTATCATGGCGCTTAGAGCAAGCCATACTCTCTAAAACTGACCATAAATCATAATCCAGCGGATTAAGATCGGGACTAGACGACGGCCAGTCTTCAGCTCTGATGAAGTCCGAAACGTTCACTTTATGCCCCGGCGCTGAGTCTTGTTGGAAGGACCATACTTGGTTATTGAACATGGTGTTGTTAAGGGGTTTAACTACCTTCTCAAGAATGGTATCTTGATACACTTGTGCCGAAGTTTTGATACCTTTTTCACAAAAATATGGCTCAGTCACTCCTTCATAGCTAACACCTCACCAAACCATCACTGAAGTCGGATAATGCCCACGTTGCACTCTGTCGACTAATTGAGAAGCTTCCTTAGAGCTTTGAGCATAAATACGGTCATTTTGTTTGTTAAAATGTTGCTCAATTTTAAAGATTTTCTCATCCGTAAACAAAATTTTTCAGTGACCTCCCTTTGCGTACCGCTTCAGTAGTTGCTTCGATTTTACCACTCTATTCTTTTTTAAATTATCGGTTAAAAAATGACCAGTGCGTCTCTTATCGGCTGCCAGTTCTAAATCATCTTTTAAAATGCGCGACATGGTTCTGGGTGCTATCTTCATCTCCCGAGATAAAATCTTTTGCTTTCGGACAGGATTTCTTCGAATTCTTTCCCTTACTGCTTTGACCACCTTTTTCGTACGAACACTGCGTGGACGGCCAGATCTTTTTCTGTCACAAACAGAGGAGGTCTCATTGTACCTATTAATAGCTCGATACACAAACATTTGACTAATACCAAGCGTATGTAGAGTTTTAAAAATTACATTCGGCTCCATACCAACTTTGTGTAATGCAATCACAGCGATTCGGTTTTCTTTATCACCCCACTCCATTTTAATATAGCAAAATATTGTACAATGTATTGGCGCCAAAATTAGAAAACACAATGAACAATCGTATAAAAATGACAGATTCCAAATTCAAATGTAATATCTTTCTTATTTTAATTGTAACAGTATTTATGGCCAGACTAAGTATTGGCTTTTTAGTGATAATGTAATTAGAATCATCTCTACCCATGCGGTGTCGTACAAGTTGACTAAAGGCTAGGGCTGTTCTACATCAGACAGATATATACAGCCCAGACTCAGCCTCAGATACATGACTTGAGTCTACAATAGTGCCCGGAAGGCTCACCCTCTATTACATGGGACCAAATTCACTGATTGGTGAAATATGGGTGTTAATTCACCTCTGCCTAACCCTCCGCGGATCCAGGCGTGATTATATGTAATTTTCAGAAAACAATTGTATTCAGAATCGAAAAGGAATCGCTCTCCAAGCATCTATCATTCTATCATCGCACCTCTCGCCATAAGCAGGGAATTCATCCCCACACATTGCGACCTGAGCCGGTGCGCACTGTGCGGTATGAAAGAAACTTCATCCCACGCACACTCAAGCTGTGGAATGACCTCCCTGCTGCGGTTTTCCCAAGCGCCTACAATATGGGGTTCTTCAAGAGGGGCATCAGAAGGTTTCTTCATGGTCGGCAGCACGAGTGTGACACCCCTGGTGTTGCATACGTCCATAGGCCACGGTAACCGCTTCCCATCAGGTGGGCCGTGTGCTTGTCTGCCAACTGAGTGGTATATAAAAAAAAATCTCCTTTTAAATTATCTCCCATGCACAAACGCGACTACTTTGCAAGTTTATAATAGCACTTGCTGTACCCGCGACGTCAAGTGATTATCTGTGGACCGCTAACATTCAGTTGCTGAAGTTACGCCTAATAACGTTCGCTATCATCGGTAGAAATATCTTCAAAATCAGCTATTCGGAGATTACCTAGTACAAACGGACAATATCCAATCGATTCGCGATAAGAAGCATGCGCAATACTTGGCTGTCTCGTTTTATTGGCTGAGATTTACATCGGCTTAAATCGAATAAGATATTTATTTAAGTTGCCGTCAGACGGATATATTTATCGAAGAATTAATTTGGTTTTGGGCAAAGATTATGTGCCTTAGTAGTCAGAGCGTTCCTCCCGTGAAGGATAGGCTCACTGGAGAATTTGTGTTGTCAGTGGGTAGACTAAAGGCTTGTCCTGCTTTATCTTCTACACTGACGACTCTGTATTTACAGGGTTGGCAGCGTGACTGTGACTCCTCTGGTGTTACAAACGTCCAGAGGCCACGGTGACCACTTTCGATCAGGTGGGCCGTGTGCTTATCTCCCACCTGAGTGATATAAAAAATAAAAAATAATAGATCGTGGGTTCGAATCCCGCCTGAACTAATTCAGTTTTTTTTCTATCTTAATCGAGTTGTCTCGTTTTAGTTTTCTACATAATGGACTGTTAGAACTACATCAATTGATTTTTTTTCTGTATAAGTGTAATATTGTGCATGTGTTCAATAAAGTATAAATATAAATGCATCAATTTATTTTATTATTGTCTTTGTAAGCCTTTGAGGATGCCGTAAGGCGAAACCAGTCAGGTCTAATATATATTAAAAGTAATGTGGAAAAGTACAAGTGAGTTTGTCAATATGTGTAGCAACAAATTCTACCAAGTGCCATCAATCAACAATATAAATATTTATTATCACTTTACTTATGTTTCATATGTTTAAACATATCTTTTAATTTCTCTCTCATTCTTGCACCAACCGATTCAATCAAAGTTTACACAAAATAACAAAGTTTGAACTGAATTAAACCCGTTTATATTCACCAGTGTGTTTTAAAGTGTGACATATTAGATACGCAATATATTTATATAGTATGCCCGCATATTTACAAATTTGTGCCACCAAATTTCTACCACCAGTAAAATGGTGTATTTCTGTATCTTTTACGGTGACATTGTAAGGCTATTTTAATTTAAATTTAATTTTTACCATTTAAAAAGTAAGCTTCCATTATCATCATAATTATTTTGATACGTCATGGTTTTATAAAACAATCACAATAGGTACAATGGAAATACTCTCAAAATTCAAAGCTTTGGCTCCAAATTTAAAAGTTTTACAAAAAAGTTCTCTCCGCCTCCTTGGGCAACTCTTGAAGATGCTTGCGAGTCTTTTGTGGAAGCGAAAATAAATTATTTTTGTGATGTTTCAGAACGATTGTACCAAATGAATATACATTCAGCTTTCACCATTATTCCGCTTCCAGTTCGTCTCGGGGGCCTCGGCGTTCGCAAAATTGCAGATGTAAATATGCCAGCATTTTTGTCGTCGGTCTATGGCACTGAAGAATTAGTCAGGAAAATTCTATCTCCTTCACTGATTAAATCGGATGTGCCAGGTAAGGCCGAAGCTGTAAAAGCTTAGAAAATGACTTGTCCAACTGCCGCCATGCCCGCCAACCCATCTTCCCAAAGGCAATGAGATGAGCCAAACGACGACTTCGACGAGCACTTCCTTCGCCCAACATTGGAACAATGTTGGACGACACGACCTTCCGCATTGCGACTTGCCTCCGTTTGGGTGCACCGTGTATTTCTCAGCAGAGCGGTGTCTCTGTAGAGAAGCTGTCGATAGCCTTGGACATCACGGATTGTCTTGCAACAGGAGCGCAGGCCGCATGTCCCGACATGCAAACATTAACGACATTATCCGTCGAGCTCTTGTCACCGCCGGCGTGCCAGCTATACTTGAACCTGTTGGCTTGGCTCGCGACGATGGTAAGAGACTGGACGGCATGTCGTTGATGCCTTGGTAGATGGGTACGCTTTTGGTGTGGGATGCAACTTGCGTCGACACCCTGGCGCCTTCCCATCTTCCAAGTACGATGGACTGCGCATGCGCTGCTGCTGCATCAGCGGAGACTCTTAAACGGCAAACGTTGGGTCCAGGGGGGCCCAGGCGCGCGCGCTCTTCAAAGAAATATCGATGCGACTAATCGACGCTTCCCGTGACCATAAGGCTGGCCTTTACCTTGCTCAAAGAATTGGCATCGCCATTCAGCGTGGTAATTCCGTCAGCCTCTTGGGCACGGTACCAGTAGAGATCGATGGGGAGGAATTTTTCGTTGCCTAAAATTACAGTCTTCCTCTTTTTCTCTATTCCATTTTTGTATATATTGTATAGTTAGCACAGTTTTATATAAATTTATATACAGACTTGTATATAATTCCATTACACAAACATACAATGAAAAAATTACAATGAAAATCACAGAAACAAAAGAATAAAAGTTTGAAAATGGAACACTTTTGAATTATTTTTTTATAACCAGGCAGGCGCATTGTGATTATTTGTGATTGACAAAGTAATTCACGCGTCTTTCGGCTCAGGATACGGATCGATTTGTTGCATACATACATAAAATCACGCCTGTTTCCCATAGGGGTAGGTAGTTGTTGCATACAATCAGGTAGATATCTATTAATTACGTATCTCTTTGTCATTTTATCATGCACTTAAATTATAATAGGAGAATGAGTGGGTAGGTACATTTATCATTATTAGTACGTGGGGCGCACTATAAGTTTCCGGAATGAATATGAAAAAATACTATTAAAGGTACAAAATTAATTTATTGTTTTTCAAAATAATCTCCCTTGGCGTCTATGCACTTTTTCATTCGATCAAACCAGTTTTGAAAACTTTTGTGCCACTCCTCTGTGGTGACCTCTGAAACGTGTTTTTCATACTCCTCGACAGCCTCTTCTGGTGATGAAAATCGTTGGCCGCGTAATTGGTTCTTAATTTTTGGGAACAGATAAAAGTCTCAAGGTGCCAGGTCGGGACTGTATGCAGGATGACTCATGAGTTCTACATTTTTCGCCTTCAAAAAGTCGTTTGTCTGTCTGGTTTACGGTTATTTTTACGGAGTTCGTCAATAACTTCCGGCAAACAAATGGTCGTGTACCAGTCACTATTCACAGTACGACGATTTTCTAAAGCAACAGTAGCCACGTGTCCAGTTTTATTAAAAAAAGAAGCAATCATCCGCTTAGATGCACTTTTCACGCGCACCACTTTGGTTGGTTTCGGCTCATCTTGAAAGACCCATACGCTTGATTGCTGCTTTGTTTTGGGATCGTAGCAATAAATCCATGTTTCGTCACCTGTTTCTATGTCCCACACCAAATTCGACGCACCTTCGTTGAATCTGGTAAGCATGGCACTGCACCTAGTGACGCGGTCCGTTTTTTGATCCTCGGTCAAGTTATGTGGGACCCACCGCGAGCACAGCTTTCTCACACCCAAATGTTTGTGTAGGATTGATTGTATTTGACTCATGCCTATTTCTAAGGATGCGCGAATTTCATGGTAGGTCACATGCCTGTCTGTTTCAATCATACGGCGCACAGCATCGATGTTTTTGTTGGTCACAGCGGTGGACGGCCGACCATCGCGAGATTCGTCACTGAGATTGATACGACCACGCTTGAATTCTGCAAACCAGCTATAAACAGTCGTCTTGCATGGAGCTTCATCACCAAAAGCTGTTTCAAGCCGAGCGACGCTCTGTTGAGCCGTCAAATTACACTTAAAATCGTAGAAAATCATACTACGAAAATTTTCCCGAGTTAAATCCATGTTGATGCAGACACACAATTTTTTAAATGGCGCCACAAGGTAAAAACAAAAGACAGTCAGATGAAACAAACTGTATTCTACAGCCAAAGAGTTCTATTTTCAAATGTTGTAATAAATTTTTAAATATTGTTTATGTAAGTGGCCAGTTCCGGAATAATAGGTACTTATGAAAATGACAGTTGGACGTATGTTGTATAACTGACCTTCGGCAATGTCAGCTTATGATTTTCCTGAACAAAAGTTCACATCGAATGTTAAAATTCATGGACATCCCTTTATTTCTGATACTAATTTAATTAGTTTAAAATAACCCTTCCGATGATGCCTTCCAAACGATATCATAAAACTACAGACCGATTTTTTTCTCGTGTACCGGGTTCAAATTCCAGTTCAACGAAGCACTTATTAAAAATATATGAATGCAGCTCAAATGTTTTTAAAATTAAAATAAAGTCATCTTTCAATAAAATTCAAGGTAATTTTCTCTCCAAGTGGCATTGCCGTGAGACGTGTTTAATGACAGTTAGAATGATTTAATATTAATATTATTGAATAATATTTTAAAGCATTCAGTACGTATGCTAACTATCCAAATAAACAAAAAAAAATATTGGATCAGGCGGGCTTTGAACCAGCGATCTTTCCTTTACAGGGGAAACGCTCTGACCACTAAACCACAGAAACTTCGCCCGAAACCATCCAAAATAACTCTTTTTAAATGTTATAACATAATCCGGTCCTAACTCCTTTTTATTACTAGTAAAACCAGCATAACATAAACTTTGTTTTATTTAAGTATTATTTTTTATTAATGTAAATATTAGCATAGATTTAAAATACATTAAGTGTAAATAAAATAATTTAATAAAATAAGTATCAGTAGGTACAAGAGCTACTTGAGGTGGAGCTAAACCCTGTAGCTCTATTGCTATCTAATGTATTGCTTTTCATTCGCACACATTGGAGGGCGTGAAAATTGTTTGAGCATGCGCGACGTTTTCAGTTTTACAGATGTTACTTCTCAAGTCTTATGGTCCCCTGGTAGGCGAAGCAGCAAAAATGTCCTATCGATTCGCGATAAGAAGCATGCGCAATATGGGGCTGTTTCGTTTTATTGAATGAAATTTTAAAACATTTGGTATTGTAACTGTTCAAATCAACTTTAATCGATTAATATAATTATATTAGTCGCCGTCAGATAGATGGATTTATAGAAGTATTTGGATGGTTGTGGGCAAAGGCTTTGTGGTATAGCGGTCAGAGCGTTCCCCCTATAAGGAAAAGATCGTGGGTTCGAATCCCACCTGAACCGATTCAGTTTTTTTTATATCTTAATCGATTTGTCTTGTTTTAGTTTGCGATATAATGGACTGTTAGAATAACATCAAATTAAGATAATTGTCTACGTTGTAGTATAAATATTTGTTATCACTTTACTTAGTTTTCAATCTTCTTAATACATCTTATGTTCTCTCCCTCATTCTTGCACCAAGGTTTACACAAAATAACAAAGTTTGAACTGAATGACCCCTTTATATTCATCAGTGGGCTTTAAAGTGGGACATGTTGTGAACGCAATATATATTCATATAGTATGCTCATATATTCGAGTATACTAGGCAAACCGAACTTACAAGATATTTAATTAATAGCATGAATGTGAGATCATGACGTCAGTCAGGCTATACGTCTGCGTGCGGAGTAAATAAATATGAAACGTACTACTACTATATAAAAGGTTAGAAAGGCAACTTTGTGTGTATTAGCACCTGTGTTCATTCTCTCATTTCAAGGCTCAGCCATTTATAGTAAAATCAGAGGGTTATTTTCAATCGCGCTATTGAAGTTCTTCTATGTCTTAACTTTTCCACGTGGAGGTTTTTTCCTTAGGGACTCCATAGTTACTGCGTAAACACGCACACGGCACACGGCCCCCCTGAGAGAAACCAGTTACCATGGCCTATGGGCGTGTGCAAAAAAAGGAGTCACACTCGCGCTGTCAACCATGTAAGCACAGAGAGTTCCTATGCCGTCTGTGTACAAGACGAAGCTGGACAAGCTTTTGGCCTTCCTACTGACAGCACAATAACTCTGCACTGAGCTCTGGCTACCCTACTCATCGCCGGAACATACAACGAGGTTATTATGGCCGCGGTAATCTGTTGGGCGGAGGTAATTCCCCAGTCAGTCTGCTTAATTGAACGGAAATACTGTTGTTTCCTACCTCTTCGTGCGGATAAGGAGCCAGCTCCTTTCTAGCAATCTGTTGCAAAGCACATAATTAATAAAAAAATTGCCTCTGATTTTCGTATGGCAAGCGGGATCAGAGCCTCGACGTGTTTTCTGAGGTACGAATAGACCAATGCAACTGCGTAGCAGTCACTGTCACTACCGCCACGCTACAAAATCAGTCTATTTTAGGCTATTTGACCATTTTTCAAAATAGGTGTTAAACGGTCAACTAATGTTTCATTTGACTATAAAAATTGTGTCCTCTATTTGCGCCTGCACACAAGCTTGCTCACTTCTACTCGATGCAAAGACGGCATTGAGGCTGGTCGACGACCCCATACTTGCAGGTATGAAAGAAACTTTATCCCACGCATACTCAAGCTGTGGATTGAACTCCCTGCTGCGGTTTTCCAATGCGCTTACAATATGGGGTTCTTCAAAAGGGGCATTAGAAGGTTTCTTCAAGATCGCAGCGCGAGTGTAATACACGTCCATAGAATACGGTACCCATTTCCCGTCAGGTGGGCCGTGTGCTTGTCTGCCACCTAAGTAGTATAAGTAATAATACGTATTTTTTTTTAAAATATGAATGAATTATAACAATTTTATGAATGAACTAAAACGCTGTCATCCACTGTGAGCTGTACATTGTTCTATATCGTAATCTGGTAAACTTTGTGAGAGAAGAATAACAATAGTATACTTTATAGCTTAGATTTGAAGTTTTCTCATAAAGTAGATAATAAAACCTCATTTCATTTATGGGTAGCTTTGTAGTCGGTATTCGAGTCTGACATTATCTACCTTCCACTGGTAAGTGAAAAGTCCCGGCAGTGGAGGTAGCTCGGGAGTCAGAGTGTGCCGCCTGTCACGCTCCCGATACCCGGAGGCAAGATGGGAACTCCATAATCACCCGATGAGAGCAAAATCGGGAGAGATGGCCCTGGGTCAGCCGAGTGCGAGGGACCTAAGACCATCTCACCCCCGGCATCCAGTGACCCACAGATGATAGTGAATATTGATTCCACGGATATCAAAACCAAATTAACTTATCGAATTGCCCATGGGGTGATAAAAAATCACCCACTATCGTTTATTTACGTATTTTAGACGTAAATAATTTTATCACCTCCATGGGCATCTACGACAGCTCTCATACGATCAGGCATAGAGTTTATCAATCGTTCTATGAAATTTTGAAGTATCATCTCCCATTCCTCTTCTATGATAGTTTTCAACTCCGGCATCGTCTGGGCTAACGGCTGACGAGCTCTAACACGTATTTTTAGCTCGTCCCAGATGTGCTCAATCGGGTTCATGTCTGGGCTTCTGGCTGGTCAGTACATAACTGTGATGTTCCTATCCCAAAGATATTCCCTGACGATGCCGGCCGTAGGGGCTCTTGCATTATCATGCATAAACAGAAAACTTGAGTCCACATGGTCCACGTATGGCATCATGTGAGGTTCTAAGTATTCACCAATGTACCTTTCAGCATTAAATGTTGGCAGCCGTGGTCCCGTAACAACCTCAAGTTGAGTTTTGCCGCTCGCGGATATGCCGCCCCAGACAGTCCATGAGCCACCGCCATAAGCAACCCTCTCTTGAAAACATCATTGTGCAAAACGCTCTCTTTTACGTCGGTAGACCATCTTGCTTCCATCATTGCCATGTAACGCAATTTTAGACTCAATCAGAAAAGAGTACACGGCTCCAATGCTGCTGAGTCCAATTTAAACTTACAAGATATTTAATTAATAGTATGAATGTGAGATCTTGACTGAAGGCTATACATCTGCGTGCGGAGCAAATAAATATCAAACCTACTACTACTAAATAAGAGATTAGAATGGCAAATTTATATGTATTAGGACCTGTGTTTATTCTCTCGTTTCAAGCTTAAGGTTCAGCCAGTTTACAAGAACTGATGGTTTATCTCTAACGTGCTATTGAAGTTCTGCGTAAACAGGTTTTTTATACTAATTACGTGCCAGACAAGCGCACGGCCCACGTAATGGAAAGCGGTTACCGAAAAAGGGAATCACACTCACGCTGCTAAACCTGTAAGCACAGAGAGTGATTCTGTGCCGTTAGTGTAAAAGATAAAGCAAGACAAGCTTTTGGGCTTCCTACTGACAGTACAAAAATTCTCCAGTGAGCTCTTGCTACCCTACTCATCGCCAGAACATACACCGAGATTATCTGTAGAGTCGCTGAGTGGCCGCGGTATTCTGTAGGGCGGAGGTAATGACCCAGTGGGACTGCTTAATCGGATGGAAACACCGTCGTGTTCTACCTCCTGGCAGATGGAATCCTGGCACATGGCAGATGGAATCAGGACCTCGACATGTACTTCGAGGTACGACTAGACCAATGCAACTGCGTAGCAATCACTGTCACTACCGCCACAGTACAAAGACAGTCTATAATAGGCTATTAGATCATTTTTTTAAATAGGTTTTAAATGGTTAGTAAATGTTTCATTTGACCGTAAAATAATATGTCCTCTTTTTGCAGGAGCGCCTGCACTACCAGCTTTCCCACTTTGACTGCATGCAAAGACGGGTATTGAGGCTGGTCGACGATTCAATACTCGCAGGTGATGTGGAACCTCTCCGCCTTAGGAGGGACTTTACTTCGCTGTGTGTGTTCTACCGCCTATACAACGGTTTCTGCTCAGATTAATTGTTTGACATGATGCCCACAGCTACTTTCTATCATCGCACCTCTCGTAATAGGCAAGGAATTCAACCCCACACATTGTGTCCTGAGATCGTGTTCACAGTGCGGTTTGAAAGAAACTTCATCCCACGCATACTCAAGCTATGGAATGCACCCTGCAGCGGTTTTCCAATGTGCTTACAATATGGAGTTCTTCAAAAGGGGAATTAGAAGGTTTCTTAGGGGTTGGCAGCGCGAATTTAACGCACCTGATATTGCACACGTCCATAGACCACGGTAACGACTTCCCATCAGGTGGACAATGTGCATGTCTGCCACCTAACTGGTATAAAAAAATACACATTTTCAAAAATATGTATGAACACATTATACATACGACAATTTTATGTATGAACTAACACGCTCTACATCGTAATCTTGTAAACTTTGTGAGAAAAGAATTGCAACAGTATTTTATATTGCCAAGTATTGTTTTACCACTTAGGTGGCAGACAAGCGCACGGCCCACCTGATAGAAAGTGGTGGACTATGGACGTTTGTAACACCAGAGGAGTCACAGTCACGCTGCCAACCCTGTAAGTACAGTCTCTGTGCCGTCAGTGTAGAAGACGAAGCAGGACAAGCCTTTAGTCCTCCCACTGACAGCACAGACTCCCCAGTGAGCCCTGGCCACCCCACTCACCGCTGGGAACACAACACGAAGTTATTAAAGCCGCGGTATTCTGTAGGCCGGAGGTACTGCCCCAGTCGGACTGCTCAATTGGGCGGAAATACCACCGTGTCCTACCTCCTTCAAAATATTGCCAAGTTCTGATTTTTTCTTATAATATAGGTAACAAAACCTTATTTCATTCATAGGTAATTTAGTAGTCGGCAGTCGAGTCTTACATTATCTTGGTAAGTGGAAAGTCCCATCAGTGGAGGGACCTCGGGTGTTGGACGGAGCCGCTTGTCACCCTCCCGATATCCGGAGGTGAGATGAGGACAAATAATTTCAAAAAAAATTTAGTAGCGATTTTTGTAAACCGTAAAATTAAGTTGTTGTAATATGTCATCGGCTTTCCTTATTTATTACCTAAGAGGCTGGGGTCTGCTAGTTCCAGTCGAACTACGAGATTATCTGAATTTTGATATTTAAAAATGAAACTGAACTGGGGCCTAACCACAACCTCTTAAAGCAGTATTATTTCAGTCTTATTTCGTGTTTTGGTACCACGACGTCAACAACAACATTTACAACAACATTTTGTAAAACTGGGCATTTTGATACTGTGGGCATTTTGTAAAACTGGACATTTTGACACTCCGGTCATTTTGTAAAACTGGGCATTTTGACACTCCGGTCATTTTGTAAAACTGGGCATTTTGACACTGCGGACATTTTGATACATGGGACCTAATGGACCGAAAGGCTTAAAACAGTATTACAATAATGTCCTTTCAACCTAGCAGTTTTGTGACGTCATCCATAGGTTTTGTTCATTTTGTTCATTCAGCGTCAAATATGACATTCTTTAAAAAGTCACCCGTTATACATATTCACAATAATATTGAATAAATATTATTATACTTAACGCCAATTCACGTAATCGGCATCGTATGGAGTTACGAGAGGAATGCGACTCCTTCCATTTCACGATGCTGGTTCATTAAACAAAACAGACTCCCACATAGTGATGAATAGAGGCCACTCTGCTGAAAAGCCCTAGAAAATTTACAGAGTTCTTCGTAAAGACTAAGGTAAGCCCTGTGGGTAAGCCCATATTTACCTTGAATTAAGTACCTACACACTTAAGCATTGTAATGTGTGATTAACCACTATTGTTATTGTGAATATATAATGTACCTACTCATACTTATACATGGTTATTTTTTCTAGGTGTTGATGGTATTACCATTTTATTTATCATTTTGATTCAAAGATAACAATATGATTAGCGAAGTCGAATATACGGATATAATTAGTGAAGTCGGATACATCCAGAGTCACAGGACAAATCGAGGGAACAACCACGGAACAAGAACAATAATAAGAGTTCAGCGGTTGGTGAAAAGGCTGCATTATGATCCAGACACTAATTTAAATATTTTACAAATATAATTGTTTTTCATTGTATTTAAAATAACAAGTTCTTATAAATTAATAACGTAAGTACAAACTGTGTATTATTTGAAACTATGGGGACATTATCATTATCTAACGACCGCTGTGGTTCGGCCGCGGTTTCGATTACCGCTCAGGGCAAATATCTATTAGACTTATTTAATCAGTATTCCAGCTATTATATCGATGATCTATAAGAGCTCTACCTCATTAAGATACCATGGCGATGTCGCCAGCTACGTCTCATGCGCCGGCACTTGGTGACGACGGTACGGTAACGCCGCCGCCGCAAAGTTAGAAGCGTGGCAACGTACTACAGCTCTCTTGTGACTTCTGGATACTCTGGTGGCCTGGTGACGTTACCAGTGTTACCACTATAATCTATACGTGTGAACTGCTCCTCGCTCACTCAGCCGCCAGTCAGCTACCATTACTTAACGACGTAGACGAAGAAGTATCTCGATGCCTAAGATCAAGACGTAAACGAACTAAATGTCCAGACGCCATGATCACTCGAATTGACGGCCTTCTGAGGCTGGGCATTGTACAGGGAGTAACTAGGCCTGCGCCTGGTGACGTCACCATGGTGTCATAATGAGGTAGGGCTAAGCCAATCCAAAAGAAAGCCAATGAAGTCTCAAGCATGCATGGTCTCAAAGTGAGTAGGTGATGTGACAGAGACGTAGTGCGCATGTCTATTTTAACGTCATCGACATGATTTCGGTTCCCATAGCAACAATCTTTTTAAAATAACAATTTACCAAACTAGCTGCGCGCCCTGGCTTCACTCTGGTGCAAATATAGACATCCTATATAGAAATCCTGTGGATGGTTTTATGTCGAACGTGTGTCGGTGTGATGCGATTATAAATGCCCAGACAAAAACATCTAATTACTAATGGCGTTATATTTTGTAAGGTTTAGTTAATAAAGTATAAGAAAAAAAATTACAGTGGAAAATAAAATGTTACATATACACCTAAAATTCACAATTGTTTTAATGTCAGAGAAAATATTGAATATGAATCGAATTTTGTCACAGAGGTTCAACACAACACTCCTCCTCGCAATGATAAGCCTAAGCGTTTACTTAGTTCCAGATGTCGAGGTCCTGGTACTCCTTTCGTTAACACATCGGCCAATATATTTGATGCGTCTTTGTACGTACACTAATAATTCCACTTTGTAAATGCTCTTTCAAAAACTGAATTTAAGGGCGATGTTTCATTTGATACTTTATGATAGCATTTTCACATAGCTCCAATACTGCTTGGTTGTCATTGAATATCATTATTTTATCTTGCTTCACTGCTATTATGTTTTTCAGCAGTAGCCTTAGATGGAGAGTTTCATTCACAATTCCTGATGGCGATATACCTATATATTCTGCTTCAGCAGTTGAAATGGCAGTTGCTCCTTGCTTCTTGGATTCCCAGCTTATAAGTTATAACCATTCTCTGCTACCATTTGTTATAATATTTGCGTGACATGCTCATAAATGCCCACAACATAAACATAGTAAATTACCTACTAACTAATGGCTCTATTTTTGCGCTGGAAAATAAAATGTTACATAGATTTTTATAGGTCCACGAGTTAAAATTATTTTGTCAGATGACAGCTATTTTTACTTTTCTTTTATACCTTAGTTTTTATATAATTATTCTGCTAGTTATTTAAAAAAGGTAAGTATTTCCTTAGAACGTTTAATAAATTACTTAAAAGTCGATCCATTTACTGTGAAAAAGAGATGGTGCTATACAGTACGTATAGCGGTGTCTCTTTTCCTTGTTTCCAAGCTCAATAAAAACCTTACTCAAATTGGTACCATGAGCATATAACAAAGTTTTGTTTGATTCCTGCCTATTGACAGAAATGAATGAACTATTTATAATAGTTGTCTATTCCCTGCTTCACATTAGAGCTGTGCTGCGGAGACAAAAAAGTCAGAGCTCCTCCGTAGGTTTTTGCGAAAACCCGGTTTTTATTTTTCAAATCTTCCGGCGATTCAAGTCAAGTATTTTTCTTTCTTTCATACAATGAAATTATATTTTTTTGTTTATAAATACACTATTAATAAGTAGGTACATTAAAATGTACAATAATACATTTTAATCGCCTAAATCCTCGGAGTGTTAGGCAGCGGAGGATCAATACCCACATGGCACCAATCATTATATTCGGATTTACGTAATAAGGGATGACTCTATTAAAGTATTCTGGGCACTAAGTGGGTAATAAGTTAATTGTGTTGGTGTATTAATCATCAAACAAGAATTAATTAAACATTTAATATATAGTTTTGTTTGAATATTTGGACGTTTTACATATTTTTATAATATTATTATGATAATAATAATAGCACCGTGTCTCTATTGGAAGTTTTAATGTTCACGGATGAATATTTGAAAATATTATTTTTTTGACTATTAAATATAAGTTCAACATTACCGGAGTATCCACGGAACCTACCGAAGATAATTTAAAACCGGAGGAAAATCACCGGATACTGAAATCTTCTCTGTAGTTAATCCCTATACCTAATGTTACTAATTTCTTTTTAAAAGACCATGGAGTTTTTTTTTTTTCAAAAAAGGATTTTAGATAATAAGTTCTTACTTTGAAGTAAAATACTTGTATTTTCTAGGTACTTTATTTTTAAATTTGTTTGTTAAATAATAAATAAATTTCTATGAGTTCTACTATGAAATGTATACCTGCATTTATAGGCGTATCTCGAGGTGCGAGTACCTAATCTCACTGGGCGACAAGTCCGCAGTTACGGTGGGTAATGTAAGCGCGTAGGTTGTCGCTACGAGCAAGTAATGCTCGAGAAGAAGATGGTGGAGGAGGTCCGGGAGAAAGTTAAGACAATTTCAATTCCGTTTGTCGAGCCCGCTAAATGGGTATGGTCCGGCGGAGGCGACTCATGCGTTGGAGATAGCTCAGTGACCTCCGTCCTCTGTGAGTGCGGACCTGAGGTTGACGCAAGAAGCAGGGAGAAGACGGGGATACCGTGGTTCCCACATTGAGGGGTCTAGCTAAAGCCTGGAGATGACACAGCGTGGGTGAGGAAATTGCCTGATTGATCCAATTTAATGAAATCGCATGCGGTTTTAGTTGGTTTGAGTTCGATTTATCGGCCTCGCTGACCACGTAGTGGGGTTCCCGTGGAACAAGAAAAAAGGTACTTAAATTGTTAGCTCCAATCATTTATTCTATAAGTTAATGTGTATAAATACGGTTTACTTGCTTTTTGGGTTATGAAAATGATTTCTCGAACAGTATTTTGCATAACAATAATATATCCGTTGGGTACCTAGCAACTTCTTTAAAATCGCTCAATTTGACATAAAAACAATATTGTTCAAAACAATACTACTCCAAAATCACGTCATGGTACGAATTGAATGAACTAAAATTGAAGTGACGTCACAAAAGCACTAAGCAGGAATACATTGTATGCATAATGTACGGTTGTGGTACGGATATAAGCAAAATTGCTTTAAGCTTGAAACAAAACACTCCTGCAATAAGACTGTTTTGTACACGGTTGTAGTAGGCCCCCTGAGGTCGCGATCGTGTACCTTCTATGTAAACTGCAATATACTTTGATAGCGTTAAAGTACAAGGTTGACGCCCGCGGAGCTCTCCATGCGCGAGGGTGTCGGTTATTATGACTCTACTGAATCAATTGCATCAAACATACATAGTATTTGAAGTGTAAGTAAGACCTTATTATCAAAAAAACCCATGAATATTTGCTTTTTGTGATCACATAATTTAAAAAAAAAATGCGTTCAGAATCGTTGATCTCAGATATTTCAAGCCTTTCCTTTTAATTAAATACCTGCCATGTACGAACGCTACTACTTTGCAAGTTCGTAACAGCACTTGCTGTACCCGTAAGGTCGTGCGGACCCCTAATATTCAGTTGCTGAAATTATACCTTATAACGTCAGGTATCTGCAATGGAATTTGAGGAGGTAGGACACGGCGGTATTTCCGCCCAATTGAGCAGTCCGACTGGGTTAGTATCTCCGCCCTACAGAACACGGCGGCTATAATAACTTCGTGTTGTGTTCCCAGCGGTGAGAAGGGTAGCCAGAGCTCACTGGAGAATTTGTGCTGTCAGTGGGAAGACTAAAGGCTTGTCCTGCTTTGTTTTCTACTGACGGCACAGAAACTCTTTACTTACAGGGTTGGCAGCGCGACTGTGACGTGTAACCACTTTCCATCAGGTGGACCGTGTGCTTGTCTGCCAACTAAGTGGTATAAAAAAGAAATCTCAGAAATTCCAGGCGTTTCCTTTTAAATACCTCTCATGTACGAACGCGACTACTTTGCAAGTTTGTAACAGCACTTGCTGTACCCGTAAGGTCGTGCGGACCCCTAATATTGCTGAAATTATGTCTTACAACGTCTGGTATCTACAATGGAAATATCATCAAAATCAGCTATTTCGGATATCATCATGTACGAACAGACAGACAATCATCTTAAAAATTGTTTTCGTGTAATAGGTGTCGCGTATGCATTTGTATATATTAATAAGACATCTTATCCAAAGTTATAAGCAGACACTTTTTTAAAATTGTTTGCTATTTCACGTCCCGTTTAAAGCTTTGCGGTAGCTCAGTAATAATAAGTTCTCTATTTTTATTCCTACGATTTTATGACATAATTTAACATTGCATAATGTTACTTGTCCTAGCATTATTTACGCATAATTCTCATTTGCCATAGCTTTTTAATCATATTTTTTTTAATCCTATTTACTATAAGCATTATATTTTATATCTCAAAGCATAAGTTTACTTAAGCATAATGACGCATAACCATATATATTATAAGCATACACATTATATTTTGAAAAATTACCTACAAAATACCTATATGTGAACTATAGGTACGCTTCGCGAGGCTCCTATTTTTTCTTGCGTTAACACAAGAAACCTAACGCGAAGCGTGATTTACCCTTCTAATCTATATCTATCCGGGTCGGGGCGCGCGGTGTCCACGAGCTCGCTTCGCTCGCTCCCGCGGTGGCGGTGTCGAAAGAATATTTGTAAAGAACGTTTCCTTTGAACTTTTTGATCACTGTCTCAAATAACTAGTAGACAAATAAACAATATGCTTTCAAATTTGTGCATATCAATGTTATAAATAAAAACAATAGAAAATACAATATTTATACTTAATAACACATTATGCTTAAAACCAATTATGGGACACTATTATTATGCCTAACTAATTATGACAATTTAAATTAGGACAAAACCTTTTTGAGAAAAATGGGATCCCTAATTTTAATTGATTGGCTAGACCGTGATAGCGCATGTCAGCTCAAAGAGAGTACGAATCAAAAGTGAAAAAGCGCGGCCACGCGACCAGGAGATCAACAAGTGCGGAGAGCTACTCACTAGTACTATTTTGTTTACTTAGTAGCACGTGGCTCTATTGCTGTCTAATGTATTGCTTTTCACTCGCACGCATTGGAGGGCGTGGAAATTGTTTGAGCATGCGCGAAGTTTTCATTTCTAGAGATCTTATCTCTCAAGACTTCTGATTTCCTGGTATTCGAAACAGCAAAATTGTCCTATCGATTCGCGATAAGAAGCATGCGCAATACGGTCTCATTTTATTGAATGAAGTTGTGAAGCATTTAGTATGCTAACTATTCAAATCGGCTTAAATCAAAGTTGCCGTCGAAAATATTTATAGATTAATTTAGATGGTTTCGGGCAAAAAAGGTTTTATTTGTGGTTCGAATCCCGCCTGATGAAAAGTTGAATCGGTCAACTTTTTCTATATTTTAATCGATGTGTCTCGTTTTAGTTTGCTATATAATGGACTGTTAGAATAACATTATTATTATTATGTATGTATGTATTTACAAAAAAAAAAAAAAAAAAGTATCTAAGTATGTTTATCCGCATTCTAGATTCCATAACACAAGCTAGTTAAGCTATGCTTACCATGGGTCTAGATAGCGTTGTGTAGAATGTTGTGGAATATTTATTATTATTATTATTTATTATTGTCTACTTTGTAACTTATTTTTAATTTTTCTTAAAACATTTTTTATTTTACCCTCATTCTTGCACCAACCAATCCAAATTAAGGTTTATATTCAGCAGTGAGCTTTAAAGTGGGATATGTTGTTGTTTATGCAATATATTTATACAGTATCCCTACATACATACTAGGCAAACAGAACTTACAAGATATTTAATTAATAGCATGAATCCGAGATCATGACTCACAGTTATACATCTGCGTGCGGAGCAAATAAATACCAAACCAAACTACTAGTTCCTAAATAAAAGATCAGAATGTATTAAGCATCTTTGTTCATTCTCTCGTTTCAAGTTTAAGGTTCAGCCAGTTCGTAAGAACTGATGGCTTATGTCATTTGCGCTATTGAACTGCGTAAACTGGATTTTTATACTACTTTCGTGGCAGACGCACACGGCCCACCTGATGTTAGGCGGTTACCAAAAAAAGGGAGTCACACTCGTACTGCCAACCCTGTAAGCACAGAGAGTTTCTGAGTCGTTAGTGTAAAAGATAAAGCAGGATAGGCTTTTGGTCTTCCTACTGACAGCACAAAATCTCTCCAATGAGCTCGGGCTTCCCTACTCATCGCTAAAATATACACCGAGGTTATCTGTAGGATCGCTGAGTGGCCGCGGTATTCTGTAGGGCGGAGGTAATTCCTCAATCAGACTGATCAATTTTACGGAAACACCGTCGTGTCCACCTCCTCGTGCCGATAAGGAGCCAGCTCCTCTCTAGCTATATGTACTAAGCAACATAAATAATAAAAATAACTGCCATTGATTTTCGTATGGCAAAGGGGTTCGGTACCTCAAAGTGTTCTCCGAGACACGACTATACCATTGCATATAGCCATATTCGTACCAATGAGCGGAAATAAAACCTAGAGCAGTCACGTTCTCTACCGCAACGCCACAAAGACAGTTTACAGTATGCTAGTTGGCCATTTCTTTAACATAACATAACATAAACTCACACCAATATCCCAGAAGGGGTAGGCAGAGGTGCTAGCACCCACATTTCGCTAGTTTATGTTTAGGTCCCAATGTAATAGATGGCGAGCCTATTGCCATTAACCGGGCACTTATAAACCTGCGATAAATGCGTATATAACTTCGAAAAGCATCGAAAAGCCATTGGTGTGGGCCATGGTAAAACCTGGGATCGAACCCGAGACCTCGTCTCAGCTGTCCATTTTATTTTTATGGTTAATAAATGTTTCATTTGACTGTAAAAATCTGTGTCATATTTTTGCTGGAGCGCCTGCATGCCACCTTGCCCACTACGACTGGCAAAGACGGGCATTGAGGCTGGTCGACAATACAATATTCGCAGGTGATGTGGAACCTCTCCGCCTTAGGAGGGACTTTATTTTGCTGTGTATGTTCTACCGCCTATACAATGGTTTGTACTCAGTAAGGTAAGGTTGCCTGGAAGAAATCGCTTTCAGCGATAAGGCCGCCTATTGTACATTAAACTGTATGCATGCTACCTACAAGTTGTACTGTAATCTACTGGTGTACAATGAAGAATGATCTATCTATCTATCTATTATTAATGCATGAAATTTTGAAGCATTAATTATCCTAACTATTCAAATCGATTAAGATATATTTCCCCTACAAGCGGGGAGAACGCTCTTTAGCCCTAAGATGTGTATAGAAGAATTTGGATGGTTTTAGACGAAGGTTCTGTGGCTTAGTGGTCAGAGCGTTCTCCCTGTAAGGAAAAGAACGGGGGTTTGAATACCTCCTGAATCAATTCAATTTTTTCTATATCCTAATTGATTTATGCCCGCTTTGTGAAAACAATATTAATTATAACTTTATTTATTTTTCCTTTTTCTCAACACATCTTTCTTCTCTCACCCATTCTTGAACCAACCAATCCAACCACAGTTTACATTTAAGAGCCCAAGTCCGTTCTTGAGACCCCCCAATTCATCGACTTACAGGTTAGGTTGGCTTATAACTCATAACTCATTTATTCGTAAGAAATATTACACGTCACATAATACATATCAGCACAAATTGTAAGTTGATTATTACAGGATCAATCATAATTTACATTATAACAAAAAAATCAAAAACAAAATGTCAGGTAAACTTAACATAACATAAACCCACGTCTATATCCCCGAAGGGGTAGGCAGGAATCGAAACCGAGACTTCGTCTCAGCAGTCCATTACCCATACCACTAGGCTACCGCGGTTACAATATACTTTGATAGCGTGAAATTACAAGTTTGATTCCCGTGGAGCTCTACATCTGCTTGGATGTCAGTTATTACGACTGTTTGGCAATATTCTACTTAACCAATTACAAACAAACATACGCAAAACGTATCAATATTGGCTTTTTTGACCGCCTAATTTTCAAGAAAATTGTGTTTAGAATTGTTGATCTCAGATATTTCAAGCGTTTCTTGTTAAATATTTCTCATATAAAAACACACGACTTCTTTGCAAACATTTAATAGAACTAGCTGTACCCGCGACGTACTCTGTACAAATAGACAGACAGACAATCATCTCAAAAATTGCATTTATGTCATAGGTATCATGTATTTATTCGAAGGTTTTCATAAGAAAACTTATCCAAAGTTGCAAGCAGACACTTTTTTTTATAGATAGACTTAAACTGACTAATTGACTGTTATAATGGGTACTTGTGAGGAGTGCACGTAGAAATAAAGCTCACCGGCACATTGTGTATCAGATGACGAGAGGCGGCTAGGAGCTACTTGGGATGGGGCTACACCCTGTAGCTCTGTTGCTCTCTAATGTATTGCTTTTCACTCGCACGCATTGGAAGGCGTGGAAATTGATTGAGCATGCGCGAAATTTTCAATTTAAGAGATTTTATCTCTCAAGTCTTATGGTATCCTGGTAGTCGAAGCAGCAACAATCTCGTATCGATTCGCGATAAGAAGCATGCGCAATAGTTTGGTTTGATTATTGATTAGTCTGATTACTACCCTTACTTTTAACTTTGATTTTTAGTTTCCTTTTTGGCTCTCAGTTCAAATTTAGTTGTAATAATGTTTTTGGCATTTTTATTAATAAACAGCCAATGCATTAAATATTGCATTCTAAATACAAAATTGTCTGTGTATATGGTCAATTCGTGGACATTTGTGTTGGTTACATGGTTGATAATTTGTTTACGTTTTTAAGAGTATTTGTAAAAGACTTTATCATGTAACTGTTGTTTGTCCCTAATAAATAAATAAATTAATTAATTAATTAATACACATAAGTTAATGTAAATAAAAAAATCCTTTTTTTAACATGCGCAAAATCCCCACGGATACCCCTCCACCGGAGCCGGTGGAAGAGGTTATGTCGGACTCGAACCGACTAAAATGCACGCCACATGTGGGTCGCTTTGGTTGCCGAAGGTGAGGTTGACAGGCATATCCCTCGCACCCCGGCTGACCCAGGGTCATCTCTTACGATCTGGCCCTCTACTCGCGTGTGGGGACTACAGAGTCCCCAACTCATCCCCGGAAACAGGGAGGCGCTTGAGGCACCGCCGCGGCCTGCTTCTGCCAGGGTGACAGGCGGCTCCACCAGTCACCCCCAGGCCTGCGCTCATGGGGGGCGGAGGTCGTTCATCGACCTCTGATGCCCGAGTTGCCTTCGTACGCGAGCAGCTTGGCTTGCGATCCTTCGTCGCTCCCGCTGCCGCTCCAGCCCCACCTCCTCCTTCACGAGCATGACTTGCTCACAGAAGGAGGCGCCGGCCGCCCACGCATCCGCGTAGCGGACCATCGCCGCGAGCAAGGTGGAAAGCGTGAGAACTCTCACTCCCAGGGTCTCCACAAGCTCCCGTGTCGGCGTCTCCCATGCCGGACACTCGGTGAGCGTGTGCGGCCCCGAGTCCTCGCTCGCGTCGCAATGATGACAATCGGACGTTGGCTCTTTCTCAATCCGACGCAGATACTTCCCGAAGCACCCGTACTCGGTGATCATCTGCGTCAGACGTCACGAGAGGCTGCCGTGTGGCCTCTCTAGTCACTCCCAATGATGGGTCTTACCGCCGCTACTACGGCGCGCCCTGCGCATGGTCGCCTAATTCGTAGTTCCTATTCCGCCACCATGTCTTTGTGGAGTTCACATTCATACATACATAATCACGCCTTTATCCCCGGAGGCAGAGGTAAATTTACATCCACATTGCACCAATCATTGTCCCACGTAACAGCGGGTGAGCCTATTGCTGTATTTTATTGATGACTTAAGCCATGCATATGTTAAAAACCAATATCCCTTAGTCGCCTTGTATGTTGGATACGCAATATATACGTCGTTACAATCAGTTCAGGATCTTAGGCGCTACAATGGAACATAAGTAAATACATACATAGAATTAAGCACACCACACCGCGTGTTTTCCAGCAGGGTAGAATTTGGACCACCCCATCTCTTCCCAGGCGGTGTCGTACAAGGCGACTTAGGGATAGGGCTGTTTAACATCAGACTGATATATACAACCCACACTCAGCCTTAAATGCATGGTCAACAATAGTGCCCGGAATACGGCAATAGGCTCACCCCCTATTACGTGGGACCGAATTTAATGATTGGTGAAATGTGGGTGTTAATTCACCTCTACCTAATCCTTCGGTTATAAAGGCGTGATTATATGTATACCTACCGCGTACATAGCTATTAAGGTTATGTGTCATAATCTGGTGAATATGAATTATTGTCTAGTCTTATGATTTTGATTTGATCATTCACCTCTGCCTGACCCTCTGGGGATAAAAGCGTAATTACGTGTATGTATGTGTGTTTATTAAACTAAAATTTTATTTTGGGGATGGAAGGAGACATAGCATATTTTATCCCAGAAACAGGTTCCTGTGAGAGACGGGCACTGGAAAACCTCACCATGCGGGTGGAGCCGCGAGCAATAGCTAATAATGATATTTCCTTTGATTTTTCTATTAGCCTAAGTTTATTCTCTGTCTGTACCTAGAAAGTTACAAGTTGTAGGGCAATGACAGATGGTTGAGATCGGAATATGTTTTAAGTAGACTACGGAAAAAAGAATTAAATTTATTTTCGTGGGTAGACTCCGGAAAGACCTTTGGGTTCATTACGGAAAAAATATTCTTGGGTACAGTTTCGTGGGTAGGGAACGGAAACACTCATTTTTATAGTATTCCCGTACATTTCATATGGTAAACGGGATTTTTTTGTAATTGGTAAAAGATAAAACGGCTACTGTGGGTTTTCATTAGCTTTTATGTGGACCTTTTTAGTTATACACTTACGCAGTACATTATTTTATTCTATTATAATAGTTTTCACAGCGCACTGTTATGGGGTCCCTTTCAATCGTCGTTTTAAAGAAAGTTAAGTTTAGAACCTATTTATTTAGCTTTACATAAAATACAGACGGGGAAAGGAGACCCTTAGACAACCGAATCGTGTCATAGTTCAGAATAGACCGAGTGCAACTGCACTGGCCCTGCAAAGTGCTGATCAGTAGTTTTTCATGATATGGCGGCGTGCATGGCATGGCATAAGTTTCACATGCAGTGCACTATCATAACAGCACGATATTTTAGGAATTTTGAGGGTCACTTTTATACAACTTGAAAAATGAAATGAAAATGAAATGAGTCCAGTAAGGCTCCCTATTTTTTATTCCTATAATATAAACTATATTAGTCAATGATAATACATCTTTCTTTTTATAAATTTTTGAGATCTTTCCAGTAGTTTTTGAGTTTATTCGAATACAAAAATGCAAATCTTTATGCTTTAATAGATGTATGGAAATCTACCGGATTTGTTGATTTTTATGATCACTACTCCGCTTCCTTTTGTAGTAGCGTAATTTTATATAACCTATAACCTCTGTCGATAAATCTCTTTAACTATTCAGCAGAAAGCAGATAGATTTGATGTCTGAGATTAATGCGATCAAATAAACAAACAAATATTTTTTTCAGCTTTACGATAGTTTATGTACAAGATTCGTATGCTTACTGAAGGCGACATATGTTGTGTCTGAAACTACAAATGTAACATATTCTCTTCATCGTGTCTCCTGCGATTAATTTCATCTCGTCTTGTATCGTCTGATCTTATCTCATTTCATATTTCAAGTGTAAGTAAGACCTTTTTAGCAAGAGACGAATAAATATTCACTTATTACTTTTCGTAACTATATAAAATCTCAAAAAAAATGTGTTTATTATCGTTGATCTAAGATAACCTTGAGCATATGCTATGATAATTGGGTTATCTTAAATTGAAATACTTAGAGGTGAAGTCAAGAAGTATGTGTGTTTGCTTTTACTGTGATCAATTTATGTTAAAATTACAAGAAATATCCAAAAAAGACCACGCACAAAAATGTTAAAACTAAAAGAACTATGTATTATCTTCATAATACATAGTTCTTTTAGTTTTAACATTTTTATATTCTGATGTGTCATAAACCTTGTGCGTGGCCTTTTTTGGATATATCTTGTAATTTTATACGTGGGAGATATTTAAATAGAAATTCTAGGGATATCTTCATATCCCTAGAATTTCTATTTAAATATCTCCCACGTACAAACTGGACTACTTTGCAAGTTTATAATAGTACTGTACCCACGACACGTGGAGTGATAATCATGTTCACCATTATATTCAGTTGCTGAAGTTACGCGTTATAACATCTGCTTTCCACAACGGAAATATCATGAAAATCAGCCAGTTTGGAGATCATCCTGTACAAACAGTTAAAAAACATACATACATATACACCTGACTATATAGCCAGAGGGTTAGGCAGAGGTGAATTCGGTTTAAAGAAGTTTATTTCTCACAAGAACAACAATAGTTCGCTTAAAATGAGATACATAGAGATGATATTATTTAAAAACAGTATTAACATTTGCATCTGGCGAGCTGGGATGTCAACACAACACACGTTTATTGCACAGTATGTACTTACACACGTGCATCCCAAAGTAAACCTAAAGGGCATGATTGAATGCATTCACGCTCTCGCAGTTTTTGATATGGTTAGGTAGTTTATTGTATGTGCGCCTTCGAACAATAATGTTGTTTTGCCATAGTTAGTAGGAATCCTAAGTTGTAGTTTGTTGTTGTTTCGTAGATTACGTGTGGTTTCTTTTGTATCTAGCACTCACATGTCACCAATAATTATTCTGTTCCACGTAATAGAGGGTAAGCTTATTGCTGTATATCCAGGTACTATTGTTGACCGCAACCAGGCATCTGAGGCAAAGTCTGGGCTGTATATATCTGTCTGGTGTTAAACAGCCCTATCCCTTAGTCGCCTTGTACGACACCGCATGGGAAGAGATGTGGTGGCCCAAATGTGGTGGCACTATTCTAAAGTGATGGGATAGGGTATGTATTCATCAGAAAACTTATCTTACCACCAAATATTACAATAGACACTCTTTAATTTATTTGTAAAGATAGAATCAAACTGCCTGGTTAGGTTAAGGCAACAATTTAATGCTGATTGTTATAATGTGTACTTGTAAGGAGTGCACGTAGAAGAAATTCTCATCAGGACTATTGTGTACCAGATGACAGGGGTGGGGTGACACCCTGTAGCTCTATTACTTTCTAATGTATTGCTTTTCACTCGCACGCATTGGAAGGCGTGGAAAATGATTGAGCATGCGCGAAGTTTTCAATTTAAGAGATTTTATCTCTCAAGTCTTATGATCTCCTGGTAGTCAAAACAGCAAAAGTCTACTATCGATTCGCGATAAGAAGCATGCGCAATACTGGGTTGTCTCGTTTTAATTTGTTATTGTTGATATTATTATTGCCTACTTTGTAATATCAATATTTATGATCACTTTATTTATTTTTCCTTTATCTAAACACATCTTTTCTTCTCTCCCTCATTCTCGCACCAATCAATCTTACCGAATATTACACTTAAGAGCCCAAATTCGTTCTTAAGACCCGTCTATTCATCGACTTGTGCAGGTGAGGTTGGCTTAGACCCTTAATGTGTATGGTGGTGGTGTTGGTGGGGGCCCTGTACACCCGTTAAATTTGCCTGGGCTGTTTATTCTCAATACTATACGTGGCTCTGGTCTTATTTATGATTATCGAATAGTGAAAATTACAAAGTTTGAAGTGTATTAACACCGTTTATATTCCTCATTTAGCTTTAAAGTGGGTCATGTTGAATATGCAATATAGTTAAATTGTATTTCCGGATATTTCATATGGTCCACAGGATTTTTTGTAATTTGTAAAAGATAAATAAAATGGTTACTGTGAGTGTTCATTAGGAGATGCACATACTTTTATGAAGATCTTTTTAGGTTATTCATTTCCTCAGTACATTATTTTGTTCTATCATCAATAGTTTTCACAACTAACGTTATGTAAAGAATTTAAAGGTTTTTTTTAACATCTTACATAATACATCAGAATATAAAAAATATTAAAACTAAAAGAACTATGTTTTGTAAAGATAACCCAAGAATGTCTTTTAAAATATGTCCCATGTACAAACTCGACTACTTGGCAAGTTTATAATAGCACTAGCTGTAATCGCGACGTCAAGTGATTATCTGCGGAACGCTAATATTCGGTTGCTGAAGTTACTCCTTACAATATTGCTCTCTATAACGGAAATATCATCAAAATCAGTATCACCCTGTACAAACAGAAAACATATATACATATAATCCTACTTATATATTATATTATATATAACACTCACATTTTATACATTCATAAATACATAAAATCACGCCTTTATCCGAGGAGGGTTAGGCAGAGGTGAATCAACAGTCAAATTACACCAATAATGTATTCTGTCCCACGTAAAGAAGAATGTAGACGAGTGCAGGTATATTAAATTATTGTAAATAATATTATGCAGAACTTGATACAATCCTTTTTGTAAGTATTTACATAAGCTTGACGATCTTTTTACTTATCGTAGTCTTTGACTAGTTCACTCAATTAGATTCTTATACTCCTGGTACCATAGGCATATATCGAGGGCATTAGAACTATGTCGAAGTCAAAACAACTAAAGCTACAGGGAGTCTCTGGAGACATCCTGTAGTTTAGTTAGAAACCTCATGCTTTTACACTTGTATGGTATTGTTCCTTCTCATTGACAGTTTAACAACACTTTTTTTTTACGTACGCAAAATCCCCACGGATACCCCCCCCCCCCCCACCGAAGCCGGTGGAGGAGGTTATCTCGGACTCGAAAAACTTGAAATATATAGGTATCTATGTATAACTTCAGAATGTTTTTGATCTTAAAATAGAGAATTCCATATTTCTCATTGTTTTGAAGCGTATAATAATAACAAATGGAACAATGAACCTACTAAATTATATCTACTAGCCAGAGACAAGCGCCATTAATTTATAACCAGTGTGCCATACAGGGCACATCTTGTTTCCGCCTGACCTTTGTCCTCTCTCTAATATGATGTAGAGAATAATTATGTATTTTCTAGTGCATGTGAATGTTTTGTGTTATGATCACAATAAAGTTTAATACAACTGATACATACGTATACACAGGTGGAAGTTGACTTCCACCTGTGTATACAAAACGGAGAGGTTACGTCGGACACGAACCAATTAAAACGCTTCATCGATCTCCTCGATGATCGTGAGAGATGGCCCTGGGTCGGCCGGGGTGCGAGGGATATGCCTGTCAACCTCACCTTCGGCAACCAAAGCGACCCACAGGCGGCGTGCGTTTTAGTCGGTTCGAGTCCGACATAACCTCCTCCACCGGCTCCGGTGGGGAGGTAGCCGTGGGGATTTTGCGCACGTAAAAAAAATTAAATGCCATAAATTATAAAGTCATTCATAAAAGAAGGCATAGGTATGGACGGTGTACAGGTGTATAGCGCAGCATAGTGTATAGCGCGCACTATGAATGAATCAATTACGCCTATCGAAGTCCACTGGTCCACTGCTGCCTCTCCCAATATTGGAAGGCTTTGGCCTACTGTTTCCACACTGGCCATACGGGATGGTACAGGGTTTTTATTTAAAAAAAAAACTGAATAATGACCAGCCCCCATATACAAGTGGCAATACGTTTGTACAATAGAAAAGATTGATTTATGCGATTGACATACGTTAACGATTGTCATAAGCGTCGTTAACGTCAAAATACATATCTGTCACGTACATTCATCATTCTATTCCACTACACCGGCCGACGAAATTGGTACTTGTCTATCATATGGGGCACGAATGTTATCGTTCGACGCGGCGAGTCTCCTCGTCGGATCGCCGCCATGGATCCTGGAAGCGAGATCCCTTTCGGCGCTTTACCGGTTCCAAAAGGCCGTGCGGGAGCAGGGTCACGATCCTGAGCTTCGAAGAAATTCGGGCCGTGAGATCACGGCTCCACATGGAAATGGTGGCGGAATGAAAGCTACGACTTGGGCGACCAGGCGCAGGGCGCGCGGCGGTAAGACCCATCATGGGGGAGTGGCTAGAGAGGCCACATGGCTCTCTGACCGTCTGACACAGATGATCACCGAGCACGGGTGCTCCGTGAAGTATCTGAGTCGGATGAAGAAAGAGCAAACGTCCGAGTGTCATCACTGCGACGCGAGCGAGGACTCGGGGCCGCACACGCTCACCGAGTGTCCGCCGAGACGGAAGCCTGCCCTGGGAGTGAGAGTTCTCACGTTCTCCACCTTGCTCGCGGCAATGGTCCGCTGTGTGGACGCGTGGGCGGCCGGCGCCTCCTTACGAAGGATCGCAAGTCAAGCTGCCCGCGTACGAAGACAACTCGCATCGAGACGGGGAGGCGCGCCACGCGCGCCACCGCCGCGGCCTGCTTCTGCCAGGGTGACAGGCGGCTCCAGCTGTCACCCCCAGGCCGGCGCTCATGGGGGGCGGAGGTCGTTCATCGACCTCTGACGCCCGAATTGCCTTCGTACGCGGGCAGCTTGTCTTGCGATCCTTCGTCGCTCTCGCCCCGCCTCCTCCTTCACGAGCATTACTTGCTCGCAGAAAGAGGCGCCGGCCGCCCACGCATCCGCGCAGCGAACCATCGCCGCGAGCAAGGTGGAGAGCGTGAGAACCCTTACTCCCAGGGCCGCCACAAGCTCCCGCCTCGGCGTCTCCCACGCCGGACACTCGGTGAGCGTGTGCGGTCCTGAGTCCTCGCTCGCGTCGCAGTGATGGCACTCGGACGTTGGCTCTTTCTCCATCCGACGCAGATACTTTCCGAAGCACCCGTGCTCGGTGATCATCTGCGTCAGATGGTACGAGAGGCTGCCGTGTGGCCTCTCTAGCCACTCCCCCATGATGGGTCTTACCGCCGCTACTACGGCGCGCCCTGCGCCTGGTCGCCCAAGTCGTAGCTTCCATTCCGCCACCATTTCCCTGTGGAGCCGGGATCTCACGGCCCGAATTTCTTCGGGCTCAGGATCGTGACCCCGCTCCCGCACGGCCTTTTGGAACCGGTAAAGCGCCGAAAGGGATCTCGCTTCCAGGATCCACCGCGGCGATCCGACGAGGAGACTCGCCGCGTCGAACGATAACATTCGTGCCCCATATTTTTTTTTTTTATACCACTAAGTTGGCAGACAAGCTCATGGCCCACCTGATGGGAAGCGGTTACCGTGGCCTATGGACGTATGCAACACCAGGGGTGTCACACTCGTGCTGCCGACCATGAAGAAACCTTCTGATGCCCCTCTTGAAGAACCCCATATTGTAGGCGCTTGGGAAAACCTCAGCAGGGAGGTCATTCCACAGCTTGAGTGTGCGTGGGATGAAGTTTCTTTCATACCGCACAGTGCGCACCGTCTCAGGTCGCAATGTGTGGGGATGAATTCCCTGCCTATGGCGATAGGTGCGATGATAGACAAGTAACAATTTCGTCGGCCGGTGTAGTGGAATAGAATGATGAATGTACGTGACAGATATGTATTTTGACGTTAACGACGCTTATGACAATCGTTAACGTATGTCAATCGCATAAATCAATCTTTTCTATTGTACAAACGTATTGCCACTTGTAAATGGGGGCTGGTCATTATTCAGTTTTTTTTTTTAATAAAAGCCCTGTACCATCCCGTATGGCCAGTGTGGAAACAGTAGGCCAAAGCCTTCCAATATTGGGAGAGGCAGCAGTGGACCAGTGGACTTCGATAGGCGTAATTGATTGATTCATAGTGCGCGCTATACACTATGCTGCGCTATACACCTGTACACCGTCCATACCTATGCCTTCTTTTATGAATGACTTTATAATTTATGGCTTCGTTTTAATGCATACTAATAAAAATTTGTAGTGAACAGGATTCGAACCCACGACCTCTGACGTAGCAGTTGGGCGCTCTACCGCAGCATCACAGAGGTTGTTACAAAGTTTTAAATATGTAGGATCTTTAGACATAAATATTTAGGTACGTGGTAAAAGGATAGTAAGTGAGCCTATTGCCGTATTCCGGGTACTATTGTTGACTGGAGCCATGCATCTGAAGCTGAGTCTGGGCTGTATATATCAGTCTGATGTTAAACAGCCCTATCTCGTATTCACCTTGTGTGACACAACATGCGAAGAGATGGGGTGGCCCAAATTCTACTCTGCCGGAAACCACGAGCCTAAATAAAACTTAAGAAATCATACTGATAATCATCTTAAAAATTGCGTTTGTGCGTATCGCATATAGGTATCGCGTATATATTCGTATGTATTCATCAGAAAACTTATCTTACTACTAAACATTACAAACATACACTCTTTAATTTATTTGTTTGTTCAGATGACGGGGGTGGGGTTACACCCTGTAGCTCTATTACTCTCTAATGTACTGCTTTTCATTCGCTCGCAAGGGAAGGCGTGGAAAACTGACTGAGCATGTGCGAAGTTTAGATATCTCTCAAGTCTTATGGTCTCCTGGTAGTCGAAGCCGAGAATTTCACATATTGCTTCACGATAAGAAGCATGCGCATTACGGGCTGTCTCGTTTTAGCTGTTCATAGTCTACTGACTCATTCTTTACGACGTAAAGTACTCGACCGTCGACGAAGCCATCTAGACAGAGCAATCGTGCGGGGTGTGTGGTTCATACCCAGAAGCCATACATTTTACTTGGTACCCTAAGTACATGTTGTATTTGTACTCAGGGCTGTCTCATGTGTGACGTTTTTAATTTTTTTATAGTTTTTGACATTTTTTTTTTTTTTTTTTTATATAGGACACGTCAATTGGACTTCGCCTTGCCTGATGGTAAGCTGAAGGCAAAATCCCAGAAAAGAGGGTCACCATTACTTACACATACCGTGTGACAATGGTGACACTCAGCTTGACGGCCTTATCATATGCTTTTTCACGCCCCGCTTAAAGGACCCGGGACTGTAGGAAGAAGGAAACACGTGAGCTGGTAATGAATTCCAGGCCTTAATGGTGCGACAGAGGAAAGAGTCTCCGAACCGCTTGGTTCTTGATCGGATGTTTTGCACCGTGTGCGGATGACATCTAAGACCTGCACGCGTTGTCCTGTGTAGGAAAGGGGAGGGTGGGACTAATTGGAAGAGCTCATCAGAACACTCCCCATGGTACAGACGGTAAAATACAGCCATGGACGCAACATCTCTACGCAGCTGTAAAGGTTCTAGGGTGTTCGTGATCTCGGGATTCCCAATGATGCGGATCGCACGTCGCTGCAACCTGTCGAGAGCATCTAGTAAGTATTTTGCTGAACCATCCCAGAGATGCGAGCAGTACTCCACACAGGAGCGAATTTGTGTCTTGTATAGAAGACACCGCTGCTCCGGCGTGAAAAATCGTCTCACTCTGTTCGGGACTCCGAGTTTTCGTGAGGCTGTTTTGATGATGCTTTCGATGTAGTTTTTGTTATTCAGGTTGCAGCGTACATCCATACCTAGGATATTGAGATTGTCCTGCAGCGGCAGTGGCGTGCTCTGAAGAGTGGGGAGGGGAAGGAAAGAAGATACTTTTGCTGTAAACGCACATGCCTGCGTCTTCTTGGCATTGAACTCAACCAGGTTCTCAGAGCCCCATTGAGAAATGTGATTCAGGACCCCGTCAAGCTCAGTGACAAGAAGCTGCCTTTTCTCTGCGATATCTGACTGCTTGGCCGCTGGATGTCCATGATAACTCCCATGTAAAGTGCTATCGTCTGCATAACAATGAACATTGCCGGTAGACAGCATGTCGTTGATATGCAGAAGAAAGAGAGTGGGTGATAAGACGGACCCCTGGGGCACGCCAGCATTAACCTGCAGAAACTCTGAAGCTCGTCCGTCACAAAGGACGCGAATACGGCGCCCCTGCAGGAAGCTAGCAACCCAGTTGCACAGCCTAGAAGGCAGACCAAAGGCAGGTAGCTTAGAAAGAAGCGATTTGTGCCAGACTCTATCGAAAGCTTTGGCGATGTCAAGACTAATTGCCAGTGACTCGCCGTGCTTGTCCATAGCCTCACCCCAAAGATGGGTAACGTATGCTAGAAGATCACCCGTTGACCGTTTCGGTCTGAAGCCATATTGCCGGTCATTAATTAAGGAGTGATCCTCTAGGTGCCGCATGAGCTGTTTGTTAATTATGTGCTCAAACACTTTGCACAGCACTGAGGTGACGGCTATGGGTCGATAGTTGGCTGGCTCCGAGCGATCCCCCTTCTTGGGAATCGGCTGAACATTCGCCTCTTTCCAAGGCAAAGGCACTGTACCCGAACTGTAGGATAGCCGGTACAGGCGCGTAAGCATTGGAGACAACTCCGCTGCACATTTTTTCAAAACTACCGCTGGAATACCATCCGGACCACTGGCTTTCCGGACATCGAGTGATTGCAGCACTGCACGGACATCGCGTTGCCTGATATGGATATCAGGCATCGCGTGGTCACTGTCGGGTAGTGTTGGTGGCTGCGTACCATAATCATCGATTCGGGAGTTGGCCGCAAAGAGATTAGCCAGCAGATTTGCCTTCTCTTGCGACTCATGGGCCAGGGATCCATCAGGGTTACGCAGCGGAGGCAGCGAAGGCTGACAGAAGTTGGCTTGCACGGCTTTAGCCAGTCGCCAGTAGCCACGGCTTCCCGTGGGATGCATCACTAGCTCTTGACCAAGCCGCGCTATGCGCAGGGCATCCGCTCTGACATAGGCCCTTCTACAGACCTTTGTGGCTCTGTTGTACGCTGCCTTGAAGTGGCCCAGATTGGGATGGCGCGTGGCGCGCGCCCTTACCCAAGCGCGGTACGCAGACTGTTTTTGTTCAACAGCTTCCGCGCACTCGCGCCCGAACCAAGGGCGCACCCCGTGGTCACCGGTGACATCGGTGTATGAGATATAGTATTCCATACCCAGACCGATCTCACCGGCGACAGCAGTAGCACAATCCGATGGGTTCTTACCTTCAAAGCAGCGCTCAACCCACGGGATGGACGCAAAATAGTCACGAAGTCCATCCCAGTCCGCTGACGAGTAGTGCCAGAGACGCCGCTTCCCCTGCACGGGTCGTGGGGGCGCCATAATAGGCACCGTGGAACAGACCAGGCAGTGGTCAGAGTTGCCTAACGCGGCTCGCACCGATACACTGTACCGGTCCGGATCACTCGTCAGCAGAAGGTCTAGCAGAGAAGGTGCTTGGCCCGACCTTCTTGGTATCCTAGTGACCTCGTGCACCAATTGGGTCAGGCCGTGCGCCAGAGCAAATGCGTGGGCGGCTCTTCCCGCATGGTCTGTTTTGGAGGAGCCCAACCAGATCTCGTGGTGGGCGTTAAAATCCCCCAAAAATACCATTTCGGCATTCGGAAATCGCTCCTGCGCATCATCTGCCGCCTGACTCAGATATTCAAAGAGTCGAGTTGTCTCAGCATCTCCTGTATGGGAACGGTAGAGGCACACATAGATCTGACTCGTAGGGCCATGGTCTACGTGTACCCAAAGGACGGAGAAGGATGGGTCCTCTAAGCAGCGCAAACGGCGACAGCAAACATCCGCCCTAACAAACACGCACACCCCGGCTTTTGCACGAAATCTTTCCTCAAGAACATAGCCAGGGTAGAGCAAGTAGGTCGTGTCGTCAGGGCGGTGTATTTGCGTCTCCGTTAGAAAAAACATGGCAGGTTTCGCCGTCTCTAGGTGTTGGTGGACGGCGTTGAGGTTTGCATGGAGCCCACAGATGTTAGTGGACTCCACCTCAAATAGCAAGCTTTTGGGAGTGTGACGAGCCGCTGTGTTGCCTTTTTCTATAAATTGCGCTGCCATGAGTTTGGGTGGGAGAAGGCGTGAAAAAAAGAAGTGATTGCCGCCGCAGCACCGTGTGACAAAGCGCGGGATATTGGTTTTATCTATGAATGTGAGGCATGGCGAGAGCCGACGCGCCGAACGGAAGGGCCCCCGTACCCCCCCGAGTATGGTCGCCGGGCTCCCAAATCCGGTCACCAACCGGCACGACGAACCATATCGGGATTATGCGCGGCCTGGTGAGGCAGCCTCCCAAGGTGGTTAACCCCAGTTTGGGCCCCTGTACTATACCGCGGGCGGCCAGCGGCACCACCGTTTCTACAGGTCTCCCTGTTCGGCGCATCGCCCCGCGCCATCCACACTAGACTACGCCAAGACCCACTGGTCCCACTAGTGCTGCGACAACCACCACCTCTGCCCGGCTATGCACATGCTGACCCCTGAACACAATCCAACCGAGATTGAATTGCTATGGAGGGTTTTACGCAATAGTGCACGGTGGTACCTACCCGGTCGAAACTTGAGACAAATTTGTGCCACCAAGTTTCTACCACCAGTACATGTAACATGTTTTGTTTGTTGAAATTCGATTTTGATTATGAATACATTATGCATTTAGCGATCAAAACTAGCGAATTCGGACTTTTCAATGAAATTAATATAGGTAATTATTTTTAGGGTTATTGGTTTTAAAGATTGCGGAAATTTTCAAAATTTTAATATGGATATCGTTTTTGACGTTTTCCGGGTTGCTGATTACGAATGTATTAATAATTTTAATATCACAAACGGCAGACTCACAATTTTGTCAAAAATCAATATTGTTATTAATTTAGTAATCAAATATGGTGAATATACATAGGTATTTAAACTATCATGGTCACTCACATCAGTATCACAATAAACGGGATATTTACCATGTTTCATTGTTTTAAGTTTCCGATAATTCAGCGCTGTTGTAAGCACCATGATCACGGAGGAACTCGAGTAGTGGCGGTGAACAGAGAAAAAGATCTACCCTCTTTCGAGTTCTTTTACTACGCGTATCTGCACTACTATTGGTTTCACTCTCACAGCAAACTCGAACCCGATCTCAATCACGTTCACGACACACGATGCTTACTGTATCCACTCGCAATTTTGTTTTGGCTTGTTCCCGGTTGTTTTTGCAAAGACGGACCACTAGATGCCAGAGGTTTAGCAGTTGAAACGATTTCACGATTGAATTTTTTAAACTTTTTGATTTCAATCGCTTCCCTAACCAGTCTTGGTATATAGTGGCGTTCTGTTATAGTATATAAGTGGTGTTCACCGCCACTACTCCAGTTCCTCCGTGATCATGGTGCTTGCAACAGCGCTGACATATCGGAAACTCAAAACAATGAAACATGGTAAAGATCCCTTTTATTGTGATACAAATATGGTGAACATAAATTTTCAATAAAATCAATACTGGTATAGTTATTGAGATTTTACGCGTTGCAACTAGTTTCGCGGGAACCACGAGTATCAGCTAGTATTGTTATAAAATTGTACTTTACTTGTATTTATACATTTCATAAGAAAATATGTAATTTTAAAAAATTGTAATATAATAAATTCCAATTTCTTTGACAAAAATATCTGTAAATTCGCCATGGACTGGAAACTATTAAAAGGATATTGGTGCAGTGTTATTTGTTTGAATGTTTTGGTTAGCCTTGAAATATTACGTTTGTTAAATCATAAGTGACTGAGTAAAACCAAATATTTGACCAAAAGTAGCAAAAGGCCACGGTAACGACTTTCTATCAGGTAGGCCGTGAGCTTGTCTACCACCTTAGTGGTTTAAAAAATAACCAATATCCATGCGAGCGGAGCCACGGGCGCCAGCTAGTTTTTTATATTAGCGTGAGTTGATGTACCTTGAGAAATCTTCGTTCTAAAGAGACAAAATAAGGATTAAATAAATTTTGCAGAAAAAAAATAAAAACGAAAATCAATGTGACAACCCTTTTCTTTTTTTTCACGTGCGCAAAATCCCCATCGATACCCCCTCACCGGAGCCGGTGGACGAGGTTATGTCGGACTCGAACCGACCAAACGCCTGTCGCCGGTGGGTCGTTTCTGGTTGCCGAAGGTGAGGTTGACAGGCATCGGTTCATCGGTTCTGGGAGCTACGATGCCACAGACACACACCTACACAGACAAGACCATTCATCGCTATTGCGTCGGGGATTATGAAATAAAATGAAATTTTTTTTTTTTTTTTTTATACCGTGACCTAATGGACGTCTGTAACACCAGAGGAGTCACAGTCGCGCTGCCAACCCTGTAAGTACAGAGTTTCTGTGCCGTCAGCAGAAGACAAAGCAGGACAAGCCTTTAGTCTTCCCACTGACAGCACAAATTCTCCAGTGAGCTCTGGCTACCCTACTCACCGCTGGGAACACAACACGAAGTTATTATAACCGCGGTATTCTGTAGGGCGGAGGTACTACCCCAGTCGGACTGCTCAATCGGGCGGAAATACCGCCGTGTCCTACCTCCTTAAAAATACACTTTTTATAATTTTCTCGAACTGTCAGGTTATGTGAAAAACTGTTAATTCAGAAGTCTGAGCTTACGCATGTGTTCAACACGGACGATACGTATACTTGCTCGATAAACCTTAACAATGTTTTAAGAGTTTTGTGTAAACTCAAGGTAAAGTTACCGTAACCTGTTTGTTTATGTAAGCACCCTAATGTTTTTTGACCGAGTTGTCCATTGACGTGGGCTCCGCGATAACCTTTCTTTTTATTACACAAATATCATAACTATTATTTTAGAAAATGCTCATTGCTGAAAATGACTAACGTTCTGACTTTTATCTAAGTTTATTTATAACTAAATTATTTATTTATTTCAGACTTGTTTTATGAATAGGTTTTTTATTTTCATTTATTAACTAGTTTATATGAGAATTTTTAAAACATGACATCTAAAATCTCAGAAAATTCTGGTGTTTTTTTTTGTATATAGAATACGTTAATTACACTTCATCTTGCCTGATGGTAAGATGAAGGCAAGTTGTGTGTGATAATATTATTACGACAAAATAGAAGTATTTGAATAAATTCTCTATTTTTTTTAAATCTTTATTTATTTAGGAACTTTTGGCCAAAATAACCATGCCAGCTCCATCGTACCCTAAGTTTTCATTATTCAGATTACATAAAAGCTTTAAATATAGGCAGATAGAGTAAACGCAGCACACTAAATTATGTAGGTAGGCTACAAAACTTAGTATGCTAAGAAGCTATCAAGCTTTCGTACATCATTTTATAAACTATAATGGCAGCTTCAGACAGAGGATTGGCCAGAATACTATTGAAACTCCCAATATCCGTCGATCGTCTGTTAAATTCTTCCACTATAGCCGCTCTCAGTTCCCGAATAGATTCTTTAGAAATCGTTACTTGGCGCAATAAATATATAGAACAGATTTGTTTATCAATCACTAAAAACTGTTTATTTTCAAGTGAATCTATATATAGTATAGATAGATAGATAGATAAATAATTCTTTATTGTACACCAATAGATTTACAGTAGGACAAGTAGGTAGCATCTATACAGTTCGATGTACAATGGGCGGCCTTATCGCTGAAGCGATTTCTTCCAGGCAACCTTGGGATGGACAGTAATGTTATAACAACAAAAGATATGGTGTAGTTATCGACTAAACTTAAATAGATAGTGTATTAAAACAAAAGAAAGAGAGAAAAGTAAGTAAAATAAAATTAATATACGGCTTTATAAAAAAAATGTAAACATAAATACTGACATACAAATACATATACATGTATTAAATAAATATATACATAAAGTAGATAGATCATACTAATACGAAGGGAAAATAGTGAGTGAGCACAAATAATTAAATTGAGAGTCTCTTTTATTCAAAGTCAAAGTTGAAACAATTTATTGTGACAATGGATTACAATGTGATGTTGTATAAGGATATAAAGTATCTCCATTCTTCATTACGTCAAATATTATTATTACTTATTCTATCGGAGTTGATAGCCATTGCTGCGAGTTGACTTGTAAGTTGGATTGTACCATTTTGATACTTTATATAGAGTTTTATGCTTTGTATTACACTTCTTTGAGATGACGATGATGATTATATAGCTGCAGTAACGATTACAGATTAACATACAATCATTTCATTATTGGTTCTATAGATAAACACCTCAACAAAGTCTAGGGAACAAGAAGACCCCAATTATTTTTTTTCGTGTAAATCTTGTTTTGCAAATAACTGGCAGCAAATAAATAAAAATAGAATAAAGTAGATTACAGAGTTGTTCGAAATTTAAAAATAAATTTAAATAAGTAATGATTTTCGAATATGGAGGGAAAACTTTTAAAAGTGTTTGATTGTGCAGTTTCTCTGAGGCAAAATAAAAATTATTTTTTTTGATTGTAAATAACGTTTATTATCAATAATACGTCTTTTACGTATGGTTTGTGCATTTTTGTGACTGTAGTCATCATGTCACGTCGTCATTTAAGTCGCGAAGAGATGTTAAGGGCTGTTGGTATGCTGCAAGCTGGACGAACTCAACGCGACGTAGCGGATGCTGTCAACACCCAACCAAGCGTAATTTGCAGATTATGGGCACGCTACAGGTCTACAGGGGATGTTGCCGAACGTCACAGGGGACGAAATAGGGTTACTACCCCGCGACAAGATCGTTTCTTGCAAAATTCCGCAAGGCGGCAACCCACGATTACTGCTCGTCAGTTGGTCGCAGGCCTCCAGTCTCAGCATCAAGTGGTTATTAGCGATCAAACTGTCAGAACAAGACTACACGAAGCCAATCTTTATGCTCGCAGACCGCTTAGGGTTCCAGCTCTTCGACGTGGAAATCGAGGTCGTCGCTTATTGTGGGCTAACGCACATTTACAGTGGACCGACCATCAATGGGCACGGGTTCTGTTTTCCGACGAATCTTGCTTCGGTTTTCATCCTGATTCGAGAAGAGTGCGTATATGGCGAGTTCCTGGACGTCGGAGTCGTCTCCAGAATCCGCAAGAAGTTCATCCTTACCAAGGTGGAACAATCATGGTATGGGCTGGAATTCGCCTTGGTGGAAGGACCGACCTCGTTTGGATACGGGGCAATTTGAATGCAAACCAATACATTCAGGAGGTTATACACCCCATGGTAATCCCTCATTGACAGCAGTTCGGTCAAGATTTTATGTTCATGCAAGATAATGCACGGTCACACACCGCGAGGGTAGTGGTCAATGCGTTAAGCGAGCACAATATGACGACGTTGGAATGGCCTGCTCAGTCTGCCGACCTCAATCCCATAGAGCATGCCTGGGATTTGCTTGGGAGAAGAGCTTTCAGTGATTCTTTGGAAAATCTGAACACTGAAGAACAACTTTTTTTACACCTTCGCAGTGTATGGAGCCATATTCCACGGACGATGATTGACAATCTCATACTAAGTATGCCACGCCGTTGTCGAGCTGTTGCTAATGCTTTAGGAGGTCCTACAGATTATTAAAAACGTTTAAAGTACGGTTAATTACTGTATTTCTTACTACCTCGTTAATTTTGTGTCTAATCATAGAAGGTTGTAATACTCAATATTGGCACTATTCAATTCTTTCTTAAAAAAAAAAAAATATGGTATGAAAATGTTTTTATTAAAATTAAAATTAAAAACTGTATAAAAATACCCTTCTACTGATATAAAACACTCACTATTACAAGAAAGGGTTTTTAAATAAAAACTAGAAATGTCCTTGTTCCCTAGACTTTGTTGATGTGTGTATTACTGTATATTAATTCAACTTATGCGCTGGAATTCCATGACGCATTATAGGTTTAGTTTAATTTAATTTGTATATAGTTAGTATACATAATTAACCTGGTTGTAATTATTTTTTTACCCCACTTAGCCCACCTGATGGAAAGAGGTTACCGTGGCCTATGGACGTTTGTAACACCAGAGGAGTCATAGTTGCGCTGCCAACCCTGCAAGTACAGAGTTTCTGTGCCATCCGTGTAGAAGACAAAGCAGGTCAAGCCTTTAGTCTTTAAATACATAAAATAAACAAAATATTAGATACATTTGAATTTGGAATCTGTCATTTTTATGTTATTTTTCATTGTATTTTCTCATTTTGGCGCATTATTTTGCGATATCAAAATGGAGTTAATCGGGCTATTAATGAAACCTCCTCTATTTGTGACAGAAAAAGATCTGGCCGCCCATGTAGTGTTCGTAAGACCATTTAAAAAAAGTACTAATGCTGATTCTAGGAAATGGTGGCATTAATATAAACAAATACAATTTTTTGAAACGCTTGCTCTTAATTAACAGACAGATATGACGATGTTCTTTGTTTTTGTTGACAAAACTTTACTGCAATTCTCAATTCTCAATTCAGCTGGTACGGATTAAATGAGGAACTTGCTAAGCTTGGGGCGGGGCTACATCCTGTAGTTCTATTACTTTCTAATGTAATGCTTTTCACTCGCACGCATAGGAAGGGGTGGAACTTGATTGAGCATGCGCGAAGTTTTCACTTTAAGAGATTTTATCTCTCAAGTCTTATGGTCCCCTGGTAGTCGGGGCAGCGAAAATCAGCTATCGATTCGCGATAAGAAGCATGCGCAATACGGATTATCTCGTTTTAGTTTGCTATTATTGATTTTATTGTAATGGACTGCTGAGACGAGGTCTCGGGTTCGATCCCAGGTTTTACCATGGCACACACCAATGACTTTTCGATGCTTTTTGAAGTTATGTGTTTACTTAAAGCAGATCTATATGTGCCCGGTTAATGGTAATAGGCTCGCCACCTATTACTTTGGGACGTAAACATAAACTGGGGTAATTTGGGTGCTAGCACCTCTGCCTACCCCTTCGGGGATATAGGTGTGAGTTCATGTTTATGTTATGTTATTTATTTATTTTTCCTTTGTAAACACTGAACAAACACAAACACCACTAATTTACACACACTTAAACTCAAGAGCCCAAATCCGTTATTCAGATTGGTCTATTCATCTCATCACTCATCTCGAGTTGCAGGTTGGCTTGGGCCCTAAATTTGTTGGTAGCGCTCTGTATACTCATCACCTTTGCCTGGGTGTTTCTATTTACTCTAAATCCAATACGTGGTACTAGTTGCAATGATGGTTTCTCGATTACTTAACCAAGTTTAAATTGAATTAACACTGTGTATATTCGTCGGCAAAGTTCAACTTTAAATCATTGATGTTGGGTACGTACTATATAGGTAGTATTCCTGCACATATACAAGGCAAAAAAATATTCATTGAAACTGATCTACATACATACATAACATAAACTCACGCTTATATTCCCCGAAGGGGTAGGCAGAGGTGCTAGCACGCACATTTCCCCTGTTTATGTTTAGGTCCCGATGTAATAGGTGGTGAGCCTATTGCCATCAACCGGGCACTTATAAACCTGCGATAAATACACACATAACTTCGAAACGCATCGAAAAGTCATTGGTATGTGCCATGGTAAAACCTGGGATCGAACCCGAGACCTCGTCTCGGCAATCCATTACTCATGCCACTAGGCTACTGCTGGTCTACAACATGAGCATATTATAATATGTTTCTTGTACATAAAGAAAGCTACACGTTGAAGTTGAGGCTCTAAATGCGAAATGTGTGTAGTCTAGTCTAAGTCTGTCCATAGTTACTATATTTTATTTAGATTTCTATCTGCATTTAGATCTATCTTCATTTTATTTATTTTACAATTTAGAAAAACTTAAGGCTACTATTTGGAGAGAGGGATAAAAATTGTGAGTATATGATAGCCAGTTTTTTTATTTTTTATACCACTTAGGTGGCAGACAAGCACACCGCCCATCTGATGGAAAGTGGTTACCGTGACCCATGGACGTTTGTAACACCAGAGGAGTCACAGTCGCGCTACGAACCCTGTAAGTACAGAGTTTCTGTGCCATCAGTGTAGAGGACAAAGCAGGACAAGCCTTTAGTCTTCCCACTGACAGCACAGTGAGCTCTGGCTACCCTACTCACCGCTGGGAACACAACATAAAGTTATTATAGCCGCGGTATTCTGTAGGGCGGAGGTACTTCCCCAGTCGGACTGCCCAATTGGGCGGAAATACCGCCATGTCCTACCTCCTAATAAAAACCTGCTAGTTGCAAGTTTTCATTCATAGCAAAATTATAAGTAATAAATTATATTATATGGTAAGTACCAACACGACATTGTTAAAGAAAAAAAATCACATTATTCACATCACGATACTGCTAAATATTATAAGAAGTAATCATTGCACAACGTCTTCCTTAAATTAGCAACACTCGTGCTAAATAAATCAATATCATACATAACAAACTCTCGGCTATATACGAAGGGGTAGGCAGAGGTGCTAGCCCCTACATTTCGCCAGTTTATGTTTAGGTCCCAATGGCGAGCCCATTGCCATTAACCGGGCTCTTACAAACCTTCGATAAATACACACATAACTTCGAAAAGCATCGAATAGTCATTGGTGTGTGCCTTGGTAAAACCTGGGATCGAACCCGAGATCTCGTCTCAGCAGTCCATTACCCATACCACTAGGCCACCACGGTTATTATATATAAATCAATATCAATACTCGTTAATATCCGGTGTACGTATGCCATTCTCTGATCATATATGCATTCTGTTTATAGCTAGTGTGACAGATAGGAACATGCATTGTACCATATTGTATGCAAATTAAATAAATAAATGAAAGGTGAAACGCAATTTTGGGCTACGAAATTGGATATTTTCCTGTACTTGTAATTAAAATAAATTATTTGAGGCTAATTTTTTCGTGGCTCACGGTAGAATGTGCTGTGTCGAAACAATATTTCAGTACCTTTAATGTAACCATGTTCTTTGGAAATAAAAGAGCGGTAATTTATTGATTTTATTTATTTTTAATCATCCACCGAACTTATAATGGGAAATTATTTGATTAATAAATACTATGACGTCCCAATTAAAAAATTCATACAAGTTTTCTCGTAAGTTACAATATTGACATTGAGTAAAAAGTAACTAATTTGACTTGTCAGTCTAATACCCAAATCATACTTGACTCATTAAGATTCTATCAATAAACAAATTAACCAAACACTAAACATTGAAAACTCCTATCTACAAACAAGTCTCAGATCAATCTGCCGGCTTGCAGGTGCGATAAAAAGTTCTATTCACTAATAACGACTATAGAATTATATTGGGGTGTGAATTACTACCCTTTGCGCGCACATCTACTAGGGTATCATAAGCACCGCAGTGTTCAAACTTCAATGTCTCATTCATAAACAGAGGGGTTCTCACCCCACATGGAGGCGTGACTTCGAGGGGTGCAATGTCCGCACCCCACTCACACCCTGTGGCGGTGGTAGAATAACTTGTATTATGAAACCACCTACCTAATTATGCTCTCCTAGTACACTTGCGGATATTGGCGGCACGTTGCTAAGATTCTTTTACCAGTTGGCAATAAAAATATTTTACAGATGCCTGAACTTTATGACCTCCCTTTACATTATTGATAGGTTATGTTCATTGAAAAAGTAACGTTTCAGTTCTCCTTCTTGTTTAAACATGAACCGGGTTTTATATTGTTTTTATTTAATTTTCTAATAAGACTACTAATTCCCTTCTTCAAACAGCGCGGAATCGGGACTCAACGGATCAAGAATAACACGAAATATAAAATTATGGTAAGCTTGCATAAATATGCATAGAGCTGAAAATATCAAAATTCTCATCGATTGGACTTGGTGATATCGCAATTTCAAAATTGGTATATTTTGCTCTATTAATATAGGGTTTATGTCCTAGGGACCTATTTGCAGCTCAGTTGGTACAATGAGAATTAATGCACTTCCTTATAGAAACTTAGGTATAAATAGATCTGTGTGTGTGATATATTATGGTCGGCAGCGCGAGTGTGACACCCCTGGTGTTGCATACGTCCATAGGCCACGGTAACCGCTTCCCATCAGGTGGGCCGTGTGCTTGTCTGCCAACTAAGTGGTATAAAAAAAAAAAAACTGTCTGTGTTTTAAAAAGTATTTTTAATGGGAATGTGAAACAAAACAAATAACGATTTCTTTATGTGATAGAAAATAATTGAGCAGTCCGACTATGGAAGTACCTCCGCCCTACAGAATATCACGGTTATAATAACTTCGTGCTGTGTTCCTGGCGGTGAGTAGAGTAGCCAAGTGTTTGAGACCATGGTGACCACTAGTCACCGGGGGGGGGGGGTATGCTTATTTGATACTTCAACTTAGTGGCTGAAACACGTACAAGGTGTATAATTGAAATGTTGCATGTATAGACAGTACCAAATATTTGCACACCTTGAAGAGGTTGTAGTACAGCGGACCTATACATTTAATGAAAATGTATTTTTTGCTAACTTTCTGTAACCTGTGTTATGCAAATAAAACATTTGATTTTGATTTTGATTGATTTTGATTTTGAAAAGGGTCAGTAAGGGCAGGTGCCTCAACCGTTATAGTAACAGCAAATTGTTCTTACGAGGCTATCTATAACTTTTAACTACATACAAGGATTTCGAAAAATCCTAAAGTAAGTAAAAACAATGACGAATGTGCATTTTTTTTATCCATCAATCCTATTTCATATGGGGATAAAAATACTAATAGACTATTTAAGATATGAGTACTGGTAATGACATAACATTACATAACAGAACATAAACTCACGCCTATATCCCCGAAGGGGTAGGCAGAGGAGCTAGCACCCACATTTCACCAGTTTATATTTAGGTCTCAATGTAAAAGGTGGCGAGCCTGTTGCCATTAACCGGGCACTTAAATAAACCTGCGATAAATACACACATACCTTCGAAAAGCATCGAAAAGTCATTGGTGTGTGCCATGGCAATGGTAATGACAGGAATCACCAAAAACATTTAACATATATTTTGTGCGGAAAAAAACAGAAATTCTACTCTATAACAACAATATTTATCAATATTTATTTAAGGTTTATAAGTGCCCGGTTAACGACAATAGGCTCGCCACCTATTACATTGGGACCTAAACATAAACTGGCGAAATGTGGGTGTTAGCACCTCTGTCTACCCCTTCGGGACTATAGGCGTGAGTTTATGTTATGTTAAATATCAATATTACTATTTACTACTAATGTAGGATAACAATGTACGGGTAGATGTTAATGTGGTACTACTGCCACAGTACACTACAGATTTTTTTTAATACCTAATCTAAGACAAGCCAATTTGACTTCACCTCTCCTGATGGTAGACTAAAGGCAAAGTCTTGGGCAAGACGGTCACCATTATAGACACGTAGTATGTTGCAATGGTGGCACTCAGCTTGACGGCCTCATCAGATGTTTTTTCACGCGCCGCTTAAAGGACCCGGGACTGTAGGAAGAAGGTAACACGTGAGCTGGTAAATGTCTTGATCAGATATTCTGCACCGTATGCGGATGATATTTAAACCGTGCACGTGTTGCCCTGTGATGGTAAATTAAAGTATTTTTTATACAAGTTAGGTGGCAGACAAGCACACGGCCCACCTGATGGAAAGTGGTTACCGTGACCTATGAACGTGCGGAACACCAGTGGAGTCACATCGGTACTCCCGACCCTGTAAGAACAGAGATTTTATGTGCCCTCAGTGCGCTGCCAACCCTGTAAGCACAAGTTTCTGTGCCGTCAGTGTAAAAGACAAAGCAGGACAAGCCTTTGGTCTTCCCACTGACAGCACAAAATCTCTCCAGTGAGCCCTAGCTACCCCACTCATTGCCAGGAACGCAACACGAGGTTATTATAGCCGTGGTGTGGTATTCTGTAGGGTGGAGGTACTTCCCCAGTCGGACTGCTCAATTCGGACGGGAATACCGTCGTGTCCTGCCTCCTCAATAATTAATAATATGAGAACAATTTTGTAAGTATTTACATGATCTACAACTTTATCTAACGTGTTTTAGCGATAGCACTTGCTGTTAACGAGGAAAATGCGAGAATACAATATTTTAGAGAGATTATTATATATTATTCAGATTATATTATTTTATTTGAGAATACAATTTACCTTTGACCTTGAATAAAAAAATGCAAAATCTAATCAATGAGGACTTTTGATATTTCTTGTATTATGGTGTATTAACGATCCCCACTACTTTTAATCTCTATATAATATATGCAAGCTCAAATCTTTATTTGGTTTGGATTATTTCTAATAGGTCTACGAATTCCCTTCTTCCGAACAGCGCGGAATCGGGACTCGTCGCATCGAGAATAACATTCTCGTCCCGTCTTGCTACTAGGATAGCATCAAAATGGAAGAGGTTGAACATTGCTTTCTCGTTTACACAAGGGTACTTACTTTCCCAATGCTTTTATCCTATGGGGCGGGACAGGGCGGTACAGGGCGGTAACAATATTCTATCCCCAAACTACCAGTATGTCAGTCACGAGAGGGAATATATCAAAACTTTGTCCAAGTTTAGAATCAGAACTAAGTTTACTTTTTTAATGAACAGACCGGCTGAGATTTCGTAAAAACTTTTACGCACACAGATGGTATGTGAAAGCGTTAAACTCTGTGTATTCCGTGACAGGTCTGCATGAAAAGCTCGTATGACGCTCAAACAATATTATAAGGTGAATAAAATTCACATATATATTAAGTAGGTCGGTATTGACACGACACATATACAACGTGACAGTAGAAGATCGATAATGAAACGGTAATTTTTAAAACATTAACAGCCAAAGTTCTGGTTGCATATTCGGCATACACCGACCACAAGGTAATAATTAAATTTTTGTTAAATGTAAGCTTAGAGCCACTAATTCCATTTACTGAATTACTTACATTAAAGTATCATGACTTAATCTATACTACAAAAAGCCCGGACATTAGAGCAGATATTTTTGTGAATTCCAATACCACTGTCGAAAATTTCTTAAATCGTAAGAAAATGTTGAAGCCATGGATTATTCCGGGCCTCATTTGATGCATGAAACATAGAGATCACATGCACAAACAACTCAAAAATAGACGGAAAAATTGCAAATTGCAACAGCACTCAAAAAGAGCAGGAGAGAGTTTGAGAGCAAAATAACAAAAATCTATGGCAGGCTACTAACAAAATCTCTGGCAGATCTGTTAACAACGTCAATCTGTCCGATTTGCTATCGCTCGCACCTTTCTCCAGTCAATCAATTTAACAATTATAACTCGCGGAAAGCATAAAAAGGCACAGAAGGGGTAACCTTTATACCTATATACATTACGGGCTAGCCTTAACACGCCATCACTTCATGGTGAGGAATAAGTTAGCAAGGTGTTGAATTCTCTGCGATGAGGTTGTACTGCCAAGTGGAATAATATATCAGTCCATAAAATAAAATAAAAGAACAGTTATCCCTCTGATGACGCATATCTGCAATCTAACGCTTTCATTTGGTATATTTCCCAGAATATTTGAAAAGGCTCTTATACAACTGGAGACAGAGACCAAATAACCAACTACGGTACGTTGTAGATTTTTCTTTTCTATCCAAAATACTCAAACGACTCATGAATTTTACACCAACAAAAAATCCTAGCACCGTCTCAATACGGACTCATGCGGGCCGATTGACTAGTGACGCAGTGCATGAACTAATTAATAACATGTGAGAAAAACGGACGAGGGTCAAAAGGTCTTAAGTAGCTTCCTTCCCTCTGCTAAAGCCTTAGATAATGTATCTGTTCCTATCCGTTTAGAGAGGATGGAGCACATTAGAATAAGGGGGTATAACTTTAATTATTTGTAGATTACCTCAGTAGCCGTGTACAGAGCGTTAAGATAGATGGTCACATTAGTAGATGGTAACATCTGCAATCTAACGCTTTCTTTTGGTAATTTCCCAGAATATTCATGAAGGTCCTTATGCAGGCTGGAGACGGAGACCAAGTCATCAACTACGGCCCGTTACTGTTTTACCTCCTCTATCTAAAATACTCGAGCGACTCATGAACTCCACACTAACAAGTTACAACAAAAAACCAAAATCCTATCACCGTCTCAATACGTGTTCACGCGGGCCGATTGACTAGTGATGCAGTTCATGATCTAATTAATAACATGTAAGAAAAACGGATTAGGGTCAAAAGGTATTGAGTGTCTTCCTAGACTTTGCTAAAGCCTTAGATAATGTCTATCCGTTTAGAGAAGATGGAGCACATTAGAATAAGGGGGAACAATTTTAATTATTTGTAGATTTCCTCAGTAGCCGTGTACAGAGCGTTAAGATAGATGGTCACATTAGTAAAGAATTGCCAGTCGCCCTTGGAGTACTTCAGGGGAGTGTTATTTCTCCAACTCTTTTCCTCATCTATAATAACGATCTGTGCACGATAAATCTACCAAAATGTAACATATTATACACCTTCGCTGATGCTACTGCACTCGTATTTTTCACTCCAATTTGTGTGTTAAGTGTATTCAGTTACGCTTGCCCGCGACCAAATGGCTAACAAATAACTTAGGAAATAAATATCTAAAAAAGACAATCAACTTCACGCTTTGTCCTTTTGAAACCTCACAGAAGTGTTGTACGAGAAGTGCAAGCGTTTTAAGTCTGTTAACCGTCATAACAAAATAGCACTCTTTACTAAATTACAACACAACTGCACCGTTAAATAAGACGCGATTTTAAGCCTGTTTAGTAAACATTTCGTATTATAGCGATTCGCACACACACACACATACACATACATACACATACATACACACACAATTGAATAATTTATTTTGTTGTATTAGAATCTAGATCGCTTTCATTGGTACCTACAGTCTTACCTACTTACATCGCTACTATTGTACTGCACTAGAAGTCTTAATTGGTGTGTACTAGCTTGAAATACAAGCTTTTCCTTATCAGTCTACCACGTAAAAAAACTATATGATATCATAGAATAAGTCAACTCTAATTGCATATTTCAAATATGTAGGGAGAAAATAAAAGTATATATTGAAAAAATCAATGTTTAAACTCTGCCGCGTTTCTGAGATAAAAGAAGGGTTAAAAATCTTTGGAAGAGCTATTCCACTGTGAAAACAGAAAATTAATGTTTAAACTCCACCGTGTTTCTGACATCCTAGTACACTACTTTTCTGCGTTGCGATGTAACGACTAACGAGTCACGATGTAGCGCTGGTGATTTTAGTAAAAAATGAAATAAAACGGTGCACTTGACGGTGTTATTTGACTTTATATCTTTATTATAATTCATACAAACAATACGGCATCGAAACTAAATCTGTCTGAAATTTTAATACAATTTATTAAATTGTGATTTGAGTAGGTAGGTAGGACACGGCGGTATTTCCGCCCAATTGAGCAGTCTGACTGGGGAAGTACCTCCGCCCTACAGAATACCGCGGCTATAATAACTTCGTGTTGTATTCCCAGCGGTGAGTAGGGTAGCCAGAGTTCACTGGAGAATTTGTGCTGTCAGTGGGAAGACTAAAGGCTTGCCCTGCTTTGTCTTCTACACTGACGGCATAGAAACTCTGTACTTACAGGGTTGGCAGCGCGACTGTGATTCCTCTGGTGTTACAAACGTCCATAGGCCACGGTAACCATTTTCCATCAGGTGGGCCGTGAGCTTGTCTGCCACCTAAGCAGTTTTTTTTTACATATAGAACACGTCAATTAGACTTCGCCTTGCCCGATGGTAAGCTGAAGGCAAAGTTTTAGAAAAGAGGGTCACCATTACTTACACATACCGTGTGACAATGGTGGCACTCAGCTTGACGGTCACATCATATGCTTTTTCAAGCCCCGCTTAAAGGACCCGGGACTGTAGAAAGAGGGAAACACGTGAGCTGGTAATGAATTCCAGGCCTTAATGGTGCGACAGAGAAAAGTGTCACCGAACCGCTTGGTTCTTGATCGGATGTTCTGCACCGTGTGCGGGTGATATCAAAGACCTGCACGTGTTGTCCTGTGTAGGAAAGGGGAGGGTGGGACTAATTGGAAGAGCTCATCAGAACACCCACCATGGTACAGATGGTAAAATACAGCCATGGACGCAATATCTCTATGCATCTGTAAAGGTTCTAGGGTGTTCGTGATCTCGGAATTCCTAATGATGCGGACCGCACGTCGCTGCAACCTGTTGAGAGCATCTAGTAAGTACTTTGCTGAACCATCCCAGAGATACGAGCAGTATTCCACACCGGAGCGAATTTGTGTCTTGTATAGAAGACACCGCTGCTCCGGCATGAAAAATCGTCTCACTCTGTTCAGGACTCCGAGTTTTCGTGAGGCTATTTTGATGATAACAATAACAATATTGTATTATATACCTAATGTTAAAAGTTAATTGTTAAATAATGTCAAAGTCACAAGACAATTATATTGATGGATTCTATTTCAGTCAGCTGTTGGGTTTATTAGACACAAACCCACCAGCAATTTTACATGATACAACTTAGTAATATCGCGATAAATTTAATACTAATGTTGCATTAATATTGTAATTATAAATTATTATGCCTTACATTCGGCTAATAAAGATACATCTTCGGGTTCACACACAAAAATACCATTAAATATAACTATTAACGAGTCAAGCTGATATAATAACTTATTAACACTGACTATTCTCTCAAACAACGCTGAATCGGAACTCGTTGGCTCGAGAATACTCTCCTCGACCGTCCAACTACTAGGATAGCATAAACATGTGAGAGGTTGAACGTTGGTTTCTCGTCCACTCTAGGGAACTTTTCACCCTTATGAGGCGTGACCTTATGGGCGGGACAGGGCGGTTCAATATATCTATTCATTGCCTACAAGGATGAAATTTATTCCAAGACTTAAATGAAACTCAGTAAGGTTGGTTATTGCTTTATGACTTTGTTCTCTTAAAAGACAAGTCTTTCAATGTAACAAACTACTTTTTGTGAACTTTAATAAAGATGGCTTTTGCAATGAACCATCAAATGGAATGTTGTTTTCCAGTGGCAACAGTTTGATCATTTTTGTATATTGATGAAGCCATATGTAGGTGTCTAGAGTAAAGAAATATAGGTACCTACACTTGGTATTTAACATTGGTTGACACGTGTATGTCTACAATTGATTAGACGGCATGTGGTTTTCGTCGGTCCGAGTTTGATATAAACGGAGCGCGGGTTGCTCTAGCCCATTCCCCCACCCCAATATGTTAGGATTCGAGATAGAATGCGATTTTCATCGGTCCGAATCTGACATAAATACTCGTTTCTGATGGCTGGTGGGGGTGGCATCCGATGGAATACACAAAAAAAAAGTTGGAATGAAGTGGCGAGTAGAGCCGCAGGCAAAAGCTGGGTACAGATAAAATTAACATGTTTTCCGTATTTTTAAGAACAGAAAGACATGAGCTATTAGCACCCTAAATAAATATATTCCTAAAAACCCTTGACCACATTGAATCCCCCTAAATTTGGAAGGAAAATCCTCAATTCGTAAGGAAAATCCTCAATTTGGCATCACTTTTCAAATACTACACTTTACCACTATCAATCGATATTAGTGTCACTACAACCGAGGTGATAGGTAAGCGGAAAAAAGCACGTATGTGTGTAGAATCACATACACACCAGAATCTCATTGCAAATGGAAAAAAAAAGTAAAATTGTTAAGTGGTGCAATACTGGGGCAATTGAACGAAACCATCTGGATACTTTTTCATACCTAGATATTATTTATGGATGTTGACTACATTTTTTACTCTCTAAAAATGACCATCTTATAATAAAATAAGACGCTGCTTTAGTGAAATATTCTTACTACAAATTGTTTTAAAGATATTTGATTTCCAAAATTATATTTCTTGAGACACTCGAAGGACACTTAAATTCATTGTTATTATTTATAATCATCATTATACCTGCTAGCAAAATGCGTTAGCATTTCTAAATAACGACGTCATGCGCATGTAGCACGTAGTCCAAATGTATGGAGTGCAAGAGAATTCGCATTCATCTCGGTCTGCGTTGCGTTTACATCAATCAATCAATCAATTAGCCCAGCGCAGTCCACTGCTGGACATAGGCCCCTCCCAATGTGCGCCATTTTCTCCGATTCTCCGCCTTCCGCATCCAGTCTGTCCCAGCCACCTTTTTCAGGTCGTCCGTCCATCTGGCTAGGTGGCGTCCTACCTTTCGTTTACCTTCTCGCGGTCTCCACTCTAGGACTCGTTTGCTCCAACTGCCATCGGTCCTTCGACAAACGTGGCCAGCCCACTGCCACTTCAACTTGCTTATTCTGTGGCCTATGTCGGTAACTTTAGTTTTCTGTCGGATAACCTCGTTCCGAATTCTATCCTTCAGAGAAACTCCAAGCATAGCTCGCTCCATAGCCCGCTGCGCGACTTTTAAGCTATGGACCAGCCCCACTGTAAGTGTCCACGTTTCGGCACCATAAGTCATAACAGTTAGGACGCACTGTTCAAAGACCTTTGTTTTACATAGGAACAACATATTAAAAACCAGCTATACCGATGTACTATTCTATTCAAAGTATGTGCTATATTTAACCTGGAAATGCACATGTAAAACCATTAAGCACTAATAGTTTAAAAAATAAAATCTACAGATTTATGTCTCCCGCATATTTGCTACGAAAATACGTATCACATATGTCTGCTACGTAGATACGTAGCATGAGAATGTCCAGTTTAGAACTGCAGCATGCGAATGTTCTCCATAGCTGGCACGAAATATTGTCGACACTAAGACTCGACAAGTCAGAACTATGAATAGTTTTGATTGTTTACTTTAGTCACATGACGGAGATTTCTACCGTTGCGTCACTTTCAAACAAATATACAAAATATTAAAAGAATTGAACCTGAGCTGTAGGACAGTCGGTACAGCCGCGCAAGCATTAGAGATAGCTCCGCTGCATATTTATGGAGAATCACCGCTGGAAAATCATGGTGGGCAGTGTCCGCGGCTGCATACAACAATCAAAGACACGGGAGTGGGCCGCAAAGAGATTTACTAGTATATGGGTTTTCTCTTACGGCGCGGGCGCTATAATTGGCACCTTGGAACAGACCAGGCAGTGGTCGGAATTGTATAAAGCGGCTTGTATCGAAACACAGTACTGGTGTGGGTGAATCATCAGTAGAAGGTCTAGCAGAGACAGTGCTAGGCCCGACCTTCGTGATATCCTAGTGTCATGCGCCAGAGCAAATTCGTGGGCGGCTCTTTCCGTATGGTCTGTTTTGGCTGGGCCCAACCAGATTCCGTGGTGGGCGTTAAAGTCCCCCAAAAATACCAGTTCGGCGTTCAGAAACCGATCCTGCGAATTATCTGCCGCCTGACTCAGATATTCAAGGAGTCGAGTTGTTGCGGCATCTCCTGTATGGGAACGGTAGACGCACACATAGATCTGCCTCGTAGAGCCATGGTCTACGTTAGAAGAATAAAGAAGGATGGGTCCTCTAGGCAGCACAAACGGCACAACAAACATCTGCCCTAACAAACACGCACACCTGGTTGAAGGCGTTGAGATTTGCATGGAGCCCACAGATGTTAATGGACTCCACTTCAAATAGCAAACTGGTGGGAGTTTGAAGAGCCGCTGTGTTGCCCAATTCTCTATAGTCTTATATGGCAGCGCCATGATAAAGGTGAAAAGGGCGTGAAAAAAGACGCGATTGTCTCAGCACTGTGTGACAAAGTGCAAAATATTGGTTTTGTCTATGATTATATAAAAAAAATATGATTATATAAAAAACCGCGGTAGCCTAGTGATAAGAGTAATGGACTGCTGAGACGGGATTTCCACAGTCGTGTTAAAGAGTATTGGTCAGGAATAGTTATTTTATTCAATGCGCGGTAATCTTAGTATAAAGGACATGCGTCTTAAGATACCTCTGCCTACCCTGTCGTTACTTACTTATATCTAGACTTTTAGATACAGATAGGTAACCAGAATGGTTTCTGTTATACATAGGTTACACTAAAAGTTTCCGGAACTGGCCACTTACATAAACAATATTTAAAAATTTATTACAACATTTGAAAATAGAACTCTTTGGCTGTAGAATACAGTTTGTTTCATCTGACTGACTTTTGTTTTTACCTTGTGGCGCCATTTAAAAAATTGTGTGTCTGCATCAACATGGATTTAACTCGGGAAAATTTTCGTAGTATGATTTTCTACGATTTTAAGTGTAATTTGACGGCTCAACAGAGCATCGCTCGGCTTGAAACAGCTTTTGGCGATGAAGCTCCATGCAAGACGACTGTTTATAGCTGGTTTGCAGAATTCAAGCGTGGTCGTATCAATCTCAGTGACGAATCTCGCGATGGTCGGCCGTCCACCGCTGTGACCAACAAAAACATCGATGCTGTGCGCCGTATGATTGAAACAGACAGGCATGTGACCTACCATGAAATTCGCGCATCCTTAGAAATAGGCATGAGTCAAATACAATCAATCCTACACCAACATTTGGGTGTGAGAAAGCTGTGCTCGCGGTGGATCCCACATAACTTGACCGAGGATCAAAAAACGGACCGCGTCACTTGGTGCAGTGCCATGCTTACCAGATTCAACGAAGGTGCGTCAAATTTGGTGTGGGACATAGTAACAGGTGACGAAACATGGATTTATTGCTACGATCCCAAAACAAAGCAGCAATCGAGCGTATGGGTCTTTCAAGATGAGCCGAAACCAACCAAAGTAGCGCGCGTGAAAAGTGCATCTAAGCGGATGATTGCTTCTTTTTTTAATAAAACTGGACACGTGGCTACTGTTGCTTTAGAAAATCGTCGTACTGTGAATAGTGACTGGTACACAACCATTTGTTTGCCGGAAGTTATTGACGAACTCCGTAAAAATAACCGTAAACGCCGTATCATCCTGCACCACGACAATGCTAGTTCTCACACGGCCAGACAGACAAACGACTTTTTGAAGGCGAAAAATGTAGAACTCATGAGTCATCCTGCATACAGTCCCGACCTGGCACCTTGTGACTTTTATCTGTTCCCAAAAATTAAGAACCAATTACGCGGCCAACGATTTTTATCGCCAGAAGAGGCTGTCGAGGAGTATGAATAACACGTTTCAGAGGTCACCACAGAGGAGTGGCACAAAAGTTTTCAAAACTGGTTTGATCGAATGAAAAAGTGCATAGACGCCAAGGGAGATTATTTTGAAAAACAATAAATTAATTTTGTACCTTTAATAGTATTTTTTCATATTCATTCCGGAAACTTATAGTGCGCCCCACGTATAGGTATATAGATATAAGCGCGTGCGCTGCGCCCCACGCGACAACCTTATAGGCATTAAACAGTGTATCGCTAACCCGTGTTTGATTAGCACGTCTCACCCGCATTGCCCGCAAACTTAACAGTTTCCTTTTTCATCGTAATAGTATTTCTGTCTATGGTATATACCCTGACGGTATAAAATTATATATTGTACACCCCACTGGTCTACTGACGTCTAGTTTAAAATACTTTGCGAAGGTATACTCGTATTGGTAACGAAACCATAAAGCGATTCAAACAATGGCTACGCTGCCCTCTTTTGAGGTAAATGATAATGTTCCGAAGAATTTAACTGCAGCCTCCACATTCTGCACATTTTGCAGTAGGATGAAAATAAAATCTAGTTAAAAACATACGCTACTAAAATAGTTCATCAAGTTAATCACATGATTTGGATTACATGCATCGTAAAGCAAAACTAAAATGCAACTCCCTGCAGTTGGCGCTTGTGTGCTACAATGTATGCAATAAAATAAATAAAATTATTGACAGATGACACTATTATGAAAAAGCGAAAAATAAATATAAAATATAAGTAATTCTAATTCAAATAATAATAATGATTTATTAATCAAGAATTGAATTGAAGTATGTCAACTGAGTTGGTTTATAAACAAATAAGTGTACTACTTTTATAATTTACTTGAGGTAAAATTGCGGCGATTCGCTGCATAAGCCATTAATAAAAGAAAGAAAAAGTGTACTCAGGATAATTCAGCCTTAAAAGGATAGGACAATACCGATTTATTTCTTTGGATTCCTATTCAGTTCTGAGTAACCAAGAAACAATAAGCAACAGTACTAGTGCAACGCGGGGGCGTCGCTTCGGTCCCTCGCGTTGCTAGGATGCGAAGACGCAAGCGCCGGCACTGTCAATTTTGTTTATAGGTTACTTTTCAGTTTTTATAATTTTATCGTGTACATTGTGTAGTTTTTAAGTTTTCAAGTGCTATAGTGTGTATTTTAATGCAAAAAGACTGTAATAGCGAAGCGGAAATATGTGCAAGTCAACTTGTACAATGCCCAGATTGTTCTCAAGCCCGTTTTTTTAAAGGTAAGCGAGGTTTAAAAGTGCATTTTGGGAAAGTACACAAATCCCAAAATGCACCTTCAATCCAAACAACCCCTACCGCTGTCACCCAAATTCCCTTTTGGCAAACATTATCCAAATTTAAAAATTCGGTTCCAATTTTAAAGGGAGTTCCTCGTGGTTCTAGGCCATCCGTTGCACTGAACCTTACCCGGTGTATAGCCGTGGTAGTCCGGGAGAACTCTCAAAGCGCTTGGGAACAATTACTCACCTTCCCTTATAGGATTCTACATGTTGCGAAAGACCAGGCCACCAAAAAATCGCTAACTACACAAATAAAAGAGAACTGCTCTCTATCTCATACTTTTGATCCAAAATTCACAACCTTCCATAAAAATTCTATTTACCACTATGTAGAGTCCAAGTTAAGAGAAGGTGACATTAGAGGAGCTGCAAGGCTTTTATTCAGCAGTGATGTGATAGCGCCATGCTCGCCAGATACTCTGGCAGATTTGCAAAGCAAGCACCCATCACCTGCTGATAACCTTTCCATCCCTGAGCCTCTGGAGCCAGACGCTGATTGTCTCAGCGTTTCAGCCAAGGACGTGATAGCAGCCGTTGGCTATTTCCGGAGTGGGTCTGCCGGCGGCCTCGATGGCCTTACCCCTCAGCACCTCAAGGACCTTACCGGTGTAAGCGTCGGAGAAGCTGGCGACGCACTCTTGAAAGAACTAACGGCCTTAATTAACCTTATGTTGTCCGGCAATGTAGACGAGGGCATCATTGATTTACTGTACGGCGCTAATCTCTGCGCCTTGCGTAAAAAAGATGGTGGCATTCGTCCCATTGCCGTAGGCTGTACATACAGGCGAATAGCAGCCAAGCTGTGTTGTAGAGCATATAGAGACTCTCTCACAGATAAATTCCAGCCCCTCCAACTCGGCTTCGGCTCCAAAGGGGGCTGTGAGGCTGCTGCACATGCCTTATCTACGTTCCTTGGCTGCAGTGGAGGTGAGGTTATCCTCAAAGTTGACTTGAGGAATGCCTTTAACTCTGTTAATAGGGACACTCTGTTGACACAGGCCAAATTGGAAACCCCCAATTTTTTTTAAATTTCTCTGTCAGTGCTATAGGCATCCTTCTAACTTACTTTATAAGAAAAATATTTTAAATTCAGCAGTAGGATGTCAACAAGGTGATCCTCTTGGGCCAGTCATTTTCAGCCTGGCTATTCACCCTATAATTCAGCGACTAAATTCCAAATTTAACGTTTGGTATCTAGATGATGGTACTCTCGGAGGCGATGTAGAAACAGTATTAAAAGATTTGGCGTTTCTAAAAGAAGAATTTAGTTCAATCGGCCTAGAACTAAATCCCACCAAATGTGAAATTTTTCTCAGTGATCAAATTGACAATCTTCCGGTTCTCTCAAAATTCAATGCTTTGGCTCCAAATTTAAAAGTATTACAAAAAAGTTCTCTCCGCCTCCTTGGGTCGCCAATTCTTGAAGATGCTTACGAGTCTTTTGTGGAAGAGAAAATAATTTTTTTTTGTGATGTTTCGGAGCGATTGTACCAAATTAATATACATTCAGCTTTCACCATTATTCGGCATTGTCTTTTCGTACCAAAATTTACACATGCTCTGCGTTCAAGTCAACTTTTTAAATTTTTGGAACTTTTAGGTCAAGTGGATAAAGTGCTGCAAGACACTCTATGCAAAATTATAAATATAAATGTGAACGATCGAGTGTGGCTTCAGGCGTCCCTTCCAGTTCGTCTCGGGGGCCTCGGCGTTCGCAAAATTGCAGATGTAAGTAAGCCAGCATTTTTGTCGTCAGTCCATGGCACTGAAGAATTAGTCAGGAAAATTCTATCTCCTTCACTGATTAATTCGGATGTGCCAGGTAAGGCCGAAGCTGTAAATACTTGGAAAATGACTTGTCCAACTGCCGCCATGCCCGCCAACCCATCTTCCCAAAGGCAATGGGATGAGCCGCTCAGTATTAGTGTTAAAAAACATTTAATCAGTACAGCTACCAGCGCTGCTGAGCGCGCTCGTCTATTGGCTTTGGGTGAATGGGAATCTGGTGTATGGCTCCAGGCACTTTCTTCGCCCAACATTGGAACAATGTTGGACAACACGACCTTCCGCATTGCGACTTGCCTCCGTTTGGGTGCACCGTGTGTTTCTCCGCATCGGTGTCTCTGTGGAGAAGCTGTCGATAGCCTTGGACATCACGGATTGTCTTGCAACAGGAGCGCAGGCCGCATGTCCCGACATGCAAACATTAACGACATTATCCGTCGAGCTCTTGTCACCGCCGGCGTGCCAGCTATACTTGAACCTGTTGGCTTGGCTCGCGACGATGGTAAGAGACCGGACGGTATGTCGTTGATACCTTGGAAGATGGGTAGGCCTTTGGTGTGGGATGCAACTTGCGTCGACACCCTGGCGCCTTCCCATCTTCCAAGTACGATGGACTGCGCATGCGCTGCTGCTGCATCAGCGGAGACTCTCAAACGGCGCAAATATACCAATTTAACTGGTAATTATATTTTTGAGCCGTTTGGAGTCGAAACGTTGGGTCCGTGGGGTCCAAGCGCGCGCGCGCTATTCAAAGAAACAGCGAAGCGACTAATCGACGCTTCCCGTTACCATAAGGCTGGCCTTTACCTCGCTCAAAGAATTGGCATCGCCATTCAGCGTAGTAAAGCCGCCAGCCTCTTGGGCACGGTACCAGTAGAGATCGATGGGGAGGAATTTTTCGATGCCTAAAATTACAGTCTCCCTCTTTTTCTCTATTCCATTTTTGTGTATATTGTATAGTTAGCATAGTTTTATATTAATTTGTAAGTAATTGTATATTATAATAGAATACTTTATGTACCTAAACTGATTAAAAATATTTATGCAAACTTTGACCTTAAATGTAACATGATAAGGTTTGGTTTTGGGGCTTGATTTTAAGACTAACATTGTACTTTGCTGTTGTGGAAAATCGTTTGATTTTCGACATGTCGTTTTTGAAATGCATTTAGCATTGGTCTTAACATATATTTCTAATTTCATCCGAACAAATTTGGTCTAATTCTTGTAGCTTATTCCATTTTAAAATATTTGTAGGCAAACTATAGGGAGATTATTCCAATCAAAACGCGTCTGATTATTATTATATACTAGCTGACCCGGCAAACGTTGTTTTGCCATATGAATTATTTCTTTATCGACCGGGGTTAAAAAATATAAAATACTATCAAAACATAGGGGTCGGTGGTAGGAGGGTAAAAATTCAGGACTAAATGTATTTTTCAATTCCACACCACAAAAAAATAACAAATAAAAAGTTGTCCAAAAAGTAAAAAAAAAAACATTTTAGTGTGAACCGGCTCACATTTAGGGGTGTAAGAATTAGCTATGAACCTATTCTCATACTTATTAAATATACATATAAAATTTCAACAAAATTGGTGCAGCCGTTTCGGAGGAGTATAAACACTAAAACTGACAGAAGAATATTATATATTGGAGAGATAAATTCGTTTCTTCAGCTTATAATTTATGTCATATTCCTTAAGAATGTTTGTCCTTTTGTCAGTTAAGCTTAAATAATAAGTTAGATAATTATTCTCAGTTCATTAAATATTAGAAATAGGTAAATATAATTGAAGTATCGGCGTGTAATATTTAATCCACCGCGTTTCTGACACCCTAGTACAAGGACGGGACAAGAATGTTATTCTCTTCCGCGTTGCGATGTAACGAGTCACGATGTAGCGCTGGTGATTTTAGTAAAAAGTGAAATAAAATGGTGCACTTGACGGTGTTATTCGACTTTTTTCTTTTTTATATAGTTCACGTTTTCGTGGTCATTAATTAAGTTTATATAATATATGTATTATAATAATCATAAACAAAAAGAAATCGGAACTAATTTTATAAAATGAGCACATGATACCAACCTATGCACCTACCAAAGGTAACGGACAAATTAATTTACTTATCTAACAGTAGCCGCGGTAGCCTAGTGGTATGGGTATTGGACTACTGATACGAGGTCTCGGGTTTGATCCTAGATTTTACCATGGCACATACTTTTCGATGCTTTTCGAAGTTATGTGTGTATTTATCGCAGGTTCATATGTGCCCGGTTAATAGCAATAGGCTCGCCACCTATTACATTGGGACCTAAAAACATAAACTGGCGAAATGTGGGTGCTACCACCTCTGCCTACCCCTTCGGGCATATAGGCGAAAGTTTATATTATGTTATGTATATAACAGTTTGAGTGGCGCAACCCGTACCGTCAGTAAATAAAGGTTTTGCTGAAAGCTGTCTCATATCACTGTCTTTGGTGCTGAAGAGATCGAAATGAATTGAATCGGGCAGTTCATTATGTTCTAAGCACTCCACAGCGTAAAGGCCTGTAATTGATGGTTAAAAACGATACATTGAGCAATGGTCGTAATCTAAGTCCAAGAGGGTTTGTAAGTACATAATTATATTTTAGATAGAAGAAGGTTGGTTGACTCAACTGCACCATTAGCAAAGTTGGTTAGTAGGATATTATCTTACGAGTGTGTAACACTGGAGTTTACCGCTAAGGCGCTATTGAGGCCTGATCTGACAGGCGAGAGTCTTAAGAGAGCCGTAGACGGTGATCATCAATACACACGTATATCATACGACGTTTTTCAACACCCTTGTGAAGATAATAATACTAAAGTAGATATTTACTCTTGTAGTTTTCAGGTAGTAAGCTATCCATAACGTTAAGGGCTTCACATGTTATATCGGGCGGTGAATAGCATCAATTATTTTCTTCATAACTAGTACTTATACACAAACTAATTAATACACATATTGAAAACTCACTTGTACTTTTCCACATTATTTTTAATACATATTACACCTGACCGGTTTCGCCTTACGGCATCCTCAAAGGTTTACAATAACTATATTAATATAAATTGATATTCAATTCGATTAATTTTATTGCGATAAATGGGTATAAAGATGTTACAAGCAATACATTTGAGTTTCACCATATTTCAACCAGATTGGCATGCAATAATGTCACATATTATGACAATAAAAACAAGATTAACAATTTTAATTAGGAGTTATAAATAGACGAAATTTTTCATGTCAAAATTATACATGTCAGTATTTTCATGTTAAACATAATAAAAAGTCTCATAATAATAAATAATTCTAACATTCCATTATATAGCAAACTGAAATGAACCTAACTGATTAAGATATAGAAAAAATGAAATCGATTCAGGCGGTGTTCGAAGCCACGATCTATTCTTTACAGGGAGAACGCTCTGAGTACTAAGCCACAAACAAAACCTTTTTTGCCGAAACCATCTAAATTCTTCTATACATTATGTCCTTCTTACGGCGAATTATATATATCTTAAACAATTTAAGTCGATTTGAATAGTAATCATACCAAATGCTTCAAAATTACATTCAATAAAACGAGCAGACGCGTGGTTCCCGACAGAGTAGAATTTGGGCCACCCCATCTCTTCCTATGCGGTGTCGTACAAGGTGACTAAGGGATTGGGCTTAGCATCAGACAGATACATACAGCCTAGACTCAGCCTCAGATGAATGGCTTGAGCCAACAACAGTGCCCGAAAGACGGCAATAGGCTCACCCTCTATTACGTGGGACGGAATTCATTCTGAGGAGGTAGGACACAGCGGTATTTTCGCCCAATTGAGCAGTCCGACTGGGGAAGTACCTCCGTGGTTATAATAATTTCGTGTTGTCAGTGGGATGACTAAAGGCTTGTCCTGCTTTGTCCTCTACACTGACGGCACAGAAACTCTGTGCTTATAGGGTCGGCAGCGCAAGTGTTCTCTGGTGTTACAAACGTCCATAGGCCACGGTAACCACTTCCATCAGGTGGGCCGTGCGCTTGTCTGCACACCTAAGTGGTATAAAAAAAAACAATAATTGGTGTAATATGGGTGTTAATTCAACTCTGCCTAACCCTCCGGGGATGAAGGCGTGATTATGTGTACGTATATAATAAAACGAGATAGCCTCGTATTGCGCATGCTTCTTATCGCGAATCGATAGGACATTTTTGCTGCTTCGCCTACCAGGAAACCATAAGACTTGAGAAATAAGATCTCTTAAAATGAAAACTTCGCGCATGCTCAATCAATTTCCACGCCCTCCAATGTGTGCGAGTGAAAAGCAATGCATTAGAAATCCATAGAGCCACGTGCTACTACGTAAACAAAATAGTACTAGTGAGTAGCTCTCCGCACTTGCTGATCTCCTGGTCGCGTGGCCGCGCTATTTCACTTATTGATTCGTACTCTTTCAGCTGACATGCGCTATCACGGTCTAGCCATATAATATAAGTTATTACTGAACTACAGCAAAGCTTTAAGTGGGACGTGAAATAGCAATTGATGAGGACGTCAAGTTGAGTTCCACCATTGTAACATGCTTACGTGTCTGTTATGGTGACCTATCTTTCCTGACACTTTGTATTTAGCTTACCATACGGCGAGGGGAAGTCAAATTGACGTGTCATATATAAATTAAGTATATATTATTATATTAACATACATAACATAGTAAAATATATTAATGCAAACTAACTTAAAATAACTTAAACTTTTAAATAGGCATGCTAAAAAATGTTGACGTAATATCAACGGCGAAGGCCTTTCCTTTTTTATTTTGATGGTTAAGGACCATTACCTATCATGTAGTACACAATTATGTGCTCACTTACTATTTGCCCTTCATATTTGTTTGAACTATTTACTTTGTGTGTTATAGTATATGTACATCAGTATATGTTGATAATACTTTATGTAAAGTCGTATTTTAACTTAATTATACGTATACTTCTTTCTGATTTTTGTTTTGTTTTTATTGCACTTTCTATTTAGTTTAACCAATAACTACATCATAACATCCGAAGGTTGCTTGGAAGAAATTGCTTCAGCGATAAGGCAGCCTAATGTACATTGAACTGTATACATGCTACCTACTTGTCCAACTGTAAATCTTACAATAAAAAATATTCACTAATAAAATGTAATATTTATTATTCGTCAAATTAATACAATATGTCAAAATTGTACAACAAGCAAGGCTTAGTCCACGTATAATGCACACAATAACGTGTAGCTTTATCTATTTATATATCTATCTATCTAATATAAATAAACCATTGGAAAATGATTCATTCTCTGGTTTGGTAGGTTAGCTCTACAGAAAAGATACCAGCAAGAGACTATATTCGAACTAGATTATCTTTTTTTTTTTAATTTTCTTTAATTTACAATTTATGGTGTGCGAACAAGCAAGAGACTATGCACAATAAATCTACCGATAGGCAACATTTACACCTTCGCAGATGGCACTGCACTCGTATTTCACTCCTTTTGTGCCGTCAGTGGGAAAACCAAAAGCTTGTCCTGCTTTATCTTTTACACTGACGGCACAGAAACTCTCAAGGCTTACAGAGTGGCACCGCGAGCGTGACTCTCTTGGATTTACACACGTCCATAGGCCCCGGTAACCACTTTTCATCAGGTGGGCCGTGTGCTTGTCTGCCACCTAAGTGATATAAAAAAAAAACATTCCATGACATATGGTGATGACATATTTACCCCCATCTGACCACTTTTATGATACTTTGATGTTGGTACCAGTGGCGAAAAACACTCAACTGTTCCCTAGGGTTTCTTGCAGTGGTTGTTATCAAAACTTTCATTCAATATACCGGCAAAACAGCTACATAGTGAGGGCTACTCGTAACTTTAACAGGCTATGTAAGCAGCACGATATTCGACTATTGTGCCCACGGCAAGAAGGTGCTTGAGTATAGCAATTTTTCAAACACAGAAATTGATGTACTATGTTTCTGGTGTTGACTATGTAGATCTATTGTGTAGTTTAATTTTTTTTTTCTTCCATAAGGTTTGTGCATCGCGTGTTTTTGTTTACAATGTTTTACCTACGCAGCGACTATAAGTGAAAACTTGTTATTGGCTTTCTATTACCTAATCCAACGCTATTCATGTTTTTATGCTGTAAGTTTTCCATGTACTAAAAAACTCAGCTACACTCGAACAGGGTTGAATATCGTGACCGAGTGGCTGACATATAACTTTCTGTCTCTCAACGCGGATACATCTCAATATATAACGTTTGCAATTCGGAATAGCGCTTCTTTTTCCGCACTCTGCCTACCTTTAATAGTACATACATGCCTACATACACACAACACAATATTTCCTCCATCTATTAGAGAGCTCCATCAATTAAATATCTAGGTGTAATACTAGATCCTTGCTGGGATTTCCATCTGAACATAGAAACTCTTGAATCTAGAATCTAGGACAACACGTGCAGGGCTTAGATGTCACCCTCACACTGCAGAATATACGAGCAAGAGCCAAGCGGTTCGGAGACTTTTCTTTGCCGTACCATCGAGACCTAGAATTGATTACCAGTTCACGTGTTTCCTACTTCCTACAATCCCGGGTCCTTAAAGTGGGGCGTGAAAAAGCATCTGATGAGGCCGCCAAGCTAAGCGCCACCATTGTAATATTACTTAGTGTCTGTAATGGTGACCCTCTTTCCTGAGAGTTGGCCTTTAGATTACCATCCGTCGAGGTGAAGTCAAGTTGGCGTGTACTGGATAAAAAAACCGTAAATTAATATACATTTTCAAAAACTTCAGACATGTAGGTGGCAGGTGAAGATCTAAAGAAGACAGTCTATTTCACCCTTTGTCAATCGCTGCTATCCTACTATATCAAGAACTGGGCTGGTGTAGACACGGCACTTAAACGTGACGACGATTTAAACCTGTTGACCGAATCCTCGACTCGCTTAGTAAACACGCAAACAAAACACGCAATAAAATATTTGGTAAGAAAAATAAATGTAACTATTTAAAAAAAAACATGACTTCAAACAAATTTACGCGTTGCGTCTTACCAAGTCACGATGCAGCGCTGGCGCTTTTGGTAAAACTTGAAATAAAATGGTGTACTTGATGGTGTTATTTGACTTTATTTCTTTTTTATATAGCTCACGTCTTAATGGTTATCAATTAAGTTCATTTATGTATTATTATAATAATAAACCATAAGATATCGGAACTAATAATGTATAATGAGTGCATGACATCAACCTAACCTACTTGAGGTAACGGATTGACAAATTAATTGACTTATAGTATCAGCGGCGCAACCTGCACCATCAGTAATGAAAGGTTTTAAACTACTTTAATCAACAAACAAGTTGAAATTATCTATTTAAGTACTAAGTTGCATGGATGAGCTATTAATTTATTTGTATTTATTTTGAACATGATTTTTTTCAGACAGTTGATTATAGGTGCCGTTATGTGCCTAATTGCGACGCAATTAGAGCCACATTATGAGTTAGTAAGTGCATTGAATAAAACAAAATATCATTATACGTTCGAGTGGGAGGAAGTGACACCTCTGCATAGCCTAAAACGATTTAATTATTAAAGGAACTTCCTCTGTGTGGAATAGGTATGTGAGTAAGAATTCGCGTATTGCCAATTCCAGACTTAGGTTCCATGTTCAAAACAGAACTACTGCGTACAAGAAAAGAATAGGAAAAGAAAAATGCCTTACATTCGGCTAATAATGATAAATCTTCGGTTTCACACAGAGAAACATCATTCATCAAATGAAACTGTTAACGAGTCAAGTTGTTGATAACTTTTTAATACTACGTGCCGAATTTTCTTTCAAACAGCGCTAGATCGGGACTCTCCTCGACCGTCCCGGTACTAGGATATCATAAACACGTTAGAGGTTGAACGTTGGTTCGTCGTCTCGTTCGCTCAATGGAGAGTTTTCACTCTAATGAGGCGTGACCCGATGGGGCGGGACAGGGCGGTTTAATATTCTATCGATGTACTATCAGGATGAAAGTAATTAAACGAGTTAAATGAAACTTCTTATTGCCGTATGACTAAAGTCAATCAATTATATACTTTTTTATGAGCAATATTAAAGATTATTTTCGCAATGAATTATCAAACGGAATGTTGTTTTCCCGTAGCAACAGCTTGAAATATGGTACGCTTGTATACTGGTGAAGCAGATGGAGGTGTCTAGAGCAAAGAAATATAGGTAAATATAGGTACACTTGGTAATTGTCAAACATAACAAGATATACAGGGACCAAGTTACCGACCCAGTGATTCGGGCTTATTTTAATGTAATACGCTTATTTCATCGTAGCCCTTGGACTTGCTCCTTTGTCATCACTTTAGCTAAACCACTTGCGCTCGGACTTCTACTCGTTCATGTCACTGTGCCAATATCGCATTAACATTGGTCGATGCAGGTGTGTCCGCAATTGCATACACGGCATGCGTTTATCGTCGGTCCAAGTCTGACATAACCGGAGCGCGTGATGCTCTAGCTATCCTCCCCCTCTGGCATCTTAAGACACTAAACGGCATGTGGTTTTCATCGGTCACACATTTCCCAATGCGGCTCTGAGAACTTGGTCAAATTCAATGGCAAGAAGCATGTGCGTTTACAGCAAAAGTATCCTCTTTCCATCCCCTTCCCACTTTTCAGAGCAGGCCCACTGCAGGACAATTTTAATATCCTAGGTATGGATGTTCGCTGCAACATCAATTTCCAAAACTAAATCGAGAGTGTCATCAAAACAGCCTCGAGTAAACTCGGAGTCTGCTCGCATCTCTGGGATGACTTAGCAAAGTATTTACTAGATGCTCACGACAAGTTGCAGCAACGTGCGGTTCGCATTATTAGGAATCCCGAGTTCACGAATACCCTAGAGCCTTTGCAGATGCGTCTGTACCATAGTAAATGTTCTGATGAGCTCTTCCAATTAGTCCCACCAATTAGGACAGCACGTGTAGGGCTTAGATGTCACCCACACACGGTGCAGGATATCTGATCAAGAACCAAGAAGTTCGGTGACTCTTTCCTTAGTTGCATCATTAGGGCTTAGAATTAATTACCAACTGACGTGTTTCCGTCTTCCTACAGTCCCGGGTCCTTTAAGTGGGCCGTGAAAAAGCATATGATAAGGCCGTCAAGCTGAGTGCCACCATTTTCATATGGTATATATAAGTACTGGTGACTCTGTTTTCTGACACTTTGCCTCGTAATGGCCGATGCGAGTACGGTAAAATGCGACGGGGCTAAATGACCTTCCGGAAAATCATATCCCGACCTGACCTCCCATCTCAAAAGCGATTTAACAGAAAACTGGTTCTTAAAACTATCAGCGATTTCTTTATGATCATTCACCCCATCAATGCTCATAGGTAGACCAAACCCTAGGTTAGTTTTCTTGGTACTTCACCAGAAACTACAGAAATTACCCCGAGCATGCTTTTCAGCCAAGTCATACATCCTTACTAGATCTTAATGATTTTGACACCACCTAAGCCTTATTATTAAGCTATAAGTTGTGTATAAGTTATTTTAATTATTTGTATTGGTCAACTTGGAATAATCTTCTGTGCTTAGACATTTCCTAATAGGTACATGAGCCTGGTTCTAAGTCTCCCTACTTGCAACCCATTCATAAAGTGTGTCCTGTCGGTAAAATCTTAAGTTTTCGTTTTTGTGGACGGGTATTTTTCAAATCATGTAAGGCCCCACGTTGGGCGCCAGTCGTTTGTTGTGTGATTAATTATTAGACAAAATTTCATGTGTTAATTATAATTATCTTTATTTAAATTAAAATGTTTGTATGCCTGTGAGTTGCATATGTTAATAAATATTTGTTTTTAGAAGAGGGCTATAAGGATTTACATACACGGATATAGCTACCTAAAGCGCAATACGGAACTCACAATGAGTGCGTACGACTCACCCATAATATACCCAATAATAGAACCTCCAGTTCTTCTCACATGCTAATAGTTTTAATTGTAAAATTTTGAGTAGGATTCAAAGCGTTTCTGGTTTCGGGCGTATGTTCTTCAGGCAAACTTCTTTTTTTATTTGGGGACGTATTTGGAAACTGTTAATACTGTGTAATTTTAATGAAAAAAATCAAAGCAATTACTTTGTTCATAATTATACTAGGTATCGGGACTTCTCGCGAATTATATCTTGGAACTTACTATTTCTGCCGACGTTTCGGATGCGTTTAGTATAATTATGAATTCACACCGCGGAAGTTAAAAAAAAAAACTTTGTTGTATGTAGATAGTAGGAGTATTTCGAATGCTCAAGACCTGGCTCAAGTAGCTTAGTGGTCAGTAACACAATGTAGCTGCAATAATTGCACCTTTAACTTTTAATGTATTCAGTATTATTTCGATTCATAATAAATATAAACCTAGTTTTTTACTATTAATATTAATTGTGTTATCTTCTAAGTATTACTGTACTATATTTGCATTATTTGGACTATATACATCTAGCGTGTTCGAATTCCTCACTACGCTCAAGAATCTACATTAGAATCACTCGCTGCGCTCGTGATTCAATCTTGGAATTCCTCACTCGCTCGGGACTCAAAATCAGTACTCGTAGTAAAAAACTATTTTGCTCACTTTTATCACAAACAACTACCTATTAAATAAAATCGTCAACAAGTTAAATTGCGGTCGTTAAACATTGGCATCTATCAATTGACCGAGCAAGCGAAGCGAACGAGAGTCTCCATTTCAAGTAGGTGGTGGATGTTGTCCCGTGTCTAGTTTGTTGTTGGGAAGGGCGCATGGGTTCGACATAGTAACTTAAGTGTTGGCTCACCGGTTTATAGTGATGAAGCGGTTACAGCTGTTTCTGTCAACTCTCACCGTAGACGTAAAGATCTGGGGACAAAGAAAAATATTTGTTATTCCACAATTCAAATAAGTCAATCCATATCGTTTATTTGCCATCGTATATACTCAATACATTCGAACGATAGCCCTACATCACCAGACGTGATACCACGTACCTTCAACGGGTAAGGTGTCCATCGTGTATATTCCTCAACGGGAGTATACCACGGAAGAGGCCGCACCGAAGCTCCAACGAAGCCTATGTATGCAGAATATTGGCCCACAATATATTCAGATTCGCGTTGACAGCAGCATAGAGATGCCAAGCAATCATAAATCCATAAAACAGTTAGGGTATCCTATTATATCGCCGTAGCGTAGATCGTGTGACTAGGGTAATAAAATATGAGAAAATACTGGCTTTCTTTGCCTCTGCTTCTCCAGATAATTGCATAGTTTATCTTGTGCACAATCAAACAAATTCTTTTACATAGATACAAATGTCTGTTCTTGACACACGTACTTATATTTGACAGTCAATGATATTATATACAAGATATGTTACGTTCATAGTAACTGACTCGTCAAATCTGATCCAGCAGACTAAAAATACCTATACAGTGCACAACAGTTGACAATTAGCGTTAAAGTAGTGCGAAAGATGGGATAAGCACGTGAGTAAAAAAGATAGCTATAACTCGGACGATTGCGCTTCTAGTATAGCTTCGAAGCATAGATTAGTTTTGTTGAACAGAAGGGGTATTTCGTTGGTAGGTAAAAAATAAAATTCGATGAAAAAAATATACGTATTTATTTATTTCGGAAAATGATAATATAAAATTCAAAATGATAATTAAGAAACAAAACGATAATTAAGAAAAAATTAAACGCCTTCGAATAAATGTAATTTATTTCTTTTCTGCCTCTTAGAAAGTTTTTTTATTTCGGGATTATTTTTATGAGCAGAATGAAGCCGAACAGCAGTATATTTGTCAATTAATGTTTTAATTAAATTTATGCGATGATTAAAAGACGGTGCTTGTTGCTTTGAATGGTCTAAAAGTGAGTGAAATATGTTGGAGCTTAAAAACTTTTTTAAAATTCGATACCTTAACTTATCAACATCTTCATTATTTACAAAATGAACTCCTTTTTCATTCAAATGAGATTTAATAATACTTTCTGACTGTTAGCAAACAGAAAACAAATCTTCTGATGAATAGCATAAACCTCCCATATCTCTAATTGTAATTAATTTGTGGAACCACAATTTTTCATTGGTGTACAAGGTATCAACACAGGTTTCACATTTTAAAGTTTTTGCTAATTTTCATGCAATCCAACCAGAAATATTTGTTTAGCCGATTCTGAAGAACTTTCGTTACTAAGCATTCCAGCAAGAATATTAGTATTGTTTTCCGAATTTTTATAACTGGATGTAAGGACATCTACAATATTATCAGTTTCGTGTAAAACAGGAAGTCGTGACGACGAATTAATATTTATGATTCCTGATGATGAGCACGTAAGTACAGGAATATTTTCCAAAGGAATACAATTGCCACTAAAAGCACTACGTAACTCTAAATGATTGATTTTTTTTTGTACAATCCTTTAAATTGAATGGTGTTCGGATTGTTGTTGTAACCACCTTGGCGTCGAATGATACCAAAAATAATTTCAATATGGTCCTGACTTAATCGATATGTCGCGATATACCTTAATACTGGTGATGGTGATTAATACTTGTGATTACAAACTTTTAAATAACAAATGAAACTGAACAGCAGGTCAATTATTACTTTAGTAGGCAGTAAAGTGAAAATGTCCCATCTGTACTGATAATCTATGCGTGCAGTGTTATTGTGTCCTTGTCGTACTCATGTCAAAAAGATTTTTGTCTCGTTTTTCTGCCGCCATTATTTTAAGAATATTATTAAACTAATTTTATTAGAAAACACTAATAAATCGGTAATATTTTATGTATTTACATGTGATAGAAGATCCCTTGTGTTTTATTAATCTTAGTGTCGTAATTTGTACATTTTTTAAAAGTACACGATGGCATTTTATAGCAATTTTATTAAGCGCTTACATACGTGACAACTCGGCGTTGGCAAGACATGCACTGAATGCGATACGTCCCAATTGGGACGTTTTCACGTCTTCACCAGGCGCGCACTAGTAACATATCTGCCTCTTTTTTATGTAATATCATTGTTGACAGTAAAGAAAATAGCGTTACAAAGATTTAGCTTCCATAGAAGATAACCAAGAAGGAACGATCACCAAGAAGTTCATATTTCGTGAAGGAACTTTATAAACACAGAAAATGGGGAGTTTAATCTTTTACAGAGAAAACATAAGTTAAATATAACTTTGACTCAAATGTCAAAGTTAACATAACATAACATAATAAACTCACGCCTATATCCCCGAAGGGGTAGGCAGAGGTGCTAGCACCCACATTTCGCCAGTTTATGTTTTTAGGTCCTAAAGGCCCAATTAACGGGGCACTTATAAACCTGCGATAAATACACACATAACTTCGAAAAGCATCGAAAAGTCATTGATGTGTGCCAAGGTAAAACCTGTGATCGAACCCGAGACCACGTCTCAGCAGTCCATTACCCATACTACTAGGCTACCGGGGTTAGATCTCAAAGTTAGGTACATTAAACTGCTAAACAAACAAGTTGAAATTATCTATTTAAAAACTTATTTGCATGAAATGAGCTATTAGTTTATTTGTTCTATTTTGAAAACATTTTTGTTTTGTATTGAACCTTTTATTATAGAGCAACTCTAACAATATAATAAAAAAAAAACTATAGGTAACTCACTCTGCAACTCTGCACTACAGCTTTTTTTATATACCTAAAACACGCCAATTTCACCTCACCTGATGGTAAGCTAAAGGCAAAGGCTTTCACGCCCTGCTTATAAGACCCGGGATTGCAGGAAGAAGAAACATGTGAGCTGGTTGTAATTTCAGTTCTTAGTGGTGCGGCAAAGAAAAGAGTGTCTCCAAACCACTTGGTTCTTGACCAAATATTCTGCAACATATGCGGGTGGTATTTAAACCCTGCTCGTATTGTCCTTTGATGGTGAATGGAAATCCGTACAAAAAGAAGTATGAGAACAATTTTGTACGTAATCTACAACTATATGCTTGCTATTTTTGCTAAAGCACTTGCTGTTTACGAGGAAAATGCGAGAGTACAATAATTTTGATCCTTTATACTTTTGATATTACTCGTATTTTGGTGTACTTAAGACTCCCACCAATTTTCAGCGGGATCCCAATTTTTCTCATAGTGGTTTTGGTCCTAATTTAAATTGTCATAAGTTAGGCATAATTTTCTTTGTCATAATAATAGTATGCCATAATTGGTTTTTAGCATACTCAGTTATTAAGCATAAATATTGTATATCCTATTGTTTTTATTCATAACTTTGATATACATAAATTTGTAAAGCATATTGTTTATTTGTCTAATAGTTCAGTGATAGATTTACTGTGAAAACCCCTGATTCTGACTTGGGTAGATTAGGTTAGAATAATATAATAACCATGTGGAACTTTATTTAGTCAAATGAACATTGCAATGCGTTATGTCATACGGTCTACTGCTGTGGGGCTCAGCTGCCGATATTGAAACTATATTTGTACTACAGAAACGAGCAATCTATAGCCTCAGACCCCGTGACTCGCTGAAAGAACTTTTCAAAGAAATTAATATTTTAACAGTTGCTTCTCAATACATTTATGAAAATATCTTATATGTACGAAAAATCCTAAATATTTTCGATAATAGTTTAATAAAAATAAACTAGTTGTACCTAAACTTAGGCTTCACAAGGTTGGTGATTCATTTGTAGGCAGCTGCATAAAAATATTTAATAAAACTCCTCAGGACTTGATTAATATGCCAATAAATAAATTTAAAATAGAAGTGAAAAAAACTTTTATGAGTAAAGGTTACTATAAAGTGGATGAGTACCTTAATGATGTTAATGCGTGGTCAACATAAGTCTCTTGCTTGCTCGCACAAAATAAATTGTAAACCAAAACACTCTCTCAAAACTCTCGGGACTCGTCCGATCGAGAATAACATCCTCGTCTTTTCTTGCTACTAGGATATCATAAACATGGTAGAGGTTGAACATTGATTTCTGTTTGCACAAATGAAGTTACTTTACCAAGGCTTTCATCGTATGGGGCGGGGTGGGGTGGTACAGGGTGGTAACAATATTCTATCCCCAAACTACCTGGATGTCAGTAACCTGAGGGGGTATATGAAATCTTTAGCCAAGTTTTTCGTGAAAACTTTTACGCACACAAATAATAATAATAATACACTTACATAAAATGGTTACACAAATCACAGCATACAAAGCTAAAATGAAAATACACAACATAGTTCAGCATTTGGTGCAAGAGTGTTATTCATGTAATAATGGAATGCAATTACAAAATATATAAAAATTAGCTCAGTTCCTAATATAATATTAGTAACTAATTGTAGCAACTGCTGCTGAGCTAGGCTTGAATCCTGTATTTTAATAATCAAGTTGTGCATTCAGAAGTGTACGGAGGTGTGTGTGTGTGTGTGTGTGTGTGTGTTTGTGTGTGTGTGTGTGTGTGTGTGTTTGTGTATTTGTGTGTGTGTATACTAGATACTAGTAGCAACAAGCAGTGAAAAGCATTTCAGAATCAGCAAAACATACATAGTCTCACTGAAAGACTGTCATCATACCCTCAGTTTCATCATACGATAATTTAATGAACCAGTCAAACAAGTATTTTCTGACGGCCAACCTTCCCAAGTGATATATTTTATTTATATTATTTATTCTATTGTATACATAAGATGGTGTGTTGTAGCGCTAAACTCAGCGTTTTCTGTGACAGGTATTAACGAAAAGCTCGCGTGACGGTCAAAAAATATTATACAGAATTCACGTACCAATATGTGTATATAAGTAGGTAGGTACTAGACATAACACATGTACAACGCGAAACAAAGTCGATTGAATACTTATAACTCGCGGTAAACATAAAGGTTACTGTGCCTTTTTACCTACATTCACCATCACGGGTCAGCTCTAACACGCCATCACATCACGATGAGGAAGAAGTTATTAAGGTGGTGGAATGGAATGAAAGCTGCCGGGTGGGATAATAATAATATGTTTATTTCAGAAATTCTTCCATATTTGTTAGTTAAACTTACAACTAATTTTAGTAGGTAAAAATACAATTAAACAGTTTGGGTGCGCCACCCCGATCCGGGGACTGTGTCAGATTTTATTGCATGTAGTTTTATGCACCGCCTCAGGATCGGGCAGTCCCACCGATCAACCAACGCTCTAATGATGGTATTGGAACTGCCGCGGGTACGGCGTAAGAGTGAGGCGCTTCTTTTGCGCATGATCGCCGAAAAACTACTACAACTAATATATCAGTCTATGTAATAAAATAAAAATATCAAAAATTCATCCCCCTGATGGCGCATATCTGTAATCTAACGCTTTCTTTTGGTATATTTTCCAGAATATTAAAAACCCTTATACAGGCTGAAGACAGAGAAAAGTCACCAACTACTGTTTTACCTTTTCTATCCAAAATACTCGAGGAGCTCATGAACTCCAGACTAACAAGATATCACGAGAAAGATCAAATCCTATCACTGTCTCAATATCGGATTCACGCGGGCCGATTGACTAGTGATGCAATTCATGATCTAATTAATAGCATATCAGACAACCGGACGAGGGTCAAAAAGTATTGGGTATCTTCCTAGACTTTCTAAAACTTCGTTACTGTCTCTGTTCCTTTTAGAGAAGATGGAGCACATTGGAATAAGGTGGAGCAACTTTAATCATTTGTAGATTGCCTCAGTAGCTGTGTACAGAGCATTAAGGTTAGCATTAAGTTATTTAGTTTGGGCACACGAAGAGCACATGTGAACGTCAAAATATATAGTTGTAACATTCCGTCGAGATATAATATAAAAATAATAAGTAAAGCTGGTGCGCTTATGGAACGCATTGCCATTATACATTACACGGCCAAAATCCCTAAACGTTTTTAAATTTATGGTTAAGGACCACTACCTATCATGTTGTACACAATTATGTGCTCACTTACTATATGCCTTTGACATTAGTATAATTATTTACTTCATATAGGTCTGGTATCTATCCCACCAAAAACATTCTGTAAAAAGTTAACTATGGAGCTGCTTGTTTATCTCTAAAAAGTAATGAAATCTAGACAAACCGTGCCAAGTCTAAGGTTCCTTACTACGATTCCTAATTTTTATAGTTAATGTTGTGTGACTTGGCCGTTGAACATTCTTTATACATTAGTGTGTACAAGTCAATTTTGTTCACACGTAATGTTATATCATTCTGTTGTAACTACTTGTTTGTTGAGCGAGATAATAGCTCATACTAGTATTAGTATTTGGACGTTAGTGTTTCATTGCTTTGAGTTTCCGATATTTCAGTGCTGTTGCAATACGTGGGCATAACGTGGTTATAGTGTATGTGGTTTCCAGCAGAGTGAAATTAGGGCCACCCCCATCTCTTCCCATGCGGTGTCGTACAAGGTGACTAAGGAATAGGGCTGTTTAACATCAGACAGATATATACGGCCCAGCATGCTCAGATGCATGGCTCGAGTCAATAATAGTGCGCGGAATACAGCAATAGACTCATCCCCTATTACGTGGGACCGAATACAATTATTGGTGAAATGTGGGTGTTAATTCACCTCTGCCTAACCCTCCAGGGATAAAGGCGTGATTATATGTATGTATGTGAAACCAATGAAACGTGGTAAATATCCTGATTATTTTGATACTGATGTGAGTGACCATGATAGTTTAAATACCTATATTGGACGCTAGTGTCTCATTTTAGGCTGTTGTCGATTGTGCAACACATGCATTCAGCATTGACAATGCTAACTTCTGTTCTCTTCTTTTTAGAGCGTCAAATCGACAACCAATCTAGCATAAAAAAGACCTACAGAAAGACTCCTATCAATGATTAGAAGTCCGTCTGCGCGGGAAAAAATTTTTGTACTGTATATTTCAGGCTCGCCTATACATAAGTATTAATGAAATACGCAGCTTATCAAGCCTACAATTGACTAGTTATTGAATGAACGTTTTCCAAGTAGCAATTTTTAATTGACAATGAGTAGCGCTTCTGGCGTCAGATTGGTGCAATGATGTCATGGAGCACCTGGTATCGTATCCTTGTGTACTCTTCAACGGCCAAGACACACAATATTAACTATAATAATAAAGAAATTGCAGTAAGGAACCCTAGACTTGGCACGCCTTTGTCTAGATTTCATTACTTTTTAGAGAAAAACAAGCAGCTCCATCGAGACTTGGCTTGTTTTTTACAGAATGTTTTTGGTGGAATTTCACTTCTTTTTAAAGAAATATTGATTTATTTTATTAGATTTTCTTATTTGACACAGTATTTTTACTTTTTAGGAGTGGTTAATTATTATTACAAATCTTTCTTTTCTTTTTTCCAGTTCTGATTCTTGTAAGTAGCAACAGTTATTAGTATTACACATTCGCGTTAATTATTTATTACTTTTGACGGTTTAAACGGCTTAATTTTTGAAAGATTGGCGGTGTATTTACGCCAGATATCTTCGGTAATCGCTGAAGCTTGAGCTTTTATACTCTTGAAGTCAACATTAGGAGGTGCGCCCCATGAAGATTGGTTACATGTGAAAGCGCCACGTAGGCTTGGCCACAAGGGAATATGGTAGTGCCAATGTCCATGAGGGAATTTTTTAGATTTAGACTTTGGCTCTTGTGAATTTCTTATACCTACGCCATACTAATTGGGAATTATTCTCCGTACATGAATGCCCAGGGTATGTTCTCAAATTTGGACGTAATATGTAATAATTCATGAATCAAATCATTAGCGAATTTTACTACAAATTGTTAAGACTTTGTTTGGTCTTACGTGTTCCACATCACTTTTTGTACAACGCCTATCGACCCATTCACTAAACCTAAACTAACATCAATGTTTCTCCTAAGCATTACTTTAGCTCACTCTTTATTTATTTAAACTTTTGGCACAAACAGTCAAAGAATGTACAAAGGCGGTGCTCGAAGTGTTGGTGATAGTTTTCTCAGTTTGATACACAAATAATAATTTAATTTAATAAAAAAAAAGTAAAAATAAATAAATAATAATATATAAATATATACAAACATCATAAACTACATATATATATTTATACAAATACCTACACGAATACATATCAAATACATACAGATGCGATCTGAAATGATTTGTTTGCAAACTATGGGTTGCTGTAGAGCTGGTGTACTCTGTTCTTAAACATAAAACCGTTTGTAGACATTCTGATTTCTCTTTAACGATTATAGTTTCTTCCAGTCCAGCAGTCATCGACGCATCAACTTCATATTTTTGTAAACACGCCCTAGATTTCGTTATAATACATTTTGAACAATCCAAGGAATTACTAGCAACTAACTTTATCCCGGAATCGCTTTTGACATAGCATTATTTAACTGCATACACATATTTCTAGTCAATAGTAAACAAACAGTATCTTCGGTAAGTCCCTCAAACATTGATTATTAGTACCTATCTAACAAGGTACTATCAAAGTATCTAACAGTAACAGTCAATTTTCATTTACATATTTTATGTTTATGTTTTATAGTTCACGTCTTCATAGTTATCAATTGAGTTCATTTATGTACTATTATAATAATAAACAATAAGACATCGGAACTACTAATGTATAACGAGTGCATGACAAAAACCTATGTACCTACCTAAGATAACAGATTGACAAATTAATTGACTTATGTAAGTGTTCGAGCAGCGCAACCCGCATCATCAGTAATAAAAGGTTTTAAGCTGCTTTAATAAACAAACGAATTAAAATTATCTGTTTAAATACAAAGTTACATGAAATGAGCTATTTATTTATTTGTATTTATTTTGAACACGATTTTTTTCACACAGTTTGATTATAGTTACCTTTGTGTGCCTAATTGCAACGAAATTAGAGCCACTTTATGAGTAAGTAAGTGTGTTGAATTGTTTTGGTCAACACACTCATAATTACATTATCGTGCGAGTGGGAAGAAGGGAAACCTCTGCACAGTCTAAAACGACTTTATTATTGTAATTGTGTACCTACGTTTTATGCAGTATGCAAGTAACGATGGAACTTCCTCTGAGTGGAATAGATATGTGTGTTAAAATTCGCGAATTGACAATTCCAGACTTGGGTTCCATGTTCAAACAAAACTACTGCGTACAAGAAAAAAATATGACAAGAAAAATGCCTTACATTCGGCTTCACACAGAGAAACATCATTCATCAAATGAAACTGTTAACGAGTCGAGTTGTTGTGTATAACTTATTAATACTACCTACCGAATCTTCTCTCAAACAGCGCTGAATTGAGACTCTCCTCGACCGTCCGGGTACTAGGATATCATAAACATGTTAGAGGTTGGACGTTGGTTCGTCGTCTCGTTCCCTCAATTGAGAGTTTTCACTCTAATGAGGCGTGACCCGATGGGCGGGACAGGGCGGTTCAATATTCTATCCAGGTACTAACAGAATGAATGTAATAAACCAATTCGGGGTTACGTATGCTCTTTATCAGTATTATTAAATATGACTTTCACAATTAATCATCAAACGGAATGTTGTTTCTCAGTAGCAACAGTTTGATATTGTGTAGGTACTGGTGAAGCAAATGTAGGTGTCTAGAGCAAAGAAATATTACTTGGTAATAGTCAAATATAACATGATATACAGGGACCAAGTTACCGACGCAGTGGATTGGGTTTATTATGAAGTAATATCGCTAACCCATCGTAGTCCTTGGACTTGCCCCTTCTCATCCCTTTAGCTAAACCGCGAGCGCTCAGACTTCTGCTTGTTCACGTCACTGCGCCAATATCCCATTAACATTCGTCGACACGTGAGTGTCCACAATTGCTTACAAAGTATACGGTTGTCGTCGGTCCAAGTCTGACATAACTGGAGCGCGGTACGATCTGGTTGTAGTTAGGTGCTCCTTGCGTCATCAAACTTCAGAATTTCATTACTCTGCTCACGCGGGTAACTCGGTACTCAAAATCAGTACTCGCAGTAAAAAACTATTTTGTTCACTTTTTGCATAAATAAATAACTACCTATTAAATAATATCATCAACGAGTCAAATGCTGTCGTTAAACATTGGCAGCTACAGCTACAGCCGGTTACAGCTGTTTGTGTCAACTCTCACCGTAGACGGACAAAGAAAAATATCTGTTATTTCAAAATTGGAATAAGCCGATTCATCTTATGTTTAATTACCATCGTATATGCTAAATACAGCCGAATAATTGTCCTACCTCACCAGACATGAAACCACGTACCTTTAACGAATAGTCGAATAATAACGAAGTGTCCATTGTGTATATCCCTCAACGGGAGTATACCACGGAAAAAGCTGCACCGCAGTTCCAACGAAGCCTATGTATTCAGAAGCATAAAACAGTTAGGGTATCCTATTATACTGTCGCAGCGTAGATCGTATGACTAGATTAATAAAATATGAGAAAATACCGGCCTTCTTAGAATCTCTGCTTCTCCAGATAATTACATAGTTTACGTAGATACAAATGTCTGTACTTGACATACGTTTTTATATTTGACAGTAAAGAAACAATCGTTACAAAGATATAGCTGTCAGCGAAGATAACCAAGAAGGTATGATCATCAAGAAGTTTATATTTCGTGAAGGAACTTTGCTATATCTGTTTCAGTCTAGAGGAAGCATTTCTTATTTCACCAAATTGATTTCACCAAACTTTTATGCGGAAGATAGGGGGAAGTTTGCTGTCGTATTTTTATAAATGGATTTTGATAATTTTCGACCGACATTACAATAACATGATTCCTCACGGATTATTGCAAAAAGTGGATAAGATAGGTGCAAAAAGTCATACCTTGTTAACTTCGTTACAATAAAAAAACAGATGAAATTATTTTTTGGTGAAACTGGATGTTTCACCAAAAAATAATTGTTAAAAATTAGGTTATTAAAAATAATAAAATGGTAAAAGATTGTAATTTGAGTACACATACTACACGAAATGGTGAACATCCGATATGCAATTTCTTATGTTACCTAAGCATGTAAACAACTGTTTTATTGATATCAAATTTTCATTATAAAACCAAAATGCCTGCTAATGAAAATTGGTTTTAAAGTATTATAATATACTGTGGAGTATTCTAATAGATAGAGAAAAACCTATGTGGATGATGCGTCAGTATAATAAATATTCTATTAAAATGTATTATATTAATTAAATGAATGTTAGCTCCTAAGTTAATCTATTCGCGTTAAGAATAGCCTGTCTGTGCTAACGCCATCTTAAGACAAATGTGATTAAAATTAAGGATTCCATTCTAGTTTGTCAATGTATTTAATTGACATTGGAATATTTAAACCCATACGAACAATACGTACGAACAATAATACGTAGCTTCGTAGCACTTATGTGCACATTACAAGACTGGATGAAAAGGACGTGTTTCACTTTTCTTAATTTCCAGTATAGTGAGAGGTAAATTCAGCTCTCCATGCCAATGCCGTTGTACTAGATACAAACTGTAAACAAACACGGCTATAATAACCTCTTGATGTGTTCCCGGCGGTGAGTAGAGTAGCCAGAGCTCACTGGAGAGTTTTTATGCTGTCAGTGGGAAGACCAAAGGCTTGTCTTGATTTTGTGTTCTACACTGAAGGCACTTAAAATCTCTGTTCTTACAGGGTCGGCAGCACGTATGTGACTCCATTGGTGTTACATACGTTCATAGGCCATGGTAACTACTTTCCATGGGCCGTGTGCTTGTCTGCCACCTAAGTTGGATAAAAAAAAATCAAAAACAATACACGGCTTGCAAAGATCACATTCATACTTAATCGTACTAACTACAAATGATCAGCTCCATGCTTATTAAATACTGATTCTACTCCCATAACCTACACTATCATAAATCCAGGATTAAAAGCCCAGGTGATATTTCAGTCCACCAACTATTTCTATTCCAAATTCCAATGGAAAGTTTTGATATTATATGCTTTCACATTTTATCATATTCTACACCTAATTCAAATCGAATGATGATGATAGTTCAACAAATTGATGATAATCATAACTATACTACTACGCCGATGTCAGCTATCCCGATCTCACAGAGGAGCAACTAGATAAACTTGAGCGACTTCAAAACTTTTGCATACGATTCATATTTGGTTTACGCAAGTATGATCACGTGTCAGATTTCCGTAAACAACTCAAGTGGCTCCCAATTCGGCTTCGCAGGAATGCTCATATTCTAACATTATTATATAATGTATTATTTAATCCCATCACTCCCTCTTATCTCAAAGAACGATTCCAGTTCCTCCATGACACACATACGAGATGCCTGAGGTCATCCGAGAATTTGAGGCTGAGAATGCCAATGCATTCAACTGATTTTCTTGGTAAGTCATTCTCTGTCAAGGCTGTGCGCTTATGGAACGCATTGCCATTGAGTATCAGACAAGCAAAATCCTTAAACATATTTAAAAGAATGGTAAAGGACTACTATCTATCATTGTGAACACTGTGACAGCTCACAATTAATATGCTCACTATTTTCCCTTCTTATTACTACGTACTATTTACTTCGTATATCTATTTATGTGCTAAAGTTGTATATTTATTTAACTTTATTTGAACTTCTCTCATATCTATCTTTCTTTTTGTGTCTTTTCATATATTATAACCTTGTGTCTACTTTATTTGCTAACTACACCAAATCTTTTGCTTTATTACACTACTGTCCATCCCAAGGTTGCCTGGAAGAAATCGCTTCCAGCGATAAGGCCGCCCATTGTACATTAAACTGTATGCATGCTCACTACAAATTTTACTGTAATCTATTGGTGTACAATAAAGAATTATCTATCTATCTATCTATCTATAAGTGTAACAGAAACTAATGGAAAATTGGAAGATAAAAATTTGTAAAGTGTAATACTGGGGAAATTGGACGAAACCATCTTGATACTTTTTCATTTTATTGTGTTTTTCATTTATAACAGTAGACATACATACCTAGATATTATTGAGGGATGTTGACTACATTTTTTACTCTCGAAAAGTGACCACCTTATGATAATAATTATAATGACTCGTTGAAGTGAAATATTGAACAGCACCTTCTTTATATACCTCGTATACTTTTTTTTTTTTTTTACCTCGTATACTTATAATAAATTTAAAGTAAAAACCCTTCACACAACATTTTTTGAAAAAATATTGTGAGAGAGAGATTAATTATACTCCATCTATCTGAATCATATATCTACATTTAGCGTGTTCCACTCGGAACAATTAATGCGCCCAACTGAAATCTGTTCAACTATTTTATTTCCTAATGGCTCAAGTATTTATTTAGTCGGTTAGGAGATACTCGGATTTTTTTTTCCTGATGGAACAACTACGCTTGTTTTTAAATAAGTATGTAACAAAAGATCCGTAATGGATGTTCCGTCAGAAATATATATATAAATATTTGAAGAAGCCTCACTGACTACTTCAATATATTTACATAATTATATTAACATTAGTGTTTTGCAAGAGAGAAACATAAAGTAGTTTATATAACGGTTTTTTCTTTAATATTAAATCGGAAAGATTTCATTGATTACATTAAATAAAATATGCTATTATAATATACAATTACTTACAAATTTATATAAAACTATGCTAACTATACAATATATACAAAAATGGGATAGAGAAAAAGAAGGAGACTGTAATTTTAGGCATCGAAAAATTCCTCCCCATAGATCTCTACTAGTACCGTGCCCAAGAGGCTGGCGGCATTACCACACTGAATGGCGATGGCAATTCTTTGAGCGAGGTAAAGGCCAGCCTTATGGTCACGGGAAGCGACGATTAGTCGCTTCGCTATTTCTTTGAATAGCGCGCGCGCGCTTGGACCCCACGGACCCAACGTTTCGACTCCAAACGGCTCAAAATTATAATTACCAGTTAAATTGGTATATTTGCGCCGTTTGAGAGTCTCCGCTGATGCAGCAGCAGCGCATGCGCAGTCCATCGTACTTGGAAGATGGGAAGGCGCCAGGGTGTCGACGCAGGTTGCATCCCACACCAAAGGCCTACCCATCTTCCAAGGCAACAACGATATACCGTCCGGTCTCTTACCATCGTCGCCAGCCAAGCCAACAGGTTCAACGTAATATATTTAGTCACTCAAAGTGTGCCATCAAATGGGATGACTTTTGTCATCTCATAGGTTCATTAACCCAATTAATAAAAAAAAATTATTAAAATGATGATCAATAAAATCTTTGAAGCATTAGACTGCCCAGGGTTGAATGTTTTCCTTTGTAAGAAGTTATCAAAATTACAAAAAAAATATAATCTGTTGGAGCAAGGATCTTGAAGTACGGTGACATTTTTTAATTATTTTTTTTATATGTGACTCGTCAATTAGACTCCGCTTCGCCTGATGGACAGTTGAAGGTAAACTTTTTCGTATGTATGTATAAATACACTAAAATGATTATGTAATTCATAGCTATATTCTCTATCCGAACATAATTTATACTAGGATATCAATCATAAAAATGGGTGAGTATCAATATTGATATCTCATTCATATACAACTACGTAACTTATTAGAGGTTATGTGCGTGCAATCCAATGATTGTGGGACTGAATTTAATGATTAGTGTAATGTGGGCGTCAATTCACCTATGCCATGGCGTGATTATATGAATGTACGTATGTAATTTTTCGAAATTTTAAAACCTTCCGTTACCAGTAGGCCAGTCGTGCAGACCCCCTATTACCTCACACTAAAGAACACAATGTTGATTTTGCAAACCCCGTAAAGTTTATTAGTAGTAGTAATTATCGACACTACTGGCAAATATCATAGTTAACTTAGTCTGAATTGAGCTGCGGTTCAAGGACCTTATGGTTCAATCTCAAAGGGTGTAATGAAATCCAGAACATTACAAATAAAAATGAATAAATTATAGAAATTTGTAAGTTCAATTATGTATGTTTGGTGGCATAAACAGATTCAGGATTGCAACACGAATTCTATGCTCTCAATTTCTTAAGTTTAATGTGATAGAATTTTTTTTTATAAAAGACACGCCAACTTGACTTTACCTCGCCTGATGGTAAGCTAAAGGCAAAGTCTCAGGAAAGAGGGTCACTATTACAGACACTAAGTGTTACAATGGTGGCACTCAGCTTGGCGGCCTCATCAGATGCTTTTTCACGTCCCGCTTAAAGGCCCTTTCTAAATCTAACAGCGCGTCACAACGGCATAGTTTGATATCCTTTCCTCCACCTACTAGCACGCGAGTGCAACAGAGAAGACACATTTCTAGTATCAGCTTTGTAATGCACCTCCGCTACTGCACTGATGTGCTAGTAGTTCAGAGATAATATATAGAATTGGAGAAGGATGGCAATGACGTTGACATGAGTCAGCGCACATGTATGTCGCTGAAGCAAGTTATTGATTCTCTCTGCGGCCACAGATGAAATCAATAACTAAAAGTACGCTACCAGAGGATCGGGAGACCATAACTCACAGAAGGTTTGTAGTGTTTACATTTTTACTCGCCAGTGTACACGAAAAAGTGAGAGCGTCGTGTTATAGCCAGACAGCATTATATTTGGTTCTCCGGCGGCCTTTTTCTTCACCATTTCATTTAGATTTGAATTCTATTACCAGCACATTATGATCTCTTCTTCTTACAATACTGGGTCCTTTAAGTGAAATGTCACATTTTCCAGGTCATGATACAGCGTGACGTGATGGCCATTTTAATGGATTGGAATCTCTAATAGTGAACGTGATTTTCTAGTGCTTAAGGCCGGGGTATTCGAGAACTCTTTCGCGACCGGTCAACATGCCGATACTACACATTACGAAGCGGAGTTTCACGAGATCGTGATTTTGGCCTAACTTAGGCACGGTAGCCCTGTGGTGTATTGTCAGTAGCAACACGTATGTGTTTTTTTCTTTCTTAATTCATTATTTATTCTATCTTTTTAAAATTTTGTTAGCGTCACAGTTATCGTATGTGTAATAAAAATACACGAAGTCATTCTCTAGATTGACCGGATTTAATTCAAAAAATAATCAAATGCTGTGTAGCTTTTACAAAATAACGTATCGTATCGTCTATAGGTATTTATAGTGTAGACGAATGTACTAAGCATCTAGCGTTATCATACAATATTGGTAATGGTATTTCGACAACCAGTTTGGGATTATTTAGTTCATTTTCGCGAGAATCCTTTCAAAATTCTCTCTAAAGAATAATCGCAATTTTATTAAACGTCGTGAAGACGATTTTAGGTGTGTAAAGTTTGAATTAAAAAAAAATACGATTTGCTTTTTCTTAAATGCATCTCCTCTGCTTCACTGCCTCGCTGGTGTTATGTATGTATATGTTATGTATATTAAACTGCACCGTCGTCGGCAGCCACAGGCACTCAAATGTTCCCCTCATACCTCTCGACCCTCGAAGACTAGTCGTGACCACGGGTGCTGCAACGCATCCGAAACGTCGGCAGAAATAGTAAGTTCCAAGATATAACTGGCGAGAAGTCCCGATACCTAGTATAATTGAGAAAACTATTACCTAACTTCTTTTGAACTATATAAAATATAGTCATTTAGATACTGCTACTAAATTAGCGATGCACTGAACATTTCTTTGTTCGTTTGATTGATGCATGGATGATCCTACTCGAAGAATCGATTAGTAAGTGATGTTAATGGTGCTAAGTGTATCAAGGATCCACACAAATTAAACAATTGGACGAGCAAACATGTGTGCGATCGTGGTACCTACAGTTAGCAACTAACTCCACTCTGCTGCTTTAGAATGTGCCCATGGCAGACAAGCACAGTGCCCGCCTGGTGGGAAGTGGTTACCGTGGTCTATGGACGTGTGAACACTAGAGATGTCAGTTATGTCACAATCATACTGCGGACTCCTGTAATATGTTGTAATGATATTTTTATTGACAGTTTTATAAGGCACAGTTTAGATACAGTCTATTGATGTATGTTCCAGAACATAGTTCCAACATGTTGGGGTGATACACGAGTGTGCATCTGAACTGAGGGCCCAATTAAAACTTTGTCACACGAAATAGTACATTTAGGAAATTTTGTAAAAACGACTATTCGCGTTAAGCTGACGTCAGAACGGCGTGTCGTATGTCACTATCTATTTTATACTTAATTGCATGAAGTACAGTTTTGGTACAGTTATTTGGTGCAAATTTACTGACTATTCAGACATCTCTCATGTCATCCTGACATACACTATATTATAAAAGTAGTGAAGCAGACAGTGCTATTTGAAGGTAAGTGGTTTCTGTAGCTTGTTTACTTGTAAACACACAAGTGCCAATAGTTTTGCTCCCGTCTCCTAAAAAATGCTAAACGGCGAGCAAAGCTGCCAACATTTTGTCATTGTACACCAGGCACTAAGCAATGACTAAGAGGTGGAAACTTCCATAAAACACACTACACATCTTTCTCTTTCCATTTTTACTCTGTCCCTGTTACACCAGTTTGAAAGAGGGAAATAGGAGAGTGAGGGTTAAGACTACGCATGCGCGTTTATTTCATTCATGCTTCTTATCTCGGGGCCTTAGCACGATTAATGAACCTGTATTTTGAGTGTAGATTCTGTATAATGTTTCGTTGTTGTTACTGTGGCAATAAAATTTACATACATACATACATATACATATAATCACACCTTTATCCCTGGAGGTTTAGGCAGAGATGAATTAACACCCACATTTTACCAATAATTGTATTCGATCCCACGTAATAGGGAGTGAGCCTATTACCGTATTCCGGGCACTATTATTGACTCAAGCCATGCATCAGAGGCTGAGTCTGGGCTGTATATATCTGTCTGATGTTAACCAGCCCTATCCCTTAATCGCCTTGTAAGACACTGCATGGGAAGAGATGGAGTGGCCCTAATTCTACTCTGCCGGTAACCACGCGGCCATTTAAAATTTGAATCCTGCTAAAATAAAATAAAAAGAATATAATTCATAGGAAAACATATTAACCCCTACCATAACTTCATCCTATTATAATTCTGTTAATAATCAATAATTCTGCGGTCTTTTATTATAGTGTCCTTTCAAATATGTACCTGTGGTAATGCAGATACGCGGAGTAAACGAACTCGAAAGAGGATAGATCAAAATATTAACTCCTTACAAACTTTTTCACTGTATACCGCCAATACCCCAGTTCTCCCGCGATCATTGTGCTTGCAACAGCGCCGAAATATAAAAAATTCAGAACAATACAACATGGTAAATATTCTAATTACTTCATACTAACATAAGACGTTCGTCAACTTCTAATTATGATTCGACGCCGTGACAACCCAGAGTCAGTCGTCCAGTACCATTTTGTCAATTGTGAAGCTTGAGCGAGGTGAGACTTTAGAGGATAGTTACGGCCATAGATGAAAGCAATTTTGCTACGAGAAATACATTGTACTGAAATAGAACAAATCGCACTTACTAATAATAAAAAAATACTTTTTAATCTGGCAAATTAACTGTTACAACTCTTGAACAGGTTATCGTAGCTAAGTCGTGTTTGGATTATTTTGTTGAGCGCTTAATTTGGCACACAATGCGATTGTCAAATCACCTAATTTAATCACAGACAAGTCTGTGACGCAGCGCAAGGCGCGCCGTGGGGTTCTGTGGAGTAAAGGCAAGTGCCTCAGAGGAGTGAGTGCGAATGCTGTGTGTATGGTTACCAGTTCAATACTTTGGTTGTATTATTCTTTGGCAGCTATGTTTTGTGATTTTTATAACGTCAGGATTGATGTCACTGGAGCATATTGACTGTTCAGTTAAGGCCAATGTGCTCTTTTGCCACCGTAGTTGTTTAAATATAACATTATCGGTCATCACATTCAGGTATTAAAATATGCCTATTATTTTCAATTCTAAATTGTCAATTTTTCAGTTTGAATTTTGCATTACACTAAACTGTTGAACAGATATTGCTATCGCGTTTGGACTCTTTCTATTTGGCGCAAAATTTCCAGCAAAATTCAATCCCTTATTTTTTATTTATTAATATAAAAGACAATGCAAATACGCTGCGTAGCCCGTTCGTGCCACCCACACGCGTCAACTCTGTCGCTCTATACAGAACGCGAGATTTCAAATGCTAGACATACGGGGAACATCGTGTACCCCTCCCACCAACACTACCCGCACTCCTTCGTACTCATTCCACCGTCACAAGCCCGAACACGCCCCTTCTTCATAATACTTTAGTTAACTGTTCAGTTTTAATGACAAGTCATGACATAAAACATGGCATAAAGGGACCATAGCTTACTGATATGTGAAGTATACTTCACGACGTTTCATTTTCACCAAGTAGTTAGATCATTTTGTGTCAGAAAACTATTACAAATTGCAAAAGAAAATTGTGATCTGGATACCTGTTCAAATTGCGCGTCCTATCTCACCATTAACTTGATTACAATATTAGACTCTATTGTGTAGTATTGTAGTTGATTATATTTTGAAAGTGCTAAAGGCAATGTCTGTTTTCTTGCTATTGCTAGAATTGGATTTTAAGCTCTTCTTAGCTATGAGTTCCTTGTATAAAGAAACGAAGTTGGCGCGACGTCACGTGCTACGTTGAGCTCCGACAGTCCTGCCCCTAGTAAAGTTCACTTATTCTAAAATTGCCTTCCAACTATCAAAAGTTTTCTCACACACATTGGGAAAACGTCAGGCTTCAAACATATGAAAATAAATGCTCACCCCATATTACGTGGGGCCGAATTTAATGATTTGTGAAATATGGGTGTTAATTCACCTCTGCCTAACCCTCCGGGGATAAAGGCTTGAGTGTATGCATGTATGATTTATTATACATTTTACGAATTACATTGATTTTCCATCAGGTGGGCCTTGTGCTTGTCTGCCATCTGAAATGTATAAAAAAAAGAAACCGAAAGGTTCATCTATTCAGAAGACCTGGCATCTTTTATCGTTTTGATGTATTAGTATATTTTTCGGACAGAAAAGTTGTGTTACTGCCTGTTGAGTGTACGGTTCTAAGGGGACGACCAGTTGCGTGCTACTTCTAAAAGATGGCGTGTGTGTCTTCTGTCTATTTTGATAGCGCTCTAAAGGACTTTTTAGATTTTTATCCTTTACAGTTCTTTATAAGGAACTACCAACACCCATAAAGAATAACTTCGTTGTCTGTCTGTCTGACTGCGTGTCACGACCTATTTCTAGAGGTTCATGAAGGTATAAACCTTATGTTTACTACTGATCACTTAGAATACCGCGGTTATAATAAATAAAAAAGAAATGTGTGTAATTTGTGCGGGTCAACTCATGGAACTCAATTTTTAAGCAGTCACTTATTATTTTCAGGGTGGAAGATTATACACAAGGAGGGTGAAAATTATGAGTATTATGAAATGTATTTATTTCTCTACTTCACACATCTATAACAATCTACAATACTGTACGTGAAAACTTAGTGTTTTTTTTTTAAGAAAATGGCAATGAACTCACGCAATTAAACCTTTAATCACACATGACGCCAAGTATTTGAAACAACAAAGTCAGCGATGCCTAATTTTCCTATACCACTAGACCACATGGACAACAGGTACATTTTTTAATTCCAAATTGCAGATGTTCTAGTTCGATTTTTGCATTACATTAAACTGTTAAAAAGATATGGCTGTCGTGTTTGGACTCTTTCTATTCAGTGCAAAATTACCAGCACAATGCAATTTTTTTAATGAAATAAGATGAAAGACAATGGAAATACGCTGCGTAGCCTGTTCGCGCTACCCACACATCAACTGTCGCTCTCCACAGGACGCGAGATTCCTAATTTAAGACTTATGGGCAACATCGCGTATCCCTCCCACTAAGACTACCCGTACTCCTTCGTATTCATTCGACCATCAGAATCCAAAAACGCCCTTTTTAAACCATACTTTAGGAAACTGTTCTAAACTACAAAAGAAAATCGTGATATCTACTCCAATCGCGGGTCCTCAGTCGCCATTCACTTACTTACAATATTAGACTTTATTGTGTTAGTATTGTAGTTGATTATATTTTGAAGTGCTTATGGAGTTGCCTATTTTGTTACTATTGCTAGTTTTGGGATTTAAGCTTTTTTTAGCTATGGGCTCCTAGCATAAAGAAGCGATGTTGACCCGACGTCACGTGCTAAACGTTGAATTCTGATGGCCCGGCTCATTGTAAATCTTACTTTTTCTAAAATTGCATTTCACCTATCAAAATATTTATCCTACATATCGGAAACACGTCAGACTTCTAATTTAACATATGTAAATAAATATTATTGGGTTAATTGTTGCATGCAATGCCTTGTGTGTGAGGTGTTCAATGGATTTTAATAAAATATGAGACAATTTTTATACTACTTTAGTGGTAGAAAAGTCACTCGGTTCACTTCATGGCACGCAGTTACTGTTTGGACTATACAACGTGTTACAGTAAGGTGTGGTCATATTCGGGGGTGGCATAACATGTGATATAAATGAAATTACCTCAGGACTTACTTTGTATGTCGTAGAAAAATAATTTCAAATGACGTCACATTAATCCGAGCGTTCCGTTTTCCATACGCTGCTTTACGTTTCGCTAGAAATCTCAGAAACAGTCTACTGGTTCGAATTGCAAAATTATTATCTTATGATTAGAGCGCTCCGTTTATCGAGGATAGTTATAGTTAATTACAGTTCAGAACCCATTGAGTTACAATTGCTTGCATGAAACTTATAATATCGCGAACGTTTAAAGTATAAAATTCTAAGTGCAAAAAATCTTTGTGATTTATTTGTGGGCGTGAGGATGGTGTAACGTTCAACTGTTATGCATGTGGTGCAGGTTCGATTCGCGCTCAATGCAAATATTTGTACGCATGAATATGTATTAAGCATTGGTCTGGGTGTTTCTATGTATTTATTTACAAGAAAAAAGTACCTTAGTAGGTATGTTATCCGCTTTCTAGATTTCATAATACAAGCTAATAAAGTTATGCTTACGCATAGGTCTAGATAGCGTTGTGTAAAATGTTGGTAAATATATATTTCAGATCAGTTTTTAGTTTAATTTAATTGTGATGAATTCTAGCTTTAATTCGAAGCTAGTGGTCTGTTTAATTCTCCTTCTTTTGAAATAGTATTTAACTTTTATGGGAGCGACTATAGGATTAAATTGTTCGTTATTTAAACATACAGCCCATGATAACTTTATCATGGACTGTTTTCCGTAAACGGTAAACGGTATCTTGTAGAACGTTACTGAGGTACCAAAGCCATAAAAGTATATAATTTAGTAGTATGTCAGGATTGTAGGAAGTGGAGATCCGTGATCTCTGCCTACCCCTTTGGGAAGCAGGCGTGATTTAGTAAGTATGTATGTATGTTTAATTTATCTTAAGTAAAAAATAACTAATGCAGATTCACTCATCTATCTATTAGTAACTAAAATTAAATAATTTAGTTACTAATAGAGCAGTTTTGTTCCCTCTAACTCCTGCAGGTAAGGAAATTCTGTTTGGTAGGTGTCTGTTATTTGTTACCTCAGTAACACCCTCCTATTCATGTAGCATCAAGAAATGTACCTTGCTCAAAAAATGAGCGTTGTATTAGTAGGATTAATAGCTCTACCTTCCCTTTCAGTGATATAAAATTTAAAAAAATAAATATCGTGAAACCGCATCATTGTCTAATTCTTTCTAATTTCCTCTTATAATTCGCGGTCCTTAGATACGGACATGCTCGTGCTCGTGGTCTATTTACTTCTCCTTTTTTTATTTAACTTATATAGCTTTCATGTGAGCAACTATTGAACAAGATTGTTGGTTATTTAAACATACAGTGCATGATAGCGTTTTCATGCGTCTTAAGATACCTCTGCCTACCCTTCCGTAACTCACTAGTTTTCTAGATACAAATAGGTAACCGAAGTAGTTTCCTTTTTTATTTTAATAGTTTATCTGTCTATGGTTTATCAGGGTATAAAATTATATATTATATACAACCCACTGGTCCACAGAGATCTGGTCTAAAATGTTCAGCGAAGGTATATTCGTAGTGGTAACGAAACCATAACGCAATTCAAAAAATTGGCTACACTGCCCTCATTTCAGGAAAATGATTATATTCCGTAGCATTTAACTGCCAGCAGCCTCCATTTTGCACATTTTGCAGTAGGATGAAATTAGAATATAAATATAGTTATTAAACCTCATCATAGTCAGTTTCTAATTTTTCCTTGAATCTTGTGGTCCTCTCCCTGTCAGATACAGACATGCGCAGTAATGACTTTCTTGGTATGTTCAGTACAATTGGTAAATCATGACATAAAACATGAAACAAACAAAGTATCATTTACTTACAAGTAAAGAGCGTTTCATAACGTTTTAATATTCACTAAGTAACGTAACTAGTTTGTGTTATAATACATACATACATATATTATATCACGCCTTTATCCCTGGAGGGTTAGGCAGAGGAAAATTAACAACCACATTTCAACAATAATTGTATTCGGTCCCGCGTAATAGGGGGTGAGCCTATTGCCATATTCCATCCGAGGCTGAATCTGGGCTGTATATATCTGTCTGATGTTTAACAGCCTTATCCATTAGTCACCTTGTACGACACCGCATGGGAAGACATGGGGTGGCCCTCTGCCTCTGCCTCTGCTGGAAACCACGCAGCAGCAGGCAATATCAAAATCAACTATGAACGAATATATTGCGTAACAATCATACATGAAAAATATAAACATATTGAATTGAGAACTACGTCGTTTTTGGAAGTTGGTTAAAAACGTTTCATGCAGAAACAAATAATGCAGAAGAAAATGGTGTCAAATTTTTTGTCCTAGTTTTTTAAGCAGGCAGACAAGCACACGGCCCACTTGATGGAGAGTGTTTATCATGCCCTATGAACGTGTGTAACACCAGTGGAGTCACATCCGTGCTGCCGACCCTGTAAGAACAGAGATTCTGTGCCGTCAGTGTGAAAGACAAAGCAGGACAAGCCTTTGGTCATCCCACTGATAGGACATAAACTCTCCAGCGAGCTCTGGCTACCCTACTCACCGCCGGAAACACAACACGAAGTTATTATAACCGCGGTATTCTGTAGGGCGGAGGTACTTCCCCAGTCGGACTGCTCAATTGGGCGGAAATACCGCCGTGTCCTACCTCCTCAGTGTACCGTATTCGAATTAAAAACGTGGTTTTGTTAATGAGCGAGTAGCCAGTAATGCCCTCTATCTATACCCGCCTTACATTATTATGACGCGAGCAACACGTGCAGAGGGTCTTCCAATGTAGTTTTGACAAGATAACAGAGATGGCACTTTCCTTTACTTTATCTGGGACACGCCAATTTGTCTTCACCGTGCCCTATCGTAAGCTAAAGTCTTAGGGAAGAAGGTCACCATTACAGACACTAAGTAATGTTACAATGCATGGTAGCACTCAGCTTGGCGGCCTCATCATATGCTTTTTTACGCCTCTCTTTAAGGACCCAGGACTGTAGGAAGAAGGAAACACGTACCGTATGCCTAGATTTTAATTTATTTAGAATTTTATTTATTTTTCATTTTTTTATTATGTCACTTCAAGCGCTGCAGGTCCATTAAACCCGAGTCTGTAGGGAAAAAGAAACACGTGAGCCGTTAATGAATTCCAGGTCTTGGTGGTGCGGCAAAGAACAGTCTTTGAACCGCTTGGTTCTTGCTTGTATAAAGTTCTTGTATAAGATTACCTCAGCGGTCGAACTCAATGTGTCAAAATAAATGATCTGACTAGTGACACCGAACCTTTGAGTTTTGGTGTGCCTCAAGGCTACGCGGTACGCTGCCTTGAGGCCTATCTTAATTAATTTCGTAGCACGAATAGATTGAACAAACCAGGTTCGTGTGCACTCATCTATGTGGATCCCGGTTTACAACTCAGGAGAAATTTCAGAACCTTAACAACCAATCATATAATAAAATACTGCGGTAGCCTAGTGGTATGGGTGATGAACTGCTGAGACGAGGTCTTGGGTTCAATCCCAGGTTTTACCATGGCATACACTTATGACTTGACGATGACGATTTCGAAGTTATGTGTGTATTTATTGCAGGTTTATAAGTGCCCGATTAATGGCAATAGGATCGCCACCTATTACATTGGGACCTAAACATAAACTGGCGAAATTTGGGTGTTAGCGCCTCTGCCTATCCTTTTAGGGATATTGGCGTGAGTTTATGTTATGATAATAAAATGTATGCAGAAGACCGTTGTGTGGTCGGGTATGCGGGGTGAGCCATGATGCTGAGCTTGAAAATCTTTTTAGCTCTGGTTGCGCCGATGTGGAAACTGTATTTTTTGACATGGAGACACACTCCTTTTAGATCCGTCTCCCCCTCCGCACTAACCATAGAGTAGGGCTAGCTGTAGCTTCCGTCCGCCATTGTGTGAGATGTGGACGGTCACTCCCGCTTTGAACTAGCCAGCGTAGGGACGGATCGCGAGCGCGTCTCTCAGAAATGAATAATATTTGTTGTATTTTAACCGCCTAATAGACCTTTACCGATCGGATGGTGCCTCTCGTGTGTTCCTCAAGGAATCTAGTGACGCTGACGGCAGCTCCTGAGCAAGGAAGAGAAGATCCGTGTACCGGCTGCGATGAAAAACACGTGGGTCGTGAAGGTTAGTGCATCCTCTCCTAATTTCTCGGGCTGCATTCACTGCCTGGATCGAATCCGCGGCAGCCCGGCCACCTGTCTTGTTTTGTGTGTAAAGTGTCAATAGAACAGTTATCTGCTTCTCCGCAATACAGTCCACTCGCGCACGTTGGCCCACGCGACACCATTTTTTGGTCCGGATCGAGCCGGATTCTTAGCCGTAGTTCGTATTTTGTTATTATTCTAATGGGAATGAGCGCACCGCACCTAAGTGCCTGGTTATTTTAGTAGAAAACCCCGCATCCAGACACTTAGGCTTAGAATTTGTTGTCCGTTCGCCGCTGGCTCGCATTGTACCTACCTAATACATAAATAGGTTAGGTATCATATCAACACTTAATCGTAGTTCGCAATTTTCGCATCGCACCTAAGTGCCTGGTTATTTTAGTAGAAAACCCCGCATCCAGACATTTAGGCTTAGATCTTAGGTATACTCAGACACCCTAGTGCATAGGCACAGTGTAATACCTAACGCATTTGGCTTTGTTTTGTTTTTTTCAATTACGTTGTTCTCGGCTCACGTCGTATTTGCCTAGTACCTGCGTGGGTAGACACGTGGCTGTGCCTACCTCGCTCGCATCTCATCCCAATTCATACGAAAGTATTTTAATTTGAATAGATATTACGCAATACTTAATCTCGGAAATAATAGTTGAATCTAGACAGCGACCATCGCGTAGGTACGACCTTGTTGCTATGCGCGTTTGTTCAAGCGTGCATTCACAGTTGTAAGCACCTACCTACCTACATAGTTAACGCTCGCGCCGCCTCGCTGCTCTGTACCGCTAGGATTAAGTCATTTCATATTTATTGTTTACCGCACTTTAGTTTGAGATTTAATTGTAAACATGTCCCCAAAGGTTGATAAGACCGGTAAGGTTCAATTGAAACTTTTATACGCTAAAAAAGAAATGATTTACTCTCGCGTACAATCGATTTATGATAGTGCACTTAAAACCTCTGATTTGGTCATCAGAGATTCGTTCTTGTGTTCTATAGAAAACTTAGATAGTCTACGCGCGGATTTCGAAACCTTAGTGCATGACATCAACGTTTTAGAGTTGAATTTGGATCCCGATTACTCAGTGAGTTATCAAGCCTTGTCGTCGTTTGACGATTTGTATTGTCGTATCAAGCGCGTCGCGAGGAGTTTGGAGAAGCCGTCTGACCGACCCAACCCCACTCGCGACCGACCTAAGTTGCCACCAATTCAAATACCCGAATTTGATGGTAACATTCGCAATTGGTGTCGATTTATAGATAGTTTTGAGAATACAATAGATAAGAACGATTCGTTGACAGATCACGAAAAATTGCATTATCTTGTTGAAAAATTGACTGGTAAAGCTATAACCGTTTGCGCTGGAATTACGTTTAGTGCCGGGAATTATAATTTAATTTTAAATACTTTGAAAGCTAAGTATGAGGATAAAAGATCGGTAGCTAACGCCTATTTGGATCAGATGTTTGATTTGAAATCTATTACGGCATGTAACGATCAAAACTTAGAGAAATTTCTAGACACTTTCGCGTCAGCTGTTCGCGCTGTAAAGAACCTAAAGATTGATGACCTCTGCGACTTCGTATTTTTGTATATGGGTTTAAGGAAATTAGATTCCGAAACCATTCGTTTGTTTGAGTCGGATCATCGCGGCAATAAAATTCCTAAGTTCGAAGACTTAGAAGGTTTTGTTCGCGAGCATATAAAAATATTACAACGCTCTTCATCGAAACATGAAGGCGCGAAGACAGTTGTTAGTCCCGCGCGCAAAATAGATGCGTCATCGAGGTCACTGAGGTCAACCCATACTTATGTTAATACCGCACCAGCACGTGTACAATCACCTGTTTGCTCTTTGTGTAGTACTCATCACTCGCAACTGTACAAGTGTCCTGGTTTCCTAAAATTGTCGCCTAGTGATCGTTATAAATTTGTTCGCGCTAATAATCTTTGTTTTAATTGTCTCGGTACTAAACACCGCGTGGGTTTATGTAATAGTGGAAATGGTTGTCGCAAATGTCAAGCGAGACACCACACTTTGCTTCATTTTGAAAATAGTAATGCCGCATCCAAGGTGAGCACAGTTGGTTCGTCGAGCGGTGACGCGCGGCAGCCTGCGCCGCAGCCGCAGCCCGAGCTCGCACGCGCTCCGGCCTGCCCGGGGACCGCTACGAATGACGTCACCTTGTGTTCGTTCTCCGCTAGTGCTGCCCTCACTACGGTTTGTCTTGCGACCGCTCGCGTGGTTATTGTTGATGCATTAGGTAAACCGCACATTGTTCGAGCGCTATTAGATGGCGCTTCGCAAAGTAATTTTATTACTCAAGATTGTTGTCAACGTCTTGGTTTCAATGTTGATAGGCGTTCAACCTACTCAGTGGTGACGGGTTTTGGAGGTTTACGGTCAGCTGTTCATGGCACAGTTAAAACGAGGTTTGGATCTCGTTTTAATAATAAAATTTGGTTTGACATGGATTCGTTCGTTACGGATAAAATAACTGAACAGTTGCCTACCGTCCCAGTTGACACGTCTTTATTAACGAAATTTAAAGACTTACCTTTAGCTGATGAGACTTACGCTGTTCCTGGAGTCGTCGATATATTGATCGGCGCTTCGATTCTCCCGCACCTCCAGTTATCACGTAAGGTTCAAGGGGGTCCGACGTACCCCGCTCCGCACGCCCTGGAAACAGTTCTGGGTTTTGTTATAATTGGTTCTGCACCCGCTTCTATGGATAGTTTTAGTCACTCGACTGCCTCGTTCTGTTGCACCGTCGAGCCGCCACTGGAGTCTACCATCCGCAAGTTTTGGGAGATTGAGGAGGTCAATGTCCCACCAATCCTAAGCCCTGATGACAAGATGGCTGAGGAGATTTATTGTCGCACGACTACTCGCGATGAGCAGGGTCGTTATGTTGTCGCGCTCCCTTTCAAGGGAGATATTTTTTCGCTCGGCGACTCCCGTGCATCCGCTGAAAGACGCTTTCTTTGTTTAGAACGAAAGATGCAGGCGTCTCCAAAGTTAAAGCAAGCCTATGATGAGGTTGTCAACGAATATTTAGATAAAGGTTACATCTCACCTGCGCCTGCGGACACTGACGAGACCCAGCCTTCGTACGTTATCCCGCACCACGGAGTTATTAGAGAAGATAAGCTTACTACTAAACTCCGCGTAGTTCTAGATGGCAGTGCTAAGACTAGCACTTCCGTGTCGCTTAATGACATTTTGTATTGTGGTCAAAATCTTCAAGGTAATTTATTTGACATAATTGTAAATTTTCGTTTATTCGCTGTGGCACTCTCTGCAGATATTCGACAAATGTTTTTGTGCCTTGAAGTGCGCGAACCCGATCGTAGGTTTCAACGATTTTTGTATAGATTTTCACCGCAAGAACCTTTAATGGTTTACGAGTTTAATCGTGTTTGCTTCGGGCTTAAATCTAGCCCTTTTCACGCACTTCGCACCGTCAAGCAGTTGGCCGCTGACGAGGGCGATGCATTTCCTAAAGCGAGAGCCACCATTGAGACTGGCTTATACATGGACGACTTCGTGTATAGTGTAGATAGCGAGGCCGAGGCTGTCGAGACGGCCGCTCAAGTTATAAGTCTCATGAAGGCGGGTCAATTTGATCTCGTGAAATGGACGAGCAACTCGCAAACAGCGTTAGAGTCGATTCCACCGTCGCACCGATTGTCTTCGGTTAAGGAGTTCGATGAAAGTGATACGCACAAGGTGCTTGGTTTAAGCTGGTCGCCCGCATCTGATGCGTTTAGTTTGAAAAGTAGTTCGACCCCGCAAACTTGTACTAAACGCATTATCCTGTCGTGTGTGGCACGGATATGGGACGTAATGGGATTCGTAGCTCCTGTCGTTCTGTACGCCAAACTACTTATAAAAGAGCTTTGGCTTTCGAATTGTGATTGGGACGACACCGCGCCCGACAACATTGCTAAGTTGTGGGCTCGCTTTAGAAAAGAACTCTCTGTGCTTGACCAAGTACAAATTCCGCGTCATGTAGGTATATCGCAACATAGTGTTGTTACGGTAGTAGGCTTCGCGGACGCTAGTGAGAGGGCGTATGGAGGAGTAGTCTATTTTCATGTCTCGAATGTAGGTAAGGTTTCAATTAGCCTTATAAGCGCGAAATCGAAGGTCTCTCCCCGTAAGGTCGTCTCTCTGGCACGCCTCGAGCTATGCGCTTTACTATTGTTGGTTAGATTGATCACCTCTATCGCCAATGCTTGTAGTAGTCGCATTAATATTAATAGAATTTTAGCTTTTTCGGACTCAACAGTCGCTTTGTGTTGGGCCCACTCTTCGCCCCATCGTTGGGACACCTTCGTCGCTAATAGAGTGGCAAAAATTCAATCGGAATTAGCGCCAAAAAATCTCTTTCACGTTGCTGGCACCGACAACCCAGCCGATTGTCTCTCTCGTGGACTGCTTCCTTCGCAAATATTAGATCACCCGTTATGGTTTAGTGGACCGTCCTGGATTCATGCCGCGTTAGATAAGTGGCCAGTTAGTCAATTCAATCCCACTACGGTTTCCGAACCACCCGAGGAAAAGAAGCACTCGCTTGTGGTGTCGGTCCCGCGTGAAGAGTCCCTGGTTTTGTTGTTGGCTAATCGCGTCTCGTCTTGGTCGAGACTGTTGCGTTGTGTTGTTTATGTAGGCCGATTTTTGAGAATTTTATCTACACGCGGTCATATAACCGCCGCTGATTTAGATAAGGCTGAATTGATCATACTTCGCGAATTGCAGAAGTGTTATTTTGCTTCTGAATTTAAAAATTTAGAATTTAACAAACCTTGTAGTCGTTCTTTCCGACACTTGAAACCATTTTTGGAAGATGGACTCATTCGAGTAGGTGGTCGTTTGAGAAATTCAGGTTTAGGATTTGAACAAAGGCACCCAGTAATTCTCCCGCGTAAGGACCACGTATTAGATTTGTTAGTAGATTATCATCACAAGGTGAATTGTCACGCTGGTCCCGATTTGTTAATGTCTATTTTGAGACAGAAATACTGGATAATTTCCGCTCGTAATTTGATTCGCGCTAGAGTACACAGATGTGTACCTTGTTTTAAACTCCGCCCGCGTTTTATCGCGCCTGAAATGGCCGATCATCGCTCTTGTCGTGTTGTTCAATCCGCAAAACCTTTCGTACACACCGGCACAGACTTTGCTGGGCCTTTCAAGGTCACCATTGCTCGTGGTCGTGGCATTCGCTCCACGAAAGCTTATGTTTGTTTGTTCATTTGTATGACAACTCGCGCGGTTCATATAGAGTTGACCGGTGATTTAAGTACGCCAAATTTTATGTCCGCTTTTAAACGTTTTTTGTCGCGTCGGGGTCCGGTTAAGCGCATGTATTCGGACAACGGTACAAACTATGTAGGGGCCCGACGTAGTATCTCGGAATTGCACACATTCTTACGGTCTAAGTACTACCAAAGTGAATTCGCTCACATCTTAGCCGAAAATCGCATTGAATGGTACTTTAACACGCCTGCAGCTAGTCATTTTGGTGGTAATTGGGAAGCGAATATTAAAAGCCTTAAGTCGCATCTGTTTCGCGTCATAGGCGAACAGATTCTCTCGTTCGAGGAGTTGAGTACCGTACTCGCGCAAGTAGAGGCGGTGATGAACACGCGTCCGCTGTGTCGGACTCTATCTAGCGATCCGTCAGAGCCGTTAGCGCTGACGCCAGCTCACTTCTTAAATATGACTCCTTTAAAATATTTGCCCGCAATAGATGTTGATGACGATAGAATACACCTCCTAACTCGTCACGCTCTTTTAGATAAGATGGTCCAATCGTTTTGGAATCGTTGGAGAACCGATTATTTGCACACGCTGCAGTCACGTCAAAAATGGAATACTCCATCCAACCCAATTACTGTAGGTACGGTGGTAGTCCTTATGACTGAGAATGCGCCTCCTTTACATTGGCCTCTAGGAGTAGTAGAGGAAATTTTTCCCGATGCCCGCGGGATAACTCGTGTTGTACGGGTTAAAACTGCAACCGGATCGTATCTGCGCCCGGTTGTTCGCCTCTGCCCTCTGCCTAGCCAGCAGTAGGCACGAGTTCCAATCTATGTTTATATTTTAGTTGTTATTTCGCAAACCTAGATTTAGATTAGACATTAGTTTTGTTCCACATTTTTCGTTTCGAAGGTAACCCTTCAAGCCGGGGGGAATGGTTGCGCCGATGTGGAAACTGTATTTTTTGACATGGAGACACACTCCTTTTAGATCCGTCTCCCCCTCCGCACTAACCATAGAGTAGGGCTAGCTGTAGCTTCCGTCCGCCATTGTGTGAGATGTGGACGGTCACTCCCGCTTTGAACTAGCCAGCGTAGGGACGGATCGCGAGCGCGTCTCTCAGAAATGAATAATATTTGTTGTATTTTAACCGCCTAATAGACCTTTACCGATCGGATGGTGCCTCTCGTGTGTTCCTCAAGGAATCTAGTGACGCTGACGGCAGCTCCTGAGCAAGGAAGAGAAGATCCGTGTACCGGCTGCGATGAAAAACACGTGGGTCGTGAAGGTTAGTGCATCCTCTCCTAATTTCTCGGGCTGCATTCACTGCCTGGATCGAATCCGCGGCAGCCCGGCCACCTGTCTTGTTTTGTGTGTAAAGTGTCAATAGAACAGTTATCTGCTTCTCCGCAATACAGTCCACTCGCGCACGTTGGGCCCACGCGACACCAAGCTCTTCTTACGATCCAAAATTATTCAAGCAGTGCTTGAGAAACATCTGTAGAGGCTGTCGCATTGGGGACCACCATCCAGCGTACTGCAGTCAATTGACGGGCAGAACTTTGAAGGTTTCAGGAATAGTAATATTGAATAAGAATAATAACCCTACTACTCTTTGAAAAAAATATCAAACATGACCTTGACCTTAAGCGACGTGACTGACGTGCCACCAAGTGAAGCAATAACTATACTTCGTGCCCCCGGATGACTAGGAGATCATACAATACAAAGAGTTTTACTGTGTTCACAGTTGTGTCCATACGTGCGAAAGAGACAGGGCCACGGCCGCTCTTGTTTTCTAAATTCATTATTACGCGCATACAGGAGCAGGACGACGTTTGTCGATGAGTCATGTCTTTCCAGCCCCCGCCATCTCGCCACTGACTTTACTGAGTGTAATCACAGATGACTCTGCGATAAATTCTTACGATGTTAATTTTTAAGTTATTCTTATAGAAAGTATATTAATGCCACTGTCTATTCATTACCAATATGAGTGAAACTAATTAAAAAGTAATTAAAAAGGATTGTTGACAATTTCTGCTGTCAGTGGGATGACTCAAGGCTTGTCCTGCTTTGTCCTCTACACTGACGGCACGCCAACTCTGAACTAACTTTCATATTTTGATAACAATTGGTGGGTGAAGTTGTATTGAGTTTGAAATGTTATCTCCTTACTGTCGTAGCACAATATCTACTTATATTATATACTTACAATGAAGTATAACTACAGAGTTCTAAATAAAAACAAATTATTCGAAGCTCAAGGCTACCGTGTTTCGTAGCTGTTGGTTACGTTGTTTCGTAGCACTTGGATACAGGAATTTCACTATTGTCACAAAGTTTCATGTCTCACGATTTTTCATTTTTCAAAGGGGTATTTATATATTGGGATATTTTATTTTGTTCCCTTTGAAGACGGCAGTTCAATACAGTTTTTCCCACCCTGTCGGTGAACTGAGAGAAAGCTGTCAGTACTGAAGGATATAGGGATAAGGAAATTTTTCAAGGAGGTAGGACACGGCGGTATTTCCGCTTAAGTACCTCAGCCCTACAGAATACCGCGGTTATTATAACTTCGTGTTGTGTTCCCAGCGGTGAGTAGGGTAGCCAGAGCTTACTAGAGAATTTGTGGTGGCAGTGGCATGACTAAATGCTTGTCCAACTTTGTCCTCTACACTGACTGCACAGAAACTCTGTGCTTACAGGGACGATAGCGCGAGTGTGGCTTCTCTACACATGTCCATAGGCCACGGTAACCACTTTCCATCAGGTGGGCCGTATGCTAGTCTGCCACCTAAGTGGTATTAAAAAAATCTCATAAAAAAAGCTAGTTTTTAATATATATTAGACCTGACCGGTTTCATCTTACGCCATCCTATAAGGTTTATAATGACAATAATAATATGAATTGATGTTATTCTAACAGTCCCATTATATATAGCAAACTAAAACGAGACAAATCGATTGGGATATAGAAACTAATAAATCGGCTCAGACGGAATTCGAACCCACGATCTATCCTTTACAGGGGGAACGCTCGGACTACTAAGCCACAAACAAAACTCTTTTTACCCAACACCATCCAAATTCTTCTATACATATATCCTTCTTACGGCAACTTCGACTAAAGCCTTCAAATCGGCTTAGAATACTAAATGCTTCGCAACTTCATTCAATAAAACGAGACCGTATTGCGCATGCTTCTTATCGCGAATCGATAGGACATTTTTGCTGCTTCGACTACCAGGGAACCATAAGACTTGAGAGATGAAATCTTCAAAAATGAAAATTTCGCGCATGCTCAATCGATTTCCACGCCCTCCAACGCGTGCGAGTGAAAAGCCATACATTAGACAGCAATAGAGCCACGTGCTACTACGTAAACAAAATAGTACTAGTGAGTAGCTCTCCGCGCTTGTTGATCTCCTGGTCGCGAGGCCGCGCTATTTCACTCATTGATTCGTACTCTCTTTCAGCTGACATGCGCTATCACGGTCTAGCCATATAATTAAATTTATTACTGAACCACAGCAAGGCTTTAAGTCGGACGTGAAATAGCAACTGATAAGGCCGTCAAGTTGAGTGCCACCATTGTAACATGCTTACGTGTCTGTAATGGTGACCCATCTTTACTGACTTCTTTGCCTTTAGCTTACCATCACGCGAGGGAAAGTCAAATTGACGTGCCATATATAAATAAGGTATATTATATTATATTAACATACATAACATTGTAAAAAATATTAATGCAAATGACTTAAAATAACTCCTAAATGGCATACTAAAAATGTTAACGTAATAATTTAATTATTACTAATAATTTAATATTTATTAGACCTGACCGGTTTTGCCTTACGGATGCCTATCGTTAATATAATGATAATGTGAAAAAGTACAAGAGAGTTCTCAATAATTGGGTAATAACTAATTCCTGCAAGTGCCATCAATCAACAACTCAATTAATAATTAAATTTATTTCAATTATTAAAATTAAGGTAAATTTTTCGGGCTTTTGAGTTGGCAAATATTTTAATACTGTCGTTTATTTTGATATCAATATTTTATTCTATACTTATAACGGCCAAGATTGTTAGTCTGTTTTGGGACATGGATGAACGAAGATATTTTTTTATTAACTTCAATTTCGACAACAACCGTTCTCCTTCAGAAACAGCCAGCGTTAAATGTATACGTAAAGATGTTGAAACGTTTGGAAACACGGACATTAAAATGTGTTTATCGGGGATGTGGGCGAGCAATAGTTTCGTTAAATTCAGTTTCGCAGGCTTCATTTTCATATCCTTGGCCTCGCAAATCATTTAATTCAATATTGCATGATTTTAAGAAATCTAACAAATAAGTTGCCAACCCATGTCCGGTAGTATCCCTAAAACCCTAAAAAATGTTCGCGTACCTCAGCACGTTTTGTTATTGGGTTTAAATAAACACATCTCACAATAACAGTAAGTTGTTCCTGGTGTGAAATATCAGGTGTGCAATCTAGAATTGCAGAGTAAAACTTAGATTGCTTCAAAACATCTATTACAGTCGTTTTAATTTTTTCCGCAATTAAACTTATCAATTCATTTTGAATGTTATGCCCAAGATAATGCGGCAAACGATGTTAAGATCTGTGAATTCGAGCAATATGTTCGGATAGTACACTATCGATATTAGATGTACTCTCTACCAACTTTAAAAAGTTTAAGTTGTGCCTCTAAACTATATTTTGACCTGCCAAAAATTTTATTATCTCGATTATCATCTCCCAACACTGCCATCCACCTCTTTTTTCAGCTTGACAATAAGAGTATACTGTTTGTCCTTTCAACAAGTCCTTTTTTAGATTCAAATATTTTTGAAAAAGTTCAGCGCACTAATGTTTAGTGCGCTGAACTTTTCTCATGTCGATCAATATTTCTCGACAAATGCCCTTAGTTGTGTCGCATGATGTGATTGTCATTATAAAGAATTGGAATCTCTAATAGTGACGGTGATTTGCCAGCGCTCAAAGCCGAGGTATTTGAGAACTCCTTCGCGCGACCTGTCAACATGCCTATACTCCTGCCTAATCATAAGATCATGATTTTAGCCTAACATTTTTAGCCGTGACCGGCTCAGGCACGGTAGCCCTGTGGTGTGTGTAGTAGCTTAGTGATATACAGGGTGTATTTTTGAAACGGGGCGGTAAGGGCAAGTACCTTAACCGTTGCAGTTACAGCAAAACGTTCTTAAAAGACCTTCCCTAACTTTTTGGGACATTTTGAACTGCATTCACAGATTTTGTAAAAAACTTACAGTTAGCAAAAAAAATGCAAAAAGTTCAAAATTATTTTTTTAATGCCAATCGATTCTATTTCATGTGGGGATCAAAAATCTCTAAAGGACCATTTTAGCTTTCAGTACTAGAAAAGACAGAAATCGCCAAAAACGTTTCCCATACATTTCGTACGGAAATATGATAAATCAACTCGAAACTCATAGGTCAGGTAAAATTTTGAACTTTTTTAAATAAAAAAAATCATTTAAACATTTAAGAAATTGGTTTATGAATTAAATTGCTCAAAATGATTTTACATAAGTCTATCCTTTTTTGCACTGAACGAATGGCGGCTAATAATGTTCTGGGATGAATATTACGTAAAATGGTCATTAATGCATCCTTGAGCTCTTGAACACTGGCGTACGTCGTCTTATACACCTCGTTTTTCACGAAGCCCCATAAAAAAATCAAGTGGTGTTAGATCGGGGCTACGAGGTGGCCACTGTGTTGGACCATGTGTACCTATCCACTGTGTACCGAATAGGTGGCTCAAATTGGAACGTGAAAGGTGACTGTTATGTGGCGGAGCACCATTTTGTTGAAAATGAACTTTTCGCAATTCCGACAGGGGCCATTCGTCCATCTCGTTTTCAAGATGGTGTAAAATGACTTCATTATACATGGCAGAATTCAGTTTCCCTTCATAAAATTCCACCATTATGACTCGATTGGACATTATACCACACCAACAGTTGAATGAGAAGCGAACCTGATTATGACTTGCCGTAACTCTTAGTGGATTTTCTTTGGACCAATAGTGGTGATTTTTTCTGTTGTACATACCGTTTTGGAAAAATTCGTTTCGTCTGACCACAGTATGTAATTTAAAAATTCATGATCTCTGCTTATTTTTCCTCTTAGCCATCTGCAAAAAGTAAGCCTTCGAACATCATCACCCGGATGTAACACTTGAACTATGCCCCCATATCGATAGCACTTGTAGCCGTATTTCTTCCATATCTTTATCACAAGGGAGTGGGATACACCTACTTCAAGGGCGACTTGCCTGGCCGATACCTCTGGATATGCTTCGACATAAGTCAGAACCGCAATCTCCGTGTCCATGTCCACACGAGGCTGCCCCTTTCTTTTGAAAGAACCCTGCAATTCCAGGTTTTTCAAAAGATTTGTAATAACCTTTCTTGTTGGCACATGCCGCAACGGATACTTATTGCGGTACCACACTAATGCAGCTCTCGCATTTCGATTATTGACAAAATACGCTTCTAATAAGTAAATTTTTTCACGATTAGAAGACATTTTAGCGAAAATCCTTAATTTATAACTCATACGAAGTTTCTCAGCTGAAACTAAGTATACACACACACACAGATTTTCGAATCAAATTCGAAATTTGAGGGTAAAAATTCTTTTTATTTACTTTACAGTCAATTCTACCCACTTCCTGGCCATAACAAAAAGTTAGACCATCGTAGAAATTTGTTTCTGTTGCCGAAATGTATGGGAAACGTTTTTGGCGATTTCTGTCTTTCCTAGTACTGAAAGCTAAAATGGTCTCATAGAGTTTTTTGATCCCCACATGAAATAGAATCGATTGGCATTAAAAAAAAAATTTTGGACTTTTTGCATTTTTTTTGCCAACTGTAAGTTTTTTACAAAATCTGTGATTGCAGTTCAAAATATGTCAAAAAGTTAGGGAAGGTCTTCTAAGAACGTTTTGCTGTAACTGCAACGGTTAAGGTACTTGCCCTTACTGCCCCGTTTCAAAAATACACCCTGTATAAAGGGTTATTAAGTAATATTGTAAGTGAGTAAAGACACAGTGATCGTAAGAGTAATAAAAATTCACGAAGCCATTTTCTAGATTTTGAGCTATGGACAAAATGTAATTTTAGCTTTTAGAATAAATCATATCGTCTCGTCTATAGGTACTATTATAGGTCTATTATACCTAATACAAAATAATACAATGAAGTAAAATTATAATTAGGAGATATTAACCACGGAACACAGAATATGGTTAGGTAAAGGAGATGGGAACACTAGAGATGTCAGTTGTGTCACAATCATACTGCTAACTTCGTAAGAACTAGTCATTGTCTATCTTGAATATATATAATATCAATCAATAAATTAGCCCACCCCAGTCCACTGCTAGACATGGGCCTCTCCCAATGTGCGCCATTTTATCCGATATATAATATAGGCTCAGGTAATACGTTGTTATGATATTTTTTTACTGACAGTTTTATAAGGCACAGTTTAGGTACAGTTTATTGATGTATGTTCCAGAACATAGTTCCAACATGTTGGGGCAATACACGAGTGTGCATCTGTACTGAGGACCCAATTAAAACCTTGTCAAACAAAATAAGACTTTTGGAAAATTTTGTAAAAACGACTATTTGCGTCAAGCTGAGGACAGAACGGCGTGTCGTATGTACACTCTATTTAATATGTAATTGCTTGAAGTACAATCTTCACAGTTCATCATCAGTTTGGGTACAGTTATTTGGTGCAAATTTAGTGACTATTCAGACATCTCTCACGTCATCCAGATATACACTATATTATAAAAGTAGTGACGCAGACATTGCAATTAGAAGTTAAGTGGTCTCTGTAGCTTATTTACTTGCAAACACACGAGTGCCAATAGTTGTGTTCCCGTCTCCCAAAAATTGCTAAACGACAAGCAAAGCTGCCAACATTTTGTCATTGTACACCAGGCACTAAGCAATGACTAAGAGGTGGAAATTTTGATAAAAACACCCTACACGTCTGTCTCTTTCCAGTTTTACTCTGTCTCTGTCACACCAGTTTGGAAGAGGGAAATAGGAGAGTGAGGGATTAGGCTACGCATGCGCGTTTATTTCATTCATGCTTTCATATCTGTGTGCCTTAGCACGGATACCTCCCCACCGGAGCCGGTGGAGGAGGTTATGTCGGACTCGAACCGACTAAAACGCACGCCGCCTGTGGGTCGTTTTGGTAGCCGAAGGTGAGGTTGACAGGCATATCCCTCGCACCCCGGCCGACCCAGGGCCATCTCTAACGATCTGGCCCTCTTCTCGGGTGTGGGGACTACAGAGTCCCCAACTCGTCCCCGGAAACGGGGAGTCGCGCCAATCCCGCCACCGCCGCGGCAATATAAATATGTACCTGTGGTAATCCAGATACGCGTAGTAATCGAACTCAAAAGACGATAGATCAAAATATTAACTCCTTACGAACTTTTTCATTTTATACCGCCAATACTCCAGTTTTCCCGTGATCATGTTGCTTGCAACAGCGCCAAAATATGAAATACTCAGAACAATACAACATGGAAAATATTCCAATAACTTCATACTAACATTAAGACGTTCGTCAACTTCTAATTATGATTCGACCCTGTGACAACCCAAAGTCAGTCGTCCAGTATGATTTTGTAAATTGCAAAGCTTGAGCAAGGTGAGAGTCTGAAGGATAACTACGGCCATACATGAAAGGATTTTGCTACGAAAAATTCCTTGTTCTGAAATGGAACATAAGCGTACTTACTAATATTTAAAAAAATATCAACCGTACTTACTAAAAGTAAAAAAATATTAAACTTAATGATCTGAAAAATTAACTGCTACAGCTCTTGAACGAGTTATCGTAGCTAAGTCGTGTTTTGATTCATTTTGTTGAGCGTTTAATTTGGCACACAATGCGATTTTCTAATCACCTAATTTAAACACAGACAAGTATGTGATGCAGCGCGAGGCGTGGCGTTCTGTGCAGTAAAGGCAATGCAAAGACAGCTACTCAGTTGCCTCGGAGAAGTCAGAACGAATGCTGTGTATATGGTTACCAGTGAAATTATTGGGTTGCATTATTTTTTGGCAGGTAAATTTTGTGATTTTATAACGGTTTTTTGCATACAGAATCCAAATTTAGCATTACATCAAACTGTTGTACAGATATTTCCATCGTGTATGGACTCAATCTATTCAGCGCAAAATTTCCAGCACAATGCAATCCCTTATTTTTTATTTAATAATATAAAAGACAATGCAAATACGCTGCGCAGTCCACTCGCGCCCCCCACCCGTCAACTCTGTCGCTCTACACAGAACGCGCAAATGATAGACATACGGGGAACATCGTGTACCCCTCCCACCGACACCACCCGCACTCCTTCGTACTCATTCCATCGTCACAAACCCAAACACACCCTTTCTGCACAACACTTTCGTTAAATGTTCAGTTTTAATGATAAATCATGACATAAAACATGGCATAAAGGGACCACAGCTTACTGATACGTGTAGTACACTTCATGACGTTTCATTTTCACTAAGTAATAAGATCATTTTGTGTCAGAAAACTGTTACAAATTGCAAAAGAAAATTGTGATCTGGATACTTGCTCAAATCGCGGGTCCTAAGTCACCTTTAACATGATTACAAATATATGCTTTATTGTGTAGTATTGTAGTTGATTATATTTTGAAGTACTTAAGGTAGTGTCTATTTTCTTGCTATTGCTAAAATTGGGTTTTAAGCTCTTCTTAGTTATGAGTTCCTAGTATAAAGGAACGAAGTTGGCGCGACATCACGTGTTACGTTGAACTATGACAGCCCGGCTCCTTGTAAAGTTTACTCATTCAAAAATTATCTTCCAACTATCAAAAATTTTCTCACACACATTGGGAAAACGTCAGACTTCTAACATATGAAAATAAATGTTCAATCATATTACATTGAGCTAATTATGAATGAAAATCCAGACATATTTTGTACCACCTGTGTGGTGGGAACAGCACAATGTCCACTTTATAGGAAGCGGTTACTGTGGCCTATGGACTACAGAATTATGCAAGATTGGCGACGTCACACTCGTGCTGCCGACTTTGTAAAAAAAAGTTCCCGGTTTTTTTTTTATACCACTTAGTTGGCAGACAAGCACACGGCCCATCTGATGGAAAGTGGTTACCGTGACCTAGGGTTGTCTGTAACACCAGAGGAGTCACAGTTGCGCTGCCAACCCTGTAAGTACAGAGTTTCTGTGCCGTCAGTAGAAGACACAATCAGGACAAGCCCTTAGTCTACCCACTGACACCACAAATTCTCCAGTGAGCTCTGGCTACCCTACTCACCGCTGGGAACACAACACGAAGTTATTATAGCCGCGGTATTCTGTAGGGCGGAGGTACTACCCCAGTCGTACTGCTCAATCGCTTATGATTATATATGATGAGCTCTTCCAATTAGTACCACCCTCCCCTTTCCTACACAGGACAACGCGTGCAGGTCTTAGATGTCATCCGCACACGGTGCAAAACATCCGATCAAGAACCAAGCGGTTCGGAGACTCTTTCCTCTGTTGCACCATTAAGGCCTGGAATTCATTACCAGCTCACGTGTTTCCTTCTTCCTACAGTCCCGGGTCCTTTAAGCGGGGCGTGAAAAAGCATATGATGAGGCCGTCAAGCTGAGTGTCACCATTGTCACACGGTATGTGTAAGTAATGGTGACCCTCTTTTCTGGGACTTTGCCTTCAGCTTACCATCAGGCAAGGCGAAGTCCAATTGACGTGTCCTATATAAAAAAAAAAAAAAAAAAAATATTATCCTAAATATTAAAAAAAATACTTCATATTTTGATATGTAAAGTATTATTCAAGTAGTAATTAGTAGCTATTTTCAGTTTACACTGGCTTAAAATTTCAATTTAATTACATCATCAACCTCCAGTTATCATGCCATTCTTTCGAATGAAAACATCCACGTATGTTCCAATACATCTCTTCTGTTGCACTGACAGGCTCTCGTACTGAGCATCGAGCCCTATCGTCGCTACGTTCGGTCGCGCCTCTAAGGGAGAGACTTGCCGATGCACTAATATTTTCTATGCACTCACACACTGCTTCCAGTGTCCAGGTGACGTGATTGAATAAGATATCAATGCGCAATCCTTTTCAAATTTGTGATGTCCTCGTAAACGAGCGTGCAATTAGAAGTGAATATTACACCGTACCTTCTTTTCTTTTCTTGGTCCTTGTATCTTGTTTTTAGTTTCGTGCCTTACCTCCCCAGGAGAGATAGCTACCGTTCATGGATTTGATTTTTTTTTGACGCCTAATTGATGTAATAACGTAACAATAATGTCTTAAGTCCATGTACATTGACCTAAGACAAGTTACAAGTTCTTTTAGAAAGTCAGTCTGACTTAGATTCTAGTCCTTCCTGAAAGAAAGAATTACTTTTTATTTAAAAAAAGGCGCAGAATGACACGGCCTGAGGCGTCACTTATACGTTTCATTCATGCCTTGACATTCAATAAGTTGTACTTGAAATGGTTGTAAATAGTACATTGTGCATCTCTTTCCAACACCCTGAATGCGGGTTTCGTTTCTCTCACGAAATCAATACCATCACAAATCAATAGTGGGTAAGGACGTGAGAAGCAACAACCGCTTGTCCTGTTCGCTCTCAGACGTTTGTCTTCCCCAAAAATTTACTACGATTGTCTAAACCAAATTAACAGTGGTACATTTACTAAACTAGCTTTTAATATTTCTCTTTATATTCACATTCTATAAGTGTCCATTTAATAGTCTATGCAGAATAAATGATTTTTGACTTTGACTCCCTAACGACCCACCTACCTTTAGACGAACACAAAGGTTTTATGTTTGCAGAAGTGCTGCCCTCTTGTAATGTGATGATTGGTGTCTCGGGTGGAGAAGTGATGTTACTGCTTGTTGAGCGGAAGGTTTTAAGGGAGCGACCAGTTACGTGCTACTTCTAAAAGATAGCATATCTATCAACTTTCTATTTTTAGAGTGCTGTATGGCTGTACACATAGATTAATTTGAATGCTGTAAGGACATTTCTGTTGGTTTTACTTGTTTATCATACCTTAAAAGGAAACACTGGAAACCTTAAAGGATCACTGTGTTTTTCGTCCGTCTGGGTGTAGAGACCTTTTTCAAAAACGCTTGGAGGTAATGAGCCTGCATAACGCTGCATTCAGGCAGAGACATGCTAGATCTGCTGTTAGCAGGATACGGTTTTTTCACTATAATAATTTCTTCATTGTGAATTCACTCGAGTATTCGGTTTTAAAGTATCATATTTTACTGTCATTCAATTTGTTCCTATGAGTTAAAGTTTATTCCCAAGAAGAAAAGAATTTCTGCGAGCCAAATTTTCTTTTGCGATCGATAGATGGCGTTGTGCCGCATTGTGTACAAAAAATTTGCATTCCAGGTTATTTCGTCTCTCGCAGTACTAGGGACGCATAAATCTAAAGAAGGTATTACAGTCATGTATAGGAGTTGCGGGAACGTTCGCAAACATTAGGGTGGTTATCATTTTCACCTGTTACCTCTGTTAACCTATCTTATACAATCGATTAAAAAACTACTGATGTAGTAAGTTTTGGTGGCCATTAGCGATATCAGCAACGGTTCCGAAAATCGAATACTGGTTTTTACGAGAAAAAATTCGTGTACTACCTACTTTCTTTTTGTGTGAAACTTTTAATTGAAATAAAAAAATCGTCTTCTAGTAAGTTCAAAGAGAGGTTTACAGGTCGGTGCTACAGATGCTACTGTCGCCCCGATCGCCCTCTTGCGTTTATTAAGTAAAACATACAGTACACTATAAGCGAACGTGACAGTAAATAATATGAATTAGGTAGTTAACATGATAAGTACAGCCTAATTAAAATTGCTGGTATTGCATCCATCACGACTTATTTTTTTAAATTGTTGAAAACAGAAATTATAAATTTCGGTCATGTGAGGAGTATAAACAATCAAACCTACTTTATTTCTGTTACTTGTCGAGTTTAAACAATCTGCTACGTAGGATATTTTGTTGCTACGTATCCACGTAGGAGATGCTCGAGCTACGTATTTCCGTAGCAAATATGCGGGTGATATAGTTCCAAAGTTTTTTTAACTGATTAGTTCCCTGGTAGTGTATAATAGTTTTTGTGTATAAAAATTGTCTGTGTCACGTCAGCATAAATTTAACGCGAGAAAATTTTCGTGCAATGATGTAGACGATATGATATTTAAGTAGGGCTCGTCAGTGGCCTCACAGAAAATGTAGGTGTTATGGTGCTGGAGAAAATATCTAGAGACGCTCAAGTCTACAAATTTTATTAGTAGCATATGGGCTGGTGCCATGTATTTAATTATTGCTTATTATTCGAGATCGAAACCTGCGCACCAGGAATAAATTCAACAAACCAGCTTCGTGTGCACTCACATAAAGGAGGAAGAGGTTAATAACTCAGGAGAATGTACAGAACCTAAACAACCAATCATAAAACAAAAATGTATGCAGAAGACTGTTATGTGGTCGGGTTTGCGGGGTGAGGCATGATGCTGAGTTTGAACTTCTTTTTCGCTCTTCTTACGATCTCAACTTATTCAAGCAGTGCTTGGAAAACATCTGTACAGGCCTTCGCGTTGAGAACCACCATCCTGCGGGCTGCAGTCAATTGACGGGCTGAACCAAAAAGGTTTTAAGAATAATAATATTGAATAACAATATTAATCCTACTACTCTTTGAAAAAATGTTAATCATGACCTTGACCTTAAGCGTCGTGACTGACGTGCCAAAAAATGAAGCAATAGCTATACTTCTTGCCCTCGGATGACTAGGAGATCATACAATATGGAGAGGTTACACTGTGTCTCACAGTTGTGTCAATAAGTGCGAGAGAGACAGGGCCAAGGCCGCTCTTATTTTCTAAAGTCAATACTCATAGAAGCAGGAAGACGTTTGTCGATGTGTGTCTCTTTCCAGCTTCCGCCTTCTCGCCACTGACTTTACTGAGTGTAATCACAGATGACTCTGCGATAAATTCTTACAATGTATATTATTTTTAAGTAATTCTTATAGCAAGTATATTAATTCCACTGTCTGTTCAATACCACTATGAAAAAAACTAATTAAGAAGTAACCAAAAAGAATTGTGAAGATAAAACTGTCGAATTCATAGCAATAACCTCACATACTCATAGTTCTGTAAATCAACTTTCATATTTTGTTCACAATTGCTGAATGAATTTGTTTTGACTTTGAAATGCCACCCCTCTACAGTTGTAGCACAATATCTACTTATCACTACAATGAAATATAACTACAAAGTTCTAAATAGAAACAAATTATTCGAAGCTAAAGGCAACAATGTTTCGTAGCTGCTGGCTACGGTGTTTCGTAGCACTCGGATACAGGAATTTCACTATTGTCACAAAGTGACATATTACGATTTTTCATCTTTCTAAGGGGTATTTATGTATTATGGTATTTCATTTTGTTCCCTTTGAAGACGGCTGTTCAATACGGTTTCTACCATCCCGTCGGAAAACTGACAGAAAGCTTTCAGTACTGATTGTTTTAAGAAAGTGAGATATAGATTGTTCAGACATACTAATGGTAGAAACTCATAATCATTTTAATGAATATTTTTGATGTTCATAAATGTGATTAATTATAACATTCGTTTTTGAACATTTCTTAATCATTAGTGGTTTCATCCATAGGTGAGAACTGTGACTATCTAACAACCCAACTACCCACCCAACCTAATCACTTCTAGATTCTTGTCTAGAATCTAGTTTAAATTTTTAGTCATTTAGTCTAGAAGCCAGCTTAGCGTGCTATCACTTGTTCATGTGGTACTTAACAAAACGCTATGAAAATAAACATTTAATTGTACGGAAAACAGTTATATTTATGTATTCGCTCATTCACAATTCTTGTAAGATTTCAACTTGAAATGGTGAGTAGTTAGAAGCGACACTAGTATAGGTCGGTGTTGACAGTGCAGCATAAAAGTGTCATTTAATGAGAAATCTAGAGATGGAATAGTTTAAGGGGCGGTACAAATTACTCGCCTTTTGTTTTAACTATTTCTAACGCAATAATGTTGAGCGTTTATTATTATTATTTTTTTATATAGGACACAATTCAATCAATTAGACTTCGCCTTGTCTGATGGTAAGCTGAAGACAAAGTCCCAGAAAAGAGGGTCACCATTACTTACACATACCGTGTGACAATGGTGACACTCAGCTTGACGGCCACATCATATGCTTTTTCACGCCCCGCTTAAAGGACCCGGGACTGTAGGTAGAAGGAAATACGTGAGCTGGTAATGAATTCCAGGCCTTAATGGTGCGACAGAGGAAAGAGTCTCCGAACCGCTTGGTTCTTGATCGGATGTTCTGCACCGTGTGCGGATGACATCTAAGACCTGCACGTGTTGTTCTGTGTAGGAAAGGGGAGGATGGGACTAATTGGAAGAGCTCATCAGAACACTCCCCATGGTACAGACGGTAAAATACAGCCATGGACGCAATATCACTACACATCTGTAAAGGTTCGCGGGTGTTCGTGACCTCGGGATTCCCAATGATGCGGACTGCACGTCGCTGCAACCTGTCGAGAGATTATTATTATGATAGAAAATTCTCTCCGTTTGTCTGTCTCCATTCCATCTGTAGAACTCAATATTTCATTGAGTTCTACAGATCTAGATTAGGGCTACATTATGACAATCGATTTAAAAATCTAGTTGCTAGTTACCAGGAAAACAAAAACTGAACATAAATCTGCAATCGCTCAATTTTAACTGGATTCCGGTACTGACCCCCCTGGATCGAGTTATTTAACCATATATTCCAATATATGTACCAATATTGGTTAGGGAAGCGAGAGAAAACAAAAAACTAAGGAGGATGGGTTTTCGTCTGGTATCCAGAGTCCGTCTTTGCAAAAACAATCTGACAAATTGACTCTATAGAATATACCACGGCTAAAATTATCCCGTGTTGTGTTCCCGGCGGTGAGTAGGGTAGCCAGAGCTCACTGGAGGGCTTTTGTGCTATCAGTGGGAAGAGCAAAGGCTTGTTCTGATTTTGTATTCTGCCCTGAGGGCATTTAAAATCTCTGTTCTTACAGGGTTGGCAGCACGGATATGACTCCACTGGTGTTTCACACGTTCATAAGCCACAGTAACCACTTTCCATCAGGGGCTGTGTGCTTGTCTGCCAGCTAAGTTGAATAACAAAAAAATAAAAAAATAATGTTACAGCTCTTAAACGGGTTATCGCAGCCAGGTCGTGTTTGGATTCATTTTGTAGAGCGTTTAATTTGGCACACAATGCAATTGTCAAATTACCTAATTTAATCACAGACAAGTCTGTGACGCAGCACAAGGTGCACCGTGGCTTTCTGTGGAATAAAGGCAATGCAAAGACAGCACTAAGTGAGTGCGAGTGCTGTGTATATGGGCACCAGTTCAATTCTTGGGTTGTGTTATTTTTTGGCAGGTAATTTTTGTGATTTTCATAACGATTTTTGGTATACCGAATCCTAAAGACAGGACTTATGTCACTGAAGCATATTGACTAAACAGTTAGGCCAATGTGCACTTTTGCTATCATAGTTGTTTAAATATAACATTGTAAGTCCTCACATTCAGGTATTAAAATATGCAAAATATTTTCAACTATAACTTAACTTAAAAATTTTTAGTTTGAAATTTGCATAACATCAAACTGTTTATTGAACAGATATTGCTGTCATGTTTGAACTCTTTCTATTCAGCGCAAAATTTTCAGCACAACACAATCCCTTATTTTTATTTACTAATATTAAAGACAATGCAAATACCTACACGTCAACTCTGTTACTCTACACAGAACGCGAGATTTCAAATGTTAGTCATACGGGGAACATCGTGTACCCCTCCCACCAACACCACCCGCACTCCTTCGTACTCATTCCACCGCCAGAAACTCGAACGCGCCCTTTCTTCACAATAATTTAGTTAACTGTTCAGTGTTAATGATAAATCATGACATAAAACATGGCATAATGGGACCATAGCTTATTGAAATGTAATATATACTTCATGACGTTTCATTTTCACCAAGTAGTTAAATCATTTTGTGTCAGAAAACTATTACAAATTGAATAAGAAAATTGTGATCTGGATACATGCTCAAATCACGGGTCCTAAGTCACCTTTTACTTGATTACAATATTAGACTTTATTGTGTAGTCGTGTAGCTGATTATATTTTGAAGTGTTAAAGGTAGTCTCTATTTTCTTGCTATTGCTAAAATTGGGTTTTAAGCTCTTCTTAACTATGTGTTCCTAGTATAAGGAAACGAAGTTGGCGCGACGTCACGTGCTACGCTGAACTCTGACTAATTGGCCCCTATTAAAGCTCACTTATTCTTAAATTACCTTCCAACTATCAAAAGTTTTTTCACACCCATTGGGAATACGTCAGACTTCTAACATTTGAAAATAAAAGTTCAATCATAATTACATTGAGCTAGTTATGAATGAAAACTGAGAAATATCTTTTATACCACCTGTGTGGTAGTAAAGCTCACGGTCCACTTTATGAGAAGCGGTTACTGTGGCCTATTGACTACAGAATTGTGCAAGATTACACACTCGTGCTACCGAATTTATAAGAAACAGTTCCCCATGGTGAATGGGAATGGGGAACTATACACTGCGTGTAGAACCACAGACATTAGTTTAAAATAAGAACATTAAAAACAAACGGACTATTGATTATAATTATACAACGACAGGGACTTTTCGAGATTAAATCATGGAACTTACTATATCTACCAACTATTTTTTATAGAAAGCCGCATGGTTCCCGGCAGAGTAGAATTTGGATCACCTCATCCTTTGACATGAGGTATAGCACTGTTTGTCTTCAGACGTTCAGATGTACACAGCCCATATTCAGCCTCAAATGTATGGCTTGAATCAACAATAGTTCCTGGAAGACGGCCATAGGCTAACTCCCTATTACGTGGGACCGAAATTAATTATTGGTGAAATGTGGGTGTTAATTCACCTCTGTCTAACCCTCCGGGGATAAAGGCGTTATAATATGTATGTAAGTATATATTTAATAAATGTTAAGAATTACATTGATTTTTCAACAGGTGGGCCTTGTACAAGTTTTCACATAGGTTACCACGGCATTATATTTGGTTTGTATTTATATTAATATTTAATTTTATATATCGGGGCTTTTAAGCCTTAGGGAAAGAAAGCTTACAAATTTATTCCAGATATTGCGTTTATAAAATGCGTTGACGACTTTTGACGTACAAATCCCATTTCTATTCTACTATACGCCAACGAATCGCCACTTGACTAGGGGTGCAAACTCCCCTGATGCTGAAGTACAGACCATCTTGAACTTCATATAGTCGAAGTTGAAAATATAAGACAAACGAGATTTTGATATAAATTCATAGCTGTATATTCTATCTCAACATACTTAATACTAGAATATCATAAAAACGGGAGAGTATCAATATTGATATCTCATTTATACACTACCTACTACGCAATTTATTGGAGGGTGTGTACGTGCAATCCAATGACAGATGTGGAACTGAATTTGATGATTGCTGAAATGTGAGCGTACATTTACATCTGCCTAATCCTCCGGGAGTGTATATGTAATTTTTCTACATTCTAAAACCCTACGTTACCATAATTATACTAAGTATCGGGACTTCTCGCGAATTATATTTTGGAACTTACTATTTCCTTAAGTCCCTGAAGTCCCGATACTTAGTATAATTATGAATTCACCTACGTTACCAGTCGGTCAGTTGAGCAGACCCCACATTGCCTCACACTAAAGCTCACAATCTTGATTTTACAAACTCCGTTTAGCTTATTAGTAACGTCTCGTAATTAATGACACTACTGGCAAATATCATTTATCATTATTAGTCTGTATTGCGCTGCGGTTCAAGCGCCTTTCGGTTAAATCTCAAACGATGTAATGAAATTATAGAAATTTCTTAGGTCAATAATGTAGGTTTGGTGGCATAAGCAGATTCAGGATTGCAATACGAATTCAATACTCTCATTTTCATAAGTTTCATGTGATTGCATATTTTTCTAAATCTAACAGCGCGTCCCAACGGCTTTATTCGATATCCTTTCCTCCAGCTACTAGCACGCGAGTGCAACAGAGAAAACAGATTACTGGTATCAGCTTTGTAATGCACCTCCGCTGCTGCACTGACGTGCTAGTAATTCAGAGATAAAATATAGAACCGGAGGAGGATGGCGATGGCGTTGAAATGAGACAGCGCACATGTATCTCGCAGAAGCAGGTTATTGATTCTCTCTGCAGCCACAGATGGAATCAATAACTACGAGTACGCTACCAGAGGATCGGGAGACCATAGCTCACAGAAGGTTTGTAGTGTTTACATTTTCACCCGCCAGTGTACACGAGGAAGGGAGAGCGTCGCGTTAGAGCCAGACAGAGCATTATATTTGGTTCATCAGCGCCTCTTTTCTTTACCGCGCCAAATAGATTTCTATTGTATTACCAGCACATTATGATCTCATCTCCCTACAATACTGGATCCTTCGTGATTTTCTTCGTGCTTCCCAAAGGGGTAGGCAGAGGTGCTAGCACCCACATTGCGCCAGTTTATGTTTAGGTCCCAATGTAATAAGTGGCAAGTCTATTGCCATTAACCGGGCACTTATAAACCTGCGATAAATACTCACATAATTTCGAAAAGCATCGAAAAGTCATTGGTGTGTGCCATGGTAAAACCTGGGATTGAACCCGAGACCTCGTCTCAGCAGTCCATTATGCATACCATTAGGCTACTGCGGTTGTCTATTAGTAATATTGTAAGTGAGTAAAAACACAGTTTACGAAGCCATTTTCTAGATTTTGAGCTATAGACCATATGTACTTTTAAAAATAATCAAATGCTGTGTAGCTTTTTGAAAATATCGTATCGTCTCGTCTATAGGTACTATAGTCTATACCTATAGTACTTATAGACGAGAATAGAAAATAATACAATGAAGTAAAATTATAATTAAATAGGTAGATATTAACCACGGAAGACAGAATATGGTGAAATAACGGAGATGGAAACACTAGAGATGTCAGTTATGTCACAATCATACTGCTGACTCCGTTAGAACTAGCCAATGTCTATCTTGAATAAGGGTTTATTAATACATGTGAGTTATCATGGACATCCAGCGGCCAAACAGTCAGATATCGCAGAGAAAAGGCAGCTTCTTGTCACTGAGCTTGACGGGGTCCTGAATCACATTTCTCAATGGGGCTCTGAGAACCTGGTTGAGTTCAATGCCAAGAAGACGCAGGCATGTGCGTTTACAGCAAAAGTATCTTCTTTCCTTCCCCTCCCCACTCTTCAGAGCACGCCACTGCCGCTGCAGGACAATCTCAATATCCTAGGTATGGATGTTCGCTGCAACCTGAATAACAAAAACTACATCGAAAGCATCATCAAAACAGCCTCACGAAAACTCGGAGTCCTGAACAGAGTGAGACGATTTTTCACGCACTGCTCGCATCTCTGGGATGGTTCAGCAAAGTACTTACTAGATGCTCTCGACAGGTTGCAGCGACGTGCGATCCGCATCATTGGGAATCCCGAGATCACGAACACCCTAGAACCTTTACAGCTGCGTAGAGATGTTGCGTCCATGGCTGTATTTTACCGTCTGTACCATGGGGAGTGTTCTGATGAGCTCTTCCAATTAGTCCCACCCTCCCCTTTCCTACACAGGACAACGCGTGCAGGTCTTAGATGTCATCCGCACACGGTGCAAAACATCCGATCAAGAACCAAGCGGTTCGGAGACTCTTTCCTCTGTCGCACCATTAAGGCCTGGAATTCATTACCAGCTCACGTGTTTCCTTCTTCCTACAGTCCCGGGTCCTTTAAGCGGGGCGTGAAAAAGCATATGATAAGGCCGTCAAGCTGAGTGTCACCATTGTCACACGGTATGTGTAAGTAATGGTGACCCTCTTTTCTGGGATTTTGCCTTCAGCTTACCATCAGGCAAGGCGAAGTCCAATTGACGTGTCCTATATAAAAAAAAAAAAAATAAAAAAAATGTATGGTCAGGTAATATGTTGTTATGATATTTTTTATGGACAGTTTTATGAGGTACAGTTTATCGATGTATGTTCCAGAACATAGTTCCCATACGTTGGGGTGATGCACGAGTGTGCATCTGAACTGAGGTCCCAATGAAAACCTTGTCACACGAAATAAGACTTTTAAGAAATTTTGTAACAACGACAATGAGCGTCAAGCTGACGTCAGAACGGCGTGTCATATGTCACTATCTATTTGATATTTAATAACTTGAAGTACAATTTTTATTAACATAGGTACAGTTCAGTACAGTTCAGGTACCGTTATGATATACACTATATTATAAAGGTAGACAGTGCTGTTGGCAGGTCCCTGTAGCTTGTTTACTTGCAAACACACGAGTGCCAATAGTTTTGTTCCCGCCTCCTAAAAAATGCTAAACGACGGACAAAGCTGCCAACATTTTGTCATTGTACACCAGGCACTAAGCAATGACTAAGAGGTGAAAACTTTAATAAAACACCCTATACGTCTGTCTCTTTCCATTTTTCTTCTGTCCCTGTCACACCGGTTTGTAAGGGGGAAATAGGAGAGTGAGGGATTAGACTACGCATGCGCGTTTAATTCATTCATACTTTCATATCTGTGTGCCTTAGCACGATGAATGAACCTGTGTGTTGTGTGTGGTGATTTGTTGTTGTTACTATGGCTACAAAATTTGAAAGCTGCCAAAGTAAAATATAATTCAAAAGAAACCAAATTATTCTCTACCATAATGCTTACTATGCACGCCATTCGCACAACACTCGTATTTTCTTCTTCCTATAAGTCTGGGTCTTTTAAGCGCGACGTGAAAATTCATCTGATCCGTGAAATTATTGTTATATTATTTCCCATTTAGCTTACCATGTGAAGGCGAGGTGAAGTCATATCAATAAGCCCTACATAAACGAATAAAGTATGGCAAATCATGTCGGACTACACTGTGATTATCACGACAAATGCAGTCTTCTCTAGTGCTGGTGCATCTTGTTATTGATTAGGGAAACATGGAATAGTTGGGAGTGATAGACGTTGACGTTGTCATGGCTATTCTGTTTGTGGTTTTCTAATTCACACACTGGCAGAATGCATAACATATTCAAAAGTAGCTGGTCGGTTTCAGGCATGTTGAACGTGAACGTGAAAGAGACAGTATGATAGATAGCATGTCACGTAGTAGAACACCACGTGTGCATTCGTATGAATTGGTCTAGTGCGCACGCGTGTGTTTCATTTATAACGATGAAGTAAGAAGCTCCGCAAATAACTCTTTCCAATTTCTACGTGCCTGGTATTTCAATGTGGAAATGAGGGGGTGGATAGATATTATTATATGAATATCCAAACACAACCTTAGTGGTATGACAAAATATTGCTAATTACTGAATTGAGAAAATAAAGAAGATTCTATCTTAACGTCCACTGGAGCGTATTTTGATTAATTTTTCGCAGAAATAATATAGTAGTTATCTCACTGTCAGTGATGATGATAACCATTTGAGATAGAATAGTATAAAATTGGAAAGAATAGTCCAGACTCGGATATGAAAGGTGAAACCCTCTTTGACGAGATCGCTACGATAAAGAGTAGTTTGTAGTAGTAAAACAGATGTTCCTATTTCCATGCACATTCAGAACGCGCACACACACTGCTTGCGTCACGAGAGACGGCTTAGAGCATACCAGCACCAGCTTATTCCACCTGGCCTATTTATTATCTGATAACGTGATCAAACATTTAGATATACTAACGCCCAGGTTTGTCTCTTAAGCATTTGAGACGATAGAGAGATAAGGCAAGAGGCTCATTAAAAAAAAGAAAAAGGTTTCAGAGCATTAGTCGCATCAGTCGCGTGCGCGCTGTGCTTGCGCAAAGTCGTACACACTGTGCGAATTAATGTTACACGCGCCGGAACGATATACCCTCACGATCAACTCGTTATGCGATTTATTGATTCATGTTTAAATTTTTAATGATATTTTGTGAAAATCATCATGACGAGTCAGCAAACGCTGATTATAAATGAGCTTCTCTGTTTTATACAGTGTAAAAGTGATGTAATGAACGAAGACAGTTTGATACAAATTTGTGATTCCGGATTTGTTGAAAAAGATGTTGAGGCAGCAAGAGAGATTTTAACGCAACTTTCTCTTCTTAGAAGTACTAGAAAGGGTGAAGGGAAAAAGAAAAGAAACCTGCAAGACATTGTGAATGTGTTGAAAGAAACTGACGCTGACAAAATACCCGTCTTTGTGGCCAAAGACCTACATCGACTACCTCCGGTCAGCTTTGATCATATAGACGCAACTGCTATACTAAAAGACATACTTCGACTTAAAGAAGAGATATTTAAAATACAGAGTGACTACGTTAGAACAGCTGACATCTCAAATATACGGGAGCAATTACAGACATTACAGGATCATAAAATAAAAGAAATTGACCAGAATAGTACTGACGCAGTGTGTAATAAGAGACAGAAACCAAAGAAAAAGAGAAAAATCACAAAACCTTCGTCAGATTTTTCACAAGAGGTGAGGGTAGACCTGGACAGTAATATTCAACGACCGACGGCGCCTCTGTACAGCGCCGTTGCTAAGAAGCGCCCGCCGACCCATAGTGAGGAGTGCGGGGCGGAATCTAACCCACGACCAAGTCATACTCCGTGCGCAACGAGTAGCCCTACACCTACTTTGAACCCGTCTGAAAATACCATCATAGAAGACAGCTTTACGACGGTAGTCAATAAAAAGTTTAGGCCTATTAGAAGGAATAATAGTAATAGGATAGGACAGGCAAAGCTGTCTGATAAAATAAAGGTGATACCCAGATTGTCATATTTGTACATATCGCGGTTTCAAACGGATACAACAGAGGCTGACATCAAAGATTTTCTTCTGGAAAGCGGATTATCGGCCAATAACATTGAAAAATTGATACCATTTAAGAAGACGAATTTCTCGTCGTTTAAAATAACTGTAAATCGGTCTGAGGAGTCGACGTTTTTAAGTGAACTACTGTGGCCGTCTGGAGTTGTATACAGAAGGTATAAGAATAGACATCGTTTGCATTCCGCTGACCATAATCCACTTGCTAACGAATAGCTGCAGCTTACCTACCCACCTACTTACGAAGAGAAGGATGGTGAAAACCAACATTATTACTTTTAATTGTCAAGGTATCAAGCGTACCTACCTGCATGTGCGGGACCTATGTAAGAATCACGATTTCATAGCTCTGCAAGAACATTGGCTTATACCAGAAGAGATAGACTTCTTGCAAACCATACATCCAGAATTTGGTTACCATGGCGTCTCCGCTGTCGATACAACTGCGGGTGTACTCAGAGGAAGAGCTGCAGCTCATGGAGGTGTGGCCCTGCTATGGAGAAGGGCGCTGTTTGCCTGCGTTAAGCCGATTGATACCGGATCAACGCGAGTTGCCGCCGTGCGAGTGGAGGTCGCGTCAGCTGAGCGCAGCTACATCGTGATGTCTGTGTATATGCCTGTACAACACTTGGACAACCTACCTTTGTTTACTCAGTGTTTAGCCGTCGTTAGTGCAGTGATAGAAGATAATAGTGACGAAAGTGTTATCTGTATTGGCGATTTTAATGCGGACTTATCGCGTTCTAATAGTATGTTCGGAACGGAGTTGAGGACGTATTGTGAAGATCAGGACTGGGTATGTGTTGATACATCTTTACTAGGTTTAATGTCGAAAACTTATACGTATCGCAGTTATGCTCATTACACGACTAGCTGGATTGACCATTGTATTGCGACACAGGCCGCTCACCGTATGTTTACAGGTGCTCATGTAATTAATACTGTTTTTGACTCTGATCATTTTCCTCTTGTCCTTGAGTATGACGTTGACATGGTGATACCTAAAATTTATGACCAGAGTGTTGGTCGTAGGAACAGGGTCTTGTGGGGTACTAGAACGCCCGATCAAACGCGTCACTACAGCTCATTGTGCGAAAAATACCTAAAAGCTTACCCATGGCCCACAATACCGTCTTCAGGTGACCATCTATCTCGTCAACATATTTATGTAAAAACAACTATTGAACAGATGTATGTGCAAGTTGTAGATTGTATGCAAAAGGCCGCTGAGCGCTCACATGTAGGTAAAAATGTTAAGAACAAGAATTATGTAACTGGCTGGAACTATCACGTGAGTGAGTGTCATGGGAAGGCTCGGTTGGCATACCAGACTTGGCTTTCTTGCGGCTGTCCCTTCCAGGGCAATGTCTTCGATGATATGCATAATGCAAAAAAAGTGTTCAAAAATAAGTTAAAATGGTGCCAGCGTAATGAAAAGAAAATTAAAGCAGATATAATTGCTATGTATCGTCACAAAAAAGATTTTTGTAACTTCTGGAAGGAAACGAATAAACTTAAACTTAAAACTTCAATTCCATTATCAATTGACGGGACTTATAATCAAACGGAAATAGCAAATATGTTTGTAACAAAATTCAAAGTAGGTAAACAACCACTCTCTTCGAACGGTAAATCAGCTTCACTGGGGCCGCCATGTCCGGGGCAAGCACCCGCGCCCCCCGCAGCACCACGCCCCTGTGGTGCATGCGGAGACTCACGGCACCTGCATGTTACGGCTAATGAGTTGTTTACTTGTGTTCGAAACATGAAGCGAGGCAAGTCACCCGGCCACGACGGCCTCAGCGTGGAACATGTGTTATTCGGTGGCAACGTATTGTATGAAAAACTTAGCCAGATCTATAATTTATGTATTGAATATAGTTATCTCCCTAGTGAATTAATGAAGACTATTGTAGTTCCAATTGTAAAGAATAGAACCGGTGACGTTTCTACTGCCTCAAACTACAGACCTATCTCACTTGCAACAATAGTCTCTAAAGTATTTGAGCGAATGCTAAACACACATTTAAATGAATATAATATTCCATTAAACAATGCACAGTTCGGCTTCCGTAAGGGTATGTCCACAGATCTGGCAATATTTGCCCTAAAAAATACTGTGAAGTACTATACATCTAAAAATACTGCTGTATATGGTTGTTTTTTGGATATAAGTCGCGCTTTCGATTCAATAGATTATTCTATATTATGGAATAAGTTGAGACGTACCGGGGTGCCAGAACAGGTTACCAATCTTTTACAATATTGGTATAATACACAAGAAAATCAAGTGAGATGGGGTGAAGCACTTTCTGAAGTATATAAACTCGACTGTGGTGTTAGACAGGGCGGGTTGACTTCGCCGGTACTGTTCAATCTTTACGTAAACGAGCTGATGGAGGAGCTCAGCAGCACGAGGGTCGGCTGCCACGTCGGAGGCGTATGCGTCAATAACTTGAGCTATGCGGACGACATGGTGTTGCTGAGCCCCTCCCCCGCGGGGCTTCGTAAATTAATATACATATGTGAAAAGTACGCATGCGCACACGGTCTTAGCTATAATGTAAAAAAGACAGAAGTCATGATTTTTAAATCCAGGCGGGGTCCGGAAAGGATACCTAGCTTCAGTCTTTGTAACAGCTCCTTAAGTGTAGTCTCTAAATTTAAATATCTGGGACACATAGTCAACAGTACCCTTGACGATGACGATGATCTTGAAAGACAGCGGCGAGCCCTTTCAGTTCGCAGTAACATGTTGGCGAGGCGGTTTGCGCAATGCTCGAGTCAGACGAAGCTGACTCTGTTCCAGGCTTACTGCCAGGCGTTCTACACCAGTCAACTGTGGAGCAACTACACGAAGGGTGCCTACAACACTCTTCGTGTACAATATAACAACGCTCTCAGAGTGATGCTCGGTCTGCCGTGGCGGTGTAGCGCGTCTGGCATGTTCGACGAGTACAGTATTAAAAATATGGGGGAGCTGTTGAGAGGGTTGAAAACCTCTTTTCACAAACGTTTGCTCTCCTCTTGCAATGAAATAGTTCGCACGGTGTTTGATCATATTTACGAATATGAATTTTATTATATTATGAAATGACTGACAAATTTTGATGTATTACACTATGAATGTAATGTAACTATGGGCTATTTGCCTGAAATAAACACTATTTAATTTAATTTAATTTAATTTTTAATTAACGTAAAGTTGTAAGCTTATTGTATTTTTTCGAATTGGTGTATGCCGGAAATGCAAAATATAATGAAACCTAAAAACTCTAACTGCAATTAAACGATCAGCTTAATAGTACATCATCTTTACGTGGGAAATATTACCACAGCAGACGAGCTCTAAGTATTATTCTACTCACTTGGTATCATTCCTCGTATGTACTGGTTCGCGTGAAACAGGTGTATGAGGCGAGTGTGGATGTGGATGTGCCGTCGGAAGGGGAAGACCTACACGCACATTCCTGGACCAAATCAGAAAAGTTTTGGAAAAGGGGCAGGTCAGGAGTACTCTAAACCGACGAGCATGAATGAAGAATGTAATGAGAGCGAATGAAGCAAGAGTAGTATATCAGGATCGTAGCAAATGGAGATCTGTGATCTCTGCCTACCCCTATGGGAAACAGGCGTGATTTTATGTATGTATGTATGCATCTGTTATAAGAGATAGGTCAACTTGAGTCCCTAGCCCGAGTTAACTCGAGTTGCGCTTAGCTCGAATCGAGTCCATTTGGATTCTTCCTAACCTAAATTGGGTCGTAAGTACATGATGTTGCTGTAGTTGGGACATGACCATTATCAATAAATGATTGAGCAATTGTGGTGAAAGGATTGGTCAGCCTAGGCTCTATGTAGAGCAACGGAGAGCGCCGTTGCCGTAGCCAAGTTTTGGGTCAAAAAAATATAAATACCAGACCATTATATGCCACACCTAGCCATTGGCGATTGGAAGAATAAGAATATGACGTAACAAACCAAGCGAAATAATGGGAGCGCCATTCATTCTTTGAGTAATTGCATTTATTTAATATTTTAGCTTTTGGATAGTATAGCATATACATAACATAAACTCACGCCTATATTCCCGAAGGGGTAGGTAGAGGTGATAGCACTCGACACACATTTCGACAGTTTATGTTTAGGTCCCAATGTAATAGGTGGCTAGACTATTGCCATTAACCGGGCACTTATAAACCTGCGAAAAACACACATAACTTCGAAAAGCATCGAAAAGTCACTGGAGTGTGCCATGGTAAAACCTGGGATCGAACCCGAGACCTCGTCTCAGCAGTCAAATTACCCATACCACTATCACAGGCTACCGGCGGTGTAATTACTGTGTAGGGATAGTATAGGATAGTCAATAATATAGTATATGAATATATTTATTTTTATCTTACTTATGAAGTTTGCCAATGATAACTGACGAACAATTCAACAGTAGTCGGACGCTTTCTAATTTTCGAACATTTATACACTTTTATGTATCCTATAACACTCGGGAAATTAATACATTTCATTTGTGATCGAGACCTCACCTCGTTCATCAAAATTATTCAAAATCAAACGTTGCACACATAGAGGGGACAAAGAAAACTATATGCATACAAACATACTTATGCTACGCACATAAATAAAACATTAACCTCGCTGCAGCAGTCAGGTATGCTAATTTATAGTAAATTTTACACTGGGTGTCTTCCTGCTAACTCGAGTTGTGTAACTCCAATTCAAAATTCGAGTAAGCTGAATATCATTTCGAATTTACTCGAGTCGTATTTTACCAAAGTTGACCCATCGCTATCATAACGGTCCTATTATTTTGTGGTAACTATAGTATAGATATAACTCAGCCTTTCGATGCATGGCTCGAGTCAATAGTGCCCGGAATACGGCAATAGGCTCACCCCCTATTACGTAGAACCGAATACAATTATTAATGAAATGTGGGTTTTAATTCACCTCTGCCTAACCCTCCAGGCATAAAGGCGTGATTATATGTAGATATAATCCTAACAGATTAGCTAAAACGAGGCAAGCTGTATTGCGCATGCTTCTTATCGTGAAGCAATTGGTGATATTCCCGGCCTCGACTACCAGGATACCATAAGACTTCAGAGCTAAAATCTCTTAAAATGTAAACTTCGCGCATGCTCAATCAATTTCCACGCCTTCCCATATGTGCGAGTGAAAAGCAGTACATTAGAAAGTAATAGCACTACAGGGTTTAACGCCACCCCAAGTAGTTCCTAGCCGTATCTAGTCGCCTGGTACACACTATGCTGATGAGCATTCCTTCTGCGTGCATTCCGCACAACTAAATTGCTGCCCTAAACCTTAACCAGGCAATTTAAGTGTATCTGTAGAAATAAATAAAAGGGTATCTGTTTCTAACGTTAGATTAGTTTTTCAATGAAAGTATGTATTCATTGGAAAACTAATCTAAATCATATAGATAGATAGATAGGTAGATAGGTAGATAATTCTTTATTGTACACCAACAGATTTACAGTAAGACAAGTAGGTAGCATGTATACAGTTCAATGTACAATGGGCGGCCTTATCGCTGAAGCGATTTCTTCCAGGCAACCTTGGGATGGACAGTAATGTTATAAAAATAAAAGATATGGTGCAGTTACCGACTAAACTTAAATAGATAGTGTATTAAAACAAAAGAAAGAGAGAAAAGTAAGTAAAATAAAATTAATATACGGCTTTCCACAAAAAAATATCAATTTTGGGACATTTTGAACTGCATTCACAGATTTTGTAAAAAACTTACAGTTGGCAAAAAAAATGCAAATAGTTCAAATTTTTTTTTTTATACCAATCGATTCTATTTCATGTGGGGATCAAAAACATTTTGCCAACTGTAAGTTTTTTACAAAATCTGTGAATGCAGTTCAAGATATGTCAAAAAGTTAGGGAAGGTCTTCTAAGAACGTTTTGCTGTAACTGCAACGGTTAAGGTACTTGCCCTTACTGCCATACAAATACATGTTTTCGTGATACCTATAACACAAACTCAATTTTTAAGATAATTGTCTGTCTGTCTTCTGTCTGTTGGCTGATTATGATGATATTTTCATTGATATTATAAGGCGTAACCTAAACAACTGAACATTAGGGTTACGCAAGATAATCACACGACGTCGCAAGTACAGCTGCTACTATTATAAACTTGCAACGTAGTTGTATTTTGTACACGGAAGATATTTTTTAAAAGAAAAATTACAAAAAAAACGTCACAAAAATATACATACATATAATCACGCCTTTATCTCCGGAGGGTTAGGCAGAGGTGAATTAACACCCACATTTCACCATCAGTGTATTCGGTCCCACGTAATAGGGCGTGAGCCTATTGCCGTTTTCCGGGCACTATTGTTGACTCGAGCAATGCATCTAAAGCTGAGTCTGGACTGCATATCTGTCTGGTGTTAAACAGCCCTATCCCTTAGTCGCCTTATACGACACCGCATGGGAAGTGATGGGGAGGCCAAAATTCTACTCTGCCGGGAACCACGCGGCTAACGTCACAAAAAACAACCCCCAAAAAGTTCGGCCTGGGGGTGACAGGTGGAGCCGCCTATCACCCTGGCAGAAGCAGGCCGCGGCGGTGGCGCGCCTGGCGCGTCTCCCCGTTTCCGGGGACGAGTTAGGGACTCTGTAGTCCCCACACCCGAGAAGAGGGCCAGATCGTGAGAGATGGCCCTGGGTCGGCCGGGGTGCGAGGGATATGCCTGTCAACCTCACCTTCGGCAACCAAAGCGACCCACAGGCGGCGTGCGTTTTAGTCGGTTCGAGTCCGACATAACCTCCTTCGCCGGCTCCGGTGGGGAGGTATCCGTGGGGATTTTGCGCACGTAAAAAAAAAAACCCCCCAAAAAGTTGATGATAAATTGTGTTGGTTAGTCTTTTAACTTTGATATACCTAGTAATATTTTGATTCAAGCGTTAACACATGGGGTGTTCATGGATCGTTCCGATAGTGTAAGGTTGAAGCTTTACTGGTTACGGGTCTTTTTTTTAAATTTTGGTGTAATTTTTATTTTACACTTTTTAAATAGATCTACTGCATATTTGATTTGATTTAATTTCCAGAAATTACTTTATCTTACCAGATTTGTTAGAGATATTTGATCATAATCGATTGATACAATAATAATACATGATGTTATTTTTACGGAATTTAGTCAGTTCGATTACTGTGTGTAGCAAGCGATTTAGTCATTAAATTCAGTTTGGTTTCTTTTTAAACATAAGGGAGTGTTTCCTTTGAATGAAATTGGCTATATCTGTTATTTAGAGTGTTTTTCCTACAGATTAAAATCAAAAAGTTAATAATATTACGTATAACTGGGTCATTCATTTTATTACACTATTATCATACTATAGAAAAAATAAATAGAAAATGTTAAATATTTATTAAAGCTTTTGTGGCATAAAATTATTTTTCTGGGTCCCTGTGGTAGGTATACTTCACAAACTAATAATCTGTGAACTGAACAAAACCATATCAAAAGATAACTTATCTTTATGTATAAGTTTGTTTCTATTTACAAGAAGATAACGATACAAAATTTGCAAAACATGGCCCAGTGATAACAAGACCTCAAATACTAGGGATGCATGAACAGAAAGATTTGTATAAGACTTAAGAAATGTAACACACTGCTGCTACTCCATGGAATTTTCATCCATTTTGCGTTAGATATTAGGTCTATATTGCTACCTGATTAATTCAGTTACCATGCTTCAGTGACAACTGACCTTGACTTGGAAGTGAAAATTATAAGAAACTATCGTAGTGAGGACATAGTTTTAAGATACGAATTCCTAGACGGCAGCAGCAGATATATGCAGCACATACCTACAGTGGACCGTGACACACATTTGAATTTATAATAATATTGTTTATAGTTTTAATTCATTGCTGCTTTTCGATGGAACCGTTTACCAGTATCGAAGTTTAACAAGTAATGTATGTGAAAAATGTAAATGTGTAGTAATAGACAAATGAACGGATTGCGAGACTTATACACTTTTATTTCTATGAACAATATGTGCAGTCGGATAAGGTCATAAATAGTCATAAATAGAAATCATAGAACTCGTATCATGCTTAATATAAAATGTTTTTTTTTTATATAGAACACGTCAATTAGACTTCGCCTTACCTGATGGTAAGCTGAAGGCAAAGTCCCAGAAAAGAGGGTCACCATTACTTACACATACCGTGTGTCTGAGTCGTCTGGCTGAGTGTCACCACATGGTGACAGTCAGCTTGACGGTCTCATCATATGCTTCCAAATTATTCCCAGAAAGCTCGTTAAATTTTTTAGCACAAACAGAGACGGGGAAGGGGGCCTCCTCTATTTCAATTTTACAGTAGGGTGGTTAGTTGTACCAAAACTTAGGCTTCACAAGGTTGGTGATTCATTTGTAGGCAGCTGCATAAAAATATTTAATAAAATTCCTCAGGACTTGATTAATATGCCAATAAATAAATTTAAAATAGAAGTGAAAAAAACTTTAATGAGTAAAGGTTACTATAAAGTGGATGAGTACCTTAATGATGTTAATGCGTGGTCAACATAAGTCTCTTGCTTGCTCGCACAAAATAAATTGTAAACAAAACAAATTTATAAAAGAAAAATAAACTAGTTTTAATGTAGTTCGCTGAGTTTCTTGCTGGTATCTTCTCAGTAGAACTAATCTACCGAACCAGCAAAAGAATCATTTTCCAATGGTTTATTTTTAAATTACTTAATATTTTTATATTATTTCTTGACATACATATTTGTAAAATTTTGACGTTCATATGTGCTCTTTATGTGCCTAAACTGAATAAATGAAATTGATTCTTTGATTCTTTGATTCTTTGGGGTACACCCAAACCACCCTACTGTACAATTTATTTCATTCGCTTCATTTAATTATTAGATTTTATAATAGCCTTTCTGGCACAATTTACTCTTTGCTATATATTAATTAATATCGCGTGGAACGAGAGTTCAACCCCGTCACGAGCCATTACTATTTTTTGAAAACTCTATTTTCTTATACACTTAAATATATTTTTTATTTACTTATACATACAAACATACATACAAATAATCACGCTTTTATCCCTGGAGGTAAGACAGAGGTGAATCAACACCCACATTTCACCAATCATTGAATTCGGTCCCATTAAATAGGTTGTGAGCCTATTTACGTCTTCTAGGCACTATTGTTGACTCAAGCCATGCATCTGAGGCTGAGTCTGGGCTGTTCATATCTGTCTAATGTTAAAAAGCCCTTGTCACCTTGTACGACACCGCATGGGAAGAGATGGGTGGTCTGATTTCTACTCTGCTGGGCAGTATCATTGAAATAATAGCGTAGTAGAATATCAACATGATAGTCGATAGAAGTCGTATTTGAGTGATGAGTTTTTATTGTTTATTGGTTTTGAATTCTATTATATATCTTTATAAAATCACGCCTTATAATCATTTCGCATAGATAATTATTTATCGTTCATCACGATCTGAAATTGTTTATGTTTACCTGCGATCTAATGAAGATTTGGTAAAGGGAAAACTCTTGAGTCTTGGAACTAAATGTCCGAATTAATTTGTAATTTTTAGTGCGTGCAAAAAGCGTGTACCTATTTTAGTTTTTTAAACTATTTTTTTTTATTCATTCTGGTGAAAGCAAAATTAGCATAGGCTCGCTAGCCGAATCATAGTATTACTACACGAGGCATTCTACTGCCGGCAAGAAGTGCAAACATCTTGTGTACGATTAGTCTGTATCATTCATTTACGTTCTCCATCATTTAGAAACAACTAAGGTTTCCAAAAAGTAGTCATTATTAATGGCAAGCGATTATTATTTCCTGCCTGTAACAATAATTTTTATTTATTTATAATTACTTTATTGATGCCATGTTCTTTATACAAACATGTCTTAGATAAACAATACAATGAAGTTAAGGTAAACACAAAGAATTGATAAACCCTGGCTCCCATACTAGGTAATCCAGTGACTTGGGAGTTACTGTTACACAAAACAATTTTGTGTTACATTATACTCATATTCAGTTGCAGACATCCTTAATGCATATTTTGATTGATTTATCTGAGCTAGGTTTAGAGATTTCACCGTCTAAAAGTCAAATATGCATTTTTAAAAAGGGTGTAAATAGACAAAATATTACTATAAGATTAAATAATAGCAGCCTGCAAATTGTTGAGAATGTTAAATATTTAGGCTTATGGCTCGATCGCTCACTGAGATGGGCGAAACATATTAACGAACTTAGCGAAAGAGTATCAAAATATTTGAATATCCTCAGGTTTGTAGCGGGTGCAAATTGGGGCATTCATCCAAAACATTTGAGAAAAATGTACATATCTCTCTTGAGAAGCCGTTTGGATTATGCTAGCTTTTTGTACGGTGACAGTGCTGCCACACATCTATACAAATTGGATAAGATTCAAAATCAGGCCATGCGAGTTGTTGGTAGTTTTATTAAAACGACACCTATTCACGTAATGGGCAGTGAACTAGGCATACCGCCATTACATACGCGTAGATGCTACCTGGCTGGAAAATTTTTACTAAAATGTAAATCGGTATTAAGTAATAGCAAAATGATTAACTTATTAGAAAATTTAACAAATTGTTTAAACTCGTGGCGTAGGATGAACAAACCCGTTTTAATTATAATGTACGAACACTTGAAACCAGTGAATGTACACTGCAGTAAAAATTTAGAAATTTTCGAAAAGGTATGGATTAGTCATATAGATCTCTCAAATAACTTAATTTGTAATATAGATAGTATAAGTAAACCTAAACAGCAATATAAAGCGTCCGCTTTGAAAGAATTATGTTCTCGATACATCGAAACACGGTTCCCAAATTATTACCAGATATTTACCGATGGTTCTAGGGAACGAGGTGAAGCTGGAGCGGCTTTCTTTGATCCCCAACAAAATACATATGCTCGCTTTAATGTCAGAGCAGACATGTCTATTATGTACATTGAATTGCTGGCTATTAGTGAAGCCCTATCTTATATACATTCCATAAATCGCGACAAATTCGTTATTTTTACTGACGCTAGGAGTGCCCTCCTTCATATAGCTCGCTGTACCTCGACAATTCGAGGAACACCGATAGCTTATACTGTTGTTAACCAAATTTTAGAGCTAGAACACAGCTGCAAAACGGTGCAGCTTCAGTGGATACCGTCACACGTCGGCATAGCTGGTAACGAAAGAGTAGACATACTAGCAAAAGAGGCTTGCTCCGAAGGCATACCTATCTCCTTACTACCTTACTTCTCAGACTGCTTGTACCTGGTAAAGAGATATTGCTACCAACTTTGGAAGGAATATTTCGATAAGAGATCATTAGAGAAGGGTATCTGGTACAAAACTATACAACCTAAACCATTGACTATACCTTGGATTGATAAATGTTCCTATAGTAGGTCTAAACTAGTGTTGGCTATGAGATTGCGGTCCGGGCACATTCCATCTAGAAAGTTCACTTTCCTTATGGGTTTGTCACCTTCGCCAAACTGTGAAATATGTGGCGTGGTTGAAGACGTACAACATATTCTGATGGAATGTGTTCGGAACCAACAGCGGAGAGCAGACCTAACGCAAACTAACGTAATGGATATCGGAGGATGCAATAGCGTCCTTGCGAGACCTCTTTCGGATGCAGCTCAAGACATGTATCTGTTGTATCATGATTATGTGACATGTGTGTATTAATATATATAAAATTACTGGTACTGTATACAAAATGGCTATGATGGAGCGACATAGTCATGTTGTGGCTAAGCTCCGTAAATAAAGATTAAAAAAAAAAAAAATTATACTCATATTACTACTATATTGCGTAATGGCTATTTATTTATTATAAAAATCTATCATATAACCGCGGTAGCCTAGTGGTATGTGTAATGGACTGCTGAGATGAGGACTCGGGTTCGATCCCAAGTTTTACCATGGCACACACCAATGACTTTTCGATACTTTTCGAAGTTATGTTTGTATTTACCGCAAGTTTATAAGTACCCGGTTAATGGCAATAGGCTCGCCACCTATTACTTTGGGACCTAAACATAAACTGGCGAAATGTGGGTGTTAGCCTAGCCTTTGGGGATATAGGCGTGAGTTTATGTTATGTTATGTTTATGTTATGTGTAAAATTACAAAATTTTATCTATTATACACACATACACACACAAGTGTGTGTATGTGCAGTGACGTTAAAGGAACTCACCTACATGAGGGGGAAGAGAAGAATTTCAGTTTGAGTATAATAAAGTTCTCGCAATCAATTTCGAATCTTTTGTTTTATCTCATGCTGGTTTATTTATCCCAGGGGAATCACTTTGCTATTGTTGTTTGAGCAAAGGACCCAATGTAGTTTTTATTTGTTTGTATAACCAGATGACTAGGAGCGAGAGCTATTTTTCTCTTGATTTTACATAAAGAAACTCGTATATTAACTAGAGGTCAAAAATAAGTTTATCGAAATGAAAATAATGTGGATATCGCAAGGCCTCTTCCTACCCCTTCGAAGATGTACAGCGTGAGTATTATAGGTATATTCCAAATAGCCAGTTTTAGATACGGGCCTTATATATTGCTTCAGTATATGTTATCGTCACTTATTATTTGATAGTACGAGTATGTTGTTAAAAAACTACTCGTAACTTCTGTCGCCCTAGTACTGGAGCTGAAACTTTTCGTAACTTTTATAGAAAAGTTCGGTAACTTAAATTGATGTAACTTTTCGATCATTCGTTAATATTTTCAGTTTCCACTTTCTCAATTATATTCATACTCAATGAAATTTAATACTGAAAACTATTATTAAGTACTAAAACAAACTAAAATAAATAAATAAAATATTTTCATGTATAATGCGCCGTTCAAATGGTTTCATCAGGGTCGGCAGCGTGAGTATACCACCCCTGGCGTTCATAAGCTACGGTAACCACTTTCATCAGGTGGGCCATGTGCTTGTCTCACATCTAAGTGGTATTAAACAACTTAGACCTCGTTTCTAAATAACCGAATATTGTCTAAATTTTGACAGTACCAAAATAACGTAAAAAAATATCAAATATAAAGTTGTCTGCCGCATAAGTGGTATGAAAAAAAAATTCTCTCACGAGTTACTATTTGCCGTGTAACTGGTAAATCAGATAACAATATAATGGTATAAATATGGAGATCCGATCTCTGCCTACCCCTATGGGAAACAGGCGTGATTTAATGTATGTATGTATGTATGTAAATACAATATCCAAGCATTGCTATATAACGTGGCAGCGCTGCCAGTCTTCTGGAAAGGCTACCACAAGACGCGATGCGGAGGAATTCCATGACGCATTTTAACTTTTACTCATATGTAATTTAATTTTATTTAATATTTTTTTAGTAATCTTTATGTAATAGATATAAATAATGAACATATTTATTTTATTTTTATTTTTATTTTTTATTTTATTTTATTAGAGACAAAAAGCAGTTATGCGTTGAAATAAAATGTATATAAATAGATATGTAAATAATAAGTAAATACATGTTAAGTTATCCTTATTAAAAAAATAAATAAAACCTAATAGAATAATATAATATATATCGCTAGACATTTCAGCACAATTTTAAACATTTATTTTATCCGCAATATAACTTTATATACAGCTGAATACCGCAGCAGTACTAGGAGAGCATAGTCTAACAGTAGTAGTTTAAATTCGTTATCCGGGGTGGTTGGGAGAATAATGAACCGTGCAATGCCACCCCATCGTCACGCTGTGCCACCCCAGTTAAGCCACGCCTCTAGAAGGGGGAGCATTGACCAATGAACTGATGAATGAGCTACGAGTATCTATGTTCAATCTCTACCGTGGTTATGATATCCTGGTACAAGTGCGGGTTAAAAACAGTATTCTTTCAATAGTACACTGGATCCAGTTTGTAAATAAAAATGTTATAATTACCTAAGCTTTCTGTTAAATATTAAAAGAAACTTGAATCGAGGTTAATTTAGATATTTTTTATTAATAATTTATACATGATTATTAGATTTTCTTTCGATTGAAGGGCAAAATTTATAAGAGCATTATCCGGCCTGCCGTCCTGTATGGATCGGAGAGTTGGCCCGTAAACGGCCCGGTGACGGATGAAAGACGGTTGCATGTCGCCGAGATGCGAATGTTGAGATTGATGTATGTTGTGACAAGAATGGATAAAATTAGGAATGAATATATTAGAGGAAGTTTGAGAGTAGCACCAATCACAGAAAAGCTACGAGGAAATCGTTTGACCTGGTTCGGGCATGTAATGCGTAGGGATGAAAGTAATGTCGTAAGGAAGGCACTAACTATGGAAGTGGATGGCTACAAGGGGAGAGGGATGCCTAAAATGAGGTGTATGGACTGTGTGAAAGATGACATGGTTAAGAAGGAGTGAATGTTGAAACTGGAACTGCAACTAGAGATGAATGGAAAATGAACACATGTTGCGCCGACCCCAAATAATCTTGGGATAAGGGCAGAAGGATGCTGATATTAGATTTTCTTTTTGAAGAATATTAAAACCAAAATTACTAATGTTCCCACTAACCCCTTCAGGTAAGATAAATTGCTTGTGTTAGGAGTGGGTTTGCACCGATAATTTAATGGCTAGGACCTGAACCCGGGACCTCTCAATCGTAAGACCGACTCTTTAACCACTAAGCTACCGTCGCTGTATGTACCGAGATGTAAGTTCAATTTATTTATTTAACCCAATGCACCAAATCGATAGCTAAAAATAAAAGTAGCTGCAGGTGACCACGGGTTGGATTGCTTACCACTACCTACGGTTGACTATCATGTTTTATTTTATTGTATGATTTAGAATCAAAATCATAAAATAAAATAAAAAGTTTTAGATTATAGATAAATACACTCACCAAAATTTGAAATGTGGCCTTGAATGACCGAGCCTCTTACACTCACTAAAATTTGAAGTGTGGCCTTGAATGACCGAGTCTCATTACAAAGGAAACAATACCTGGGAAAATGATTGCAACTACACTAGTTAATTCTGAAGTATTGTGTAAGATTGTTCTAATGAACGCTTGGAAAATTACATATGAAAATGACAGGACTCCTACCGTACTCCAACCAATATACATTCGCATCAAAAGGATACCTGGCAGAAAGTGCATAAAGCGAGAAGCATGCCCTTTGTACAGCTTTGTCTTCTTAATTTCTGAATCATAAACATTGGCGTACAATAGTATTAATAAATAAATAGACAGGAATCGCCAAAAACATTTCACACACATTTTGTAAGGAAAAGCAAAAATTCAACTCAGTAACAACAATATTTATCAATATTGCTAAAAACTACTACTTTCTTAATTGTTTATTAAATTAACAACGGTAAAATTTCCATCGGTTGTTATTTTATAGTTTTTATTTTGATTTTCAATCATCCTCTCAACCAATAATTGTAAATAATTTGACTATTAAATATTATGACGTCACAATAAATTATTTGATACACGGCCCACCTGATAGAAAGCGGTTCCCGGGGGCGTTATTTTAAATAAATACCCATGGATTACTGATTAGGTGAACCAAGGGTACAGAAAGATAACCATGGAACACCTAGGTGAACCACATAGGTGTTCCATGGTTAACTTTCTGTACGCAGGAGGCGCGGGTTCGATTACTGCTCAGTGCAAATATTTGTATGCACGAATATGTATATTTGCATTGTTCTGGGTATTTCTGTGTGTAATATGTATGAACTTACAAAAAAGAAGTATCTAAGTATGTTTATCCGGATTCTAGATTCCATAACACAATTTACCATGGGCCTAGACAGCGTTGTGTAGACAGTTGTAGAATATTTATATTAATGCATATATGATTTATTTTATATTTATACAACATTGAAATGGTAGCTACAACGTTTTTCTATCCCCAGTACATTTTTATTACGTGCTAATTCAGCGTACACTACTTACTTACATGTTGGTAATTGAAGTCTAAAAGACTGCCTCTATAGCGTAGCGGTAAAACGTTACGCTACTACGCAGAGGGCGCGGATTCAATCCCCGCTCAGTGCAAATGTTTGTATGCGTAAATATGAATATTTGCATTGATCTTTGGTGCCAACGATATTACTGCGGTATAAGGAAATCTCGAAATAAAACCTTGTACCAACATTGCCCAACCTCCCAAGGACCATGTCCAGAGGTGGACTGTGACAAGCTAATTTATTGATTGATTACAAAACCAAAATGATCTAAAATATCCCTATGGTAACATATGTCCATAAATCACGAAAACTATACGTTGTGACACGGCTCTGCTTATTTGCCACCTAAGTAGTACGAAAATATATACCCCCTTTCATCTCTTTCACATGTATGAAGTATTCCACGCACACAAAGTATATAGTACTCAATATGTGTGTACGAACATGGGCGCACGTAGCTTTCTCTTCGATAAAATGCAATATCATGACTTAAAACTTAAGATAGAAAACTTCAATTTACTTGCTTCAAAGAGCATTTCTTAACACTCCTTTTGCAACAACAATCATAATCTTTTTATGTCAATAATTAAAAGAATTTTATAATAAACTCCTTCACAAGTCGTATCATCAATACCATCACTGATTTTATTGAAAGGTAATAACCAAAGCTCAAACATTGAGAACAAGAAACTTATGCAGAAGCAAAATACGGTTGAAAATGCCGTAACACGGGCCAGTTTCTTTCACAACTTTAATTTGCAGAGTACTGATAAAAACTCTTTGAAGTTATGCTTTCCTAGTATTATGAGCGGCACGATCTTTTTTTTATACCACTTTGGTGGCAGACAAGCACACGGCCAACTTGATGGAAAGTGGTCACCGTGAACTTGACGTGACTTGTGCAAAACCAAGAGAGTCACAATCGCGCTGCCAACCCTGCAAACATTGAGAGTTTCTGTGCCGTCAGTGTAAAAAACAAAGCAGGACAAGCTTTTGGTCTTTCCGGTGACAGCGAAAAATCTCCCCAGTGAGCTGTAGCTATCCTACTCACCGCCGGGAAGTAAATTGGATAAAATTATTTTGATACTTTTTAATTTTCATTTATTTTTTAACATATATAGCAGAGACATACAATATTAGAATAAATTCAGCTGCTTAAATTTAATAGTTTTAAATATATTTGATTATCTAAATTCAATTTTTCGAGACATCTGAAAACGCTCCATTTAGAATAATTATTATCATTATGATTAATTATAATCATTATTATAACTGCTAGCAAGATGCGTTAGTACCCCTATATCACGACGTTATTCATTATGCGCTTGTAGCGTGTAGCGTGACAGACAGAATTTTAGTGGAAGAATTTGATGTTTTTATTATTTGTTTATAATAATTTTGAAAGACCAAAGGCCCACGTCCTCGTTTTTTTAACTTATACAGTTTTCAAGTAAGAGACTGCCATCTGATCTCCAAACACCTTGAGACAATCCTGTACGTATAGGTGAGCTAAGCTTGGGCTCCGAAAAGTATACTACAAAAATATCAAAACAAAATAAGCATTGCCATGCAACATGGCAATGCTGCCTGTCTTCTGGGAACGCTACCACAAAAGGCATGCGATGCGAAGGAATTCCACGACGCATTCCAACTAAATTGTTAATTTAATTATTATTTTTTATTAATGCAAATATTATCTTAGATTTAATATCACACGTTGAAAAATAGATTATAGACATGATAGGTTGGATGTGCCTGGACCTGCATGCAAAAACCTGGCACAGGACCGTGCTTCTTGCCGTGACAGTACTAGGAAAACATAGCCTAGTAGCAGTGCTTGGTTATTGTAATACAGAGATGGAATATATAACTGTTGCATGCCACCCCGCTAAGCCACGCCTTTGGGGTGAGGTGGAGGTGAGGGTGTTTGCGTCTGCCTCCTTCTTATAAATCAGACTTCGATGTTGAATCTCTATCATGTTTATGATTTCCTGGTACTGGCGTTTGGCAAAACGTCTCTTAGTGTCGATAGAGCCCGATGATCAGAGACGTTTTCACGTACTAGTGCGAGTATACCGAGTTCATAGATGTGCTGAGAAAATTGAACGAAACCATCTTGGTACTTTTTCATATATAGATATTATTTAGGGTTCCTACATATATTATTCTTGAAAATCGATCACCTTTAAAATAATATAGTGAGCTGCTAAAGTAAAATATTTTTAATACAAATAGTTTTAAAAATATTTGATTTCCAAAACTCAATTTATGAACATCTTTAGACCTGCTGGCAAGATATGCGTCCCAATCCCAAAGTCACGACGAATGTATGGAGTGTAAGATAATTCGCATTTATCTCGGCCTACGTTGTGTTTACATATGAACAATGTATAAAAAACTAACAAAACTACTAAACTTTACTAACTGTACAAAATAAATTAAACTTAACTTAAAATGCGTCATGGGATTCCGTCGCACAAGTTGAATAAATATGCAATAATATTTATAGAACATCTTCTGAACCTATGATTTACAATAAATATGATTTGATTTGATTTGATAAAATTATTGTTAATCTGTAAATGCTACAAGTATATCAATCATCATCATTTCAAAGAAGTAATACATGTGACTAAGAATATAAATCTATGTAATAGTGTCAAAATTATACAACCTAACTTTTTTTTTATACCACTTAGGGTAGACAAACACACGGCCCGTCTGATGGGAAGTGGTTACCGTTGCTTTTGGACGTATGCAGGGGTGTAACACTCGCCCGCTGAACATGAAGAAACCTTCTGATGCCCCTCTTGAAGAACTTCACACTGTAGGTGCTTGGGAAAACCGTACCAGGGAGGTCTTACTGGTCATCTCGCAAAATATGCTACCAGAAAATAAAATATTTGACAAAACGGTGTACGTATATATCGTGAAGTGATTGTATTAATTAGTTTGTTAATATTAGGTTACAGTGGTAGCTTATTGGTATGGGTAATGGACTGCTGAGACGAGGTCTCGGGTTCGATCCCAGGTTTTACCATGGCACACACCAATGACTTTTCAATGCTATGTGTGTATTCATCGTAGGTTAAAAGTGCCCGGTTAATGCTAATAGGCTCGTCACCTATTACATTGGGACCTAAACATAAACTGGCGAAATGTGGGTGCTAGCACTGCTGCCTACACCTTCGGGGATATAGGCGTGAGTTTATATTAGGTTATGGCACCATCGCATTAGATTTGCCCTGTAAAGGTAGGGTCAGTGGGTGCCTAATTAAATAAAAAAAATATATCATTGTCAGTTTTGGCAATTTTGCATGGACTTTGCATCTCTCTCGCATGTGCGTAATAGTCTCCTAAAAAGCAATACTTGTTTCTCTACGTGCTCGTCGATTTTAACATGGTGATATTAACGTTACCATATAAGTAATAATTATTTTTAATCGTACCATGAGTTTCCGGCAGACGTCGTCGTAGCTGTTGTCTCACGGTCTACGCCGCGTAGCTGCGTAGCGCATGACCGTTACTTTTCTAGTGTAACGTGAACTCTTTCAATTTGTATAATCCAGACAAAATAAAGATTTGAGCTTTCATAAGTACACATAGAGCATAAATTGGTGGAGATCTTAATTACACCATTATACAAGAAATATCAAAAGTACTTATGAATTTTATTATTCAAGGTCAAAGGTCAAAATTATTATATTTTGGCATTTATCTCGTGAACAGCGAGTGGAAAAGGACGCTATACACAGTAGTAGATCATCTAATGTATGATCTTCCATTTTTTATTTTCATGAGTATCATCCTATCGGAGTTATCGCGATTTTAAAATTGGAAGGAGTCATTTCTATTATAGACAAAGTTACTTGTTCCCATAGAGTGTTTCATCAACGCATCATCATTTTTTTATTATAATGTGATGACTCCAAACAATTTTCACTTGTTTATTAATTCATGCAAGGCTTACGATTTTTTTCTTTTATTTTGACTGGATTAGTAGTACAGAAAATACTTATATTAATTTATTTAGGTATGGTAATATGGATAGAACTTATTTAACAAACCAGTTAAATTCATCACAAAATAAAAGGTCCGTTCTGACAGTTCATGCTCAAGAAGTTATCTATTTTTTACCGGTTAAAAGGATTAAATTCATTGACGAGTACCGCCTTCTCGGCTAAGTGCTGTGCTTAACTTTTTTCATATTGTCTACAGACTAATAATTGGTTAAGGAAATATAGTATCAATAAAGATTGTCAAATTATCGTAATCTTCCACCCTGTATATCTCATCTCAGCTTAGATGTATGTAACTTACAAAGAAATAATTATACGTATACCTGTGTATTAAGAGTATGATGAAATGGTGTCAAATTTATGGAAGGCCACTGTGTGCAATTAAATGATACCACTAGCCCATACACAGTTACCCAAACCCCCTTTACTACAAATTACGTATAAACTTTTTCCAAAATAAAAACAATGACTCTTATAAAATAAACATATTTTAATACTGAATAGGTCGGTTTGACAATAATATGATCTACTAAAGTGAAATATTTTATATATTTCTAAAGATACGTGATTTTAAAATTCAATTACTTGCGCCTCTCGACAAAACGCTACAAACAAAATCGTACTTGCGAGTGATATTACACGCTAATCGCGCATAGTGCAAATATATGGAGTGCAAGAGAATATAGCATTTAACTCGGTCTACATTCCGTTTACACGTATATTATTCTTCATAAAAGTAATTTAAAATTCAATGAGGAACCTAAAAAGATAAAAATTGGGACTGAATTTGTTTGTTTACGTTTTAACTTACTTTGGGAATTAATAATTATGAAAAATCATAGTTCCAGCTTAGGTAATCAAAACAGCCTCGCGGAAACTCGGACTCCTAAACAAAGTGAGACGTTTTTTCACGCCGGAGCAGCGGTGTCTTCTCTATAAGACACAAATTCGCTCCTGCGTGGAATACTGCTCGCATCTCTGGGATGGCTCCGCGAAATACCTACTAGATGCTCTCGACAGGTTGCAGCGACGCGCGGTCCGAATTATTGGGAACCCTGAGGTCACGAACACCCTCGAGCCTTTGCAGATGCGTAGAGATATTGCTTCCTTGGCTGTATTTTACCGTCTCTACCACGGTGAGTGTTCTGACGAGCTCTTCCAACTAATCCCACCATCTCCTTTCCTACATAGGACAACACGTGCAGGCCTTAGATGTCACCCTCACACTGTGCAGAATATACGAGCAAGAACCAAGCGGTTCGGAGACTCTTTTCTTTGCCGCACCACCAAGACCTGGAATTCATTACCAGCACACGTGTTTCCTTCTTCCTACAGTCCCGGGGCCTTTAAGCGGGGCGTGAAAAAGCATCTGATAAGGCCGCCAAGCTGAGTGCCACCATTGTAGCACTTAGTGTCTGTAATGGTGACCCTCTTTCCTGAGACTTTGCCTTTAGCTTACCATCAGGCGAGGTGAGGTCAAGTTGGCGTGTCGTATATAAAAAAAAAAAAAAAAAAAAAAAATATCATATTTCGCAAGGCATATTTTCAGAATAAACTAACATTAAAAAACAGTATTGGGAATAATCAGACCTCGTCAAATAGCTTACTAACCCCATTTATATTCGTCGATAAAGTCAGTGGGACTTAGATGTTGGGCACGCAATATATTTATATAGTATTCCCGCTCGTACATGTACTAGGAGGTTATAACTCAGAAGAGATTTAATGAATTGTGTGAATGCGAGAGCATGTCTGATGTCTGTTTTCCGAGTGCGGAGCAAACTAAATTGAAGCTTACCACAGTGACATTAAAGATCAGAATGGCTAATTTATATAAATTAACACCTGTGATTATAGTTCATTCTCTCGATTCAAGTTCAAGGTCTTGTCTGAAAGAGACAGCAAATATTACATTTCACTCACGTACGTAAGGAGCGAAACTATAACTGTTGCTGTCTCTTCAGGGTACTTTAACGCTTGAGAAAATCAAAGATCCACCATCTTCACAATCAAACTTTTAGAATATTTAAAAAAAGTTACGAGAATTTTTTTTGTCATGGATCGTTCACGTGATAGCAGATTGCCATAACTGCTATTTTTAATAAAAGATTGAGCGACTATTCCATACAGAAAGAAAACTATTAGCACGGTGGAGGATGCGCCTAAAATTACAAACGTTACCAATAGAGGTGATGTGATGGTACACTAGTACTCAACGATAAGAAATTAATAAACCCCACTAGGTACATCTGTAATATATTTGTAATTTGATATTTATTAGGAGTCGTTCACTTATAGTCATCTGGTTTGCATCGTTGTTATTTCGACCCTCCATAAATCAGATAAAGCAGACCTTTTGTTCAAAACCCTAAAGTGAGGGTCATTGTTTTTGCAACGCTTAAAGAAACTATTAAGACGCTAGATTTATTACGAGTGTTCCATAGAAATTGGTAAAACACGTGCAGGCTTATAAAAACAAGGGATGAGGACATCTCGAGAAGGGTTTTACGAGACGGGACTGAGCGTAGGATCGGTCAGGGCATTCGACTTGGGTCTGGAGAGGAGGTCGGTCGTTGGGAGCGAGCTCGTCAACTGGTGAAGGATCGGGGGTCATAGGCGTTACTCGAGTAAGTTAAGGTGTAACACTATCAAGTGAAATACTATCAAGTCTCTACACACGTGGTGAGTTGCTTTCATATTACTCTTGTAAATTATAGTGATTGTTTCATAGTGATTGTCTTATAGTGATTGTTTGTATCAATGTTTAAGTACTTTTATAATGCTATCTAAGGTTGAGTAATACAGCGTTTTAGGTATAAAAGTGTACAGTATAATTAATCAACCTATTTGTTGAAGTTGAGAAATGCGTTGATGGTTGTTACATGGCCTTTAGACTTGATGAATGCAAAAGCACCTCATGTAAAGAGTCAGGCGGTAGACCAGGGACCTGTTAGTTCCGAGACCTGGGGATATCCTCAAAGGAATAGTCTTGGGTCGTCGTCCACGTACCCTGCAATCTACAATCGATGGCGGCTTTGCTTGATGGTGAGCATGTGGTGAGCATCGGGCGTATTGGTGAGGAGCAAGTTATCGTACCGAGATCGTACCCTGCTATCGTATAATGCAATTACAGCCGTCTGTGATAACTAGGACCGGGTGTGGTTCGATTCCCACGGGAGACCTAGCGTCGAAGTGCAGCTCTCTCAAGCACAGAGGCCGGTGCGACCAGATATGACAGACGGAAGATTAGGATTTAGAGATCCTATGGTACGGAGACCGAATCAATGAAGTACGGTAGCTTGTAAACCGAATTTATACGTGCGATTGAATATATGCGAGATAAGTAACAGACATCAGCGTATTTAATTGTTTATTGTATATGTCTTGAGTATTCTCTGTTCGCGATTGCATACTTTGTCCATTGAGACGGCCAATGCCAGTGGGGAAATTATTGTCTCTGGATGAATTTCACAATATCTGTGCGGCTGGCGGAGCACTCATATCTCCCCTCAGAAGAGGGGAGCTGGCACTTCCGACATAGCTTTATGTCGAACGCGTAAAATCGAAATTTACTCAGCTTTGGTTAAGTGCCGTACCATCACAGTGACAATAGTATATTTGCAATTACCAGTACAAAAAAACTGGCCTCAAGAACATTTACACTCAGTAAATAAGGTAAAATCTTTTTTTATTATCTCAATCATCTCCGCGTGGTTCCTGGCAGAGTAGAATTTGTACCACCCCATCTCTTCCCATGTGGTGTCGTACAAGGCGACTAACGGATAGGGCTGTTTAACATCGGACAGATATATACAGCCCAGACTCAGCCTCAAATGCATGGCTCGAGTCAACAATAGTGTCCGAAATACAGCAATAGACTCACCCTCTATTACGTGGGACCGAATACAAATATTGGCGAAATGTGGGTGTGCTAATTCACCTCTGCCTGACCCTCCGGGCATAATGGCGAGATCATATGTATGTATGTGTGTATGTTTGTATCTCAATCATAGTATCGGATTTTTCTCTATTAGAAAATATTCATAAAGACACGTCCGCCGGGGAGTCTGTAGCTACTGCGTAAACTGATGCGAAGAAGGAGATAGCCTAATTCCCTGCCTGTCACCCTGGTGAAGCAGGCCGTGGCGGTGGCATGCCTCGCGTGCCTCCCGTTTCCGGGGACAAGTTGGGGACTCTGTAGTCCCCACACCAGAAGAGAAGGCCAGATCTCGAGAGATGACCCTGGGTCGGCCGGGGTGCGAGGGATATGTCTGTCAACCTCACCTTCGGCAACCAAAACGACCCACAGGCGGCGTGCGTTTTAGTCGGTTCGAGTCCGACATAACTTCCTCCACCGGCTCCGATGGGGAGGTATCCGTGGGGATTTTGCGCACGTAAAAAAAAAAAAGGTACCGCCACGTGTTGCGTCTCCTACGTAGCAGTTGAACGTTCTACCGCTACGCCACAGAGGCCGTAATAACTCTTGTGCTTACAGGGTTGACAGCGCGATTGTGACTCCCTTGGTATTGCACACGTCCATAGGCCACAGCAACCACTTTTAATCAGGTAGGCCGTGTGCTTGTCTGCCAACAAAGTGGTATAAAAAATTCCATAATGTACTCTATTAAAATTATAACGATGTAAATGAATTCCAAAAATAAAAACTCAAACATGTTTATCCCAAATTATCCTCATAGTCAAATCCATTTAGTCCTTTTGGTTTTGTTTCCATTAACTGTTTTTTTAAATTCTATTAATAAAGTTCCATTGTCGGAGTGGAAATATTGGAGAAGTACCTCCACCCTACAGAATACCATGGCTATAATAACCTCGTGTTGTGTTCCCAGCGGTGAGTACGGTAGCCAGAGCTCACTGGAGAGTTTTCGAGCTGTCAGTGGGAAGACCAAGGGCTTGTCCTGATTTTGTATTCTACACTGAAGGCACATAAGATCTCTGTTCTTACAGGGTCGGCACCACGGACTGACTCCACTGGTGTTACACTCGTTCAGAGGTCACAGTAACTGCTTTCCATCAGGTGGGCCGTGTGTTTGTCTGCCATCTAAGTTGTATAAATAAAAATTGGAAACGTGGTTGTCTTTCACGTTATAAAAAGAAGTAAAAAAATAAACTCAGTGTTAAAACGCAGTGTTATGTGCATGCATCTCCAGCAAAAACTCACTGTTGGTTCTAATTCCGAAATAGATGGAGAAACACTATGTGACGAGCTCATAAATCTGAAACATGTTCTTGCGGATGATGATATTATTTATTTATTCAACTTTATGCACAGTAATTTGGTACAAGGGCGGACTTAATGCCAAAGGCATTATCTAACAATCAACCTTACGGTTTTTTTTTTTACGTGCGCAAAATCCCCACGGTTACCTCCCCACCGGAGCCGGTGGAAGAGGTTATGTCGGACTCGAACCGACTGAAACGCACGCCGCCTGTGGGTCGTTTTTGATTGCCGAAGGTGAGGTTGACAGGCATATCCCTCGGACCCCGGCCGACCCAGGGCTATCTGTCACGATCTGGCTCTCTTCTCGGGTGTGGGACTACAGAGTCCCCAACTCGACCCCGGAAACGGGGAGGCGCGCCAGGCGTGCCACCGCCGCGGCCTGCTTCTGCCAGGGTGACAGGCGGCTCCACCTGTCACCCCCAGGCCTGAGCTCATGGGGGGTGGAGGTCGATGAACGACCTGATCAACCTTAGGGTGATGCAGAGATACATTGAGGTAGGTGCAGGCAAAATAATAATCAATTTATTATCATATTATTTATGTGCACAATAATAATACATCAGTATATTGTATGATGATGTATAAAGTATGTGTATTGAATTCTTATGTATTATAGGGTGATCCCTCTAATACACAAGAAATCCATACACATACTTTTAAATATATTAGGTACTTATATATTATTCGTATAATGTATACTTATATAATATAAACTTACCTATACTTATAATAATTATTCATAATGATAAAATATATCTATTATTGAGGTTTTACACATTACTGTGACTTGGGGCTTTTCCAGTTTTATCCAACGGCGCAATACTTAAGACGTAACATAAACTCACGCCTTTATCCGCGAAGGGGTAGGCAGAGGTGCTAGCACCCACATTTTGCCAGTTTATGTTTAGGTCCTAATGTAAGGTGGCGAGCCCATTGCCATTAACTGGGCACTTATAAACCTGCAATAAATACACACTATAATAACTTCGAAAAGCATCGAAAAGTCATTGGTGTGTGCCATGCTACACCTGCGATCGAACCCGAGACCTTGTCTCAGCAGTCCATTACCCATACCACTAGGCTACCGCCTATACCCAAATAAGAACTATACCCAAATATATGTAAAAAGTAGCGAATCACGTCTCTTGTATACTAGGAATACATAAACTGAGAGAATTGGAATCAGTAAACTAGAAGCAGGGAGAATACGTAAATTTCTACCGGCATTGTGTGCGATATTCACTCATATTTACTACACATTTAAGTTGAAAATTTTGAAACATCATACATAACACTCTAGTAAAAATTGAAGATGGTTAATGTAAGCAGTTTTTACCAAATATGTAGTTTCTGACATAACGTAAAAATATATACGAAAACAAAAGTGCTATATTATTTTCATCATGTGTTAAACAAAGTTGTAGATTTTTTAAAGTTTTGAGTCATCTTTTACATGGTCAAAGAACGGGTCAATATTTATGACGTTGCAATGTGTGCGTGCGTGCGTGCGTGAAGCGTGGTGCTGCGTCGCCTCTACGGAGCTCTTTTGTATAGAAAACACGCGGGGTTCCACACACGAAAATGCAATAACGAGCGTACAAGCAAAACACACGCGCATGATGGTATGTCACACTAAAATCTGCAATCACGCGCGTTACATTTCTGTATAGGTATTTGAGGATGACTGAAAATCAATAATAATGCAATACAACGTGTATAAACGACAAATTTGTATGGAAATTTGGTGTGTCCTAAAACGCTGATGCAACTAGACACTGTCCGTTAAAGTAATATAGATAATAGTTTAGCAAGACATGTACAAAGTTTAATAATCCCTCGCAAATAATGTGGCTTTTTTATTTTCTTTATAAGACACTGATAGAAATATTGGATTATTTAACTTTACTTGTAATACAATTTTAGATTACCTCACGCACCTACCTAAAAAATGTCACAGCCCTTGTCCTATAGTCAAACCGCCACCCCGCGCGTAACAGCAGACAAATTTGCGCATGGTGGCAGAACTACTCTGCATCGGGGCAGTGTGAGAACCCCCTTGGAGAGCTTAGTTTGTACGTTGTCGAGAAATACATGTAATTTGACATAGATGGCGTGATACGAAATTTCTTGTACTACGCAATATTTAGGTGGCTGGTACTGACTGGATGCGGAAGGCGGAGGATCGGAGAAAATGGTGCACTTTAGGAGAGGCCTATGTCTAGCAGTGGACTGCGGTGGACTAATTGACTTGACTTGACAAAATATTTCACATACATCAAAACAGTATTTGATCACACTATTCCTAGGAAACTCTAGTAGTGACAACTATATCTACACCACACTTACCGTTGTTCTAAATAACGCAATGTGTAGTGTAGGAAATATATTATAGTTTGAAAGTGGTTCAATAGGGTTTGTAGGCGAATACAAGTAGAATTAGTTAGTACACAAGCGGTGTTTATAGAGAAATAGTTTAAAGAATGTTACCTTGCTTTGTGTTAGATAATTTTGTACTTGTATTTATTGCGTATTGTATAAAAATGTAAACAATTGTTAGTAAATCTAAATAAATAAAATAAATAGCTACGATACTGGAACCAAATTAAACTTATTTTAGGTAATTAGGTTCGGTAGTATTTTATTTATGTGAAACTAGCACCGCGCCGCGGTTTCACCCGCGTAAATCATGATCCCATGAGAATATCGGGATAAAAGTAGCCTATGTTACTCACGAAGAATGTAGCTTTCTAATGAAAAAAGAATGATTAAAATCGGTCTAGTACTTTTTGAGTTTGTTCGTTACATACAAAAATACAAATCTATCCTCTTTATAATATTATTAGTATAGATAAATACTTGTCCATAAAATGATCACCCCAATGAGGTCAGGTTTTTGAATTCAACTACATTACCTAGGTACTTATTATTAATATTTATTAACATTTGAACTATTTTTAAGTAGACATTTCAGAAATATGTATTTTTTGTGTAACCCCAAGAGACATGGAACCGTCTCAGTCATTAGGGTGCCACGTGGAAAGGGCTAAATTAAAAATATCCCATACACTGATATCACCGGGGCCCGAGGAGTGCGCCCTTGGTACGGGCGCGAGTGTGCGAGGGCTGTTGAACAAAAGCAGTCCGTGTACCGCGCTTGGGTAAGGGCGCGTGTCACGCACGCTCCCAATATGGGCCCCCTTCAAAGCGGCGTACAACAGAGCCACAAAGGACTGCAAGAGGGATTACGTCAGAGCGGATGATCTGTGCATTGTTTACGAGTTCTTTATTTGTTGAATATAGTACAAAAGTGATGTTTACATTATAATGTCTGATCTCATATTCTGCCAGTTGTGGCGTACAACGTACAACATTTAATTCACAATTACATTTACAACGTATGCAAAACAATATTTTATTTCATATTAATATTGTAATGTATCATTCAAAAAATCGTCAATTTTATAATAACATCTCTCACAAACTTCTTTTTAAACATGTCAATAGTTAATTTCTTCCACCCATTCCTTTTTTCAATGTTATTTCATAGGTGTGTTATATACATATAAAACCGCGGTAGCCTAGTGGTATACACAACACACACCAATGACTTTTCGATGCTTTTCGAAGTTATGTGTGTACTTATCGCAGGTTTACACGTGCCCGGTTAAAGGCAATACACTTGCCACCTATTACATCGGGACCTAAACATAAACTGGCGAAAAGTCGGTGCTAGGATCTGTGCCTACCCCTTCGGGGATATAGGCGTGAGTTTACGTTTTATGTGTTATTTTGTCAATAAGCAAGTAGTCAAAATTGTTCATTATTGAGGTTGGGAGAAAACACCAGGTTCCAAAGTCCCACATTTCCACAAGTACCAGGACCTCAGTAGTTCATAAGAGGTAATCAAAGCTGTGAACTCTGTCCCTTGCGAAAAATTTTCTGATTCTCTCTAACACGTTATGAAGAGGCGTGACTAAGATTCGCACATGCGCACTCAAAGTTCGACGACCTCTGTAGCGTACACATTCAAATGTCGCGGTAACCACTTTCCATCCTGTGGGCCGTGTGCTTGTCTGCACCCAAAGTTATATAAAAAGATATTATTTAAGTTATTTTAGTACAATATGTATGCTCAAGCTGTGGAATGACCTCCCTGCTGCGGTTTTCCCAAGCGCCTACAATATGGGGTTCTTCAAGAGGGGCATCAGAAGGTTTCTTCATGGTCGGCAGCGCGAGTGTGACACCGCTGGTGTTGCATACGTCCATAGGCCACGGTAACCGCTTCCCATCAGGTGGGCCGTGTTCTTGTCTGCCAACTAAGTGGTATAAAAAAAATGTATTTATCATTCGCATGAGAAACAGAGAAGAATACAAGTATCAACAAGGATTTTATTAGAGATGACTACCGGAAAAATACTCAGACAATATCACAGCGAGAGAAGGAAAACTCGAAATAAATCACATACCAACGCGTCAGGCCAGCGCGAGAACAGTTGGCCAACACCTCATAGCATGCGAAGAAGTCTTTGTCCAGCAGTGGACTGCAATAAGCTCGTTTATTGGTTGATTACAAGAAGCAATACGTCTATAGGCCACGATAACTACACTCTCCATTGCATGAGCAAACAAGCACACGGCTTCTTTGCCACCTAAGTGATACAAAAAATCTACGATATTATAATTTTCATTTGTTTATTTGAATTGCATAACTTCTAAGAATCGAAGTGCTATAGTGCTACGAGTATGAACTCAATCTTATGAAATGTGTGACGACCTAGCTAGCGAGAGATGATCACGCCGCTCGCAATACTAGGAATGAAACACTTGAAAAGTACAATTCTGTTACGTACATAGTCTACGGCGTAGACACACGCACAATGTAGAATGTTCACTAATTCTGTATTTTAGCTTATTGTATTATGTATGGAAAACAGAAATCACATCTATTTCGACATTTCAATTATGGACTTCATGATTGAAAAGATGGATCTACAATAGTCCCAGCACAAGTAAGAACGATGGCCGGTTATGAAGCTTCGACAGGTACAGTACCATGTACCTGTCCGAAGCTACCATGACCCGGGTGTGAAAAAAAGAATACTTTCGTCAAATAATAAAATGTATTTTAGGTATTACCTTCCAAATCTTATTAGAAATCACGTACGTCATAGCCCGTCACTTAAACATAGTGATAACCTCTTACCAGACGCCCTTAATGTTCATGAAAGTTTATATTATATCATAAAAGCTGATTTTTATATAGCGTTTCCTAAAATTTAAAATAAACAGGCAACAGAGGTTGGGGCTCATCTTGGTTGTTCGAGATAAAAAAGAAAAAATACGTTGTCTATTTTTTTAATTAGGCACTTTTTTAAGTCTCGGTTTGACGGCCTCATTATATGCTTTTTCACTCACCGCTTAAAGAAACTGGGACTGTAGGAAGAAGGAAACACGTGAGCTAGTAATGAATTCCACTTGGTTCTTGATCGGATATTCTGCACCGTATGTGGGTGATATCTAAACCCTGTACGTGTTGTCCTGGATAGGAAAAAGGAGGAAGGGAATAATTGGAACAGCTCATCAGAACATTCAAAATGGCACAGACGGTAAAATACTTCCAAGGACGCAAAATTTTTACACATCTGCAAAGGTTCTAGGGTGTTCGTGACCTCAGGATTCCTAATAATGCGGACCGCACGTTGCTGCAACCTGTCAAGAGCTTCTAGTAAGTGCTTTGCTGAGCCATCCCAGAGATGCGAGCAATATTCCACGCAAGAGCGAATTTGTGTCTTGCACATAAGACACCGTTGATACGGCGTGACAAAACGTCTCACGTTCAGGACTCTGAGTTGAGGCTGTTTTGATTTAATCTTTTGTTTATTTTCCTTATGTAACTACCATTACAAGTTGCCCCAATGCGGCAGTTAGGAAATTGTACATTGTAAATATAAATATATTCTACTAACTATAACTTATAACTAATGACAAACAAAGATGCCCTTTTGAACTCACTCAGAGAACCCGCAAACATGTCCTGAACGGGACCTGCAGGTTAGCGCGCGCAGGCGGCATCGCCAGCAGCAGCGGCCAGTAACGGAACTACACGTACCGGTCTGGGGGTATTCGTGGGGATTTGTCGCAGGCAAAAAAAAAATAGAAATTAATTTAAAAAATATTGTTTAATTTACCAAAAATACATATTGTTTTCGTAAACATATCGTGTTTGGACTCGTTTGGTTCAGCATTAAATTTCACGCCAAATGCAATAATGTATTTACCTAAATAATTTATGAATAATCCTGTGATGCAGCGCGACGTCTGCTCCTCAGCAGAGATCCTTAGTAGATTGAAAGCCTCGTTGGGGCATCCGTAGTAAATGAGGCAATTTTGCTCTCAAATTCGCTCTCTTGGTTTGGAGCTTTTGTGGTAAATTGTCAGTGTTGTGTCGTTTTTAAATACGACTCAGTCTCAGCAGCACCAGCAGCAGGTGGTACACCAGTAGCATCCGATAACGGGACAGGCGGCGGCGAAGGAGGCAGAGGTACGTCACCCATAGGCGGGGGAGGAGTGGAGGCAAGAGCATAACGTAATGCCGCTGCATGCAGGCGCTCCCAAGCCTCCAACATTCCACTGGAGTAAGACATGTCACGACGTGTTTCGCGCACAACCAACCCGAACAGACTGAACTTAAATACTAAAGACTAGCTCAATTGAGCCAATTGAGTCGAGCGTCTAGAAGCCGGATGATCATCAATTAGGTGAACGACCGTTGTGCGAGGGGTTTCAAGTGGCTAAATTGAAAAACGAGTGCAATGTAGCTGCACAGACACCAGGTTTACTTACATTTGCATACTACATACATACCAATAAAGATAATATCTAGTAGTTATTTTTGCAGCATCTCACTTGTAAATAAAATCAATGTATTTCGTTACATCTAAAATAAATAGTAGTATTTATGCTCTGACGCAGATGATCACCGAGCACGGATGCTTCGGAAAGTATCTGCGTCGGATGCAGAAAGAGCCAACGTCCGAGTGCCATCACTGCGATGCGAGCGAGGACTCAGGTCCACACACGCTCACCGAGTGTCCGGCGTGGGAGACGCCGAGGCGGGAGCTTGTGGCGACCCTGGGAGTGAGGGTTCTCATTCCCATTTGCTACAAGGATCGCAAGCCAAGCTGCCCGCGTACGAAGACAACCCGAGCGTCAGAGGTCAATGAACGACCTCCGCCCCCCATGAGCGCAGGCCTCCAAGCTCTTGCTTCTGCCAGGATGACAGGCGGCTCCACCCTGACGGGTGGCAGCAGTTGGGGACTCTGTGGTGGAGAGATGGCCCTGGGTCGGCCGCGGTGCGAGGGATATGCCAGTTAACCTCACCTTCGGCAACAAAAAAAACGACCCACAGGCGGCGTGCGTTTTGGTCGGTTTGAGTCCGACATAACCTCTCCCACCGGCTCCGGTGAACTGTTCCTTAAGAATCCCTGATGTTGCACATATCTACAGTCCGTAGGCCACAATAACCGCGTTCCATAAAGTGAACCGAGTGCTTTTCTACCACACAGGTGGTATAAAATTAGTCTCGATTTTCATTCATAATTAGCTCATTGTAATAGGTATGATTGTATTGAATGTAACATGAACAAGTGGGCCATGAGAGTTCAACATTTAGCACGTGACGTCGCGCCAACTTCGTTTCATTATACTAGGAACTCATAGCTAAGAAGAGCTTAAAACCTAATGTTAGTATGAGTAAGAAAATAGGGACCACCTTTAGCACTTCAAAATATAATCAACTACAATACTACACAATAAAGTCTAATATTGTAATCAAGTCAATGGTGACTTAGGACGCGCAATTTGAGCAGGTATCCAGATCACAATTTTCTTTTGCAATTTGTAGTAGTTTTCTGACACAAAATGATCTAATTACTGAGTGAAAATGAAACGTCGTAAAGTATACTTCACATATCAGTAAGCAATGGTCCCTTAATGTCATGTTTTATGTCATGATTTCGTCATTAAAACTGAACAGTTAACTAAAGTATTATGAAGAAGGGGCGTGTTCGGGATTGTGACGATGGAGTGCGGGTAGTGTCGGTGGGAGGGGTGCACGATGTTCCCCGTATGTCTAACATTTGACATCTCGCGTTCTGTGGATAGTGACAGAGCTCACGTGTGAGTGGCGCGAGGGGACTACGCAGCGTATTTGCAGTGTATTTAATATTTTTATTAAAAATTACGGATTGTATTGTGCTGGAAAGTTTGCGCTGAATAGAAAGAGTCCAAACACGACAGCAATATCTGTTCAACAGTTCAGCGTTATGCAATATTCAAACTAAAACATTTGCGATTTAGAGTTGAAAATATTGGGCATATTTCAATACATGAATGTGTTGACTTATAATGTTTTATATTATACAGCTATGGTAGCAAAAGAGCACGTTGACCTTAACTATACGGATAGTATGCCCCAGTGACGTCAATCCCGTCGTTAGGATCGTGCAATAAGTCGCTATAAAAATCACAAAAATTATCTGCCAAAAAAGTAACACATCCCAAGAATTGTTTTGGTAACCATATTATACAGTATTTGCAATCACTGCACCGAGCTAACTGCGTAGAAAACACCACACCATGCCTTGCGCTGCCTTACAGACTTGTCTGTGATTAAGTTAGGTGATTATAAAATAGCATTGTAGGCCAAATTAAACACTGAATAAAATGAATCCAAACACGAATTAGCTACGATAACCCGTTTAAGAGTTGTAACACCTAAGTGATATTAGAAATATAAAAAAAACTATCCGACTACAGTGAAGTAAAAAGAGGGTTATGATTTTGAAAGGCTATGTATGTATGAATGTATGTATTTCATCTGTTCCCTCATAGCTCCTCAATCATATTAACAAAGTAAAACCTCTCGGTATTTTTAGCGATTAGGTTTATTATTTTGTGAAGAATTTATGGGAACAACAATAAACGATAACCAGTAAAAATGTGATTTTTTTCTCTTCAATACAACCGAAATTATACAATTTTAAACTCTATGATATAGATTGTTGAATTCAATACTGCACAATTCATAGTGTACAGGCGTCTAATATTTACAAAATTTACAGGTTTGACTACATACCATTTATATTTTGATAGTATAATACGCGTAAGTATACTGAAAGGATTTAAATAACGATCTAGAAGTAATAAAGGTACATTTGAAGGGGACGAAACGAGTGGCATGCGTCATATTGCAAGCACCTAACAGCGCCAGATATGAATAAATCCATCGAGTTCAACATCGTTTGCATAACTGCTTATTCCTGTGACTGCCTAGAGTTGTGAACAGTCTCAGTGACAGGATTAACTTTCACTTTGATACCCAGCCTAAACTAAAACGTATTTAAAGTATTATTAGTGTTATCTAGTTAGATATATCGATATTTAGTTTGTCTCTTAGTTAAGTGCACGTAAGCTTGTTTCTTTTCCTTTTCCCATATTTTTTCATATTTATGTAAAGTTGTTTAGTTTTAAGTCTCTATTATATTATTTCTATAAGTTTCTCTTTATCATTCTTTGTATGCGGTGTTTGCCTTTAAGTGATGTTTGCATTGTAATAAGTTAGTTTTAATTACTGTTATTGTATGCTTTAATGTAAAACATTGTTGGTAGACCCAATAAATAAATAAATAAATTCCAATATTGAGATAGAGAGGCATCGGTAGACACGTCATAGTTGTCCACTAGCTATAGGCTGCATAATGTGCGCCCTCTAGCGTAGTACTGTTATAAATAAATTTGAGATAAATATGTCGTGTTGGATTCCCTTAATTTTTTACCTCAATATGAATACAAAAATAACTTTTAATCTAAAACCAGACTACTTTTTTTTAATACCACTTAGGTGGCAGACAGGCGCACGGCCAACCTGATGGAAAGTGGTTACCGTGGCCTATGGACATGTTTAACACCAGAGAAGGCACACTCGCGCTGCCTACCTTGTAAACAAAGAGTTTCTGTGCTGTCAGTGTAGAGGAAAAAGCAGGACAAGCCTTTAGTCATCCCACTGACAGCACAAATTCTCCACTGAGCTCTGGCTACCCTACTCACCGCTACAACATGAAGTTATTATAACCGCGGTATTCTGTAGGGCGGAGGTACTTCCCCAGTCGGACTGCTCAATTGGGCGGAAATACCGCCGTGTCCTACCTCCTTCAAAATTACCTACTTCACGCTATAAAAATTATTAAAAATGAAAATATCAAGGATAGCTGTGGTCTCATAACAAAACAATACATTTTAAGGAAAAGTATCACGTATCTATTAAGAATATATAATAAGTACCCGGTTAATAGCACTACTACTATAGGCTCGCCACCTATTATATTGAGGCCTAAACATAAACTGGCGAAGCTGCTAGCACCTCTGCCTACCCTTCGAGGATATAGGCGTGAGTTTATACAAAAAAAATATCTATTAAGAAAGGTGATGATGATGATTTCGATTTTCGATGGTATTTACAAATGATTTAACTTAAATTTTAATAGTTTTATGTTTTAGTTCCAATTGTATCACGTTACCAAGGGCATTTGTCATAATGCACCTATTAATTATAGGTATTTTAAGTTATGAAACCCTGTGTCATATCAATGTTTTTTCCGTTCTGTGGGGGTAAAAGACTATCTTACAAGTTTGTAATCATTTCACATAGCAAATTAATGACTACAAATAGCGCTGAGGAAATAGAATCAAATAAAAAATACTTTTTTATCAGACTTCCATATCAGATTTGTGTTACCGTCTTATGAAGCTACAGTCACTTATCCATTTCAAAGCTGGCAGAACGAAGAGAAACGTCACTGCTAGTACCAGAGATGCATACATTGAAGGAGTTTTATTAGAAATACTTGTGAAGGTGTCAGTGTGCACCTCACGGTTAACAGGTCAAGGGACTTTGGACAATAACGAATAAGTTATAGAACTCAGGTTTGAATATAAAACTATTCCAACGTGATTCAATTCGCTAAAATGCATCGCTGACTTTGTTATTTCAAACACATTGCTTTAGGCATGTGCAATAAAAGTTTAAGAGTTCAAGGAGGTAGGACACGGCGGTGTTTCCACCCGATTGAGCAGTCCGACTGGGGTAGTACCTCCGCCCTACAGAATACCGTGGCTATAATAACTTCGTGTTGTGTTCCCAGCGGTGAGTAGGGTAGCCAGAGCTCACTGGAGAATATGTACTGTCAGTGGGAAGACTAAAGGCTTGTCCTGCTTTGTCTTCTACTGACGGCACAGAAACTCTGTACTTACGGGGTTGGCAGCGCGACTGTGACTCCTCTGGTGTTACAGACGTCCATAGGTCACGGTAACCACTTTCCATCAGGTGGGCCGTGTGCTTGTCTGCCAACTAAGTGGTATAAAAAAAAAGAAAAAAAAAAGAGTTCAATGCAATTTCCTTAAGTTCATTATTGTAGATTTTAATACATGTGTGAAATAGAGAAATAAATACATTCCATAATACCTATAATTTTCACCCTCCAGGTGTATAATCATCCACCCGGAATATAATAAATGTCTGCTTAAAAATCGAGCTACAAGATTTGACCCGAACAAATTACAAACGTTGCAACTGATCAGCAGTAAACATGAGGTTTTGCACGCTTTATACCTCCATGCGTTTCTGAGATATAGGTCTTGACACACAGTCAGACAGACAGTGAAGTTATTCTTTAAGGGTATTGGTAGTTCCATATAAAGTACTCTTAAGGATAAAATCTAAAAAAGTCCTTTAGAGCGCTATCAAAATAGACAAAAGACACACACGCCATCTTTTAGAAGTAGCACGCAACTGGTCGTCCCCCTGGAACCGTACACTCAACAGGCAGTAACACAACTTTTCCGTCCGAGAAATATAATAATACATCTTCACATTAAAAGATGGCAGGTCTATAAATAAAAACCTGGTGGTTCCTTTTTTTCTATACAATTTAGGTGGGGGACAAGCACAAGATCCACTTAATGATAAATCAATTTTTGATTAGTAACATCTACAATAAATAGTTGATAGAAATAGTAAGTTCCATGAAGTATCGCGAAAAGTCGCAACTGTTGTATTTTTCTTTTTTTTATACCACTAAAGTGACAGACAAGCGCACGGCCCACCTGATTGTATAATTATAATCAGTAGTCGGTTTGTTTTTAATGTTTTTATTTTTAAACAAGCTAATGCCCGAGGTGTTACCCGCGGAGTGTAGTTCCCCATTCCTATACACAGGGAACTGTTTCTTATGATGTCGGCACCGCGAGGGTGACTTCCCTGGTGATGCACATATCTGTAGTCCATAGGTCACTGTAACCGCTTCCCATAAAATGGACCATGCTCTTTTCTAGCACACAGGTAGCACACAGGTAGTATGTCTAAATTTTCATTCATAACTAGCTCAATGTAATATGATTGAACATTTAATTTTCATATGTTAGAAGTCTGACGTGTTGCCGATGGTGTATGAAGTCTTTTGATAGTTGGAAGGTAATTTTAGAACAAGTGAGCTATGAGAATTCAACATTTAGCACGTGACGTCGCGCCAACTTCGTTTCTTTATACTAGGAACTCATAGCTAAGAAGAGCTTAAAACCCAATGTTAGCAAGAGTAAGAAAATAGGCACCACCTTTAGCACTTCAAAATATAATCAACTACAACACTACACAATAAAGTCTAATTTTGTAATGAAGTAAATGGTGGCTTAAGACCCCCGATTTGAGCAGATGTCCAGTCCACAATTTTCTTTTGCAATTTGTAATGGTTTTCTGACATAAAATGATATGACTTTTTAGTGAAAATGGAACATCATGAAGTATACTTCACGTATCAGTAAGCTATGGTCCTTTTATGTCATTTTTTATGTCATGATTTATCATTAAAACTGAACAGTTAACTAAAGTATCTCGTAGAAAAGGCGTGTTCAGATTCTCACGGTGGAATGAGTACGAAGGAGTGCGGGTAGTGTTGGTGGGAGGGGTACACGATGTTCCCCGTATGTCTAACATTTGAAATCCCGCGCCCTGTGGTGGGCGATAGTGTTGACGTGTGGGTGGCATGAACGGGCTACGCAGCGAATGTGCATTGTCTTTTAAATTTTTAAATAAAAGACAATGGATTGTATTGTGCTAGAAATTTTGCACTGAATAGGAAGAGTCCAAACATGACAGCAATATCTGTTCAACAGTTTAGTGTAATGCAAAATTCATTCCAAAACATATGCGATTTAGAATAGAAATTCCTTTCGGTATATTTTAATACCTGAATGTGATGACTTATAATGTTATATTTTATACAACTGTGGTAGCAAAAGAGCACGTTGACCTTAACTGTACGTTCAATGTGCTCCAATGACGCAATCCAATAAAGATTAGCGCATGCGTGAGATGCGAACTGTACTGGTACTGACGGCTACGCACGAGGCGCGGGTTCGATTTCTGCTCAGTGCAAATATTTGTATATGTATATAAATAAATCTATTGGCATTAGTTTGGGTGTTTCTGTGTATGATATGTTAATTATTATATATAAATATAAATGTATAAAAGTATGTATGTCCGCATTCTAGAACCTATGATACAAGTTAGTTAAGCTATGTTTTTTTTAATACAACTTAGGGTCGGCAGCGCGACTATGACTCCTCTGGTGTTACAAACGTCCATAGGCCACGGTAACCACTTGCCATCAGGTAAGCCGTGTGCTTGTCTGCCACCTAAGTGGAATAAAAAAATAAAAAAACTCACTTGTACTTTTCCACATTACTTTTGTTATTTATTACACCTGACCGGTTTCGCCATACGGCGTCAATGGTTTACAATGAATTCACGAATGAATACGAAAGTAATTTAGAAAAGTACAACTGAGTTATCAATATGTGTAATAAAATATTCCACCTAGTGCCATCAATCAACAGTATAAAAGTTCATTTTGGTACTTTATGATTTCGTAATTTTAAAAGCTTCTTAACTTTTAAACGGGCTGTCGTAGCCATTTCGAGTTTGGATTCATTCTGTTCAACGTTTCATTTCACATACAAAGAAATAGTTTATTCGACCCAATTTACTCCTAGGCACGTCTGTGACGCAACGTAACTGGGGCCGAGGTGTCGTCAACGGTAACGCAGCTACAAGTCATTGTATCGGTGGCCCATTGATGGAATGAGCGGCTGCTGTGTATGATTCAAGTATCATTCTTATTTCCAAAACAGAAGACTGTTTTTACTTAACTGTTTCCATACCACATTTTCTTTGAGGAAAATTAATTATGAAATCTGCGTTACCCCACACTTGTGTAATCCTCTCCCAACAGCACTACCCGCACTCATCCCACCGTAAGAGTATAAACACGCCCCTTTTTCACAATACTTCAAGCGAATGTTCAGTTGCGGCAGCGGGAGCGACGAAGGATCGCAAGCCAAGCTGCCCGCGTACGAAGGCAACTCGGGCGTCGGAGGTCGATGAACGACCTCCGCCCCCCATGAGCGCCGGCCTGGGGGTGACAGGTGGAGCCGCCTGTCACCCTGCCAGAAGCAGGCCGCGGCGGTGGCGCGCGGGGTTCGCCTCCCCGTTTCCGGGGACGAGTTGGGGACTGGACTCTGTATCCCCCACACCCGAGAAGAGGGCCAGATCATGAGAGATAGCCCTGGGTCGGCCGGGGTGCGAGGGATATGCCTGTCAACCTCACCTTTGGCAACCAAAGCGACCCACAGGCGGCGTGCGTTTTAGTCGGTTCGAGTCCGACATAACCTCCTCCACCGACTCCGGTGGGGAGGTATCCGTGGGGATTTTGCGCACGAAAAAAAAAAAAGCGAATGTTCAGTTTTGATGGCAAATCATGACATAAAACATGGCAGAAAGGTAACATAACTTACAAATACGTAAAGAATTCTTCATCAAGTTTCATTTTCACTTGGTAAAAATACCATTTTGTGTCAGGAAACTATTACAAATTGTAAAAGAAAATTGTTATCTCGAAACCTAAATCACCATTTGCTTGATTCCAATAATAGACTTTATCGTGTGGTATTGTAGTTCATTATATTTTGAAGTGCCTATTTTCTTAGTATTGCTAAAGTTTAGATTTAACCTCTTTAAAGCTATGAGCTCCTAGTATGAAAAAGCGAAGTTATTCCGACGTCACGTGATAAACGTTGAACTCTAGCGGACCTTCAAAAATTTGCTTTGTTTTTGCTTTCTTTTACCTTTCATTTATCAATATATTTATCACTAAGGCCAATTCGAATAATATTACAATCTAAGGACGCCTTCAAATTAGAAGCGTGCGATGGTGCGCATTCGCTGTGATACTTTCGTTCTTAATTGTTGAGCCGACAGTATAAAATTGGCATTTTTAGTTTCCAAGGCTTGAATAATAAGAAGAAAAAGATACTACGCCGGCAGAAGGCATGGGTTATTCGTATGGATTAATATGTTTATTTGCCTTTGGTTGGGGTACTTCCATACCTCGGACAGCACATTAAGTCGTCGGTCCCGGTTGTTGTACGAACATCTATGGCTGTCGTTACGGGAAGGTGAAACCCTAAAAAAAATCCCTCGGGCGTCTGAGGTCGATGAAGAATGACAGAAGCAGGCCGCGGCGGTGACGCGCCTGGCGCGCCTCCCCGTTTCCGGGGATGAGTTGGGGACTCTGTAGTCCCCACACCCGAGAAGAGGGCCAGATCGTGAGAGATGGCCCTGGGTCGGCCGGGGTGCAAGGGATATGCCTGTCAACCTCACCTTTGGCAACCAAAACGATCCACAGGCGGCGTGCGTTTTAGTTGGTTCGAGTCTGACATAACCTCCTGCATCGGCTCCGGTGGGGGAGGTATCCGTGGGGATTTTGCGCACGTAAAAAAAACCTTAAAAAAATCGAGTAGTCTAATTACAGAACTACGATATTGCCAATTCGTTGTGGAGGTCAGACGGCAGATACACCTGTTATGAACCGAAATTCTGAAATTCCGCGAGTTAGCATTTCCACCCCCATTTTGCTTCCTCTCATTCACACACAATTTTTTTTTTATATAGGACACGCCAACTTGACTTCACCTCGCCTGATGGTAAGCTAAAGGCAAAGTCTCAGGAAATAGGGTCACCATTACAGACACTAAGTCCTACAATGGTGGCACTCAGCTTGGCGGCCTCATCAGATGCTTTTTCACGCCCCGCTTAAAGGCCCCGGGACTGTAGGAAGAAGGAAACACGTGTGCTGGTAATGAATTCCAGGTTTTGGTGGTGCGGCAAAGAAAAGAGTCTCCGAACCGCTTGGTTTTTGCTCGTATATTCTGAACAGTGTGAGGGTGACATCTAAGGCCTGCACGTGTTGTCCGTAGGAAAGGAGATGGTTGGATGGATGGATCTATATTACTTTCTTTTGTTAACTAGTCTACTATGTATCATTCAGGTTTTTACTCATAGCCCCTTCTTCATTCAGAAAAGAAAAATGGCAGTCTGCTGTCTGCTTTTCGCCTCATCGAGAAAGGTTTCGGCGTGACATCTGACAAGATTCGTCACTTCTATACAGATTTGTACCCCCCAATACGTAGGGCTGGTCAAGGATTCTCCAAGTGTTCCGGTACTTACTTTGGTAGAATTACTCACTGCTGCGAGCTCACGACTACATACTGCTGCGTGCTCCAGAGTCACCTTTAGTCATATTTAAAAGCAACTTAAGAATTTTCTTAACAAAAATTCTAGCTAAGTGAGCGAACTTGAGAGGAAAATTACTTAACTCTCCTGATCTATCTGCCAACGAGGCGGTCAAACCGCTAAAAACGTCTCAGTGCATATCGCGCTGCATCACTGACTTATTTATAAATAAAGTAGGTAAAGAAATTATTGCATTAGGGGCAAAATTGCATGCATTGTACATTTTAAGATGTGTAAAGTAGAGAAATAAATAAATTTCATAAATTTTCACCCCTCCAGGTGTATAGTCTTCCACCCTGAATATAATAAATGTCTGCTTAAAAATATAGCTACAAGATTTGATCCAAACAAATTACAAACGTTGCAACTGATAACTGATAGTAAACATAAGGTTTTGCACGCTTTATATTTCTATGCGTATCTGAGAAGAAGGTCATGACACGCAGTCAGGCAAACAGACAATCAAGTTATTCTTAAGGGTGTTGGTAGTTCCTTATAAAATACGGTAAACAAAAAAGTCCTTACAGCGCTATTAAAATAGACAGAAGACACACACGCCATCTTTTAGAAGTAGCACGCAACTGGTCGTCCCCTTGGAACCGTACACTCAACAGGCAGTAACACCACTTTTCCACCCGAGAAAGATAATAATACCTCACCATATTAAAAGATGGCAGGACTTCTGAATAGATAAAAAGCCTTGTGGTTTCTTCTTTCTATATAATTTAGGTGGGAGACAAGCAGACGGCCCACCTGATGGAGAGTGGTTACAGTGAGGTAAAGGCGTGTGAAACACCAGGATTTGCCAAAGTAGTATGTTTCCTCTTCCGAAACTCTTATTAAAATATTCTTACTAAAATTTTGTTTATTAAAAATGACAGATGTCAAGTGCTGAGATAAATATTAAATATGGAACTGCAACAAGGCAATTAAGAAAGCGGCGATTTCTTCCAAGCAACCTGGGGTTGAATAGTAATGTGAAAAAAAAGGGAGAGAGAAGTACAACAAAAAATAATATTATAGTTCGGATTTACAAAAGTATTACGAACATACTTTAACACATAAATAAAAAAATAAAAAAATAATACAAATTTATATGTAGAAAATTATGAGAAAGATGCAGATGTTCATGGGTTCTTTCTTAGGTCCTTGGAAAACTGTAATAATCTAAATGTCGTCGTTGCCCAAATATACGAAACATGTTATATGATATTAATATGTAAATAAAATTAATGTTTGTTAATAATTATGAGAGATTTGAAAAAAATAAAACGAATGTTAAACATATTTTTTTACCATTTCAATTTTTTTTCTAAAATCAAAAGGAAGGTCTGGAAATTTGCTTAAGGGATTCGCATGAGAGCGAACTCAGGACAAACAGCTGCTTTCTCTCACGTGCATACCCACACTCGTGTTAGAGGGTAGGTATTGATTTCATGAGAGATACGAAACTCGCTTTCAGTGCGTTAGAAAGAGATAAATAATATATTGTCAACAACTATTTCAAGTGCAACTTATTTAATGGCAAGGCATGAATGAACCGTTTCTGTTACGTCACAGGCCGCGGCACTCGCACCTTATAAAACTAGAAACCTAAGACAGCGAACACAAAATACAATTACGTAAATATAATAAGTTGCTTCAGAGCAACACAAGTGAGAACAAGTACCGAATAGTATAAAAATGTAAAACATAATGTATTAATAATCAACAAGATGTATGTGTATTAGGCTCCAGAGAGATCTTCAGGGCCCAAACTAATTCATCTGTACACTGAAACATTAGTTTTATAGTCGTAGCACAACATACACCTAATACATTCCTATGCATACTACAGTTCTACGGTATAAGCTACGACAGAGCCACATGCTACGGATCTCCTTAGAATAACTACATAGTTCTTCATTTGTATACGGATACGTCTGTACATACGTCAATCATCGTTAAAGATAAAAATAAGTTTAGTTACCTTAATATTTTACAGTCGGTGATGTTTAATTACAGCAACTGTACATGCAATGGCAATAATCATAACACTGGATAGATGGCGCTGTACCTCACAACACACGATAACCTAAATTTTCTACGTAGTTTGCCGCTCTCTGTACTAGGAGCGCATAAACCTGAAGAGTTTGAACGTGTTCGCTAAGGGAATACGGAGCTACGAGCAGGCGGTTACTGCTGTTTAGCATTTTGAATCTTATTACTTACGACTTAAGTCTATAACACTAATATATTTATGTGGTGAATGGTTGTAGATTTGTATTTTTTTGTTTTTCTTTTATAGAACTTAGGTGACAAACAAGCGCACGATCCTCCTGATGGAAAGTGGTTACCGTGACCTATGAACGTATGCAACGCCGGGGAAGTTACACCTATGGTACCAAAACCCTGTAAAAACAGTTTATGTGACATCAGTGCAGAAGAAACAATAAGGTCAAGCCTTTTGTCTTCACACTGACAGCACAAAACTTTCCAGTGAGCTCTGGCTACCCTACTCACTGCTGGAAACACAACACGAGGTTATTATAGCGGAGGTACTTTTCCAGTTGGACTGTTCGATCGGGACGGGAATATCGTCGTGACCTACCTCCTTTTTCTGTTTATTTGCTAGTACTAATTTGATTTTTAAAATTATAGTAAAATCACTATAAAGATATTAAGAAAATCGAGTATCTGTTTCAAAATTATTTGTTGTATTGTTCTAAGTTTTTCATAAATACATATTTTGGTAGTTAATAAAAAAATTGTAAATATTATCAAACGTGCTTGATCACCGCTGGACTTAATTAATTAATCATTAGTTAGTTATTAATTAATCATACCGTAGTAATGCATTTTTATACCACTAACAGCCGCTTCCAATATTCGATATAAGATTATTTTCTATCCAGATTTGTAACAATCGATCGATCGACGCAGATTCGGTATTTCAATATCTCTATCTCGCCACCAACACAAAAAAGCCTGTCACTTTGGTACAAACTGCAATTTAAAAGTGTCAATTAGTCCTCCCAAAGATCGATTAGAAAAAAGAATCGGCATTTTCGATCTAAAGATTGTTTGTTGAAATAGTAAATTCAAGATGATTAAAATTAATATATATATATAATTATAAATATTATATATTAGCGGAGGTATAAATATATATTATAATATAATATATAATTATAAATATTATTTAATATAATTATAAATAATCTATCTTAGATTACAAAATACGGTTTGAAATGTCTTATAGAAATCGATCGTTAGCCTGCTAAAGGTACCATATGGTTGACACACAAGCTTCTAAAAAGTTATTACTTTTGGCATTTAATATTTACCCCATATTAATTTTCATATAAAGATTCAACAAAAGTATTAAATTTAAGCAAAGATTACAATTTTTGTTCACGTAGAATCAAACAAAAACCAACAAACATACATGGCCCGCCGGCCGTTAGCACTAAGTACAATGACCCTGACATTGAAGAAAGGCAGGGTACACATCGGGAATTTTGTACCGGTCAAAACTGTTCAAAATTTAAAATCAGGAAAAATTATTACTTTACTTTTTTATGTGGTGGTGAATGTTTAACAATTCATTTTTATTTAGTTTGGCATGTTTTTTCTGTAGTAATATTATTTATTTTTTAGTGGTTATGGACGCTGCTTTGCTTTTTATTAATAAATATACCTAATATTAAGCTAAAATGGAAAAATCTGTGAAGTTCCTTACTGCTGTCTCCTCAGGTTGAGGCCGCGTTTCGAGCCAGTTTTTTTGTCTAGGACACGACAATTTGACTTCACCTCGCAAGATTATCCATTTGCTACAATTTTCGATTTATTAATTTTGACGTTCTGTAAGTCCCGATTTAATGATCACTACAAACAAGATGATTTTTTAACTTTGAATATAAAACAGTTTTGATTTTTAATATTGACGTTGTAAGTTCCCTTTTAATGGTCTATACAGAATAAATATTTTTAGACTTTGAATAAAAACATTTGTGATTTATTTGTGTTTTCTAAGTGTCGTTTAAGTTGTAGTTTTTATATTTTGACGTTTTGTAAGTGTCCTTTTAATGGTCTATACAGAGTAAATGATTTTTGCCTTTGAATATATAAACAGTTGTGAAAAACTTCACACAAAAGTTAAACCGGTTAAAGGTATTTATACACTCGAGAGCAATGAATCCGGGTCACTTAAAGAATCCTAAAAATCTCGGAAACTAAAAATGCTAGGTTAATGCAATAAATTGTATTTAATAGACAATGTAATACTCCTTAAATGAAGGTATTAAAACTTCTTAGTTATTGTAAAGTTATATCATAAAAAAATCAAATTTGAAAAAGGGCCACTTTCGAAGATGGAACTACGAAATTACAGCATTTGGTGTTGCTTTTGTTTGTAATCTGTCATTTATGTGGGTACATAAACCATGTTGATAGTGCTCTATATTCATTAATCAAGCTGAAATTATGTCGCTTACGCCTGAAGAATGCACCAGAATACTTACAATGCTGGAAACCGGCCGGAGTCAGCGCGATACAGCCAGGACTGTCGGTGTGTCGCTGTCAACAGTACAAAGAGTTCTCCGACGTTACGAAGAAACTGGTTCTAACCTACGCAGACCAGGAACGGGCAGAACCAGGTGTACCACAGCACGAGAAGACCGATACTTGGTGAACACCATGCTTCGAAATCGCTTTCTCACAGGAACTGAACTCACCAATCAGTTTCGACGCCTCGGAGGAAGTAACCCAAGTGCATGGACAGTAAGACGTCGGCTTGCTGAATCTAACTTAAAACCCCTTAGACCTGCAAACGGCCCTAAACTGGAGCGTGGGCATCGTATTTCGAGACTAAGTTATGCCCAGAGCCACGTAAATTGGAGTATTGAAGATTGGTCAAAAGTTATGTTCTCCGACGAATCAAAATTTATGCTCTACAAGCACGATGGAAGACACAGAGTGTATCGAAGACCAGGGGAAAGATTCAAGCAAGCATGCATCGAAGAAAAAGTAGCCTACGGTGGTGGGTCTGTACTTGTGTGGGCCGGAATTTCTTCTGAAAGTCGCACAGAGCTGGTGATCATAGAAAACGGCTCTTTAACTAGCGTAAGATATGTGGAAGAAATCCTCAATGATCACGTTGGTCCATTTATGGTCAATTTAGGTGAGGATGCTATATTTATGCATGACAATGCCAGACCTCATACAGGTAGGATTGTGAATGACTACCTTCAAGAGATGAACATTACTCGTATGGAGTGGCCAGCGCGCAGCCCGGATATCAACCCGATCGAGCATGCTTGGGACGAGCTAGGCAGATGCGTAAAACAACGAAACCCTCCCCCAATCACGCTTCGTGAGCTCAAAATTGCTCTCACAGAGGAATGGGAGAATATTCCCCAAAATCGTATAAGGAACTTGGTGTACAGCATGCCAAACCGCGTAAACGCAGTAATGGAAGCACGAGGAGGCAATACGAAGTATTAAAATTCAAGAAAATCGTAATAAAGTTCAAAAATTTCATGTTTCCTATTTTTGTTTTAAGGAGAGATCAGCAGTTTTTTTCTTTATGTAATTTTGTGTTAATAAAATGTATGGTGACTCATATTTTTTTTACTTTCATTTAAGGAGTATTACATTGTCTATTAAATACAATTTATTGCATTAACCTATCATTTTTAGTTTCCGAGATTTTTAACATTCTTTAAGTGACCCGGATTCATTGCTCTCGAGTGTATATATCGATCTCAGGTTTTACCATGGCACACACCAATGACTTTTCGATGCTTTTCGAAGTTATGTATGTATTTATATAGGTTTATAAGTGCCTAGTTAATAGCAATAGGCTCGCCACCTATTACATTGGGACCTAAACATAAACTGGCAAAATGTGGGTGCTAGCATCTCGGCCTACCCCTTCGGGGATATAGGCCTGAGTTTATGTTATGTTATGTTATACCGGGTTTGTACCGAATGTGTCCATGGCCTTACATATCATGTGTTTCATAGTAGTTTGCTCAATACATTGGAATAGCGGTATTTATTTACTTGTATATTTTTACATTTTTTATTGTACAACAAGTGTGATATATCATTGTAATTAGCATTTCATATAGATAATGACTATATTCATTTCTTTAATATTAATAACACAATAATATTACTTTTTAGCAACGGAAATATCACTGAAACCTGTTTTATTCGGTAGAAAAGATTTTTAACACTCGGAGTGCAACCAAACACGTTTACCCTCTAGCGGGGCCAGAGGGGAAAGGCGAGTTCCCTGTAAAACCCGTAAATAGTCCCACTTCTTCCCCCTCCAAATTTTTTTTTTACGTGCGCAATATCCCCACTGATTACTCCCCGCCGGAGCCGGTGGGAGAGGTTATGTCGTACTCAAACCGACTAAAACGCACGCCGCCTGTGGGTCGTTTTGGTTGCCAAAGGTAAGGTTGACAGGCATATCCCTCCCCCTCCAAATGTAGTCCTCTACCGTCCCTAAATGTTGTTTTTTCTATTTATCTTAAAAACGGTGAAGCTACAAGAAAGATATTGGAGCGGGGCCGGAGGAGACTTAGGTCCCTCCCATTCCGCATTGCCCGCAATGAGTCTGAAATCGTTGATCGAGTTAATTAGTAAAATGATTAAATGATTGTAGAAAACAAATACAAATAATGTATCTCTTTTGCTCAAACTTTTCTGAACCAAAAATAAAAGAAAAGGTAACGTGTGTTTACCAAAGTGGTTATTCCTTCAATGAATGCCAAATTTTATTGTTGTAGAAACCGCCATCGACACAAAGTTTACGCTATACCTTAGTATACGACCTCCCGAGCCCGAAGAAATTCGGGCCGTGAGATCCCGGCTCCACAGGGAAATGGTGGCGGAATGGGAGCTACGACTTGGGCGACCAGGCGCAGGGCGCGCCGTAGTAACGGCGGTAAGACCCATCATGGGGGAGTGGCTAGAGAGGCCACACGGCAGCCTCTCGTACCGTCTGACGCAGATGATCACCGAGCACGGGTGCTTCGGAAAGTATCTGCGTCGGATGGAGAAAGAGCCAACGTCCAAGTGCCATCACTGCGACGCGAGCGAGGACTCAGGTCCGCACACGCTCACCGAGTGTCCGGCGTGGGAGACGCCGAGGCGGGAGCTTGTGGCGGCCCTGGGAGTGAGAGCTCTCACGCTTTCCACCTTGCTCGCGGCGATGGTCCGCTGCGCGGATGCGTGGGCGGCCGGCGCCTCCTTCTGCGAGCAAGTAATGTTCGTGAAGGAGGAGGCGGGGTGGGAGCGGCAGCGGGAGCGACGAAGGATCGCAAGCCTAGCTGCCCGCGCATGAAGGCAACTCGGGCGTCGGAGGTCGATGAACGACCTCCGCCCCCCATGAGCGCCGGCCTGGGGGTGACAGGTGGAGCCGCCTGTCACCCTGGCAGAAGCAGGCCGCGGCGGTGGCGCGCGTGGCGCGCCTCCCCGTTTCCGGGGACGAGTTGGGGACTCTGTAGTCCCCACACCCGAGAAGAGGGCCAGATCGTGAGAGATGGCCCTGGGTCGGCCGGGGTGCGAGGGATATGCCTGTCAACCTCACCTTCGGCAACCAAAGCGACCCACAGGCGGCGTGCGTTTTAGTCGGTTCGAGTCCGACATAACCTCCTTCGCCGGCTCCGGTGGGGAGGTATCCGTGGGGATGTTGCGCACGTAAAAAAAAAAAAAAAGTATACGACCTTAGCTTTCAGGTAGTAATCATATTTTTAGGTTACATGTGATGATAATGTATTAATAAATTTAAACTATCGTGGTCACTCACATCAGTATCAAAATAAACGGGATATTTACCACGTTTCATTGTTTTGAGTTTCGGATATTTCGGCGCTGTTGCAAGCACCATGATCAACAATGAAACATGGTAAATATCTCATTTATTTTGATACTGATATTAATAAATTATTTAATTTGGCGGAAAAATGTTTGTCATAAGCAAATGTTTCGTACTAGTTAAATGCTTGTAAGTATATGTTTTTGTACTATCATATATTTTTTTTTTTTTTTCATAATTAGTAGGTAGTTTTTAAAATAATTATTTTTGAAGTTGACGTAGTAACGTTTTCAACGATCGTCCATGTTCACCGCCGTTTATAATAAATCAGACGATAAGTATACAAAAACGTCAAGTTTCGAGTAAATGTTTCATTACCTTTAAAAAAAATATCACTCGGGCGTCCTATGCCACTTACAAAGTTAACGAACTTTAGTTTATAAAAACTCGGACGTCACTCAGCGGGCGGTATCATGTGTCAAGGTCAAAGGTGAGCACTCGAACATTGATGTAACGAAAACGGATCGCGCATAGCAACGGATATGTAGTAGCTTAGATTTGCAATAGAAATAGATTATAGTGTGAAATATTGCTGTACAAAATAACCTTGCACTTGCACCACAAAAATCCCTTAACATTTTAGAAAGCCTACTGACTGACGGATGAGGCTTTAAAGCAGACTTTTCCTTATGAATTTGAGGGATCAGTGGTATTCACTCCCATGATAGCCCAAATAGTTCATCTTGACTTACCAAGAAAACGGATCTTAACTGAGGATAACTCCTTTATTTTCTTTTTAAAATAACACACCTTATATTGTACAATCTACATAACGTTAAAATTATTTTATTTATCACACATACCTTCCTCTCGAGTTTAAACACCACAGTGATTGGCATCTTCATGACGTCACACCCAGCTCGTAGACACACGGTGACCATCTATAACAACAATATATAGCTTATTATTGACGTCGTAGCCGTTGTCTAAAGGTCTACGCCGCGTAGCAACGTAGGGTGAGACCGTAGCTTTTCTAGTATAAGTACAGAAAACCTATGTGTGCTTATATGCAATAAGAAATAATTTTACTGGACAGTTAAACTATGCTCACGTATTATCTAGTATGTCATAGCATGTCATGTAACTGACATTCTCGAAGTGTCGATAGCTTAGTAGTTAAGGAGTCAGCCTAACGATCGAGAGGTCCCGGGTTCCAATCTTGGCTATTACGCTACCGATGTGAACCCACTACTAATACAAGCAATTTATCTTAGCTGGAGGGGTTAGAGAGAATATTAGTAATTTCGATTCTAATATCCTTTACAAAAAAAATCTATTATTTACTTCTAAAAAAGCGCAACTATTTCGATAAAAAAATTCATATAATTACAAATCAGAAATTTAGTTTTTTTTTTCATATTCTGGCTTTTAAGTTATTTTTCATTTCAAGGCTGGATATATCATCATCACTCTTGTGTTAGACCAGGTCGCTTCTGAGGCCTTTACCTGAGAGCCGGTGGTTTACTTTTACCAGTCAAAATGTGACTCAGCTTTACTTTGGTATTCCCCGTGAAGCGACTACCGTCCCACCATAACAACCAATTGACAATATCTAAGTATTGTGCATAGACAAGGTCATTGAACTTTTTAAGACCACCGTTGATAATTGTATGACAACTAAGTATTTTTTGTAGGACATTTTTATTTAATTTACCTTTCCTGATAGTAAGCTCAAAACAATGTCTTAGGAAAAAGGATCACCATTACAGACACGTAGTATGCTATAATGGTGACACTTAGCTTGACGGCCACATAATATGCTTTTTTACACTCCGCTTACAGGACCCGAGACTGTAGGAAAGAGGAAAAACGTGAACTGGTAATGAATCCCAGATCTTAATGGTGTTACAAAGGCAAGAGTCACTGAACCGCTTGGTTCTTGATGGACTATTTTGCACCGTATGCAGGTGATATCTATGCACGTATTGTTTTATATAATAATAATAATAAATATTCCACGACATTCTACACAACGCTATCTAGACCCATGGTAAGCATAGTTTAACTAGCTTGTGTTATGGAATCTAGAATACGGATAAACATACATAAATACTTTTTTTTTTTTTGTAAATACATACATATTATACATAGAAACACCCAGACCAGTGCAAATACCCATATTCATGCATACAAATATTTGCACTGAGCGGGGATCGAACCCGCGCCTCCTACGTAGCAGTCGTGTTCACTACCGCCACGCCACAGAGGCTGTCAATATAAGAAAGGAAGAAATTGAAACACGCGCACCATTATATATTTTAGGGATTTGAAGTGTTTTAATGATGTGAAAACCATACAATTGTGAAGAAAATTACAAAGAAACTTTTTTTTATACAACTTAGGTGGCTGACGAGCACACAGCCCACCTGATGGAAAGTGGTTACAATGACCTATGAACGTGTGTAACACCATTGGAGTCACATCCGTGCTCCCGACCCTGTAAGAACAGAGATTTTGTGCCGTCAGTGAAGAGGACAAAGTAGGACAAGCCTTTGGTCATCCCCCTGACAGCACAAAAACACATCGACAAAGTTTCAAAAATTCCGCAAAACTGAGCATTGACGGAACTTGTTAATTTGGATGCAAACGGAGCTTCCGTTTGCCTCCAAATTAACAAGTTCCTTCGTTATTATGGTGCTTACAACAACAGTAAAATCTCGGAAACTACAAACAAAATATGGTAAATATCCCAATACCTCAGATAGACTATCATTTTAAGAATTGCGTTATTGTTATAGGTATCACGTATATAACATAACATAACATAAGCTCACGCCTATAGCCCCGAAGGGGTAGGCAGAGGTGCTAGCACCCACATTACGCCAGTTTATGTTTAGGTACCAATGTAATAGGTGGCGAACCTATTGCCATTAACCGGGCACTTATATAGTAATATGCAAAAAAATATTATTTTAAGGTTACAAACAGATACTCTTTTATTTATGTGTATTTTTATACCATTTAGGTGGCAGACAAGTACACAGCACACCTGATGGGAAGTGGTTACTGTGGCCTACGGACGTGTGCAACACCAGGGGCGTCACACTCGTGCTGCCGACCCAAAAATTTGGATAGACTCAAACTGACTGGCTAGCACTAATTTCATGTTGAATATTATGTGAGGGGTGCACGCAGAAGGAATGCTCATCGGTATGGGTATTGCAAATCGCTAGCTCTGCTCATTGCGTACCAGGCAACTAGAGGCTGCTAGGAGCTACTTGCTAAGATTGGAGCGGGATGAAACCCTGTAGTGCTATTGCTGTCTAATGTATTTCTTTTCACTCATTCTCATTGTAAAGGGTGGTGGAAGGGCTTACGCATGCGTGGACGTCAACATTTGTAGCGAGTCTGCTAACGCTCGTCAGAGCGATATGGATAACGGAGGGAGTTGGACCCTCCACTATCCCTATAGGCTCTTCAAAACTTAGCTCTACTGAATAATAACTAATGGGAGAGAGTATTTGAGATTTCAAAATATTCTTTTTTCAAGACAGTCTTTTTTTTAACATCTGTTTGCTCAGATTATTTTGGATTGTGAAACAACTTTTAACATCAAAACTCACTTTCAAGAAAGCCTAAAGAATATTTACTATCACTATTTATGTAAACCTAACCAAGGACCTATAAAACAATACGGATGGAGTATCACAGAACATGGCCTGAAGTCAAAAGCTTCGGGAATCATCAGCGATAACGTTTGTAGTAGTGAGCGCTGGTTGCTTAGCAACGTTGTTTATAAACAATAACATTTTCACTGTCAAATGTTATGTGAACAAATGTGGTGTCATGTGTCGAATATATATTTACCCCATTTTAGCTCTTAAACTGAATTGCACTACAATTTAGTATCTTTAATACTGCGATTCATGATTTACTTATATTTTACTAACCAGTCCATCCAGACTTCGTCTGCGGTAAACTTGAAAACCCTATGTTATCTCTATAAGCCGTTTATTTATTAACGTTCAAATAACGCATCGGCCGTAGGACAAATCGGCAGTTTCAAAATGGGCAAGACAAGCCACAGTAGATTTAATTGGATTCACTTCACTCTTTTCATATACTTTATTTTATACATATAAATTACATTTATATAAAAAGATGAGAATGTACAAAGGCGAGCTTAACTCAAAGTTGAGTTCTCTTCCAGCAAACCCACTCTTCACTCTTCTTCTAAATACAAACATACCATAAAATTAATACCTCTCACATTGTTGGGTAATCTTCCCATTTTATTGTCAGCGTTGCTTAGCAACGTTGTTTATGAAGTAAGAAAAAATATTCCTAAAATGTCACCTAATGTTTTGATATAAAAACACGAAATAAAGTAAATAAACGGCTGTGGACGGTTATCCTCTAATTTTTGCAATGCAAACCACTACGGTCATGGCAAAATTTAATCTCCCAGACGGTATATTAAGGATGTGTTTTTTTAATGATTCCTGTCATTAATGACAACCGAGTGGTGCCGATTGGTGTACTTTTGGTGATTGTGAGTGCGAATTTCGTGTATTAAATTAACACACAATAAACCAGGTATTTGCATCACTTAGATTATACGCGAGACTCAGTCCGTATTTGTTATAGGCCCATGAACCTAATTATATATTAGTGAAGTTCATCCAACTTTGAATAACTAAAGATATGTAGGACGACTTACTTATTGTAAACTAACAATAAGGAAGTCGTCCATAAATTGACAGGATAAGATTATTGTACGCGTTCAGTTGGAGGCTCGTCCATTAGTGAGTAGCTGTGGTTCTTGGTAATGTCCCATAATAATGAGTTTTGTTCAATTGATAAATAGTTAGGTAGTTGAACAATGTACACTATAATAGTGGATTTTGTCCAATTGAATAAATAGTTGAACAAATGACACTTAATTTGTATAGTTTGTTCAGTATGGCGCAGTAGCCTAGTGGTATGGGTAATGGACTGTTGAGACGAGGTCTCGGGTTCGATCCCAGGTTTTACCATGGCACACACCAATGACTTTTCGATGCTTTTCGAAGTTATGTGTGTATTTATCGCAGGTTAATAAGTGCCCGGTTAATGGCAATAGGCGCCACGTATTACATTGGGACCTAAACATAAACTGGCGAAGTGTGGGTGCTAGCACCTCTGCCTACGCCTTCGGGGATATAGGTGTGAGTTTATGTTATGTTATGTTTGTTCAGTTCGTTGAACAAACAGTTGAACAAAGTGGATTGATTGATGCTAAATTTGAAGTCCACCAGTTCTTTTTGTAAATACATTCATATTATACATAGAAACACCCAGACCAATGCAAATATGCATATTCATGCATACAAATACTTGCACTGAGCGAGAATCGAACCCGCGCCCTCTGCATAGTAGTCGAATGCCACGTAGGTCGTCAAAGGAAAGAGGGTGGACTTGAAAATGTCAGTAAAATCAATTTAGGTACCGATATTGGTGTTTATGGGGATGCTAAACACTACACTTTTTACGTGGATTTCATTTTTTTACGAATGTACTCCGGGCCGCTTGTAAGACATAAACATACATACATATAATCACGCGGTAAATTAACACCCACATTTCACCAATCATTAACTTCGGTCCCAAGTAATAGGGCGCGTGAGCCTATTGCCGTCTTTCGGGTACTGTGTGAATTCAAGCCATGCTGCATGTGTATTTTATCTGATGTTAAACAGCCCTATCACTTAGTCGCCTTGTATGATACCGCATGAGAAGACATGGGGTGGTCCAAATCTACTTTGCCGGGAACCACGTGACAAAACATTACAGTAAGACATAAATCTTATGTTAATTTTACTCCAAGTTATTGGAGGTTGTATACAGAGTTTACTCCCAAACCTTATGGTTCCCTAGTAGTCGAGGCAGGAAATTCATCTATATATTTGCTTCATGTTATGAAGCATGCGCAATACGAGCAGTGTCGTCATAACTTGATATCTAAATTAGAAACCACTAACTTGCCATGACCGGAATTTCTCTTCAATTTATTTCGTCCCAATAAAAATTATATTTTAAATATGACTAATAAACGACACCAGGTAGTGTGACGCCCCTGGTGTTGCAAATATCCATGCATGCATGCCATGAAATGGACCGTGTGCTTTTCTACCATTTAAGTAGTTTATAAATATATTAATTTTCATTCTTCTCAAAGTAGTGATTTTTTTATTCCTTCAAATTTATTCAAAACTTCTTCTAACAGTACGTTACAATTAGTTCAAAATTGTATGATCGAACATTTATTCAAATGTTAGATTAGAAGTCTGATGTGTTTCCGATGTGTGTGAGAATTTTTTGGTTAGTTGAAAGGCAATTTTAGAACAAGTAGGTTTTACAAGGAGCCGGGCCACCTAGAGTCCAACGTTTAACACGTGACGTCGGGCCAACATCGTTTCTTTATACTAGGAACTCATAGCTACGAAAAGCTCTAATGTCAACTTTTGCAATATTAAGAAAATAGGCACCACCTTTAGCACTTCAAAATATAATCAACTTTATTACTACACAATAAAGCCTAATATTGTTATCAAGTGAATGGCGACTTTGGACCCACGAGTTGAGCAGGCATCCAGATCATAATTTCCTTTTGCACTTTGTAGTAGTTTTCTGACACAAAATGACCTAATTACTTAGTGAAAATGAAACATTATGAAGTGTACTTCACACATCAGTAAGCTATGGTTCCTTTATGTCATGTTTTATGTCATGATTTGTCATTTAAACTGAACGGTTAACTGAAGTATTGCGTAAAAAAGGCGTGTTCGGATTCTTACGGTGGAATGAGTACGAAGGAGTACGAGTAGTGTCAGTGGGAGGGGAACATGATGTTCCCCCTATGTCCAACATTTGAAATCTCACTTTCTGTGGAGAGCGACAGAGTTGACGTGTGGGGGGCGCGAGCAGGCTACGCAGCGAATTTGCATTGTCTTTTATATAAACAAAAGAATAAGGGATTATATTGTGCTGAAAATTTTGCGCTGATTAGAAAGAGTCCAAACACGACAGCAATATCTGTTCAACAGTTTGGTGTAATGCAAAATTCTAACTAAAACTTTTGCAATTTAGAATTGATGAATACCTGAAATAGTGGCCTACGGACGTGTGCAACACACCAAGGGAGTACTGGCTATTATAGGTGCGGCACGCTATGCTGCCGGTTTTGACATGACAGGTTTTGTTCGTTTTCTCTTTTTTGGCGCGCTTGATATTGAAAAACGAACTGTTAGGACGAAAAACTAAATAAAATATGGCGAGACTGGCACAAAAGAAAATAAACTTCACACACCATTAAGAGAAAACGAGCAAAACGAGTAAAATAAAAGGCCAACAACTACAGTTATTTTGTTTTTACTATTGCAAACTGGTAACGTCATCCTACTACCATTTCCCGGTTGTGCCTTTAAAGTTTGCACTTGGAAGCCTAGAGCCCTTTGGTTTTTTTTTATTGCTTTGTTGCTTTTATGAACGTGACTGCTATATGATATTCCGATCCTGAAAGTGAATCCTACCCTTACGTTTCACCCAATTAAATTAAGATTATGAATACCCAATTCATTATAATAAACTAGTTTAAACTGAATTAACCCCATTAAAATTCGTCGATGAAGTCCCGCCGTAAAAAGTAAACATATTGAGTACGCAATATATAGCAGATATTCCCGCACATATACTAGGAGAGAATAACTCAGAAGAGATTTAATGAATAGTGCGAATGCGAGAGCATGTCTGATGACTATTCGTCTGAGTGCGGAATAAAATAAATATGAACCCTGCCTCCACTGCTTTAAAGATCCGAATGGTAAATCTACATAAATTAGCACCTGTGTTTATAACTTCATTCTCACGTTTTAAGTTCAAGGTCTTGTTGATGGAGACAGCAAATATTTCATTTCACTCACTTACGTGTGTAAAGAGCGAAACAACAAATGGTGCTGTCTCTCCAGGACAATTTAATGCTTGAGAGAAACAAGAATCCACAAACGTTCTCATTAAATCTTATAGAATATTTATAGTAAGTTAGAAAAAAAATGTTTGTCCTAGATCGTTCGTGTGGTAGCGGATTGCCATAGCTGCTATTTAGAAAGAAAAGTTTGAGATTACATTTCGTACTGATATAAAACTATTAGTAGTGTGGAGAATTAGGGGAGGCAGTAATTAGAAAAGCTACTAACATGTTGAGACGATATATTTGCCACCACACTAGTACCTACCAAAATCTGACCTGAAAAATAAACAAGAAGTATTCTCATTTCAAATTAAAAAAGAGTTTTGATGTCTTTTCCGACACAATAACATTATTACAAATTACACTCGGCCAGTAAGGAAAAATCTGAAGGTTTCCACTTTTAGAAAATCTTCGATAAATTCAACACGTTCCTCGGGGAATTTTTAGCTACTGCGTAAGCTTGTGCGTATAGGAAACCAGCCTATTTCCGTCTCAATCAATGTGTTGATAATAATATTTAAAAAAAACAATTAAAAAGTACACAAAAAGAGACTAAGAGCAACCTCGCAGTAGCAGCTTTGGTTTTTATCATAATCATTCCATTACATTTTAACCATAATATATAATTTATGCAGATAATTTGCTTTTATACTAGAAATACACACGTCCATAGGCCACGGTAACCACTTTCCATCAGGTGGGCCGTGCGCTTGTCTGCCACTTAAGTGGTATAAAAAAAACATAAACTGAGGGAATCGGTTTTCATCCCGATATCAAAATTTTGACTATTATTTTTTTATCAAGGATGCGTCAATTTAACTTCGCCTGATGGGTAAATAAAGACAAATTCTCAGGAAAGAGGGTCACCATTGCAAACACTAAGTTATGCTACAATGGTGGCACTCAGCTTGGCGGCCTCATCAGATGCTTTTTCACGCCCCGGTTTAAGGACCCGGGACTGTAGGAAGAAGGAAACACGTACTGTATGCCTACATTTCAATTTATTTAGAATTTTATTTATTTTTCATTTTTTTATTATGTCACTTCAAGCGATGCTATATTTTAATCTTTATGTACAAGCTGCTGTCGTAATGTGCAATTCGAGAAAATAATCCTCATGGTTCCACAGAAACCGAAGCAAAATTTAAATTACTAGTGGCCCAAATCGTAGTGGAAATTATTAATTTTACCCACAAGTAAACCTCCTTGTCATTTCTTTTTATTTTTTAAAGGTCCCTATTTATATTCGTTAGCTGTGAACATTTAAAACACCTTATTATTCGTTTAATCGGAATCCGGAAAACTAATTTATTCTTCCTAATGAGGTATTCTTTAGGAAGAATAAATTAGTTTTACGGGTCCTCTTCGAACTTAGCGGGCATACGTAGCGTGTGTAGTATCACCGATGTGAATTTTGAAACTGAACACGGCCATTGCTGAAATCATATACTATGAATACGTTATTGAATGTTGGTCTCCATGGGTTACGAGAACGGGGTCACGATCGCACGCGGGTGAAACCGCTAACAACTAATTAACCTTTCGTTGCAAATAACTATCATTGACTGCACTTAATGAATCATAGTAAAATTTGAAAATACTGAGGTGGCCCTGCCTGAAGGAGTAATGATAGTAGGGAAAGCTCGTGAAGTGAGAAAGGATAGAGACAATGTCTCTGTCCACCCGTAGGGATAAATAGGCGTGTAGGGTTATGTATTTATGATTGCTTTTACTGCGAGCAATTTACGTTAAAATTATGAAATAAAAAATCACAGACAAAGCTTATAAAATAATGTTATTTTTTAATTTTATGATGCGGAGGAATTATTTTAGTGTACCTTATATTCGTATAAGTATTTATTAGTTACGTATTGCACAAATCTTATTGAATAATTATTACACACCTCAAGTTTTATATATAATAATCAGAATAGAAAAATCTAAACATAGTCTCACCATTCCACAAGTACCAGGACCTCAGTAGTTCATAAGAGGTCATAAAAAGTAGTAGACTCTGTCCCTTTTCTAAATTTTGGTTCCCTCTTACACTTTATGTAGAGGGGTGGGTAAGATTTGCACATGCGCATTCCAATTTCGGCGACCTTCGTAGCGTAGCGGTAGAGATCGATAGCTGTGTCAGAGGACGCGAGTTTGATTTCAGCTCAGGACAAATATTTGTATGCATCAATATGTCTGTTTACGTTTATCGTAATATATATGCAAAACAAGTGTATATGTATTAATTATCTGAGTGGTGACTGAGAAAAAATACAAGTATAATCACCCCATCTCATTCCACGGGCGTTGTAAGAGGCGAATAACGGGAAAATACGTAAACGATATCACACGAGAAAGAAAACACAAAATAAAACGTTGTACCAATCCATAGATGGATTGGTGTAGAGTTTTTTTTTTTAGGTTCCCGCATCCCAATATTAAGAGAAGACTCCAACAGATTACTGCGATAGGCTTAATTAATAGTTGATTATAAAACATAAAGTATGTATATCCCAAGTGTAGCATATGATAATAGGCCACGGTAGTTAAGCTCTTACCCTGCTTGTTTGCCACCTAAATGTAACAAAAATAATAATTTTCTATTATATACATATTTGAATTGCACTCTTCTCGCGCATCTCATCTGTTTCACATCTATGAAATACTTAATAGATATTTATACGAACATAGACGTACGTAGCTTTCTTTTCAATAAAATGTAATATTATAATGACTGAAGACTTATTTATGATTGAAGTAAATTGAAAGCAAGTAAAGTGAATTGAAGTACATCACTTCACTCTACTTGCTGTTTAAATAACCTTTCTTAGCCCTCCATTTAGTCCATTGACATGTTATTTTTTTTGGGATTTGTCAGAGGACGGAATATTTTTTTAGGTATCAAGGTGGGGAACAGTTTAAAGTTAAGCCCAAATTTGAAGGGTTGTAATCCTTGTCTCACAGCTTCCATATCGGCAAAAAGGGTTTTAAAAGATTTTATGATTCAACTAATTTTAATTCTTTTAGGGATTTTTTTTTATTGCATATAAGATTATCTAAAACTTTTAGAGTTAGAGAAAGTTAAAGCCACATACTTATTTTATAAGTTTGGATGGAAATGAAGTAAAATCCATGAGGATTTCTCTTTATTTAATTCACCATTACTTTTGTTGTAAGACATGTCAGTATAGGACTGATATGTCTGTTATAGACTGTATCGACGCAAGGATTGCTATTTCTCAGGAATAACATCTTAAAAAGCATAACAGAATATTTTATTTTAAATTCTAGTAACAGTGTTTGTAATCAAACTAGTCTGAAACAGCTTGATCGATTCTTATGAATTTGTTTGTGTATATTTAGTAGGATTTAAAAACTTTTTTTTTACACCACTTTGGTGGCAGACAAGCACACGGCCCACCCGATGGAAAGTGGTTACCGTGGCCTATAGACGTATGCAACACCAGGGATGTTACACTCGCGCTGCCGACCATGAAGAAATTTTCTGATGCCCCTCTTGAAGAACCCCATATTGTAGGTGCTTGGGAAAACATTTCTGACTGAGAATAGGTTAGAAATGTGGACTATTTCTGCATCCTTAAATAATCAGGCTGGTTCACCCTATATAATTTTTAATTCTTAGTTTTAATCCTCATTTCAACAAACCTCATCTTCATAAATATTATAAAACAACATTTCCCCGGTCAGCTAGTTTAAATATAGATTTATATATTTACAGCTGTTTCCATGACATATTTACATTAAATCTATAAACAAATGGTGGAGAAATATGACGATTGCTCATTAAAGAGACTTAAATTAAAACAAAACAAAAAATACTTTTGATGTGTTAATGTTTGCCTCGAGTAACAAAAGAGATTCGTAGCTACTGCGTCAAGACCCAGGGAGACGAACGTACCAGGGTCCTCTCCCCTAGAAGCCGTAGTGTTATACAGATCGCTTTCTGTCTAGTTACCATTTGCATGTATAAACATGCATTCTACGAGGAAATTGAGCGGCTCCCCGCTACCGCTGATGCAGTGGCTACGTATCCCCGTTTGTACTGCACCGCTTCATGTATTTATACTAAGTCCGTCAGAAACTTTCATTGCGCGATTCAGGATCCATGTACTTGCTTATGGGCTTCCTGTGAGTGCGAAAAGGACGATCTGTTTGCTCCAGCTTCCATATTTCAAGTGCGCATTTAAACGTGCCAGAAAGAGTGCCTCATACGTTATGTTATATCCATTCGTCAAACTGGGAGTTACTTATTATTATTGATCACTTAAACAATCAAAGATGATGTTTCAAGTTTCTGAAAACGTTTACGAGGGTAAAAGAGACCGCGCATAGCGGTGTCTTCTTCCGAAATTGACGGCAAAGTCAAACAATAACTGCATTTACGCCGCTAGATGTTTAGGAAAACATAAAGTGCAAGGAGGTTACAATGTCGACTACTCCTCATGAGAGAGGGAGTATGAATCAGCCAGGTGCTACTGTCTCCTTTCGTATCAAAAGTCAATAGTCAGTTAGGACATCGTTTTTATTTTCAACTCGCTATATAATTTGATAAAATTATATTGTTTTAAGAAAATTATTAACATCAATTACTAGTACCACATGATACAAAGGAATTTGAAGTTTTAGAATTTGAGTATGCGAATGCGTCAGCAGATATTTATGTGAAAATACGGCTGTCATGTAATTTTCACACAAATTTCCACATCTGCATTTTTATCCTCGTACACTAGGCTGCTAGTAGGGCACAAGAGGTCTTTTCTTTGCCTCTCACGTTGATCGTTCTCGTCTTTTCTAACACATTAGGAAGATTAATGAATGAAATTGCAGGACGTTTCATTCATAAGAGTACACGCATGCGCACGAGCCTTATAGTATAAAATTACAACCAAAACGACCCACAGGCGGCGTGCGTTTTAGTCGGTTCGAGTCCGACATAACCTCCTCCACCGGCTCCGGTGGGGAGGTATCCGTGGGGATTTTGCGCATGTAAAAAAAAAAAAAAAAAGTATAAAATTACACGTGGCAATTTCACTACGCATAGCCATGACGCTTCCGATGACCGTGAGTGCCGTGCAATCAGCATCGGATCGATCTTGACAAGTAAATTGTTGTTTTTATTTTATTTAAGTTGACTTGGTAAATGTTTGTAAATAGATCTAAAAAAAAAGTGCCCGCTGAGTTTCTTGGCGAGGTGTTCTCAGGTCGGGGCCGCGTTTCGAAGCGATGATTCATTTGCTAAACTGAACTAGGCTTTGATATTTCTTTTTGTATACGTTTTGTAAGCACCGATTTAATGGTCTATGCAGAATAAATGATTCTTGACTTTAACATTCATACACGGCGATAATCTATAACCACAATATGTAACTATTAGTGACGTCGTAGCTGTTGTCTGATGGCCTACGTCGCGTAGGCGCGTAGCGCGAGACCGTAGCTTTCCTAGTTCTGGTTATACTCGTAGTACAGAATATACCAATATCATTATCTTGATTTACTTATATGCATACAACCAATTTTACAAGCCAATGAAGCTATGTTTACTTATTGTCTACTATATCGTACAATCGGCGATACACTTCTCTGATTCAGTTGTCGTGATCATCCTTCTTTAGTCCAAGTTGTATCCGAGACTTCACTCAGGAGTCTAGGTTCTGCTCTTCTCAGTTGAACTTCTATATTGTCCGTGATAAAGCGACTATCATCTGACCTCCACAACCTATTTATTGGCAACCTCGATGTGTTAGACCAGTTATTGAAATTTTAAGGACCCAACTACTTGGATAATGATGTTTAAGTAAACGTGGGTCATGTCTAATGTTCTGCCTACTTAAAGGACATTTTTTTTATACCACTTAGGTGGCAGATAAGCACACGGCCCACCTGATGGAAAGTAGTTACCGTGGCCTATGGACGTTCGTAACACTAGATGAGTCACAGTCGCGCTGCCAACCCTGTAAGTACAGAGTTTCTGTGCCGTCAGTGTAGAAGACAAAGCAGGACAAGCATTTGGTCTTCCCACTGACAGCACAAATTCTCCAATGAGCTCTGGCTACTCTACTCACCGCTTGGAATACAACACGAAGTTATTATAACCGCGGTATTGTGTAGGGTGGAGATACTTGCGAGGGATATGCCTGTCAACCTCACCTTCGGCAACCAAAACGACCCACAGGCGGTGTGCGTTTTAGTCGGTTCGAGTCCGACATAACCTCCTCCACCGGCTCCGGTGGGTAGGTATCCGCGGGGATTTTGCGCACGTAAAAAAAAAAAAAGGTGGAGATACTTCCCCAGTCGGACTGCTCAATTGGGCGGAAATACCGCCGTGTCCTACCTGATACGTGTTCAAATGATAACTAGTACAATGGCTTAACGTGCTCTTTGAGGCACGAAAATACCAATACAAAAAGACATTTCATGCATACAAATATTTGTACTAAGCGGGATCGAACCCACATCCCGTAACATGTTGTATGCGTGGGATAGATAGTCTCAGACTGCTTAGTTACCACCAATTTGACTGTTAGAAGTTTACTTGTGAGAAGTGCAAGCAGAAAGTTGTGTTCATCGGCACATTGTGTACCAGGCGACCAGAGGTGGCTAGAAGCTACGCGCTAGGTTTGGGGTGACGCTAAACTCGCTAAGTTCTATTACTTTCTAATGTATTACTTATTCACTCACTCGCATTGTAAGGGGTGGGGGCAAGGTTTACGCATGCGTGGAAGTCTTCATTTATAGAAAGTCTCCTTACGCTCGTCAGAGCGATATGGATAACGGAGGGAGTTAGACCTCCTTTATCCCTATCACCTCTCCTAAATACGTAGCTCAACTGAACATTCACCAAAGTGAAGCGATTTTTATATTTTGTGAATTTAAAATAACACAATACTATAAGGAGTTCCAATAGTATTGTTTATTTAAATTCAGAAAATATATCTCACACCGTTTTTTCTTTTTTTTTCGTATTTTTTAAATATTTTCACTTCATATTGGTGAATTACATTTAAAAAAATCTGTATAGGTAGGTATTAAGGTTTTAAACACAACATTACATAAACTTACGCCTATATCCCCGAAAGGGTAGGCAGAGGTGCTAGCACCCACATTTCGCCAGTTTATGTTAAGGTCCCAATGTAATAGGTGGCGAGCCTATTGCCATTAACCGGGCACTTATAAACCTGCGATAAATACACACATAACTTCGAAAAGCATCGAAAAGTCTTTGGTGTGTGCCATGGTTAAACCTGGGATCGAACCCGAGACCTCGTCTCAGCAGTCCATTACCCATACCACTAGGCTACCGCGGGTGTATAGGTATTGTTGTGCGATATCAATTTTCTCAGCATCTCGTTCGATTTATCTGAATTCTACAATATTCTACACAATGCTATCTAGACACACGGTAAGGATAGCTTAACTAGCTTGTGTTATGGAATCTAGAATGCAGATAAATATACTTAAGTACTTTCTTTTGTAAATACATACATATTATACATAGAAACACCCAGACCAATGCAAATACCCATATTCATGCATACAAATATTTGCACTGAGCGGGGATCGAACCCGCGCCCCCTGCGTAGCGGTCGCGTTTGCTCTACGGCTGTCAATGTAATAACGTTTAACATCAAACCTCATTATAAAAGCGTTTAGAGATACACTTGTTATCACGTGTTTATATTTACTTGATTACATCAACATAACATAAACTCACGCCTATATCCCTGAAGGAGTAGGCAGAGGTGCTAGCGCCGACATTCATTTTAATTGATAAAAAGTGTACTAAATAAAATAAATTGTATAATTATATATACCTAGTAGTAGGAGATAAGACACAGCGGTATTTCCGTCCAATTGAGCAGTCCGACCGGAGTAGTACCTCCGCCCTACAGAATAATAACTTCGTGTTGTGTTTCCAGCAGCGAGTACGGTAGCCAGAGCTCACTGGAATGTCTGTGCTATCAGTGGGAAGACGAAAGGCTTACCCTGACTGAGGGCACAGAAACTCTGTGCATACAGGGTTGGCAATGCAAGTGTGACTCTTCTGGTGTTACACACGTCCATAGGCCAATAGGCCAATACCTTTATAAATTTATGTAACGATATTATCTTCCTCAATTATAATTGTTATATAACGTAATCAAGTTTTTATTCATCTCTCATGTTTCCCGCTAGCCGGTAGCCACAATTACATTTACATTAATATTTTTTTACAGTTACTTAGATTCACTATCAATTTAACTATAAAAGTTCCAAACGTTACATAATTACCATATTTATGAAGCCTGAGTTTTGGCACTGGACATTTTTATATTTTTTGTATTTTTATGACTTTGATCACTTAAACACCAAAAAACGTGGGAGCATTGAACGAATATACTACCCATTTTGTGATCAAAGAGGGTGGATTTTTAAACGGTTTTTTTTTTGCATAAAATCAACAAAAATAACGCATTTGGACTTTTCGGGGATGCTAAACAATACAATATTCACATGGATCGCGCTACAATTATGTTAGATTATTTTTTACGAATGTAATTCCGGCCGCTAGTAAGTTATAAAACTTTTTTGAATTTCGCTCCAAATTGTTGTTGTTGTTGTTGTTGTCCTTCCGTGCACTTTCATAACTAAGTTTTGTTAACTGGTTAAGAAAAACCCTTTTTTATTATTGTTTTCACAACTGGTTTTTAAACAAGAATACGAAGTGTTCATTCATAACTGACAATCACAAATAGTTAAGAAACGAATAATTATGATTATGTTTTTATAACTAGCTACAGTCAGCAATAAAAAAATTCCTTTAACCTTAAATCAAAATAAAAACAACAGAGTTAGAGTTTTTATCGAGAGTATTGCATGCGGAACACGGATGAGGTTCTTATCGCAATAAATTATTATCTATTATTGATATGTAAACTGCAATGGCATGACATTGACATTAATTACGATATTACCATAATTATAATATTACAACGAGCAAAGCCGCAGCATAAAAGCAATATCAAGCGACCCGCCGCATCGTCGCATCGTCAGCACTCCATACCTACCTCGTGTCGCCGTGCACCGTCAGCTAAATGACTCACTGTACACCTGCGATTCCGTGACAAATATATTTTAAGTAATATTTTAAGTAACTCACTTCTGTTCTTGCATCGAACGTGGTCACTAGATTTAGTTAGTAGTTAGAATGTAGTTCGCATCATCGAACTCATTCGCTTAGGCTAGTTAGATTAAATTAAATAAGTATAATAAGTTTTAAGTGATTCTAGTTTCCTTCTTGTACCCTCTGGCTGCGGGAAAACGTAATTCATTGTCATTTTAGTACTATTTAGTTTTCTATTGCAATTGAGTGCAATTTATATAAAATATATAACAACCGAAAACTTAAGTGATAAACTATGTCGCTTTCTAAGCCCATCATGGAGTTCATAACGACAAAAAGGGATCGCGAGAAACTACTATACGACAGTCGTCAGTACCATAAAATTAAAACTTATGTGAACGAAAATGTTTTTTGGAAATGCTACAATAAAACCGGTTGTAAAGGTAATGTGACATTAATTACATTTGTAGCGGTAGAGCATTCGACTGCTATGCAGGGGGTGCGGGTTCGATTCCCGCTCAGTGCAAATATTTGTATGCATGAATATGTATATTTGCATTGGTCTGGGTGTTTCTATGTATAATATGTATGTATTTACAAAAAAAAAAAATATCTAAGTATGTTTATCCGCATTCTAGATCCCATAACACAAGCTAGTTAAGCTATGCTTACCATGGGTCTAGATAGCGTTGTGTAGAATGTCGTGGAATATTTATTATTTCTTTATTATTATTATTAAGCAATGAAAACCATATAGTTAAAGAGGGCGTGCACAATATTGATTGTTTACCTAATAGTGCAAAATATCTAGTTTTGAAGAAAATGAAAGATTTGAAAACTAAAATAGTAGCTAATGTCGATCCAATACAAAAACAGTTTGAAGGAGTAGTATGCGAACTGGAAGACGATGGCGTGCACTTAGTTGCTGACTTACCAAAATTTGACAATATTAAAAGTGGTCTGTACAAAGCAAGAAATAAGGCATTAGGAGTTTCTAAGCTCCATTTTGAATCACCAACTAAAGTAGAAATACCAAAAAAATATAAAAACTTCCTCCTGGCCGACTATAACGACAATGACACAAACAACAGGATTTTAATATTTTCTTCTTCTGATATAAAAACGTATTTGGACAATTTCGAACATTTCTTTCTGGATGGAACTTTTAAGTCTTGCCCTGAACCTTTCACACAAATATATACCATTCATGGACTACATAAAATAACAAAAAAAATTGTACCTTTATTCTTTGGTTTCATTCGAAATAAAACTGAAAATACCTACAAACTTATATTTGAAATGATAAAGTCACAAATTCCTGAATGGAACCCCGTAAAATTGACACTGGATTACGAAATCTCAGCAATGAAAGCAATACGTAAAATTTTTCCTAATGCAGTAATGAAAGGATGTTATTATCATTTTTGTGCCAGCCTTTTTAAAAAGGCGAAACGATTAGGGATTAAATCTACAATACAAAGACGACATATTGCGAGATAAGCTGGCTTAGCCCGATTGCCATTGAGATATGTAATGGCAGGTTACAATATACAATGACCAAATCCCCGAAAACTGGAGCAGTGATAAAGTTCAACAATTACCTAAACCGTTACTGGTTCAGCGACGTAAATTTTATCAAGACTTGGTGCTGCTACGGCGAGGAAATTCGGACCACCAACAATCTAGAAGGCTGGCACGCAAGACTTAATAGAATGGTTGGACGCCAAAAACCGTCGCTAGCAACAATTCTGAATGTTCTTATTAAAGAAACAAAAATTTCAATGTCGTTCAAAACAAACAAAAACACATCGAACAAAAATTACCAAGAGATTGACCAAGAAATTGCGGATACTATACATCTTTTAACAAATAAGTCTATCACTGTTGGACATTGTTTAGAAATAATTGCCCCATTTAAATATTAAGTAAAAGTTAATTTACCTAAAATACATTTTGTGTTTGATTTAAGGTTAAAGGAAAAATGTTATTGCTGACTGTAGCTAGTTATAAAAACATAATCATAATTATTCGTTTCTTAACTATTTGTGATTGTCAGTTATGAATGAACATTGTTTAAAAACCAGTTGTGAAAACAATAATAAAAAAGGGTTTTTCTTAACCAGTTAACAAAACTTAGTTATGAAAGTGCACGGAAGGGTTGAAGGTCGCAGGCTTGGAGTGGGGCTAAGCCCTGTAGTTCTATTTCTTTCTAATGTATTGCTTTTCACTCGCACGCATGGAAACTATGGGAAGTCGTGGACATCGATTGCGCATGTGCAAAGTTTTCATTTGTAGAGATATTAGCTCTCAAGTCTTATGGTATCCTGGTAGTCGAGGCAGCGAAAATCACCAATCGACCCGCGATAAGAAGCATGCGCACAATACAGGCTGTCTCATTTTAGCTCGCTATTGATTTTTATTATTGTCTATGCACCGACTTGCAAGGGATGATGCGTAGGCTTGTGATATCAGCTAATTGTTTATTTTGAATGAAATCACTGACACTTCTTCAGTATCGTTTGTAAACCAAGTAATAGTAAGTTAGGAAGAAAATTATCATCGTCTTCCTGTTAGCCCCGGTCATGTCTAAGGCTCTCACGTTAGATACCAGAAATTTGCCATGTAAAAATGTGTATGTAACTATGGAGGTACAGGGATGCTTTAAAGGTCCCATTCGTACTGGCAAAACTAACTAGAAATTGTCTTCTGCTTATAGAATTGGTAAACCCAGTTACCTTCATATATCTACAGTTACCTTTACGAGGACAGCTGTGCTCATGTGCAAATCACCGCAGACCCAATCAATAACGGTGTTTACGTCGCCAGATGACTAGGCGCTCATGAAATATAAAGAGCTTACGATGTCTCTCACAGTACTGTCTATATGTGAGAGAGAGAGGCACTCGTTGTCTCATCACAGTTTTGTTATCAAATATCGGAAAGTGGAAAATTAATCTCTATGCAGAGGTATCACATCTCAATTTAAGTTGAGTAACAAAAATGTGTACCTATGTGTTACTTTTATGATAATCTAACTATATCAATGTCTGTGTGCCATTGATGCAAAGATTTTGAGACACGGCGGTAAGGGCAAGGCTCAGGTGGGGAGGTATCCGTGGGGATTATGCGCACGTAAAAAAAAAAAAAAAGGGCAAGGCTCAAACGTAGTTACAGAAAAACGTTCTTAGGAGACTATTAATAACTTTTTAACAATTATTACGTTCTGATATTACGTTATTCTGTTCTTACGTTTTCTCCTTTTGGTGTGAATCTTGGAATGATATTGGTTTTTATGAGAAGAATTGCTATCTGCTCATCCAACCTCGAAGAAAAACCTCTCGACATACACCCAATTCCGAATAAGGTATAATAATAATAATAATCAAATTGGTTGTTATGCAAAAAAAGAACAACCGCGGTAGTCTAGTGATATGGGTAATGAAACGCTGAGACGAGGTTTCGGTTTCGATCCCAGGTTTTGCCGTGGCAGACACCAATGACTTTTCGATGCTTTTCAAAGCTATGTGTGTATTCATCGCAGGTTTATAAGTGCCCGGTTAATGGCAATAGGCTCGCCACCTATTACATTGGAACCTAAACATAAACTGGCGAAATGTGGGTGCTAGCACCTCTGCCTACCCCTTCGGGGATATAGTCGTGAGTTTATGTTATGTAATAAGCAAATGGTTCCATAATTTAATATTAATCTTTTGGTCAAGGACAGTTTTTGGTCTTCCCACTGGCAGTACAAAAACTCTCCAATGAGCTCTGGCTACCCTACTCGGGGCCGTCGGGAACACAATACGAGGTTATTATTAGTTTATGATGAGGTCGTCAAACTGTGTGTAGCATAACATTTCTATGTAATGGTTACCCCCTTTAATGAGAGTTTGCCTTCAGTTTACCATCAGGTGAGTTTCTGAGTTCTAATGTTATTGTGAGAATCGAACTGAACGTCACGCGTTCAAATACGGAGCTTTAACTCGTCAAAAAAAACTAAAGCACTAAATTCATATGAAACAAAACAAGGAAATTTATTTTTTTCTCAAAAAGAAAAATGAAGTCTAGACCAGTTACTACGTGGTGGTGACCTTTTGGACAGTGTTAGGTGTTAGAAATTATAATAAACATCAATACATATGTAATACCATAATACAATAGGGACTCAGGCTGGCTCCCTGTAAACCAGTTCACGCAGTAACTACGGACTCGCCATTTGTACTATTCGATTTCATGTATATATACCAATATTCATAAAAACATTCTATATCGCGATTCAGGTTTTCCTTTGATTTGATGATGACTGCATATTATTTTAAGATGAACCTATTATTGAAAAAAGGAAACCAAATCTAACCAAAACTATAATTGTGAATCGCCCATCAGAGCGAGTGACATTAATAATATGGATTTCTTTTATGGAGGCAAACAAGCATACGGTCTTACCTGATGGAAAGTGCGTGGCCGGTGCATCTTTTCATTAATTTCTTTATATTTTATTTAGTGTACGTATTTAATTAATTTTTATCTATTTATTGTAACAAAAACAAAGATACAAATAAATAACAAGGGTGTATGGCGTGAAATGAATTTTGCTAATTTAATTATATTAATAAAATTAATTATATGAAACATATACTTGTATAAAAATAAACATTATGTTATAATTCCACAGCACCATCTTGGTAAGCAAAGGTGTTTACTGAGTGTGTTCATGAATTAGCCACGAAAATATATGGATAAACATATTTCATAATAATATTTATGTAATTATTTTTATTTTGTTCATTCCCTCAATCATTATCTAACTGACATGTCATGGTCTTCGTTCGTCAGATGCGATGTGAAATCATGTTGCCATATTTCATATAAAATAATAAAAAAGTAACATATCTTTGAAATATAAATTATTGCTTAACTTCGTTATCTAAGTATACGATGGTTGGACATCGCATATAATTACATTACCATATCCATGCTACGGATCACCGTAGTCCGCTGCTACGAAGTACGTAGCGTAAGACGTCTTATTGTCTCTCTATTAATTCTCTGGTATACATTCCTTGTACAGATAGTTTTTATTATAGGACATATCAATTAGACTTCACCTTGCCTGATGGTAAGTGGAACGCAAATTTTTAGAAAAGAGGGTCACTATTAAATAAATATACCAGTCATGGGTCGTGGTTAACCTGCTTAGTCCCCCTGGGTGGACCACGGACACTTTTCTTGCCCATGGTCCACCTCCATTTACCTAGATGGACCACGGGCACTATTTTTTACCGGTAGTCCACCTATAAAAATAATATGCAATCTCTATCCTATTGAACTTTGTTCATTTATAAAAAGATGAATAAATTATCCTCCTAAGTAAGATGACATTACTTACTTTGATTGAGCTGTGACTTCGCCTCGTCTGATGGTAAGCTGAAGGCAAAGTCTGAGAAAAGAGGGTCACCATTACTTACATATACCATGTTACAGTGGTGACACTCATCATATGTTTTTTGACGCCCCGTTAAAACGACCCGGGACTGTAGGAAGAAAGAAACACGAAACCTGGTAATTAATTCCTGGCCTTAATGATGCGATAGACGAAAGAGTCTCCGAACCACTTGGTTTTTGATTGGATATCTTGCACCGTATGCGGGTGACTACGTAGAGCTGCACGTGTTGTCCTGTGTAGAAAAGGAGAGAGATTAATTGGACGAGTTCTTCAGAACATTCACCATGGTACTAACAGTAAAATACTGCCAAGGACGCAACAACTCTATGCAAATGCAAAGGCATCTACTTATCCGCCACCATCATCTTACGGCCGGCAGATTTTTAGGAAACAGGTAAGAATGTCTCTTGAGACATAGCACTAGGAAATTAGTAGCTCATAAGAGATTGATACTTGTGAACGAAAAACTATCTGAGATACATGTTTAAAATAAGTATTGTATTCAGATTAGTCTTCTACAAGTATTCAACAAAATTTTTAAACAAGTTTTCAACTTATTTTATGCTGTAAACGAGGGGTTATGATAAATTATTTTTGCATATTTTTTTTTCATATTCTTTACTTTTGAAAAGGTTCATATTCCATTTTTGCTAAAACTTTTGGTGCAGAATTATACTACTGTCTGCAACAGTACTAGGACCACATAATCCATTGGTAGTTGTTTGTTTTCATGTCTCACGTGTAGAATATGCGGTGGTGTCTCCCACACCCCACACTACCTCCCTCACCCCAACCCCGCACTAAGCCACGCCTCTGGGGAAGGGGGCCTTCGTGTTGTCTGGCTTCTGTTTATGAATGAGTTTCAATGTTAAATCTCCATGATGATTATGGTATCCTAGTACTTGTGCGGTAAAATGTTTCTTGCTTGCTCGCCCTGAACCGTTAATTTTAAGTGCCAGGTAAATGAGAATTTTTACAAATATTATAATTACATGCCGGTATTTTTTTAGACTTAGCACGGACATCAAATACTATTGAAGATGCCTACTTTTTAGAAATTTTTATTAGGTAATTTTTAATGCTAATTTAATTTTTAAAATTTAGAAAACTAGCACTTACCGCAAATTCATGCGGTTACAAATATCAAAAAACATTTATTGTCTTCATTAAAATATGTCTAAAATTGATTAATTGTCATTAGATGTAGGAAAACTCCTTAATCCTATTATTAGGTAGGTACAAGAGTTAGTGCATTGTTAGCTTATGATGGTGGAATGAAAAATAACGGTAAGATAAGATAACATAAGATAGGTGTATTTATTTATTTACTTATTATTTATTTACTGTCGCAATGATAAGTTTATCCCTACAGTATACAACAGAGTTAAGTATAAAAATTTGACTCCCAAAATTAAGCTGACACCTGTATTTTGGGGGTGAATAATATATGAGTACATACATACATTTGCAATCCTAGATTATGTGTCGATGAACAGATAAATTATATTTCTGAAGACGGTTTAAGGCCTGTTCTAACAGGGTCGCAAGCACGACCGTGACTGCTTTGGTGTTGTACACGCCCATAGATTACGATAACCACTTTCCATCAGGTGAGCCGTGTAGTTTCAGTTTCATCGTTTATGTTTACCTATTTTATTTAAACCCACTGTCACTCAACTATTAACAATAGTTGAGCAACAGTAATACTTCACAATAAAGAAGAATGAAATTATACAGCTTTACTTCATACAACTTTCTTTGAACCTTACCAATATAACGTACAAAAATAACAAGTAGAAAAATATTCCTAACCATCAAATACACAGTTATACGTTTTGCACTCACACCTTCTCTATCTGAGCTTCACACACACATAATCAAAAGTCTATAAACCAATATGGCACCTTTCGCTATCACTGCAAAACACAATATTATGACTCAAAACTTAAAGTGATTTGTATGAATTTACTTGCTATATTAAGGACATTTATTAGCGTTTCCTTAACAATTATTATTTACAGTACTTTATGTCAGAAAGTTAAAGAATTTTTGTCAGAAAAGGTTGAGCAAGAGCATGACCTATTTTCTATTTGACGTAACCACCTATGCTCATTCAAACTGATTTTCAGGCTTACACAGTAGATGTTGACGTTGAAAATGCCTTGGAGTAGTAAGAATATGACGTGATTTTCCTTTGGAAATTATTCAATTAAAGTTCTTTCGGTTCATGCGTTCCTGGTAATTTGGGTGCCGCGATCTTTTAGCTAGCTATACGTTAATTTATGTGATTGGTGGTTACGACAGGAATATAGAATTATACAGTATGTGGTCAAGTTTATATCGCTACAACAATTTTTACTATTTAATAATACTTTTTGTCTTGTGTTAGTTATTGTGATAATAGAGTATTTTAAAACGAATAAATAAAAATAAAAATAATGCCAACACAATGGCACTGATATGCATCGTGATATGTGTGATGATGGGTAACGGACTCATCCCGGTTTAAAGAGGGTATAAAGTATTAATGACCGTAGGGATTTATGGAAGGGCAAGGAGTTCCATGGTCGTCTCTTTCAGTCAGCAGCGTGAGTGTGGCTGCTCTGGTGTGTTACACATGTCCATAGGCCACGGTAACCACTTTCCATCAGGTGGGCCGTGTGCTTGTCTGCCACCTAAGTGGTATAAAAAAATAAAAATAACAAGTAGCCAGAATAATTCATCAACTACTTGCCTTGAATTTCGCATATCTGTATATATTTATCTTTCAGGACTATGAAGTTTTGAAAATGTAACTACTATTTGACATCACATTTAAATCTTAATACATATGATACGGTTTTTACGGTCAATTAGTCTATGGGTTGCTACAGAATAAGGTTCAATCGTTCCTTATATCCGAGATGTTCTACTGCTTTCTACTAAAACACACTCGAAGGAAACTTATTTGTACACGTGTCGCTCTTATCATTTAAGCTCCACCCATTCATACGTGCGAGAAAAGGACAGTAGAAAAGTTAAGAGGTATAGAAATGGCTCTGTGTGAGAGAAGTGTTGGAACAAACACAGCAACACAGAGCGCGTAGAAAATTTCACCTCTTGGTCATTTATTAACTCCTAGTGTACAGTGACCGAAGCTGAGGCCACTGTAGACAAGATTCGACGGGCTGTCTCGGTCATCGAACGCTGCTGTAGACGTTAGCAATTTTTTATTTTACAATCTTTTCAACATGTGTCGTTACTAATAAAAAATACACAGAATATATACAAACATAACAATATCACGCCTATATCCCCGAAGAGGCAGGCAGAGGTGCTAGCACCCACATTTCGCCAGTTTATGTTTTGGTCCCAATATAATAGGTGGCGAGCCTATTGTCATTAACCGGGAACTTATAGACCTGCGATAAATACACATATAGCTACGAAAAGCATCGAAAAGTCATTGATGTGTGCCATGGTAAAACCTGGGATCGAACCCGAGATCTCGTCTCAACAGTCCATTACCCATACCACTAGGCTACCCCGCGGTTGATTCTAGGCTACCACATTTGATACAGATATACCTATACAGCTGCTATTATTTTGACATAAAAGATTTAAGTAATTTATTACTCGTATGTTATAGAAATATTTTGACATACAAAAGTACTCTCTCTCAAGGAGGTAGGACACTGCGGTATATCCGCCCGATTGAACAGTCCGACAGGGGAAGTACCGCCACCCTACAGAATACCGCGGTTATAATAACTTCGTGTTGTGTTCCCAGCGGTGAGTAGGGTAGCCAGAGCTCACTGGAGAATTTGTGCCGTCAGTGGGAAGACTAAAGGCTTGTCCTGATTTGTCTTCTACTGACGGCACAGAAACTCTGTACTTACAGGGTTGGCAGCGCGACTGTGACTCCTCTGGTGTTACAGACGTCCATAGGCCACGGTAACTACTTTCCATCAGGTGGGCCGTGTGCTTGTCTGCCAACTAAGTGGTATAAAAAAAAAAAAAACTACTGTGAATAATAATATGGGTTGATTAATATCCTGTTTCTATTTATAATATACTTAATTAGCACCATTAGTACTATATTAAATTCGGTGTGGGTAATATTATAATAATAAAAGTATGGCGGGCTACATAAGTCCGAGTTTCGGTAGATCGCAATGACTGGCTTAGGTATTAAGTATTTAACTTTGCAGTGTGTTAACATATTCGGTTGCTAGTTAACCCCACATCCGAGGAGAAGGCTAGATCGAGAGAGATGGCCCTGGTTCGGCCGGAGTTCGAGAAATATGCCTGTTAACCTCACCTTTGGCAACCGAAAACGATTCACAGGCGTCGTGCGTTCGGTTGTTTCAAGTCCGACATGACCTCCCTCTAGTACCGGGAGTGGCGAGTCGCGGTGCCTACTGAACATACATCCTTCCTGTAACTTGGCTATATCACAAAAAAAATAAGTTTAAAACTAAAACCCGACCACTGAAAAAGTATTAAACAAGACAATATCTAGGATACCCGTGATCGTATGCCACTTTTCTTTTTTTTTTGTTTTGTTAGAAGTTGCATACGACCACGAATCTTAGAATATTTTCTTGTTTAATACTTTTTCAGTAGTGCGATTTTAGTTTAAAACATATTTTTTCATTTATATTAGTTTGGGGCACGAAATAGGTATAATTTATACATATTTGGAATGTGCTAATTAAGCCCTTTCAGTTATCTATATTTCAAGTTTATTTTTAATCACAGTACTTTAAGACCACTAGAGATTGAGACATAAGATTCAGTGATGTTTCTAACTATACCTCATTTGTCCGGCTCTAATTAGTGGTTGAGGAGCTATGAGGGAACAGATGAACCTACATACATACATACTTTTTTTTTTTAAACTTAGGTGGTAGATAAGCACACGGCCCACCTGATAGAAAGTGGTTACCGTGACCTATGGACGTTTGTAACACCAGAGGAATCGCAGTCGCGCCGCCAACCCTGTAAGTATAGAGTTTCTGTGCCGTCAGTGTAGAAGACAAAGTAGGACAAGCCTTTAGTCTTCCCGCTGACAGCACAAATTTTCCAGTAAGCTCTGGCTACGCTACTCACCGCTGGGAACACAACACGAAGTTATTATAGCCGCAGTATTCTGTAGGGCGGAGGTACTTCCTCAGTCGGAATGCTCAATTAGGCGGAAATACCGCCGTGTCCTACCTACTAAAATGTACAGGCTACGTAGCCTGTCAAAATCATAACCCTCCTTTTGCTTCGCCGTTGTCAGGTAAAAATGAAAATCATCATCTTCACCTTTTTAAGTAGACACGTGAATACAAATTAAGCTTACGGGCTTACTACGCGGACCGTGGACTATATTGCGACCTTAGTAGTGTAAATATGTGTTACTAATATATGATTAATGATTTCATGTACTTTTTGTAGAAAACTGCAATACTTCGATCTGTTAGTCCAGTGGTGATCGAGCACGTTTGATAATTTTTGAATTTAGGTTAGACTCGACAAGTCAGCACTATAAATAGATTTGATTGTTTACTTTAGCCACATGACGGAAATTTCCACCGTTGCGTCACTTTGAAAAATTATACTAAATATTAGATGATGTTGCTCATTAAACTAGTTACAAATCCATGGCCTCTAACACTTAATCAAATAGTATTTTAGTGGACTCTCTGAGTCAGGTTAACAGAGGTAACAGGTGAAAATGATAGCCCTTACGTTTGCGAACGTTTCCACAACTCCTATACATGATCATACTACTTCTTTAGGTTTATGCCTCCCTAGTACTGCTAGCGACGAAATAACCTGTAATGCAAATTTTGTGTTCACGGTACGGTACAACGCCATCTCTCGATCGCAAGAGAATATAAGAAAACTTAGGGAGTACTTTTTCTTTTGTTCTAAATACTACTGAAGAAGTAAATAAGTTCACGCCTAAATACCTCTGTAGTAGACAGAGGGGACATACTTCCTACATAGTCACTAAACCTACAGACTTGTCCTTAATAGGTAATTCAGTATTTCTAAACTTATAAATTAAATGTTGCAACTCTTGAATGGGTTATCGTAGCAAATTCGTGTTCAGATTAATTTTGTTCAGCGTTGACACAAAATGCGATTTTATAATCACCTAATTTAATCACAGAGTTGAATGTTCTGTGGAAAGGTTTTGTCTGAAGTAAAGGCAATGCAAAGACTGCTGCCTCGGAGGAGTGAGTACGAATGCTGTGTATATGGGTCTCCAGTTCAATTCTTGGGTAAATTTTTGGCATATGCTTTTTGTGATTTTAATAGGGACTTTTTGCGTACCGAAGCCATCTTTATAATTGACAGCAATGTCCAAAGTACTAATTTGCTACCCTAGTAATATAACATATACCACTACAAGTGGTATTTGTTACTATCATATTCACATATTTAATATACCTACTTTTTCCATTCAAAATTGCAAATATTTTAATTTTGCATTACATCAAACTATTGAAAAGATATTGCTCTCGTGTTTGGACTCTTTCTATTCAGTGCAAAATTTCCAAACGGTGCCATCTCCAATTTTTTAATTTAATAAGATGTAATACAGTAAAAATATGCTGAAGTGAATAAACAGTTCAATTCTGTCGCTCGTTAAAGGAAGCGGGATTCCGAATTTAAGACACACGAGGAACATCGTGTACCCCTCCCACTAATGCTACCCGTACTCCTTCGTACTCATTCCACTGTGAGTATCCGAATACGCACTTTTTACATGATACTTCAGGCAACCGTTCAGTTTACAAATAAAAAATCATGACATAAAACATGACATAAAGGGACCTTAGCTATCTGTTACGTACGTAAAGTATACGTTTAATTTTCACTAAGTTCTTAGGACATTTTGTGTCAGTAAACTACTACAAATTGCCAAAGAAAATTGTGATCTGGAAACCTGCTCCAATCGCGGGTTCTGAGTCGCCATTTATTTGATTGCAAAATTAGACTTAATTGTGTAGTATTGTAGTTGATTATATTTCAAAGTGCTAAAGGTGGTGCCGATTTTTTTACAATTGCTAAATTTGGGATTTATGATTTTGTTGATTTATGTATGTCACATTTTGTGTTACAAATACTACTGGCCATTGGCCGTAGATAATTCAGAAACTATATCGTTGTTTACGTTCACTCAATTTGTTTTTCTATGAAAACTGTCCAACGTTTCAAGATAAGTATTAGACTAAAACATTACGTCCTTAATATTCACTTTTGCTACCGGAAAAAGAAGGCCAGCCAAAGTAGATACAAAGCATTCACACTACCTACTGAGACGCCTCACCGAGGCAGCTGAGTTGAGCTGAAACGCAGCAGCGCGCTAATCGCTGCGTCATTGACTGGTCTGTTATTAAATTAAGCAAATAATAAATCCCATTGTATGTGAAATTATTTGCTGAACAGAACGTATCCAAACATGAAATAGCTACGATAACCTGTTCAAGAGTTATAAAGGATTTGATTTATTTAGCGGAGCTCAAAAGCAATTGGTATCGGAGGCCAGGGCATTATTAGGCATATTTAAGGTACGATAGATTCACTTTTGAAAAACTACTTGACCAACAGAAAAAAAATCTGACTAATTGTAGTATGCATACCGCGTGCAACGCATAGGTGTCTACAGCGTAGGCACATCGAATATGAGTCTACGCCGTAGGCACGCCGAATAGGTTCTCTTACGTTAACTCCGCTGGACTGCTCGAAGAGAGTTCTGCACTCAAAAAAGTGTTTGTTGATTTTTTATATTTTATTAGGGAATAGTTAGTCCATACTTTGAGAACATTAACGAAAACACAGAATATGGTTTATACAGGTATTTTAAAAAATTAAGCGTTTCACATATTCTGCCTTAATACGGTGTAGAAATACTTACAAACTAACATGCTTTTGCAGTTCTATTATATTTGCTAAATATAATCTTTTTTTTTTGTAAGTACTTAATCAATGTATTTCTGATAAATGTCAAATAAATAAATGTCAATGTAAATTACAAAATGAATTAAATCAATTACAATGTCACATACTTATAAATTTAAAAAAAAAGAAATTGTTTTTATACCAATCTGTTAGAGTAACTATCTTAACTTATCTTCTAAAACTCCAGAAATTCTTTGACTGAATAGAGACACTTTCCAAGTTATAATTCATATATCTGCATTTTAAATTTCGTTAAAGTTAAAGCTCTCACATTGTGAGTTAATTTGTTATAAATACTTTGTTATAAAATATAAACAGTATCATGTCGACACCAGCAATTTATACTAAGCTAACTCGTAAAAGTGTACTTTACAGGAGACGCTTATGAAGGGAAAATCGTGATAACTTTTACATTAATAAAGATATTGGTTTGTAATTTGGCACTATTCATCTTTGATTTATTTATAGTAATTCCTTATATTTATTTTTTCTTAATTATTCATAGTTTTTGATTAAGCGCAAGTTAGCTGTATATATCCGTAATTACTGAATAATATTTTACGCACTATACATGGCTAACTAGCGTTAGCGTAGTGTACTGCGGGCGAGCACAATACTAACAAGTGCAATTTTTAGTGCATTATAAGGGTTACTCTATAATATATTATACATTAATTGTAATTTTAGGTTTGTACGTTTATTAATCAAGTATATTATATCAAATTTATTTGCTAAATACCAAGTTATTTAAGTTAGCTTTATTTAAACGGTAAACGCGATACTTGCGTACATGGTATTAAAAACCGCTAATTTATATATAGCGTACTATACATTCACCTGACCGTAAGTTAGCGTATTATAATTTTACTTCTAGAAAAAAATATGAATATAAATATAAAAAGAAGTTCATAAATTTAGATTTAATTTTATAATGTATAAATTTCAACGTAGTATTAAAGCTGATATTTATAAACTATGGGTGAAATTGAGTAGATAGCACTATTTTATGTAGGTAAATATTATAATTAAAACAAGAATAGCATAGTAATCAACTTCAGTGTTTTTTTTTCTTTTTTTCTATCAAAAATATATTATGAACAAAAATGGCACAATAATCACTTATTAATACTTAAATGTTTATTATTTTTATTTACTTATTAATTATCAATAATATGAGATCAGGTCAATCACAGCTCGATAAGTAGGTAATATTAACTATATTTAAATCACAAATTGCACATAATTAGTTATTCTTACTTTTTTTACTTTTAATAACTTCTATTCTCATATTATACTCGTATATTAAATAATTATTATCGGTTTAAATAAGTAGATAACAATAAGAAAATTCAATCCTCATCATCACTTATATTCTCCTCATCATTTTCAGTCGTAAGTATATTCCTATAGAATGTGTGGTACTTTTCGGGAATAATATTGTTATCACAATAATATATTAAGTCTCTATATTTTGCTACTTTAATTTTGAGTAAGCTTTTGTATGCTTTTTCGGGAAAAGGTTCCAAGTGGGAGAGTCGAGTAGAAGTTTTTCTAAAACATTGCAATTGATTGCTTTCGTTATCAGCTAAACTATACTTATAATGCAACAACCCGTAATTATCAGGAGACACTTCAATTCTTTTAATTTTGTTCCACATAATTTTTTCGTTATTTAAATTTTTAGTCCAATTTTTTTTGTTAATATTACTTTTAAAATCAAATATCATGTTTTGATTGACCTCAACAACATTATAAGGATTCCCATTGTCCTTAGCCCATCGTATTAGTGAATACCATTCATCTGGCGAATATATATATATCTACCTCTTGCAGTCTTTTCTATCAAAGCATGGACTGAATCGCCCTCATTTTGTGTATGGCACTTTTCCATGAAATGGTGGCTAATCTTCATTTCAAACATTTTAGTAGCCAATAAATACATATAGTAAACAATACGGTTACGATTTTGTCCCCCACAGTTGTCCGACCATAGGTTGACTTCGTGAATTCCCTTAGAAGTTAATTTATTAAAAAAGTCATATAAGCAACTAGCCACTTCATTAGCCCCTCTCTTAGCCGTTTGCTCATCCCACATATAACAAAATGCTTCTTTTGATGCCATATTATAAATTGTAAAATTATATACATTGAGCTTACGTCTATAATAATAGACACTTGTATTACCATGCGGTGTACACAACACTTTTGAAAATCGAGTACAACACAGGCTACTTTATTATTAGAAATCGCTAATAGTTTACATTCTAATTTTAATTTACGTGAAATTTCTTTTTCTGTTTGATGTTTAGCAAATTTTTCATTCAATTCATCTGTAGGGTTTGATGTATTTTTATACTGACGACAGAGGTCACATTGGTCTTTTTTTGGTAAATGAAAGCCTATCTTTAAATTACTATTGACAATATCTCTATACTGTCTTACAGTTTGGACTCTAACATTGTAATTATTATCGGTACACCAATCAACATACAGCTTAAACATTTTTGAAAAAGATAACGAAGGATCTAAATATTTTTTATTCGAACGTTTTCTAACATAGTGAGACTCAACAGGGATGAAAGAATTAACGTGATCTATGACATTTTGTTTCATTTCATTTGAAATGATATATTTATGATTTTTATGGCGGCCTCTGTCATCAGTAACATTAGTAAAATCATTGTTCATTATGTTTTTTCGTATTGCAGTGTAAACAAAATCTTTACTAATATTGAACGTGTTTAAAAACATTGTTTTGCAAACTTTTTGTAATATGATGCCATGGTCGGAATTCATGATAATGTAAAGTGTGTGATCGACGACTTGATTCGTTTTCAACATTAGTGGCAGTCTTTTTATTTTTTTGTTTGACATACTTGGCGATGATTTGCCATTGTTTCGCATGATTACCAGTACCCCAGAACTTATCAAACAAGTGAATACGAACTTCTTGACTTATTTTATTATAGCATTGCAGACGACAATTGACACAGCTGGCTTTCATGTTTCTTGCAACTTTGGTTTTCCCTTTTGACGTTATATACTCCAATCCTTTATTACACAGACGTTTTCTCTTCCTAACTATCCACTCATCTTCAATCTTTAGACGTTTTAGACCCACATGAGTTCTCTTTTTAGATCTACGTTTATTATTTCTTGGAGTCGATACGGCAGAATAGTCACTATCATTGCACGTTGTAGGTGAGAAAATAGAGTTACAGGGAGTAGATATTGCCGATACTGAATCCGTGTTATTGATGAGGCCGTTATCCATTTGGGCATCTGAAAAATCTTCTTGAGCAGATATACCGACTTCAGGTGTGAGAGTTGTATCTTCGGTATTTTGACAAGAAGTCGGCATCAAAGTATCGTTTAAGCTTTGTGAAGTTTCCCAAAAGTCACAATAGGGTGATGGTACGGGGGTATTATCTATGCTGTCAGAAAGATCATTAGTGAGAACTGAAAACAAAGGTTCGATACTAGGTGGAGTTAATATCATCGGAGAAGGGTTACGAATAGAAGTCAATACCTTTGGTGAACAAATATTAAGTGGAGTATTAGGCGCCATCAAATCGTTTAAATTTACATCTTTTAATACTACGTCATTTTCGGAAGAGATTATATCTCAGCTTGCAGAACTGGATATGGAATAATTTTGCTCTTGAACAGACTCATCAACCATGATGTAATTATACAAAGCCATGAATTCAGGTTTATCAACTTCGGCAGGTAATGGTGACGATTCTATAACAATAGGTATAATGCAATTCATTATTATTATAATAAAGCACGCAGGTACTTAGAATTACGTATAAAATGTCAAGCAACTGTAAATAAAGTATATAATATAGTTTTATATGCGCTTTGATTAACACATAAGAGTCGCTAACTTGTGCTTGACCAATCAAAAATGTCAACTGGAACGCGCTATACTAAGCCAAGTAAATGTTAGCGTAGTGTTATACGGACTTTGAGCAAAATGGTTCAAACTTTCAAAAACATGTAGTAAATTATTATTAACCATATTTATATACATTATTATACATTATAATCTTTGATATCACATTAAACTTACCTCTTTCGCCAGTATAAAGTGGAATCTCATCATTTTCATGAACACTCCTCAATGAATATTCCTCCTTTTTGGTTAATTCCACTAAATATTTAGCTCGTTTTCGTGACATGTTTATAATAACACACTAACACTATTAATATTTCAATGAACTTGTAAATATAACTCTATTATTTATCATTACACTAATAAAGTATTTAAAACCGCGCACTTCCATTTAACAAAGCGCCAAGTAGCGTTAGGCTAGTGTAAACAAACAAGCGGCGCGCCCCCTTCCCGCGTACACACCGATAATAATAGTTAGCGGAATATAAATCGAGCGATTTCAAAAAATACCTATACTTAGCGTTTTATAAAATTTGTAACTTCGTTATTTTTGTATATTTCTGCATGATTTTTTTTTTACATATAAAATAGCACATTTTAAGAACTTTGGCATAAAAAAACGAATTTACCTAAAAATCGAGTTAGCGTAGTATAAATTGTTGGTGTCGATGTGTAATGTAGGTATATTTTAAGGAATTACCTAGATCCCGTCATCTGCCTCACTGGATCCCCTGATTCGATTCTGACTGTCTGGACCAATAACCACCCTTCGACTTTCAACAAATTAAAGATCAAAAAAATCCGTTTCGCTAATTACGGCTTATACATACAGCGGTTCATCGACTATTATGCACCCTTAGTAGTGAAATATTAATTTGTTTATGGCTCCATTAGGGTACATTCTCCCTATTACAGTCACTTAGAATGGGTACTGATGAAAGTCATTGTCTTGTAATACGTATATATGATATCGTAATGTAAATATTAATACGTAAGTGCTGTAGAGAATCTCTTTTAAGTTGTATTTTATTTTTATTTTATTCTATACCTACTGTTATTTAGAAAACGTCTAGGCATTCCCAAAAGTCACATTAATTGTGCTGATTGCTAATGCGCGCTTAAATTGGCAATATTGTACTAGAAAACAGATTCAGGCTTGTCTCAAAGTCGAATCGTAATCAAACACTGACGAACGTTTGACGTCAGACCATTTATGTGCATTGTCTTAAAAATCTCTAAATGGATTGATAAATGGAGTCCCGTGAAATGTTAAATTGTATTTTGCGTTACCTATCGTCGATGTCCGTAATGGAGGTGAACGTTCTCTACATAACGAGAGATAGTTCGATCGTTTGTTCGCTTTAAGTACCAGGAAGACATAGCGAAGAAGAGTTTAAATCACAACTTTTGCAATATCTATAAAATATCAACTACATTTTGCAATGCCAAGTATATTCAACCATATTGCTATGACGTTCAGTCTATTATTGTACGTAAATATTTGGAGTTTCGGCGGCCATAGTTCGCGCAGCAATCGCTATTAAGAACAGCTAAATGGGACTTGTAAAAATTGTTTTGCCAATTTCTAACTGTTAATGACATAAAGTGGTATTATTTCTTAGTGAAAATGAAACGTTATAAAATGCTTTTTGGGTATTAGTTAGTTAAACATATTTTATTTCATGTTTTATGTCATAATTTTCTTAATTTTTCGGTGCATATTGGTCAGAGTCGCGTACTGAGCATGCGCGAAGAACGGGGGAATGGGAATTTCATATGACTGCGAGTGCGATAAGGACGTGAGAGGAAACAACTACTTGTCCTGTTCGCACCGGTGACGTGTTTCCGATTGTTAGGTAGCGGTCGTGAAATTGGAATGTATTCACGGGAAGGTCCGTAGCTACAGCGTAAGCTGGTGCTGATAGGGAGCCAGTCTAAGTCCCTATTATCTGATTTGTTCATGCGAAAGCAATGAAAAATTACAAATAAACCAGAAAAATCATAAAAAGAGCCTTGATCGAGTTTCGATTGAGGTCAAACCCCCCGCAAGTAGCTAATTTGACCTTCCTTTTGCTCTTCAAAAAAATCGTAAAAATAGTTAAAGAGGTTGCTTTTTTTAGATTTTTTCCTCTATATTTGTCTCAAACTTCAAGGCATCATTTATTATATTTAAATTTCACTATTATATCACATTTTTCGTGTATTTAGGGAACGTCTCTTCATTAGAATCAGAGATGAATTATGGCTTTGCTTGATGAGTTTATCTTTAACAATATTGTCCCACTTAATACGTACGTTTCATGGCAATGTAACTAAATATATAAGTGATTTAGCTTATAAAAGTTGTAAAAGAAACTTTTATTCTGGTAAAATTTAGTTGCTTTTCTTCGTATACAAATGTGGGCTGAGAAAAATTGATACTGCCAGTTCTTGATACTTCTTTCTTGATACAGCAGACTACAGGTATATTCTTCACGGTTCTCCATGGACCCAAGAAGGACTATGAGCATCTATGATCTGGTCACATCTAAAGAGAAACCAGAAGGTTTTATATATTCAAAAGTGCTGCCCTCTTTTAATATGGTGAAATATGGAAAAGTGGCGTCACTGCTTAATGAGAGCAGGCTTCCAACACTATTCATAGGTACCAGTTGCGTGCTACTTCTAAAAGATGGCGTGGTGTGTCTTCTATATATTTTGAGAGCATTGCAAATGATAAGTTTTGTTACGATTCGATTCAACAAATTAAAAATTCAACATTTTGAGAAAAGAAATTCAACGTTATAGGTCTCAAAAATTCAACTTTACAGATTTAATTCCGCGGTTAGATTTTCCACGGTTTGATTCCACTTACTGAGAATTCGACATTATGGGAATTCAACATTTTGGAAATTGAACCTAAGGGATCGAAAGGAGTTTTATTCTTGTACCGTACTTAATCCTTATCAAGTACGGCGCCGGTAGTTCCCGAACTAACGGCAACTTTAAAAGTCTTCATTGTCTGTCTGCATGTACAAACTTTTCTCAGAAACTTGTGGAGGTATAAAGTCTGCATAACCATATGATCACTGATAAATAATTGCCATGTACCTTTGTAATTTGTTGGGGTCCAATTTTGGAACTCGATTTTAAACAGAAATGTATTGGGTATGTGGTGGGGCTTCATGGGTGATACGGACTTGCGATGCAAATCGTGTTCTGCATGCCCATACAGAAACATACCGGAGCAACTCATGAGTGACTCCGAGAACGCTATTCAAGTTTGGACATAACTTTAAGTGAACACATTTTGAGAGTCGATGCGTCTTAGCAAATACCTTAGCCTATAAGGAGGATTGAAACTTAAGTGATTCAATTCCTCTGCGGCTGAGCTAATCTCTAAAAGGGGTTATCGTAAACATATCGTGTTTGGACTTATTTTATTCTGCATTAAATTTCGCACCCAACACTATAATGTTTTTACCCAAATTAATTTTGAATATCTCTGAGACGCAGCGCAACACGCGCTGAGCCCCTCGTAGCGAATAGACTGCCTCAGTGACGCATCAGTAGTGAAGGATCAATTATTGTACTTTCGAGTTCGCTCTCTTAGTTTGGATTTATTTTTAGGAAAATTTTTAGTGTCGTGTTGCTTTTAAATATGATTAATAGGCGACAATGGGCTCACACTCAATTATCTACGAGCAAACAATATACATTGCAGTTGTTTTAGCAGCAATTGACATGTCGACAGTAATTCTACAAAAACCTATTGTAATGTTTAGGGTTCCGTATCTAAAAAGGAAAAAACCAGAACCCTTATAGGTTGACTGTGGTGGTGGTGTTTAAGTGTGAGATAAAATACGAAACTTTCATAATTTAATTTCCCTATAAATCCCAAGGAAATTTAAGTATGACTTTTGCTGATAGCTTACAGTCAAGTGAAAAACAGTTTTATCTTCTATTTTGAAAGCAAGAATCATACTTGAGACCTCATACACAGCAGCTGCTCATTCCATCAATGCACTACCGATACAATGACTTGTGGTCGTGTTACCGTTTATAAAATTACGAAATTAAAAAGTAACAAAATGAACATTGTTCCAGCGAGAACAATAAAATGTGGCACTCCGGGAATGCTGACAAAAGAGAAAATAGTCTGTATAAAAACAAAGTACTATTATTACCTACATGAAAACTGACGCTTAACATGCCTTAAATTTGAATTGTCACAATTTGTGTAACAGATACTACTATTGGTCGTAGATAATTTGGAAATTATATCTTTGCATTTTTGTATTTACATAAATGAAAGTTATTATTTCATTGCGCACACAAATGACATGGATACAAAATTAGATGTACCTATTGTACAAAGGTCTTATCTTATATCTTACTAAAAATTATTGAGTTCTCTACCAGCAAACCCGTGAGAGCACAGAGGAATTGCATTAGGAGAGGCTAAAAAAAAATTTAGATTTGGTATAAAAAGTTATACAATATATTGTATACCCCAGACAATGACAGTAGCTCAACGCACCAACAGAAGTTTTCGAGTATAAAATTTACAAACTTTATATTCGTTTTTGTTGTTACTGTTCACTACAGAGACGCAGCAGCGCGCTACTCGCTGCGTCACTGACTGGGCTGTTATAAAATTAGGCGAATAAAAAAGCCCTAAATAAAAGCGAAATTACTTGCTGAAACAGAACTAATCCAAACACGAAATAGCTATGATCTGGTCACATCTATAGATAATATAATGTAATGTAAACTGTATGTAATTGTAAATAGAAACTAGAAGGTTTCATCTTCTTTTTTTGATACCACTTGGTTGGCAGACAAGCACACGGCCCACCTGATGGAATGCGGTTACCGTGGCAGATGGACGTTTGCAACGCCAAAGGAGTCACACTCGGGCTCCCAACCCTGTAAACACAAGAGTTTCTGTGCAGTCAGTGTAGAAGATAACGCAGGACAAGCTTTTGGTCTTCCCACTGACAGTACAAAATCTTTCCAGTGAGCTCTGGCTACTCTACTCACCGCCGGAAACACAACACGACGAACACAGTATCTATTCAGAAGTGCTGCCCTCTTTACGGGAGAAAAAGTGGTTTTACAGCATGTTGAGCGTGGGCTTCCAAAGTGACGGCCAGGTGCGAGCCACTTCTAAAAGATGGCGTTGTGTCTATGTTCTAAGCGCAGTAAAGGACTTTTCTGAGCGCAGTAAAGGATTTTTCTGAGCGCAGTAAAGGACATTTTTGTTAGGTTTGTTTATTTACCACATTTGAGAAACTTGATTAGGATAGGAAAAATATTGAATCGGTTTAGCCGGGATTCAAACAATTCATTCAATATATGAGGTATTTACGGTACCCTTAAAGTATCGCTTCACTGTCTGTCTGCGTATTGATATACCTTATTCTCAAAAATATAAAAGGAGGTATAAAGCCTGCATAAACCTATGTTCACTGAGCTGACCAGTTGCAATATTTGTAATTTGTTCGGGTCAAATCTTGGAACTCCATTTTAACCAGATGTTTGTTGTTTGTATCATGGATCTTCTCCAGTGGCACGGACCAGAGATGCGTATGTGTCTAGCATAACCATGTACATGCACACATTGGGAACACACAATTTGAGAGTCGATGTGCCAAACTAAGCATAATATACACTCGAGAGCAATGAATCCGGGTCACTTAAAGAATCCTAAAAATCTCGGAAACTAAAAATGCTAGGTTAATGCAATAAATTGTATTTAATAGACAATGTAATACTCCTTAAATGAAGGTATTAAAACTTCTTAGTTATTGTAAAGTTATATCATAAAAAAATCAAATTTGAAAAAGGGCCACTTTCGAAGATGGAACTACGAAATTACAGCATTTGGTGTTGCTTTTGTTTGTAATCTGTCATTTATGTGGGTACATAAACCATGTTGATAGTGCTCTATATTCATTAATCAAGCTGAAATTATGTCGCTTACGCCTGAAGAATGCACCAGAATACTTACAATGCTGGAAACCGGCCGGAGTCAGCGCGATACAGCCAGGACTGTCGGTGTGTCGCTGTCAACAGTACAAAGAGTTCTCCGACGTTACGAAGAAACTGGTTCTAACCTACGCAGACCAGGAACGGGCAGAACCAGGTGTACCACAGCACGAGAAGACCGATACTTGGTGAACACCATGCTTCGAAATCGCTTTCTCACAGGAACTGAACTCACCAATCAGTTTCGACGCCTCGGAGGAAGTAACCCAAGTGCATGGACAGTAAGACGTCGGCTTGCTGAATCTAACTTAAAACCCCTTAGACCTGCAAACGGCCCTAAACTGGAGCGTGGGCATCGTATTTCGAGACTAAGTTATGCCCAGAGCCACGTAAATTGGAGTATTGAAGATTGGTCAAAAGTTATGTTCTCCGACGAATCAAAATTTATGCTCTACAAGCACGATGGAAGACACAGAGTGTATCGAAGACCAGGGGAAAGATTCAAGCAAGCATGCATCGAAGAAAAAGTAGCCTACGGTGGTGGGTCTGTACTTGTGTGGGCCGGAATTTCTTCTGAAAGTCGCACAGAGCTGGTGATCATAGAAAACGGCTCTTTAACTAGCGTAAGATATGTGGAAGAAATCCTCAATGATCACGTTGGTCCATTTATGGTCAATTTAGGTGAGGATGCTATATTTATGCATGACAATGCCAGACCTCATACAGGTAGGATTGTGAATGACTACCTTCAAGAAATGAACATTACTCGTATGGAGTGGCCAGCGCGCAGCCCGGATATCAACCCGATCGAGCATGCTTGGGACGAGCTAGGCAGATGCGTAAAACAACGAAACCCTCCCCCAATCACGCTTCGTGAGCTCAAAATTGCTCTCACAGAGGAATGGGAGAATATTCCCCAAAATCGTATAAGGAACTTGGTGTACAGCATGCCAAACCGCGTAAACGCAGTAATGGAAGCACGAGGAGGCAATACGAAGTATTAAAATTCAAGAAAATCGTAATAAAGTTCAAAAATTTCATGTTTCCTATTTTTGTTTTAAGGAGAGATCAGCAGTTTTTTTCTTTATGTAATTTTGTGTTAATAAAATGTATGGTGACTCATATTTTTTTTACTTTCATTTAAGGAGTATTACATTGTCTATTAAATACAATTTATTGCATTAACCTATCATTTTTAGTTTCCGAGATTTTTAACATTCTTTAAGTGACCCGGATTCATTGCTCTCGAGTGTATAATGAATACTATATGATCTTAAAACTTGTGTGATTTAATTCCTCTGCCGTTCTGCTCTCCTGTTACTTCACAGCCATCGATATCGAACCAAACCGTCGCCATAGCAACGCTTCATCCCACCTTAAATAGGAGTCTACGGCGTAGGCACACCGAATAGGTGTCTACGGGCGGTGTAGGCACAACACATAGGTGTTTACAGCATAGAAGAATTAGGTTAGAAGCAATGTTTGTTTATTCGTGAGCTTGCTCCAGTGAGTTGCTCGAAAAGATTTCTGCACTCATAAAAGTGTGTTGTTTTTTTTTATATTTCGTTAAGCCTCTACTCCAGCATGTTCAACTATCTGTTCAACCGGTTGAACAAATTGGACAACTTTTCTCCAGGTTTTTCAACTTCAAAATGTAGTTGAACTAGCTGGACTGAAAATTACAATATGTTCAACAATCTATTCAACCAGTTGTACAATTTGGATAACTTTTCTCCAGGTTTTTCAACTTCAAAATGTAGTTGAACTAGCTGGACTGAAAATTACAATAGATTCAATCATAGTATCGTTATGTACAGGGTTCAAAGATAAACTTATGAGGAGGTAGGACACGGCAGTATTTCCGCCCAATTGAGCAGTCCGACTGGGGAAGTACCTCCGCCGTACAGAATACCGCGGTTATAATAACTTTTTGTTGTGTTCCCAGCTGTGAGTAGGGTAGCCAGAGCTCACTGGACAATTGGTGCTGTCACGGGGATGACTAAAGGCTTATCCTGCTTTGTCCTCTACACTGACGGCACAGAAAATCTGTGCTTACAGGGTCGGCAGCGCGAGTGTGGCTTCAACCACACCAATTGGGTTTCGGGACACGCTTGGGATGCGAGACTTAAGTGAGGTCAAGGAAAAAATCCCTTCTGTCTACCCTTTTCTTCATCAAGCGTACAAGCTTCCTTCCATCCTTTTCTTCGACAATAACCTTATTCTTTCGAAAGTGAGACACACCCACCCAACAGGGAGATCCACTCGGTCCACTTGCGTTTAGCCTAGCTATTCATAAGGCGATCCGAGGTCTCAAATCCAGCCTTAACGTATGGTACCTGGACGATGGCACAATCGGGGGCAAACCGGAAGACGTGCTGCAGGATCTGAAGACCTTAGTTCCTAGTCTAGTCTTAAAGACCTAGGTCTAGAGGTGAACCCCTCCAGTGCGAGTTTTTCCCCTGCAGTTCTGAGGCTCGATCACACTTTGTTCAATGTAATTCGTTTTCCCTGGCCTAAAGGAACTTTCTTCGGCTGATTTCCACCTTTTAGGATCCCCAATTTTTCTCTCGGCCGTTCCTGAGGCTATCACTGCTCGAAAGCAGCTTCTCCTTGTCGCTCACAGACGTTTGAAAGGCCTTTCCGCGCACGTTGCGATTATCTTACTGCGCATGTGCTTCACTCTCCCGAAGATCACATACTTGCTGCGGACCACCCCTACTTGGCTCTGTCCCGAGGAAGTTTCCTCCTTCAACGATGCCTTGAAACCGGTGGTGGAGTCAGTACTGAACGTTTCCTTAGATGGGACTCGGTGGAGTCAGGTGGCTTAACCAATCCGATGTGGTGGTCTTGGGGTGCGTTGCGCGTAGGATGTCGGTCTGCCAGCTTTTCTGGCGTCGGCGCATCAGGTTGGTAACCTCGTTACTTATTTATTGAATCCTAATGGTGACGGCGTGATCATACCTTTTGTGTCCCCAGTCGTATTTATTTGAACTTCTCTCATATCTTTCTTTGTTTTTGTTTTTTTTAACACACCTTGTTTCTGGTTTATTTGCTAACTATACCAAATCTTTTGCTTTATTACATTAATGTCCATCCCAAGGTTGCCTGGAAGAAATCGCTGCCAGCGATAAGGCCCATTGTACATTAAACTTTGCATGCTAATTACAAGTTTTACTGTAATCTATTGGTGTACAATAAGGAATTATCTATCTATCTATCTATCTATCTATGATTGAATTTATTGTAATTTTCAGTCCAGCTAGTTCAACTACATTTTGAAGTTGAAAAACCTGGAGAAAAGTTGTCCAATTTGTTCAACCGGTTGAACAGATTGTTGAACATATTGAACATTTTGTAATTTTCAGTCCAGCTAGTACAACTACATTTTGAAGTTGAAAAACCTGGAGAAAAGTTGTCCAATTTTTTCAACCGGTTGAACAGATAGTTGAACATACTGGAGTAGATCTTCGTTAAGGAATAGTTGGTCAAAATCCGACTACTGCAAAAATCACGCTCTAAAAAGTATTAAACAAGATAATATAAAGGATGGCCGTGATCGTATGCTAATTTCCTGCGAATGTATTGTTTTGCTTGACGTTATTGGTATAAAACCACGGCTGTCCTTGATATTTTCTTATTTACCACTTTTTAGAGCACATTTTTTCACTAATCGGGTTTTAGTTTTAAAATTATTTTTTTATTTAAAATATTTTGGGGTAATGAATAGGTTATAATTTATACATTTTTGAAATTGGCTAATTAAGTCCTTTTAACTTTTTAACACACCACACCGGTGGAGCCGCAAGAGGGCCACGGATACCTCCCTACCGGAGCCGGTGGAAGAGGTTATGTCGGACTCGAACCGACTAAAACGCACGCCGCCTGTGGGTCGTTTTGGTTGCCGAAGGTGAGGTTGACAGGCATATCCCTCGCACAAGCACGGGTATCCTTGATATTTTCTTGTTTAACACTAGCGTGATATTTCTATAGTAGGGTTTTAGTTATCGCGGTGTGAATTCATCATTATTTGCAGAAATGGTAAGTTTCATGATTTAATCGCGAAAAATCCCGAAAAATCCTGTTTTATAATTTAAGTCTTGTAAATTGATGCCAAACAGTTCATTTCAATTTTATTTTTTAACACAGTACTTTATGACCGCTAGAAGGACACAATACATTCAGTTACACATTACGTAGGCTATACCCTGCGGATGATTGGGGCGCGTCTAACGATACCTCTTTTGTCAAGTTCTAATTAGTGGTTGGGGAGCTATGAGGGAACAGATGAACCTACATACATACATAGCCTGTCAAAATCGTATTCAAAGGAAGGGTACTTCGCCGTTGTCGGGTCAGAATGAATATCTTCACCATTTTAAGTAGACACGTGAATACAAATTAAGCTTATGTGTTTGCTACGCGGACCGTGGGCTTTATTGCGACCTTAGTAGTGATAGTTTATTTCAAGTGATAGTTTAATATGATCTACAAAAACTTTAAACAAAACATAGTCACATTGGTTCAACTGTTCACAAGTAGTTCGCTTAACAAAGAATAATATTTCTCTTTTATATCGATATTTTCAATAATAGGAATAGGTTTCTTAATCCATTTTTGTTGCATATTATATTTATAGAGTAGGTATATCGTTTTTTATTGAACATTGTTTTAAAAGTTTACAGACTACCTCGATAGATGGCGTTAAGATCGAATTAGGTCGGGGTATGGTTTCGTTACCGCCGCAAGTATAAATACTGTGAAGTGTGTTCTACTCGTTGCCATCAGGAGGGTCTAAACTGACTCGACTGAATAGCGAATGATGATAAGGGAAATGATCTCTGTGATTAAATCCCGCTCGCTCGTGCCTCAACTATCGCAGAGGCACTTGTCGATGAACTGACGCTGTTTTTGGCCATATTATTATTACAATTATTTGCAGATACTGATGATCTGAGTCATAAGCGTTATTATTACATAATTATTGTGTTTGATAAAATATCAATTTTTTTTTAGTTTCATTGAGTTATTTAATTGCTCTTATAAATATGGCCGTATTCCTCCCGCCTTTACTGATTGCCCGTATACCCCCCGGCCTCCCCCCGCGACCGCGCCGCCGGCGTCTGAATATAATATCCACTATCTCAGAGTCTCAGATATTCAATTCAAAATATTTATTATATATATCATATATATATTCTTATTTAACTTAGTTCTAAAAAATAATAACAATATTGTTTATTTCTCACCAACCCCTTTACATAAGAAATCTCAAATAAAATACAGTAGAACGTAATTCTCTATTCTCTCAATCTGTTAGTTCAGCGGTGGTCGAGCACGTTTGATTATTTTAGATTTTAGGTTAGACTCGACAAGTCAGAACTTTAAATAGGTTTTATTGTTTACTTTATCCACATGACGGACATTTTTACCATTTCACTTCGAAAAAAATATACCAAATAAGAAAGTAATTCGATTTGTAGGATTGTTGCTCATTTAACTAATTCGAGTCTGTGGCCTCTGACAAGTAGTATTTAAGTAGAGTCTCTGAGTCGGAATAATAGAGGTAACCGGTGAAAATAATGGTCCTTACGTTTGCGAACGTTTCCTCATGTTGAGTGTGTGAGAGTGTGTGTAGAGTGTGAGAGGTGAGTTTATGCGTGGCTAGTACCCCGCTAACGGCGAAATAACCTGAAATGCAAATTTCGTGGACATGGTACGGCACAGCGCCATCTATCGAGAATAAAAATTAGAGAAAATAATAAAAGTTAGTGAGTACAAGGCAAGGCAAGTTAGCTTAAGCCTCAATTACATGAACTGATTCTGCAAAACAAGGCGAGATTTGTAGAGTACAAGATAGACGAAATATTACGACAGCACGGTCATACTGTGCTGCGCTTACCACCATACCATCCGGAGTTTAATTAGTTTAGAAAGTGACTAAATAAAATGTGGCACTCTAAAAATGCTGTCAAAAGTGAAAACAGTCTGTATAAAACTAAAAGCTATTGACAACATAAAAAGTGCTCAACATGCTTAAATGTAAATTATCACATTTTGTGTTACAGATACTACTGGCCATTGACCGTAGATAATTCAGAAACTATATCGTTGTATACGTTCACTCTATTTTTCTTCTATAAAAACTGCCTAACGAATCAATATAATTTTAATATTCGTTTTTGTCTACCGAAAAAACAAGGCCAGCCAAAGTAGGTACAAAGCATTCACACTGCCCACCTGAGCCCCGCTGAGGCAGCTGAGTTGAATTCTTGGTGTTACTGTTCACTACAGAGAAGCAGCAGCGCGCTACTCGCTGCGTCACTGACTGGCCTATTATTAAATTAGACGAATAAGATATCCCATTGTATGTGAAATTTCATGCTGAACAGAATTAATCCAAACATGAAGTAGCTACTATAACCTGTTCAAGAGTTATAAAGGATTTGATTTATTTAGCGGAGATCAAAAGCAATTGAGATCGGAGGTTTGGCAATTTGGCATGAAATGTTTTATAACAGTAGAGAAAGCCGTAAACTAAGTAATGATAGATTCAGATGTCTCTACTTTTTATCTTTTTGGATAACTACTCGACTAACAGAAAAAATCTGTCTAAATTGTAGCATGCTTAGCACGTGAAACGCTTAGATGTCTACGGTGTAGGCACACCAAATATGAGTCTACGCCGTAGACACACCGAATAGGTTTTCTTACTTTAACTCTGATGGGCTGCTTGAAGAGCGTTCTGCACTCAAAAAAGTGTGTTTTGATTTTGTTAGAAGTATTTGATGTTAACTTAATAGCTAGATTGTGTTAACTTGTGTCCTTAATGGACCTACTTTCTTCCTGTAACTTGTCTAAATAACAAAAAGCAAATCACCATCTTCACCTTTTTAAGTAGACACGTGAATACAACTTAAGCTTACGGGTTTACTACGCGGACCGTGGGCTTTATTGCGACCGTAGTAGTGTAAATATGTACTATTAATATATGTTTAATGTCATATAGTTATTGTAGAAAACTGCAATATTTCAATGTTAGTCAGCGGTGATCGAGACATTTGATAAATTTTCATATAAAATTTCTTAAATTTACTACACATAAGAAAATAAGTTTTTAAAAAAGCTTAAACCGATTTCACTAAACGAAATAATGGGTCTGAAAAATTAAAAAAAAAAATTTTTACAATTTTACTGATTTGTTAGAAATCAATGTCTAGACCGAGAGGCGATATTTCAATCGAATACGTCACAACAAAAAAATCATAGCCTCTATTTTGTTCCTTGAAGTCGATTACAGTTGTCTAAAATTTATTTTCCTTTTAGTGAGTTATAACCGGTTCATCTTTCATCATTTTCTTGGGTTTTAATCATCAGTTAAACATCATGAGAAAAAAATTTTCAGAGGCAAATCCTCAAATTGAATTAGCTAAATGCAAACGAACAAAAACAGTATCTTCTGTAATGAAGGCACATTTTGAGGATTTTTGTCATCTGCGTCCCTGGATCCCGTGACCGTCTGGACCAAGAACCACTCGTCAATTTCCAGCAAATTAATAATAATAATAAGTATTCTACAACGTTCTACACAACGCTATCTAGACCCATGGTAAGCATAGTTTTATAGTAAACATAGGTTTATAGCATAGCAAATTAAAGATCATATAAATCCGTTTCGCTAAAATTATGGCTTATACATACAGCAGTTCATCGACTGTATTGCCTCCTTAGTAGAGAAATTTTGTAAAATACTAATACACGTATTCGTTTGTGGCTCTATTAGGGTACATGCTCCCTATCAGAGCTACTTAGAACATGTACTGATGTAAGTCATAATTATATATATAATTATGATATTATAATATTTCTATATAACATTACAATAACTTTTATCAGTACATATATCACTATTATGTTGTATTTTATTATTTTTCACTATACCTACTGTTACTTTAATAGAAAACACCTAGGCATGTCCTATGAAAGTCAGATTGGTGATGCAGATTGCTAATCTAATCTAAAATCTAAATAATAAATGATAGCAGGCGTAATTTTGAGGGTTTCTCTGGATTTCTCCAGGATCTCAGCATGAGATCTAGATTTTGCAGCGGTGAATATGGTAGCCAGAGCAGAGAGAGCAGAGAGCTCACTGGAGGATTTGTGCTGTCAGTGGGATGACTAAAGGCTTGTCCTGCTTTGTCCTCTGCACTGACAGCACAGAGACTCTGTGCTTACAGGGTCGGCAGCGCGAATGTGGCTTCTACAGGCGTCAATAGGTCGCGAGTAAATGTATGTGTGTGATATTTTTTTTTAGCGTAACTAACATTTGTAAATATATGCATATTTTGGAACACCCAATCTACTGTTAATAAATACATTCATATATACAAAAATCTGCACCGAGCAGGTTTTGAACCCGCGGCTTTTGGCTTAGCAGTTGAACGCTCTCCCGGTACACCACTGGCGTCATCAATACCAATACAATCCGCGTGACGTTCACCGCGCGCTGTGGTGCGCCACTTGTACTTTGTTAAACTCAGGGTCGCGTAATCTCACCACTACGTACTGCTACTTGCCTGGTATCCAATTGTATATAAACAGGGGTGAATAATATTTGTATGAAATTGTATTAAACCCGTTTTGGTTTTCCCACTTTGCCCACTGGGAGTGGGAAAGTATATAAAGATTTAGTAATAACAAACCTTACTCGTGCGACTTGGCAGTGCCTTTTCACTAAAATTGACAATTAAATACATACACATACATACATATAATCAAGCCTTAATCCCCGTTGGGTTAGGCAGAGGTAAATTTTATTAACACCCCTTCAAATTGTAATCAAGCAAATAGCGATTTAGGAAATGTTATTTGAGCAGCTAGCCAGATCATAAATTTACTTTGCGGTTTGTATTAGATTTCTGAGACAAAATGGTCTTATTACTTAATGAAAATGAAACCTAATGAGCTATAATTCATAAGTAAGTCTCTGTATACCATATTTTATGTCATAACTTGCCACCAAAACCGAAAAACTGCTTAAAGTTTCGTGTAAAAGGGCCATGTTTATATTCCGACGGTGGAAGGAGTGTGGGTTGTGGTGGGAGTAGGGTACACAAGATTTCAAGTGATTTTGTTGCAAGAAACACGCATATTTCACCAACTTTTTTAACCATAAGTCCCAAGCAACTGCAATATACATCTACAGCCTTATCGACTGAAGAACAACCTTGTCCTCAGTTTTGAAAGTAGGAATGATACTTCAGATCTCAAACACAACAGCCGCACTATCTATCATTGCGCTACTGACACTATGACTTGTAGCTCTGTTACCGCTGACCGCGCCTCTATTCAAGTTATGCTGCGTCACAGACGTGCTAATGAATTATTTAGGTGAATAAGTTGTTGCATTATGTGTGAAATGAAACGGCGAACAAAATGAATCCAAACTCGATATAGCTACGATGATACATTCAAAAGTTAAAAAAATGGTATAAATAAGAACCTATTAAGTAATAAATAAACATTGTTTCGGCGTGAAAAATAAACTTTGCAACTCTGGAAATGCTGACAGAAGTGAAATCAGTCTGTGTAAAAAGTAGAAACTATTTACTTCACATAAAAATTACTCAACGTACCTAAACGTGAATTATCACAATAAAGGCCAAGACAAGACACTGCCCACTGAGACGTCTCACCGAGGCAGCTGAGTTCCAGTCTTAGTGTTACCGTTCACTCCAGAAACGTGGCGGCGCGTTTTAGGCTGCGTTACCGACTTGTCTGTTATTAACTTAGGCGAATAAAAACTAAATGCTGAACAGAACGAATCCAAACAAGACACTGCTACGATGACTCGTTCAAGAGTTATAAAAAAATTGTTATATTATCTGCAGAGTAGGCTTTAAAATTGAAAACGGTTCATTCGTGAAAGAATTGAAAATGCTGAAATATTTATTTATCTAGCGGAGATCAAGATTACTCCAAATCAGCGGTCTTAATCGTATATTAAAGGTTTCATGACAGTAGTGAGAACCATAAAGTAGAAGGAGATGTCTCTGCCAACCCCGGAAGGAAACAGATGTGATAATATTTATGTATTTCCTTATTAATAAGGTACAAAGCCGTTTTTAATGAAATATTTATTTATGGCCATAAATATTCTTCAGAGAAGTTTGAGCCACATTTTGGTTTAAGATATTTTACAGTCAATGCTGATTACACTTCGCGCTTAAATTGGCAAAATTGTATTGGAAAACAGATTCAGGATTGTCACACAGTTGAATCGTAATCAAACATTGACGAACGTTTGACATCAGACCATTTAGGTGCATTTTGTTAAAAATCCCTGAATGGTTTGATGTATGGGGTCCCATGAAACGTTTAATAGTATTTTGCGTTACCTATTGTCGATGTCCGTAATGAAGGTGAATGTTCTCTAAATAACGAGACATAGTTCGATCATCTGTTTGCTTTAAGAACCAGAAACACATACCGAAGAATAGTTTAAATCACAACTTTTGAATTATTTAGAAAGTATCAACTAGATTTTTTACTTCCAAGTGTATTCAACCTTATTTCTATGACGTTCAGTCTATTTTTCTTCGTAAATAAGTGAAGTTACAGTGGCCATGGTTCGCACAGCAATCGCTATCAAGTACAGCTAAATGGGACTTGTAGACTCGTTTTGCAAATTTCTAACTGTTCATGACACAAAGTGTTATTGTTTCCTAGTGAAAATGAAACGTTATAAATTGTTCTTTGGGTATTACTTAGCTAAAGGTATTTTGTTTCATGTTTTACGTCATGATTCTCTTAATTTTTCAGAGCATATTGGTCACTGCCGCGTACTAGGCATGCGCGAAGAACGGGGAAACGAGAGTTCCGTATGACTGCGCCGCTCACTCACACGAGTGCGATAAGGATGTGAGAGGAAACAACTGCTTGTCCTGTTCGCACCAGTGACGTGTTTCCGATTGTTAGGTAGCGGTCATGAAATTGGAATGTTTTCACGGGAAGGTCCGTAGCTACAGCGTAAGCTGGTGCTGATAGGGAGCCAGTCTAAGTCCCTATTATCTGATTTGTTCATGCGAAAGCAGTGAAAAATTACAAATAAACCTGAAAAGCCATAAAAAGAGCCTTGATCGAGTTTCGATTGAGGTCAAACCCCCCGCAAGTAGCTAATTTGACCTTCCTTTTGCCATATAAAAAATTGTAAAAACAGTTAAAGAGTTTACTTATTTTAGTTTTTTACTTTTATATTTGTCTCAAACTTCAAACTAGCATTTATTATATTTATATTTCACTATTATATAAAATTTTTCGTATATTTAGGCAACGACTAGTCATTAAAATAAAAGATTGTAGATGAATTAGATGAATAAGTTTATCTTTAATAATATTGTATCACTTAATACGTACGTTTCATGACAATGTAATTAAATATATAAGTGATTGTGCTTATAAAAGTTGTAAAAGAAACTTTTATTTCGGTAAAATCTTGTTGCTTTTCTTCGTATACAAATATGGGCTGTGAATAATAGATACAGCCATTTCGCTGTTCTTGGTACTAAGGACGCAGGAAGCAGGTATATTCTTTATGGTTCTCTATGGACCTAAGAAGGACCGTGAGCATCTATGATCTGGTCACAACGATAGAGAAACCAGAAGGTTTTATATATTCAGAAGTGCTGCCCTCTTTTTATGTGGTAACGAATTATCACAAGTCTCGGGTGGAAAAGTGGCGTTACTGCTTAATGAGAGCAGGCTTCCGATACCATACATAGGTACCAGTTGCGTGCTAGTTCTAAAAGATGGCGTGGTGTGTCTTCTATCTATTCTGAGAGCATTGTAAGTGACAGTTTTATTCGTGTACCGTACTTAATCCTTATCAAGTACGGCGCCGGTAGTTCCTGAACTAACGGCAACTTTAAAGGATCACTTCATTGTCTGTCTGCATGTAGAATTTTTTCTCAGAAACTTGTGGAGGTATGAAGTCTGCATATCCATATGTTCACAGCTAAACAATTGCCATGTACCTTTGTAATTTGTTCGGATCAAATCTTGGAACTCGATTTTGAACAGAAAATGTATTGGGTATATGGTGGGGCTTCATGGGTGATAAGGACTTGCGATGCAAATTGTGTTCTGCATGCCCATACAGAAACATACCGGAGCAACTCATGAGTGACTCCGAGAACGCTATCCAAGTTTGGGCATTTCTTTAGGTGAACACATTTTGAGAGTCGATGCGCCTTAGTAAATAAGGTAGGACACGGCGGTATTTACGCCCAATTGAGCAGTCCGACTGGGGGAGTACCTCCGCCCTACAGAATACCGCGGTTATAATAACTTCGTGTTGTGTTCCCAGCGGTGAGTAGGGTAGCCAGAGCTCACTGGAGAATTTGTGCTGTCAGTGATAAGACTAAAGGCTTATCCTGCTTTGTCTTCTACACTGACAGCACGGAATCTCTGTGCTTACAGGGTCGGCAGCGCGAGTGTGGCTCCTCTGGTGCTACACACGTCCATAGGCCACGGTAACCACTTTCCATCAGGTGGGCCGTGCGCTTGTCTGCCACCTAAGTGGTATAAAAAAAAATACGGCCGTGAGCGAGCGAGCGAGTGAGCCCATTGCCGCCAATGAGCCCATTGGCGGCAATGGGCTCACTTTCAATTACGCACGAGCAAACGATATACATTGCAGTTGTTGTAGCAGCATTTGACTTGTCAACAGTATTTCTACAAAAATCGTTTTGTAATTTTTAGGGTTCCGTATCTAAAAAGAGAAAAACCAGAACCCTTATAGGATGACTTTTTGTTCGTCTGTCCGTATGTCTCTCTGTCAAGACCTTTATCTCAGGAGTGTGGAGTAAATACACAAATTTCATAATTAATTTTCTAACCAGTCCCAAGGAAATTGTAGTATGGTTATTTCCGCTATTTTTAGCTTACAGTCAAGTGAAAAATAGCCTTGTCTTCTATTTTGGAAGAAAGAATAATACTTGAGACTTACATACATAGCAGCCGCTTAGTACATCAATGCACCATCGATACAATGGCTTGTAGCTGTATTATCGCTGACAATGCCTCGGTCTCAGTTAAGCTGATTTCACAGACGTGTCTATGAGTAAATTGAGTGAATGAACTATTTCTTCCTGTGTGAAATAAAATGCTTAACAGAATGAACTCGATATGGTTGGGACAATCACTCAAGACAAAGACTTTGTAATAATAATGATCTCCCGTGTACTGTACTTTCACATCTGATGATGGTACACAGCTCGATTTTTTGAACGCTAAGACTCAAACACGTGATATTTTATGCACAATTAATGAAACTGATTTCAGTCGCGTTGTTTAAAATATGTGAAGAGCCTCTCACTGAATTTGCTCTCCTAGTACTGCTGCGGATGTTCCGTTCTTGGGCATGCGCGTTTCCTTACGTTTACGTTCTATTTGAAACAATTAAGGTAAACAATAATTATTAATATAAATAAAAACGCTAAAAATATTTATTACTTTTCAATAAGTAGGTACTACTAATAATCGAAATTCTCCTGTTAACTTGATATTAAATAAATACTTTTTCCTTATTTTTTTGATAAGCCAACATGGCGCTAACTCTGGAAACAAAAATTACCTTCCAAAAAATATTTCTGTTTCTAATTTATATTCGTGTGATATGTCACGAACTTCTTTGGTGACAGTAAAATAAACTCGTCAACTAGTATGTAAGGTTAAAAGCCGAAGCTCTCATCACTGCCTACACTGTTAATGAAATAGTCAGGCAATTAACTTGCAAGTAAATATTTATTTAAATAGTTAGCAAGCAATTTAATAATGCCTAACCATGTGGAGGGCTGTTAACCGTTTGTGGTCACTGTACTTCCCCTCGGCCGTGGGATCACAAATACACATACCATAATAATTTACAAATATTAAAATATGTAAAAGTATTGTGTTTATTTTTCACTAAAGTTATTGCTTGTTTTATATTACCTAAGTGGCAAACAAGCACACGGCTTACCTGATATAAAGTGATTACCGTGGCTTATGGACGTTTGTAACATCAATGGCGCTTAACTTCCCTTGACTGAATTAACCCTGAAAAAACCTTCTAATGCATATCTTGCAGTACCCATTATTGTAGTCGTGTCGGAAAATCACAACAGGGAGTTCATTCCACAGCCTATTAGACAAGATTGAAGGCATTAATAACAATTTCAAACATTCTTGTGCATTGCAACGTTCTGTTGACACCACATTGTTTCAAAAATAGTACTAATATTAATAGTACCAAACTGGTAACATCTACAATTTCTGTGAGGCCACTTATGAGCCCTACTTTTATTAAACACGGTACGCATTTTTAGTGAACATAACATGTGTGTGCTTTTATGCCTGTTTTGAACTGCTGGTAACTTACGCACAACAGAATAGTGAACCGAACGAAACTGTCTGTGGGTCACACCTCGAGGGGAGGGAGTACGTCATATTGTATTCACACACACTACAAAAACATTAAGCTTGCATGTGTGACGGGAACCTCATCAGAGGGGCTCTTTCGTGTTTATGATATCGTAGTACACTGCACGTACGGAATAGTATTCTAATTCCAAATCGTATTCTCGTTCGTTCTCACATCGCATGAGGGATATGAAGGTACATTTTATACCTTTAAACATCTGATGCCCGTTGGTAGCAACGTTTTAAAGTTATAGTTCCTTATTACTTATTAATAATGACTATTTCAGCAGCTACAAACATAATGTCAAACATTTTTCCAACAGGTATGTATACCCATCGTCTTGCACGCATTATATTTTTTTATCTAGGTACTCTCATACTGAAATTTAGACATCAAAAATTAAAAACAAAACTTTTAAGACGGCATTTACGCACACAGTAAAAAATCATAAAATAAAATCATTATAGGGTAACTGTTTAAGAAAAGTGTAAGTTGAAAATGCAAAGTTTTCAGAATAGCAAAGAGAACTGTATTATTTATGAAAAAATTGTTCCAGGATTGGTGTACGTCGGAGAAATATTAAATAATCATAACAACTCTACTGCTCTGCAACAACACATGACCTTTACCTTACGCGACGTGACGTGCCATCAAGTGTACTGTGTGTGCATAACTATACTTCCTGCCCCCGGATGACTAGGAGCTCATACAATACAGAGAGGTTACACAGTCTCTCACAGTTGTGTCCATACGTGTGAGAGAGAGGGTCATGGCCGCTCTTGTTTTCTTGTTACTATCTATGTCATCAGGTACAGCAATATAAAATACAGCTATAAATAAAATTATTATTTATACCACATGAGTTATTCGACTGATAGGATAGGTTCAAGTAGTTTTTTTTTGTACCACTTAGGTGGCAGACAAGCACACGGCCCACCTGACGGAAAGTGGTTACCGTGGCCTATGGACGTATGCAACACCAGGGGTGTTACACTCGCGCTGCCGACCATGAAGAAACCTTCTAATGCGCCTCTTGAAGAACCCCATATTGTAGGTGCTTGGGAAAACTGCAGCAGGGAGGTTATTCCACATCTTAAGTGTGCGTGGGATGAAGTTTCTTTCATACCGCACAGTGCGCACCGTCTCAGTTCGCAATGTGTGAGGATGAATTCCCTGCCTATGGAGAGAGGTGTAGTTGTTTAAACAACAATTAAATCTGTATTTAAAAACTAACCAATGTTAGAATTTAATTTTTTTTATATAGGACACTCCAACTTGACTTCACCTCGCCTGATGGTAAGCTGAAGGCAAAGTCATGAGTATTATAATAACAATAGCATGACATTCTGTATCTACCTGTATTATCAATTTATGATAATATATAAATAAATAAAAATCTCCTTATTTTGTCACCCACGGTACGCATCTATAGGCTGCGGTTAGCACATAAAAGAAAATCATTTATTATTAGCTAATATTATAAGAGCTGATTGGAACTAGTGAAAACAGCTCTTATCGTAGTTTTCTTCTATTATTTGATTTTTTTAACATGCCATTTACGGATTTAAATATCACACGGAATTATATGCATGCATTACATATACTTTTATAAATATATTAATTCTTTTAATTACTTAAAAATTACATTTATAATGTCATGAAATTCCTACGCATCATCACCGACCCGTATGGTTCCCAAAAGGCTGGCAGCATTAACACGTTGAATATGATATAATGCTTATCGTCTGTGCAAGATAATAACTAGCCTTCTGGTCACGCGTAGCGTCAATCAGCCATTTTTCCAAGTCTTTGTATAGAGATCAAGCACTTGGACATAAAACTCAGAGAATACGCGAGTTAACATCAGCATCCAGAGCGCGTACAGTTACCTATGGACTGCCACAGGGTAGCGTGCTTGGCCCCTTACTGTTCAATATCTATATTAATGACATGCCTAACACAATAAATCAACCCATGACCCTTTTCGCAGATGATAGTTCAATAACGGTAGCTTCAAACGATTTCAGCTGTTACGAGGCTGATATAAATAACTCATTGGTCGACGTTATACAGTGGCTAAAGAATAACAATTTAAAAATAAATTTAAATAAAACTAATATAATGCACTTCAGTCAAAGACCGCCATAAACAAATCTGTTCCATATACAATATGAAGGTGACGTATTACACGAAGTTGACACTACTAAGTTTCTGGGCTTAACAATCGACAGTAGACTTAACTGGAAGGCTCATGTGGAGCAACTATGTAAAAAAATCAGTAGTCGTTCATACGCACTCTTTAAACTGTCTCCCACTATAAATACAGCAACGTTGCTAACTGCGTATCATGGATCTGTTGCATCATTGTTAAGGTACGGAATTATATTCTGGGGTAACTCAACCAATAAAGACCAAATATTCAAACAGCAGAAGCACTGCATCAGAGCTATGTTTGGACTAAAAGTTACTGACAGCTGCAGACCATATTTTACTAAACATGCCATTCTGACGTTACCATCGCTTTACATTTATGAAACAGTGCTATTTGTTAAGTGTAACTCACATTTATTTCCCCGACTGTCCGACAACTCCACGCGGAGTCGTCGTGATGAGCATAAATTGTGCATGCGTGGAGCAAAGACAACATTTATGGGGAATAGTATACTGTGCATGGCACCAAAGCTGTATAATAAAATTCCTAACATTTACAAGGACATTAATATAGATATGTTCAAGCAGAATATAATAACGCTACTGGTTCGGAAGTGCTACTATACAGTAAGAAATTTTGTCAGTGATCAGAATATAATTTGAATAATATAAGACTTGACATAAATTTAAATACATACTTGACATTAACTTAATATACAGATAATCAGCTTAATTAGGGTTTGGACATCAATATATTTTAGACATGGAAAAAAAAAAAAAATCTGGCAACCATTATAATTATACTAACCACTTGACATTTAATTAATTCTGACTAGTGATAATTTAATTATATATTAAAACTATAAATCACTATCGAACGTGGCATTACAAAAACGCATCTGACTTGGAATTACAAAACGCAGATGATAGACAAACGTAATTTTGTCTATAGTTAAAAATCTGATAATTATATGTTTTGTCAAAAATACAATCCAGTACAATTAATAACAATGAGCGGTCCTCGGGCGCCAAAGTGTATAGATGCAACAGGGCTGCCGCTGTTAGGGTGATGGAATTACCATAACATTATGGAAACATACGTACATAGACTATTTTTTAAAGTTTACTCCGGTTTGAAGTACAAGGCAAGCATGATTAATGAAGAGCTGGATACGAAATACAAGGCCACGTTAAGCTTGAGATATACTGTATGTGTCCAAATGTTCTACCTATCTGCATTAAACATTAATAAGATCCAATAAAAATGCAATAGGCTCGCCACCTATTAGATTGGGATCTTAACATAAACTGGCGAAATGTGGGTTCTAGCACCTCTGCCTGACCCTTCGGGGATACAGGCGTGAGTTTATGTACGTCCATCATATCCGTAATTTTTTATTCTACTAAACCCAAATGTATTTTAAAGATAATATTCGCGCATGTGTAGCTGCTGTCACTTAAGCTCCACATATTCATTCATACGTACAGGAAAGGGACAGTAACAAACTAGAAAGAAACAGAAGCATATTATCTTTGTGTGTGTGAGAGTGCGAATAGATCATCTCGTGTGTGCGTTCATCAAGAGGAAACTTCTACCTCTTGTTCATTTATTAGCTCTTGGTGACAGCTGACTGACATATTGTATGTTGTCTATCTCATCAAGGGGCACACCATGTCGGCCGGCGCCTCCTTCTGCGAGCAAGTAATGCTCGTGAAGGAGGAGGCGGGGCGGGAGCGGCAGCGGGAGCGACGAAGGATCGCTAGACAAGCTGCCCGCGCACGAAGGCAACTCGGGCGTCGGAGGTCGATGAACGACCTCCGCCCCCCATGAGCGCCGGCCTGGGGGTGACAGGTGAAGCCGCCTGTCACCCTTGCAGAAGCAGGCCGCGGCGGCGGCGCGCGTGGCGCGCCTCCCCGTTTCCGGGGACGAGTTGGGGACTCTGTGGTCCCCACACCCGAGAAGAGGGCCAGATCGTGAGAGATGGCCCTGGGTCGGCCGGGGTGCGAGGGATATGCCTGTCAACCTCACCTTCGGCAACCGAAACGACCCACAGGCGGCGTGCGTTTTAGTCGGTTCGAGTCCGACATAACCTCCTCCACCGGGTCCGGTGGGGAGGTATCCGTGGGGATTTTGCGCACGTAAAAAAAAAAAAAAAAAAAGGGGCACACCATGTTCGTGGTATATGTGAACTGTACGTCGTTAATCGATGGGGACTTTTAATAATTTTTATGGTATAATTCAAATCCCTACCAATTTTCAGCTCTATGCGAATTTATGCAAGCTCAATTTTTTTTTATATACAACTTAGGTGGCATACAAGCATACGGCTCACCTGATGGAAAGTGGTTATGAGCGTGTGTAACAGAACAGAGATTTTGTGCCGTCAGTGTAGAGGACAAAGCAGGACAAGCCTTTGGTCATCCCACTGACAGCACAAAAACTGTCCAGTGAGCTCTGGCTACCCTACTCACCGCCGGGAACACAACACGAAGTTATTATAACTAATTCTGTAGGGCGGAGGTACTTCCCCAGACGGACTGCTCAATTGGGCGGAAATACCGCCGTGTCCTACCTCCTCAAATTTTTACTTTGTCTGGATTACAATGCTCCATTGGCACAATAACTTGTAGCTCTGTTACCGCTGACAGAGCCTTGGCTCAAGTTACACTGCGTCACAGACATTGCTATGAGGAAATGGGTGAACAAACTATTTTGTTGTGCGGAAAATGAAACGATGAACAAAATGAATATAAATTCGATATAGCTACGACAACCCGTTTAAAAGTTAAATTTAAGAGTAACAAAATAAACATTCTTCCAGCATGAATATAATATAATGCGACACTCCAGCAATGCCGACTGAAGTGAAAACAACTACACGTTATTAAATAAACCTGTATAAAACTATAAACATTTTTTTATATAACTTAGGTGGCTGACAAGCACACGGCCCACCTGATGGAAAGTGGTTACCGTAAACCATGAACGTGTGTAACGCTAGTGGAGTCACATCCGTGCTGCTGACCCTGTAAGAACAGAGATTTTATGTGCCTTCAGTGCAGAACACAATATCAGGACAAGCCTTTGGTCTGCCCACTGACAGCACAAAAAATCTCCAGTGAGCTCTGGCTACTCTACTCACCGCCGGGAACACAACATGAGATTATTATAGTCGTGGTATTCTATTGAGTGGATAAAATGTGGATAAAAAGTGATCAACGTGCCTAAATGAGAATAATCACAATTTGTGTAACAGATGCTACTGGCCATCGGCCGTGGATAATTTAGAGTCTATATCGTTGTATATGTTCACCTTTTTGTTTCGATGTAATCTCCCCAACGCACCAATAGAAGATTTCGATTACAAATACTATATCCTTAATATTCGTTTTCGTCTACTAAAAAAGAAGGTAAACCTAAGTAGGTACATACCATTCACACTGCCTACTGAGACGCCCCATCGAAGCGGCTGAGCTGCCGACTTCATGCTACCGTTCACTACAGAGACGCAGCAGCGCGCTACTCGCTACGTCACTGACTTGCCTGTTATTATATTAGGTGAAAAAAATATCCCAATGCATGTGAAATTTCATGCTGAACAGAACGAATCCAAACACGAAATAGCTACGACAACCCGTTCAAGAGCTATAAGGATTTAATTTATTTAGCGGAGCTCAAAAGCACTCGAAAACGAAGTGCTGGCATAAAAGGTTTTACAACAGTAGAGAAAGCCGTAAAGTATGTTTCTTTTATACCACTTAGGTGGCAGACAAGCACACGGCCCACCTTTTTTTTTTTTTTTTTACGTGCGCAAAATCCCCACCGTGAGAAATGGCCCTGGGTCGGCCGGGGTGCGAGGGATATACTTGTCAACCTCACCTTCGGCAACCAAAGCGACCCACAGGCGGCGTGCGTTTTAGTCGGTTCGAGTCCGACATAACCTCCTCCACCGGCTCCGGTGGGGAGGTATCCGTGGGGATTTTGCGCACGTAAAAACAAAAAAAAAAGTAGTATGTACTGTTGGTCACCCTCGACCTCAGTTTGTGAACGTTTTCCACAACTCTTCAGAGTTATGTGTCACTAGTACCGGGAGCGACGAGTCGCGGTGTCCACTGGCTTATCATACACGTTGCGGTACAACGCCATCTAGAATTATTTGATGACAACTTAATAGTTTACCTGCATTACCCGGTGTCCTTAATGTACCTGCTTTCTTCCTGTAAGTTGTCTATATAACAAAAGTTGTAACCGATCCATCTTCCATCGTTTGCTTAGAGATCTTGAGAAAATTATTTTTAGAGGCAAATACTCAAATTGAATTAGCTAAATGTAATCGAACAAAAACAGTATCTTCCGTAATGTAGGCACATTTTGAGGATTTCCCAAGATCCCTTCTATCTCCTCCATGGATCCCGAATTTCAAATCTGACTTTCTAGATCAGGAACCGACCTTCAATTTTTAACTAAGCAAAGCTCATAAAAGTCTGTTTCGCAAATTACTGCTTATATACGCTACTACTAAATTACTACATAATACAATAAAATACTACTGCTAAATTACGTAAGCAGTTCATCGCCTATTATTTTGCTTTAGTTATCTATACGTTTATGGCTTTATTGGGGCACCTGTTCGCTACCAGAACCACTTAAAACATGTACTGACGAAAGTCATTGTCTGTTAAATAGATATCTTATAATATCATAATGTTTATAATACGTAAGTGCTGTAGAGAATTACTAATAATTAGTTGTTTTATAAATTTTCATTTTTTCTATACCTACTTTTATTTTAATAGAAAACATCAAGGCATGCCCAAAAGTTACATTAATGTTGCTGATTGCTAATACAAATTCAGCAGGCGTAATTTTGAGGGTTTCTCTGGCTTTCTTCAAGAGACTGTGGATGCTAGTGGGGGTAGTGGAGTACACAAGATTTCCAGTAATTATGTTGCAAGAAACACGCACATTTCACCATTTCTGTTCATCATATGTCCCATGCAACTACAAAAATATCTATAGCCCTTAGCTTCTCAACGATCGAGTGAAAAACAGCCTTGACCTCAGTTTTGGAAGTAGGAATGATACTTCAGCCCTTATACACAACAGCCGCACAATCTATCATTGCGCCACCGTTACAATGACTCGTAGCTCTGTTACCGCTGACAGCGGCTTGGTCAGAGTTACGCTGCGTCACAGACGTGCCTATGATTTAATCAGGTGAGTAAGCTATTGCATTGTATGTGAAATTAAGCACTGAACAAAATGAATACAAACTCGATATAGCTACGGCGACTTGTTAAAAAGATAATATCTTTTTAACTTTTAAAAATACAAACCTATTAAGGAACAAATTAACATTGTTCCGGCATAAAAAACAAACTGTGGCACTCTGGAAATGCTGACAGAAGTGAAATCGGTCAGTCGAATCGTAATCAAACATTGATGAACCTTTGAAATTATGTAGACCATTTAGGTGCATTTTCTTAAAAATCTCTAAACGGCATGATGTATGGGTCCCATGAAATGTTAAATAGTGTTTTACGTTACCTATCATCGATGTCCGTAATGAAGGTGAACGTTCTTTACATAACGAGACATAGTCCGATCATCTGTTCGCTTTAAGTACCAGGGAGACATAGCGAAGAAGAGTTTAAATCACAAATTTTGTAATGTCTACAAAGTATCAACTGCATTTTTCATTTCCAAGTATATTCAACCTTATTGCTATAACGTTCAGACTATTATTGTACGTAAATAACTTGAGTATCGGCGGCTATGGTTCGCGCAGCTCACTAGCACGAGTGCGATAAGGACGTGAGAGGAAACAAGTACTTGTCCTGTTTGCACCAATGAAGTGTTTCCAATTGTTAGATAGCGATCGTGAAATTGGAATGTATTCACGGTAAGGTCCGTAGCCACATCGTAAACTGGTGCTGATAGGGAGTCAGTCTAAATGCCTATTATATGATTTGTTTAAGCGAAAGCAAAATGAAAAATTACAAATAATCCAGAAAAATCATAAAAAAGAGCCTTGATCGAGTTTCGATTGAGGTCAAACCGCCCGCAAGTAGCTAATTTGACCTTCCTTTTGCTTTTCAAAAACATTGTAAAAACAGTTAAAGAGTTTGCTTAATATAGTGTTTTTCTTAATTTTCTTTTACAGTTTGTAATAGTTTTTCTGACACAAAATAATACTTTTTTCCAGTGAAAATGAAGCGTTACGAATTATTTTATTAGGTAATAATAAGTTATGATATATTTCTGCCATATTTTGTGTCATGATTTGCCACCAAACCGAACTTTCGTTTGTGTTGTGTAAAACAGACGTGTTCCTTTTTTTATTTTTTATACCACTTAGTTGGAAGACAAGCTCCTACTCTAAGGGTGGAATGAGTGCGGATCATGGTAGTGGGAGAGGGCTACACGAGTTTTTAAGTGTGAGGTAAAATACGAAAATTTCATCATTAATTTTCCTATAACTCCCAAGGAAATTGTAGTATGGCTATTTCCAATAGCTAGTCCAATGAAAAATACCCTTGTCATCTATTTCAGAAGCAAAAACAATACTTGGGACCTCAAACACAGCAGCCGCTCATTCCATCAATGCGCCACCGATACAATAACTTGTAGCTGTGTTACAGCTGACGACTCCCGGCCGCAGTTACACTGCGTCACAGACGTTGCTATGATTAAATTGGGTAAATAAACTATTTATTTGTGTGTGAAATGATTCCAAAGTGACGGCCAGTTGTGAGCCACTTCTAAAAGATGGCGTGTTATCTATTTTTTGAGTGCAGCAAATGACTTTTTAATAGTTTTGTCCATTTACCGCACTGCACGAGGAACTTAATTAAGATAGGAAGAATATTGAACCGGTTTCAACCGAGATTCAAACAATTCATTTAATATATGAGGTATTTTCGGTACCCTTAAAGTATCGCTCCATTGTGTGTCTGTCTGGGTATTGATACCTTTATCTCAGAAACATAAATGGAGGTATAAAGCCTGCATATACCTGTGTTCACTGCAGACCAGTTGCATATTTTGTAACCGGGAAACTTCCCCTGGCTACTCCACCGGTTCGCCCAGGTAAGAGCTGAGGAACTGAGACTCTAAGAATACCTCAGGGCGCCTTTTACATCAGAGACAGTGTGTGTGCGTGTTCCAGATACCTTCAATTAAACGACCTTAGGTAGTACATACATATATTTGATAAAAAACAACAGAATTTACAGATGTTAATTAGGTAGGTAGGTACTACAGAATAAATAGTTTGCCTGTGCGCATCCTTTGTAGCACGCACAGCTGATCCTATCAGAGTTACACAGAATTACTACAAAATATCAAGATAGGTACATAGAAATACAATCAGAGGGATGAATACGTGACCTTTCGGTGGACCTTCGCGTATCCTCAGCATAGGTTGTCGGCTTGCGTAAACGGGACCTACTCACCGGTTCCCGTACTGCCACTCGAGTCCCAAGACCAGGAACTCCGATCGCTGCTCACCGCCTCCCGTACTGCGCCACGAGTCCCAAGCCAAGGAACTCCGCTTCTTTATGCGAGTACCGCACTTTGCGGATGGGTCAAGTATTCGTCTCCAAAAGTACCAGTAGACCCCAGAGAAGTCCGGAATATATTGCTAATTATCATTCTGATAATAGTAAAGTGTAGGTAGGTACAGAGAATCTTCCAGAGAATATTAAGCAAAGAAACAACAGAGATTTACGACCTTCGTCGAACGTAACTCCGTGAGATCTGATCTTTTTTTTCGTCTCACCAGGAGAGGCCTATTTATAGTCTTCTCCATGGAAGATTCTAGCAAAAATCAAATTTTCACCAATCAACAACACGTAACACTCAAAACAAAACTTCTACCTCATATCAATACTTTCTTTTGACAGATGACAGTTGTAGTTCGCACTAACACCGCATCATTAATTTAAATTATGCTATAAAAGTATTAACAATTAAGTGATTTAATTCCATAAAAATCACACAATTATTTAATGATAAGAATATACTAAAATGCTAATTAACACTAGCATTATTTCTAGCGACATCTATCGTCAACTTAGAAAAACAAACACCACAACACAACAGGTGATCAATGAAGATTCACGGCAATCCTTTTAGATGTCGCCACAGGCACATCCCAAATATATTACAACTATAAATTGTGTTACTTTATAAAAAATATTAACGCACAAACATTCCGGCGTTACAATTTGTAATTTATTCGGGCCAAATCTTAGAACTCCATTTTAACCAGATGTTTGTTGTATGTATGCTGGATCTTCTTCAGTACCGCAGACCTACGATGCGTATGTATTCTGCATGCCCATGTACATGCATACATTAGAAACACACAATTTGATAGTCGATGTATCTTGGCAAATAATTAAGCATTTAAGGAGGTATTAAAACTTGCGTGCTTCAATTCCTCTGCCGCTCTGCTCTCCTGTTATTTCACAGCCATCGACATCGAACTGAACCGTCGCCATAGCAACGCTTCATCCCGCCTTAAATAGGAGTCTACGGTGTAGGCACACCGAATAGGTGTCTAGGGTGTAGGCACACCGAATAGGTGTCTACGGTGTAGGCACAACATATAGGTCTCTACGGCATAGAAATATTAAGTTATAAGCATGTGTTTGTTTATTCGTGAGCTTACTCTGATAAGCTGCTCGAAGAGATTTCTGCACTCAAAAAAGTGTGTGTTGTCCAAGTATTGCTTGCACTAAATCTAATTTGTATGCCCAAGTGGCAAAACATAGTGAGCCTAATACCTCTTAAGATCTCTGTGTACCTATGTTTCACAAATAAAGACATTTCATTTCATTTCATTTTCATTTCATTTCATTTCATTTCATTTCATTTCATTTCATTTCATTTCATTTCATTTCATTTCATTTGTTTTTGTTTATATTTTGTTAGAAAATAGTTAGTCAATACTTCGAGAATATTAACGTAAACACATTTACAATATTCAAACTGTTGGAGATAACTATAAAAAATTAGACACAGTCTTCAAGTCTGTAATGGTTATAGTTATTATTAATAATATAATAAAAATATGGTCTTCCTATAGTCCCGTGTCCTTTAGCTGAAGCTGAGTGTCACCATTGTAACACGGTATATTGTACGTAATGGTAACTCTCTTTTCTAGAACTTTGTCTACAGCTTACCATCAGGCGAGGCAAAGTCTAATTGACGTGTCCCATATCAAAAAAAGTAAAATTTTGCAATATATATAACAGCTAGATGCTGCTGGTCATCCTCAACCCCCGAAAAGACACTGCCCACTGAGACGCCTCGCCGAGGCAGCTGAGTTGCAGTTTTAGTTTTACCATTCACTACAGAAACGTGACGGCCCGTTTTAGGCTGCGTTACTAGTCTGTTATTAACTTAGATGAATAAAAAACCTTATAGTGTATGAAACTAAATGCTGAACAGAACGAATCCTAACACGACACTGCTACGATGACCCGATCAAGAGTTATAGAGAACCTTCGATATCAGACCATTTAGGTGCATTTTCTTAAAAATCAGTAAACGGCCTGATGTATGGGGTCCCATGAAATGGTAAATAGTGTTTTGCTTAACCTATCATCGATGTCCTTAATGAAGGTAATCGTTCTCTACATAACGAGACATAGTTAGATCATCTGTTTGCTTTAAGTGCCGGGAAGACCAAGTACCCATAGGCACCAGTTGCGTAATTCTTCTAAAAGATGGCGTTGTGTTCGTTCTATCTATTTTGAGAGCATTGCAAATGATAGGTTTTGTTACGATTCGATTCAACAAATTAAGAATTCAACATTGTAGGTCTCACAAATTCAACTTTACTGATTAAATTCTACGGTTAGTTTTTCCATGGTTGAATTCCACTTACTGAGAATTCTACATTATGGGATTTAAAAATTTTGGAAATCAGCCCAAAAAATCAAAAGAAGTTTTATTCGTGTACCGTACTTAATCCTTATCAAGTACGGCGCCGGTAGTACTATAATATTGTGTAAAAGGGGCGTGTTCCAACTTAAGTGGTGGAATGAGTGCAGGTCGTGGTGGTGGGAGAGGGTTGCACTAGTTTTCAAGTGTGGGGTAAAATACGCAAATTTTTAAATATTTTCTCTATAAGTCCCAAGGAAATTGTTGTATGGCTATTGCCGATAGCATACAGTCAAGCAAGAAACAGCCTTGTTTTCTGTTTTGGAAGCAAGATTGATACTTGAGACCTCAAACACAGCTGCCGCTCATTCCATCAATGTGCCACCGACACAATGACTTGTAGCTGTGCCCCAGTTACGGTGCGTCACAGACGTGTCTATGAGTGAATTGGGTGAGTAAACTATTTCATTGTGTGTGTAATGAAACGCTGAGCAAAATGAATCCAAACTCGATATAGCTACGACAACCTGTTTAAAAGTTGAAAAGTTTTTAAAATTACGACAAAAAATTAAAAAAATGACAAAATAATATGTAGCACTCTGGAAATGCTGACAAAAGTAAAAACAGTGTGTATAAAAACTAAAAACTATTTAAATCGATTAAGAAATATAATTTATTTTATCGGTTCAAGCGGGATTCGAATCAGAGGAGATGCAATTTGAGAGCCTAAGTCTAGTGTACACGAAACTGTAGATTTTATATAAAAAGCTATACAATATGTATACCACAGACAATAGGCACAAATATACGCACCAACAGAAGTTTTCGATTACAAAACATAACATACTTTATATTCGTTATTGACTACCAAAAAAAGGACGCCAGCCAAAGTAGGTACATAGCATTCACACAGCCTACTGAGACGCCCCGCCGAGGCAGCTGAGTCGCAGTATTCGTGTGACCGTTCACTACATAGACGCAGCAGCGCGCTACTCGCTGCGTCACTGAATGGCCTGTTGTTAAATCAGGTGAATTAAAAATCCCATTGTGTGTGAACTTTCATACTGGACAAATCGAATCCAAACACGAAATAGCTACGATAACCCGTTCGAAAGTTATAAAAGATTTGATTTATTTAGCGGAGCTCAATAGCGCTTATTATCGGTGGACTTGCAAGAAAGGTTTTATAACAGAAGAGAAAGCCGTAAAGTATGTAACGATAGAAGCAGATGTTTCTGCCTATCCTACGTGATCACTTTTACAAACTTTTACGTGTATGATTTTTGCGCGACGAGAAGTGACGACGATAGAATTTAACCCTTAACAACTTATTAAGCTTTTGTAATGATCAACAGATTTATTTTAAAAAATATAATTTTTGCTGTTGTCATAAAAATTAAAGAATTTATTTTTCTGAATCGTACTTGTATCTAATTTATCGTCAATGTTTTACAAATCTAAATATGCAAAGAAAATATTTGTAACATGTATTTTATTTATTAAGTATTGATAAAATAAGTTTAAAACTAAAACCTGACTACTGAAAAATTACGCTCTAAAAAGTATTAATCACTAAAAAATTTGAATCTGTAACATGCGTGAATAATTATACAAATTACATACATACATATAATTACGCCTTTATCCCCAAAGTGTTAGGCAGAGGTGAATTAAGATCCACATTTCACCTATCATTGTAATCGGTCCCACTTAATAGGAGGTGAGTCTATTGCCGTTTTCCGGGCACTATAGTTGACTCGAGTCATGCATTATATACGAATTATAGTGAGAAAAAAGCAAAATGTGCAAAGAAGTTGCACACTCTCTCTACAATAAATGTATTGAGTATTGGATATTGAGTAATAACGTATTAAAAACCACCAAGACGTAATAACTGGCTGTATGGAATATGGCTCAGTTTCAAACTTAAAATTAAGGAAGACCTATTTTCTGCGCAATTTCCTCGTAAATAATTCTGGTTACCTATTTTGTTTTGTTTATTTATTTTCTTCTAGTCAATGATATTTATTTCATATTTTATTTATTTAAGATTCATGCACATTTGTTTACAGACAGCCTTAATGCTATAAGGCATTATCTACCAGACAATCAACAATAGGTGGTGCAGAGAATAACAATTTGGTGCATTATGAAAGGTTACTAAATTCATTTGATCAGAGTCATACTTCTTTACATACATACATATTATCACGTCTTTATCCCCGAAGGGTTGGCACTATTGTTGACTCAAGCCATGCACCTGAGGCTGAGTTTGGTCTGTATATATCTGTCTGATGTTAAACAGCCTTGTACAATACCGCATAGGATGAGATGGGGTGGTCCAAATTCTACTCTGCCGGGAACCACTATCTCATTATACCTCTTTAAGAAGAATATATTTTTTTATACCACTTCGGTGGCAAACAAGCGCACCGCCCACCTTATGGAAAGTGGTTACCGTGGCCTATGGACGTGTGTAACAACAGAGAAGTCATACTCGCGCTGCCAATCCTGTAAGCACAGAGTCTCTGTGCCGTCAGTGTAGAGGACAAAGCAGGATAAGCCTTTAGTCATCCCACTGACAGCCCAAATTCTTCAGTGAGCTCTGGCTACCCTACTCACCGCTGGGAGCGCAATACGAAGTTATTATAACCGCGGTATTCTGTAGGGCGGAGGTACTTCCCCAGTCGGGCTGCTCAATTGGGCGGAAATACCGCCGTGTCCTACCTCAGCTTGCCAATGAAATATGACGTTTTGGCAGCTAACTTGGTTGATGCTAGAACAATGTTATATCGATCACTGTGTGTGAGCTGTCTATAATACAATAATGTAATGGACGAACCACATTACCCCATGTTTCATTCATGCTTCCTGCTTCAAAAGTAAATCACTTTCCGTATAAAATTATAAGTAAATTAATTATATGTGCCCTCTTCGAACCAAGCAGGCATACGTAGCGTGTTTTGTATCGCCAATATGAATGTGACAAGGATATTATATCTGATAGCACACTATACGAATCAAATAAAATGGATGTTGATCCAATTAAATATAACTATTACTGAATGCACTTGGCTGAATTAAAAATACTTGGCGAGCTTGCATGAAGAATTAGTAATAATAACTCATGAAGTGTGTAAGGATAGAGCCAGCCTGGAGGGAAATAGGCGTGAAGGTAAATATGTATATATTTTTTTACATCGCTATCTAGACCCATGGTAAGCATACTAGCTTGTGTTATGGTATCTAGAATGCGGATAAACATACTTAGATACTTTTTTTTTGTAAATGCATAGATATTATACATAGAAACACCCAGACCAATGCAAATAAATATACATATTCATGCATACAAATATTTGCACTGAGCGGGAATCGAACCCGCGCCCCCTGCATAGCAGTCGAATACTCTACCGCTACGCCATGGAGGTCGTCATATATGCGGTTACTATGATCATATAATATTAAAATTACAATAAATATCCAATAAAAGATCATGGACAAGATTTATAAACACATCAGAATATAAAAATATGCTGACAAAATTGTTAATCATTGAGGTTGGGGGGAAACACAAAGTCCCACAAGACAAAAGACCCGGCTTACCCCATTTCGAATGTAATAGTACCAGGACCACAGTAGTTCACAAGAGGTCATCGAAGTTGTGAACCCTGTCTCTTTCTCAAACTTTCTGGTTCCCTCTAACACGTTATGAAGAGGCGTGACTAAGATTCGCACATGCGCACTCTAACTTCAATGACCTCTGTGGCGTAACGGTAGAGAGTTTTTCTATTACATCAGAGGTCGCAGAACGTTTCCCGCTAATATTTTTATGCATAAATAGGCATAATCAGTCTATTTGCATTGATATAGATTTATTATAGTCATTATTACAGCATATATATATATATATAAATATATATATATATAAAGCGGCGTGGTTTCCGGCAGAGTAGAATTTGGACCACCCCATCTCATTCCATGCGGTGTCGTACAAGGCGACTAAGGGATAAGACTGTTTAACATCAGACAGATATATACAGCCCCACGCGGAACCACGTAATATCACGTAATATCAGCGGAATAACAGTAATTGGATCTTTATCTCAAAATTTACATTAATTTTCAAATAAGCCCTCACAAGTCGTATTTCAACACAATTACTGATTTTATTGAAACTTAATAACCAAAACTCATTCACTAAGTATTACAAACTCACGTAATATCAAAATATTGTTGAGAACGCCGAGACACGGTAACCAGTAAGTTACACAAATTGATTTTACAAGAGTACCGATACAAACTATAGATATATGTATGTAATGGTAACCCTTTTTTCTGAGACTTTGCCTTCATCTTACCATCAGGCGAGGCATAATCTAGACGTATAAGATATAAAAAAAAACTTTATAAGGATTTCCTTTGTAAATGATGAATAATTTTCATAATATTTTAACATGAATTTTGATACTATTTTCAGTTTATCGCATTTCCTGGAAAATTTCTCCGTAGAATTGCTTGGTAAAACCAGGGCCATGTATTACGCGTGCAACGTCTCTTCGCCGCATTATTCAATCCTTTAACTTATCTATCCTTCCTCTAAACGCTACTCATCATTTTCCTAACTGTGCTCCTGGTCTACTTGATCTCATTCTTGTCTCATCGCCTACCCATGTCGCAAAGCATGGTCAATGCTCTGCTGACATATTTTCTTACCATGACCTTATTTACCTTTCTTACAAGATACGGCCACCTAAAGATAAACCTAAAATTATAATGCAGCGCAGTTTTGGTGGCATTGCCCTTGACAAACTTCGTGAGGATGCTCAAAGTATTGACTGGAGCCCTTTGCTGTCATCCACTTGTATGGACACTAAGGTAAACGTACTAACTAACAAAATAATAGAGCTTTATGATGTGCATGCACCAATCCGTGCCATCAAAGTTAAGCATTTACCTGCACCTTGGCTAACACCTGATATCAAAGAATTGATGGCGAAAAAAGCAGCAGCTAAGGCGAGGTATAAAATCAAAGCTACCCAGAGTAATTTGGAGAAGTATGTGGCCCTCAGAAATAGATGCAACAGGGTGTGTAGGAATGCACAACGCCAACATATCCATACCTCGGTAGAAAGTGGGGATCCAGCAAAAGTCTGGAAATTTCTGAATACATTAGGAGTTGGAAAGTCACGTCAAGACTCAATTCCTAAAAATTTAAATTTAGATGCACTTAATGTACATTTTTCTACATCGTCCAATTTTAATGGAACTGCTAAAACTAATACACTGCAATATCTTTCATCTATTCCAACTCCTGAACATCCACCTTTCATCTTCAACCAATTGACCGCTTGTGATGTTAAGAAGAGCATCTTGTCTATTTCATCCAATGCTGTCGGTAGCTATGCCGTTAGTAGAAACATGATTGTGCCAATTCTAGAGCAAATTCTTCCTATCCTATGTCACGTCTTTAACTATTCCATTTCTTCAGCTATCTTCCCATCCTCGTGGAAAAATGCCCAGATAATTCCTTTACCCAAGAAATCTAAGCCATGTTCCTTTTCTGACTATCGTCCTATATCCATCCTTCCTTTTCTTTCCAAAGCTTTAGAGCGCCTCATTCATTCGCAACTTAGCTCCTTTCTTAATAAAAACGCGCTACTAAACTCTTTACAATCGGGCTTCAGATCTGGACATAGTACTGCGACAGCATTGGTTAATATCACGGAAGACATAAGACTGGGCATGGATAGAGGAAATCTTACGTTACTATCCTTACTTGATTTTAGCAATGCCTTTAATACCGTAGATTTCGACATTCTGCTCGGTATACTCTGCTCTGTTAACATATCTCCAACGGCTATTGAGTGGTTTCGTAGTTACCTGTCTGGTCGCCAGCAGCGTATTCGCGTCGAAGAATTAAGCTCTTCCTGGTGTGATGTGACCGCTGGTGTACCACAGGGTGGCGTTTTATCTCCGTTACTTTTCGCCATCTTTATAAATACAATCTCCGAAAAACTACTTTCATCCTACCACCTTTATGCTGATGACCTACAAATTTACACCCAAGCTTCTCCAAATGACTTATGTGATGCTTTTGCTGTACTCAACAACGACTTGGAGCGATTTGCGAATGGAGCAAAAACCATGGACTCACCCTAAATTCGTCCAAAACACAGGTAATTGTTATTGGTAGTCCAAGGTTGAGTTCTAAAATAGATTGGACCCAGCTTCCTCAGGTTACTATGGATGGAGTAGTGGTGCCAGTTGGTGACAGTGTCAAAAACTTGGGTATCTTCATGGATAAATCATTTTCTTGGAATATCCAGTTACAGGAAACTAGTCGAAAACTTTTCGCGTCAGCGGGTGCCTTACGAAGGCTCCGAAACTTTCTCCCAATTGCCACTAAAACTGCGCTCGCACAATCGATTCTTCTTTCTGTCCTCGATTACGCCGATGTCAGTTATCCTGATCTAACAGAGGAGCAACTAGATAAACTTGAGCGACTTCAAAATTTTTGCATAAGATTCATATTTGGTCTACGCAAGTATGATCACGTGTCTGATTTCCGTAAACAACTCAAGTGGCTCCCAATTCGACTTCGCAGGAATGCCCATATTCTAACATTGTTATATAATGTATTGTTTAATCCCAACACTCCCTCTTATCTCAAAGAACGATTCCAGTTCCTCTATGACACACATACGAAGTGCCTGAGGTCGTCCGAGAATTTGAGCCTGAGTATGCCAATACATTCTACTAACTTTGCTGACAAGTCTTTTACTGTCAGGGCGGTGCGCTTATGGAACGCGTTGCCGCTGAACATCAGACGGGCAAAGTCCCTAAATGTATTTAAATTAATGGTCAAGAACCACTACCTATCATGTTGTGCACAGTAGGTAATAGCTCACAATTATGTGCTCACTCACTATTTTCCCTTCGTATTAGTATGAACTATCTACTTTATGTATATATTTATTTAATACATGTATATGTATTTGTATGTCAGTATTTATGTTGATATTTTTGTGTAAAGCCGTATATTAATTTTATTTTACTTACTTTTCTCTCTTTCTTTTGTTTTAATACACTATGTATTCAAGTTTAGTCGGTAACTACACCATATCTTTTGTTTTCATAACATTACTGTCCATCCCAAGGTTGCCTGGAAGAAATCGCTTCAGCGATAAGGCCGCCCATTGTACATTGAACTGTATAGATGCTATCTACTTGTCTTACTGTGAATCTGTTGGTGTACAATAAAGAATTATCTATCTATCTATCTATCTACAATATATAAAAATAGACCATAGACCGTCTGTACCATGGTGAGTGTTCTGATGAGCTCTTCCAATTAGTCCCACCCTCCCCTTTCCTACACAGGACAACACGTGCAGGTCTTAGATGTCATCCGCACACGGTGCAGAACATCCGATCAAGAACCAAGCGGTTCGGAAACTCTTTCCTCTGTCGCACCATTAAGGCCTGGAATTCATTACCAGCTCACGTGTTTCCTTCTTCCTACAGTCCCGGGTCCTTTAAGCGGGGCGTGAAAAAGCATATGATGAGGCCGTCAAGCTGAGTGTCAGCATTGTCACACGGTATGTGTAAGTAATGGTGACCCTCTTTTTTGGGACTTTGCCTTCAGCTTACCATCAGGCAAGGCGAAGTCTAATTGACGTGTCCTATATAGAAAAAAAAAATCAATCAGTAACGTTTAATTTTTTTTAATTTGTTAGACTTGGACATTTTCATTTAAAAATGATTTCTCTTTTTTATATATAGAAAAGAACAAAACCCAATAAAACACAATTTTGCAATTTTGCTCAAAAACTGTCGGGTAATGTGAAAAATTGTTCAAACATATCTAGAGCTTGTTATTACCTACAACTTGCTCATCGGTATGGGCATTCCATGTCCCTGGCTCTGCACATTGTGTACCAGGTGATCAGAGGCGGCTAGGAGCTAAATGCTAGGCTTAGGCCGGGCTAAAGCCTGTTTCTATTACTCTCTAATGTATTCCTTTTTCACTCACTCAGGTGGTGGTAGGGTTCACGCATGCGTGGAAATCTTCATTTGTAGTGAGTGTAATAACGCTCGTCAGAGCGATACGGATAATGGAGAGAGTAGGACCTCCACTATCCCTATAGGCTCACTAAAACCTAGCTGTACGGAATAATCACCAATGTGTATGTATGTATATGTGTATTGGGTCATTGAGCTCCGATAAATATATTTCGCGTATTTTCAGGATCGTGGCAAGTAGAAAACTGTAGTCACTGGCTACCATACTGGAAAAAATGTTTTTTTATAGTTATTTGCTGTGTGCCGATCGATTCATTTTCTGACAGTAAGCTACTCCATCCGTTTAACATCAGAACTCATTTTCAAATTAATAAAAAATACTTTTATATCGAGCGAGAGTCTCCGTTTCGACAAGGCGCCGGATTTATCTTTTGTCAGATCAGATTTAGAGGTCGCATTTTTGAACCAATTTCACTAAACTAAGCATACATGTTCTTTGATTTAAAATTCAACTTTTATAATAATAATAAAACTTTATTTCAGACCTTGATCCATAAACAATGTTAGTAGTACACACTTAAAAGCTATGTTAGTAACAAAATAACACAAAATTACAAAAATCAGTTCATATACCGGCTCCACCCGCATGAAGAGCTTTTTTGATAGGAAGGAAAATGGGGGAGAACAAGAATGTTGAAGATTGTTGTCGCCTTAATTATGAACTAATCTTGATGATTTTTGATTGAAAGATCAAGGACATGATTACTCATAGGTTGTTGTGAAAAAAACAATGCGTCGTAAGAGCAAACTTCGTTATAAACTAGTAAACATTTGACCTCGCAAGCACCGATTGCCACAATTTTCTGACACTTAAAATGTATCCAAAGTCTTAAAAAACGATACGTGTCTTCTCACTTTGAACAAGCCCTGGGAATTTCACCAAAAAATAATGCCGAAATTCTTAAAAAAAAAAAAATTTGAAAAAAGGGGGTAAGTTTGCAAGTAGTTACTACTTGCAAACTTACCCCCTTTTTTCTAATTTTTTTTTATAACAAACTTCACCTTGACGATGCATTTTTTGTTGCAACAACAACCTGTGAAAACTAATGACCTTTAGTTTTCAGTTAATAATCATCAAGATACGTTCACAAATAACGCGAAAGCACACTACCTCCGTTTACTCCCTCATTTGCCTTCCTATCAAAATAACACTCGATAAATGTTGAGTTTTAAATTAAAGTATTTGTTTAGTTACGAAATAAGAAAATTATACTGGTACTAACATACATAGATAGGGACAAAAGCTAAATCGGCCACCTTGTCGAAACGGAAACTTTCGCTCGCTTTGCTCGCTAGGTCAAAAAAAACAGGACCTGTTTTACTCAAAAATTAAAATTAAATATTATAATTTCTTGATTTAGGAAAATAACATAACTTAGACTGAATTTGCCCCGTTTATATACGTCAGTCGCTTTGACAGATGTATACAATATAAATATATGCAATATATAGTACTCTCGTACATACTAGGGAATCATAACTCTAAAAGAGATTTCATAAATATGTGCGAATGCGAGAGCATGTCTGACGACTATTCGTCTGAGTATGGAGCAAGCAAATATGAAGCCTACCACTAATACATTAAAGATCAGAATGGCAAATTTATGTAAATTAGCACCTACGTTTATAAGTTCATTCTGTCAGTTCACGTTCAAGGTCTTGTCTGTGAGAGACGGCAGATGTTTCATTTCACTCATCTACGTAAGGAGCGAATCAATAACTAGTGTTGAACCCCAAGAACTATTGCAATGCGGACGCAATGTGGCGGATAGCGGAGGCTATAATTAGGAAAACTGCCAACAGATGTCGAGACATTACAGAGTGCAAGATTTTTAACCTTACCTGGAGGGAAGGTATTTAGAATGCTGGAGATAGAGGATTACACTCAAAAGAAACATTCTTTTATTTTTTTAAAGAAATAAAATTGCATTCTAATATTTTTGAAAACTCCCTTTCCACACCCGGTAAATACCGTGACGTCACATAAGTGGACTGTAAATACTGTGGAACCAAGGAACCTAGTCAGAAGTTTTGCACAAGTCCAATCGAAGGGGACTTTGATATTTCTTTTGTAATGGTTTTTTTTATAGGACACGCCAACTTGACCTCACCTCGCCTGATGGTACCATTACAGACACTAAGTGTTACAATGGTGGCACTCAGCTTGACGGTCTCATCAGATGCTTTTTCACGCCCCGCTTAAAGGCCCCGGAACTGTAGGAAGAAGGAAACACGTGTTCTGGTAATGAATTCCAGGTCTTGGTGATGCGGCAAAGAAAAGAGTCTCCGAACCGCTTGGTTCTTGCTCGTATATTCTGTACAGTGTGAGGGTGACCTGCACGTGTTGTCCTATGTAGTATGTTGGAAGAGCTCATCAGAACTCTCACACTCACCATGGTAGGCACGGTAAAATACAGAATAGGTTTAAGATCCCTACCAATTTTCAGCTCTTTATTTTGTCTGGATTATAAGTTAAAGTACTTAATTTTACCAAAAAATTATAAATTTAGATTTTAAGGATCTCCTTATGATTGACCCTATTATTATCTATTGATGTCAAAAATATACAGGATGTTTTTTTCGGATTATAATCGATTAATGAGTATGGTAAACGAATTTTCGAAAATCTTTGAATGCAGTTTTGTTTCTTTTTAAAAATAAATAAATGTCTCCTTTGAGTGAAATTCGCTATCTCCTGTTTTTATTTATTAACATAATAATATTATATTTACTCAACACAAATAAAACAAAAGTCGGTGGCCGTGTGTGTTAAAAAATCTGGCGGTAAAAACAAACCATAGATAAATAAATGCAATAGATAATATAAAAGAGTATTTATAATGAACGAATACCTCGAGTAGATATTACAAATAAGTATATTGAGGCTTCCCTATTCGATACAAGATAACAATCTAGTCAGTCTATTCAATTCAATTCGAGTCAATTCCAGCGCTACTATTTGAATTGTTATGTACAGGCTGCTGTTGTAATTATAATTTTGAAAAATCTCAGTATTTAAATGCTCTAATCCTTATGATTTCACGGATCTTTAGGAACAACAAATTATTTTTTTATTTCTTCTATTCGAAAAGTGTCACTTTGTTTCTCAATAAGCGGGAACAAAATAGTTTTTTCTCTCAAGAACTTTTTAGCGGGCGGAAAAGTGATTTGAATTTGGAACATAAACATCATTCATAGAAATCGAACGCAATTGTATAAATAACTGGCTGGTACGTGCTAGCCGCGCGTGGTCCCGTGCTCAAAAATAAAAGTTCTTATATTACTTATGTCTTTGGCTTCATCAGAATATGAAAATGTACGGTAAAAATTTAATGGTTGGGCGAAAACACAAAGTCCCACATTTTCACAAGTACAAGGAGACTTTGAAAAAAAGGTGAACTATCATTATTTATTTTCCCATGACATAGTAATTTTGTGAAAAATTTAGAAATCAAGTTGTATGTATTGCAAATAATATATATTGTGAGTTTATTATATTATATTGACATACTATGTAGTATATGCATATATTTTAAACTTGACTGATATATTAGTTGTTTGTAATATCTTATTAATTCATAATTATTCAGTCGTCTTTAAAATGTAACTGTATGATACCTTGTCGTTTCTTCTATCCATCGAAAGGTTGCCTGGAAAAAATGCCTGTTAGCGATAAAGCAGCCCATTGTGCATAAATGAATTGTTTTCATGTAATACTCTCTCTCTCGAGTTCGAACGCAGGTTTAACCATGGAACACACCAACAGCTTCGATGCTTTTCGAAGTTATGTATGTATATATCGTAGGTTTACATGTGCCCAGTTAATGGCAATAGGCTCGCCACCTACTTATTACATTGGGACTTAAACATAAACTGGCAAGATATGGGTACTAGCGTCTCTTCCTACTCCTTCGGCGATATAGGCGTGAGTTTATGTTATGTAATACTTTTATGGCGTACAAAAATGAATATCTTATCTTATCTTATCGTACTAGGATCTCAGAAGTTAATAAGAGGTCATCAAAGTTGTGAACTCTGTCCCTTTCCCAAATGCTCTTGTTCCCTCTAACACGTTATGAAGACACGTGATTAAGATTCGCACATGCGCACTCAAGTTTCAAAGACATCTGTGGAGTAGCGGTAGAGTTCGACAGCTGTGTTAAAGTAAGTGAATTCGCTTCGCGCTCAATTCAATTCTTTCTGTGCATAAATATTTTTTCTCTTCCCACGCGGTGTCGTACAAGGCGACTAAGGGATCGGGCTGTTTAACCTCAGACATATATATACAGCCCAGACTCAGCCTCAGATGCATGGCTCGAGTCAGCAATAGTGCTCGAAATAGGGACCGAATACAATTATTGGTGAAATTTGGGAGTTAATTCACCTCTGCCTAACCCTCTAAGGATTAAGGCGTGATTATATATATGTATGTTTTTCCCGTTCCGAAGCGTTCCTGGTGTATGGGCACTTTTACGCAGGGAATGGTCAGGTTCTGGTTCATTTGATTAATTTTATTGACTGAATTGCATTGAGCTATTTTTTTTTACTTAATGTATTAACATTTTTTTTTTAAATTACACAGGTATGTTATAAAATCATTTTTTTTGTGTTAAGTTTAATGAATAAAGTTTGCTGACCGAGTTGACCTTGCGATTGGTTTGGACCGGTTTAAACGTTTTTTAATACTGAAGCGAAACCGACTGCAGCGTCCCTTGGCGCTACGTGCTTGACTTTTTGTTACACAATGATCATTAAATACCTATATTACGATTTGGTAGACAATAATCAATGCTCGAAATGACCAAGGTTAGATAAAAGGTTCTCCTCCCTTTTCCACGGTAGCATTTTCATCGCCATGATACGCTTTTGTCACTCCAGAAGCGGTCACAACTCACAGCCGTGTAAAACTGTCCCTTTATTGGCATTTCATGTCACCCAGATCACCAGATTCAGATCCCAGGTTTTACCATGGCACACACCAATGACTTTTCGAAGTTATGTATGTATTTATCGCAGGTTTATAAGTGCCCGGTTAATGGCAATAGGTTCGCCATCCTTTTTTACATAGAGACATAAACATAAACTGGCGATATGTAAGTGCTAGCACCTCTGCCTACATCTTCGGGAATGTAGGCGTGAGTTTATTGTATGTTATATATATAAAAACGTTATATATAAAACATAACATATGACAAAGTTCTATAATTTAATTGAGCATTGCAAATCCCCTTTTCATCCAAAACAACAATATTTTTCGTGATTATGGTACTTGCTACTTACAGTGCATACAATATCGGAAGCTCCAATCAATGCCATGGTAAAAATTCCGTTTCCATTTTTAAAATTGCATTTGTTAATGGTTTCGTGTATACACTTGTATTATTACTAGAGGTGCAAGTCCTACTTATTAGAAGACATTTATACGTCTGACAGGGATGCAAAGTCAGATTACCATCAGGTGAGTTGACTCCTATATAAAAAAGTTAAGGGTGTAGGACACGGCGGTATTTCCGCCCAATTGAGCAGTCCGACTGGGGAAGTACCTCCGCCATACAGAATACCGCGGTTATAATAACTTCGTGTTGTGCTCCCAGCGATGAGTGGGGCAGCCAGAGCTCACTGGAGAATTTATGCTGTCAGTGGAAGACTAAAGGCTTGTCCTGCTTTGTCTTCTACTGACGGCACAGAAACTCTGTACTTACAGTTAAGGTAACCACTTTGCATCAGGTGGGCCGTGTGCTTGTCTGCCACCTAAGTGGTAAAAAAAAGTCGTGATTTCGGGATACTAACGCATCTTATTAGCAGGTATAATGATGATTATTACTAAGAACAATGATTATAATGATTCTGTATGGAGCATTTTTGGGTGTCTCCGGAAATTTAATTAGAAAATCAAATATCCCTAAAATTATTTGTAGTAAGAACGTTTTATTTTAGCAGTTCATTCATGAAAACAAATAAAAAATTAAAAAGTTGCAAGATAGTTTAGTCCTATTTCCCCAGTATTGCACTTTACAATTTTTTATTTACCAATTTGCCATGAGATTCTGGTACACCTATATTTATTCTTATAATGGGTACTTGTAAGGGGGGGGGGGGGGGGTACGCAGAAGAAATGCTAATTAGCTTCGGCATTCCAAGTCACGCGCTCTGCACATTGTGTACCAGGTGAGCAGAGGCAGCTAGGAGTTACGTGCTAGGCTTGGGGCGACACTAAACACTGTAGTTCTATTACTTTCTAATGCATTGCTTTTTCACTCACTCGCATTGTAAGGGGTGGTGGCAGGGCTTACGCATGCGTGGAAGTCTTATATTGAAGTGAGTCTGCTAACGCTCGTCAAAGCGATACGGATGACGGAGGGAGATGGACCCTCCATCATCCCTATCTGCCTCCTATAGTATGACCGTTTCTGGCCCGCTACCATTGCTACCGATCCCTTTCTCGCAATTCCGCACTTGAATACGTGAGAGATCCGCGGAACTACATAATCAAAGATGGAACACAAACCACCGAATGCAGGCATTCAAAAATGGCTATGCCATCGATAGCCAAATGACTCACAAAACGACTCCTAAAACTAGACAGAACAATAATGGGGACAATAACGGGCCCCCTCCACAAGCACTATCGGTGTTACGGACAGTCCCCATTGCAGAGGTTGTTTTGTTGCCGAGGAAACGGTGGAAATGTTTACCATAATCCTCACTGTCAAGTTTATTACCATCAAACTTTAACGCAAATAATACTTAAAGATACAACTTAAAAAAAAATTAAACATATTTATAATGTCCTTCGGTTCTTAGCTGGACATCATTCTGTTCAGCGTCACCCCAGCTGTGTACAAGGACATCAGTAATAGTGGTACCAAAGAACACAGGAGTATGCACGCCAGCAATTAAAATGTTTTATTATTTATTATTTTATTACGTATTTTCGGTTTTCGAACTCTTCCCTTTACTTTTGCGATGAGATCTTGCTTTTCCCCAAATTTTATGATTCTAACACAACGGGCAGAACCCTAAAATAAAACGGACGGCAGCGCGACTATGGCGCCCCTGGTGTTGCTTACGTCCATTGACGGTGGTAACCACTTCTCATCAGGTGGGACGTGTGCTTGTCTGCCAATGGGTCGTGGAGGTTAACTAAGATTCTATGTTAATTTTGTAGCGAGATGGCAATCTCAAGTTGCGTAATATACTTTTTGAATGACTCCAAATTGTTTTAAAAAATAAAATTTAATGTTTCAGGTATATTATAAATTTATGAATCGAATGTTTTTTATTTGCCATCACATAATATGAGTTACAATGTAGGCCTCTACTTACTTAGTAGTTTATAGGTACGAGTATCTATATTTTTTTTAATTAACTTCTGGGAACGTAACTGGTCGATAATGATGCGGCGGTATTTCACGACGCATTATTTATATAAATACTATAATATTTAGTCTAGTCGTCTAGGCAACTTCATTTGTTTGTACAAATGAAAATCAGGCATTAAGTTCCGTGATAATTGCTTCCACACACTTAAGCCACCGATTTGTTTGACACACTCTACACACACAAATAATAGCGTATGTGTGCGTGCAAAAAACGGCAAGTAGCTCTCGCTGCGATCAAATACAAATTTATGACTTAAAACATTAGATATTTAACATGAATTAACTTGATTCATAAAGAAAATTTCTTTGTGTTTATTTTACAGTAAAAATTTTCAGCCTTTTAAGTTAGAAAGAACTAATATTTAAGCAAAATAGCTTGCGAGACGCGTTTCATTCGTGATGATAGATCACGATTTCAATTGAAAAGTAGTAACCAAAATTACAGATAAGGAATAATAGGCTTTAGTAGTAATTATTGTGGTTGAAAATGCCATGGATCTGTAGCAGTACGTTTTTCACCCTCAGTATTAATTATTAATCTTTTGTTTTATGAGTTCCTAGTACTAAACGCGATCGTTTCATTTTTTTATCCTGATCGTTCCACATTTACGTTGCGGTAACCATTAGGGTAGGCTTTGTTATTATTTCAGTTCGTATCATTACATTGGACTGCTTAGTAAATATTCAGCTATAAAGAGCCACTTGATATGTGTCATGTGTGTATGTGACAGGTTGAAATATCCCGAAACTGAACTAAAAGCGCAACTTAACTGACTAGCAGCAAATTTAGGGATTTAAAATCTGATTGATTTGTTTTTTTAATATACAAACTACACACACTAAGTTATTATTGGTGTAAGCTACTTTTGAATAGCAATTATTTACAAAATGTCCGAGCATTTACTCGTTTTGTCCAACCAAACCTAAAGAATAGTGCATAAAATCGCAAATTATATTTTTTTATTCCTATATCAGCTTACCATCAGGCAAGGCGAAGTCCAATTGACGTGTCCTATATAAAAAAAAAAAAAATGGGTTGGACACTTCGTCGATCAGTCTATTAGTTGACTTGGGCTGCAAAAAAATGTAATAATAGTGGCATTTACATTGTTTTCTATTACACCCCACTTCAGTGAGAGAAATTCCCATTATGAACCGATGGGATTAATCTAGTTCTAATTTAGTTCTCTGAGTTTCTTGCTGGTATCTTTTCAGTAGAACATACCTACCGTACCAGCGAAAGTATCATTTACCAATGGTTTATTTGTATATAAATTAATATTTTCAAAAAAAATCCTGACATAATTGTAAAATTTTGACGTTCATGTGTGCTCTATAAGTACTGAATAAATGAAATTGATTCTGTCATTGATGGTTTAATATCGTAAAGTTTTGAAGTAGTTTATTGTAGATAGTTTTTTTTATAACTTCAGGAAAGGCATGGGATTGATTTAAGCTGACATCTCGAAATGAGTTTGTACCAGACTTACATTTTTCGTGTGAGATGGAGAAAATATTTTTCATAAACGACGACGTTGGAATCCCAGATCAGAATAAGAGTCACATGTTTTGAGAAATTCGCACCAACCAGACTGCCAGAGGTAGTTAGGAGTTCATTTAAAACATTGCTAAGCTTCCCCTACAAGGGTAGCTTCACCTTATATCTCTATTTCTTTCTAACCTGTTAGTTTTTCTCTCGCTCGTTTTGCCAGTATATCAGAATTGCACGACACTTATGCATAATTCTATTCTCCTGGTACTGATGCGAATGCAGACACGCTGTGCCCGTTCTGTGTTCAACACCGTGTTCGGTGCGCGTAGATAGACAGTTTTAAAATCGACGAACTTTATTGATACAAAACCCACCTCACTCTTGTCGAGCCGCAATTTTATTTATAAGAGATGATATCACATTTTTCACGCAGTTTTTTTACAAAGAAGTGAAAACACTGCGTGATAAATGTGATATGGTATTTTTGTTGATTATTTGTGTATAATAATGAGGTAGATAATTTTCAATACAAGTAATTATTTATCTTTCTTATTTTTATTAAATAGTTCAGCCTTTTTAATTTTTGTATGGATTCGATGCACCACTGATATTTTAAGGCTCTCTAGCAAGATACCCTGTGATAGTGACAGGTTTTTCAGATGGCAGAGATAAATAGTGTAGTAATGAATTAATATCACACCGTTTAAATATGTTAAAAGAAAGGGAAGCTGACGATTATGTCCAATTATTTCTATGTCCTTTGTCTACTGTTAGTAAATAATGTATTAGCCCGAATTATGTTGTGTAGGTAACACAATAAAATGTGGTTAGTAAACGCAAGGAAATTAAACACAAGTTCTTTCACAAATAAATTTTATTCTTGAATGCAATTTTAATTCAAAGCATTTAGTATGCTAACTATTAATTCGAATCCCGCCGATTTAAGTATTATTTATTATTCTATTGTACTTTTACTCAATAATAAGTTATTGATGACTCACAGGATATTGCAAGATCCCATTAATATTACATTAAAATCTTTTTTTTACTAAGATACAATCATCCCATAATTAAAGAATAGCACACATTGTGCAATTTTTTCATATGTCAACCCGAAAAATGCCAGTGAATTCTGTATTTAATGCACCGTGTGAAAACACAGGGTATCCGCAGCGTGTTAACATCCGCACCTGCACCAGGAGAGCAGAATCCACAAAGAGGTCCTTTCAATTTTTCAACACCATTAACCAAATCTGTGAGAATCCTGTATTATTTGGGAGGAGATACTCTAATCCTTCACACTATCTTGAATAAATATTAATAATGCTACTATAAAATTAATATTATAATTACTTACTATTAAATTAATTATTATTATAATGCATACTATAATATATACTTCTTTGAACATCGTAGTTGTGGAAATTAAAATGCACTTGATTAACCACCTTATTTTACTTTAATGCTTACAGTTATGGGAATACTGTTTTGGAAGTGTTTTTAGTGAGGGGATAAGTAAGTAGATCTTTATATTTTTTTCACATTGTGCGACGAAAATCTGTTGATAATTTTGCATTATTGTAGACAATTAAAGAGTAATAATTTAAAAAAAAATCCATTGTACAGGTTTTTCATAATATACCATTTAGAGGCATACGATTCGTAGGTGTCTATTAGTGTTATAGGACGGAAATAATTCATTAGATGACAGCTACGAGTCGCCTCAAATTAGTTTCACATTCGTGTTTTTTTTCGTACAGTTACCAAGAAAATAGAATGCAATAGGTAGCTTTAAAACTAACAGTCCTCGCGAAATTCGTCCTCACTACGCTCTCACCATCTGATACTTATTATAACAGTAGTATGATTTGAGATTGACATGGTCATTCACATTAACAGTGTAAAACTCACAGGGGTATTTAAGTTATTTAACTAAGTAACTGATATTTGGGCGCTGATAAAATCTCCATGATCACGGTATACTTACGACTTCCGAGTTAGTGGTTATTGGGTAGACTGTATCGGTCTACTCTCTTCTGCACTCGTTTGTCAGAGAAAATAATAAACATGGTAAAGTAAACATCCCGGCGAGTTTTACTCTATTATAAGGAGAGTTAGTCAAATTCTGCACCAAGTCATGTTATGGAGATGATTGAAACAAGACCATTAACTTGATATCAACTAAGTTTTCTTTTCTCTCTTAAGTATCAGCTGACTTAAAAAAAAATAACAAAGACAAAATAAAATAAATGTGTAACATAACATAACATAACATAACAAGGTTGTTTTCAGTTTTGTGGTCAAAAGCCAGTTAATTAATTTTTAATTAATTAATAGTGGCACTCGTAGATAATCTTGCGGATAGTATACAGGCAATAAGCCACGAAGTACCCCGTGTCTGTACGGCTACTTAATTATTTACTCTCACTATTGATGAACTCCCAAAAACGGTCGCTAAAATATTGAAAACCAAACATAAAGAAATAAATTAATTGAATTGCCTGACAAGGGTCTACAGCAAACGAATATTGCAATAAAATCGTGCAATATAGAAAGAAAACTGCTATTTTGTTACGTGCAAAAAATCCCGAAGAGTGATTTGGTAAAGACAGGTTTCACAAAACGGAGCACCAATTTTTAGGTGAAAGTGGTTGCTCTTTGCATCGCATACAGCAACTACTGTTATTGTTAAAAAAAATCTTATTTACTATGTACTCCTAGTCCGATCATGGCCATTAGCACCGTATGCACCAAGGTGGAAAATATTGTTCTTGAAACTTCCTGCAACATTATTATAGCCCCATCGATGTGTAAGTGCATTGATCGACCAATTATGTTGTATCCTTGATTAAATTGCGAATAAAATCAGGAGACGGTAACGTCATAAATAAAATCACCGCTAGCGAACTAATAAATATTGTGGGTGTTGTATCTTGTATTTATCTTGTCAGCCCCTATGGTTATAGTTCTAATAACTATGTTTATTGATTCAAAATGTATTTTTCGTTCTTGTATCGGTTCAAATATTTATTTATAAATATGATAAGTAATAATAAAAATTATATTTAATTGGATTTATATTTATATTAATATTAATTCTAAAAATTCTTTGTGTTATCTAATCCTTTCTTCCCAAACAAATATGATATTGATGCATGTTGTGAGCATACAACAGCTATACGAAAACCAAAACCCAAGTGAAAATCCTACACCACAGACTCTTTTGAAAATCAGTAGGTATCCCAATTTGCAGATAAGGTTAGCTAGAACCCCAGTGGCTCTTGGAGCGCTACAAAATTATGTCAAGTTCATTTCTTCAAATAATATGAGATTGATATATTTTGCATTCTTTGTGACCCGCGGAAGAAGTTACATAATAATATACTTTTTATACTTAGTAGTTATTACATAGAGTTTGTTAGTATAAGTACAAATTAAAGTTCTCAGCGCTACTAAACGCACCACTGCCGCGTAGCTAGTGCTACGAACCGTAGAGGAAAATGCTACGACTCGTAGATCTCAGAGTGACTGAAAATCGCGTAGACTTAACCTGTAACTACACCCCTCGCATACTGGGAGCACATAAAGCTCAGGGAACCTGTACTGTTGGCAACTCGCCTGTGCATGAGAGAGAGAGAGAGAAAGAAAGAGAGATAGCGCTACAACCACAACCACGTGCTAGTTTGTGACGCACTCGTTACTGGTATTTCCTTGATGCTAGTTCCGGATTTGGTAAAGACGAACAAAATTAGAAAGGTTTTATAATTATATATAACTTATGCGGTTGCCGGCAAATTCTTTACTGCAGTGAAATTATTCAGCACAATTACTTTACATTTAATCCAGTTTTTAATTTAACTGTGATTGTGAAGTTACGTATTTCCCTTTCTTTGTGATAACTATTTTTCTTTCTTTTTTTCAAAGCTAGTATTTGCTGACACCTAACTTAAATAATCTCTATTTCTTATTTGCGTTATAGCTTTGTTTAATATATTGAAAATATTGTTCTTATAGATCTAAATTAAATAATTGATTACATACATAACTATGTATGAAAATAGCATGTGTATGTAAAATCTTGACTCATTATGTATTCTTCATGTGTGTAACATTTCATCCGAATCCGTTTGGACCTTTTTCCGTTACCAATTAACAAACATTTAAAAGTTTATTAAAAAAGGTTTATCGTTAAAATGGCAGGCACAATGTTTTTGAGTGAAAACTAGTAGTCGCGAGCACCCTTTACTACATTTTTATGGTACCCATAATCAAAAACGATATTCTTAAAAAAAGACAACATTATAAAAAGAAAACACTCCAAAAACAATATCTACCTATCTTTTTATTTTAAACAGCCCTGGATGTTCCACGTAAAATTATCAATATCCGTTCATAAATAACACGACAGCACACTTTTCCCTTTTCTCCTCTATTTCTGCTCATAAAAACTCTCAACAAAAGAAAACACGAGCCCTCTAGACTGGAACTGACAAACAGATATACGGAAAAAAGTAAAAACGGCCGCATTGTCGAAACGGAGACTCACGCTCGCTTCGCTTGCTCGGACAATGATTGTCTACAAATATAACATAACCACAACGACCCACCAACCAACCATCAACTGGATGAAAGGACGCAAACCCAATGATTGCATCCAACCCAGTACCAGGGCCGCATAAGCTGACAGAGTCATATTCAAATCACTTCCACTAATAAAATGAAACTCATATACGGCATTTTCAACCATACTAGCTACGCAATAAGTTTATATTAGTATCAATTGAGTTTTGGATGTTACGTTTCCGTTTATCAGCAATTTTCATGTGATCAGTATTACCATATTTTATGCCAAATTTAGTTATTTTTGACGGGCCAAATCTTGTAAACACTTGTTTAAAAAAGAGCGCTTGTTAAAATTCTTACAAGGCAATGAATTTGATATAAATTTTACGTCATTCAGAAATTTGATATAATTTTTAAGTCATAATATACAACACACAGTCCGCCAAGAAAGTCATGACAAATGACACAAAAAAAAGACAAATTATCATGATTTACAACTTTGTACACGCTACTTTTGCGATAACACTTGCTGTTTATGAGAAAAATGCGAGAATATAATAATTTTAGACATTTATCTTAATAAAAAAAAATAAGCACTAGTCCAATCAATGGGCATTTTGATATTTTTTGTATTCTGGTGTATTTAAGTTCAAAACTAAAAGGCTTTTATGCAGATCGAATGTAAAATTCTAATTAAACTCTTTGCATTTAATTTTTAATTCAAGCATATAGAAATAAAGTCTTACATTTAATACTATTTTTGGCAGTGCATGTGATAATATGACAGTACTTTTGCCTTTATAGAATCAAGGGCCAGGAAAGTCTTAAATTATTCCTTAGCAGATATTGACTACTATCAAATAATCAAACTAAGACCAAAGAAAGGTATTCCCATTTTTCTGTAATTTTATCGAACGTCTATTTTATTAACAATCTTAATAAGACATAAACAATACGGTAGGTACTATTTATCTATAATTGCATGTTTTCCTATAAATACCACAGCAATGAGCAAGTTGAATCCAATGCCCACCATGTTTAAAAACTAACAAGATAGATAGAAATGCAATGCGTCTGTACTAGAATATCATAAACCGACAGAGATGCTAACAGTGTTCCATAGTGAGTGAAAGTCCAATGAATTGATCGCGGAAAGTTTGTACCCTTTTGTTACCATAAGGCGTGACGTCACAGCGAGGCGTGACGTCACAGCGAGGCGTGACGTCACAGCGGGACGCGACGGCCCGGTCAATATACGTGCCATAAATTACTAGCGCTCTAGTGCAGCTGAGGAGATGCATTTTCAACCGGGTGGTCCTGTAAAACATCTCTTCTACTATACTGGGGTCCTGGTAGTACAAGGATAAAATATTGAACCATGCGTCACTCCCTATGCGCAGAAGGACACTGTGAATATGGATACATGTAATAGAGTAACTTTGGATGCAAATAAAAAACACCATGATGAAATGGAGCATATATTATGTGCTTATGTTAAAATTAGGTGAAAAATATATCTTTAGAAGTATGGGGTCACTACCATACCTTTCTTTTTAGTAAGATAAGCGTACCATTAGCGTACATTTAAAAAAATCAATAATTAAGAAAATATTATGTTTTGTATTTTTTCTTAATTATTGGTTTTCTTAATTTATGATACACCTCTACCAAGGTCTTTGAGGGCCAATCGACCTTAGCCAAGCTCTTACATATGTATACCGATTTACAGACATGGATCTAGAGCTTCAAGCTTCCTCCCAGGACAGCAGTCTTTGCCCCGCTTTACTGGGAGCTCTGATCACTGACTCCAAACAATACATAACTATGAGAAATATAACTAAGGATTAATTACAGCACATCGTCTTTATTTTTCTGTTCTATAATCTATTCAGAAAATTCCAGGTAGCGGATTTTGAGTACTAAGGTGAAATCTTCGAATCCAACTGGGCAAAATCATCAATAAAATTATGTTCCACAAAATTTGTTAAGTTCGACTGCGATGAAAGTTATCTCCAACTTATCTGCTAAATGGTTTGAAAACAATAAACGCGCATGCGTGATTCTACTCATTCAAGCCCCTCTCATTCATGCGCGCGAGAGAGACAGTACAAAACTAGAAGGAAACAGAAATACAGCATCCTGCAACAGATACACATTTCTACCTCTTTGTTACGTCTTCTCTCCTAGTGTTCAAGGATCAAAACTCCCACAGGTACGGTTACCTGTGCATGTTTACCATTTGTCACTTGCGGTGCAGATATTCTTGATTGATGTTCGTTAAGTTTATTTAGTTTTTCTTTCGAACAGTTAGGTCATTTATATATGTATCTCTTCTAGTTTATTTAGTAACAATATTATATTTATCAATATTTTCTATACTCACATCTATTACTAATATTATAAAGCTGAACAGTTTGTTTTTATTTATGTTGAATAGCCCGTTTATCGACAAAGTTTTTAGTATAATATCATCATCACACTATTACTTAAGGGAGCGTAACGGTGATCATAAAAACTTAGAAAGTCAAATTATAACTAGATCACTAAATACCTAAGACCAACTCAATTCGATGGATTTGATATATTATACGTTCGATAAAACTGAGGTAAGACAATAATCGAACATCTTGCAAGACAACTGTTCCCTGCAAATAAATAAAAAATAAAATATGGTGTTTAAGAAAACTATACAAATGATAGAGAATAATATTTTAGAATCATCAAAAAAAGTAAGGTAATCAATAGAGTAACGCAGTACAAACACCGAAGCAACTTATTGAGTTGCGCTGCTGCTACGAAGTCAATCAATAACTGAAGTTACGCTACTAGAGGACCGGGAGAACATAAGATACAGAGGGCTAACACTTTCACTCCTGACAGGATTCACTTATTTGTGTACGTGTGAAAGAGAGGGCGTACCGCGAAAGCCACGTGCTAGAGGGCCCCCTTCCCAACAATATCCCTCCCTCTGGCATGTAGACAGGACTAAGTGAGACAGTGTAAGCTCTTTATATGTTATGGTCGCCTAGTACACTGGCGACGTAAACATAGTTATTGATTGAGTCCTTGGTGATTTGCACATGTGCACAGCTTTCAACGAATAGGAAAATCAATAATGGTGTTGCCAACTGCATGAGGAGAAAATAGATTTTTTTGACATGCAGTTAAGGTAAAAACAAATACAGCATACCTATAACATCGTATCTACGTAAACTTTTATAGGCTCCTGAGTATTTTATGGGTGAGTTGACAGTTGCTCCCGTAAAAGTTATGTCAACAAAATTAATCAAGTCCCCTCTTGTAGAGTGAAAATCTTCAGTTAGCTGGTTAAACTTTTAGAACCCACTGTATTGGTATTATATAAAAAATCATTTTATGGACTGCTACGCAAAGCTGGCTTTTATTTCAGTCACTCGGTTGCTACGAAGTTTTGTTCGTAGATACTGCGTAGCCCGCATAGCATTTATCTTCATACTACTTAAAATTGCGTAACTTTTAAATGTCTATGCTAATGAGATTAGAGTTTAAAGAAACTACTTACTAGTATACACAAAAAATTCCAAAATCTCCAAGAAGATGGTAAGTCTGAACCCAAGGCCACCTGATGGAAATGATAAAAATTTCGGTGGAGTGTGTACTTGTTTGCCACTTGGGTAATATGAAAAAACAAATTACAGGGCTGGCAGCACGAGTGTGATGGTCCTGATATTACACACGTCCTTAATAACCATTTATCATTGAGTGGGCCGTGAGCTTGTCTGCCACCTACATGGTATAAGAAGAATATATATTATGTGTGATGCAACAACCCCGAGTTGACGAAAGATCGCGGCCTCTATACTAGGAGTACATAAACTGAAAAAGTTAGTAAACAGAAAGTTTTCAGTACTAGTGTGTGTAACTGTTTTAAAGCTCCAAGGTACTTTCAGCCGTATGTGGTTATCTTTAAGTCTATAATTTCTAGCTCAGTACAGTCTTCAGTATACATCGGTTATGGTTTGGAAGTGTTAGTTTTAGGCGTTTTACCAATTTTTTTTTAATTTCTGACATACACTGACGGACTCATAAACTGCATCAAAGTAATAGACGACTTTGAAATAAATATTTTAACCAAGTATGCATACTTTCTATGCAGATTTAAATTGAAACCTCTAGATTGGTTCGTGAACTTTAAAACAGCGTAGGGTCATATCTTTAAGTTTAAGTTTATGTACTGGAAAGGACCTTAAGACTTTTATTGAAGAAAAAACAGAAATTTAAGAAAAATTGGTTTAATTAAAAAATTGGTTTTAACAATAGACACAAACTTTATGCAAGGGTTTATTTGTGTTTTAATAAGGTGTATTACCCCCACGTGCCCTTATTACGGATTCTAATCGGTTCCGCATAGATTTTATAAGGGTTTTTAAAAGATCTTGCGGAATATTGTCCCATTCTTCTGAAAGTGCTGTTCTTAGTGCTGCCACTGTCGTGGGCGAAGGGTTTCTCGCATATACAGCTCTTTTTAAATTGTCCCAAACATGCTCGATGGGATTAAGATCCGGGCTGCGTGCTGGCCAATTCATTGTACGTATCCCAACCTCTTCGCAATAATATTGAACTTGTGCAGCTGCATGCGGCCGGGCATTATCCTGCATTAAAGTAAAATTTTCGCCTATGAATCCCATGTAAGGCACCACGTGATCTTCTAATATCTCTGTTATGTAGCGATGTGCTGTCAAACCCCCTCTATTACCGTTTTGACGGACCATGTCTATGAACACAAGTTCGGTTCGCCCGTTCATCGATATGCCACCCCAGACCATACATGAACCGCCTCCAAAAGGAACACGCTCCTCAATGCAACTTTGAGCATATCGCTCCCCACGTCGACGATAGACTCTTCTGCGACCATCTGCACCATATAAACATGTCCTACACTCGTCCGTGAACAATACAGAGGCCCACTGCTCTTCTGTCCAATTCAGGTGATGACGCGTAAATCTTAAGCGAGCTTGTCTGTGAGCTGTAGACAACTTTGGACCATTTGCTGGTCTAAAAGGGGTGATATCCGCTTCCTTTAACCTTCTTCTTATTGTTCGTGCACACACGTTTACTCCACGCACTTCATTAAGCTCGGTTTTGATGTTAACTGACGTGAGGAAACGATTTCGCGGGGAAGTTATAACAATAAATCGGTCATCACGACCTGTGGTTGCTCGAGTTCTGCCTGTACCACGTCTCCTCCTGTAAGAACCTGTCTCTACAAACCTTCTGTATATTCTAGAAACCGTAGACTGGTTTAAATTTAAATTTCTACCAATCGTTCGTTGATCCAAGCCCTCCCGCACCAATGCTACAATTTGTGCCGCTTGTTCGGACGAAGTATCCATATTATGGTTCAAAAACTCTCGATGTGTTAAAAAACTAACCCAACAATTATGCTGGTAACAATAATTCAATTGACAAAACAAAAAAAATCAATGAGAATCAATTTAAAACTTTGCTATAAATAACACGCAAATCTGATACTACAAGTAAATTTTCTTTCCCGGCTATATTCATTTGTTTTACTGCAGTTCTATTTTTAAATTTAATTTTTTTTTAAGATTAAGAGCCAGTCTTTCCATATTTATATAATTTAATCTAAAAAGTTTGCATACTTATTATAAAAAATCCTTTTAGAGTAAACCTGAACTTTGATGCAGTTTATGAGTCCGTCAGTGTATAAAGTATGAAAAAGTTATGGTAAAAACCGCGCTAGGAAATGCTCTTTATATGACAAGTGAACTGATGCAGAGCCTCTTATATTTTAATTCATAATTGTTTGATTCAAGGTAGAGTGACGCACGATGTGTGTGGGTGTGTGTGTGTGTGTGTGTGTGTGTGTGTGTGTGTGTGTGTGTGTGTGCGAAACATAAGTGAGCGTCCGTTTCATGAGAAAGTCGGCATATTTGGATTATATGTGAGCATGAGGTGATAGAAGAAATTTTTCTTTTTTTATTATTTGTTTAGAAATATTATTTTGTAACTCAAAGACCCGACGGTCGTTTTGTTTTGACTTATACAGCTTTCATGTGAGCGACTGCCATCTGGTTTACCAACATTTAGAGACAAGCCTGTACCTGTAAGTAAGATAAACTTGGGCTCCGAAGAGTATACTTCAAAAAGATTACAACAAAATAACCACACGTTGAAAATGATGAATGACTGGGATAAATTAGATATGTACTATGACATATGTTAGGACTACACAGTTGAATGATTCGTTGATACTCTGTTTGATTGCTTGCCACCTAAGTAATAAAAAAATCATTTTCCTATTTAAAATCGACTGAGCTCCGTGATATTTCGTTTACTGAATGAAGCAAATTATTTAATTTTTATACATGACATGAAATAGGGGAATATTAATATCTGTATAATAATACTTATCTTAGTTACTCTTAGTTTTATTTTCATTGTTTATTATTGTATTTATATTATTATTATATTATTGTATGCCGCGTGGTTCCCGGCAGAGTAGAATTTGGACCACCCCATCTCTTCCCATGTGGTGTCATACAAGGCGACTAAGGGATAGGGCTGTTTAACATCGGACAGATATATACAGCCCAGACTCAGGCTCAGATGCATGGCTCGAGTCAACAATAGTGCCCGAAATACGGCAATAGGCTCACCCCCTATTATATGAAATGTGGGTGATAATTCATCTCTGCCTAACCTTTTAGGGATAAAGGCGTGATGTATGTATTTATATTGTTTAAATGAATTCAATTACGAAATAGCCTAACATTTAGACAAAACTTTAATTTATAACTTATTTTAAGAATCAAAGAAACGGTGGTTCTATTATCGTAATCTGTTTCCCGAACTGTATGCAGCAACCTGGCACAGGATCATGTTTTTTACCGCAACAGTACTAGGAAAACATAGATTAGTAGCGGTACTTGGTTTTTGTAAAGCAGGGGTGGAATATCCGACTGCCGCGTGCCACCCCATTAAGCCACGCCCCAACCCGTCCCACACCCTCACCTCAATGGGTGGAGTGGAGGTGAGGGTGTCTGGCTCCTGTTTATAAATGGGACTTCAATGTTGAATCCCTATCGTGTTTATGATATCCTAGTACAGGCGCGCGTTAAACATCTCTCAGTTTCGATAGCGCTTTAACCTGACGCTCAGTAAACCGAGTCTTACGTACCGGGTCTTACCGAGTCTTATGAATATTAAAAAAATATATGTGTATATATGAGACATTTTCATGTTGTGTATGCTATATTTGGCATACTATCTAGATCTTATAATTTATTTGATTGTATCCAAATTCACGCCATGACAGTAATCTGTAAGCGTACCTTTAAAAAATAAATGATTTAATTATACATAATACTTGGCAAAGCAACTGACCGATGCTACGCGTGACCAGATGGCTAGTTATTGTCTTTCACAGAGTAACGCTTTGCCCTTATATAAGTATATATAATTTTCATATTTATTTATTTTAGTTCATTTTAGTTCCTAATAATAGTTTTTAGATTTAATAGTTCCTAATAATAGTTTTCATTTAAGTATTATTATTTATGTGTTGTACAAATCTTATTGCATAAATTAAACATAAACTTCCGCTTATTTACTATACATACATACATATAATCACACCTTTTTTACCTTGGGCAGAGATCACGGATCTCCATTTGCTAAGATGCAGACATACTACGCCCGCTTCATTCACTCTCATTACATTCTTTATGCATGCTCGTCGGTTATGAATAAATTTAATGTTACATAATTGGAGTCTGCTGCTAAAAATAATTAAATTATGCTTTTATAAAGAATCATAAATAATATCATCATAATATATAAATTATCATAAATGAAATTGAAAACATTAAACTGTTATTAGGTACGAAAATTATTAAAAATAAATATATTTTTATGTATGTTAATGCGTCATGAAATAAAACCACGTGACTCGCTGAAAGAATTCAAAGAAATTTAAATTTTAACAGTTGCTACTCACATTTACTACAATATTATATCAGTGTGTACAATCTCCATCTATTCGAAAAAAAATCTCATAATAATTTTAATACAAGAAATAAAAATAAACTGGCTATACCGAAATGTTAGAAGTGAAATATTATAAAGTAGACGAGTATTTTGATGATGGAAATGCGAGGTCAACTTAAGTTTCTTTCCTGCGCAATCATATTAAAAAAAAGATAATCTAGTTCTCTCAGTTTCTTGCTGGTATCTTCTCAGTAGAATCAACCTACCGAATCAGCGAAAGATTCTTTTCACAATCTTGTAATTATGTACATTACTTATAATTTTTTAAATATTTCTTTACATTATTGTAAAATTTTGACGATTTTGTTCTTTATGTGCCTCAGCTGAATAAATTAAATTTATTCTTCTTTGATTCTGGTCACGCATAGCATCGATCAACCGCTTTGCCAAGTCTATTTATAGAAAACAGATACTTGGACCCCACGTCCCCAACGTTTCAAATCCCAAACCGCTAAAAACATAATCCTCTGTCAGGTTACAGTATTTGCGCTGTTTGAGGATTTCCGGCGACGCGAAGTCGCGAATAGCCCGTAGTCATCTACGGCGTAGACAGTACGGGTTCTTGTCAATAGGTCAGGATTCGAACCAGGAACATCTCTACAGTATCCTGCCAGTAGCTCAGAAAGGGACAGAATATCGGACGGCGCCCTTGTACTGTGACGTCACGTCTCGTGTGGGTGAGGGGTGGGAGCATCGTACAATATAATAATTGCACTCACACACTCCTCGGATCTGTGTGTATCATGTGTGCAGGAATGAGACAGATATATTAAACCTCTACCATGTTCATGACATCCTGGTACAGGTGTTGGCACCGAGAAGTATTCTGTATCCTTATTCTGTTTGATATCGCGTAATGTCAGTACCTGACCCTTATTGGATTTGAATTATGCTAGGTATCTATGTCTAACAAAACTAACTTTTGTAATTGAGGAGGTAGGACACGGCGGTATTTCCGCCCAATTGAGCAGTCCGACTGGGGAAGTACCTCCGCCCTACAGAATACCGCGGTTATAATAACTTCGTATTGTGTTCCCGGCGGTGAGTAGGGTAGCCAGAGCTCACAGGAGAGTTTTTGTGGTGTCAATGGGATTACCAAAGGCTTGTCCTGCTTTGTCCTCTCTACACTGACGACACAAAATCTCTGTTCTTACAGGGTCGGCAGCACGGACAGTGACTCCACTGGTGTTACATACGTTCATAGGTCATGGTAACCACTTTCCATCAGGTGGGCCGTGTGCTTGCCTGCCACCTAAGTTGTATAAAAAAAATGTTTTAATGTACATTTATTAGGTCCTAACATAAATATCTATACTATATTTTTTATTCCTTACGAAACAAAAAACTTGGGAGTGTGTGAATCTCCAGGTGTTGCACACGTCCAGTTTCTGTAAATTGAATACACAATGTATTAGGTGCTAACATTCTATCTATACCATTTTTTTATTCGTAAAAAACTGTTGTTGCGTTTGTCAATAATAGATTACAATATAGGTGAAATATACTTGGTACAATTATGGAACTATTTCCTTTACTTGTCACCACACGGATCACAGATCATAGTGACATAATTAGTTTTTTTTTTCACTTCTATAATATAAAAGGTTTCCTAAAATCAAATATCTAATTTAATGCAATTAAATTATATTGCTGTTACGTAGCACAAGTTAGCACCTCAATTCATATTTCGGACGGAACCCTTAGTGAGCGTACTTAGGTCGTACTTGAACCAGTTTTATAGAGACTTGTAAACACCTCAACAAAGTCTAGGGAACAAGATGACCCCAATTATTTTTTTTCGTGTAAATCTTGTTTTGCAAATAACTGACAGCAAATAAATAATAATAGAATAAAGTAGATTACAGAGTTGTTCGAAATTTAAAAATAAATTTAAATAAGTAATGATTTTCGAATATGGAGGGAAAACTTTTAAAAGTGTTTGATTGTGCAGTTTCTCTGAGGCAAAATAAAAATTATTTTTTTTGATTGTAAATAACGTTTATTATCAATAATACGTCTTTTACGTATGGTTTGTGCATTTTTGTGACTGTAGTCATCATGTCACGTCGTCATTTAAGTCGCGAAGAGATGTTAAGGGCTGTTGGTATGCTGCAAGCTGGACGAACTCAACGCGACGTAGCGGATGCTGTCAACACCCAACCAAGCGTAATTTGCAGATTATGGGCACGCTACAGGTCTACAGGGGATGTTGCCGAACGTCACAGGGGACGAAATAGGGTTACTACCCCGCGACAAGATCGTTTCTTGCAAAATTCCGCAAGGCGGCAACCCACGATTACTGCTCGTCAATTGGTCGCAGGCCTCCAGTCTCAGCATCAAGTGGTTATTAGCGATCAAACTGTCAGAACAAGACTACACGAAGCCAATCTTTATGCTCGCAGACCGCTTAGGGTTCCAGCTCTTCGACGTGGAAATCGAGGTCGTCGCTTATTGTGGGCTAACGCACATTTACAGTGGACCGACCATCAATGGGCACGGGTTCTGTTTTCCGACGAATCTTGCTTCGGTTTTCATCCTGATTCGAGAAGAGTGCGTATATGGCGAGTTCCTGGACGTCGGAGTCGTCTCCAGAATCCGCAAGAAGTTCATCCTTACCAAGGTGGAACAATCATGGTATGGGCTGGAATTCACCTTGGTGGAAGGACCGACCTCGTTTGGATACGGGGCAATTTGAATGCAAACCAATACATTCAGGAGGTTATACACCCCATGGTAATCCCTCATCGACAGCAGTTCGGTCAAGATTTTATGTTCATGCAAGATAATGCACGGTCACACACCGCGAGGGTAGTGGTCAATGCGTTAAGCGAGCACAATATGACGACGTTGGAATGGCCTGCTCAGTCTGCCGACCTCAATCCCATAGAGCATGCCTGGGATTTGCTTGGGAGAAGAGCTTTCAGTGATTCTTTGGAAAATCTGAACACTGAAGAACAACTTTTTTTACACCTTCGCAGTGTATGGAGCCATATTCCACAGACGATGATTGACAATCTCATACTAAGTATGCCACGCCGTTGTCGAGCTGTTGCTAATGCTTTAGGAGGTCCTACAGATTATTAAAAACGTTTAAAGTACGGTTAATTACTGTATTTCTTACTACCTCGTTATTTTTGTGCCTAATCATAGAAGGTTGTAATACTCAATATTGGCACTATTCAATTCTTTCTTAAAAAAAAAAAAATTTGGTATGAAAATGCTTTTATTAAAATTAAAATTAAAAACAGTATAAAAATACCCTTCTATTGATATAAAACACTCACTATTACAAGAAAGGGTTTTTAAATAAAAACTAGAAATGTCCTTGTTCCCTAGACTTTGTTGATGTGTGTATTTCAACTATGTCTCAGACGACTATGTCAAAACTGACTATTTTGCTGGAAATCGCGATAACCACCACGTTATTTTAGGCAACTTTTTATTTCATTTATGATGGTGTTTTAGAACAATCCTGCCAACTTTCAGATAGGTACGAATTATTGTAGCTAATATAATTTGGATTATATTTATAAATGTGGCTCAAATTAATTTCTAAGACTTTTGTATTAAACTTAATGTCCATCAAATTATATTAGGAGTATAATATAATAGAATTTAAGATACAATAGTAATTTAACTACAGAATTATATTTTTCTGTATACATTAATTTACATATTTTGGTTAGTCTTTTGTATCGATTGCAAGCTGCTGATTGAGAGAGATTGAGAGATTGAGATTTTGATTGAATACAAGTATATAGTAGAAGTAGATAAGGACTTCGATATATCTAATGTCGACTGTAGATCGATAGATAATACTTTATGGTACACAAATACATTTACTACATACATACATATGCCTTTATACCCGGTGGGTTAGGCAGAGGTTGAATCGAGCAATGCATTTAAAGCTGAGTCTGGACTGAATATATCTGTCTGGTGTTAAACAGCCCTATCCCTTAGTCGCCTTGTACGACATCGCATGGGAAGTGATGGGGTGACCCAAATTCTACTCTACCGGGAACCACGCGGAGTACATTTACTATATACAGTTAAATGTACAATGGCCGGCATTAACGCTGAAAGCGGTTTTTTCCAGTCACAATAGTAGCACTCAGCTTTGAGGGCCTCATCAGGTGCCTTTTCACGCCCCACTTAAAGATTTTCTGTAGTTGAGTAATAATTAGAATATAGAACAAGACCGAGATAGCGTTAGTAAGTTAGAAAAGAGAAATAAGTGAAACAGCGCGGCTACAATACTAGGAGATCAACAAGTGCGGAGAGCTACTCACTGCCACTATTTTGTTTACGTAGTAGACAACATTATTTTCACCTTTAAAATGTCAAATTTATTTGGAGCTGGAGTTTCTTAGCTGCAGTAGAATCTGAAGTGTCTCATAGTATTGGTCGTGAGCTCTGACGATCGTTCGGCTGATAATGAATTTAGTCAGTTCGACATAGCCGTGAAGGACTCAGACTGTGTGTCTAGACACGTCCTATAGATAGCGTGTGTATTACCTAAAGTGAAAGTGTAAACATTGCAAACTCTCTAAGTTTCATGATCTCCTGATCATCTAGCGGTTGTTTAGTGCTTATAGAATGCCTACGTTAGAAAGACCTAGCTGTGGTATTGCCACACTACTAAATATTCTACATTCTACAATATTTTACAATATTGGCAATGGAGTGGTACATTTTTTAATTTGTTTTTTTTTTTAAATTTAATTTACATATATACATACATAATACATACATAAGTTACAAATCATAATACATTTATTACAATACAATATGTCAAAACTACTAATCAAATAACCCGCCCCTGATCGCTCCCGGTGCAAAAGTGCCCATAACACTTGCTGCGTTGCCACGTTGGATGGCAATGGACAGCCTTTGGACCAGGAACGACCCGGAACGAGTGTCACCGGTCGCCTCGATGAGCCTCTGTCCAATTTCTTTAATTTAATTATTACTTAATATATACATTATTAACAAATATGTTTTAATTTTTATATTGATATAATTATCAATATGAATAAAGAAAATTCATTTCATTACTATCTGCAACTTCTTTAGAAATATTTGGTAAGGTACCGAATGCGTTGAGTTCGCAGACAGCGCGGCGGCGCCGCCGTCACGTGAGGCGATCGGAGCTACGCACCGCGAGGTGACCCTGAAGGCCACAGCAGTGGTTGCTCAAGTCGTGGAACGGATACGGCGGTTGGGTCTCGAGGTAGCTCTGCACAAATTCGAGGTCGTGGTCGAGTTCCAGCCTCACAGTGGTAGACACAACGAGCATCAAGTCCCAGATGAAATATCTTGGGCTCGTGCTCGAAGCTCGATGGGACTTTCAGAAGCATTTCCAAGGTCTGGGTTTCAAATTGGTGAGCTCGGCTTACGCTCTCGCGCGGCTGCTGCAGCCTCTCGTACCGGTTGACAAGATATAAACTTATATTTTGTATCTTTATTTTTACTATTCTATGGAATAATAAAAAAAAATTTTTGCAATTCTTTTTTATTGTATACGCACCTCTATTTTCAAGAATATAGAAATAATGTCAATGTGAACTTATGTATCTGCGCATTCAAATGACGATCCCAATCCTCCAGTGCCTTATTGGTTTCGTAGGCAACAAGGAACCCTTACAGTTTCGCCATGTTTGTCTGTTCGACCGTCGAAGCTATGAGGGTTGAGACCCATACATAGCAACATGATTGTAATAGACATCGTATTTATTTTCTAATTATTAAAAGATTTTAATACATAACGTATTGTGTTTATATAATAGACATGATGACAGTCGCTAAGAATCACTTAATTTTTGAAGATTTGAAATAATTATAATAGGACAGAGAGATTCTATTTCTAAATAAATCATTTATTTTTAAATTACAAGTGCTGTTATTATTTATTTTAATAAAATTAATAATCATAGAAATCCGCCATATCAGGTCAAACAAGCGTGACGTCACGCTTTCGTAAATATTATATTGACATTATGTATATCTTTTTGTAAACGACGCGACGATGCCAAGGCTCTAGTGCATTATTATTTTCGTAGGTAACAAGGAACAATATTATAGTTTCGCCATGTTTTTTCTATTTATCTGTCCATCCGTCCATCCGCAGTTTAGCTCAAAAACTAGAAACCTACTAGAAAGTAATAATTTGGTGTAATCAGACAATCAGATAAAACAATTAAAATGTATAAATTCGTAATCATTACTGTTCAAAACACTACAGTTTTAGGATTTTATTATTTATAGATAATTAATTAATGCACAATGTCATTGATATAAATGTACTTTTGTGTATATTTACACCCACATTTTTCGATCTGGTCATTATGGTACCTAGACATTGTGCAATCAGGGCATCTTTATACATAGTATTTTAGATAACTAATCGTTTTGATACCCAGTAATTAATTAATACCCAGAAATGAAAAAAAAAGTGAAAAAAATATTTATTGGTGCAAAATGTTACATAGGTACACAATTTCATCATCCATAGTCATTTTGGGTAACTCTGACCAAGTTTTGTGTAATAAGTATGTTATGACCTAGTGCGAAACATTCTGCAGAAAACCCACACCACACAAATGTAATCTTTTTTGTGACAAGGTCCTTTAGTGTAACTTGGTCGTTATGATTCCAACTCAAACAAATTAAAGAAAAGGATACTATTTCTATACGACATTCAAAACAGCAATGTCCAGCTTGGGATCGTTACTTAACTAAATAAGCAACGGCTCCAGTCCGTCTTTTTATTCGAGACTACTTACTAAACTACTAAGAGTTTAACATTGTTGAACAAAAAAGTTTAAACTTAGTTTTACCTATCGGTCGTACTGTGTAACATCCTTCCTTGTAAAACCACCAATATGATCTAAATCGTAATCTATTTACAGTCTGCTAAGCTCGAGCCATAGGACCTGACCGTGCTGCCCCAGAGAGTACAGCAGGCGAAGTTTATCCACTAATGTGAAAGCCCTTACGGGTATATACTGCGGTCGCAGTGAGGCAGCAGCATACAAATACCAGTAAAGTAATTATTAAAAAATAAGTTAATTATTAACACATTGTTTGAACGTACCGAATTTTTAACCGGTAATAGCCATGAGAATGGCTGGCGACAACTTTAGATTCGGTTACTATCACCAAGAGCTAATAAATGATCAAGAGGTAGAAGTTTCCACTCGATGAAAACACACAGGGAAAGATCTATTCGCACCCACACACACACACATACACACAAAACGATATACTTCTGTTTCTTTCTAGTTTTCCACTGTCCCTTTCCGGTACACATGAATGGAGCTTAAATGGCAGCAGTAACGCATGCGCGAATGTTTTCTTCAAAATCAGTTTCATTTTGATAAAATATTACATTACGAATAAAATCGACGAAAAGATCTCCTCCATGTTTTACCAAAAATATTCAATGGCAGGCCTCTCTGATGAGCCATGAAGATTGGAAGAAAATTTCCACACATACGTTCACGTTTAACATCGTGTCCTGTGGATGCAAAGTAGCGATATAGGTCAGTGGCTTTGCATTTGGTCTGCTCTTCATGATTCATGCTCTCCCTGTATTTTAAAACGAAGTTGATTTTAAAAAACTAGTTTATGTACTTAACGTTCCCTAATATTCCTCCCTCACAGCGACAGCCATGTTGTATACCGGAGCCCTAGATCCATTCATTGTTTATGATTGTTATTGCGACTTTCCCGGGAGTGACTGTTGTCGGATCTCCCAACCTCAAGAGCGAATCCCACCAGAGCCTCTTCGTTAATGCAGGTTTAAGTTTTTCGTCTTTGTACAGTGACAGTAAAATGCATGCACTATGCTTATCTCCCAAGGAGGGTGCAAAGCTATGGGGTCAAAACCCATAATGTAGTAACACGATTGTAACATTTTTAATTATTCAAATATTCATATTATAGAAATGAATACAGGACAGTTACTGATAATCTCTTAATTTATGATTTTAAATAATTATATAGGATAGAGGGATTCTAATTCTCGATGAATTACAAGTGCTATTATTTATTTTATGTTCATAAAATTATTAATCATAGAAATCCGCCTTATTAGGTCAAAAACTAATCAGAAGCGCGTGACGTAACGCTTTCGTAAGTGTTATTTTGACATTTATTATCAGCTCGGCGAACCTTGATCCCTATGACAGTTCATACTAGTGACGGGTCGTGTCGATATATCGCAACTTTTTATAGGCAAAGGCGTGACTTGCATTCAGCCACATCGATAAACATGTTTTTAAAATATAATCTACATTACTATAATTATAATGCTTGTTATATTTACAAGTATCCGTGTATTTGTATATGGGGTTGCCAATATTCCGATGCAGAGGTAACATGGTCGGACTGTATAATTTTAATGTGAATTAAAATTTTAGTTATAGCAACACTATCTGATCTGTCACTACGCTAGTACTGTCAGTTCGCTACGCCAGTACGAGTGCTAACGCCTTGTATGCGCCACGTGTTTTCTTGTGTCAACGGAATCCTTTGTTTGTTACTATTGTTGTTTTCTGTTTTTGTTATTGTTGCTGTTTTGTGTTTGTTGGTGTTTCAAAATGCCGAAAAGACTGAGAAAAACTGTACTCAACAGTGAAACGCGGGAGTTTGTTGTACGCTTGCGTGACTATTTTGCTCGCGAACTACAAAATGGCGGACCTTTGTTGCCACTTGACAACGTACGCGACCGTGTTGCTGATGCTTTGGGAATTGGCAAAGCTACCGTTTCCCGAATTACAAAGGAGAAGTTCGGCGAATCGTCGATGGAGGAGAACAAATTATCAACTCCAAAGAAGAAAAAACATAATAGGGCACGACCCGTAACTAACCCCGATGATTTCGACATGGCAGCGATACGAAACCATATTTACGGCTATTATTTTCGAGGTGAACTGCCGACTTGCACAAAATTATTAGCGTCGCTGAAATCGGCTGATTTATTTAAAGGTGGATTCACTTCTCTCAGACAAGTTATAAAAAAATGTGGATTTCGTTATGGGAAGTGTGACAAAAGAAAAGTGATAATGGAGCGGAAGGACATTGGATTGATGAGGTGTGATTTTCTACGACAAATAAAAAACATCGAGAACTGGGACAAGGTGGTTTATCTGGACGAAACGTGGCTCAACGCCAATCACTCAGTCTCCAAAACATGGACAGACGACACAGAGAAATCCTGTACCAAAGCACCAGAAGGCAAGGGCCAGCGTTTGATTATCTGCCACGCTGGCACAGCCAAAGGTTTTGTACCTAACTGCTTGTGGGCCTTCAAATCCGTGAAAACAAGTGATTATCACGAAGAGATGAATTTTGAGAATTTCAAGAAATGGTTCACAAAACTATTAGACAATTTAAACGAGCCCCACTACATTTTAATGGACAACGCCCCATACCACTCTGTGCAAATTAATAAAGCGCCTACCGCGAACAACAATAAAGGCGAAATAATAGAGTGGCTGCAAAACAATGGTGTGGCAGCTAATACTCAAATGCTGAAAAAGGAATTAGTTAGATTGTTGAACCTTCATAAACAGCAAACAAAGAAGAAATATTTCTTGGATGAGATGGCAAAATCAAAAGGGCACACCGTGATTCGGCTACCGCCCTACCACTGCCAATATAATGCAATCGAAATTAAATTAATTAAATTAAAAATTAAAATTCATTTATTGTCAGACCATCGATCCATAGTGTTAGTAACAATTTAACTTAAGAACTAATGTTAGTAATAAATACAAATGAATAACAACACTCCACTATCTGTGGCACGTGTGGAGTGTCATCCAGTGTTGTAACAAGGGGGAGTCCCATCTATCCTTAAACACACTCAGGAGACCGTTGGAGCTGCGGCGGAGTCGTGCCAAGGCAGAGGCCGAACGCTTTCTAATAATAGCATAGAAATCGTCTGTGCGGGCCTCTGCAAACATTCCTGATGCACTGCATCTCCGAGACAGCCCCAACAGCATCCTGAATGCGTTATTATACTGAATGCGCAGGTCGTTATATGCCCGTAGAGTGTAACACATCCACAAGCTGCACGTGTAGAAGGACGTGCAGAAGGCTTTAAAGAGAGTCACTTTGACTGTGTTCGAACAACGTGCAAACCTCCGGACAACCATGTTACACCTGATAGCCATCGACCTACGCTCCCTTTCAACGTCTAAATCATCCCTGAGCCCGTCCGTGACCCAGTGGCCCAAGTACTTGAAAGACTTTACCCAGTTCAATCTAACTCCACCAAGCAAGACCTCCGGCACATCTGTATGCTTTAGTGGACCTGACCTAAACATAAGGAGCTCACTTTTCTTTACATTATACTTGAGCCCATGAGAAACAGCATATGCTTCACACAAGGCTATTAGCTTCCTGAGGCCGCCAATCGATGGACTCAGCAGCGCCATGTCGTCAGCATAACTCACATTATTCATGCTAACCCCATCAATGTGACAACCGACACGTGCGCTGCTGAGCTCACCGATCAAACGGTTTATGTATAAGTTGAACAGACGGGGGGAGCTTAGCCCTCCCTGCCTCACTCCACACTCCAACCCATACACATCAGACCGGGCCTCAGCCCATCTTACACTATTTTCCTGGTTATTATACCAGTATCGAAACAAAGACACTACATCATCTGGCACCGTTGTATCTGTCCGAAGTTTACTCCACAGTACCTCGTAGGATACCAGATCGAATGCCTTCGACAGATCCAGAAAACAGGCAAATACAGGTGTTTTTCTACTCGTATAATATTGAACAGTTTGCTTGAGACACAGAATTGCACTCTCCGTGGACAAACCTGGCCTGAAACCAAATTGAGCATCATGGAGTTCAATGTGTTCGGCCAGCTGTTTATCAAGCAGACTGTCCAAGACTTTGGCAACTATTGTGGCCAGTGAAATTGGCCTGTAGTTAGAAATGTCGGAGGCATCCCCTGTCTTGTCCTTGATAATAGGAACTACCACAGTGTACATGAGATCCCGTGGCAGGTAGTGATGGTTAAGACACAGATTAAGCAGCAAAGAAAGAACACTGTATAACTGATGCCCTGCATATTTTAGGTGTTCAACACTCAGGTCATCATGGCCCGGCGATTTGCCTTTTGTCATTTTATTTATTGCTGTGGCAATTTGCTTAGCTGTGAATCTTATAGACTCATCACCCCTCATTCCACTCTGAACATCAACCACCTTCTGCTCAGCCCTCAAAGGTGACTCGACCTTAAAGTGTCGAACAAAAAGATTGGCTATACCTTTTGGGTCATTTTGACCCGCAACACTCACAGGAAGGCTCGGCCTCAGATTTAATTTATTTGTGGCTTTCCAAAATTTTGCAAACTGTTTTTTTGAGTGATGATCTGCCAATATATCTAATTTAATTTGTTGTTGATTGTTTTGAACAGATTTTAATTTTGATTTAAAAGTTTTTCTGGAACTACACATTGCCTCAAACAATGCACCACCGGCTGGTGCGCCCTGCCATAGCCAGTTTTTATAGTGCAATCGAGCCTCCCTATGAGCACTGCTTACAAATTTATTCCAGCCAGTGATATATTTGTGTCTTTTGATATTGTCTGCACCAATATAGGTAGATACAGCACCCTCCTGAAGAACTGATATTATGTCAGAGTACAACTTATCAATTTCAATTAAGTGATTAGCATTATTACACATTTTTTGAGAACATTCTAAACATTCTGGTAATTTAATTGCATTTAATTTATTATTACAAAATTCATTGTAGTTTTTGATTTGCTCAGCATTTCTTTCTCCCCATCTAATCTTATTACTAATGAAATTTTGCACAGGTTGTTTTTTATTTATCTTAGTTAGATTGCACTCAAACAAAACAGGATAATGATCTGAAGGATACATCCCATAAGATACAGTCACATTAGCAATTAAATTTTTGGCTGCACTAGATATTAAGCAATGATCTAGCCAGCGCAATGAACCACTGGCTTGACAAACAAATGTATGTGTGTTCTCTGGAAGCAACTCATAGTCAATACAGGACCAAATCTGTTCATTACATACCGAGATAAGTTCAGAAAAGAAGCGCGTTCCCGGATGAGCATTAAAATCACCCATTATCACAACACATTCAACGTTGCAGCTCTCCACCACAGCCACTATTTCACTCAAGCATTCAGTAAATGCAACCAAACTTTCACTCTTGCCATCGTCAAAGGGAGTGTAGACAGAAAACAACAACATGGAACGGTTCTCATATTCCACCTCTATTGCTACTAGACGATCGCTTTTGCACTTCACAATAGACACCGACGAAAATAAAGTCTTTCTCCACAATAGTGCCACTCCTCCATATGGTCTACCTGCTATCACCTTCACAGAGGTATCAATGGCTGACTTTCCAGTGTAGGCAAAACTATCATCCAGGTTCCCCAAGACAGCTAGGTCATGTGGCCATATCCAGGTCTCTTGTAGTGCCACAATATCTGCCTTTTTACATATATCTCTCACACTATCCATAGATCTATGCACACCTTTACAATTGAAACTGGCTAGCGTTATATTATTCATTGTTTACCGGTTTTTTGTTTACAACACGTTCAGATTCGTTAGTCTTTTTAAAGAATATGTATTTTCTGAAACGAATACCCTCCGGCCAAAGACTATCATCCAAAAATGAATCCAGCCTGTGTCTCGAAACAAATACTTTGAAGGCGTTGTAGGGTCTTTCAGTTTTCATGCTGATCCTCTCCATTTCCACCGACACTCCCGTCTTGGTTTTGATGTATTCACGGATGTCTGATTCCGACGTCTGTTTATCCACATTTGAAATAAATAGTGGAACACTTGAATCCGCTGCCTTGAAACTTCCCGTATAAGACGACTGAGCCGTACCCATCTTACCGGCAAAACGATTTCTATGTTTTCTATTCTGTACATAAATCCACTGCTCATCCATTTCTTTATTTATCTTCCATTCACCTTTGCTTACAACCTCCGCCATAGTTTGTTGTTTTTGTTTACTTGGACTGACAGAAGTGTCAGAATTGTCATTCCTGTCAGCGACAGCAACGTTTCTTTCCAACAAAGTTGAGTTCACACGTGAGAGCGAGACGGCACAATTTGTATCCGTATTCGAGGGACAGAGAGAACGATACCGCATCGAGTTGTTCGCTTCAATCACGCTGTGATCAACTGAGCGAGCCTGCACAGCAGACTCGCATCTCGTTTGGATCGGCGACGACGACGGCGACATCTGCACAGGCGAGTGACTCTGACTAGGTGACGTCTCAGAAACATGTGACAAACCTATGGGTCCACTATCTAACATGTACCCTCCTCTTCTCACATTAATATTTGAATGTAGTAACGAAATAGGAGTATTTACTACATTTACATCACTTTTTCGCCTACTATCTAATTCACTTCTCGTCACATAATTAGATTTTATTTCTTTTATTTCTTCACGTAAACATAACAGGTCTTTTAATAACTTCGTAACATCGACATGGTCGAAACAAATCGGTGGCAATTTCTCCAGATTGTAGGCAACAAATATTGGTATTTGATTTGGTTCAGTTGTCTTGAGCACCATTATCATATCATCAATATCCTTTTCCTTTTTCTGCTTCCGTCTTGATATTTGCTTTCTTTTTGTCTTTACAGACGCAAACAACAACTTTTTTGCGATATCAATGTCTTCCTCAGAAAAGGCCGACACACAGATTCTTACTAAACTTTCATTGTCTATTATATCAAGTTTATTTTGAATAAATGCTAGCACTTCGGATATAACTATATTACAGTTTACACATTTAAGGGTATTCACACTATCTGACATTTTGACTATTTAAATCTACAACGATCGCGACCGCTTTTAAGAAATAAATTACAAATTTTATGAAATGATATGGGCGCAGATCAAAGGTGGGTTGATTTGTATTTATTTTAACATGTTTTTATTTAGGTCACTGGTGACTGTCTAGTCGGCTAGTACTATTTAAAGCTATTTTATTTCACTAGCAAATTGCATTTTTATTTTTATCCATGTGCTTATATCAATTACACACTTTTAACGTACAAAATTATGTACTTATAATGTACTTACCCCGATCTCGCTCTTTGACTTTGCATCATTTTCAATCTAAACCATTATTGTTTCAGGTTGTGCAGCCAGGCTTAACACCACTCCACCATTCACAGCTAATAAAATGCTTACGTTGCTACAAGAGGCATGTAGTCAAGTGACTCCGGACAATTGGAGGAAAGTGGTTGAAAAGACGAAAAAGCTATGCTTAGATGATTGGAATCGAGACGTGCGATACGACAATATAGTAGACCAGCCGTTTATCATAAACATAGGAGAAAGCAGCTGCAGTTCGGATTCCGAGTCTGAGACGCAATCGGTGACACCATTGTCAGATTCAGATTAATGTATATTAAAAAATCATAAATAAACCGCTTTTGTTTTATTTGAGTAGGTATATACAATAAATTTGTTAAATCTCCTTTATTTTATTATCGCAAACAACTTAAATGATTATAAATCTGACACTAAGAGCGTAGGTGCTCTATTGATGTATTTTGTACACTCGTTTCCATTTTCGATATTTGTTTATCGATACTTTTCCGCACTAGTCGATATCTTCCAAACGGAGTAACTTTTGCAGGACGTCAACGTAAAGTCTGATTGAGATAATTTCTTGTAAGTGTTAATAATTATTATAATTCCAACGGGATATTATTGTAATTGCATATATCTGCCTAAAATTAATAAATATCATTTTTAGACACCGCCAATTCGATTATAATATAACGGTGACGCTACTACAAGGTTGTGTCGTGGGAATAACTGTCAGTGTCATAGGGATCAAGGTTCGCCGAGCTGATTATAGTATATTGTAAAATACCCAGACTACAGCTAATGTATACTTTTTACTATAACCGATAAGTCATTTTTAATATTTTATGTGGTTATCATGCCCTATCCCTACCTATAAGGCGTCACGTCACACTCGTGCTGTGTCTAAACACGGTGTTGATAGTGACACGGTGTTGAGACACGGCACGTCTGCATCCGCACTAGTAGCACTACTATTAGAACAAAATCAGAGAGAAGTTAACCGTTTGGTGGTATTAAGGGAGCTTTAATAAATGTCGACTTTAATCAGGCGGCTAATCTATGCACCTCTCAAGCCTATCCTGACAAGTTAATTCGATTCTTGAAATCTTCTATGTTAAAGATTCTCGCGTCACTATATTTAATTTTGTCATTGTTGTTTGTGTAGGTGTCTTAGTACGTTTTAAAATAAGTCATAAACTCTTTTGTGTGAAGGCGGCCAGTGGTGAATTAACACCCACATTTCACCAATAACTGTATTCGCTCCCACCTAATAGGTGGTGAGCCTATTGTCGTATATCGTTGCCCACACACACTATAGTTGACTCGAGCCCCGCATCTGAGGCTGAGTCTGGGCTGTATATATCTGTCTGATGTTAAACAGCCCTATCCCTTAGTCGCCTTGTACGACACCGCATGGGAGGAGATGGGGTGGTCCAAATTCTACTCTGCCGGGAACCATCAGATAAAATAAAGATTAGAACTTGTATAAATTTGCATAGAGCTAGAAATATCAATAGGTCTCGTCTTGTAGACCTGTGCATTTCTTTATAAGTGTTGAAAGGTTAAATATACTGTATTCTCGCATTTTTCTCGTTAATTTTTAAGTATTATCGCAAAAGCAGGTTAAATTAAGTTGTAGATTATCGAATTACCTATAAATTTAAATGTTATTTTTCGTTTTTTTTTGCAAATATCACCATTTCAGACATATCACGGTTTAAAAATTAGCAGATGTCATATGTACTATATACAATGTTACTTGTTCCCATAGTTTGATTCAACAAAGCAGAGCCTGAACCGCTCGCTGGTCCCATAAGCTTGAAATTTTGGCTGTAGATGTTTTTTTATGTTGGTAACATTCACTTAGAAAGGATTTTTGGAAATTTTGTTATAAGGGGCTAAAAGAAAGGAAGAACGGAAATGAACTTTTATACAAACTTTCGTTCCTAATTTTACCACCTAAACAACGGAATTTCCAAAAACTCTTGCTTAATGGATGCTAGCACTGTGAAAAATATCTACTGCTAAGTTCATAAAATCAGCGGTTCAGGTTCTCCGTTGATGAATCATACTATGTGGCATGAAATTTCAGACAGATCTGTCAGAAATTATTATTATTATTATTATTATTATTATTTTAATATTATTATAATTATTATTATTTTTATAATTCTGGCTAATAATATAGGTAGTCGAGGTTCTGAGTTAAATCCCGAGTTGGGCTCCATTAATAATGGACGCTATCTTATTATACGAGTGTACACGAAGCAGGTTTAATCAATTTACGCATGTTACGAAATTACAATGTGTAGATTGTGTTTAGCGTGTAGCAGTAGCTACATCATACTGAATGCTACGAAAACGCTACGGCGTTACGAAATGTTGAAAATTATAGTTAAGTTCTTCCTTCAGAGTAAAGTTACACAGAACCAATTTCAAACTTTTTGGTCATGTTCATATATTACATAATGTAGGACATGTCATTGTTTTTTTTAATGATTTGGGATCAGGACACGCGGGTGATGCTGGGTAAGTAAGTACAACAAAACGAGATTTTTGTAATAATATTACTTATCCTGTACCTAAGCCATTAAAAACATCGGTTTTCCATTATTACCATATGTATACGTAATATCTTTTACAAACATCTATTATCGCAGTCGTAAACCAATCTAATGAAAAAACGATCGCGACATTTGCTTTACTAGGGATACATAAACCGAAAGATTCATACCTGACGAATTTTTAAAACGATACCCCAAGCCATTTTCAATCGCATCATCCAATGCTTAAGACTGAAAGTCTATTTTTACCTGATTTGGTTGTTACGTCATTGTAAAAATCAGCGATGGCCACGACATGCGGATTGTCAGTTAGCTTTTGTGCCAAAATCCTTACCGTTTTTGACATTAAGATTCCAAATTTGTTATTCTAGAAGGATCGCTTGGAAATACTCTTAATACAGCAAAGAAATTTACTGAAAACATGTTATATTTTAAGTCACAATTTTGTGTGTAATCGGAATGAAGGCAACACGCGCCATATTAAAGATACACAAAATGTACATGTATCTTATTCACATATGTGTGAATCTCATCATCTCATGTTTGTCTCATCAATCCTCAGTAGAAAGATGTAATTCTGAAAATTCCTATTTCTCTATTACAGTTTTGTATATATTGTATAGTTAGTATAGATCATATATGTTATCGTTAGATATTTTGTCTATATTAAATGATGACATATTTTATGTACATAAACTGAATGGAATTCAGAATATCCTGGAACTCCTAACTTTATCAATTATAAAAATTTGAGTTTGTTATAATGTGATTATAGTTTTCTACTTATAGCAGAGCTATTCATAAAATTATTTTTTTTATAATAAAAATAACAGAATTTAGATGCTTCAAACAAGGTACTAACACAGTAATGAATGTTTATTCTAGTACTCCGCGAGGAAATGGCAAAAAGTAATTTATTTGCAGTATTATTATGAACAGTTGCAAATAAAACTTATATTCTTGAACTTTGGTCTCAGTAGGAGTAAGATCGCAGTCAACTATGAGGAAGTACTTGAAAATGGTTTTGATTGACAGACAATATAATTATTTAGTATTTTGTGTGTGTGTCTAATAAACGTATTTCCTTTCTTTCTTTCTTTCTTTCTTTCTTTCTTTCTTTCTTTCTTTCTTTCTTTCTTTCTTTCTTTCTTTCTTTCTTTCTTTCTTTCTTTCTTTCTTTCTTTCTTTCTTTCTTTCTTTCTATAGCTAATTTTATAATTGCAAAAATGAATCTCGCAAACAAATAATTTTTCATACATAATTAATTGTTCCTGTGAGGAAGGATGAAACTAAATGAATATTATAGTTTCTACCGACGCACACTAGTAGTGTAGAGTAGACGCAAACTATTTTTACCCGCACACATACCAGGCTATCATAACCACGATGGAAATCACCTGAAACTTGTTCATACACAGGATCTAGTGTAGTAGTGTCCCCCTTCCATTCGTAGGCGTGGTCTGGGGTGGCACAGTGGGGTTCTGAATACTAGAAACTACAGCTAAGCAATGCTCTCCTAGTACGTACTGTTATGGAAATAATCATCATTCTGTACTCAAAGCAATTTATTGTAAGAAGTGGGAATTGCTGAAGATAAAACAATATGAGGTATTAAATAATAATAATAATACTTGAAACTTTTGCTTTAATGTTATGCATGAGGACTGATACGCATTGGATGTAATATGTAAAAAATAATCAATTAATAAATATTTCGACTTTTATATTATTTTTGCCGAAATAACTTATAGACATTATCACTTTCTTGTTACACATTTTTTTAAATTTATTTAAATAGTTATTTTATCATAGAATCACGCATAAAACCCGTATAATTTTATCTTGGGTGTGAGTGTACATTAATTCTAATTTAAATAAACAACAAAAACATATATAAGTTTCGCCGGTGACAAGTAATAATAAGTGCAGAATAGGTAGGGTCTTTCTAGCGAAATATTTTTATCATTTATGTATCAAATGTATTATTTCAAAAAGTACGATTGAGTTGAATTGTACGCGGAAGGTTGAGGCAGTCTGTCGCAACTACGTACAAAAAAAACGTACTATGAAACGGGGGAGAATTTTAATGGCGACTATATTTGTCTCACTCAACTTCCTAATCTGTCTCGCTCGTTCCTTAATTAAATGTCATCTGTCTGACATGTATCTGTCACTTTGTATTTTGAATATCTAATCGTTATTTTCAATGTTTTTCTTTAAATGTTATTGGTGAAATAATTGTGATAATAACTGAATTTTATTATAAATTCTTTAAGGACGTTCTCTAGGAAAGACTGTTTTATACATTGTTTATTAAAATGAAGTATAGAAAGTGTGAAATATGTGGTTTAAAATCTGGAAGAAAGGACGGCAAAAAACGGTTTTTCATGGCTAGATTTCCTATGGATGAGCTTCGGTGAGTAGTATGTTATTCAAATTGTCAATGTTTTGTAGATTTTATGGGATAAAAACAATGAAAATTATAATTGTAAACAATAACCTGTAGGAAAATAGTGTGGTAGAAGTATTTTCATAATTGTATATCGATGTTTTATTTTTAGGTGTAAGGAATGGGTGAAGAGAACAGGCAACGAGGATCATGCTTATATACCCATTGAGAAACTCCATGAGCTAAAATTTGTTTGCGGAAAACATTTTACTAACAAATTAAATATTTTTAAAATAATGTTTTTCAATAAATAAATAGTTTTATGAACTTATCATTTTAAAAGCCCAAATGAGCTTATATTCTGTTTTTGTAATTAAATGTACTGCCTCCGCGAATTTAATCGCTTATTAATTTTCAACATATAACTTGTATGACGCAGTACTTTAGTTCAAAAATGGAGTATAGCGTCTGTGAAAATATAAAATTATATTTTAAAAATCAGACACCACTATTTATCGATATCGGCTAATTTTGTTGATATCGATAAATCAAATAATATTAAGGGCACATCTCTATTTTTCCCTTATGTTGGCAACTCTGTACCTATCTGTTACAGTTGTTAGGTTGGCTACGTTCAGTTAGCCCTGATTTGACATTTCGTAAGATTATTTTGCACTATGGAAGTCCCGTCTCTTCTTACGTAGTATTGTATTCTCTTTGGGTTGAGGGTCATTGCTCTAGCAATATTTTGATATTGAGGATTGTACCTATACGATTGCTAGCCGGTAGTTACAATTTGTTAATACTTATATCATAATTACAGCTGACTTTAAATAAAGTCACTGTTAGGATAATTGACAGATTGCCAAAAAAATTACTGCGAAATTACAGGAATATTGACGTAGAACACGCAAACATTACTCCAACAGGGCATATAAAAACTGCCAACGGAGATCCTGCCGCAAGAAAGACGTCCTGCAGTGGGAGCGTTACGCACGTAACTTGGCACGTAACCAGGACTTGGCGCGGCGCGTCGAGTACCAGGGACGCATAAACCGCAAGAGTCGTGTAAAATCATTGTGATCGTACATTTCACCTGTATTCTTTTATTTTCTTTAAGCATTTTTACAAAACGCCCGAAACGTAGCTTGCTGTTCACAAAATAGATATTATGACTATGAATTTTAAAGAGCTGGTCATGTTTGTTTACATCATAGAAAGTATTGAAACTGTACATTTATGTATCTGAGTAAAATGGTGAGGACTTATACAAATAAACTATTCAATTTAAAATCTTTTTGGTCAGTTTGAAAATATTTCATTTGATAGCGAACTGATAAATTAATTATGAACTTTAGTCATTTGGTTTTATTATTGAATCTAGGCTACCTAAAAAATTTCTAATTACTTATGAACCAGGTATGGGCGAACATAACTTTGAATGGAGTTTGCGGTCAGGAGCATCCTTTTGGTCTTGCGAGAATAACCGTACCGGTCGTAACCGGTTATAAATCACAATGTACATTGTAAACATAACGCGTGGCATCGCGATTATCGAGGTCATGTTAATAGTGATCAGAATCAGGACGAAATCTATCAATAATGTCATTCTCCAGCCTCTGCCATCTCCACACTGACATTACTGAATAGTCACAGATGACGCTGCGATAAATTCTTACAATGAATTTATTTTTAAAGTTTTTGAAAATAAAAAGGCATTGCGAAGATGAAATTGTCAAATTCATAGTCAAAAAATTTAACCTCACAAGCTGATAATGAAATGGAACATACTCGTATATTTAAGATATAGATTATTTTATCATTTTCTAACATATATTGGAAGCATAAATGAACAATACGAAACCGTGGTACTTTTAATGTTGTCACATTTTTAAAATACTTTGCTATTTTGTTACATCATAAGTTTAAACTACCATTATTCTAAATAACCAAGTAAATAAGGGATCAGTTGAAAAATAAAGTTTTGGTTATAGCGTCCACTTGAGCCCTATAGTAGCGCAGTACTGAAAGATTCCTGGAATATTCTATTTGTAAACACATCATGTATGCAAAAGACTGTTATGATACTATGATTATTTACGTAAAGGATTCCTAATGAGAATTCAATCATATTTGAAATGAAATAGAATCATGATTAAGATTATGGATTTTGATTATAATTGAAGCGTCATATATAGTTACACCACATATATTTATACATTTATGTGAATTTGATATAAATTCTATAAAAAACATAAGAGCTCAAAAGTCCAGAAGCACTCACATATCTATGTGAGAGCTTTTGGATCCAATCATGATTACAGTATAGGTGCTTTTAAACTATGCAAGAGTACTTTTCCTTTCAAGATAATGGAAATTTGTAATTATTCTGTTATTATTTTACTAATATTATTTATTGAGTGTAACTTCGTGGATAATATATACACTTGACATCCCATTGTGATTCGTAATTTATTACAATATTTATTTAAGTGATAGCTTTTTATATTTAGATTCGTTTGACATTGTGTATATAATATTTAATATGTATCAAAATGTTTGCATGCCATTTTTTTTTAAATACGCTAAGCTATCTAGCAACAAGTTGTTATAAATGCATACCTACCACTGAATGTATAATGTACCGTATTTCGTGCGAATAAATCATTATCTTCAGTATCAAAATAAACGAGATATTTACCATGTTTCATTAAGTTTTAATTGCGAGTGACAGTTTATTTCTATTTTATATTCTGTTTGGGTCTCGCACAATGTAGGGCAAATTAGTTAATAAAATACTTGTAATAATGTATCCATCATGCATTGTGTGTGGCCCGCAAATACAATATTTTCTTTCTTTATTTATTTATTTATTTTGATACTGATGTGAGTGACCATGATAGTTTGAATACCTAAATCATTATCTTTATTATTATTCTTATTTATCATTTCATTTCATTGTATTGATTTAGAAATGTCGCTCCACTACAGACGTAGCACAATTTCGTAGCTGCTAGCTACGGTGTTTCGTAGCCCCTGGATATGGAAATTTCGCTACAATATATATCACAAAGTGACATATATCACAATTTTTCAGCTTTTGAAAAGGTATTTATTTATTTTAATTTTATAACAAATCAATACTACATCACTAAATTTGTTTCCTCATATGTCATACCAATTGTGATTATAAAAAACTATTTCTCGAAGCTTCAAATGCATGATGTTTGAGAACACATCAATTTGAGTTCACCTTGCCTGATGGTAAAATAAGGCTAAATTACAATGGAAACTTGAAGGGATCGTCAGATTATATTCACTCTACGCTTAAATCCTTGCTGTAGTTTACTAATAATTTGATGCCAATTTTAATAAGTAGCCAGACCGAAATGGCGCATGTCTGTTCGTGGAGCGTTCGAATCAATAAGTGAAATAGCGCGGCCACGCGACCAGGAGATCAACAAGTGCGGAGAGCTACTCACTACTACTATTTTGTTTACGTAGTAGCACGTGGTTCCCATCCCACGTAGCTCCTATCGCACGTAGCTCTCATTCATATTGCTATTTTTAAGTTTTTGTAGTAAGATGAGTGACAGTTCTTAGGTACCTAGGTGTAGTATACAAATCATTGTGATTTTTAAGTTCTCACGGTTTTAAAAATTATTTGAATGCTTTATAATATTCATAATAATTTAATCGGATCAGGCGTGAATCGAACCCGTCCCTACAAGATTTATATATGAAGGAAAATTTGGATAACTTCAGGTGAGGTTCTGTGGCTCACAGACACAGACGTTATGCTCTCACTAGAGAGCATAACAACATGTTCATAGTCGCGTTAGTACCAGCATGAAAATACTAAGCGACTATGAATGCATCCCGTAGTTAGGGCATCCTATAATATCGTTGTAGCGTAGATCGTATGACTAGGATTACAAAATATGAAAATATACCGGCCTTTTAAGAATCTTTGCTTCTCCAGATAATTGCATAGTTTACCATTTTTTTAATGGCTCAGTGCTATTAGCAACAATTCGGTTTTTTTATCATATATAGAACACGTCAATTAAACTTCGCCTTGCCTGATGGTAAGCTGAAGGCAAAGTCTCAGAAAAGAGGGTCACTATTACTTACACATACCGTGTGACAATGGTGACATTCAGCTTGACGGACTCATCATATGCCTTTTTTGCTTTTGCATGATGCTTTTCACGCTCCGCTTAAAGGACCCGGAACTGTAGGAAGCAGGAAACACGTGATCTGGTAATGAATTCCAGGCCTTAATGGTGCGACAGAGGAAAGAGTCTCCGAACCGCTTGGTTCTTGATCGGATGTTCTGCACCGTGTGCGGGTGACACCCTAGACCTGCACGTGTTGTCCTATGTAGGAAAGGGGAGGGTGGGACTAATTGGAGGAGCTCATCAGAACACTCACCATGGTACAGACGGTAAAATACAGCCATGGACGCAACATTTCTACGCATCTGTAAAGGTTCTAGGGTGTTCGTGACCTCGGGATTCCCAATCATGCGGATCGCATTTCGCTGCAACCTGTCGAGAGCATCTAGTAAGTACTTTGCTGAACCATCCCAGAGATGCGAGCAGTATTCCACACAGGAGCGAATTTGTGTCTTGTATAGAAGACACCGCTGCTCTGACGTGAAAAATCGTTTCACTCTGTTCAGGACTCCGAGTTTTCATGAGGCTGTTGATGATACTTTCGATGTAATTTTTGTTGTTGAGGTTGCAGCGAACATCCATACCTAGGATATTGAGATTGTCCTGCAATGGCAGTGGCGTGCTCTGAAGAGTGGAAAGGGGAAGAAAAGAAGATACTTTTGCTGTAAACGCACATGCCTGCGTCTTCTTGGCATTGAACTCAACCAGGTTCTCAGAGCCCCATTGAGAAGTGTAATGTTCTTACGTTGTTGTTAATCTTATGTTGTTGTTAATGTGAGGTTCTTGACTCCTACATAACTTGAGCTACAGGGAAATGATTGGGTTTGGTTACGGCTGGGTCGGATCCTTGTGCTTGCTCAGTGAAATTCGTTGGGCAAGGCATGTGGTGGGTTAGGCTGATGGCGGAATCCAATCTGTTGTTCTAGATTCAAAGAATAAAACATGTGAAATTTCTAAAATGTGTAAACGTAATCATGTGTACAATTTATTGTGGGAGAAAATAAAAGAATCATTAAATGTGACAGCACTTACGCGGATATACTGCTGCAGCATTGAGGCAGCAGCAGAACAAATACCAGAAATAAGTATTAATAAATAATAAATTAATAAGTATGATGTGTGAATGTACCGAATCATAACTGGCAACGTCCTTAGTTTCGGTCATTGTATACCAAGAGTTCATAAATGACCTAGAGGTAGAAGTTTCCACTCGATGCTAGCACACATATAACGATATATTCGCACTCTACACACACACAGACTTGCTTCCGTTACTTTCTAATTTTCCACTGTCTCTTTCCGATACCTATGAATGGGTGGAGCGTAATGACAGCAGCTACTAGCTGTATTTATCTATTGCTATATCTGATAGCATAAATAGTAACACGAAAACAAGAGCGGCTATAGCCCTCTCTCTCTCTCTCTCTCACGTATGGACACAACAATAAGAGACAGTGTAACCTCTCTGTATTGTATGATATCCTAGTCATCCGAGGACACGAAGTATAGTTATTGCTTCACTTGATGGCACGTCGATTATGTCAGTTAAGGTCAAGGTCATTTTTGATATGTTTTTCGAAAAGTGGTAGAATTATTTTATATTGTTATTCAATATAATTGTTCCTGAAACCTTTTTATTTCAGACTGTCAATTGCCTGCAATCCACTGGATAGTGGTCTCCAACGCAACAGCCTCTTCATATGTTTTTCAAGAATTGCTTGAATAACTTGAGGTCGTGAGAAGGGAAAAACGATGTTGCAAGCTCAGCATTATGCATCACCCCGCATATCCGACCATATAACGGTCTTCTGCATTCATTTTTATTGTAAGATTGGTTGTTTAGGTTCTACAATCCCTCCAGAGATGGGCCCGACTGGTATTAACTGCAACCACTTTTATAGGAGCTCACACGCTGACGGGATAAATATTGTTAATAAACAGAATCGTGTAATTTTAGGATAACAGTAGAAACTAATACTCTTGAACTTTCATTTGGCTTTCGTATGAATAAAATTACGGTCAGCTTTCAGTAACTTCTTGATATTCAATTTCAATTTTTTTTTAAAAATTAAAAGAAAAAAAAAAAAATTTAAACGACAGATTCATATACAATCTATTAATTTCAAAAATATAACTTTAACAAAAATCATTAACAGACTTCAACAAACAAAATAGAGGCTCTGACAAGCAAACAATAAATGAATTTACATATTTACAGATATGTTGAGAGTCGGGGCCTACTTTGCTTGCTGTGCAGGCGTTTTGTAATTTTGAAGGTTATGCAAGATTTCGCCTACATCTCAGCATCAGATCCGGATTCCTTGCCTATGGGACCACTTTGAAAGGAGAGCAGCTATCGAACGCCGTAAGAAAAATAAAAGTCTGTTCATAATTGTCTTTGATATCGGCTAACTAATATACATGTTGAGACTTGAATTGAGGGTTTCCACTCACACACTCTTAGATTTCTATAGGACCTCAGCATCAGATCCGGAATATATGAGACATTGCATACGGGACCACTTTTTAAGCACCTAAAAAATATGACATAAAAATGAGAAGAATTTTTGAACTCAATTAAAAACGTTTCACGAAATAAATAATTATGTACAGTGCATAATTTGGATCCAAGATCATTCCTGTGAGAAAATATTAGAGTTTCCACCGTTGCGCACTAGTAGTGTAGAGTAGACGCAAACTATTTTTACCCGCACATATACCAGGCTATCATACCCACGAAGGAAATCATCTGTATCTTTCATACACAGAAACTAGTCTTACGAAGTGTCCCCCTCGCCTGATAGTAAGCTAAAGGCGAAGTCATTTTATAGTAAAAGCAATGTTACAGTCATGAGATTAGGTCTATTATTGTACGCCAATAAACGGAGCATTAACTACAGAGATTCGAGCAACAATTTACTGGCCGAAACTATTTTTCTCATTTCTAATAGAAATTAGAAAAATGTGCAAAATGTGGGTGCTAGCACCTCTGGGATATAGGCGGATATATAATAGTTTATAATACAAAGTAGTTACGTTAATTAGTGACGGGTAGTACGGCATTCCATACAAACCCCAGTGGTTTATGGTTTGCTATTATTGTTACCATTGTACTTGATCATCTAGACTCTTTGGTTTACTCCTGTTCAATAAAACTACATCTGTTCGTCGATGACTCACCGCGCTCTGGTGCACTCATTGATCACGCCTCAAGGGGACTATCTCCTGATGCACACTACTTCATTTGTTGCACACCATCTCCAAATACATCTAGCTAGCGTAGGTAGATTAAGCTTCCACAATTAGTCTCTATCAGATTTATGAAGTCCTAGTAGCGGCACCGGCTAACGTTGTGCCCGGGCATCGTAAGCTGCGGTCATTCACCCCGATGCACAGCTGTTGCACCGCCGCCCTCGGTAAGATAATAAGGTTCGGTTAAGGTCAGCAGCGCGAGTGTGACGCGTTAGGTGGGCCGTGTGCTTGTCTGCCACCTAAATTGTATAAGAAAAAATATAGTACGTAGAATAAATTATTATTTTAATTACTGCAAAGACAATTTAAATGTATTTGTGTTGTTATTAAAGAAAATACTTTAACTTTACCTATGGGTGTCGAAGGCAAGGTTTCAAAAATTACTGTAATGATTTTCGAAACGAAAGTTATTTTAAAATTTGTGACATGTATTATATGTGTCAATGTTTTATATAAAGGACACGTCAATAAGACTTCACCTCACCTGATGGTAAACTGAAGGCAAAGTCTCAGGCAAGAAAGTGACCATTACATACACCATATTACAACGGTGTCACAGTCTCAGCTTGACTACCACATCAGATGCCTCTTCACGTCCCGTTTAAAGGACTTGGGACTGTAGGAAGGAGGAAAACGTGAGTTGGTACAGTATTTCAAGTTTTTAATGGCGCGGTAATGGAAAGAGTTATGGCTAGGGTGAAGTAACAAGACTTTTTGACTTCTTGGATTGAAAATAACGTCGTGAACTTATTTCGTACACTGTGTACCTCTCTGCCTACCCCTATGGGAGACAGGCGTGATTTTATGTATGTATGTATGTATGTATGTACACATTGTACCTATTATTCAATTTTTGTTTATGTGTAAACCAAAAAGTATTTTACGAAAAAACTGAAATTACTAAAATAAAAGCCTCTCCATAGGGAAAAGAATACTTTTCACTTTGACTCGAAACCACAGCTGACAAATAATGAAAAATACGAATAAAAAGAGTACAATAAATGTGAAGAAAAAAATAATAATATATATTTACAAGGCATGTTTATGTTAAATAGATAAGTATAAAATATAAAATAAATATTCTTAAAAATAAATATTAGATATAAACTCGTGTATATTATGTAAATATTATTAATGAAATAAAAATAAATGTTAAGAATATTTTTTAGATATCGTGATACAAAAAAATAGGTTAGTTTTATTATCTCAGATCCAAAGTAAGTACACGGCGTCACTATTCTGAAGGCGGCATCCGCAGTCCGATATCCGCGAACGGGAAACAGCCGCAACAGTACCAGGAGAGCAGAACGTACGAAGATGTTACCTTCGTTAAGATACGACGGCAAAAATAGCTGACATGACTACAAAATTATGCCACAGAAAATAAAATTATGAACACTCAAACCCGTGGAGATCAATTTTTAAATAAGTAAGACTATTTAGGTAGGCTAATATTTATATTCTGCAGGCCGTTAATAGGTTTTCTAAATAAAATAGCAAGAAGCTTAATTTTGTACGGGCTCCCGTGGTTGAAGTAAATGTTGAAGCTTAGTTCTGTGGCAGCGATGCTAACTCTTAGGTTTTCTAACAGATGGCGATAGTATCATCATCCTCCTGCCCTTATCCCTAGATTATTTGGGGTCGGCGCAACATGTGTTCTTTTTCCATTCATCTCTAGTTGCAGTCATTTCAAACTCACTCCCTTCTTAACCATGTCATCTTTCACACAGTCCATCCACCGCATTTTGGGCCTCCCACTCCCCTTGTAGCCATCCACTTACATAGTTAGTACCTTCCTTACGACATTATTTTCATCCCTACGCATTACATGCCCGAACCAGGACAAACGATTTCCTCGTAGCTTTTCTATGATTGGTGCTACTCTCAAACTTCCTCTAATATATTCATTCCTAATCTTATCCATTCTTGTCACACCACACATCCATCTTAACATTCGCATCTCGGCTACATGCAACCGTCTTTCATCCGTCACCTTTACTGGCCAACTCTCCGATCCATACAGGACGGCAGGCCGGATCATGCTCTTATAAATTTTGCCCTTCAATCGAAGGGGCATTCGCGAGTCACATGTAGTTGCTGTAACCTGCCGCCATTTCATCCAACCAACGTTAATCCGGTGCTTTACGGCTCGATCTAATTCTCCATCGCTTTGCAGTAGTGAACCGAGGTACCTAAAATCGGAGCAGATTGGTATAGGAGCACCATCAAGCGCTATGACTGTGGGGCTAGAGAGACCGCCGAAATCGCAGAACATGTATTCTGTTTTGGTTCTGCTAATTTTCAGGCCAACATTCTCTAGCCTTTGTTGCCACTTCACCAATCTACTCTGGACATCGGTTCCATCCTCACCAACAAGGACAATGTCGTCGGCAAAAAGCATACACCAGGGTGCCTCATCCTGTATATCCGATGTCAGAACATCCATTACTAACAGGAAGAGGTACGGGCTTAAAGCCGACCCTTGGTGTAAGCCAACAGCCACACTAAACTCATCGGTGTTACCCGCGGCCGACCGGACATGCGTATGAGATTGCCGGTACATAGCACGGATTAACTCTACATACTTCACTGGCACACCTTTCTCCTTCAGGGCCCACCACAAGACCTTTCGTGGTACTTTATCGTACGCCTTTTCAAGGTCCACAAACACCATGTGCAGGTTTTTATGGGCACGTCTATATTTTTCACATAGTTGGCGTAATGCGAATACGGCATCTGTGGTACCCCACCCTGGCATAAAACCGAACTGGTTTTGGGTGATCTCACTCTCCTCTCGCAGGCGTTTCTCTATTACTTTCTCCCACACTTTCATACTATGTGACATGAGCTTTATGCCTCGGTAGCTATTGCAGTCCTGTACATCACCTTTGTTTTTGAAAATGGGCACTAGTTCACTACTGCACCATTCGCTAGGGATCACCACTTCCTGCAACAACTTATTGAAGAATAAAGTCAGCCACCGACATCCATCTTCTCCCAATAACTTCCATATTTCCACTGGTATCTCATCTGGCCCTACAGCTTTGCCATTTTTCATACTTTTTACCGCTCTTCTTACTTCATCCACACCGATTTCTTTTACCAAACCAACATTCCCAGACTTATCTTCTAGCACTCCATTCCATACATTTTCTTCATTCAATAGTTTCTCAAAATATGTCTTCCATCGCTTTTTTACATCATCCTCTTGCAACAAAATTTGTCCTCGTTCGTCTTTTATACATTTAACATGTTTAATATCTTTCGTACTTTTTTCTCTCATCTTTGCCATTCGAAAGAGTTCCTTTTGGCCGCCCGGTGAGATGGCGATAGTAGTACCTACAATAATTTTCACATAGTATCTATATTGTCCGATTCTTTGATTAATAAATTAACCAACCATTGCTCAAGGTTACATCCACGCGGACGCCTATTATTGCGGTTATTTTCGTTCTGTACGAAATAAAAAGTACGTTATCTTTTATGCCGTAATAGTAGCCGGTAACGCATAAAATAAATGGCAAAATTGAACATGGTATAACGGAGTTTTTCATCAATTATTCTGTAGACTATTAAAATAAAACCTAAAATCTTAAACGTCTATATATATCCCCGAAGGGGTAGGCAGAGGTGTTAGCACCCACATTTCGCCAGTTTATGTTTAGGTCCCAATATAATAGGTGGCGAGCCTATTGCCATTAACCGGGCACTTATAAACCTGCGATAAATACACACATAACTTCGAAAAGCATCGAAAAGTCATTGGTGTGTGCCATGGTAAAACCTGGGATCGAACCCGAGACCTCGTCTCAGCAGTCCATTATCCATACCACTAGGCTACCGCGGATAATACAAAGAGCCGGATATGAGTCAATTATGCTATAATGTGAAAGAGACAGTGTGATAGATAGCATATCTCGTAGTAGAACGTCACGTATGCATTTGTATTAATTATTCTAGTGCGCACGCGTGTGTTTCATTCATAACGATGAAGGGAGAAGCCCCGCAAATATCTCTCCAATCTCTACGTGCCTGGTATTTGATGTGAAAATGCGGGGGTGGATATAAATAATATCCAAACACAACTTTAGTGGTAAAACCAAATATTGGCAATTCCTGAATTAAGAATATTAAGAAGATTCTCTCTCAACGTCTATTAGAGCATATTTTGACTTAGCAAAATTAAATCTATGATAAACCAGTAATTTTTCAAAGAAATAATAATAATAGTTATCTCAATGTCAGTGGTCATGAAAATCATTTGAGATGGTACAGTTACAACTGGAAAGAGAAGTCTAGACTAAAGGTGAACACTCTGACAAAATCGCTGCTATGTAGATATAGTAGGTAGTAAAAACAGAATCTCCTATTTCCATGCAGACACGGTATACAAACACATTGCTTGCGTCACGTTACGTATACCATCACCAGCCTATCCCGCCTAGAGTATCTATTATCTGAGAACGCGAAACATTTAGGTATACTAACGCCTAGATGTGTCTCTTAAGCATTTGAGACAATAGAGAGATGAGGCAAGAGGCACACTACACATTTGGCATCAATACGCGTATGTACTGGTCCGCGTGAACTTCGGTAGGTTCCTAGAAATTACAATTGCCTTGTAATGTCAAGGAACGACGCCACGTGAGATATGGTATTAATTAGGCTTGCGCGCATGCGTGGATCAGGACATTTCATTCATAGTTTTTCGTAATGTGTTAGAAAAGAAGAGAACGATAAATAAAAGAGAGAGGCAAAGAAAAGACCTCTTATACACTATTACCTGCTTGGTATCTGATTATTAGAAAGCGGGGGTGGATAAGAATGCAGTGAAACTATTACATACCAGTTTTTCAACTAAAAGAGAATTCCTTTCGAATACACAATATTTTTATCCTAATATGCTTTTGCCGAATGAATCGGGCATAACTTTTTGGTAGACATAAAATACGTACCTGAGGTATTTGTGTTGATATAATTTAAATTACATATTACTAATTCTAAAATCTTATTATTCTTATTATATACTAATTCACGTAACAGTTTAGAACATAATAACATGTCTTGATTTGAAATTGATATGCCACTTGAAATTAGTATTAGGCACCTAATTTTAAATTCCTATTACGATTGAATGGGGGGTTGTCGGTGGGGATTATGCGCACGAAAACAAGGTATTACGATTGAATTGCTGAAATACCACGGTCCCTTAAAAACAGTAAGTGCGGAATGGGTATATACATTATTCTATAATTGTTTATCATAATCCAGGCTGAGTCTGGGCTATATATATCTGTCTGATGTTAAACAGCTCTATCTCTTAGTCGCATTGTACGACACCGCATGGAAAGAGATGGGGCGGTCCAAATTCAGCTCTAACAGGAACAACGTGGCTTAAGTGTCACGAAGTCACGATATTTAAATGCCACAGTCAACTTCAGTCGGTGATATGTGATAATTTTTCAATTTCATTCGTGTGGGAAGCGTAGCGAAGTTCGTTCACGAAATACAAACTCCTTAATGATCATACCTCTTTGATCAGCTTCACTGGCAGCTAAATCTCTAAAGTCAAATATATAGACGCGCGGTCCGCATTATTGGGAATCCTGAGGTCACGAACACCCTTGAGCCTTTGCAGAAGAGTAGAGATGTTGCTTCCTTGGCTGTATTTTACCGTCTCTACTATGGTGAGTGAGCTGATGAGCTCTTCCAACCTACACAGGACAACACGTGCAGGGCTTAGATGTCACCCTCGCACTGTGCAGAATATACGAGCAAGAACCAAGCGGTTCGAAGACTTTTTTCTTTTCCGCACCACTAAGATTTGAGCTTGCATATAATTGCATAAAACTAAAAATTGGTAGTGATCATAAATACATCATTGCCTACTACCCGCGATCGCTCTCTTGGAACTTACTACAAGACGATTCTTTTATTTCAATTACATAAATGTCAAGTATTGAAAGAATGACACAAAAAGAAAGTATCACATGATATTTTGCTCTCGTAAAAACCTACACGCGATTGCTCTCTTGGAACTTACTCGAAGACGATTCTTTTATTTCAATTACATAAATGTCAAGTATTAAAAGAACTACACAAAAAGAAAGTAACAAAAGATTTTTTTAAACCAGTACTTGATTTTAGGACCGTTGCTGATGAGGCCAGAAAACTTAATTGAGTAACATACTATATCAAGTAGTACTTTAATCAAGTCTATAAGGTTAACAGAGGTAACAGAGGTAACAGGTGAAATTGAAAACAAGCCACCCTTACGTTTACGAACGTTCACTCAACTCCTATACATGTACCTTCTTTAGGCTTATGCGCCCCTAGTACTGCGAGCGACGAAATAACCTGGAATGCAAATTTTGTGTACACGATGCGGTACAGCGCCATCTATCGATCGCATGAAAAATTTATCTCGCAAAAATTCTTTTCTTCTTGAAACTTTAACTTACATGAATAAACCGAAAACAGTAAAATATGAAATTTTAAAACCGAATATGCGAGTGAACTCACAGCGTAAAAATTATTATATACAAAAAACCGTATCCTGCTAACAGCAAATCTGGCATGTCTCTGTCTGTACCTGTACACTCTGTTATGCAGGCTTATTACCTCCAAGCATCTTTGAGAAAAGATCTCCATATACAGACAGATGGAAAATGCAGTGATCCTTTAAGGCTTCCGGTGGTTCTTTTTAAGATACGGTAAACCAGTAAAACCTACAGAAATATCCTTTATAGCATACATATTAAACTTTATGTACAGCCATACAGCACTCTCAAAATAGATACCAGACAGATACGCCATCTTTTAGAAGTAGCACATAACTGATCGCTCCCATAAAACCTTCCGCTCAACAATCAGTAACATCACTTTTCCACCCAAGATAACACACATCATATTTCAAGAGGGCAGCACTTCTGCAAACTACCCTCTCCCCACACCCCTATGTATTATTGAAGCGCATGCAAAGTACGCGGCACTTACCTACCATTATTCTTCTTAAAAACATCAAAATCATGACATAAAACATGAAATAAAGTAACTTTATCTATCTAATACTTGATAAGCATTTCATTGTAATTTACTTTCACTAAGAAATATGAATATTTTGTGTCATAAATCATTTGAAATGTACGAATTAAGTATACAAGTCACATTTATCTGTTGCTTATATTGATTGTTGCACGAAACATAATAGTTAAAGCTCCATTCATATACGTACAATAATAGACTTAACGTTATAGCAATATGGTCGATTATATATCGAGGTGGAAACTTTAGTTGATACTTCCTAGATATTGCAAAATTTGTGATTTAAGCTCCTCTTTGCTATATCTCCCTGGTACTGGAAGTGAACACCCGATCGTAGTATGTCTCGTTATGTAGAGAACGTTCACCTAACCGTCGAACATCGATGTAACACAGAACTGTTAAGCTTTTTATGTGACCCTCTACATCAGGCCGTTTAGGGCGTAAACGTCTGATTACGATTTAACCTTGAGACAACCCTGAGTCAGTCGTCCAGTATGATTATGTGAATTGTAAATCCTCTTGAGCCAAGTTTGATCAGCACAAACTGTAAGATTTTTAAAATCTAAATATGGCTCATACTTCTCCAGAGGATAATTACGGAAATAGATGAATATTAGATAATATTAGATATTGAAAAGCATCTTCTATCTTAATAATAAAGAAGTAAACACATAAGCTCACGTATATTTACTTCTGGGGTAGACAGAGACATCTGCTCCTGTAGAGACATACTTCACGAGTTTAGTATATTGTCATACCTACCCTAAATAAGTACTTCAGTTTTACTTAATACTCTTAAAAATTAACTGTGTTGATGTGTTCTACCGCCTATACAATGGTTTGTGCTCAGATGAATTGTGTGACATGATGCCCGTAGCTACATTCTATCATCGCACCTCTCGCCATAGGCAGGGAATTCATCCCCACACATTGCGACCTGAGACGGTGCGCACTGTGCGGTATGAAAGAAACTTCATCCCACGCACACTCATGCTGTGGAATGACCTCCCTGCTGCGGTTTTCCCAAGCACCTACAATATGGGGTTCTTCAAGAGGGGCATCAGAAGGTTTCTTCATGGTCGGCAGCGCGAGTGTGACACCCCTGGTGTTGCATACGTCCATAGGCCACGGTAACCGCTTCCCATCAGGTGGGTCATGTGCTTGTCTGCCAACTAACTGGTATAAAAAAGAAGTTAAGCCTACTGTTAATATTAAATCAAATTCTTTACAACACTTGAACGGGTTATCGTAGCTAACTCGTGTTTGGATTCATTTTGTTCAGCGATTAATTTAACACACAATGCGATTTTCGTATTCATAAAATTCATGTTTGAGCACGAGACATATATATTATAAACATAATTTTTAATGAGGTTTTTTGACAACCATAAGTTACTCAATTCTTAACAAGGTTAAATTCTAAATTTCGAGTGCACAATTCGATTTTATAATCACATAATTTAATTACAGACAAGTCTATGACGCAGCTCAAGGCACACCGTGGCGTTGTTTTAAGTTAAGGTAATAGAAAAACAGCTACTCAACTACCTCGGAAGAGAGAGTACAAATGCTGTGTACAAGTATATGGTCTCTGTCTCAATTCTTTGGTAGTATTATTTTTTGCCAGATGCTTTTTGTGATTTTTATTATGACATTTTGCATAATGATGCCCTTTTTAGAATTGAAGTCACTGGAACGCATTGACATTACAGTGAAGGCCAAAGTGCTCTTTTGTTACCCTAGTAGTATAACATATAACAACACTACATCACATTCTAGGTATTATTTGTGCCTAATATTTTTAATTCTAAATCGAAATTGTTTTAGTTGGAATTTTACACTACACCAAACTGTTGAACTGATATTGCAATCGTGTTTGGACTCTTTCTATTCAGCGCAAAATTTCCAGCACAACACAATCTCTTATTTTATTATTTAATAAGATAAATGACAATGCAAAGTTGCAGCGTAGCCTGTTCGCGCCATCCACACATTAACACTGTCGCTCTCCACAGATCGTAAGATTCCTAAGTTAAGACATATGGGGAACATCGTGTATCCCTCCCACCATCACTACCCTTCTTCCTCCTCCTTATTCATACTTACTCATTCCATCGTCACAAATCTGAACACTTTCTTTTTATACGATACTTCAGGCAACTGTTCAGATTTAATAACAAACCATGACATAAAACATGGCACAAAGGACCAAAGCTTACTGATACATAAAGTATACTTCATAACATTTGATTTTCACTAAGTAATTAGATCATTTTGTATCAGAAAACTATTACAAATTGCAAAAGAAAACTGTGATCTGTAATCCTACTTAAACCTTGAGTCCTAAGTCGCCATTCGCTTGATTACAATATTAGACTTTATTGTCTAGTATTGTAGTTGATTATATTTTGAAGTACTAAGCCTATTTTCTTACTATTGCTGAAATTGCTTTTAATCTTCTTCTTAGCTATGTGTTAAACCTAGTACCTTAACTGCGGTAGTTGATTTAATAACATAAATTAACTAATATTGACAAGAAAAACATTGCAGCAGGGATTTTTATTGATATAAAAAAAGCGTTCGGTGAGTCATGAAAAAATACTAGAGAAGTTATATAACGTCGGTGTTACAATATGTTCGCGTCATTTTTACATGACAGGTGTCAAGTAGTGAAGATAGGCAACTACATAAGTACCACACAAACACTACCTTTTGGTATAGCTCAAGGGTCAAAAATCGGGCCGCTAATGTTCTTAATTTACGTTAATAATAGTAACAAAATTGGATTGACAGGTCACCTCACACTTTATGCTGACGATACATGCCTTTTTTACTTCGGTGGTTGTATACAAAACATAATTACTGACGCTCAAAGGGACCGAGGTATCTTAAATGAATGGCTCAAATATAATTTATTAACGCATCTAAAACTTCTTATATGATTTTTGCAGCTAATAACAAAAAAATACCTCAGCACCCACTCTAACAATTAATAATATGCAACTACGCCGTTTGAACCAAGAAAAATCTAGGGTTGTTGATAGATGATAAATTGAGCTGGAAACCATATATTAACTACGTAAAATTATTATTACAAAAAATATTATTTTAAAAAAAGTAAGCACAATTATATATAGCTCTTTAGTAAAGCCACATCTCGATATTGAATATGGGGTACAGCTGCCGTTACAAATTTAATTTCTTTACAAAGAACTCTAAATAAATAATAAAAGCACTATTACACTATCACTATCGGACTCCGACAAATCAAATATATCACGAAACAAAATGACTAAACATAAAACAACTATACGACCTGCATTTTAGTTAAAAAAAATACAACTAATTTGATCCAAACAAATATACAGTTATCTAAGAGGGAATCAATTCACTTACTAAGAAACAGAGACAATATTCAGTTAATTCGTCCATATACTAACTATGGTAAAAAAACGATATTATTCGATGAAGCACAGCTTTATAATAAACTACAAAACAACATTAAAAATATTGATAATTTGAATGTGAAAGGTAAATTCAAAAACTATGTACAACAAATGTAATCATTTTAAGTAGGCAGAATAGAGTAAAACGTTTATTATAAATTTCTAAATTATTGTAAATCTCATTTTAAGTGAACTTTATATTTTTATGAGAAATAGATAATATAATAATAATAATGAGAAATGTCTTTGAACCTAAACCTAAATCATTCTTGGTTTGTTTCATGTTTTATGTCATGATTTGCCATTTGTACTGAACACACCAAGAAAGTCATTACTGCGCATGTCCGTATCTGACAGGGAGAAGACCGCGAAATACAAAGGAAAATTAGAAACTGATAATGGTGTGGTTTCACGGTATTCATGTTTTTCAGTCTTTTATCTTTGAATGGGAAAATAGAGGGATTAGTCTTACTAATTCTACACAAATATTTTAAGCTAGGTATATTGAATTTTGCTGGTACTTTATATGAATATTAACGTCAGTACTTTCTGTTAATGTTAAAGTTAGTTCACACAACGTCAATAGATGGCGCTTATCGATTTAAATTCAAGCTATCGTTGTTCTCACCTTTGCCTATATTAGAGCTTGGGTCTATGGAGCTCGTCACTTACAACTCAACAATCCAAATAGAAGTGCATTTTTTTAAAACAACTCCCTAGAGTGATCTAGGGATTGTAGAAATAAGAATTATCATGTGCTATCCGTGCGTATGTGCAACGCATATAAGTGCCATATCGTAGCCAGGTACTAAATTTAAGTAAATATTAGTAAGAGAGACAAGACCTACACTAGCAAGAAATACTTGAGGTACAACTGCTGCATGCTTCTTTTCAAAGGTGATAGACACCCATTCGCAAGTAATGTATCAACAACGGGTTCATATTGACTCACATAAAATTCTAAATCCTATTCGTTAGTCTTACTACCAGTGTGTGTTCATAGTAATCACCATCATGCTTCAGTTGCATAATGTTTGAGGACACATCAGTTTGAGTTCACCACGTCTGATGGTAAGCTAAAGGCTAAGTTACAGTGGGCTTAAAGAGCTCATCCAATTCTTACCCACTCCCCGCATAAAGCTTTGCTGTAGTTTGCTAATAATTTAATGAAACCAAGATGGCGCGCATGTCAGTTCGTAGAGTGTACGGATCAATAAGTGAACAAGCGCGGCCACGCGACCAGAAGATCAACAAGTGCGGAGAGCTACTCACTAGTAACTATTTTGTTTACGTAGTAGCACGTGGTCCCCATCCCACTTGGCTCCTATCGCACGTGGCTCTCGTTCATATTGCTATTTTCAAGTTGTAGTAGTAAGATGAGTGACCATTCTTAGGTATTTAGGTGCAATATGCAAATCATTGTGATTTTTAAGTTCTCACGGTTTTAAAAATTATTTGAAATCAATTTTAAAGCATTCAGAATACTAATTATTGAAATCGATGAAGATAGAAAAACATTAATCAGTTCAGGCGTAAATCGAACCCGTCGCTACAAGATGAATATATATGAAGGAAAATTTGGATAACTTCGGGTGAGGTTCCGTGGTTCAGTGGAGAGAGCATAACCTCTGTGAAGGAAAGATCGCGGGTTTGAACCGATTCAAGATTTTCTGTTCTTATCGATGCAGATAATTATTTTATTGACTAGGTGGTGCCCGCGGCTTCACCCGCGTATACATTAGTTATCGTAACTAACTTAATCTATCCGAATCAAATTTTATCAAAATGTTTAGCCCAACATGCCAGGCACCCGGCATTAATGTAATATCGTTGAATTTGGGAAAGACGAATCGTACCTCAACTTGATATGTACCCCTTGTTTAATCAATTAAAACCTACATTTAATTTGATATTCTGATTCTCACTTCTCCCCATTGCAAAAAAAAATCCAGTTAGAATAAATATAGTATATCTTTTACAAGCAGTAGTTTTGTTTCCCGTTTATCGATTAAATACTCCTTATTTAAGGGAAGACCTAGGCGCACATACCTGGACCAAATCGGGGAAGTTTTAGAAAAGGGGCAGGTCAGGAGTACTCTAAACCGACGAGCATGCATGAAGAATGTAATGAGAGTGAATGAAGCGAGAGTAATATGTCAGGATCGTAGCAAATGGAGATCCGTGATCTCTGCCTACCCCTATGGGAGACAGGCGTGATTTTATGTATGTATGTATGTATGTATACTCCTTATTTCACTTTCTGTTAATTTATGTGTTCCTGATAATACTCGGGAGAATTAAAGCATTTGGATCTTTAAAAACATAGTAATTTTTGGTCCCGGTGCTGATATGGACTCACGACATAATTTAAATTAAAAAAAGTGTTTTAAGATCAATTTGAAAATTCCAATAAAAAATTTCATGCTGGGTTTTATCTGTAGACTGATCATCTATTTTCACACTTAAGTTAAGTGTAAAAATGTGATATTTGGAACCACTTTACTTATTGTTACACTAGCGGTCTATTAGTTTGTAATAATTCCATCTACATTCTTGAGATTTGTATGTTTGTACAGTCGAGTTAGAATATTTTACTCAATCAATCAGTCCATCGTAGTCCACTGCTGAACATAGACCTCTCCCAATGTTGGGAGGCTTTGGCTCTACTTTTTCCACGCTAGCAAATTTATTTCCAGGATGAAAGTACGCAAATATTTAAGAATTTATTCGACTGTACACAACGATAGTAACATATCCAGGTGCTGACGGTACCATTCATTAGGCACAAATACGAGAATATTATACTCACAACAATGCAATACACCTCTGTGAATATATCTGTCGGATAAGGCGTACATGGGTTCGATATGGTAACTCAAGTGTTGGCTTACCGATTTGTAGGAACGAGCCGGTGACAGCTGTTTCTGTCAACTCTCACCGTAGGCGTAAAGATCTGGGGACAAAGGAAAATATCTGTTATTGAACAATGGAAATAAGCTGGATAATCCCACATTTCATCGTCATCGTATACGCTCAATACAGCGGAATGATAACCTTTCGTCACTAGACGTGACACCATGTACCTCCAACGGGTAAGGTGTCCATCGTGTATACCCCTCAACGGGAGTATACCACGGAGATGGCCGCCCCACAACTCCAACGAAGGCTATGTATGCACAATTTTGGCCCACAACATGTTCATAGTCGCGTTAGCACGGCGGCATTTCCGCCCAGTTGAGCAGTCCGACTGGGGAAGTACCTCAGTCCTACAGAATACCAAGGTTATAATAATTTCGTGTTATGTTCCCAACGGTGAGTATGGTAGCCAGAGCTCACTGGAGAATTTGTGCTGTCAGTGGGATGACTAAAGACTTGTCCTGCTTTGTCCTCTACACTGACAGAACAGAAACTCTGTGTTTACAGGTCGGCAGCGTGAGTGTGGCTTTTCTGGTGTTACACACGTCTATAGGCCACGGTAACCAATTTCCATCAGGTGGACCGTGCGCTTGTCTGCCACCTAAGTGGTATAAAAACCAGCATGATAATACTAAGCGACTATGAATGCATCCCGCAGTTAGTGCATCCTATTATATTGTCGTAGCGTAGATCGTATGACTAGGGTAATAAAATATGAGAAAATACTGGCTTTCTAAGAGTCTTTGCTTCTCCAGGTAATTGCATAGTTTATCTTTTTTTTTTAATGACTCTGTGCTTTTAGCATTAATTCCCCCAATGTCCCGTAGTAGAGCTTATGCATAATCAAACCGATTATTTTACATACATACAAATGTGTGTAATTGACAGAAATATTTATATTTGACAGTATAAAACATTAAAATATTTTACTTCAGTTACCGATCACACTGCATACAGCACCCTTCCTGGTAATACTACAGTTAATTCTGATCGTGATCATAATCTGTTTACAGTCTGGAAAGTTCATGCTATTTGACCTTACGCGCAAATGTAAGAGCACTTGGGAGTATATACTGTTGCAACATTAAGACAGCAGCAGTACAAATACCAGTTAAGTACATAAATATTAATAAAAATAATTAATTACCTAGTTAATTAATTATTTGTTTGAATGTGCCGAATAAAAACTGGCAACGGCCTTAGTTTATGCAGTTGAACATTCACATTCAGTCACTGTACACCAAGAGTTAATAAATGACCAAGAGGTAGAAGTTTCCTCTCGATGGTAGCACACAAAGGACGATATATTCGCACTCTACACACACAAAGACGTGTTTCCGTTTCTATCTAATTTTTCACTGTCTCTTCCAGGTACGTATGAATGGGTGGAGCAGCTACTAGCTGTATAACATACTTATTGTGTTATAGTGGAGTCCTGGTGACAGGTAATTTATTACCTACAACAGGCACCAGCGATCCACAACCAGACTGTGTATACCTAAATTTGTGCAAACATTATATTTTGTAATTTGGTTGTTGGTGACAAATAAAATTTGTTTTATTTATTTTTATTATTTTATCTATTGCTGTATCTAATAACATAAATAGTAATAGAACGATCATGACCCTCTCTGAATACTGAATACTCTCTCACGCATAACCACAACTGTGAGAGACAATGTAACCTCTCTGTATTGTATGAGCTCCTAGTCATCCGGGGGCACGAAGTATAGTTATTGCTTCACTTGACGGCACGTCGGTCACGTCGCTTAAGGTCAAGGTCATATTAGATCACTTTTCCGAAGTGTAGTAGGATTATTATTGTTATTCAATATTGTTCCTAAAACCTTTATATTTCAGCCCGTCAATTGACTGTACCGCGCTTGATGGTGGTCCCCAGTGTGGTGGCCTCTACTGATGTTTTTCAGGGACTGCTTGAATTAATAACTTTGGATCGTAAGAAGAGTGAAAATGATGTACAAGCTCAGCATCATGCCTAACCCCACATATTCAACTATATAACGGACTTCTGCATACATTTTTATAACAGGATTAGTTGTTTAGGTTAAAATATGAACATAGCGGGAATTGAATCCAAAATTACATATTATTCATGGCAACCGAAATCAGTCTTAGGAAGGACTCGTGGTGTAGCGGTAGAACCATTGACTGCCAGGTTAGAGGTCGCGTGTTCGATTCCTGCTCATTACAAATGCGTAAAATTGCATTAGTCTGGATATTTCTATGTATAACATTTTTATTTACAAAAAAAAATAACTGAGAAACTGTTTATCCGCATTCTAGAACCCCCTATATTATAGCTAAGCTCCACTTAGTCTAGATAGCGCTGTTCAGTATTACGTCCGGGAATTTTTATTTATTCCTATAATAAATTTAACTATTTTTAGTTTTATTGACAAGGTTTCAAGTTATCTATTATATTATATTATATTATATTATATTATATTATATATATATATATATATATATATATATATATATATATATATATATATATATATATATATTATGTTAGCTTCTCTCAGTTTACCGACGGGGTGGGAGCAACCGTATTGAACTGCCGTCTCTAAAGGGAACAATATACCACAAAACATAAATACTTCTTTGAAAGTTGAAAAATCGTGATACATATCACTTTGTGACAGTAGTGAAATTCCTGTGTTCGAGTGCTACGAAACACCGTAGCCAACAGCTACGAAATATTGTAGCCTTTAGCTTCGAATAATTTGTTTTCATTTAGAACTCTATAGTTACACCTCATTATAATATAACTTCACTCATCAATTGTGACCAAAATATAAAAGTTGATTTACAGAACTATGAGTATGTGAGGTTTTTGCTGTGTATTCGACAATTTCATCTTCGCAATACCTTTTAATTACCTCTAGATTAGTTTCATTCATAGTGGTAATGAATAGACAGTGCAACTAATACTGGTTCAATAAACACAAGTTTAATCTTAATTTGGGTACCAGACTTCATCATACTATGTTGTTAAACTGTCATCAAATCGTCTTGTAATGTGTTCATTAGATTGTAACATTGGATTTTAATGGCTTTTTTTTCAATATTTTTTATAAATTATACATTGCAAGAATTTATTGCAGAGTCATCTGTGATTACACTCAGTAAAGTCAGTGGCGAGATGGCGGAGGCTGGAAAAAACACTCATCGACAAACGTCGTCCTGCTCCAGTAAGCGCAGTATCGACTTTCGAAAACAAGAGTGGCCGTGACCCTCTCTCTCTCTCTCTCACATATGGACACTACTGTGAGACACAGTGTAAACTCGTCGTATTATATGTTCTCCTAGTCATCTGAGGGTACAAAGTATAGGTATTGCTTCACCTGATGCCACGTCGATCACGTCGCTTAAGGTCAAGGTCAAGTTTGATAATTTATCCGAAGTGTTTTTTTTTATACCACTTAGTTGGCAGACAAACACACGAGCCACCTGATGGAAAGTAGTTACCGTGGCCTATTGACGTCTGTAACACCAGAGGATTCACAGTCGCGCTGCCAACCCTGTAAGTACAGAGTTTCTGTGCCGTCAGTAGAAGACAAAGCAGGACAAGCCTTTAGTCTTCCCACTGACAGCACAAATTCTCCAGTGAGCTCTGGCTACTCTACTCACCGCTGGGAACACAACACGAAATTATTATAACCGCGGTATTCTGTAGGGCGGAGGTACTTCCCCAGTTGGACTGCTCAATCGGGCGGAAATACCGCCGTGTCCTACCTCCTTAAATGTGTAGTAGGATATTGTTATTCCATATTATTGTTCATGATACCTTTTTATTTCAGCCCGTCTATTGACTGCACCCCGCCTGATGGTGGTTCATAACGTGATGGCCTCAACAAATGGTTGTCAGCACTGTTTGAATAATGTGGCATCGTAAGAGGAGAGAAAAAGATGTTCAAGCTCAGCATCCCACACATCCGACCATATAACGGTCTTCTGTATTCATTTTTCAAGGCAGTACTTTTTGAAGTCAGAACAACAAAACAGAATTAGGATATTTGAGGTACCGAGTATCCTGTGCCTCAACCACTGAATATATCAGATTGCGTATGATGTATACAAAACCTTTACTTACATCTCTATCTATGTAAAGCACAAATGAAACAATGCAAAGCTAGCTGCACGATCTCAACGCTCGCAATACTAGGCACGCATGAACCAAAGGCGTCGTATCCCATTAATTTCCTAAGGAATGATTGTGTCACATTATAAAACATTTTCAACTGCATCCTCAACAATTTAAAACTGAAAGTCAATTTATATGTGATTTGGTTGTTACGTCAAATTGAAAATTGGCAGTAATCTGTAATGTGGCAATGCGGATCGCCATCTTCAATGTCAAAATTCTTACCGTTTTTGAGATACAGAATTAAAATTTGTTATTGTAGAAGGAGAACAAACAAATGCTATTTATTGCAACTAATAAACTGACTAACATCATTTAATGTTGTAAGTCAGAATTTTATTGTGTGTTTGATTGAAGTGAGTGCGACAAACGACATCTTCATAGTTATTGTTTATGTTAATAAATGTATATATATATATAGCAGCGTATTTGTAACGAGCCATATTTTAACACAAATGGCCGGCTACTAAAATAGTGACGCGGATCTTTTTTCATACTACTAAGATGAATGTGTATCTTACTATGTATAACTTCATTAGATTGTTTTAGGCTATATATATATATATATACATATATTCATATTTTAACCTAAAACAATCTAATGAAGTTATAATAGTAAGGTACACATTCATGTTTTTCTATCCCATTATTGTTAGAAGGAAAAATCATATGTTGTTATGGTGTTAATGAAGACAATGCTTCAAACACATCATATAACGCGAATGAATAATATGACTAAAGGGCCTTTATACTTGTGGCATTATGAACTGTTGGCCGTGTGCTTGTCTGCCACCTTAGTAGTATGAAAAAAGATCCGCATCACTATTTTAGTAGCCGGCCATTTGTGTTAAAATATGGCTCGTTACAAACACGCTGAGGGGGTTTATTATTGTTGATAAACAGAGTCATGTAATTATAGGATAACAGTGGAAAGTAATACGGATTCCTTGGATATGGGACCACTTTGAAAGTACACCCTATCGAACATCGCAAGAAAAATAAAACTCTGTTCATATCTGGCTTTCCTACGCCCTCCCTTTTCCTGCACAGGACAACACGTGCAGGTCTTAGATGTCATCCGCACACGGTGCAGAACATCCGATCAAGAACCAAGCGGTTCAGTGACTCTTTCCTCTGTCGCACCATTGAGGCTTGGAATTCATTACCAGCTCACGTGTTTCCTTCTTCCTACAGTCCCAGATACTTTAAGCGGGGCGTGAAAAAGCATATGATGAGGCCGTCAAGCTGAGTGTCACCATTGTCACACGGTATGTGTAAGTAATGGTGACCCCCTCTTTTCTGAGACTTTGCCCTCAGCTTACCATCAGGCAAGGCGAAGTCTAATTGACGTGTTCTATATAAAAAAAAAAAGTAACAAACATACATAAAAAAATATATACGACTTGAATTGAGAACCTCGTCCTTTTATAAATTCGATGAAAAATGTTTCATGCAAGCAAATAATTATAATTTGGTCCCAAGACCATTCCTGTGAGAAAATGTTCATTGATGAGAATGAGAAATTTGATAAAAACGTGATTTTGTGAATGAGCGAGTAGCCAGTAATGCCATCTATCTATACCCACCTTACATTATTATGACGCGAGCAACACGTGCAGAGGATGTTACAATGCAGTTTTGATAAGATAACAGAGATGGCATTTTCTTTTGTTTTATCTAGGACACGTCAATTTATCTTCACCTCGTCTGATGGTAAGCTAAAGGCAAAGTCACTTTATAGTAAAAGCAATCGTAAGACATTCGGTCTATAATAATAGAGTAGCAATTAGAGAGAGTAACAATTTACTGGCTGAAACTCTTTTGCTAATTTCTAATAGTTTATAACACAAAGTAGTTACGTTACTTAGGGAATATGAAACGTTACAAAACGCTCTTTATTAGTTAGTAAATTATACTTGGCTTGTTTTATGTTTTATGTCATGATTTGCCAATGGTAGTGAACATACCAAAAAAGTCATTACTGCGCAAGTCCGTATCTGACAGGGAGAAGACCGCGAGATACAAAGGAAAATTAGAAACTGAATATGATGCGGTTTCACGGTATTAATGATTTTTAGTTTTTTATCATTGAATGGAAAAGTAGAGGTATTATTCACACTAATACTACACTCATATTTTGAAGTAGGTATTTAGAATTTTGCTGATACTTTCTATGAATATTAACGTCAGTACTTTCTGTTAATGTTAAAGTTAGTTCACACAACGTCAATAGATGGCGCTTACCGATTTAAATTCAAGCTATCGTTGTTCTCACCCTTGCCTATATTAGAGCTTTGGTCTATGGAGCTCGTCACTTAAAACTTGACAATCCAAATAGAAGTGCATTTTTTGAAAACAATTCCCTAGAGTGATCTAGGGATTGTAGAAATAAAAGATAGAAACTATTGACTTCATAAAAAATTTCTCCACGTACCTAAATGTGAATTATTATAATTAGGCCATAAAGTCAACGACAAGACACTGCCCACTGAGACGCCTCGCTGAGGCAGCTGATTTGCAGCCTTAGTGTTACCATTCACTCCAGAAATGTGACGGGCCGTCACATTTCTGTCCGTCATTTAGGCTGCGTTACTTGTCTGTTATTAACTTAGGTGAATAAAAAATCCTATAGTGTGTAAATGCTGAACAGAACGAATCCAAACACAACACTGCTACGATGACCTGTTCAAGAGTTTTATGGAATTTGATTAATTATAAACAGTAGGCTCCAAAAATGAAATCGGTTAATTCGTGAAAGTATTGTCGTGTCAGTTCATGTTTGAAGAGTCTTTCTTGTAACAAGGCGGTTTAGTTTCAGTAGTTTTTAGAATATTCAAGTTTCTTTAGAGACCACTTTCTACGAACAGTAAAAAAATACATTACAATCATGTTTCTCCAATAACGAGTACTCGTTTTGATTTATAAGGTTAGCTCACACGGCATCAACAGAAGGCTCTCGGCGGTTTAAGTACAATTAATATTATTAAAAAGGTAAAGCTATGCTTTTTTTATAAAACTTAGGTGGCAGAAAAGCAGACAGCCCACTTGATGGGAAGTGGTTACCGTGGCCTATGGACGTGTGCAACACCAGGGGCGTTAGACTCGCGCTGCCGACCCTGAAGAATCCTTCTAATGCCCTTCTTGTAAAATCCCATATTAAGGGCGCTTGGAATAACCGCAGCAGGGAGTTCATTCCACAGTTTGACTACTTAGTGAAAATGAAAAGTGTATTTCACATATCAGTAAGCTATGGTCCCATTATGTCATGATTTATCATTAAAACTGAACAGTTAACTAAAGTATCTTCTAGAGAGGGTATTTTCGCATACTGACGGTGGAATACGTTTGAAGGAGTACAGTAGTGATGGTGAGAGGGGTACGCGATGTTACTCATAATATGTCAAACATTTGAAATTTCGCGTTCTGTGGATAGCGACAGAGTTGACGTGTGCGTGGCACAAGCGAACTACGCAGCGTATTTGCATTGTCTTTAATATTATTGAAAAAAAAATAAGGATTGAATTGTGCTGGAAATTTTTCGCTGAATAGAAAGAGTCTAAACACGACAGCAATATCTGTTCAACAGTTTAATGTTATGCAAAATTCAAACTAAAACAGTTGCTATTAAGAATTGAAAATATAAGTCATATTTTAATACATGAATGTGATGACTTATAATGTTATATTTATACAACTATGGTAGCAAAAGAGCACATTTTCCTTATTTGTCTGGTAAATGTGCTTCAGTAACGTCACTTCTGTCATTAGGATTTGGTATGTAGCTTAGAAAAAGTACCTGCAAAATAATGTGTTCTATTTCAATACAAGTTATTTTTATAGCAAAATTATTTTCATCTATGGCTCTAGACCCTCACCTAGCTCAAGCTTTAAAATTCACAAAATCCTACTGGATGACTAACTCTGGGTTGTCACAGGGTCGAATCATAATCCGACGGTGACGAACGTCTTATGTTAGTATTGAAGTAATAAGAATATTTACCATGTTGTATTGTTCTGAGTTTTTCATATTTCGACGATGTTGCAAGCACCATGATCACGGGGGAGCTGGAGTATTGGCGGTATACAGTGAAAATGTTTGTAAGGAGTTAATATTTTGATCTACTCTCTTTCGAGTCCTTTTACTACGCGTATCTGCATTACCATAGGTTTCACTACAAACTCAAAACCGTTCTCGATCACATCTACGACACACGGTACTTACTGTCTACTCTACTTGCGATTTTGATTTGGTTTGTTCCACGTTGTTTCAGCAAAGTCGGACTCATCCTCACGATATAAATTTTTATGCTTTTTGATTTCCCTCGCTTTCCTAACCTGTTATTGGCGTTCTGTTGAGTGCACCTGAGGGTTTTATAACTTGTTCCAGTGGTCAGTACCAGGCTCCAATAAATGTTGAGCAATTGCAGATTTATGCGGTTGACTGTTTATAATTTCATAAACCAGAGGCAACATCATGTCGACTTGTACGTTAGCGAATATTTCACATATAACCTGTTTAGTTAATGTATTCCTGGTAACTAGCATCTAGATTTTCTAATTCATTGTCAAAATCTAGCCCTGATCGAGATATTTCCTCGAGTTCTACAGATGGAATCGTAAGTTCATACCATGGAGGACAGATACGACGGAGCGTATTTTCTATAAAAATAATAATCATGACGTAATAAACGCTCAACACTATTACTATAGTAGTTAGAAATGGTTAAAACAAAAGTCGAGTAAATTTTACCGCCTCTAGATTTATCATTAAATGACACTTTTATGCTACACTGGCAACACCGAACTATGCTAGTGTTGCCTCTAACTACCCACTATTTTAAAGTTGAAATCTAACGAGAATTGTGTATGCGATAAAAAAAACAGTTTTAGGTAGAATTCAATGTTAAAACTATTAGTGACGTAACACATGAACAACTGATAACACGTGATATGGGCAAACTTAAACTAAGCAGTCTACGTTTAATAAATATCAATTTAAACTAGTAAGTACTAACTTTACTGGTAAGTGTACAGCCATAGGAACGCACTAATAGACCACTTCACGATCTCGACACAAGGAGTTTAAACTATAACTTAGGTACAAAAACAAGAGTACATGGACACGTGAATGAAGAGTTCATGACGATACAGTATGCTTGAAATTCCACGGCATACGTTTAAAAATATATGAAAACGGCTCAAAATGCCACCTCGTTGCTCAATACATAATTGGGTCTGTCGTAACATGACAACAGTTAACGAGCTTCCTGCAAGCTACCATCAGCTGCACCAACACTAAGCATCATTGCATAATATTCGCCATTACTAAAAACATCATTTTCACTGCACTACAGAACAACAAGTACCGTGAATGTCTACAAAAGAGCAATCAACAACCAACAGAAGTCGGAACAAGTACATACGAATGTTGCTAGCCATTAATCTAATCAAAAAATATACAAAAGAGTTATTAAAAACGAGTATGTAAGTCAGTTGGTAATTTTATATTTTTATTCTTTATTGCACGTCAATTACAATATTCTTTTATGGAACGCGCTTCCCCTGGAAATCAGAATGTCTACAAACCGTTTCATATTTAAGACCAGAGTACACCAGCTCTACAGCAACCCATAGTTGGCAAACAAATCATTTCACATCGCATCTGTATGTATTTGAAATGTATTTGTATCAATATTTATATATATATATATATATATATATATATGTTCTTTTTATTTTTATGCATATATTTATGTATATATTGGTCTATATGTGTATGTAGTTTATGATGTTTGTATATATTCATATATGGATATATAATTATTTATTTACTTTTAATTATTTAATTATTTTTTTATTATAAAAATGTTATTTAGTACCTAACTGAGGAAACTGTCACTGCAACACTTCGAGCACCTACTTTTAATATCTCTGCATCACCCTAAGGTTGACTGGTAGAAAATGCCTGTGGCATTAAGTCCGCCTTTGTACATTCTGTCTGTTTGTGCAAAAAGCTTAAATAAATAAAAAAATAAATAAATAAATATTCATGTTACAGAAACTGAAAAGACAAGAGAAGTGCAAAGTGCAATTTCTTCCAGGTAACCTTTACTATAATACATCTGAAACTAAGAATGCAGACAATAATACAATTGTGAGCATGGCCGAGTATTAACCAGTTCACCTTATTTAGGTATAGGAAAGAATAAGAAATGATTTTTTTCTTATCCATTATTTTAGAGTACTGTAGAATATCTTGTTTCAAAAACTTTGAAGAAAACGCTCTTATATTTTATGTTGACCTGGTATTTTATGTATTTACTTTTAGTGTACCTATAATACCTTACGTATTTATCAGTATAAAATATTTTCAAAATATGAAGGTGGTTTTTTATACCACTTAGGTGGCAGACAAGCTCACGACCCACCTGATATGAAGCGGCGGCTTAGTATCTTTAATAGTATATATAATTATGTAGTCGAACCCACTAAACAGTAGAATTAAATCGTAACAATGGGTACCAATAAATAATTTCAAGTGCCATATCAATTTAAAATCAAGATCAATATTAATATGTTTTAAACTGTTACGTGATTTAGTAATGTCCAATAAGTTTATGCTTTTTAAATTACATCAACACAAACGTCTATATTATATATAGGCGTTTGTGTTGATATAAGCAAAATATTAGTGGTCATAATTTACTTTTAGCTAAAAAAACTGGAATGTAATAGTTTGATAGTATTTTTATCCAACCACGCTTTCTAATATTCAGATACCAAGCTTGTCATAGTCTATAACGGGTCTTTACTCTGCCTCTCTTTTATTTATACTTCTGTTCTTTCCTAACACTTTACTTATATTATAACTAGTAATATGTATAATCATAGCACGAGAGCCGATATCACTAACTCTAGTCTGATCGGAATCCGGAATAACATGTTTATCATTCAACAAGTGTTTAAATGGAGAATAAGAAATGGCTACGCTATGCTGCAATGCTATAACTAAAACCCTGTGAAATGGAACGTATATTTAGAAGATTACTTAAACATTTTAATACTCATATTTGAAGCCAGGACTCCATAGCAATAAAGAGTTAGAATCACTTCTTTTACAGTATCCAAAACATGCAAACAACAACTTACACTTTTTGGTAAAAGCAATCTTACTGTCATGATATTAGGTATACAATAGTACGGACAATAAACGGAGCTTTAATTACAGAAATTGGAGTAACAAGTTAAGATAGGATAACAGGTATATAGATATGGTATTTTCTTTTTTTTTATCTAGGGCATGTCAAATGGACTTCACCTTGCCTGATGGTAAGCTAACGGCAAAGTCACTTTATAGTTAAGCAATTTAATGTCATGAGATTAGGTATTATTACTGTACGATAATAAACAAAGCTTTGACTTCAGAGATTCGAGTAAACACTTTTCAGGCTGAAACTACTTTGATAATTTGTAATAGTTTATAACACAAAGTAGTTACGTGACTAAGTGAATACGAAACGCTCTTTATTTGTTAGTAAATGTTCTAAACATACCAAGAAAGTCATTACTGCGCATGTCGGTATCTGACAGGGAGAGGACCGCGAGATACAAAGGAAAATTAGAAACTGAATGTGATGCGGTTTCACTGTATTTATGTTTTTCAGTTTTTTATGATTGAAAGGGAAAGTAGAGGTATTAAACCTACTAATTCTACACGTATATTTTGAGCTAAGCATATTGAGTTTTGCTGATACTTTCTATGAATATTAACGTCAGTACTTTCTGTTAATGTTAAAGTTAGTTCACACAGCATCAATAGATGGCGTTCATCGATTTAAATTCAAGCTATCGTTGTTCTCACTCTTGCCTATAACAGGGGTTGAGTCTATGGAGCACGTAGCTATATATCACTATTTACTAGTCTATTTTTGAAAACAACTCCCTAGAGTAATCTACGGAGTTGTAAGAAAAATAATTATCATGTGCTATATACCTGTGCGTATGTGTCACGCATATAAATGGCATACCGTTACCGTATCGTAGCCAGGTATTAAATTTAAGTAAATCTTAGTAAGTGAGATAAGACCTGCACTCGCAAGAAATACTCAAGGTACAGCTGTCGCATGCTTCTGCTCAGATGTGATAGACACCCTTTCGTAAGTAATGTGTCATCAAGGGGTCCATTTGAAATCATATTTTTATACTTTTCTTAATACTTAATAATGTTGTTACTGTATAACAGACAAATATCATCCTTTTTGTATAAAAAAAGGCATAATCAAGAAAATATTTTAATTTATATAAGTATATTTTATGAAAAACCGCGGTAGCCTAGTGGTATGGGTAATGGACTGCTAAGACAAGGTCTCGGGTTCGATCCCAGGTTTTACCATGGCACACACCAATGACTTTACGATGCTTTTTGAAGTTATGTGTGTATTTATAGCAGGTTTGTAAATGCCCGGTTAATGGCAATAGGCTTGACACCTATTACATTGGCACCTCAACATAATCTGGTGAAATGTGGGTGCTAGCACCTCTGCCTACCCCTCCGGGGATATATATAGGCGTCAATTTATGAGAGTTTATGTTGTATAATTTTTTATAATAGTTAACATTTCGGCTTTTCGTATGATTTCTTTTGTATGAAATTTGGGACTGGCACTGCGCCAGCCGATGCATGTCACTTTGTGACAATAGTGAAATTCTTGAATCCGAGTGCTACGAAAAACCGTAGCCAGCAGCTACGAAACATTGTAGCCTTTAGTTTCGAATAATTTGTTTTTTTTTAGAAATCTGTAGCTATACCTCAATGTAGTGACAAATAAATATTGTGCTACGACTATGGATGTATTATACAAAAAGGACACACACTCTTAAATAAGTGTTACAGTAAAAACAAAACATACCCATACGGCATAAGGTTTACTTTGAAAACAAAAACCGTAATAGAGGAAAGACGAGACGAGAGAGATAGCCAGTACCGGATGATGCCTTTTGTCCCTTTTTCACACTTGCCCCACGGGAAAATTATTTCTGGTAGTATGTATGTATGTATGTTAAATATTCAACCGGTCGAAATAAATATAAAAATCAAAATTTAAATTAACATTAAATTAACCTGTATATAGGTATAAAAAGTATTTTATTATAAAGTTATATTGCCTTATCAGACCAAAAATAATAAAAGATGGTGAATTGAAATTCTTGTTAGTAGTTTTTATAATTATTTGCTGGTATCTCAGACAAGTGTCATGGGGTCTGACGCTGTCGTTGTTGTCGTCGTTGAGCTTAGCGTTGGGTTTTATCGTGTATTGTCAAACTATTGACTAAAACTGCAATTTTTAACCGTAAAAATGGCGAAAAAATGTTTCATAAGGGCTTGTAAAAGCTAATCATATAGTGGTTGCGGCGTATCATTTCACAGGTAAGCAATTCGTTAATATTTTGTTTATTTACGCTGGGTCTAGTGACCATGATTGTAAACATCATTATTATGTATTCAAATAAACTGTACCTGACCTTACATACATTGTAATATAATTTATGTTACAGCTTTCAAACAAAGCAAGACATGAAGCAAAGATGTTTGGATGTTTTACCTGTACCCCTAAACATCTCCTAAAGTTCAGTTCTGTGCAGTCTTCATTTTAAGTCTGAAGACTTCTATGAAGCCGACTCACGGAAAATGCTTAAGTTTAATGCAGTACCATCTATTTCTCCACCGGTAAGCGTTTGATAATAGTTGTGATTAAAATATTTATATTTACATATATGATGATCTATGTGAAGCTGTAGAATGCAATAGATATATTATAATAATATACCACATGTAGTGTTATTTGTAACTACATCAATTTTCAATTTATGAATTATAAAAACTTGTAAGTATGCCAATATGACCATAAAATTAACAGTGAGAGCAATGTGATTCAAGATAGACTCTACTACTGCTATTATGATGATTATAGGTCGGAATTAGGTAGAGTTATTTATGTTATTGCATCGAAATGTTGATATTAGTATGGACCTTCCCAGATTTGCTGATGGATAAACTCATATGGCCAACAACAATATTACAAATAAATATTACAATCTTTTTGATCATAATCTCTTTTTTTTGATCACAATAAGAATTAGGTGTAAAGTTATTTTGGACCTCATTAACTTTTCCCTCGCACAAGGGAACAATAAGTATGCTAATTACTACCTATATTTTTATTTTTCAGCCAAGGAATAAACAAATTACTATACAAAGTGACATGAGAATCAACCTTCCTTGTGGAACAAGTGGTGATTTAACCAGCATGGAAGCATCTTTATCAATCCCTTCCACGGGCATTTCGGTAACTTCAGTTGAACCTCCACTGAAGAAATGAAGCTCAGGTGGGAAGGATGTTGCTGTAGAGATGGAGATATACCGACATACAGCCCTGCAGAAGATATGTTGAAGCGTAAAGAGAAAATATTGTCTAATAAAGTGCAAAGTAGTGATATAAAAGTGAAGAGTCCATTCTAGCAATAATAAAAAAGTAAAATCAGAATTACGACGAAGTTGAACATTTATAAAAAACTTTTTGTAAATATAATGAAATGAAATAAAATAAAATGAAATAAAATTTATTTACGGAAAACAAGCACTGTTACAATAATTTTTCTTCTGCCAAACTGTATAACAGTTTGTTGGCAGATGAAGCTCCCTGACTTATTCAGTAAGTTTTTCATTAATTATTTACCAAAATTAGATACATTATATAAATTAGATTTAAAAATTAGACACATTATCATTTGTATTATTGTTATGCTCATTCATATGCCTGAATAAACCGCGCATTACATTATTGTCAATGTTTACAATTCATCCTGTATTAATTTGTAAGTAGGTATCTATTGTCTTTGTCAGACGCATTCGAATGCTACGGCTGACAAAGTAGGTACCTACCACAACAAAAGTACTCATCATAGTCACATTTAAAATATCCGATACAATGCATTCACGCGAAACGACAGAACAACAAAACTGTATGTTTACTTATACAATACTTTAGGCAGGTATGTATTACTATAAGCATCCACAAATGAAATCTGTAAGACACAGTGGCTATTAAATACTTTAGGCTAAACACACTTCTTGCAATACATTGCTATACAGAATGAATAATCACACCAAACATACATTATAAGTCAATAGGTAGGTGGGTTACCATACTATTTATTCCTATTCTGATGCACGTTCGCACAAAGTTACATGGACACATTGCAACACTAGTTCCATCAACAGTTTTGATATAACCAAAACAAACAGATTGTAATGATGCACAACAAGCACCATCATTGTAACTGTTCTCAGTTAATTACATACTTCCGAGTAGCCCTCGCACTCAGCGTATTACGTTTTACTTATAATTTTTCCCAATAAAAATTTATTTGTTTTATTTTTAAATACTTTTTTAGTATATGTAGTACTTGACAAAGATGTGGGTAGACTATTAAATATTTTAGGTACCAAGTAATGTCTATTCCTTTCGCCGTAATAATTATTACATGGAGGTAATTCTAACATATTAGTACATTGTCTCCTCGGTCGTTTTTTATGCATTTTAAACTCATCGCTAGCGTACTGCTCAATAGCTAACAATAACAACACCTTCTCATGCACTGGTAGCATTTTACATTCCATGAAAAGTTCCTCATAATTATGCTTACAAAGATTATTTGTATTTTTATCTACTAGTAACTTAAGAAATCTTATTTGTATTAATTTTATTTTATCTAAGTAAGTTTTAAATGTACGACCATAGCTAGTCAGTCCATAAGAAAGTATTGAATCTACGAGTGCGTAATACACAGTATACAACGTAGCCCTATCCAAAGTAAAACTAAGGTGATGGAATTTCACAAGCACCGCTTTTAATTTATCACATACGTTCTTTATGTGTAACTTCCATGAAAATTTGGAGTCTATACACAGACCTAGGTACCTGTAAGACTCCACCACCTCAATGCCTGAGCACGTACATGCTGCTTCACTGTAATAATGCAAACATTCGTAACTATGTCCGACTATTCTCGGCCGCTGATCTATATTTTTAAGGTAAGGAGAATATATATGCATACATTTAGTCTTACTCAGGTTTATAATAATTCCGTTGTCGTGCGCCCATTTTATTATATTAGAAAAGTCTTCCTGTACCTTATTCTCTATTACATCGAGATTCTTGTCGGCATACACCAGACAAGTATCATCGGCGTACATATAGATGCGACAATTCCTAACAACGTTACACATACTGTTCACATGCATTATGTAGCCGACTGGTCCGAACACGGAACCAGTCGGCACGCCACAGGTTACGCGCGTGCTGTTGCCGCTGACTCCATCAATGACGGTCTGTAGTGTTCTATTTGTGAGGTAGGCCCGGAGCCATTTGTTAAGCGGTCCCGCAATCCCACACTCTTCCATAGCTTGAAGCAGCTGGCTTGTTTCCAATGTGTCAAAAGCTTTTCGGAAATCAATATATACTACTACCACCTGCTTCCGCTGATCCAAACACTCATTGATGTCATCAGTGAAACGCCCCAGCACTGTTGCAGTACTCCTACCCCTTCGGAAGCCATGTTGGATGTCAGTTAAAATGTTATATTTTTCTAGGAAAGTACTTATCTGACTTACAATATATTTTTCTACTATTTTATTAATTACCGACAAAATAGCTATTGGTCTATAGTTAGAGTAGTCACAATGCGATCCATGCTTAAATATAGGCCTAATTATCGCTGTTTTGAGTTTTTCTGGATATACCCCCATTTCCATGCATAAATTAATAAAATAGGCTATTACGGGACTAATTTTATTCTTAATCAGTTTGATATCTTTTACTCTAATCAAATCCACCCCCTGTGCTTTGTCACGGCTTAGATCACATATAATTTTTTCTATATCTGACGGGTGGGCTTTTCGAAATCTTAAAGATACATTACTGCTTACAACATATTCAGATCTGTCTAGGAATTTACGGTCGCATACATGTTTGATATTTATTATTTCCTGGGTAAAACATTTGGAAAAATTGTTACATATATTTATTGTACTTTCAGTTCTACCTAAATATCTAATAATTATCTCATCTACACTTTTTGATTCCTTACCAGTCCATTCATTAATCTTAGCCCATATTTTTCTAACATTTTTGTTACAATTTGCTATCTCATCCCTTCGATAGTAATTTTTAGCTTTATTTATATATTTGTTAACTTTATTTCTGTACCTATTATACTGCAATCGTACATTCATATCATTTGGTTTATTTTTACGTAATCTGAACAGTCTGTCCCTATTTGCAATCATATTATGTAAGCTCTCCGTTACCCAAGGTTTACATTTGCGTTTTTTAGTCACACACAATTGCACCTTGGACTCGTCGTAGACACTGACAAACATTGAACACATTCGGTCATACAAGTGCAGAGGGCAGTTACAGTTCATTAAATGGTCAAAGGATAGTGCCGATAGCTTTTTGAACACTTTTTTATCACTTATCACTGTAATGTTTTGTTTTTCACTTACGGGGTTATTCACTACGCCGGTCACGCAAATGCCTATGAGATAATGGTCGGACATCTTACACGTTAACAAGTGGGCTGCGGCGGTACGTTGGGATCGAATCCACACGTGATCGATGCATGATCTCGTCACCAAGCCGTCACGTACTTCCTCTCTCGTTACGTCGTTGATAGCACAATCGAATCCTAACTCGTACATATTGTTCACATATAGGTTGTGTACACTTAAAACGCTGAGCCCTGTTTTACACAGTATGTTGATGTTCGTATCGCCCATAAATAACACTTCACAACTTCTTGGAATGCTAGACAGTAACTGATTAATTTCTTGTACAAAACCTTCTTTATCAGTTTTCGGTGATCTATAAGTTATCACTATATGCATTACACGCCTCCCATCCTGGTACAGCCTGCCATGTATTATTTGTGAATGTCTAGCGTTTATCGGTTTGGCACTAAAGTTATGTTTATTTTTCACATATAAGAGCACACCTCCCCCTCTGGTACCTTCTCTCGTGTCTGCATACGTACTGTATCCCGACAACTTGTACAGTGGTAATTCATACTGCTTTACATTTATCTCTGTTAGTGCTATGATATCCAGATGACTCATATTCTGGCATGTCAGCGCTTCCAGCTCATTGAAATGCTTCCTCAATGAACATATGTTCAAATGTACAACATTAAAACCACCCTCTGACGTTCTTAATTCTTCTTGCCATGCATTTGTATTTAATAACTTTGTGTATTTAATGTTAGACTTTATATGTTCTATATTGTCATCGAATTTTATTGAGATAATATAACCACGGTCGCAGACTATTTAATTTTTTATTTTATTTTGTTTTCTGATGGATGGCGCATTATGTGTTACATTTTGTACTACCTTCTTTATTTTTTACGAACAAGCCAATGTCTCGCAGTGTGCGAATTACTCTTATTTTACTGTCGTCTGGGTCATCTTTTTTTATCAGGACCTTTCCGTTGTGCACCCAGATGTACTTATAAGTAGGTTTAAGCTCGTTTTTGGCCGTCCATAGCAAGTTGCGCGTGTATTTAGATAGGTCTTCATTTATGTATATTCGCTGTTCGTTTTCGTTAGAAAATAAATGTTTATTCGATAGCTGGATATTTTTCCTCGTCTCGAGCCATCTTCTACGGGCGTCACAGGTACTTAGCGTAACGATCACTGGTCGCGGTTTTACATATTGTTTCCGTTCGGACGTCGTCGGCTTTTTTATTTCTCCTACCCTTTTTACTTCACATATTTTTAAAGTCTCCATTCCCAGTTTTCCCGCTAACTTATTTATTGTATGTCCCAAATTTTCACCCTCCCGCTCTTCCAGTCCAACTATCTCCACGTTCTTTTCCCTATCTCTGTTTTCTAAAAACGCAATTCTTTCTTCCAAAGCCTTGTTACTGGTTTCCAGATAAACATTTTTGTGTTCTAGCGATTTTAACACTTTGTCTGTTTTTAACTTCTCTTCTAGCAACTCTTGGTATTTTTCCGCGTAGAAGCTTATATCCTCGCACATACCTTCTAGCGTTTTCTTCATTTTGAAAACTACTGCTAGTTTTTCATTAACCTCGGCAAGTATTTTTTTTTCGGGAGAGGACTTCGACACATCAACCACGATGGGCATACCTTCGCTACTAGTTGTCTGGCACTCGTCACACATTCCTGTTTCGTTAAATGATTGTACTTTGGCGGAGCATTTTTTATGATAACTACTCCCACACTGCCCATTGCATTTTATTACATTCTCGCTTTTTATTTTAGCTAGCGAGATTTTACACAGTTTGCACTGTACCATCGTTAATTCGATTAAATGAGCTAAGTAATTTATAACACTTCTAATCTAACAATAATTACGCGTAGGCGATCACTATGCAATACTGTGTACACGTCGTTGCGTCGGGAGCGAGCGACTGCGACTATATACATAGTCATGTAAACACTGATAAAAGCAAGACAGGAGTAAGATATTCAGGCGATGTTAAACAGTTTGCTTCATCAATTTATTTTTATTCACCTAAAGCATATCTTTTGCTAAGGAACCATATAACGTTACCACATCCTGCAACTTTACGCAAACTATTAGCCACTCTTAACTGTAATGTTGGGTTTATGACGCAGTGTTTACCTACTTAAAATCGTCTGTGTCCGAAAATAATTTACAAGATGTTGCTCTCATATTTGATGCTATGTCAGTTCAGAAGAGGAGTCACGTTGACTTTGTAGGTGTGAACGCTCAGCTGCGCTTCTCGTCCGCCCGCGCCCCGCGCTCCGCGGTCGCGGCTCGCCAGTTCCTGCGAATTCATTCCGCCGCCGATCAATCACTAGAGCGCTCAGTACGCGATTTATTATAACAACGCGCTGAACCATTTGAACCATTTGTAATATTAGTATACAATATACTCAGCCAAACCACACATCGTGTCGCCTACTCATTTCAAGAACCCTCGTTGACAAGATTCGAGCCGGATACGAGTTTGGAAACCGTTCCGAAGACAAGCGGAGAACAACGAAGTATCGACATTGACGAGAGCATTCGAGAAATATTGGGACACAAATTGCATCGCAGCGCGACAGCAACACACGGCGTGAATCCCACAAACATCAGGTATTTCCGCCCAATTAAGCAGTCCGACTGGGGCCTCCGCCCTACAGAATACCGCGGTTATGATAACTTCGTGTTGTGTTCCCGGTGGTGAGTAGGGTAGCCAGAGCTCACTGGAGAATTTGTGCTGTCAGTGGGAAGACTAAAGTCTTGACCTGCTTTGTCTTCTACACTGATGGCACAGAAACTCTGTACTTACAGGGTTGGCAGCGCAACTGTGACTCCTCTGGTGTTACAAAAGTCCATAAGCTACGGTAACCACTTTCCATCAGGTGGGCCGTGTGCTTGTCTGCCACCTAAGTGGTATAAAAATAAATAGATTTTCCAGTTATGCACTAGGTTTATTGTATTGTTCGATGCTCGCTTCTGTCCTCTGTACATACTTAATACATTCGCATTTAATCATAACGATATCAATCTAGCCCAGAATATTTCCACACTTCTATTATATTATATTATACTTATATTTCATTTCTATCTTTATGTTCCATCCATTTTATATACATACCACCGTTTGTTGGTTCGTATATTTTCGTTTACAAACGTCTTATTTACTGTGTTGTGCCTGTTTTACCAATAAAGTGCAATCCATTGTTAATTTCTAATTATTTTTTTATTTTCGAACATTCCAGCGAACACGCGCGCTCCCTACGTGACACGCGACGGACGCAAACCGGTTTCATTATTTGCGCGCTTGTCTATCGCAATGAACTTACCCTCTCTGCTTCGCCCCAATTCTGCCGACTTACCTGGACACTTAAAAAAGTAAGTATTGCTTTACATTACTTCATTTAAAGGTTAATTGTATGCTATATAATTATTTATTGTCTTTCAGCTGGACAGTGGTTTCATTTAAAACTTGGCATTTGTTTTAATTGCGCAATGGATCTGAAATTATTAAGGAAAACGAGAGCTAGCTACAAAGCAAAGCTTACCATATTTAAAACATATATAGATACATTTTTGCCTAATAGAAATCCTAATAAGGTGCAAGTTCTTGAGTTGTTCAGTTCGATTAAAGAAAATTCTAGATATGTATGACGAGTTTGATTCAATTCAGTTTGACATAGAAATTCTTGTGGACATTCCAGGTGATGAGCATAATGAACGGGCAAATTTTGAGAACAGCTACTTCGGCTGCGTGGCCGCGTGGCAGGGGAACGGATCGGTGACTGGTTCTGTTAATGGCACTGGACCATCAGGTGGGCCAAATTTTAATCTACCCACTATCAGCTTCCCAACCTTTTCTGGCAGCTATCGGGAGTGGCTAGAATATCATGACACTTACAACTCGCTTTTTTTTTTTTTTTACGTGCGCAAAATCCCCACGGATACCTCCCCACCGGAGCCGGTGGAGGAGGTTATGTCGGACTCGAACCGACTAAAACGCACGCCGCCTGTGGGTCGTTTTGGTTGCCGAAGGTGAGGTTGACAGGCATATCCCTCGCACCCCGGCCGACCCAGGGCCATCTCTCACGATCTGGCCCTCTTCTCGGGTGTGGGGACTACAGAGTCCCCAACTCGTCCCCGGAAACGGGGAGGCGCGCCACGCGCGCCACCGCCGCGGCCTGCTTCTGCCGGGGTGACAGGCGGCTCCATCTGTCACCCCCAGGCCGGCGCTCATGGGGGCGAAGGTCGTTCATCGACCTCCGACGCCCGAGTTGCCTTCGTACGCGGGCAGCTTGGCTCGCGATCCTTCGTTGCTCCCGCTGCCGCTCCCGCCCCGCCTCCTCCTTCACGAGCATTACTTGCTCGCAGAAGGAGGCGCCGGCCGCCCACGCATCCGCGCAGCGGACCATCGCCGCGAGCAAGGTGGAGAGCGTGAGATCTCTCACTCCCAGGGCCGCCACAAGCTCCCGCCTCGGCGTCTCCCACGCCGGACACTCGGTGAGCGTGTGCGGACCTGAGTCCTCGCTCGCGTCGCAGTGATGGCACTCGGACGTTGGCTCTTTCTCCATCCGACGCAGATACTTTCCGAAGCACCCGTGCTCGGTGATCATCTGCGTCAGATGGTACGAGAGGCTGCCGTGTGGCCTCTCTAGCCACTCCCCCATGATGGGTCTTACCGCCGTTACTACGGCCTGCCCTGACTGACAACTCCCTTATACATGACATTCCTACAACACCTAAAATTCATAATTTTCACTATTTGCGCAATTTATTAAAGGGCAGTGCATCACTAGAATTATCGACCGATAGTTATGATGTCGCGGGGGGTTTGCTATGTGATCGCTACCATAATGATCGAATTTTAGTCAACAATCACATATAAAGATTATTCAATATAAAACTAATTAGTCGAGAGTCTTCAGGGGCCTTAAGAGACACAATAGATTCGGTCTACCGAAACTTGAGGGCTTTGAAAAAATTAAATTTACCTACCGAACACTGGGATATTCTCATCATACACATGGTGACTAGTAAGTTGGACCCATTTACACTACGTTACTGGGAAAAGAAACGCAACAATATTCAGAGATTACCTACTTTACAAGATTTTAATTAATTTTTATAAAACCATGCTGACTTGCTGGAAACTGTGGAAGAAATTATCACAATCAAAATGACAACAACCACCACACCGCAGACACAGCGATGTTACTCACAACCATCCTAAAGCATTCGTTGCTAATCAAACACAAAAACAAAAACGATCAAATCAATTACCTAGTTTAATCAAATAAATACTAAAATACTAACATATAATATTACTAACATTGCAATCCCTCGTAGAGCACTGTGTGATTCATACGACGCGAACGAGTTACACGCATTCTGTGATGCCTCCATTAAAGCGTATGCGGCTTGTATTTACCTTCGCTCAGTGTCCGAAACTAGGAATGTACAAGTTTATCTGCTACTTGCATAGAACAGAGTAGCGCCCGTCGAGCAAAAACTAACTATGCCTAGGCTGATGTGACTCAACTATTGTGCTGGGCTGGATCAAAACATGCAAGTTAAAGCTAAAACAATTCGTTTACAATAGATTCAACAGTTCTGATCCTAATTCATGGAATTACTTTACGACAGACATGAACCCAGCCAACATAGGTTCGCGCGGTTTAAACGCGTCACTACTTCAATCTTCACATTGGTGGTGGGAAGGTCCCCACTTCCGGCATCAAATGGACATGCAGTTGCCACGCAACCACGGAATGTAAATGTTGCTAGTTTGCCGGAAATTAAACATCAATGTCTTCAGTCTTCAGAAGAGTCACATTGTCACAAGATTAACTATTACATCTAATATTCTAATTTTTTAAAACTACAACGTACCATATCTTACGTAGGAACATTCATAGCTGTAAAAATACTAGCAATGAAATGACTGGTCCATTGACTGTTACTGAGCTAAATTCCGCATTATAAGTTTTATGCAAACAAGTACAACGTGATATATATTGTTAACAATCCTTGCAGTTACTTCAAAAACGCTCCCTGTCTTAAAAAGAGAAACTATTCGTATTTAACCCTTTCATGGACAGTGTAGGTATTGTACGAGTATGAGGCAGATTGTCAAACTCACACTATGACTACAACACAAAGCATCCGATCTTACTCGACGCATCACGTCACATAAACAAACTATTTACTGTATTGTACCGTCTCTACCGTGGTGAGTGTTCTGATGAGCTCTTCCAACTAATCCCACCATCTCCTTTCCTACATAGGACAACACGTGCAGGCCTTAGATGTCACCCTCACACTGTGCAGAATATACGAGAAGAACCAAGCGGTTCGGAGACTCTTTTCTTTGCCGCACCACCAAGACCTGGAATTCATTACTAGCACACGTGTTTCCTTCTTCCTACAGTCCCGGAGCCTATAAGTGGGGCGTGAAAAAGCATCTTATGAGGCCGCTGAGCTGAGTGCCACCATTGTAACACTTAGTGTCTGTAATGGTGACCCTCTTTCCTGAGACTTTGCCTTTAGCTTACCATCAGGCGAGGTGAGGTCAAGTTGGCGTGTCCAATATCAAAAAAAAAAACACGCACACTATCACAAAATTCTTTTGAACGCTGGACCACAGCTGTTAATATCAACAATACGTCGCAAATACTGGATAGTAAATGATCGTAATTTTTGTAGAAAAGCAACTCTAGAGTGCATAGTTATCTTGTCTTAGATTCTCAGGCAAGACTTACCAGCCTATCATGGGCAATCTACCTATACAAGGAATGTAAGTAGACTATCCATTCGCTAATACAGCTGTGGACTACGCGGGTCCCATCATGATTGCAAACATAAAGGTCGTACCCATACATTGGTGTTTTTGTTTGCCTAGATCATATATTGTCAATGGCTCATCTAAATTACGAAAGAATGAACACTTTATTGGTTCAAATCGAAGCAATACTTAATTCTAGACCTCTTACCCCAATGTCATCTGATCCTTCAGATTTAATTCCTTTGATACCTGCACATTTTCTAATTAGACGCACCTTCACTATGCTGCCTGCTCCCCACTTAGATCAGTTTCCTCTTCACACGATCTCGAGATATAAAAGGATATAAAGGAAAGTACATTTCTGAATTGCAGATCAGAAGCAAGTGGCGCACAGACAGAGGATAAGCTCAACCAGGCGAGATGGTCCTCATTAAAGACGATGGGCCACCACACACCAGATGGCTGCTTGGACGTGTCACCGCAGTATACCAAGGCACCAACGGCAACGGCGTCAACCGGGTGGCAGACGTTGCAACCACATCTAGAACCATACGCAGAGCTTGGAACAGGCTTTGCACACCACCATACGACGACGATCATTTAGTTACCGCAGTTCTTGTCTTTCAAACTATCATTTAAAAAGAAATTTAAATGTCCCATCGCCTATTTTCTCATTGATTTTCAGCAGCGATACAAGCGCAATAATTTAATACAGCAATTCGCATGCTGTTAGATATCGGCATCACCATTCCTAGTTTAGCTTGTGACAGCACTGCAGTTAACTTATCAACATGTATAAATTAAGAATGCAATTTTGATTTCCCAGACATGGTAACGAACTTTAAACATTCAAATAATATTAGTTAAATACTCTACTCACTTTGAATCCAGCTCACATGCTAAAATTGTGCAAAAATGTTTTTGCAGAAACCCTCATGACTTCCGCAACAGGTAATGTAGAATTTAAGTTTATCAAAAAATTGCATTCACTGCAGGAAGCAGGAACAGGCTTAAATACTAGTAACATGAGTTTTTTTTTTTGGAGAATATTAATAAAGCTTTGGCAGCGCAAACATTAAGTGCGTCAATGGCTGACGCAATTAATTTTTTGGGAGCCAGTGGCAATGAAAAATTTCTTAATAGAGAAGCTACTGCGGAATATATTAAATGGTAAATAGAATTTTTGATATCTTACATGCTAAATTACCTTTAGGTGTAGGTTTTAAGGCCCCATTGCGTCTAGCTATGGCCACTTTAAAGCAAACTCGTGAGTATTTGGCATCACTAAATGATTATAACCAATGTATTGTAACACACCGTAGAAAAATAGCAGTTTTAGGTTTTATTGTGAATACAAATAGCACCAAAAATCTAGCAATGGACCTACTTCAGCCAAGTGGATCACATTTAAATTATTTCTTGCCATATAAGTTTTGCAAGATCACTTAGAAATATTTTTTTCTTGTATTCGTGCTCGAGGCAGTAGCAACAATAATACGAATGCCCTAATTTAAGTATAGTATGCATTAACTGTTTCACCATTAGCGTCATGCCCAGCATTAACGCAAATCGTAACAAAGAACATTTTAGTACGATTTGCGTTAATGCTGATACTACAAAAGAGCTGTTTTTGATACACCAATTTCTGATCATAATGAAGAGCAACAATTAAATGCTCTAATAGATTATTTAAACAAAATTAATATGTCTGACTACAAAATGAATGTTATATGCTATAGTACAGGACATTTTCTGAACAAATCAGCCGATAAAATTTTATGTACACATTGTCGTCTTGTTATTTTGTTGTTGTAAGAAACTTTTCACCGTTTACCGCCTTCGTTCATCGAAGTGGTCTGAAATATACCTCTAGATTTGCATTTGAGGTATTAAAAAGTTGTCAAAAACTGTTTGTCAGAACTGTCAAATAGCTCCTTTCGAAACACAAGTACACAGTAAATCTGTACGTTAGTGAAGCAATATTTTGGCAGGAAACTGGATAATATTTTTAGTCCAACCCACAATGCCCAGTATATCAGAGATGAAGAACCGCTTGGATGGATGGATTTATCAAGCAATAAGCAAAATCTTTTTTAAATTTAAAAACCTTTCATCATGCGAAATGTAATGCATTGAGAAACTTAGGCAGTAAGATTGGCTGGACCATGTTTAATTGTAATAAATGTGTATTATTTTAATTTCTTCGTTTTATTGTCTTCACCTTTATCCTACTAATATGATAAATGTGATAAAAAATCACATGGATACAATGGAATTATAATTGCCGATGAAAGTCATTTCAATTTACTATGGGACTCAGAAATCATACAACCAATGAGAAACAAATGTATTGTATTGTATGATCTCCTAGTCATCTGGAGCATGAAGTATAGTTATTGCTTCACTTGATGGCATGTCCATCACGTCGCTTAAGGTCAAGGTCCAGTTTGATAACTTATTCGAAGTGTAGTACAATTATTATTGTTATTCAATATTATTGATCCTGAAACCGTTTAATTTCAGCCCCCCTATTGACTGTACCCCGCCAGATGGTGGTTCACAACGTGACAGCCTCAACAGATGTTTTCCAACATCAGTTAAAAACTAAGTTAGAATAACGATTTAAACTATAGTGTCAGAATTATTAAAGTATTGAATGATAGATTTTGGGTCGTGTTTTAAGGATTAGGTAAATAGACGATCACAGCTATAAGTATCGTGGGATAACTCCGGTAGTTCCCGCTACAGCGTCTGTTAGGTGTACATGTACACAGCTTAAACTTTCGTAGTTGACTTGTAGTTTATATTAATAAATGTATCTAGCCTAAAACAATCTAACGAAGTTATACATAGTTACACATTCATGTTTTTCTATCCCATTATTGTTAGAAGGAAAAATCATATGTTTTCAGAAGTTCTTATGGAGGTAATTTAATAAAGTTTTCTATTTACTAACAGCAAATATGTCCATAAATAGAGAAAGACCTGAAGACAATGCTTCAAACACATCGTATAACGCGGATGAATAATATGACTAAAAGGCCGTGTGCTTGTCTGCCACCTTAGTAATATGAAAAAAGATCCGGGTCACTATTTTAGTAGCAAACCATTTGTGTTAATATATGACTCGTTACAAACACGGTGTCGGGTTTATTATTGGTGATAATTAGAGTCATGTAATTATAGGATAACAGTGGAAAGTAATACGGATTCCTTGGATATGGGACCACTTTGAAAGTATACCCTATCGAACACAGCGAGTAAAGTAAAACTCTGTTCATATCTGGCTTTGATATCGCGTAACAAACACACTTAAAAATATATACGCCTAGAATTGAGAACCTCGTCCTTTTATAAAGTCGATGAAAAATGTTTCACGCAAGCAAATAATTATGTATGTACATAATTTGGGCCCAAGACCATTGCTGTGAGAAAATATTAAAGTTTTTACCGTTGCAAACTAGTAGTGTAGAAAAGACACAAACTATTTTTACACGCACATATACCAGGCTATTATACCCACGAAAGAAATCATCTGTATCTTATTCATACACGGAAACTAGTCTTACGAAGTGTTCACTTTCCATTCGCAGGCTTGGGTTGGAGGGCATAGTGGAGTTAAGAATACAAGAACCTACAGCTAAACTATGCTCTCCATGGGTGCAAGTTTTTATACTGCAGCAGAAAAAAGTGTACATATTTTTGTCCTAATATAACCAATTCAAAAATAATTAGATAGATAAATTCGATAAAAACGTAGTTAGAATGTAATAATACAAAACCCCTAAAAACAAAAACCTAACCAAACCAAACCTCAAAAGGGTGTTACAATGTAGTTTTGACAAGATAACAGAGATGACATTTTCTTTATTTTTTCTCGGACACGTCAATTTAACTTCACCTCGCCTGATGGCAAGCTAAAGGCAAAGTCACTTTATAGTAAAAGCAATCGTAAGACTGCTTTGACAATATAGACCTACTCTCATGACAGTAATATCATGATATTTAAACGGAGCATTAACTACAGAGATTCGAGAAACAATTTACTGGCTGAAACTCTTTTGCTAATTTCTAATAGTTTATAACACAAAGTAGTTACGTTACTTAGTGAATATGAAACGTTACAAATGTTTTATGTCGTGATTTGCCAATGGTAGTGAACATACCAAAAAAGTCATTACTGCGCATGTCCGTATCTGACAGGGAGAGGACCGCGAGATACAAAGGAAAATTAGAAACTGAATATGATGCGGTTTCACGGTATTAATGTTTTTTAGTTTTTTATCATTGAATGGAAAAGTAGAGTTATTAATCAGACTAATACTACACTCAGATTTTGAATTTTGCTGACACTTTCTATGAATATTAACGTACAGTAACAGTACTTTCTGTTAATGTTAAAGTTAGTTCACACAACGTCAATAGATGGCGCTTACCGATTTAAATTCAAGCTATTATTGTTCTCACCCTTGCCTATATTAGAGCTTTGGTCTATGGAGCTCGTCACTTACAACTTGACAATCCAAATAGAAGTGCATTTTTTGAAAACAACTCCCTAGAGTGATCTAGGGATTGTAGAAATAAAAAATAGAAACTACGCTCTTTACTTGTTAGTAAATTATACTTGGCTTGTTTCATGTATTATGTCATGATTTGCTAATGGTAATGGAACAAAATAAGAATTCATTACTGCGAATGTACGGACATATGTAGTTATCTAATCTGAGAGGGAGAGGACCGCGAGATACAAGGGAAGATTAGAAATTGATTATGATGCGGTTTCACGGTATTCATGTTTTTTAGTTTTTTATCATTGAATGGAAAAGTAGAGGTATTAATCATACTAATACTACACTCATATTTTGAATTTTGCTGATACTTTCTATCAATATTAACGTCAGTACTTTCTGTAAATGTTAAAGTTAGTTCACAAAACATCAATAGATGGCGCTTACCGATTTAAATTCGAGCTATCGATGTTCTCACCCCTGCCTATATAAGGGCTTGGGTCTATGGAGCTCGTCACTTAAAACTTGACAATCCAAATAAAAGTGCATTTTTTAAAACAACTCCCTAGAGTGATCTAGGGATTGTAGAAATAAAAAGTAGAAACTATTGGTTTCATGAAAAATTTCTCATCGTAGTACTATTAAGATGTGAATTATCCAGTCACGTGTCACAATGGTGTACATCAGTGAATTAAATTATACCTACCCATACGTTAATCGTAAGTGCCGCACACAATACTTTCTTCACATGGTAGCTTTCACTGCACTCAAAATAAGTTCTCAATTTAAAGACATTAGACATGATGTTCAGCACATCAGCCATATTACAAAGCATTAGACATTGTTTTGTAATATGGCTGATGTGCATGGTTTGAATGTGGATGTGCGCACGCATTTCCGCCTGTCCCGGGAAGTGTCTGTTATGAATTGTTGCTGACCGGGTTGGGTATAGGTTTACAGTAAGAAGTGAAGCAATTTACACAGTAGGTAGGTAGGTACACGCCTCCGATTTGATTTATTTTCTTATGAGTCCTATTAATCCACAACTACAATGCAGAAGTATGAAAATTAATAGAAATCAGTATGAGTGAATAAAGTTTGATGTTAAGATTTTTCGGGGCATGAAGACGGAACAAGCCCTGATTTCGGATGGCACTCTCCGTGAGCACCGAATGCCAATATAACGTATAATTTTGGATATCCCTATCCAAATAGGTCTCGACCTGGTTCTACTAGGAACGTTAGACCCGGTTGCGTACTTTATAGTCTGTGAACCGCTCCTACTCTTTTTGGCTAGGGTTTTGTGACTACAGTCTGACCTCTCAATCCCGAGAGTAAGATCAGCGCCAGAGCCTAGATCCTCTTGCTTGATCGTTTCCTTGTTTCAATTTTTCCCATACATTCCTGTTAGACGTCATCTCCTGAGTTGTAATTAGTAGTTTTGATGAACTTTAATGCTTTGATTATGTTTATATGAAATAACGGTTTTGTATAAAGTTGCAGAGTCGTCCCCAGATAGGTGCCCATTGGTTCCCCGGTAGGCGAGAAAGTCCACGGACACGATGTTTCAATTGCGCCAGGACGAATCCAGGTGGCGCAGCTAGGAAAATGAATTATAACAAAAAATTACATAAAATGTCACTTTTTCTATTGCCCCAATTTTATCTAATCACAACTCATTTCGTTTTCACCTATCTCGATATTGCGGCGACAAAATCCCAGGTTCTAATGACAATTTTCATTTGATTTTGTTTTAATGACGTTTTGTGTGTAAGTGTAACCAATTTGTAAGCGAAAAGTTTGATAGCGAAAACGATAAGTGTTAAGTCACATTAACAATCACTCATGTGCTTGTAATTAAATCGTATTAAAGTAAAAAGAAATTTTTACTTTAATACGATTTAATTAACTTCAAATTGTAACAAGTTTGTAGAAACCACAGATTATATATCTGTACTTTACATTGCTTCTTGATACAGCATGAACGATTATGTAGGTATACACTCTATATTTATTTTGTTTGCACACTTCTTGGAAAATACTGGAACTCATATTTAACCTATTTCATACGAGCGCCAATCCCGGTACTTTCCAAGGTTTGCTGATAAACGGACGAGGTTCTAGCAGGGCGCAGGGCAAAATAAACTACCTAAATTTAATGAAGAAGGAAGGGCACGTGGTGTCGGGTCTGTTAAAATTAAAAAATAAAGGAATATTTCCTTTAAGTGAAATTTGCTATATCCAGTACTTACTTAAGTCACAATCATCCCACCCTGTATACACGACTGACAAGCACACGGCCCAACTGGTGGGAAGTGTTTACCATGGCCTACAGACGTGCGACACCAGGGTATATTATTGTGTAAACAACTCAAAGATTACAATAATTAAGTAAGTATTATACAGAACTACTTATATTATTGTCACATTAGATGCACAGGTAAAATAAATACAATTGAAATGGGGTGCTAGGTAGTTACGTGCGTAGAATAATATACTTACATTAGAAGTCACTCTGGAATCTGTATGGTGAATACGAACAACGTTTTGAACCTGATAACCGAAAGGAGATCAGGCCGTATCTATCTTGGGAGATAGCAATATGTTAGAAATATTTTAAGTCCCTTTCCTTATCGGAGGGAACAGTCAAAAATAGGAGATTAATGCTCTTTTCTTTTATTGTGCTAAAGTCAGAGGACGCACAGTCAGTATTTATACGACATTTGGGAACACAACGATAGCTTGAATTTAAATCAACAAGCGCCTTCTAGTTACGATAGAGACAACAAATAATTTTGTTACGTTATAGCATTTTATAGGGACGGGGGTGCTGTTTAGTTTCTTTTATAGGGGTGTATTTTGTGGTGCGAAGGGATGAAATGTATTGCCTGTAGTTTTGTTTCGATGATATTGATGAAATAAACTAAGTTTTTACTTATAAAGTACAAGTTAACCTATCTCGACTTAAGTCTCGTATTGCTTTTGTTATTAAGTGGATGAAAATGCGAAGTTATCAATGATAGATTACATATAATGTGACAAGTATTCCAACAAATAATCGCGTTATATTAATTCCATTATTTTTAAATTAAAAACAATAATGTTCAGGTGCAATTTGGTTTATTATAAAATCTGCACGTAAACCTTAGTCTCTATAATCTCTACAGAAAATAGCCCAGTGTGTAAGTTTGCGAAAGGAAGTGTTTGCTTTGAAGAAATTAGTCTTAGTCTTATTCGCCAACTATATTTCAGAATGTATTTTATCATAAATATTTAGAACATAAAGAGGTTAATTTTCACTTAAATTTTCAATACACAATCCTTAATCAGTAGTCCTATTTGCAATAACTAAATATTTATGCTCTTTATTATAACTAGGCCATGAAATCCACGACAAGACACTGCCTACTGAGACGCCTCGCCGAGGCTGCTGAGTTGCAGCCTTAGTGTTACCGTTCACTCCAGGAATGTGACGGCGCGTTTTAGGCTGCGTCACTGACTTGTCTGTTATTAACTTAGACGAATAAAAAATTCCATAGTATGTGAAACTAATTGCTGAACAGAACGAATCCAAATACGACACTGCTACGATTCAAGACTTTAATGGAATTCGAGTCATTATAAACGGTAGGCACTAAAATTGAAATCGGTTAATTCGTGAAAGTATTCAAAAAGTTTTTTTTTTTTTTTAGTTTGTTTTTTTTATTTATTTCGCGAAGATCAAGATCACTCAAAATTGGCGGTTTCGCATGAAAAGTTTGATGACAGTAGAGAAAGCCAATGTATGTAATAATACGAATAAAACTAATGTCTCTGCCAACCCTGGAAGGAAATAGGCGCATTTTCTTAAAACTCTCTAAATGGATTGATGTTTGAGGTCCCGTAAAACATTAAATAGTGTTTTGCTTTATTTATCATCGATGTCCGTAATAAAGTTCTTTACATAACGAGACATAGTTTGATCATCTGTTCGCTTTAAGTACCAGGAAGACATAGCGAAGAAGAGATTAAATCACAACTTTTGCAAAGATTTGCGTACATTTTTCACATCCAAATGTATTCAACCATATTGCTATGCCATTCAGTCTATTATTGTACGTAAACAAGTGAAGTTTCTGCGGCCATGGTTCAAGCAGCAATTGCTATTAAATACAGTTAAATGGAATTCGAGGACTTGTTTTGCAAATTTCTAACTGTTCATGACACAAAGTGTTATTGTTTCCTAGTGAAAATGAAACGTTATAAATTGTTCTTTGAGTATTACTTATATAGGTAAAGGTATTTTGTTTCATGTTTTATGTCATTATTTTCTTAATTTTTCAGAGCATATTGGTCAGTGCCGCGTACTGGGAATGCGCGAAGAAGGGGGAACGAGAGTTCCGTATGACCGCGCCGCTCACTCGCACGAGTGCGACAAGGACGTGAGAGGAAACAACTGTTTGTCCTGTTCGCACCAGTGACGTCTTTCCGATTGTTAGGTAGCGGTCGTGAAATTGGAATGTTTTCACGGGAAGGTCCGTAGCTACAGCGTAAGCTGGTGCTGATAGGGAGCCAGTCTAAGTCCCTATTATCTGATTTGTTCATGCGAAAGCAATGAAAAAATACAAATAATCCACAAAAATCATAAAAAGAGTCTTGATCGAGTTTCGATTGAGGCCAAACCCCCCGCAAGTAGCTAATTTGACCTTCCTTTTGCTCTTCAAAAAATTGTAAAAGCAGTTAAAGAGTTTGCTTTATTTTGGTTTTTTTCCTTTTTATTTCAATATACTTCAAGCTAGCACTTATTATATTTATATTTCACTATTATATCACATTTTTCGTATATTTAGGCAACGACTCTAGTAATTTGAATCAAAGATGAATTAGGGCTTTGCTTGATGAGCTCATCTTTAATAATATTGTCTCACTTAATACGTACGTTTCATGGAAATGTAACTAAATTTGTAAGTGATTTTGCTTATAAAAGTTGTAAAAGAAACTTTTATTCCGGTAAAATCTAGTTGCTTTTCTTCGTATACATACGTGGGCTGTAAATAATTTATACAGCCAGTTCTTGGTACTGAGGACGCAGGCAGATACAGCAGAGTACAGGTATATTCTTTACGGTTCACCATGGACCCAAGAAGGACCATGAGCATCTACGATCTGGTCACAACGATAGAGAAACCAGAAGGTTTTATATTTTCAGAAGTGCTGCCCTCTTTTCATATGATGACGAATTATTACATGTCTCGGGTGGAAAAGTGGCATCACTGCTTAATGAGAGCAGGCTTCCAACACTATCCATAGGTACCAGTTGCGTGCTACTTCTAAAAGATGGCGTGGTGTGTCTTCTATCTATTTTGAGAGCGCTGTAAATGACAGTTTTTGTTAAGATTCGAGAGATTAAGAATTCAAACTTATGAAAAACGAAATTCAACATTGTAGGTCTCAACAATTCAACTTTACAGGTATTCTACCGTCAATGTACCGTAAAAAGTGTTTTATTCGTGTACCGTACTTAATCCTTATCAAGTGCAGTGCCGTTAGTACCTTTACTACCCCCAAGTTAAAAGGATTACTCCGTTGTCTGTCTGCATGAAGAAACTTTTCTCAGAAACTTTTGGAGTCTACATAAGCCTATGTTCACTGCTGACCAATTGCTATGTACCTATATAATTACTTCGGGTTCAAACTTGGAACCCGATTTTAAACATATATGTATTGTTTGTATGGTGGAGCTTCTTGGGTGGTGTGAATTTGCGATGCAAATGTGTTTTGCATGCCCATACAAGTACATACCGGAAGTCATGAGTGCCTCCGAGAAGGCTATACAAGTTTGGGCATTACTTTGGAAGAACACAATTTGAGAGTCGATGCGCCTTAGCAAATACCTCAGCATATAAGGAGTATTGAATCTTGAGTGATTCAATTCCTCTGCCGATCTGCTAATCTCTAAAACGGGTTATCGTGAACATATCGTGTTTGGACTTATTTTATTCAGCATTTAATTTCACACTCTACACAAAAAAATATTTACCTAAATTACTTGTTAATAACTCTGAGACGTAGTGCGACACGCGCTAAGTTTGAGAAGGATCAGATGTGTTTTCGAGTTCGCTCTCTTAGTGTGGTTTCATATTTTGGGTAATTTGCAATTTCGTGTTGCTTTTGAATATGACTACGAGTACCAGGCGGCAATATGCCCGCCCACTCTCAATTACCCGCAAGTCTATTTTATCTAGCACTTGGGATAACCGCAACAGGGAGTTCATTTCACACCTTGACTACTTAGTGAAAATGAAACGTCACGAGGTATATTTCACATATCAGTAAGCTATGGTCACTTTATGTCATGATTTATCATTAAAACTGAGCAGTTAACTAAAGTATCTTGTAGAAAGGGCGTTTTTGGATTCTGACGGTGGAATGAGTACGGAGGAGTACGTGTTGATGGGAGGGATACACGATGTTCCCCGTATGTCTAACATTTGAAATCTCGCGTTATGTGGAGAGCGACAGAGTTGACGTGTGGGTGGCGCGAGCGGACTACGCGGCGTATTTGCATTGTCTTCAATATTAGTAAATAAAAATAATAAGGATTGTATTGTGCTGGAAATTATGCGCTGAATAGAAAAAGTCCAAACACGACAGCTACATCTGTTCAACAGTTTGATGTTATGAAAAATTCAAACTAAAATATTTGCGATTTAGAATTGAAAATATTAGTCATATTTTAATACCTGAATGTGATGACTTAAAATGTTCTATTTTATATAACTATGGTAGCAAAAGAGCACATTGTCCTTAATTGTACGGTCAATGTGCTCCAGTGACGTCTGGAGCACATTTCACAAATATATACAGTCCGTCAAATCTAAGAAGTACCGTTTGACAGTTCTGACAATTGAATGATAGGGATGGGATGAAAAAATCGATTACTATAATATCCGAACTTTAAGAGATCGATTACTATAATATCCGAATTTTAAGAAATCAATTGTTATAATTAAATAAAAGAAATGTTTAGGATATTTTTTTATTCACTACTAGTACTAGTATCGTCGTCTTCGTCAACATCGTCATTTAAATTAATGACCAGTTGATTGTCCATTACATTATCAAAGTGTACGTCTCTTTCGAAGTCGTCCATTATTATTTTCTTTGTTTTTTGTACTACTTTACTCCAATCTTCCTGTGTAACTTGGGCACATGCTTCCTTTAATAAACCTTCCATTTTCTTGACACTGAAGGGTGGTTTTGTGTTGTGTCTTGCTGCATAACCTGTAAAACAATAATGTAACTATTTGATAGCAGACGAAAACCATTGTTTAAATTATAAATGTTAGAAGTACTCGTGTTATTATTATAATATTATAAAATATTACCTTTAACTTGGGCCCAAATCAGTTCAATGGCATTATATTGGCAATGGTACGGAGGAAGTCGTATGACTTTGTGCCCGTGCTCTTCGGCCAATTGGTCAATTACATATGTCGGTTTTGGTGGTTTATGCAATTTCACTAACTGTAATAATTCAGCTTTTAATAGTGACATGTCGGCATCCACTCCTTTTCTTTGCAGCCATGCCACCAAATCTGCTTTCTTATTGGCTGACGTAGGTGCTTTATCAATTTGCACAGAGTGGTATGGGGCATTATCCATTATAATTGTGCTGTTAGGAGGGATATTCTGTAATAAATTTAAGAACCACTCTCGGAACCTTACTGCGTCCATTTCTTCATGATACTCTTTAGTGCTTTTGGATTGGAAAGCTAATAAAGAGTTTTCCACGAAGCCTGTAGACGCTGACCCAGCATGGCATATTATGAGGCGTCCACCTTTTCCTATCGGCACCTTCGAGCACGAAGCTTCAGAATCATCAGTCCATGTTTTCGGCACAGAATGGTTGGAATTTAGCCAAGTTTCGTCCAAAAATATTACATTATCCCAGTTTATAATTTGTTTAACTTCGCGCAGGAATGTTAGTCGCTGCATAATTATGTCATGTCGCTCCATAACAATTTTTCGTTTGTCAACTTTTTTGTATCTGAAGCCAATTCCTGTTATTACCGTTCTCAACGACTCTATGCTTCCCTTATACAGCCCGGCATCTTTTAAAGTTGCACATAACTTTGCCAATGTTGGAAATTCGCCTCTTGTAAAATACCCGTATATATGGTTTCTAATAGCATGACTATCGAATTCATCGATGCCTGTCACAGGTTTATTTCTTTTTCGTTTTTTCGGTGTGTGAAGTACGTTACTGTCACTCCCCGAAGGCCCATATTTTTCACTTAATATTTTGCCAACGGTGCGGCTACCAATACCGAGAGCTTCACCGACGCGATCCCGAACTTGTGTAACTGGCAGTAGAAGTCCACCATTTTGAGATTCACGCTCAAAATACTCGTGTAATTTCACCACCAATTCACGAGCCTGGCTGTTCAAAGTACGTCCTCTTTTCGACATTATTAATAAACACTTGCTTAGTTCGGAGTCCAGTATAAATATTGCCAAGGTAAACGGATAAAGAATGATCAGTCCAGAAAAGTAATAGCCAAGTCACAAATTGTAAAACACAAACGAGAAAGCAAGTACGCGCACAGTCAGCTTCCAAGATGGCGAGAGACTGCTGACGCCGAACCGACCGAGCGGACCGCGTGCGCTTGTAGTTGGCAGTGTTGCCAGAAAAAAAAAATTGTAGAGACTTGGACACCTGCGATTTTGCCTATTGACCTAAAAATAATTAAATTAATTTATTTTAGGGTATCTGTGTATTCAGTGCATTATGCGGTCGCGCAGTAACGTCGTTAATTTATAACATCAGGCAACAACATTTTTGTGAATGGGTTCTACATACCTTATTTTTATTAGTTTTAGACGTAGAAATAAGACTTAGAAGAAAAAATTGTAATTGTAAAATCAATGGATGTGCTTGTTAAAAATTTGTTTATTTCTCTGTAATATGCAAACCCATACTATCATACACAAAAATAAATGTAAAAAACACTATCCCTGACTCCATTTACTATTTCGACAGCGTTAGCGCGAGAAACCCCGACTTATTTGGGCGCGAAAATCAAAAATCGACAAATCGCTTTCGACAACTTTTTAAAGAAGCAAATATATTTGATTTATAAATACGTATTTTTGGTGAATGGGTTTTATCTCATATTTTACGATTACATAACTATTTAGTTATGTAATCGTAATATGTGAGATAAATCCCATTCACATGAAAAAATATTTGTTTGGTTGTCAAGTGTAATTTGTAAATAATACATTCGATTTTTCGTATATGTAAACGATTTTTTTGCATACAAGTGTATCCGAAGAGTCGCAACACTACGTGCAGTGACCTAACTAAGTAACTTTGTAATGCGGTCAAGAATATAACTATTAGAAATTATTTACTGTGTAAATATGTGTTATTTTGCTTTGTTTGAAAGTTTTCAATTACATTTAGATATTAAGAATTGTACATTTTTAGATACAATAATGAAATCTTTCTAAATTCATGGTTTTATGAAAAAGGTTATCGAAACTGAATAATGTACGTATGAACAAAGTTGTTTCGGTTTGAAAAATATGAAACGTCAAACGGTACCTCTTAGATTTGATGGACTGTAGTAACAAGGAAACAAGAGAGGCCATGACCCTCTCTCTCTCACGTATGGATACAACACTTATAAACCTACGATAAATACACACATAACTTCGAAAAGCATCGAAAAGTCATTGGTGTGTGCCATGGTAAAACCTGGAATCGAACCCGAGACCTTGACTCAACAGTACATACCACTAGGCTACTGCGGCTTCTCATCTAACGGGCTGTATTCCTGTCTATCACTTAAGTGGTATAAAAAAATTAACAAATACAAAACACATCAATGATCGATAACTGATTCTATCACGTGATTACCCTGTAGTAACAATTAGGTGTACCTACTACCTGGGTGGGCTCTATACTTGTACGTCTCATTTTGTACTTAATTCTTTAGTAGACTAGAAAATAAGGCCATAGGCCACGGTAACCGCTTCCCATCAGGTGGGTCGTGTGCTTGTCTGCCAACTAAGTGGTTTAAAAAAATAAAAATAAAAAGGTTTATAAGCACTAATCCCACCCTCTTCTTTCCTACACAAGACAACACGAGCAGGCCTTATATGTCACCCTCACACTGTGCTGAATATACGAGCAAGAACCAAGCGGTTCGGAGACTTTCTTTGCCGCACCACTAAAACCTGGAATTCATTACCAGCGTGTAATCACGTGTTTCCTTCTTCCTACAGTCCCGGGGCCTTTAAGCGGGACGTGAAAAAGCATCTGATGAGGCCGCCAAGCTGAGTGCCACCATTGTAACACTTAGTGTCTGTAATGGTGACCCTCTTTCCTGAGACTTTGCCTTTAGCTAATCATCAGGCGAGGTGAAGTCAATTTTGCGTGTCCTGTATAAAAAAAAATATTCACAGCTAGTACAACAAAGATAATTAATTTCAAATTGACAAATAGTCGTACCAAATTGAGCTTCATATTTGTGCACACAACATCAGCTGAATCAATTAATTATAGAAGACACTTCGTACGAACCTTGGGTCCACGAGATGTACACATTTATATTTCGACGTATGTCGGCATGTTTGAGTGTAAACAGGAGATACTGAAGCTAGAATTCAGCTTTCAGCGCAAGGGCTCGTTAGCTCAGTCGGTTAGAGCATCGTGCTAATAACGCGAGGGTCGAGGGTTCGAATCCCTCATGAGCCATTACTTTTTGAACATACGTTTTTTTTTCTTAAATATTAACATGAGTACTATTAAGCAAAGCAGTACAAAATGTACTGTCCAAAGAGGAATATTATCCATATTATGTGGACATATTTTAGTAAATCTATTTAACCTAATTTTTAAGTCAGTATGCGTTAATATTCTCATATTGATGATGTATTATATAATTTTTTGATAAAACACACGTCAATTTGACTTCACCTCGCCTGATGGTAATGTTAAAGGCAAAGTCTCAGGAAAGAGGGTCACCAATACATATATGTACCATGTTACACTCATCAGATGCTTTTTCACGTCCCACTTAAAACTTTCATGTAGTTTAGTAGTAATTTGACGAAAATTATAAAATATGGCTAGACCGAGATAGCGCATGTCTACTCCTTCCTAATATTTTGTTTACGTAGAAGCACGTGGCACCCATCCTGTTTATTATTATTAATGTGTGAACATGCTTCCAGTACTTCAAATGGTATTATAGTGTTATTGTGTAATTTCCCTTATGTGTGACCACTTAGCACTAAATAAATGTTTCTTTCTTTCTTTCTTCTTTCTTTCCATCCCACGTGGCTCTTATTCCCATTGCAATGTCAAGTTTTCCCTTAAGTTTTCAAAGTTAAGGTTTATAATTATTTATTCTGATTGATAAAAGCGCTGCTCACAAAAACTCGAAAAACTTAATAGTTATAGAATACATACATACATATAATCACGCCTTTATCCCAGGTGGGCTAGGCAGAGGTTAATTAACACCCACATTCCCCCATCATTGTAGTCGGTCCCACGTAATAGGGGGTGAGCCTATTGCCGTTTTCTGGGCACTATTATTGTTGCCTCGAGCTATGTCTGATGTAAAACAGCCCTATCCCTTAGTCGCCTTGTTCGACACCGCATGGGAAGAGATGGTCCAAATAGTTACCATTGTCACGCCGAGTTGAAATGATACTCGTTGCGTCTAGATATAGAGTTAACATACAGTTTTAAAAAAAATTATATTACTTAGGTGGCAGACAAGCCCACGGCTCACCTGACGGAAAGTGGTTACCGTGGCCTGACATGTGTGTGTACCTGTGACGTATGCAAAATAAAGGGAGTCACACAACTATTATAAATTATGAGAAGATAAAATTTCGTATTACGAATATAGGATATTTCATACTCCTTATATTTGTATTATAGGGAGATACCAAAACTTGTGTGCTGTAATTCCTCTGGCACTCTGCTCTCCTGTTACTTCACAGCCACCGATATCGAACCAAGCCGTCGCCATAGCAACGCTTCATCCCGCGTCATGGGAGGAGATAATTAATGCATCGACATTAAATTAACCATTCATTAAATATTCTGGTTTAAGGGAGTGGTTTAAGGTAAATGAACGACATGAACAATAAAAAAAAAATAATGCATTCACACACTGATCGTTAAAGTGAATGTGGTGTGTAAGAATGAGGCTCTATATTAGTTTTTTTTTTACAGGACACCTCAATTTGACTTCACCTTGCCTGATGGTAAGTTGAAGACAAAGTCTCAGAAAAGAGGGTCACCATTACTTACAACTTACCATGTGACAATGGTGACACTCAGCTTGACAGTCACATCATATGTTATGGTAATCTAGTCCCATTGCGTGCCGTGACAATGTTGATTGAGAACAACATAAAACCCTGCACATTAAGACAAACTGCATATTGGTAGTTTGAAACCACCATGTGGAAACTACTACTAGACCAAATCTGTGATCTAAGTGGTTGTATAAAAAATTGCAATAGCAAGAAAATAAGCAGTGCACTTCAAACTATAATCAACAATAATACCACAGAATAACGTTCATTATTGGAATCAATAAAATTATGATTTAGGACACGCGATTTCACCAGGTATCTAATTCACAATTTTATTTCACAGTTTGTAATAGTTTTCTCACACATAATGATCATATTACTGACTGAAAATGGAACGTCGTGAAATATACTTTTTTTTACTACTAGCTAGGTGGTGCTACCCTACTCACCGTCGGGAACACAACGCAAGGTTATTATGGCCGCAGTACTATACGGTAATACTTTACGTAAGTAAGTTATTGACATTGTATATTGACATTTAATCAAAATTGTTCAATTTATTTTATTTGAATTTGACATTTTTTCTGTTTATGTTTAATTTAACATTGACAACATGAGTTATATGAATTAGAGTAGGTACTTATAAAGAAACCTATATTTAGAATGCAAATATTTGATAACATAACGGATTTAATTTAATTTAACTGTATCCAAATTATAATTATTATTGTACCTACCTATTTCAATAAAGAAAATATGTGACCTAAATATTGCAATGCCTGGAAAAGGCGCTATGTTTTAAGTACTGTCTTATAAATTGTAAGATCTATGTACACTTGGTAAGCAATAAATGATTTGATTTGATTTGATTATTCTCCATTTATATCATGTTTTATGTCATGATTAGCCATCAAAACTTAAGTTTTGCCTGAAGTATCGTGTAAAAGGGACGTGTTTATATTCTGATGGGGGAATGAGTTTCAATAACTTGTAGCTGTGTTTTCGCTGAAGACGCCTCAATTTCGCTGCGTCACAGACTTGCCTATGAATAAATTAGGTAAATAAGCTATTCCATCGTGTGTGAATTAATCTAAATTAATCCATTAAAATCCAAACTCGATATGGCTACGACAACCCGTTTAAAACATAAAAGCCTTTAAAGTTACGAAACTAAAAAGTAACAAATAAACATCGCGGCATGAAAAATAAATTGTGGCACTACGGAAATGATAACAGAAGTAAAATGATGACAGAAGTGAAATGATAACAGCACTACGGAAATGATAACAGAAGTGAAATGATAACAGCAGTGAAATTAACATACACATACAAAGCTAAAGAATTTGATTTAATGTCAGCAGTAGAAAACGATTAATTCGTAAAAGTATTATTAATTAATACTGAATTATTTATTTACTTGCGGTCAAAATCACTCAAATTCAGTGGGTGCATGAAAGGTTTAATTACAATAGAAAAGCTTTAAAGTATTTGATATATAGTGATAGAAGCAGATGTCTCTGTCTAACCCGGAGGTATATAGTTTACTCATTAATAATCTGCATAGCATTATTTATGACTAAATATTTAAATTATTTTTCTTTAAGCTTAAGAGGATTTATAATTTACAAAATCCTACTGGACGTCTGATTCAGGTTCGTCTTGAATCTCAAGGTCAAATGATAACTAGACATTGACGACTTTAATTGGCTATTGATATTTAACAGCTAGTCTCGCGACCTCCCGTTACAAACATTTTTTCAACTCTCTAGAGTCATGACTCTCCAAGTGGACCCACCGCTCTCGGTACCAAGGACACATGTGTCCTTGGTACCGAGAGCGGTGGGTCGTTTAGCAAACACGGTGCGATACAGCACCATCTAGAATTATAATATTTATAATAAATATTCCACGACATTCTACACAACGCTATCTAGACCCATGGTAAGCATAGCTTAACTAGATTGTGTTATGGGATCTTGAATACGGATAAACATACTTAGATACTGTTTTTTTTGCAAATACATACATATTATACATAGAAACACCCAGACCAATGCAAACATACATATTCGAATCAAACCCGCGCCCCCTGCATAGCAGTCGAATGCTTTACCGCTACGCCACAGAGGTCGTCAAAATTCATAGTTTACCTGTGTGTGCCTTGTAAACTTAATATAATACTAACAAACGGCCAACAATCACTTATACATATAGGACAACATATCAATAAAAAAGTATAATAGACTTACAGCGTAAGTCATAAGGTTGAAAATGCCAAGCGGCTGTAACAGTCTCGGCTCGTAACTCCACCCACCCACTCCCTTATCGAACGTTTACAAATTCTTCAGGTTTATGCATCCCTAGTACTGAGAGCGGCAAACCACGTAGAAAATTCGCAAGCAAGGTTTCGTGTGTTGTAAGTTACAGCGCCATCTCTCGAGCGCTACGAGTACAAAAAGGCTTCAGTGTACGTAACAACGTAGCCCTATCTACGACGCTCCGTAGATTACACCGTAGAAGTGTCAAGCGCTACGAGGACGTAAAAGCGTTGGTCTCTTGACGGTACAGTGTACATAGAGTTGCTATATTTAAAAGGTAAAAGTATACATCTCCTAGCATGAAGTACTAATGTAACCATAATTTTAACATAACGTTGACCCTCCAAATTGACAACTGACAGAACTCTACTGGTGTAACACACGTTCATAGGTCACGGTAACCACTTTCCATTGGGTAGACAGTGTGCTTGTCTGTCACATTGTAAAAAAAATATGAAAAACGGGCACTCTACGGAACACCGTAGCCCTTAGCAACAATAATTCGTAGCAGACACCGTAAACTGTAGAATGCGTAGGCATGTAGATGGATGTGCTACGGCTATTATAGAACTTTAATGTTCCAGTGTACCGAGTTGACTTAGGTCAGGATCTCACTGGAGGCTCATACGTATACATTATGTAGCATATTAATACATTATATTCTTTTCTATTATTATATAATACGACTGTATTTGTAATCACTCTCACAAGTGTTCCTCTGGAGCTACAGTTACCGTTTGCCATCAGAAAGGCAGTTGTTTGTTTTACTACCTTATTTGTATCTTGATGGAAAAAGTCTGTGAATTAATTAATAATAATACTACTCTAATAGTAATCTATGATAGTCCACTCAGTGTTATTTACACTCATAGTAAACATAGCTTATCTTACTTATATTTTGGGCTCTAGAATCTGGATATATATACGTTGATAAATTTTTATTAGTAAATATTTTCATGTCATATACAGAAACACTCAAATGTATGTCAATAGATAAATTCATACATACGAGAACTAACATCTGCACTGATCAGTTAGTACCAGTACAATCCGCGTGTCGCTCACCGCCCGCTGTGTGGCGCCACTTGTACTATGTTTTACTCAGGGTTGCGCGATCTCACCACTACGTGCTGCTACTTGCCTAGTATCCAATTGTATGAAAAAAGGGGTGGAAATCACTTGTATGAAATTTAATGAATCCAGTTTTGATGTAATTTTCCCACTTGGAGCGCGTAAAGCACTTTAAAGTTGAATGCATATATCCAAAAGAGATTGAATAATAACAAGTCTTACCCGGGCTACTTGTCTGTACCTTTTCTTTCGAACACTATACTTCACCATACATTTGCAATAAAATTAACAATAAAGTATATATTCCACGCGGTAGCCTAGTGGTATGGGTAATAGACTGCTAAGACGAGGTCTCGGGTTCGATCCCAGGCTTTACCATGGCACACACCAATGACTTTTCGATGCTTTTCAAAATTATGTGTGTATTTATCGCAGGTTTACAAGTGCCCGGTTAATGGCAATAGGCTCGCCACCTATTACATTGGGACCTAAACAAACTGGCGAAATGTGGGTGCTGGCACCTCTGCCTACCATTGAAGATCCATTATCAATTATCAATATTGTGTAACAACAAATTCCACCAAGTGCCATCAATCAACTGTATAAACAGTCATATTAGTTACTTTTTAATAAACGTTAAAAACCGCGGTAGCGTAGTGGTATGGGTAATGGACTGCTGAGACGAGGTCTCGGGTTCGATCCCAGGTTTCACGCCAAGTTATGTGTGTATTTATCGCAGGTTTACAAGTGCCCGGTTAATGGCAATAGGCTCGCCACCTATTACATTGGGACCTAAACATAAACTGGCAAAATGTGGGTGCTTAGCAACTCTGCCTACCCCTTTGGGGATATAGGCGTGAGTTTATGTTATGTTATGTAATATTAAACTGCACATTTATCAACATGCGGGCTTTACAAGGAGCTGGGCCATCAGAGTTCAAAGGCAAGTGGCACGTGACGTCAGACCTACTTCGATTTTTCATACTAGAAACTCATAGTAGTGAAGAGCTTAAATCTCAATTTTAGCAATAGTAAGAAAATAGGGTCCAACAAATTGCACTTCAAAATATTATCAACTGTAATACCACACGATAAAGTCTATCATTGGAATCAAGTGAATAGTGATTTAGGACCCATAATTTGTAGCAGGTTTCGGAATCACAATTTTCTTATTACTGAGAGAAAATGAAACTTTATTAAGTATTTTTTGCGCATTAGTAAGTTATAGTCCCTTTATGACATATTTTTGGCATGATTTACAAATTCAAATGTATGCCTATGGCCGTCAGCTGGTCATGTTAACTGTCGAATGAAAAACAGCCTTGTTCTCTGTATCGGAAGAAGGAATGATACTGTAGACCAAATATACAGCAGCTGTACATTCTATCATTGCGCCACCGATACAATAACTTGTAGCTGTGTTACCGCTGACGACGCCTCGGCCCAAGCTACACTGCATCACAGATGTGCCTATGAGTAAATTGGGTAAATAAACTATTGCATTGTGTGTGAAATGTAACGCTGAACAAAATGAACCCAAACACGACATGGCTACGACAATCCGTTCAAACGTTAAAAGCTTTTAACATTACGAAACTTAAAACTTAACGTTCACTCATTGTTTTTTCCTGCCACTGCCCAACCCGTTAAAAGAAGATTTCAATTTAAAATATATTACTTTTTTTTATACCACTTGGTTGGCAGACAAGCACGCGGCCCACCGGATGGAAAGTCGTTACCGTGGTCTATGGACGTGTGCAACGCAAAGGGAGTCAGTCACACTCGCGCTGCCAACCCTGTAAACACAAGAGTTTCTGTGCCGTCAGTGTAAAAGATAAAGCAAGACAAGCTTTTGGTCTTCCCACTAACAGTACAAAATCTCTCCAGTGAGCTTTGGCTACCCTATATTATTTGTATTTATTTTTATCTACGAAAAAGCAACAAAAGGAATCTTCAAAACAGAACGACCCAACTACTCAGCATCCACACTGCATACTGAAACTGCAACGTCTCAGTAGGCAGTGTGGATATTGAGTACTTGGGTTGATCTTTTTTGTATCCTTGCCTTGTATTACCGTTCACTGCAAAGTCGCGCGCTACGCAGTGCGTCACTGACTTGCCTGTTATTAAATTAAGTGTGTGAAAAATCCTCCTGTATGTGAAACTAAATAAATGCTGAAGAGAATGAATCCAAACATGATATAGCTACGATAACCCGTTCAAGAGTTATCAAGCTTTTATTTAACCCTAGGAGCCTAATTTATTTACGAGGTACACAAAGCCTTTTCATACGTGTCAGAGGTGTACATATTTTTATATATAGAACACATCAATTAGACTTCGCCTTGCCTGATGGTAAGCTGAAGGCAAAGTCTTAGAAAAGAGGGTCACCATTACCTACACATCTCTAAATGACAAACCATACGACTGAAATTAACCTTCTTACGCGTTTCTTTTTAAAGAGAAATGTTGATTGGGATACAAAGATACAATAAAAAACAAATTTATATATATATATATATATATATATATATATATATATATATATATATATATATATAACAATTTATTAGAAAATAACGCCGAAGTCAAAATAAAATGAAGAAAAATAATTATTTTTTAAGGTTTATAATTTTTTTATATTACTTATGTGGCAGACAAGCACACGGTCCATCTGATCTACAACATTCTACACAAAGCGATCTAGACCATTGGTAAGCATATCTTAACTAGCTTGTGTTATTATATATTATGCGGATAAACATTGTACAGAACTAGGTAGAAACACCCAGGCCAATGCAAATATACATATTCATGCATACAAATATTTGCTCTGAGCAGGAATCAAACCCGAGCCTCCTACATAGCAGTCGAATGTTCTACCGCTACGCCACAGAGGCCATCTTTGAGATTTTGAGAGCGCTGTAAAGGACATATGTGTTAGTTTTTTTCGTTTAGCGTAAGTAGTTTCTAAGGAACTACGGACACACTTAAAGGACCACTTCATTGTCTTTCCGTCCGTCTGTCTGTCAACGTGTGAAGATAGTTTTCTCAGAAACGCATGGAGGTTCATACCTCCATGTGTTTCTGCCTACATAACCCTATGTTCACTGCAGATCAGATGCAATGTATGCAATGTATGTATGCAATATTTGTTCGGATCAAATCTCGGAACTCGAACTTTATCAGATATTTATTGTATGTATGGTAGAGTTTCTCGGGTGCGCGGACTGGCGATGCATATGTGTCCTACAAGTCCATGTACATGCTCACATTGTAAAAACACAATTTGAGAGTCGATGTGCCTTTTATTATATGCGATAAATGCCCACGGTCTTAGCACCTTGGCATACAAGGTGGATTGAAACTTGTTTGATTCAATTCCTCTGTCGTTCTGCTCTCCTGTTACTTCACAGCCACCGATATCGAGCCGAGCCGTCACCATAGCAACGCTTCGTCCGGCGTTATTGGAGGAGACAACTAATACATCGACACATTTCATGCACTTACTTCCCATCAGGTGGGCCATGTGAATGTCTGTCACCTCACCTAGGTAGCAGATGATATAAAAAGGTAATATTTTTTGTCTATAATAGGTAATTGGGCAAACGTAGCGTAGGACGCCCAACGGCCAGGTGGAAGAACGACCTCATGAAGGTCGCCGGGAAGTACTGGATGCGGGCTGCTTTAGATCGGTCATTCTGGAAGTCTGTGGAAGAGGCCTATGTTCAGCAGTGGACTATATGTGGCTGACATGATGGGTAATCGATTTGAATAGTACTATTAAATCAATTCAGTGTGTAGTGTTAATTATTTGTAATACTAAAAGCCTATAGACATTACAGAATATATTTGTTACTCAGCTTCACACATCTGTAAATGCACGGCACTCACACTACTAAACCTTTATCACACATGTCCAACGCAATGTGTCTTATTAAACAACAAAGTTAGCTATGCATTTCAGTAAATTGCATCAAGTTGGAGTATAGAACTAGGTTATAGACGCTAAGGTTGAAAGTCCCTTGACCCTTGAACCGTTAGGTGCATACTGACACCTTCGCAAGTGTTTCTAATATAACTCCTTCAATGGATGCATCTCTGGTACTAGCAGTAACGTTTCTCTTTGTTCTGCCAGCTTTATATTTTTAATTTGGTCCTATTTAATTTCTCAGTGCTATTTGTATGCATGAATATGTATATTTGCATTGGTCTGGCTGTTTCTATGAATAATATGTATGTATTTACCAAAAAAAAAGTATCTGAGTATGTTTATCCGCATTCTAGATCCCATAACACAAGCTAGTTAAGCTATGCTTACCATGGGTCTAGATAACGTTGTGTAGAATATCGTGGAATATTTATTTATATATTTATTTGTTGTCATTTATTTGCCAAATGATATAAAAGCTTGTAAAATAGTCCTTTATCCCCTAACACTTTTGAGCTCCATTAAATTAATTATATCTTTTATAGCTCTTGAACGGGTTATCGTAGCTATTTCGTGTTTGAATTCGTTCTGTTCAGCATGTAATTTACAATACAATGGGATTTCATTTACCCCTATAATAAGAACAGGCCAGTCAGTGGCGCAGTTAGTTAGTTAGTTGCTGTGGCTCTGTAGTAATGGTAACACGAAAATTTTAACTCAGTTGCCTCGGCGGGGTGTCTCAGTAGGCAGTGTGAATGCTTTGTACCTACTGACGCTGGCCGTTTTTTTCGGTAGACAAAAACGAATATAAAGTATGTAATGTTTTGTATTCGAAAACTTCTGTAGAGTATAGTTTTTTTTTTTTTTTTTTTTTTACGTGCGCAACATCCCCACGGATACCTCCCCACCGGAGCCGGTGGAGGAGGTTATGTCGGACTCGAACCGGCTAAAACGCACGCCGCCTGTGGGTCGTTTTGGTTGCCGAAGGTGAGGTTGACAGGCATATCTCTCGCACCCCGGCCGACCCAGGGCCATCTCTCACGATCTGGCCCTCTCCTCGGGTGTGGGGACTGGTTCATACATGCCTTGCCATTCAAAAAGTTGCACTTGAAATGTTTGTTCTTTTTCATCCTAGCGCTAATGTCTAGGGTCCGCTGTACCAGCCTAACTACAGATTTGGCTAACCTTCGATATTTTCCATGGCGACACTGCCGTCTGACCCCTTTTTTTTTTTTTTTTTTTTTTTTACGTGCGCAAAATCCCCACGGATACCTCCCCACCGGAGCCGGTGGCCGGCTGACCCCTATAAACCACGCGCGATATCGAAACATTGCAGCTAGACCAGTTGTCGGACTTTTTAGGACTCCTTCTACCCGTTTCGACTACCTTAGAAGTTACAACTGGGATCGACTTTAAAGTGCTCTCCAAGGCACATCCAGACCAATGCACACAAAAATTTCCACTAAACGGGAATCGAACCCGTGCCTCCTGCGTAGCGGAGACTGTCATGTCGTGAAATTGTTTTTTTATTTTATTTTTATATAGAACACGTCAATTAGACTTCGCCTTGCCTGATGGTAAGCTGAAGGCAAAGACCATTACTTACACAATTGTTGTCGCTAAAACATAATCATCTCTTTCTAACGAATTGAAAGTGGTTCCCGTTTCTCTCAGTAAATCAATACCTTCGCATATCTGCCCTAAATGCTACCCCACCCCTTTAACTAACACAAATGTGACAAGGACGTGAGAGGTAACAACTGTTTGTCCTCTTCACTCTCATGCGAATCCCATAATGCTGTTAAAATCATCAAGGAGCTCTCTTTTTTTAAACAAAAATATTTATAAATAAGATATTGGTTTACTCTTCCTAATGGCTATTTTATATTTAAATTATATTCAGCCAGTAACGTGTAATCAAGCAAAACCCTACATCGCGCAAGCGAAGTGTTTTCATTCGTTAGATATATAAAGCGTACGATCGAAATGTATTCATGGGAGGGTCCGTAGCTACAGCGTTAACTGGTGCTGATAGGGAGCCAGTCTAATTCCCTATTATCTGATACTCAGACATGTCGTCAAAACTGGCAATAAACAATAAACAGCCTCAATTGAGGTAAACCCCCCGCAAGTAGCTAATTTGACCTTCCTTTTGCTTTCAAATGTAGAAATAAATTAACTTGATTTACTTACGTTAAATTACTTATAATCTTACTTATAATTTTAAGCGAGTATTTATTAAATTAACATACATACATATAATCACGCCCTTATTAACGGAGGGTAAGGCAGAGGTGAATTAACACCCACATTTCACCAATCATTGATTTCGGTCCCACGTAATAGGGTGTGAGCCTATTGCCGTCTTCCGGGCACTATTGTTGACTCAAGCCATGCATCTGAGGCTGAGTCTGGGCTGTATATATCTGTCTGATGTTAAACAGCCCTATCCCGTAGTCGCCTTGTACGACACCGCAAGGGAACAGATGGGGTGGTCCAAATTCTGCTTTGCCGGGAACCACTCGGCTTTTAATAAATTTACACACGAAACATGTGTAATGTTTCGTGTATTCGCGTTACGATTCTAATCGTTTGAATCAAAGCTTGTAGTTGAACAAGAGCTTTACTTCATAAGTGAATCACCTGAAAAACTTGTAAAATTAACTTTTACCTCACAATAGTAGCTTTTCTTAGCATATATTTTTAGTGTGAGAGGTAACCGCGGTAGCCTAGTGGTGTGGGTAATGGACTGCTGAGGTGAGGTCTCGGGTTCGATCCCAGGTTTTACCATGGCACACACCAAATACTTTTTGATGCTTTTCGAAGTTATGTGTGTATTTGTCGCAGGTTTATAAGTGCCCGGTTAATGGCAATAGGCTCGCCACCATTAGGACTTAAACAAAAACCTCCATTAACCAAACGTGATGAATCACCTGAAAAAGTTGTAAAATAAACTTTTATCCAGAATGGATTTTTCTTCGCATACATTTATTGGGGTGAAAACAATTTATGCAGACAAATACTATCTGTAAGCTTAGTATGGAGGAGGCAGGAAGGTATAGCAGAGAGTACCTAGACTCTGTACAGTTCTTCATGGATCCAAGAATACCTATGAGCATCAATGATCTGGTCATATGTAATTGAATATAGAAACCAAAAGGTTTATTTAGAAGTGCTGCCCCCTATTAACGTGATGACGTATTACTATATTTCTCGGGTGGAAAAAGGTGTTACATCATGTTGAGCGTTAGCTTCCAAGGTGACAGCCAGGTGCGAGCCACCTCTAAAAGATGGCGTGGTGTGTCTTCTGTCTGTTTTCATAGCATAGTAAAGGACAATTTTGTTTGTTTCGTACATTTATCGCACTTTATGAGGAACTTGATTAAAATAGAGTAATACGAGTTAGGCAGAATTCAAATATTCAACTTATGAGGAACTTACGGCATCCTTAAAGTATCACTCCATTGTCTGTCTGCGTATTGAGGAGACCTTTTTCTCAGAAACATATGAAGGCACAAAGCCTGCATAAATCTATGTTCATTGCTGGCCAGTTGCAATATTTGCAATTTGTTCGGGTCAAATCTTATAAAAAAAAAACAAAAAAGTAATCTTGTAGCTCCATTCTACATTCTAAAAAGCATGTATGGTGGATCTCCTCGAATGACGTGGACCTGCGATGCGAATATATTCTGCATATCCATGTACATGTACACATTGGGTACACACAATTTGAGAGTCAATGTGTCTTGATAAATAACTAAGCATATAAGGAGGTATTAAAACTTGTTTGATTTAATTCCTCTGCCGTTCTGCTCTCCTGTTACTTCACAGCCACCGATATCGAATCGAGCCGTCGCCATAGCAACGCTTCGTCCCGCGTTATGGGAGGAGATAACAAATGCATCGACATATTTAATGCACTCACACACTGTTTTATAATGTGAAGGTGGTTGTGTTAGGATGCGGCTCCATCATAGTTTTCTTTTTTTTTATACCACTAAGGTGGCAGACAAGCACACGGCCCACCTTATGGGAAGTGGTTAACGTGGCCGACACCGTTACACCGTAGAACTGTAGAGTGCTTTTTTTTATACCACTTAGTTGGCAGACAAGCACACGGCCCACCTGATGGGAAGCGGTTACCGTGGCCTATGGACGTATGCAACACCAGGGGTGTCACACTCGCGCTGACGACCATGAAGAAACCTTCTGATGCCCCTCTTGAAGAACCCCACATTGTAGGCTACGAGTGTGAAAAAGCTTCGGTATCTAGACCTGAATATCTCGTCAGAGCCTCATATGCTTATAATATTTTGTTGCATGTTAATCCATACTTTTTTTTTACGTGCGCAAAATCCCCACGGATACCTCCCCACCGGAGCCGGTGGAGGAGGTTATGTCGGACTCGAACCGACTAAAACGCACGCCGCCTGTGGGTCGCTTTGGTTGCCGAAGGTGAGGTTGACAGGCATATCCCTCGCACCCCGGCCGACCCAGGGCCATCTCTCACGATCTGGCCCTCTTCTCGGGTGTGGGGACTACAGAGTCCCCAACTCGTCCCCGGAAACGGGGAGGCGCGCCACGCGCGCCACCGCCGCGGCCTGTTTCTGCCAGGGTGACAGGTGGCTCTACCTGTCACCCCCAGGCTGGCGCTCATGGGGGGGCATATTAATCCATACTAATATAAAATTTATATTTAATGTAGAACTAACTTCGACTGTCTGTCTGTCTGTTTCGCTTTTACGCCTAAACCGCTGAACCAATTTTAATGACATTTGGCTGAGTGATAGATTAGACCTTGACAAAGGACATAGGCTATGTTTTATGACGATAAGCAACATCCACGGGGGCGGTGTCGTATGTATCGGTTAGTAAATTACCTTTCCTATTCAGTATAGAATAAGACTACATTTGAACTTGCTCTAACAAGTATTCTATTGGAGATACGTTACCCGCCTAGCATCAGAAATGCTGTTTCTATTGTTACAACCTTATTACTATCTATATCTTCAGCTAGATGGAGAAACTCAATGTTTTATTTAAATAAATATTCTTTAACATTCCATACAGCCTTATTTACACTCATAGTAAACATAGCTTAACTAAGTCATATTATAGGTTCTAGAATCCGGTTGATCGTACTTTAATATATTAATATTTGTAAATACATCATATCATACACAGAAACACTCCAACTAATACCAAAAGATACTTATACAAATATTTGCACTGAGCGGGCATTGAACCCGCACCTCTTGCGTAGCAGTCAGTGGCAGTACGATCCGGGTGACGCTCACCGCTAACTGTGGAGTGCCACTTGTACTTTGTTACACTCAGGGTCCTGAGCATGCGCTAAACTTTATTCTTAATTATTCACGACGATACGTGACTGGATCAGCAGAATGCCTCTCACCACTACGTACTGCTACTTGCCTGGTACCCTCGTGTAAGAAAGCGAGGGGGAATTATACTTGAATGAAATTGCAATAATTCAGTTTTGATGCTATTCCCACACTTTGCCCACAGGGAGAAATTAAAAGCTAATAAAGGTCAAGGCATTTGTACAAAAGAGATTCAGTAATAACGAGTCCTTGCCCATGGCTGCGTCATTTTCTTTATCCAATCCACAGCACCGTCAATTTGTCGTCATATTTCGACATCATCATCATTATGTCAATCTTCCTGAAGATTTTTCGCACATTAAAAAAAGTGCACAGCGGTGGATCGGAAGTTTTGGCTCACTTTGGGAGAGGCTTATGTCCAGCAGTGAAGTAAATTATCACATGTTATCATTTTGTCAAGCTGGCATAATAGTTACCTTTATCGGCCATTATTTTATTTTATTAGTTTGATGATAAAACACCTAGTTTTGAATGAAATTTTAAAGCATTTAGTACGACGGTGGGAGGATATATATAGTGGACGAAAATATATATATATATATATATATATATATATATATATATATATATATATATATATATCGGGTGGTCAGAACGTGCCTCTTGTAAGGGAAAGATCCCGGGTTTGAATCCCACCTGAACCGATTCAATTTTTTCTATATCTTAATCGATAGACACCTATTTGCTTATAAAAGCTGTTGCTACTTGGGTTTCTTTTATTTGTATGGACCATTTAATTATGGTCGAATGAAGTGTCGTCTCTTCGTATACATTGCTTGTTAAACATCGATACAGATAAATGGTACAATTGGGAAGCCGCAATGAACTAAAGCAATAAACGAAATTGTCATACTCAAATCTAATTCATAGTACGCGCCGCGTCTGATGTTGCTGTCTGCCGTCGGTCTCGTAATCATTTCTTTAAAAGGACACTTCGTGCCACTTTACTTATATAGTGCTTATGTTTATTGTTCAGAAATAACATAAGATAAGATATTCTTTATTACACACCATAAAAGTTATTATAGGATGACAATTAAACAACGAAACATAAACGGCAAGAGAGTATATTACACCCTCTCCTTTCCTACATAGGACAACACGTGCGGGGCTTAGATGTCACCCTCACACTCACACTGAGCAGAATATACGAGCAAGAACCAAGCGGTTCAGAGACTCTTTTCTTTGTACACAAAGTACATTGTATACATAACGCGTGACATCCTGAACACCCTGACTCTGGGAACTAGGAATCAATTGCAATAAAGAGTTTGAATCACTACTTTTACAGTATCCAAAACATACGAACAACAACTTACATTTTATAGTTAAAGCGACCTTACAGTCATGAGATTAGGTCTATTACTGTACGCCAAAAAACGGAACTTTAACTATTGAGATTCGAGAAACAATCGGTAAACCGAAACTCTTTTGCTAATTTCTAATAGTTTATAACACAAAGTAGTTACGTTACTTAGCGAATGTAAAACGTTATGAAACGCTTTTTACTTGTTAGTAAATCATTATTTATTAGTGCTACATAAATAGAGGTTTTTTTCTTTTTACGTGCGCAAAATTCCCACGCATACCTCCCCACCGGAGTCGGACTCGAACCGACTAAAACGCACGCCGCCTGTGGGTCGTTTTGGTTGCCGAAGGTGAGGTTGACAGGCATATCCCTCGCACCCCGGCTGACTCAGGGCCGTCTCTCACGGCCTGGCCCTCTCCTCGGGTGACATACGTAGAGGTTGTTACAGAGGTAACAGGTAACAGAGGCCTACCCAACAGTAAAACAACGCTGTAAGGCTTAGAGGGGACATAAATTTGTGTGAGTAGGTATAGTTATGTGCTTAGGATAAACTAAATGATGAACTTTTGTGGCTGTCTAGCTCATTAACATAAGTCTAGTTAAGCAAATAAGTAATCGAAATAAATAAATGTCAGCATAATAATGTATATGGAAAATTAAAATGTAAAAATATTAGACATATCAAGTATTACACGTATGGTGGCGCGATTCTCATGCCACCTGAGCTAGTGGACTGTATTATGCGGGGGGTGAAGTTAACTGTTCCATTGACGCTTTACACAACAAACAAGACAGGTGATCGGGTTGCCGCGGATGTGGTTTAGGCAATGAATGCAACCCGAGAAATTAGGAGAGGATGCACTAACCTTCACGGGGCCACGTGCCGTCGCAGCCGGTGCACCGATCTTCTCTTCCTGGCTCAGGAGTTGCCGCCCACATCACTAAATCACTTGAGGGACACACGAGAGGCACAATTAATTTCTAAGAGTCGCGTGCGCGCCGGCCATTATTTTCTAGTTCAAAAGCGAAGTGACGATGCGGCTACTCTGACCATTGGCGGGCGAAAAACTATTGCTCTCTCACTTTAAAAGGTAGCGCGGGAGGGAGATGGGTACAGGAAGCGTGTGTTTCAGTGTCAATGACTTGAATTACTACTATTGAGCAAAAAAATACAAATTCTACCATCGGCGCAACCATTCCCCCCGGCTTGAAGGGTTACCTTCAAAACGAAAAATGCGGAACAAATCTAAAGTCTAATCTAAATCTAGGTTTGGGAAATAACAACTAAAATATAAACCTAGATTTGAACTCGTGCCTACTGCTGGCTAGGCAGAGGGCAGAGGCGAACAACCGGGCGCAGATACGATCCGGTTGCGGTTTTAACCCGTACAACACGAGTTATCCCGCGGGAATCGGGAAAAACTTCCTCTACTACCCCTAGAGGCCAATGTAAAGGAGGCGCATTCTCAGTCATAAGGACTACCACCGTACCTACAGTAATTGGGCTAGATGGAGTATTCCATTTTTGACGCGACTGCAGCGTGTGCAAACAATCGGTTCTCCAACGATTCCAAAACGATTGGACTAATTTATCTAAAAGAGCGTGACGAGTTAGAAGGTGCAGTCTATCGTCATCAACATCTATTGCGGGCAAATATTTTTGCGTACTTAAATCACCGGTCAACTCTATATGACCGCGCGTAGATAAAATTCTCAAAAATCGGCCTACATAAACAACACAACGCAACAGTCTCGACCAAGACGAGACGCGATTAGCCAACAACAAAATAAGGGACTCTTCACGCGGGACCGACACAACAAGCGAGTGCTTCTTCTCCTCGGGTGGTTCGGAAACCGTAGTGGGATTGTATTGACTAACTGGCCACTTATCTAACGCGGCGTGAATCCAGGACGGTCCACTAAACCATAACGGGTGATCTAAAATTTGCGAAGGAAGCAATCCACGAGAGAGACAATCGGCTGTGCTGTCGGTGCCAGCAACGTGAAAGAGATTTTGTGGCGCTAATTCAGATTGAATTTTTGCCACTCTATTAGCGACGAATGTGTCCCAACGATGGGGCGAAGAGTGGGCCCAACACAAAGCGACTGTTGAGTCCGAAAAAGCTAAAATTCTACTAATATTAATGCGAAAATTTACAATTATGTCAAATAAATTACCTTAAAGATTTTGACCACAATACAAAATGTCATTAAGCGACACGGAAGTGCTAGTCTTAGCACTGCCATCCAAAACTACGCGGAGTTTAGTAGTAAGCTTATCTTCTCTAATAACTCCGTGGTGCGGGATAATGTACGAAGGCTGGGTCCCGCCAGTGTCCGCAGGCGCAGGTGAGATGCAACCTTTATCTAAATATTCGTTAACAACCTCATCACAGGCCCGCTTCAACTTTGGAGACGCCTGCATCTTTCGTTCTAAACAAAGAAAGCGTTTTTCAGCGGATACACGGGAGTCACCGAGCGAAAAAATATCTTCCTTGAAAGGGAGCGCGACAACATAACGACCCTGCTCATCACGAGTAGTCGTGCGACAATAAATCGCCTCAGCCATCTTGTCATCAGGGCTTAGGATGGGTGGGACATTGACCTCTTCAATTTCCCAGAACTTGCGGATGGTAGACTCCAGTGGCGGCTCGACGGTGCAACAGAACGAGGCAGTCGAGTGACTAAAACTATCTATAGAAGCGGGTGCGGAACCAATTATAACAAAACCAAGAACTGTTTCCAGTGCGTGCGGAGCGGGGTACGTCGGTCCCCCTTGAACCTTACGTGACAACTGGAGGTGCGGGAGAATCGAAGCGCCGATCAATATATCGACGACTCCAGGAACAGCGTAAGTCTCATCTGCTAAAGGCAAGTCTTTAAATTTTGTTAATAAAGACGTGTCAACCGGGACGGTAGGCAACTGTTCAGTTATTTTATCTATAACGAGCGAATCCATGTCAAACCAAATATTATTATTAAAACGAGATCCAAACCTTGTTTTAACGGTGCCATGAACAGCTGACTGTAAACCTCCAAAACCCTTCACCACTGAGCGGGCCGAACGCTTATTAACATTGAAACCAAGACGTTGACAACAATCTTGAGTAATAAAATTACTTTGCGAAGCGCCATCTAATAGCGCTCGAACAATGTGCGGTTTACCTAACGCATCAACAATGATAACGCGAGCAGTCGCGAGAACAACAGTCGTGAGCGCAGCACTAGCGGACAACGAACACAAGGCGACGCCATTCGCAGCGGTCACCGGGCGGGCCGGAGCGCGCGCGAGCGCGGGCTGCGGCTGTGGCGCAGGCCGCCGTGTGTCACCGCTCGACGAACCAACTGTGCTCACATTGGATGCGGCATTACTATTTTCAAAATGAAGTAAAGTATGGTGTCTCGCTTGACATTTGCGACAACTATTGCTACTATTACATAAAACAACGCGGTGTTTAGTACCGAGACAATTAAAACAAAAATTATTAGCGCGAACAAATTTATAACGATCATTAGGCGATAATTTTAGGAAACCCGGACACTTGTACAATTGCGAATGATGAGTATTACACAAAGAGCAAACAGGTGATTGTACATGTGCTGGTGCGGTATTAACATAAGTATGAGTTGACCTCAGTGACCTCGATGACGCATCTATTCTGCGTTCCGAACTAACAACTTTCTTCGCGCCTTCATGTTTCGATGAAGAGCGTTGCAATATTTTTATATGCTCGCGAACAAAACTTTCTAAGTCTTCGAACTTAGGAATTTTATTGCCGCGGTGATCCGACTCAAATAAACGAATGGTTTCGGGATCTAATTTCTTTAAACCCATATACAAAAATAAGAAGTCGCAGAGGTCATTGATCTTTAGGTTCTTTACGGCGCGAACAGATGATGCGAAAGTATCTAGAAACTTCTCTAAGTTTTGATCGTTACATGCCGTAATAGATTTCAAGTCAAACATCTGATCCAAATATGCGTTAGCTACCGATCTTTTATCCTCATACTTAGCTTTCAAAGTATTTAAAATTAAATTATAATTTTCGGCACTAAACGTAATTCCAGCGCAAACGGTTATAGCTTTACCAGTCAATTTTTCAACGAGATAATGCAATTTTTCGTGATCTGTCAACGAAACGTTCTTATCTATTGTATTCTCAAAACTATCTATAAATAAACCCCAATTGCGAATGTTACCATCAAATTCGGGTATTTGAATTGGTGGCAACTTAGATCGGTCGCGAGTGGGATTGGGTCGGTCAGACGGTTTCTCCAAACTCCTAGCGACGCGTTTGATACGACAATACAAATCGTCAAACGACGACAAGGCCTGATAACTCACTGAGTAATCGGGATTTAAATTTAACTCTAAAACGTTGATGTCATGTACCAAGGTTTCGAAATCCGCGCGTAAACTATCTAAGTTTTCTATAGAACACAAGAACGAATCTCTAATGGCCAAATCAGAGGTTTTAAGTGCATTATCACAAATCGATTGTACGCGAGAGTAAATCATTTCTCTTTTAGCGTATAAAAGTTTCAATTGAACCCCACTACCGGTACTACCAACCTTTGGGGGCATGTTTACAATTAAATATCAAACTAAAGTGCGGTAAACAACAAATGAAATGACTTAATCTTAGCGGTACCTATAGAACAGCGACGCGGCGCGAGCGATATTTCGTAGGTAGGTAGGTACTTATAACTGCGAGGGCAAGCTTGAACAAACGCGCATAGCAACAAGATCGTACCTACGCGAGCTAGATCGCTGTATAGGTTCAACTATTATTTCAGGGATTAAGTATTGCGTAATATCTATTCAAATTAAAATACTTTCGTATGAATTTGAATGAAATGCGAGCGAGGTACAACTGTGTACCTACCGTATTAGGTAAATACGATGCGAGCTAGCGGCGAACGGACAACTTAGAGATTGAAACAAATAAAAACAAAAGCCAAATGCGTTAGGTATTACACTGTGCCTATGCATTAGGGTGTCTAGGATACCTAAGATCTAAACCTAAATGCCTAGATGCGGGGTTTTCTACTAAAATAACTAGGTATTTAGGTGCGGTGCGTTTATTCTCAATAGAATAATAACAAATGCGAAACTACGACCAAGGATTGATACGATAAGAGAAATGCAAGCGAGGTATAGCCACGTACCTAACCTATGTATGTATTAGGTAAATACGATGCGAGCCGGCGGCGAACGGACAACTTAGAAATTGAAATAGCCAAATGCGTTAGGTATTACACTGTGCCTATGCACTAGGGTGTCTAGGATACCTAAGATCTAAACCTAAATGCCTAGATGCGGGGTTTTCTACTAAAATAACTAGGTATTTAGGTGCGGTGCGTTTATTCCCAATAGAATAATAACATAACAAAATGCGAAACTACGACTAAGTATCCGGCTCGAAGGACCAAAAAGAATGGTGGCGCGATTTTCATGCCACCTGAGCTAGTGGACTGTATTTTGCGGGGGGTGAAGTTAACATGTTTCATATGACACTTTACACAACAAACAAGATAGGTGATCGGGTTGCCGCGGAGGTGGTTTAGGCATTGAATGCAACCCGAGAAATTAGGAGAGGATGCACTAACCTTTACTACGCCACGTGCTGGCTGGGCCGGTGCACCGGTCTTCTCTTCCTGGCTCAGGAGCTGCTGCCCACATCACCAAATCACTTGAGGGACACACGAGAGGCACAATCCGATCGGTAAAGGTCTATGAAAGCGGTTAAAATCCAACAAACATTATTAATTTCTGAGAGTCGCGCGCGCCGCTGCCATTGTTGCTTGCTAGTTCAAAGCGGAAATGAATATGCGTCTATTTTGACAATTGAGCGGAGCGAAAACTATTGCTATCTCACTTTAAAGGTAGCGCGGGAGGGAGATGGGTACAGGAAGCGTGTGTTTCAGTGTCAATGACTTGAATTACTACTATTGAGCAAAAAAATACAAATTCTACCATCGGCGCAACCAACGTATGTAATTTCATATTTCAATGCTACGTAAAACTATTATGGAAATAATTAATTCTTTACAGTGGAAATCCTTATAAAATTTATTAGTGTAATATTATACAATAATACATTTAAAATGGAACACTCTCAAAAAACTACAAAAAGTGAAAATTATTAATAATAATTCTTAATCTGCATTAATACTATGAAAAAAAATATTTGTGTTTGTAATGAATAAACTAAAAACAACTATGCCGATTTCAAAAAATCATTCTTTTTATGCTACAATATCATAGTAGAATAGCATAGGCCACTTTTATTATTTATTGATCCCGATTCCCACTGATTCGGGACTTACGTGGGTGAAACCACGACGTATTTCCGGATCCGTGGGAATATTATTAGTAATTTCCTCTTTTTGTAGTTTTTAGAGATTATTCCTGCCTATTACTTTTTTTTGTTGCTGAAACCATTTTAATCTTTAATTTAAGATAAGTTTTTAGTTTATTCATTACAAACAAACAATTTTTTTCCATAGGATTAATGAAAATTTATAAATAATGTTTATGATTTCCACTTTTTTTAGTTTTTTGAGATTATTCCACAGCTTTTTACTCTTTTTTTTGCTGAAGCCATTTTAAAAATTACAAAAATTTAATTTTAGAAATTTAATACTTGATATATTTACTATTTGCGCAACTTTTACCAAAGCTATATTTATGTGGTTGATTTGTTATTGCCTAGTGGTATGGGTAATGGACTACTGAGACGAGGTCTCGGGTTCGATCCCAGGTTTTACCATGGCATACGCCAATAACTTATCGATGCTTTTCGAAGTTATGTATTTATCGCATGTTTATAAATGCCCAGTTAATGGCAATAGGCTCGCCACCTATTACATTGGGACCTAAACATAAACTGGCGAAATGTGGGTGCTAGAACCGTGTTAGTTTATGTTATATGTTATGTTGTTATAGCATAATTTATTAATATAAAATTATACAATAGCTTTATAAGGATTTCCACTTTAAAGAATTATATATTTCTATAATATTTTAACATAACTTTTGAAATTACGTGTCATATTTGACATGCCTAATATTTTGATATTTTCATTTTCCCATATTTTATTATGCTGGCATTTGTTATTTCGATTACGTTTTTGACCTAATTAACATAATTTTAATCTGCATGTACATGTTTTCAATATTTTATGCTACTGGCGGAACATAGCTTGCACTATTATTTTTATAACATCTTTTATGTACCTATGCTTCACGAAATAAAATTAAATAAACAAATTTAAATCTGAATCAGAATTGAATTTCAAATCTAATATTTTCAGTTATCTCATTTCCTGGAAAATCTACCCACAATTTCATTTTATTTACAGTTTATAAAATAAGTAAATCCAAAAAGAAAAGAGTACTGTTCTAATTTAGAACTGTTGAATTTCTTACAGTTACATACGTGTTGAAAGAGTCACATAAATAAGACGTTTTAGTTTCGGCAGTTTAGGCTTAAAACTAAACATAACAAATAATAAAATAAATAATAAAACAAAACAAATTGTTTCGAGTAACAAAAGAGAGTCGTAGCTAATGCGCCGAGGCCCAGAGAGACAGACTTGACTCAGGGTCCTCTCCCTAAGGGGCCATAGTGCAAGTTTTAACTACCTGGTTTAGACAGTCGGCAATATAAGTGCGCTTGTATGAGAAAGCGCCCTGCGAGGACATTGCGCGGCACCCCGCTACCGCCGATGCACTGGCTACGTATCCCCGCTTATACTTGATCACTTCCTCTATATATACTTTTTTTTTTTTTTTTCTTTATTGAAGGGCTTTGTCGCTAGAGCGATTATGTTGCCCATATTGTAAACAAACACATACAAATACAAATCAACACATACAAATCAAACAAAAAAACAAAAACATTTATGCAGTTATCATATGCTTAACCTCTAAACTTAACTAAGTTGTACAGTGCCCGGGCTGTATCCGATAATGGCTCAGACAGGGCACTGTTACAACTCCCCACCATTAGGCTACTCTTCAACAGAGGATCCCTGTGCGTTTCATTCCGTACACATTCCATCAAAATATGGTACAGGTCATCGAGTGTATTGCAGGTGGTACAGTTTGGGGATGTTGATTGCCGCATTAGGAACGCAAATTTATTTGATGGAATGTGTCCGGAACGAAGCCGAAGTGCAATTACTGTATCTTGTCGATTGAGACCACAACCATCAATCCAAGGAGAGCGTAGAGGATAGGGCTGGATCGTTCTATACCAGATTCCCTTTTCTTTCGACCTCTCATCAAAATATTCTTTCCAGCTTTTATAACAAAGTTGTCTGGTAGCTGGTAGATAGTTGATGAAGTAAGGCAAAAATGAGACTGAAATACCATCAGTAGAGGCTTCACTCGCAAGTTTGTCCACAAGCTCATTGCCGACGATACCTACATGAGACGGAATCCATTGCAGTTTAACTATTTTATTTTGCGACTTTAATCTTAAAATTGTTCTTAATATATCGTAGGCTATCGGCATACCTCGAAATATCGAGGTGCACCGAGCCAGATGCTGCAATGAACTTCTCGAGTCTGTTAGAATTACGACCTTGTTATAAGATGCAGATTCTATGTAGGACAGGGACTCTGAAATTGCGAGGAGTTCCACATTCATAATAGAAACATCCACATAAATTTTAAATTTCATGCTTGTATTCTCCTCAAGATCTAAGAAGGCTGCCCCAATATATTGGTTATTTTTTGAGCCATCCGTAAATATTTTATGGTATCCAGCAAAAGCGTCATTAATAAAACCGTCACATAAACCTTTCAAGATATGACTATTGTAATGATCTTTGGGTTTGGTTAATATGTCCATGTTGGGCAGTATGACATCCGCCACATCAATATTTGTTACCCACGTCTCCAATCGAAACATATCTAAACAGCTACTGGTATAAATGGGCATCGCCCTAAGCTTACTATGAGTATTGATTAGTAAAGGCTTCATCTTCTTAAGCCAGTACCGGTTCCGACACGTACTCTCCAATTCGTTAAGAATTGGTATAAGGTTGTTATCATTAGTCTTGGCCTTCAACCAATGTTTATATGCTAAGTATTGTCGACGTACGAATAAAGGGCAGAGACACAACTCACTTTCCATCACATGGATAGGCGTGCTCCTAATGAACCCTCCTATAATCCTCATAGCTTGATTCTGAATTTTATTCAATTTATTTAGTTGATAACGAGCAGCGTTATTATATAAAAAACTTGCATAGTCAAATCTACTTCTTATAATGGTTATATACAACCGTCTCAGGTGCTTTGGATGAACTCCCCAGGATGACCCTACCAGAACTTTAAATATATTAAGGAATGTCGTAGCTTTCTGAGCTATCTCCGTAATGTGTTTGGTCCACCTAAGACGGTGATCCAACCAGATACCTAGATGTTTTACCACGTCGACTACTTGTAACGGCCTATTATTTATGGTTAATTCTACAGATTGCTGCAGAAATCCTCTTGAAAGTGCACACAACTGTTTTACTAGCCGAAATATTTAAACCAAGTCTTCCTAAAAGGGTACAAATAAAGTTCAAGGCTAGCTGTAAGTCAGTGACACAGCTTACTACATTTCGAGAGCATGAATATAAAACAAAATCATCGGCATATTGAGAGATGTATATACTAGGTAATAAATTATGGGTCGAATTACAGATATCAATAGTTGCTACGTTGAATAACAACGGTGACAGAGGATCGCCTTGCGCCAGTCCTCTACTGGTATTTCGACTCATTTTGTAATCTAAAGTTTCAATGGTTAATGATCTGTTACTTAAATAAACCCAGAGGTAGTCACAGTACTTAGACCCAACTCCCAAGTTATCCAGGGTCGTGAGCAGAGTTCTGATATCTACGTTGTTGTATGCACTCTCTATGTCGAGGAAGCAGGCCACTGTTGTTTGGTTTTTAGACAAACCGGTCTGAATTTTTGACACTAAGATACTCAGATTATCCAAACAGGATTGCCCTTTCCTGAATCCTGTCGTATACTTAGAAAAGCAGCTGTTTTTTTCTAGGTACCACTCAATTCTATTTTTAATAATCCCATGAAATATTTTACACAGACATGAGATGAGAGAAATAGGCCTTAGGGATGTCGAATTAGTCCCGTGCTTAGGAATCGGGACTATACGAATTATACTCCATTGATTCGGAACAAAACCTAAGAATAGAAATTGATTATATAATTTTAACAGTAATAGTTTAGCGTTATTTGGTAATTTCTTAATCATTGAGAATGAAATATCGTCACAACCTGGGGCTGTATCTTGTGATTTTATACATTTTTCTAGTTCGTGCATAGATATGGGGGTATCTAAATCAGTATTATATGACATGAAATTAGGTTGGCTATTACACACAGAGTCCGGTGTCAGGCTTTGAAGTAGATCCTCAGCTGAGCTTTTATCTACATAGGATGATGCGAATTTATTAACCTTAAGCCATCTCATTTTTTTCCACATGTCGCTCGCCGATGTACTTAGATCAATTTTTGAACAAAATTGAAACCATGCTTCGGATTTAGCTCTCCTGATAAGACGTTGAGCTTCTCGAGTCTTCTCCTTGAGGAAGCTTAAATTGTCGGGTGTCGGATTCTGTCTAAAAAATTTGAGAGCTAATCGTCGTTCTGCTACTGCCCGAGACAAGTTAGGTGTCCAATAGGGTTTTGCATTAAATTTAGAACTAGGATTTTTATTAAGTTTATTATAAGGAATACTAATTTCTGCTCCCCGGTTTATTGCTTCAATAAATGTGTCATACGCCTGATGAGGTGTCTCAGGTAGATTGATATTGTTAACAAAATTTTCAATATTTTGCTTATACGAATGCCAATCGGCTTTTTTAAAATTTCTTTTTTTTTTAATTTATTACTATCGATTTTACAATATGTTGATATTTTAATTATACAGTGATCACTATCAAGATTTTCATTAGTAACTGACCAAGTAAACTTTAAAGATATATCTACCGAGACAGCTGTAATATCTGGGGCCGACTCTTGGAGTACACCGTTAACTAATTTAATTCGAGTAGGTGACCCATCGTTCAGGGTAATAAAGCTATTATCCATCAATGAGTCAAAGATCTGATTACCCCTGGTATTGGTTTTATAGGACCAATTAGTGTGGTGACCATTAAAATCGCCCAAAATTAATGTTTTTCTACTCGCTAAGGTGAAAACGAAATCCCAGTCAGAATGACTGGTGCATACAGAGGACGGACAATAAAGGGATACTACATATTCTATATGTTCACAATTATTAATTTTGATAAGAATCAATTGAATTTCCCTATTGGGACAACGGACATCACATAATTGAGCCTGAATAGACCTATGAGTCAAAATAGCGACACCGCCATACGAATCGCCCCTATCCTCACGAAAAATATTATAATCTTTAATTCTAAATACATCTTCAGAACCAAGCCAAGTTTCTGACAATGCAGCTATGTGAATATTTTCTTGAGATAGAAAGAGTTCGAATGGAATAACCTTTGGCTTAATACTTTGGGCGTTCACACATATAGCATTAATTTTAAGCTGCCTAGGTATATCCATTAACAAAATTCTGTAAAAAAGGTACTTCTGTAACATTACTTACTAGCCATGATATTAACCAATTAAATATTATTTTTATGATTTCCGTAATTTTGTTTTCCCATGTGTTTTCTGCCAGCATAATGTCTTTAAATCTCTAAATTAACTTTTCAAATGGAACGCATTTCCTCTTCTTGGTACGTTTTCTTGTACAATCTGTGTTATTATTAGTGTCATTTGTAGACTCCTCTTCCGTCTCTGATACTGTTTGTTCAAACTCCTCTTCTTGTAAACTTGTAAAATTCTTTTTCTTCTTATTCTTCTTCTTTTTCTGTGTAGTACTAGGTATTATAGGGGACGTAGGTTGGGTTAGTGCTTCCGCATACGACCGAGTAGTGGTCACGGTATCTATACCTTGCCTCTCAGGTGTATATGTAGTATGCGCATTAATGGGTACGGATGCTCTGATTGAAGGCATAAATGGTGGCACGTATTTCATTAAGGCCTTTCTAAAAGAACAGTTTGATTCTGCCATAATATTCCTTATATTTTTTTCCTTAACATAAACAGGACAGTTTTTGGATAAAGCAATGTGACCACCTCTGCAGTTAGGGCATTTAAATTCAGTTATTTCGCAATTAGCATGGTTAAGTCCACATTTTGGACATATAATTTTTTTGGATGAGCATCGAGAAGTTGAGTGCCCAAACTTCCAACAACGCGCGCATTGGGTAACCGGAAATACATATGGTTCCACTTTAACTCTCATACTATATATGTATACAAAATCAGGTAAGGATGCTCCCTCAAATCCTATCCTTACGACTTCGCTGTCAGTCCAGCTGTTTTCCCCACTATCCTCATTACCCCTGCGTTTAAGCCGTCTTACATTAACTACTGTTATTGAGCTTTCCAGTGTATCCTTAATATTTTGTTCAGTCATTTCTAGCTCGATATTGCGTATTAGTCCATAAGATATTCCAATCTCTAAAGCTTTTTGACATCTCCAACCAAGGTCCGATAACGCTTCGCATGATAAAAGCTTCTCTGCGCACTCCTCTTTGTTAAATTGAACCAAAACTTTATAAGGATTCAAATACCTAACACTCGTGATACTTGTTATGTTGTTGGCATTGAATAACTTTGCCAAGGCAAATTGCTTTGGCATATTCTCTTTACTCGTAGTATGTATATCCACACTTTCTTGAACTATCTTTTTCCTGTTTCTGACTACCTGTGTCCATTCTTCGTTCTGATCCATCTCCCGACCTCGCTTACTATTACCTCTTCTCTCTTCACAGCTAGTTGTGTTATTCTTAGTGTCTATTTGCATCGTATTCTCAAGTAATAAAATATCATCTTCGCATTCCGCACTCTTTTCAACTTCACTAGAAATTGCACTCTCACTCATTACATTTACCGTTCATAATTGTTTATAGAAAAAGGTCGCCCCACTCGGGCAGGTAGCAAAATCTCGGCACTGATAACGATCGGTCACCGCTAGCTCGTAAACAAAAGAACCGGTTTATTTTATTACAATTTCATATACGTCTCATTTGTCGGAAGTGCGACCGATGAATGCTATATATACTTAAATCAACGCTAAACTTCACTAGCGTGATTTAGGTTTTTCTCTTATATTTCCTTACTGGCTGCATATAGACTTCAGAAGAATTTTTTAATATTTTTATTGGAAAAAATCCTTTCTTTTGGAATTTTTTGTTCGAAATTTGAATGATCCTTTATCCACTTTTAATTATTTTAACGTCAGGTTAGTAGTGATGAGTAGCAGGATGACATCTATCAATGAAGTATCTCGCCAGTCTCAACCATCTCCACACTGACTTTACTGTTAATAATCACAGATGACGCTGCGATAAATTGTTACAGTGAATTTTATTTTTCATTTGTTTGATAATAAAATGGCATTACGAAAAGGAAATTTTCAAATTCATGGCAATAAAATTTAACCTCACAAGTTAGTAAGAGCTGTAATTCAATTTGAAGTTGTACTTTGAATTATCACTGAACTGCAATTTTGTAGCTGTTAGCTACGCTGTCTCGTAGCACCTAGATATGGGAATTTCACTACTATATATCACAATTTTTCAGCTTTCGAAAGAGCATTTATGTGCTATAATATTTAATTATATTCTCTTTGTAGACAACCGTTCAATACGATTTCCCCCACCCCGTTGGTAAACTGAGAGGAAGCTGTCAGTACGAAATGGTATAAGGCAATAAAATATAAAATGTTCAGAAATTGTAAGTGTATATATAACTGTGTACATAGCAAGTAAAACATTTATATATTACACCATCATCCTGCAGTACATTAAGATGAATCTGTGTGGAGTACGGCGGATAGCGGAGACTGTAAGTAAGACCGCGGTTGTTCTAAATACAGCCTTAGGTAACAGATGTCGTGACGATATTTGGCTACTAACAAATTTTTATTTTAAACCATCAAGGAGAGTTCTAATTTCAAATACAAATATATGAAAACCTAGGTATTGGTATCCTTTGTGGTATGATAGGGTCAATTGACAGGTACACTCAGCCAATTCGCTGTAATATGAAGAAACCCTAAATCGCGATATCGAAGTTTTTGTTTTGGAAAGTCGTGGACGTTAAATTCGCCGACTTTTTCGGGGAGTCCGTAGCTACTGCGTAAACTGGTGTTGACAGGGAGCCAGCCTAAGTCAATGTCCAGCAATATGATGCAATATATATACAAGAAAGCAATAATAAATATGTTAAATTTACAAAAAGTGCCTCACGGCCTAACACCCCGCAGTAGCTGATTTGACTCCCTTTTACCTTTTTAATAGAATTTCAGAAACTTGTTTTCTTTTGTATATGTTCCTTTTACATAAGATTTGAATCAAATATCATACCTAGACTTCAGTTATTATTTTTTTGTTTTTTTTTATATAAAATTATACCAATGATAAAAATAATTCATAATAATAAAGTTACTCTATCTGTATATTTCTAAAAAATGTTTTCTAAAAAAACATAGGGTAGGTATGTTACAGTAACGATTCTAAATCTATTTTATTTAATTATATGCCTGTTTGTTCGTGATGAACGAAAAATTCATTGGATGGATGGTGGATATCGCTTTTAAATTAGAAAGGTTTTCACTTTTTTTTTTATGCCACTTAGTTGGCAGACAAGCACACGGCCCATCTGATGGAAAGTGGTTACCGTGACCTATGGACGTCTGTAACACCAGAGGAGTCACAGTCGCGCTGCCAACCCTGTAAGTACAGAGTTTCTGTGCCGTCAGCGGAAGACAAAGCAGGACAAGCCTTTAGTCTGCCCACTGACAGCACAAATTCTCCAGTGAGCTCTGGCTACCCTACTCACCGCTGGGAACACAACACGAAGTTATTATAACCGCGGTATTCTGTAGGGCGGAGGTACTACCCCAGTCGGACTGCTCAATCGGGCGGAAATACCGCCATGTCCTATCTCCTAGTACCTTCTCATCAGATCCATCAGATTAGACATGTATATGTATGTAATGATGACCTTCTTTTCTGAGATTTTGCCTTCAGCTTACCATCAGACCAGGTGAAGTCTAAGGGGTAAGGGGGCCGTATTCCTGTCTATCACCTGTACTCTGTCCATGTGTGTGTCAGTGCCTGCGCGACCAATAATCAAGTCTTTAATTTTTTTTTAAATAAGAATATTAGAAACCGCAATTACTAATATTCCTTCCAACCCCTCCACCAACTAAGCTTAATTTCTTGTGCTAGGAGTGAGATCACGTCGGTAGTGTAATGGTCAGGACTCGAACCCGGGACCTCTCGATCGTAAGACCGACTCCTTAACCACTAAGCTACCAACGCTTAATGAAATGTTAATAAAAACTGTGTTAGTAAAATTGTAATTTGAGAGAAAACAGGAGATACTGAAGCTAGAATTCAGGCTTTCAGTGCAAGGGCTCTTTAGCTCAGTCGGTTAGAGCATCGTGCTAATAACGCGAGGGTCGAGGGTTCGAATCCCTCATGAGCCATTACTTTTTGAACATAACTTTATTTTCTTAACAATAAACATAAGTACCATATTATAAGTAAAGCAGCACAAAATCTCCTTACCAAAAAAGAACATTATCAATATCACGTAAATGTATTTTTGTATACCTATTTAAACTAATTTTTAAAAAAGGTTGCACTAATATTTTAATATTAATGGTGTATTATTTACTTGTATTATAAAGAATACATCAATTTGACTTCACCTCACCTGATGGTAAGCTAAAGGCAAAGTTCCAGGAAAGAAGGTCACCATTGCAGACACATACCATGTTACAATGGTGGCACTCAGTTAGACCTCCTCATCAGAAGGTTTTTCACACCCAGCTTAAAGCTTTGCTGTAGTTTATTACAAAGGTAAAACTAAGATGGCGCATGTCCGAAAGAGCGTACGAATCAATAAGAGAAATAGCGCGGCCACGCGACCAGGATATCAACAAGTGCGGAGAGCTACTCACTAGTACTATTTTGTTTACGTAGTAGCACGTGGCTCCCATCCCACGTGACTACACTTTCCCATTGCCATGCATAAGTTTTCAAGTTTAAGTCCATAACTATTGACGACCTCCGTGGCGTAGCGGTAGAGCATTCGACTGCTATGCAGGGGGCGCGGGTTCAATTCCCGCTCAGTGCAAATATTTGTATACATGAATATGTATATTTGCATTGGTCTGGGTATTTCTATGTATAATATGTATGTGTGCATTTACAAAAAATCTAAGTATGTTAATCTAAGTATGTTTATCCGCATTCTAGATCCCATAACACAAGCTAGTTAAGCTATGCTTACCATAAGTCTAGGTAGCGTTGTGCAGAATGTCGCGGAATATTTATTTATTTTTTATTTATTTATTCAGATAGACAAAAAGACACGAAAAACTTAATAATAAATTTGACTAACTTTCACTATGATTGCAATATTAAAACGCTTTTTCTGGATATTGGTTACATAGGTACCGAGATGAACGATATACAAGTACCCCCGGGGGTTACTCTAGCGTGAGGTTTCCCAACCAAACCAAACTTCATATTATTCGTAACTATATAATTTACTCGATTAAAATTGCAGACAGTGAATGTTCAGTTGGAACTTGAACACGCGACCATTGTCAAACCAACTCGTACCGCTGCACACCCCCCTCGCTCAAACTCGTTCATAATAATGCGCTGATATCGCATTGACATTGGTCGGCACGTGTGTTCACAATTGCTTTCAAGAGTCGTACATCAAGCAATGTCTCAAGCTGTGCTGCCAAAGACTGGAGTGTAGATTCCCCACAAATCTGACTGAAAAATATCCAATTTGGAGGTTCATAAAATCATAATCGCCCACACTTTTCTTCACAAATTTCCATTCCAAATAGATAAGATTAAATATATTTTCGGTTAGTTAATTGTTAGTTGTTTTATTAACATTGCTTAAATTCTCGAGAAGTGTATACTGGTATCTCTACTTACTTTCGAGGGAAAAACGTGTAAATATATGTGGGACTGGGACAGACTGGATGCGGAAGGCAGAGGATCGGATAAAATAGCGCACATTGGGAGAGGCCTATGTCCAACAGCGGACTGCGGAGGGCTAATTGATTTATTGATATGTGGGAGTACCACGAGACAAGGCAATTGTCCCCCGCTCGTCGGCAGATGGAGTATACGTGTGCTCTCCCAAAAGTAAAAAGAATATACAATTTGTTTTAGGGGCTATATCATTGCGCAGGTTGCTTCTTGAGGAATAAATCAATACTTGGCATTACTTACCTCGACAACCAGGAGAATATAAGATTTGGGAGCTATGAGACTTGGGAACATTGTACACAATGAACGAGTACACAACTACCAAAGACTTCTGTTTAAATGAATTGTATATTTTATTTGTATAATAATTTTTTATTGCAAAAGTTGTTGGCAAAAGAACACATGTTGCGCTGACCCCAACTTCATTTTCAAATTCAAATTCAATTGAATTCTTGGTGTAACCTAAATGTGCCCAATACAAGCACTAAATAGGTAATATATAAAATATCACTGTTTAGTTTTAATTATGTTTGTGTTGCATAAATGTATTTACATTTCTTCTTTCATTCTTTCCTTTCAAATAAAAATAAATAAATATTCCACGACATTCTACACAACGCTAGACCCATGGTAAGCATAGCTTAACTAGCTTGTGTTATGGGATCTAGAATGCGGATAAACATACTTAGATACTTTTTTTTGTAAATACATACATATTTATACATACAACACAATAATTTTAGCTTTGAATAAATAAATGCACAAGTTCAATAGAGATTGTATTGTGAATGTATTATGATGTATTTAAGACCCACACCAATTTTCAGCTCTATACGAGTTTATACAAGCTCGAATCTTTAATTTGTCTGGATTATATAGGACGCAGGCCGTGTGTCTAGACACGTGCTATCGCGTGTGTATGTATTACCTAAAGTGAAAGAGTAAAACAATTCAAGCTCTGAGTTACATGATCTCCCGATCATCTAGTGGTTATTTAGTGCTTATAGAACTACTAAGATAGACCTAACTGTGATATTGCCACGCTACTGAATGGAGTTATTTTTTTTTATATTTTCAAGTCATAACATAACATCAACTCATAACATAAACTCACGCCTATATCCCCGAAGGGGTAGGCAGAGGTGCTAGCACCCACATTATCCCCAGTTTATGTTTAGGTCCCAATGTATATGTAGCGAGCCTATTGCCATTAACCTGGCACTTATAAACCTGCGATAAATACACACATAACTTCGAAAACCATCGAAAAGTCATTGGTGTGTGCCATGGTAAAACCTGGGATCGAACCCGAGACCTCGTCTCAGCAGTCCATTACCCATACCACTAGGCTACCACGGTTTTTTGCAAGTCGTTGCAATTTAACGTAAAATAAGAACTTTACACAAACCTATGATCCATAGGTTAATTAAATTAAATTAAAAATTAAAAAATATTTTATTGTGTCAATAAACATGGTTTACATAGATGGTATTTGAAGACTCCTTTTAAGCAAGAAGTGCCTGTGTTAGGAGCCTCCGCTCCTCCATTTCATAGGTTGTAACTATTAACACAATACAATGTTAAGCTAATCAATAAAGTTATAAAGTTTTAATTTTTCTTATTTCTTTGCTTACAATTTTCTTAAATTTATTTTGTTTATAATATTCCGTGTATAGGAATATGAGTAGGTATGTGTGAGCGTGAGCGTGAGCGTGTGCGTGTGCGTGTGTGTGTGTGTGTGTGTGTGTGTGTGTGTGTGAGTGTGTGTGTGTACGCGTGTGCCTGTATGTGTGTATGCGTGTTCGTGTGTGAGCGTGCATATGTGTATCTAAATAGTAGGCTGTAAAAGTGTTTCCGTATCTTCATATGTCAGTAGCTTTATCCATTTCATTATACTCTGTTTACATTCATAGTACTTTTTTGAATAAATATTAAGCTCTTTGTTTATTGCATTATACAATTGAGCCGATCTCTTGTTAAACTGTATAGAAGCAAAGGTAGTTCTAGTTTTAGGCACTTGGACCACTTTATATGATCTTCTTTTAGAGTTATTCATGTTTGAGTCGTAAATTAAAGTCTTATGTTTTTTCATTATTGTCTGGGATATATATAATTTTCGGACAGAGAGCACATCACTGATTTGATAAAGTTTATCAGTAGGGAATCTCTTTATTTTAAAATACATTATTTTTAATAAAGCTCGTTGCGCTCTTTCCACTTTTATAATTTTTGTCTTTGCCGCTCCTCCCCATACAGGAATGCAATAGACCAGAACCGATTGCACAAGGGCTAAATATATTTGTGATAAAACATTTTTTGATGAGTTACCATTGTCACTTTTAATTCGCGGCAACACATGTCTTAAAGTCTTAAAAATCCAACTCAGCTTACGTACTCTAGCCGTCATTTGTTCCAGGTGAGGATACCAAGTTAATCTTTGGTCAATTACTATGCCCAGATATTTAATTTCTGTGACTTTATCGATACTTGGGCAGTTACAATTTCTACCGTTTGCATCGTTACATGAATGTATTTTAATTTTAAAGTCATAATTTGGTTGGGTACTATTATAAATACTGAAACATATGTATTTGGTTTTAGAAGTATTTAATGTGAGTAAGTTGGAATTTAACCATCCAGCAATACAGTTCAAACCTGCTTCAGCTTTACGTTGAACATCGACCCAGGACTTTCCGTGGAAAACTACAGCTGTATCATCGGCGTAACAAAATACTTCGGCACTCTTAATTTTCATATTGCAGAGGTCGTTTATGTATATCAAAAAGAGGGTAGGGCCCAATACACTACCTTGGGGCACGCCATGTGTTACCTCTACATCCTCACTTACAAAGCCACCTATTTTAGTCCTTTGTTTCCTGTCTGCTAGATAATTTTTAAAAACATTCAAGGCAGTACCTCTTATCCCGACCTGTTCCAATTTTCTTACAAGTTTAGGTATAGAGACGGTATCAAAGGCTTTTTTGAGATCCAAGAAGACAGTCAAGCATTTATGACCACTATCTAGACGTTCGGCTACTAAAGAACTTAGGGCAATGACTGCGTCTTCAGTAGATATGTTTTGTCTAAAACCAAATTGAGAGTCAGATATAATGTCAAACGCTTTTAAATAATTTTGTAGTCTAGTATTTAATAATTTTTCAATAATTTTAGCTATAGAACTCAAAAGAGATATTGGCCTATAGTTGTTGATATCGTCTCTATCGCCTCCCTTGTGAACCGGGATGATAATTGATTGTTTTAATGGAGCGGGGAAGACACCCTTTGAAAAACATAGGTTGATGTGTTAGGATGGGAACAACATCATTGCTGACATATTTTAGAAATTTTGTTGAAATGTTATCGCAACCTGGAGCACTGTTAGGTTTTAAGCTATTTAACACTCCATTTATCTCTTTACAGTCTGTATCCAAAAGTACGAAAGAATTGAGTTGAGCCCAAGTTTTATCAGACCGATTAGAATCACTGCTTACGCTGGGCTGTATCTGTTGAGCTAATTGTGTGCCGATGTTAGCAAAATATTTATTAACATAGTTTGCTGATTCAATAGGGGTTGTCATAACACCTAATAGTTCGTTATTTTGACTTTTATCATTATTATTGTAAGTTATATCTTTAATATTTTTCCAGAGCAATTTATTATTTGTAATTGAATTTGATAACAGTTCCCTTTCATATTTTTTTTATTTTTTTTATTAGGTGATTACAATAGTTTCTATACCGTGTGTATGTAATTTTTAATATAATATTATGAGGATCCTGTTGCAGCTTCTTTTGTAGTCTATTACGATTCTTTATACAGCGCAAGATGCCTTTGGTGATCCAAGGTTTAATTATGCGCTTATTGTTCGGAATGTTTACAGTTCTCGTACTAAACTTGAGTGAATCAGTGAGTTTTTGTATCAAAAGAGAGCACAATAAATTTGGATCATTACATCGCAATAATTCGTGAATTTTATTATCTTGCAGGTATTTTAGAGCCTATACATAATCTATGGTTGTGGAAGTTTTTTGAGTAGGTTCTATGTATTTTATCTTGGATAATACTAATAATGTTGTGTAGTGATCAGTGATAGAAGTATGTAGAACAGCTATGGATGCAAATACCTTTTTCTTGTTTAATTTAAGCATGAAATGATCAAGACAATTTCTCTTTCTCGTAGGTAATATATGCCCAGGCAGAACACCATGCAAGGCGAGCATATCGATATATTTCACTCTATTTGTATACTCATAAGACGTTTCATCAATTTTTTTTAATATAGTGATATTTATGTCACCCGTTATTATAATACCTTTTTGTGAAGTTAATGTATTTAAATGTGTATCAAGCGAATTTATAAAACTCTCAGCGTTTTGGTTGGAAGGGGATCGGTAAATGCACAAGATTATATTATTAAGTACATCAAGTTGCAAACAGGACGCCCCGGACAATGTTATTTCTCTAACCTTCGCTTTTAATGTGTTTTTCACGTAGATAACTACTCCGTCATTTTGATTCAGTTGGCGGGTGGTAGTGAAAGAGTTATAACTTTTGAGTTGTGGAATAGGTTTATGAGTGTTTAATCTACATTCCGTTAGTATAACTATATCTGTTTCGAACAAGAGAGTAGATAATGTTGTTATTAAACTGTCAAAATTGCGGTATATACTCGCGATGTTCTGTGAGACAATAGTTAGATCATTAATTTTAACACTTATATGTTTCTTAAGCTCAGAACTATCACACTCGATAGTACGCGCAATTTCGATGTTGTCTATATCAGTCACTGTTTGTAGTATATCGGTCATAACGTTTGATAATTAATAGAATAATCGTTGTCCCGAGATAAGAACATACATACTGTACAGGTAAACGGAATAACAAAGCGTCAAGTGTCAATAACAAACTTGCATTGGTTACTGACGCCAAAAAAGAGCTATTGCGAGCGTGATGTATGTACGAGTACCATATATTATGTGATTGTGTAATTGTTGTGAGTTTTTGTTGTATGTGGTGTATTTTTGTGTTATGGGACTGACTAGTGTGTTCATGTGAGTCGTGTGTGTACTTGGCGTAGGGAGTGTTACAGTTAAGAATACTATATATCATCGGGCAAGTTACCTTTAGGTCACCTAATTTCACACAAAAATAATAAAAATGATAAAAACCTGAAGAATGATATTTCACAGCATGCGATGTGATGACAAGTAATTTTGTGACATAAGATACAGACAATATGTTTCCTCTATATTCCATCTCAATGCATAGATTATAGCCTGCTGCACCATTATATATCGCTAGTCATTTCATTGTAATAAGCTTATGTACCTGTTCCTCAGTTCTAATTGTAATGGTTGGTGAGTGCTCATCCTTCTTCACATAGACCCTGCCAAAAGCGGTCCAACAAAACTTATAGGATCCGGATTTGGTTAAGTCTCTGGCTAGGAAATGGAGACGAGACCCCTTCGCTGTCAAGTGGTCTGATAAGTATACGGGTATTTCTTCGTGGGTTTTAAAGCCTAGATGCTTGCAACAAAGTTTATTTTTATGCTTTATATTGAAGGCTTTAGTCATCTTCAGTACTTGTGATTTCAAAATTGTTGAGCCCGTTTCCACAACAATAGGTGCACTCTGGTTCTCCATATTCTTTCCCCGAACCCTGTAAATGTCCTTGATGTCTTGTTTGTTAATCCTGCAATCAATGGTTTCAGCAAGGGACATAGTCATTTGGATGAGGTCTTCCTGAGTTTCATTTATTTTCTTTGGAACATTCTTTATAACAAAGTTAGTTTTGCGATCACCGATTTGTATTTCTTCGATTTTGTTCTCCAAAACTGCCATGTACTTCCTATCCTCCTTGGCCTGACCTTCTAGTTGGTTAATTTTCTGTTTGAATTCCTCGTTTTGCGCAGTTAAAAATGCAATTGAGTTCTCGATATTAAGGCTTGATTGTTTGATTAGTTCAAGAGTTGAGCTAATTTTTTTTTGTCTCATTTTCTTGCTTGTTTGTGAAATTGGTAAACATTTTTCTCACCTCCTCCTTCAATTCCTCTAATTCGTATTCCAAGTCACCCCTGCGTCTTTTAGCTCTGACCATTGCATAGTTAGTAGGCGTCTTTTTATCACTACTCACCAGGTCAATTTCCGTATCCGAGAGTGAATTATTTTTCGATGCATCCATAACACTAACACAGTTGTGTCTGTTTTTGAGAGATATTAGCACTATAATAATTGTCAGTTCACTTATAGCCAAGTTTTTCGTAGTACAGGTCGAACAATATTACACCAAACAATGTTCTATCAAGGAACTGTCGCTCAATTGTCGCTCAGTCTCGCAGTAACGGTTGTTCGCCTCGTCACTATGCAGTATATTTCTTCGGAGGCAGTCCAATATTGGACACTATTTGCTTGATAATAGAAAATATTATAAGTAGTCCAAGTTAGTGCCGCCGCCGCTGCCTATAGACCGCGGTCCGCCGTGGGTCAGTTATTAATAACAGATTTGCAGGGTAGGAGCACAAAATACACAGTAAAATCCAATTGTTTTTTCCACTTTTAGGCGTAATTTGGTATTTTTTCCATGGATTTGAATACTTATTAATATAGCACAACACTGCAGCAAGACGATATGCACTTATTATACAATTGCTTTGGAGTTTAAACACTGTTTATCTATTTTTACAATGAGCGCGACTTAATAGTGACTGTGTCGTAGTGCAGGCCGGGGGGGAGGTTTGTGTAAAGTTCTTATTTTACGTTACATTAAAGTACGCTATGTCCTACCATGGCGTACAAATTAAATTTACATAAACAATCAAATAACCACCATTTTACCACCAAACGACCCAGCATTTTAAGTTCAATAGTATCGGGAATGGAGGTCCGTATCTTCTGGACTTCTTATCATCTAGCGGGGTGGATTCTTGAAAGATCAAATATTAAAAAAGAAACAATTAACCCTGAACTTGATTTGTCAATCCACTTCTCACTTATCCTCAATAAAAATAATATTCAGTTTGAAAAATATAGTATGCCTTCTTTATTTATTCATAAGAATATTACACACGTCACATAAATACACATCAGCACCTATTTTCGATTATTACTCATCTCACTAACAGGTTTCCATTTCATTTTATTTTTACATGCGCAAAATCCCCACGGAAACCTCCTCACCGGAGCCGGTGGAAGAGGTTATGTCGGACTCGAACCGACTAAAACGCACGCCGCTTGTGGGTCGTTTTGGTTGCCGAAGGTGAGGTTGACAGGCATATCCCTCGCACCCCGGCCGACCCAGGGCCATCTCTCACGATCTGGCCCTCTCCTCGGGGGTGTGGAGACTACAGAGTCCCCAACTCGTCCTCGGAAAACGGGGAGGCGAGCCGCGCGCGCCGCCGCCGCTTCCTGCTTCTGCCAGGGTGACAGGCGGCTCCACACAATTCATCAGTATAGTTAATTTGTGATAGACCATAATTTAAACTAAAAAATAAAAATGTCAGGTAAACACTAGGAAGATTACAATGTCAGCAAATTGTAATAATGATACTTAATTAACACCTACAGTCCATGTAACAATTTAAAAAAGTCAGGTTTCAGGTCAAAAAGTTACATTCACAACAAATTATTATAAAACATATAATAATTAACGTCCAAAACGTATCATTTACATTTAAATTTGTCAGGTTTCGAGTACGGGTACAAAATAAACGGGCAGGAGTAAATTTCCCCGTTTATCGTTAAAATACTCCCTATTCTGCTTCCTGTTAATTTATGTATTCCTAGTACAACTCGGGAAAATTAAAGCATTTGGATCCTTATACATAGTTATTTTCGTGCTAATTTTTGCTGTCAGTGGAAGACTATAGGCTTGTCCTGCTTTGTCTTCTACTGACGGCACAGAAACTCTGTACTTACAGGGTTGGTAGCGCGACTGCTACGACTGCTACGGCTACGGTTGAAAATCAGCGCTGCAGATTGTACCCAATCTGAAGCATTTAGCTGAACTGTGGCCATTTAGACACACACTCCACACCGGCCGACATGTAAGTTATGTAAGTGTAGGTTGTTATATGTAAAGTTATGCATAACGTCAATTTTATTGGTTTTATTTTGTATTTTGTGTTTGTGTGTGTCTAAAAACGCATTTTCTATTTTTCTTTCTTTCTTTCTTTCTCTGGTGTTACAAACGTCCATAGGCCACGGTAACCACTTTCCATTAGGTGGGCCGTGTGCTGGTCTGCCAAATAAGTGGTATAAAAAAAAAGTTGTTAACTTTTTTTTATACTACTTAATCCCTAATTAGTCACTGCAAATTACATGAAACAAGTTAATGTACAATATTTCTATACGACATTCAAAACCATAAAGTCCTGCAATAGCAGAAAAAGTAAGTCAGTCCATCTTTATTTATTCCAATCTGTTGTAACTTTTGTTGACTGCTTACTAAATAAACTATTTAAAATCCTTAAGTTTTATACAGTACAATAAAATATTTAACTTTATTGGCGTACAGCACCCTTTCTTGTAATACCATAACAAATATAATCTGGAAAGCTCATGGCATTTGATCTGATCGTGCTGCACCAGAGGAAACTATGGACAAGGTTTATGCACGAATGTGACAGCACTTACGAGTATATATTAACTTTTAAACTTACGCGTTCCATGATATACAATAATGTTTACGAGAATTAACACAATCATGTTATTTGTACATACATATCGTTGATTTGCCTGACGTTTCGACCAAGTTACACTGGCCGTGTATACTGTTGCAGTATTGAGGCAGCAGTAATACAAATATAAGTGTTAATAGGGGCTATTATGGGGCTAAGTTGCCGATATTTGTCCTATAGAAACGAGCGATACGAGCGATGAAATAGCCTCAGACCCCTTGACTCGTTAAAAGAATAATTTAAAGAAATCAACATTTTAACAGTTGCTTCTCAGTACATTTACGATAATATCTTATAAATACGAAAGAAACTTAATCCTTTCGAAAAAAATCTGACGTCTATAATTATGATACGAGAAATAAAAATGAACTTGTTGTATTAAACCTCAGGCTTAAAAGATGCTGATTCGTTCGTAGGCTGTACAAAAATAATTTAATAAAATTCCTCGAGATTTGGTTGACATGCCTTTAAATACTTATAAAATAGAAGTAAAAAAAAACTTTCATGAATTAATGGTTATTATAAAGTAGATGAGTATCTTGATGATGTAAATGCGTGGTCAATCTAAGTCTCCTCTGCTGGCTTGCACAACATTTAAATTATTGTAAACAAAATCATATTTTTTTTTTACGTAACAAAATCATATTTACGAAAAAAGATAACCTCGTTCTAATATAGTTCTCTGAGTTTCTTTCTGGTACTCAGTAGAACTAACCTACCGAACCAGTGAAAGAGTTATTTTCATATTATTTCTTAATCTATTTGTAAAATTCGACGTTCATATATGCTCTTTATTAGCCTAAACTGAATAAATTTAATTGATTCTTTGATTAAATTAAAATCAATTAATACATGCATACATACATATAATGACGCCTTTTTCCCAGGAGGGTTAGGCAGAGGTGAATTAACAACCACATTTCACCAATCATTGAATTCGGTCCCTCTTAAATATCAAGTAATGAGTATCACATCATGTGAATGTACCGAATAATAGCTGGCAACGACCTTAGTGTCGGTCATTGTACACCAAGAGTTCATAAATGAACAGGAGGTAGAAGTTTCCAGACGCAAGCACACAAAGGGGCGATCTATTCACACACTACACACACAATGATCTGCTTCTGTTTCTTTCTAGTTTTCCACTCTCTCTTTCTGGTACGTATGAATGGGTGGAGCTTAAATGACGGCAGCTACGCATGCGCGAATATTTTCTTTAAAATAAGTTTGGTTTCAATGAAATACTACTTTTCGGTGGATAGACGAACGGATTTTCAGGATGTTTAGCCCAAATACTAAAAAAAATTGTTTATGTACTTGTTTCCATAATGTTATGGTAATTTTACCACCCTCATAACGACAACTAAGTTGCATCCATACACTTTGAAGTTTGAAAACTAGCGGCAAGAGCGGTCATAGCCCTCTCTCTCTCTCACACGCATGGACAGAACTGTGAGAGACAATGTAACCTCTCTGTATTGTATGAGCTCCTGGTCATTGGGGGCACGAAGTATAGTTATTGATACACTTGATGGCACGTCGATCACGTCTAAAAGTTTGAAAGCCGCAAAGATCACGCTTGTCATTTTATTACAGAGTAGTCTATAGCAGTAATAACAATAATAATTTTATTATTATTGCTTATTCAATATTGTTCCAACGTAGGTACCTATAAACATTCCTAAAATAAAAAAATCAAGCCCTTCCAATTGACTGCACCCCGCTGGATGGTCTCTAACTGGATGGCCTTCACAGATACTTTTCACGCAAGGATTGAAGAACCCAGAAACAGATGTAACAGCTCAGCATCATGCATTACTCTGCAGTTTTGAGCACATGACGAACATGCATTCGTTTTTAAAAGACTGGTTTATAGGCAGTTGAGGTCCTGAGTTAAATCCCGAGTTAGACTTGACTGGCAATGGGTACAACCTTTTTATACGAATGCACACGAAGCAGGTTTATTCAATCTATTCATATTACAAACAACAACTTAATGGTTAATGCTACAATAATACCATTTCATCACAATCAATTGCAAATTACATACTTCCATACATATAATCACGCCTTTATCCCCGGAGGGTTAGGCAGAGGCGAATGAACATTTCACCAATCATTGAATTCGATCCCACGTAATAGGGGTGAGCCTATTGCCGTATTGTTGACTCAAACCATTCATCTAAGACTGTTTGGGCTGTAAATATTTGTATGATGTTAAACAGCCCTATCCTTTAGTCTAATTATAACCAACCATATCGCTGTTCTTAGGTTTTATTGCCCATAACCTTCAAAATCTTCATGTTGTCCAGCAGAGTCGAATTTGGGCTACCCCATTTCTTCCCATGCGATGTTGTACAAGGCGACTAAAGGATACGGCTGTATAACAACAGACATATATATATAACTCAGACTCAGGCACAGATACAAGTCTCGAGTCAACAATAGTGTCCGGAAGACGGCAGTAGGCTCACTGCCTATTACGAGTACGTGGTGTCGAAAACAATGATTGGTGAAATGTGGGTGTTAATTCATCTCTGCCTAACCCTTCGGGGATAAAGGCGTCATTATAATATGTATGTGTTATGTATGTAACCTTAAAAAAGTGTGGTGTACAAGTACTTCATTCAATATGTGTAGCAAGTGCCACCAAACACCATCAGTCTTCAATATAAACAGTCATATACTTATTAATTTTAACAATATTAATATTTACATAATGTACGCGGAAGTTATCTAAATGAAAGTATGTAAAAAAAGAAAAAACTGAATATACCTAAACAATCCTGCAGGTTCAGGCGTTAAAGAATTCCTCCTCATCGACGTCAACCGGGAGGGTGGCCAGAAGGCTGGCGGCATTGCCACTTTGAATGGCAATACCAATCATTTGCGCAAGGAATAAACCAGCCCTCTGGTCACGGGTAGCGTCAATTAAACGTTTTGAAATTTCTCGAAACAAAAGACTGGCACTTGGACCCCATGATCCCAGCGTCTCGATCCCAAACGACTCAATTATGTAATTAACAATCTATATATAGATACTCTATAAAAACATGCCCAGTGCCTGCGAATTACATGAAACCAATAAATGTTTAATACTTTTATACGAAATTCAAAACCGTAAAGTTCTGTCATAGTAGTAAAAGTAAGTACTGCTCGGAATTGTAAGTTAAATAAGTAAGCAACGGCTTAAGTTTATCCTTTTCTATTCCAGTCTGTTGTAACTTCTGCTGACAGCTTATTAAACCACTAAGATTCTCTTAAGTTTTATACAGTTTTACAATAAAATATTTAACTGCATCTACCGGCCATAATGATACAGCTTCCTTGTAATACCACAATTAATTCTGATCGTGTAAACATAATCTGTTTACAGTTTAGCAAGCTCAAGCGATTTGACCTGATCGTGCTGCCCCAGAGGGCTCTACTGATAAAGTTTATGCACAAATGTGACAACACTTACGAGTGCAGCAGCAGAAGTACAAATATTCATTACCAGCTCACGTGTTTCCTTCTTCCTGCAGTCCCGGATCCTTTAAGCGGGGCGTGAAAAAGCATCAGATGAGGCCGCCGAGCCGAGTGCCACCATTGTAACAATACTTAATGCCTGTAATGGTGACCGTCTTTCCTGAGACTTTGCCCTTAACTTACCATCACGCGAGGGGAAGTCAAGTTGGTGTGTCTTAGATTAAAAAAGATACCAGGTAAGTATCTAAGTATTATTAAAAAATGTTTAATGAGTATCGCATCATTTGATGTACCGAATAATAGCTGGCTACGACCTTAGTGTCGGTCATTGTACACCAAGAGTTAATGAATGAACAGGAGGTGGAAGTTTTCACTCGATGCTAGTACACAAAGGACGATATATTCGCACTCTACACACACAAAGACCTGCTTCCGTTTCTTTCTAGTTTTCCACTGTCTCTTTCCGATACATACGAAAGGGTGAAGCTTAAATGACAGCTGCTACGCATGCGCGTACATCATATTCAAAATCAGTTTCAATTTATTGAAATATACTACGGATAAAATGGAAGAACAGATAGAGATCTGATCTGATCAATGTTTAGACGAAATACTCAAAAAAAAATCCATTGTTATGGTAATTTCATCACCCTAAAAGCGACAACTCCGCTGCATTCATACTCTTTGGAGTTTGAAAAACTAGCGGCAAGAGCGGCTATGACCCTCTCTCTCACACGTATGGACACAGCTGTGAGAGATAGTGTAACCTCTCCGTATTGTATGAGCTCCTAGTCATCCGGGGGCACGAACTGTACGCTATTGATTTCTTTGATGGCACGTCGGTCACGTCGCGTAAGGTCAAGGTCAGGCTTGATCATTATGTTGCATAGTAGTAGTGGAATTATCATTGTTATTCAATATTGTTCCAAAACTCAGACTTCAAATAGATGGTAATTCGCTCGAAGGTAGCTGTATAAAAATATTTAATAAATATCCTTAGGATTTGGTTGATATGCCATTAAATAAATTTAAAATAAAAGTGAAAAAAAAACTTTAATGAATAAAGGTTACTATAAAGTAGAGGAGTATCTTGATGATGTAAATGCCTGGGTAACCTAAGTCTCTTGCTTGCTCGCACGACATATAAAATATTGTAAATAAAACTTTTTTTTTTAAATCTAGTTCTACTTAACATAGTTCTGAGTTTCTTGCTGATATTTTCTCAGTAGAACTGACCTACTGAAACCAGCGAAATTTATATTACTTGTTGTTTTCATAATATTTCTCGGCATGATTGTAAAATATTGACTTAACCTGAATAAATGAAATTGATTCATTGATTGAATAAAAATCAATTCATGAGCACTACATCATGTGAATGTACCGAATTATAGCTTGCTACGACCTTTGTGTCGGTCATTGTACACCAAGAGTTAATAAATGAACAGGAGGTGGAAGTTTGCAGACGCCAGCACACAAAGGGGCAATATATTCGCACTCTACATACACAAAGACAAGCTTCCGTTTCTTTCTATTTTTAACTGTCTCTTTCCGATACGTATGAATGAATGGAGCTTAAATGACAGCAGCTACGCATGCGCGAATATTTTCTTCATAATCAATTCATATTTGGTGAAATTTCACATAACGGTAGATGGACGAACGGATATTCTCAATGTTTAACCAAATTATTAAAAAAAAATTGTTAATCCATAATGTTATGTCAATTGCATCACCTTCATAGTGACAACTCAGTTGCATCCATACGCTTTGGAATTCAAAAAACTAGCGGCAAAAGCGGCCATGACACCCATGACCCTCTCTCTCACACGTATGGACACAACTGTGAGAGACAGTGTAACCTCTCTGTCTTGTATGAGCTCCTGGTCATCGGGGGGCACGAAGTATAGTTATTGATACACTTGATGGCATGTCAATCACGTCGCTAAAAGCTTAAACGACGTGGTCCGTCATGTTTGATAATATTTTCGGAGGAATAGGATTATTATTGTCATTCAATATTGTTGTTCCTGAAAAAAAAATATTTCAGCCCGTCAATTGCCCCCATTGGTCCCCCGACGCGTCGGCCTCTACAGATGTTTTTCAAGCAATGCTTGAATATATCGGGATTGTAAAAAGAGAAAAAAAATGTAAGATTAAGATCATGCTTGATAATTTTGTTGTAGAGTAGTAGATTATTGTTATTCAAAATTATTACAATTAGCGGTATGGATAATGGACTGCTGAGACGAGGTCTCAGGTTCGATTCCAGGTTTTACCACGGCACACACCAATGACTTGTCGATACTTTTCGAAGCTATGTGTGTATTTATCGCAGGTTTATTATTATATTAAGTGGCTGGTTAATGGTAATAGGCTCGCTACCTACCTAAACATAAACTGGCGAAATGTGGGTGCTAGCACCTTTGCCCTTCGAGGATATAGGCGTGAGGTTATGTTATGTTATGTTACTTCAATTGACTGCACCCCGCTGGATGGGTCCGTCCCTAACTCAACGGCCTCCACAAATACTTATCACGTACCGCTTGAAGATCCCGGGTTCGTACAAGCTCAGCAGCAAGCATCACTATGCCGCTTCGAGTGCATGACGGTCTTGTGCATTCACTTGTACACGACTGACTAATAGATAGTAGAGACCTTAAGTTAATAATTATACAATGGTACGAGACTTTTCGCGTTTAAATCATGGAACTTACTATTTCTGCCGAGTTAAATCCCGTATTTGCCGCATGGTTCTCGGCAGAGTAGATTTTGGGCCACCCAATCTCTTCCCACGCGGTGTCGTACAAGGCGACTAAGGGATGGGGCTGTTAACATTAGACAGATATATACAGCTCAGACTCAGGCACAGATACATGGCTCGAGTCAAAAATAGTACCCGGGAGACGGAAATAGGCTCACCCCATATTACGTGGGACCGTAAACCATGACTGGTGAAATGTGGGTGTTAATTCACCTCTAGGCAGACCCATCGAGGATGTAGGCGTGATGATGTGTATGTGTGTAAATCCCGAGATGGGCTCGACTGGCACTGGCACTTGGTGACAGACAAGCACACGGCGTGTACGTGTAAAATACCAGAGGTATTACACTAAGCCTCGCTGACGGGTTAATAACTGTTAATAAACAAAATCATGTAATTTTAAGACAACGGTAAAAAAATATTTTTATTTATATTTTATTTGGTCTACATAGGAATAAGATAACCGCCAACTTTGAGTAATTACTAATAATTATTTTAATTGACACTCTATTTTTTGCTAAAGTATCTTACTATCAGTCGAGGTGAAGTCAAGTTGGCGTGTCCTAAATAAGAAAAATTAGATCACGCAAGCAAATAATAATTTATAGTACATAATTTAGGGGCACGACCCTTCCTGTGAGAAAAGTTGAAATACTCTAATGCCTCAATATTAAGGTTTCTACCGTCCCATGTTAGGAGTAGTTTCACGAGAATTAACTAGAATGAGAGTAGACGCAAACTATTTTTACCCGCACATATACCAGGCTACCATAACCATGAAGGAAATCATCTGTATCTTGTTCACACACAGAAACTAGTCTCACAAAATATTATAATCCCGCTTCCATTTGTAGGCGTGTTCTGGGGTGGTACAGTGTGGTTACGAATATTAATAGAAACTACAGCCAAACAATGCTCTCCTAGTATTCACTGTTATAGAAATAACTAAGAGTCTGTACTCAAAGCAATTTATTGCATGTAAGTGGGGATTGCTAAAGTTAAAAAAATATAAGATATACCTTCGCTTTGATGTTATCCATGAGAACTGTTATACATTAAATTTATTGACGTACTGAGTAATAAAAAATAAATAAAATATTCTAAGTTTGTTTCATTTTGGTTTAAATAACTTGTAAGACATTAATCACTATAAATATTTTATTCATTTAGGTGATAAATAAACTGCTACTACTACTGCTGAGAACCCAAGACGACCTGAAGAAGGGCTGGGATGGATTGTACGCGGTACGTTGAGGACTAGTTGCTATAACGCACATTGGTCTAACATTATTTTAATCTCGGGGTTTGTTCTACGCGATTGTTTACCGATACAATTTGTTAACTCTCAATGTAATTACAACTGTCTTTTAAAAGGAATGATTGTAATTATAATTTCTAGATTCTTATCTTATTGGCTTCACGTATGCCTTAAAAATAAAGTTTTAATTTCTATGTAGAAATATTATTTAGGAAATACACAGGACTTTTGAGTTATGGACGCTTTAGTCTAATATTTGCAAGGCGAGGTGAAACCTGAAAAATAGTATCGACCACATAAATTATATCAGAAAGTAGGCTATTTGAGAAGGTCTATAGTTTCTTCCCAATACGGCTTATTTGGTAGTTTGCTCAAAAAAATATGCTTAGCAAAATAGATGATACGACCACACTGAAACTGACTTTTCATTTATTTTAATTCCCAAAGTAAACCAAAATATAAACCATTAAAATTTTATGAACAATATACGTGTAAACGCAACGTAGACCGAGATAAATACAATATTCTATTGCCCTCCATACAAATGTATGATGTATGACCACTACGCCATGTGTGATCTCATTTTCATGTATGATTTTTGTATAGAGTGATTTTGAGCCACTCGGAAACTTTGAATTTTCAAAATCAAAATATCTGTAAAACTATTTTTCAATAGAATATATCACTTTAGCTGTTCATTATCCTACTACAAAGTGGTCATTCAAATTCGAATTTCCGAGGATATTCTTTTTAAACCAACGAAAAGCAGAACCAAGTTGGACATGATTCCCTATTTGATTGTGGCGATTGTGGAGGTATCTATCAGGTACAGTTTTCATGCACACACAAGCAATCTGCCAATCACGAACCATTTTGAAACTTCATACTAACGTTAATTTTTCGTCCATATTTTACCATTTGCGAAAATTGAAAGAATAAGTAAGAAAATCATGTCTTTGCACCTTATTTTCAAAATTTGCTGGTAATTTCTATGAATATTAATGTCAGTCCTTTCTGTGAATGTTAAAGTTAGTTCACACAACTTCGATAGATGGCGCTTACCGATTTAAATTCAAGCTATCGACGCTCTCACGTCTTGCCTATATAAGGGCTAGGGTCTATGGAGCTCGTCACTGTATTAATTGAACACCATTAGTCTATTTTTGAATATAACTCCCTAGAGTGATCTAGGGAGTGTAGAAATAACAATACAATTATCATGCGCTATCTCTCTGTGCGCATGTCACGTATATAAGGGGGCATAGGTTTTACCATGTCACACACCAACGACTATTCGATGCTTTTCGAAGTTATGTGTGTATTTATCGCAGGTTTATAAGTGCTCGGTTAGTGGCAATAGGCTCGCTTGGCTCACCTATTACATTGGAACCTAAACATAAACTGGCGAAATGCGGGTGCTAGCACCTCTGCCTACCCCTTCGGGGATATAGGCGTAAGTTTATGTATGTTATGTAATTTAGTAATTATGATTAGAGGAGATAGGACACGACGGTATTTCCGTTCCGATTGAGCAGTCCGACTGGGGAAATACCTCCACCCTACAGAATACCACAGCTATAATAACTTCGTGTCGTGTTCCCGGGGTGAGTAGGGTAGTCAGAGGTCATTGAAGAATTTTTGTGCTGTCAATGGAAAGACTAAAGGCTTGTCTATTGTGCATTGAAGGCACAGAAAATCTCTGTTCTTACAGGGTAGGCAGCACAGGTGTGACACCCCTGGTGTTGCACACGTTCATAGGTCACGGTAACCACTTTGCATCAGGTGGACCGTGTGCTTGTCTGCCACCTTAGTTGTATAAAAGCATTCTCTTTGTCTCTTGAGAACAGTCGGTGCTACATAGTATATATGTCACAAAGTACATTGTTTACATAACACGTGACATCACGAACATCGACTCTGAGAACTAGGAATCCATAGCAATATAGAGCTTGACTCACTGCTTTTACAATATCCAGAACATACGAACAACAACTCACACTTTATAGTAAAAGCAATCTTACTGTAATGTGATTAGGTCTATTATTGTACGCTAATAAACGGAGCTTTATCTACAGAGATTTGAGTAACAATTTACAGGCTGAAACTTTCTTGCAAATATCTAATAGTTTATTACACAAAGTAGTTACGTTACTTACTGAATATGAAACGTTATGAAACGCTCTTTACTTATTAGTATATCGTACTTGGTTTGTTCCATGTTTTAAGTCATGACATTTCAATTTAAATGAACACAAACTAAGAAAGTCATTACTGCGCATGTCCTTGTCTGACAGAGAGAGGACCACGAGATACAGGGGTAACTTAGAAATTGACTAAAAGGTAGCGACACTGTATTTATGTATATCAGTTATTATTTTTAAATAATTTAAAGGGAAAGTGGAGCTATTATTGATTATACTGATACAATCATATTTTGAGCTAGGTACATTTCTTGGTGCTACATAAACAGGAATTACTTAGCTGCAGGGTTTAAAGGGAGAATATATTCATCCATCTCTCTATCAGAAACGAAATTATTATTTGTAGCTTTTTATACTTCGGATAATAAATAACGTTCTACCTTTGCTGGTAGTTTATATGAATATTAACGTCAGTACTTTCTGTTAATGTTAAAGTTAGTTCACACAACGTCGATAGATGGCGCTTATCGATTTAAATTCAAGCTATCGACGCTCTCACGTCGTGCCTATATAAGGGCTGGGGCTATGGAGCTCGTCAATGTATTAATTGAACACCATTGGTCTATTTTTGAATATAACTCCCTAGAGTGATCTAGGGAGTGTAGAAATAACAATACAATTATCATGCGCTATCTCTCTGTGCGTATGTCACGTATATAAGGGGCATAGGTTTTACCATGTCACATACAAATGACTTTTCGATGCTTTTCGAAGTTATGTGTGTATTTATCGCAGGTTTATAAGTGCTCGGTTAGTGGCAATAGGCTCGCTTGGCTCACCTATTACATTGGAACCTAAACATAAACTGGCGAAATGCGGGTGCTAGCACCTCTGCCTACCCCTTCGGGGATATAGGCGTAAGTTTATGTATGTTATGTAATTAAGTAATTATGATTAAAGGAGATAGGACACGACGGTATTTCCGTTCCGATTGAGCAGTCCGACTGGGGAAATACCTCCACCCTACAGAATACCACAGCTATAATAACTTCGTGTCGTGTTCCCGGGGTGAGTAGGGTAGTCAGAGATCATTGGAGAATTTTTGTGCTGTCAGTGGAAAGACTAAAGGCTTGTCCATTGTGCATTGAAGGCACAGAAAATCTCTGTTCTTACAGGGTAGGCAGCACAGGTGTGACACCCCTGGTATTGCACACGTTCATAGGTCACGGTAACCACTTTGCATCAGGTGGGCCGTGCTTGTCTGCCACCTTAGTTGTATAAAAGCATTCTCTTTGTCTCTTGAGAACAGTCGGTGCTACATTTTTTTTTTTTACGTGCGCAAAATCCCCACGGATACCTCCCCACCGGAGCCGGTGGAGGAGGTTATGTCTGACTCGAACCGACTAAAACGCACGCCGCCTGTGGGTCGTTTTGGTTGCCGAAGGTGAGGTTGACAGGCATATCCCTCGCACCCCGGCCGACCCAGGGCCATCTCTCGCGATCTGGCCCTCGTCTCGGGTGTCCACCTGTCACCCCCAGGCCGGCGCTCATGGGGGGCGGAGGTCGTTCATCGACCTCCGACGCCCGAGTTGCCTTCGTACGCGGGCAGCTTGGCTTGCGATCCTTCGTCGCTCCCGCTGCCGCTCCCGCCCCAGTCGGTGCTACATAGTATATATGTCACAAAGTACATTGTTTACATAACACGTGACATCACGAACATCGAGAACTAGGAATCCATAGCAATAAAGAGCTTGACTCACTGCTTTTACAATATCCAGAACATACGAACAACAACTCACACTTTATAGTAAAAGTAATCTTACTGTAATGTGATTAGGTCTATTATTGTACGCTAATAAACGGAGCTTTATCTACAGAGATTTGAGTAACAATTTACAGGCTGAAACTTTCTTGCAAATATCTAATAGTTTATTACACAAAGTAGTTACGTTACTTACTGAATATGAAACGTTATGAAACGCTCTTTAATTATTAGTATATCGTACTTGGTTTGTTCCATGTTTTAAGTCATGACATTTCAATTTAAATGAACACAAACTAAGAAAGTCATTACTGCGCATGTCCTTGTCTGACAGAGAGAGGACCACGAGATACAGGGGTAACTTAGAAATTGACTATGAGGTAGCGACACTGTATTTATGTATATCAGCTATTATTTTTAAATAATTTAAAGGAAAAGTGGAGCTATTATTGATTATACTAATACAATCATATTTTGAGCTAGGTACATTTCTTAGTGCTACATAAACAGGAATTACTTAGCTGCAGGGTTTAAAGGGAGAATATATTCATCCATCTCTCTATCAGAAACGAAATTATTATTTGTAGCTTTTTATACTTCGGATAATAAATAACGTTCTACGGGATACCGTAGCGTGTGGCTACGATAAAAATCGTACCAATTTTCATAATAGATTTAACTATTTAAACCATTAAAAATGACAACCTGCTACCGAGGTTAGCAGCCTAACTTCATACTGACGTTACATTTTCATCCATATTCTACCATTTGCGAAAAGCAAAAGAATAAGACAAAAATCGTGTCTTTGCACCTTATTTTCTAACTTAGCTGGTAGATTATATGAATATTAACGTCAGTACTTTCTGTTAATGTTAAAGTTAGTTCACACAACGTCAATAGATGGCGCTTATCGATTTAAATTCAAGCTATCGACGCTCTCACGTCTTGCCTATATAAGGGCTAGGGTCTATGGAGCTCGTCACTGTATTAATTGAACACCATTAGTCTATTTTTGAATATAACTTCCTAGAGTGATCTAGGGAGTGTAGAAATAAGAATTATCATGCGCTATCTCTCTGTGCGTATGTCACGTATATAAGGGGCATACCGTTACCGTTATCGTAGACAGATAGTAGCCAAAAAGCTTTAAATATAAGTAAAAACTAACAAAGAGTGTATATGACAGTGTAAAAATAATATTAAAGAACTTTGGGAATCAATTAACTCCATTAATCATCGTTGGGATCCACTAAACAATCTCTAGATACCCAAATCCCAAATCAGAAATAATAATAATAATATTCTGCAACATTTTACACAACGTTATCTAGATCCATGGTAAGCATAGTGTAACTAGCTTGTGTTATGGAATCTAGAATACGGATAAACATACTTAAATACTTTTTTTTTTGGTAAATATATACATATTATACATAGAAACACCCAGACCAATGCAAATACCCATATTCATGCATACAAATATTTGCACTGAGCGGGGATCGAACCCGCGCCTCCTGCGTAGCAGTCGCGTTCACTACCGCCATACCACAGAGGCCGTCGAAATGTACGTAGTAATACTGGTATCAAAGAAATATGTGATAAATTTGCCATCAATTTCACTAGAGAAAAAACTATGTAGTATAAAACATATTTGTGATAAAAAATGTTAGCGAGGAGTATGATATGGCAGCCAGTCACCTGTAATGAAATAAGAAGAAGAAAAAAGTATGGACTCGAAAAAGTCAACGGGCTGCGATCTCATTCGCATGTCCGACATAAAGTTCATCGCTGATAATATAAGTCCAGCGTTAGCCTAACTTGTTTACATTTCAGTCGACCAGGGCTTATTCCCTGACCAATTAAAGAAAGCCATAATTCGCTCAATTTATAAAAAAGGAGTGTATCATACTATCGACCTATTGCCCTTCTGTCTAGTATAGATAAAATATTAGAAAAAAAGTATTGTTAATCAAATAAATAAATATTTATAACAACATAACTTATTGCTCAGTTGCCAGCATGGTTTTTTATAAGGAAAGAGTACAAACACTTTAATATCAAAAATCACCAACGAATTCAATAATGATTTAGGTGATAAAAAATTGTTATAACGATATTTTTTGATTATAAAAAAGCGTTAGATATAATAGAAACGGACACCCTTCTTCTTGCGATGAAGAAGTGAGGGGTGGGAGACCCCCTGAACAAATGGTTCCGTGATTACCTCACTGCGCGCTCCTATCGGGTAAGGGTTGGTGACACGCTCAGTGACAAAATGTCGGTGCAGTGTGGGGTGCCCCAGGGCTCGGGCTGTGGACCTGTGAGCTACCTAAAGCATGTCAAATGTGCTGCGGTACTGCTCAGCACATATGTTCGCGGATGACCTGTGTGCGCTCTGCGCTGGCACTGACGTAGGTGATACGTGTCATTGACAGTATCGTTAAGTGGTCACATGACAACGACATAGTCATAAACGCAGAAAAAACCAATCTGTTGCTTATACACTCACCTTACCTGGTACCATCACAGTACAACCAATTCTGTGCACACATAATTTTACATGCTTATACAATAATAATATGTTTAACTGTAAGTGTAAACCAATAGAGAGAAGTAAATATGTAACATATTTAGGTCTAAAGGTGGACGAACATTTTTCCTGGACTCAACACATTGATTTCTTATTTTCTTTTTTTTATACCACTAAGGTGGCAAACAAGCGCACGGCTCACCTGATGGAAAGTGGTTACCGTGGCCTATGGACGTGTGTAACACCAGAGAAGCCACACTCGCGCTGCTGACCTTTATGCACAGAGTTTCTGTGCCGTCAGTGTAGAGGACAAGCCTTTAGTCATCCCACTGAAAGCACAAATTCTCCAGTGCGCTCTGGCTACCCTTCTCACCGCTGGGAACACAACATGAAGTTATTATAACCGCGGTATTCCGTAAGGCGGAGGTACTTGCCCAGTCGGACTGCTCAATTGGGCCGAAACACTGCCGTGTCCTACTTACTTATGTGAAAAAATTAGAATATTATTGGGTAAATTTCACCATCTAAGCTTTAAAATATCAATAGGCACATTAAGATATTTATATATGTCACTTGTGGAAGCAATACTTGGTTATGCCCTTGATTGCTATGGCCTTACATTCAGAGATTAGAATCATTTCAGATAAAAAATTGAAAATTTCTTGTATATAAAAAAATTAAAGCCAAATGTAAAGGAGAATAAATCAAATTATTTCAAATATGTAATGTATTACCTTTTAGATTAAAACATAAATATCTATTAGCCATGAACAACCACGGCAATCAAGAACATATCCTCAGAAGGGTAAAACAATGTCCACGGTACCCGCTCAATGACATCAGGGAGATAAATTGTGTCTAGGATACTTAATTACTATGGTGACAGAACTCTTGAAAAACCTTTTTTTTTATCCCCCTTAGGTGTCAGATAAGCACACGGCCCACCTGATGGGAAGTGGTTACCGTGGCCTATGGACTCGTGCAACACCAGGAGCGTCACACTCGCGCTGCCGACCCTGAAAAACCTTAGCCATACCTGATAAAGAGTTTGCGAAGGGAAGTCGCATCTGAAGGTAAAGGCAAATTATTCAAAAGAAAGATAAAAAAAATACTATCTCAATAGTCTGTCATCATGGTGATATATATCTGTGTGAAGTGTTTAGGTAGGTAAATATGAATATGTGTTCTGTGTAGATTTATCTGTGATAACGTGTAATTTGTACAACGTACAACCAATTAAATGTACGAAGGCTGGATACCGCAGACAAACTGATTACACGGTTTTGTGGGGCTGTATGTATGTATGACCTATAAATGTTATTGTTTTGCAGAAATAATTAAATTAAAAAAAACATACGAGCAACAATGTGCACTTTATAGTAAAAGCAATCTTACTGTCATAAGACTAGGTCTATTATTGTACGCTAATAAACGGAGCTTTAACTTCGGAGATACGAGTAACAATTTACTGCCCGAAACTTTCTTGTAAGTTTCTGATAGTTTATAACACAAAGTAGTTACGTTACTTAGTAAATCTAAAACGTTACGAAACGCTCTTTACTTGTTAGTAAATCATACTTAGTTTGTTCCATGTTTTAAGTCATAATATTTAAATTTTAAGGAACACAAACCAAGAAAGTCATTACTGCGCATGTCCTTGTCTGACAGTGACATGCGCAGTAATGACTTTCTTCGTGACCGCGAGATACAAGGGAAACTTATAAACAGACTATGATGCGGTGGCACTACATATTTCATCACTATATGTTTATCAGTTTTCATATCATTTAAAGGGAAAATAGAGCTATTGATCGTACTTATACACTCATAGTTTGAGCTAGGTTCATTTTTAGGCGCTTCATAAATAAGGTGCTGTTACATGGGTAACAGGTAACAGTGGCCTATTCAACAAGAAATGCTTAGCTGCACGGATTAGAGGGAAAATACATTCATCCATCTCTCTATCAGAAACTGAATTCCTAATTTTTTGCTACTAATAGAGAGATGAGTGAATTTATATTTGTAGTTTTTTTTTAATAATAATAAAATTAAATGATGTGCCGTTATGGCTTTGTAGCTCATTATGGCTTTGTAGCTCATTAACATTCTATGGGATACCGTAGCGTGTGGCTACGAAAATAATCGTACCAGTTTTCATAATAGATTTCACTATTTAAACCATTAAAAATGACAACCAGCTACCGAGGTTAGCAACCTAACTTCATACTGACATTACATTTTCATCCATATTTTACCATTTGCGAAAATCAAAAGAATAAGACAAAAATCGTGTCTTTGCACCTTATTTTCTAACTTTGCTGGTAGTATATATGAATATTAACGTCAGTACTTTCTGTTAATGTTAAAGTTAGTACACACAACGCCAATAGATGGCGCTTATCGATTTAAATTCAAGCTATCGACGCTCTCACGTCGTGCCTATATAAGGGCTGGGGCTATGGAGCTCGTCAATGAATTAATTGAACACCATTGGTCTATTTTTGAATATAACTCCCTAGAGTGATCTAGGGAGTGTAGAAATAACAATACAATTATCATGCGCTATCTCTCTGTGCGTATGTCACGTATATAAGGGGTATAGGTTTTACCATGTCACATAACAATGACTTTTCAATGCTTTTCGAAGTTATGTGTGTATTTATCGCAGGTTTATAAGTGCTCGGTTAGTGACAATAGGCTCGCCTGGCTCACCTATTACATTGGAACCTAAACATAAACTGGTGAATTGTGGGTGCTAGCACCTCTGCCTACCCCTTCGGGGATATAGGCGTAAGTTTATGTATGGTATGTAATTAAGTAATTATGATTAGAGGAGATAGGACACGGCGGTATTTCCGTTCCGATTAAGCAGTCCGACTGGGGAAATACCTCCCCATTCTACAGAATACCACAGCTATAATAACTTCGTTTTGTGTTCCGGCGGTGAGAAGGGTAGCCAGAGCTCATTGGTGAGTTTCTGTGCTGTCAGTGGAAAGACTAAAGGCTTGTCCATTGTGCATTGAAGGCACAGAAAATCTCTGTTATTACAGGGTAGGCAGCACGGGTGTGCCACGGTAACCACTTTGCATCAGGTGAGACGTGTGCTTGTCTGCCACCTTAGTTGTATAAAAAAATAAAAATGTCTTCATTGATCCTACTCTTCTTTGCATGGAGCGCGGGAATTAGGGCATTCTCTTAGACTCTTGAGAATAGCCGGTGCTACATAGTATATATGTCACAAAGTACATTGTTTACATAACACGTGACATCACGAACATCGACTCTGAGAACTAGGAATCCAAAGCCTTAAAGAGCTTGACTCACTACTTTTACAATATCCAGAATATACGAACAACAACTTACACTTTATAGTAAAACCAATCTTACTTTCATGAGATTAGGTCTATTATTGTATGCTAATAAACGGAGCTTTATCTACAGAGATTCGAGTAACAATTTACAGGCTGAAACTTTCTTGCAAATTTTTAATAGTTTATAACACAAAGTAGTTACGTTACTTAGTGAATATGAAACGTTAAGAAACGATTTTTACTTGTTTGTAATTTACACTTGGTTTGTTCCATGTTTTAAGTCATAATATTTCAATTTTATTGAACACATACTAAGAAAGTCATTAGTGCGCATGTCCTTGTCTGACAGAGAGTGGACCACGAGATACAGGGGTAACTAAGAAACTGACTATAAGGTAACGACACTGTATTTATGTTTATCAGTTTTCATTTTTATATCAAAAGGGAAAGTGGAGCTATTATTGACCGTACTAATACACTCATATTTTGAGCTAGCTACATTTCTTGGTCAGGACAACACGTGCAGGCCTTAGATGTCACCCTCACACTGTGCAGAATATACGAGCAAGAACCAAGTGGTTCGGAGACTCTTTTCTTTGCCGCACCACCAAGACCTGGAATTCATTACCAGCACACGTGTTTCCTTCTTCCTACAGTCCCGGGGCCTTTAAGCGGGGCGTGAAAAAGCATCTGATGAGGCCGCCAAGCTAAGTGCCACCATTGTAGCACTTAGTGTCTGTAATGGTGACTCTCTTTCCTGAGACTTTGCCTTTAGCTTACCATCAGGCGAGGTGAGGTCAAGTTGGCGTGACTTATTTAAAAAAAAAAAAAAATTACTTAGCTGCAGGGTTTAGAGGAAGAATTATATTCATCCATCTCTCTATCAGAAACGAAACTAAATAATAAACTTTTATGGCTTTGTAGCTCATTAACATTCTACGGGATACCGTAGCGTGTGGCTATGAAAAAAGTCGTACAGTTTTCATAATAGAAAAACCACTCGATGATGGAATGTAGCTGTAATAATTCATCTGCGCACATCATTGTATAGGCTGCAGAACACATGTTTATGTTGGGTCTAGATAGTGTTGTGTAGAATATTCTAGAACAGTTATCTATCAGCAAATGTGTAGAAAATAGGAAATGTGAGGAAAATATTACTGAATTTTCTTACACCTATTATTACTTCTTAGTATTCTTTTTAAACCAACGAAAAGCAGAACCAAGTTGGACATGATTCCCTATTCGATTGTGGCCCACAAGAGCTTAGTCGTATTACCTATCAGGTACAGATTTTATACACACACAAGCATTCTTCCAATTACGAACCATATTTAAACTTCATACTGACGTTAATTTTTCATTCATATTTTACCATTAGCGAAAATCAAAGAATAAGACAAAATCCTGTCTTAGCACCTTGTTTTGTAATTTTGTTGGCACTTTATATGACCATTAACGTCAGTACTTGCTGTCAATGTTAAAGTTAGTTCACACAACGTCAATAGATGGCGCTTATCGATTTAAATCCAAGCTATCGACACTCTCACGTCTTGCCTATATAAGAGCTTGGGTCTAGGGAGCTCATCTGTCTATTACCAGTTAATCCTTACTGGATTGTATTTTTGAGAACAACTTCCTAGAGTGATCTAGGGAGTGTAAAAATAAGAATTATCATGCGCTATCTCTCTGTGCGTATGTCACGTATATAAGTGGCATACGGTTACCGTATCGTAGCCAGGTATTAAATTTAAGTAAATCTTAGTAAGAGAGATAAGACACCTGCACTCGCCAGACTGACTCGAGATATGGCTGCCACATGCTTCTGCTTAAAGGTGAAAGAGACCGTTTCGTAAGTAATGTCTCAACAACGGGTCCATATTTGCTCATGTAAAATTCTAAATTCTTTCTCTAACTACCGGTCTGTACTCGTAACAATTACTCTTCATATTTTTGTCATAAATTTTTATTACTACCAACGGTGCTCAAAACCGTTAGTCATCATTTTCTTTATTAATACTATTACTATCAAGACCTATTTGAAATTAAGTCTTTTTATTACGAACCTCGTTCTTCATAACTTTCAATGATCACATTGCTTTAATTCATAATATTATTATTTTTAATCAATAATATATACATACATATAAGTGGTTTCCTTTATCCCCGGTGGGTTGGGCAGAGGTGAATTAATACCCACATTTCACCAATCATTGAATTCGGCCCCACGTAATAGGGGGTGAGCCTATTGCCGTATTCCGGGCACTATTGTTGATTCGACCCATGCATCTGAGGCTGAGTCTGGTAGGCAGACAACCACACGGCCCACCTAATGGAAAGTGGTTACAGTGGCCTATGGACGTGTGCAATACCAAGGTACGTCAGATGGATCCGTCAGATGGCGCTGTAACGTAACGGGTTAAGTTTTATAATCTTCGTAATAAAACGTGTTTAAAAATTCGAAATGATCTTTATTAAAATTAACAAGTGATTAACAAATGATGAGTATAGACTAACGTTTTCCAAGTGCTGTGTTTGCTATACAGTATAAAATAGACATAGGCGTTTACTGTGGCCTAGTGTTGAGGTACATTACAGCTTGGTGTGAAACTTTATACAGTTGTGTTGGTTATGATCTTGCAGTGTTTTTGGGCCTGGAAAAATAATTTTGCGACATCCATTCAGCATATTGCAGTGTTGCGAAACAGTAATTAGAAAATCTCGTGTATATTTACTGATCGTGTGAGTGTTATTGTACCACATTTTAGTACACCTATCCGTAGTCAGCTGGCGATCAGCTGAGCCGAGATAAACAGACGTAGCGACATCTAGTTGTTTGATGTCGTACTGCTGATCTAGGCCCTGAGCTTCGTGACTGCGATTAACACAGTTATGAACTGCAAGGCTCGTGGCCGTTATATGAAGAAGGATGACGCTGTCTGTGCCACTTGCCCTTTTTCATACCATTACCAATGTGTGCGTGGGGCTATGACGACTAGGCAACCTAGCTGGTCGGACAAAGTGGTCGGTAAAGAATGGCTCAGAGACAGGACCATCACCGGGTAAGACTGGGAACACGATGCCTAAGGAATATCTGGACGCCACCACTAATATTGATTACAGTGACAATGCTCTGGTCGTTTTGGCGAGGGAGATGCGGCTTTTCCGGGAGCAAATGGCCCACATGCAGAAGGAACTAGAGTTGTATTTCTGAAAACAACTTCCTAGAGTGATCTAGAGAGTATAGAAATAAGAATTATCATGTGCTATCTCTCTGTGCGTATGTCACATATATTATATAAGAGGCATACCGTTACCGTATCGTAGCCAAATAGTAGTCAAAAAGCTATAAATAGAAGTAAAAATAAATACGAAAGAGTGTATATGACAGTGTTAAAATAATATTAAAGAACTTTGGGAATCAATTAACTCTATAAATCATCGTTGGGATCCACTAAACAATCTTTAGATACCCAAATCCTCAGAAATGTACATAGTAATACTGGTATCAAAGAAATATGTAATAAATTTGTCATCAATTTCACTTGAGAAATAGCTAGTATAAAACATATTTGTGATAAAAAAAATGTATGAGTTGGCAGCCAGTCCCCAGTAATGAGATAAAAACCATCATCAAAAGAATGGACTCAAAAAGTCAACGGGCTGCGATCTCATTCGCATGTCTGACGTAAAGTTCATAGCTGATAATATAAGTCCAGTATTAGCCAAACTTGTTAACATGTCAGTCGAACAGTGCCAATTCCTTGACCAATTAAAGGAAGCTATAATTCGCCCTATTTATAAAAAAGGAGACAAAAGGCATGTATCAAACTATCGACCTATTACCCTTCTGTCTAGTATAGATAAAATATTAGAAAAAAAGTATTGTCAATCAAATAAATAAATACTTATAAGAACATATATTATTGCTCAGTTGCCAGAATGGTTTTATAAAACTAAAGAGAACAAACACTTTATTATCAAAAATCATAACAGAGAATCCGTAGATGAGTCGATCGACGCTCAGTCGAGTTAAAATCATATTTCTGTGGTAAAACCTAAATTGGAGAGCAGTATTAGTGAATGAATTCTAAATAAACTATGGGATTGTCCATTGGCGATGGAAATTGTATTTATGTGCAGTGATTCGTGCTACAATAACAAGTTGAAAGATTTTATAAGGACGAGACTTTAGTTATTATACCCACATAATATTTATGATAAGTCAATTTGTGACGAACGCGTAAGCGACGCGTTTAACGGCGCACTTACTACCTTTTGGTCGTGGCTTTCTTGCGACATGGCACAATAGCAATCCTATTGCTTCGTGATTGCTTCCGAGTGAATATTGAATAACAGCTGTTTATTGCATCCGATCTGAGCAACTCACCTATTTAAAACTTACTACTTTTTGACGCCCGGATATGATGCAGTGCTATGGGTGTTTGAAGGAGTTGACAGACAGAAGATTTCTCAAATGTAGATTTTGCGCCTCGGAGTTCTGCTATGATTGCCTGACTACTGAGCCTGTCAAATGTGCTGCGGCACTGCTCGGCACATATGTTCGCGGATGACCTGTGTGTGGTCCGCGCTGGTACTGACGTAGGTGATACGTGTCGATTGGTGCAGCAGGCCATTGACAGTATCGTTAAGTGGTCACATGACAACGGCATAGTCATAAACGCAGAATAACCCAATCTGTTGCTTATACACTCACCTTACCTGGTACCATCACAACCAATTTTATACTCACATAATTTCACATGCTTACACAATAATAATATGTTTAACTGTAAGTGTAAACCAATAGCAAAGCTCTCCGTATGACAGCATAATTGTACATGGTCATAGCTGTTTACATGCGCCACCGGCCCAACAGTGTGACTGCCCTTTTATTAAAAATGTTGAGAGCCAGCGATATCTTGGTGTAATAATCGATAACAAAATGAACTGGAGTCTCCATATTGAATATGTTTGTGATAAACTCAGACAGTTCCTCGCTAATATAACATTACTAAAAAATCGCATCCCATATAAGGTCAAAATGATATTGTATAACTCCCTAGCTGAATCTTATATCCAATACGGACTAAGCAGTTACGGTCGCACATATAGCACATACCTGCAAAGCATATTTAATCTTCAGCGAAGAATTCTCCGTAAAATTGTATCCACAAACATCAAACAGCAGTTCGATGATGATGATTATGGTTTGTTCAATTATTGTAAGATATTACCAGTGCATATTCAAGTCAATAATTTGGTTCTCAAGGAAAACTTTTTTAACCAAGATTTTCGATATAAAATAAACCATCCTGTATGCACTCGGGCGGTGGCTCGAGGAATGTTGTGTGAGCCGAGGGACGCAAAAAACACCTACGGCGAGCGAACGACTGCTTACCTGGTTCCTCGACTAATTAACGCATTACCCCCGGAATTACGCAATATTGATAGCATTGAGCCCTGCAGTGTCAAAATGAGACTCAAGTTGCATTTCCTAAAATCACTTGTTTAACAATTTTTTTAACCGCTGAGGCATTGATTATAAACCGCATAGGTTTTCTTTTGTAAATGCTTATGAATCTTTTTACTGTATGTAATTGTTTAGATGATAAATAAATAAAAAAAAAATAAAAAAAAATAGAGAGAAGTAAATATGTAACATATTTAGGTCTAAATGTGGACGAACATTTATTTTTTCCTGGAGTCTATACATTGATTTCTTATGTGGTAAACTTATAATATTATTGGGTAAATTTCATCATCTAAGCTTTAAAATACCAATAGGCACATTCGGATATTTATATATGTCACTTGTGGAAGCAATACTTGGTTATGCCCTTGATTGCTATGGGCCTTACATTCACAGATTAGAATCATTTCAGATAAGATTTTTAAAATTCCTTGTAAATAAAAACATTAAAGAAAAATGTATAAGAGACTACACCAAATTATTTCAAATAAGTTATGTATTACCTATTAGATTAAAACATAAATATCTATTAGCCATGAACAACCACGGCAATCAAGAACATATCCTCAGAAGGGTAAAACAATGTCCACGGTACCCGCTCAATGACATCAGGGAGATAAATTGTGTCTAGGATACATAATTACTATGGTGACAGGACTCTTGAAAAACCTTTTTTTTTATACCACTTAGGTGTCAGATAAGCACACGGCCCACCTGATGGGAAGTGGTTACCGTGGCCTATGGACTCGTGCAACACCAGGAGCGTCACACTCGCGCTGCCGACCCTGAAAAACCTTAGCCATACCTGATAAAGAGTTTGCGAAGGGAAGTCACATCAGAAGCTAATGGCAAATTGATCAAAAGAAAGATAAAGAAAATACTATGTCAATAGTCTGTCATCGTGGTGATATGGTGATGGTCTGGTGACACCTAGTTAATGGCTGTGTGAAGTGTTTAGGTAGTTAAATAAGAATATGTGTTCTGTGTAGATTTATCTGTGATAACGTGTAATTTGTACGATGTACAACCAATTAAATATACGGAGGCTGGATACCGCAGACAAACTGATTACACGGTTTTGTGGGGCTGTATGTATGTATGACCTATCAATGTTATTGTTTTGCAGAAATAATTAAATTAAAAAAAACATACGAACAACAATGTACACTTTGTAGTAAAAGCAATCTTACTGTCATAAGATTAGGTCTATTATTGTACGCTAATAAACGGAGCTTTAACTTCGGAGATACGAGTAACAATTTACTGCCCGAAACTTTCTTGTAAATTTCTGATAGTTTATAACACAAACTCTCTTTACTTGTTAGTAAATAATACTTAGTTTGTTCCATGTTTTAAGTCTTAATATTTAAATTTTAATGAACACAAACCAAGAAAGTCATTACTGCGCATATCCTTGTCTGACAGTGACACCATCACGAGATACAAAGGAAACTTATAAACAGCAACTTCATACTGACATTACATTTTCACCCATATTTTACCATTTGCGAAAATCAAAAGAATAAGACAAAAATCGTATCTTTGCACCTTATTTTCTAACTTTGCTGGCAGTTTATATGAATATTAACGTCAGTACTTTCTGTTGATGTTAAAGTTAGTTCACACAACGTCAATAGATGGCGCTTATCGATTTAAATTCAAGCTATTGACAGTCTCACGTCTTGCCTATATAAGGGCTAGAGTCTATGGAGCTCGTCAATTTATTAATTGAACACCATTAGTCTATTTTTGAATATAACTCCCTAGAGTGATCTAGGGAGTGTAGAAATAACAATACAATTATCATGCGCTATCTCTCTGTGCGTGTGTCACGTATATAAGGGGCATATGTTTTACCATGTCACATAACAATGACTTTTCGATGCTTTTCGAAGTTATGTGTGTATTTATCGCAGATTTATAAGTGGTATTTAAACTATCATGGTCACTGACATCAGTATCAGAATAAACGGGATATTTACCATGTTTCATTATTTTGAGTTTCCGATATTTCGGCGAAAATAATGAAACATGGTAAATATCCCGTTTATTCTGATACTGATTTATAAGTGCTCGGTTAGTGGCAATAGGCTCGCCTGGCTCACCAATTACATTGGAACCTAAACATAAACTGGCGAAATGTGGGTGCTAGCACCTCTGCCTACCCCTTCGGGGATATAGGCGTAAGTTTATGTATGTTATGTAATTAAGTAATTATGATTAGAGGAGATAGGACACGACGATATTTCCGTTCCGATTGAGCAGTTCGACTGGGGAAATAACTCCAACCTACAGAATACCACGGCTATAATAACTTCGTGTTGTGTTCCCGGCGGTGAGTAGGGTAGCCAGAGCTCTTTGGAGAGTTTTTTGTGTTGTCCGTCGAAAGACTAAAGGCTTGTCCATTGTGCATTGAAGGCACAGAAAATCTTTGTTCTTACAGGGTAGGCAGCACGAGTGTGACTCCCCTGGTGTTCACACGTTCATAGGTCACGGTAATCACTTTGCATCAGGTGGACCGTGTGTTTGTTTGCCACCTTAGTTGTATAAAAAATAAAAATGTCTTCATTGATCCTACACTTCTTTGTATGGAACACGGGAATTAGAGCATTCCCTTTGTCTCTTGAGAATAGCCGGTGCTACATAGTACATATTATGTCACAAAGTACATTGTTTACATAACACGTGACATCACGAACATCGACTCTGAGAACCAGGAATCCATAGGAATAAAGAGCTTGAATCACTACTCTTACAATATCCAGAACATACGAACAACAACTTACACTTTATAGTAAAATCAATCTTACTGTCATGAGACTAGGTTTATTATTGTACGTTAATAAACGGAGCTTTATCTACAGAGATTCGAGTAACAATTTACAGTTTGAAACTTTCTTGCAAATTTCTAATAGTTTATAACACAAAGTAGTTACGTTACTTAGTTAATATGCAACGTTACGAAACGCTCTTTACTTGTTAGTATATCATACTTGGTTTGTTCCATGTTTTAAGTTATGATATTTCAATTTTACCAAACACAAACTAAGAAAGTCATTACTGCGCATGTCCTTGTCTGACAGAGAGAGGACCACGAGATACTGAGGTAACTTAGAAACTGACTATGAGGTGGCGACACTGTATTTATGTTTATCAGTTTTTATATCATTTAAAGGGAAAGTAGAGCTATTGATCGGACTAATACACTCATATTTTAAGCTAGGTACATTTCTTGGTACTACATAAATGCAGATGTGTCAATTTGCGAATTGGTTCTGATGCGAATATGTCATTTTACAAATGCGTATATATGCGAAAAAAATCCTAACCATTTTGGTCATTATGCGTCAGAAGGATTTCTTAGCGCTACATAAACAGTACTTATACCTTACAACACCTCTTTTGGCATTCCTCAGGGAAGCGTATTGGGAAGTACATGGTTCTTAATTTATATAAACGAACTATATAATATAAATCTAGAACACGCTATGATTATATCATACGCGGACGATACTGCTCTCCTTTTTTCTGCTGATACAGAGACAGAAGTGTACGAACGTGCACAGCGATGATTAAACGTAGTAAACAAATGGCTTCAGCATAACCTACTAACACTAAATGCAGATAAATCCAAATACGTTGCTTTTACGATGCGCAAAAGACCGTCTGCAATCCAACCCAACCACTAACTGTACGCGCACCACTGTAGAGAAACTAACAATAAGAATAACAAGTGTACTTGCCCGGCTATAACTATAACAGAAAAGATAAAATATCTATGTATTATAATATGAAACACTTTCGTTTAAAGAACATAGGCGAACACTAATTAATCGACTACGGAAATTGATATTTGTGTTTAAATGAATAAGACATATCAATGAACCAAAATTGATTAAACTAGTTTACTATGCCCTTTGCCAATCAATATTAACATATTGCATAACATCTTGGGGGGGAGTGGGCAAGACATTGCTACTGCCAGTCGATCGAGCTCAGAGAGCGTTCCTCAAGGTAGCAACGTGCCGCTCTTTCTTATCGCCCACCGACCTCCTATACAAATCCTGCGAGGTAGTAACAGTCCGTCAGCTATTTTATACTAAGCACAGTACTAAAACAGCACGTAGCACTTCCCTATAGCACCGAAATTACTAACAAAATGCGGAAAGATATTGTTTGCACTGAAAGAATTGCGATAAAACACGAGTACACTGGCAAATTTTACCTGTTTTTAGGACCACTTCTGTACAAAAGGATAAACGCTATAACAAGCATTTATTCTTTAAATTATGCGTTTTGTATACGAGTCGTAAAGAATGTTCTCCAAAGATTGTCCTACGATGACACAGAGGAGTTATTGTCTGTTTTAAAATAAATAATTACTGTTAAGTTGCATAATTAAGACATAACTTTAGTTAGAAGTAGTGAATCACCCTAGCATTGTAATATTCTTGGTAAATTCATTGTATCTGTAATAGTATTTATGAAATGTTGTTAATCTGCACTTGACGCCTGAAGCACAGGACTACCTAGTTCAGGCACAGCTTAGATAAATATCTCTAAGTAAATACCTCTGTAAGACAATTAACTGCACAAATATATACTATACATACCTAATATACCTACCCATGCACAATGTAATAACGCACGACAGATTAAGAACCATGTAAAATACTGTCCAACGATTAAAAAAATAATTTTGATTTGATTTGACTTGACTTTAAAGAATGACAACCAGCTACCGTGGTTAGCTAACACGGCATTAACAGATGGCTCTCGGTGATTTAGTACAACTAGTATGTATATTAGTATGATCAGGAAGCCGGTAAAGCTATGCTTTCTTTTATACAACTTAAGTGGCAGATAAGCACCTGATGGGAAGTAGTTACCGTGGCCTATGGCCGAGTGCAACACTCGCGCTGCCGACCCTGAAGAAACCCTCTGACACCCCTTGAAGAACCCTATATTGTAGGCACTTGGGAAAACCGCAGCAATGTTCATCACACACCTGGAGTGGGCGTGGGATGAAGTTTCTTTCATACCGCACAGTGCGCATAGGTCAGGTCGCAATGTGTGAGGATGGATTCCCTGGCTATGTCATGTGTAGCGATGATGGAATATAGCTGTGAGCATCATGTCAAACAATTCATCTGAGTACACCATTGTATAGGCGCCAGAACACATGTGTTATTTGCTTACTTTGGGTCTATATAGTGCTGTGTAGAATATTCTAGAATAGTTATCTATCAGCAAATGTAAATAAGAAATGTGAGGAAAAAATTACAGAATTTTCTTACACCTATTATTATTTCGCAGAATTTCCGAGGATATTATTTTTAAACCAATGAAAAGCAGAACCAAGTTGGACATGATTCCCTATTCGATTGTGGCCCACAAGAGCTCAGTCGTATTACCTATCAGGTACAGATTTCATGCACACACAAGCATTCTTCCAATTACAAACCATTTTGAAACTTCATGCTGACGTTAATTTTTCATCCATATTTTACCATTTGCGAAAATCAAACGAATAATACAAAAATCCTGTATTTGTACCTTGTTTTCTAATTTTGTTGGTACTTTCTATGAATATTAACGTCAGTCCTTTCTGTGAATGTTAAAGTTAGTTCACACAACGTCGATAGATGGCGCTTACCGATTTAAATTCAAGCTATCGACGCACTCACGTCTTGCCTATATAAGGCCTAGGGTCTATGAAGCTCATCTGTCTATTACCAGTAAATCCATACTGGATTTTATTTTTGAAAACAACTTCCTAGAGCGGTCTAGGGAGTGTAAAAATAAGAATTATCATGCGCTATCTCTCTGTGCGTATGTCACTTATATAAGTGGCATACCGTTACCGTATCGTAGCCAGGTACTAAATTCAAATAATTCTTAGTAAGAGAAATAAGACACCTGCACTCGCCAGACTGACTCGAGATGACTGTAGCATGCTTCTGCCCAAAGGTGATAGAGGCCCTTTCGTAATTAATGTCGCAACAATGGGTCAATATTGGCTCACATAACATTCTAAATTCTTTGTCTCAATTCCGGTCTGTACTCGTAATAAGCACATATTTTATTCATACATTTTTATTACTACCAACGGAGCTCAAAACCGTTAGTCATCATTTTCTTTACGAATACTGTTACTATCAAGACCTATTTGAAATTTAGTCATTTTATTCAGAACCATATTCTTCATAAGACTCAATTATCATATTGCTTTAATTAAAAATATTAATACTATATAACAGACAATTATCATAATGTTTGTATTCATAAAGGCAACTTTTCTTAATTTTATGAGCTTAGTTAAATAATTTATTTTAACCACAGAAAAATAGCCAATTGATCGACCGTCATTCACTAAATGCATAAATAACTATGTAATCCCTTCCTCCAAATAAATTTGCTGTTCGTAGAATGACGGGAGCTCAAGGATTGACCTGGTTTGTGCGCTCATTGTACGGGCCCTTTTGCATCAAAGTTCGGTTCACATCGAACTGTTGGTACTCTTTTGTAACCGTACCGTTATTAGAGGGTTACCTGAGGCCGATAGTAGTCTTACTCTACTTTTAAAAGCAGTGACAAAACAGTATGATCGCTCTATGAAACACTCTCGTGCTGCATTTTATAACTGGATAGCGTTGTGTAAAAATAAATACTGCTTATTCTTTGTGTCTAATAAGTTGCTGCACATTGACGCGGCAGTAGTGGATTTCGACTGCCAAATCAGAGGTTACGGGTTCGATTTCCGCACAGTATAAATAGAATGCGAACTGCGCGCCCTGATTTCAACTCTTTGCAATTATAGCATATAACCCCGTGGACTTTCCAACGATTTTCTTTTATTTTATTTTTTATTTAACTTAATTGGCAGACAAGTACACGGTCCACCTGATGGAAAGTGGTTACCGTGACCTATAAACGTGTGTAACACCATCGAAGTCACACCCGTGGTGATGATCCTATTAGAACAGAGATTTTCTGCACAAAATCAGATCAAGCTTTTGGACTTCCCACTGACAGTACAAAAAGTCGAAAGTGAGCCCTGGCTACCATACTCACCGCCGGGAACACAACACGAGGTTATCATACTGTAGGGCGGTAGTACTTCCCCAGTCGGATTTCTCAATAGGACGGACATGTGGTCGTCTCTTGAGAATAGCCGGTGTTATATAGTATATGTGTAACAAAGTACTGGTTGGTACACATAGCACGTGACACCCGAACATCGACTCTGAGAACCAGGAATATAAAGCAATAAAGAGCATGAATTACTACTTTTACAGTATCCAAAACATTTGAACAACAACTTACACTTTACAGTAAAAGCAATCTTACGGTCATTAAATTAGGCCTATTACTGTTCGACGATAAACGGAGCTTTGACTTCTGAGATTCGAATAACAATTTACAGGCTGAAAATTGCAAATTTCTGATAGTTTATAACACAAACTCTCTTTACTTGTTAGTAAATAATACTTAGTTTGTTCCATGTTTTAAGTCATAATATTTAAATTTTAATGAACACAAACCAAGAAAGTCATTACTGCGCATGTCCTTGTCTGACAGTGACGCCACCACGAGATACAAGGGAAACTTATAAACAGACTATGATGCGGTGGCACTACATATATGTTTATCAGTTTTCATATCATTTAAAGGGAAAGTAGAGCTATTGATCGTACTAATACACTCATATTTTGAGCTAGGTTCATTTCTAGGCGCTTCATAAATAGGGTGCTGTTACATGGGTAACAGGTAATAGTGGCCTATTCAACACGAATTGCTTAGCTGCACGGATTAGAGGGAAAATACATTCATCCATCTCTCTATCAGAAACTGAATTCCTAATTTTTTGCTACTAATAGAGAGATGAGTGAATTTATATTTGTAGTTTTTTTTTTAATAATAATAAAATTAAATGATGTACTTTTATGGCTTTGTAGCTCATTATGGCTTTGTAGCTCATTAACATTCTATGGGATACCGTAGCGTGTGGCTACGAAAATAATCGTACTAGTTTTCATAATAGATTTAACTATTTAAACCATTAAAAATGACAACCAGCTACCGAGGTTAGCAATCTAACTTCATACTGACATTACATTTTCATCCATATTTTAACAATTGCGAAAATCAAAAGAATAAGACAAAAATCGTGTCTTTGCACCTTATTTTCTAACTTTGCTGGTAGTATATATGAATATTAACGTCAATACTTTCTGTTAATGTTAAAGTTAGTTCACACAACGTCAATAGATGGCGCTTATCGATTTAAATTCAAGCTATCGACGCTCTCACGTCGTGCCTATATAAGGGCTGGGGCTATGGAGCTCGTCAATGAATTAATTGAACACCATTGGTCTATTTTTGAATATAACTCCCTAGAGTGATCTAGGGAGTGTAGAAATAACAATACAATAATCATGCGCTATCTCTCTATGCGTATGTCACGTATATAAGGGGCATAGGTTTTACCATGTCACATAACAATGACTTTTCAATGCTTTTCGAAGTTATGTGTGTATTTATCGCAGGTTTATAAGTGCTCGGTTAGTGACAGTAGGCTCGCCTGGCTCACCTATTACATTGGAACCTAAACATAAACTGGCGAATTGTGGGTGCTAGCACCTCTGCCTACCCCTTCGGGGATATAGGCGTAAGTTTATGTATGGTATGTAATTAAGTAATTATGATTAGAGGAGATAGGACACGGTGGTATTTCCGTTCCGATTAAGCAGTCCGACTGGGGAAATACCTCCCCATTCTACAGAATACCACAGCTATAATAACTTCGTTTTGTGTTCCCGGCGGTGAGAAGGGTATCCAGAGCTCATTGGTGAGTTTCTGTGCTGTCAGTGGAAAGACTAAAGGCTTGTCCATTGTGCATTGAAGGCACAGAAAATCTCTGTTTTTACAGGGTAGGCAGCACGGGTGTGCCACGGTAACCACTTTGCATCAGGTGGGACGTGTGCTTGTCTGCCACCTTAGTTGTATAAAAAAATAAAAATGTCTTCATTGATCCTACTCTTCTTTACATGGAGCGCGGGAATTAGGGCATTCTCTTTGACTCTTGAGAACAGCCGGTGCTACATAGTATATATGTCACAAAGTACATTGTTTACATAACACGTGACATCACGAACATCGACTCTGAGAACCAGGAATCCATAGGAATAAAGAGCTTGAATCACTACTCTTACAATATCCAGAACATACGAACAACAACTTACACTTTATAGTAAAATCAATCTTACTGTCATGAGACTAGGTTTATTATTGTACGTTAATAAACGGAGCTTTATCTACAGAGATTCGAGTAACAATTTACAGTTTAAAACTTTTTTGCAAATTTCTAATAGTTTATAACACAAAGTAGTTATGTTACTTAGTGAATATGAAACGTTACGAAACGCTCTTTACTTGTTAGTAAATCGTACTTGGTTTGTTCCATGTTTTAAGTTATGATATTTCAATTTTACCAAACACAAACTAAGAAAGTCATTACTGCGCATGTCCTTGTCTGACAAAGAGAGGAACATGAGATACAGCGGTAACTTAGAAACTGACTATGAGGTGGCGACACTGTATATATGTTTATCAGTTTTTATATCATTTAAAAGAAAAGTAGAGCTATTGATCGTACTAATACACTCATATTTTATGCTAGGTACATTTCTTGGTGCTACATAAACAGTACATAAACCAATGATATTACATAAAAAAGAGGCAGATATGTTACTAGAGCGCGCCTGGTGAAGACGTGAAAACGTCCCAATTGGGACGTATCGCATTCAGTGCATGTCTTGCCAACGCCGAGTTGTCACGTATGTAAGCGCTTAATAAAATTGCAATAAAATACCATCGTGTGCTTTTAAAAAATGTACAAATTACGACACTAAGATTAATAAAACACAAGGGATCTCCTATCACATGTAAATACATAAAATATTACCGATTTGTTAGTGTTTTCTAATAAAATTAGTTTAATAATATTCTTAAAATAATGGCGGCAGAAAAACGAGACAAAAATCTTTTTGACATGAGTACGACAAGGACACAATAACACTGCACGCATAGATTATCAGTACAGATGGGACATTTTCACTTTACTGCCTACTAAAGTAGTAATTGACCTGCTGTTCAGTTTCATTTGTTATTTAAAAGTTTGTAATCACAAGTATTAATCACCATCACCAGTATTATGGTATATATTTTTTTTTTAATATAGGACACACCAACTTGACCTCACCTCGCCTGATGGTAAGCTAAAGGCAAAGTCTCAGGAAAGAGGGTCACCATTACAGACACTAAGTGCTACAATGGTGGCACTCAGCTTGGCGGCCTCATCAGATGCTTTTTCACGCCCCGCTTAAAGGCCCCGGGACTGTAGGAAGAAGGAAACACGTGTGCTGGTAATGAATTCCAGGTCTTAGTGGTGCGGCAAAGAAAAGAGTCTCCGAACCGCTTGGTTCTTGCTCGTATATTCTGCACAGTGTGAGGGTGACATCTAAGGCCTGCACGTGTTGTCCTAAGTAGGAAAGGAGATGGTGGGATTAGTTGGAAGAGCTCGTCAGAACACTCACCGTGGTAGAGACGGTAAAATACAGCCAAGGAAGCAATATCTCTACGCATCTGCAAAGGCTCGAGGGTGTTCGTGACCTCAGGGTTCCCAATAATTCGGACCGCGCGTCGCTGCAACCTGTCGAGAGCATCTAGTAGGTATTTCGCGGAGCCATCCCAGAGATGCGAGCAGTATTCCACCCAGGAGCGAATTTGTGTCTTATAGAGAAGACACCGCTGCTCCGGCGTGAAAAAACGTCTCACTTTGTTTAGGAGTCCGAGTTTCCGCGAGGCTGTTTTGATGATGCTCTCGATGTAATTTCTGTTATTCAGTTTGCAGTGAATATCCATGCCTAGGATATTGAGATTGTCCTGCAGTGGCAGTGGCGTGCTCTAAAGAGTGGGAAGGGGAAGGAAAGAAGATACCTTTGCTGTGAACGCACAAGCCTGCGTCTTCTTGGCATTGAACTCGACCATGTTCTCAGAGCCCCATTGTGAAATGTGATTCAAGATCCGGTCCAGTTCAGTGACAAGAAGCTGCATGATTATTGAATGATTGTTGCTCTACTTGTAATAGCAACAAGCACCGTCTTTTAATCATCGCATAAATTTAATTAAAACATTAATTGACAAATATACTGCTGTTCGGCTTCATTCTGCTCATAAAAATAATCCCGAAATAAAAAAACTTTCTAAGAGCAGAAAAGAAATAAATTAAATTTATTCGAAGGCGTTTAATTTTTTCTTAATTATCGTTTTGTTTCTTAATTATCATTTTGAATTTTATATTATCATTTTCCGAAATAAATAAATACGTATATTTTTTTCATCGAATTTTATTTCTTACCTACCAACGAAATACCCCTTCTGTTCAACAAAACTAATCTATGCTTCGAAGCTATACTAGAAGCGCAATCGTCCGAGTTATAGCTATCTTTTTTACTCACGTGCTTATCCCATCTTTAGCACTACTTTAACGCTTATTGTGAACTGTTGTGCACTGAATAGGTATGTTTAGTCTGCTGGATCAGATTTGACGAGTCAGTTACTATGAACGTAACATATCTTGTATATAATATCATTGACATAAACCATTAAAGAAAGACAACCAGCTACCGTGGTTAGACAACACGGCATCAACAGATAGCTCTTGACGATTTAGTACAACTCATATGTATATTAGCATGACCAGGAAGCCGGTAAAGCCATGATGTCTTTTATACCACTTAAGTGGCAGATAAGCACCTGATGGGAATGCTACCGTGGTCTATGGACGTGTGCAATACCAGAGGCCTTACACTCGCGCTGCCGACCCTGAAGACACCCTCTGACACCTCTTGAAGAACCCCATTTTGTAAGTACTTGGGAAAACCGCAGCAAGTTCATTACACACCTTAAGTAGACATGGGATGAAGTTTCTCTTTCATACCGCACAGTGCGCACAGGTCAGGTCGCAATGTGTGAGGTTGGATTCCCTGTCTATTTCATGCGGTGCGATGATGGAATGTAGCTGTGAGCATCATATCAAACAATTCATCTGAGCACACCATTGTATGGGCTGCAAAACACATGTGCTATCTGTTTACGTTGGGTCTAGATAGTGCTGTGTAGAATATTCTAGAACAGTTATCTATCAGCAAATGTGTAGTAAATAGGAAATGTGAGGAAAACAGGGACAGAATTTTCTAACATCAATTATTATTTCGTAGAATTTCCGAGGATATTCTTTTTAAACCAACGATAAGCAAAATCAAGTCGAATTACCTATCAGGTATAGATTTTATGCACACACAAGCATTCTTACAATCACGAACCATTTTTGAACTTCATACTGACGTTAATTTTTCATCCATATTTTACCATTTGCGAAAATCAAAAGATTAAGACAAAAATCGTGTCTTTGCACCTTATTTTCTAACATTGCTGGTAGTTTATATGAATATTAACGACAGTACTTTCTGTTAATGTTAAAGTTAGTTCACACAACGTCAATAGATGGCGCTTATCGATTTAAATTCAAGCTATGGACAGTCTCACGTCTTGCCTATATAAGGGCTAGGGTCTATGGAGCTCGTCACTATATTAATTGAACACCGTTAGTCTATTTTTGAATATAACTCCCTAGAGTGATCTAGGGAGTGTAGAAATAACAATACAATTATCATGCGCTATCTCTCTTTGCGTATGTCACGTATATAGGGGGCATATGTTTTACCATGTCACATACCAATGACTTTCCGATGCTTTTCGAAGTTATGTGTGTATTTATCGCAGGTTTATAAGTGCTCGGTTAGTGGCAATAGGCTCGCCTGGCTCACCAATTACATTGGAACCTAAACATAAACTGGCGAAATGTGGGTGCTAGCACCTCTGCCTACCCCTTCGGGGATATAGGCGTAAGTTTATGTATGTTATGTAATTAAGTAATTATGATTAGAGGAGATAGGACACGACGGTATTTCCGTTCCGATTGAGCAGTCCGACTGGGGAAATAACTCCACCCTACAGAATACCACGGCTATAATAACTTCGTGTTGTGTTACCGGCGGTGAGTTGGGTGACCAGAGCTCATTGGAGAGTTTTTTGTGCTGTCAGTTGAAAGACTAAAGGCTTGTCCATTGTGCATTGAAGGCACAGAAAATCTCTGTTCTTACAGGGTAGGCAGCACAGGTGTGACACCCCTGGTGTTGCACACGTTCATAGGTCACGGTAACCACTTTGCATCAGGTGGGCCGTGTGCTTGTCTGCCACCTTAATTGTATAAAAGCATTCTCTTTGTCTCTTGAGAACAGCCGGTGCTACATAGTATATATGTCACAAAGTACATTGTTTACATAACACGTGACATCACGAACATCGACTCTGAGAACGAGGAATCCATAGCAATAAAGAGCTTGAATCACTAATTTTACAATATCCAGAACATACGAACAACAACTTACACTTTATAGTAAAATCAATCTTACTGTCATGAGACTAGGTCTATTACTGTACGCTAATAAACGGTGCTTTATCTACAGAGATTCGAGTATCAATTCACTGGCTGAAACTTTGTTGCAAATTTCTAATAGTTTATAACACAAAGTAGTTAAGTTACGTAGTGCATATGAAACGTTAAGAAACGCTCTTTACTTGTTAGTAAATTACCCTTCGTTTGTTCCATGTTTAAGTCATAATATTTCAATTTTAATCAACACATACTAAGAAAGTCATTACTGCGCATGTCCTTGTCTGACAGAGAGAGGACCAGATACAGGGGTAACTTAGAAACTGACTATGAGGTGGCGACACTGTATTTATGTTTATCAGTTTCTATTTTTATATCATAAAAAGGGAAAGTGGAGCTATTTTTGATCGTACTAATACACTCATATTTTGAGCTAGGTACATTTCTCGGTGCTATATAAACAGGAATTACTTAGCTGCAGAGTTTAGAGGAAGAATATATTCATCCATCTCTCTATCAGAAACGAAATCAAATGATGAACTTTTATGGTTTTGTAGCTCATTAACATTCTACGAGATACCATAGCATGTGGCTATGAAAAAAATCGTACAGTTTTCATAATAGAAAAAACCACGTGATGATGGAATGTAGCTGTGAGCATCATGTCAAACAATTCATCTGAGCACACCATCGTATAGACTGCAGAACACATGTGCTATATGTTTACGTTGGGTTTAGATAGTGCTGTGTAGAATATTCTAGAACAGTTATCTATCAGCAAATGTGTACTAAATTGGAAATGTAAGGAAAAAAATTACAGAATTTTCTTACACCTATTATCATTACATCATATATTTTTGCAGAATTATTTTTTTTTAAACAAACGAAAAGCAGGAACTAAGTTGGACATGATACCCTATTCGATTGTGGCACACAAGATTTCAGTAGAATTATCTACATAGGCTGCTACTTATGTATGCGGAATCTGGGATTCCAATAATTTTAAACGCAATGTCTGACCTCCATGCACATATTCGTTCCTTTTTTAATATACGTTAGTGTTTTGTTTTTGTTGGGTTTAAAATGTCATATCGCTGAAAAAATGGAACTCACTCGTGAAAATATTCGTGCTATGATTTATTACGATTTTCGACGTAGTTTAACGCAACAACAGTGCGTAGATCAATTAACTTCGACTTTTGGTGGTGAAGCTCCATCAAAAACGACTGTGTATTACTGGTTTAGTGAGTTTAATCGCGGGCGGAGTAAGCTCACGGACGAAGTTAAAGAAGGTCAGTATCAGAATAAACGGTCGCCTGAAATCGGTGGTTGTGCCACAAAATATTGAAGCTGTGCGAAAACTAATAATGCAAGACCGGCATGTTACGTATCGCGAGATAGAGGCCATTCTGGGCATATGTATGACGAGCATTCATAGGATATTACATGAACATTTGTCTGTAAAAAAAATTTGTTCGCGTTGGATCCCGTACAACTTAACTGAGGATCAAAAAGATGCTCGCGTCGAATGGTGCAAGAAAACCTTGAAAAAATACAACGGAGGCGACTCAAAATCTGTTTATAATATCTAGACAGGTGACGAATCCTGGTACTACGCGTACGATCCCGGAACTAAACAACAATCAATAGTTTGGGTGTTTCAAAATGAGCCAAACCCTACGAAAGTGGCTCGTGCAAAAAGCACTGTAAAGCAAAAGGTGGCCTGCTTTTTTGGTATTAATGGCCATGTGGCTACAATACCACTGGAGAATCGCAGAACGGTTAATTCGGAGTGGTACACGACCATTTGTTTGCCAGAAGTATTTGAAGAAATACGCAAAAACAACCAGTGACGCAGATTCATACTTCACCATGACAATGCCAGCTGTCATACATTTCAGGAAACAACTACATTTTTGGATGGTCAAAAAATAGAATTAATGGGTCATCCACCGTACAGCCCTGATTTGGCTCCCAATGATTTATATTTATTCCCAAATGTAAAGAATAAATTACGTGGTCAACGATTTTCGACCCGTGAAGATGCCGTAGACGCGTTCAAACAGCACGTTTTGGAGATACCTCAATCAGAGTGGAAAAAGTGTTTTAAAAATTGGTTTTATCGAATGCAGAAGTACATCGATCATAGTGGAGAATACTTTGAAAAACAATAAAAGCATATTGAGCCATATACATTTGTTTATTTTTTATATTCCGCATACATAAGTAGCAGCCTCGTATCAGGTACAGATTTTATGCACACACAAGCATTCTTCCAATAACGAACCATTTTTGAACTTCATACTGACATTAATTTTTCATCCATATTTTACCATTTGCGAAAATCAAAAGAATAAGACAAAAATCCTGTATTTGCTCCTTGTTTTCTAATTTTGTTGGTACTTTATATGAATATTAACGTCAGTACTTGCTGTTAATGTTAAAGTTAGTTCACACAACGTCAATAGATGGCGCTTATCGATTTAAATTCAAGCTATCGACAGTCTCACGTCTTGCCTATATAAGATCTTGGGTCTATGGAGCTCGTCTGTTTATTACCAGTTAATCCATACTGGATTGTATTTTTGAAAACAACTTCCTAGAGTGATCTAGGGAGTGTAAAAATAAGAATTATCATGCGCTATCTCTCTGTGCGTATGTCACGTATAAAAGGAGCATACGGTTACCGTATCGTAGCCAGGTATTAAATTTAAGTAAATCTTAGTAAGAAAGATAAGAAACCTGCACTCGCCAGACTGACTCGAGATATGGCTGCCGCATGCTTCTGCTCAAAGGTGCAAGAGACCGTTTCGTAAATAATGTCTCAACAACGGGTCCATATTGGCTCACATAACATTCTAAATTCTTTGTCTGACTACCGGTTTGTACTCGTAATAATCATTCTTCATATTTTGTTCATACATTTTTTATTCATACATTGTTATTACTACCAACGGTGCTCTAAACCGTTAGCCATCATTTTCTTTATTAATACTATCAATATTAAATCATCTCATCAATAATAATAATCAATATAGATCAATAACAAATAATAATCAATATTAGTCAGTCTCTCGAAAAATCTTTCTCTACAAAATGAATATACGATAATAGGTATAACATATATTAGGTTTGAGTTGTAGAAAGAGAACATACCTTAATATATTTTTAACGTAACTCGGACGAAGTCCCGGGCAAAAGCTAGTTTATATTATAATATTGATATTTTGACATTCAATTTTTTGCTGAATTAAAAGATTTCTTAATACCACTTTACTTATATGGTATTCATGTTATATTTTCAAGAAATAATATAAACAGAAAATACACACTTTCAAAAAAGTTGCTCATGAGGGATTCGAACCCTCGACACTCGCATTATTAGCACGATGCTCTAACCGACTGAGCTAACGAAACGCTGAAAGCTGATTTCTAGCTTCAGTATCTCCCGTTTACATTCAAACATGGTAACACACGTCAAAATATAAATGTGTACATCTCGTGCGATCTATTGATGATATGTTAAAAGAAAACTATTTGAATTCGACGTCAAGAAAAACCCTTAACGCCCCTGGGTGTTGCATACACGTTAACTACCACCCATCAGGTTAGCCGTGCGCTTGTCTGCCACCCGAATGGTAGAAAAAAGCGAATAGAACTTTGATGTTGAGTATGATGAATCAAAACATAAGATTAAGTATTATTATCTTCGTCTGGAATAATCTCTTAACATATAATTTTAAACGTTTTGAAACACAATTCTTATAACATATTTTGGTAAATCAGGCCCCGTATAACAAGCTACAATTGCGTTAAAACCTCGTGCAGCCAAGATTTTTACAAAGCGCCATCTATTCATAAAGAGCTGTAACTAACAAGTCTTCGTGGTGCATTCAGTGACCGCTGTAGACACAATCGTCATACTAATCAAAACCAATAATTGGATGCACCTGATAATATAATATAGATAATGGTATCGTTAAGTTATTTAAAATAAAGGAAAAAATACTACAAACAAAAAAGTTACTAACACTAAAAGTTTCCAATAAAATTTGAACGAAATTCCAACCAGAATCCTATCAGAGTGATGGAGACAAGAGTTGTTCCCTCTCATGTGCAAAGCTATTGATTATTTAAAAGGAATACACGCATGCGCAAATTTGTACTTGTGTGTAATAAAAGCCAAGTTCCACTGTGGCAACGAAAAAGCCTGCTAATATAATAAATGTGAAAGGTTTTTTGGATGGACGTTTAGTTGTTTGTTAGTCTTACAGGCAGAAACAGCTAAACGGATCTGGACACATTTTGGCATAGTGATAGATTATAATCTGTAATAAAGCATAAGCTACTTTATATTCCAGGAATAGGTTCTTGTGGGTCGTGATTAGGATCATCATGGAATAAGTATTTCTGTGAGCCTGGTACCTATGTTGGTTTTCGTCTACATGGGTTTGGTCATGGGTTACATATACGAGTTGGCACCAGATCCATCTTTTGCCGGTTCTTAGCAAATGATCAAATAGAACTGGTGTCGAAAGTAGATTGTCTCGAAATATTCGAGTATTTTTGACTTCCATACGGTCAGTCTGGGATAGTACGTATGTACCTACTGTCGCCAGCTGCTGGTATGGTGCGATCCCTTTCCCTCACCCCTTTTAATATTGTTAGGTTACCTCAATAAGCTATTGAAATAAATTATATAATTTGAGTCAGGATAACCGCTTTAAAGACGTGCAATGGGGAAGGTACGGGCAAAACTAATCTCAAAAGGCGTCACCTTTGCACCCTAATAGAGTCCATAATCCTATGTTTCTTAAGTCAGAGGTGCTTGTCAATCTTATCGTTGACATCTGCATTCATTAATAATGTGCTCAATAATAGTGGCGAATTTAAAAGTTTGTTTGTTTTCTTAAAAATCATAATTTTTATGTTTGAAATGATTGCTAGATATTCTAGCGGACGAATTAGGTATCCAATTTGTGATGCACAGAGATTTAACTGCAGAATCCGTGTTTTCTTATTAATAGGTAAACGATGAGGACGTATCATTTTAGACATAAATGCACTACACAGCGTCATTATTTAGTCCACAGAAGACTTTTTAATTTATTTACTAACAATTTGTATGAAATTTGACAGTAATACAATACCAGCGATAATGCGCCACCTAATAATTAAATAAGTAGTGAGTCTCCTCATTGGATCATATATATAGCATAGAAACACATAAAACGTTAAATAAACTTTTATGTTACATAAGTATCTGGGCTACCGAGATCTGCTCGATATTTTTGATTTATAAGGTCATCTCTTGAATTTTGATTTTGGTTTGGTTTCTCGTTTGAAAATGTATTCCAGAATAGCCTCATTTATATTACGCTAATGCCTAATGATGAGTCTCTTTGATTTTGGTTTTGGTGTTTAGTTTGAAAGTCTACCTATTCCAAAATAGCCCCATGATATGATAGATGTATATATATCATAGATGATAAATCTCGAAGACATGTAACGTAACTCTTCAATAAATAACAGCAATCCCACTACGACTGCTGCTATTGACTACATTGCTTACACAATCACGCTATATTACATTATGCCTGGTACCACGTACAGAGTTCGGAGATGTATGTGGTAAAATCCGCTGTATTATCAAATTGCACTACGCTACCAATTTTTATTTTTTATTTATTTTATATAGGACACGCCAACTTGACTTCACTTCGCCTGATGGTAAGCTAAAGGCAAAGTCTCAGGCAAGAGGGTCACCATTACAGACACTAACAAATCAACCCGAAAAACACCGATACAGGTCCAACTAAAGTCTGGTAAATGATATTTGGCATTGCATACTTTATAAATGTCGCACTTTCCACACCCCCTAGAGGTGAAAATTTTGAAAAACTTATTTTTAACCAAAAGTAGACATACGAAATTTCAGACGAATTTTGCAAATTACAGACTTTCATACAACCCTTCAAATCATATTCTAAGGCCTTAGGAAGAATTTCAGAAAATTCAATTCTTATGGATGTAATCTTAAAGAGCATCACTGCCAAAATTTCAAGCTTGTAACCCTAGCGGTTTATGCTATGCAATGGTGAAAATATCAGTAATTTTATTGGAACGAGTAATTGTATATGTATAGAAAATATTGCTGTCAAGAGACAGGGCAGCTACATCCGGTTTCATTTGATCCCTCAAACCAGTATTATATACCCGAGGACTAGAGGCAAAATTGAGGGGCCGCTGCAGGAAACTGGACCACGTGCGTCGATGACAACGTGACTTTTATACAGCAGGTCTCTCAGGTACCATTGGCGTTTCCTCTATGTGATTCGTGAAAGTTTGTTGCATATAGAAACTAAGTTTGAAATACCAGGCTCACAGAAATTTTGGTCACTGGGTCGGTCACGGTAGTATTTCTGTGAGCTTAGTACATTTTACCACTGGAGCGGTCATTGCAGTATTTCTGTGAGCTTAGTACATTTTACGTTAAGTACCAGGAAGACAGAGATTTAACTCACGATAGTATTTCTGTGAGTCTGATACTTTTTGCATGAAGTGCCAGGCTAATAGAAACTTAAGGAACTTTATCGAGACACGTGGAAGGTCTCAGGTACTATTGGAGTTTCCTCTATGTGATGCGTGAAAGTTTGTTGCATATAGCAACTATGCTTGAAATACCAGGCTCACAGAAATTTTGGTCACTGGATCGGTCGCGGTAGTATTTCTGTAAGCTTAGTACATTTTACGTGAAGTACCAAGATCACAGAAATTTAAGTAATGGTAGAGTATTTCCGTGAGTCTGGTACTTTTTGCATGAAGTACCAGGCTCATAGAAACTTAAGGCACTTTATCGAAACAAATTTTATAGTATAGTGCAGTGTTCCACTCGTAACAATGTTCGTCTACAAGAGACGCAAATTTGTAGGAGGTAGGACACGACGTTATTTCGGTCCCAATGGAGCAGTCTGACTGGGGATCAATTTATCCATTATTTATTTTTTAGCTGTAAGTTGTATTAGTTCTTTTAGCTTTATTTTGTTAATTTTTTTTTGTATATTTGAATTTCAATATTCTAATATAGATTTCTGAGATAAAAATCTATTATTTATTGTACAGGGGAAGCACTCATTTGGGAGCTTTGCGCTCCTAGCAGAAAGACAAAAGGCTTGTCCCGCTTTGCCTTCTGCACTGACGGCACTCTTCGTTCTTATAGGGATGGCAGCACAAGTGTCACTCCCTTGATGTTCTACACGCCCATAGACCACAGTAAATAAACACTTGCCAGGTGAACCATGTGCTTGTCTGCCCCACCTTAGTTGTATAAAAAAGTACTAGGCTCACAGAAACATGAAAGGGCTTTTCCAATAATGCTTGGCGATATAACACCACACAAATATGGCTTCGAACTCGTGTCTCCCTTGATTGCCCTTAGGGGAGACATTAGGCTTTTTTCAGTCCTGTTGTCTCCCCTAGACTGGGAAAACAAAAGAACTTACTTTTAAAATTATATTTTCAGCACTCGCAGATATAATCGTTCTGTCATATTTGTACATAAAATAATAAGGAATGACCAAGTTCCTCTCCGCTCCACTCTTAGCTCCTAGACATCAGTGGGCCGCGGGCAACGGTGGCACGCCTCGTGCGCCTCCCCGTTTCTGGGAACGAGTTGGAGTACTCTGTGGTCGCCGCACCCGAGGAAGACCAGATCGATAGAGCTGGTCTTGAGTCAACCGACCCACAGACGCCGTGTGTTTTAGTCGGTTCGAGTTAAACATAACCTGTCCCACCGGCTCCGGCGGGGGGAGGGGGTATCCATTGGGATATTTCGTGCGTTGTAACAAAAAGGCTCCTAGATATCTGCTATACGGTGCTCCCGCTAAATAACGAGCGAGGCTCTCCCACAATATATCAAACTAAGACACGTATCGATATCATAATCGCAATATAGGAACCGTACCTTTATAATTGGAGTGAGGGTGCAAAGTGGATCAATACGCTAGTGACGTCACCGCGCAACAGGTGCCACGTGCTCGAGTGTAAATGAAACTACGCCTGTGATATTCTGAACTCCTGGTACCACAACCTATTTTGTTTCGATCTTTCTGATACCTATATTATATCATTTATATTTTTTATAGATTGGCTGGCTCACTTTTGACGTTACTCGCCTAGTGGTAAGTGATGAATGCATGTGGTCTACGATGAAATTATGACGACAATGAAATATAAAAAATGGAGTATAGCCCTCATTAAGATCTTGGGGGCTGAGCCAGACTCGCCTGCAAGCGTAGTGCACCTTATAAGTTATTGAGGAGGTTCTCTCAGAGGAGCAGTCGATCCCGTGAAAAACAAACACTTAGAGGTAAAGTGGCGTTCGGATGATGCTGATGAAACTATATTGAATACCGAATTCAGAACGACCATTGACTAATAAATTCGAAAAAAACTTTATTTTAATAGAAGTTACCAACTCGAAATTGTTTTCTTATTTTTGTAAAATTTATAGAATATTGGAGTATTAATAGTTGAAAATAAATCTATTTATTGTGCTTTTATACAAAAATACATTACCTGAGACATTAATACGCCATCTGGTGGTGAGTAGACTACGAAGTAACCGCTTGCAACTATTCAGACTTTATTACAAGTAATTTGCTTTTGTATAACAGGGGGCGTCACAATCTCGATATACGGTATATTTTCCGCGTCAGTGCCAGAAAGTCTTGGGAAGTTCTAAAACCAATAGTCTTAGTTAAACTCGGCCGCAGTCAACTATGATTTGACTCAGCGATGTTTATCTGACAGAAATTATAAGGGCAAGAAATAAAAATGCAGTAGCCTAGTGGTATGGGTAATGGACTCCTGAGACGAGGTCTCGGGTTCGATCCCAGGTTCTACCATGGCACACACCAATGACTTTTCGAAGTTATGTGTGTATTAATCACAGGTTTATAAGTGCCCGGTTAATGGCAATAGGCTCGCCACCTATTACATTGCGGCCTGAATATAAACTGTTGAAATGTGGGTGCTAACACCTTTGCCTACCCCTTCGGAGATATAGGCGTGAGTTTATGTTATGTTAAGAAATAAAAATAGTCAAATTGTTACCGATGAAAAGTCAACGTTAGTTAAATAATAACGATCTTTGAAGTTAGCAACGGGATGAATTTCCATAATAATGTTTTCAAACAATAATAATAATTACCGTGCTTATAGGGGCTTTATTTCTTGAGGAAAACAAACAGCGCAGAAACATCGTTTGCGTTTTAAATCGACCCATAGGTAGATTGATATAATTTTTTTTTTATACCTCTTAGGTGGCAGACAAGCACACGGCCTACCTAATGGAAAGTAGTTACCGAGGCCTATGGACGTTTGTAACACCAGATGAGTCACACTGTCACAGTCGTGCACGGTAGCTTCAGCATCCAAAATTATGTGTTATGGTAGATCACATAAAGTCAAAACTAAGACAGATTTTCCAACAATCTCACTCTATAGATATAAACGAGGCTAGCTCGGTGCACGAAATGGGAAAATTTAAATTTGTAGAATATGCAATGTTAACGGGAAGTAGTTTGATCATGTATGTGCAAAAATACCATTGATTTGCTCGACGTTTCATTTATTTAAGCCGCAAAACTTACAATATCCTGAGTATAACTTCCTTTCATCTTATTGCTTCTTGAGTGAAAACTCAACGCAACTCGTGGTTGATCCATTTCACCTTTTTCTTTACTGGACTGGGCCAGTATTGTAGAACGGAATGCAATTTTTCCAATTTTTTATATAAGACACGACAATTTGACTTCTCCTCGCCTGCTGGTAAGCTAAGGGCAAAGTCTTAGGAAAGTAACATTTTAACCATTGTAACATTACTTAGTCTCTGTAATGGTGACCATTACAGACACTAAGTAATGTTACTATTGTGACATCAGATCCTTTTTGTTTAGCTTCATAAAATAAATTTTCTTTGACGCTAAGCAGAAATTTAAAAAAGAAAAGCATCAGTTACTATTGACGTTAATTTTCTTTCATGGCAAGAAAATTGCCCAAATAACACTTTTAATATCGGTATTAAAAGTGTTATTTGGCCAATTTTCTTGCCACTTTGCTTGGGCAAAGTGTCTGACTTGCTCACTGTTACAGGATTGTAGAAAATCCCACGTAGAGTTATCCTAAGTAATACCATTACATGACATATTATTTTGAGAATTAAAGGTGAGTTAGTAATATGTTACGTGACTTATTTACTGGTAGTAAATAGGTATGAGGTATTTACTAAATCAACAGTCAACATTAGCTCTTAAAAAAAGACATTGTCTACTTAAAAACATAGAATAGGTACTATCAACGTTTCGTAGCTTGTCTGTATTATGAACAAGTGCACATGTTAAAGTAGTTTGTGTGTGTTTACGCGGTCTCTCTACTTCCGTGTGACCTCTGACGGCGCCATCTGTGTCACCCTAGTTGATAGGGGATGCTGCATCCTGTCAATTGATGGCGCTTTTTTACAATACGTCGTTATTCCGCCTACCCCCGGCCCCCTCGGGATGGTTAAGTGCACGAATGAAAACAGATAGGGGATCACAAATACAGTTATTAGTTCTGAGGGCTCGTTAGCTCAGTGGTTAGAGCATCGTGCTAATAACGCGATGGTCGAGGGTTCAAACCCCTCACGAGCCATTCTTTTTTTGGGAATAATATGTTTGTTAATCATTTGTTGGGATAATATTAGTTGGGACTAATAATTATGACGTTGTCAATTACAAAATAAAACATGTTGTCTTTATCACGACTTAACTGGTGATTTTACCGATTTGAGTCGTATTTTTTTAGTATTGTAATGTGGTAATGTTAGACGTTCTTGCAGATAAAAAAGCCAGTCAAATATGAGTTGAAGTTGCATACCGAGGGTTCCGTAACTTTGCGATGACTTAGAACTTTAATTTTCGCACAGTCTCAAGACATTATAGATTTAAGTATGTTGTATAAATTTCAACTTGATATCTCCACGCTTTCTTAAGAAAAAGGTCTTGACAGACAGATATACGGACAACGAAATGATCCTATAAAGTGTCCCGTTTTTTCCTTTTGAGTTACGGTAGCCTAAAAATAAGAAAATTGACTAGACAAGTCCCATGCGAGTTATAAAATAACTACCTGCTATTAGAAGTAAGATAGTTCTTAAGAAAAAGTGAAGTAAATTGCGTAGTGAGCACTTTGTGTATATCTATTTTAAAGTGACGTTATTGTAATGTATTCTTTGTATTTTATTTGAAATGAAGTCAAAACAAATTACGTAGAAAATTAATTAATATATAATACTAATGACAATTTTAATATTACTCGTATGCTGAACAAAAATTGGGAACAGTTATAGAAGTTCGCACAGGGCGCAGAAAAGTCTATTAACGGCTCTGAGTACGAGAAATTATGATATATTGAGTGATGTTGACGTTTTATTAGTATGGGTCAATAAGTTTTATATTTGGTAACAAATACTTTTTAGGGAATAATTATGGGTAGACATTAAAATACTGTATATATAGATATTACTTTTAATTTAATTACATTTTGACAAGCTTTCTCTTGAAAATGTAGAAAATAAACGGCACGCCATAAAGCAGGCCATAAACGCGCGAAACATCGTGAACATCGACTTTCAGTACTAGGAACGCATAGCAATGAAGAACCTAAATTACAACTAAAACGATATCAAAATCACAAGAAGTATGATTAATATTCAACCGTATTAGCATGAGCTTAGGTATATTATTGTATGTCCGAGGTTCGAGTAACAATTTACAGGTCGAAACTCTTTTGCGAATTTCTAATAGTTTATGAAATAAAGTAAGGAAGTCACTTAGTGAATGTGAAACGTTATGAAATTTTCTTTACTTGTTAGTAAATTATACTTGGTTCGCTTCATGTTTTAAGTCATAATTTATTAATTTTCCTGAACATGGCGTAAAAAGTCGTGTACTACGCTTGCGCTACGGAGGGAAGGGGAGGTCGACTGTGACGTAGCACCTCTGCGTATCAAGTTATGAAACAACAATTGGGTATTTGACTGACTAGTCAAATTATTTACTTTTTACTTAACGTCAAAACGGCAAGTTTTAAGGAAACTTACATACGTTTGCTCTACCACTTAACATTGTGTCTGCTTTAATGATGTCTCCTCTTTTCAGGTACTTCAACAATAAACCTTTAGGCTTCCTTCAAATACGTTATTTCGGTCAGTATATAAAAACTGAGTCGTTGGCGGAATCGTTGGGATTGCCATAAGAAAAATAAACTTACATGAAATAATCTTTTGTGGCTTAATAATATTTAATAGTCAAATCATTTCCTTTTATAGGTTCGGTAGACGATTAAAATAAATGATAACAATATTATAAGAACAGACGCAAGTTTTACCATTTTTTATTTAATAAGCTCAGTATACCCAATTCACGGTATTATCTTACGTGTGACAAAATAGTGGGTTGTTGTTTTCGCTTACCCATAAGGGACTTTATTTATATTTAGATCACATAATAAATTTTTTGAAAGCTTTATGTGTTCCTCCGCGGAATGAGGATGTTTCAATACTGGTAGTCCAGCCATAACAAACTACACGCAAGTATCTTAAATAAATTAGATAATAATTTGTAATGCAAGAAAGGAAAGTAATGTGAGAAATTAGCGCGATATAAAATTATTTATCCATTGATATATCCAACATACAATGAGCGAAGTTGCAAGTATAGATCGCTTTAGGCATAGCGTCGTGGGATCTTTTGCACAAGACACAAGACAAAATAAAACTTATCTTAAATCCACTGACCTCTCTATTCTCCAAAAGCACTGAAATTTTCTTCACACACTGCTGTTTTACCTGGAAAAGCAAAAATAACAATTATAATACCGATTATAAACATAGCGTTAGCAATGCTGCTAGTCTTCTGGGCACGCTACCACAAAAGGCGTGCGATGGGGAGGAATTTCACGACGCCTTTTAAATTTTGTTTTATTTAATTATTATTTTTTATAAATGTATATATTATAATAGAATTAAATGAACATGGTATATCTAAAGGAGATAGTTACATGGTATAGATTAGATCCTAATATAACTGGATTTTATTTAATACATACATACATATAATCACGCCTTTATCCTTGAAGGGTTAGGCAGAGGTGAATTAAGACCCACATTTCACCAATAATTGTATTCGGTCCCACGCAATCGGGGGTGAGCCTATTGCCGTATTCCGGGCTCTATTGTTGACTCGAGCCATGCATCTGAGGCTGAGTCTGGGCTGTGTATATATCTGTCTGATGTTAAACAGCCCTATCCCTTAGTCGCCTTGTACGACTCCGCATGGGAAGAGATGGGGTGGCCCTAATTCTATTCTGCTGGCAACCACGCTGCTAATATTTAATACGACTTATATTATGTACTAATAATACAGGTAGAGTCAGTTCCATATTAATATATAATTTTTATTAGGGCTTGAGTCAACAATTAGTGCCCGAAAGACGGCAATAGGTTCACCCCCTATGACGTGGGACCGAATACAATGAGTGGTGAAATGTGTGTGTTAATTCACGTCTGCCTAACCCTCCGGGGGATAAAGGCGTGATTATATGCATGTATGTAATTATATTACAAGCTTTTATAGCTAGGGTTTATTACTAGGTAATACGTGAACTTGTTTTGCTACTGTAGAAGCGGATACGGACAAGAGTGCCAGTTGCAAATGAAGAAATTTCAATTGGTCATTTTTTGGATAAAATAAAGTATGGCGGACTGTTATTTTATTTATTTCCCTGCTTTTTTTAATGCAATGCAAATATGCTGGGTAGGTTGGTTGGTTTGAGAGATGGGAAAATGACTTAACTATTTTTAAGGCAGACCAACCTATTTCCTGATTTAAATCAGTGGGAAGACTACTCCTGATTAGACGTAACCTTTCCACTGGGGACCTGATTTGCATCAGTAGGAAAGCTACTCCTGATTAAATGTAACCTTCCCACCGGTGGCAATACTTGGTAGTAAGGTTGGTCCGAGTCGGTAATTTACTTCTTGCTATGATCACGGCCAGTGTAGCCCGTCGGAACATCGGAGAGGAATGTGGCGCTCGGGATAATATAACAACAGTTTGGTTGTGACGTCACGTCAGTTGATTTATTTTCAACATAATACATACATACATATAATCACGCTTTTATCCCCGAAGGGTTAAGCAGAGGTGAATTAACACCCACTTTTCAAAAATAATTGTTTTCGGCCCCACGTTACCCCTATTACGTGGGGCCGAAAACAATTATTTTGTGAGCCTATTGCCGTCTTCCGTGCACTATTGTTGGCTAAACATTGTATCAGTGCCTAAGTCTGAGCTGTATATATCTGATGCTAAACAACCCTATCCCAATGTCGCATTGTACGACACCTCATGAGAAGAGATGGGGTGGTCCAAATTCTACTCTGCCGGGAACCACTCGGCTTATACAACATAGTTATAACTTATTGATGTCAATATCATTCTACGTAACTAAAGGTGATCATTGATTTCACATATACGAAGGTGAAACGAAGCAGAATACGGACACAGAATACTATCCGTTGCCAACACTTGTACCAGGATATCATAAACATGAGAGGGGTTCAATGTCGCGATCATATTTCTGCATACAAGATACACACATGTATTATAAGTGTGTGAGTGGAATTATTATATTGGACGGTGCATCAGCTCCCTCACCCCCACGAGGCGGGACGAGGTGTGTGAAGGGGCCGTCCTATGCTCTGTCTCTCTCTGACGGCCGGTGCAGCAGACAAAATGCATTCTAGCACACTTGTGAACTTGGGATTAGTTTAGAAAGAGTCTAAAGTCTTCTTAAAGGAATGGATAAGGTTGACCGTTGGCAAAATTGCAGGCAACAATCAGGATTAAAATCAAGCAGTTCCGAGACTTTATCATTTATCGCACCATTAAGGCCTGAAATTAATTACCAGCTCACGTTGTTTCTTCTTCCAATCACGAGTCATTTAAGCGGGGCGTAAAAAAGTATATTATGAGGTCGTCAAGCTGAGTTTCACCATTATAACGTGATATATATATGAAATTGTGACCCTCTTTTCTGAGACTTTGCCTTCAGCTTACCATAGAGGCGAGGTGAAGACTAATTGACGTGTCCTATATAAAAAATTTAGTAGTTATGATCCCGAAAAAATGTGTCAGATTACATATCCTTCAGATTGTTAAGCAACGGGTTGCAGGCACGTAGGCCATCCGTAATACTACCACTGGCAAGATGAATACATTTAGTTACTATGCGAACAGAAATAAATAATTTAGAGAGGCCACACACTAAAGCAGCAATACATTTACGCAGCAAAAACTTTTCTTGGTAATTTAGATAGATAGATAGATAATACTTTATTGTACACCAATACATTTACAGCTGAGACAAGTAGGTAACATGCATATACAGTTTAATGTACAATGACTGCTGAAGCGATTTCTTACAGGCAACCTTGGGATGGACAGTAATGTGACAAGACAAAAGATATATAGTGTAGATATCATATAAAACTAAACCTTTGCACGACTTATGTCCAATTATGAAAATTGACAATTAGTCTAAAATTGTCCAATTATAGAAATTGACCAAACATAAATATGTCCAATAATAAAATTGATCAATCATAAATAAGTCCAATAATAAAATTATATATATGGTGCAGTTATCATATAAAACTAAATAAAAGGTGTACTAAAACAAAAAGAAAGACAGAGAAAAGCACAGATAAAGGAAAATAAAATAAGAAATACAGCTGTGTCCCCATCAAATACTGCTTTGGTATGTGGCCCCTTTATAGATACTACACACTACTTGTCATATATAACCGACATCATTACCTTAACGTTATTCGCGGTTGTATCAGAGGCTTTATAAGAGAGCGAGTGCCACCTACCTCCTTAACAGAAGAATGCCTGCTCTAGAACTACTCTAGTGCGGGCACAGCATACCGACCTATTTACCTACGTATTAATTGCTATGTTATTTTTTAAATTATTTTATTTATATGAAATTATTGTTGATGTTTAATTTGTTTTTTGGTGGCGATAATGGAGTTTTATGTGTAGTGTAAGTTTGTGTGTATAATAAATGGTTCTATTTTTCTAGAACCTCGTCTGTTTAACTAGTTGATGCACAGGTTTACTTTTCAAAGATGATGTTAAACTTTAATCGGTATTGATGTCTGCGTCGTTAATTTATAACATAACATAACATAACATTAACTCACCCCTATATCCCCGAGAGGGTAGGCAGAGGTGCTAGCACCGACATTTCGCCAGTTTATGTTTAGGTCCCAATGTAATAGGTGGCGAGCCTATTGCCATTAACCGGGCACTTATAAACCTGCGATAATTTATAGGTATTTACAAATTGTTTGACATGATGCCCACAACTACATTCTATCATCGCAACACTCGCCATAAGCAGGAAATTTGTTCCCACACATTGCGACCTGAGACGGTGCGCACTGTGCGGTATGAAAGAAACCTCATCCCACGCACTTTTAAACTGTCTTCCTACAGTCCCGAGTCCTTAAAGCGGGGCGTGAATAATCATCTGATGAGGCCGCCAAGCTGAGTGCCAGCATTATAACATAACTTAGTGTCTGTTATTGTGACCATCTATTCTGAGACCTTTGCCTTTAGCTTACCATCAGGCGAAGTGAAGTCAAGTTAGCGTGTTCGTTTTTATTTTTGAAAAAAAAAGCTCCTGGTGCGTTTTTCTTGCTTTTACACGCTTACAATATGGGGTTCTTCAAGAGGAGCATTAGAAGGTTTCTTTAGGGTTGGCAGCGCGAGTGTAACGGCCCTGGTGTTGCACACGTCCATAGGCCACGGTAACCACTTTTCATCCAGGTGAACGTGTGCCTGTTTGTCACCTAAGTGGTAGAATAACATTTGAAAATAAAGAAAAGTTTAAAGAAATATAACCATGCATTCACAACTTATACTTTGATAATATTTTAAAGTACACGCGAACCTCACTCGTTGAAATAAAATCTTTTTTTTTTAATTATTATTTACGTTCAGCCCAACGTTTTGGCTATTTATCAGAAGCCATAACCACGGGATGACTAAAGATGTTAGTTGTGACAAGACTATAAAAGTAAATCACGATAAAAAAATCCGTTAAAATGGGCTTCTGTCTGGGCTCCTATACATTTATCATTCGCCTAATAATAAGTAGATTTGGTCACTAACTAATTAAACGCCATGTTCTACCTCCAATGTTGACAAGAGTGCCATCAAAAGTTGGCATAGTGCCACACATTGCAGATTGCATATGTTCATTATTTGGTGCTATCATTGTAAGGCTTTTCACGTTGGGAGTTGAATGTATTTACATTAGTCTCGTTTTTTTAAATGAAACATATCTAAGTACGTTTGTTTGTCGCAATCAAGACGTAATAATACAAGCTAGTTTAGGTATGCTTACTTTGGATAATTATAAAGTTTAATACGAATGAAATTGAATACAAATCGACGTGTGGTTCAGTGCCTCTCTTGAACTGCACTGGCATGCTGGTAACATAAACGTGAAAGTGCAGGTTAGTTAGCGACAGAACATCGGAAAGCACTGTCGCACTACTAGGTCACGCCTCAGGGGGTGGGACTTTACGGATGCACTAACTTATTCGTTGCATTTCAGTACTGCTCGCGTTTATGCTATCCTGGTACAGGTGCATCGCAAGCTTGCAATTTCAGTATCGTGTTATCAACGAAGTTCAATGGATATCGTTATAAGCTGTATTACTGACATAGCCTGTGCTATGCTTATGTTACTTTTTCTATAGTTTTACCTCTGTTCGTTGACTGTCTTTATTGATTGAAGGCTTAACCACTAGACTTATGTCCAATGTCGAGCAGTGAACAGAAACAATAATTGGGTAGTCCTTGAAAGTAATTAAATAACGTCAGAAGGTTGTTCTAAAGCTTAAGGGCATTTTTTCTATTAAACAAGATGACGCAATTTGGGGACAGGACCTCACAGACAGTTTCTTTTACGTGCGGTGAAAGAGTTTATGTCGGACTCGAACCGACTATAATACACGGCGCCTATGGGTCGTTGTTGGTTGCTGAAAGTGAGATTTACAGGCATATCCCTCGCACCCCGGCCGACATAGGGTCATCTCTCTCAATCTGGCCCTCCTCGAGCGTGGGGATCATAGAGGCCCTATAATTTTAGGTACGTTACGGAGTCGTTTTGAAGACAAAATTCTTAGCTATACATGAATTGGCCGCATGGGTGTCGGGTCCAACGTTAGGTAGGGAAAGAAGCCCAAGCAGATCCCGAGACTTGTGGCTCCGGTTGTAGGTTTATAGGATCCTTTATCGACAAAATACGGCGATGTGTGTTAAAGGAAACGGAACAGGCAAGAAACTGCAGATATTGAAGTCTAATATTAGTAAGTAAGTAAATTCATTTATTGCACGAAACATATATATTAATCGTATTAATTTTAAAAATATTTAAAAATACACTTGCTATAGAAATCAAACTTATATAGTGCTAAAATTATTTGTTCGTCATTTGTTACTTCCTGAAAATCCAATTGTAAGAATGTACATTTTTGGAAACAATGCGACAGTGACTTGTGAGAAAAGTGTAAGCACTATAAATATGTGTAATCGATTTTAGATTTAAAAACCAGAACATCACTACATACAGAGGAGGTAGGACACAGCGGTATTTCTGCCCAACTGAGCAGTCTGACTGGGGAAGTACCTCTGCCCAACAGAATACCACGGTTATAATAACTTCATGTTGTGTTCCCAGCGGTGAGTAGGGTAGCCAGAGCTCACTGAAGAATTTGTGCTGTCTGTGGGATGACTAACTTGTCCTGCTTTGTCCTCTACACTGACGGCACAGAAACTCTGTGCTTACAGGGTTGGCAGTGCGAGCGTGGCTTCTCTGGTGTTACACACGTCCATAGGCCACGGTAACCACTTTCCATCAGGTGGGCCGTGCGCTTGTCTGCCACCTAAGTGGTATAAAAAAACATAGTATAAAACCAAGTCGCTTTCTCTGTCCCTATATTCCTATGCTTATCTTATTATTACTATCCCTATTATCTATATGCTTAAATCTTTAAAACTATGCGACGGATTTTGTTGCGGTTTTTAATAGATAGAGTAATTAAAGAGGAAGATTTATATGTATTATACCATCCATTATATAGTGGAGAAAAACGGTCATTTTCGAGGTTTCTAATGTGATGTCGTAAATAATTACAGACTATTAATACTGTAGATTGATGGCACTTGGTGGAATTTGTTGTTACACGTACCTATTGATAACTCACTTGTACTTTTCCACATTACTTTATTGCTTATTACACCTGACCGGTTTCGCCTTACGGCATCCTCAAAGGTTTATAATGACATTTAAGAATATTCCTATTAGAAACATTGCGACACTCAAACATATTACACATGTGGGTAGTTGTAAAATTATGTATACCAGTATAAATTTTTTCCCCAAAATATAGGGAAATAATATATATGTGGTCCTAAATATATTTTGAATTTATGAATTATTACTATTATGTATTTAAGTTATAATGTCAATTAAAAAATTATATAAAATTATAAGAAATACTTATAAATGTTGAAATACTAATATCATTGAAAATTAATTTTATTATTAAGGCGAAACCGGTCAGGTGTAATAAGCAATAAAGTAATGTGGAAAAGTACAAGTGAGTTATCAATATGTGTAAATAATTTCATTTTTTCCGCTTACATTGCAAACGCAGGCTGAACCCTACGAGATTTGTCAACATAATGTACTAAGTGTTGTACACATTGAAAAGGTCTACAGACAACTTTGCGATAATATTATGTCTATCTCTTATAATCCCACAATTAAAAAAATATATGATTTACTTTTTATGACAAATAATGGCTAATTTGCGAAGTGATTTTAACCAATACAGTATTAATCCTTATCCAATTAAATACCTTAAATACATTGTTGATTTAATATATCTATATGGCCCTTTACAGCATATGATTTAAATGAATATTTTCGGAGATATTACAGATTTAGAAAATGCGGGCCGCTTTTTTTATATACCACTTAGATGGCAGACAAACACACGGCCCACCTAATGGGTAGTGGTTACCGTGACCTATGGACGTATGCAAGACCAGGGGTGTTACACTCGCGCTGCCGACCACCAAGAAACCTTAACGACGTAGCGTTGTGGCGGTACTGTAGAGTATTTAGTATCAGCAATGCACCCGTGCGAAGCCGGGGCGGGTCGCTAGTAAACAATAAATATATGTAATGCACACAATGCACAGACACAAACTTGCACATGCACTGTCTACAATGGGGTCTCCAATTTTTCACTTCGTTCAAATACAAAAAAATATTATGACTTAATATTTCACACGAGTTTTTCCACATCAATGTTATTACTTTATAAAGAACATCTCTTATTACTCTTTTTACATAATGCATATATAAAAAAAAATAATTAAAATATTTTTTTTATAAAAATTTGGACATAAATGCCAGCAATCCTCTTTCAAGCAAATCACAGATTTTAACTGAAACGTTTGTACAAAACATTATGAATAAGCATTATAGACTTACGTGAGAACAAATATGGTTAAAAACGGCGTACAGTGGTACAGTAAACTAAAAAATAACAATAAAAAATTTGGATGGTATTTAAACGTAGATCAAAAAGAGTACATTTTGTACGACAAAATAATCCAAATTCACATCAAAAATACTGATTGAGCACCAACAAACTACTGCAAGTAAGTAGTTAGTTAGCAACCAACCAACCAACCAATTATAAAAAAAATGACCACAAAGACATAAGGCGGCGCCTTAGTCTTCTAACCTAGCCTATCCATTTCGGGGTGGGTGGTGATCATTCTGAACTTAATTAGATCCACAATCAGTATTTTACTGAACGCGAAAATATTATCTAAAACATTTTGGCATATGGAAATAGACTAATGATATTTTTGCATATTTTTTTTACCCACAAAAGATTTAGTATGTTCTTACTTTGGCATAATTTGAATATTAAATTAGTCTAAATTATCATATGCCAAAATATTTTATGGTTATTTTTTATGCAAATAGATAGTGAACCTTTGTTCAAATATGTTTTTCTAATTAAAATTACTAATAACGAGTTCGTTTTAATAATAAAATAAAACTAAATAACGTAATAAACTAAAATTTACAAGAATCTACAAGAAACTAAAATCTACAAGAATTAAAAAATAAAAGAGGGATCAAAAAGTTTCAAGTTTCAATCTATATTGTAATGTGTTGAACCTTCAAAATCAAAACACCGTGTGTGAAACACAGAACATCCGCAGCGTGTTAACGTCCGCACCAATACCAGGAGAACAGAATCATTCGAAAGTATTTTAAAGTCTGTTTATATCAGTTCGCGAATTCATGTCACGCTTTAACTTTCCCAATGTCCAGTAAAATTTAAGTTACTGCGATATTAAGCACAAAAGAAAATGTATCTAAGCATATACAATATAACAATTGATATAGTGTTGTACAATGTGTGTTATAGAATATATTATATGAAATGATTGACTGCAATTTTAAGTATTTTTTACATTTTTCAATAAATATTGAGACCTGAAATAAATGTACCTATAAGTACTCAGCGCTAGGAATATAATAAAATTATACTCTGATATCTTTGCATTTACTAATCACAATATAAATTTAAAAAAAACTACTATGGCTCGTTGAGTGAGCGAAATCTTCTTGCAATTATTTATGCAAGACAATTTAAAACTTTCTTCTTTCTTCTTTAAATAGAAAATTTACCTTGTGTATTTTTTTAATTTAGCATGTCAACTGTGAACATTATAAGATTACAAATAATACGTATATAATATACAATAATTTATTATTTACATAATGTACATGGGAGTTATCTATATTAAAATATAAAAACAATACAGAATATATTTAAACAATCCTGCAGATTCAGGCATCAAAGAATCCCTCCCCATCGATGTCAACCGGCTGGCCAGAAGACTGGCAGCATTGCCACGTTGAATGGCAATACCAATAAACCAGCCCTCACGTCACGGATAGCGTCAATTAAACGTTTAGAAATGTCTCTAAACAAAAGACGGGCACTTGGACCCCATGATCCCAGCGTCTCGACCCCAAACGGCTCAAATGTTATGTTTTTATATTATTATCATGGGTGAGTATGTTTGTTTTAAATACTAATATGTGGTTAATATCTATTTTAATTAATCTAATGTGTTTCTAATTTATTTTATTTTTATAAATTGCTCAACGTACAATCATCAACATATAAAATTTTACTGTGACCAATTTCACATTCATTCGTTAGCACAACTATCTTGAAAATGTTCACAAAGTTGTCACTCCGCGTATAAGCCGTGATGCCGGACACAGTAAACACGGCGTTGTACATAAATATATCGTACGCAGCGTGTTAACATTCGCACCAGTACCAGGAGAACAGAACAAATATGGAGTGGCGACTAGTTCTATCATTGATAGGACAAATACGGGTCAAGTTGGTATTTATTGCCACTGTACGTGTGCCTGTAGCTCAACCATTGACCTTTTTGCAATGTCATTACTACACTTGTCGTGCTCAAGTTCAAGTATTGTAATGTATAAACACGCACACTTACATACATACATATACTCACGCCTTTATATCCGGAGGGTTAGGCAGAGGTGAATTAACACCCACATATCACCAATCATTAAATTCAGTCCCACGTAATAGGGGGTGAGCCTATTGCCGTCACTATTTTCACCACGCGGCTCCATATACACGCACACCTTCAAAATTTGTGACATATTCATACAATTCAGTGATTCATTTTTATTTATATCGGAATTAAATTCAGTTTTTTTTACAGTTTGTTTAATTTAAACTATTTTTAGGTACTAAAATAAATAAAATATTGGAAATTTTTAGAATTTAATGCTGACAAATAAATTATCCCTCCAGGGATAAAGGCGTGATTATATGTATGTATGTAAATAAATTATCAGTAAGTGTGCGAAAAAGTTCCAAGCCAATGTTTACATGTTTAAGGACGCAAACCTGTTTGCTATTTTATCGTTTGTAGAAAGTTAAAAGTTCAATAACCTTTTATTGCTTTCATTGGTGACTAAATAAAGGTGAAGCTGAAACCCCGTGCCGAAACATCCTCACACTCCACACCACCTCCTTTAGGGAGGCGCGTTTCACTCACATCGTTCAAATCAATTGCTTTGACTTTATTGTACCCTAGTACTCGAATTTCTATTCTTCTTTCAGACGACATCAACGATAAACTTATGCATATTGATAGCTCACTTGTACTTTTACATAAAAAAAAAGTTAAATAAAAAATTTACGAACTTATCAATTATTCAGAACTTTAAAACAGACCGTTTTCACCTTAATAATTTATAAATTGCATATATATGCTGATACAGAACTAGAAAATAACTTTTATTATTCTAGTTCTGTCTATAATAGAGTAGTTCTGGCTATTAACGCCACAGCACTCCAGATTGAAGTTCAGAGGAAGTTTGTGAATGGTGAGCGCACATTATAATATGGATAAATAAATAGTCTACAACATTCTAAACAACGCTAGACCCATGGTAAGGATAGCTTAACTAGCTTGTGTTATAGAGTCTAGAACGTGGATAAATATTTTCAAAAAACAAGATCTGAGTAGCTTAGTGGTTAAGGAGTCGGCTTTCGAAGGTCCCGGGTTCGAATCCTGGTTATTACGCTACCGACGTGAACTCACTCCTAACACAAACAATTTAGCTTAGCTGGGAGAGGTTACACTAATATTCTTTTGATAAAAGATACTATTTTTGTAAATAAACATAACATAATATAAATTCACGCCTCTATCCCCGAAGGGGTAGGCAGAGGTGCTAGCACCCACATTTCGCCAGTTCATGTTTAGGTCCCAATGTAATAGGTGGCGAGCCTATTGCCATTAACCGGGCACTTATAAACCTGCGATAAATACACACATAACTTCGAAAAGCATCGAAAAGTCATTGGTGTGTGCCATGGTAAAACCTGGGATCGAACCCGAGACCTCGTCTCAGCAGTCCATTACCCATACCACTAGGCTATTGCGGTAAATACATACATATTAAAAATAAAAACACCCAGACCAATGCATAAATACATATTCATGCATACAAATGTTTGCACAGAGCGGGAATCGAACCCGCACCTCCTGCGTAGCAGTCGAACGTTCTACCGCTACGCCACGGAAGCCGTCGAAATATCGACGGTTGAAAGGCTAAAGGACGTAAGCGACAAGAACAGTTGATACGCAAATTACACTGTGTTGTAAAGAGTGTTTCATGTGCTTTAAGACCTTTTTTTGTATGAAATGTCGATGTCGCTTGTACCTTTTTGCTTTTCAACCGTCGAAATATGGAGATCATGCATGTATTTACAAATTGATGATGATGAACTGTATGATATATATGCTAATTAAATTAAAAGGGAAAATAAGGAATAAAAATAAACAAGAAACCATATTAGCTTAATATTTTCAATTACTTGGGAAAAGGAACCAAACAGACAGAAATAGAAAACTCAACATAAGCGAAGCTTTCCCTTGTCCCTACTATTCATAGAACCACAAAATATAGTGACATCTATGGCTTTGTAGCGGAACTCGTACAGTTGGCAATGTGTTTTGATCTTCTATCAAAAAGGTAATAAATACGTAGAAGAACAAATAATTATCAACTCTATAAATATGAAAATATGTTCGCTTATCAAATAGACGACAACTAATACATTGCCTTCTTTGACACGGTATAAAATAGACGCTTCCCATTGGCCAATTACCAAAATATCTTATAAACTTTTATAAATATTCAAGGATGATGCTAATTACACAGAAAATTATCAAAAGATAGGTCTTGGGTAACACTATTAAACAAAAAAAACACCTAAAAGTTACATCCAGCCAGTAAAGAGAAAATAAGGGATATACCAAATCGCGCTATCAGTGTTTTGAGAACATTTCAGTATATATACGACAGAGCAAAATCTTACTTTGGGGAGTCCGAAGCTACAGAGGAAACCTTCATGGAAATGTCGGTGATTTGCCCTTGGACTGTGTCGTTATCCCTACAGACAGGTTGTGAAAGCATGATGTGATGTCTTCTTCCCATCTGTCGTGACAACATACCTGACTTGTGTTGAGGATATACTGAACCAGACCTGACACCACTCTTGTAGCTACTTTGACTCTCTTTTGTAATATGGTTCCATTAGCCATCCATTAGAAAGTATTTACATAGCAAATATTTTTTCAAAAATTTGAGAATGGTGTAAATCCAAAAATACTTGTATTGTTTTCTTTAATGGTACGCGAGATGAAATGTATGTCCATGGTTTTTTTATATCACTTCGATGGTAGACAAGCACACGACCCATCTAATGGGAAGTGGTTACCATGGACGTATGCAACAACATAGGAGCCACACTCGCGCTGCTGAACCTTAAGAAACCTTCTTTTGAAGAAATGTAATTGTAATGTAATTATTTTGTTAGTTAAATTTATTGATTTTATTTAAAGCAGTTTCCTCATAACTTCTAAGTAAATTTTATAATAAATGGATAAGTAAGTTAATAAACGATTTTTATACATGACATCAATTTTTTTTTTTTTCAACTTTATCTTTTTTTTTGTTAATTCTACTGAAAGTACTTGCATGAACTGTACAGAATCATACTGATTTCCGCAGCAATACTAGGAGAACATAGTCTGGGTAGTAGTAATTGGTATGAGTAATACAGGGGGGTAGAACATCCAATAGCACTGTAGCACCCCGCTAAGTCCCGCCCATTGGGGTGAGGGAGAACTCGAAAGTATCTGCCTTGTATTTATGAATGAACACATGGAAGTTGAATCTCTATTGTGCTTATGATGTCCTGGTACAGATGCGGCTTTTCGTACTTGCGTGTTGGAGTTTAATTTCTAGTAATAACATCTCTTAGGTTAAAGTTCGATTTCCGTTAAGCGTGCTATCTAAATATCGCTTACAATAAAATAAAATTAAACTGCCTGTTTGTTACAATAAAAAAATACATATCAATGTATGCTGTACATTAAGTGTCTCTGCCTACCTTAGATGGAAAAAATCGTGAGCATAGTTATGTGTTTCATGATCGACATGGGCATTTATACTAATAGTAGAATACTCACCGGGATATTTACCATGATTTTAAAGTATGGCGAATATTTTAACTATCACAATAATTACGTTTGTATGAATATTTGGTAATCATGGCACACCCCCGTATATGCGAATGCTAAAGAAGTTTACTTCTAACTAATATTATTATTTATTTAATGTGATATTTAGCTGTCAGACAGACGTAAACAAAACAAATACATTATTTACTAAAAAGAGAAAATTAAATATTATTACGAGCACAAAAAGTTGCGTCATGCACGGTATTTAAATTCGTGAAGCGACACTGAAACTATTACAACCTAGCTAAATTTGCATGCTTTGGGTCCAAAACGTGCTGTTATAGAATATTTGTTTCTGCATAACTTGTATATATTAAACAAATAAATAAATAAATATTCCACGACATTCTACACAACGCTATCTAGACCCATGGTAAGCATAGCTTAACTAGCTTGAGTTATGGAATCTAGAATGCGGATAAACATACTTAGATACTTTTTTTTTGTAAATACATACATATTATATATAGAAACACCCAGACCAATGCAAATATACATATTCATGCATACAAATATTTGCACTGAGCGGGAATCGAACCCGCGCCCCCTGCATAGCAGTCGAATGCTCTACTGCTACGCCACGGAGGTATTTACTTAAGTAAAATAATTAGAAGGTAACTTCTAACGAATATTACTATTTCTATAATGGATATAAGCTGTCAAAAAAATCTATTTGTTTTCAACAAATGTCAAAAGAATAACATCACATTTCGTTATTGTCAAATAAATGGATGGGTGAACTGATAAAAATATAGAAAGTTGAGAGAATAAGTACTCACTACTCTTTTGCTAATTTCTATTTAACAAGCTGATTTAAAACAGTTTATTGTGTTGCGACTGCCGAAACCAGCTTAAAGTACTGACATAATACAACCTCTTTTAATATCCTTATATATTTTTACATACATACATGAATGAAAGAGGTGAATTAACATCCACATTTCACCCATCATTGTATTCGGTCCCACGTAATAGGGAGAGAGCCTATTGCCGTTTTCCGGGCACTATTGTTGACTCGAGCTATGCATTTGAGGCGGAATCTGGGCTGTATATCTGTTTGATGTTTGATATTTTTATATAGGAATATAGTGCATTTCCAATAAAATTATGTGTGTGTCAATTCGACTTTTGACGATTTATAATATACAAGCACCGCACCGCGGTTTCACCCGTGTAAATCCTGATCCCATGGGAATATCGGGATAAAGGTAGCCTATATTACTCAGTGATAATGTAGCTTTCTAATAAAAAAAGAATGTACTTTTTGACTTTATTCGTTACATACAAAAATACATATCTTTCCTGTTTATAATATTAGTATAGAAATTATTTTATACTTTACAGAACACTCTGTTCCCACAGGGTCAGCAGTATGAGTGTGACTTCCCTGGTATTGCACACGTCTAATAGGCCCCCACATTTCCACAACAGGTTGGGGGGGTGTTTGGGGCCGTATGAAAACGAAAGTCTCACGTCGTCATTCTTGTTTCACACATACCCGAAGCACACACACAGGACTATGTGTGTGTGCTTCGGGCATATCAATATTGTAGCTGATTTTCATTTTGGCGTAATTACCAAAGCTCATACAAATAGACTTTCAAGCTTAAGCTGTAGGCGATGAGGTTGAAAATGCCTTGGACTGGTTGAAATACACAAACATTGCTTCAGCTTTTGAAATGTGTCAGTTAAAACTCTTTCGGTTTATGTGGCCCTAGTACTGCGAGCGCCGCGATCGTTTGTTTGAGTATTCGTCTTTTCATTTCTTCAGTTCAGTTAGAGCTACATGGGAATTTGACAACATTTATAATAAAATATGAAATGTATTGTATACGATAGATTATATGTAAATAATAACTAAACAAATTTATTTCGCTCAAATATTAACTGTAAATAATTTATTATTACAAAATAAAGTTGCAGTTTTTTAATCTGTATTTTACACATAGCCAAACACGGGCGAATCATTTGACAGTTCACGTGACGTCACCCAATTCGCGCGAGCGGCAAATTCAAAATGGCCGTCTCGACTGTCTGTGTTTTTGCTTGCTTACTTTTTCACTAATAAATAATAATAACTTATATTCTAGGATAATATTTAGCAAGGATATATTATAAAAACCGACTCGATTTTGAATCAAAGCTTTACGGATTAGGTTAAGTTAAGCAATTAGATTAAGTTTTTCTTTGTCATACAGACACCGGATGATTAGGATTTTAAATCTTTAAAGAACAAACGTAATTGAAATTACATATATTGCTCCTAACCCCTTCAGGGAAGTTAAATTACTTGTGATAGGAGTGGGTTCAGGTCGGTATAGTAAAAGCCAGGATTCGAACTTGGATTCTCTTGATCATGAGTACTGGCGATACCAATAAAGTTTCCTTGTACAGCTGTGCACATGTGCAAATCACCAAGGAGTCAATCAATAACTATGTTTTCGTAGCCAGTGTACTAGGCGACCATAACATGTAAAGAGCTTACACTGTCTCGCGCAGTTAAGTCCACAAGCGAGAAGGAAATACATTGTTTCTCTCGTTTTCTCAATACAATTTTCTTTTCAAATGCCAAGGAAATTGATCTTTATGGACTGGTATTATGTTTCAATTCAGGTTGAAGAATAAAAATGTGTATGTGGTGCTCCTCGAGCAATACGAATACTGTAAAACTTTAGTCTGTGTTACTCTCACCACGTGCTTACAAGCTTTGCGAAGTAGAAACATATACATTATTGTAAACGAAAGATGTACGCCAGTACAATAGCAAGCGGAAACACGTGGTCTCTGCCTAACCCAATAGTAAAGAGTTAGACAGTATTATGTTTGGAATTAGGTATTTTTATTGACTCAATTTATTATGAAATTAAGAACAATAATTAAAATGTTTAATAAATTTTCTATTTTCAATTTCCTAATTATTTTGTGTCAATCTATATATTTTAATATTTTAAATAAATCTCGATAATATGTACTATTGAATAAACAAAATCGTTGCTTTGGCGTGCTACGCGAGCTACGCTTGTTTCAGCCGGTTCATGCTACGAAGTTTCTTTCGTAGACACCGCGTAGCAGGTAGCACCGTAGCACACGTTTCATACTGAAATTGCAACAGTATAGCAAATCAAATGAGTGTAGAGTGCAACGCATTTATGATTTCTCTGTTGTAGTTTTTTAGGAATAAGTAATTCTCGAGTAGGAATATAAATCACAAGAATTCTTGTCAATTCGAGAATTTTCGAAGCAATCCAACTAAACATTTAACACAGTATAATTCGTTTTATTTTTTTATTAGTAGGAATTAATTAATAATCTAAGACTTACACATTATCAAGACCCTAAACTAGACTTGGAATGTGCTATGGGTTTTAGAAGACGAATCAAGAGACTTTTTAAAGTAAACAGAGACAGCAAGACTAGTGCAAATATACGATGTCTCTGTCGGCACGTAGTGTGTGTCAAATCTCGTTTTGCCGTCCTGGGTTCGAATCCTGACCATTACAATATCGACGTGAACCCACTTGTAGCACATGCAATTTAGCTTAGTTGGAGGGGTTAAAGGGAATATTAGTATATGAGGTTGCTAATATTCTTTAAAAATCTTTATTTGATATTGGCTTTTAATTTAAATTTTGTAGGTTCTAAACTAAATCTCCACTAATTTTCAGCTAAATCGGTACAGCCATTCTTGAATTATAAATAGTGTAACTTTTTTTTTTTTTTTTTTATATAGGACACGTCAATTGGACTTCGCCTTGCCTGATGGTAAGCTGAAGGCAAAGTCCCAGAAAAGAGGGTCACCATTACTTACACATACCGTGTGACAATGGCGACACTCAGCTTGACAGCCTCATCATATGCTTTTTCACGCCCCGCTTAAAGGACCCGGGACTGTAGGAAGAAGGAAACACGTGAGCTGGTAATGAATTACACGACTTCCTTTTATATATTTATACTAGCTGACCCACCCCAGCTTCGCCCGGGGTATATTTTGAAGATTCATATCCCTTTGAGCCCGTATGTTTTAGTCTTCAAAATATGTATGAAAAATTGCCGGATTTGTTAATTTATTATCAATGCTCCGCGCCCTTAAGTAGTAGCGTGATGATAAAACCTTCTTCGATAAATGGACTACCCAACACTGAAAGAATCATTCAAATCGGACCAGTAGTTTCAGAGATTAGCGCGTTCAATCAAACAAACAAACAATATAAACTCTGTAGCTTTATAATATTAGTATAGATTTACATATATAAACAATAATAGACAATTAAAATGAAATAAAGTAACTAAAATAATAAATCTTGGCTGAAAAAACCACTCACTATTATTTCTTTCAGTTACTTAGTGTGATGTCATACTTATTTTTTTTATACAATTTAACTTTTTTTTTTTTTATATATAGGAAATATAATAATATAATAGGATACGTAAAACAACCTGTTGCATTAACATTGAAGTTTGCATTAACAACGAAAAATGATGTACAAAATGTATCTACGAGTCCTCCGTATTAGAAACACGCAGAAAACTTCTTAATGGATTCTGCACTCTTAGTACAGGTGCGGATGTAAACGCTTGTCCCCGGACATCCGTTTTAACTCCGTCAATCCGTAGCTCTTGGATATTATTTTCATAAACATTAGCTTCGTCTGAATTTTTATGTACCCAAATTCCATTTTTGAACTCGGATCGGATCAATTAGAACTTTTGCATATGTTTTTTTTACATACATATATTTATCTCCGGAGGGTTAGGCAGAGGTGAATTAACACCCACATTTCACCAATCATTGAATTCGGTTCCACGTATTAGGGGTTGAGCTTATTGCCGTCTTCCGGGCACTATTGTTGGCTCAAGCCATCAGAAACTGAGTATGGGCTGCACATATCTGTCTGATGTTAAACAGCGCTATTCCTTAGTTGCCTTATACGTCTCCAAATGGGAAGAAATTCTACTCTGCCAGGAACCACGTGGCTTTTATATAGGACACGTCAATTAGACTTCGCCTTACGTGATGGTAAGCTGAAGGTTCTTAGAAAAGAGGGTCACCGATAGGTACTTAAATATACCATTGTTACAATGGTGACTCTCAGCTTGACAGCCTCATCATATGCTTTTTCACGCCCTGCTCAATGGACCCGGGCATGTAGGAAGAAGGAAACACTTGAGCTGGTAATGAATTCTAGGTCTTAATGGTGCAACAAAAGAAAGAGTCGCCAAACCGCTTGGTTCTTGATAATTTTAATAATTAATCTTAATCATTTAAATAAACTTCTTCCGCCTTAAACTTCTTTATGGGCACACCTTTGCGCCGGGAACGATGCGGAGTGGGTTGTTTGACGCGACATGATCGCGAGTTTGTTTCGTGTATTTATGTTTTAATTATTTTGTATGTGATAAATAAAGACATGGAAAAAACAATAATACAATATTGTTAGGAAAATTTGGGATTTTAAATAAACTAAAAATAGCTAACTTAAAATTATTTAAAAATTGTCACATAGTTAAAAAGCAACTAAGAGTCTTAGCCTTAGTGGTAGATGAAAATTCAATAAACAACATCATAGACTAAATAAAAATTAAATAAAAATGATCATAAAACACCTCCATTGTTATTATAATTGACCCAAATAGTTTACCGCCACCCTAAACTGCCCGCAATATCTGAAACTTGCGATATACTTTCTATTGTATTCTGATCTTCTGGTACTAACGCACGCTGGAACACGATATTTTCGACACCGTGTTCTGAATAGTTCGTAAACGCAGTGATACGAGAAACACAGCGTGCACACAACCCCTGCTCTGTGTTAGACAAATGTATGTAAATGTAGGCATTTGCTTACAATACTGTGTCCGAATACCAGGGAGACAGAAGTGTACAAGAGATCTTTTGTCACTACTAATGCGAAGGAGGCGTGATTTAGTCGCACATGCGCACTTGTCTAAATCTCTCCCGGCGGTGTTTCACAACGCGGTATTACAACTGCGGGCAGCGTGCCTGATGGTTGTGGCCTTGTTCTTTGCGTTAGTTAATGTTTAAATTTCACGTCGACGATACATATCAGTGAGAGCTAGAATTTATTTTTAGTTTGAATAAGATCTTAACATTTTGTTTTCATTTATATTTTGCAGTGGTTCGTGGTTAGTATAGACAAATTCTCCGATTTATTTCAATTAGACAAATTGGCCGATTAATTTCAATTAGATTTTGAAATTTTATTTTCATAATATTTTGCTGTAGTTCGTGGCTAGAGTAGAATTTGGGCCACCCCATCTCTTCCCATGCAGTGTCGTACAAGGCGACTAAGGGCTGTTTAACATCAGACAGATATATACAGTACAAACTCAGCCTCAGATGTATGGCTCGAATCAACTATAGTGCCCGGAATACGGCAATAGGCTCACCCCGTATTACGTGGGACGGTATACAATGATTGGCGAAATGTGGGTATTAATTCACCTCTGCCTAATCCTCCGGGTGATAATGGCGTGATTATATGTATGTATTAATGTGATATTTTGTAGACGACTCAAAGTCGATCTCTGTAGCGGGGCGGTAGTGAACGTGGCCACTACTCAAGAGGTGCGGGTTCGAACCCGCTCAGTGCAAGTATTTGTATGCATGAATATGCCGCGGATTTGGCTGACTCTATGGTTTTTTGGTAAGAGGATTACCAAGGAGGGTGAAAGTGATGTCATTTGGGAGGTTGACTTTATTTCTTTAATTTGGTTCGGCTTATATCGCCTGAATTCTATGTGTTAGTATTATAGAATCAGAATTTTATTAGAAGTTTCATAACCCTTTCTATAGTGATAAGTGTCTTAAAGAGCAACCATTTTTGTTGCTAAACGCACGCAAGATTTCAGAGCAAATAAATTATTTCAGTCAATGTAAAGTAAGGTCTTACACTCAATTTTTTATATACCACTTATGTGGCAGGTAACACGTCTACATTGCAAGTTAGGTAAGCTATAATAATTGTTGCTATTTTAATTTAGCCTTTAAATGTATGAATTACGGGTTTGAAGTGTGTACGAGGCGTGTGAAAACCATAATCTTAATATATACTAATGTAAAATCGTCTTTTGACTTGAAGTGTGTTATGTATCTGTGCCGACGTATGCAATCTCGCCGGGACCTCAACCACGACATGAGGCCTGAACCAACAGTCTCAAGAAATTACATACCCAAACCCGCATGATACGCTATACTGAGTGAACCAAATTGTGAAGACAGCAAGTATGAGTTGTCGAATAGGCACCACGTACAGCGATTGACCCCGTGTCTCCGCCTCGTGCCGCACCGTCAGCAGAATAGTGGCGTGATCGTAAATCGATTGCATCAATATGCGAACCGATTTATAATCTTTATTACAATAACGATTCACTTCTGTTCTTGCATCGATCGTGGTCACTAGATTTAATTAACAGTTAGTAGTTAGAATGTAGTTCGCATCATCGAACTCATTCGCTTAGGCTAGTATGGTGTAATGTAGTTCCAAAGTCGAATGCATTCATCTTTAGGCTAGTTAGATTAAATTAAATAAGTATAATAAAACTCGTTTTAAGTGATTCTAGTTTCCTTTTTGTACCCTCTGGCTGCGGGAAAACGTAATTAGTGTCATCAGATAAACCTATAGGGAGGTAAAATATTATGTATAATATTATACAGAGAGACAAAAATTTTAGCACTTTTTTATACCACTTCGATGGCATACAAACACATGGCCCACCTGATGGAAAGTGGTTACCGTGGCCTATGGACGTGTGCAAAATCAAGGGAGTCACAATCGCGCTGCTAACCCTGTAAGCACAGAGAGTTTATGTGCCATCATTGTAAAAGACAAAGCAGCACAAGCTTTTGGTTTTACCACTGACAGCACAAAAACTCCCTCGTGAGCTCTGTCTACATTACTCACCGCCGGGAACACAACACAAGGTTATTATGACCGCGATATTCTATAGAACGGAGGTACTTCCTCAGTCGGACTGCTCAATTGGACGGATCAATCAAACTCAATGTCTGAGGTAATTTTCGAATGTCTTCTGTTTTTTGCCGCGTGGTTTCCGGCAGAGTAGAATTAGGGCCACCCCATCTCTTCCCACGTGGTGTCTTACAAGGGGACTAACGGATAGGGCTGTTTAACATCAGACAGATATATACAGCCCAGACTCAGCCTCAGATGCATGGCTCGAGTCAACAATAATGCCCGGAATACGACAAAAGGCTCACCCCGTATTACGTGGGACCGAATACTATTATGCGAATAATTATTGGTGAAATGTGGGTGTTGATTCACCTCTGCCTAACCCTCTAGGGATAAAGGCGTGATTATATGTAAGTATATATGTTTTGTTTTATTTTATATTAGGAACATTCTTCATAATGTATTATGCTCAATGGACATGACATGTGCTAAGTGCGATCATTACTTAACTATCCCGGAGTAATAATCATAAAATTTAAGAAATTCAAAATTTAATTTGTCATACATACATATTTACAGGGGTGTGGGGCTTCGAAGTACGTCACTGGTGAACCCAAGGGAGGCCACATAGTTAAGTTAATAGGGGCATTGAATTCCGCAAACAATATACCATTTTCTCTCCTTTCAAGTTTTCAATGAAAACTCATTAACTACTTTCATAGGCCATCTATTGGGCGATAGCAAACAGAATATGAAACCTGAAGTCATGAAGCATTAACGTCCATGTAAGTAATTCATTAGAATGTACATAGAAGGCGCTACAATTGGAAATTGGTAATCGCATTTTGTCTGTATATCAGTATAACAGAACGTTGTACGAAGGTTACAACACGAATACAATGCAGAATGGTTGAGTGACCTCAGAATAAATTTATGCCAAGGACATCGCTTAGCTACAATACAATAAATCAGCGAAAATAAATCTGAGTATCTGTTATATACAATTGAACGTTGAAAGTTGTTTTTCCTTTTTATGAAACACATGAAATTTTGGTGAATATATTGCACAATGAAGCGATTATCCCAATTTTTTTTAACAACTTTTGTACCTGAAATAGTCTTCTGATTTTCTAAATCATATATCCTTTTCAGTTAATGCATAGTATATATATATATATATATATATATATAAAGCGTAGAAGTCGCGCGACATCTGTGTAAAGTGACGAACACTTCGAAACTGTTTGGCAACGCCGAGACAGAGAACATTGAACACGCATTTTATTCACTGATGTTTGCAAATATACGTATATATACATGAATTTCGCTTACAAATTTTAAGATATAATTAAAAATGAATAAAACTTCATTTCACGTAAAAAATGTTTCTACACCCCTGGCGGGACTCGAACCCACAATCCCCGGCTTAGGAGGCCGGTGCCTTATCCATTAGGCCACAAGGGCTTCGATGTAGAAAGTTATATTTTTGGAGTACTATGTGTGAGAGTAATACTAATGAGCTCGTAAAAAGTTAATTAAAAGTTATTTTCAGCAATTAACTTAATGATCTGTTTACGATCGTCGATTTCTTCGTAATTACAACAATACACATTGAGAGGATTGTTTTATTTATTTATGTGTTCGTACTAAGAAATGTAACTTTTGCGAGATTAGGGCTAAGCCGAGATCTGGCGATTTTGTGAAAACAATACCGCGAGATGCCGCCAAATTCGAATTTCACGAGATTTGAACAAATTAGGATAGCAATTTTTATAAGTTTAATAAACTTTGACAATTTACTTAATTTTTATATTTGTTTTGTTATTACAAACAAAGTTTCAAGTATGTAGTAAACTATGATAAAACAAAATTTGGTAATAAAATGTTTCTTAATTAATAAGATTTTAATATTTTATTTTAGTACTAAGACTAGTATTTTAATAACAAAAGTACATCATGGTGTGTGTTGGTGATTACCCCTAAGGCGCCATTAAGACACGAGCAGTTAGGTGAGGATCTTAAGAGGTGAGGGCGAGGTGAGGTTGAGGGCGGTAATTATCAATACACATGCGGATTATGTCAGGTATTTCAACACACTTGTTTTTTTTTTATACCACTTAGATGGCAGAAGGAAAAAGAAAAAAACCGCCGTAGCCTAGTGGTATGGGTAATGGACTGCTGAGACGAGGTCTCAGGTTCGATATCAGGTTTCACCATGGCACACACCAATGACTTTAGATGCTTTTCGAAGTTATGTGTATATTTATCGTTAGTTTATAAGTGCCCGGTTAATGGCAAAAGGCTCGCCACCTATTACATTGGGACCTAAACATAAACTGGTGAAATGTGGGTGCTAGCACCTCTGCCTCCTTCAAGAATATAGGCGTGAGTTTATGTTATGTTATGTTAGATAGCAGACAAGCACACGGCCCACCTGATGGGAAGTGGTTACCGTCGCCTATAATAGTAAAATTATTACAATTACATACCATAAAAATAAACATTTCACAAATAAACATTAAAAACGAGTTGTGATTTTTTTTTCCCAATGGCGAGCAAAGTTAATTACCTTTTCATATGCGCGCGCATCTAAAAATGGCGATCGGCCATAGTTTAAAAGAATGAGGTTTCTTTTTTGTTTTTGGTTTTAGTCACGTATAAAATAGGGCATTTAAAGTTTTCACAGGGAAAGTTACATTTGAGTGATAGTTTTGTTCATTAAACACATATACGATTGATTATAAATTATCTATTTAAATAAGAAGTTGCACGAAATGAGCAATATTAATTCATTTGTACTATTGAACACGATCTTTTTTGTATCGAAACATTTTTAGGTAACTCAACCAATAATGAAAATTTAAGCAATAAATAATTATTGCTTAAATTTTCATTATTGGTTGAGTTAATTAAAAATCGATTAAAACCACCATCGCCGTAAGACGGATATATGTTTGGAAGAATTTGGATGGTTTCGGGCGAAGGTTCTGTGGCTTAGTGCTCAGAGCGTTCTTACAAGTCTCACGGCGACAGTGGGAGCCATCTATAGATATTCGTACGAACCATCGGAATCAAAGAATGATGTAATCATTTTAATTTTCGTACAATATGGGGTCCATCAAGAGGGGCATCAGAAGGTTTCTTCATGGTCGGCAGCACGAGTGTGACACCCCTGGTGTTGCATACGTCCATAGGCCACGGTAACCGCTTCCCATCAGGTGGGCCGTGTGCTTGTCTGCCAACTTAGTGGTATAAAAAAATTTGATGACTCTGTATAGTTTGACTATTGAATGAAATTTTAAAGAATGTATATATTTTATACTATATGAATTAAAAAAATATATATAATTAATATATTAACTATTCAAGTGGATAAAGACAGGAAAGATAGAAAAAATTGATTGCGAGCTAGTTTCAACAACAATGTTTCAACTAATCTACACTTATTTTTTACGTGCGCAAAATCCCGCGGATACCACCCCACCGGAGCCGGTGGAAGAAGTTATGTCGGACTCGAACCGACTAAAACGCACGCCGCCTGTGGGTCGCTTTGGTTACCGAAGGTGAAGTTGACAGGCATATCAGGCATATCCTTCGCACCCCGGCCGACTCAGGACCATCTCTCCACGATCTGACCTTCTTCTCGGGTGTGGGGACTACAGAGTTCCCAACTCGTCCCCGGAAACGGGGAGGCACGCGAGACCTGCTTCTGCCAGGGAACTAAACTACACTGCCGTATCCCTTTGGACGAGAAACGTTACTTTTGATGTGCTACGCCGTAGTAGCACGAAGCCTGCTACGAGCGTAGCATTACGTAGCGTAGCAAACTTGTAAAAAACAATAATTCATGTCGTGACCACATTATGCAGCTGAATTCTGTCAACATCCATGCATATAAATTAAACTTGAGTGTCACGTTATAATAATAGTTTTACATGAATGCATATAAATGTAAACACAATAAAGAAGCAGTTTCTTAATTTTTGATTGTCTGTACGTATGTTAGTAACGTATAGTTTCTGAAGTGACTGGACTAATTTTGATGAGATTTTTAACGTAGATGTTACAAGGCTTAACTTAGGTTTAGTAGTTTAGGGTAGTCAGAGCTCACTGGAGAATTTATGCTGTCAGTGGGAAGACTAAAGGCTGGTCCTGTTTTGTCCTCTACACTGATGGCACAGAAACTCTGTGCTTACAGGGTCGGCAGCACAAGTGTGGTTCCTCTGATGTTACACACGTCCATAGGCAACGGTAACCACTTTCGTGGTGGGCCATGTGCTTGTCTGCCACCTAAGTAGTATAAAAAAGGGAAACTTTTATTTTTGAAAAAGTATCCTGGTTTCGTTAGTTTCCTTCTCCTCCTCTTAAGAAGCCTTCTAGTTATTAGAAACAAATCCCAAGTAATTGTTGGTACTGGAATATTTACAATAGATAGCAGTAAGTACATTGTGGCGTGGTAGAGAATTATATTGTCTATGTCAATGATAATAAGAAGAAGATTTAAAAATCATTATCTATTTCTTCTACAATTCGAAATGTGTCAAGTAAGAATCGACGCCACACCTTTTTATATACGAAATTACTCACACATAACGCATAATTCGTTTTTATACAATTAGTTTTCAAATTAGTCCCACCCTCCCCTTTCCTACGCAGGACAACACGTGCAGGTCTTAGATGTCATCCGCACACGGTGCAGAACATCCGATCAAGAACCAAGCGGTTCGGTGACTCCTTCCTCTGTCGCACCATTAAGGCCTGGAATTCAGTACCAGCTCACGTGTTTCCTTCTTCCTACAGTCCCGGGTCCTTTAAGCGGGGCGTGAAAAAGCATATGATGAGGCCGTCAAGCTGAGTGTCACCATTGTCACACGGTATGTGTAAGTAATGGTGACCCTCTTTTCTGAGACTTTGGCCTTCAGCTTACCATCAGGCAAGGCTAAGTCTAATTGACGTGTTCTATATATAAAAAAAAAAAAATATTGTTAAAAATACAATGTCTTATACAATAAATATTCAAAAGGCGGCACTCAATGGACAGTACTGCTCCATAATAATCTCAACGCATTTTGCTAGCAAAGATGTCTCGCATAACTCACACGGTGCTAACTAGATGGCGTTAACCTTGATAAGACTTGAAACAAGACTTATGACGGCATGTCGTTTTCATATTAATCTTGTTGCAAGATTTTTACGTTTATAAGAAAAATACTGTAATTCCAGTATTTTTGAACAATCTATCTGCGTAACAGGGCTATGGCTTATAATGTAATATTAAGATCACTGCACACTATATAAAGTGTACAGTGTATGGTCGTTCACGGTTTATACATAGGCACAAAGCTACTTCTTCAATTTCTGTAATAATTACCAAAATAATACATACATACATATGATCACGCCTTTATCCCCGAAGGGTTAAGCAGAAGTGAACTAACACCCACATATCACCAATCATTAAATTCGGACCCACGTAATAGGGGGTGAGCCTATTGCCGTTTTCCAGCCACTATTGTTGACTCAAGCCATACATCTGAGGCAGAGTCCGGGCTGTGTATATATGTCTGATGTTAAACAGCCCTATCCCTCAATCGCCTTGTACGACACCGCATGGGAAGAGATGGGGTGGTCCAAATTCTACTATACCGGGAACAAGGCGAATAATAAATACTGAAAATATTAAAGAACAACTATTGCGTGGGACCGAATTTAATGATTGATGAAATGTGTGTGTTAATTCACCTCTATCTAACCCTCCTGGGATAAAGTCGTGATTATATGAATCAAAGAATCAATTTCAATTATGCAGTTTAGGCTTATAAAGAGCACATATGAACGTCAAAATTTTACAATTAGATATGTCAAGAAATAATTTAAATAAATTATTATATATATATATATATATAGTTATATATATATATATAATATAGTTCAACTGAGAAGATACCAGCAAGAACTCAGTGAATTATATTAGAACTAGATTATTTTTCTTTTTTAAATTTGCTTTAGTTTACAATTTATTTTGTGCGAGCAAGCAAGAGACTTATGTTGACTACGCATTTACATCATTAAGATACTCATCAACTTTATAGTAACCTTTATTAAAGTTTTTTTCACTTCTATTTTAAATTTATTTATTGGCATATTAATCAAATTCTGAGGAATTTTATTAAATATTTTTATACAGCTGCCTACAAATGAATCACCAACAATCACAATGTATGTGTGTATATGTGTCAAATATCATTTATCGGCAAATGATACTCTTACTAAAGTCAAAAGACTCTTTAAGACCTATTAAATAGTTTGTTATCATTAACTATGCCTTATAAAATAAGATATTGCCTAACTAAATGGCAACTATGACCTTACATTATTTTTAATTCCCAAAGTAAGTCAAAATGTATACAATCAATCTCAGTCCCAAATTATAACTTTTTAGATTCCTCATCAAATTACTTTTATTATAAACTATACATGTGTAGACGCAACGTAGACCGAGATAAATGCAAAATTCTCTTGCACTCCATACATTTACACTACTCACGACTAGCGTGTGACGTCACTCGCAAGTACGATTTTGTATGAAGCGTTTTCATTGCGAATTTTCAAAATCAAATATATCTTTGAAACCATTTGTCGTAAAAATATTTCAATTTAGCAATTCTTTATCTATACTAATAATAATATTATAAAGAGGAAAGATTTGTATTTTTGTATGTAACGAATAAACTCAAAAAGTACTGGACCGATTTTAAAAATTCTTTTTTTATTAGAAAGCTACATTCTTCGTGAGTAACATAGGCTACTTTTTATCTCGTTATTCCCATAGGATCAGGATTTACGCGGGTGAAACCGCGGCGCGGTGCTAGTATTAAAATAAAGTGGTAATTTTTTGCAATAAAAAAATTGTTAAATAGCCAATTTAAATTGATTTTCGTTAACAAAATGTATGAGAAATGTTCTTGAAGATTTATTTATCTTTGCCTCACTACTTTGTTTCTGCTGCCTCACTGCTTCGTCTTAAAATACACCCTGTATACAAAGATATTAGTTGGTTTGTGTATGCTAAAGAAACTCAAAACTTTCGCATCAATTGCGCTCACATTTTGACACGATTTGAACCAGCATCAGAGATGGTTCAGAACTAGTTGTGATCACAAATGTATATGTAACCGCAACCGAATGAAGAGTTCCGAACTTTGAACTTTGATCGTTCTGGTTTTTTTTATACAATTAACATGGCAGATAAACACACAGTCCATATCATGGAAAGTGGTTACCGTAGCGTATGAACCCTATTTGTGCCCTCTTGAAGCACCCCAATTTATTTTCTATGTGCCACACTCTAGCGGTGCCCTTGAAGGCCTAAATTTTTATGCTCCCCTCAGTCGGCGCGGTGTAAAATCAATACTCGGAGCAGGCGTGTATTGATCGACCCATACTTGTATACACACAGGCACGCTCACGCTTGTCAGGACCCCAAATAATTTATTCCTGTCTATGCCCTAGCATTTTAACCTATCTTCTCTCCGATATATTTATAAAAATATTATCAAAGTGTTTATTCGCGCATATATTCCGAACAACTGGACCTAATTAGATAAGTAGTTTTTTATTGTATTCGTACAGTCCTGGGTCCTTTAAGTGGGGCGTGAAAAAGCATATGGTGAGGCCGTCAAGCGGAGTGTCACCATTGTAACAAGGTATATGTAAATAATGGTGACCTTCTTTTCAAAGACTTTGCTTTCAGCATACCATTAGGCAAGGCGAAGTCTAATTGATTGTCCTATGTAAAAAATTAAAGCACATTTTTTTATACTACTAAATGCTTTAATCAATTAATAACACTTTTTTTTTACGTGCGCAAAATCCCCACGGATACCTTCCCACCGGAGCAGGTGGGAGAGGTTATGTCGGACTCGAACCAACTAAAACGCACGCCGCCTGTGGGTCGTTTTGGTTGCCGAAGGTGAGGTTGACAGGCATATCCCTCGCACCCCGGCCGACCCAGGGCCATCTCTCACGATCTGACCCTCTCCTCGGGTGTGTGGGGACTACAGAGTCCCCAACTCGTTCCCGGAAAACGGGGAGGCGCGCCAGGCGCGCCGCCGCCGCGGCCTGCTTCTGCCAGGGTGACAGGCGGCTCCACCTGTCACCCCCAAGCCGGCGCTCATGGGGGGCGGATGTCGTTCATCGACCTCAATCGCCCGAGTTGCCTTCGTACGCGGGCAGCTTGGCATGCGATCCTTCGTCACTCCCGCTGCCGCTCCCGCCCCGCCTCCTCCCTTACGAGCATTACTTGCTCGCAGAAGGAGGCCAATTAATAACACTAGTAATAAAGTTATCGGGAAAATTTATCATGTTGTATTGTTTGGTACGCCATTGAACGCCGAAATATCGGAAACTCATAACAATACAACATGGTAAATATTCCGATAACTTTAATACTAATGTAAGTGACCATGATAGTTTGAATACCGATAAAAAATAATAAAAATGTGGTAAAAAATGGCGGGCTATGACTTCGATTGACAATTCCCACAACTTTTTTTTTTTTTTTTACGTGCGCAAAATCCCCACGGATACCTCCCCACCGGAGCCGGTGGAGGAGGTTATGTCGGACTCGAACCGACTAAAACGCACGCCGCCTGTGGGTCGTTTTGATTGCCGAAGGTGAGGTTGACAGGCATATCCCTCGCACCCCGGCCGACCCAGGGCCATCTCTCACGATCTGGCCCTCTTCTCGGGTGTGGGGACTACAGAGTCCCCAACTCGACCCCGGAAACGATCCTCGGCCTGCTTCTGCCAGGGTGACAGGCGGCTTCACCTGACAATTCCCACAACTAGGGTGATTAGTGCGATAACTCAATACGGCGGCAGGCGGCTTAGTTATGGCTGAGTAACCGAGAAGATATGTGTGTGCTTAAGCCCGCCTGAATTATAATGTGACTAGCCAAATATATTTAATCAATCAATTAATTAGCATATCGCAGACCATTGTTGAACATAGGCCTCTCCTAATGTGTTTTCACGCTGACCAAATATTTTTAATTAGATTTTATATTTTATTACAAAACTGTTTGGTATTTAAAAGATACCTAAAAGCTACAGAATATTGCATAACACACATATATAAAAATAACGTGTTATTATACAGTTCGTGTCATATAAAGAGCATATAGAAGGTAAAGGTTGCCTGGAAGAGATTGTTGTTTGCAATAACGCCACCCGTTGTACATTATTTTGTAACAAAATCTATGTACATTTGTGTGTTTTGGTGTACAATAAAGAACATATATTATTATTATTTTTATTATTTTGTTTTTTATTATTACTAAAAAAGATAATTGAATATTGGAAATGTCATTAGCATGTGTTGGAACGTTTCTTGTCGAGAGCTCTGCCGCGCCTCCCGTGGCCGCGAGTTGAAACTCAAACTAAAGCAAAGCGCGCCAACCGCCGAAAGACACGCATGGTGAGATTCTGTACTTCAAGAGCAAAAAAACGAAATCCTTATATAATCACTTTGTTGTCCGTCTATCTGTCAAGACTTTACTCTGGGATGTATATACATACATACATACAATCACGCCTTAATCACCGGAGGGTTAGGCAGAGGTGAATTAACACCCACATTTCACCAATCATTGTATTCGGTGCCACGTAATAGGGGGTGAGCCTAGTGCCGTCTTCCGAGCACTATTGTTGACTTGAGTCTTGGCCGTATATATCTGTCTGATGTCCAACAACCCTATCCCTTAATCACCTTGTGCGTAGGAATAGATGGGGTAGCCCAAATTCTCTCTACCGGGAACCACGCGGCTCTCTGGGATGTATTAAGTTGAAATTCATATAACATTTTCAAGCCTACAAAAAACATGCGATAGCATAAATTTATCCTTTAATCCAATTTGTACAAAACCCTCAAGTCGCGAGCCCGTTTCGCACTTGACCGGTGTTATTTTTCTAGTTTAATACATTTTAATTTCACTCTTTAATGCGAATAAAAAGACTAAAACAATTGCAGTTAATAATAAAAATGTTTAAAAAAATATAAGACCAACAAGAATAGTATGTCCTCAAATTTTAGGCTCATATTCTAGAATAACACTCAGTCTGATCTGATTTTTAAACTGATCATTCGCTGTTATCAGATTCATATAACATTAAAGAGGATGTTTGTTTGTTTGTCTTCTTTCGTACTGCATCCTACACGTGGTATAAAGCAATGCCGGTCGCTACTTTCTCTACCGTGACATGGAAGTGTATTGATTTTATGAGGGAGACGGATGCTAATGTTTTAGCCGTTGGAAAGAGACAAATACATTTTACCAACAACAGCATCAAGCGAAAGTAGTTTGAGTTTACTCTCAGTTAGAAGTAACTCTCTATTCCAGAAATGTCTTGAGAACATTTCTGTTTCATTCTTTTTATCAAACATTTGTTAAAAGAAAAATAGTTACTTAGTTCTAATTCATTAAATTTTTGTCACACTAGTAATAAATGTTATAACTATTGTAACGTGTTAATCAAATATAAACTTTACGGTCAGTGCAGAAACATTAAAATTAACCGAGAGGCACTTAAAGTACGTCTTGTGGCGATAACTGACGTCGGTCGTGTCGTGAGGATCCAAGTGGACACTGTTTGAAATATATGAAATAGAGTCAACTTCAGTCTCGGCTTTCCATCGGCTAGAATTATTCTATATGCAAGTCCTATACAACATGCATATATCTTTTTAAACTACTTAGGTGGCAGACAAGCACACGGCCCACCTGATAGAAAGTGGTTACCGTGACCTATGAACGTTTGCAACACCAAAGGAGTCACACTGCTGCTGCCGACCCTGTAAGAGCAGAGTTTCTTATTTACAAGAAACTGCGGCAAGTACTTGCCAGTGGACACTGCATTATAAAGGAAAATGTGAAAAAAATGATAGTTTGAATTTAACTGCTGAGAGCCATATATCGTTAGCGTGTGAACTAAAGTTAATATTTTGGTAAATAAAATAGGAAATCACGTTTTATTGCGTTATTTTTGTTAAAGAAATATATTTATATTTATTTATATATGTATATTAGTAAACCAGTTAGTTTGTCTTGTTATATAGATTGACTAGTGTGGTTTTAAATGGTCCATCTATGCATTGAATTTAATAAATGAACAAAAAATATATTTCATTGTTTTTGTTATATATAGCTATACCTATTAATGATAATACTTAAGTTAACTATAGTTCGAGTCTACTATAGTGCCCGGAATACGACAAAAAGCTCACCCCGTAATATGTGAGATTGAATACAATTAATGGTGGCATGTAGGTGTAAATTACCCTTCGTAGATAAAGGCGTGATTATATGGATTTATGTATAGTGCCACAAATTTATGTATAGTGTGTCAAATGTCCATGTTGCGCCTATACCAGTGCATGTTGGAGACTGTTGGCGAGTACGTCTACTTGGGTCAACTGATCCAGGTAGGAAATTCCAGCTTCGAGGACGAGGTACATCGACGAATCCGACTCGGCTGGGCAGCGTTCGGGAGGCTACGAGATGTCTTCTCGTCCGACACACCTCAGTGCCTGAAGACGAAAGTCTTTAACCAATGTGTGTTACCAGTGATGACTTACGGATCTGAAACGTGGTCCCTCACTATAGGTCTCCTGAAAAAGCTCAAAGTCGCTCAACGAGCTATGGAGAGGGCTATGCTCGGTATTTTCTTACGTGATTGCGTCAGAAATAATGATATCCGTAGGAGAACAAAAGTAACCGACGTAGCCCAGCGGATTAGCTCGTTGAAGTGGCAATGGGCGGGACACATAGCGCGCAGAACAGATGGCCGATGGAGCAAGAAAGTTCTTGAATGGCGACCGCGTACGGGCAAACGTAGCGTAGGACGCCCAACGGCCATGTGGAAGGACGACCTCATGAACTGGATGCGGGCTGCTTTAAATCGGTCATTCTGGAAGTCAGTGGGAGAGGCCTATGTTCAGCAGTGGACTATATGTGACTGACATGATGATAATGATGATGATGATGTATAGTGCTGAACAGTTTGTTTAAACGCTGTTCTCTGGGACTACAAAAGATTTAAAAAAAACGTTTTGTACTTGATAGACAGATCTTCGGTGAGAGTATAGGCTATTTATCAAAAGATAGGACTCTAATGAAAGAAGCAATAAGATTAAGTCAACTAAGTAAGTATAGGCAAACGATGCGACGACGTGACGTGACAGACTCATAGGTACTATGCATTTATAAGGAGGTAGGACACGGCGGTATTTCCGCCCAATTGAGCAGTCCGACTAGGGAAGTACCTCCGCCCTACAGAATACCGCGGCTATAATAACTTCGTGTTATGTTCCCAGCGGTGAGTAGGGTAGCCAGAGCTCACTGGAGAATTTGTGTTGTCAGAGGGAAGACTACAGGCTTGTCCTGCTTTGTCTTGCACACTGACGGCACAGAAACTCTGTATTTACAGGGTTGGCAGCGCGACTGTGACTCCCCGAAGGGATAGGCAGAGGTGCTAGCACCCACATTTCGCCAACAAATTAAATACCGGTGTTAAAAATAAAAACAGCCTCAGGTGCTTGGCTTGGGTCAAAAATAGTGTCCGGAAGACGACAATACGTGGGACCGAATTTAATGATTGGTGAAATGTAGGTGTTAATTCACCTCTGCCTAACTCTCCGGAGATAAATGCATGATTATATGTATGTATGTAATAAGTAATATTGTGTGCATTTCACTGGAACAATCTATTTAAACTACTTAACTTACCTTTTCTCTCACTTCTGTGATCACAAGTAATCACAACACTATCTGTTCTTTTATAAGAAAGTATCTGTTTTCTTCTCGTTTCATAAAGAGAATGGGCACTTCACTAACTAAATTAACGTCCAACAACTATATTCTGCAGCAGCACCTGCATTCATTAATGGTCTTATTTTATGTGATTCTATTGATTACCACACTATCTGAGAAAAATATTATAACTGACATATTTGTTACTATGCATACCTATAGTCTATGGTGTACGCATTTTCTAACTGACGTCTATCTATATTTTTAATTTCTATCGTAGTCATTATTCAAAAAGTTTCATATTCATAGTGTCATATTTAAGCCACAAACTGTTAATTTTTTTATACAACTCATGTGGCAGACAAGCACACGGCCCACCTATTGGAAAGTGGTTACCGTGACGTATGAACGTATGTAACTCTAAGGGAATCACACCCATGCTGCTGACCCTGTAAAAACACAAAATTTCTGTGCCGTCATTGCAGAACGAAAAATCAGGACAAGCCTTTGGTCTTCCAACTGACAGCCCAAAAACTCTGCAATTTTAATATATTATTTACATTCAAAATGAAAATTACGATTTTAATTATAGAATACCATATGCACTATGCGGTATGAAAAAAACTTCATCCCACGCACACTCAAGCTGTGGAATGAACTCCCTGCTGCGCTTACAATATGGGGTTCTTCAACGTCGGAAAGTTTCTTCAAGGTCGGCAGCGCGAGTGTAATACCCTGGTATTGCACACGTCCATAGGCCACGGTAACCACTTCCCATCAGGTGGGTCGTGTGCTTGTCTGCTACCTAAGTGGTATAAAAAAAGAGATATTTGAAACTTCAATCTCTTATTTTATAATGCGAGGGTGCCACCACAGCATGCCACTGTCGGGTCCCACACGCAATATACGGTATCGTAAGAGGATACAAGGCGCAATGACGTCACCACATTTAATAGACAACGCCCTCATCTGGTGACATACATCACATTTTAGATGAGATCATCATCATCATCATTCTAGTGGAGGAAGGACATGACGGTATCTCCCGTCCAAAATTGAGCAGTCCGTCTGGGTAAGTACCTCCGCCCTACAGAATACCCCGGTTATAATAACCTTGTGTTGTGTTCCCGGCGGTGAGTAGGGTAGCCAGAGCTCACTGGAGAGGTTCTGTGCTGTCAGTAGGAAGACCAAAGGCTTAAATTGACCCCACTGACTGGTGGGGGCGTGAAATGTTGGCGTGGTGGTCAGGGAGACCCGGTGAAACGGTTATCCGCTGGCCGCCCGCAGGCTGTACGGTTCCCGAACCTGGGGATTACTTAATCTCCGCCCCAGGAGGCTGAACCAGCAGCCTGTGTAAAGTTCCCAGTGCTGTAGCCATGCCGGAGGAGGAGACCGGAGTGGACCTGGCTTCAGTATCTGGGAGGGGACCGGGGGCCCTTCCGCCCATCGCGCCAGCCAGTCACACAACCCCAACTTGTCTGTGGGGTAGGACGCCTTGCTTTGTCTTCTACACTGGAGGCACAGAATCTCTTTTTACCTTCTCCCCCCCCCTCCCCCCATCTCAAATTATGAAAACCAGAAAAGGCAAGAGAACCGTTACCACAGCGGCACCATCATCCACAGTGAATGTGGATATCTGCAACATCAGGGGCCTACACTCCAACCTTAACGCGGTCCATCTCCACTTAGAGACCGCGCAGCCTACCTTGCTTTTTCTGACGGAGACGCAAATATCATGCCCGGCCGATACAGCCTACCTAATGTACCCCGGGTACAAACTCGAGCATAGCTTTATGAGTCGCGCCGGGGTATGCTTGTACGTCCGGGATGATATTTGCTGCCGCCGTCTCCATGGTCTTGAGGATAGGGACCTGTCAACTTTATGGGTACGCATAGATCACGGTGGCCACACCCGTATCTATGCGTGCCTTTACAGGTCCCATAGCGGTGACCTGGGCACGGCTCAATTGTTTCAGCATCTGCAGCGGTCGGCGGACAGCGTAATTGAGCAGTACCCCACTGCGGAATTAGTATTCTTGGGGGACTTCAACGCCCACCACGTGGAGTGGCTGGGGTCTCCTAGGACTGATTTTGCGGGAAGGGCTGCTCACGACTTCGCTCTAACTTATGGGCTCTCTCAACTGGTGCATTCTATCACTAGAACACCAGAAATTGAGACCCACAGAAGCTCTATACTGGACCTTCTGCTGACTACGCGCCCGGATGAATACTCCATAAGGGTGGAAGCACCTCTCGGTAATTCGGACCACAGCCTCGTCCGGGCGCAAGTGACACTCGCGCGGCCTGAACCACCGCGGCCACCTCAGTGGCGGCATGTGTGGCACTACAAGTCGGCAGACTGGGATGGACTGCGAGAATTCTTCGCGTCGTACCCGTGGAGGCAGCTTTGCTTCTCTTCTGATGATCCAAGCTCCTGTGCAACAGCAGTCGCTGACGCGATTCTAGTGGGTATGGAATGTTACATCCCCAACCGCTGGGTCGCGACAGGAGCGAGCAAACGCCCGTGGTTTAATAGGCCTTGCAGGGAAGCTAGAGACCGCAAGCAATCTGCATACAGGGCTTGGACCACGGCTCTTGCCAATAAGGATCCGAACATCGCTGAAGTGAAGCGGAAGTTGAATGCTGCCTCAAGGTCCAGTAAAAAGGCAACGTCTAGTGCGAAGTTTGAGTTCATCGGCAGAATTGGCGAGCGGCTTGCGCGCTACCCATCTGGCAGTCGTGCATTTTGGTCGCTTGCTAAAGCTGCTGAGGGAAACTTCTGCCAGTCTTGCCTTCCGCCGCTGCAAAAATCCGACGGTAGTCTGGCCCATGGCGCTAAGGAGAAGGCCAATCGGAAACCAGACCGTCGCTCTACCGGTGACCTTCTTGTGTATCTCACAAACCGGTGGGCGCAAGCCATCGAGAGTCGCGGTGAGGCACTAGCGGTCAGCCTCGATGTAGCGAAGGCCTTCGATCGGGTCTGGCACAAAGGTCTTCTTACGAAGTTGCCATATTATGGACTCCCCGAGGGATTGTGCGAATGGATCTCCAGCTTTTTGTCCAACAGAAGCATCCAAGCCGTCGTCGACGGCAGCTGCTCGGACCGCATGAACATAAACGCTGGTGTCCCACAAGGCTCCGTGTTGTCTCCGACGCTGTTTCTGCTGCATATCAATGACATGCTGTCTGATGGCTCCATTCATTGTTATGCGGACGACAGTACCGGGGACACGTATTACACGGGCCGTGCAAATATCCCTCAGTCCGAGGTGGAGAAGAGTCGCGAACAACTTGTGTCTGAAATCGAGACTACTCTCTCTGGAGTGTCCGATTGGGGTCGACTAAACCTGGTCCAATTCAACCCCACTAAGACACAAGTATGTGTATTCACCGCTAAGAAAACCCCATTCATTGTAGCGCCGCAATTCCTGGGCACACCGCTTACCATCTCCCCGAGTATCGGGATCCTTGGTGTCGATATCTCCAGTGACGTCCAATACCGAAGTCATTTGCAGGACAAGGTTAAGTTGGCATCAAGAAAGCTCGGAGTGCTCAACAGGGCAAAGCGGTATTTCACTGCGGGGCAGCAACTCCTTCTTTATAAAGCACAGGTCCGGCCTCACATGGAGTACTGCTGTCACCTTTTTGCTGGAGCGCCTGCATACCAGCTTGACCCCTTCGACTCGTTGCAAAGACGGGCATTGAGGCTGGTTGACAATCCCATACTCACAGGTAGAGTGGAACCTCTTAGCCTTAGGAGGGATTTTGCCTCACTGTGTGTGTTCTACCGCCTATACAATGGTTTGTGCTCAGATGAATTGTTTGACATGATGCCCGTAGCTACATTCTATCATCGCACCTCTCGCCATAGGCAGGGAATTCATCCCCACACATTGCGACCTGAGACGGTACGCACTGTGCGGTATGAAAGAAACTTCATCCCACGCACACTCAAGCTGTGGAATGACCTCCCTGCTGCGGTTTTCCCAAGCGCCTACAATATGGGGTTCTTCAAGAGGGGCATCAGAAGGTTTCTTCATGGTCGGCAGCGCGAGTGTGACACCCCTGGTGTTGCATACGTCCATAGGCCACGGTAACCGCTTCCCATCAGGTGGGCCGTGTGCTTGTCTGCCAACTAAGTGGTATAAAAAATAAAAAAAAAATAAAAAAATCCTCACATTGACTGTACAAATGAAGAAAAACAACCAGACTGCTGTCTGAAATATCGAACCATGTTTAATAGCAGGCGATACCGATTTGCCAATAATAAACCAAAAGCAAATTAATGAGGACCACTTTTTTTTTTACGTGCGCAAAATCCTCACGCCTACGACTTCCCCCCCCCCCCCCATCGGAGCCGGTGGAAGAGGTTATGTCGGACTTGAACCGATCAAAACGCACGCCGCCTGTGGGTCGTTTTTGGTTGTCGAAGGTGAGATTGACAGGCATTTCCCTCGCACTCCGGCCGACCCAGGGCCATCTCTTATGATCTGGCCCTCTCCTCGGACTACAGAGTCCCCAACTCACCGCTACTTGTACCACTTGCTATCAAACTTTTTCAATCTTTTAGACAGCAGTTGGGTTTTTTTATTATTGAATAATTTATTTTATTTTTAACTTTTTATTTATTATATGACAAATTACGTGGACCTATACAAATACGGACGGACTATCACAGAACATCGACTGGAGCCAAAAACTCGGAATTGTCGGCGATTACGTTTGTAGTAGTAATGGTGAGGATGGAACCGATGTCCAGAGTAGATTGGTGAAGTGGCAATAAAGGCTAGAGAATATTGGCCTGAAAATTAGCAGAACCAAAACAGAATACATGTTCTGCGATTTCGGCGGTCTCTCTAGTCCCACAGTCATAGCGCTTGATGGTGCACCAATCTGCTCCGATTTTAGGTACCTCGGTTCACTACTGCAAAGCTATGGAGAATTAGATCAAGCCGTAAAGCACCGGATTAACGTTGGTTGGATGAAATGGCATCACATGTTACATTTTACAATTCTCTTACAAGATATAGTACACAGACGTGCCTCGATAATGACGGCTCGAGTCCCATTCACTCTATCAAAGTAAAGTAACATTCAAAATATTCTAAGAGATGATAGTAAAGTCTTCTGCACTGACGGCTTACAGGGTTGACAGCACGTGTACGACTCCCCTGGTGTTGCACACGTACATAGGCCACGGCACCCACTTTACATCAGGTGGGCCTGTGCTTATCCGCCACCTAAGTTCTATAGAAAAAGCCCCTGTTTATTAATATAGGATAGGTACAGGTAACGCTACCCGTGACCAGAGGGCTGGTTTATTCCTTGCGCAAAGGATTGGTACTGGCCTTCAACGTGGCAATGCCACCAGCCTCCTGGCCGCCCTCCCGGCTGACATCGATGGGGAGGAATTCTGTGATGCCTGAACCTGTAGGATTGTATAGGTATTTTCTGTATTGTTTCTATATTTTAATTTAGATAAATCCCATGTACATTATGTTAGCAATAAATTTGTGGAGGACCGTGGGATTTATTCCTTGATCTCCAGAGACGATTCTATATATGAAAATTATTTAATAGTGCTTGGAGATCAATATTTCACAGTTTTTACATTTTACGACAATCTATTTATAGGATATAAGAACTTGAAATATTTTATAGATATTTAAACTATCATGGTCACTCGCATCAGTAGTAAAATCTTTTTCACTGTTCAACGCCAATACTTCAGCTCCTCCGTGATCATGGTGCTTGCAATAGCGCCGAAATATCGGAAACTCGCAACAATGCAACATGGTAAATATCCCGATTTTTTACTATTTTTATATAGGACACGTCAATTAGACGTTGACTCGCCTGATGGTAAGCTGAAGGCAAGGTCTAAGAAAAAAGGATCCCCATTACATACATACAACATGTTACAATGGTGACACTCAGCTTGACTTGGCCTCATCAAATGCTTTTTCACGCCCCGCTTAAAGGACCCGGGACTGTAGGAACGAAACACGTGAGCTGGTAAGCTTATTTGTTATTTTGCCCATTTTTTCCACCGCTGTAACCTCCCTAGTGTCTATCTCTCCACTGCCATAGCCACACCACCAAACAAATATCATGTAATTTAATTAAGTTCATAGTGAAATAGGTTAATGACAAGTATGAAAAAAAGAATTAAGTATCCAACCTCAAAACCTACGCGAGTTCAAATAAACTAATAAGCAATCTATCCTCAAACCTAACCTTGACTTACATTTAGTTTATTAAACAGAACTAATTATAAAATGCTCGTACAGTTTCTGTGAGTAATAGTAACGCCTATACGAATGCACAGCGGAAACACAGAATCTCCTTAATTTAAAATCGGTTAAAAAGATAAAGGTAGACAACTTACACTAACACAATATTTTAGAAATAGCATAGAGGACACAAGATCAAAGCAATTTAATAACAAACACAAAAATGTAAACGTGTTTTGTCTTTATTGTATAACTTACAAAGTATTACAAGATTCACTTCAAGTGACAACGCTAGCATTATACACAAATTGGATAAATAACAACAATAGGTAAATATTAGCAAAGGCAGTCGTGTGGTCAACTGCTCAGGTCTATGTTCGCAGATGCTCTCGCCAGCTGATACTTACATATCCCGGACGAGCGTCCTGTAAACCTAAAACATAGCACTTTATTCCTAAGTTTGACGATATCTTGCGTTCACTCTCGGCTTGTAACATAAAGGCACTGAACGAAACGTAGGGAGCCGGAGTCAACGCTCGCGCATGCGTGCGACTTGTATAGTTAGTCCCCCTAATAATGAACGCTATGCAGCTGTTCCACGCGTTTTGCGAACCCCTCGAAAATATTATATTTAAGTACAAATCAATGGTTGCGCGACTCGATCGTTCACAATGGTTATCACAGAGTACCAGTAGAAATTAACCGGTTGGTCTAATTTGAATGAATTTATTACAATTAGTAAGTATGTGCACGGTTAAATCCGCTCCTTTTGACAGCTGTTTCAACAATGAGACACGCTTCGTCGAGGTATGACGAGTATCCTAACAATGAATAATAAACACTGATGTTCCGTCAATTGAGCGTGAATGTCAATATTATTACGAGGTGAATATCAACATCATGAGAGCACCAATTGCAGTCGTATGCAAAGCGGAAACTATGCAACTCGTGGTCCACATTCCTAATTCTCCAATAAAAATTTACCTTGACTTTCACGAGAGTCACTGCCGTTTGTCTCCCTTTTCTCGTGTGGATAGCACCCCCACCGGCCACCGGCTACTGGGTGTTGAACCAGGACTCGAACCGACTAAAACTTCATCTTCTACCTCCTGCCACCCATCCCTGCTTCAGATGAGATGACAGGTGACTTTTCATGTCACCTTCAGGCCTGCACAGAGAACCAGACTACTCCATGTTTGCTCTGGACTGGGCCCTCTAGGTAGGCAACCGAAGGCGTTCTAAAGGACCACTCCCGCTTGACCGAAATTGCCGTAGCGTAGCCCCTGCGTGAGAGAACGCTGCCGTCTCCGTTGCCTGGAATGCACCGCATGTAGGTTTCAGACCAAACACCCTCTCTAACCAAGCCACTTTTTTTACCACTAAGGTGGTAAATTAGGTATGAACGGTTTGTATTTATCCGTGTGGTGATGGAGAAAGGATACAAGTATCACCACTCCATCCTATCCGACGGGTGTCATAAGAGGCGACTAACGGAAGCCGCTGTTGCCCGTGCGATCGAGGTCGCCGCTGCGGCCGGAGCCGCTGGCGCAGCCGACGCCGTCGGGACGGCCGGCGCTGCCGCTGTTGCCCGTGCGGTCGAGGTCGCCGCTGCGGCCGGAGCCTCTGGCGCCGTCGGAGTCGCCGCAACCGGAGCCGCCGAAGTCGCCGGCCCGAACAGCTCGGCCGGAGTCGCTGGTGCTGCGGCCGGCTCGGCCTGCGGACCCATTGGCGCTCTGCATGGCGGCAATAGCTGCCATGGAGAAGCGCCAGGAGAAGGCGCTGGCGGAGCAGCGGGCGTGGCGGGTGGCGCAGGAGGAGCGCACCCGGAGCTGGCTGGAGTCCATGTGGACTCCAGCCGCCGACCGCCCCTGGCGGCTCCGGCCGGGTATGCCAAGGCGGTTAAGAGGGGCCCCACCTGCCCGGTAGTGGCGGGGTCCCCGCAGTGGTTGGCCAGCAGCCCGTCCGCTGCGTCTGCCGCTCCTGCCGCTCTGACCGCTCGGGCTGCTCTCGCTGCGGGGGCTGGGAGCCTCCCCCAGGATGCGCAGGCTGCCCGGGCCAAGGGCAGGGGAAAGGGGAAGGGCAAGGGGAAGAAGTCCCCGGCCCTAGCCCCGGCCCCAGCCCTGGCCCAGACTCCGGCGGGGACTGCCACCACGAGCTCCTCGCCGGAGGGTGGCTGGGAGGTTGCCGGAGCCTCTAAGAAACGGCGCAAGGCGCACCGGAAGGCAGCCAAAAAGGCCAGGAAGGCTGAGGCTGCTGCGGGGGGAGTGCCGGGGAGACTGCGCGTCCCTCGCTCAACCGCCGTCGTCCTAACCATGATGGCGGAGGCGGCGGAGAGGGGCGTGCAGTACGCCCAGATTGTCACGCAGGCAAGAGCCTGCGTTGACATGAGGGCTCTCAATATGCCGGGCCCCATCCGGGTAAAACCCACTGGGACGGGTGCTCTTCTACTCGAGATCCCAGGCGCTGCAAGCGGTCCCCAGGCCGATGCCCTAGCGGCTAAGCTCAGGGAGACGCTTAACGCAGCTGACGTCCGGGTGTCCAGGCCCAACAAGTGCGCAGAACTGCGCATTTCGGACCTGGACGACTCCATCACGGCGGAGCAAATCCGCCTCACCGTGGCGGAGGCCGGGGGCTGCCCCCTAGATGCGGTTAAGGTCGTAGCAATCCGCTTCGGCCGCCGCGGACTGAGGGCGGCAGTTGTCGGCTGCCCCATCGCAGCAGCCAAAAAGGCTGCCGACCGGGGGTTCCTCGCCGTTGGAAGCGTGGTGCGGGTGCAAGTTCGTCAATTCAATCCCACTACGGTTTCCGAACCACCCGAGGAGAAGAAGCACTCGCTTGTTGTATCGGTCCCGCGTGAAGAGTCCCTTATTTGTTGATGACGATAGAATGCACCTTCTAACTCGTCACGCTCTTTTAGATAGATTAGTCCAATCGTTTTATAATCGTTGGAGAACCGATTGTTTGCACACGCTGCAGTCGCGTCAAAAATGGAATACTCCATCTAACCCAATTACTGTAGGTACGGTGGTAGTCCTTATGACTGGGAGTGCGCCTCCTTTACATTGGCCTCTAGGAGTAGTAGAGAAAGTTTTTCCCGATTCCCGCGGGATAACTCGTGTTGTACGGGTTAAAACCGCAACCGGATCGTATCTGCGCCCGGTTGTTCGCCTCTGCCCTCTGCCTAGCCAGCAGTAGGCACGAGTTCAAATCTAGGTTTATATTTTAGTTGTTATTTCCCAAACCTAGATTTAGATTAGACTTTAGATTTGTTCCGCATTTTTCGCAAGTGGCTCGACCGACCAGGTGTTTTAGGTGCCTGTCGGTCGGCCACGTGGGGGTGCAGTGCATGGCGGCGGTGACGGTCGGGGACCGCTGCTTCCGCTGTTGCCAACCCGGCCATACGGCTGGTGGTTGCGAAGCTCCGCTGCACTGTTTCAGGTGTGCAGCGGGGGGCAAACCGGCCGACCACAGGGTTGGCAGCAAGGCCTGCACCGGGGGGGAGCCGAAGCCGCAAGGCGGGAGCTCCACCCAAAGTTCGCGGCGGGATGCGGAGATGGTTCCATAATGGATCCCCAGCTCCGCATCCTGCAGGCGAACGTGGGCCACGGTGCCGATGCTCAGGGTCTTCTGCTCCAGAGCATGGCACAGTGGTCCGTACACGTCGCCGCTGTCGCCAATCCGTACACTCACCGGCCCCTTGGGCCTGCCTGGGTGGTCGACCTGGACGGGTCGGCGGCACTGGTGTACAACGCCGCTATGGGTGCCCCCCCCCCCTGTTGTGGCAAGGGAGCATGGCATCGTAGCGGCGCGTGTTGGGGAGATTGCGGTCGTGGCTGTCTACTTCACGCCGAGCCTACACCGACGCACAGGGGAGTACCGGCGGTCACTGGAGCGACTGACCGACGTCGTCAACGCCTGTCACCCTCATCCGGTTCTTGTGCTCGGGGACTTCAACGCCTGGTCAGTGACCTGGGGGTCCCGGCACACGAACCCACGAGGTAGGGCTCTGGAGGGCTGGGCCGCTAACCACGGTCTAGTTCTCCAGAATCGCGGGGCCGAAGCCACGTTCGTGGCCGCGGAGCGCAGTTCGATGTGCGGGACTGGCGTGTTGTTTTGGGGGTGGAGACACTGGCGGATCACCGATACGTTCGGTTTGATGTCTCCCCCCCCGCGGGTCATGCGCCGGTCATACCGGCCCCACGCGAGCCACGCTGGGTGCTTGGGAGACTGAATCGGGAGGTCCTCCTGGAGGCCGCCATCGTATAGGCCTGGGCCATTGCGCCGGACAGGCCTGTCGATATCGACGATGAGGCGGTGTGGTTCCGGGAGGCCATGACTCGTGTCTGCGATGCGGGTATGCCTAGGGCTCCACCCTATAGTCCGAGGCGTCGGGTCTACTGGTGGTCTGCGGAGATCGCGAGGCTACGGCAAGCCTGCGTGATCGCGCATCGCCGGTGGACCAGACTCCATAGGAGGCGTAGCCGAACCGCAGATACGGAGCCCCGAGTGACGGAGCTACATGTGGGATACAGGGAGGCCAGAGATGCCCTCCGAGCGGAGATTAAGCGGGCGAAAGCCGCGGCTTATAAGGAGCTCATGGAGACGCTGGAGCGGGACCCATGGGGGCGGCCTTACCTTATGGTAAGAGGAAAGCTGCGCCCCCGGGCCCCGCCGATGACCCAGGTTCTCCAGCCAGCTCTGCTCGGTGGAGTGGTCGAGTCCCTGTTCCCGGCGCGAGCGGAACACGTTCCGCCGCAGATGACTCCGCCACCTCGGTCGCCTATGGCACCCAGTGTGGTAGTTGACGACGAAGTCCCCGAGGTCACTTGGGTAGAACTGGAGCTGGCGGTGCGAAGGCTCAGAGCCAAGAAGAGCACCGCCCCGGGACCCGACGGCATTCCAGGCTGCGCGTGGGTCCTAGCTCTGGGAGAAGACGGTCTCGAACCCCGACTGAGAGGGTTCCTCAGCGCATGCTTGGAGCGGGGCCAGTTTCCGAAGATGTGGAAGACGGGGAAACTGGTCCTCATCCGAAAGGAGGGTCACCCGGCGGACGAACCGTCCGGCTACCGGCCCATTGTATTGCTTGACGAGGTGGGCAAGCTCTTTGAAAGAGTTATTGCTAAGCGCCTCGTCGAGCACCTCTCTGGTAGGGGCCCGGACCTGGCGGATGCCCAATATGGCTTCCGCCGGTGGCGGTTCACTGTGGATGCCATCATGCGCGTGAGGACTTTGGCGGAGGAGGCAGTCGCCCGGGGTGAGGTGACGTTAGCGGTGTCCTTGGACATCTCCAACGCGTTCAACACCTTGCCCTGGAGTTGCATCAGGGAGGCACTCGTGTACCACGGTGTGCCTCTCTACCTCCGCCGCATAGTCGGGTCGTACCTGACGGAGAGAGCCGTCATCTACTCAAGTGCGACCGGCGTCGGTCGGCGTGAGATGTCGTGTGGCGTTCCACAGGGATCGGTTCTTGGGCCGCTCCTGTGGAACATCGGATACGACTGGGTGCTTCGCGGTGAGCTCGCGGACGGCACCTCCGTTACGTGCTATGCGGACGACACGCTAGTGACGGCGAGCGGGGCTACATACCGCGAAGCGACCCTGAGGGCCACGACCGCGGTTGCTCAAGTCGTGGAACGGATCCGGCGGCTGGGCCTTGAGGTGGCTCTGCATAAATCCGAGGCCATGTTCTTTCATGGACCTCGGCGCACGCCACCACCTGGTTCCAGTCTCACAGTGGGAGGCACTCTCATCGGCATCAAGCCCCAGATGAAATATCTGGGGCTCGTGCTCGACGGCCGGTGGGACTTCGGGAAGCACTTCCGAAGTCTGGGCCCCAAATTGGTGGGCACAGCCAACGCTCTGGCGCGGCTACTGCCCAACCTGAGGGGCCCGGAGGACTCCTGCAGGAAACTCTACGCGGGTGTAGTGCGGTCCATGGCCCTGTACGGGTGTCCCGTGTGGGCGGACACCCTGAGTGATCGGCACATGTCCCTGCTGCAGCGTCCGCAGCAGAAGTTGGCGTGCCGCATCATAAGGGGGTACCGCACGATATCTTTCAACGCGGCGAGTCTCCTCGCTGGATCGCCACCATGGATCCTGGAAGCGAGTGGCCTTTCGGGGCTATACCGGTTCCGAAAGGCGGCGCGGGAGCGGGGTCACGATCCCGAGCTCGAAGAAATTCGGGCCGTGAGATCCCGGCTCCACAGGGAAATGGTGGCGGAATGGGAGATACGACTTGGGCGACCAGGCGCAGGGCACGCCGTAGTAACAGCGGTAAGACCCATCATGGGGGAGTGGCTAGAGAGGCCACACGGCAGCCTCTCGTACCGTCTGACGCAGATGATCACCGAGCACGGATGCTGCGGAAAGTATCTGCGTCGGATGCAGAAAGAGCCAACGTCCGAGAGCCATCACTGCGAGGCGAGTGAGGACTCAGGTCCGCACACGCTCACCGAGTGTCCGGCGTGGCAGACGCCGAGGCGGGAGCTTGTGGCGGCCCTGGGAGTGAGGGTTCTCACGCTCTCCACCTTGCTCGCGGCGATGGTTCGCTGCGCGGATGCGTGGGCGGCCGGCGCCTCCTTCTGCGAGCAAGTAATGCTCGTGAAGGAGGAGGCGGGGCGGGAGCGGCAGCGGGAGCGACGAAGGATCGCAAGACAAGCTGCCCGCGTACGAAGGCAACTCGGGCGTCGGAGGTCGATGAACGACCTCCGCCCCCCATGAGCGCCGGCCTGGGGGTGACAGGTGGAGCCGCCTCTCACCCTGGCAGAAGCAGGCCGCGGCGGTGGCGCGCGTGGCGCGCCTCCCCGTTTCCGGGAATGAGTTGGGGACTCTGTAGTCCCCACACCCGAGAAGAGGGCCAGATCGTGAGAGATGGCCCTGGGTCGGCCGGGGTGCGAGGGATATGCCTCTCAACCTCACCTTCGGCAACCAAAGCGACCCACAGGCGGCGTGCGTTTTAGTCGGTTCGAGTCCGACATAACCTCCTCCACCGGCTCCGGTGGGGAGGTATCCGTGGGGATTTTGCGCACGTAAAAAAAAAAAAAAAAGGCGACTAACGGAAAAATACGTAGACGACATCAACCCGTCTGGTGGTCTGGTCAGCGCCAGGGTGGAAACAGTAGGCTAAATTCTCCCAACATTGGGAGAGGTATTGAACTGCGATGTGTTAATTGATTGACGATTGATTTGTGTAGAAGTAAGGGTAAAAGGATTGGATAAAATGGCGCACATTGGGAGAGGCCTATGTCCAACAGTGGAGTGCGGTGGGCTATTTTTTTTTTTTTTTTTATATAGGACACGTCAGTTGGACTTCGCCTTGCCTGATGGTAAGCTGAAGGCAAAGTCCCAGAAAAGAGGGTCACCATTACTTACACACACGCTAATTGATTGATTGATTGAAGGGGAAAAAACATATGGATGAAATAACGCTATTATTAATTAAATAATACTTTGAATGTTAAAGTTTGCCTTAATAGACTTACACCTGCGACCAACCCCTTACAGGGGGAAATGACCTAGTTGAATAGATTAAAAACATTTTAGGTATTTATCTCCAAAAGTGTCTTCTCATTTTGTGCCTATTCTTGGCCTAACATGCAAAATTAGGTATCAATAACATGTGTTTTTGTAAGTCTGACACGTACTAAAAATGAGGTCAAACAAGGTAATTTTTTAACCCCCGACGCAAAAACGATGGGATGTAATTATTAACCCGCGACGCAAAGCGACGATGTATTTTAAGTTTGACATGTCTGTGTTTGTGTGTGTATGTGTGCGTGTATATATGTCTGTGACATCAAAGCTGAACGGATGATTCGATTTGGGCTTAGTTTCTTTTGTTTGAAAGGTATATTAGTCGGGAGTGTTCTTAGCTATGTTTGAGAAAAAAAGTCTGTTCAAGATGGCCGCCGCTACAAAATGGCGGTGTATATTTTTTCACGACTCTCTCAATTTGGGCATCAAATCAAAGAGCTTGACGATTAAATCAATTTAAAAAGATATATACTTGAAGCAGTTGGTTTGGTGCGCAACGATGGCAAGAGATCGGAGGGTATGTCTTTGGTGCCTTGGAAGATGGGTAGGCCTTTGGTCTGGCCGATGCTTCGCGTGACCAAAGGACTGGCCTCTTTTTCGCTCAACGGATTGGCATTGCCATCCAACGGGGCAATACCGCCAGCCTTTTGGGCACATTACCAGTCGACATCGATGGGGAGGAATTTTTCGATGTTTAATTTGATCCTTTTGTATCCTTTTTTATATTCTTGTAAATATTAGTTTATATCTTATTACATTATCTAGTTTACATGTTATTAAACATTAAATGAGGAACAAAACTATTAAATAAAAAAAGTTTTTTATATTTAAAATGATATATATATATATATATATATATAGCACTGGTCATATTATCGGAACGATACAAAGTCCCTCGGCATGGCAACACTTGAATAAAAATATGTCTAGGTTTATCAAAGTTAACGAGCTCAACTTATTTTCAACTTTTTGGAGGTAATTTTTTGTGACGGAGGTTTTTTAAATATTAAATCTAATCGCAAGAAGAATTTTGCGCGAGGGTTCAAACTTGAAATCATATGAGAACATAACCGATTAATAGAGAGATAAGTGCTATTTTAGCAGGCGCATGCGTGTCCCCCCTGCGGATCATCCGCGATAGGGCCCATCCGCCCCTAGACGCACTGCGCGCTGATGTCATCGCCCGCAATAAACTCTTGAACTTAACTCGTAATTTATAAGACCTACTGGCTATACGCACCCAGATAGAATGTATTATTAATGATGAAAGATAACAACTTAGTATTTCAGTATCAAAATAGTCAGTAAATTTACCAGGTTGCATTGTTTCGAGTTTTTGTTCTGGTCATTCTGATTCTGGAACCGCGGTAGCCTAGTGGTATGGGTAATGGACTGGTGAGACGAAGTCTCGGGTTCGATCCCAGGTTTATCATTGCTCACACCAATGACTTTTCGATGCTTTTCGAAGTTATGTGTGTATTTATCGCAGGTTTATAAGTGCCCAGTTAATGGCAATAGGCTCGCCACCTATTACATTGGGATCTTTTTTTTTTTCTTTTTATGTGCGCAAAATCCCCACGGATACCTCCCCACCGGAGCCGGTGGAGGAGGTTATGTCGGACTCGAACCGAATAAAACGCACGCCGCCTGTGGGTCGCTTTGGTTGCCGAAGGTGAGGTTGACAGGCATATCCCTCGCACCCCGGGCGACCCAGGGCCATCTCTCACGATCTGGCCCTCTCCTCGGGTGTGTGGGGACCACAGAGTCCCCATTACATTGGGACCTAAACATAAACTGGCGAAATGTGGGTGCTAGCTCCTCTGCCTACCCCCTTTGGGGATATAGGTGTGAGTTTATGTTATTCTGATACTGACGTGAGTGAGTATGATAGTTTTAAAAACTTTTTGTAATATAGTACCTACCTAACAAATAAATATTATAATTTTGTTCCTAATTTAGGTTTCCGGCAGAGTAGAATTTGGACCACCCAATCTCTTCCCATGCGGTGTCGTACAAGGCGACTAAAGGATAGGGCTGTTTAGCATCAGACAGATATATACAGCCCAGATTCAGCCTCAGATTCAGCTCGAGTCAACAATAGTGCCCGGAAGACGGCAATAGGCTCACCCTCTATTACGAGGGACCGAATGCAATGATTGGTGAAATGTGGGTGTTAATTCGCCTCTGTCTAACCTTCTGGGGATAAAGGCGTGAATATATGTATGTATGTATGCAATTTATAACATTTTTTTTTGTCGCACGTGTACGATAATTTACGAAAACGTGACGTCATAGACAGGCGCCATTACTTCGTATCAGGGAATCAATGAGTAAGCTCACAGACTATTGTTTCTATGATAGATATTATTCTTTGATTTGTTTCTAGTGTAAGTTGACCTTGGCTGTTCTCTTGCAATATTTCCTTTCCTTTCTATAAGATATAACTATTCTTGAGGAAAAATCGTGTCGTTCCTGGTGGTTAATCATTTTTCCTCTTTGGTGTTCGATTATTTCCATTCAGCCATAGTTTTCTTTTATACGACTTAGGTGGTAGACAAGCACACGGCCCACCTGATGGAAAGTGGTTACCATGGCCTATGGACGTTTGTAACACCAGAGGAGTCATAGTTGCGCTGCCAACCCTATAAGTACAGAGTTTCTGTGACATCAGTGTAGAAGACAAAGCAGGACAAGCCTTTAGTCTTCCCACTGACAGCACAAATTCACCAATGAGCTCTGGCTACCCTACTCACTGCCGGGAGCACAACATGAAGTTATTATAGTCACGGTATTCTGTAAGGCGGAGTGTATAATTATCAGCCTTATGCCGATATTTGCGGTGGAACAAACACTACTTGTCCGGTTGTGATGAAGGTCGGGTGCAATAAAACGACAAACTTCACCTGAATTGGTGTAATAATATTGTTCAATAATACATTGGTCGTTGATCATTAAATACCATGAGTGTGAACGAAACCATAGCGTGATCTAATTAGATGTCAACGCCATCTATCGAGCGTTGAGTGAAACTTAATCTAAATAGTACTGAACACGGAGGTACTTCCCCAGTCGGACTGCTCAATTGGGCGGAAATACCGCCGTGTCCTCCTTTAAATTCTTCTATTCTTTTATTTGATCTTTCTTCTATTTGATTCAGTCGTTTATAGATTGTTATTCTGATAAATTCTCGAACATTACATTTGGAACGTTTTCAATTTGTTCCTGTCGCTCTAGCACAATAAATATAAAATTTAAATCGTTTTGATAGTTGGTATCCATTTCTTTATTTATCTGATAAATGTTAAATACTAATAATTAATTAAATACTTATTATGCATATTGTTTCTAATAACAAATAATACTAAAAAAGTATTTTTCACTTGGTTTTTATTGGTAGTGAAACGGGTATAAAAATACCAGTCACACCCCTGATGGTGCAAGTTGGTAGTGTAACGGGTACAGAACGGTTATATTAAGGTTGCACTGTATTCTTTATTATAGAAAATTTCTTTAGCTAGTTATTTTGAAATTGATGTATTATTTTTGTAATTTAGTACCTACCTAACACATTATTATTACAATTTTGTTCCAAATTTAAGTCGCGTGGTTCCCGGCAGAGTAGAATTTGGACCACCAGACAGAAATGTCCTTCATAAAACTAGATTACAACAGAATACAAATCAAATTTCAAATACCACTGCATATGCAGTAAAGATAATGTTACAATTATTAAGAGCTCGTAACTGTGTGACAAATCAATAACAAACTCTTAAAACATAAATACCAGACATGATTCATTAAACTTAACAGTGTAAATGTATAAAATATGAACTAACAAGTATATAATTTGATTTTAACTAGGCAATTTAACAAGTTTGTAAGAATTATAAATTAATTAATCAGCAACTGGCAAAATACAGAGTTTGGACGTGGGCCTTTTCAACAGTGATGTTTTGGTACGAATTGTGACCACACGGGTGATGTCATCCTTACCGGGATGTTTCAACTCTACTCGACCTAATAACCAACGACTTGGCGGCAAGTCGTCTTCCTTTATGAGAACAATGTCTCCAACTTTAGGTTCGGGAACTCGATTAGACCACTTATACCGATTCATTAGGTTTGATACGTATTCGGTAGACCATCTTTTCCAAAATGACTGGAGCATTCGTTGAATGAATTGCCACCGAGTTAAACAGTTCACGTTAGACCCCTCGTACGTGTAATCAGGTACACTTACGATTGGTTCTCCAATTAAAAAGTGTCCCGGAGTTAACGGTGTCGGTTCGCCAGGCTCTGTACTATTCAATATACTTATTGGTCGCGAATTCAAACATGCTTCGACTTGGTTTAAAAAAGTACTTAGTTCCTCATAAGTCAACGTTGATTCACCAACGACACGTTTGAGGTGAAATTTGGTGGATTTTACACCCGCTTCCCATAGACCACCAAAATTAGGTCCATGTGGGGGAATAAAGTGCCACTCTGTACCGTGGGCTTCCAATTGTTCACCTATAGTGGACTGAAAGTAGGTCAGTTGTTGCAACTCCTTTGATGCTCCTACAAACGTAGTCCCATTGTCACTCCACAATTGGGCACAGTGACCCCGCCGAGATACGAATCGTCGGAAGGCGGCCAGGAATGCTTGCGAGCTCATGTCACTGACCACTTCTAGGTGAATGGCGCGAGTACACATACACACGAAGAGACAGATATATCCCTTGTAAGCATGATGTCCGCGTTCCTTGCTTGTTCTGATATTTACAGGACCAGCGTAATCGACACCACTGTGCAGAAACGGTCTTGCGGGTGTGCATCTTACAGCGGGCAAAGATCCCATAAACTGATTTTTAATTTCAGCTCTCTGTCTGACGCATGTCACACACCTCTGGATATGATGCTTAACGACATTCCTGGCACCAATTATCCAGTAGGCTGTGCGTAAATAATTTAGCATTAGCTGTGGGCCTCCATGCAAAGTTTGGTCGTGAGCTTCAGCAACAATCAGCTTAGTCAAGGCCGCAGCGGTCGGAAGAACAATTGGATGTTTAGTTTGCTCATCCAACTGGGAACTTTCAAGTCTGCTCCTAACTCTCATTAGCCCTTGTGCATCGAGATATGGGCACAATGATTTCAACTTGCTTGTCTTAGACTGAAGATCACCCTTATCTTGTAGTTGGGCATACTCTACTGGAAATGCTTCCCTTTGTGTTTTCTTAACACATACTTCTAAAGCCTGATCTAACTCTCTTTTGAGTAAATAAGGTTGAGCATTTTTACCTTTATTTAAAAACCTACGACAATAAGCTACGACTCTTAGCAGCCTTTGTAAAGTGGAATATTTTTCCAAGATAGAGCTATTGGGAACTACACCTACGTGTGTTTTAATAGATTCTTTTAAATGAAGTGGTAAGTCCTTTGGCCTTTTATAGTTAATATGTTTGTTTTTTAGAAATGGCGGTCCTGCAAACCACAATTCGTTTTTTACGAACGAGCTTGGTAGTAATCCTCGTGATGCGCAGTCTGCTGGATTATCCTTAGTAGAAACGTGAAACCATTGAGCTGAAGTCATGGTGGTTAATATTTCCGAGGTCCTATTGGCGACAAACGTCTTCCACCTGCTTGGGTGACTGTTTAGCCAAACTAAGACGACTGTGGAGTCAGTCCAAGCAGTCAAGTTGTCTTTTGCTACGTTTAACACCTCTGCAGTTTCTATCAATAATTTAGCCAACAGCACTGCTCCACACAACTCCAAACGCGGGATGCTGACTTGTTTGATGGGGGCAACTTTTGTTTTAGCAACCAATAGAGATACATGAACGTGGCCTTTGACGTCTATTCTCCGCAGATAAATAACAGCCGAATAGGCATCCTTGGAGGCGTCACTAAAGCCATGTAACTCAACACGGTCTCTCGATTTGATTCCCACCCAACGTGGAATCCGTACCTGCGTGATTATTGGCAGTTCCTTTCGGTAAGTATCCCATTCCTCCCATAATTTGGAAGGGACTTCTTCGTCCCACTGTATACCGGCTAGCCACAATTTTTGAAAGAAGACCTTTGCCACGATTACGCATGGAGCTAACCATCCTAATGGGTCAAACAATCTTGCGATTTCAGAAATTACAGCTCGTTTGGTAATAGGAACTGCAGGTGTCAGAGGAAGGCTCACACCGTACTGAAATGCATCTTCGTGACGGTTCCAGGTAAGTCCTAAGATTTTTAGAGTATTATCGGTTTTTATTTCTATTTTCTTTTCATCCTTGAATTCTTTTCTATTCTCATCTACTATTTTTATGTCTGTGTTCTGTCGCTTTACTTCTTTGTTTCTATTATTTGATTGTACATTATTTATTTCGAATTTATGTATTGCATCTGACATATCTTGATTATTACTATTCCATTTTTGAAATGCGAAACCACCCTTTCCTAGTAATTTCGTCATTTGTATATAAATTTCAGTGCCTTCCTCAACGCTGTCACAACCTGTCATCATATCATCGACATAAAATGAATTTAACACCCTATCTGATGCCAAAGGAAAGTTTTGTTCTTCATCATATGCAATTTGATGTAAGGTCCTAACAGCTTGATATGGTGCCGATGCGGTACCAAACGTGACAGTTAGCAGTTCGTAGTCTTGTATTGGCATTTCTGGACTGTCTCGCCAGAGTATGCGCTGATATATGCTGTCCTCATCTGCTACTTTCACCTGTCGATACATTTTAATGACGTCTGCCACGAGGCCGATAGTATGACGACGCCATTTGAGGATCGTATGCCGAAGATCGGATTGAAGTGTCGGTCCGACCATTAGAGTGTCATTCAGCGAGATACCTTTATTGTTCCTTTCTGAAGCGTTAAAGACCACCCTTACTTTGGTAGTAGCCTTGTCTTCTCGAATCACAGCGTGATGTGGGAGATAGACTGCTTCTTCTCTCTTTGCATCATTTTTGTTTACAGGTTTCATATGGCCTAGTTGTAAGTATTCATTTATTACTTTACTATATTCTTCTTTTAATTGTGTGTTCTTTGTTAATCTTTTTTCCAATGATTTTAATAGTGTTTCAGCTATGTCTCGCGAATTGCCGTATTTACAAGTAGGATCATCTTCACGAAACGGTAACTTGACTACATATCTACCGTCTTCATCTCGTTTAGTAGTCCGCTTGTAATGCTCTTCACATTTCTCTTCTTCGGCGGTAAGTATTTTCTTATTATTTGTTTGTTCTTCGATTTCCCAAAACATTTTAAGCATATCATCTTCCTTAATTTGTGCATGCATGACATTAATGTTTCTTGATTTTAATTTGTAATTGCTTACAGAACTAACCGCACCTGACAGGATCCACCCTAAAGTGGTGCATTGAGCAATGAGAGTACCTGACGGGCTCTTCATCATACCTTCCTGTATAATACGACTGTAAACGTCAGCGCCCAGCAAAATGTCTATCTTGTTGGGTGTATTAAAGTTTGGGTCAGCTAGATATAAGCTTTTAATGTTCAGCCAATCAAAATTACTAATATTTATATTGCAATCGGGTAAGTAAGACGTTATATTTGTTAACACATATGCATTTAATCTAAGTTTGAAATTTGGATCCGTTCGTGACTGGATTGACAAATAGACCATATGCCGTGCAATGGTTGACCTATCGTTACCTAATCATCACTATGATACCTTGGATCGGAATTCGTTTCAGCCTAAGTAATTGTGCTGCAGCTTCCGTGATGAAGCACGCCTGAGAGCCTTGATCGAGTAACGCTCGAATGGTTAAATGTTGCCCAAAGTTGGACTCAGCTGTTACCAGAGCTGTTGCCAACAACACCTTTCGCGGTTTAGGGACTGTGCCTGTAGAGAGACATGAAACGACGGATGTTTGACTAGTTGAGCAGCTTGATTGATCAGCGGAGGTTTGTGCAGAATTGCCGTCACCCTTAACATTGTTATCTTCACTATAGTGCAACAATGAGTGGTGACGTTTGTGACAGATTTTGCACGATATTGATTTTTTGCATTCGGAAGCAGAGTGATTGTTGCCCAAGCAATTGAAACAAACCATATTTTTAGATGCAAAGTCGCGTCTCTTTTTAATGGGTTGTTTAGCAAACTGTTTACAGTAACAGAGCTTATGCGATTCATGACAAAAGTCACAGTTCAACGACGATGAATTTGCGACCAACATTGCCTTTGGATTATGAGCTTGTGATTTGTTCTGGCGAGCCGATGACTTAGGAGGCTCTATTGCTTCTAACGCGCGAAAACGGGTTTCAATGAATGACTGAAACTGTTCAAGAGTAGGCAATTCATTTACGCTAGAAGGGTTACTACATAGCTCCCATTGTTTGCGAGTCTCAAAATCTAGTTTGAATGCTACTATCTCAATAATGATGACAGGGATGTGACAGGGATGATACATGGGAATGTAGACACATCAATGTTTAAATTCTCGAGCGCATGCAAGCAGTCATTGGTGGTATCAAAAAGCTCCTTGAGACCAGACCCTGACTCGACATGTAAACGTTTTTGGCTAAATAGCCGTTTTAAAATGCAATGAGCTAGGTGCTTTTTATTATTGTACCGATTCTCTAATGCTGCTCAACATTGAGCATAATTGGCATCGCTTACCGGGGTGTGCCTTATTATTCGTGCAGCTTCTCCGGTCAGATGACTTTTTAAATAGTGCAATTTTTGGCAATTATCGAGAGATTCATTTTTGTGAACTAAAGATTTGAATAAGTCACTGAATGTTGTCCACTCACTGTATTCGCCAGAAAATGTCGGGATACTTATTTTATCTAGCTTTACAAATTTTGATGACTGGCCATTACTTGATTTTGCCTGTTTAGACGGTGACAATTTATTGAAAGTCGACATTAAAAGTGTTTTGAAATTAAGATAAACCTCTTCGGTGGAATCATAACAGTCCAACACAGTTGGTTCCACCTTATCAGCTTGCTCAATAAGTTTATGGTAATTAGTCTGAAATTTAGTCCAATTACTTTCAAGGAGTTCTTGTCTAGTTTGTACATATTCTAAAGTTATTCTATCCTTCGGACTCTTTCTAAAATTTGTGTATCCTTTTTCTATGGTAGTGCTTAAATGAGTTACAACCTTGGTTAACTCCGCCATGTTACGTAAGTAAACAAAATAACTCTGTGAATTTAGATTAATTAGACTACTACGGTCAGCAAAAAAGCTCAAATAACTTCTACTATTTTAATTTACCAATGCTATAGATTGTTGCAAATGAAAACTATTAAAGGGTCCTTAAATAAAAATTAAGTCCAGCGATAAGCGACTATTTTAAGTGCCAAGCGATTCAACAAAAATTTTACAACTGTCTATCAAACTACGACATAGATTTCATAAAATTTTGTAACTACAAAATATGGCAAAAACAAACATAAAAAAGCACACTACTACACAATTCAAAAGCGATTTTTCAAAGTCTCAAAAAATTCTATAAAATTTTACAAGTCTTTCAATTTAGTTTTACTGTCGGCGGCAAACGGGCATAGTCTCCCCGTTCCCCCGTTTTCTATAAATTATTCTAAGTCTAAACTACCATGCACTAATACTAATATACTAAAGTTAACTACAAACTACTCTTAATTTTTCTAAGACTAAACTGCATTGATTCTTCCACTTGAATAATCTTGACAAACATTTAAATTTCAAATAAAGTTGCTTGATTTAAACAAACTTCGTAAACTTCACAAAGTGACAATCTTAACAGATGTCAACTTCTAACTGTTTTGGTTGAAAGGTCTTTTGCCTCGTAACATAAACAAATAAAATGTACTCACAGTTGCACTTCACTCACTATTCGAACTGATGTGTTGGTGGCGCCCTCTGTCGTTGTTTCTTAAACTGCTGCCGGGACCGGAACTGTTCTTCAGACGCTTCCAAAAACGCGGCACTTCCTTGCGCGTTTACTCGTACCGTTGCACAGCGATCCACTGCTAGTACGAGGTGTACAAAAGGTGTCTGGAGTATCCGATCCGACTCGATAGGACCATGTATAATTATCAGCCTTATGCCGATATTTGCGGTGGAACAAACACTACTTGTCCGGTTGTGATGAAGGTCAGATGCAATAAAACGACAAACTTCACCTGAATTGGTGTAATAATATTGTTCAATAATACATTGGTCGTTGATCATTAAATACCATGAGTGTGAACGAAACCATAGCGTGATCTAATTAGATGTCAACGCCATCTATCGAGCGTTGAGTGAAACTTAATCTAAATAGTACTGAACACGGAGGTACTTCCCCAGTCGGACTGCTCAATTGGGCGGAAATACCGCCGTGTCCTCCTTTAAATTCTTCTATTCTTTTATTTGATCTTTCTTCTATTTGATTCAGTCGTTTATAGATTGTTATTCTGATAAATTCTCGAACATTACATTTGGAACGTTTTCAATTTGTTCCTGTCGCTCTAGCACAATAAATATAAAATTTAAATCGTTTTGATAGTTGGTATCCATTTCTTTATTTATCTGATAAATGTTAAATACTAATAATTAATTAAATACTTATTATGCATATTGTTTCTAATAACAAATAATACTAAAAAAGTATTTTTCACTTGGTTTTTATTGGTAGTGAAACGGGTATAAAAATACCAGTCACACCCCTGATGGTGCAAGTTGGTAGTGTAACGGGTACAGAACGGTTATATTAAGGTTGCACTGTATTCTTTATTATAGAAAATTTCTTTAGCTAGTTATTTTGAAATTGATGTATTATTTTTGTAATTTAGTACCTACCTAACACATTATTATTACAATTTTGTTCCAAATTTAAGTCGCGTGGTTCCCGGCAGAGTAGAATTTGGACCACCCGATCTCTTCCCATGCGGTGTCGTACAAGGCGACTAAGGGATAGGTTTGTTTAACATCAGACACTATTGTTGACTCAGCTTCAAATGCAAGGATCGAGTCAAGACGGCAATAGGCTCACCCTCTATTACGTGGGACTGAATGCAAAAAAAGAATATCGAAATGAGGGGAAATGTAGAATCATCAAAGGATATGTAAATTGTAACCCCTTATCTCTACACAATAAAAGTGAATGCAATAAAAAAACACTATTCAAAACTCCAACTCATCTGCCATATTTTTTCAATAGTGCAAATACAGAAATGTTATTCACAAAAACTGCATCATTGTGCTAAGCTAAAGATAAAATCGTGTTACATAACCTCGTAATCGGATATGTTGTTACTCGATAAAATCAGCCCTTCGAAAGAACTGGTTCATAAATACGACCCTTTTCCTTATAGCCCTTGTGGCCTAATGGATAAGGCATCGGCCTCCTAAGCCGAGGATTGTGGGTTCGAGTCCCACCAGGGGTACTTTTATAATTATACTTTATGATATTTTTATGGTTTTTTCTCAATATTTGTTGCTTTTCTTACTTTATTATGTTAAGTTAAACTATAATTAAGCGTCGTACACATGCTATTATTCATTCATGTGCTGAAACAATCAAACCATGTAAAACAAAATTCAATGAAAGTGCCCTGTTTGCGCCATAAAATCAGGTGGATTTTATGGCGCAAACAGGGAGTAAGTGGAGTAAAATGAAGTCAAACGCAAGACTTTGTTATTACGTTTGACTTCATTTTAGGGAATAGAAAAACTGTTTGTTTCTAATTTCATTTTCAAATATCTACTATTGCCTATCCCTTATACAGGAACAGGTGTGACTATATGAATCTTTTTTTTGTACCTAAAGCCTTGGAGTCGGGGATATACTCTGAAACTCACTATTGATATATTGGCTTTTACGGGAGCGGCTGTCGTTTGACCCTCAACCCCGAGAGGATAGTGAATTACTGTACAAGTATATTAGTTTTAAATAAATATATGTAGATACAAAATATAACATTAAATAGTAAACGACCAGATTACAACTCTTTTAGCACGGAATAAATACTTACTGTGATTTCATCCTTATGTTTAGAGTCAGAGAATTTATTCTAAACATTCATTTTGAAGTAAATTATTGCAAATATTATGAAGAGATGAAGTTTCTGGATCAGTAAAACCCAGCACATGATACTCACAGCCAATGCGATGGTAAAATAATACCAATTAAAAATCACATTAGCTGTGAGTATGATGAACTGTGTAACCACCAAAATGTCAACAATTCCGGTAGATTTATGATTATATTATTTAACTACTGAATTACGGTCATATTTTTGGGTGGTGGGGATGCAACGAGGGTTCCAAATGTGTCGGGAAGAGCTACGTGTAAACGCTAGTTTATTAAAAATAAGGGTGAGGTACAAAATGGCGGCATAGGGTCAAACCGGTTAGTAACAACGTGGCGTAGCGGTAGAGCATTCGACTGCTACGCAGGGGGCGCGGTTTCGATTCCCGCTCAGTGCAAATATTTGTATGCATAAATATGTATATTTGCATTGGTCTGGGTGTTTCTATGTATAATATGTATGTATTTACAAAAAAAAAAGTAGTTAAGTATGTTTATCCGCATTCTAGATCCCATAACACAAGCTAGTTAAGCTATGCTTACCATGGGTCTAGATAGCGTTGTGTAGAATGTCGTGGAATATTTATTTATTTATATTTATAAGCAATACTAAATTTGGTTAGGGGTGTGATATCTACTTGCAGGCATTTAATTTCTGAATGACACACAATTTACGGACCCCTTGCAATTGTTGGTGCGTGATTTATGATTATCAGTGTACGTCTATTGGTCAGATTCGAACCAATGTGCGAACACTAGCAACAAAAAAAATAATGCTGAAAAAAATCATCTATCCACATAGACTGTACAAGTTTTTGGAAATATCTTCAAAAATTGAAAAGATAGCGTGATGATATAAACACATAGCTTTAGATAAGCGTTAATTCGCCTCTGCTTAGCCCTCCGGTGATAAAGGAGTGATTATATGTATGTATGTGTGTTGTAATCCTTCATTTTAATACATATCAGGACAAGTCTATAGGAGGTAGGTCACGACGGTATTCCCGTCCGAATTGAGCACTGTGGAGAGAAGTACCTCCACCCTACAGAATAACCTATAACAACACGAGGTGTTGTGTTCCCGGCGATGAGTAGGGTAGCCAGAGCTCACTAAAAGAGTTTTTGTGCTGTCAGTAGGAAGACCAAAGGCTTGTCCTGATTTTGTGTTCTGCACTGAAGGCACAGAAAAATCTCTGTTCTTACAGGGTTGGCAGCACGGATGTGACTCCACTGGTGTTACACACGTTCATAGGTCAAGGTAACCACTTTTCATCAGGTGGGCCGTGTGCTTGTCTGCCACCTGGGTTGTATAAAAAAAAAGTTTAAGTGAAAATATTTTTGGACAACATTCATTTTGGCGCCAAAAATCCACCCGTATCGCTTTTGTTAATATTTTCTGTGTCCAAGAACACTTAGGAGATAAATACCTATCATTTTTTACGACGATTATGGTTCCTCCCTTGTTTTATTTATAAGATTTGTAATGTTTGTACTGAAGAGAGAATCGCATGTGTCGCACACAAGCTCCAGTAGCTTTAGAGGCACATTAAGTCTATTTTTTTGTTAAATATGTATTCCGATAGTCATATAAAAAAAAAAAAAAAAAAATTGAGACATCAATCATAGCAATCCGTCCAGTAGTACAGCAGACATGAGGTAGGGTGAGTGGGGGTGAGAGCAAAAATGGGGTAAGACAAACAATCGCACACACCTGTTTCATCATGACGGCCTCTGTGGCGTAGCAGTAGAAAGTTCGACTGCTACGTAGGAGGCGCGGGTTCGATTCCTGCTCTTATAAAATTAATATGTATATTTGCATTGGTCTGGTTGTTTCTATGTAATGTAGGTATTTACAAAAAAAAGTATCTAAGCATGTTTATCCGCATTCTAGAACCCATAACACAAGCTAGGTAAGCTATGCTTACAATGGGTCTAGAAAGCAATGTGTGGAATGTTGTCGAATATTACATAATCATGATTTTTGAGGTACACGTGACATTGTCCGCCATATTTTTATGTCCCTCACCTCAGTCATCGTTTGTCGGTAGAAGGGAGGGATTGCGCACAGTAAGCCAATTAAGGCGACACGATATTTTTTCACAATATTGTAGTTTTTCAATCTAACCCCATGATCTATAACTTTCATATAAAGGTAGGTACGAGAGTTTTATTAGAATTTATATTTAATATTTTTAATTCTTAGAAATGTCATTGCACCCAAATACTAAATATAGCTATCGCTTATTATAATTTACGGGTGTAAGATGAACATATAAAAGTTTCAATGCTACCCCATTATAAAATTCATACTAAAGGTCAGATGTTCTCAAGCTGTATGGGATGATATAATTATTATGTACACAAGAATGTTGACATTGTAGATATTATGAATGAGACTTTGCCTTTAGCTTACCATCAGACGAGGTGAAGTCAAGTTGGCGTGTCCTATATGAAAAAAAATTGTACTTTTTTCTTCCAATTTGGCATTTAATATTTACATAATTCTTGTGATTTGTTTCAATATCATTACCTTCCATTCGACATTATTCACTTGACATTTGCATTGTATTGTACATTTTTTTTTATTGAATGATTGTTTACCAAATTATTTGAAGAACTGTAAGAATGAACGAAGTACTTTTAATTTAAATGTAATCTATATAATGTAATCTAGTGTAATGCCTAATATAATCTATAGCATATAAACGCTTTGGTGTAGACTGTTAGCTTATATTGCTAATTGCTAATAAATATATAAATAAACTATTTACTTTATTATAATATTTCTAGATTATGTGTAAGAACTTCAGTCGTAAATATTTTTGAAAATCTTTCTTCAATTCCCCCCCCCCCCCCTGGGGTAAAATTAAAATACATAAATAGATATAAAATGATAGTTTTAAATTCGATAATTAATCGAATTTTGACATTGCAGTTGGTTTGGTTATAAATAGTTAGAGTACTAAAACCTATACCGTAATGGCCGCTACAAACGTCTGACATTCATTGGGACGATTTTGAAACTATGTCGATCTTACCCCGTTATCTTTTGAACTTTCCCCAGCATTTTTATGTCATACCAACATCTAAGCATGGTTTTGTTTTTGATGCAGTCTTAGCAAGATTTTCATGTCATAGATATATATACTCATTGCTCTTCACTTACAACATTTACATTTTAACTAGACTCAATTTTTATTGTTCTACAAGGTTTCAAATTCAAGACCACTCATCTTATCAAAAAACCGTTTACGCTTGACCCCATCTTATACACTATTTTCCATTTAAAATGTTCAATTCAATTCAATTCAATTCAATTCATTTATTTGCTTCGAATATGGTTACATTATAGGTCTTAAAAGCTAGTAAATACAGCATATTCTGCCCCGTAGAGCGTGCAAATTTTAATGTCATTATCTTTACAAGCATAGTGTTTCAAAATTATATTATATTCAAAATTATTAATATTCGATTTTATTTTCAATGTCAATATTACAGGCATAATGTCAAACAATAAATTATTCAGTTGTAAGTTTTAATGTCAGCAGGTTTAATGTCACCATAGTTTATTACAGCGGCTATGTTGATTATTTTTGGGTCACCTATCTAAGAATACTTGGAATATCAAGAGGAATCTAACGTTATATTAATTTAAGAAATCAGTAGTTTGGAAGATTTGAGGTACCTCATACAGAATATTACAAACATACATAATTATATCGATTAAGATATAGAAGAATTTTTTTTTTAATTACTTTATAATTTAATATATACATATACAAATCAATACAATTCAATTGAAAATTAAAACTAAAACTATAATTAGATAGCTACTAAAATACACTAAAATAAAATAAACATAAAAATTACATACATAATGCGTCATGAAATTCCTCCGCATCATCACCGACCGGTAACGTACCCAGAAGGCTGGCAGCATTGCCACGTTGAATGGCAATGCTTATCCTCTGTGCAAGATAATAACCAGCCTTCTGGTCACGCGTAACGTCGATCAGCTGCTTTGCCAAGTCTTTATATAGAGACCGAGCACTTGGACCCCACGTCCCTAACGTTTCAACCCCAAACGGCTCAAAAACATAATCACCTGTCAGGTTACAGTATTTGCGCCGTTTGAGGTTTTCCGCAGATGCAGCAGCAGCACCGGCACACCCTGCTGTGCTTGAAAGATGTGAAGGCGCAAAAGTGTCGACGCACGTAGCGTCCCACACCAAAGGTCTACCCATCTTCCACGGTAGCAACGACATACCATCCGGTCTCTTGCCATCGCTACGCAAAGAAGAAATCGTTTCAGGTAAGATTCGAATCCGCGATCTTTCTCTAACAGGGGATAAATTTCTCTCTGTCTACTAAGCCACAGAACCTTCGCCCGAAACCATCCAAATTCTTCTAAACATAAATCCGTCTTACGGCGACGTTTGAATAACTAGCATACTAAATGCTTTAAAATTTCATTCAAAACATAAATTATATATGTGTACATACAAGATGACCTCCGTGGCGTAGCGGTAGAGCATTCGACTGCTACGCAGGGGGCGCGGGTTTCGATTCCCGCTCAGTGCAAATATTTGTATGCATGAATATTTGCATTGGTCTGGGTGTTTCTATGTATAATATGTACATATGTATTTACAAAAAAAAAGTAAAGTAAGTATGTTTATCCGCATTCTAGATCCTATATCACAAGCTAGTTAACTTATGCTTACCATGGGTCTAGATAGCGTTTTGTGAAAAAAAAAAAAGATACGCGCTAAAAATAAAACCCTTCTTGGCAGTAGGGTAAATAGAAATAAAAGTAAATATTCCGGAACTCTTATTACCGATAAATTGCATACATGACCCTATCACCGATATCTGGGCTTCTTATCATCATCGAATACTGACAGCCTCTGTGGCGTAGCGGTAGTGAACGCGACTGCTACGCAGGAGGCGCGGGTTCGATCCCCGCTCAGTGCAAATATTTGTATGCATGAATATGGGTATTTGCATTGGTCTGGGTGTTTCTATGTATAATATGTATGTATTTACAAAAAAAAAAAGTATTTAAGTATGTTTATCCGTATTCTAGATTCCATAACACCAGCTAGATGAACTATGCTTACCGTGGATCTAGATAGCGTTGTGTAGAATGTTATTATCGAAGAAAAACATCTCTCGATCCACCGTCACTGCAGGCAGCTGATTGTAGAGCCTAGTCCTTTACCGTCTGTACCATGACGAATATTCCGATGAGCTCTTACAAGTTCCATCCGCTCCCGCTCCTTTCCTAGGTATATAGAACAACACAGGCAGGGCTTAGATATCATCTACAATCAAATCAATCAATTAGCCCTCCACAATCCACTGCTGGACATAGGCCTCTCCCAATGTGCGTCATATTCTCCGATCCTCAGTCTTCCAAAGAAGAGTAAACGAAAGGTAGGACGTCCCCTAGCCAGATGGACGGACGACCTGAAAAAGGTTGCTGGGACAGACTGGATATCATCCACATTCGGAGCAAATGATTGCATCACGAATCAAGTAGTTCAGTGCCTCTTTGCTTTGCCGAATCACAGTCTTCAAATTCTTTACCACACCGGGTCATCATCATCAGCAGTCGGTACCGGGTCTCAAGAGCGGCGCGTGAAAAAAAATTGCCTTAATGTTAATACTATTTTTTTATTCCACTTAGGTGGCAGACATGCACATAGCCCACCTAATGGAAAGTGATCACTGTTGCCTATAAACGCGTGCAAAATCAAGAGAGTCACACTCGCGCTGCCAACCTTGCAAGCATTGAGAGTTTCTGTGCCGTCAGTATAAAATACAAAGCAGGACAAGCTTTTGGTCTTTGCACTGACAGCACAAAAAACCCCCCAGTGAGCTTTTATGTATTTTATAGTTCATCTAATTTTAAGAAATTGTAGGTGGTAGACAATAAAAGGCTGTTTAACGTCAAACGATAGATATATACAGCTCACACTCTTCCTCAGAGGCATAGTTTGAGTCAACAATAGTGCCCGGAAGACGGTAATAGGCTCACCTCCTATTACGTGAGACCGAATTTAATGATTTGTGAAATGTGAGTGTTAATTTACCTCTGCCTAGCGGGATAAGGTGTGAATATATGTATGTATGCATAGAAAATAATATATATATTACCTTTATATAAGTATAATACCTAAATAAACAATATTATAGGTAAGTACGACATTTTCCACAACGCTATCTAGACCTATGGTAAGTTGGTAAGCGTAGTTAAACTAATAGTTAAACTATGCTTAACAACATAGGAGGTAGGACACGGCTCTATTTCCACCCAATTGAGCAGTCCGACTGGGGAAGTACCTCCGTCCTACAGAATACCGCGGATATAATAACTTCGTGTTATGTTCCCAGCGGTGAGTAGGATAGCCGGAGCTCACTGGAGAATTTGTGCTGTTAGTGGGATGACTAAAGGCTCGTCCTGTTTTGTCCTCTACACTGACGGCACAGACACTCTGTGCTTACAGGGTCGGGAGCGCGAGTGTGGCACCTCTGGTGTTACACACGTCCATAGGTAACGGTAACCACTTTCTACCAGGTGGGCCGTGTGCTTGTCTGCCAGCTAATGGTATAAAAAAATATATGAATGGTAAGATAGTAAGCTTATGCCATGCTTATTATATTAAGCTATGAATTCTAGAATGTGGATAAACAACATAAAAACCTGTGGAATTAACTCCTTGCTGTGGTTTACCCAAGCTACTACAACATGGGGTTCATCTAGTATATCATTAGAAGGTTTCTTCGTGATCGGCAGCACGCATATAACGCCCCTAGAGTTGCATACATACAGGTCATGCCATGCCACCGCGTGTGCCAAGTGACGGGAAATGCATATTAACATTATCACATCATCACTCATCAAATGACATGGTATAAAATACATACATACCATACATTAATAAGAAAAAAAATTAATATTAGGTCTTTACCTATGAACCGCGGTAGACTAGTGGTATGGGTAATGGACTGCTGAGACGAGATCTCGGGTTCGATCCCAAGTTTGCCATGGCACACACTAATGACTTTTCGATGCTTTTCGAAGTTATGTGTGTATTTATCGCAGAGCTATAAGTGCCCGGTTAATGGCAATAGGCTCGTCGCCTATTACATTGGGACCTAAGCATAAACTGGCGAAATGTGGGTGCTAGCACCTCTGCCTACCCCTTCGGGGAATTTAGGCATGAGTTTATGTTATGTTATATGCTTTACCTATGAAATTGCCGAATTTTTCTTACAGATTCATGAGTTCGTTATTATGTAAAGAAAAGTGAGCTCCTTATGTTTAGGTCGGGTCTACTAAAGCATACAGAAGTGCCGGAGGTCTTGCTTGGTGGGGTTAGATTGAACTGGGTAGAGTCTTTCAAGTACTTGGGCCACTGGATCACGGACGGGCTCAGGGATGATTTAGACGTTGAAAGGGAGCGTAGGTCGCTGGCTATCAGGTGTAACATGGTTGTCCGGAGGTTTGCACGTTGTTCGAACACAGTCAAAGTGACTCTCTTTAAAGCCTTCTGCACGTCCTTCTACACGTGCAGCTTGTGGATGTGTTACACTCTACGGGCATATAACGGCCTGCGCATTCAGTATAATAATATGCTGTTGGGGCTGTCTCGGAGACGCAGTGCATCAGGAATGTTTGCAGAGGCCCGCACAGACGATTTCTACGCTATTATTAGAAAGCGTTCGGCCTCTGCCTTGACACGACTCCGCCGCAGCTCCAACAGTCTCCTGAGTGTGTATAAGGACAGATGGGACTCCCCCTTGTTGCAGCACTGGATGACACTCCACACGTGCCACAGATAGTGGAGTGTTGTTATTCATATGTGTTTATTACTATAACATTAGTTCTTAAGTTAAATTGTTACTAACAGTATGGATCGATGGTCTGACAACAAACGAATTTTAATTTAACTTAATTTATTCCGATAATTTAATAGCTATTTCTATTATTTATTATTTGTTTGAATGTTGATTTCAAGATTTTACAACTCTGTATTAAATTTTGATTTTATTGGCCGCTTGATAAATTAAATTCGATTCGTCCTAAATTTGACAAACATTCGATACACTTTTCGAAAATGTAATAAAAGTTGCCCTTTATTAACCTAATGTTATCTCATACATAAAAAAAATAAAAAATAAATGTAGATTTGTCATTCATAAAAAAAATGCAAAAATGTTAGTACTGAAAATTGGGTTTCCTCTAATTTCTTTAAAAAATACGGCAATTTCATATGTAACGACCTATAGCCAAAATTAACAAAATTTAATGAAACTGTGTACCTACAATAGCAAATTATGCCTCTCTCCAAACATTGTGCTGTGCCCGACACTGTCCACAATTGTAACTTAATCTTAATCTGATATCTCTAATGCACTATGGAACGTAATGACGTCACATGCGATCCTAAAATTGCCAGTCAGGTTGGAGGGCCAAGTCTATAAGACGATCATAAAACCTGTCCTTTTACACGGCTGTGCGGCGTGGCCACTGTTGGAAAGACACAAGCAGGTGCGGCATGTTATGGAGTTGAAAATACTGCGGTGGAGGTGCTTAACTCTGGTAGATGCGGCCACGTCTTGCGGCAACCGCCAGGCTACGTGGGTAACAAATGCCCAGCAATGGTGCCCCCGCCGGGTTCAGGTAGAAGGGGCAGACCCAAGAGGTCTTGGTTTGACGTCGTGAAGGGTGGAATGAGCAGGTCTCACTACCATGGACACTCAAGATCATGCCGTCAATCTGAGTGTCACCATTGTCACATGGTATATGTAAGTATTGGTGACCTTCTTTTTTGAGACTTTGCCTTTAGCTTACCATCAAGCAAGGTGATGTCTAATTGACATGTCCTACATATAAAAAAAGTAAAGTGGAGGAAGAAGAGCTGGAAGGCGAACCCTGAGCCCCGAGGGCAAATAGGCCTCGGATGCAATCAGGAAAATTCGTTTCCATGGCCTCGGTAACCACTTTCCATAAGATTGGGCCGTGTGCTTGTCTCTGCTACCCAAGTGGTATATAAAAAAAGATATATTTATTTTTTAAATACATATGTATAAAATTATACAGATGTATCAAGCTGAAGGCCACCAACGTAACATTGCTGGCGTCCTTTTCCTCAACTTTTTTTAAACGACCTGGTTGGCAGACAAACACACGGCCCACGTGACGGAAAGTGGGTACCGTGGCCTATGGACGTGTACAACACCAAGGTAGTCACACTCGCGCTGTCGACCCTGTAAGCACAAGAGTTTCTGTGCCGTCAGTGTAAAAGACAAAGCAAGACTAGCTTTTGGTCTTCCCATTAACAGTACAAAAACCCTCCAGGGAGCTCTGGCTACCGTACTCACCGCCGGGAACACATCACGAGGTTATTATGGCCGTGGTATTCTGCAGGGTACTTCCCCAGTCGGACTGCTCAATTAGATGGAAATACCGTCGTGTCCTACCTCCTAGAATGTCCTTTGCCTACAGTTTCCCATCAGACCATGGGAAGTCATGTTGTCCAAAAGGTAGAAAACAAATTGTCTTGATAATACTTTTTTTTTTATATAGGACACGTCAATTGGACTTCGCCTTGCCTGATGATAAGCTGAAGGCAAAGTCCCAAAAAAGAGGGTCACCATTACTTACACTGTGACAATGGTGACACTCAGCTTGACGGCCTCATCAGATGCTTTTTCACGCCCCGCTTAAAGGACCCGGGACTGTAGGAAGAAGGAAACACGTGTGCTGGTAATGAATTCCAGGCCTTAATGGTGCGACAGAGGAAAGAGTCTCCGAATTATATTTTTAACCCCCGACGAAAAAAGACTGGGTATTATAAGTATTACGTGTCTGTGTGTCTGTCCAAGATGGCCGCCACCACAAAATAACGGAGTACATATTTTTCACAACTCCGTTAATATGTGTATCAAAGGAAAGGGCTTGACTAGTAGATGAATTTAAAAAGCATAAAATAAATATTAGATCACAAATTTAAAAAGATCCCTTCACAAAAATCTTTATTTTTACTACTCAAAGAATCAATTTTATTTATTCAATTTAGGCACATAAAGAGCACATAATATGAACGTCAAAATTTTACAATGATGTCAAGAAATAATATAATAATATTAAATAGTGTAAAAATAAATACCGCGGTAGCCTAGTGGTATGGGTATCCCAGGTTTTACCATGGCACACACCAATGACTTTTCGATTCTTTTCGAAGTTATGTGTGTATTTATCGCAGGTTTATAAGTGCCCGGTTAATGGCAATAGGCTCGCCACCTATTACATTGGGACCTAAATATAAACTGGCGAAATGTGGGTGCTAGCACCTCTGTCTACCCCTTCGGGGATATAGGCGTGAGTTTATGTTATGTAAAAATAAACCATTGGAAAATGGATCTTTCGCTGGTTCGGTAGTTGTACAGAAAAGATATCAGCATGAAACTCAGAGAACTATATTAGAACTAGATTATCTTTTTTTAAATTTGCTTTAGTTTACAATTTATGTTGTGCGAGCAAGCAAGAGACTTATGTAGACCACGCATTTACATCATCAAAATACATGAGTATTAAAGTAGATGACTACTTTATAGTAACCTTTATTCATTGGTTGTTATAAAGTAGATGAGTATTTTCTAAAAGAAGCGCAGAGCCCGTTGCTACATGCGCTTCCTCTTGAGTTAACGATTTATGGTTTATAAACACAATAATCATAATCAATCTTTATTTGTGAGTCAGGTACCTATATATTATGGTATTACATTTTTTTAAACAGTCCTCATTCCATATTCCACCCAAAAGGCATGCAAATTTACAATTTCATATTAATAAAGGACACGAAGATGTTGATCGCGGCAATTGGCCGCCGCATCCACGACCAAGGCGGTGACTTCCGATCCGGCTCGTTCCTGGGGCAAAGGTTGGCTATTGCGATTCAGCGGGGCAACGCGGCCAGCATCATGGGCACCTTTGCGCCGGGAATGATGCGGAGTGGGTTGTTTGACGCGACATAATCGCGAATTTGTTTTGTGTATTTAAGTTTTAATTATTTTGTATGTAGTAAATAAATAAATTAAAATAAATAATAAAAAAAAATTATAAAATAAAATATTAATAATAATAAATATGTCCAAAACTCAAAATAAATAATTGTTACATTAAATTTTAATATAAATAATACTAAGTCCTTTTGATTACAAACTGTCTTTAAGATATTCCTCAATAATATAATATGCTTTCGTTACAAGTAAGTGAAATGCTCTTTTTTTAATATAATTTAATTTTTCACTTCTAAAATGTATCGTGGCAACTTACTCGTATTATATAGACGAGGAGCCATACAGAAAATGACAGTTTCGAACACTGATATATGTAGTGTAACGTCTCAAATGATTTTTTACAAAAACCACAACTTCATATATATACAGACAAGGTAGAGTAAGTACTTATAATTGTACAAAGTATGGCTATGCTTGTGTCTGTCTGTTGTTGTCAATTTACACATGGCTCTTAAACATCTTTTCTGTGCCTTAAATAATAATAATAATAATAAAAGTTTATTAAATAAAATAGTTACAGAAATGTACACAAGAAGATATACCTAGCTAATGCGTAGACTAATTCTAGACATTACAATATAAATAAATAAATAAAATAAAATAACGTTTATTTCAGTAATCTTTTGCATACACTTTGCTGAGACTTCCCAGTGAGTAATCAAAGATACTCGTATTGGGAATGGCTCGCTACTTCCCTTAAAAATACAGTTAGATTACAGAGTTATGGAAAAATAGAAACATAAACATTGAAGTGTGTAGGTATGCGTGTGTATGTGTGTGTGTATGTGTGTGTGTTCGTGTGTGTGTGTGTGTGTGTGTGTGTGTGTGTGTTTGTGTGTGTGTGTGTGACTATTTAGTTTGTGTGTTTAGGGACTGACTTGAGTAAATAAATATCACTATGTAGGTGTATAAGATGAGGTATAATGTCAGCAAATTCTTATGAAAAGATTTTCAACGTCATCATATGTAAGGGTATCCAAAAATTGTGTTATAGATTTTTTGCACGTGTATAGTTGCTTAGGATAGATATTTAGCATTTTGTTTAGCCTATTGTATATAAAACCAGATTGGCATGGATACTGTCTTCTAGCAAAGTTAGTACGCACTGGGGTTATAGAAGCAACAGTATAATTTCTTCTCTTTTTTTGTGACGATTGAATGAAGGTTAAGGATTTGTGACATCTTAGAGTTAGGTTAAGTAGATAAAGCTTTCGGACTGATAGAAGGTTACTGATTTGATATAAGCTGTTCGTAGGAAATCTGTAAGGCTTGGAGTACATTACTTTTATAAGGGACCTTTGAGCTCTTTCAAGCTCTAGAAAGTTGGTCTTATTGGCTCCACCCCAGATGGGGATACAGTAAGAGATGACCGATTGAGCAAGGGCCAAGTAAATTTTGTTCAGTAGAGTGCTAGACATGATATACCTTAGAGTCTTGAATACCCACATTAATTTTCTGATTCGACTTATAACAGCTTCTAGCTGTGACTGCCAATTTAGCCTTTGGTCAACGATGATTCCAAGATACTTTGTTTGGTTGACTTTGTTGATCAAGGGACAATCACACAAGGTGTCTTCTGGGTTTGCACAGCGATGTATCTTGATGCAGAAGTTATTTGATGGTTGCGAAGATGTATAGGGAGAAAAACAGATGTAGTTCGTTTTTAGAATGTTTAAAGTCAGGACATTGTCTCTAAGCCATTTCGATACACACGCTAAACCCCTTGCTGCCATCTCGTGTACGGAACTCCAAGTGTTAGCCGTAAAAACGATAGCAGTATCATCCGCATAGGAGAATATCCTTCCCCCGACGCTTTGTAATTTACACAATTCATTGATATAGATTAAAAATAGCGTCGGGCCAAGGACACTCCCCTGTGGGACACCAAATTTGATACTGTATTCGTCACTAATATAATTTTCTATTTTTACAGCTTGGGTTCTATCGCTGAGGTAGCTCGTAAAGAGCGACAGTGCGAGCCCTCTGATCCCAATGCTCTCAAGCCTATTTACAAGAACCGAGACCGATACCGTATCAAAGGCCTTTTTAAGGTCTAGAAATACCGTAATACATTTGTTTCCCCTATCGACTCCCTCAGTTATAGTAGAGACCACGTTAACGATTGCATCTTGAGTTGATATTCCTCTTCGAAACCCGTATTGAAAATTAGATAAGATTTTGTAATTATTAAGGTAGTTTGTTAACCTATTGTTAATAAGCTTTTCTATTATTTTTGAGATTGAAGTTAGTACAGAGATTGGCCTATAATTATTAACATCGGATCTGTCTCCGCCCTTGTAAATAGGTGTTACTATTGATCGCTTAAGAGATAAAGGAAAAACTCCTGTACTAAAACAAAGATTGGCTAGCATGGTAATGTGTGGAACTACAAAGTCTCTAGCACGCTTTAGAAAGGCAGTGGTAATACCATCCAAGCCGGGTGCGCTGCCAGAGTTGAGGCCCATGAGTATGCTGTCAACTTCAGCAGGATCTGTCTCCAGTAGTACGAACGAAGTGAGATGAGAATGGCTACCACGTGTGACGTTAGATGCATGGGTCTTCATTTCGGTTTGTTTAACTATGAGGTCAGCTAAGTTAGATCCAATGTTTACAAAGTATCTGTTAACATGATTAACAGAGTGTAGTGGTTGCGATTTTATATTTAGTAATTCAACATTTTTAGATTTCGGTGGTTTGTATTGCGTTACCTCATTTATTGTTGACCATAATTTTCCAGGTTGTTTTACTGAGTTATTTATTAGCTGTCTGTTGTAATTTCTCTTGTGTTTAGTTATTAAATTCTTACAGAAATTTCTATAACGCTTATATGTTATTTTTAAGATTATGTTGTGAGGTTCTCTACTAAGCTTAGTTTGCAAACTGTTTCTGAGTTTTATGCATTTTAGAACAGCAGAATTAATCCAAGGCTTTAAAATCCTTTTACTTCTTGGTACAGTTATAGTTTTGGTATTAGCCAAGATAGCAGCTTTGATCACACCTATGAATGAATTGGCAAAGGTCTCCGGTTCTTTACATATATTAAGGAAGGATACATCAGTAGCTATGAGGGTATTATACGCGCTCTCATAATCTGTTACTGTTTTGCGGTTACAAACAGCGGGCTTGTTATATACATTAGAAAATTTAACATAGACTAGATTATGATCTGTGACTGTAGTGTTCAGAACGGCAACAGTAACGGTATGAGAGTTTGTATTAAGCTTAAGCATAGCGTGGTCTAGACAGGAGTCATCCCTGGTGGATAACATGTGGCCTGGTAAGAGACCATGTAGTGATAGGACGTTAAGGTAATTAAGCCGGTTACGACGTTCGTGAGATTTCTCTTTTTCTGTGAAAATTAGGTCAATGTTAATATCACCAAAGACTGAGATATTGTTGGATTTTGAAATGTTTTCGAGGTGTACGTTAAGGGATTCAATAAAGTCGTTAGCATGAAGGTGAGATGGAGAACGATATATTGCAAGAAAGACGTGATTTGCAATTTTAATTTGTAGTCCAGTAGCATTAGTAAGACTGAGTTCTGTTACTTTAGGTTGATGTTGATTTTTAATATACACTACCACACCGTCATTTTGATTTAGTAAATTGTTTGATTTATACGATGTATAGTTATTTAGTGATGGTAAGTGTTTGTTAGCGTTTAGTCTACATTCTGTCAATATCAGCACGTCAACTTCGGTATTAAGTTGAGAAAGTGTTATTTGTAGATCGTCAAGGTTCTTGTAGATACTCCGTATGTTTTGCGTAATAACAATAAGATCATTTCTAGTACTAGTAGACACATGTTTAGAAAGGTCCTGTATGTTACATTTAAATGATTCCGAAATTTGTAAAGAGTCTAATTCCTGTTGAGTGTGGATACTGTCCATGTTGAATAATTGCTCATAAAAGTTGTCACAACATTAAATGTTACATTTAGAAATAAAAGAAAATTGTGTATGGTTTGGTATTGTAGGTTCAAAAGTACTTTAAGTGTGTGAGTAGTAGATTGGGTTTGGTAAAAGACCAGACCCATTGTTAATAGGGTAGTGTGGTGATTGTGAATAGTTGTGTGGATATGAGTGTGTAAGAGTAAACGGTTTCGTGTAGTTGTGAATGAAAGTGATATACGTGTAATAGTAGCTAGTAGAACATGTTTAAGAACCTTAAATATTAAAGAATTTCTGTTACACGGTATCTCTATGTTGTAGTAATAAGAGATAATATGAAAAATGAAATTATAACTTAGAATAAGTAGTCATGATTTTTGCAAAAGTGAGTGCACGGTAGCTTCGTTTTGAATACAAATAATTTTTGCGGCTTCGTCCTTTCGAACAAAAACCCTACCAAATGAGGTCCAACAGTATTTATACTGTTTAGACTTTACCAGGTCACGAGATAGGAAAAACAAGCGTGCTCCTTTTGCAGTAAGCTGTTCTGAAATGTAGATAGGCGTGTCCTCGTTCGTGGTGAGGCCCAGGTGTTTCGCCTGAAGTTTACTTTTATATTTAACATTAAAAACCTTAGTCTTTCTCAGTAGTTCTGTTTTTAATATAGTAGAACCGAGTTCCACGATAATCGGAGGGCTTCTATCCATTTCGTTTCTTCCCTTTAGTCTAAATATGTCTTTAATGTCCCGTGGGCAAATATCAAGGTTTATAGTTTTAGAAAAGTTCATGACTAAGTTGATTAGATTGTCTTTATTCTCTGGGGTACTCCGCGGAACATTTTTAAGTTCAACAGTAGTCTTCCGTGTAACTCTCTGTAGGTCCTCTATTTTGTCTTCCAATATAGTTATATATTCTTGATCCTTTTTATATTGAGACTCCAACGACTCAATCTTTTTTTGAAACTCCTCATTTTGGGAGGTTAACAGGGAGACATATTGTTCAATAGTTGTATTAGATTGGTGTATATCCTTTAAATTTTTAGTAATCTCAGCTAATTCCTGTTTCTGCTCACTAATTAATGATGACATAAACTCCTTCATTTCTTCTTTGAAGTTTTGAAATTGTGAGGGAGAGATAGATTCTACTCGGGGTCTTTTGTTGCGCTGTGATACGTAGTATGGAGACGTGCGTTCACCCTCGTTGCGATCCATGTCCATTTGCGTAGATAATTTGGGCTCAGAACCGTAGCTTATAGAAGTTTGCTGTGTTAGGTTAGGTATTGATAATGTTTTAACAGGCGGCGACCTTTTTACGGACATAGTACTGGTATTGTTTACCTTATTTTGTCTGTTCGCAGTGAGTAAGCTAACAGCTGTAGTTCGTAGCCTCGTAGTGACGGCAAATGTAGCAGATGGTTGTAGCGTAGCACTTTAATTGGTAGGATGTTGCTTGGTAGTGGGGCACCGATGAGTTATGACTAGTGACCGAGTAAGCGAGAGGCAAATTATGAAGTACCTCTCTTTCTCGCAGATCGAAGTACGGGGGGATGAGGTAAACCAGCAGCGACGCGTGAGCCGCGGGAACTCGGAACCGATGCGAAGTATAACACACTACGCGATACTGCTAATTTATGATTTAACGTTTTATGTATACGGACTATATTCGAGTGATGTAACTTTTTAATTTTAATTAAATATTAGCACAGACGTCCGCTAAGTAACAGCACTCCAAGGGAAGAGGAATGTGTTTCAAAGTTTCTGTATACAATTATATAACCCTGCCTCTTAAACTAGGCTAACCTGTATTTTAAGAGACAGTACCCAGCTTGTAGATTCACTATTTTTATACAACATTGGACAAAGTCGATCTACCGTTTCAACTTGACAGCATTAGTAATAGTTGTGCGTGTACGAGTAAAGTGTGGAGGGGATGTGTAGTGGTGTGATGTGGTATGTGCTTGTTGTGGGTTTGTGTGTGGGAATATAGGGGGTGAATGTGTGTGTGAATATAGGGGTGAATGTGTGTGGGTGTATGTTGTGTGAATATGTTTGTAAGTGTGCGTTTTTTCATTTAGGCGATATAAGTGACTAAAGACTCCGTGTATGTGTAGTCTTTCTGTAGTAGCCATTCTGGTACTGTTTGTTTTAATGTGTGTGAGTTTAAATCTATGATTTTTAGATGTTTGTGAACTTTTTTGTAAATGTGCCCACTTAGGGTATAAAACTGCCGTTTAGCGAAAGAAGTTTTGTGCTGAGTACCCGGAATAAAACATGTTCGCTTGTTTGGGTCGGACTTAGGAAGACTGGTGTGTTTTCTAAGAATTGATTTGAGCACAAAGAGTTGGCGAACCGAAAGGACTTTGCAATCAGAGTAGAGTTCAGTAGTTGGGTATCTATAGGGCTTTTTCGTCATGACCTTTAGAATCGCTCTCTGTGCTCTCTCAACCCTCAGGAGGATAGTCTTTGCTGCACCGCCCCAAACAGCGATACAGTAGCCAATGACCGATTGACATAGAGCGTAGTACACGATTTTCAGGGTGTCAGCATTAGCCGACTGTCTGAGATACTTGAAAATGTGTATCAGGCGCAACGTCCTTGTAGTGAGGGCATCGATTTGTTTGTCCCAACGTAAACCGTCGTCTATCTGCACTCCCAAATACTTTACGCTGTCAGTTCTAATGAGTGTTGGGCATGTACAGGGTCCTATGGCGTTTGAGCATGTGTGGGCAGTTAAATTAAAGTCATATGTCGGTGCGGTGTTACGACGTATTGCAAAAGGAATGTAGGTGGTTTTTTGTAGGTTAAGTGTAAGTAGATTTGAGTTGAGCCATTTCATTACTACATCCAGAACAGTTTCTGCTTTTGTTTTGACTATATCCCAAGTAAGTCCCTGCACGAGAATAGCAGTGTCATCTGCATACGCATATATTTTACAGTCTGGGAGACTAATTCTGCACAGATCGTTGACGTAAATAAGGAATAATGTTGGACCCAGGATACTCCCTTGAGGAACACCATATGACACTGATTCCTCGTCGCTAAGGTACGCATCAATTTTGACACATTGAGTCCGATTTCTGAGGTAATCTTTAAAAATATCCAATAGTATACCACGTACACCGAGAAGCTCCAACTTAGAGGTAAGTAAGGGAATAGAAACTGTGTCAAATGCCTTGGAAAGGTCTAGGAAAATACCTAGGCATTTTATCTTTTGATCCAAACATTTAGCAACCGTTTGCGTGAGATCCAGTACAGCATCCTCTGTTGACAGCCCAGGTCGGAACCCATACTGGTTATCAGCAATGATCTGGTTTTTGTTAAGGAAGCTCCATAAGCACTTATTGAGAATCTTCTCGAGAATTTTCGATAACGCTGGCAGAACAGATATTGGCCTGTAGTTATTGACACAATTTCTACTCCCTCCCCTGTAAATAGGGTGAACGATTGCCCTTTTTAGGGCATCGAGAAAAACTCCAGTCTGTAGGCAACGGTTGCACAGATAGGTTAGTGGTTGAAGCAATACATGTCGGCAGCTTTTTAGAATAGAAGATGGTATTCCATCCCAACCCACTGCACAGTCATTTCGCAATTGAAGGATAATTAATTCTACCTCAGCTTCGTCGACGTCCAGAATGGCAGGAGAATTTAATGGGGAGTGTTGAGGGGTGTTCCCTATAAAGGGGGCCGTACTACTAGCTGTGAATGACGGACTTAGGTTCTGTGTAATAATGTCCGCTGCCAGGTATTCCCCCATCGTACTAAAAAAGTGACATATTTCGTTAACGGAGGATTTTGGATTATCTCGTATTTCCAACAGCTCAGAAGGACTGACATGCGTTTTGCATGTGTTAATTATTTGTTTTATTGTTTTCCATAATTTTTTCGGGTTCTTACTAGCTTTTTCTAGTTCGCTCTGCTCATACGAGATTTTTAATTTTTTAAGTAAGTCATTGCAAAAATTTCGGTACCGAACGTAGGTAATTTTAAGAATCTTGCTCTTTCTTTGTCCGTTGAGTTGCCCCAGAATAAAACTCCGTATCGCAATTCTCCATATATTTAAAAATAAATTGTGTGCTTTAACTTTGATATACCTAGTACTATTTTGTTTCAAGCGTTATAATGTTGGAGGGTCCTTCGATCGTTCCGATAATATGACGAAGTGAAAAAAAAACTAAATAATAATAAATATTCCACGACATTCTACACAACGCTATCTAGACCCATGGTAAGCATAGCTTAACTAGCTTGTGTTATGGGATCTAGAATGTGGATAAACATACTTAGATACTTTTTTTTTGTAATACATATATATTATACATAGAAACACCCAGACCAATGCAAATATACATATTCATGCTTACAAATATTTGCAAATTGGTTCATCCGTTCAGGAGCTACGTATGGTATACGTAAGTATGTGCATGTATGTGATATTACGATACCACATACATGCACATACACAAACACGTCAACACTCCCTCGTTTTTGCGTCGGGGGTTAAAAAGAAGAACAGTATTTGTATTCGTTGTTTCTTACCTGTCACACCCACGACCCAAGCTGCTGATCGATTTCGTGAACAATTGGCGTAAATATCAGCCGGGGTGCGAGGGATATGCCTGTTAACCTCACCTTCGGCAACCAAAAACGACCCACAGGCGGCGTGCGTTTTGGTCGGTTCAAGTCCGACATAACCTCTTCCACCCGCTCCGATGGGGGCGTATACGTGGGGATTTTGCGCACGTAAAAAAAGTGGGCGCAAATATAGATTAGAATCTAGTTATTTTGTATTTGTAATTTTTCGCACTAGGGCGTACGGGGCTCCACTAAATCGCCCTAAGCCTCTCCTGCTAGTCAGCCGACCGACAAACAAGTCTCCGGCACCAGGTTTCCGCTCGGGATCAGATGGCAATCATTTCTGTAAACATCGCATTAAATATATCTTTTTCATTATTGTTATTTATGTTTAACATCAGACAAACTCAGACAAAAAACAAATCAGAAAAAATGGTGAATAAGGTAGGCTTGTACGCGCCACCATTGTTTTTACGTAAGCCAAACTTGCTGCACCTTCCTATGGCGAGAACTATCTACAGACAAAATGCCTATCTACAACGAGCCAGCCGTACATTCAATGTGGCTTGTCGGGATGTTAACATAGACTTATTCTTCACTAGTGTCTCTAAAGTAAAGAAAGCATTATGTGATTACTACTTTGTTAATTGAGTAATTATCTTTTATTATTATAACACTTTATATAGATGTGAATGTGTTCGTAACATTGTGTTGCCGTAATATCCTCTAATTTAAACGACATGTTATCAGTGAAAACTTGTAAATGGCCTTCAATATGTTATTAATTTTCACCTACTGTTATTTTTTAGCCGTAAGTTTTCCTAAAATGTTAAAATAAAAAATAATAAAAAATATATATAGCCCAGACTCAGCCTAGATGCATGGTTCGAGTCAACAATACTGCCCGGAAAACGGCAATAGGCTCATCCCCTATTACGTGAAACCGAATAAAATTATTGGTGAAATATAGGTGTTAATGTTAATACACCTCTACCTAACCTTCCAGGGATAATCGCGTGGTTATATATATCCATCCATTGCGTGGAACCGAATACAATTATAGGTGAAAACGCACGCCGCCTGTGGGTCGTTTTTGGTTGTCGAAGATGAAGTTGACAGGCATATCCCTCGCACCCCGGCCCACCCAGGGCCATCTCTCACGACCTGGCCCTCTCCTCGGGTGTGGGGACTACAGAATCCCCAACTCGTCCCCGGGAACGGGGTACCTATTAGTAATTATAACATTATTTTTAGTATTTTTAATGTATTTGGTGTAAGTTGTTATGTTAACAATTGTTGGTTGACTTAAATAAATTTTAAAAAAAAGTGAGTGTTAATGTAAATTCACCTCTGCCTAACCTTTCAGGGATAAAGGCGTGCTTATATATATATCTATAAAAGAAGCTGAAGAAGTAATTTCATTTCATTTAACGATTATTATTTCACTAACAAAAGCTTGCCGCAAGCGTTTTATGAAATATAATTTATTCAGATCCTCAATGATACTGTTATTCAGATGAACGTAAGTACAGAGAATTAAATAAGTGAGTACATTAACAATCACGCCCCTTCTCCCTACTATCTCGCATCATTCATACACGAAATTGATCGACCAGTACATCACGGACTGTCGACAGCTATTGACAACTCTGAATGTACTACACTTTCTTTATAAAAACATAATATTGTGTGTTGTTTGTGTGTGATTATTGCCAATTCGACAAACACTTGAAGTTAGGTAAGATATCTTTCTCAAAATGTCATTAATATAAATTGTGCCGACAGACGGTTGCACATTATTCGATAAATTATTTTGGGTGCAGGACTCGGTGGTCAGACCAGTGTGACAAATAGGAATTTATTTCAATAATAATGGATATGAGGCAGTGTTACTCCTATATTACGCCTATATTAGTCAGTGATAATACAGCTTTCTGATTTGAGACGAATTTTTGTAGTGTCGTATTATTGACGGTGTGACAAACAAGAAAAAAAATCCTGTCCGTCACACTGGTGAGAAAACACCACTAGTCTGACATATTATTTTGTTATTTCGTCGTCTAGACGTACTTGTCAATTTTTATTTATACTTTGGTCTATCGTTAGGACGTATGAAGTTGGTTAGATAAATTTATTGTGTCTACCCAAGCCCCGGACTCCGAGGTAATGTCTCGGATGCGACCGAGACTAACATAAAGGTGATGATGATCATGTCTACATAAAATATAAAATAAAATTATATCTACTAAATATAGAATTTGACATGTACGTATGTAACTATAATTTGCAGGATTTTAATTATATCTAGTACTTTTATTATTTTTAATTGCGTGTCGAATAAAAATGATACTATTAAAGCGAACTCTGGGTGGCATTCAACAGCTTCGGCGATTAGAAAAGAATTACTATGTCGTAGGATAATCAAATTCGAATCATTTTATTGCTGACCTGACGTATATAGATCTTATAATTTATATTTCAGTACTTTAAAATTTAGCTCCTTTGCCAAGCATTACAACATTTAAGTCACATATTTTATTTAAAGTGGGTAGGTACTTATATTATTGTCTTCCAGATATTAGATACCCAAACGAAATTTAATCGACCAAACGAAATTAATAAATTACATATCATATACAAAAAGGATGAATTGACCCATACAATAAATGAATGAAATATCTAGCTTTTTGTTTGTTTTGTTTTGTTTTTAATTATTAAATGTGAAAATCAAATAAAATAAATTAAACACGATTTCGATTTCGATTAGGTCTCAATACATACATATATAGATAATCACGCTTTTATCCCCGGAGGGTTAGGCAGAGGTGAGTTAACACCCACATTTCACCAATCATTGATTTCGGTCCCACGTCATAGGGAGAGCCTCCTATTGCCGTCTTTCGGACACTATTGTTGACTCAAGCCTTTCACCTGAGGCTGAGTCAGGGCTGTATATATCTGTCTGATGTTAAACAGCCCTATCTCTCTGTCACCTTTTACGATACCACATGAGAAGAGATGAGGTGGTCCAAATTCTACTCCGCCGGGAAGTACGTCAGATGTCAATATAAAATAATTATAATATTATTAAATGCCCATAGATATACTAGAATGTCAATTTTTAAGGAAACTAATGTGTTAATGCTTAATGTCATAGTTAGGCTTCACTTATCTTCTAAATTAAATATACTCTAAGCATAACATGACATAAACTCACGCCTATATCCCCGAAGGGGTAGGCAGAGGTGCTAGCACCCACATTTCGCCAGTTTATGTTTAGGTCCCAATGTAACAGGTGGTGAGCCTATTGTAGTATTTATGGTATTAGATTTAGATATAATTCTTTATTGCACACACACTTCTCATAAATAAAAAAACATTTGTACAAAGGCGAGCTAAACTCAAAATGAGTACTCTCCCAGCAAACCTTTGAGTAGCAGATAAGCAAATGGTAATGAAGGGGAATGTGAAGTGTACATTAAAAACAAATAAAGAAAAAAATCTGCCTGAACAGGTACATACAATATGCACATGATGATAACTTATAAGATAAGATTCATTTATTTGTAAGCATATTGTATAAAAGTTGTTACAAAGTTGGTTGTACATAATATTCTGCTGTCTCCAGCGTACAAATATTGAAAGGTTCGACGAAGTATCGACGAAGTGGGGTCTCCAACTTACTGTATTTTTTATTTGTGCTAATATTCTGATATACTTTTTTTGAATGTGAACAGATCGTTTAAATCAACACTATTTCTCATAGCCTAACCCCTTATCTCAGCCAAGTATGCATTGCGTAGCAGGCTGATATAGCAGTCTGTGTTGTAGTGTTTTTGTTAATTTTGAAAAGGGTGCATGTTTATTGTGATAGTTTAGCTTTGACGTGTTCTATGTGTGTTTTCTAATTAATGTGTGGGTGTATGTTTATTCCCAGTAATTTGAATGTGTTGAATTCTTCTAAAGATGTGTGTTGGTGAGTTCTGTTATGTTTAAATTTATGGGAAGCTTTGTTTATGATCTGGACCCGTACCATGAACGCTTAAAACAGATCAATAATTGAACTGCTGTCATTCCACCAACTGCAAATATGTAACTTAGTCATCTTATATATTTATAATTATACACCCATTTGAGCAGTCCGACTGGGGAAGTACCTCCGCCCTACAGAATACCGCGGTTATAATAACTTCGTGTTATATTCCCAGCCAGGGTAGCCAGAGCTCACTGGAGAATTAGTGCTATCAGTGGGATGACTAAAGGCTTATCCTGTTTTGTCCTCTACACTGACACCTGTGAGCACAGAAACTCTGTGCTCACAGGGTCGGCAGCGCGAGTTGTGCTCCTCTGGTGGTACACACGTCCATAGGCCATGGTAACCACGTTCCATCAGGTGGGCCGTATGCTTATCTGCCACCTTAGTGGTATAATAAAAAAATACATATATAGGATCATTAAATAAATGGCATTATAGCATCATTAAATGACAGCCTTTCAATTATTATTGACCTGTTTTAAGATTTCTTTTGGAGTTTGGAGACTATTTTTTTCTATGGTGTTGTGGTTGGATATAGCGTCGCATTGTACATAGATTACACTAAAAGTTTCCGGAACTGGCCACTAACATAAACAATATTTAAAAATTTATTACAACATTTGAAAATAGAACTCTTTGGCTGTAGAATACAGTTTGTTTCATCTGACTGTCTTTAGTTTTTACCTTGTGGCGCCATTTAAAAAATTGTGTGTCTGCATCAACATGGATTTAACTCGGGAAAATTTTCGTAGTATGATTTTCTACGATTTTAAGTGTAATTTGACGGCTCAACAGAGCATCGCTCGGCTTGAAACAGCTTTTGGCGATGAAGCTCCATGCAAGACGACTGTTTATAGCTGGTTTGCAGAATTCAAGCGTGGTCGTATCAATCTCAGTGACGAATCTCGCGATGGTCGGCCGACCACCGCTGTAACCAACAAAAACATCGATGCTGTGCGCCGTATGATTGAAACAGACAGGCATGTGACCTACCATGAAATTCGCGCATCCTTAGAAATAGGCATGAGTCAAATACAATCAATCCTACACAAACATTTGGGTGTGAGAAAGCTGTGCTCGCGGTGGATCCCACATAACTTGACCGAGGATCAAAAAACGGACCGCGTCACTTGGTGCAGTGCCATGCTTGCCAGATTCAACGAAGGTGCGTCAAATTTGGTGTGGGACATAGTAACAGGTGACGAAACATGGATTTATTGCTACGATCCCAAAACAAAGCAGCAATCGAGCGTATGGGTCTTTCAAGATGAGCCGAAACCAACCAAAGTGGCGCGCGTGAAAAGTGCATCTAAGCGGATGATTGCTTCTTTTTTTAATAAAACTGGACACGTGGCTACTGTTGCTTTAGAAAATCGTCGTACTGTGAATAGTGACTGGTACACGACCATTTGTTTGCCGGAAGTTATTGACGAACTCCGTAAAAATAACCGTAAACGCCGTATCATCCTGCACCACGACAATGCTAGTTCTCACACGGCCAGATAGACAAACGACTTTTTGAAGGCGAAAAATGTAGAATTCATGAGTCATCCTGCATACAGTCCCGACCTGGCACCTTGTGACTTTTATCTGTTCCCAAAAATTAAGAACCAATTACGCGGCCAACGATTTTCATCACCAGAAGAGGCTGTCGAGGAGTATGAAAAACACGTTTCAGAGGTCACCACAGAGGAGTGGCACAAACGTTTTCAAAACTGGTTTGATCGAATGAAAAAGTGCATAGACGCCAAGGGAGATTATTTTGAAAAACAATAAATTAATTTTGTACCTTTAATAGTATTTTTTCATATTCATTCCGGAAACTTATAGTGCGCCCCACGTATTACAATCGAAATTAAATTAATAAATCGCACACTTAAGATGTGGAATGACCTCCCTGCTGCGGTTTTCCCAAGCACTTACAATATGGAGTTCTTCAAGAGGGGCATCAGAAGGTTTCTTAATGGTCGGCAGCGCGAGTGTAACACCCCTGGTGTTGCATACGTCCATAGGCCACGGTAACCACTTTCCATCAGGTGCTTGTCTGCCACCTAAGTGGTATAAAAAAAAATGTCGTTCGCGAGGAGGAGAGGTAATGCCTTTTCCGGATAGAGTGATTTAGATTAGTCGTTTATATAGATCAAGAACAATATACGCCCCAGTACACACTTCCTTGAGAGATTGAGCAAGATTATCCTGCGACCGCAAAGATTACATTTATTTTTAAGAGTGTCATAATCCCGCGTCAAAAAACCGCGGTAGTCTAGTGGTATGGGTAATGGACTGCTGAGACGAGGTCTCGGGTTCGATTCCAGGTTTACCATCGCACACACCAATGGCTTTTCGATGCTTTTCGAAGTCATGTGTTTATTTATCGCAGGTTTATAAGTGCCCGGTTAATGCCAATAAGTTCGCCACCTATTACATTGGGTCCTAAACATAAACTGGCGAAATGTGGGTGTTAGCACTTCTGCCTACCCGTTCGGGGATATAGGCATGAGTTTATGTTATGTTATAATATCCAATTACCACTATTTGTGTTCTGTTGTCTAAATAGGATTTGGACCATGAGTAGGCGGGTTTGCGTACCCCGCCAGTAGTTCAATTTCCACAGTAGATAGTATGTCATACAGTAGGTTATTGTAGGCTTTAATCATATCAATTAATAGGCCTTATTATTAATTAATTAATACAAAACTTTAACAAAAAATGAATATGAATATCAGTTTAGTATTTACTAAACCGGTTCGAAACGCGGCCCCAACCTGCGAATACTTCGGCAAGAAACTCAGCGGGTATTTCTTTTTTTTTTTGATCTATTTACAAACATATACTTAGTCTACTTAATCTAAATATAAAAATTTACTTGAGTCACATAGTTGAGCGAACAGCTCATTTCCAAGCTTATATATCATCCAATCTATAGTTGCTCAGGACTTTGGTATCATCTTTTTATGTACACGTATTACTAATGAGATGTTTAATGAGTCTGGGAATTGCCCTTCCTCGAAACTTTGATTAATTAAATATTAAATGGACTGTGAATTCCATAGCACATTGTTTTAGAAATAGAAGTGGGATATCATGTATACAGCAGCTATGATTGTTTTTTGTTATTTTTATAATATTTAGTATCTCTGTAAGTACATTGAGTGTTTGGCCAGTTTATAACAGGTCGTCCAACGGATGTATTTGAACTAGTTTTATCATGTCCATAGCCCACTGTAGCGAAAAAATTATTAAATGTGTTACATATTGTTAAGGGGCATGTCACTACTTCATAATTCACTTTCAACATCATATTTTCTTTCATCTTAATATCTGTTTTTTTAGTTATTTTTATTGTGACTTTCCACATAGTTTCAACTTTATTATCAGATTTCATTTGGCCTATATACTAGTGTCCGGTTAATGGCAATAGGCTCGCCACCTATTACATTGGGACCTTAAACATGAACTAGCAAAATGTGGATGCTAGCACCTCTGCCTAACCTTTCGGGGATATAGGCGTGTGTTTATGTAATGTTGTTTATATTCTCTAACTATTTTAACACTTTAATACTTTTTTTCTTTTTTACGTGCGCAATATCCCCACGGATACCTCTCCACCGGAGCCGGTGGAAGAGGTTATATCGGACTCGAACCGACTAAAACGTACGCCGCCTGTAGGTCGTTTTGGTTGCCGAAGGTGAGGTTGACAGGCATATCCCTCGCACCCCGGCCGTTCCAGGGGCATCTCTTATGATCTGGCCCTCTCCTCAATCAGGCCCTCTCCTCATCTGGCCCTCTCCTCACACTTTAATACTAGATTTTAGCGTTTTACTGTATTCTTTGTAGTATGTTTTTCATAACGGAGCTATTAATTTCATTACACATGGTTCTTAGGACCCTTTTATATATGCATGATTTTTTAAGTCCTTTTGTAAGCCATCCTTTTTTCGGTTTATTGTTTATTTTCATTTTTTGCTCAGAGATGTGCTCATTAAAACGCTGTGTTATAAATATTATAAAAGATATATAATTTTCATTTACGCTTCTGTGTTTTATATTAAATTGTCCTCCCACCTAATTCCCTTTAGTGAGCATTTGAAGACGTGTATTTTGTGCTTTGTAATATTTTTTTTCCATTTACCATGTTACATTGTTTATACAAACACAAAAGCAATTGTAGTGTTCTACGCGCACAGTACAATAACTCAGAGAAGATTATATCTTGTGCGTGGAGCTGAACAGATGTGGTTTTAGTGGATGCGGTACTTTTATAATTAAATTTTATTCATATTTATTTATTTCAACAATTATTATTACCAATTACATTACACATTTATCATATTCAATCTAATATAACATTCCATAGAACATCTGTGTCTGAACTAGATAACTTAATATCCGTATTTCAGACTATATAATAAGTTTGGTACTCTGTCTATGTTAAGTTCTATATTTATTTATAGCTTTGTGATCTGGCAGCCCATAAATTTGTGCCGATTATTTTTAATAAGATATTTACTCTTCGAGTGGTTGACACAATCTCTCGGCTAAAAATATGGCAAAGTTTGCGAGTGGTTTCAGCTAACTTTCCACAACTTTTCTATTACAATGAACTCTATTACAAACTCTTTGGAAAAACTTTTTTAACTATGATACAGACTCCTCCACCTTCACGGATTTTGCGGTAGAAGATGGATCCAAGTTCCCTTCCAGCATTACAGACATTACATAGTGGTGATTGTAGCTTACTTCTGAATATCTATATTAGAACTTATAAGTAGTTATTTGAGTTGATCTACCTTATTTCCTATGCTTTGGATGTTCTGGAAGGTTATCGTGAAATCCTCAAAAAAATGCCTTACTGTTTTTCTGTTATAAAGTAGCTATGGACTGTTGTATCTGTGAGGATGTTTGTTTAGATGGTTCTTCGTGGCATCTTCTTTGGACAAATTATGTACTTTACTATCTGTGTCAGTTTGTAAAATTTTGATGGAGTTTGTAACGACGCGCTCTGCGAACGTCGTCACACCGGTTTTAATTCTATTTTTGAACGAAAAGTTTCGGAACGCGGAGTGAATGACATTTTGACGTATAGCTGTCAAAGCACCTTTCTTCCTAGCATTGAGGCTGGATGGTCGATATTCATGGCTTCGTAACTTAATTTCAATAAATCTCATAAAAATGAGAGTATTTTTGCCTAAAGGATAATAGTTTGTGTCTTCACAACTATCCTCTTGTGGAATTATAGTTTATTTCTGGTGAGTTGTCATTTTTTAATAAGATTCACTTTGATGGAAATTCGCCACGTTCCTAATTTGAAAAATAATTGTTAAAATTCTATTGTTTCAGCTCTTAATCTGAGAATATTATGATTTCTTTTGCTATTGGCATTGTTCCAGCAAATTAAGGCGGTGAGTCGCACAAATTTATAAAAAGATTAGGACCTCGTGTTCATATTGGAGTTTGTTCTAATGACATGCAATTTTATTACAGGTTTCCAAATTGGAACCGCCTTTTTTTCTTTTTCCTTTGGACTTTTTCTTTGGACCTTTGTCTTCGGTCATCTGCATTTCTTTATGGAGGGTTTGGACTTTTCGCCTCAAACCTGGATGTACCGCATGGGCTTAAACTGAAAACTTCGCCTGCTACGAGCTTTCTCGCTGCTGTGTTTACATATACTCGCCGAGGGATGCCGTGAGCTTACTTTAATTATATTTTAAATCTAAACTTCAAAATAACCTAAAAATGCATTGGTGACATAAGATCATTTTGACATAGGATTAGATAGACCTAGCTTATAAAACTCTAATTTTAAATTTAAGGTTAGTTATACATTAGGAATGTATCCTTGCAACTATTTCTAAATGCACACTGGAGTGGACAATAAAACCTTAAACCTCACCGTTTGGTTTCATTTAGCTCACCTCCGGCAGATTAAAAGTTTCCAATCTCCGCTGATTATCCTAGGCATGTGTATCTCCAAGGCGCCCGAACTTTTATGGTAATGTACTTACAAACCAATTTTATTTCTATTTCTTTTAAATAGGAGATTACACACTTACCTTGTCACATTTAACTTGCTCCATTCAAGAGTAAACCAAGGATAGGAATACAGAGAATAAAACCATTTTTTTATTATTACATCTGGCACATTTATTTTATTATTACATCTGGCACTCGCGAACAGGGACATGACAGTGTGCATATATCTTTATTCCTTGTCACCTTTGCATTATTTTTTACCTTATCATGTTAAGAACAGTGTTTTCTTCATGTATTTTACTGTTACATAACTGTGTATTACAGTAAATCTTTGTTATTGTTTACTTTACAAAACTAATCATACTACAAGTTAGTACTATTGTTTGTATCTCTCAATTACAGGTGAATGTTTCAATTTGTATAACATGGTTATTGTTATAATTGTTTTATCTTATATAGCTTTTGTTTATTACAGGTAAGATTTTCCACTTAGTAATATTATATAATTACTAGTTCTTAACCTTTATTCACATGTGTGAAAACATAGTAATATTTGAATATTTGCTGTTTACCTTAAGTAGACATAAATAATTTATTTTGTGAATCACTAATGCATTTTTATCTTTATAGGCATTTGACCTAAATAATTTTTGCAACAATAACATTCCATTCTATGAGTTTGTTTGACTTTTGAGTTTAGCGTTTTGCTATCAATGCAATTAACTTCATTCATAATTTAATTAACTTTAATTAGAAACTTTAATTGATACTTTAATTAGAAACTTATAGTGTATTTAATACAACTTTTTATTAGATTTTCACATCCTTTTATAAATCAAACATGGATAAGGAAATACAGGTCCCGCCTTTGTTTGAGAATATTGTTAATGATGTTCCAGTTGGTACTTCTACTTATGAGATGCCTCATGTCATGGCTGATTTATCTGAAGTTGTTGATCCATTTTCGAATAGTCGAGGAGCTGGTGATCATAGTCTGAGAGCCGCATCTTCATTTAATATGATGAATGTTTTATTGAATGATAATTTGAGAAAAAACTTGCCTTCTGTTACTAAGTTGCCTGATTTAAAACGAAGTAAGCTTTTGTATGATGGTAAATCGTGCGTTAGGGAATTTATTACTCAAGTGGAAGAATATTTCTTGTTTAAAATTTTTAATGAATATTTTTTGGTTAGTTCATTCTCTGATCTTTTGTCAGGCACTGCGCTTAAATGGTTTCGTAGTGTTCGTATTCGTATTGCTTCTTGGCAGGATTTGAAGGCTGCGTTGTTGAAACGTTTTGATAGAATTGAATTTGATTATCATTTGGAACATGAACTCCGTACTCGTAAACAAAAGATAACTGAGTCATTACCAGATTTTATTACAGACATAATGGATATGGCTAGCCGTTTGTCTATGCCTGTTTTTGATGCTACCCTCATAACTATTATTAAACATAACATGTTGAATATTTACACACCTTTTGTGTTTGGTAGAACTATTTCTTCTATTGACGAATTTATTAACCTCAGCAGAGAATTAGAGAATTTTGTGTCAAGAAAGAACTTGAGTGAGAATAAAAGTATTAAAAAAGAAAAATATTCTGCTCAAATTAGTGCTGTTAAATCAGATGATTTAACTTGTTTAAAATGTAAGTCCTCTGGACATTCTTATAAAAATTGCCCTACATTTCCAGGTGTAATTTGTTTTAAATGTCACAAGCTTGGCGTCACTACGAAGAATTGCGAAGTTTGTAATTCAAATACTGTTCAGTCAAAAAACGTATCAGGTCCCATCGAGCCCTAGTTTTTGATAAAACCTCTGGTGACTCGATGTTGAAAAAATTTAGCAATGCTCCGAATGAAGCCACTTGTAAGAAAGAATTTAATGAATGGTTGGATTATTTGAAAGTTTTCTTTAATAATATCAGGGCTGCTCCTGTTTTGTTTGTTAAACATAAAGACACTAGACCTTATTTAAATTTTAATATTAATAATAAATTTTATTCAGGTTTGTTAGATAGTGGAGCTTGTAGTTGTGTACTCGGTTCTAATATTCATCAAACATTTTTGCAATTAGGTTATAAATCTAAACCTTATAAAGGTAACGCTGTTACTGCTGATGGTTCTGCACACAATGTTATTGGAACTATGGTTTTACCTATCACTTGTGATAACTTAACTAAAAATGTAGATTTTTTGATAATACCTTCTTTTAAACCTTCAATTATTTTGGGATTTGACTTTTGGTTGAAATTTAATCTTGCTAAAGACTTATGGAATAATATTACTTTTGAATATGAATCCACTACTTGTGTAAATGCAGTTACTTCTGTTTCTGAACTTTCTCCTTCTGAGAAACACGAGTTAAATAAAATTATTTCACTTTTTGAAAATATTTCTTATGAAAAGAGAGGCTTAGGTCTTGCTCATTTAGTTAAACATAAAATTAATGTTACTGGTGAACCTTTTAAACAACGTTATTGGCCCCTTAGTCCTGCTAAACAAAAAGAACTTTATGATGAAGTGGAAGTTTTATTAAAGGAAAATATTACTGAACCTTCTAAATCTCCTTGGTGTTCTCCAGTGTTAGCCGTTGAAAAACGCGATGGTGGAACAAGATTATGTTTGGACCAGAATTTGATAATGTAGCATTCTGTTACTTAGATGATCTCATATTGATAAATTCTACATTCTCTGATCATTTAGATTATTTAAATAAAATTTATAAAATCCTTAAAGATGCTGGGTTAACTATTAATTTAAAAAAGTGTAATTTTTGTAAAGATAAACTGCGTTATCTTGGTTATATTGTTGATAGTAATGGTTTACATACAGACCCTGCTAAATTAGAGTCCATTAAAAGTTTCCCACGCCCAGAAAGCGTTAGACAATTAAGAAGTTTTCTTGGGTTATGTTCTTATTACCGTAGATTCATTGATAAGTTTGCTGATATTGCTTCGCCCTTAACAAAATTAACGGCCGGAAGCAAGAATTCTAAAAAATCTCTTTTCTGGAATGAAGAAGCTGAAGTTGCTTTTCATAATTTAAAACTTGCATTAATCATTAGGAGGTAGGACACGGCGGTATTCCCGCCCGATTGAGCAGTCCGACTGGGGAAGTACCTCCGCCCTATAGAATACCGCGGTTATATTAACTTCGTGTTGGGTTCCCAGCGGTGAGTAGGGTAGCCAGAGCTCACTGGAGAATTTGTGCTGTCAGTGGGAAGACTAAAGGCTTGTCCTGATTTGTCTTCTACTGACGGCACAGAAACTCTGTACTTACAGGGTTGGCAGCGCGACTGTGACTCCTCTGGTGTTACAGACGTCCATAGGCCACGGTAACTACTTTCCATCAGGTGGGCCGTGTGCTTGTCTGCCAACTGAGTGGTATAAAAAAAAAAAAAAAAAAAAATTTCTGCACCAGTTTTACATTGTCCGAATTTTGAAAGACCATTCTCTTTACATTGCGATGCTAGTTCTGTTGGAATTGGTAGTGTCCTGAGCCAAGATGATGATAATGGAGATCAACATCCTGTAGCTTATTATTCTAGATCACTTAATAAATGTGAACGTAATTATAGTACAACTGAGAGAGAGTTGTTGTCAATATTGGATTCTATTGAACATTTCAGACCTTATATTGAAGGAATGAAATTTACAGTTATCACTGACCATGCTAGTTTAACTTGGCTTCTTAAACTTGATAATCCTAGTGGTCGTCTTGCACGTTGGGCTGCTAGAATTTCTCAATTTACTTTTGATGTTAAATATAAAAAAGGTTCTTTACATTTAGTTCCAGATTGTTTATCCAGAATAGAAATTTCTGCTATTAATATTCCTGTAAATAATATTATTGTTATGCCAAATGAGGATATCGTTGATCCTTGGTATAGAAAAATATTTTTAAATTGTCAAAAGTTTCCTAGAAAATATAAAAATTTCAAAGTTGAAAGTGATACTTTGTATAGATTTTGTAAAGATAAATATAATCCTAATAATCGTTTAAATTGGAAAATTGTCATACCTAAAGAACACATCTTAGACACTATTAAATCTAATCATGATGATGTTAATTCAGGACATTTAGGAATTCATAAAACTTTAAATAAATTAAAAATACATTATTTTTGGAAAGGTATGTTTATTGATGTTCAAAAATACATTTCTTCTTGTGATACTTGTAAAGCTTATAAATCTTCTACTAATCCACCTCATGGAATTATGGTTAATCCTAAGAAAGTTGATAAACCAATGTTAATGCTTTCTATTGATATTATTGGAACTCTTCCAAAAGCTTATTCTGGCCATAAGTATATACTTTCAATCATAGATGTTTTTACAAAATATTGTTGGATATTTCCTATGACTAGTGCTACCACTAAAGTAATTTGTAGGATACTTGAAAAAGAAATATTTCTTAAGTTTGGAACACCTAAAGTTTTTGTTTGTGATAATGGAAGCCAATTTACAGCTAAGCAATTTGTAGATTTTCTAAAAAGTTATAATATTAGTAAAATATTTTATAATACTTTATATACACCTCAAAATAATCCTGTAGAGAGATATAACAAAACAGTCGAAACATGTATTTCTTGTTTTGTTAAAGATGATCATAGAACTTGGTCAAAATATTTGCCTCATGTTCAATTAGCTTTAAATAGTAGTGTGAATCTAGCTACAGATTTCACTCCTAATTTTCTCATGTTCGGTAGAGAACTTATTTTTGATGCTTCATTGCACCGTTTTAGTAATTCTTTTGATAACCTCAATCAACTTGATGTTGTTGATAGGTCTTCATTTGCTTTTTCACTTAAATCACTTAGTGATATTTTTATAAAAGTTCAAGCTTCATTGCTTAAAGCTTATAAGCGTAATGCGCGTTATTATAATATAGGAAGGAAGGTCATTTCTTTTGAGGTGGGAGATATAGTGTGGAGGAGAAGTTTTGTGCAGTCTAATGCTCCTGCATTCTTTTCGGCTAAGTTAGCACCTAAGTTTGTTAAGTGTGAAATAATAGATAAAATTTCCTCTAATGTTTATGTTTTAAAAGACCTTAATAAAAACTATACTGGTCGTTATCATATTAAAGACATAATTAAATATTAAAATTATTCTTGTTTTGACAATGTCTATCTTTGTCTTTGGTACTTTGTTTGAAGTTTGATCCCATATTGTAAGGTGATGTTTGTGAGGCTAAGGGATCTTGAAAGGTGATGTATGTTAGGAACTTCACAACAATTTATTAATTTCAATTTTAGTTTCCTTCAAAAATAACTTAGGTCATTTTAGGACTTATTTCTATGTAACTCTACTCCATATTAACAAATAGTTCCACATCAAAAGATCTTATAATTTTTATTTATCTTTGTTGTATAGGATTATTTTCCTGTATATATTTTTGTACACTTGTATATTTAATATTGTATATTTTGTACAAATTTAGGAATTTAGTTTCTACTCTAATATAGGAGTGAAATTTAATATTCATTTTCTACATTAAATTCACTTGACTTATTTCCACTCACTTAGGGAATGGAAAATTAAGTTTCTTGAACTTTATTTTTGTACAGTTCTGGGTTATTTTCTTAGTATTAAGATTCTCGGATTGGACGCATTTTATGCAATTTTTTACACACCTTGTTATACCATTTTTTGGGAAACTTGTGTCTTACTGGACTTTACAATTTTTTGTGCTATTGTGTTTCATACACATAGTCACACCTTACGCTTTGCGCACGGGAAGCTGGTGGTGTTGAGCCGGTCGTAATTGTCGTTTTTCTCTTTTTGTACGATTGTGTTTTTATACACATTGTTACATTTTTTATGCTTTGCGCACGGGATGTCGGTGGTGTTGTGCCGGTCGCAAATGTCATACTTTTCTTATGCGGTTGTGCTCAGAAAGTCAGTGGTGTTGTACTGGTCACAATTGTCATATTTTCTTTATATTTTGCTTGTGACACTTTTGTTGTGATTTTGTTTTGACGTTTTAGATGTTGGAATAGGAATTTGAAGTCGGCGGCTTTTCAACCTAACCGACAGTGGGAAAACTTCATTGTTTTTACCGATTTTCTTTCAGATTCGGCAGCGTTGGTGCTTAACCGATATCTTGTTAGTTTCATATTTTTGTTTCAGGAATAGCTGGTATAGAGTCGGTGGCGTAGGAGCTCAACCGCACTTTTGTATTGATGCTAGAAGGCTGGTTAAGATCAAGGATTAGATTCGACGGCGTTGGTTGCCTAATCGATATCTGGAATGGAATTGAGTAGGGATTGTTTAATTTGTTTTATTGAAGGATTTATTTTCACTTTTGTGTTGAAATAAGTTTTTACTCTTTTCTGAGTTTGGTTTCGGTTATTCCATTAAGTTGGATAGTGTCCTTTGTTTCCATTTGAAACTGGAAATTCTTTTTCAACTTAATTCTTTACTTTTCGAGTGTTTTCACATTCTTTGATTTTTAGGAATGCTTTCCCATTCTTTAATTTATAATTATTTCTGCAATACCCAATGCAAGATGCTTTCGCATTGCCTTTTTTGTTTATTGAAAAATGTTGCAAGACATTTTGTCTTTTGAGGTTTTTTGGAATTTTGTTCTGGATTCTCATAATTTTCATTAGAAAAGGAAGTTTCTTTCTTTCTTTTTTCTTTTTGGGGAGGGATGTAATGTAACGACGCGCTCTGCGAACGTCGTCACACCGGTTTTAATTCTATTTTTGAACGAAAAGTTTCGGAACGCGGAGTGAATGACATTTTGACGTATAGCTGTCAAAGCACCTTTCTTCCTAGCATTGAGGCTGGATGGTCGATATTCATGGCTTCGTAACTTAATTTCAATAAATCTCATAAAAATGAGAGTATTTTTGCCTAAAGGATAATAGTTTGTGTCTTCACAACTATCCTCTTGTGGAATTATAGTTTATTTCTGGTGAGTTGTCATTTTTTAATAAGATTCACTTTGATGGAAATTCGCCACGTTCCTAATTTGAAAAATAATTGTTAAAATTCTATTGTTTCAGCTCTTAATCTGAGAATATTATGATTTCTTTTGCTATTGGCATTGTTCCAGCAAATTAAGGCGGTGAGTCGCACAAATTTATAAAAAGATTAGGACCTCGTGTTCATATTGGAGTTTGTTCTAATGACATGCAATTTTATTACAGGTTTCCAAATTGGAACCGCCTTTTTTCTTTTTCCTTTGGACTTTTTCTTTGGACCTTTGTCTTCGGTCATCTGCATTTCTTTATGGAGGGTTTGGACTTTTCGCCTCAAACCTGGATGTACCGCATGGGCTTAAACTGAAAACTTCGCCTGCTACGAGCTTTCTCGCTGCTGTGTTTACATATACTCGCCGAGGGATGCCGTGAGCTTACTTTAATTATATTTTAAATCTAAACTTCAAAATAACCTAAAAATGCATTGGTGACATAAGATCATTTTGACATAGGATTAGATAGACCTAGCTTATAAAACTCTAATTTTAAATTTAAGGTTAGTTATACATTAGGAATGTATCCTTGCAACTATTTCTAAATGCACACTGGAGTGGACAATAAAACCTTAAACCTCACCGTTTGGTTTCATTTAGCTCACCTCCGGCAGATTAAAAGTTTCCAATCTCCGCTGATTATCCTAGGCATGTGTATCTCCAAGGCGCCCGAACTTTTATGGTAATGTACTTACAAACCAATTTTATTTCTATTTCTTTTAAATAGGAGATTACACACTTACCTTGTCACATTTAACTTGCTCCATTCAAGAGTAAACCAAGGATAGGAATACAGAGAATAAAACCATTTTTTTATTATTACATCTGGCACATTTATTTTATTATTACAAGTTATATAGTTCAGCTTGAATAGTATTCATTATGTCCTGAAGCAATAAAGATTTAATGCTTGCTTGCTTTAATATCCGATAGTAAGCTAGATATTTCTAGTGTCAGAGGTTCGCAAGATAGTATCATTTTACATATTTACAGGGAAATGACGTCGTCCCCGCTATTGCTTATTGTGTTTTCAAGATAGTTTCTTATAGATAAGCTATTTTTACAGTCCCTGGTAAATTGTTTGGATTAAGACGCATAGTAACATTAACATCAGTGACGTCTTGCTGAGGTGCTCGTATTGGTGTGTTGGTATTATTACTTTTATTGGTTTGTAGTAACATAACATAACAGAAACTCACGACTACATCCCCGAAGGGGTAGGCAGAGGTACTAGCACCCACATTTCAGCAGTTTATGTTTAGGTGGCGAGCCTATTGCCACTAACCGGGCACTTATAAACCTGCGATAAATAGACACATAACTACGAAAAGCATCGAAAAGTCATTGATGTGTGCCATGGTATAACCTGGGATCGAACCCGAGACCTCGTCTCAGCAGTCCATTACCCATTTATAGCAATAAATGCTGTATGCCCATGACGTTGGCGTGAGTTGTTTTGCAGTTTGATCGATTGGTTTTTGGCAATTTTTGATGGCATCCAGCGCATTGGAATATTTGGTATTTTGTGTTTTCACTTTTGAAGTAAACAGACCGGTAGCGCCCTCTTTGCGAAAGGTGTGGTAGTATCTTATTGATTTATTGGTTCCTGGTGATCTAGGCTAGACACTATCGTTTGTTAGTAGTAGTGTTAGGTTCAGTGGATAGATGGTGTTATTTTCGTTCTTGGGAATGACAATGCAAAGGACATTGTCCAACTTGTATGAGCACTTGGCCTGGTATGGACAGATAATAATTTGCCAAATATGATACAGGTTTGGTAGGTCATACTAGTAAGAAATAAAATAACATCATATGGTTGTATCAGAATTCATCATTTATATTATTTATTGACCATAGTATTTCGTCAATTTTTTTTAAAAGATTAGTTGTATTCATCATTTCTTTATTATTCAGTAATAAGTTATTAAAACATCCTGGGAATTGGGCAGGTGGGTTTACCCTAGGGACCTATTTAAATTGGTATGTACCACACGCCAATAATATTAACTCTAAAAACAGAATCGGCTTTCGCAAGAAATTGAAAAATGTAGGTATTTACGAGTCAAAATGACAAGCGAATGACATTTTATAAGATTTCTTTCCAATTGCCATATAAAAACACAAGCTCAATCGATTAAACATAAATTCGTTTATGAATCGAGTTAAAAAGTTTTCGTTTCATTATTATAAAAACAATGTTTGATCAAAGACGAGACGACACCATTTTGTTTTGAGTTGTGAATCTTTTTTTAAACCATATTAATATATTATTATTCTTTACTACTTTCTCGTATCTATACAATAAAAATAAATAAATATAATACCACTTTACAATTATGTAAATTGTATATTTATTTATTTTTATTGTATTTACATACACTATTTAGTGTTTAGGTTGACTGATAGAGAATGCTTGTTGAATTAAGTCCGCTTATGTACCTACTTGTGCATGAAGTCTAATAAATAAATAAATGAGCTCATAATTAACCGAATATAATACATAATTACTTAGGTACATATATTTTTACGTTTTCGTCATCGTTCTTATAATCTTACGTTTGATCGTTGAGTAGAACCGATTTCCACGCGGGCTTAACCGCAAGCGTCACAGCATATATTTTTACGTTTTCGTCATCGTTCTTATAATCTTACATTTGATCGTTGAGTAGAACCGATTTCCACGCGGGCTTAACCGCAAGCGTCACAGTCAACGCGTACTCAATATCATTTATTTTATGTATCTTTTTTAAAAGTATCAAGTAGTCAATCTATCAATTCCTTATCAAACTCCGGTGTCCCATACATTACTCTTTATCGATATATTCATAAGTCTTAAATAAAAATCGATTTCGATCTTTATTATAACTGGCAACATTTTATTAATAAGCAAAAGAGAAAGATGTATACCCATGTTAGGAGAATGTATATTTTAATGAACTAATTGATTAAATACTAATTATTTAAAGAAATTTGTTGATACTCCAAGAAATCATTATTAGTTCGGTAAAAATTAAACATGATTATTGATCAGTAGCTACATTTGCGTACGTCGTGTCCATGAGAGGCCAGTTTTGGACAATGCCCTTTGAGTTTTTATAATGAGCAGTCTGATATTTTTTTTGCAATGTTTTAACTGTGGCACTGTTTTTTTACTTTGTTTAGCTTCATTTCTTCTACTTTGTGATAGTTTTGTTTGTTTATCTTCATATAATAGGTAATATGTACATTTAGTCACTTTTTCAAACACTTATAACCCGCGAACTTACCAACGTTAAAATTCCGTATTATTTGATTTGATGTTTAGTTTGGTAGAAACTTGGTGGCACAAATTTGTCTCAAGTTTCGACCGGGTAGGTACCACCGTGCACTATTGCGAAAAACCCTCCATAGCAATTCAATCTCGGTTGGATTGTGTTCAGGGGTCAGCAAGTGCATAGCCGGGCAGAGGTGGTGGTTGTCGCAGCACTAGTGGGACCAGTGGGTCTTGGCGTAGTCTAGTGGGGATGGCGCGGGGCGATGCGCCGAACAGGGAGACCTGTAGAAACGGTGGTGCCGCTGGCCGCCCGCGGTATAGTACAGGGGCCCAACTGGGGTTAACCACCTTGGGAGGCTGCCTCACCAGGCCGCGCATAATCCCGATATGGTTCGTCGTGCCGGTTGGTGACCGGAATTGGGAGCCCGGCGACCATACTCGGGGGGGTACGGGGGCCCTTCCGTTCGGCGCGTCGGCTCTCGCCATGCCTCACATTCATAGATAAAACCAATATCCCGCGCTTTGTCACACGGTGCTGCGGCGGCAATCACCTCTTTTTTCACGCCTTCTCCCACCCAAACTCATGGCAGCGCAATTCAAGGAAATAGGCAACACAGCGGCTCGACACACTCCCAAAAGCTTGCTATTTGAGGTGGAGTCCACTAACATCTGTGGGCTCCATGCAAACCTCAACGCCGTCCACCAACACCTAGAGACGGCGAAACCTGCCATGTTTTTTCTAACGGAGACGCAAATACACCGCCCTGACGACACGACCTACTTGCTCTACCCTGGCTATGTTCTTGAGGAAAGTTTTCGTGCAAAAGCCGGGGTGTGCGTGTTTGTTAGGGCGGATGTTTGCTGTCGCCGTTTGCGCTGCCTAGAGGACCCATCCTTCTCCATCCTTTGGGTACACGTAGACCATGGCCCTACGAGTCAGATCTATGTGTGCCTCTACCGTTCCCATACAGGAGATGCTGAGACAACTCGACTCTTTGAATATCTGAGTCAGGCGGCAGATGATGCGCAGGAGCGATTTCCGAATGCCGAAATGGTGTTTTTGGGGGATTTTAACGCCCATCACGAGATCTGGTTGGGCTCCTCCAAAACAGACCATGCGGGAAGAGCCGCCCACGCGTTTGCTCTGGCGCACGGCCTGACCCAATTGGTGCACGAGGTCACTAGGATACCAAGAAGGTCGGGCCTAGCACCTTCTCTGCTAGACCTTCTGCTGACGAGTGATCCGGACCGGTACAGTGTATCGGTGCGAGCCGCTTTAGGCAACTCCGACCACTGCCTGGTCTGTTCCAAGGTGCCCATTATAGCGCCCCCACGACCCGTGCAGGGGAAGCGGCGTCTCTGGCACTACTCGTCAGCGGACTGGGATGGACTTCGTGACTATTTTGCGTCCATCCCGTGGGTTGAGCGCTGCTTTGAAGGTAAGAACCCATCGGATTGTGCTACTGCTGTCGCCGGTGAGATCGGTCTGGGTATGGAATACTATATCTCATACACCGATGTCACCGGTGACCGCGGGGTGCGCCCTTGGTTCGGGCGCGAGTGCGCGGAAGCTGTTGAACAAAAACAGTCTGCGTACCGCGCTTGGGTAAGGGCGCGCGCCACGCGCCATCCCAATCTGGGCCACTTCAAGGCGGCGTACAACAGAGCCACAAAGGTCTGCAGAAGGGCCTACGTCAGAGCGGATGCCCTGCGCATAGCGCGGCTTGGTCAAGAGCTAGTGATGCATCCCACGGGAAGCCGTGGCTACTGGCGACTGGCCAAAGCCGTGCAAGCCAACTTCTGTCATCCTTCGCTGCCTCCGCTGCGTAACCCTGATGGATCCCTGGCCCATGAGCCGCAAGAGAAGGCAAATCTGCTGGCTAATCTCTTTGCGGCCAACTCCCGAATCGATGATTGTGGTACGCAGCCACCAACACTACCCGACAGTGACCACGCGATGCCTGATATCCATATCAGGCAACGCGATGTCCGTGCAGTGCTGCAATCACTCGATGTCCGGAAAGCCAGTGGTCCGGATGGTATTCCAGCGGTAGTCTTGAAAAAATGTGCAGCGGAGTTGTCTCCAATGCTTACGCGCCTGTACCGGCTATCCTACAGTTCGGGTACAGTGCCTTTGCCTTGGAAAGAGGCGAATGTTCAGCCGATTCCCAAGAAGGGGGATCGCTCGGAGCCAGCCAACTATCGACCCATAGCCGTCACCTCAGTGCTGTGCAAAGTGTTCGAGCACATAATCAACAAACAGCTCATGCGGCACCTAGAGGATCACTCCTTAATTAATGACCGGCAATATGGCTTCAGACCGAAACGGTCAACGGGTGATCTTCTAGCATACGTTACCCATCTTTGGGGTGAGGCTATGGACAAGCACGGCGAGTCACTGGCAATTAGTCTTGACATCGCCAAAGCTTTCGATAGAGTCTGGCACAAATCGCTTCTTTCCAAGCTACCTGCCTTTGGTCTGCCTTCTAGGCTGTGCAACTGGGTTGCTAGCTTCCTGCAGGGGCGCCGTATTCGCGTCCTTTGTGACGGACGAGCTTCGGAGTTTCTGCAGGTTAATGCTGGTGTGCCCCAGGGGTCCGTCTTATCACCCACTCTCTCTCTTCTGCATATCAACGACATGCTCTCTACCGGCAATGTTCATTGTTATGCAGATGATAGCACTTTGCATGGGAGTTATCATGGACATCCTGCGGCCAAGCAGTCGGATATCGCAGAGAAAAGGCAGCTTCTTGTCACTGAGCTTGACGGGATCCTGAATCACATTTCTCAATGGGGCTCTGAGAACCTGGTTGAGTTCAATGCCAAGAAGACGCAGGCATGTGCGTTTACAGCAAAAGTATCTTCTTTCCTTCCCCTCCCCACTCTTCAGAGCACGCCACTGCCACTGCAGGACAATCTCAATATCCTAGGTATGGATGTTCGCTGCAACCTGAATAACAAAAACTACATCGAAAGTATCATCAAAACAGCCTCACGAAAACTCGGAGTCCTGAACAGAGTGAGACGGTTTTTCGCGCCGGAGCAGCGGTGTCTTCTATACAAGACACAAATTCGCTCCTGTGTGGAGTACTGCTCGCATCTCTGGGATGGTTCAGCAAAGTACTTACTAGATGCTCTCGACAGGTTGCAGCGACGTGCGGTCCGCATCATTGGGAATCCCGAGATCACGAACACCCTAGAACCTTTACAGCTGCGTAGAGATGTTGCGTCCATGGCTGTATTTTACCGTTTGTACCATGGGGAGTGTTCTGATGAGCTCTTCCAATTAGTCCCACCCTCCCCTTTCCTACACAGGACAACGCGTGCAGGTCTTAGATGTCATCCGCACACGGTGCAAAACATCCGATCAAGAACCAAGCGGTTCGGAGACTCTTTCCTCTGTCGCACCATTAAGGCCTGGAATTCATTACCAGCTCACGTGTTTCCTTCTTCCTACAGTCCCGGGTCCTTTAAGCGGGGCGTGAAAAAGCATATGATGAGGCCCTCAAGCTGAGTGTCACCATTGTCACACGGTATGTGTAAGTAATGGTGACCCTCTTTTCTGGGACTTTGCCTTCAGCTTACCATCAGGCAAGGCGAAGTCCAATTGACGTGTCCTATATAAAAAAAAAAAAAAAAAGATATTTATGTAGATATCACTTCTTATTCATGTATCTCCATTGAATAACACTTTAGCGAGTTTTAACACTTATATTTTATCACAGACGATGTACAGATACGTGTTGCAGCAATTAGCGTCCTCTAGCAATTACCACCTGATTAGGTATGCCTAATTTTAAAGTCTGCGCAATTGGGATCATTTTGTTGATATATCATTACAATTAACATAATGTGACGAAGTCTAACCAGAGAGTTTCCTTGATAACGTTCCTGTTTTCGTAAACAATCACGTTTCATTTTGATAGTTGTTTTTATTGACATCTCGGTATTTGACAAATATTACAGAGAATATGAAATGTATTAGATATGATACTCGTAGCTTATACGTAAGTAATACCTATAAAAAGGTATTCCACAAAAGATGAATTTAAAATATTTTATTTTTACAAAATAAAAATGTGATTTTTTTTATGTGTATCTCACATAAAGTTACACGCAGAAAATCGCGTGACGTAACTATAAACATTTTACTTAGCCTAATAGAAACTTTCGTTGGTTGGTCTCTTCGTAGAGATATTAATTAATGACGTCACGAGTGGAATGTCACTGGGAGCGACCGTTTCTCTATCTCGTGCACTTTGTAAGCTATCGAAGTGTAAATATGTATTTTGTTTTTTAAGATTTTATGGGAATATGATGAATTGCAACAAGTATTCAATTTTCTACATCTTTTATGTATAGGTTTTCAAAATTTATGAAATACCCAATTGTTTTTTTGTTTGTATTCAGTAAAATATTATTTATCTTTTTTAAGGTAAAATGCCTCAAACAAGAGAGGAAATGATGATTAAAAAAAGAGAGTTAGAAAAGAGGCGATATGAGAAGATAAAAAACGACCCAGCGCTATACGCCCAGTATAAACAAAAGAATAAGCAAAAGTACCAAAGGCGGAAAAGCGAGGGCAAAGTAATTATTTCTCAACTGTCACAAAGAGATCAGACAGAGCTGCGTAAAAAGTGGAGAGAAAGTGCTAGGAAATCGTACGAACGAAAAAAACTAGCACGAAGAGACAGTTCGTTTTTAGATGACAGTACTGTGAATGCAAGATCCGAAACTCCGGTCAGCAGAAGGCTTACTAGGTCATCTTTACATAGATTTGCTAATGAACCTAGAAGTGCTAGTCCGCGAGACAGCATTGATGATAGTGGTGCAGAACACACGGAAAATCCTGATGTACCGGGGACATCTGGGGTCACGATAGTCAGCAATAGACTCTGTATTTGTAGTCCATCATCACCTGCATCATCAAGCGACACTGTTAGTGATGATGATGTAGATTATCAAGACAGTTCGGAAATTCCTGTGAGAAATAGACTTAGTCCACCGTCATTGGTATTGTCAACCGATAGTGCTTTGGATTCCTTTCAAAATCTGAGGCCCTCTGTGGCCGTGACAAATAGGTCCCGTGAAGCTAGTCCATCACCTTCAGTGTTGACGTCGGATCCATCACCGAGTGGTACCCTGGTCCCTCAGGCTTCTGCTCAACAATCATCACCAACGTTAGAATCAACAATTACAAATGAAATCGCAGTTTTAAGGTCTCAGCTGCGATTAATGTCTATACTTTTAGTATTCATTTTTATTTCGAGTATTGTAAGCAATTGGATTTTAATTAGGTATTATATGTTGAGATAAATTTAATAATTACTATTAAAAATAGTGCCTCTTCGGATACAGGGACGAAACCACAGGTGGTTAGAACTCCAGAGAAAGAAAGTTCCTCACTATATTTAACCACTGATTCAATTCAATTCAATTCAAAAAACTGTTTGTGAATTCCTGTGATTAGCGCGTTCACTAAACAAATATACTTTATAATTTTAAAATAAAGATGAACTTGGATAATATTACCTGGAACAATAGGGAAAACTAAATTATGGTAGATAAACAAGATAGTGATTCAGTGGGAAGACCAAAGGTAGTAGGTAGCGTATAGACCATTATTATTCTCACATCATAGCCATAGTTCGGTAAGTGCTACATTCCTAAAGCCCTTAAAACCGGCAGACTGTCTTGAAAGTTCAATGGCAGTAAAGATGTAACGTAGGTTTATGTTCACTTTCTCATTTTAAATAAGCAATCAATAAGCCCATCGCAGTCCACTGCTGGAGGAGATGAAAATGATGAAACAGTAGGCCAAAGCCATCCAACATTGGGAGACGCCTATGTCCTCTCCCAATGTTGGATGGCTTTGGCCTACTGTTTCCACGCTGGCCAGACGGGTTAGTACAGGGTCTTATTACGAGTTTTCCTTCACGCAGTGATATCGTCTGCGTATTTTGCCGTTAGTCGCCTCTTACGACACCCTTCGGATGAGACGGAGTAGCGATTCTTGTAAATATTCTTTCTCCGTCATCACACTGATGACAATACTTTTAAATTTCGCAGCTTCTATTGCTATATATAAATAAAAATTATAAGTATAATAACTTCATGTTGTGTTTCCAGCGGTGAGTAGGGTAGCTGGAGATCACTGGAGAGTTTGTGCTGTCAGTGGGAAGACTAAAGGCTTGCCCAGCTTTGTCTTCTACACTGACGGCACAGAAACTTTGTGCTTACAGGGTCGGCAGCGCGTCTGACTCCTCTGGTGTTACACACGTCCATAGGCCACGGTAACCACTTTCCATCAGGTAGGCCGTGTGCTTTTCTGCCAAAAAAGTGCTTAGACCGTGCACAGCAGCGCCTCTCTCTCTCTCTCTCGCAGTGGAGACTGTCTACTACGGCAAAGGTGGTGAGATCGGAGGCTGGCTCTATTACTCGGTCCTTATAGACACACCCCAAAACTTCAGACGGCTGCGGAACCCTGCACGTGTTTGGCACGAGAGGTGCAAACTCCGTGAGGTCTCTAACGGCGACGAAGCCCGTTAGTATGGCGTGCTGTCCCAGAAAGAGGAGGGACCGGCAGGGCACCTAAAATAATTTGTAGGGAGTCAAGAAATGCGCGCCCGAATGAGAGCAGACGCCAGTAGGGAGCGCATCTCCCAAGATTCGGCCCGTTATAACCAAGATGATTGGTAGGGCCATGGGAAGGAGGTGGGAACGGGTGTCTACCACGGTAAATACGGGAGCAGCCCAGTAGAGTGTTACTCGGAGACTTCCACATGTCCCTCTGACTAGCAAAGCACAGTAGAGAGCAGGCAAGAAGCGGGCTGGTCGCTGAGCACAGGCGTGAGGGTCACAGATGCGGCCGCCTGTCACCCTTTAATTCCCGTCGGCGCAGCGATACTCGCCTCTCCGGGGTTGGTGGGAACACTGTACTTCCCACACCCGAGGAGGCCATCTTAAAACCGTAGATGGCCCAAAGTCAGCCAGGGTGCAAGGTTTAAATGTGATAAACTTTACACCCCGGTAATTGGGGCTCGAGACGGCGTGCGGTTTTTGTCGGTCCGAGTCCGACATAACTACCCCGTTGGCCGATGGAGGTGGTATCCGAGGGGATTTCCGCACGAAAAATATTAAAAAAAAAAAGATCGTGGATTAGGCCTACAGGGGAAACCACGTTAAAAAAAAGCGCGCCGAAAACACTACCTCACAGGTGGCGTGGAATCGTGTAGTTACATAGGAGCCGTTCATGTATTACGTAAGCACTAAAGGGCCCCTTCCCCTTTCGTCCTAGGGTCAGAGGTCGCAAAATGACCTCCGCCCCCTCAGAGGGCGGGCTTGTGGGTGACGGGTGCTGCTGCCTGTCACCCGCAGCAGAAGCAGGTCGCAGGACTCCGTGGCCCCCACACCTATAGAGGGCCGTCTCACAAGAAACGGTCCAGGGCCGGCCGGGGTGCGTTGTCTCAGATAATCTTACGTTCGGGAACATGCGGCCCACATTGTAGGCGTGTGTCAAAAGAAATTGGGAGACCTTGTATTGCTTATTTTTGATGACATTGGGATGAATGTATACATGCCACCTACTTGTCCTACGGTAAATCTGTTGGTGTACAATAAAGAATTATCTATCTATCTATCTATTGGGTCTAGATAATAATTACGTAAGGAGTAATTATTAACTTTTACACATATGCATTACCCATACATTACCCTAAAAAGACACGAAAGAAACGAAGGATCGCAAGCCAAGCTGCCCGCGTACGAAGGCAACTCGGGCGTCAGAGGTCGATGAACGACCTCCGCCCCCCATGAGCGCTGGCCTGGGGGTGACTGGTGGAGCCGCCTGTCACTCTGGCAGAAGCAGGCCGCGGCAGTGGCGCGCCTGGCGCGCCTCCCCGTTTCCGGAGACGAGTTGGGGACTCTGTAGTCCCCACACCCGAGAAGAGGGCCAGATCGTGAGAGATGGCCCTGGGTCGGCCAGGGTGGGAGGGATATGCCTGTCAACCTCACCTTCGGCAACCACAGCGACCCACAGGCGGCGTGCGTTTTAGTCGGTTCGAGTCCGCTTACTTTTACTGGGGGGGGGGGGGGGGGGGGGGGGTTAAATAATTGTAACAAATCTGCTTACGTAAAACTTGAGCGGCTCCATATTATATATTCCTGAAAATAATAGCTGATAGTGCTGATGGTGTCTTTCTGGAGCAATGGTGCCGTATACATAATGGCGGCCCTGATGCTTCAGGAAGATACATGAACTGATTTATGTTTAATTTATTGTTTTGGGTAACTAGTGGATAAGATGTACTAACATAGTTTATTAATTTGTGATACTAACAATCATTGTATGGATTTCTATTCTGAAATAAATGATATAATAATAATAATATTATGGAGAACACAGCTGATGGTCGGTTCTTAGATCACAGCCCAAAGGGAAGCACACTACTGAACTACGTCCCCGGTGACTGTTGCACCCGCAGAATCACCTTGCTCACTCTCAGCTCCTCTTTTTTTTTTTTTTTTTTTTTTTACGTGCGCACAATCCCCACGGATACCTCCCCACCGGAGCCGGTGGAGGAGGTTATGTCGGACTCGAACCGACTAAAACGCACGCCGCCTGTGGGTCGTTTTGGTTGCCGAAGGTGAGGTTGACAGGCATATCCCTCGCACCCCGGTCGACCCAGGGCCATCTCTCACGATATGGCCCTCTTCTCGGGTGTGGGGACTACAGAGTCCCCAACTCGTACCCGGAAACGGGGAGGCGCGCCACGCGCACCACCGCCGCGGCCTGCTTCTGCCAGAGTGACAGGCGGCTTCACCTGTCACCCCCAGGCCGGCGCTCATGGGGGGCGGAGGTCGTTCATCGACCTCCGACGCCCGAGTTGCCTTCGTGCGCGGGCAGCTTGTCTTGCGATCCTTCGTCGCTCCCGCTGCCGCTCCCGCCCCGCCTCCTCCTTCACGAGCATTACTTGCTCGCAAAAGGAGGCGCCGGCCGCCCACGCATCCGCGCAGCGAACCATCGCCGCGAGCAAGGTGGAGAGCGTGAGAACCCTCACTCCCAGGGCCGCCACAAGCTCCCGCCTCGGCGTCTCCCACGCCGGACACTCGGTGAGCGTGTGCGGACCTGAGTCCTCGCTCGCGTCGCAGTGATGGCACTCGGACGTTGGCTCTTTCTGCATCCGACGCAGATACTTTCCGAAGCATCCGTGCTCGGTGATCATCTGCGTCAGACGGTACGAGAGGCTGCCGTGTGGCCTCTCTAGCCACTCCCCCATGATGGGTCTTACCGCCGTTACTACGGCGTGCCCTGCGCTTGGTTGCCCAAGTCGTCTCTCCCATTCCGCCACCATTTCCCTGTGGAGCCGGGATCTCACGGCCCGAATTTCTTCGGGCTCGGGATCGTGACCCGGCTCCCGCGCCGCCCTTCGGAACCGGTATAGCGCCGAAAGGCATCTCGCTTCCAGGATCCATGGTGGCGATCCGGCGAGGAGACTCGCCGCGTTGAATGATATCGTGCGGTACCCCCTTATGATGCGGCACGCCAACTTCCGCTGCGGACGCTGCAGCAGGAGCATGTGCCGATCACTCAGGGTGTCCGCCCACACGGGACACCCGTACAGGGCCATGGACCGCACGACACCCGCGTAGAGTCTCCTGCAGGAGTCCTCCGGGCCCCTCAGGTTGGGCAGTAGCCGCGCCAGAGCGTTGGCTGTGCCCGCCAATTTGGGGCCCAGACTTCGGAAGTGCTTCCCGAAGTCCCACCGGCCGTCGAGCACGAGCCCCAGATATTTCATCTGGGGCTTGATGCCGATGAGAGTGCCTCCCACTGTGAGACTGGAACCAGGTGGTGGCGTGCGCCGAGGTCCATGAAAGAACATGGCCTCGGATTTATGCAAAGCCACCTCAAGGCCCAGCCGCCGGATCCGTTCCACGACTTGAGCAACCGCGGTCGTGGCCCTCAGGATCGCTTCGCGGTGTGTAGCCCCGCTCGCCGTCACTAGCGTGACTCTCAGCTCCTCTAGCGTAAACGCAGTTCCAGCCTTAAGCAGACAAATGGAAACTCTCCTATCCTTCCTTTGAGTCGCACTAGGGATATACCACCTATTCCCACCTCCTTCCCATGGCCCTTCCAATCCTCTTGGTTATAACGAGCCGAAATTGACTCCCAAAAAATTATTTTTAGGAGCCCTACCATTTTGGCTCTATCCCCTTTCTGGGGCCGCACGCCACACTAACGCTCAGCACGCCATCCGAATTTTTATGGATGAAGCGCTAGGGATCTCTCGCGGTGCAATTGCCCTTGACACGATAAGAGTTACCATAAGAGAACTGCGTGGCGAGGTGGTTGTGAACGCGGCTGTTACGCAGGAGGCGCGGGTTCGATACCCGCTGAAACATACATTTAACCACGCCTTTATCCCCGGAAAGTTAGGCAGAGGTGAATTAGCACCCACATTTCATCAATGTATTTGGTCCCACGTAAAAGGAGGTGAGCCTATTGCCGTATTCCGGGAACTATTGTTGACACGAGCCATGCAGAAGCTTAGTGGGCTGTACATATCTGTCTTAAGTTAAACAGCCCTATCCCTTAGTCACCTTGTACGACACCGCATGGGAAAAAATCGAGCCAAATTCTACTCAGCCGGGATCCCCCGTTCAGTGCAATTATTTATATACATGAATACCTATAGGTATTTGTATTGGTCTGGTCGTGACTGGGAGAGCACTTTAAGCCGTCGCGTCGGTACCGTTTGCCATACCAACATCTATTGCAGACGATGGAGCCCTAAAGTCTAGCTAGGTCTAGCTGCAATGCTTCAATATCCTTTGGGTTGTCGAGGTCAATGGCAGTAGCTTCACGAAAAATGTCGAAGTTCAGCGAAATCTGCAGTTAAGACTAGTAAAGCGGATCCTGGACTCCGAGATGTAAGGGGATTTGAACGCTAAGAGGAAGAATAAATGTGTACTTCTCTAATAACTCAGTAGGAACTTTATATTCGTATACCAACGATCGAACTAGCGAAAACTCAACGCAACTCGTGGTTAATCCATTCACATTTATCTTTATTGGTACCATAACATAACATTAACTCACGCCTATATCCCCGAAGGGGTAGGTAGAGGTAGCACCCACATTTCGCCAGTTTATGTGTAGGTCCCAATGTAATAGGTGGCGAACCTATTGCCATTAACCGTGCACTTCTTAACCTGCGATAAAAAGCAAAAATTCGAAAAGCATGTGTGTCCCATTGTAAATCCTGGGTTCGAACCCGAGACCTCGTCTCAGCAGTCCATTACTCATACCACTAGGCTACAGTGGTTTTATGGTTGGTCCAATTTATAGTAAAACAGGATATATTAGTTACAACATGGTCATCGGAAAAATTTTATGCAGTATACATTTTTTGGGTGGGGTATGTATGTTGGTAGGAGTAAAGTTTTGAAGAAAATAAACCACGATTTTTTTTATATAGGACACGTCGACTTCACCTCACCTGATGGCAGGTGACTCAGATTGACGGCCTCATAAGATGCTTTTTTACGACCTGCATAAAGGACCCGGGACTGTAGGAAGTAGGAATCACGTGAGCTGGTGATGAATCATACGAATAATATATAAGATTTAATAAATTTTATTGATTTATATAAATTTGCCTCAGATCAAGCATTTTTACATTTTGGAAATTTTATTTGTTACATGTGAGATACAATGTTTGCATACGTACATCAATATGGCGCCCGTGAGGTGGCGGTCGAGCGCCCACGCACATGTAACAGTTATTGGGCGATGCGTATAGGGGCAGCCCCGGCGACCCTCCCCAAGCCTCCCACAAGCCGCCGGCCGCCCCATACAAGATCACGAGTCAAATATCCAATTATACTACGTGTCACAGCTTCAGCTTTTGGCTAAACATATTAATCTATAAAAAACTCAATCACAAATTACACATTAAGTTATAAACTACAAATTGGTTATGTGTACATTTAATAAATATATATATATATGTTTAAAACACAGCGAGGGCCAGAGATCGCGGCCCATCACTGTACCCCTGTCAACAACTTTTAAGGCGAGAATGGATGACGCATATAATGGTAATTTAGCTAAATATTGTAGTCAAAAATTATTCGGAAGGCTCTCCGTCTATGCAGCTACTTATCTAAGCGGAACATTAACTATTATGTCTAACAACCTTCGGCGCGTTCCGGTGTACGTGCAGCTCACTCGCGCCTCGCCTGCCGGTGTGCACTTTCCGTAATATTACATTACACAACCAAACTAACGCACAACGTTACACTCATCCAAATGTGAAGTAATTACCAAACTGCCTTACTGGTGCTGAGAGGATTTAGTTTAAAAAAACTTTAATACAGATTTCAATAAATAATTAAAATTAATAACACTGTCACATAAAAACCATCTTGTAGTGAGTCCACAAGATTATATATTCATCCAGGGCAACTATATACGCTAGCACAACAAGCTCCATGATGATATTAGGGATCTGTTACATAAATAGATAGATAATTCTTTATTGTACACCAATAGATTACAGTAGAAAAGAATGTACAATGGGCGGCCTTATCGCTGGAAGCGATTTCTTCCAAGCAACTGTTTTATATTTATAACTTTTTTAATTAATAAAAAAAAATCTGACGTTTTGTAAGTTCCGTTTTAATGGTCTAATACAGAATTTCTTTTCTTTGAGTAGGTTTAATAAATATCAAAAATAATATGGAAAAATACTAGTGAGTTCTCAATATGTGTACTGCTGTAAACACTTTGCAATTACCTCATATGTTAATTGGATGAGTGAAGTACACAGAGGTCGTTTTTAGTGAGGTGCGACCAAACGCAACGAAGCCACACATACAGCGGCAACTCGACGAACAACGATTACAACTTTCTCAACATTCTAAGGCAATTCGGTATTTGATTTATTGCTTTTGCGATAAAGAATAATTATTTCGACTAAGTCTAAATAACTATATTGGCAGTCTATAGAACGTGGGCCACAAATTTATCTAGCAGATACTACTACATCTGTGACTAATCACACTCTGCTAAAAGTGTACGAACGCGTCTAGGGCGGACCGACGTCCAGGGCCCCCGATTCTGCTAATTTCATCTTATGTCAAAGCCACTCACATCAGACTGATATTAAATAACCCTATCCCTTAGTCGCCTTGTACGACACCGCATGGGGTGGTCCAAGTTCTACTCTACCGGGAACCATAATGTCATAAAAAAATGACATTTAATTTTAGATATTACGTTCATGATTTTAGAGTCTAAAATTTAAGGTATTTTTTTTCAATGTCAGTGTTATGACATATTATGGTATTATCCCGGCAGAGTATATTTTGGACCACCCCATCGCTTCCCATGCAGTGTCGTACAAGGCGACTAAGGGATAGGGCTGTTTAACATCAGACATGTATATACAGCCCAGACTCAGTCTGAGATGCATGGCTTGAATACACAATTGCGCCCGGAAGACGGCAATAGGCTTATTTCACCTCTGCATAACCCTCCGGGGACAAAGGAGTGCTTATATTTATGTACCTATGTAAATTTAATAGAATCGGGGCCCTGTACGCGTCAGGCCTACCATTATATGTACATAACAAAGATAGGTGTCACGAAGTTCGGATTCCTTACGGTAGGGCTTTTATAATACCACCTGGTTGGCAGATAAGCACGCGGTCCACCTGATGGAAAGTAGTCACCGTGACCTATGTGTAACACCAGAGGAGTCACACTCGCGCTGCCAATCCTGTAAGCACAGAGAGTTTTTGTGCCGTCAGTGTAAAAGACAAAGCAGGACAAGCTTTTGGTCTTCCCACTGACAGCACAAAAGTTCTCCAGTGAGCTCTGGCTACCTTACTCACCGCCGGGCGTTTAAACCGAACTGTAGTGTCACATACCGTTGTTGGATCCGATTCCAGGCTGTGATCCTTGAAATCAACTGCCTAAAATTTCAACTTGCAACTACAAACATTTCATGGTAGACCTGCTGGGCCTCAATTCTGTCTCATATATCATCTTGCTTTAAGATAAAATAGCAGAAATGAGGCTTTGGACCGACGCCCTTAATAATACGCTATGTAAAGGTCAAGACACATTTATCAACGATTTACCCGTATCTCGCTCTGATGTATATTTCAAAGCGATAGTGTCACAACTGAACGCGAAAAACCGTCGATAAATATATGTTGAACATTATCCTACAATTGGTGCGTGCCGCGGACGCACATCCGACTTTATCAACTACAATTTTATATTAGTCTGTACGTTCGTGAACTTCTATCTAGCATACGAATGTGTATATACAATAGTTCTTTATAAATACTGCGAATGGAACATCTTAATTTTATTAAGTAATTGTTTTTTAAGTCAACTATTTGAGGACGCTGAACTTGTCAAGCGATTATATCTTATCATTGGATTCGTTCATCAGCTCCCCTGTAGACAAGTGACAATTCGTTAAATTATGTATTGTCAATTCAATTCAATTCTTATTGATTGGCTTCACGTCCTGATGGACCACCTGAATCCCGTGGGGGGTGGACACACGGAAACAATACTGGCGTGGCTTACGTGACTCTGGTGAAATTTCTTGAAAAACTTGACATTGGCGTCTCGCCATGAATAATTTTATAAAGTACGGGACATTGGCGGCATTGATGCTAAAAGCACAGAGCCATTAATCAAGAATTGAATTGATTGGCTTCTGTATGTTGCCACAACTCGTCAATTTTTTTTTAACGCTCTGTGCTTTTAGCATCAATTCCAAAATTATATAATGAAAATACATGGAATTTGACGTATGTCATATACGTCAAATCCCATACTTTCTATTGTACAATACGTAGGCCAACGAACGATCAATTGTCTATGGGGCGAGCAGGCTATGGCCCTTAGTGTTCATAGTGACCAATAAACTACGTGACAACGTACGCAAGCTACGTGAAATGCGTTTTTCGTAATTTTCAGCAAGGGGCTATCACCATAGATTACATTGAACTAATCAAAGCCCCAAAGACCATTTCTTGTTCTTTTTTTGTGCATATACGCGAGCTTTTTGTAGTATGTTCACGAAATTTGCCGATCACTATACACATTGTTTCAAATTCAAATTAAAATCGTCTATAATACACATTGATAGATGACGAGACACCTCACAGTACGTACACATGTAATAATGGGTTGACCAAACTTGTCCGTTAGTTTTGTGCTACTATCTATGTTACATCTAACTATAAATTTACATTTTAAATTGTTAAACAGTTATTGTATGAAATTTAATAACATTTAGTATGCTAACTACACACGATTAAGATATAGAAAAAATTCAACCACCTGGGTCAGTCTAATAGCGTGGATGACGTTATGAAATTATCACGCTGATTTTGTTATTGTTATATCAGAATGAAATTTCAAAGCATTTACTATACTAGCTATTCAAATTGCATCTGTCCAGGCGGGATTAGAACCCGCGATCTTTCCCTTAGAGAGTGAACACTCTCACCACTGAGCCACAGAACCTTCGCCCGAAACCATCCAGATTCTTCTATACATATACATGTCTTACGGAGACGGTTAAGCGCCATCTACCGACATTCGTTCGAACTATTGGAACCAATGAATGATGTTGCAATCATTTTTAAACATTGGTTTTTGATGACTACGCTCTAACTATTGAATGAAATTTTAAAACATTTAGTATGCTGACTATTGAAGTCGATTAAGATATAGAATAAATTGAATCTGTCCAGGCGGGATTAGAACCCGCGATCTTTTCCTTAGAGAGTGAACGCTCTGACCACTGAGCTACAGAACCTTCGCCCGGAACCATCCAAATTTTTCTATACATATATCCGTCTTACGGAGACGGTTAAGCGCCATCTACCGACAATCGTACGAGTTTTATTACAGTGTTGTCCTACTACTACTAGATAATTAAGTTATGTATTGTAAAACGTAAATACTTTACAAGATCGTAACCCCACGTTTACCCCTAAGTATAAAACATGTATTTGACAAGTTGCAATATGTCACAGGCTACAGTGTGAACGCAAATTTGTTTTATACTTGTTTACAACTTGTTGGCTATACATATTATGTGATCGAAAAGTATCTGAGATACATGTATAAATCAAGTATTGAGTTTTTTTATAAACAAGAACTTATTAGAAGTTTTTTAGAACTTGTTTTATACCACTTAGGTGGCAGATAAGCACACGGCCCACCTGATGGAAAGTGGTTATCGTGGCCTATGGACGTTTGTAACACCAGAGGAGTCACACTCGCGCTGCCAAACCTGTAAGTACAGAGTTTCTGTGCCGTCAGTGTAGAAGACAAAGCAGGACAAGCCTTTAGCCTTCCCACTGACAGCACAAATTCTACAGTGAGCTCTGGCTACCCTACAACTTGTATCGTGGTGTAAACGAGGGGTTAAGCTATTGAAACTGCCTCCACCTTATTCGTGTGACAGACTTCAGTCTTTCACTAGTAACAGTACAACATTTATTGAAACAATAAGAGTCTGTCCAACGACCAATTAAAGCTGTATTTCATAAGTACAAATAAATGTACAGGTAATTTAACACTACACGATATTAGACAAAAAATTTAAATCAACGGTACAATTTATTTAATTATATTATTAATTAAGTATACTATTACGAACTCATTAGTCAACCCAATATTTAAATTTATAGTTATAGATCAGCGCCCTCAAAGTTCGAATCGCACCCAATTACACTATTGAAACTAGCCAAAGCAATAAGTATTTCAACTACCATGGTTACTCACTATTAGTTTTCGGCATATTCACCATATAATAAATATTTTTGAGTGTCCAATATTTCGGCATTGTTACAAGCGCAGAGAAACTGTACTGGCTAATTAAATATGAGCGTTTTAAGAGTGAAATATATCAGTCTACCCTCTTTCGAGTTCGTTTGTTACGTGTTACCACTACCACTGGTTTCACGACACAATCAAACTCGATCACGACACGCGATGCTTACTATACTCGAGTTTATCTTTTGACTTGCTCCCCGGTTGTTATTGCGAAGTTCATCGATTGGGTATTTGAGTGACTATTCAAATTATTGACTTTTTATAAAACGTTAAAACGGTAAGTTATAAAGAAACTTGTATAAAAGAATTTATAGTGACGTCATAATATTAAAAAGTCAAATCATTCATAATATTTTATAGTCCAATCAGTTGGATGGGGAATAAAAATAAATAAAAACGATAAAATTAATATACATCGCCACTATTACCGGTATTTCACAATTAATGAGCTGATTAAAATAATTTATTTTAAATACAGGAAAATATTAAAACCAATCCTCACAATTGAAGTTCCTTTTCGATTTCAATCACTTCACTAACCAATCTTGGTGTGAAGCGTTCTGTTGACAGCATCTATCATTTTGCCGAAACATCGGTTACTCAAAATCATATATGAGACACATATATCCCCGAAGGGGTAGGCAGAGGTGCTAGCACCCACATTTCGCCAGTTTATGTTTAGGACCCAATTTGGCGAGCCTATTGTCATTAACCGGGCACTTATAAACCTGCGATAAATACACACATAACTTCGAAAAGCATCGAAAAGTCATTGGTGTGTGCCATGGTAAAACCAGAGACCTCGAGTCAGCAGTCCGTTATCCATACCACTAGACTACCGCAGTTGTTATATTGTGGTAATATATTATGGCAAATATTCCGAAAACCAAAGGAGTGGCCTCAAAGAGCGCATACGTTTTAAATAAAAGGAAGCTGGTGTTCGCTTATCTCCGCACAACTTATCCTACTTACAGAGAACTGAGAGCAGTGCACACCACAATATTGCTACGTTAACTAAGTATACAATACAAGCTGTAGCCCGCGGTTTCCCCCGAATGGATGAAGGATGTCGCGACCAAATCACCTCCTATCCTAAAATAGAGCAAAATTTCAATAACGCTCTGTTGCATATTTTATTTATTAACAAATCCTTATAATAATATAAAATTTAATGGTGTTATCATCGAAACATTACACACTTTCATACCCTATTCGAACCGCTTAAAGGCTTTTTTTCACGATAAATGGTTGAACGATTCTCTAGTTCATTTTTGTACCAAATTTCGTCAAAATTGGTCCGGCGGTTCAGGCGTGAAAGCGTGAAAAGACAAACAGACAGACAGACATGTCGCATTTATAATATTAATAATGTATTGGTGTTCTTTCACTAAGCTAACGTTTCTGTTTGTGTCTAAGCTTGCTCTTAGCCCCGCGCGGTGCCTCCGCCGCCGCCGCGTGCAGGAAGACTAAGGGCAGCAGCTAGGCAGTGGACTATTTGCGTATCTTCGCCGCATTGTCGGCGTTCTCCTTGAGGATCTTCGATTTCAGGTGATCCTTGTATTTGAGGATGCCACCCTCCCATTTTGTGACAGTGCCGTTTTCGCAGATCCAGATTTCTTCGGCAACCTGGAGAAGAAAGATGAATACCAATATAATATTATACCAATATAATAGAATATAATATTATAAAGAGGAAAGATTTGTATTTTTGTATGTAACGAATAAACTCAAAAAGTACTGGACCGATTTTAATAATTCCTTTTTCATTAGAAAGCTACTTTCTTCGTGAGTAACATAGGCTACTTATTATCCCAAATTTTTTTTTTAATGCCACTTAGTTGGCAGACAAGCACACGGCCCACCTGATGGGAAGCGGTTACCGTGGCCTATGGACGTATGCAACACCAGGGGTGTCACACTCGCGCTGCCGAACATGAAGAAACCTTCTGATGCCCCTCTTGAAGAACCCTATATTGTAGGCGCTTGGGAAAACCGCAGCAGGGAGGTCATTCCACAGCTTGAGTGTGCGTGGGATGAAGTTTCTTTCATACCGCACAGTGCGCACCGTCTCAGGTCGCAATGTGTGAGGATGAATTCCCTGCCTATGGCGAGAGGTGCGATGATAGAATGTAGCTACGGGCATCATGTCAAACAATTCATCTGAGCACAAACCATTGTATAGGCGGTAGAACACACACAGTGAGGCAAAATCCCTCCTAAGGCTAAGAGGTGCCTTGCGGTGTTGTACAAGGCGACTAAGGGATAGGGCTGTTTAACGTCAGACAGATATATACAGCTCACACCATTGAAGTTTTTTCATTATCAAATTAGATGGTCATATAAAACCGAACAGGTACTACTCATTGGGACATAACTATATGAAATGTTAAGGTATATTATTTCTTGAACACACTAGTTGGTTTCCGCCCTCTTCGTTATTTGCCGTCTACTACCTACATACATACATATAATCACACCTTTATCCCTGGAGGGTTAGCGCAGAGGTGAATTAACACCCACATTTCACCAATAATTGTATTCGGTCCCACGTATTAGGGCGGTGAGCCTATTGCCGCGTTCCGGGCACTATTGTTGTCTCAAGCCATTCATATGAGGCTGTGTCTGGGCTGTATATATCTGTCTGATGTTAAACAGCCCTATCCCTTAGTCGCCTTGTACGACACCGCATGGGAAGAGATGGGGTGGTCCAAATTCCACACTGCCGGGAACCATACGACCAAAATAATATAATATCAAACAGCTTTTAGTCCCTACGCAATACAACTTTCACATCTTGCTATACTCAATTGAAAGTAGGTAAAATAATCCTTAATTATAAAACAAGGCTATAATAGTTAATATACATGGCACTAATAATGAAAGAATATATGTCCCACATACCTGGTTGATAAGCCTGAAGTCGTGGCTAACGAGCACCATGCCGCCGTCGAACTCGTTGATGGCGTCGCCTAGCGCGTCGATGGTCTCCATGTCCAAGTGATTGGTAGGTTCGTCGAGGAGCAGCAGATGGGGGGTCTGCCAGGCCAACCACGCGAACACAACCCGGCAACGCTGGCCGTCAGACAGTTGGCGCATGGGGCACACCTGTAAAATGGGAGGTTATAATTATATTTTGATCACTTTGAGACTGTTTATACTGTTGATTGATGGCAATTGAGGATGCCGTAAGGCAAAACCGGTCAGGTTTAATAACAATTAAAAATAATGTGGAAAAGTACAAGTGAGTTCTCAATATGTATCACTTTTAGAGTTTGCACTGAAGTGGAGCGGATCCCTAGTTTATGTGGGCAATGCCCAGGTAATTCTGGAAATGGAGTGCATCATTCTTTCACGCATTATTGATTGTTTCTCTGGAGTAGTTGACATCAACGCTGAAGGCTAAGTTCCAAACCGTTGGGACCTCTATTGGGGTACTGTTCCTCCGTTTCGTATTGAAACAGGAATACGAACTGCCACTGAGTAGGCGGAAGATCCCTCTTTCTACTTCCGCGGGCACATCGAAGTCCAGGAAGTGTCGTGGACATGTCTCGCGGTTTCGTCTGTGGTCGAGGGTCTTGGCTTAGCCACCCAGACTGAGAGGAAGAAATTCTCCCCAAGTCTCGTCAAATCTTAAGTTCTGGTGCGTGACCCAAGGAATGCATGACTGATGAATAGTTCAGTTGCAAGCGAACTCCAAGGGACCCGCGGACCTCTTTTGCCTGGCTATTGGGGATCTCAGACCGGGTGAACCATTATTCCTCCACTCGTGTGTTGAAATCGGAAAACTAAATCTAAGCTTAAGCGAAGAAAGCTCGACAGCGAGCTAGGAACAGATAACCGCAGAAGATGACGTTGTGTTCCCAGATGCTACTTTGTTCCCTGGGAGCAACCAGGGAGCCTGGGAGCAGCGGCTGATTGACAGTCGTTGGTCATCATATCCTGCATCCACACCATCTCAATTGTCAAGTCGGAAATGATCAAAGCTGAGGTTACTAAGTGCCATCTGTTTACGAGGGGTTCGCGGTAGAAAAGACCACTAGAAGGATCAATGGAGAGGCTGAACAATTCCGCCCGAGGCTCAATCACTGTGAACTCGAGAGGTGGCTCCACTCGCAAGGTGAACCTGACACGTCATCACAAACAGGAGTAGATATTCGGAACAGGAGCAGGACGGATCAGCAGCAGGACGGATCAGGAGCAGGACGGATCCTCATACTGCGGCAGAATGGCAGCGGAGATGCGAAGCCTGTAAAACCATTATCTTGGAGTTGGCCACAAAGTTCTCACCATACAGCCATACCCGGCGATGGTCAAGGAGCTTCTGTGATAATCCAGACTGTGGAGGTACTCCAGGTTTGCACAGTCTCTTACGTTCAGACGCAGTGGCCAATAAGTGCCAAGCCGATGAGCTCCTCACCAAGCAGGAGAGAAGTTTCGTCAAACGAAAATGGGGATACGTCAGCTGAAGCATTGCGTTCAGGGTCTTCCTCACCTGAGCTGGTCTCTACGCCCAGTGCCCCTTTAGCACCTCCCTCTGGCAATAACCTTTATGATCGATGGTATGATGGCGGTATTTTGGCGGCACATGATGGCGGCATGACCGGGGCCAGGAGGCGAGGCTTGCCATGCCTTCTTACGATTGCGCCAGCTTTCAGACTATCTCCACGGTAGCAACTGCGCACCCGTGTCATGGCGATGCTTGAATCCCCCAGTGCCGTTCCTGGAGGGTTTCCTTCTCTTGAGACCATCGCAGACCTCGTGAGCCTCTTTTAGAACTCAAGGTCCATGGGCATAGGACTGGCCTGGTGCTTCTGTTCCCTCGACTACCGCTCAGTCAGACAGTTAGGGCTGAAAGACGGTGCGACATAAGAAGAGTAGAAAAAAGAAGAGGAAGACTATGATGGGGTCGACCGCAGCCCCATAATCCGGGGCCATGGCTAGGAATCCGAGGTTACACCTTCCAAGTCCGTCGCTCTGGTGATAACAGTGGAGGGGGCAGACGGCAGATGAGGTCTTTCAGCGTATCCGACCTAATCGGGGCTGGTAGACCTCACGACAGCCGTAAATCTCTATGAGGCAATAGTCTATGGCTATGGCTCCGAAAATATACAATAAACTACACACAAACATAAGAGAGGCCGACGTAACTACTTTTAAACAGGCACTTAGAAAGCTACTGGACGAAAAATGTTATAACGTAAAAAATCCTCTCTGTAACCTGTGTTATGCAAACAAATAAGTAGATTGATCAAATGGTGGGCTGTGAGATATATAAGAAACCCCGCGCTATCTCAGCTCCCAAGGTCTATCTGGCTGGACGGTCGACCTGGGCCTCTCCCAGCACCGTACCACTGAGGCCGTCGTCGCTGCGAATATGGTAACCGCGATTCATTAATGGACCATTATTGCAACATCTTTCAATTGAACCTGAAAAACTGCCGCTGAGTGCAAGACCGCCTTCTGCAAATGATGGCGTAGGCCTTGATGTAGATGCAGATCCGTACTTGATCCCGAACCATCCAAATTAGATCAGTGGTAATCGATGCTTTCTCGGTGTTTCATGTCCCCCTCGTCTCATGACGACAATTTCAGAGTATATGTCGCTGCCAAGTGGCGAAGTACCATCGTTTACAGTATTTACCTCTCTCATAACCATAGATTAAGCAATTTCGAAGGCAGACATCACCTTCCGACTGGAGACTTCAATGCGGCATGTGGTATCAGGTGACATACTGGTCATGGGCCACTTCAACACCTGGTCTACGGCTTGAAGGTCCTCCGAAACCAAACAGACGTTGCCAAGAAGCGCAGTAAAGCGGAAATGCTGGAGTCAAAACAGTGACCCCGGGGTCGCTCTTACCGCGCGGTGCTTGTTAACCTCTTCCCTCCTCACCAAGACTCCAGCTCAGTGTCCTAGCAGAAGTGTTCGAAAGCCTTGTCCCAGATCAGGCAGACTACATACTGCTGCGAAGTGAACATGGCCAAGGAAAAAGAGGTATTGGCAGAGGATGTTCCACCCATCACAGAGGGATTAACGTCTGGACAGTTCCCTGATTGCAGGAAAAGTGAGAAGGTGCCTGGACGACCAAATCAACTGCAGAATTCTGGCCCATAGTGTCCAGTGAAAGATATTGGCAGTGTCGGTGGACATTGCTAATGCATTGAATAATCTGCAGTGACTGCGTCAGGAAGGCGCTCCACTACCACTGAATGCCCTCCTGCCTGAGAAGGCTGCTGGCAAACTATCAGCAGGAGAGACGTGTCCTCTGCAACGACTGTGTGCGGCAGTACCCCTGGTCATGCAGTGTTATTCAGGGGCTAACCCAGGGTTGATTAGCATCTTTTAGGCAAATATCACCCTTGTTACGGACCCAGGGGGATATTATATGGATGACACCCTCGTTGGGGGATGTTTCCAGGAGACTGAGCAGACTGGTCACCGTTGGTGTTTAGAGATTGGTCGCACGTGTCAAAGCTTAAGGCCTGCAGAAGGTGGTGAAGAACACTGAAGCTACACTATTCCTTTATGGGGCTCGTCACCACCCGCCGCCTCGATCGAGATCCGTTTCATCTTCGTGCCTGTGGGGGACCAGATAAAAAACACCCAAAAAACCAAGCGAAACAGTCTGCGCGGTCCCGCAACCCGTACGCTGCGGCCGCTCCCGCCGTGGGAGTTGGGAGCCCCCAGGGTGTGCAGGGTGCCCAGGCCAAGGGCAAGAGGAAGACGTCCCCGGCCCTAGCCTCAGCCCCAGCCCTGGCTCGGGGTCCGACGGGGATTGCCTCCACAAGTTCCCCACCGGAGGGGGGCTGGGAGGTGGCTGGAGCATCCAAAATGCGGCGCAAGGCCAAGAGGAAGGCAGCCAAAAATGTCAAGAAGGCTGAGGCTGCTGCGAGGGGAGTACCCGGGAGGCTGCGCGTCGCCCGCTCAACGGCTTTCATCCTAACGATGACGGCGGAGGCAACGGAGAGGGGCGTACAGTACGCCCAGATTGTCACGCAGGCGAGAGCCAGCAAAACTGAATCCTGACAACGCCGAAATAAAAACGCAGTACCTAAACTATCGCAATACTTGTAACTCATTAGCTAAAAATCTAAAAAATAACTATTATAAGGACAAATTTAACAAACATTTCAAAAATAATAAAGGGACTTGGGATACTGTGAAAGAATTGTGTAATATTAAGAAAAATCACTCCAGAGCATCTAATCTACTTGAACTAGTGCCGGATTCACCCTGTGAATCACTTAATATGGTTAATCGATACTTTACCTCGATTGGTAGAGAACTAGCTACAGACATCTTAATAAGAAATGGTACTACTGAACTGCGCTTAGCAGAAAAAAATACTTCGTCAAGCAATGTTAGTTCTATGTTTCTAGACCCAACAGATCACATTGAAATTAATAAAATTATCATGAGCCTAAAGAATAGCAGTGCTCCAGGTATGGATAACATTCAAAATATTGTACTAAAAAACTCTCGGATGATTTTATGCACCATGATTGCTCATCTGTGTAATCTTAGCCTTACCACTGGGATTTTCCCAGCAATTTTCAAAGAAGCAGCTGTGGTGCCTGTGTTTAAGAGTGGTGACGCAGAGACAATTGCTAACTACAGGCCCATATCGCTACTGAGTGCAATTAGTAAAATAATGGAAAAAGTAGTTAACACTCGTCTAATTAAATTCCTCGAAAGCAAAAACATTCTAGCAAGTACCCAATACGGTTTCCGCTCGGGTAGAAATACTGAGGATGCGGTAGCTAGGCTCTCGGATATCGTTACAAAGGCAGTAGACAAGGGTGAAAAATGTGTTGCCATATTTTTGGACCTCCAGAAGGCATTCGATACCGTTTCAATACCAATTTTATTGCGCACTCTGGAATACATGGGCATAAGAGGTACGGTTCTGGAGTGGCTCCGAGACTATTTGGATGGAAGAAGTCAGGTGGTTAAAGTAGAAAACACTTATAGCACGAGCTTTCCGGTTACGTACGGAATTCCGCAGGGTAGTACCCTCGGTCCAACGCTATTTTTAGCTTACGTTAATAGCCTCTGTAAACTTCAAATAGATAACGCGGAATTACTGGCTTTTGCAGATGATACCGTATTGATTTGCCGTGGGAAAACATGGCCACAGGTCCAAGTGTCTGCTGAAATGGGCCTCAAACGAGTTAGCCTTTGGCTTGATGAGCATTTACTAACTATTAACGTAACTAAAACAAAATATATTTGTTTTAGAATAACGGAAGCAACAAGTTCAATGTCAAATTTTTCTATTACAGCTCATACTTCCCAATGCAAACTCGAAAATAGTGGCTACTGTGACTGCATTCCCATTGCCCAGACCGATACCCATAAATACCTGGGAATTATCATAGATTGCCATTTAAATTGGAAACCGCATATATCGTCACTTAGCAAAACAGTACGTAAATTACTTCCAATTTTTAAAAACCTACGCGAAGCTGCGGACTGCAATCTCATAACCAGCATATACTATGCCCTTTGCCAATGCGTTCTGTCTTACTGCTGCCCTATTTGGGGTGGAGCTGCTCCAACTCATCTGCTTGAGCTGGAAAGAGCCCAACGCGCAGTCATCAAAGTCATGTTCCATAAGACCAGGAAATATCCCACTCAAAAACTTTATGAAGAATCGCGTTTCCTCACAGTTCGCCAATTATACATCTACTGTACAGTCCTACGTCACCATAAATCTATCGATCCATCTAAGATCTCACTGAGTAAAAGAAGAATTCGAACACCTGTTCCCTCCTTCAACACAATGTTCGCTCGACGTCAACTGTATTACATGGGCCCTTTCATTTATCGGTTCGTTAATGATTCGAACCAAATCTACAAAATGCCTAAGTTTAGGTTAAAATCTATACTTAAAAAATATCTAATGGCCCATGATTACCTTAGCACAGAAAAAATTCTACGAGTATAAAGCAAAAACCACTAGGAACTTGAATCCTTACATATCCAGATGCACATTCGCATACTTACACATACGGTATACATGCAGCCGTAAACGCCTAACCCTCACTCAGACGCAACACACACTCACACATAGGTACTCAATGCACACCCAAAGACAAACAAAACATATACGTACACATCCACGAACATATGTATACATAAAACACACACACACACACATACACACACACACACACACACACACACGCACACACGCACACACACACACACACACACGCACATACATACACATACACACACACACACCCACACCCACACCCACATGTATTTTCACACATCTTCATTTATAAATTATATTAGATTCTGGCCAGGGGTGGAGGGTTGGTAGCCTGAGACACAGGATTCTCCTAGTTCAGGTGCCAGCCCGCCATAATTCTGATTGATCCTTGTACTAATTTATTAATTACGTTCTACTGTATTTTATTTGAGATTTGTTATGTAAACGTTTTGGTGAGAAATAAACATTATTATTATTATTATTATTATTGACATGAGGGCCCTCGACATGCTGGGCCCCATGGCCCATGGGAGCATGGCATCGTAGCAACGCGTGTGGGGATGATTGCGGTCGTGGCTGTCTACCTCACGCCGAGTCTACACCGACGCATAGGGGAATACCGACGCATAAGGGAATACCGGCGGACACTGGAGCGATTGACCGACGTCGTCAACGCCTGTCACCCTCATCCGGTTCTTGTGTTCGGGGACTTCAGCGCCTGGTCAGTGACCTAGGGGTCCTGGCACACGAACGGTGACGGTGAACAGTGACGGCGAGCGGGGATGTAGCCCCGCTCGCCGTCACTAGCGTGAAGCGGCCTTGGGGGCCACGACCGCGGTTGCTCAAGTCGTGGAACGGATCCGGCGGCTGGGCCTTGAGGTGGATTTGCATAAATGCGAGGCCATGTTCTTTCATGGACCTTTCTTGGCACACATTTCATGGCGCACGCCACCACCTGGTTCCAGTGTCACAGTGGGAGGCACTCTCATCGGCATCAAGCCCCACATGAAATATCTTGGGCTCGTGCTCGACGGCCGGTGGGACTTCAAGAAGCATTTCCGAAGTCTGGGCCCTAAATTGGTGGGCACAGACAACGCTCTGGCGCGGCTACTGCCCAACCTGAGGGGCCCGAAGGACTCCTACAGGAGACACTACGCGGGTGTCGTGCGGTCCCTGTCCGTACAGGGTCATGGACCGCACGACGCCCGTGTGTTCCGTGTGGGCTGACACCATGAAGGACAAGCACATGTCCCTGCTGCGCGGTCTGCAGCAGTAGATGGCCTGTCGTATCATCAGGGGGTACCCGCACGATATCGTTCGACGCGGCGAGAAACCACGCCGGATCGCCACCGTGGATCCGGAAAGGCGGCGCGGGAGCGGGGTCACGACCCGAGCCCGAAGAAATTCGGGCCGTAAGATCCCGGCTCCACAGGGACATGGTGGCGGAATAAGAGAGAGAATGAGCGGAGAGAGATGGCCCTGGGTCGGCCGGGGTGCGAGGGATGGATATGCCTGTTAACCTCACCTTCGGGAACATAAAACGACCCACAGGCGGCGTGCGTTTTGGTCGGTTTGAGTCAGACATAAACTCTTCCACTGGCTCCGGTGGGGGGTATCCGTGAAGATTGCGCTGATTATCCGTGAGTCCGTTATTTCTTATCAGTAAGGAAATGATGTGGAAGGACCACACTCTAAAGCACTACACAGCGGCATTGTTTATCTCCTCATAACATTATAAGCATAGTAAATTACAACCGGTCACTCACCTGTTGTCTGCCAGTCAAGCCATATCGTCCGATGATCTTCCTCATCTCCTCCCGTTCGCGCACCTCTGGGAACTGCTTCATCATATAGTCGAGCGGGGACAGGTCCAGATCCAGGAGTTCGTGCAAGTGTTGATGGTAACGACCGATGCGCAAGTGGGAGTTCTTGCGGATCATGCCTATTGACGGCACCAGCTGAAAATTTACAACAGACGAGGCATTAGGGAGGTAGGCATTTTTCTTTATACCACTTAGTTAGCAGAGAAGCACACGGCCCACCTGATGGAAAGTGGTTACCGTGACCTATGGCCGTCTGTAACACCAGAGGAGTCACAGTCGCGCTGCCAACCCTGTAAGTACAGAGTTTCTGTGTCGTCAGTAGAAGACAAAGCAGGACAAGCCTTTAGTCTTCCCACTGACAGCACAAATTCTCCAGTGAGCTCTGGCTACCCTACTCACCGCTGGGAACACAACACGAAGTTATTATAGCCGCGGTATTCTGTAGGGCGGAGGTACTACCCCAGTCGGACTGCTCAATCGGGCGGAAATACCGCCGTGTCTAGCACATTCTACGAAGTTTTTCATAGACTATCGAGGAAGCATTCTAACACAATTGTGTGGGGAGTGCGGAATGGTGGGGGGGAGGGGGGGATGTGTTACGACTAACCCTACATTTTACCCGGTACTTCAGATTCTCATGATGTCGCATTTGTAAGCACGTTATTTAATTTTATAAAATAAAAGATTCGTTTAGTTTATTAACATAATTATGTTTCTTTTTATAAAACTTAGGTAGCAAACAACCACACAGCCCACGTGATGGAAAGTGGTTACCGTGACCTATGAACATGTGTAACTCCAGTGGAGTCACATCCGTGCTGCCGACCCAGTAACAACAGAGATTTTATGTGCCTTCAGTGAAGAACACAAAATCAGGACAAGCCTTTGGTCTTCCCACTGACAGCACAACAACTCTCTCTCTGGCTACCCTACTCACCGCCGGGAACACAACACGAGGATATTATAGCCGTGGTATTCTGTAGGGTGGAGGTACTTTCCCAATCGGACTGCTCAATTGGCATACCTACCTCATATACCTAATTATTTGTATCGTAATGTTTATGTTTTTACTTGTTTTTTTTTTATGTGCCGATTGTGGATATATTTTATTTTTATGTGTTGTGTAAGTGTGTGTATAATAAACGGATCTTTCTTTCTTTCAATACCGTCGTGTCCTACCTCCTCCGATTATATATTATTTGTATTCGAGGTTTCTGATTGCTATTATAAGCTACACATTTAGCGATCAAAGTTGGCGGATACAATATTTGAAGAAAAAAGCAATGTGAATGACACTCACATTGCTTTTTTCTTTACCGTTAACGTATTTAAATAAAATCGATAGGAGGATCGTTTTCAGGATTTTTTCTCACACATCCGTCGTATGTTTGTCCTTCCAATGGACCAAAAACGATAACAGACGTACGTGCGAAGCGGCAGGCATCAGCTAATATGATTATAATATTGTAAATCAGCTGTTTGTACATTGTAGACGCTTAATTTATATAAAACTAGCACCACGCCGCGGTTTCACCCCCGTAAATCCTGATCCCATGGGAATATCGGGATAAAAAGAAGCCTATGTTACTCACGAAGAGTGTAGCTTTCTAATGAAAATAGAATTATTAAAACCGGTCCAGTACTTTTTGAGTTTATTCGTTACATACAAAAATACAAATCTTTCCTCTTTATAATATTAGTATAGATTAACGATTGGTAAATATATTTCATATTCGTCGCGTGGCTCCCGGCAGATTAAAATTAGGGCCACCCCATCTCTTCCCATGCGGTGTCGTACAAGGCGACTAAGGGATAGGGCTGTTTAACATCAGAGATATATACAGCCCAGACTCAGCCTCAGATGCAGGGCTCGAGTAAACAATAGTGCCCGGAAGGCGGCAACCCCCTATTACGTGTGACCGAATTCAATGATTGGTGAAATGTGGTTGTTAATTCACCACTGCCTAACCCTCCGGGGTGAAGGCATGATTATATGTATGTATTTCTTTTAATTTTTTCTCTGTTCGCCATGAGCTTAAAACTACGGAACGGTTATTGATGTAGTGTTATTAGTTTGAAAGATTTGAAACGAAATTTAATATATTACGTTTTTTTCACCGTAATTGGTTGGGTAGAACCGAAGCTATCACCAAAAGCACGAGAGAGGAGCCGCGAACGTCAGCTGGGTATTCATATTAGCGTGTGTTCAGGTCTAAAGTGAACAAAGAGACTAAATAGGGGTTAAATATATATTGCAGAAATTGAAAATAAAAACTAAGGGCTCGTTCAAGTATTACGTAAGCACTAGAGGGGGTGGGGTCTTTGCATTGCTTATTTTTGATGGCATGGGTGTGGGGGAGTCTAGATAATGATTACGTAAGGAGTACCTACAGCACGAAAAACAACGTATCGTTCTATCTAATCGTATCGTAAACTTAACGAGAAAACGGAGCAATGCGATTGGCCGCAGGTTCACAGTAGGCAGGCGGCCAATCCCAAACCCTCCGATCTCTCGTTACATTTACGATAAGATTACAATACTTTTTCGTGTTGGATGTACAGTACTTATTCATTTCACACACAATACAGCATGCATTACTCATACATTAACTCTAAAAAAAGGTACCAATGGTTACGTAAGCTTCCGTGATAGGAAGGGGTGAGTGGTGAGTGTTATACTTACTTTTGCTGACAAGGCGGAGGGGGGGATAAATAATTGTAATCTGCTTACGTAAAATTTGAACAGCCCTTAATATGTCAACCCTGAACAAACCGCAAATGTCTATACGATGTCGGCATTTCCGTGAACATCAAAGGCGAATTATGTTTCTAGTAAAACGGCAAGGACTCGTGTCTCTGTTGACCAATAAAATTACAGAAAATTGTGTCATGAGAACAAAATACCGCATATTGTTAATGATTTTTTTGGATATCACCTCAAAGGGAAATACAACAAATTTGGATGGTTTCAGGTGAAGGTTCTGTGGTTTTTGACGTTTGTTCAAGAACTTTGCCGTTCACTTTACATGGATACAGAATACAGTGTGGAGAATACTCACATCACCGTAAAGCAGTTTGAGCAGTGTCGACTTGCCCGCTCCGTTGGGCCCCACCAGCGCCAGCCGCGTGTCTAAGTCAATACCGAACTCCAGATTCTTGTAGATCCAGGGGCTCGTGTCGGTGTATCTGAAGGACACGTTCTGTAACAACCCAATAGCCATCATTAGTTTCAAGTTAGTTTTTTTACTGCCTTAGGGCTCATTCCGAAACGCGAAATTTTATTCACGGACATTCTGTGAAAGTGACATGGATATTATGCAAAGTGGACATTTGCCGAAAGGGATATTATGCGAAAGTGATATTTGCTGAAAGGTATATTATGCGAATGGCACATTATATACGTGGCACGTTGAGCGAAAAGGACATTTGCCGAAAGGGATATTTATACGAAAGGTAATTTATGTGAAAGGGATATTATGAGAAAGGCACGTTCTGCGAAGAGGACATTTTCCCAAAGAAATATTATATGAAAGGGACGATATGCGAAAAAACCTTTTCTCAAAGGAATATTTCGTGAAAGGCACATTACGCGAAAGTGACCTTTACCAAAAGGGATATTATGCAATACACGAAAGACACATTACGCGCAAGAGACTTTTGCGTAAGGGTAATTAAGCGAAATTGTTTTGCGAAAGAGATATTTTGCGACAGGGACATTTTGCGAAAGAGATTTTATGCGATAGGGACATTTTGCGAATGGGACATTTTGCGAATGGGATATTATGCGAAAGGGACATTTCGCCACCTATAGACATTATTGCGAAATTGACGTTTTGCATATGAGCTTTTTTTACTGGACTTGCAATGAATTTAAGTAGATATAATGTAGACAGTTATTTGAAATATTATGTCAGACTTTTAGATAACATACCTGGACCATGATAACCGGGGGTGGGACCTTCCCACACGATGGGAAGTAGAAGTTAAGTATCTTGTCATCAATGACTTTCTCTGTGAGGCCTTGCGCTACCATCTTGGCAAGCGTCTTCTCCTTGGACTGAGCTTGACGGGCCAACTTAGCTGAACCGTGACCGAAGCGGGCTATGTAATTCTGGAACAAACAAACATGACATTTTATTTATTGTTATCAATGTCATTGCCTTGCGTAGTGTGGGGCCAACGGACACTTTATTAAAAACTGTAACTCTTATTGATAAAAAAATATTTTTCATATTTTTCATTTCATTTTCATTTCATATCGTATCGCATTTGCAAATATCATGAATATAACATTATAATAGCATTATGACATACAGTTCTTTTTTTTTTAAGAATACTAAAGTAGGGACAAGATAATAGGTCACTTTTGACATTTCATCAAAATTCAACAACGTAACCTTGTAACGGCGGGCATAAAATAAGAACTGCACAATTGCTTAACTTTTTTCAATTACGTTTACATATTTATTGTAATAATGACCGATACGAGTAATTTTACGATTTGCTTTCACTAATAAACCATTCTAAACATAATAAACAATTTCTGATCTAAAGAACGGAACGTCGTTACAATGTTGCGTCAGTCAACCCTTTTTCTTTTTAAACACTAGGGATGTTACTCTAAAAATCGAAAGCTGATAGGATTGTAAGTTGAATCGAATGCAATGATTACTTGTGAAGAAAAATCACCATAAATTTATAACCACGTTGTGATTATAATAAAACCTAATTATACATATTTATTATTCTTTTAACTAACTATAAAAATACAAAAAAATAACTAAATAGAAAGGTCATTGATGTTGGGTGCAATTTAGGTGGATGTTGCTGGCAACACCAGTGCCTGTCGATGACGCATGTCATGTCGCCATAACATGATGATGACGCAGTCTTTTGTTGTTGTGCGAAGTGACTGTGCGTTTTTGGTGTGCTCTCTGTTATTTTCTTCTGATCCGGCTTTTTCATTGAACTGATCTTACTGACTACGTTTACCTGGCTATAAATTGGACTCCGATTGCTTAACGATTATTAAACAAGAAAAACATTACAGTCTTACTATGTCGAAACGGGGGAAATCTCTAAACAGTCAATCTCGCGAACTAGTGTTGAAATTGTACAATTATTTTGGACGTGAATCAGTTAACGATGGGCCTCTTTTACCATTGAAACCACCGAGAGAACGCGTTGCCGAAGCATTGGAAATAGGGAAGAAGACAGTAACTCAAATTCTGAAAGAGAAATACGGACCATCAGGCTCAGAAGATAATACTTTACGTACACCAAAAAAACGAAAGAGGGACAAGAAAATTGTTGACGTTGATAATTTTGATGCTGCTGCAATTCGCAACCACATTTATGGATATTACTCGAGAAAAGAATATCCTACACGGGAAAAGCTATGGAGTTCGTTAAAAGGCGCAGGCTTATTTTTTGGAGGCAAATCGTCTCTATCAAAGGTTTTGAAATCGATTGGCTTTAGATTTAAAAAATCCGACAAGCGGAAAATCCTGCTAGAACGCTACGATATTATTTTGAAGAGAATAACATTCTTACGTCAGGTAAATAAAATTACGGATTGGGACAATGTCGTGTTTATTGACGAAACATGGTTGAATGCGAACCATACGGTTGCGCGGACATGGGAAAAGGAGCCCGACTTATTATATGTCACGCGGGATCAGCTTCTCAAGGTTTTATTCCAGACTGCCTCCTCGCATTCGCCTCTAAAACTACAACAGATTACCATGAGGAAATACTATATATATAACTAACACTCAAACCTTTACATCCTAATCAACATGCCTACAGCGAAGGCAAATCCACAGAATCGGCACTTCACCATGTGGTGTCCCGAATCGGTGGAGCACTAAAATCAAAACAACCTACTCTTGGCGCATTTATTGACATTGAAGGTGCTTTTGACAAAACCAATTTTAACAGCATCAACAGATCACTTCTCGACCATGACGTGCCTTCAACGCTTGTCGAATGGATCGACAATATGCTTAAACAGAGGGCGGTGCAACTTACAGTCAACTCCACCACACGAGGTATCGTAAGCAGAGGATGTCCACAAGGAGGAGTACTCTCTCCCCTATTATGGAACCTGGTGGTGGACGAGCTTGTAACGGATCTAAACGCAAATAACCTCTTCACTATAGGCTATGCGGACGACATTACGATCCTGGTATCGGGGTTGTTCGAGAGTGCCATATGCAACCGCATGAGACAGGCTTTCAAAATAATCGAAAGCTGGTGCGAAAAGCACGACCTATCGGTCAACCCCCAGAAAACGGAACTAATAATGTTCACAAACCGAAGAGTACTGGGCCCATACAAGCTCCCAAAACTCTTTGCAACCGAACTAACACTTAGGGAAGAAGTCAAATACCTAGGGGTTATTCTCGACAGCAAATTGCTCTGGAACAAACACCTTGAACACAAGCTGAACAGGTGCACAATAGCCTTTTACCAATGCAAAAGAATGATGGGCACTACATGGGGACTCTCACCCAAAATAATTCTGTGGCTATACACAGCAGTGATCAGACCCATGCTAGCCTATGGGGCTTTAGTATGGTGGACTCGAACAGAGCTGTCTACCGTGATTGCCAGGCTAAAATCCTTCCAGAGGCTGGCCTGCTCATCAATCTGTGGATGCATGAAAACCACTCCTACCGCTGCTATGGAGATTGCCCTCAACATAGTACCGCTTGACCTGTTCATCCAACAGGAGGCCACCATCAACGCTATTAGGTTGTGGCACCTGGGACTCTGGGGCAACTATTACGACAGTCCCCATACCACAATCCTTGGACGAGCCCTAAAACATCGGCCACTGATGGCCGCCCCCTGCGATAGAACTTTTAAACAATATTTCTGGAACAAAAAATACCAAATAACAAAACAGGCCGAGGAAAAGGACTACTCCGGTATTGGAGAGGTACGCGTATACACTGACGGCTCCAAAACAAAAAATGGCTCAGGAGCCGGCGTACACTCCCTAGACCTTGGCTTGAACATCCACCTACCACTAGGCAAGCACAGCTCGATCTTTCAATGCGAATGTGTTGCCATAACAACTGCTACGACAGCAATAAGCGAACTAAAGGTGAAGGGCTTAAATATAAGATTCCTAACCGACAGCATAGCAGTTTTGCAAGCGCTGGAACAGCAAATGACCAACAGCACACTAGTAGCGGAGTGCCAAACAGCCCTGAACAGGCTATCCACCCCAAATGCAGTAACGCTGCAATGGATAAAGGGGCATAGCGGGTCCTACGGCAATGATGCCGCGGACGAACTTGCGAAGAGAGGCTCTGGTATGAGCGTCGATGGCCCGCTACCATTGCTACCAATCCCTTTCTCGCAACTCCGCACTTGGACACGCGAGAGATCCGCGGAACTACATAACCAAAGATGGACACAAGCCACCGACTGCAAGCAGTCAAAAGTGGTTATGCCATCAGTAAACAAACGACTCACGAAACGTCTCCTAAAACTAGACAGAACAAGTCTAAGAACAATAATGGGGACTATAACGGGCCACAGCCCCCTCCACAAGCACCTATACACCATTGGTGTCACGGACAGTCCCCTTTGCAGGGGATGTTTTGCTGCCGAGGAAACGGCCGCCCACGTAGTACTGGAATGTGAGGCAGTAGCCTACCAACGATCACAAATCCTCGGTACAGTGAGGTCGCTCCGCGAAGCCTGTGAAGCCCCCAGTAAGCTTCTGCGCTTCTGGGCGGAGCTAGGCTGGCTACTCTAGCCAGTACTCCACACGCACAATGGCCCAAAAGGGAGGCTAAGTGCGGACAAGGGAGTCCCCCTTCCATTCCATTCCATTCCACCATGAGGAAATGAACTTTGATGTTTTTAAAAAGTGGTTTGATAAGCTGCTAGTCAGCTTAGAAAACCCATCGAAAATTTTAATGGACAATGCTCCGTATCATTCTGTACAAGTTGATAAACCACCAACTCAAGCAAATAAATTGTCTCGTGGCTGGTAAGAAATGGTGTGGAGGCAAGTCCAACTTTATTAAAAGTTGAGTTGTTAAATCTGGTAAAAGCAACTAAGCCGTCCAAGCTCCGCTATGTAATCGATGAACTAGCCCTAGAGCATGGACACGAAGTTATTCGATTGCCTCCCTACCATTGCCAGTATAACGCCATCGAGCTTATTTGGGCACAAATAAAGGGTCATGCAGCGCGGAACAATACTGAACCACCCTTCAGTACTGCTAAAATGATGACTCTGCTACAAACTGCATGTGCAGAAGTCACTACAGAAGACTGGCGAAAAGTCGTGGAGAAGACAAAGAAAATAATTTTACAAGATTTTGAACGAGATGTGAGAATAGACAATATTATTGAAAATGAATTAATAATATCTCTGAGTGCTGACGGCAGTGATGAAGATAGCAGTTCCGATAGTTCAAGTGAATAAAAGCAATTTTTTTGTTAAATTACGTAGGTACTTGTCTTATTTTGCTCCTTTAATTTAGGAAAGAAAAAATAATAATGGGACAGGGATTCGCATGATCATTTTTAAAATTCACATATGTTTCAAGTCTGTATCGATTCATTCGATTCATTCATTTAATCGATGTTTTTAAGCAGGTCACCTCACTAGGAATATAAAACTGACATCTGTCAAAAGTGACCTATTATCTTGTCCCTACTTTAACCACCGCCATTACTAATATTCCCTCTAATCCTTCCAATTAATCTAAATTGCTTGTGTTGGGAATGGGTTCCTGCTTGTGTCGCTTCAACGGTGGCCACGCCTCACGACCGTGTAAAAGGACAGGCTTTATGATCGTCTTACAGACGTGCCCCTTCAACCTGACTGGCATTTTAGGATCGCATGTGACATCAGTCATATCCCGGCATTTGGCCCTCGTCACCAATCACGTGAAGTACAGATTACAGATACTTGACCTGGCCCGTGCGCTCGACCAGGTCATCAATTGGCTCGTCTTTACTTTTAGATGGTTACCTATGGAACTCATTTCTAATGATAGAACTGAAAGGTGGACATAAGAACTCAGTAATTAAATGTGTACATGTGTGCATGAAGTTTAAATAAATGACATAATCTCATCGAGTCTAGGTTCATTGATTAGTCTTATTGGGTACTTTGGTGCTGAATGGTATTCAGGGACTGATGATAGAACAGGAAAGTGGATTTAAGAATTCAGTAATTAAATGTGTACATGTGTGCATGAAGTTTAAATAAATGACATAATCTCATCGAGTCTAGGTTCATTGATTAGTCTTATTGGGTACTTTGGTGCTGAATGGTATTCAGGGACTGATGATAGAACAGGAAGGTGGATATAAGAACTCAGTAATTAAATGTGTACATGTGTGCATGAAGTTTAAATAAATGACATAATCTCATCGAGTCTAGGTTCATTGATTAGTCTTATTGGGTACTTTGGTGCTGAATGGTATTCAGGGACTGATGATAGAACAGGAAGGTGGATATAAGAACTCAGTAATTAAATGTGTACATGTGTGCATGAAGTTTAAATAAATGACATAATCTCATCGAGTCTCGGCTCATTGATTAGTCTTATTGGGTACTTTGGTGCTGAATGGTATTCAGGGACTGATGATAGAACAGGAAGGTGGATATAAGAACTCAGTAATTAAATGTGTACATGTGTGCATGAAGTTTAAATAAATGACACAATCTCATCGAGTCTAGGTTCATTGATTAGTCTTATTGGGTACTTTGGTGCTGAATGGTATTCAGGGACTGATGATAGAACAGGAAGGTGGATATAAGAACTCAGTAATTAAATGTGTACATGTGTGCATGAAGTTTAAATAAATGACACAATCTCATCGAGTCTCGGTTCATTGATTAGTCTTATTGGGTACTTTGGTGCCAGATGGTATTCAGGGACTGATGATAGAACAGGAAGGTGGATATAAGAACTTAGAAATTAAATGTGTACATGTGTGCATGAAATTTAATTAATTTTTTTTTTTTTATATAGGACACGTCAATTGGACTTCGCCTTGCCTGATGGTAAGATGAAGGCAAAGTCCCAGAAAAGAGGGTCACCATTACTTACACATACCGTGTGACAATGGCGACACTCAGCTTGACGGCCTCATCATATGCTTTTTCACGCCCGGCTAAAGGTCCCGGGACTATAGGAGCTATATACACGTGAGCTGGTAATGAATTCCAGGCCTTAATGGTGCGACAGAAGAAAGAGTCTCCGAACCGCTTGGTTCTTGATCGGATGTTTTGCACCGTGTGCGGATGACATCTAAGACCTGCACGTGTTGTCCTGTGTAGGAAAGGGGAGGGTGGGACTAATTGGAAGAGCTCATCAGAACACACAGGTTCTAGGGTGTTCGTGATCTCGGGATTCCCAATGATGCGGACCGCACGTCGCTGCAACCTGTCGAGAGCATCTAGTAAGTACTTTGCTGAACCATCCCAGAGATGCGAGCAGTACTCCACACAGGAGCGAATTTGTGTCTTGTATAGAAGACACCGCTGTTCCGGCGTGAAAAATCGTCTCACTCTGTTCAGGACTCCGAGTTTTCGTGAGGCTGTTTTGATGATACTTTCGATGTAATTTTTGTTATTCAGTTTGCAGCGAACATCCATACCTAGGATATTGAGATTGTCCTGCAGTGGCAGTGGCGTGCTCTGAAGAGTGGGGAGGGGAAGGAAAGAAGATACTTTTGCTGTAAACGCACATGCCTGCGTCTTCTTGGCATTGAACTCAACCAGGTTCTCAGAGCCCCATTGAGAAATGTGATTCAGGATCCCGTCAAGCTCAGTGACAAGAAGCTGCCTTTTCTCTGCGATATCTGACTGCTTGGCCGCAGGATGTCCATTATAACTTCCATGTAAAGTGCTATCGTCTGCATAACAATGAACATTGCCGGTAGACAGCATGTCGTTGATATGCAGAAGAAAGAGAGTGGGTGATAAGACGGACCCCTGGGGCACGCCAGCATTAACCTGCAGAAACTCCGAAGCTCGTCCGTCACAAAGGACGCGAATACGGCGCCCCTGCAGGAAGCTAGCAACCCAGTTGCACAGCCTAGAAGGCAGACCAAAGGCAGGTAGCTTGGAAAGAAGCGATTTGTGCCAGACTCTATCGAAAGCTTTGGCGATGTCAAGACTAATTGCCAGTGACTCGCCGTGCTTGTCCATAGCCTCACCCCAAAAATGGGTAACGTATGCTAGAAGATCACCCGTTGACCGCTTCGGCCTAAAGCCATATTGCCGGTCATTAATTAAGGAGTGATCCTCTAGGTGCCGCATGAGCTGTTTGTTAATTATGTGCTCGAACACTTTGCACAGCACTGAGGTGAAGGCTGGCTCCGAGTGATCCCCCTTCTTGGGAATCGGCTGAACATTCGCCTCTTTCCAAGGCAAAGGCACTGTACCCGAACTGTAGAACAGCCGGTACAGGCGCGTAAGCATTGGAATTGGATAAATGACATAATCTCATCGAGTCTCGGCTCGTTTGCTAAGTCTTGATGAGAACTTTGGTGCTGGATGATAATCAGGGTCTGATGATAGAACTGGAAGGTGGACATAAGAACTCAGTAATGAAATGAGCACATGTGTGCATGAACTTTAAAAAATAAATAAATGACATAATATCATCGAGTCTCGGCTCATTGATTAGTCTTATTGGGTACTTTGGTGCTGAATGGTATTCAGGGACTGATGATAGAACTGGAAGGTGGATATAAGAACTCAGAAATTAAATGTGTACATGTGTGCATGAACTTTAAATAAATAAATAAATAAATGACATAAACTCATCGAGTCTCGGCTCGTTTGATAAGTCTTGATGAGAACTTTGGTGCTGGATGATAACCAGGGTCTGATGATAGAACTGGAAGGTGAACATAAGAACTCAGTAATTAAATGTGTACATGTGTGCATGAAGTTTAAATAAATAAATAAATGACATAATCTCATCGAGTCTCGGCTCGTTTGATTAGTCTTGAGGAGTACTTTGGTGCTGGATGGTAACCAGGGTCTGATGATAGAACTGGAAGGTGAACATAAGAACTCAGTAATTAAATATGTACATGTATGCATGAAGTGTGTATTTATGCCTGTGGTTACCATAAATATGTCTCACAGCTACTTTTTATGCCTGTGGATCACTTAAAAGATGTCCCATGACTGCAATTTATACCCATGGTTCACCCAAAAATATATACCATGCCTTTGTTTCACTTAAAGAAGTTCCACAGTTGCGTTTTATGCTTGGTTCACCAAAAAATTAGTTCCATGGTAGCTTTTTATGCCTGTGTTTCACCTAAAATATGTTCTATACAATTGAAATTCATCATTCTTATTTTAGACCATTTTGTATTATACGAAAAGTTACTAATCGATTTGATTAAAACTTATAAGAAGCTTTGAGTTCCATAACAGTTAGAACATGTCCAAGTTCCAACGCGTTCCATACTCCATATTTCATGTTATATAAAACACTAGCTGACCCACCCCAGCTTTGCCCGGGGTATATTTTGAAGCTTCATATCCCTTTGAGCCCGTATGTTTTAGTCTTCAAAATATGTATGAAAAATTGCCGGATTTGTTAACATTTATTATCAATGCTCCGCTCCCTTAAGTAGTAGAGTGATGATATATAGCCTAAAACCTTCCTCGATAAATGGACTACCCAACACTGAAAGAATCATTCGAATCGGACCAGTAGTTCCAGAGATTAGCGCGTTCAAACAAACAAACTATGCAGCTTTATAATATTAGTATAGATTTAAAATTTTCACGTGCTAAACATGATTTTTCACAATTTACCAGAAATTTACGGAACTGAAGGATTTTTTTTATATAGAAACGTCAATTAGACTTCGCCTTGCCTGATGGTAAGCTGAAGGCAAAGTCTCAGAAAAGAGGGTCACCATTACTTACACATACCGTGTGACAATGGCGACACTCAGCTTGACGGCCTCATCATATGCTTTTCCACGCCCCGCTTAAAGGACCCGGGACTGTAGGAAGAAGGATGTCCACTGGAGATTTGTTTTTCAAAAACACTAGTACAAGAAATATATAGTGTACCTTCATATGCGCGATTTGATCTTGTTCCCAGTTGTACTGTTTCATCTGATTCTCGAGCAGCTCCATGCGCGTGCGCACGAACGCCTCGTAATTGCCCGTGTAGTATTTCAGCCGCCGCTTGCTCATGTGGACGATGTTCGTGCACACGCCGTTCAGGAAGTCTTGCGAGTGGGATATCAGCACGAGGATGCGTTTGTAGCTGTGGAGGGTTAGACATACTGTTTCAATAGCAATACATTTAGTTTAGGGTTAAAACTTAGTTAATATATTCTTGATGTTTACAATCTAGAATTTCTATTGGGGCCCATTAACCGATTTACAAGATATCGCAGCTTAGTGTTATAGGAAGCATTAATAAAATGGCCTCTCCTATTAGTAGTTTGATGATTGAACTGTATGGACAACATTCCAAAATATTATATAGACTGGGATGACCGAACTGTTTGGACAATTGATATCCAAACTGTTAGACTGCCTCGGGTGTTCGAACTGTTAGGAAGGACTATTATTGTTCAAACTGTTGGACTGCCTCAGGTGGTCAAACTAATAGATCAACTGTTATCCACACTGTTAGACTGATCCAAGTGGTTGAATTGTTTGTACAATTGTTATAGATCCCCACTGTTAGACTGACTCAGGTGATGGAACAATTTGGACAATTGCTATCCCACACTATTAGAGTGACTCGGATGGTCGAACTGTTAGGACAACTGTTATTCATGCTATTAGACTGACACAAGTGGTGGAAATGTTTTGATAATTGTGGTCTAAACTGTTATACTAACTCGGCTGGTCGAAATGTTAGGACAATTGTTGTCCATATTGTTAGACTGAATCCAATGATAATAGTGTTAGGACAATTGTTGTCCACACCGTTAGACTGAATCCAATGATAAAACTGTTAGGAGAATTGTTGTCCACACCGTTAAACTGAATCCAATGATAAAACTGTTAGGACAGTTGTTGTCCATACTGTTAGACTGAATCCAATGATAAAACTGTTAGGACAATTGTTGTCCACACCGTTAGACTGAATCCAATGATAAAACTGTTGGGACAATTGTTGTCCACACCATTAGACTGAATCCAAAGATAAAACTGTTAGGACTGTTGTTGTCCACCCCGTTAGACTGAATCCAATGATAAAACTGTTAGGACAATTGTTGTCCACACTGTTAGACTGAATTCAATGATAAAACTGTTAGGACAGTTGTTGTCCACACCGTTAGACTGAATCCAATGATAAAACTGTTAGGACAATTGTTGTCCACACTGTTAGACTGAATTCAATGATAAAACTGTTAGAACAATTGTTGTCCACACCGTTAGACTGAATCCAATGATAAAACTGTTGGGACAATTGTTGTCCACACCGTTAGACTGAATCCAATGATAAAACTGTTGGGACAATTGTTGTCCACACCGTTAGACTGAATCCAATGATAAAACTGTTGGGACAATTGTTGTCCACACCGTTAGACTGAATCCAATGATAAAACTGTTAGGACAATTGTTGTCCACACCGTTAAGACTGAATCCAATGATAAAACTGTTAGGACAGTTGTTGTCCACACCGAGACTGAATTCAATGATAAAACTGTTAGGACAATTGTTGTCCACATCATTTGACTGATTCCAATGATAAAACTGTTAGGACAGTTGTTGTCCACACCGTTAGACTGAATTCAATGATAAAACTGTTAGGACAATTGTTGTCCACATCATTTGACTGAATCCAATGATAAAACTGTTAGGACAGTTGTTGTCCACACCGTTAGACTGAATCCAATGATAAAACTGTTAGGACAATTGTTGTCCACACCGTTTGACTGAATCCAACAATAAAACTGTTAGGACAGTTGTTGTCCACACCGTTAGACTGAATCCAATGATAAAACTGTTAGGACAATTGTTGTCTACACCGTTATACTGAATCCAATGATAAAACTGTTAGGACAATTGTTGTCCACACTGTTAGACTGAATCCAATGATAAAACTATTAGGACAATTGTTGTCCAGACCGTTAGACTGAATCCAATGATAAAACTGTTAGGACAATTGCTGTCCACACTGTTAGACTGAATCCAAAGATAATACTGTTAGGACAATTGTTGTCCAGACCGTTAGACTGAATCCAATGATAATACTGTTAGGACAATTGTTGTCCACACCGTTAGACTGAATCCAATGATAATACTGTTAGGACAATTGTTGTCTACACCGTTATACTGAATCCAATGATAAAACTGTTAGGACAATTGTTGTCCACACTGTTAGACTGAATCCAATGATAAAACTGTTAGGACAATTGTTGTCCAGACCGTTAGACTGAATCCAATGATAAAACTGTTAGGACAATTGCTGTCCACACTGTTAGACTGAATCCAAAGATAATACTGTTAGGACAATTGTTGTCCAGACCGTTAGACTGAATCCAATGATAATACTGTTAGGACAATTGTTGTCCACACCGTTAGACTGAATCCAATGATAAAACTGTTAGGACAATTATTGTCCACACCGTTATACTGAATCCAATGATAAAACTGTTAGGACAGTTGTTGTCCACACCGTTAGACTGAATCCAATGATAAAACTGTTAGGACAAATGTTGTCCACACCATTAGACTGAATCCAATGATAAAACTGTTAGGACAATTATTGTCCACACCATTATACTGAATCCAATGATAAAACTGTTAGGACAGTAGTTGTCCACACCGTTAGACTGAATCCAATGATAAAACTGTTAGGACAATTCTTGTCCACACCGTTAGACTGAATCCAATGATAAAACTGTTAGGACAATTATTGTCCACACCGTTATACTGAATCCAATGATAAAACTGTTAGGACAATTATTGTCCACACCGTTATACTGAATCCAATGATAAAACTGTTGGGACAATTGTTGTCCACACCGTTAGACTGAATCCAATGATAAAACTGTTAGGACAATTCTTGTCCACACTGTTAGACTGAATCCAATGATAAAACTGTTAGGACAATTCTTGTCCACACCGTTAGACTGAATCCAATGATAAAACTGTTAGGAGAATTGTTGTCAACACCGTTAAACTGAATCCAGTGATAAAACTGTTAGGACAGTTGTTGTCCACACCGTTAGACTGAATCCAATGATAAAACTGTTAGGACAATTCTTGTCCACACTGTTAGACTGAATCCAATGATAAAACTGTTAGGACAATTCTTGTCCACACCGTTAGACTGAATCCAATGATAAAACTGTTAGGAGAATTGTTGTCAACACCGTTAAACTGAATCCAGTGATAAAACTGTTAGGACAATTGTTGTCCACACCGTTAGACTGAATCCAATGATAAAACTGTTAGGACAATTCTTGTCCACACTGTTAGACTGAATCCAATGATAAAACTGTTAGGACAATTCTTGTCCACACCGTTAGACTGAATCCAATGATAAAACTGTTAGGAGAATTGTTGTCAACACCGTTAAACTGAATCCAGTGATAAAACTGTTAGGACAATTGTTGTCCACACCGTTAGACTGAATCCAATGATACAACTGTTAGGACAATTGTAATTCAAACTGTTCCACTGATTGTGATGATCGCTCTGTATGGACATTAATCTTCGAATGTTTTGAATGATTGATAGAACCAAATTTCATGGGCAACAATCAGTTTATCTGATACGGTTGGCGAGATATATCATGCAAGGATCGATCTCTTGTGAAACATGGACTACAATGTACCGCGGTTTGCATTCGGTGTTTTTTCCATGTCGCTGATGATAATACCCTCGTGGCAGCACGAAGTCTAATGCACCACGGGACGGACGAGCCATGGCTGGGGCTGCCCGAGTCATTAGACATATTTGGTGGCTATATCTCGAGGTTGATATCTACGACATACTTATATCTTTAGCCACACGACAGATTTGAATAAAAACTGAGTGGATACTAGTAGTAGTCGAACTAGTAGGCACCTAAGATGGATATAATCAAATCCGATGATGTGATATCTGCGGAAATCGCCAAACAGTTAGAAGTGGAGAAGTACATGGCGGAATGCAGGTCCCGCTCCAAGATCAGGGTCTCGGATGCGTGTAAAAGAGAATAATATCGTATAAGGCGCAAGCAGATCCCAGAACGATCTCAGACCTCCATGGCGCACGGCAAGGAAGATTTTAAACAAATTGGGGTTGCTTATGTTGGTGGGGATAGTGACATTTGTGGTCTCTAGGATACCCTTTTACTAAGGCAAACCTAATTCCCCAGCCTATCACTCACCTCACCGTTAGCTCCAGTGAATTATAATATTTATATCCATACAGTTCGATACTATCGGAATCAGTCTAATAATTTGGACAGTAATTATTCTAACAGTTTAATCATCATAGTACTTTTAATACATGCAGTTCAACCACCCAAGTCAGTCTAAGTTTGTACAATAGCTGTTTAAACAGTTTGACCACCCGAGTCTATAAGTTTGGACAATAGCTGATAAACGTTTGACCACCCGAGGCAGTCTAAGTTTGGACAATAATTGTTTAAACAGTTTGACCACCCGAGTCAATCTAAGTTTGGTCAATAATTGTTTAAACAGTTCGACCACTCGAGTCAGTATAAGTTTGGACAATAGTTGTATAAACAGTTTGACCACCCGAGGCAGTCTAAGTTTGGACAATAGTTGTATAAACAGTTCGACCACCCGAGTCAGTTTATGTTTGGACAATAGTTGTTTAAACAGTTTGACCACCCGAGTCAGTATAAGTTTGGACAATAGCTGATTAAACAGTTTGACCGGCTGAGGCAGTCTAAGTTTGGACAGTAATTGTTTAAACAGTTTGACCACCCGAGTCAATCTAAGTTTGGACAATAATTGTTTAAACAGTTCGACCACCCGAGTCAGTCTAAGTTTGGACAATAATTGTGTTTAAACAATTATTGTATTAAACAGTTTGACCACCCGAGTCAGTCTAAGTTTGGACAATAATTGTTTAAACAGTTGACCACCCGAGTCCGTCTAAGTTTGGACAATAATTGTTTAAACAGTTCGACCACCCGAGGCAGTCTAAGTTTGGACAATAATTGTTTAAACAGTTTGACTACCGTAGTCAGTCTAAGTTTGGGAAATAATTGTTTAAACAGTTGTTTAAGCACTGAAATTTAAGGTTAAAACCTATATAACAAGTTTATTGTATTATTATACAGTTAACTATATGGTGTGTCATCTGGATATCTATTGTTGAATCCCAGTCTATTTTAGACTCAGGGGGGACCATGAAATCAAAGAATCAATTTCATTTATTCAGTTTAGGCACATAAAGAGCACATATCAACGTCAAAATGTTACAATTATGTCATGAAATAATATATATTTTTTTAATAAATTCACTGGTTTGGTAGGTTAGTTCAATTGAGAAGAACGAATCACCAACTTAGTGAAGCCTGAGTTTTGGTACATGGGAACTGTAAGTGAGAGTGAGGAGCGAAGTACTCCTAGTTCTAGCCACGTGTGAGTACGGGTTGCATACACACCTGCCGCTACGATGAGTGCGATCAATGAGGTCGTGGACCCTATTGATCGTGCATATTGAATAAGTTCACGAAGGTCGTTTACTGCGTGATAACTAATAACGTTAATTGTTTTCTAATCGATGACGTTATGAATTATTTCGCTGGTGTTATTAATGTTAGATAGCGTTTATATTAATGAATGGAATGAAATTTTACAGTATTTAGTTTATTAACTATTCACATTGATTAAGATATAGAAAAAATTGGATCGGTTCAGGAGGTATTCGAAACCACGATCTTTCCCTTAAAGAAAAAGGAGACTTTTGTATATGATTCCGTAAACGATAGGGTGAATAATTTATTGCCTTCTTAAGTTTTAAAACTCAACAGACTGTTGTACGTCCGTCCTGATGGAATATGGTTACTGTAACCTATGGACGTATGTAACACCAGAGGAGTCACACTCGCGCTGACGACCCTGTAAGTACAGAGTTTCTGTGCCGTTAGTGTAGAAGACAAAGCAGGACAAGCCTTTAGTCTTCCTCTAGGCTACTCTACTCACCGCCGGGAACACAACGCGAAGTTATTATGGCCGCGGTATTCTGTAGGACGGAGGTACTTCCCCAATCGGGCTGCTCAATTGGATGGAAATATCGCCGTATCCTACCTCCTTTAGTTATAACTTGTGCGGGTGATAGAATAATGGACATATAAAATATTACACCAATAATAGTATCTCTAAAGGTAAAAAGTACGTTATGTTACTCCATAAGGTACTTTTTACCCCGATATTCTCATGGAATCAGGATTTACGCTGGTGTATGGAATAGAAAGGGCCTCTCTTGTCTGCACTTAGCCTCCTTTTGGGCCATTGTGCGTGCAGAGCACTGGCTAGAGTAGCCAGCCCAGCTCCGCCCTGAAGCTTACTGGGGGCTTCACAGGCTTCGCGGAGCGACATCACTGTGCCGAGGATTTGTGATCGTTGATAGGCTACTGCCTCGCATTCCAGTATTACGTGGGCAGCCGTTTCCTCGGCAACAAGACATCCCCTGAAAGGGGACTGTCCCTAACACCGATAGTGTTTAGTGCTTGTGGAGGGGGCAGTGGCCCGTTTTTGTCCCCATTATTGTTGTCTAGTTGGGGGAAATGCTGGTGTAGTAGATATACGTACTGTTTAAGTTCCTCCTCGAGCCACACGCAGGCGTCGAGATCGAGGTGGTTGGTGGGCTCGTCAAGCAGCAGCAGGTGAGGCTTCACGTACAAGGCACGTGCCAGCGCTATGCGCATACGCCATCCTGCGACATACATAACACATATAGCACATGTAATACTGAAAAAAAAAAGTTAAACGATAATTGAGGGAGATGTGAAATATTTGTATTCCGCCATTTTGTAGTGGCAGCCATCTTGGTTTACCTTGACCGTCATAGTTACAACGAAATGATGTACACGCCAGCGCTCAGATTACTAATCCGCCACATGCCTGCTCTCACTGTGTCCTCTGCCAAGAAGGCTTCAGAAGGACACGTAGTAAGCCTCCGAGCAACCCTCTAGACTACTCTAGAGGATCACTGCTGTCTCGGCCAGAACTGGCTGTGGATGGTAATGTCTGCCCTGCAGGAGAGCGGGGCTGCTGGTCTCTGTCACCCAGGTTGTACCGTGTGGAGTACTAAACCAAGCACTCCACTGATATTCCTTCTAACCCGACCAGCTATATTAAATTGAAAGGAGGTGCCTATTGTTAGAAGTGGGTTAAGTCGGTATTGTACTGACCAGGACTCGCACCTGCTACTTTTCGATCGTAAGGCCAACTTCTAAACAACTATGCTACCAACGCCAATATAAAAAATTAAGTTTAAATCTAAAACCCGACTACTGAAAAATCACGCTTTAAAAAGTACTAAATTAGAAAATATCAATAATAGCCGTGGTTGTATGCCACTTTTGCCTAGAATGTATTTTTTGTTAGACTAAGTGGCATACGACCACGGCTGTCATTAAAACTTATTTTATTTATATTATTTTGGGGCAAGTAACACCTATAATTTATACATATTTGTAATGTGCTAATTAAGCCCTATCAGATGGTATCAAACATATTTATCTCAAGTTTATTATTCAACACAGTATTTTATGACCGCTAGAGGGCGCTATATCAGATTCGGTGATACGTCATATCTATACTAATATTATAAAGCTGCAGAGTTTGTTTGTTTGAACGCGCTAATCTCTGGAACTACTGGTACGATTTGAATGATTCTTTCAGTGTTAGGTAGTCCATTTATCGAGGAAGGTTTTAGGCTATATATCATCACGCTACTACTTAAGGGAGCATTGATAATAAATGTTAACAAATCCGGCAATTTTACATACATATTTTGAAGACTAAAAGATACGGGCTCAAAGGGATATGAAGCTTCAAAATATACCCCGGGCGAAGCTGGGGTGGGTCAGCTAGTAGCCTATAACCAGTGGACGACTAAGAGGCTTCTAACGATAGCTCATTTTTGTCCAGTTCTAATAAGTGGTTCAGGAGTTATGAGGGAACAGATGAACCTACATACATACATAGCCTGTCAAAATCATAACCCTCCTTTGGCTTCACCGTATTCCGATAAAAAAAGTTAATTATATTATGCAGTCATCATAATCATGAATATGAACCTTTAGACAAGGCAGTCGGTCGATCGAATGCAATGTCGGAGGTCGCGAATTATGTTCAATCAGTGTACCCACTTTAGACGTGTGTAGATCGCCTGGGGTCAATGAGCTATGATTAGATCAGACCCTTACAACAAGCGCACTGAACAATGTGTGTCGGAATAATCAATACATGTTATTTAGCCATTGAATATTTAGAAGATAAGTAAAGTGCAACTAGACATTAAGAACGAAGATATTAAATTTCGTATAATTTGACGTTCTAGCGTTGTTTGTGAGCATTTATTAACATTATAATTATTGTATATTGACATTTAATCAAAATTGTTTAATTTATTTTATTTGTATTTGACATTTTTTTTCCTGTGTTTAATTTAACATTTGATATGTGTTATATGAATTAGAGTACTTATAAATAAACCTATATTTAGAATGCAAATATTTAATTACATAACAGATTAAATTTAATTTAACTGTGTCCAATTTTTTTTTAGGTGGCAGACAAGCACACGGCCCACCTGATGGAAAGTGGTTACCGTGACCTATGAACGTATGTAACACCAGTGGAGTCACATCCGTGCTGCCAACCCTGTAAGAACAGAGATTTTCTGTGCCTTCAGTGCAGAACACAAAATCAGGACAAGCCTTTGGTCTTCCCACTGATAGCACAAAAACTCTACAGTGAGCTCTGGCTGCCCTACTCAACGCCGGGAACACAACACGAGATTATTGTAGCCGTTAATTATTAAATTATAATTATTATTAAATCAATTACAAGACAAATGTCCAATCATTATCTGCAATCATAGATTTTGTCAATTGTTATGTCAAATCAAAAAGCCCGCCCCGTATCGTTCCCGGCGCAAAGGTGCCCATGACACTGGCAGCGTTGCCTCGCTGAATCGCGATGGCCATCCTCTGCCCCTGAAACGAGCCGGAGCGGGAGTCACCGCCTTGTTCGTGGATACGGCGGCCTATCTCAGCGATTAAGCCCTTCGCCTCCGACCCCCAACTACCCATAGTCTCACAATTATTATTGTATCTACCTAGTTCAAAATATATGTAACTTAAATGTTGTAATGCCTGGGAAAAGGCGCTAAGTTTTAAGCACTGACATATAAATTGTAAGATGTACACTTGGTAAGCAATAAATGATTTGATTATCGGCCATTCAACTTGTTATTATATAACACCATTCTTTTTATATTTTACCCTGGCACACACCAATGACTTTTAGATGCTTTTCAAAGTTATGTGTGTATTTATCGCAGGTTTGTAAGTGCCCGGTTAATAGCAATAGGCTCGCCACCTATTACATTTAAACCTAAATATAAACTGGCGAAATGTGGGTGCTAGCACCTCTGCCTACCCCTTCGGGGATCTAGTCGTGAGTTTATGTTTGTTTATATATCATAAATAATGGGAAAGAATGTAAAAATATTTGAACGCTTGTAACTGTCGAAGGACCGATATCCGTTGGAGAAAACAAGTCCTAGATTGGAGACCGCGAAAAGGTAAACGGACGATAGGACGCCCCCTAGCCAGATGGACGGATGACCAGAAAAAGGTGGCTGGGACAGACTGGATGCGGAAGACGGAGGATCGGAAAAAAATACACGCATTAGGAGAGGCCTATATCCAGCAGTGGGCTGCGGTGGGTGTTTGAATGATTGAACTCTACTTTACTGAACATGTTTAATATAGGTATTGAGATTTTTTTAAATTATTAGTATTGCCGTTAACCCCTCCAGCCAAGCCAAGTTAATTATTATTATTATTGGCCAGCAGTTGAAACAACTGATATCAGCCTGCATCTCATTGTTCACTACACTGTTTTCACTACTCAATGTTTTTGTTGATTTATGTGTTTGTCCAGTCTATTTTTGAATTGGTTAATGTTTTCTGCTGTCACAATATTTTCAGGTAGCCTATTCCATGCGTTAACCACTCTATTGCTCAAGAAGTTCTTGTGTAGGTTTGTAATTTCAACTAGATTTTTGCAGTCTAAGGTTGTGTCCTCTACGATTTCGGTCCGGTGCGCGTTTGAACATGTTACTGAATCCTTGTAACTCATAGTGATCAATTCGTTTTAATGTTATTTTCAATTGAATTCGTTTTAATGTTGTTTTATAATTTTATTTATTCATAGTCTCAGAACGACCTGTGATAATAATATTACCTATAAATGTAAATGCTATTTTTGTTCATTGTTTTATTTGTAAATTTGATATCGGCGCCTATTTAAATAAATTTCATTTTTTGTTCAATCAATCAAATAGCCCATCGCAGCCCGCTGCTGGCCAATGTCTCCCAAAGTCGGGATAGGTCTAGGGCCTAGTGTTTCCACACTGGCCACACGGATTGGTACAGGGTTTTATTTCGAGTTTTCCTTCTCTCGCAGTGATATCGTCTGTGTATTTTGCCGTTAATCGCCTCTTACGACACATGTGGGGTGACATGGGGTAGTGATACCTACTTATATTCTTTACCGTCACCACACGTAGTTTTGTTAATTTTTATAAATAAATACTAACATAGTTTATAAGTCAATCTACTAACTAATTATCTGGAGGAAATCTTATTATTATAATGACCAGAATTCGAACCCGGGTCCTCTCGATTATAAAGCAGACTCCTTAACAGCTAAGCTATAGGTGTACAGTGCGTACCTCCAGAGAAGTCCTTAGTGGCTTTCTGCTGCATTTCCCGCGTGAACCCAAGACCGTGCAGGATGTTGGCAGCGCGGGCTTCTGCCGTGTCAGCGCTGAGGTCATCCAGCCGGTCGTATACGTCCATAAGCTGCTCCTGAGACTCTGTAAATAGTTTATAGTACTGTAGAAAGTTACCAATGCCCTTCTTGAAGAACCCCATCGTTTGACTAATAACCTTGAAGCTTTTTTATGGATGTATCTATGTCCATTCAAATTTACTGATTCTGAGCAAATATTTATATGAGGTGTAACATCCAGTAGGTATGGTTTCGCCATATTCAACTATAATAGGCGTGCAATTCTAGTAACTTAATAATTAGGAACAAATACTAAACAGAAATCTGATATATTACTTCTTGTCATACATTACGGAATAAAAATCAAAATTTCATGGAACCTATGATTACTTAAAAATTAAAATTAACGATGTCATAATGTATTATATTAATTGTATTATAAATTTGCAATGTCGATATAAATTTTCGTAGTAATTTAATAGTAAATGCCAAAAAAAAAAATATCATCATTTCTACCAAATGTATACAGAACACATCACAGCTAAGACATTAGTACAGTCGTAGTAAGTTATCAGACTAAACATTATTTAACGAATAGTAGCATTTTTTACTAGCAATGTTCTTGTCAAGTAAGTGTCTCACCATCGTCCTCAGCGTGCGCGAGCTCCTCAGCCAGCTTCTCAAGCTGGATGCGCTCCTCGTCTACCTCCATGACGCACTCCAGGGCGGTCTTGTCGGAGGCAGGCATCTCGCGCGTCAGGTGGAAGATGTCGATGTGAGACGGAATCGGCACTTCACGACGACCCAACGCCGATAGTAGTGACGACTTGCCTGGAATTACAACCAAAAATGTTGGTTTTTGAATGGGTACTTGATTTTCGGATAAGAAAAGAGCGACCCTATGATACAATGATTTAGATTTTCCCACCACATGTCAGAAACAGAAGCTTGGATGGCCACTGTACACAATGGTGCCTGTGACAGCTGATAAAATCCTGAATTACAAATAAAGCGATTATGGGCGAGAGGGCAGTTCTTTAGTTTCAAAATCTACATGCTGTAAAAACATTTCGATCCAACGAACTCAATAATTAAATCTGCTGTGAGGATTCAATTTCACATGCTTTAAATTTGGTGACGTCACAAGCACAAGGCTACAATGTCACAGTCCATTTCAATATTCGAAACAAAACTTCAGGAATGAGAATACAGAAAAAATATTGCAGCTTCATTCGCTGCTTAAAAGGGTTAGATCTCTATATACGCGTTTAGTATCAGATTTTTATACTCGCACAAATAAACTAAGTTACGCCTTTTCCACTAGTGGTAGGCATATATCTGGTATATTCATTGATAAAATTCGCTTAAAAACGTTGAATATTTTAATCTCTCGCCTGTATCGAGCCAATAAGCTGATGTGTATTAATTAAGCATCTATATTCCGCCAGCTGTTTTTGGTTATGCCTTCAAATTGGCTTTTTTCCTAAACTCTCTCCTGTAAAATGCCCGATAATAAATTCTCAATTGTTTATAATCAATCTACATAATCATGCCGAGGAGTCATGAAGCTATTCCGAGTAAGAAGCAATTTTAAGTTCATAGCACCAGCGGTTCAGGCTCTGCGTTGATTAATCATACTAAGAGAACAACTTTGTATATTATGTATATGACTTGTATCAATTTTAAAATCGCGATATTTCAGAAATGGTGATCAATACAAAAAAAAGTATAATACCAATTTCGTAAGTAATTACATGATCTACAATTTTGACCCACGTACTTTTACGAGTTTACGAGAAAAATGCGAGAATATAATAATTTTGACCTTTCGCTGGGTACTTTGATATTTCTTGCACATACATACATAAAATCACCCCTGTCTGCCATAGGGGTCGGCAGAGATCACGGATCTCCATTTGCTACGATCCTGACATACTACTCTCGCTTTATTCACTCTCATTACATTCTTCATGCATGCTCGTCGGTTTAGGGTACTCCTGACATGCCCCTTTTCTAAAACTTCCTCGATTTTATCCAGGTATGTGCGCCTAGGTCTTCCCCTTCCGACGGTACCATCCACACTCGCCTCATACACTTGTTTCGTTAGTCTTCTTTCATTCATTCTCTCAACATGACCGAACATCATCTTAACATTCCTCTCTCAATTCTCATATTTTTTATATTATGGTGTATTTAATACTCCGCCAATTTTCAACTCTATGGGAATTTATGCAAGCTCAAATCTTTATTTTGTCTGAATTATGAGTAATAGAAACATTTTAGAACAGCGATGAAATCAACTACGCTTCCTCAACACTCAACTTCAACCTTTTCGTGATCGATCAGCTAAGAATAGTACAGACACACAATCAACCTTTCGTTAGTTACTACCTACGTTAAATATTTACAGTAATATCGTTTATTTTCACAGGCTATTTGGGGTGGAAACAATGGCCATTCTCTTCTTTAATAATCAATTACGCACAGCTGTAATGGCGATGTCTAGTCACTTTTTCAGAGCAACTACAATTGCGTGAATACTTATTAAAAATACGAAATATTATCGTTAAAATGTAACATAGGTATGGCATTTATATTTAAAGTGTTCGTTTTATCAGGACAATCCACCCTATAACCTCGTGTTGTGTGCCCGGTGGTGAGTATGGTAGCCAGAGCTCACTGGAGAGTTTTTGTGCTGCCAGTGGGAAGACAATGGCTTGTCCTAATTTTGTGTTCTGCACTGACGGCACAGAAAATGTCTGTTCTTTCAGGGTCGGCAGCACGGGTGTGACTCCCCTTGTGTTACACGCGTTCATAGGTCACGGTAACCACTTTTCATCAGGTGGGCTGCATGCTTGTGTGCCAACTAAATTATATAAAAATTTATGTTAAAAATTCTTTGGAAATTCCACGGAGTAATGCTATAATTGCAACAGAGTGAAGCCAGGGCGCGCAGCTCGTATTCTATTTACACTGTGCGGGAATCGAACCCGCGACCTCTGACTTGGCAGTCGAACTCCCTAGCGCTGTGTCGATTTGCAGCAACTTTTTTCACACAAAGTATTTTTACTCAACGCTATCCAGATAGAAAATACGGATATAATACACTGACGGACTCATAAACTGCATCAAAGTTCAGGTTTACTCTAAAAGGATTTTTTATAATAAGTATGCAAACTTTTTAGATTAAATTATATAAATATGGAAAGACTGGCTCTTAATCTTAAAAAAAAATTAAATTTAAAAATAGAACTGCAGTAAAACAAATGAATATAGCCGGGAAAGAAAATTTACTTGTAGTATCAGATTTGCGTGTTATTTATAGCAAAGTTTTAAATTGATTCTCATTGATTTTTTTTGTTTTGTCAATTGAATTATTGTTACCAGCATAATTGTTGGGTTAGTTTTTTAACACATCGAGAGTTTTTGAACCATAATATGGATACTTCGTCCGAACAAGCGGCACAAATTGTAGCATTGGTGCGGGAGGGCTTGGATCAACGAACGATTGGTAGAAATTTAAATTTAAACCAGTCTACGGTTTCTAGAATATACAGAAGGTTTGTAGAGACAGGTTCTTACAGGAGGAGACGTGGTACAGGCAGAACTCGAGCAACCACAGGTCGTGATGACCGATTTATTGTTATAACTTCCCTGCGAAATCGTTTCCTCACGTCAGTTAACATCAAAACCGAGCTTAATGAAGTGCGTGGAGTAAACGTGTGTGCACGAACAATAAGAAGAAGGTTAAAGGAAGCGGATATCACCCCTTTTAGACCAGCAAATGGTCCAAAGTTGTCTACAGCTCACAGACAAGCTCGCTTAAGATTTGCGCGTCATCACCTGAATTGGACAGAAGAGCAGTGGGCCTCTGTATTGTTCACGGACGAGTGTAGGACATGTTTATATGGTGCAGATGGTCGCAGAAGAGTCTATCGTCGACGTGGGGAGCGATATGCTCAAAGTTGCATTGAGGAGCGTGTTCCTTTTGGAGGCGGTTCATGTATGGTCTGGGGTGGCATATCGATGAACGGGCGAACCGAACTTGTGTTCATAGACATGGTCCGTCAAAACGGTAATAGAGGGGGTTTGACAGCACATCGCTACATAACAGAGATATTAGAAGATCACGTGGTGCCTTACATGGGATTCATAGGCGAAAATTTTACTTTAATGCAGGATAATGCCCGGCCGCATGCAGCTGCACAAGTTCAACATTATTGCGAAGAGGTTGGGATACGTACAATGAATTGGCCAGCACGCAGCCCGGATCTTAATCCCATCGAGCATGTTTGGGACAATTTAAAAAGAGCTGTATATGCGAGAAACCCTTCGCCCACGACAGTGGCAGCACTAAGAACAGCACTTTCAGAAGAATGGGACAATATTCCGCAAGATCTTTTAAAAACCCTTATAAAATCTATGCGGAACCGATTAGAATCCGTAATAAGGGCACGTGGGGGTAATACACCTTATTAAAACACAAATAAACCCTTGCATAAAGTTTGTGTCTATTGTTAAAACCAATTTTTTAATTAAACCAATTTTTCTTAAATTTCTGTTTTTTCTTCAATAAAAGTCTTAAGGTCCTTTCCAGTACATAAACTTAAACTTAAAGATATGACCCTACGCTGTTTTAAAGTTCACGAACCAATCTAGAGGTTTCAATATAAATCTGCATAGAAAGTATGCATACTTGGTTAAAATATTTATTTCAAAGTCGTCTATTACTTTGATGCAGTTTATGAGTCCGTCAGTGTATATTAATTCGCAAGCTTCGCAACAGCACGAGAGTATAGCATAGAGGGATTCTGTTTTGTTACTAGTTTTTACAGAAGAGTAAGACTACTATTATGATGACACAGAGGCCGTGCTGTGCGGCTACTGCTAAGACACACACACACACACACGCACACACACCTACAAGATCTTTTTATTTTATTGTATATTGTTTGTAGCTGTAGCTGTTTGTCAAATTTGGGAATATTGTAATTCGGGAGAGGGCGTTAATATCTGTGTCACAGTTTACACTATTGCAGATATCATCGTTACATTGTACTATGTAAAAACTGTTAATTGTTACAAATAAATAAAATAAAATGAAAATTACATTTTTTTTATACAACAAAGACCGACCAATAATAACATCGGGAAATTGGTAGCTTCTTGCTTTCCACATTGACATAACAAAAAAAAATACTTATACGTTTTTTCTGGTGTTTGGATCTCTTGTAAAGAATTTGCAGCCCAGTTTTTTCATGCCTGACTTCTAAGCAGCTGTTGTAATAACAAACATTGATATTTTGTGCGTAATACATATTAATAAGAAGCGGACTAGTTTTTGATTTTGGCTCGCATAGATCTCTTTTATAAAAGTTTTTTTTTTATACTACTTAGGTGGCAGACAAGCACACGACCCACCTGATGGAAAGTGGTTACCGTGACCTATGAACGTGTGTAACACCAGTGGAGTCACATCCGTGCTGCCGACCCTGTAACAACAGAGATTTTATGTGCCCTCAGTGCAGAACACAAAATCAGGACAAGCCTTTGGTCTTCCCACTGACAGCACAAAAACTCTCCATTGAGCTCTGGCTAACCTACTCACCACCGGGAATACAACACGAGGTTATTATAGCCGTGGTCTTCTGTAGAGTGACTATCGGCCTCAGACAGCCCTCTAAGTGTCCGGTTACAATTGGTATAAAAGAATAGCAACAGTTCGATGTAAACCGAACTATGATGCAACAGGCCCCGTACCATGAGCGCACAAACCAGGTCAATCGTTGAACTCCCGTCATTCTACCAACTGCAAATGTATTTGGAGAAAGGGATTACATAGTTATTTATGCATTTAGTGATCAACTGCCGATCAATTGGCTATTTTTCTGTAGTTAAAATAAATTATTTAACTGAGCTCATTAAATTAAGAATGGTAAAAAAGCGGTAATAGTTGAGTCTGTATTTTATGATTTTTATTTAATTTTAATTTTAATCCGGTAATAGTGAAATATTTGACAATAAAATATTATGACGTCATAATAAATTATTTCATACAAGTTTCTTTATAAATTAACGTTTTGACGTTTATTAAAAAGTAACTAATTTGACTAGTCAGTTAAATATCCAATTATTGACCTATTATAAGACTTCATGGTAAGTCCACTGAACGATTTTAGTTCAATCAACCCTTACTTGTAACTTACGTCTTCCTAAAAAAAAATTCTAATTTCAATTTGAATCAAATCTTAATATCCTTAATGTCAAAAATGATCACGATTTTTTTATACCAATTAGGTGGCAGACAAGCACACGGCCCACCTGATGGAAAGTGGTTACCGGGGCCTATGGACGTGTGCAAAACCAAGGTAGTCACACTCGCGCTGCCGACCCTGTAAGCACAGAGTTTCTGTGCCGTCAGTGTAAAAGATAAATTGGTATCCATTGTATGATTTTAAATTGACATCCCAATCATCCTATTGACTATGACAGTTTTTTTTTTATATAGGACACGCCAACTTGACCTCACCTCGCCTGATGGTAAGCTAAAGGCAAAGTCTCAGGAAAGAGGGTCACCAGTTGCACGATATCCATGTTCGATCTCGGGCATGTTTACATTACAGTTTTTCGCATTTGGGGAATTGATTTAAGATCGTATGTAAGTAAATTTTTGATATTAATTAAATAAATTTCTAATCCTGCTTGAAGCGATTAATTCTGTCTTAATTGATTTAAATTTTGAATAGTTTTTAATTGACCCTATGGCGTAAATACTCTACTTGTTAACAAGTTCTAACTACAGTCGTAACGTGAAAGTCAAGTGAACTTTCGGTGAATTTCATTTGTTTGAAGAAAGAACAGACATTAAACTAAACCTAGTTAAATATGTGGGTGTATGACGCGCGTCTTCACTTTACGGTTGGGCAACCGGTATAAAGGGATGTATGTCGTGACGGCAGAGCGTGCGACTGTGACATCAACCGTCGAGCTTAACCCCTTCAGAGCACATATAAATATGCATGAACGTGTCTGTTTGCATTATTACGATAAGTAACGTGTTGATTTAACCCTAAACTGCTACAAGTTTATTCAATCAGTGTCAAATTTGGTAACGTCAAACAATATCAAACATAAGCTAAGGTCATTCTACTTAAGTAATTAAATTATGTCAGTCTAAAGGACTAACCTACGGCATCCATCACAAACCTTCGTGGTTTCAAGGAATGTTGTATTATCATATATTTTTTTATGTAAACTTTAGTGAAAAAATAAAACAATATACTAAATCTAAAGCTAGTATTGTAACTGCAGTTTTAGTCCACCTCAGTCACAGCCATATAAGTCATTGACAACAACGGTAACTGTCCGCCATACTATATGTATATAAGCAGATGACGTAACCTAGTTTATTATATGAGCTGTCCAACGACAGAATTATCTTTTCGACGCTGATTTATCCTCATTCGGCCTACCTATCTGAAAAGAGAACTTAACTTAGACGTTTTGTGCTAAAATGATACTGTCCAATATCAACGAGACTTTAAATTTTAATCCAAACTAATACAATATTAATGTAAAAGTCTGTCTGTTGCGTTTTCACGCTTAAATAACTGTAATAATTTTGATGAAATTTGTTACTGGAATAGATTAAAACTTGGGAAAAGATCAGACTGGACGCGGTAACCGCGACAACCGCGATCAATAGCTATACATTTCCTTTTTTATACACTCACGCCTGTTTCCCCGAAGGGGTAGACAGAGGTGCTAGCACTCACATTTCGCCATTTTATGTTTAGGTTCCAATGTAACAGGGGGCGAGCCTATTGCCATTAACCGGGCACTTATAAACTTGCGATAAATACACACATCACCTCGAAAAGCATCGAAAAGTCATTGGTGTGTGCCATTGTAAAACCTGGGATCGAGCCCGAGACCTCGTCTCAGCAGTCCATTACCCATACCATTAGGCTACCGCGGTTCTTCACAACCATTAATATTTAATTAATATTATGCCTCTATCAATACCTGCCTGGCAATAGGCTAATTGACAACGTCTTAAAATTCTTCCCAATACTGCTTAATATGTTAATTTGTTTTGAACAAATCTTGCCTGGCAAAATACGATATTGCCTAACCAAACTGAAATTATGACTTTTCATTATTTCTAATTCCCACAGTAAGACATAAACAATCAAATACTGTCCCAAATTATAACTTTTTAGATTCCTCATCAAATTTTAAATTACATACTTTTATTGTGAACTATATACATGTAAACGCAACGTAGACCGATTTAAATAAGATATTCTCTTGCACTCCAAACATTTGCACTACGGGAGACGGGCGAATGACGTCACTCACAAGTACGATTTTGTATGGAGCGTTTTCGAGCGGCACGAGAAATGTAATACCTATTCAAAATTAAATATCTTTAAATGTATCTTAATGTGTCTGAAGTATTTTTTCATTATATTATTATACAGTGGTAATTTTTCAAGAACAAAAAATAAATGAGACAAATAGCCTATTTTATGTCGGTAACATAAAAAGCGGCCAAAAAGCAGTTAAACAGTTATGAGCAACACGTGCACGGCACCTACTTATGTTCGTGTAGCAACCGCGTATATAACGCAGATCTTTGATAACACATGCATTGAACAGCACGTGAGTTTGTTGATGAGCGTAGGGGCCGCTAATACTCTGCTTTTCTATACCACTTACGTGGCAGACAAGCAAACGGCCCACATGATGGGAAGTGGTTATTGTAGTCTATGAAAGTTTCCAACACAATAGTTGCGGCACGCTATCATGGCCGTTTTGACACGACTGGTTTTGCCAGTTTTCTCTTTTTTAGTGCGCTTAATGTTGGACGAATAACTAAAGAAAAATATGTTGAGACTAGCACAGAAGAGAATAAATTTCACACACCAAAAAAGAGAAAACGAGCAAAACCAGTCGTGTCAAAACGGCTATCGTAGCGTGCTGCACTTAGAGGACTCTGTGGTCCTTACACCCGAGGAAGGTCACTTCGAGAGAGATGGCCCTGAGTCGGCCGGAGTGCGAGCGGTATGGCTGTGAACCTCAACTTCGGCAGCCAAAAGCGATCCACAGACTCCGTGCGTTTTAGTCGGTTGGAATCCGACATAATCTCTCCCACCGGCTCCGACGGAGGATATCCGCGGGGATTTTTCCCCCGCAAAAAACGGGAAGGAGTAACAATCATGCTACCAACCCTGTAGGAACAATCTAACGCCCTTCTTGAAGAACCCCATATTGTAGTCACCTGAAAAAACCACAGTAGGTATATCATTTCACAGCTTGTTTAGAGTTATTCAATACCCATGTCTAGCAATCCGATAAGCCTGAAAACTTGCTAATGTATCAGCAAGACTCCGGTGTCACCTTTCCTCTCGACCTCCAGACACCAATCACTCTAGTACCCGACAAACACACATACTGCAGGTCTCAATTATGTAGTTAAAGTTATAAGGATATTTACTGATGAGAAGGAGTTCTTTGACGCATGAACCTGCAGGATTGTTTAGAGATATATTCTGGTTTCTTTATATATTTTAATTTAGATAACTTCCGTGTACATTATGTAAATATTAAATTATATTATTGCAGGTACTTGATAATAAACTATAAAAAAAATTAGGTTCTGAGTTTCCGATATTTCTGCGCTATTGATAACACTATGATCATGGAGGAACTGGAGTATTTGCGGTGAACAGTGTAAACATATTTTAGAAGTAAATATATCGATCTACCCTCTGTTGAGTTCTCTTAATACGCGTATCTGCATTAACACTGGTTTCACTCTCAGTTCTATTGCGATCGCTTTAATACTAATGTGAGTATTTAAATGCCTTAAATAGAATATAATTCTTAGTAATTGTAAATATATTTCTGCTCTCATTAACGAAATAAAGTCTAACACAGCTGAGAGTTGTGTTATGAACTCACGAATAATGCAGTTAAGAGAACTCGGATCAAAACAGCTCCCTGTGGCCATTGTACTCAATGTAAACAAATAATACGATAATAATCTGTTAGATTATACATCAATTACTATCTGAACGAGCTTAATTATTTCCTTAAGCAAAGGACGTCCCGTTACAGGTTGGGTGTGCTAGTGAGAAGGAAACAGCAAATTAGCCCCTTTGCTTGGATGAAAATAAATAATAGTAAGCAGCCTGCCAGTCTTCTGCGAATAGTGGGAACGCTACCACAAGAGGTATGCGGATACGGAGGAATTCGACGACGCATTTTGATTATTCTTCAGCTGTATTATATTAAGTTGTATTATATTTCTTTTAGTATTATTTTAATTGTTTATTATTGTTTGTATAATAATATAAATGAATATTCTATAACATTCTATACAACTTAACTAGTTTGTGTTATGGAATTTAGAATGTGTTTTTTTTTATTACATTCATATTCATACATACAAAAATTTGCACTGAACGGAAATCGAATCGACTGCTACGCAGGGGGCGCCCCCTGCGTAGCAGTCGAACGTTCTACCGTTACGCCATAAATGAGGGTTTGTTTTTTCGAAAGTGTTTTATTTTAAAGTTTTTTTTTTTTAGAAATAATGTGGATTACAAATTGTTAGTGTAATTATAATAATTATTATTATTTTTCGTGCATCAATATGTACATCAGACATACATACATATAATCACGGAGGGTTAGACAGAGGTGAATTAACACTACATTTCACCAATAATTGTATTCGGTCCCATGTAATAAGGGGTTAGCCTATTGCCGTATTCCGAGCACTATTGTTGACTCGAGTCATGCATCTGAAGCGAGTCTGGGCTGTATATATCTGTATGATGTTAAACAGCGCTATCCCTTAGTCGCCTTGTACGACACCGCATAAAAAGAGATGGGGTGGCCCTAATTCTACTCTGCCGGAAACCACGCGGCATCAATATGTATGGAAAATAAATAATACAAATGATGGACAATGCGAAACCTTGTGTTTTTGGGGTTCAAATTAAATCTGAAGGCAACCAATCAACCTCACATGGAAGTCAGTACAACTGGACCTCGATACTGGTAAAGCAAAACCACAGTCATACCAAAGACGCTTATACCATTTAATCATAGACTATAAAGCAAAGACAAAGATCATAAGCCTTTTGTACAGTGAATGAAAAAGTGTAATGAAATTCTTTTTTTTTTATACCATTTAGGTGGCAGACAAACACGGCCCACCAGATAGGAAGTGGTTACTGAGGCCTAAGGGCATTACACTCGCGCTGCCGACCTTGAAGTAAATTTCCAATGCCCCTCTTGAAGAAACCCATACGGTCTTGGGAAAACCGCAGCAGGTAGTTCATTCCACAGCTTGAGCGTGTGTGGGATGACGGTTCTTTCATACCACACAGTGCACACAGTCTCAGGTTGCAATGTGTCGGGATGAATTTTCTGCCTATGGTGAGTGGTGCGATGGTAGCTGTTAGCATCATATCAAATAATTCAACTGAGCACCCGAAAGGATTGGGTGGGTCAGATGGTACATAAAACCTAAACCAAAAGGAGGATGTGCCAGCAGACCCTAGACTTTGAAGTAAACAATTACATTACAAGTAAATAAATGTATATATGTATATAATAATGGACAGTAATATTAGTACTGTCTCGTGTTTGCATAGGTTCCTGGTGACAAATAAACACAGACACAAACTGTTGTATCTAGTCAATTGTTTTTTGAGAGATTTTTTTTTCTAATATCTAGCATCATATAAAATAGAGTACAAAATTCCTTCGCAATGCTAACTAATTAGAGTACCTACCACAACCATTCAGCCCGACGAGACCATATCTTCGGCCACAATTGAGTTCCAACAGGGTGTCCTGCAGCAACTCACTACCGTAGAATGTGATGGAGAAGTTGGCAATCTTGATGTCCCTTGAACGAGGGTGCACAGCCAACGAACCGGTACAAGATCTGGCCTCCGAGTTCATCTTGGCCTCTTCTTCCAATTTAAGGCATAGTGCCTCTGTAACAAAATAGTTATGTATTTGTTTATCCTCACATCCACTCCATCCATATGTATGGTAACTAGTAGTTTGAAAGATCAAACTATTATTATTTATTATTATTATTGGGGAACAGGCCAGCAGTTGAAACAACTGATATCAGCCTGCATCTCATTGTTCACTACACTGTTTTCACTACTCAATGATTTTGTTGATTTATGTGTTTGTCCAGTCTATTTTTGAATTGGTTAATGTTTTCTGCTGTCACAATATTTTCAGGTAGCCTATTCCATGTGTTAACCACTGTTAACCATTAGTTTTTAATGTTACCTAGATAAAGTTATATATAATATAAGTACAATAAAAACTCAATTATCCAGCCCTAAGTTACACTACAAACCACAAGAAACTATATGAAATAGTAATTTAAGAAAATATGTACATAAATAAATACATAAAATCATATATTGGAAAATGTACAAACATAGATTTTCATTCAAACGGATTTGTTGTTTTAATTTTCAGAATTTTCTACTGCTTTCATTTATCATATACTTATTTGTACCTTACTGTATTTATACTGTACTCATAAATGAATATCAATGAAATATCATTATACCAAGAAAAAAAGTATGTTCCCTACAGAATAAGTTATGTATGAATATTTTTCCATAACAAACACCAGAGTGCTACTTCATGTATGGTTTTATATTACTTGATATAGAATTGACTTGGCATAAACAAACTGTTAACAACAGAACTCAACAACAATGCTTCTAAGAGCTATATACAGATTTATTACCTCTATGGACCGAATTGGTTTAAGATTTCTACTATTGCCAAAGAGAAAGTGTGACCAATACTTTGATGCAACATTATTCTTTTATTTTCAGAGTATAACTGTTAGACAAGAATCTGTGGACCATGACAGTCCAACAGAGTTAACAAAAACTTATTTTATTTGATAGTTTGCTTATTATATGTGATAGTTTGCTTGGTGCAAATGTCACTGAACAAATTACAGATTGCTAACAGTTAAGAATACAACTTGATAATTGTATTCTTAAATATGGTCTTTTGTTCATGCCCCATATTCTTATAGACTATTTTTTAATAATTTAATACACTTTTAGAGGTTACTTGTTTAAGATTTCCTAATTGAGAACTTGATTTAGAAGATGATATAGGTACATATTTAGCAATATTATTATAACTGCAGCCCTTTTTGAAGTGACCTCATTAGAAACAAACAATACATGTCAGTATGAAGCAACTACAGTGTAAGTATACATCTTCTGAACCTTCAGACCATGTGTTTCGAATTAAAATTATTGTCAGAAGATAGGTTCGTAAGACTTACTAGAAATAGTCCAACTTCGTAAGGCCAATATCAGACTATAAAATGGGATATAATCGCGAAGGACTTTAGATATGGTAATACCTACATGGATAGCATAATGAATTGAATATCAAATTTCATGGCGATTTTTACCTTCTGCGGTGAGTTCGCGATCCTCTCGCGCATCGTTGCCGTTAGTCGCCGAACCATTCTCATCATTAGTCACTCTCGCCACGGGCTTCTTGTTCCTGCTGCTCGCCTGCTCCTTCTTCTTTTGCTGTGCTCGTTTCTTAGCATCAGACGGCATTTTGGCTACCTGATCAACACCAAATTTAAATTACACGAACACAAAAAAATATTACAGTGCAAACCTTCGTACTTTTCAACGGTATTGACACGAGTGTTTGGTATGACGATACGTTTAAAATGAACGATAGGGGCACTACTTCACTTTGTTCACGTATTTTTGTTTGAATAATTGATATTACCTAAATTACTAATACAGGATGTCAGGCAAGTCGTCCGCGTCTACACGTGCTGAATTGAAAAGAAAGACATTTGAAAACTACATACAGACCACAGACAGACTATACAGACTACAAATTTTATTTCGACCATAGATAACAATTAATGTTACATTCACAAAATATAAATGCAAAATATACTTATTTTAAGAAATAATTAAAAAGGTTTAAGGGGTTTTTGCATTATTTTTGATTAATTAGGAGGAAATACAAGCCTATGTAATACTTATATAATTTCTTGATCTTTATAAAAACGTGCTATTCGAGTGATTTCTGGACTGTGCCATTTCACGACCAAGAGTTCTTGCCACATTTACTTCCACCCTTAACAGGCGCCTGAATTCTATTCGAAATTATGCAAATATTCTAAAAAGCCCCAACCACAAGCATTGCTTCATTGCTCGCTAAACTTTCAGTTAAGCTCTAGTGGAGGAGGACATTAAAGAGAGGGTTGCTAACCGTGATGTATACAGCTGTCCAAAGAATAAAACTTACCCCTTCAAAAACCTCAATGAGTCTTAAACGTCAGATATTTATTATTTAGGGCCTCGATGCCCAACTGCTGACCAAAACCTTACACCTCCGAATTCCGCTCAATCGCATCTCCTATTATGTGAATGTTGGAGCGACGATGTCTGATGAAGATGTATGAGCGGCTAGGTGGCTGCTGATTATACTACCCATAAGTCCGAGAATCTAGGGTGAAAATCTGGACTCAACTGAAGCGTTCGTCGGATAGCCACTTTCGAGCCACTTCCTGCAGCGTTTTAACCAACGTTCGTAGTTGTTGTCCCTACTCAACGTCCCATCGCGAAGTGAACCTCAAAATCTAAGACGGCTTTTGCATATAGTAAACGTCATTTAGACCTTACCTCGCCCGATGATAAAGCTGAAGGTAAAGTTTCAGGAAAGAGGGTGACCATCATACATACCTATAGGTATCATATTACAATGGTGACACTTAGCTTGACGGCCTCATCATATACCTACTTTTCTCAAAGCCCCGCTAAAAGTACCGGGACTGTAGGAAGAATGAAACACGTGAGCTGGTAATGAATTCTAGGTCTTAATAGTGGTACAAAGGAAAGAGTCTCCGAACCGCTTGGTTCTTTATCAGATATTTTGCACCGTGTCCGGGTGACATATAAGCCCTGCATTTTGTCCTGTGTAGGAAAGGTGAGGGTGGGACTAATTGGCAGAGCTCATCAGAACATTCACCAAGGTACAGATGGTAAAATACTGTCAAGGACGCAAAATCTCTATGCATCTGCAAAGGGTGTTCGTGACCTCAGGATTCCCAATAACTGTAGGTAGGTAACTGTTCTGACCAACTTATTTACCTTTTATCACTCCACCTTGCGATAATAATTGGTATTGTTACGTGCACGGGGTACAATTAAATGCCGTTTACTCAACGAAGAGATTTATTGGCTCACCACAAACTAGACAATTAAATCACTTGTACACACAGTAGGTACTCTTCAACAGTTCCAGTCACTCAGTAGGTTCACAGTCGTTGCTCAGGTCGCAGGTATAATCTTCTTTGATCGCTCGCGTATTCGCTATCGATTTCAAAGACAGAATGAATGGTGTCGCTATGCGAGCGTGTTTTTATACCTCTCAATTAGGAGGGTCGAATCATCTAGAAAATACGCGGGCGATAGCTACCTACTCTCTTTTGAAGTTTGCCACCTTTCGAGTTCATACTCGACATTTACCTATTGTTTGTTTATATTCAAAAGAGTGTGTAGGTACTCGTAGTTAGGTTGTGACTTTGTGTTGACGATTCTAGATTTTTCGATGCCAATCGGTAGAGTACCTCATCACTAACAATGCCTTTTTATTTCTTGAAGATTTGATTATTAGTTTTCGAGATATCGACGTCCGTCGTTATAGTATGATAATTTAGGCGGCACTTAGGCGACAGACAAGCTCTCAGCCCACCAGAGTGATAAATGGCTACCGTGGCCTATAGACGTGTGCAATATAATAAAATAATAACAGAGGGGCCAAACCTCTCACGCACGAGTGGGTGAGGTTTGGCACCCGTGCCGTGCATCGAAAAACCTATTTGCCAGCACCAAAAAATATATCAAGGTATCTATTTATACCTAAAAGTGAACATATGTAAACTTTACTGTCATTAATCAGTAACCTTAGCACGAAAATCTTCTTTATCCCCATCTGCCACCCCTGGGCTTGCCTCCGGGGTGATGGTTGACATTGATAGGTGTCGTTTACCACCCCGGTGATTAGTTTCATGCGCACCCTACTTAGCTATAGGGTCTATTCTCACCTGCGACTGGCCCAGTGTTTCTAAAAAACTGTTTTAGAAACACTGGGACAGCCGCAAGTCACCTTGAGCCAAGGAATTGTCTAAACATGTTTTTTTTAAGATATGAAATAAAAAAAAAACTATTAATTATATGATTTTCAATTAGTTTATTCAGGTAAATATCGATCAACAGCCAATAGGTACCTTACAGAAATAGTTTAACAAAATATTTTTATACACCATAGAAGTAAAATACTAACAATAAGGCTTCGAAAACGTGGACATAATATTGCAAATGTACTTTACGTACTATTAACTTACAGTTAATAATATAAAGAACATCAATTAGCACTTATTTTCATTTTATTGCTTGTCCTGCGCCGGCAGTGCACCTTCGGCTAGACTCCTAGCCAGCATTCTGATTCAATTGTGTTATACAAATTGTAACTATTAATTAACTATTATTGCTTTAGTAGTCAGGCATAGCGTTGAATGACCCAGGTTACATGCTGTAAGAATTTCAGACAGCTGAATTCCCGGTAGAATTTTTTTTCGCATGATCTCACATTGATGACGTCACGTTTTTTGACAAATTGTTGTTGTTGAATTTGACATCTCATCCCGAACTCAACTGTCAAGTCTATTTGATCGTTCGAAACAGTCTTATAGCACGTGGAGAGAAAAGCTGTAGGTATTCGGAGGCTGTCTGACCAAGGGCAGACACCTACTAAATACATAGGTACTCTGTGAGGATTAACATGTATATTTTTATACTACTCAGGTGGCAGACAAGCACACGGTCCATTTAATGTGGTTACCGTGGCCTATGGACGTGTGCAACATTAGGAGCGTTACACTCGCGCTGCCGGCCCTGAAGAAATTTCTTATTTAAGACTTCTATATTGTAGGCGCTTGGGAATGCCGTATATGACCCTAACTACGACTTGCGCTACCTCAATTAAAATACAAATTGTCTAGCAAAACTACCTTTTAAGCATGCTGCAAAATTTGTTACTACCTACTTCAATAACGATTAAAACCTTATTTATTACACATTCAAATTGTCTATTACAGGTCCTCTGATTCTACAAAACTACTGTGATACCACAGACAATGCATAAAAAGGCAGTAAATATTAAACTTTATTCCATCTGCATAAAGTACAAAATCAAATGACCAGAGTTCGATAACATTTTTGTAATCGCTCTGCATAAAACCATTTAATTTTGAACTCTAATTATGTTGCTTTGAAGTTTAACGTTACATGGATTTATTAGCAGTGTACGCGGTATGACAGTGGTTTTTTTTTAATTCTTTTTTTTTAGCAGAACCGAGGAGCAAGTATAATACCTGGCTTTGATGTAAGGCGTCGGGAGGAAGAGTGGTGATTCGGCTAAGATCGGCTCGCTTCGGTTTTGTATAGCGTTCTATCTATGTATCCGTGTATCTCGCACCTCGGACTGACAGTTAGATACTTTTATAGAGGAGCTAAAACAGTTTTGTGTTATTACATAAAATGTTTTATTAAATTTCGGTTTTAACTACTCTAAAATAAATCACAACACAAAATCAAGCCTATCTTAGCGACTTTCGCTCCTCTTCCACATGAGTCAAATTAAAGTAAGGACACTAGTAAGTATATAACAAGACCAGTAATAAGAAAAAATTGTGTGAGTATTAAATTGAGGAATAAAATGATCTTCCAACAAGTGATTTGCAAATATTTTTTTAGAACTAAATTCTGTGGGTCTCTCATCTGATAGTTAAATGAAGAATTTACAGAGAATAACGCATAACTGATAATTTTTCCCAGTTTGTCAGTCAAAGAACCACATAAGGAAGGAGCCAGGTTTATCAGCTCGATAAGTCTTATAGCTTCTCTTGAATATTGATGTTAAAGAAAATATTGCCAACTAAACAAAAATGTGGATAAGCCTTGCGAACATCAGTAATAAATGTGTTTAAAACATATGATTTTTGAATATATAGTAGAGGAGCCAGAGTAATTAAAAATTGTATATAGACGCTAAAAGTTAATACATTTTAGTACCATTATACTTCCTATCATATAATCTACCAACTCTAATAGTTTTCCGCGAGGATTAGCATCGTAGGCTCCCCTATTATTTGATTGAGAGCATCAATCTCCTTTCTGGGATATAAATAATCTCTCAAACACTCAAAGCTTTTACATTTTGGTTGGTAACACTAGAACCAAATGAGTACATTAAGTTGAAAACGGGTGCTAATTGTGAGGTCAAATAGACCCAGTTCCTCATTGGGAAGAATGGTTTGTGTTAAGAACAGGCATCGCTTTTTTTAATTGAGTAACTTTACTATAATAATTACTCTTTTTTTTATTTTAACTTTATGTAACTTTGCTACAGTTAATCTCATCAATCGTTTTTTGATTTTTACTTTGAACTTATTACTGTCCTTTGTATTTTAGTATGTTTTTCATTTACATTTTTACTCAAACAAACAACAACTAGATTACAGAACAAACAAATAGATTACAGGATAGACAATTTGAATGCACACCTAGAGCTACAATAATTTAAATATTTATGTGTAAAACTGAGACGTGTTGGTGTGTATTGTCTACATATTATATAGATTTTTTTCAAATCAAACGCTAAAAATCAGAAACTAAAAAGGAATATCATAAAATGGTCAAAGAAGTTAAGAACCTGATTTAGACGAAAATTAAACTGCATTATTCCTAGCGAAGAATTGACCCCATTAATATTGAAAAAAAAAAAAAAAATAAGAAAAATACACCTAGTAAGAGAAATAATATATTCTAGAAAGTTATACGAAAAACTTAACGAAACCATTTTATTTTTAACAAATACTTAATAAATAAAAGAAAAAAGATACGAATCGAATTGAGAATTTGCTCCTTTTTGGAAAAAAATCTAATAATCAAATACTTAGCGGGTGCAGTGAAGAAGTGAATGGGGTTTGACATCATTTGTATGTTTTTTTACGTGCGCAAAATCCCCACGGATACCCCCCACCGGGGCCGGTGGAAGAGGTTATGTCGGACTCAAACCGCCTAAAACGCACGCCGCCTGTGGGTCGTTTTTGGGCATAATTTGTACGTTAGACCTCAACTAACATTTCAAGTATAGCCATTTTACAGTTCAGCAACAATAGGAACCAAATCACCAGTGACACAAATATGTATACAATACACAACACAACACAAATACAATAATTGTATAGACAACGGCACTTCAAATGTGATTATTTATCGAATATAACACGAAATTTACCTAACACTCAATAAAGTAGAGAGAAAACGTTACATTCCACAATTTTATCTAATATCTAAAATATGAATATTAAAAGGCAATAGATAAATTGTAAAGCCTTTCTATCTAATTTAGTAATTTACTGTCATAGTTGTTACCATATGTTAGGAATATTATGAACTTGATAAATAACAGATATACGTTTTAATATTTCAGGCATTAATTATGTTATTAATTATAATAGGTAATAACTCGATAAAATTCAGATATATTTAATATAATGTATATATATGTGTGTGTATATATATATATGAGGTACGTAAAAATCATTCCTCTAGGTATAATTTTACTACAAGTTGAAAGGCAAATATAATTGCTATTATTTTATATATAATTAGGTTTATGTGAATGTGTGCAATACGTATTATTGCACAATAACGTTGCAAATTAACAATAATAATAATAAACAATAGACAAGCACCCACATTTGCACAATGAAGAAGCGATTCTTATATTTCACTTTGATGTACAAGCAAAATTACCACAAACATACAATTTCAATCTACAGTTACCATACATTATGTTACAAGGTAACACGTATGACAACTGACGTTCATTAGCGTTACTTTTCTTGTGTGAATTAGAATAAAATATCTATTTTATCTGTGTAAATTAAAATACACTGTTATTGTAGAAAAAAAAATATTTGAAATTTATTTATGGCGTTACTAATATAGAAAAGCAAATTTTTATATGATTATCTTTATGACGCTAGCAGGCAGTTTTATTATTTATATATAAGAAAATTACCATAAATTATGGTTAATTTTGAAGATATAAAAATGAAAAAAAATGAATTTCAAGATGGCATGTAATTGTTTTGCATATACATCAAAGTGAATCAAAATTACGCCATTATGAAACCACGATAGAGAGCTATAATCACATAATATACACATTACTCGTAAGGGCAACCAATACCAGCTACACTCAGTGCCTTTTGTATTATTCATTTTTCTATAGGTTCGTTTACCGTTTGTACAACCGTCCTATCTCTAGCGAGACCCAGTGAGCCCCAGTGAGACCCAATGAGCCCCAGTGAGCCCCAGTCCCGAGGTGATTCTTTACAAACCCATCTCTTACTCTAATCACAGCTCGTTGCATATCTCGTGTATAGAAAACTGCACACATACAAACTAACACACAGCTATCGATTCCGCTGCTCTGAACACTTCACTGAACAAAAAAATCGCAAGAAAATTGTTTAGTCTTGTCAAATTTATTGCTATTACGGTCTAATAATAAGTCATTTGACATTCCAAAACCATTTTACAGAAAATTTTGTGGTACGCACCACAGAATCGACACCAATGTGTTATTTTATGGTGAGTGGAAGAAATACCAGTACGACACACAATCAACAAGAGAATTACATATAACATAGATGGACGGTCTAATTTAAGACTGGGTAAGTTAATCACACAGAATATAAAATCAACAGAAAGTGCCTAATATTGCTTAGTATTAACATATTAATATATGTACTCTTATACAATTAACAGCTGATTGGAAACTAAAATCTTAAAAAATGTGTTACCTAAACCTCCAGTTTCTTTTTAATATTTCAATTTACAGTTTTGTGCACAAAAGCGAGAGTGTTCACCTCTAATTAACTTTATATTCTGTGGTTAATGTGATAAATAAAATAAAATGAAAAAAAAAACTAAAAAAAAAATCATAATTTATTGCAATCACAGATGGAGCCCAACGTCGCGGGTCTTGTTGGCGTGTCATGTCTCTCTGTCCACCTCAACAATTTCACAATCTCCAACGCGAGCAACCAATGTCGCTATGCACAATTACAAGCTTAATTACCATCCCCGCTCTGCGCGGGCGCATCATACTACAATTGGAATACGTCACGAATAAATTAACTTACATGGACAAGACCTATGTATGTACAACGAAATGCAATTTGCTAATATGCCTAAATTAGATGCTTGCCGCCACAAAAAGCTAAAAAAAGTCTGTAAAGTACAATCTTTTCGCTTGTCACTATAGCTCTCTGTGAATCAAAAGCCACTATAGCTGTCGGGGCTAGGGGCGTACTGCACAACGTAAATATGATTCTATCTTCTCGTGGCGGTAAGTTTAGAATGCTGTGTTTGAGCTCGAGCGGGCCGGCTGGCGATCACGTCATGTTGACGCCGAGCGAGCGGCTGGCGTACTCATACACCACGTACGAGATGGACACAGCCGGGATCACTTTGATGAAGTTGGGCGTGATGCCTCGGTACAACCCCCGCAGACCCTCCTTCTGCACAATGTCGCGGAAGGTACCTCTCAGAGTGAATTCCGCACCTCTTGCAGCGTTTTCTGGAACAATAGAGATATTCACATTGTGTTACTGTGGAAATTAGAAATACTTAGGTGGCAGACAAGTAGACGGCTCACCTGATGACAAGTGGTTACCGTGGCCTATGGACGCGTGCAAAACCAAGAGAGTGACAAGCATTGAGAGTTTCTATGCCGTCAGTGTAAAAGACAAAGCAGGACAGCAAAAAAAACCTCCAGTTAGCTCTGGCTACCGTACTCACAGCCGGGAACACAACACGAAGTTATTATTGCCGCGGTATTCTGTAGGGCGGAGGTACTTTCCCAGTCGGACTGCTCAATTGGACGGAAATATCGTCGTAAGTACCTCCTATTAATAGTTTCAGTTTGGTTACGCAATACCTTATTTTGCAAGGCATATTTTTTCAGAACAAACTAACATATTAAGCAGTATTGGGCAGAATCGGCAGACCTTGTGAAATAGCTTATTCCCGGTATCCATATTTCCCGTATCCTACTTAATTGTAGGTAGTAGACAGTTTGTGGCAACAGCCGCGTGGCTCCCGGCAGAGTAGAATTAGGGCCACCCCATCTCTTCCCATGCGGTGTCGTACAAGGCGACTAAGTGATAGGGCTGTTTAACATCAGACAGATATATACAGCCCAGACTCAGTCTCAGATGCATGGCTTGAGTTAACAATAGTACTCGGAATACGGCAATAGGCTCACCCCTTATTCTCACACCCCGTTAATTCTCCTCTGCCTAACCCTCCAAAGATAAAGGCGTGATTATATGTATGTATGTTGTGTAACAAGATAAGGCGTGATGACGAAGCGTCTGCACTAGATTACATTTCACGTCCGTAATCTAAATACATAGACAAGGCAATCCCATGGCACTGTTATCAACACGAAGAGTTATTACGGAAAGGGTATACCTGAACACGTAATGATAACAACATGTTTAAAATTATATTACCTTCGCGTTTAATTATGTTTGAACTACATAAAAGTGTCTGCCAAATCTGTAAATATAACATAAATCTGATAAGGATGTAACATAACATAAATTCATGCCTATATCCCCGAATGGGTACCTAGGCAGAGGTGCTAGCACCCACATTTCGTCAGTTAATGTTCAGGTCTTCCCACTGACAGCACTCTCCAGTGAGCTCTGGCTACCCTACTCACTGCCGGAAACACAAAACAAGGTTATTATGGCCGCGGTATTCTGTAGGGCGGAGGTACTTCCCCAGTCGGACTGCTCAATTGGACGGAAATACCGTCGTGACTTACCTCCTCCTGACAAGATATCAATTGATGAAAAGGATTCATTATCAACCGACTACGGCGAAGAAAAAATGGGTTATGGTTTTAACAGGCAATGCATGTCTAACCAAACAGTACATTCTTAAGAAAAGTGACATACGACCACGGCTATATCCCCGAAGGTGTAGGCAGAGGTGCTAGCACCCACATTTCGCCAGTTTATGTTTAGATTCCAATGTAATAGGTGGCGAGCCTATTGCCATTAACCGGGCACTTATAAACCTGCGATAAATACACACATAACTTCGAAAAGTCATTGGTGTGTGCCATGGTAAAACCTGGGACCGAACCCGAGACCTGGTTTCAGCAGTCCATTACCCATACCAATAGGCTACTACTAAATGCTGGCTCTAATAAGTAATTTGAGTCGTTATACTACATGTATCAGTGTTCGTAACTGTCATAAAATATGCATTCCTCGACATAGGCACTGTATGATAAGGGCATTTTCTGTATGGCTCCTCGTCTATATAATAAGTTGCCACGATACATTTTAGTAGTAGAAAATCCAAATATATTAAAAAAAAAAGTAAGTCACTTTCTTATAACGAAAGCATTATGCTTTTGACGAATTTCTTAAAGACAGTTCGTACTTGTAATGAATAAGGATTATTATTATTTAAATTTAATTCAACAATTATTTATTTTGAAATTTCATATATAAGGATTATATATGATTATTATTATTAATAATATGAAATTGCTGAAATTGTCTATTCATTATTATTTATTAATAATATGAAACTGCTGAAATTGTCTTACAGATTCATGAGTTCGTTATTCCTGTAATTTAATAGCTATTTCCATTATTTATATTTTGTTTGAAAGTTGATTTCAAGATTTTACAACTGTGTATTTTTTGTTTTATTGGCCGCTTGACAAATTAAATTCGATCTTCAAAAACGTAACTTGCTAAATGCTATCCATTGTGATGATAAATTTCGTATATCAGCATACTATATTATATATATATAACATATTACAGCTTCAAAAACGTAATAAAAGTTGCTGTTTGTTAGCTTAATGTTGTCATTCATACAAAAAAAAAATCATAAAAATTGGATTGGGCTCGAGTCAACTATAGTGTCCGATATACGGCAATAGGCCATCACCTATTACGTGGGACCGAATACAGTTATTGGTGAAATGTGGGTGTTAATGCACGTCTGCCTAACCATCCGGGGATAAAGGCGTGATTTTATGTATGTAAATAATTTAAAAGAGCATATTATATATCTATTCATTTATTTGGTTCTCCTATTTCCAGAGATAGAGGTTAGCTAGAACATTTTTATTGGTCATATTTTGCAATAACAAACTAGTCTGTATATAATAGGACAATTATATAATAATGTGACAGAATGAGCTTCTAGTGGGATTATATATTAATGGCGATGAATCCCACCAGAAGCTGTACAATATATCTTACCGGGAGGTATTAATAAACTCCTATACAAATTATAAGACAAGCTCAAGAGTCCCCACAAAATTTAAAGAAGCCAGCTCCGTAGACAAATGAAAGATAATAAAAAAAAATCTACAACATTCTACACAACGCTATCTAGACCCATGGTAAGAATAGCTTAACTAGCTTGTGTTATGGAATCTAGAATGCGGATAAACATACTTATTTTTTTTTTTGTAAATACGTACGTATTATAGGTAGAAACACCCCAGACTAATGCAAATATACATATTCATTGCATACAAATATTTGGACTGAGCGGGAATCAAACCCGCGCCTCCTGTGACGAACATTCTACCGCTACACCACAGAGGCCGTTTAATATATGGTCTCTCTGCCTACCACAATGGATAATAGGTGTGATCATCATGTCATCCACACATAGTCCACTGTTGTACATAGGCCTTTCCGACAGACTTCCAGAATGACCGATCTAAAGCAGCCCGCATCCAGCGCTTCCCGGCGACCATCATGAGGTCGTCCTTCCAACGGCCAGGTGGAAGGACGGCCAGGTGTGATGGTACGTACAAAAACAAATTCGGACATAATATGGAATCCGTAGAACATACAGTAGCTAAAATACTAAGTAAAGAATCTATAGTAATGATATGAGGAGGTATTTACCTTGTGCTTGCAACCGAGTTCGGATGAGCGCAAGAGGGTACGAGCACACCTGGCCGAGGGTACAGGACGCACTGCCGCACGCGAGCAGTAGCAGCATGCCAGGCTGCTCGTTGTGCTCCTGGTACGTGCTTATATATTTCTTCTTCAAGGTCTCGTACACCGCCAGGTCTATCCCGGCGTAGGGCACGATCCCCAATATATTTGGAATGTAGCCTTTGTAGAAACATTTCAGTCCTTCTTTTGCATACATCTTTTTGGCAGCGTCTGCTATGCTGCTGTATTGGCCAGTCTTTCTGAGTGCCAGCCTCGTTTTTAGCACCTCTAGAGGATAAATCACAGTTTGGCTGATCGCTCCAGCCGTCGCTCCGGCAAGGAATCGTTCGTGGATTTCTAGAGGACCAGTTTTTTCCCTTCTTATCAACCTTTTCACTTGTTCGTAGGCAGCGAATTTCAGCGCAGACTCTGGTGCTATTTTGATGACGTTAATACCGTTCCCTCTCCACATGCCGGTGACTCCACCTTCCCCAATCATTTTCGCTAAGCACTTACTCATGTTCTCTCTAGTGGGATTTACCTGGAAATTTTAAAATAGTGATATAATAATGGTCCATATTTTTTTTATACCATTTAGGTGGCAGACAAGCACACGGCGCACCTGATGGAAAGTGGTTACCGTGGCCTATGGACGTGTGTAACACCAGAGAAGCCACACTCGCGCTGCCGACCCTCTGTGCTTACAGAGTCTCTTTGCCGTCAGTGTAGAGGACAAAGCAGGACAAGCCTTTAGTCATCCCACTAACAGCACAAATTCTCCAGTGAGCTCTGTCTACCCTACTCTGTTGTGTTCCCTGCGGTGAGTAGGGTAGCAAGAGCTCACTGGAGAGTGCTGTCAGTGGGAAGACCAAAAGCTTACCCTGCTTTGTCTTTTACACTGACGGCACAGAAACTCTCTGTGCCTAAAGGGTTGGCAGGGCGAATGAGCCTATCTTTGTTTTGCACACGTCCATAGGCCACGGTAAACACTTTCCAACAGGTGGGCCGTGTGCGTGTCTGCCACTAAGTAGTATAACAAAAAAAAAATTGTAGCTAGGTGTACAAACTTTGGGTATTTACTAAAAATGCAATTTTAAATCGTTAACCAAATGTTTTTGGAACTGCGCAATCAAGGATCGAAGTATTGGCAGGAAAACTTTATGTAGATTTCTTCATGTCAGAATTCTGGCGATGGCTTCGAACGTTAAATAAGGATGGATTGGAACCAGTCCCGACTCTACAAAACGATTATCACTGGCGTCCTTTTTAAATATGATATCAGAATAATACCACAATAGACGTGTCACCATTGTGGAACATTATAATACACGAGTGGTTGTATTATTTATTTAGTTCAATACAAGATAGTTTTACTCAGAGTATCTACAAACAATGTGTGTGATGTCTGTCTCTTTGTAACGATGAGTTGATGATAACGATTCCAGAATACGCTGACAGTGCAGATAAAGTTTTCTGTTAAGACCTCAGTAACAACCTGGAGTTTCGACTTTAGACTGAGAAATACGGGAATAAGATCTGTCTTTTCCTTTTTTCTATAGTTTTTTTTTATACCACTAAGGCGGCAGACAAGCACACGACCTACGTGCTGCGTGAGTTTCTGTTGCTTCAGTGTAGAGGAAAAGAAAAGAAACGAATAATTACCTGTAAAAACACTTTTAATCTATCTAACGGCGCCGTGCAAGTTCGACTGACAGCGCCAGCAATGCCCCCAGCTAATAGATGTCGCCACCACTTGCCCGTTTGAAGTTCGCTTTGGGTGAAGTCATCAGGCACGTTCATATCTTCCCCGATGTCCAGGTACTGTAATAAAATAACATATTACGTCACACTTCTTGTTTACAATATATCTGCAATCCGACACAATTCAATATCAAAAAAAAAAATATTTTTTATATAGAACACGTCAATTAGACTTCGCCTTGCCTGATAGTAAGCTGAAGGCAAAGTCTCAGAAAAGAGGGTCACCATTACTTACACATACCATGTGACAATGGTGACACTCAGCTTGACGGCCTCATCATATGCTTTTTCACGCCCCGCTTAAAGAACCCGGGACTCTAGGAAGAAAGAAACACGTGAGCTGGTAATGAATTCCAGGACTTACATGCACTGCGGGTTTTGCTTGATTTTATCATTGAAAATCAGTTATACTGAATTGGAGTTTTAATAATGTGATTACGCTGTTTAACTCATCTAAAGATCACAATTGCTATTGATAAATTCAAATTAAAGATGCAAGAGAGATGCAGTTATAATGCCTGTTTGATATTAAACCACAAATATGAAGTCTGTTAGGTTTTTATACTTTTTATGCATTTGGTTCTTACGATATTTGGTCGGTCAACTTAACGTCGACAATGGTCTAATTAATATTTTCTCGTAAAACAGTTTACGAGTTACTGTACTACGTATATACTATAGATTTTAGTTATTTCTAACAACTTACTTCTATAGTTTGATCAAAGGTATTAAGATGATGGTATGCGTATATGGAATGATAGGCGATAGTAGTGTACAGTGCATGATTTTTGACCTGCCACTTCGGAAAAAAGAGTGAGAGGTCACATAACTTCGATTTTCTATATAGTTCTCTCTATCGCACCACAGATTCATAGTTTGATTCATTAATATGCCGCGGTAGCCTAGTGGTATGGGTAATGGACTGCTGAGACGAGGTCTCGGGTTCGATTCCAGGTTTTACCATGGCACACAAGGTTTCGATGCTTTTCGAAGTTGTATTTATCGCTGATTTATAAATGCTCGGTTAATGGTAATAGGCTATTACCTAAACATAAACTGGCGAAATGTGGGTGCTCGCACCTCTGCCTACCCCTTCGGGGACATAGGCGTCAGTTTATGTTATGGTATGTTATAAAACTGAGTTTTTCATAATATATAAGAAGAAATAACTTCAGTTTTATCTACTTTAAAGTTGTAGAAATGCAGCGGGCGATATAGTGAACACTTTAGAAAACAGAAGCGAGCCAACATCAGTCGAACTCTTCTTCTGGATGTTTGGGACACCATTTTTAAAAACCGAGTATGGTATGAAAGATGGCAGCAACATGTACTCATACGATCGGGCACGTTATTACACTGTTATCGGGTCTTCATCCGGGGTAGTGCTTTTTCTGTCTCTTTCTTTGACTTTCTTTTTCTTCCACACATTTTCAAAATTTAAAGTCTCCGTCTGTTGAGAGAATATTAGAATTTAAAAGCTGTAATTAGACTCTAGATTGGCCGAACGTCTGTAAAAGCAAACAGCATCACATTGAGTTTTATTTTTGAGACGTCCTTGGTGTGGCCGCTATAGAATACGAGTCTAGTAAATCACAACGTCCTAAGAAAACGATTTTAGAATAACAAGAAGAGCATTTCGCTACAGATACCTGAGTAAGTATTAATACCTAAGACAATCTGATGAACAACTTTGCATTCCTGTTTCCACACAGGATTGGTTTGCTGACGAATCCTGTATTGAAACAGAACAAATGAGTAAGAAAAATCATGTCGGCACAGAAGGTCACCTGCTATAACCCAATAGATAAGATAAATATACCGCGGTTATAATAACCTCGTGTTGTGTTCCCGGTGAGTAAGGTAGCCAGAGCTCACTGGAGAATTTTCGTGCTGTCAGTGGGATGGCCAAAGGCTTGTTCTGCTTTGTCCTCTACACTGACGGCACAAAATTTTCTGTTCTAACAGGGTCGGCAGCACGGATGTGACTCCACTGGTGTTACACATGTTCATAGGTCATGGTAACCACTTTCCATCAGGTGGGCCGTGTGCTCGTCTGCCACCTAAGTTGTATAAAAAAAGCACTTACAACATCCAAGGAACTTTTGCTATGATTATATTTCCAATATTAAATGTTGTGGATGTACATATAAATAAATATGTTCAATCTTACAGTGCTCATAGCATCTGATAAGGACTAGTAAGTATAATAGTATGGTTCTTTGCCAGTTTTGCCCTTAATTCACAAACTTTTAAGTACAGAAGACTGAGCATTCAATTGCTGCTAACAGCCATTGATCACATCGCCTTCCCACATTTGAAAGTTATAGATAGCGGGGTGAGAAGACATTGGTACATACTTTCATTGCAACTAATTTACTGTCGTGTCATTGAGGAAACATACCGTGGTGTAATTGTCCCAGTCTATAATCAGTGTCAAGAATGCAATGTATAAGTTCCAGTACATCTTCTTTGTTTTAAACCAGCCGGCGCAAACGAAAATTTTTAATAACTGCACACCCCGAATCATTATTACTAAACGGTGTATATTTTTTCGAAATAATTATTTCCATTTAATTGGCTTATTGCAACTTTTTTTAGGATAGCTTTTGGTCTTGCTACAAATGGCAAAATATATATATTTTACGGTCAAATTTAGATGTTTGACAAAGTATTGGGTTGACAGTAGACGTTACAGGAATGTTATTTTTTTATGGTTAACGGCAACGAAAGCTATGGTGAATTTTAAAGAATTCATCACATAGCATGCAAAGATATGGGCCTGTCTGGTTATTGCTACTGAATAATTTTGGTAGATTTATAATTCTTTACTACATAATACCTATGCTTAGTGACAACAGAATTGTGTCATTATAGTTCAATGAGAATATCAGCTTAAAACTCCTTGGCGCAAAACGGGTCTATTCTACATGCCTATGTGTCTATGTCTGTGATTTTAATATAATATCTATGGATCATCGCGGTACATTGACATTCAAATTTGAGGGAGGTGATCGAGTATTATGTACTACTATTTATCGACCACCTGAATCCCGTGGGGGGTGGACACACGGAAACAAATTTACTGGCGTGGCTTTCGTGGCTCTGGTACAATTTCTTGAAAAACAGACATTGGCGGAATTGATGCTAAAAGCACAGAGCCATTAATCAAGAATTGAATCTCCTTCTGCGAGCAAGTAATGCTCGTGAATGAGGAGGCGGGGCGGGACGAAGGATCGTAGCGTAACGACGAAGGATCGCAAGCCAAGCTGCCCGTGTACGAAGGCAACTCGGGTGTCGGAGGGCGATGAACGACCTCCGACCCCCATGAGCGCAGGCTTGGGGGTGACGGGTGGAGCCGCCTGTCACCCTGGCAGAAGCAGCCCGCTGGCGGCGCGTCTGGCACGCCACCCCATTCCCGGGCACGAGTCAGGGACACTGTGGTGGTCCCCACACCCAAGGAGAGCGCCAAATCGAAAGAGACGGGCCTGTGTCGGCCGGGGTGCGAGGAATATGCCTGTTAACCTCACCTTCGACAACCAAAAACGACCCACAGGCAGCGTGCGTTTTGGTCGGTTCGAGTCCGACATAACCTCTTCCACCGGCTCCGTAAAAAAATTAATTGAAATGAATTATGAATTGAATTAATTTTACTACTTTTCCACCTACGTATTTTTTTTATACAACTTAGGTAGCAGACAAGCACACGGTCCACCTGATGGAAAGTGGTTACCATGACTATGGGCTATGAACTTGTGTAACACCAGTGGAGTCACATCCGTGCTGCCGACCCTGTAAGAACAGAGATTTTGTGCCGTTAGTGTAGAGGACAAAGCAGGACAAGCCTTTGGTCATCCCCCTGACAGCACAAAAACTCTCCAGTGAGCTCTGGCTACTCTACTCACCGCCGGGAACACAACACGAAGTTATTATAACCGCTGTATTCTGTAGCTCTATATTTGTTCTTGTGTGTACATAAATAAATCTATACTTAATATTATAAAGCTGCAGAGTTTGATTGTTTGTTTGTTTGAACGCGCTAATCTCTGGAACTACTGGTCCGATTTGAATGATTCTTTCAGTGTTGGTTAGTCCATTTATCGAGGAAGGTTTTAGGCTATATATCATCACACTACTACTTAAGGGAGCGTAGCATTGATAATAAATGTTAACAAATCCGGCAATTTTTCATACATATTTTGAAGACTAAAACATACGGGCTCAAAGGGATATGAAGCTTCAAAATATACCCCGGGCGAAGCTGGGGTGGGTCAGCTAGTAAAATATATAAATAATATTTATTGAAATGTAAACGTTCTAATATATCATAATTATGTAATACTTAATCATGTCTACTGTGTTAGTTTAGTGCTTAACCATCAACAGAAGGACTGTGAGATTGTCACGGTCGCAACTTATGTCAAGAGTCTAATTACATCACATAGATCAATTAATTCGACTTTCAAGACCTTTCCTTGCGTGGCAATGTGTGTGGTGGGTGTAATCATTCGCCTTGAAATTAGAGAATGCCGCGATTCAGCATTCGCTATAGCTTATGCTAATATTGACAATAACATACACATTGTTCAATATTATATCAATTTATTGACAATATTATAGTTGGTTAAGAGTGAGTTAAGAAGAAGTTTAGTGGACCAAGAGTCGGCCTTACGATCGGGTCCCAGGTGTGAAGACTGGCTTCTACTAATGAGGTGAACCCACTCCTAACACAAGGAATTTAGCTTAGTTGGAGGGGTCAGATGGAATATTAGTAATTGCGGTTGTGAATATATTTTTTTTTTATACCACTTAATTGGCAGACAAGCACACGGCCCACCTGATGGGAAGCGGTTACCGTGGCCTATGGACGTATGCAACACCAGGGGTATCACACTCGCGCTGCCGACCATGAAGAAACCTTCTGATGCCCCTCTTGAAGAACCCCATATTGTAGGCGCTTGGGAAAACCGCAGCAGGGAGGTCATTCCACAGCTTGAGTGTGCGTGGGATGAAGTTTCTTTCATACCGCACAGTGCGCACCGTCTCAGGCCGCAATGTGTGGGGATGAATTCCCTGCCTATGGCGAGAGGTGCGTTACTAGGCGGTAGCCTTTTCTTTCTTTTTTACGTGCGCAAAATCTCCGCGGATACCTCCCCACCGGAGCCGGTGAAGGAGGTTATGTCGGACTCGAACCGACTAAAACGCACGCCGCCTATGGGTCGCTTTGGCCGCCGAAGGTGAGGTTGACAGGCATATCCTCGCACCCCAGCCGACCCAGGGCCATCTCTCACGATCTGGCCCTCTTCTCGGGTTTGGGGACTACAAAGTCCCCAACTCGTCCCCGGAAACGGGGAGGCCCGCTAGGCACGCCACCGCAGGCGGTAGCCTAGTGGTATGGGTAATGGACTGTTGAGACGAGGTCTCGAGTTCAATCCCAGGTTTACCATGGCACACACCAATGACTTTTCGATGCTCTACGAAGTTATGTGTGTATTTATCGCAGGTTTATAAGTGTCCGGTTAATGGCAATAGGCTCGCCACCTATTATATTAGGACCTAAACATAACCTGGCGAAATGTAGGTGCTAGCACCTCTGCCTACCCCTTCGGGGATATAGGCGTGAGTTTATGTTATGTTATGAGTATTTAAAAAAGTAAAGTGTGGGTAAAATGATGGTTTTATGACGCATTGAGGATTCAAAACAATAAGTTCAATGTTTTTACACAAAAGAGCGAGTAGGTATTTACTTATGTATGCACGTAAGATGTTGAATTAGGTACACCTTCAATACAATGGTTTGTGCTCAGATGAATTGTTTGACATGATGCCCACAGCTACATTCTCTCATCACATCCTCGCCATAGCTGTCATGGAGTTCATTCTCACACATTGCGACTCTGTGCGGTACGAAAGAAACTTGATCGCACGCACATTCAAGCTATGGTATGAACTCCTTGCTGCGGTTTTCCCAAGTGCCTTAAATATGGGGTTCTTCAAGAGGGTCATTAGAAGGTTTCTACAGGGTCGGCAGCGCGAGTGTAACACCCCTGGTGTCGCACACGTAAATAGTCGACGTAACTACTTTCTTTGGGCCGTGTGCTTGTCTGCCACCTAAGTCATAGGTATAAAAATACACTATATAGTAGTTCAATTAATATTTTTTTAACTTCTATTTTTTTGTTATTTTTAAACTTTCGCGGTGTGATTTCATAATTATACTAAGTATCGGGACTTCTCGCGAATTATATTTTGGAACTTACTATTTCTGCCGACGTTTCGGATGCGTTGCAGCACCCGTGGTCACGACTTGACTAGTCTTCGAGCGTCGAGATGTATGCGGGGAAAATTTTTTGAGCGCCTACCCACCATTACACTTGTTATGAATGGTTAGGCTGGCGACACACCACACTCACTTTTTCTTAGCGGTTCGAAATTTTCAACTAAAATAGTGAATTTGTTGTAAACCTTGAAAAAATCCAACAGGAAGTCAGAAAAGTATTGCAAAATGAACATGACTTCCGCCAAACAAAAATTGTAGTGCCGCGCGATAAAAGAAAAATAACTCGATTATAAAACTTCTAGTTTATAGCTTTTTATTTCACTTTAGCAGCTCATTATTACATTACTGTCCATCCCAAGGTTGCCTGGAAGAAATCGTTTCCAGCTATAAGGTCGCCCATTGTACATGCTAACTCTTTCCTCTGTCGCACCATTAAGGCCTGTATTACCAGCTCACGTGTTTCCTTCTTCCTACAGTCCCGGGTCCTTTAAGCGGGGCGTGAGAAAGCATATGATGAGGCCGTCAAGCTGAGTGTCACCATTGTCACATGGTATGTGTAAGTAATGGTGACCCTCTTTTCGGAGACTTTGCCTTCAGCTTAACGTCACGCAAGGCGATGTCTAATTGACGTGTTCTATATATAAAAAAAAAAACTACAAATTTTACTGTTATCTATTGGTGTACAATAAAGAATTATCTATCTATCTATCTATCTATATTTTAATTTTATACCAAAGTGGTAAAGTGGTAACAAGTGGTTACCGTGGCCTATGGACGTGTGCAACCCCAAGGGAGTCACACTCGCGCTGCCAACCCTGTAAACACAGAGTTTTTGTACCGTCAGTGTAAAAGAAAAAGCAGGACAAGCTTTTGGTCTTCCCACTGACAGTACAAAAACTCTCCAGTGAGCCCTGGCTACTAGCTCTGGTTATTATAGTAATATTCTGTAGGGTAGAGATACTTCCCCAGTCGGACTGCTCAATTGGGACGAAAATACCGCCGTGTCCTATCTCCTATAAAAAGATGTCCTCCTATAAAGGATGAAGAAGTATAGAATAGTTTACCACATGTAGATGTTAATTACACCTCTACCAACCCCTCTACGATTTAAAAATCTAATCAACAAGATCGGTGTCAAAGATGAGAAACAATAGATTCGCATTGGAAACATTGTCTAACACTGGCAGGTGTGCAAGTTCTGTACTAAAAGAATTTTGTGATGGCGACCAAGCATTTAGTGAGGCTTTTAAGTGTCTCTGTAAATAACAGCAATATAAACTAGATGAAATGACAAATATAGGTAAAGGTGAGATAATTTAGTTAATGTTATTTTTAAACTTTCGCGGTGTGAAGTCGTGTCAAGTCAAGTCGTGACCACGGCAGAAATAGTAAGTTCCAAGATATAATTCGCGAGAAGTCCCGATACCTAGTATAATAATTTAGTCTAAGTAATCTATACAGAAATAATTTATTAGTTAGTTTTCGGCAAAGTGGAATTTGGGCCACTTCTTTACATGCGGTATCGTAAAAGGCGACTAAGGAATAGGGCTGTTTAACATCAGAGAGATATATACAGCCCAAACTCAGCCTCATATACATGGCTCTAGTCAACGACAGTTCCCGAAACACGCCTTAGGTCTTCCCATTGACAGTACAAGCACTCTCCAGTGAGCTCTGGCGACCCCACTCACCCTTCAAATATTAACTGTTACTATAAGATCTCTATTGGTATATGCAATTCTCTACTTTACATACGACCTTCTAAACAAATTACTGGGTAAGGCGGTCAAAGTCAAACATGATTGCCGAAGCAGAAGACTGTTCAATGTCTCGCCTACTACTCTGACGAAATGATAGCACATGACAAGGATATTGACTCAGGAGACACCAGCCAAAGATAAGGTGCAAACTAAATAAAAACAAGGAAGGTTTTAGCAGCCTTATAAGCCGACAGAATAATTATAGGAGACACCTAACATTGAACGTCTTAGGCGTCACTGCAGTTTCTCTTTTTAAAAAACTAGACTTCTTCGAGTCAATGACTAGGTCTGGCATATAATGGTCTGGTATTTGAATTTTATTCGACTAAAACTTGGTCACAGTAACAGCTTTGTCCGTTGCTTTACATAGGTCGTCAGTAGTGTAAGTGAAGGGGCACATCGAGCAGGAAAGCAAATGCGACATGGACTGGAATTTTGCGCCGCAGTCGCAGTACTCTTGCGACTGGTCGATAATCCCATTTTGCCATGTTTTCTCTGCAGCGGCCAACTTGGTTCCGCAGGCGGTTTAAAGACTTCCAAGTTGGCCACAGGATATAGAGATGGATCTCCATAATTAGACTATATCCTGAATTAGATATTAACAGAAAATAACAATAAAACAGTTCGTTCCGATTAACGTCTAGGTACGCGATTACAAATTAGTTTCAAAGGTTCCTTGACAACCTTTGGAAGCCTGGTGGCCTTGACATTTATGGAGGATGTTAATACCAGCAATTTAACACAAAAACTCTCGCTGTGCTATTTTATTTTTCTATTGGAATTTAAATAGCATCTTTTTCTGAGCAGGGACAGAAGTAAAGGTCATCGATTTCTTTGTGTTTCAATTTGAATGTGGAATGACATTCAACATTTAACGTTTTCGAAGGTGATTCTACCGTTTTCTCTTGTTTAGAAAGCAGAAAAATTTAGAATTTAATAGGCATCACTCCAAATTACTTCTTCTATATGAAGAAACTAACTGATTGCGTATTTCTGAGAAATTTACGTATCTTGTTTAATTGCGCTGTACATACATACATTACATGCACACAGTGACGTGGATGTGCTAATTTATATAGTGTCACAAGCACGGCTAGTATCAGAGTCACGGCAGACGGGCATGATCTAAATAGGTTAACACTTTGGTGTGTAGATATTAAGTCGGTACTCCAAACATGTGACGTATCTCTAAGTAGAATTGTGTCGTTAATTTTTAAACCATAGTAAAAATAATTCTTTTAGAAGGTCATAGACAATTTTATTTGATTTTTATTTACGAATGTAATGGCGTGATGTGAAGCTGTGATACTATAATATATTTATAGATAGGACACATGAATGACAAAGTGTACTCGTAAGTATTTTGTACAATGGTAGTTATTACATACATAATTATAACGCAATACGTGATAACCCGCGTAAAATTATTAAAAATACGCTTTGGTAACACTAGTATCAGTTTGTTTCGATGACATGAATAGTTTACATTAAAATTCTTTTACAACTAATTTATTTGCATGCGCCAAATACGCGAGAGAATCGAAAGTATATTTTCAAACCCAACATATCAACCCACTCGATACTTTTAAATGTACTATCAATGGAATGTACATCCATTTGTCAACATTGATATATCAGAATTCAAAAGTGTTTGTTTATAGTAACGTTCCGTTACACGATATGTGCTCTGTTTACAAAGTGTCACACTTTATTGGCATGAATATAGACGCTGAAGTGAGTTTATATTTTGACTGCCGACACGGTGTACAAAGGTAAGGTACAAAGTTCTTTATATCATTATTGAAATCATCAACGAGAAGAAATATTTTAAGAACGAGCCCGCAGCCTAGACCTTGATTTACGAAAATAGTTCACATTCATTACGGGATAATAAAGAAGTATGCAGTAATTTTAGAAAAATAGTAACTTGTTATTACTGTCTGGAAATTTGAAAAGCGCAGCAATGAATGAGGAGTTGAGAAGCGATCGACAGTCATGGTTGGATATTATGAAAAGAGAAGAAGGTAGTATTCTCAGAAAGGTTCAAAGTATGAATGTAGAATGCTATAAGAACAGAGGTAAAGAGAAAAGATAGCAAGGAAAGGAGACATCTGAAGGGCGTCTATGCGAAAAATAACTGGTTTCGTCGGACATCTAATAACTGGGACAAGGGCAGACAGTTGGTGATGAGTAACGTAGGTATTCTGTGTATGTTCAGTTTTTAGTTAACTAATAAACCGTTGACAGGAAAGCGTATGAGTCAGAGATAAGGATGTGTGTCCAACAAATAACTGTAGGATTTCCCCGACGCATTTATTGAATGATCGCACTCGAGCGACGATAATGTATGACGCAATATGCGCGGGTGTCGCGTCATTCGCGGCGCCCGCCACTCGTCCTAGCGCTCATGTGTTGAACAAACGTCCGCGCATGACAACTATATAACTATAGCTGACCAACCCAAAAACTGATCAACAATAGACGCAAGCCCTTTGACAAAAAAGAAAAAAAGTGATTAGTTTAATATAATGGTTGGCGGATTGTCGCGCCTCTGTAGTCGCGCCCCGCGCTTTTCACCATAGACTAAACAAACCTAAACCACGCCATGCACAATAACCGATAACTGTGTTTAAAGCGGATACTGAAATTCGATTAGATATTTTTTATTGGGTCAACTTTAATATCTTAAGTAGTTTGGCTGATTTCATTTCACAGATGAATAAATATATGTCAGATTTAAAAGTGATCAATATTGCCACTTAGAAAAATGCTTCACATTCTGACACAGCGCGATTATTGGAAGTATTTTGAAACGAGTAACATTCCATTCATAAAGTTGCCAGTTCCATTCTAATTACGACACTTTCGGGAAGTATTTTACAATTTTGATTTAAAAGTTCGCATTTTTTTTTAAATAATGGCGAACTCAGACATTCACCCAGACTTCCGAGTTCAAATATTACTTGTTTTGCCTTCATAAGAATTGAAAAAGACTTCGTAAAAATGTCAAGCATATTTTTTCTTAATATTATTTTTTAATTCGGAAAACAAACCGCAAGCGTTCATTCAACTTCCATATGTATTACACTATACTTGCTTCACTGGTAAGTGGACTAATAAAGTAGTACAGCCAGTTGAAATTATCTACATACCTAGTACTTACATTGAATTTTGCTAGGAGGTAATTATCTACCTAATTGTTAAACACGACGATATAACCTTCACTGAATGTTTATCTCATGTAATATATTTGTACCAACGAAGTCGAAATCTAATATATAAAATTCTCGTGTCGGTATTTGTAGTTAAACTCCTCCGAAACGGCTTGACCGATTCTCATGAAATTTTGTGTGCTATAGATCTATTTTTCATCCCCCTAACTGTTAAGTAAAAAAATAGAAGTGGACTACCCACTTCTATATTTTTTCTCTATTTTCCAATTATAGCCACTTCACAGAATCGTTGATTTTAATACTTAACATTTTCGCTTATTTTGTAAGTAGGTATAGATTTTCTGACATGCTAGTAAGCTGCCATTACCTGCCATGTTAGTGTCAAAAGAACGTCAAACCTGTCTTTCATAATTATCTGTAACACCTTTTGTTACCGTCGTTGAAGCCATTCGTACAAAAGGAGTCATGAAAAATAAATGTTCTTCATAAACGTATGTAATTTCAAATATCGAACAAATATTTGAGTACATTATTGTTGCCATTTAAAAATAATGATAGTTTAACCGCTAATTCGTCTACTCGAGGGTTTTGTCTATGATCATCTTTAACTGTTACACGATCATAATAGACAAGAGCGAGGTAATCGCCAATTTTTTTAAATTTGGGTTTATTAATTTGGAACGAATGTCGTGTTTTTTAAGTATTTTCGTTTTGAGTGTCTATGTTTTGTTCAGAATTAAAACTGATGAATTTAAGTTTTTAGACGGAGAATTCCTACACAGATCAGTTAAGGCAATAATATGTGACACATCTGACAAGTATCAATGCACTCACTCTTCACAATCATAGCGTTGTTTAGTCTAAGTTTAATGGGAGCCATTGCCACCTGACCCCCAACCCCGGAACGATATTAATATACCCAATATTCATCAAACACAATCAAAATCGGAGCTATATATTTTATTTTAAGATAGTACGTTTCCACACTGCTGCAATTAGTACAATTAACCTAATTAAGATAATCAAATAACTAAGAATGTTACTTGACCCCATTTCATAAGGTACGATATCGTTTACCCCTACTGACATCACAATCTATATATCGATGGTCTAGAAGACAAACATACTAAGTGAATTTTTTTTACACTTGGAATACTTGTCTTCTTTCCCATCAGCATAGGGTTCATAATTGAGCGCGCAAAATTGATCACTTAGTATCTTCTAGAGCTAGGCCATCGATATTATAAGAACGATGTCTGTACGATTATCTTGTGTGTACGATTCATCGTTTAACTACTTCTTCTTTTTTCTTTTATTAATGGCTTCTGCAGTGAATCGCCACAATTTTGCCAATATCAAGTAAATGTCTTTAAAATTATTAATGGCGAGACGTCAATGTCAAGTTTTGCAAGTTCGAGTTTTTTTATACCACTCAGGTGGCAGACAAGCGCACGGCCCACTTGATGGAAAGTGGTTACCGTGGCCTATGGACGTGTGAACACCAGAGAAGCCACACTCGCGCTGCCGACCCTGTAAGCACAGAGTTTCTGTGCCGCCAGTGTAGAAGACAAAGCAGGACAAGCCTTTAGTCATCCCACTGACAGCACTAATTCTCTAGTGAGCTCTGGCTACCCTACTCACCGCTGGGAACACAACATAAAGTTATTATAAACGTGGTATTCTGTAGGACGGAGGTACTTCCCCAGTCAGACTGCTCAATTGGGCGGAAATACCGCCGTGTCCTACCTCCTCAGAAGGTCCTATATAATGTTTGTTGACGATGATGATGGGACTTTACTAGAAACTCCCTAGGGAGATTTGGAACCAACACGAAAAGTCACAATTCACTGTAATATACCACTTTCCTACACTTGTGTGCGTGATCAAAGACGTTATGTCGTTACGTCGTCGTCGTCGTCGTTGACGTTAATCCACCATTTTTATGCATAAGAACTCGATTTCACACCAATTTCGGCAAATAAATATAGTTGAATTTGAATTTTGAATTTGATAAAATAATACCGCGATACGACCTACTTGGTGTTGGCGCCAAAACTCCATCTTTAAACTATACTTGTGTTTAACTTTTTTGTTTGAAACATACTGACGGAACTTATAAACACACTGACAGCATTTTTAATCATACTGACAGTGTATTCAAAGACACTGACATCATTTAGAAACACACTACTAAATCGTTTTCAAGGTACTTTTACTTATTTCTAAAGTAGATAGTAGAAGTAAGTAGTAGATAATTACCCACAGGACAGGCTTGCCTAGTGTGGGGCCACTGTATATGGATTTGTGGTAAGGGTGTGTTATGGAAATAAATGAATTTTAAATTTTTTTTTAATAAAAAAAAACGTGTTTCCTTCTTCTTACAGTTCCGAGTCCTTTAAGCGGGGCGTGAAAAGGCATATAATGAGGCCGTCAAGTTGAGTGTCACCATTGTAACATGGTATATGTATGTAAAGGTGACCTTCTTTTCTGAGACTTTGCCTTCAGCTTTCCATTAGACTAGGTGAAGTCTAATAGATGTGGTATAAAAATAAAGATGTGAATACAGAGTATATGACCGCTTAAAATACTGGAGGAGCATGGTTGCCATTCAAAAAGAAAGGAGAGAAGATAGAAAATTGAATTGATAAAAGTAAGTGAAGAGTCTCACAAATATATGATATTGAGAGTGAAGGCTTTACTCCCCACAGTCGATTCGTGCTCAGCTAAACACTACTTTACGAGTACGCAAAGTTAAATACAAAATGACACGTATGTGTATAGCAGTAAAGCAGAGAATCGCGATAATAACGAGCACATTCTATTGCGATTGTGTTCACAGGACGGATTTCGTTTGCCCAACCTAAATCAACAATCAACATCGTGCGAATTTGTCGCGACATGTAGGGCGATCCGTCTTTGATCAACTACAGATTATTTACTGAGTATTTGTTAACTCTTATTTATTACTAGCAGCTTGGTCCAATCTGGGGATGTATTATTTAAATAAGATCTATCTACCGGAGCGAAAAATCCCTCAGGATCTCTGAAATCGATTCTGGATTGTCAGAATTTTTCAAAGGGCATTTTTCTTTGATTCGTCTTTGATCAACTACAGATTATTTACTGAGTATTTGTTAACTTTTATTTAATCTGCACTTGACGCCTGAAGCACAGGACTACCTAGTTCAGGCACAGCTTAGATAAATATCTCTAAGTAAATACCTCTGTAAGACAATTAACTGCACAAATACATATTATATATACCTAATATACCTACCCATGCACAATGTAACACGCACGATAGATTAAGAACCATGTAAAATACTGTACAACGATTATAGAATAAATTTTGATTTGATTTTGATTTTGATTTGATTACTAGCAGCTCGGTTCTATACGGGGATATATTATTTAAATAAGATCCATCTACCGATGCAAAAAAACCGTTAACAACTATCTCTGAAATCGATTCTGGATTGTCAGAATTTTTAATTCACGCTCCATATTTTTGAAAAATCTGTCCAAAATTGAAAGATACACAGACCAACATAACATTTTACATTTCAAAAGTCCTATTTACAACACTTAAAAAATAACTTGGCCTGGGGGTGACAGGTGGAGTCACATGTCACCCAGGCAGAAGCAGGCCGCGGCGGCGGCGGCGGGTCGGCCGGGGTGCGAGGGATATGCCTGTCAACCTGTCTGCCTCCCCACCGGAGCCGGTGGGAGAGGTTATGTCGGACTCGAACCGACTAAAACGCACGCCGCCTGCGGGTCGCTTTGGTTGCCGAAGGTGAGGTTGACAGGCATATCCCTCGCACCCCGGCCGACCCAGGGCCATCTCTCACGATCTGGCCCTCTTCCCGGGTGTGTGGGGACTACAGAGTCCCCAACTCGTTCCCGGTAAACGGGGAGGCGCGCCAGGCCCACGGCCTGCATCTGCTAGGGTCACAGGCGGCTCCACCTGTCACCCCCAGGCCGGCGCTCATGGGGGGCGGAGATCGTTCATCGACCTCCGACGCCCGAGTTGCCTTCGTACGCGGGCAGCTTGGCTTGCGATCCGTCGTCGCTCCTGCTGCTGCTCCCGCCCGATCCAATGGCGCCTTGCATATTAGTCGGTTCGAGTCCGACATAACCTCTTCTACCAGCTCCGGCAGGGAGGTATCCGTGGGGAAGTTTTCACACGAAAAAAATACCGTAGATATTTTGAGACTCAATGAGGATAAAGTTAATAGGTATATTATAACTGGTATTTCTCGGTACTCTGGTTGCCTAAACAACAATGGTAAGTGGATATCAGCGTAAGCTAATGAAAAAGATCGTGACTCATTGGTGATTATTACATTGCCTGTATTTGAATGATTTCATTGTAACTCTGTAGTACCTACTCGCAAGATTATTTAACAGTAAGTATTTATATATATATATTTTATACAACTTGTTTGGCAGACAAGCACACGGCCCACCTGATGGAAAGTGGTTACCGAGGCCTATGGACGTTTGTAACACCAGAGGAGTCACAGTCGCGCTGCTAACCCTGTAAGTGTAGAGTTTCTGTGCCGTCAGTGTAGAAGAAAAAGCAGGACAAGCCTTTAGTCTTCCCACTGACAGCACAAATTCTCCAGTGAGCTCTGGCTACCGTACTCACCGCTGGGAACACAAACAGGTTATATAAACGACCCTTTTTATTTCGATTACAAAGTAGCCGAAGTGGTTCCCGGTAGAGTAGAATTTGGACCACCTTGGTTCGAATCCTGATCATTACTCTACCGACGTGAACCCACTCCTAGCACAAGCAATTTAGCTTAGTTGGAGGGGTTAGAGGGAATATTAGTAATTGTGGTTGCTAATAGCCGCGTGGTTCCCGGCAGATTAGAATTAGGACCACCCCATCTCTTCGCATGCGGTGTCGTACAAGGCGACTAACGTATAAGGCTGTTTAACATCAGACAGATATATACAGCGTAGACTCTGCCTCAAATGCATGGCTCGAGTCAACAATAGTGCCCCGAAAACGGCAATATACATAACATAACCTCACGCCTATATCCCCGAAGGGGTAGGGAGAGGTGCTAGCACCCACATTTCACCAGTTTATGTTTAGGTTCCAATGTAATTGGTGACGAGCCTATTACCATTAACCGGGCACTTATAAACCTGCGATAAATACACACATTACTTTGAAAAGCATGGGGGCACTATTGTTGACTCGAGCCATGCATCTGAAGCTGAGTCTGGGCTGTATATATCTGTCTAGTGTTAAACAGCCCTATCCCTTAGTCGCCTTGTACGACACCGCATGAGAAGAGATGGGGTGGTCCAAATTCTACTCTGCCGGGCACCACGCGGCTGATGATTAATGATGACTCATATGGTAGAGGTATAATCGATTAACGTTATAAACTATGTAGCATTTTTCATACAACTTATGTACGGTGGCAGATAAGCACACGGCCCATCTGATAGAAAGTCATTACCGTGACCTATGAACGTGTGCATCATCAGAGGAGACACATCCGTGACCTTGTAGGAACGGAGAGTTTCTGTGCCGTCAGTGCAGAAGACACAATCAGGGATAAGCCTTTTGTTTTCTCTCTGACGGCGCAATAACTCTCCAGTGAGCTCTGGCTACCCTACACACCGCTGGGAACACAACACGAGGTTATTATAGCCGCGGTATTCTGTAGGGTGGAGGTACTTTCCCAGTCGGACTGCTCAATAGGGAAGGGAATACCGTCGTGTCCTACCCCGTCATTTACTGAATATTATATTTTTATGTATTAGTTTAAATTTTAACATTATTTGTTAGTCGCATAGCTAAAGTTAGTGACTGATTGATGACGCTTAGCAAAATAAGATAATAATATGATGTTTTTAAAAAGCAACGAGACAGGAAAGACCAAAATTAAACAGAAAGACCATAAAAGTGAGGATGTGAATGATGATAAGTAGGAAAGTGTATTATTTAAATTAATGTTTTTGCACTCAGATGTTATCTTTGCTTAATAATTCTTAGATCATAAATCTAAAGTAGATAAACTAAAGGATGTACCTATGTGAAAGAAAGGAATGTGGTGATCAAAGAAGCAAATGATTAATATGTATATGGAAGTGAAAGTGGAGGTAATGAAAGTTTATCGAAATTCGCGAATTCGCTTAGCGATGACGCGCAGCCAACTAACTAGGTTAAAGTCTGTTAAAGTACGGTGGTGGACAGTGAAGTAGAAAAAGTGATCTTTCTAGAATAAAGCGCTCATATACGAGTTTTAGAATTCTATAACTGGGTAATGACAGTGAAGGCCACAACATATGCCCTTTAAATCTGTTGCCTAGGCAACGCAAAAATCAAGCACTCAAGGTTAATGTACAAATTAATATCAAGAGTTCGAACGGAGAGTCGTATGTTGGAAATTGATTAGATATTATTTTTAAACTTAGAAGTAAAGGCAACGTTGGTAACTAAATTACACCACATATTATACGTAACACGTGTTTCCCGCTATATTCCGCTATTGGGTATTCCTTGACACGTCGCGTGTGGGCAGAGAAAACATACAAATGTAGCGGTTGCAGATAGTTTTCAAACTTTATTACTGAAGTTTTGAAGACGTTCCAAATTATTATATAAAACACAACCGACGAATTAATAAAATACCTTTAATATCCATTCTACTGCATCGCCGTATGATTCCATTTTAATAGCTGGGTTTGAAAGTTAAGCACTTATGTATTCGATCTCATGAAAGCGTATTTAGTATCTGGCACCACTCGCCCGACTGGCTAACCCGAATTTAGAATGCATTTACCTTTGCCAAACATCGACGGAAGACGATCAGGAAATCCTCGAAGACATCGCCAGTAGTAACGGTCAGTTCTTCCATTTCTAGAGACATTTTACTTGGCTTATTATAGTGTAAATAAAATAATTAAACTAATAAACTTAAAATCACAGAATATTTCTTCTTTGGAACTATTTCAGATCATAGAACTAAAATTCGAGTGTGCGTACGACTGTCGCGAAAACGAACACGCGTCTAACTGGGCCAACGAATAGCCTCACACTGATCGACTCGACTGGCGAGCATGCTTGAACCGCACGACGAACGATATCGTTTCGTCATTGTGTGGGACAGAGAACCGCGTACCACCGGTTCAGTGTGGTCGTCAAATACCAAGCACCTGATACCAAGGCACACGCATCGCGCTTGCGATGTCGCTGGCGTGCTTCAATTTATGCCGATAGTGTCGGTAATGCTGGTGCAGTGGTAGGAGTTGGAAACAGCTGATAATAAAATCGCGAACGGGTCGAAATACAAGTTCACTGGGGGCTCGCCCGTACGGTTTGTGGCTTGCGATAGGTCTGCGTGCAAGTCGGTGGAATTACACCGCTTAGCAACGACAGGCCATTGGCATTAATGATGATTAAAGCAATGTTAACTAAGGTGATTATATTATACTCTCGGCTGGTTAAGACTTTGTACCCAATTGTACCTATATGCTACGGTGCGATTTAAAATCAAAATGAGGGAGAACGGGATAGATAATCAAGGAAATGTTTATACAAATTTGAATTTAATTTCTTTTCATAATTCTACAAACACGAATTACGGCAAGAAAATGTTTACATGAGAAGGCGCACAACTTAATAATGAAAACCCTCATCTATAAAAACAACCTCTCTGGATATATTTAAACAGAAGTTAGCACAAGTTATCGAGACATATTAATGACGAAACGAACGCATTGTTACAAATACATTGTGTATTGATTATTATTGTTTCACAATAACTGACATTTTATTATTATACAACTTAGATGATGGAAAGTGGTTACCGAGACCTGTGAACGTGTGTAACACCATAGGTGTTACATCCGTGCTGCCGACGCTCTGTAAGAACAGAAAGTTTTATGCCGTCAGTGCAGAAGACAGAATCAGGACAAGCTTTCGGTCTTCCCACTGACAGCACTAATACTCTCCAATGAGCTCTGGATACTCAAACTAACCGCCAGGAACACAACTCGAGGTTATCATAACCGTGGTAATCTGCAGGTATTCTGTATTACCCAGGCGGACTGCTCAATTGAGAGAGGAGTACCGTCGTGTCCTACCTAATGCAAACTGAGTAAGTCTTCGAAGAAATAAATTCATTAAACCTAATTCCTAACATAGTTTCATTGACCTGGAATTCACGTGTTTTCTTCTCCCTACAATACCGGGTCCTTTATAAGCGGGGCGTGAAAAAGCGTGAAAATTTCTTTTTTTATTATACTTTTTTTATACCACTGCTGCAAGCTGAGTGCCACCATTGTAACATTACTTAGTGTCTATCATGGTAACGTGAAATTGGCGTGTCCTAGATAAAAAAATTACATTTAAAATCGAATTTATTAGCACTTTGAGGCTTATCAGAACCACAGTATAGCAATTAATTTTAAATGTAAGATTTTCAGCTATTACAGGTCCTGCTGTATCCGTCCATTTTTAGCTATTCCGTCCACACTTTTGTGTCCTTGGTCAGACTGATTTAACCCAAGTCCATTCTTGTGTCCTTGGTCAGACTGATGAAATTAAGAGTCCTAGGTTAGATCGGTAGGCATAGCCAAATTTGGATAATTCTTATAAAGATGGATACCTAAAAGTACAGATTCACAGAAATACTTAATATTAAACAGGTAAAGGTAACATCTACCTGAGCAATAAAACAAAAATACTTAGTCCGACCATAAATCTGTTGCGAGCACGTTTTTAAAAATCACACTGGAAATTATTGACTAACATAAAGTCACCGATTACTAAATAGTTACTAATATAGTGTAATAAATAACAACAGGGTATATCCTCAACTCGTTTATTAATAATTTAGATACAATTACACGTAGGTACAATTCTTGAATTCTGTTAATAATCCTCCCATTCCACGAGCGCCCACAATATAATCCCGCCAAAAAACGTCCACAGACTATATCTCCTTATTCCGCCGTGCGCCACCGACAACTTCTCAAGACTTCAAGTTGTCGGTGTTGCACGCACAATAAATACAATCTGAATTAATAGATTATACAAAATATAACAACTGCGCTATAAATCGTTATTGTATTTTTAATTTATTTTTTTATTATACTTTTTTATACCACTTAGGTGGCAGACAAGCACACGGCCCACCTGATGGAAAGTGGTTACCGTGGTCTATGGACGTTTGTAACATTAGAGGAGTCACACTCGCGCTGCTAACCCTGTAAGTACAGAGTCTCTGTGCCGTCAGTGTAGAAGACAAAGCAGGACAAGCCTTTAGTGTTCCCACTGACAGCACAAATTCTCCAGTGAGCTCTGGCTATCCTACTCACCGCTGGAAACACAACACGAAGTTATTATGACCGCGGTATTCTGTAGGGTGGAGGGTACTTCCCCAGTCGGACTGCTCAATAGGGAAGGGAATACCGTCATATCCTACCTTCTTGATATCCTTGACTTTATTAACTAAACCTTACAATAGGTTAGGAGCATGACACATAACATCCTCTGTGACAGCCTCTGTGGCGTGGCGGTAGTGAACGCGACTCCTACGCAGGAGGCGCGGGTTCGATCCCCGCTCAGTGCTAATATTTGTATGCGTGAATATGGGTATTTGCATTGGTCTGGGTGTTTCTATGTATAATATGTATGTATTTACAAAAAAATAAGTATTTAAGTATGTTTATCCGTATTCTAAATACAATAACACAAGCTAGTTAAACTATGCTTACCATGGGTCTAGATAGCGTTGTGTGGGATGTTGTAGAAAAAAAAAAAAAAAAAACATGGGCGTTATCGCGTGTGTGCTATTATCTATTCTGTGGCGTTCGTTGCAGTACTAATCAGTGTTATTGGTTAGATAGATTACGTTCCAGGTACCAAGGGGCCGATGCCAGCCACAGATGACGTCTATATTTATTAGAACGAACATAATTATGTATAGAGTTGCGATTCTGCAGTTTGTTTCGTGATAACAGGAGACAAGAATCGGGAGATTTCGTTTTATTCCACTTAGATGGAAGACAAGCATACGACCAACCTGATGGACAGTGGTTACCGTGGGCGTGTACAATACCAGGGGAGTCACACTCTGTAACCAGCTCACGTGTTTCCTTCTTCCTACAGTCCCGCGTCCTTTAAGCGGGGCGTGAAAAAGCATATGATGAGGCCGTCAAGCTGAGTGTCACCATTGTCATATGGTATGTGTAAGTAATGGCGACCCTCTTTTCTGAGACATTGCCTTCATCTTACCATCAGGCAAGGCGAAGTCTAATTGACGTGTTCTATATAAAAAAAAAGCACAGAGAGTTTTTGTGCAGAAGACAAAGTAGGACAAGCCTTTGGTCTTCCCACTGACAGCACAAAATCTCTCCAGTGACAGATTACAAGAAGTTTATATTTTAAATTCCTATAAACTACAGGGGTTTATAGGATTTTAAAATATAAAATATAAAGAGGCTGGCAGAGGTCTCACTTGATAGGGGGCGAGCCTATTGCTTTCAAGCGGGCACTTCGTCATGCGCTTTATTTTTACTGTCTAATGAAGAATACTAACCGCAAAACATACTTCAGTAAATATCTACACATTTGATTTTATATACATACATACATATAATCACGCCTTTATCCCCGGAGGGTTAGGCAGAGGTGAATTAACACCCAAATTTCACCAATAATTGTATTCGGCCCTATGTAGTAGGGTGAGTCTATTGCCGTATTCACTATAGTTGACTCGAGCCATGCATCTGAGGCTGACTCTGGGCTGTATATATCTGTCTGATGTTAAACAGCCCTATCCCTTAGTCGCCTTGTACGACACCGCATGGGAAGGGATGGGGTGGTCGAAATTCTACTCTGCCGGGAACCACGCGGCTTTTGTTTTTATTGTGCGAATAATGGCCACAGATTCGTCTCTCACCGGTGCTGGTTATGTTGGACTTGAGCCGACTAAAAACGCACGCCGTCATAGGTTGCCGGAGGTGAAGTTGCCACAGTTCTAGATATTTGTTAACTAAGATATTTTCTGAATGATCATGAGCATTTATAAGGCAAAATAAAAGCAGGTATTACTCACGAGACTTGCCGCATGCTGTAATACTTCAGTGATAAGGATAATTTATATTTATTATAATTTTAAGAACTTGATATTACATTTAAATATTTAAAACATACTATCAAAGTTGGCTAACAAAATGAACTCACATGTAGGTAATGATTACACGTGAGAAAGATTACAATTGTGAGAAATTAACATAAAATAAAATATAATATAAAACGCGATTGGGACTCTAACGCGAAAATGAAAATGATAATAAAACCCGGTCAAGTGCGAGTCGGACTCGCCGACCGAGGGTTCCGTAACTTAAGCTACATAAACCGTAATATATTTTGAGTGCGGTTTATTTTACGTGCGAAATATCCCTACAGATAAACCACCGGAGCCGGTGGGAGAGGTTATGTCGGACTCAAACCAACTAAAACGCACGACACCTTTGGGTTGTTTTTGGTTGCCGAAGATGAGGTTAACAGGCATATCCCACACACCATGGCCGACCCAGGGCCATCTCTTACGATCTGGCCCTCTTCTCGGGTGTGGGGACTACAGAGTCCCCAACTCGTCCCCGGTAACGGGGAGGCGCGTGAGTCGCGCCGCCGCCGCGGCCTGCTTCTGCCAGGGTGACAGGCGGCTCCACCTGTCACCCCCAGGCCTCCACTCATGGGGGGCGGAGGCGGAATAGTCAAGGAAAATATAAGTGGTGGACTAATAGTGATCACGGAGTAATATGAACTCAGTAAATGTATTAATTTTTTTTACTGCAGCCACCTTTTTCAGGTCGTCCGTCCATCTGGCTAGTGGGCGTCCTACCTTTCGTTTACCTTCTCGTGGTCTCCACTCTAGGAATCGTTTGCTCCAATGGCAATCGGTCCTTCGACATACATGGCCAGCCCACATTGTATAATATTTGGTATTAGTAGATTTTTATTTTTAAACACTGTCTCTAAGCCAGCAGACACACTGACTGTGAATCTCGCTAGAATAAGCAGGAACACATTTATTTGGCAAACTGACAATATTCGGCTACAATGTTGAATTTGAAATAATAAATTTGAATAATAACATTTCGCTCATTTTATTTAAACTGTGGAACTATTGGAACATTTGCGTATTGTTTACATTTGAAAGCAAACACAAATACCTAAATAAGTAATAACAACACGAGGCTCTGTATCTTGAGTAATGCCCTCGGCAGGACACTCTCTACTTTTTTTTTATAACCCGACTACGGCCAAGTAAAAGGAGGGTTATGATTTTGACAGGTTATGTATGTATGCAGGTTCATCTGTTCCCTCATAGCTCCTCAGTCACTAATCAGAACTGGACAAATGATCGTAGAAGCGTCTTAGTCGTCCGCTGGTTATATCCTATATAACGTGTCTCTGAATCTAATGTGGCGCCCTCTAGCGGTCATAAAGTACTGTGTTTAAAAATAAATTGCCCTAAAATAATATTAATAAAAAAATAAGTTTAAAACCCCGATGTCGATGTATTCTCCGTCAATATACATCAAACGATGAGAAACGTCTTAACGTACCAGAATGCACCCTCATGAGATGTGCATCAGAATGGCAAATTAGCAGTGGCTTACCTATACACATTAGAAATATTATTATTAATATATTATTACTTGCATGTACCTAGTAGATTAAGTTAGCTGTTAGTTAGTTAGTAAGTCGTTTAACATTATAAGCGCTTTGGTGTTACACTGTAAGCTTGTATTATTTGTAAATAAATAAATAAATAAAACTAAAATACGACTACAGAAAAAGTTTAAACCAAGAAAATATCAAGGATAGCCGTGGTCGTATGCAATTTAGTCTAACATAACAATACATTGTAGGGAAAAGTGGCTTTCTTCTTTATTTGTGTATATATTTGTATATATTTAGGTACGTAGTTATGTATGAAGGTATCTATTTATCTTTCTATATTACATCCTATAATGAGTGTGCTCGTAAGCATGCAACCTGGGTGTTACCTATTTCTTTATAATCTGTGTAACTTCTCTAAACTTTCTTTTCTAGTCTGCCATATCTACTCTATTAATATCTTTTATTTTCCCTCAATCACTTTAAAGTTATCTGGAAGAAAACTTAACATTGAGTTAAGCTCGCCTTTGTACTATAATACTCATCTATTTTTAGTTAGCAAAATGTGTTTTGTATAAAGAATATGAAAAAAGGTTGCAAGACTTTCAACCTGATACACTAAAATATTTAAAACAATAACAGCCTCCCTTAGAAAACACATTTTATAAAAATCTTGACAAACGCTTGTCTATCATTATCTTATTATTTATTCAAAAAGCTTTCAGATGAAATTAAATTTGCTCGAAGGTCCTGAGATATATTTACATTATTATTTTAAGTGAAACATCAAAGAAAACTCTAATTAATTTTATTTTGCTAAGAAATAATGTTGTTTCGCCAAAAGCAATACATGCATAATGAAATGTTAAGTTGAAAGCTACTGCTGAATATATTTTGTTGTCAGCAGAAGGAGGACTTCGAAATATTTTGGTATATGATAAAAGGAATCTGATAAGTATCTTTTGGAGCCCTAACAATCCAACTAGTCTAGTCTAACTAAATAATATTCTAAATATAAATTTGATATTATTTATTTTTATTTTGTTTATTTAATTATTATTTTTTCATGCAATTCTTTCAAATTGATTATTCGACGATTAGCTGTTTTATCTCATTTTATTTTTAATTTATCAACATTACTGACATTTCAGTGATTCATTCTTTTTATTATTATGGTGACATTTTAAATTTTGTTTTAATATGACTGGCTGGAATCCTAATGACAGTGTAATTAGTTATGATTGTGTTGTATCCCGCAATATTGTTAATTCAACGCCACACGGCAGAATTTGCTGTACTTATAAATAATATAAAATTTGATATTGTAATCATTTTCTGTGAAATAAAGTTTGATTTGATTTGGTTTAAACTTTGAATTGCGCCAGAGTTGTGGAGCTCAGCAGTCGCTTCACGGCAAATATTGAAGTCAGTCGTTTTCCTAGTTAAACTGAAGCCGACCTCAACTGGGTCGGAAAAGACTAATAATGATGGGTGGTTTCTATTCATTTCATCCGAACTCTAATCCCGGGTTAGGCTGAACGCAGATTAGCGACACGGCAGACTTAAGACAGACTATTGCTTTACAAAATAAATGGAGAGGCGCATACTTAGAACAAAACGTCTCATAAACAAAGTTGTTTACTACGACAAGGCGACTAGTCTGACTAACGATTGTCGGCTTCCCTTTTATATGCATGCGGGCGCGCACATCAAAGACAAAACAGTCTAGCGTCGGGCCCCCCTCGCCTATATAAGGCTCCATTAATTTCAATAAATTATCAAAAGTTGTCACGTTCATTCGACAATACTTGAAAAAGTTTATAGGGTGGTCCCTTAATTTTCTATAGAGAGTATAAAATTTTCCTTTAATCAGTCTTTTACTATATACGGGATGCATCCAATATTTACGTCTGCGTCTTCGTTTTGCAAGTGCACGTGTAACTAGAATGCTTAATACAACAATATTTTGGAAGTCCATTTTGATACTGAACAAAATGTTGATCAATTGACGCAGACGGTCTCCGTGCGATGCGTGTCGTAGACAAAACAGTTTCGTCTGAGGTGTGCGACGTTTCGTAGACAGAACAGTTTCGTTTTAATTCTAAGACAGACTTGTCAATACGAGGCAAGACTGTCTTAAAACTGTCGTGACTCCAATCTGCGCTCAGCCTTACACTTTGATACCCAGGGTTAGATGTATAAATTTTAAATCTACTCTGTAGGTACAAACATAGCAGGATTATAATTTAATAAAACTCTTTGTACAGTTTTTCATTGTTTTAATATTTGAATAATTATCATGTTACTGTATTAATATTTTTTGTTAAGTAACAAAAGAACTCACAGTCTCCGGTTTTAATTATAACTCCAATTTAATATTTTAGATTAATAAAATAAGTATTCAATTGCTAAGCAAAAAATATAAATTCTAAGTTTTTATGACTTCGACAGAGAGGTCATAACACCGTTAGCGTCGAAGGCTGAATTTTTATTTTTATTTTACCTAGGTTGCAGACAAGCCCACCTGATGGGAAATCATTACCGTGCCGTTACCGTGTCAATGAACGTGTGTAACACCAGGGGAGTCACGCTCGTGCTGCCGACCCTGTAAGAACGTGAGCTGGTAAGCTGAGTTTCACCATTGTCACACGGTATGTGTAAGTAATGGCGACCCTCTTTTCTGGGACTTTGCATTCAGCTTACCATCAGGCAAGGCGAAGACCAATTGACGTGTCCTATATAAAAAAAAAACAGAGATTTTCTGTGCCGTCAGTGTAGAACACAAGCCTTTGGTCCTCCTACTGACAGCGCAAAATATCTGAATACTGGATAAGAAGAATATACCTATTTTTTTAATGTGCGGCAATCCCCACGGATAACCCCCACCACCGACGCCGGTGGGGGAGGTTTTGTCGGACTCGAACCGACTAAAACGCACGCGTCTTTGTGGGCCGCAGGTTGCCGGAGGTTCAATTATCTGAAACATATTCCTCGCACCCCGACCGGATGATCGTCCGCAGGATCGTCTCTAATGAGAGCGCCCTCTTCGGGTATGGAGACCAAGGAGTCCTCATCGCATCCTCGGGAGGCGCGCAAGAAGAATATACCTGGCGTCTATTTTTAAAGTGTACAAAGTGTGTGAATTCTTGCGCGTTTAATAGCATCGTTGATAAAACTGTTATAAAAATTATAGTACTTTAAAAGCCCTTATCAATTACACATAGGTTTGGTTAAATTGCATAACTACATACATACATACATACATATAACCACGCCTTTATCCCTGGAGGGTTAGGCAGAGATGAATTCACACCCACATTTAACCAATTTCCCATTGAATTCGGTCCCACGTAGTAAGGGGTGAGCCTATTGCCGTATTCCGGGCACTATTGTTGACTCGAGCCTTACATTGAGGCTGAGTCTGGACTGTATATATCTGCCTGATGTTAAATAGCCCTATCTCTTAGTCGCCTTGTACGACACCGCATGGTAAGAGATGGGATGGCCCCAATTCTAGTCTGCCGGTAAACCCGCGGTAATTGCATAACTGATTGGTCGTTTATGAATATACGTATGCGTACTACACCAGTAAGGAGTATTAACTGTTACTAAGTACAGTATTGCATCGGTAACATAATATTAATACGTGTTAGTACTGGTACATGATATTACGATATGCATTTATTGTACTATATTCGTTTGAGGAACGAATATTTAAATTCTCAGTCTTCTTCTTCGAGTAAATGGCTAGGTCTGACATATGGTCTGGTATTTAAAAATTATTGACCCAAAACTTGGCACAGCAACAGCACAGAACTCTCCCTTGCTCTACATGGGTTATCAAAGAATCAATTTCAGTTTAGGCACATATGAACTAACTAACGCCGCGTGGTTCCCGGCAGAGTAGAATTTGGGCCACCCTATCACTTCCCATGCGGTGTCGTACAAGGCGACTAAGGGATAGGGCTGTTTAACACCAGACAGATATATAGCCCAGACTCAGCTTTAGATGCATGGCTCGAGTCAACAATAGTGCCCGGAAGACGGCTATAGGCTCACCCCCTATTAAGTGGGACTGAATTCAATGATTGGTGAAATGTGGGTGTTAATTCACCTCTGTCTAACCCTCCGGGGATAAAGACGTGATTATATGTTTGTATGTATGAACTAACTTTCATTTACATTGTTTTAATATGTTTAGAGGATTTAATAAAGACCTAATTTAATTATAAGTTCAGCAGAATCAATCATGGGCAATTAATTACAATAACACTTCAGTATTAAACCCCTCTCAGCCCTGACGTCATTACCTAGCTGTCTTTATTTATAGACATCTCAAGCATGGGGTGGGTTCGTGTCGAGTACCTACGATGGAGTGCCTTTACGTTAATTTGATTGTTGTGCCCAGACAGAAGTTTCCAGTCGCTTCAATTAATTGAAAAAAGCAATAGTGAGAAGCACTGAAGGAGATTAGTTATGACGTAAGTATATTAAATGTCCATTAGTCTATGGTCTATGGATACCGAGACGATTGAAAGTTATTCAAGTCAGTAAAAAGCAAGCTGAAGTGCCCATAAGCGGTCATAACTCTCGAAGGACTGATGGCAATTTAAGCTAACAAGTCTTAAAGTGGAGACTGCTTATTCAAACCAGTAAAAAGCAAGCTGAAGTGGCCATAAGCGTTCATATCCCTCGAAGGACTGATGGTATTTTGAGCAAACAAGTCTTAAAGTGGAGACTGCTTATTCAAACCAGTAAAAAGCAAGCTAAAGTGGCCATAAGCGGTCATATCTCTGTAAGGACTGATGGCAGTTTGAGTAAACCAGTCTTACAAGTGGAGACTGCGAATCAATATTGCGGTTTTAATCACATTTACCGATATAGCGTGAAAACCGCCCGCGGGAATAGGGTGCGACCCTATAAACTAACTTTACAGTACTTCGAGGAAGTACACAATGGTATTTTCGTACAATTGAGCAGTGCGACTGGGGAAGTATCTCCGCTATATAGAATACCCCAGTCATAATAACCTTGTGTTGTGTTCCCAGCAGTGAGTAAGGTAGCCAGAGCTCACTGGAGAGTTTTTGTGCTGTCAGTGACAAAACCAAAAGCTTGTCCTGCTTTGTCTTTTACATTGACGGCACAGAAACTCTATGCTTACAGGGTTGGCAGCGCGAGTGTCAGCTTGGTTTTGCACACGTCCATAGGCCACGGTAAACATTTTCCATCAGGTGGCTGTGTGCTTATCTGCCACCTAAGTGGTTTAAAATCAATTAAGTATCATTATTATAAATTGCTGACATTGTAAACTATTTTTATTTTATTTAATGTTGTAATTTAAATTATGATCGATCCGAAATTAACTATACTAACTAATTGTATGCAAATCTGTCAGCGAGAAGTGTAATAATCGACAAAATATATACTAATATATATTGGATGGTATTTAAACGTATATCAAAAAGAGTACATTTTGTACGACAAAATAATCCAAATTCACATCAAAAATACTGATTGATCACCAACAAACTACTGCAAGTAAGTAGTTAGTTAGCAACCAACCAACCAACCAATTATAAAAAAAAAATACCACAAAGACATACGTCTTCTAACCTAACCTATCCATTTCGGGGTGGGTGGTGATGATTCTGAACTTAATTAGATGCATAATCAGTATTTTTACTGAACGCGACAATATTATCTATATGTATTTATGTGACATATAATATTTTTATGACCCTCCCCTGGTGCCGATAGTAAAATTTCGTTCTCTGATAGGTAGGATAGGACACACCAAGGTGGAAATACGAATATCCTATCAAACGGAAAAGAATTGTACATCCGTAGACAGAAAACGAAGTAATGTGAGAATTCTTGAACTTGAACTAATCGTATAGACTGTGTCAAGCAATCTGACCTGATCTAAATTGGTGGTGTCGACGATAGCAATACAAGTTACAGCTGATAATGTTATCAAACAGTTTTGTTTCAGCGGCGCTGCTGTGACGAACAAAGTTCATTGAGTAATCTTTTATACAAATTTTTGTCGGAGGTTCTAGAAAGATCTGGTAGGTTCTAGTGTGGTTCTAGCTTTATTATTGACATCTGTAATGTATCACCAATAAGGTAGGTATTTGCCTATATACCAGAAAGATATTCAGGCCGTCGATGGTATATTTATACAATATCATCAGGAGTATGCGGGCGACACATTTTAACTTTAGTTTTATTTAATTATAATTTTTTATTAATGTAAATATTACCATAGATATATACACCTTCGATATATATATATATATATATATATATATACATAGATTTAATTAATCATGATATATAAAAAGTAATAAATAATATACATTGAACAAATTATATTGAATATGTAATATATATTTAATGTTGTTTCGTTCCATTTGTGCCAACTTACATTCTATGACTTAGGGCATCTGTCAAAATGCATCTATTAAATTATTTCAACTTCAATTCTCGATTAATGGTTCTGTGCTTTTAGTATCAATTCCGCCAATGTCTCATAGTAGTTTATAGAATTATTAATGGCGAGACGCCAATGTCAAGTTTTTCAAGAAATTTTCCCAGAGCCACATTAGCCACGCCAGTAAATTTGTTTCCGTGTCCACCCCCCCACGGTATTCAGGTGGTCGATCAGGACGTGTGGTTGGATTTTAGGGGGCTTATTTCAACTTTAACAAGTACTGAGGATAGACTTATTGAAAATCTGTCAAACCTGTCAATGAAAATAGACATTCGACTGAGTAATAGCATTGTTCTAGAACACGGATCCAATAGTTAAATTACAAAAACGACTACAATGTCTTTTTAATTCGAATGTGACCATTCCAAAAGCTTGAATCTATACTAATATTATAAAGCTGAAGAATTTGTTTGTTTGAACGCGCCAATCTCAAGAACTACTGGTTCGAATTGGAAAATTATTTATGTATTGAATAGCCCGTTTATCGACGAAGGTTTTAGGATATATATCATCACGCTATACTTAAGGCAGCGGAATTGTGGCCATAAATGTCAATACATGATTTATTGAAATCGAAAAAAAATACGGGCTCAAAAGAGTGATGAGTGGTTTCAAAATATATACAACAAGCGATGCCGGGGTGTGTCAGCTAGTGAATTATATTAATGGTGGTCCATAGTTTCAATGACGGCATTTGACGCATATAACATGTCTACACCTGTGTCGTCATTATTATCTTTGCAATTAGCCTAATTGATTGATACCCACTGGATATATGCCTTTGCCAAGGTTGGGAGGCTTTGGCCTCTCTCTCTCTCTCCTCTTTGTTTCCACACTGGCCAGACGTGTTGGTCATCACAGGCACCGTGAGTTTTAGTCGGTTCTCTCACCGGCTCCGGTGGTGGGGGTAAATAAATGACTTAATTATTTATTTAAACACAAGATCCAGCGCAAAAATGTCCATTGAACGATTTATAAAGTCGTACAGGTCACTTTACAGTTCGTACCAAGGTCGCAAAACGTTCTGACATTGCATTTTTTCGTTACGTAGCTTAACCTTATCACGTGTTTAGATTTAAAAAAAAGAGACAATAATTGCGGCACACTATGATGGCCTTTTAACACGACTGGTTTTGCTCGTTTTATCTTTTTGGTGTGTAGTTTTTTTCTTCTGTGCCAGTCTCGCGAATTTTTTATTTTCTTATCCGTCTAACAATTCGTTGTCCAATATTAAGCGCCGTAGCCCAGTGGTATGGGTAATGGACTGCTGAGACGAGGTCTCGGGTTCGATCCCAGGTTCTTCCATGGCACACACCAATGACTTATCTATGATTTTCGAAATTATTTGTGTATTTATCGCAGGTTTTTAAGTGCCTGGTTAATGGCAATAGGCTCGCCACCTATTACATTGAGACCTAAACATAAACTGGCGAAATGTGGGTGCTAGCACCTCTGCCTACCCCTTCGGGGATATAGGCGTGAGTTTATGTTATTCGTCTAACAATTCGTTGTCCAATATTAGGCGCACAAAAATAGAGAAAACGAGCATAAAAAGATGTTTCAAAACGGCATTATAGCGTGCTGTAACTACAGTAGGTACCCGCAATTACTAGCATTCATCTAGCTCAATTACTTGGATGGGTTGTATAGACCCCTCGAATCTGCAGGCTGATTCAGGCGATTTTGGTCCAGGTTTTCCCCACAGGGTTAGGCAAACAGTAGTCGCTCTCGTAATAGTTACAAAAATCCAAATAATAGAATTGTACTAGAACGGAACCCAGGTTCTTCTGGAATTGGAACTCATGTGAAGAAGATTCTGGGTATATTTAAGCAATGTTATTTTTAAACTATCGCGGTGTGAATTAATAATTATATGTATAATTGTTCGGGACTTTTTCCGATTTAATTATGTAATTTAGGTATTTTTGCCTGGGGGTAACAGGTGGAGCCGCCTGTCACCCTGGCAGAAGCAGGCCGCGGCGGTGGCGGGCGTGGCGCGCCTCCCCGTTTCCGGGGACGAGTTGGGGACTCTGTAGTCCCCACACCCGAGAAGAGGGCCAGATCGTGAGAGATGGCCCTGAGTCGGCCGGGGTGCGAGGGATATGCCTGTCAACCTCACCTTCGGCAATCAAAGCGACCCACAGACGGCGTGCGTTTTAGTCGGTTCGAGTCCGACATAACCTCCTCCATCGGCTCCGGTGGGGTGGTATTGGTGGGGATTTTGCGCACGTAAAAAAAAAAAAAAAGGTACTATTTTTGCCGACGTCTCGGTCTTTGCATGCGTTGCAAGACCCGTGGTCACGATGTAATCGCGATTAGTCCCGAACCTTTAGATAATTATATTTAAGCAATGTTCAGAGTGGATTCATGGCGGCAACAGTATTTATGGCAGAGTTTCATTGCTAAACGTCAGTTTGCAATATTTTATTTAGTTTCTTTTTTATATCGGAGGAGGTAGGACATGACGGTATTTTCGTCCAATTGAGCAGTCCGACTGGGGAAGTACCTCCGCCCTACAGAATACCGCTGCCATAATAACTTCGTGTTGTGTATCCGGCGGTGAGTAGGGTAGCCAGAGCTCACTGGATAATTTTTGTGCTGTCAGTGGGAAGACCAAAGGCTTGTCCTGCTTTCTTTTACAGTGACGGCACAGAAGACTGTTCAGGGTTTTTTGGAACAAACATCTATATTCACTGAACAGAACAGTCCATAGCACATACCAACCCTATTGACTGTTAACTGTAAGTTAAATATAGAGACACACGCATAATAAGACTATACATTATTTATTACGAAAGAAATATGTTTACATACCAAAATAGCATAATTTACATTATCGGTATGGATTCCGAGACAATGACCGAATATTCCCGAGGGTTCTTGAACTTAGAAAGAAATAAAGAAAAACAATAAACATTTATAGTTTTGTTAGTAATTTTAATATACTAACTTTTAAACTATTGTGTTCCATTATTGTATATCACAATAATGTTTATGGGAATTACTACGATCGTGGTACATCATTTTAAAATAGCCTACAGACTTAATTCATTCATTCATCACAAACTATGACTTTATTAACACATTTTAACATCCGTAAACATAGCTGCTGAAATGCACCCGGGAACGTGGGGCTCAGTGTAAAAAACATTAAATAAATTGCGATAGAATCAGTAATAAAAAAAAGTTTTATTTTTTCTAACTTTCGACAGTTTCAGTTAGATTATAGTACTCGTATACTTTGACGAACTTCATGGCACAGCGGTAGAGCATTCGACTGATATATAGGGGGCGCGGGTTCGATTCCCGCTTAGTGCAAATATTTGTATGTATGATTAAGTATATTTGCATTGGTCTGGGAGTTTCTATGTATAATATGTATGTATTTACGAAAAAAAAAGTATCTCAGTATGTTTATCCGCATTCTAGATCCCGTAACACAAGCTAGTCAAGCTATGCTTACCATGTGTCTAGATAACGCTGTGTAGAATGTTGTGGAATATTTATTTATTTACTAAATAAGTACAGGTCTAAAAGACAAGACTCAAGACAATTATTAAGTATTAATTTACCTCTGTCTTACTCTCCAGATATAAAGGCATATATGTATGTAATATTATTTAAAAAAATAAGAATATATTACATTTTTTATTATAGCCGTATTAATTAAAATGTTTACACTATAAAAGGAGTATGTACAGTTAAAAGAAAACTAAAAGTGTTTAAATGTTATATCATTGTACCAATGGAGTTCTTTTTTAATTATAGAAGTTTTTAAGTGAAGAATCACCATTAATATGTACAAAGTAGTCACGTGGCTATGCCAGGTATCGTTTAACGAATCTACTACGTGTTCTAGCACCATCCAGATCCAGCGGTTATCTCCTCAGCGTCTAGCACAGACCGGTTTGTTAGTGGCCAGTCTGCTGACGTCACCGGTAGCTGTGTGGGAGAACCGCGTGTATGCTCACTGACTGCCACAGACGCGACGCAACCGGTAGACATAAATTTTCATTAATTATCTATACACATAATATTTTACGTCACTTTACTCGCTTCAGATAACACAAAGGTTAAAATAAAGCTATTTTTAATTATACAACGATTCGGAACTATTCGCGATTAAATCATGGAACTTACTATTTCTGCCGACGTTTCGGATGCATAGCTCTCGAAACTCGCAGCAAGTCAAGTCGTGACTACGGGTGCCGCAACACATTCAAAACGTCGGCAGAAATAGTACCTAAGTAACATAACATAAACATAAACTCACACCTATATCCCCGGAGGGGTAGGCAGAGGTGCTAGCACCCACATTTCGCCAGTTTATGTTTAGGTCCCAATGTAATAGGTGGCGAGCCTATTGCCATTAACCGGGCACTTATAAACTTGCGATAAATACACACATAACTTCGAAAAGCATCGAAAAGTCATTGGTGTGTGCCATGGTAAAACCTGGGATCGAACCCGAGACCTCGTCTAAGCAGTCCATTACCCATAGCACTAGGCTACCGCGGTTAGTACCTAAGTTTTATTAAGCGATACGTCCCGAACCGATCATGAATTCACACCGCATTAGTTTAAAAAAGAAAGTTTTAACAGATGATTCCGTAATTAATTCCACTTGGTTCCCGGCAGAGTAGAATTTGGACCACCCCATCTCTTCCCATGCGGTGTCGTACAAGGCGATTAAGGGATAGCGCTGTTTAACATCAGACAGATACAGCCAAGACTCAGCCTCAGAAGCATGGCTTGAGTCAACAATAGTGTTCGGAAGACGGCAATAGGCTCACCCCCTATTACGTGGGACCGAATTCAATGATTGATGAAATGTGGGTATTAATTCACCTCTGCCTAACCCTCCAGGGATAAAGGCGTGTTTATATGTATGTATGTAATTGCGATAGAATGGAATTATTTGGCATTAATCCTAGTGTTTCAATTACTTTTACATGATCACGGAGAAACCAAGGAGGTGATCATTTCTGGTCGTGAAGTCTAAAGTTATCTCAAAGTAATTCGTTATAACACTTAGGCTGCAAGTTTAGTTTAGGTTTGAGTACCCTCAAATCATCATCATCATGTTAGCCACACTTAGTCCACTGCTGAACATAGGCCTCTCCCACAGACTTCCAGAATGACCGATCTAAAGCAGCCCGTATCCAGCGCTTCCCGGCGACCTTGATGAGGCCATCCTTCCGCCTGGCCGTTGGGCGTCCTAACTTTTTTCTCCTCAAATGTTGACGTTTAATGAATTCCTTGTTCATTAAAATTCGTTTTATTCGTCCAACAGTAGCGTAGGCACAAATTAATTTGGTTATGTTGGTATGTGCTTATCTTAGTTTATTTTTATATAGATATACAGAATGGTCGACACTGCAAGCTACTTCACGGGCTGTTTTAATAAAGTCAGTTTTAGCCATGCAAGTGAGTTTTAAATCACTGTAAAACAATTGAAACCTTTACGAGTTACTTTTTTTATATTTAGGACTGTTTCGTTTGTGTTCGGTAAGCTGAAGGCAAAGTCTCAGAAAAGAGGGTTATCATTACTTACATATACCATGTGACAATGGTGACACTCAGCCTGACGGCCTCATCGTATGCTTTTTCACGTCCCGCTTAAAGGACCCGTGACTGTAGAAGTAAACACGTGAGCTGGTAATGAGTTCCAGGCCTTAATGGTGCGAAAAAGGAAAGTCACCGAACCGCTTGGTTCTTGATCGGATACTCTGCACCGTGTGCGGGTGACATCTAAGCCCTGCACGTGTAGGAAAGGGTAGGGTGTGACTAGTTGGAAAAGCTCATCTGATCATTCTCCATGGCGCAGACGGTAAAATACTGCCAACATCTCTTTGCCAGACAAATATATGTTTACTTATCTCTTACTGAATACAGAATAGATAAATTTATTCATATATTCTACTACAAGACAGTCTGTACTGAACAAACTAAATGGTACCTATCGCAAAAGTTCATCAACCATTACTATACAGGTGTCATTGAATACAGGTGAAAATTGAGTCATGCCAAATTTCAATGGAGTCTATGCGACTCGTGTCTCAGAGCTATGACATAATTGTGGCTTATCTAGTAGAAGTCTTTGTTTTTTTTTTTTTTTTACGTGCGCAAAATCCCCACGGATACCTCCCCACCGGAGCCGGTGGAGGAGGTTATGTCGGACTCGAACCGACTAAAACGCACGCCGCCTGTGGGTCGTTTTGGTTGCCGAAGGTGAGTAGAAGTCTTTGTTGCCAAATCGGCAAATCGATCGAAGGTTTATAATTGTCAAGAGGATTGGTATTTTTGGCATGGCAAATATACTGCAGACCTATTATGTATTGTATATAAAAATAGTAGATTGTTAACTGAGGATCGAAAGAATCAATTCCCGAGGTATTTAGTTTCGTCTATAGTCTGAGTTGGAATTGATTATTATACCCGTGTTAAACACTCTACTTTTCATTTCGAATATGAGTATAATAAAACTAGTTTTTATCTAAATCTTAGCATAAAAGATTATTAAGTACCAATTTTTTTAAATTCCGTCACAGATACATAATAACAGATATAATAATGTCAACTTTTTAAATTTTAAATATGGAACAAACCTCGTAATTGCTACGGCTTATTCCCCTCAAAGAAGTTTGAGCTAAATTTATTTGAGCTGTTTAGAAATTCACATGGCCGCATTTTTTTTTAAATTAGTTTTTTTATACATAACATTCTTCACAGCTGATATAAATAGCAGTTCTATTTTAAGTTCATTCCGGCGTTCAGGTGGGAGTAATGGGAATGTTTGTATGAGTTTTTCCTCTCTATGTAGGGAAAAAGCACTTTCGACCCAATAATCATGTCAAAACAACACTACTTTCCGAGTCTAAGAAATAAAAAAAATATTTATCATCTTGGTTTGAAGTCTTAAGCAATGTTATCAATACATGGGTGGTATTTTCTACATTACATTGTAGCTATATTCATGCCATGTAGTTAGGTAAGCACCTACATGTTAGTTTTTAAAAGTTCAGCATTTCGTAATTCTGAGAATTAAGTAGGTATACAAGCTACGTCTGCTATCATCGTGAGCACAATGTGAGTTTTTATTTTTCTTTATGTTATAATACAATTCTGGGAAGCCGTAACAGGGAAGGTTCTAAGAAAATAGTTATAGCATGTTTTGTGTGAGACCTACTCTAATGTGAAGTATACATTTTGCAAAAGTATTTTGATTCAATGAATATTTACTCAAAAAACCTGAGGAAAAGCTCTTTGAAATTTTTTCGTACTCATACGATGTCGGCTGGAAAATGTCTAGGCATGTAAGTACTTCTACCTTTTCGTATTTATTTTCAGATGTCAAAATTGCGTTGTCTTTATTTTTCTGCGCTCTTGAGATTTTAGACCCGAGCAGATAAAATATTGGGAAATAATTAGGTAATAACGACATGAATGGAATTATGATGAAAACAATGGAAAAAATTAATTAAACTCGTACATATCGCAGACATAGAAATCATTTAATATAATACGAGAGTATGGTAGAATCATTCATGATTTGATTCGATTACAATAGGTTTATGCATCACACGATTCAAAAACTTAATTTTTATGTTTCGGCTACATTGGATATATACAGCCCAGACTCCGCCTCAGATGTATGGCTCGAGTCCATGTTGACATCCACTGTCTAGCCATTGCTATGAATATAATTACAGCGAATTAGCAATTCTTGTAACTTGTATTGGGACCGCCTACGAACACATTGTACAGATTATTGACAATAATTATTCATTATGGTATTTTCCGTGTATAAACAATGAATTCTATTCATAGTAGGTACTAGACCTGCTTGACAGATAAAAAATTCGTCCGCTTATGACGGCGTAATATTATGATAGTATTTTTAATCTATACTGTTATTTTAAAGCTGAAGAGATTGTTTTTTTTTTGTTTTATTCAGGTTTATTTTTACATTTAATATTTTGATATCATTTCTTGATATGATTGTGAAATTTTGACGTTCATATGTGCTCTTCATGTGCCTAAACTGTATAAATGAAATTGATTCTTTGATTCTTCTTTGACAATATGATTCATAGGAACAGTCTTGTGGCGATGACATCAATTCATTTCTCTGATCACAATGGTTGATAGTGAATGTGCACAATTACAATAAAATGATATCACCACCACAAGACTGCCACTCTGATTTATGTGTCTTCCAAAAGAGTTTCACGACACCAGAGTCGAAGCATTCAATCAAGAACCAAGCGATTCGGTGACTCTTTCCTCTGTCACACCTCTATCCAATCCCACTTAAGGCTTGGAATTAATTACCAGCTCACGTGTTTCCTTCTTCCTACAGTCCCGGGTCCTTTAAGCGGGGCGTGAAAAAGCATATGATGAGACCTTCAAGCTGAGTATCACCATTGTCACATGGTATGTGTAAGTAATGGTGACCCTCTTTTCTGAGACTGCCTTCAGCTCACCAACAGGCAAAGCGAAGTCTAATTGACGTGTTCTATAGGCATGACTAATAATTACTTCATATTAGTCACTAAATATAACCTTTACGATAAATGTGATATTATATGTATTAGGTAAGTAATAAAACCAGCCAGATCAGATTGAAGGTTGTAAAGTGACTGTTGGCCTTAAGGAACTGGTCTTAAATGTACCTAGTACGACATTTTGAAAGTCGACACACCCACGGAGCCGCCACGCGACGGCAAATAACCAGTGTTCAAAGTACAAAATCTATGTAATATATTTCAAATAACTTGTCCTGTTTTATCGACGCTGACTCTAATACGTTTAAGCTACAAACTTGAAATTTTGGTGAATTTCATCATTGATAGGAACTGTGATTACTTAAAATTAAATGACGTTGTCGCGTTTAAATTATTATATGACGTTTAAGTTGAGTATAACGTCAGAATTCCTGTAGTATTATTAGCCTAATTACTTACTAAAAGAACTAACTAACCCTTCATTAAAAAATTCTTAGAAGGCCTAAGGGACTACTGGGCCGAGGAGAGGACCAGATCCAAAGTGCGCTGGGTCAGCCGGGATGCGAGGGATATGCCTGTCAACCTCACCTTCGGCAACCAAAAACTACCTACAGGCGGAGTTCATTTCGTCTGACGTAACCTCTTCTACCGGCTCCGGGGGTATTTTGTGCACGTAAAAAAGAAAGCCACATATTTCTAACGTTTTTCTTCATTGGAACATTAATAAATAACTTGTTCGACGTCTTTACCGATGTATTACTACAATGGGGAACCGCACACCATCGCTCCAAATTAGGATTATTCATGATTATTGTACAAACAAATTAATTATCACAACAAACAATGTAAACATTTAACTTCGGAGCTGTCATTACTGTCAAGTGTTTGAAAGTTTGAAGTAGTTATAGGAAAGTGTGATGACGTCAATCTTTCGTGACTGACGTCATTACTATTCTATCGTTTTGTATGGTTTTGGTGCCGAAGTTCAAACTTTTTTTTTATACCACTTAGGTGGCAGACAAGCACACGGCCCACCTGATGGAAAGTGGTTACCGGGGCCTATGGACGTGTTACACTCGCGCTGTCGAGCATATTTCTCAAATATTTTAGCATTTTTCAAATAATATTTTTTAATTGTAAACTTGATTTATTTGTAGAAATATTAGTATTTATTTTGGATACAGTAGATATGTAATAACATCGTAAATCATCATTCCTATTTACTGTTTATTTATGTTTAAATTTAGAATAAAGCCGGTGGATTATGGAATATTGTTTCACGATTGTTTTCCCGTGCGAAGCCGAATCGTTTTGACATAATTAATTAAAGATTTTAAACCAACAGAGATTCATTGTATAAGCTACTCGTATAGTATATTGGATTCTGTGCAAATAAAGAAATGTTTTCCTTATCAACCAACGTTGGCAAACAAATCTCGAAGTACAGCACATTACACAAGAAATGAACGTTCATTATCTTCAAGCATACCTACAAATCGTCACTTTATGTCTATTTACTAACACATAAATAACTACCGCGGTAGCCTAGTGGTATGGGTAATGGACTGCCTACCCCTTCGGGGATACGTTTTATGTTATATTATGGACACGCTTCATTGAAGTGTGGTAAAATTGAATTTCAATAAGAATTTTCGACCTATAGACACTGACAAGAAGAGCTTAAAGATTTATTTCATTATTTTTATTGTTTTTCATCCGCCATGGATAAGGATATCTTCAAATAATGAACAATAACTTTATTGTTCATTATTTCAATCTCTCTTTGTTGTAGAAGCGTTGGTAGATGAATGGATTGACTGAACAATAGTGCCCGGCAGACGACAATACACTCACCCTCCACTACGTAGGACCGTATTTAATGATTGGTGAAATGTGGATATTAATTCACCTATGCCTAACCCTACGGGGATAAAGGCGTGATTCTATATATATAAAAACACGCCTGTTTCTCATAGGGGTAAGCAGAGATCACGGATCTCCATTTGCTACGATCCTGACATACTCCTCTCGCTTTATTCACTCTCATTACATTCTTCATGCATGCTCGTCGTTTTAGGGTACTCCAGACCTACCTTTTGTTTGGAATATTCTTTAAAAAATACTCGAAAGACAAATTGTGTCTTTTGAGACAAAAAGACTCGAAAAAAGACACAATTTTAGTTAGCGTTGCTTTTACAAAAAAAAATATAAATCGTAAAATATTAATCGGTTTTGCTTTTTGAGGTTGAGAATCTGAATATATGGAAGTAATTGAAGGAATGATTTCTCTAATAAAATAACTATCGGTTAATAAAAAGTCAGTATATTTTTTTATACCACTTAGTTGGCAGACAAGCACACGGCCCACCTGATGGAAAGTGGTTACTGTGGCCTATGGACGTTTGTAACACCAGAGAAGTCACAGTCGCGCTGCCAACCCTGTAAGTACAGAGTTTCTGTGCCGTCAGTAGAAGACAAAGCAGGACAAGCCTTTAGTCTTCCCCACTGACAGCACAAATTCTCCAGTGAGCTCTGGCTACCCTACTCACCGCTGGGAACACAACTCGAGGTTATTATAGCCGTGGTATTCTGTAGGGTAGGTAGTACTTCCCCAGTCGGACTGCTCAATTGAGCGGAAATACCGCCGTGTCCTACCTCCTACGTAATTATATAAGTGTTTACATTCTTTGCGTGGGAAAAGACTGCTGTATGATCGTAAGATGTTATCTAACAAATACAGTCTGAGAAAAATATATCCTAGGTCCTACTTAGTTTCCTTGCTTATTAAACAATTGGTTTGTATTACAAAGGAGAACTATAGTATTGATTAATCAATACAATGTCATTATAGACATGTGGAAAAACATGATAGTTCCTGTCATTTCTTCTTATTTCTTATAATTTTTCTTTCTTATAATTTAAATCAAATCAAATCAAATCAAAATCATTTATTGCTGACCAAAGGTATTACAAAGGTATTATGTACATTTTAAAAGTCCTCTTCGGCCTACCTTGTTGGCATGCAAGAATATAATATATTTTCTTGGGTATTATTAAATAAAATTATCAAATTGTAAAAATTTTAAAAATTAAAAAATTATCAAATGTATGCATTGAATAAAATTATCAAATGCTAATAAAAAATATAAAACAACCAATTCAATACAAATACAAATATGTCAGTTATATATCAGTGTCAACAAAGATCTCAAAGAAGTCAGAAGATACATGTCAACAATAAAAAAACAAAAAATAAAAAAATATGTCAAGGAAAATCATAATTATAGGTACTGGCCATTAACACAATAACTATGTAATTCAAAATAACAATAATTAATTTATCAAAATAAATGTCAAGTATATAATGAATTCAAATTTATAGGTAACAGGTAAAAATATCCAGATATACATCATATTAATTTCCTGCGAGAAAGTCACTGACTGTGTAGTAGCATTTCTCTGACAGAAACTCATGTAGTCGGATAGATTAATATTTAATGTCTTAATTTCTGGAGGTATTCTGTTATAGATTACTGGCGCCATACAGTAGACACTTTTATGCAATAGAGCCGTATTTGCTCTATGTATGCGTAGCCTATTACGTGTATTTGCTCTTCGGTTTCGAGTGACTGTGTCTGCCAAAGTCTCAAAGAGTTCAGTATTCGACTTTACAAAAGTAGCCGTTTCAAAAATATACAATGACGGTAATGTCAATATGCCATGTTTAGAAAAATATGGTTTACAGCTATCCCTCCTATTCAAGCCAAACATTGCACGGATACATCGTTTCTGGGCTCTGAAGACGGTATCCTTATGTGTGTTTAATGCTTTAACTAGCTGACCCGGCGAGCTTCGTACCGCCTTAGCGTAAATTTGATGCACTACTTTATTTTGTATAGCTGACCTATCTTATGTATGCGTACCTATTCAATTTGAACTGGAATCTATAATATCCTCCATATAAGAATGAATACCTATTTACCACATATTTTTTGGTTTTAAATTGAATGACGTTGACATTTGTTAGCGCGGTTATGTCTGTGGTGTCATAGATCACCACAGAGTTTTTTGTTTTAAATTGAATGACGTTGACATTTGTTAGCGCGGTTATGTCTGTGGTGTGATAGATCACCACAGAGTTTTTTGTTTTAAATTGAATGACGTTGACATTTGTTAGCGCGGTTATGTCTGTGGTGTGATAGATCACCACAGAGTTTTTTGTTTTAAATTGAATGACGTTGACATTTGTTAGCGCGGTTATGTCTGTGGTGTGATAGATCACCACGAGAGTTTTTTGTTTTAAATTGAATGACGTTGACATTTGTTAGCGCGGTTATGTCTGTGGTGTGATAGATCACCACAGAGTTTTTGGTTTTAAATTGAATGACGTTGACATTTGTTAGCGCGGTTATGTCTGTGGTGTGATAGATCACCACAGAGTTTTTTGTTTTAAATTGAATGACGTTGACATTCGTAACGCGCTTTTTTTTAAATATGCAAAATTAAATGCATATTTTTCAATCTTTCTGAGAGATTTTCTTAATATTTTTTTCCGTAAGAACCTTGTACAGAGTATTAGAAAACTACAAAAAAAAAATCAGCCAAATCGGTCAAGCCGTTTTCATGCTGTGTCATGACAACGAAAAACGGGTTTCATTTTTATATATCGACGGTTGAAAGGCTAAAGGACGTAAGCGACAAGAACAGTTGATACGCAAATTACACTGTGTTGTTAAGAGTGTTTCATGTGCTTTAACCCGTGAAACGTCCATGGTTCAACATATGAACCACGCTTACGCAAGCCCCCGCGCGTCCATGGTTCACATGTTGAACCATTGTTCCTTCGCGTTGATTGGACACGAATTTTTTCACGTTCTATGTGTCTTTGGTGAATAATCGATTATAATCTATTAGTTGAATAAATAATCTATGGATTTCAATGATTTTGAACGCCACTATACCACTGTTGGCAACAGAAAAAAAATAAAATTTTCAGAAGTGCAAGTATTCATTCATTGCCGCCGTTTTTAAAAAATAGACGCAGTTATAGTGATTTTGAAACATGTATAGCAGAAGAACTAGGTTAATGTTTTATGAAATTATTTACAATAATTACTGACAAATAACTGTAGTATATGTTTTAAGTGTATTTTATGCATAATACAAGAAATAAGTTAGTGAAAAACTGTTCAAACTTTTGAAGTGATAATTTCATACCTAGGGCGTCTGACATGTTTGTTGTTATTATGTCTCAAATTATGATTTATTAGTTATGTTATGCTCATAAGTTGTTACAGTATTTATTGCCAAACTTATATCTATAATTGGTTTCTTATACTTTATAACATATTTACGTTAAATATGTAATTCAAAATATACAAAGTGCATTTATGCAACCGCCATGAATTTATCAATCAAATTCATACGTCATATCCTATGCAAGTCTAGATGCACTAGGCACTGACGCTTGACCATCGAATGTCGATATTATTGTCGATAGAATTTTATGCCGGCAAAAAGAAGTTCATGATACATATTTTGATCAAAAAATATATATTTTTTATTATATTGTGTTTTGATTGCGCCATACATGAGAAATTTTATGTTCACTAATAAGGTGGCAAAACAGTTCGCGGTACATTTGATAAAATGTAGATATTTCAAAATTGTGTTTTGATTGTATAAAAGAAAAGTTTTATGTTTACTAATAAGGTGGCAAAACAATTTTTGTATACTACTTAGGTGGCAGACAAGCACACGGCCCACCTGATGGAAAGTGGTTACCGTGGCCTATGCATTTGATTGTAATATGGAAAAAAGTTTTATGTTTACTAATAAGGTGGCAAAACAGTTTTTATTTATACTACTTTGGTGGCTAACAAGCACACGGCCCACCTGATGGAAAGCAGTTACCGTGGCCTATGGATTTGATTGTAATATGGGAAAAAGTTTTATGTTTACTAATAAGGTGGCAAAACAGTTTTTATTTATACCACTTAGGTAGCTAACAAGCACACGGCCCACCTGATGGAAAGTAGTTACCGTGGCCTATGGATTTGATTGTAATATGGGAAAAAGTTTTATGTTTACTAATAAGGTGGCAAAACAGTTTTTCTTTATACCACTTAGGTAGCTAACAAGCACACGGCCCACCTGATGGAAAGCAGTTACCGTGGCCTATGGATTTGATTGTAATATGGGAAAAAGTTTTATGTTTACTAATAAGGTGGAAAAACAGTTTTTATTTATACCACTTAGGTAGCTAACAAGCACACGGCCCACCTGATGGATAGTAGTTACCGTGGCCTATGGATTTGATTGCAATATGCGAAAAAGTTTTATGTTTACTAATAAGGTGGCAAAACAGTTTTTATTTATACCACTTAGGTGCAAATATTTGCACTGAGCGGGAACCGAACTCGCACCTCCTGCGGAACAGTCAAATGTTCTTCGACTGTCACGCAGGAGGTAACGCTTCACCACTGAGGCCGCCAATATTTATTTAGGTACATTAATTTTGAATTCAATTTCGATAAATAAATATTTAACAACATTCTACCCAATACTATATATTATTATATACTTGTATAATAAATACTTGTATTTTATTTTCGATGTAAAATATATATAGACATAATTATTATCAACAACAATATAGTACAATAACGAAGTACCTACTTCTTTTCAAACAATAATGTAAATCGTTTATCGATATTTTTTGTATTTTGTCAAACACTATCGATAGCCAACGGCTCGCGGCTGTGACGTCAGCGGGTCGCGACTCGCGGTCGCTTCGCGCCCGTCGGCAAATATCAGTTTCGGCGCGAATCAACAACGAGTTTGTATAGGTACAAGAGTTTTGGTGTAAATATTTAGTTTTATGATGTGAAGTGCTACTGAAATGTTATCTAATGGTGAACTACGTTATCGTATTATATTGTTGTGATGTAGAAAGTGATAAATGCACGGCAGTGAAAGTTTAGTGATAATAAAATGTGTAGACGACATGTTGGTTTTGCAGAAAAAAAATGTAAACTGTGCAATTATACGAGCATTGCAGAAAAACGTACGTATTTTTTCACATTTGACAATGATAACTTGATAGGATTTTCTATGCTCGTTTCAATGATGTACATATGATAATATATAATTATAATCTTCATATCTAAATAACGATTTATTGAGGTGCATGACCTCTAGGTCTAGAAGTAATCTAGGTCCAGGGACGTAGTTGAAACTAAGTGCAAATTCGGTCCGGGCCGGCCGACGGGTTAAGACCTTTTTTTGTATGAAATGTCGATGTCGCTTGTACCTTTTTGCTTTTCAACCGTCGATATATAGAATATTATTCCAAACCTAAATAGACGTTTTTACACAAAAATCTATGACCAACCGATTTTTCTTATAGTTAAATATCTCAGCAAAATGTACATAGCTTGAGCAGGTTAGCAACAGACTTGTAATAACAGCTGTTTTTAATGTCATATGACGTAGGTGTGACGCGGATACGATCACATTTTGTGTGGCTGTTGCGACACGCCTCCATCGACGCCTCGCCGACCGCTGTGACCGTGAACAACCTAATTAGGAGTAGTTTTAACTACTAGTGGTTTACTAAATACGATTTCACGTCACGCTAGTTTCGAATTTAGTCTTATATCTCTGTAAGTACAGACGCGATTAGTGTAGCTTTTGTGGGATATAAATCAATGATAATGTTGTCTAGAACATTCGAATAAGGGGTTTGATTATTGAGAATACTGTTAAGTTGGAGGAGGAATTTTTCGATGTTTAAAGTTGCAGTCTCCTACTTTTGACAGGCTATGTATATATGTATGTAAGTTGTTTAGGTCAGAGAATAAGCATTGCCATACAACGTGGCAATGCTGCCAGTCTTCTGGGAACGCTACTACAAGTGGCATGCGATGCGGAGGAATTCCACGACGCATTTTGATTAGTTCTGGCTATAAGTTGTATAATAGTTATTTTAGTTTTATTTTATCTAATTTATGGATTTCTTACTACATTTAGAAGTTAACTATATTTGATACATAAGTATATACCTATGTATGTAGGTTCATCTATTCCCTCATAGCTCCTGAACTACTTATTAGAACTGGACAAATGAGAAATCATTAGAAGCGTCTTGGTCATACATCAGTTCAGTTATACATCATATTATGATGAATGGTGTTACACACGTTCATAGGTCACGGTACCCACTTTCCATCAGGTCTGCCGTGTGCTAGTCTACCACTTAAGTTGTATAAAAAAAATACCGTGTCGGCATTTCCGGAAGTGACTACCGCCTGACTTCCAACCATGAGAGAGAAACCTGCTCTAGAGCCTAGTCCATTGCTTAGCAGATGATCCGACTTGCAAGTAGGGTTGTATTGAGCCTCAAGGACGTTGATAGGACTCTATGGGGGTGTATAGAATGTACAGTTGCGCATTTTTTTTATACCACTTAGGTGGCAGACAAGCACACGGCCCACCTGATGGAAAGTGGTTACCGTGGCCTATGGACGTTTGTAACACCAGAGGAGTCACAGTCGGGCTGCCAACCCTGTAAATACAGAGATTCTGTGCCGTCAGTGTAGAAGACAGCCTTGACAGAGATTGTCATTGGAAGCTAATATAAGCTGGAGAGGGGATACTTCGGGCATACAAAATTGAACGCCAAGAAAAACATACAGAGATATTACTCACTGACATTTGATCGTGATTCCTGCTTCTCAATTGTGCATCTCGAGAGAGAGTACGGAAAAGCGAGGTCCATTTTAAAGGGGACACTCTTATCTTATCGACTTCAAGTTGTATACACGAAACAAACTCGCGATCATGTCGCGTCAAACAACCCACTCCGCATCGTTCCCGGTGCAAAGGTGCCCATGAAGCTGGCCGCGTTGCCCCGCTGAATCGAAATAGCCAACCTTTGCCCAATGAACGAGCCGGATCGGAAGTCACCGCCTTGCTCGTGGATGCGTCGGCCAATTTCCGCGATCAACCTCTTCGTGTCCGACCCCCAACTGCCCATAGTCTCCACACAAAACATATAGAATTAGTTCAGCTGAGATTGGTGCAGAGGGGCTTGTATGGACAGAGTCATCCAGTCCACTCAATGGCAATTTCTGTTAAGGCAGTCGCAGTTCTGCGCTGTATTAGAGAATTGGATTGCAGTTCTAATGATAGACGTACTTATTAAGCACTCATGCGTTAAACTTGCAGAGGGGAGGGTCAAATGAGGTGTGCAGCATGATTTGCCATATTATCAACTGTTTTACAGTCCATATCAGCTGTGTATACACGAAACGTCGTAAGCGACATTGAGCGTGTTTCGTTCTTTAAGGAATGTCGATAGGACATCGCATACCGATTGGTTAGCCGCGTGGTTACCGGCAGAGTAGAATTTGGGTTACCCCATTTCTTTCCATGCGGTGTCGTACAAGGCGACTAAGGGATAGGGCTGTTTAACATTAGACAGATATATAAAGAGCATACTCAGCCTCAGATACATGGCTAGAGTCGACAATAGTGCCCAGAAGACGGCAATAGGCTTACCCTCTATTACGTGGGACCGAATTCAATAATTGGTGAAATATGGGTGTTAATTCACCTCTGCCCTGGAATAAAGCACCCTGGCAGAAGCAGGCCACGTTGTGGGTATCCCCTTTTCCGGGGACGAGAACTCTATGGTTCCCACACCCGAGGAGGGCCAGATCTAGAGAGATGGCCATGGGTTTACCGGGGTGCGAGGGATATGCCTGTCATACTCACTTTCGGCAACCAAAAACGATCCACAGGCGGCGTGCGTTTTAGTCAGTTCGAATTCGACATAACCACTTCCACCGGCTCCGGCGTGGTTGGGGGGATCCGTGGGGATTGTTTTGCACGTAAAACAAAAAAAAGAATCATTGGAGAATTTGTGCTGTCAGTGGAAGACTATGGGCTTGTCCTGCTTTGTCTTCTACTGACGGCACAGAAACTCTGTAGGGTTGGCAGCGCGACTGTGACTCCTCTGGTGTTACAAACGTCCATAGGCCACGGTAACCACTTTCCATCAGGTGGGCCGTGTGCTTGTCTGCCAATTAAGTGGTATAAAAAAAATCGTTAAATTTGAAGGCAATCTTTCATTACTGTAATCCGATCACAATGATTGTTTTGTCTACTGCCGGTGTCGCTTAGGCTCTTTTGCCTTGCAATTTATTGTCACAGTTGATTGCGGCAATTCAACACGTAAGACTTTATCACTGATATAAGCAAGTTCACCAGTCATACACACATCATACAGATACGGCGACATTCAAAAAATTATCACGGAAGGTGAATTATCGTATTAGCTGATAATGACGATGTAGGGACTGTTCTGGGTACTATATTTTATAACACTAAGTATTCGCTGACGACACACGATAATATGTTTCACGCTATCAAGGTAAACACACGGACAAACCTATAATATGAATATGTATATTTGCATTGGTCTGGGTGTTTCTTTGTATAGTATATTAATACTAATATTATAAAACTGCAGAGTTTGTTTGTTTGTTTGAACGCGCTAATCTCTGGAACTACTGATCCGATTTGAATGATTCTTTCAGTGTTGGGTAGTCCATTTATCGAGGAAGGTTTTGGGTTATATATCAACACGCTACTACTTAAGGGAGCGGAGCATTGATAATAAATGTTAACAAATCCGGCAATTTATCATACATATGTTGAAGACTAAAACATACGAGCTCAAAGGGATATGAAGCTTCAAAATATACCCCGGGCGAAGCTGGAGTGGGTCAGCTAGTATGTATGTATTTACAAAAAAAAGTATCTAAGTATGTTTATCCGCATTCTAGATTCCATAACACAGCTACTTAAGCTATGCTTACCATTGGTCTAGATAGCGTTGTGTAGAATGTCGTGGAATATTTATTATTTATTTATAATACTATTCTGTAATAGGTAAGTACAGTTGATCTCTAAAAGATCCTAATTTGCGTTAAAATTCTCGAATTGAATCGAATTGAAAAACAAACTAATGGGTATCAACCAGAACCCCACCAGCTAAAATCGATTTTGAGGAACAAAGTACGCAAAATGAGGTTAACGCCTACTCCCTTTCCTGTAGACAGATTGTTATGATATTTAGTACACATCTTAGTTAGGACAATAATACACGACGAAGGATCGCAAGACAAGCTGCCCGCGTACGAAGGCAACTCGGGCGTCGGAGGTCGATGAACGACCTCCGCCCCCCATGAGCGCCAGCCTGGGGGTGACAGGTGGAGCCGCCTGTCACCCTGGCAGAAGCAGGCCGCGGCGGTGGCGCGCCTGGCGCGCCTCCCCGTTTCCGGGGACGAGTTGGGGACTCTGTAGTCCCCACACCCGAGAAGAGGGCCAGATCGTGAGAGATGGCCCTGGGTCGGCCGGGGCGCGAGGGATATGCCTGTCAACCTCACCTTCGGCAACCAAAGCGACCCACAGGCGGCGTGCGTTTTAGTCGGTTCGATAACCTCCTCCACCGGCTCCGGGATTTTGCGCACGTAAAAAATAAAGGACAATAATACAATTTAAATTAATCTATAATATATATAGACTAACGAACAGCAATTGATTTATATATATATATATATATATATATATATATATATATATATATATATAAATCAATTGCTGTTCGTTAGACTCGCTAAACTCGAGAACGGCTGAACGGACTTATCTTATATTGGTCTTGAAATGTTCGTCGAGGTCTAAAAATGGTTTAAAAGGTGAGAAAAATTCGAATAATTGCCAGGAACCGACATCCACGCGGAGCCTCTGGCAAAAGCTAGTTAATTAATAAAACAGGACATTGTTTCTATTAAAGCAAAACCACTGTCATACCATACGCTGCACAAAATGGCAATAAATTTTAGAATTTATTTCCATACTATTAAAGTCCAAAATTAAATTAAAGGATTTCACTTTAACATTCACACTGCAAAAAGCCTTTTCATTTTGAACTTTAAAATCATTGACTTAAAGTTTAAAATTTAATGCAGCAGTAAGCTCTAGGTCTTGATATCAATCTTATAATAATAACGTTTATTGCAATAATATTACACAGCTGATAATAAAAATAACATACAACATACATCTTTAAGCAACGAGGGCTTTAGGATACATTAAAAGCTATGCTCAGGACACTTGAAACTCAGCTTAAACTAGAGAGAACTCTGTATCTTAAGAGACAATTAAAAGCATTATATAGAACATTGTAGAATATTTATTTATTTATTATTTATTGGGAGAGGCTGTTAACCAGTAGTGGACTGGAATAGGATAATTAATTTATAGATTGAAATCATCTTGAGGAGGTAGGACACGGCGGTATTTCCGCCCAATTGAGCAGTACGACTGGGGAAGTACCTCCGCCCTACAGAATACCGCGGTTATAATAACTTCGTGTTGTGTTCCTGGCGGTGAGTAGGGTAGCCAAAGCTCACTAGAGAGTTTTTGTGCTGTCCGTGGGATGACCAAAGGCTTGTCCTGCTTTGTTCTCTACACTAATGGCACAAAATCTCTGTTCTTACAGGGTCAGCAGCACGGATGTGACTCCACTGGTGTTATACACGTTCATAGGTCATGATAACCACTTTCCATCAGGTGGGCCGTGTGCTTGTCTGCCACCTAAGTTGTATAAAAAAAATATATTACACCTTGCCAAATTATTAAGTTATTTATTTATACAGATTAAAGTGTTTTATAAATACATACGGTACGTACATTCAAAATTAAATCCGTATTTATACATGACATTTAATTATTCAAATAAAACACACTAATTGCGATGTTCGTGCTGTTTAGGAATATTTTGATAACGTAATTTGCTTTGTGTGTCAGGAAGCGTTTAAATTTATTTATTAATAGAATTATAGTTATGATTCAGCCAAATATTTGTCCATTTGGCACAGATTTTGTATATTTAGAGCCAGTAGATATTTGTATGTGACACACTTAGAAAGTTTTCAGGCAATACGATAAATACAAAGTACGGTCGCTTTATAAAGAAATAAGCAAAGCGAGTGGTCGATGCTTCGCGTGACCAAAGGGCTGGCCTCTTTTTCGCACAACGGATCTTCCTTGGCTGCATTTTACCGTCTCTACCATGGTGAGTGTTCTGATGAGCTCTTCCAACTAATCCCACCATCTCCTTTCCTACATAGGACACGTGCAGGCCTTAGACGTCATCCTCACACTGTGCAGAATATACGAGCAAGAACCAAGCGGTTCGGAGACTCTTTTCTTTGCCGCACCACCAGACCTGGAATCCAGCACACGTGTTTCCTTCTTCCTACAGTCCCGGGGCCTTTAAACGGGGCGTGAAAAAGCATCTGATGAGGCCGTCAAGCTGAGTGCCACCACTGTAACACTTAGTGTCTGTAATGGTGACCCTCTTTCCTGAGACTTTGCCTTTAGCTTACCATCAGGCGAGGTGAGGTCAAGTTGTCGTGTCCTATATAATAAAAAAAAACGGATTGGCATTGCCATCCAACGGGGCAATGTCGCCGGCCTTTTGGGCACACTACCAGTCAACATCGATGGGGAGGAATTTTTCGATGCTTGATTTGAACTTTTTGTATCCTGTTTTATATTCTTGTAAATATTAGTTTATATCTTTTTACATAGTTCTAATATTTTTCATATTGATTTAGAATCCATAAAAATGTTATTATTTAATATAATAAAATTAACTTTTTAAGTAATACTAAAAGAAAAGAAGGTATATCTATTGTTGAGTTATTTGAGTCACCCGTAATTAGAGAATGCATTCTCGATTTCGTGAGATCTTAGTCGTTTTTAACAAGATTGATATATGCCGAAAAATGGGCGAAATTTCGCGAGTTTAGAGAGATTTCACTCGAATATGAAAAAAGTCTTATTTGAATGTTAATTAATTATTAATAATTTAGTAAGTATACACCGCAACGGAGCCACAACATTATTTTGTGCCCATTGCGGTGGACACTATGGGCAGTTGGGGGTCAGAGGCGAAGGGCTTAATCGCTGAGATTGGGCGCCGTATCCACGAACAAGGCGGTGATAATAATAATTAATAATATATATATGTATTATTCATAAACACATCTCCCAATCCGGCCGGTCACCGTGGGAGAAAAAGACCGAAACCCTCCAGAGACAATTACCTCAAATAAGTTGGAACCTACATATGATAATCTATTCTACATTGGAACTTACAACGTAAAAACTTTATCATCACACACTCGCCTTTTAGAACTCATAGAAGCACTGAAAAATATAAAATTCGATATAATTGGCTTATCAGAAATTAGGAGGAGAGGAAACTCTATTCATGAATATGAAAACGTTATCCTTTACTACGTGGGAGAAACCCCAGGCCTTTATGGTGTGGGCTTTCTCGTAAAAAAATACCTCAAAGCACACATCGTGAGTTTTGTTGGCCTGTCAGAACGAGTGGCGATATTGACAATAAATATTAACAATTTCAAAATCAGTTTGATACAAACATATGCCCCAACAGAGGCTGCAAGTGATGAAGATATAGAACGTTTCTACAATACTATAGAAAAAGCTCTGAAAATATCAGAGAACAACACAATAGTCATGGGGGACTTTAATGCCAAGATTGGCCAACCGAAACCAGAAGAAAATATGATTATGAACAAATATGGCTATGGTACAAGAAACGGCAGAGGCGAACGACTAATAGAATTTGCATACGAAAATAAATTGTCAATTATGAATACTTTCTATAAAAAGAAGAACAATCAAAGATGGACATGGCGCTCTCCAGGTGGCTCTACTAAAAATGAAATAGACTTTATTTTAACAAATTTAAAGAACAATGTTCAGAATATACAAACCATCAACCTAAATTACAATACAGACCACAGATTCCTAAGAGCAACATTTTTGATACAGAAACTAAAAATAACAAGAATTAACCACGTTAGCAACCCAAGAAGTTCACTAAAAAATGAAGAGGAAATATCCAGATTTAAACAGTCACTCAGTGAATGCAACGAAGATCTTATGCAATGCCAACAAACCGACTCTGTACAAGAATGCTATGATAAAATAATGAACATTTTAGACACCAACTTGAAGAAAGCTCACATATACAATAGAGACGGAGAGAAAAACAGTGCTATATCTGCCCATACTTCGGAACTAATACAACGCAGAAGAGCCCTACAAAAAACCAAACCAAAAACGCGAGCCATGAAAAATGAATTGAAAGCATTGTATAAACTAGTAAGTAAATACGTTCGAAGAGACTACGCGAATCATCGTAAGAGCACTATTGAAATGCACATTAATTCTACGGGAAGTTTGAAAAAAGCCTACAAGGATCTTCGTTCCCACAAAGTATGGATAGAAGGACTTAACGACGCCCAAAACACAAGGCACGACCGGAAAGGTATACTTAATATAGCAACCAGCTTTTATGAAAATTTGTACAGTGCTCCAGTATGTCAATATGTTAATCAAGAGGAATCAAAATCTGATGATAATGACAAAGAAATAAAACCAGTGGAAGAAACAGAAATTATAATGGGAATTAAAAGGTTAAAAGCAGATAAGAGCCCAGGGCCTGACAGGATAACGAACGAGGCCATAAAAGCGGCAGGTTTCTTCCTGGTAGAACCTTTGACTCATTTATTCAACTTGATATTAAGCTCCTCTACAACACCTACACAGTGGTCAGAATCTGATATAATACTGTTGTTTAAAAAAGGTGATCCACTAAATATTGGCAATTATCGTCCAATTAGCCTCCTTCCTTCTATTTACAAGCTATTTGCTTCGATTATAGAGAAAAGAATCAGTCCTACATTAGAAAAAAGCCAACCAGTCGAACAAGCTGGATTCCGAAGGGGTTTTTCCACTATGGACCACATCCACTCTTTAGAACAGATAATAGAGAAATATCAAGAATTTCAACGCCCTCTCTACATAGGTTTCGTAGATTACCAGAAAGCCTTTGATACAATACTACACTCCGCAATATGGAAAGCTTTAAAATCACAAAATGTGCAGGAAAAGTACGTACAAGTCTTAAAATACTTATATGAACACAACACTAGCAGAGTAAAATTGGAGAGCACAGGACCACCCATCCCCATTGAAAGAGGGGTAAGACAAGGTGACCCCCTATCACCTCGACTATTTACAGCAGTACTGGAATCGATTATCGGCAAATTAAATTGGGAAAAAACCGGTATATGTATAGAAGACAAATATATCAGCCACCTGAGGTTTGCCGATGACATTGTCCTTCTTTCAGAAGATAGCACCGAGCTGGAATCAATGTTAGCGACATTACAACAAGCAAGCATAGAGGTAGGACTAGAAATGAACCTGTGCAAAACCAAACTCATGACAAATGCCGCACAAAACTCTGTTAGTCTAAACAACACAACGGTAGAATATGTCGAGAACTATATCTATTTAGGAAAACATATTTCCCTCCAAAAACAAAACAATGACTTAGAGGTCGAAAGAAGAATAAAAACGACATGGAAAAAGTTTTGGAGTTTAAAAGAAATTTTAAAAAGTCAGATGCCTCTAAAAATTAAAAGAAAGGTGATGGACTCATGTCTTTTACCAACGTTAACCTACGGCTCTCAGACCTGGAAGTTCACTGCAAGGGTTAAAAATAAAATCAGGTCCTGCCAACGAGGTATGGAAAGAAGTATCACAAAAATTAGAAAACATCAAAAAATACGTCACACTATAATCAGACAAAAGACAGGTGTAACTGATGCTCTCACCTACGCTCTAAAATTAAAATGGAGATGGGCAGGACACATAGCGAGAATGAGCGACGATCGCTGGACAGTCCGCACTACGTCATGGCCAGGCCCAAAGGGTACCCGTAAAAGAGGAAGACCTATAACCAGGTGGGCGGACGACATCACACAAATAGCAGGCAAAGACTGGCTAACTGAAGCCAAAGATCGAGACCACTGGTGTTCTCTGGAGGAGGCCTTCACCCTCACAACATGAGGGGTTCATGCATTTTTTATTTTTTATTTTTTATTTTTGATTAATGTCATTAATTTTTTCAAACTTTTTTCTTTATTTAGTTTATAACGTTTAATGCAATGTACCTAAGGCATGAAATAAAAGGCTTTTTTATTTTATTTTATTTATTATTTTATTATATGTATTATATATATATATTGTCTCGGAAATCAATGAAATACATAGGTGATTCCCGCTCTGGCTCGTTTCTGGGGCAGAGGATGACAAGAGAACATGACAAGATCTATGATTGCAAATAATGATGTGACGTAAAAACGTCACATCATTATTTGTATAAATAAAATGAATTTAGTAAATTAATCATTAAAACCAAATGAACTAAAGTCGAGTCCTAAAGTGAGAACAAGAACACGAGGTGGCAAACGGAAGCTTGAAAAACGAGGTTTATTTCATATTACCTATAATTCTTCTTATTATTTTCCTACTTTATTCAAAATATTGTGATAATTTGCAAAAATAAACACAGAAAATTGGCAATCTCACGAGAACTCGGGGTATTCTTTTAAGCTTAGTCTAAGCGCTAATCTCGCGAAATTGCATTCCCTACCCGTGAGGTGTTTGAGGATACTTCTAAGCTGATTCTAATCAACCGTCAGCAACTGTGGCGAGAGATATGAGACGAGGCGAGTCTACTGCAGCTTAGTGTGCACAATTAACTATCTACTTTTAACACAAATGTCTCAATCGCGCGCGCAGGCAAATAGCAATTTACTAAAGCGAGTAAATAGCCCATTGCTAGACTTGTCCATTACAATTACCATTAGTGAGGCAATATACTCGTGGGAGAGTCTTATCTGCGATAATGAAACTAAAGTGCATTTGCTAACGGTAAAGAAATAATTCCCCGGTCTAGAATACTATCATAATCATCATAGTGATGATCCCGGTTGCATCTGAGACATACACCACAAAGGCTGGGGTCCGCTTAAATACTCTTCCTTCTCCAATTGGGTATTTGACAAGTATTACAAGGAATTCATAATTATACAAGGTTTCGGGACTTCTCACGAATTATATCTGTAATGTTCTTGATGATTATATTCTTGAACGTTCCCCGCATACCTCTTGACGCTCGAAGACTAGTCAAATCGTGACCACGGGTGCTGCAACGCATCCGAAACATCGGCAGAAATAGTTCCATGATATAATTCGCGAGAAGTCCCGATACCTAGTATAATTATTACAAAGAAATCTGAAATGTATTTCTTTTCATAATAGTTTAATTAAAACAATACTTTATTTATACGTATTTATTTATTTAATCTTTAACATATTGTTTTGAGTTTTCAAAAAATGTGGGACGCTTCACGACTTTCGGTGTCACTTTCCATTCTCCAAAGTTGTGAAGTGTTTCACATTTTTTGGAAACTCAGACCAATACAATATGGTACATTTCCTGATATTTCTAATACTAATGTGAGTGACCATGATAGTTTTAATTCTTTTGTATTGAATAGTCTGTATATTAGAAGGTTTTAGGTTGTATATCATACTTAAGGGAGCAGAGTAGTAATCTTAAATGTTTACAAACATAACATAACATAAACTCACGCCTATATCCCCGAAGGAGTAGGCTGAGGTGTTAGCACCCACATTTCGCCAGTTTATGTTTAGGTCCCAATGTAATAGGTGGCGAGCCTATTGCGATTAACCGGGCACTTATAAACCTGCTATAAATACACACATAACTTCGAAAAGCATCGAAAAGTCATTGGTGTGTGCCATGATAAAACCTGCGATCGAACCCGAGACCTCGTCTCAGCAGTCCATTACCCATACCACTAGGCTACCGCGGTGTCGACAAACCGGCAGATTTATTTATTAGGAGGTAGGACAACGGTATTTCCGTTCAATTGGGCAGTCCGACTGGGAAAGTACCTCCGCCCTGTGTTTAGGGTAGCCAGAGCTCACTGGAAAGTTTTAGTGCTGTCAGTGGGAATACCAAAAGCTTGTCTTGCTTTGTCATTGGCGGCGCGATTGCGCGCCTCCCCGTTTTCCGGAGACGAGTTGGGGACTCTGTAGTCCTCACACACCCGAGGAGAGGGCCAGATCGTGAGAGATGGCCCAGGGTCGGCCGGGGTGCGGAGATATGCCTGTCAATCTCACCTTCAGCAACCAAAACGACCCACAGGCGGCGTGCGTTTTAGTCGGTTCGAGTCCGACATAACCTTTTCCACCGGCTCCGGTGGGGAGGTATCCGTGGGGATTTTGCGGACGTAAAAAAAGAAGCTCAAAGGGCTGTGATATGAGGTTTCTATATATACCTCAGGCAAAGCTGGGTCGGGTCAGCTAGTGTCAATATAAGTGGTCACGCGTGATTGTAATATAGATACAGAACATGTTTGTTGTTCTAGGTTGAACAAAGTCCGGGTCGAATCAGCATACATAATTATAAATTATAACACATTGGACCTTAAAAAAGGAGATTGATAATTGAGTTCTATCCGACTACGGTGCAACCAAAGGAGGGTTATGATTGTATTTATTTACATACATATAGTCACGTATTTGTCTCCGGAGGGCTTGGCAGAGGTGAATTAACACCCACATTTCACCACTGTATTCGGTCCCACGCAATAGGGGGTGAGTCTATTGCCGTTTTCCAGGCACTCGTTGCCTCGAGCCATTCACCTGAGGCCGAGTCTGTATATATCTGTCTGATTTTTTATTTATTTATTTGATTAATATTTATTTATTTATTTTATTATATACTTTATTGTACGCCAATTACAATATTCGTGATTCATGATACAGAAATTGAGTAGACAAGAGCAGTACAAAAGGCGGCCTTATCACCATACACAATTTCTTCCAGTCCATTTTGACAGGCTATGTATGTATGTAGGTTCATGTGTTCCCTCATAGCTCCTCAACTACTAATTAACTGGACTAAATAAGGTATCGTTGGAAGCGTCTTGATCGTCCGCTGGTTATAGGCTACATGACTTGTTCCTGAATCTTATGTGGCGCCCTCTAGTGGTCATAAAGTACTGTGTTATAAAATAAATTTGAGATAAATATGCCGTGTTTGGTATTAAATGAAAGGGCTTAATTAGAGAATTTCAAATATATATAAATTTTACGGGTATCTACTTAGTCTGGCCATAAATACTGTTACAATTAAAATAAGAAAGATATTACATTTGAATTTGGAATCTGTCATTTTTATACGATTGTTCATTGTGTTTTCTAATTTTGGCGCCAATACATTTTACAATATTTTGCTATATTAAAATGGAGTGGGGTGATAAAGAAAACCGAATCGCTGTGATTGCATTACACAAAGTTGGTATGGAGCCGAATGTAATTTTTAAAACTCTCCAAACTCTTGGTAAGTATTAGTCAAATGTTTGTGTACCGGGCTATTAATAGGTACAATGAGACCTCCTCTGTATGTGACAGAAAAAGATCTGGCCGTCCACGTAGTGTTCGTACGAAAAAGGTGGTCAAAGCAGTAAGGGAAAGAATTCGAAGAAATCCTGTCCGAAAGCAAAAGATTTTATCTCGGGAGATGAAGATAGCACCCAGAACCATGTCGCGCATTTTAAAAGATGACTTAGGACTTGCAGCCTATAAGAGACGCACTGGTCATTTTTTAACTGATAATTTAAAAAAGAATAGGGTGGTAAAATCGAAGCAACTACTGAAGCGGTAAGCAAAGGGAGGTCACAGGAAAAAATTGTTTACGGATGAGAAAATCTTTACAAATGAGCAACATTTTAACAAACAAAATGACCGTATTTTATGCTCAAAGCTCTAAGGAAGCTTCTCAATTAGTCGACAGAGTGCAACGTGGGCATTATCCGACTTCAGTGATGGTTTGGTGGGGTGTTAGCTATGAAGGAGTGACTGAGCCATATTTTTGTGAAAAAGGTATCAAAACATGGGCACAAGTGTATCAAGATACCATTCTTAAGAAGGTAGTTAAACCCCTTAACAACACCATGTTCAATAACCAAGTATGGTCCTTCCAACAAGACTCAGCGCCGGGTCATAAAGCTCGGTCCACGCAGTCTTGGTTGGAAGTGAACGTTTCGGACTTCATCAGAGCTGAAGACTGGCCGTCGTCTAGTCCCGATCTTAATCCGCTGGATTATGATTTATGGTCAGTTATAGAGAGTATGGCTTGCTCTAAACGCCATGATAATTTGGAGTCCCTAAAACAATCCATACGATTGGCAGTGAAGAATTTTCCCATGGAAAGAGTGCGTGCTTCTATTGATAACTGGCCTCAACGTTTAAAGGACTGTGTTGCAGCCAATGGAGACCACTTCGAATAAGCTTTTTTATATTTTAAATTGTTTTATATTTATGTATTAAACTAACACACTGTAAAGGTAATAAATATTATTTGCAATAAAAAAAAATGTTTTTTCTTCATAACAATATTTATGGCTAGACTAAGTATTGCTTGCCCCAAATTAATATAAACAATACATTCTATGGATATGTGGCATCCGACCACAGCTATCCTTGATATGTTCTTGTTTAATACTGTTTAAAGCGTAATTTTTCAGTAGTCAGGTTTTAGTTTTAAGCTTATTTTTTTTAATTATTTAAAAGTGTAGTCTCTGCCTACCCCACTGGGCAAAAGGCGTGACTATATGTTTGTAGGTAAACAGTACCTCTACAGAATACCACGGCTATAATAACGTCGTGTTGTATTCCCGGCGGGGAATAAGGTAGCCAGAGCTCACTGGAGAGTTCTTGCGCTGTCAGTGGGAAGACCAAAGGCTTGTCCTGATTGTTTCTTCTGCACTGACGGCATATAAACTTTCTGTTCTTATAAGGTCGGTAACACGTTCATAGATTACGGACCCCATTTTACATCAGGTGGGCCGTTTGCTTGTCTGCCACCTAAGTTGTATAAAAATACATTATTGTATATCATGAAACGAGAAGTATAAAAGTTAGTTAATACCTATTTTGTTTTAATGGAATTAGTTGAAGTATTATACGAAAAAGTTTAAAAGTTAGTTAATGCCTATTTTGTTTTAATGGAATTAGTTGAAATATTATACGAAAAAGTTTAAAAGTTAGTTAAATACCTATTTTGTTATTGGAATTAGTTGAAGTATTATACGAAAAAGTTTAAAAGTTATTTAATACCTATTTTGTTTTAATGGAATTAGTTGAAGTAGGAGCAAATATCGCTAACGCTCTCTTTGTACAGAACTTGTTCTATCGATGTAGGCAAGTACTCCAAAGCACAATAGACCGATTAGCGAGGCACTCGAGAGGGAAAGTGATATCAATTGCGTTATGATTACCTATTACTCTAATCAAGAGATAAACATATTGTAATGAGATTAATATTTAACTGCAGCGATTGACCTTTTCTATTGACGGGTCAGGGAAGAAATGACTCTTATATCATTTATTTCGTATCGACTAAAGGTCGACTGGAAGACATTGCGTAAAGCGATAAGACCGCCCTTTGTACTGCTCTTGTCTTCTTAATGTCTATATCATATATATTTAAACCTCACGCAAAAACGACGGTGTTATAAGTTTCAGGTCTTTTTTTATACCATTTTGGTGGCAGACAAGCACACGGCCCACCTGATAGGAAGTGGTTACTGTGACCTATGGACGTGTGCAACACTAGGCGCATCACAATCGCGCTGCCGACCCTGAAGAAACCTCCTAATGCCACTTTTAAGAACCCCATATTGTAGGCGCATGGGAAAACCGCAGCAGGGAGTTCGCGTGGGATGAAGTTTTTTTTCATAACGCACAGTGCGTACCATCTCAGGTTGCAATGTGTGAGGATGAATTCCCTGCCTACGGCGAGCGGTGCGATGATAGAATGTAGCTGTGGGCATTATGTCAAACAATTCATCTATTAAACACAAACATTTGTATAGGCTTTGTCTGTGTTTGTGATTTAGTTATTTTTTGTTTGAAAGGTCGGACTAATACATATAGACGAGTGTTTAAATATGTTTGAAAAAAAAAGAAATCTGTACAAGATGGCCGCCGCGCAAAATTATAGAGTACATATTTTTTCACGAGTCCCTTAATATGGGTATCAAATTAAAGGGCTTGACTAATAGATCGATTTAAAAAGTGTAAAATAAAAATTGAGTACATTACAAAACACCGTCACAAAAATAAATATAAAAAGTTGAAAATAAATTGTGTTGATATTATTTATTTATTTATTAGATTATTTATTTTCAACTTTTTTAATTTCTTTTTTTTGTAATTAGCGTACAATAAAGTAGGTGTATACCTACTTAATAAATAAATAATAAATGAATTAAAGTGGTATCAGAATCGAGTAGGTACTTTTCAGCTCAAACTGTTTTATCAATTTAAATTCTATATATGTATATATAATTTAAATAATCATCGTCTGATCTAAAGGTGTGTACCAAATATTCGAACATTAAGTCAACACTGTCAGAAGAGGGGAATACGAAGCTAGTAAGATCATTTTGAGTACTTGGCTAGTCATTATCGATCCAATACAGACTGTACTTATTATGATATATTATCGAATGTTTTTGTAACACATTTTAAATATAAACAAAGTCAAAAGGTCTATGGAAGACAGTTAACAGAGCTGCATAACTCTCAGAATGTTTATGCAGCAGTGGAAAGTAATACCCGTGAAGTACAGTTGGTGGTCTGTATTCGTTTGAACAGAAATTTCCACAATAAACAATTAGGTATCATTCGAGAATATGTCTCCGTTACGTCATCACCTGCACCCTTATTAGACTTGACTAACTGTAGGGAAACTTCACACTTTGGTACACAAAGTTACATATTTATTTATTTCGCCTTAAATAGTTTTGAGGTGAATAAATATTTATTTTTATAAATAAACAAATAATAATAAAGAAAGTAGTAGGTGACCAGAGTCAAAAGTCTCGGGATCAGCTTGGGGACTCTATGGTCCTCGAACCCGAAAAGAGGGCCAGATCGAGAAAGATGGCCCGGGTGGCTAGAGTGCGAGAGATATGCCTGTTAAGCTTACCTTCGGCAACCAAACAAAGTCAAAAGCGTCGTGCGTTTTGGTCGGTTCGAGTCCGACATAACCTCTTCCACCGGCTCTGGTGATGAGGCCGTGAGGTTGTAAGAACGTTTCGAACGATTGAACGGATTTGACAGCTGAATTCGTAGTGACATTTCAATTGCGCATGCTCAAAATTTGGTGATGTCAAGTTAGAGCATGCGTAATTGATAAGAGGTAGGACACGACTGTATCTCCGTCCAATTGAGCAGTCCGACTGTGGAAGCATATTTTTTTAGAAAGTGAACTTCAGAGGCTCTTCCAATTTAAAAGATTCTATGATAACCTTCTAGATTTCTGAATTGTAAGAAGTAGGACACGACGGTATCTCCGTCCCAATTGAGCAGTGCGACTGGGCAAGTACCTTCACCCTACAGAATACCAAGGCCATAATAATCGCGTGTTGTGTAGCCAGAGCTCACTGGAGGGTTTTTGTGCTGTTAGTGTTAAGACCAAAAGCTTGTCCTGCTTTGTCTTTTACACTGACGGCACAGAAACTCTTTATGCTTGCAGGGTTGGTAGCGCGAGTGTCACTCTCTTGGTTTTGCACGCGTCCATAGGCCCCGGTGTGCCTGCTGTTTGGGTTTCTCTCTAGGTCATACGATGGACCAAGCACCCACGCGGTGAATAGCTAAAGATTTTGTCTCAACTGAAATCCACCAACACTTCACGTTATGACTGCGATTAAATCATTGTCAAGCGGAATAATGTATCAGCTGTTGTGGAAAGCAAACATTACAGCGTCTGCTCAAAGATCAATTAAAAGATTAATATTTTGTTATCAATACCTTATCTAGTGCTGTCCTCAAGATTACTTTATAATCATTGGCGTCGGAGGACAGAATATAATTAAGTGATCGATACGATTGATCAAGTCTTAATATTTAGAGTGTTTTAAACTGTTGATGCGCTATTCCTCTATTCTGTGCTTAACAACTACACGTGAAATCTGGGATGTGCGCTGTGCGCTCAGTTTGTGGTTGTAAGCAACAAAAATTTTTATAAACCTTCCCAGCCACCGTTAGGTTAAGGTTAATGAAAAAATATATATTTACGAACATTTTCAACTTGCCAGTATATTATAAACAATAAATTATTATTTTTCCTTCACACTTTAGCGTTCCACTGCAGCGACGAAATGAAAATTTTGAAAATTTTGCATTGTGATCCAAAAACAACACCAATTTTCCTAACTATACGAATTACTTGGTCTGATCATCAATTTTTAAGCTCCTGTACTAGGTACCTACTTAATAAAGTGGTAAAAATTTGCTTCCGTTCTTGTTGTGTCTTTATCACCCTACTTATCAATCAATCAATAATCCTATCGCAGTGCACTGCTAGACATAGGCCTCTGCCAATGTTAGGAGGCTGCAGCCTTTTTTTTAACGTGCAGATATCCACTCGGATATCCCCCGCCGAGGCCAGCGGGATGATTAAGTTGAGTTCGAAACTACTCAAACCGCACGGCCGTCTTGGGCCATCAATTGCCGAGGGAGGCTCTGGTATATCACTTGCGCACCCCAACTGGGCTATAGAAGGTCCCATCGGGTGTGGGACTACGACATCCCCAACTTTCACAAGAAAAAGACGGAGGGACACTTATCGCGCTGCCGTCTAGGCCTGCTTCTGCTAGAGTGACAGGCTTTGGCCTATTGTCTACACGCTGGCCAGATGGAAGTAAACTATTTGATAACTGCATCAATTTATTATAAAGGGCCCCGTTAACGATCAAATTTGTTTGACAAATTTGTTTGTCAAATTTTACGTTTTCATCAAACAATTGCTTAAACGATCAAACCACAGATCAAACAAATTTGTCGTACATTCAGCTGTCTTGTAACATAACGTTGTTCTTTTTCCGTGAGCATACTCCTCACTGTCATCATTGGCCGTGACGTCCTCCATGATGTCAATACAAAAACCACAGAACAAATGAAATTTTGTTTGACAAATACCGCCGTACACGTTCAAACTTGTTTGTCAAACGGGTATTCAATCAAAATTTTTGTCAAACACGTCAAACACGTAGATTGTTTGACAAATACTTCAAACATAGCTGCACACTATCAAATAATTTGACAAACACGTAAAATTTGTCAAACATTTTGATCGTTATCGGGGCGCTTAATAGGCAAGTCGTGACCATGGGAGCTGCAACGCATCCGAAACGTCCGCAAAAATTATTATTATTATTATTATTATTAAAAAAAAATACTAAGTTATAATAATACCAGAGCTCACTGGAGGATTTGTGCTGTCAGTGGGATGACTAAAGGTTTGTCCTGCTTTGTCCTACACTGACGGCACAGAGACTCTGTGCTTACAGGTTCTGCAGCGCGAGTGTGGCTTATCTGATGTTACACACGTCCATAGGCCACGGTAACCACTTTCCATCAGGTGGGCCGTGCGCTTGTCTGCCACCTAAGTGGTATAAAAAAAATGAAATAATCGCGAAACGTCTAGAACACTTAGGTATACATATGTATATTGATGAATTTATTAAAAGTATGACGTTATACTTTAATTTTTCTATACAAGTTTCCTTAAAGATCACACTATAATTGGCGATGAGTTGGTGACTCAGTCAAGTTCGTAATTATTACGTAGCAGATTACGACCCGCTGGGTGAGAAAAAATCCAATTGCGCTTTTTGCTAGTAGAATGCAAGAACTCATGCTAAATTATATTCTCTTTAAGGCGTTATTATACATATGAACATTTGTATCCTATTACAATACACGTGCCACATAATTGATTGTATCGGCACGTGTTTTAAGAAAACGTGTGTTTTACGTAAAATGTTTTGGTTCTTATCAAGTTAGCCGGACTGTTCTAACTACGAGCAACCAGACGGAAAGAGATAGCTGAGTAGTAGTAGCTGAAGTAGTAAGTTGCTTTTGAAATGTAGAAATTACGATAATTGTCTTATCGAGTTTATGCTAATTGTAATAAATTACAAAAAATAATTGTTGAGATTTGTCATTTAAAATGAAGTCTAATTGACGCTACCCGTGACCAGAAGGCTGGTTTATTCCTTGCGCAAAGGGTTGGTATTGCCATTTGGTTGCGCCGAAGTAGAAACTGTATTTTTGACACGGAAACACACTCCTTTTATACCCGTGTCCCCTTCCGCACTAACCATAGATGTGGCTTCCGTCCGCCATTTGTGAAATATAGACACTGAGTCTCGCTTTGAACTAGCCAGCGTAAAGACGGACGGACCGCGCTCGCGCCTCTCAGAAATGTATAATATTTGTTACATTTTTACCGCTTCATAGACCTTTACCGATCGGATTGTGCCTCTCGTGTGTTCCTCAAGCGATCTAGTGATGCTGACGGCAGCTCCTGAGCAAGGAAGAGAAGATCCGTGTACCGGCTGCGATGAAAACACGTGTGTCGTGAAGGTTAGTGCATCCTCTCCTAATTTCTCGGGCTGCATTCACTGCCTGGATCGAATCCGCGGCAGCCCGGCCACCTGTCTTGTTTTGTGTGTAAAGCGTCAATAGAACAGTTAGCTACTTCCCGCAATACAGTCCATTACCGCACGCTGCCAAGCGCCACCATTTTTGGTCCGGATCGAGCCGGATTCTTAGCCGTAGTTCGTATTTTGTTATTATTCTAATGGGAATGAGCGCACCGCACCTAAGTGCCTGGTTATTTTAGTAGAAAACCCCGCATCCAGACACTTAGGATTAGATTTGTTGTCCGTTCGCCGCTGGCTCGCATTGTACCTACCTAATACATAAATAGGTTAGGTATCATATCAACACTTAATCGTAGTTCGCAATTTTCGCATCGCACCTAAGTGCCTGGTTATTTTAGTAGAAAACCCCGCATCCAGACATTTAGGCTTAGATCTTAGGTATACTCAGACACCCTAGTGCATAGGCACAGTGTAATACCTAACGCATTTGGCTTTGTTTTGTTTTTTTCAATTACGTTGTTCTCGGCTCGCGTCGTATTTGCCTAGTACCTGCGTGGGTGGACACGTGGCTGTACCTACCTCGCTCGCATCTCATCCCAATTCATACGAAAGTATTTTAATTTGAATAGATATTACGCAATACTTAATCTCTGAAATAATAGTTGAACCTAGACAGCGACCATCGCGTAGGTACGACCTTGTTGCTATGCGCGTTAGTTCAAGCTTGCACTGGCAGTCATAAGTACCTACCTACCTACGGTTATCGCTCGCGCCGCCTCGCTGCTCTGTACCGCTAAGATTAAGTCATTTCATATTTGTTATTTACCGCACTTTAGTTTGAGATTTAATTGTAAACATGTCCCCAAAGGTTGATAAGACCGGTAAGGTTCAATTGAAACTTTTATACGCTAAAAAAGAAATGATTTACTCTCGCGTACAATCGATCTATGATAATGCACTTAAAACCTCTGATTTGGTCATCAGAGATTCGTTCTTGTGTTCTATAGAAAACTTAGATAGTCTACGCGCGGATTTCGAAACCTTAGTACATGACATCAATGTTTTAGAGTTGAATTTGGATCCCGATTACTCAGTGAGTTATCAAGCCTTGTCGTCGTTTGACGATTTGTATTGTCGTATCAAACGCGTCGCTAGGAGTTTGGAGAAACCGGCTGACCTACCCAACCCCACTCGCGACCGACCTAAGTTGCCACCAATTCAAATACCCGAATTTGATGGTAACATTCGCAATTGGTGTCTATTTATAGATAGTTTTGAGAATACGATAGATAAGAACGATTCGTTGACAGATCACGAAAAATTGCATTATCTCGTTGAAAAATTGACTGGTAAAGCTATAACCGTTTGCGCTGGAATTACGTTTAGTGCCGAGAATTATAATTTAATTTTAAATACTTTGAAAGCTAGGTATGAGGATAAAAGATCGGTAGCTAACGCCTATTTAGATCAGATGTTTGATTTGAAATCTATTGCGGCATGTAACGATCAAAACTTAGAGAAATTTCTAGATACTTTCGCGTCAGCTGTTCGCGCCGTAAAGAACCTAAAGATTGATGACCTCTGCGACTTCGTATTTTTGTATATGGGTTTAAGGAAATTAGATTCCGAAACCATTCGTTTGTTTGAGTCGGATCATCGCGGCTATAAAATTCCTAAGTTCGAAGACTTAGAAAGTTTTGTTCGCGAGCATATAAAAGTATTGCAGCGCTCTTCATCGAAACATGAAGGCGCGAAGATAGTTGTGGATTCTGCACGCAAAGTAGATGCGTCATCGAAGTCACTGAGGTCAACTCATACTTATGTTAGTACCGCACCAGCACGTGTACAGTCACCTGTTTGCTCTTTGTGTAGCACTCATCATTCGCAACTGTACAGGTGTCCTGGTTTTCTAAAATTGTCGCCTAGTGATCGTTATAAATTTGTTCGCGCTAATAATTTTTGTTTTAATTGTCTCGGTACTAAACACCGCGTTGTTTTATGTAATAGTAGAAATAGTTGTCGCAAATGTCAAGCGAGACACCACACTTTGCTTCATTTTGAGAATAGTAATGCCGCATCCAATGTGAGCACGGTTGGCTCGTCGAGCGGTGACACACGGCAGCCTGCGCCGCAGCCGCAGCCCGCGCTCGCGCGCGCTCCGGCCCGCCCGGTGACCGCCGCGGATGACGTCACCTTGTGTTCGTTCTCCGCTAGTGCTGCACTCACTACTGTGTGTCTTGCGACCGCTCGCGTTGTTATTGTTGATGCATTAGGTAAGCCGCGCATTGTTCGAGCGCTGTTAGATGGCGCTTCGCAAAGTAATTTTATTACTCAAGATTGTTGTCGGCGTCTTGGTTTCAATGTTGATAAGCGTTCAACCCGCTCAGTGGTGAAGGGTTTTGGAAGCTTACAGTCAGCTGTTCGTGGCACCGTTAAAACAAGGTTTAGATCTCGTTTTAATAATAATATTTGGTTTGACATGGATTCGCTCGTTATAGATAGAATAGCTGAACAGTTGCCTACCGTCCCGGTTGACACGTCTTTATTAACGAAATTTAAAGACTTGCCTTTAGCAGATGAGACTTACGCTGTTCCTGGAGTCGTCGATATATTGATCGGCGCTTCGATTCTCCCGCACCTCCAGTTATCACGTAAGGTTCAAGGGGGACCGACGTACCCCGCTCCGCACGCACTGGAAACAGTTCTTGGTTTTGTTATAATTGGTTCCGCACCCGCTTCTATGGATAGTTTTAGTCACTCGACTGCTTCGTTCTGTTGCACCGTCGAGCCGCCACTGGAGTCTACCATCCGCAAGTTTTCGCTCGGTGGCTCCCGTGTATCCGCTGAAAAACGCTTTCTTTGTTTGGAACGAAAGATGCAGGCGTCCCCAAAGTCGAAGCGGGCCTATGATGAGGTTGTTAACGAATATTTAGATAAAGGTTACATCTCACCTGCGCCTGCGGACACTGGCGGGACCCAGCCTTCGTACATTATCCCGCACCGCGGAGTTATTAGAGAAGATAAGCTTACTACTAAAACTCCGTGTAGTTTTGGATGGCAGTGCTAAGACTAGCACTTCCGTGTAGCTTAATGACATAATTGTAAATTTTCGCATTAATATTAGTAGAATTTTAGCTTTTAGGACTCAACAGTCGCTTTGTGTTGGGCCCACTCTTCGCCCCATCGTTGGGACACATTCGTCGCTAATAGAGTGGCAAAATTCAATCTGAATTGGCGCCACATAATCTCTTTCACGTTGCTGGCACCGACAACCCAGCCGATTGTCTCTCTCGTGGATTGCTTCCTTCGCAAATTTTGGATCACCCGTTGTGGTTTGGTGGACCGTCCTGGATTCATGCCGCGTTAGATGGGTGGCCAGTTAGTCAATTCAATCCCACTACGGTTTCCGAACCACCCGAGGAGAAGAAGCACTCGCTTGTTGTATCGGTCCCACGTGAAGAGACCCTTATTTTGTTGTTGGCTAATCGCGTCTCGTCTTGGTCGAGACTGTTGCGTTGTGTTGTTTGTTCGCCTCTGCCCGCTGCCTAGCCAGCAGTAGGCACGAGCTCCAATCTAGGTTTATATTTTAGTTGTTATTTCCCAAACCTAGATTTAGATTAGACTTTAGATTTGTTTCGCATTTGTCGTTTCGAAGGTAACCCTTCAAGCCGGGGGGAATGGTTGCGCCGAAGTAGAAACTGTATTTTTGACACGGAAACACACTCCTTTTATACCCGTGTCCCCTTCCGCACTAACCATAGATGTGGCTTCCGTCCGCCATTTGTGAAATATAGACACTGAGTCTCGCTTTGAACTAGCCAGCGTAAAGACGGACGGACCGCGCTCGCGCCTCTCAGAAATGTATAATATTTGTTACATTTTTACCGCTTCATAGACCTTTACCGATCGGATTGTGCCTCTCGTGTGTTCCTCAAGCGATCTAGTGATGCTGACGGCAGCTCCTGAGCAAGGAAGAGAAGATCCGTGTACCGGCTGCGATGAAAACACGTGTGTCGTGAAGGTTAGTGCATCCTCTCCTAATTTCTCGGGCTGCATTCACTGCCTGGATCGAATCCGCGGCAGCCCGGCCACCTGTCTTGTTTTGTGTGTAAAGCGTCAATAGAACAGTTAGCTACTTCCCGCAATACAGTCCATTACCGCACGCTGCCAAGCGCCACCACCATTCAACGTGGCAATGCCGCCAGTCTTCTGGCCACTCTCCCGGTTGACGTCGATGGGGAAGAATTCTTTGACGCCTGAACCTGCAGGATTGTTTAGGAATATTCAGTATTTCTTCTATTTTTAAAAAACTTTGATTTAGATAACTTCCGTGTACATTTCGTAAATATTAATATTGTTAAAATTAATAAAATTGTCTGGCCATAAATACTGTTTACTGTTTTCTTTTTTTTGTTTTACTTTTTAACTATTTTGAATTTGTAACACATATTATTACAAAAATTTCTTTCGATTTCGCGCCATTTTCACATTTTTTTTCGTGTTCATTAAAATATGGAATAGGGTGTTAAAGAAAATAGGATCGCAGTGATCGCCTTGCACAAGGTGGGTATGGACTGTATATGTATGTGTATATTCCAGACACTTCAAAAACTTGGATTCAGTCATACATTCGTATATCGTACTCTCAATAGATACAACAACACTTTCTTCTGTCGAAGACCAGAAAAGATCTACATACATATAATCACGCCTTTATCCCCGAAGGGTTAGGCAGAGGTGATTTAATACCCACATTTCACCAATCATTGAATTCGGTCCCACGTAATATGGGGTGAGCCTATTGCCGTATTCCGCGCACTATTCTTAACTCGAGCCACGCATCTGTGGCTGAGTCTGGGCGGTATATATCTGTCTGATGTTAAAACAGCCTTATCCCTGGAGATGGAGTGGTCCTAATTCTACTCTGCCGGGAACCACGATGCTTTTTATTTTATTATTATTTTTATATTAGAACTACAAAGCCAGTCAATTGAGCAAATTAAGCAGTCCGACTGGAGAAGTACCTCCGCCCTACAGAATACCGGCCATAATAACCTCGTGTTGTGTTCCCGGCGGTGTGTAGGGTAGTCAGAGCTCACTGATGAGATTTTGTACTGTCAGTGAGAAGACGAAAAGCTTGTCATGCTTTGTTTTTTCACTGACGGCACAGAAGTTCTTTATGCTTACAGGGTTGGCAGCGCGAGTGTGACTCTCTTGGTTTTGCACACGTCCATAGGCCACAGTAACCATTTTCTATCAGGTGGCCGTGTGCTTGTCTGACGCCTAAGTGGTATAATAAAAAACGTATATAAATAAAACATGAGTCTCCCACGAAGTAAGTTCTTCAATGAGTTTATTCTGAGAAAGTAGTTCAACGTCGCGTCGCTATTAAAAACAAAACGTCATTATGTCCGTGTATTATCCGCGGCCGTTTCTGGCCTGGCCAGAAATAGATAACTGACGTCATGTGTGGACAGAGTGGTCTCTCATATCCATGATTAGTACAGCCAACATAATAATAATCATCACTCTCCAGGAGATGCTTCATTGCCGAGGAAACGGCAACCCACGTAATACTGGAATGCGAGGCAGAATCCCCCAACGATCACAAATCTTCAACACAGTGAGGTCACTCCGCGAAATCAGGTAAATCCCCAGTAAGCTTCTATGTTTCTGGGCGGAGCAATGCTGGCTGCTCTAGCCAGTAACTGTGTACACACAATGGCCCAAGACGAAAGGCTAAGTGCGAACAAAGGAGTCCCAATCCAATGCAATCCAGCCTTACCCTTGTCAGCAAAAGTAAGCATCTCTTATCGCACCCCCCCCCCCCCCCCCTCCACCCTCTATGCTTACCATTTTTTTTCATGTTTATTTTCTAGGGTACCTAATGTATGAGTAATGCATGCTTTATTATGTGTGAAAAAGAAAATAGCTACTGCTTACGTTATCATAATCTAGACGCATCCCACCCTCCATGCTCTCCCCCCTTTAGTGTAATATTTGAACGGCCCCCTTGGAGCCCGATGACCACTTATAGTTATTTCGGACGGTATTTCAGCTTGTCAAACACTAATTGCATTAATTAGGTGAATTAGATTGATGCGTACAGAGGTCGCGTGGGTCAATAAATTTGTCCAATACAATTGCTTTACTACAATGTACATTTAAGTGATAGCTATTTATTTATCTATTTACACTTAATGTATTTTAAATCTATGCTAATATTTATATTAATAAAAAATTATAATTAAATAAAACAAAAGTTAAAATGCGTCGTGGAATTCCTCCGCATCGTATGCCTCTTGTGGCAGCGTTCCCAGAAGACTAGCAGCATTGCCACGTGGTATGGTTGTATGCAGATTGCTTTACTATCTACAAAACTATCAACATTAATACCAAGAGTTATTAAATTTTAGTACGAGTTATAAATAGGGGCGGATGGAATTTTTTTTTTTTGAAAAAGGACTTCATTGGCTCGTCCAATATAAAAGACTATGATAACTTTCTAGATTTCTGGATTGCAGGAGGTAGGACCGGAATGTATTGCCGTCTTAATTGAGCAGTCCAACTGGGGAAGTACCTCCGCCCTACAGAATACCACGGCTGTAATAACCTCGTGTGTTGTAGCTGTCAGTGGGAAGACCAATGTGTCCCAGTGGGTTCACCACTTCTATTATTACTAGCCTTAAAAAAGGATCTTAATTTCGTCAGAATCTCGTTTTATTTTTTCAAAATTATATTAATCATAATCAGCGCCAAATATGTCCATATCACATGCAACCGCACAGTCATGTGATGTTGTTTCTAGTTATATACTAAACTAGCTGACCCACCCCAGCTTCGCCCGGGGTATATTTTGAAGCTTCATATCCCTTTGAGCCCGTACATTTTAGTCTTCAAAATATGTATGAAAAATTGCCGAGTTTGTTAACATTTATTATCAATGCTCCGCTCCCTTAAGTAGTAGCGTGATGATATAGCCTAAAACCTTCCTCGATAAATGGACTACCCAACACTGAAAGAATCATTCAAATCGGACCAGTAGTTCCAGAGATTAGCGCGTTCAAACAAACAAACAAACAAACTCTGCAGCTTTATAATATTAGTATAGATAATCACGGCGCTGAATATCAACTCGTAACACTAACACATAACATAAACTCACGCCTATATCCCCGAAGCGGTAGCCAGAGTTGCTATCACCCACATTTCGCCAGTTTACGTTTAGGTTCCAATGTGGCGAGTCTATTGCCATTAGCCCTTATAAACCTGCGATAAATACACACATAACTTCGAAAAGCATCGAAAAGTCATTGGTGTGTGCCATGGTAAACCTGGGATCGAAACCGAGACCTCGTCTCAGCAGTCCATTACCCATACCACTAGGCTACCGCGGCTAACACAGTACTATTGACAAGGAATTCCCGCAGTAAACACCGTTTATTTATATAGCGATATCGTCATGTCAAACAAACAAACGTAAGAAACGCTAAGTGCATTACCGTGTTCATAAATATCTAGAATTGCATCACTCCCGGTCGCATCTGAGGATATCACCACGAAGTCCAGGGTCCGAACTAAAGACAAAAAGTTTTTCTACCAGGTAGGACACGACGGTATTTCAGTCCAATTGAGCAGTCCGACTGGGGAAGTATCTCCGCCCTACAGTTGCACTTCGTGTTGTGTTCCCGGCGCGGCGGTGAGTAGGGTAGCCAGAGCTCACTGGAGAGTTTTTGTGCTGTCAGTGGGAAGCTTGTCCTGCTTTGTGTTTTACACAGACGGCACAGAAACCCTCTGTGCTTACAGAATTAGCAATGCGAGTGTGATTCCCTTGGTTTTGCACACGTCCATAGGCATAGAGATGAGTAAAAATATTGTCTTCATAATCACAGAAAAAAAACTAGTTCATAATGAGAACAGCGGCTAAAAATATTTCCAGATTTGTTCCACTGAAAGAATGGCGTAATTTAAAAACGGAAACGGTAAATATATCAAAAATAGAATCTATTTCTAAATTCAGATATTATTACTAGAAGTATCATTTATAAATAACTTTATTTCAAAGTAGTTATGAAATTCTACTTAGAAATTCCAAATCTAAACTCAAGAGTTGGGGCGACCAAAATAGATGTTGTTCCTCTTAATTACAAAATTAACTGGACATTTCACAATATAAAAATGAAATCGTTTAAGATATCTGAACTAGAATAAGATTTCGTCAGCAAGAAACAATTTGATTGTTCAAGATATAAAATAAATGACTTTAATAAATCAAAAGGAGATGGATTCGCTTTCATACATTTTTGGGCCTAAATGTAAAAAGTTGAGAGTGCCCTCAATCATCAAATGAGAGCTTATATAAACTATCCCTGAAAAATCTGCAGATTTTGAACATCAGAGAGCAGAGTTATAAGAGATTTAGTAAGTGAGGTTATGCAAGAAATTAACATTTTGATCTGCCATTTCTGTTTTTTAATAGAAAGTATTTATTTTTATTGTACCATATAATTGACATTATGTGTGCGCAGCAGCCTACAGTAATGTTATTCGTTTACCTACAATACAGTTTCAAAGTTGTTACGATGTTTTTAATAACTTTAAAAAAAAGTATAGAATTCAAAAATAGAATAAATATGGAGTTATGGCGCCAACACGAAGAAGGGCGCATTGCGGAATTATTTTATTTTCCGAAATAGTTCTTATGTATAAAAATGGTGGAGTTTTAGACATAACGTCTTTGACAACGCACACAAGTGTAGGAAAGCATATTACAGAGAATTGTGACTTGTGTTGGTTCCAAATCTTCCTAGGGAGCTTCTAGTAAATTCCCCACAACTTTACTGAGCAATCATCTCATTAATCGTCATCATCATCATCATCATCATCAACAATCATCCAAAAGGAACGCAAACCTGCAAAACTTGCATCTCGCCATTAATAATAAAGACATTTACTTTACATTGGCGAAATGGCGGCGATTCGTTGCAGAAACCATCACTAAATAAAAGAATAACAATAAATATCTATCTAAAATGAGAGATTTTTACTGGTGATTTCTTTTTAAAAATAACTTTATTTCAAATTATAAAAAAATATACGTCATTGGAAAACCAACTCACTGATTCTCATTGCTTCGAATGATCACTTTTCGGGGAACATAATATATTAATGGCAAGGTTTTACCACTGACAATCGTTAATGTCGTCTGAATTAAGTTTTTTCTCAATGATGAAGACGAGAAAATGTAGGTAAAATTATTATTTTTTATGTTTAGCATTTTAGTTTTATTTACTTGGCCACTGTAATTTATATTATTGACATGAAATCGACATGAGTAATTTAAAATTAGACATGAATCGAAATTGACATATAAATCTGACTTTGTGTATTGATTTATAAGTTCATAGATTTCAATTTTGACATTTTTATTGTTCCTTATTGTTTAATTATTATTAATTTTTGATAGATGTGAAATGATTTATTGTAAAAATATTATGTGTTTTCAAACACAGTGTGAATTGTTAATGTATCAATAAATAAGAATAAGAAGTCATTTCGTTTGCTGTTGATATGCCGACAACACAAAGATCCTCCTTGATGATCAACAATTGGCATACAAACGATCTTGACCTTAACACATTACTGGATCTTTCTTGAACTCTGTAGGAAATACTCTATCATATTGTATTATGTTTCGATTATACAGTTAGCTATTATTGAGTCTACGAGATCGAGAAGCGGGTTTGTTAGTTAATGCCAACCAATACAAGGTGAATCGCAAAGGTCACGGGATAATTTAAGAAGGTGGTTGTTTTAGTTTGAACCGTACTTCCTGTTGCCAAGCTGTTGCTAAGCAACCTAACAGAGGGATGGAGATATATTAGGATTTATATATCTATCCCTCTGGTTCAGATGCGCGTCTTGGTAGACTCGCAGTATAATCATCAAAACCTTCTTCTTCTTTTTTTTTACACAAATTTGAAGGCAGACAAGCACCCGGCCCACATGATGGAAAGTGGTTACCGTGACCTATGAACATGTGTTATACCAGTGGAGTCACATCCGTGCTGCCGACCCTGTAAGAACAGAGATTTTATGTGCCTTCAGTGCAAAATACAAAATCAGGACAAGCCTTTGGTCTTCCCACTGACAGCACAAAATTCTCCAGTGAGTTCTAGCTACCCTACTCACCGCCGAGAACACAACACGAGGTTATTATAGCCGTGGTATTCTGTAGGGTCGGAGGTACTTCCCCAGTCAGACTGCTCAATTCGGACGGGAATACCGTCGTGTCCTACCTCCTATGAAAAAGGCATGTCAGACTCGAACCGACGAAAACGCACGACGCCTGTGCGTCGTTTTTGGTTGCCGACGGTGAGGTTAACAGGCATATCCCTCGCACCCCGGCCGACCCAGGGTCAATTCTCTCGACATCTGGCCCTCTCTTCTCGGGTGACCGAATTTAATGATTGGTGAAATGTTGGTGTTAATTCACCTCTGCCTTACTTATTATATGTATAGATTATATATATGGAAAATTAGCGTGGTAATGCCGCCAGCCTCTTGGGCACGGTACCAGTAGAGATCGATGGGGAGGAATTTTTCGATGCCTAAAATTACAGTCTCCCTCTTTTTCTCTATCCCATTTTTGTATGTATTGTATAGTTAGCATAGTTTTATATAAATTTGTAAGTAATTGTATATTATAATAGCATATTTTATTTAATGTAATCATATTATGTATCTTATAAATACAAAAAAAATCACTTATTATATTAAATTTAAATTACAGTAGTTTATGGAAAATGCATGTTATTATTCAAAATCTAAATTGTCTTCTTCGAATCTTCTGAAACAGCTAAGATGAAATTACACTATATCGATCACTGAACATTGTACCGCATGTGTTTATCGTTTAAAATGTTAATCCACTATTATTTAGATTCAAACATTAAACAGGAATTTACACTATTCACGAATGGATTGCCGTCGCCTCGATAACTGAACACGACCTATCGTTCTGTTGAATAAATTGTATATCATTAAGTCGAGTAAAGGTTCATGAACCTGACGGGTTCAATGATGTAGAATGGTTGCGTTATTCCACTTGACCATCGAGTTTGAAACGCAGTCTTAACAGTGTGTTACTAGACCAGTGATTTTCAAACTGTGGGACGCGCCCCCTAAGAGAGCCCCAGAGACATGCGAAAGGAGCCGTGGGACACCAGTATAATTAAGGATCTGGTTCATGAACCCGACGGGTTGAATGATGTAGAATGGCCGCGTTAAAATTAAAAGTTAAAATTTAAAAAAAAAGTTATTTCACTCGACAATTGAGCTTCAAACGCAGTCGTAACCGTGACTACCTAGACCAGTGATTTTCAAACTGTGGGGCGCGCCCCCTAAGAGAGGCCCAGAGACATGCGAAAGGGAGGGGGAGCGAATAAATTGTCTTCATGGAAAGGGTTCAAAGATGTAGAATGACCGCGTTATTCCACTTGACAATCGTGTTTCAAACGCAGTCGTTACCGTGACTACCAAGACCAGTGATTTTCAAACTGTGCGGCGTACCCCCTTAGAGGGGCCCAGACACATGTGAAGGGAGGCGAGGGCCACCAGTATAATTAAGGATCTTATACGTTGTGACTTGTGACAGTAAAATATAGCACTGGTTCTTTTGTCGAATCCAACCAAGTGCTTGAAACATCACTCGGGATTACCACCCCGTATGTATTTATCGCAGTTTTATAAGTGCCCGGTTAATGGCAATAGGCTCGCCACCTATTACATTGGGACCTAAACATATACTGGCGAAATGTGGGTGCTAGCACCTCTGCCTACTCCTTCGGGGATATAGGCGTGAGTTTATGAGTTCACACTGCGATAGTTTAAAAAAACATTGATTATGGATGATTCAAAGCGACAGCGATACGATATATCCTGACCCTAATAAATAAACGAGTGTTTCATTACGGTTGGTCAAGCCCAATAGGGGCGCTGAGTGTTCATGTCACGTTGAGAGTGCGACGAGGCGGCACACGCGACGGGAACCGTCACATTCAATCATTAGGAGATAATACGCTTTCGTAATTGCGAATGACGCACTAAGAAGAAAATATGGCATCTTCGAGGTCAAAGCTATCTCACCTACCAGAATACACACTTGCAGATTAATGATAAAAACCAAAAGAAGCTTCCTTTAAGGGATGGGGAGTTAGTCGGCAGTCGCTCTCATGAAATTCAAAGTAAATTAAATCAGTGATGGCTGGAGGTGCACGACCTTGCCAACATATTTGATACCCAAATCAACGTCTTTTGCAAACAATGGATTTTTTTATACCACTTGGTTGGCATACAAGCACACGGTCCACCTGATAGAAAGTGGTTACCGTGGCCTATGGACATGTGCTACACCAAGGGAGTCACACTTGCGTTGCCAACCCTGTAAACACAAGAGTTTCTGTGCCGTCAGTGTAAAAGATATAGCAGGACAAGCTTTAGGTCTTCCCACTGACAGTACAAAAACTCTCCAGAGTGCTCTGGCTACCCTACTCACCGCCGGGAACACAACACAAGGTTATTATGGCAACGGTATTCTGTAGGGCGGAGGTACTTCCCCAGTCGGACTGCTCAATTGGACGGAAATGTACTACCTCCTCGAAAAATATATATAAAATAAATAAATACCTTCTCGTGACCAGAAGGCTGGCCTCCTTTTAGGTCAGAGAATAAGCATTGCAATACAACGTGGCAATGCTGCCAGTCTTCTGGGTACGCTACCACAAGAGGCATGCGATGCGAAGGAATTTCACGACGCATTTTAATAATTTTTAGATATAAATTGTAAAATAGTTCTTTTAGATAAATAAATGTACACAAACGAACGTCTGAATAGTTCATTTTAGTAGTTCATTATAGTTCATTCATTCTTATGTCATTGGATAAGGTACTTTACATAATTTCTTTATCTCTCGAAATTCTTATCGTTCTGACATAAACGGCAACATACAACTAATAAATTTGTTTTTATTGTAGAGATTTGATAACGTAAAAGATTCGTCAAGATGAGGGCATTGGAATGTTTCTTCTGAGTCGTCAGCGCGAGTGTAACACCTCTGGTGTTGCACACGTCTATAATAGCCCACGGTAATCACTTTCCATCAAACAAATATGTTTTATTTATAACACAGCTTGCTAGTGTAAATAGCCACTAGAGTATTTCAATCAAGTAATGCCCCTCCATGTGCTGGGCTGTCACCAATACTATCACAATATAATGCGTTTTATTGATTCTTTGTGTTTGCATTTTTATGACGTCATTGAAGTAGAAAATCTTACACATTTCCTTTATTATATAAAAATAGCTGCGACAATTTTTTTTGTTTTTTTATATAGGACACGTCAATTGGTCTTCGCCTTGCCTGATGGTAAGCTGAAGGCAAAGTCCCAGAAAAGAGGGTCACCATTACTTACACATACCGTGTGACAATGGTCAATTATTCTACTTAGAATAACCACGTGAGATTTAATAGTGAATGTCTCATTGAAGTCTCGAGTGTGTATACGTGGTCTTAAAAGAAAAGATTTTCCAGAAGAAAAGATCCAGGACATATTTCAAGCTGGCAATCTTCGAGTGTGGGGATTTCTATTCTAAGGTCCTGAGGCAATTTTTTATTTAACTTGCGAATCGATAAAATGAATGCAAAGTGGACAGGTCAATCTTTGTCCCTCTACACTACTTGCGCCCTGCGTCCCGCATATATATATATATATATATATATATATATATATATATATATATATATATATATCCTGACCGAGTTCGGCCACAGCGACTGGCTTCTGACTAATGAGAGCTTCGTTGGTGTGCTCTCAGGTGACTGAAATATCCTATCTTTGATTCGCATGTACGGCCACATACGCCACATGCCAGCACCCTTCCGACGTAATTGTACTGTATGGACGCAGGTGGAGCGGCCTTGAGCTCGTCTAGTTTTGCATCGAGCTTCTTTCTCCGCCTCCTCTGAAACTCAGACACTTTGGTGTGCACGGTGATCCTCCACCATGATCATCGACCACCATGAGACGGATTGAGCTCACATCGTTTCACAATCAACATCGCAAAACAATCGTGAACTACGCACTAGTAGCCGGCTCCTTATCCCCTACTAGCTGACCCACCCCAGCTTCGCCCGGGGTATATTTTGAAGCTTCATATCCCTTTGAGCCCGTATGTTTTAGTCTTCAAAATATGTATGAAAAATTACCGGATTTGTCAACATTTATTATCAATGCTCCGCTCCCTTAAGTAGTAGCGTGATGATATATCGCCTAAAACCTTCCTCGATAAATGGACTACCCAACACTGAAAGAATCATTCAAATCGAACCAGTAGTTCCAGAGATTAGCGCGTTCAAACAAACAAACAAACAAACTCTGCAGCTTTATAATATTAGTATAGATGCGTCTATTATTTAAGAATATAGAATTTACTATAGGACAGCAGAAGTAGGTATACTTCTGAACCGCCAAAATATAATTATCGCGGGCTATATATTATTCCTGTCAAAGGAAGGTCGTTTGGCCGGATTAAATGCTTTCGGGTTTTCATTGGTTAAGAGGGATCAAAATTATACCTCGCAAAATAACATTATAAAATCATTATAAAAAAATGTAGTTATTAGCATAGATTATATGCGGAAACATTAATTGTGAATTTATAAATAAATTACCAATTTTTCCTCCTAGCAACAAAATATTTGCGGCAGATAGTAACACTAATCGATATATACGATTAGCAGGGTATATTAAATGTCAATATCAAAAGTCAAGGTCAATTATTTTGTCTGTAGGTCGAATCTGGTACACCACGCACCATTTATCAGACTAGTATTGCACGGATGCGTGGGCGGCTGGCGCCTCATTCTGCGAGCAAGTAATGCTCGTGTAGTCTCCTACGGCGGAACGGGAGCGAAGGAGACTCGCAAAATGACCTCCATCTACCATGAGCGCGGGCATGGTGACGGGTGGAGCCGCCTGTAACACTAGCAGAAGCAACCGCAGTGGCGGTGTGCGATGCGCGTCTCCCCATACTCGGAGATGAGATGGGGATTCCTTGGTCCCTACACCCGAAGAGGACCGTCTCGTCATAAGAGACGGTTCTGGGCCGACTGGGGTCCGAGGTGTCGTACATAATTTCACCTCCGGCAACCTGCGTCCCTCACAGTCGGTGTGCGTTTTAGTCGTCAAGTCCGACATAACCTCCCGGTGTGGGTATAGCGACAGAGGGTCTTGCGCTCAAAGCGCAAAAAGACTATAGTATTACAATTATTTTTTTTGTACAACGTAGGTGGCAGTCAAGCACACGGCCCACCTGATGGAAAGTGGTTACCATGACCTATGAACGTGTGTAACACCAGTGGAGGCACATCTATGCTGCCGACCCTGTAAGAACAGAGATTTTGTGCCGTCAGTGTAGAGGACAAAGCAGGACAAGCCTTTGGTCATCCCACTGACACCACAAAAACTCTCCTGTGAGCTCTGGCTACCCTACTCACCACCGGGAACACAATACGAAGTTATTATAACCGCGGTATTCTGTAGGGCGGAGGTACTTCCCCAGTCGGGCTGCTCAATTGCGCGGAAATACCTCCTCAAAAATACTGTAAGTATTTGCACTCGTTGAATCAAACAATAAAAGGGATCAATTCCTTCCCAGAATGTGTTTAATCCATTAGTGTTGGAGTGACGTGTGTTGTTATGGCCGTGGGTCTCGTGGTCCATCGCCTCCACCGGCAGACCGGCACTCGTCAGCCACACCTACCAATTTATTGGTAGTGCTATTACTCAGTTACCGACGTGCGACGCACGTTGTCTGGATCTCTAGGGCTGTGTCAAATTCGAAAACTATTGCAGATATTAATATTGTATAATTTTGTTATATTAACGATATTAAACGCACTTTTTTAGGACTTCTTATTAGAACTGGACAAATGAGGTTTCGTAAGAAACGTCTTAGTCGCACGCTGGTTATAGGCAATATAATGTGTTACTGAATCTATTGTGGCGCCCTCTAGCTGTCACAAAGTACAATTTAAAAATAAATTTAAGATACATATGTCATGTTTAGTATCAACTGAAAGGGCTTAAAAGTAAATATTTAAAAGATAATTTCAAAATTAAAACCTGATAATACCTGAAAAATCACTCTCTAAAAAGTATAAAACAAGAAAATATCAAGGATAGCCGTGGTCGTATGCCATTTTTCCGTACAATAGATGTTTTGTTAGACTAAGTGGCATACGACTACGCCTACCCTTGATATTTTCTTGTTTTATACTTTTTAGAGCGTGATTTTTTAGTAGTCGGGTATTAGTTTTTTGTGAGGTAAGTAAGCTATGACATACAATACACCGACGTATTGTAAACGGACCATAGTAGGCCATGACTTGCCGCGCGCCTCTTCATTTACGGGGGACAAGTTGGTGACTCTGTGGTCCCCACACCCGAGGAGAGGGCTAGATCAAGAAATGGTCCTGGGTTGGCCGGGGTGCGAGGGATATGCCTGTTTACCTTACGAGAATTAATGAAGTCACAAGCTGAAAGTCGCGATAGAGTACGCGCCACAAAATAAGTTCCTTGAAGTGGGAGTCGCAACATGTTATGTTGCCAGAATCGTCTATTTGTTTTACTTCGATCTTTCATTGTTCAGATACGAATGTAATAGTTCTTGGTTAAACTACTGAACTTAAGAAGATAAAGTAGTGAAACACTTTAACCAAAGTGCATCAAGAAATAGTCTTCAAGCGTGTTGTGAAACTTCCCAGCAATACCATTTTTAATGAGATCATTTGACTTTTGCTTATTGTATTTAATTTGTAAACATAATTGAAAATATGCAGCTTTGGCAGACTTGGCAGTGTCGTCACATTAATTTTTAATTTAATGATTTTGACGTTATTTATATAATTTTGACATGAGTAAATAATTTAATTGTAGTATTGCTAATTAAGTTAAGCCACTTTATTGACTCTTATTGTATGTTAGTACAAAGTTAATTGAAAATTTGCATGCCCATTGGGTGAAATATGGAATGATCACATGCAATTCAAATCTGTAAAACTTACTGTACCTGTATTCACAAATAAAAAGATTATGATTACTCTCAGAGCCTGAAGCAACCAACATACAGTGTTGACTGAGTATAACGGTGATGTAATTTTTAGTTCAGAGTTTGACCGCGGGACTTATTTTCTAGCGTCGATTCTACGATCAATCTGACAGTGAAAAACCTGACCTTGCTAATAAAAAGTTACATTTCACGCAAGAGTCGCTGCAGCCCTATCGTGGCGTAAATACGTCGTCACAAGCAATTTGTAACGTATACGCTAGGGCCACGCCTCCAGCGTGCGCTGGACTCGGTTCAACGAAGGTCACGTCTAATACCAGGATTAAAAAGTCACGTTCTGTTCAATGTCATGGCATTCAACGAGCATGGAACGTGATAGCGCTATAATTAGCTTGAATGAGGAGACATACTATTTATTTATACCGATCGGTGGCGCATTATCGCTCGTGTTTTATCGCTGTCAAATTTCATACTAGTTGTTAGTAAATAAAGTCTTCTGTGGAATAAACAATGACGATTAAAAAGAAAAGTCTTCATCGTTTACCTACTGATAAGAGATGTATGCTGTAGATTATAACCCTGCACATCAAAAACTGAATACCAAATTCATCTGCTAGAATAATAATATATTTAATGATATAAATATTCTACAACATTCTACACAGCGCTATCTAGACCCAAGGTAAGCATAGTTTAACTAGCTTGTGTTATGGAATCTAGAATACGGATAAACATACTTACTTATTTTTTGTAAATACATACATATATACATAGACACACCCAGACCAATGCAAATAACTATATGTGGGCAACATTTCAAACTTGTTGATTTTTTTTTGTAGGGAAGCATTTCTCTTCTTAATCTCTTCTTTTAAATTCGCCACTGTCATGCAGGAGCACATTTTTATTGATAAATTCACAAACAAAATTATACATTTTCAATGCAAATGTCAACGTCAAGATTAAAAAGCACAACTCAAATAAGAAAGATAGGATTATAAACTCTAAGACAAGCACCAGCGGAGGTGACGCCATCTGAGATTAGTTTTAGGAGGTAGGACACGACGGTATTCCCGTCCGAATTGAGCAGTCCCACTGGGGAAGTACCTCCACCCTACAGAATACCACGGCTATAATAACCTCGTGTTGTGTTCCCGGTGGTGAGTAGGGTAGCCAGAGCTCACTGCAGAGATTTTATGCTGTCAGTGGGAATACCAACGGCTTGTCCTGATTTTGTGTTCTGCACTGAGAGCACATAAAATCTTGGTTCTTACAGAGTCGGCAGCACGGATGTGACTCCTCTGGTGTTACACACGTTCATAGGTCACGGTAACCACTTTCCATCAGGTAGGCCGTGTGCTTGTCTGCCACCTAAGTTGTATAAAAAAAAAATATTAAAAAAAATCGTTTTGCCTGTACCTCATTGATCGCAACCATTACTGAATACGTTCCCAGTGTGGAGGAAAATTACGAATTTCTTGAAGATATTTGCCCTGATATTCTGAAACTCTAATCTTTGGATATATATTATTATTTATTTATTTTCCATTAATTTTTATTATATATAATTATTATTTGTGTACCAAACGTAGTGAACTATCACCACAACACTTCGTGCACCTACCTTTGATATAAATATCTCTGCATCACCCTAAGGTTGACTGGTAGAAAATGCCTGTGGCATTAAGTCCGCCTTTGTACAATACTTGTCTGTTTTGTGCAAAAAGTTCAAATAAATAAATAAATAAATAAATACCACGGTCCGCTTCCCTACAATAATTTGGATAGTTTGATCCCCAAATGACAGCATGTGACAAAGCCTTATCTGTCAGTAAGTAGGTGTACAGGCTTGCAAGTTGACTTCTACCAACAATCTTGTTGGTGACCTCTAAACACAACAAGCTATGCTTAGTCTGGGTCTAAACAGCGTTGAGTGATTTTAGAAGAGTCATCGTTCTCTGAAACATTACCCAACTCAGGTCGTCCTTTCTAAGATGCGGCTGAACTTCCAATATTTTCGGTGAAAAGCCTGACATTAGACCTCGAACCAATAGGTGATATTAAAGTTCTGTAGTTAGATAAGTGAGACTTTTGAGGGCTCTAACTACCTAAAACTACCGTTAACAAAGGCTTATGTGACCTCAATATTGCAATGCCTGGAAAAGGAGCTAAGTTTTTAAGTACTGAAATATTAATTGTAAGACCAGCGAGAGAATCATTTTCAATTGGTTTATTTTTATATTATTTCTTGACATAATTGTAAAAATTTTACCTTCATATGTGCTCTTTGTGTGCCTAAACTGAATAAATGAAATTGATTCTTTGATTATGTACACTTGGTCAGCAATAAATGATTTCATTTGATTTTCAGGATAATATTATGAAAAAAAATGTATACAGTCCGTCCCTGTAGTTGTAACAAACAGATTCATCTCACCGATGTACTTGTCCGACCCGCTTCCGTGGGGTGATCGCTGCATAAATCGCATATTGAACTATTTTATTATTGTAGTGCGCACTGCGCAGATTGCAGCAGATTAGCGCATTATACGCCCGCTGTTGTGATGCCAATCTAACATATCCGTGGAGTAGATAAACATCTTGTTTGTCAGCAGTACAATGACTGACTCAGGATATTAATATTTACGAGATCTCACGCATTTCATCTGAGGCTGGTTGAAATATAGAATGCCTGGTTCGTTCCAACCTATAAAAGTTTATTGACATAACATTAGATGGGAGAGATTTTATGGGACTCACTGGTCGTCCATAATTGTGTAACTAGGAAGGTATAGCAGGTAAATATGAAGTATCCAGCGTATGCAACTACTTTGGAGACAGAACGCTTGACAAACGAGTACCGTACCTACTTACAGTTTGTCCGCAAATATTAGAAATTTAACTAGATAAGGCAAATTTGCCAAATTGCTTAGAGACCATCTAATAATAAACCAATTGTAATTATAGAATAGAATATATCTGTTTGTAAAACATAGGTATACAAAGATTTTACATATTACAGATAGTAGGTTCACTATGTTTTGCCACTTGGGCATACAAATTGATTTAAAAGCTACTTAGCCACAATGTCATAATACAATCACAGTCACAATGTCATAGTTTAGAATTAAAATGTCACATTATATTGAAGTATCGTTTAAGAAGTCGTCAAGCGTATAATAACATTTGTCAATTAACAAGGATTGTACGTATTTTTTAATTTAGATACAGGCATAGATTTCATATCCCTTGGAAGTTTATTAAATATTTTTGGTGCTGTACCAAATATACTTTTTCCCATAAGGGCTGTTTTACAGTTTACATTACAGAGCTTTTCAACATATTTTTGGCGTATTGGACCTTTCCTAACATCTGATACTTGTTGAAAATATTTAGTATTGGTTTTTACAAACATAGCTGTTTCCATTATATACAATCCTGTTAAAGTAAGTAATTTATACTCTTTGAAGTAAGGCACACAACTATCAGTCATTCTCAAACCCCACATGGACCTGATACATCTTTTTTGCATCTTAAAGACAGTTTCCCGGTCGCTTGATTGTCCCCAAAATATGATGCATCATATCTTATGATGGATGCCATTAACCCATGTTATGCACTGTAATAAATGTTTTTAAATATGATTTTGAATATGAGGAGGTAGGACACGGCGGTATTTCCGCCCAATTGAGCAGTCCGACTGGGGAAGTACCTCCGCCCTACAGAATACCGTGGTTATAATAACTTCGTGTTGTGTTCCCAGCGGTGAGTAGGGTAGCCAGAGCTCACTGGAGAATTTGTGCTGTCAGTGGGATGACTAAAGGCTTGTCCTGATTTGTCCTCTAAACTGACGGCACAGAAACTCTGTGCCTACAGGATCGGCAGCGCAGGAATCATTGACACCAGAAGAAGAAATTAAAACGGTTTTGTGGGCCTTGTTTATATGTAAGTTTTATGTAATTATCCGTTAATGGTAATTTTCATGAATGCGACACTAGCTGGTTATTTTTTTCTAAAGTGTAGTTAAGATTAACGCGTTTGAGAGTTTATACATAGACCTTTTGATGTTATTTTACAAAACATCATCATTTAAATTCTAAACTTTCATTTTCATCATTAACATCATTATGTAATCACGCCTTTATCCCCGGAGGGTTAGGCAGAGGTGAATTAACACCCACATTTCACCAATAATTGTATTCGGTCCCAAGTAATAGGGGGTGAGCCTATTGGCGTATTACGGGCACTATTGTGTATAGTACTATAGTGGGCATATCGAGGCATGCATCTGAGGCTGAGTCTGGGCTGTGTATATCTATAGTCTGTCTGATATTAAACAGCACTATCCCTTAGTCGCCTCGTACGACACCGCATCCAAATTCTACTCTGCCGGGAACGGCGCAGCGGTTTCGTCGGATTACAAATCTCAGAGTAATCTGTGCACGTACATACACCGATCGAATTGAGAACCTCATCCTTTTTGGATGTCGGTTAAAAATCAGATGAAACTAGTGACGATGTTTTATAGACTACGATTTGATCGTGAGATTTGTTATACAATAATTGGAATAAATTTAATTACTTCTTCATTAATTAGCAATTCGAGAACAGTGAGACGCTCTTAGCAGTACACAAGCACAATTATTAATACTAGCTGTGGCTATCTTATATAGCATCCTCTGCGGTTTCAACCACAAAACTCCTGATCCCATTGGAATTTCGGCGTAAAAAAGTAGCCAATGTTATTTCTAAACAAAATAGATATCTAACGGTGAAATAATTATTAAAATCGGTTTATTCGTTTCAGATTATCGATAACCAACATATAAATCTTAGCATAATACATTATTTCATTTTTCGTAAACACCTAAAATTTCATGCGCATACGTTACACTAAACGCAAAAGAATTATAGGGCAACACTAATACTTTGTTCCGCTACCAAAAATGCCAGTGTCAAACTGAGGACGTTGACGAGACAGTCGAAAAATGCTATATGTAGTGCTCGCGAATCGTTTCAAGTAGGTACTAACTACTTTATACTAATTAACTTATAAACATTCAAGTGAAGTGTTGGTGACCGCTGTACAGAAGTCTCAGGGTAGTTTCCGCAACGCAAAACTGCAACAGTCTGCATCATCCACGAGATACGTAGTAGCCCCTCCCGTACAATGACGCATACGCAGAAGCATATTTACATGCAACCAAAGACTTACTTGGGCGGGGCACTAACAACTTGTAAACCTGCACAGGCATTGCTTCGGATGGCTGCGAAACTTCGCATCATGAAACCTTTTTATATCGAAAACAGCACGCGACTCTTCGTTCAGCCAACAGCCAACCGAAAGAAATCTTTAGTAACCCCACAAATGGTACGTAATTTCTACGCTTTTTAATAGTCTTTTATGTGGAGCTGAGGTTTCAGTTGTCAATCTCGTTGTAGCCCAAAATATAGTCAAGTTAAAAAGAGTTGTTCGCCTGCAAGTTGTGTACCTGCTAACGGACGAAAGTCTGGTGCAGGTTATCCTTTCAGGGTTTTGAGGTCAGTTTCAATCGCTCCCATAAAAATTATAGCCGAATCAAAAGGAAGACAATGAGTAACGAGACCCCGGGATCCGATGTGAAAGTTTTTAATGCAATCGGGAACAAAGCTAAGATAATAATATACGTTTATAAACTCATTCATTATGTTTGTTAAGTTTCGTAAAGTTTAATATTAAAATAATTATATAACAGGAAAACCAATGACAGGAAAACCTACTTAATCAAAAATATGGTTTCCTTGTGGAAATTCCTCGGTATTTTGCGGCCAATGCCTCGTTGAGGACGCGATGAGTTCGCGTCAGTCGAAATAATTACACAGGAAACAATGCTTTCGACGATATTTTTGTTTACTAATTTTGTTGCTATTTTACCTCTAAGCATAGAGACAAAAGCCTGCACTAGAACTTCTTCTATTAAACAATTACAGATTTACAGGTTAACTGATAAGGTTACCTTGGGCCCCCAAAATAATAACCGTAGTAATATAACTCGTTATTTCGCCGTAATGAAGCAGTTTAACCGCGTGGTTCCCGGAAGAGTAGAATTTGGATCACCCCATCTCTTCCCATGCGGTGTCGTACAGGGCACGACAGACAGATACAGCCCACACTCAGCCTCAGAAACATGGTTTGAGTCAACAATCGTGCCCGGAAAACGGCAATAGGCTCACCCCTTATTATGTGGGATTAAAATCTATGTGTGAAATGTGGGTGTTAATTCACCTCTGCCTCCTAGGATGAAGGCGTAATTATATGTATGTACACGTATGTTATTTTTGTAGAAGTAAACAACATAGTTAAGTTTTTTTCTTCTTTTTTCGAATGTTTATTTCCTAGAGAACTCGGCCTATTTAATCCTGTTTATAATTCACGATCCATATGTAACAGATGTGGTGGGTAGCTCGTAAACAGTACGAGTGACCTATGCCCCGCGCATCTTGCGTAGAACGAGGTATGACGTCAAAAACTAGTCAATATTCTCAACGTTGACGGAAGCAGTTGATAACGATCAAACTGTTTTGTTCCATAAATACCTATGTTAAGTAATCTATAATTATATGTACGAATATTTATATTTAAAACAGCGAAATACCAAACACTGATCTGTACTTAATGTTGTATGGGAATGTACAATAAATCGTTTTTCTTTCTCTCTTTACTATCTTTTCTTTCTTTCCTTTCTTTTCTTTTTTTCTTTCTCTTCTTCCTTTTCTTTCTTTTCTTCCTTTTCGTTCTTTCTTTTATTTCTTTCCTTTCCTTTCTTTCTTTCTTGATTAATCACGAAATCTCAGAAACCACAAACTTGAAATTTGGCAGGTAGGTTCTTTATAGGGTGTAGATATCTTTTTATATATTCATGTCGCATGTCCTACACATAGGAGCCAGTTGAAAACCATCGTCAGGTACTTGTGTCTGGCACCATGCTGAACTGGCTCCTTTTTTGCTACAACGCGAAGAACATCCAGATGTGTCTGTAATTAACTTGTGTGTGTGTGCGTGTTTGTTGGTATGTAATTATTTGTGTAATGTGTGGTGTTAAAGAACACGTCAATTAGACTTCGCCTTGCCTGATGGTAAGATGAAGGCAAAGTCCCAGAAAAGAGGGTCACCATTACTTACACATACCGTGTGACAATGGTGACACTCAGCTTGACGGCCTCATCATATGCTTTTTCACGCCCCGCTTAAAGGACCCGGGACTGTGGGAAGAATGAAACACGTGAGCTGGCAATGAATTCCAGGCCTTAATGGTGCGACAGAGGAAAGAGTCTCCGAATCGCTTGGTTCTTGATCGGATGTTCTGCACCGTGTGCGGATGACATCTAAGACCTGCACGTTTGCTGAACCATCCCAGAGATGCGCGCAGTACTCCACACAGGAGCGAATTTGTGTCTTGTATAGAAGACACCGCTGCTCCGGCGTGAAAAATCGTCTCACTCTGTTCAGGACTCCGAGTTTTCGTGAGGCTATTTTGATGATACTTTCGATGTAATTTTTGTTATTCAGGTTGCAGCGAACATTCATACCTAGGATATTGAGATTGTCCTGCAGTGGCAGTGGCGTGCATTACAGCGCAATCTCAAAAACTTTTTGAAACAGTTTGTATAAATTACGTTTCAAAAGAGTATACAAGTATACAATAAGTATACAAAAACCTACCTTTGTCGCACCATTAAGGCCTGGAATTCATTGCCAGCTCACGTGTTTCCTTCTTCCTCCAGTACCGAGTCCTTTAAGTGGGGCGTGAAAAAGCATATGAAGAGGCCGTCAAGCTGAGTGTCACCATTGCAACATGGTATATGTATGTAATGGTGACCCTATTTTCTAAGACTTTGCCTTCAGATTACCATCTGTCGAGGCGAAGTCTAATTGACGTGTCCTATATAAACAAACCACATACTATACCTAATCGATTAAGAATCTTAATCCATTTGAATAGTGTACTAAATGATTTAAGAATTTCATTCAATAGTTTGGGCGGAGCCATTGAAAATCAGTGTCACCGTAAGACGCATATATATACAGGGTGGGATTTTGTAATGCCACCTGAAGAAGCACTCTTAATACAGTAGATAGAAAATCCTTTATTTTTAAAAAGACAGAAAACTGCATTCAATGATTTTTTTAAATTCGCTGGCCGCACCCGGTAATCGAACCGACTAAAATCTGTAAAAGTTGCACCCATTACTTTTTCTTGTTAGTTGCATCGATCGTTAGGGTCAATTATAAGTATGAAATCTCTCTAACAAACTTCATAAATTAAATGAAAGGAAAACAATGAAATCTTGAATTAATTGTTCAATGGGTCAAGTTCATACAATGGGTGTATAGGAAGATTTTGAAATTTGGAAATAATGAAATAATAAACCATTGGAAAAATGATTCTTTCGCTGGTTTGGTACGTTAGTTCTACTGAGAAGATACCAGCAAGAAACTCAGAGAATTATATTAGAACTAGACTAATTTTTAAATTTGCTTTAGTTTACAATCTATGGTGTACGAGCAAGCAAGAGATTTATGTTGACCACGCATTTACATCATCAAGATACTCATATACTTATTACATTGTTGAATATAAGTGAATAAGTTTGATTACTAGGAGTCATTGTTGTTCATTATGTTTTCTCTGAAATAATGCGTTAACATTACTTCAGCTGAAGTTATGTTATTATATCAATAAAAGTCAATTAATTACGTTACAAATATTAGTCTGATGACCGCGGTAGCCTAGTGGTATGGGTAATGGACTGCTGAGACGAGGTCTCGGGTTTTATCCCAGGTTTTACCATGGCATACACCTATGACTTTTCGATGCTTTTCAAAGTTATGTGTGTATTTATCGCAGGTTTATAAGTGCCCGGTTAATGGCAATAAGCTCGCCACCTATTACATTGGAACCTAAATTGTGAACTGGCGAAATGTGGGTGCTAGCACCTCTGCCTACCCCTTCGGGGATATAGGTGTGAGTTTATATTTTGTTATGACTAATCGTACCTATATAGGTAGAGATATTATGACATCTGAATCTATCGTTAAATTTATTATTTTATGTTTTGCAGTTCGGTTAATTAATTCGGTTCCGGTATTTAAGAACCGAATAACATTCCATGTATTATCAATAAGGTGATTCTCTCACTGTTCCGCATACCGCTGCGGGGCGCGGGGAGCTTGGTGACGCATCGCCTATCTCTATTTGTATAGAAAATAAGCGGGTCTCACACACGGAAAACTCAATCACGTGTGTACAAGCAGAAACCGAGTGATATATATATATAGTAGTAAACCAGGTGCAAAGTTTAATAAACCTCGCAAATAGTATGTCTCTTTTATTTTCTCTCTCTATTATTCAATATTTAACTTTACTGTTAATAAGGTTTTAGATTACCTCTTGCACCTATCTAAAAAAAACAGCTCTCGGCCTAAGCAGCCCGTGACGTTAGACAAATCTGCGCCCGGTTTGCGGGGCAGTGTGTGAGAACCGCCTAAGTGTGATACACCTCTGCCAGCCCGTATATGTGTTACCAGCAATTATAAAATAGTATGTATGTTATTGACCTTTGATTAAAAAAACAAACAAATAATTTGAATACCGAGAAAATCAGTAAACTTCTGCGTTTAAACAAACAATTTGTTGTCAGTAATGTATAATTAGCTCCATCTATGAGACACATGCAGAACTATTTAAACAACTTGTACATACAAGTATTACACGAAAACTTCGGATGCAACCGAGAGATGGTGCTAGTTAGTTACAATTTTTACAACAAAAAAGTTTTAAAAACCATTTTTCATACGATCGAGGCGCACTTGGGCTCTTTGTGGAACACCGAGAGCTAGGTCAAAATTTTATGCAGAATATATTATATCGAGGACGAGTTAAAACGCAGGTTTTCTAGAAGTGAGGGGTGGTTAACCAGCCTTCACTCCCGTAAATTAATAAAACCAAACTTGGGTAATAGGAGGAGACCTTTGGATTCTGAAGTTCAAGCTCTAGATGCAATTACACCACTAACGCTGTGGTATAATGATGACGTTACGGGTGAAAAAGTGGCTTTTCCCACCTCTGTGGGTAAAAGTTGCTGAATGTATATAAGTATATCAATTAGTTAGCTTATTGGAATACACTGCTAGACATAGCTCTCCCAATGTGGGGAAGTTTTGACCCTGTATTCCCTGTATTAAAAACACAAGACTACTCTCCGATATATTTGGAATGTTTTAAAAATTGTAAGGTAATTACATTACGAATAACGGAACTATTGGGAAGAAAAGTCTCACTAGTTCCGCCACGGTACTATTGGGAAGAAAGTTTCACTAGTTTCACCACAGTACTATTGGGAAGAAAAAGTCTCACTAGTTCCACCACGGTACTATTGGGAAGAAAAAGTCTCGTTAGTTCCGCCACGGTACTATTGGGAACAAAACGTCTCACTAGTTCCACCACGGTACTATTGGGAAGAAAAAGTCTCGATAGTTCCATCACGGTACTATTGGGAAAAAAAGTCTCACTAGTTCCGCCACGGTACTATTGAGAAGAAAAAGTCTCACTAGTTCCTGGAGTTACTACTATTCATTCTCCGTCATATCTATAATAATGGTTTAATCTGTGATGTTTGTTAGTAAACATACGTTATCATACTAGGCTTAGTTCTAAAATTGGATATCCTATACAAAACTAATCAATATCTTTATGTGGCGATAAGCGTGATTATGCAAAGAATTTATGCGATAAGGTGCGTACGCTCTTTCATCATTGTCAGGGGAATGTGAATTAGTACTTAGGTAAGTCTAAATCATATGACACTTTACAACGTAATATAATTTACTATGCAAACGATGTTCATATGCATACTTTTGACACAATATACAACCCACTTACTAGGGTTGTGTCCTTTTTTTTTTAATTGTCGTAAACTGTACATTTTACAATTATATAATGACACTATTTGTCATAAGAAACTTTAATTATTTTTTTTCATATTTCTAAAGATATTTGATTTTAAAAATTATATTTCTCGAGCCGCCCAAAAGCGCTCCATACAAAATCGTAACTCGTAGCACGTGGTGACGTCACAGCGCACTAGCGCGTAGTGAAAATGTATGGAGTGTAAGAGAATATCGCATTTATCTCAGTCTACGTTGCGTTTACACGTATACAGTGAATAATAAGATTGATTTGAAATTTAATAAGGAATCTAAAAATTTGTAAATTGTGCTTTACTTGGATTGTTTATATTTTGACCTATTTTGGCAATTAAAAATAATGAAGTCATTGTTTCAGGTTACTTAGGCAATACCTTAGTTTACCATGTATATTGTTAGATAAAATACTAAGACATTGAGTAGTATTGGTAAGAATTGGATGACTCAGGAAACTACCCTATTGACAGCGGACGAAGGACCGCAAGCCAAGCTGTCCGCGTAGAAAGGCAACTCGAGGTCGATGAATCGCCCCCCATGAGCAAAGGCCTGGGGGTGACGGGTGGAGCCGCCTGTCACCCCTTTTATATCTAGGACACGCCAATTTGACTTCACCTCGCCTAATAGTAAGCTAAAGGTAATGTCTCAGGAAAGAGAGAGAGAGAGAGGTTATGTTATTGCTAAAGCTCCTCTAAAGAATCCGAAGTGAGTTCTCTCGTCTGAGACGGCATCGAGTTTACTTTAGTACAGAATCACTTTGTAATACTATTTTTCAACCAAGTGTTTATAATTTTTATAAGTTTATTAGATTTATGTTTTTATTATAAAGTATTTTTTACTAGTTTCTTACTTCTCAGAATCTAAAAAGTTCTGGTAAGGACGAAGAGATATGAAGGGTATATCAAGAACCTCACAACTGCCACGATTAAAATTGATAATCTTAGGCAGTAATGAGTCTATTCCGCATTCGACGACGAGGAATATTTCGACCTTGTTAACTATTGTGTGTTGTAGACTGTATACTTTTATCTGTTATCAGGTGAATAAAACTGCAATTTCTTCTACTTCTTGTTTTGTTTGCAGTTATTGTTCACCATATTATGATCGTTTTTCCTCAATCGTACTGCCGAAATGTACGCACTAATATACAATTATTCTGCCATAGGCCGCATTGCGGCACAAAGAGCAATCATTTTATTATTTACAATTGTTAGCCTAAGGTCCTTAAAACTAGCACACTGTTTATGTATGGCAAGCGGCGTGGCTCGGTGTACTGGACAATTGTGATAAGGCTTTAGTAGGTGCCTCTCACATTACCATCGTACCGTAACAGCTAGATATGGGTAGTTATCGGCATTCTTCTTGACACTGTACTCTGGCTGCTTAAAGCGCGTTTTAGGCGGTAAATGCGGGACGCGACAGTCGAGCCGCGCCATTCGGCCAATCATGGATTACAAACTAATGACGAGGTCAAAGGGCTCACGTCATTGGTTGATGAGTTCTATTATTCGTATTTTGATTGGCCTGGTAGTTTTGACGTTTTAGATAGTAAGATAGGACTTATAAACTATTACTTACAGTTGAATGCCGCCAGAAATGTATCAGCGAGTGTATGTCCGTCGCCGGAGCGAGAAGCAGGTAGTCCCGCCATTCGTCGTAGCTGATGTTCAGACTGCCGTCCTGGTCCATCCTGGGAACAAACTGATAGAGTGAGGGAGACGGGGATATCCGGTGCGGTTGTGTCGTACTGTGCGGTGAACACATGTGTTAGATTAGTTATGTGGTTTTATATAATTTCTATATGTACGAATAAATACAATTTAAGCGACTGTTTGTAATATTAAAAGAAAATCTGTATGAATGTACACGGGTACTTTAACATTAATTTTAAAAAAATATTTCGGTTATCTATCAGTTTATTCCGGGTAATTTTCGAAGTAGCTGGACCAATTTAGACGGGACTTTTTGTTTAAATAGCTGACGTTATAAGGCGTAATTTAAGCTACAACAGATTTTTTGTTATTTACATAATTCACACGGGAGTTATCTAAATTAAAATATAAAAACAATACAGAATATACCTAAAAATCCTGCAGGTTCAATCGTCAAAGAATTCCTCCCCATCGATGTCAACCGGGAGGGTGGCCAGAAGGATGGCAGCATTGCCACGTTGATGTTGAATGGCAATATCAATCCTTTGCGCAAGGAATAAACCAGCCCTCTGGCCACCGGTGGTAGCGTCAATTAAACGTTTAGAAATTTCTCTAAACAAAAGACGGGTCCAAGTGGTCCCCATGACCCCAGCGTCTCGACCCCAAACGACTCAAATATGTAATTACCACATATATTACTATACTTGCGCAGTTTGAGGGTCTCTGCCGATGCAGCAGCAGAGCTTTCCAGAATAGGTTCAACCCTGTGTCATCCTCGTTTTTTACATGGGTTCCTCACTCTGCTGTATAGAAGAGAACCTGCAGTAATCGTATTAATTTCCCGTTTTGAGTAACTTGTGTGTTTTACTTATTTGAAAAGAATATGTGCCAATTTTAGAAGATTGTCGAATTTCGATCTTCTAATTGTTAACATAGGTTGAGTTTCCCTGGGACTTTTGAATGTGTGAGTCCCCAATAACGACCAGCGCACATTATCGACACGACTCCTGATTTTTATTTGTTGAAAAATAATATACCTTCGCGTTATCGACATAAAATTGAAATTCAAATCATACGTAAATATCCACTTACATTGCATTGTTTCGAGTTTTCGGCGCTCTTGCTAGCACCATGATCACGGTGGAACTGGAGTATAGGCGGTGAACAGAGAATAATTTTTTTAAGAGTAAATATATCGTTCTACCCTCTTTCGAGTTCTTTTACTACGCGTATCTGCACTACCACTGGTTTCACTCTCACGTCGAACTCAAACCCGATCTTGATCACGCTCACGACTCATGATGCTTACTGTATTCACTCGCGATTTTGTTTTGACTTGTTCCCTGTTGTTTTTGCAAAGACGGACCACTCACACTCACGAATGAATTTTTTATTTATTTTTTGATTTCAATCGTTTCCCTAATCAGTCTTGGTATATAGTGGCGTTTTGTCGAAAGCATCTGAGGGTTATGTAACTCAATCCAGTGGTCAGTACCGATCTCCAATAAATGTTGAGCGATTGTCATCATCAACAAACTCGAAACAATGCAACATGGTAAATATCCCGTTTATTTTCATACTGATGTGAGTGACCATGATAGTTTAAATATCAAATCATACCTGCTTAGTTTGCGCTGTCTTAGTTTTAATAGCTTAGATGATCGTCATGCAAATTTCAATTTTATGCATAGTACGATAAAGTCTATACTTAATCGATAAATAAAAATCCTAAGCCATACCCATAATGTGCGCCTAGTCTAAATATATTGAGTCAGTTTACTAACTGTTGCTTTTAGTAATACATATCGTATTGTGATATTACGTAACGCTACTCATGTGTTCAATCTTTACAAGTGTAAAATGACTAATAGATTGCATATGTTGATGTGGTATGCCTACTCATGTGTTCAATCTTTACAAGTGTAAAATGACTAATAGATTGCATATGTTGATGTGGTATGCCTACTCATGTGTTCAATCTTTACAAGTGTAAAATGACTAATAGATTGCATATGTTGATGTGGTATGCCTACTCATGTGTTCAATCTTTACAAGTGTAAAATGACTAATAGATTGCATATGTTGATGTGGTATGCCTACTCATGTGTTCAATCTTTACAAGTGTAAAATGACTAATAGATTGCATATGTTGAATTGGTATGCTGCCACTTGTGTGCACAAGGCTTAACTAAATCTACATAGTGCATCCATAACAACAGGGATGATGACAAGGTCGTACGATTCTACCCAATACTGCTTAATATCTAAGATTTTGCTGAAAATTTATGTGCCTCGCAAAATAAAATATTACTTACTATACTGAAACTTGAAATTATTATTTTTAGTTCCCAAAGTAGGTCTTTTTTTACCACTTAGGTGGCAGATATACTCACGGCCCACCTGATGGATGGGTGCAAAACCAAGGGAGTCACACTCGCGCTGCCAACCGTGTAAGCACAGACAGTTTCTGTGCCGTCAGTGTAAAAGACGAAGCAGGACAAGCTTTTGGTCCCTTCCCACTGACAGCACAAAAACTATCTAGTGAGCTCTGGCTACCTTACTCCCCCTCTGGAACACAACACAAGGTTATTATGGCCGCGGTATTCTCTAGAGCAGAGATACTTCCCCAGTCGGACTGCCCAATTGGACGGAAATACCGTCGTGTCCTAAAATATAAACGTTTAAAATATAACCGATCAAATCGAGTACAAATTTACAAATTTATAGATTCATTATTAAATTTCAAATGACTTTTATTATGAACTATAAAAGTGTAAACGCATATCACAACGAGATAAATGCGATATCGTCTTGCGCTCTATGCATTTGTACTACATGACGAAGGTGTGACGTCACGTCTTTGTAACGATTTAGTACAGAGCGTTTTCGAGCGGATCGAGAAAATCTAAATTCAAATATCTTTAAAACTATTTGTTGTAATAAAATTTCAATTTAGCAGTTCATTATATTATTTTAAACTGGTAATTTTTCGAGAGTAAAAAAAAATTGTCATCATCCCTATTAGGTGCGGCTGTTCAAGGAAGCTATATGTTTTATATATTTTGTGAAATTGATATAGGTAGCTCAAAAATAATATGAACAAACAACAGCACAATAGAATGTGTTTACAAATTGAAAAAGCTTGCCTACATTTGCGCCATTTATACTAATGTTTATGAAGATGTTTGTGAAACACGCTCTAACAGCTGAAAATATATTACTTTTTCTTACAATAAATTTACAGTATAATCATCATTTAATTAACCGACTACGGCGAAGAAAAAGGAAGGTTATGTTTTTGGCAGGCTATGAATGTAGGTTCATCTGTTCCTTCATAGCTCCTCAACCACTTATTAGAGCTGGACAAATAAGGTATCGTTAGAAGCGTATTTGTCGTCCGCTGGTTATAGACTATATAATGTGCTACTGAATCTAATGTGGCGCCCTCTAGCGGTCGTGAAGTACTGTGTTAAAAAATAAATGCGAGACAAATAATTTCGTGTTTGGTATTAACTAAAAGGGCTTAATTAGCTCATTACAAATATGTATAAATTAAACCTATTACTTGCCCCAAAATAATATAAATTAAAAATTAGGTTTAAAACTAAAACCCGACTACTGAAAAATCACGCTTTAAAAAGTATTATACAAGAAAATATCAAGGATAGCCGTGGTCGTATGCCACTTTGTTTACCAAAAAAAAACATTCTAGGAAAAATTGGCATACGACCACGGCTATTCTTGATACTTTCTTGTATAATACTTTTTAGAGCAAGATTTTGTCGGTAGTCGGCTTTTAGTTTTAAACTTATATTACAATAAATTTACATTGTGATCATCACTTAATTTTGTATTTTATTCCAAACTATCAATGTTTATTTTTAATCACCGCGTAATTAAATCCTAATGTGCTTGCAAGATTACTGCCACATTATGAAACCCAATAAATGTATTGAGTATTTACGGAGGCTTCAATAGGCACCCTATAAACGTATACCTGCATTACTATGAGTATAACCCTCTCTCACTACATACTATTGTAAATACCCCCTGGATATTTAATGAGTACAAAACCACCAAAACCTCTATCTGTAAAACAATTGAGCCCTCCGACTGGGGAAATACCTCTGCTTTACAGAATACCGCGGCCATAATAACTTCGTGTTGTGTTCCCAGCGGTGAGTAGGGTAGCCAGAGCTCACTGGAAAACTAGTGCTATCAGTGGTTAGACTATCCTGCTTTGTCTTCTACACTGACGGTACAGACACTCTGAGCTTACAGGGTCGGCAGCGCGAGTGTGACTCCTCTCTGACACAAGTCCGGGTAACCACTTTTCATCAGGTGAGCCGTGTGCTTGTCTACCAATTAAGTGGTGTAAAAAATAAAACCTGACACGATAACATTGAACTTGAATTGATCCTTGTAAATAATACATTGCAGTATTATGCAATCGTCGATATTATGTAATAATATTACTACACGACACACGACCTTAAGTGTCGCAGTGGACGATTCTCGATGGCCGAAGAAAATTACTAACACGATTGGATGATGACGTCACTCAATGTTAGCTGTACTTATACATGTGTATTGTATCAGGAGGCCTACTACAATCTCAAAGCGATAATATTTTAATGATTGATTTCCAGCAGAGTAGAATTTGGAAAACCAGATCTCTTCGCTGTCGTACAAGGCGACTAAGGGATAGGGCTGTTTAACATCAGACAGATATATACAGTCCAGACTCAGCCTCAGATGTCTCGAGTCAATAATAGTGCCTGGAAAACAGCAATAGGCTTACTCCCTATTACGTAGGATCGAATTCAATGATTGGTGAAATGTGGGTATTAATTCACATCTGCCTAACCCTCCGGGAATAGAGGCGTGATTATATGTATGTATGTATTTTAATCTTACTTTACTTTCATAGTATGAATCGGACTCCATCGTTGTCGTTTGTAGGAGGTAGGACATGGCGGTATTTCTGCCCAATTGAGCAGTCCGACTGCGGATGTACATCCACCCTTTGGAATACGGCGGCCATAATAACCTCATGTTGTGTTTCCGGCGGTGAGTAGGGTAGCCAGAGCTCACTGGAGAGTTTTTGTGCTGTCAGTGGAAAGACCAAAAGCTTGTCCTGCTTTGTCATTTACACTGACGGCACAGAAACTCTCAATGCCTGCAGGGTTGGCATCGTGAATGTGACTCTCTTGCACGCACCCATAGGCCACGGTGACCACTTTCCATCAGGTGGACCGTGTGCGTGTCTGCCACCGAAGTGGTATAAAAAAAATTAAGTTTAAGTTTAATCCTGCCTGAACCGATTTGAATTGTTAGCATAATAAATGTTTTATTTCATTTAATGTAACAAATATCCATCGCAGTAATAGATACTGTTTGACCCAATTTGAGCACATAACAATAGTATTCTGACATAGTTAAACCACACTATGCTTACATAGTGAGTGGTTGAATCGTGAGTTCGCCAAAGTAAGATTGAATAAATATTATTAGAACGTGGTAGCCCCCCAGAAAGCATAATTGCGTGACAAATACTTGTTCGAACATACGCGGCATTGTATGAATTGCTATTACAGTGGTTATATAAAGTTACGTGGTCAATATAGGCTAGTATTTGCGATACATAATGTAATATTTGAAAAGTTCATAAAAAAAAACCTAATATGTTCATGATTTGGTAGCGAATTAAAAAAAAGTACCTTTTTTGTTCAGCGTGTACGTGTAATTAAAACTACGTAGCGTAGCGGTTGGACGTACGACTGCTACGCAGAGGGTGCGGGTTTGATTCCCGCTCAGTGCAAATATTTGTAAGCATAAATATGTATATTTGCATTGGTCTGGGTGTTTCTATGTATAATATGTAAGCTTTAACAAAAAAAAAATAGTATCTAAGTATGTTTATCCGCTTTCTAGATTCCATAACAGAAGCTAGTTAAACTATGCTTACCATGGGTCTAGATAGTGATGAGCAGAATGTTGTAGAATATATATTTATTTGCTATTTGTTAGATTGCAGATAATTAATTGTCTTAAGTCGGATTTGATTAGTGAAAATGTCTGCTCTCAAGTTCAATTAAACTGGATCTCAACTCACAATTAAATTTATTGTGTCAAACGTGATAATGAAATTTAATTTTAATTGATTGCTGTTTCTGTTTTAGAAGCAATGCGTTAGAATCCTTCACGTTTTCTACGTACCAGATTCGTTCGAGCCATGCATCAGAGGTTGAGTCTGGGCTGTATATATCTGTCTGATGATAAGCAGCCCTATCCCTTAGTCACCTTGTACGACACCGCAGCAAGTAGGACACGGCGGTATTACCGCCCAATTGAGCAACCCGACTAGGAAAGTACCTCCGCCCTACAGAATACCGCAGTTATAATAACTTCGTGTTGTGTTCCCAGCGGTGAGTAAGGTAGCCAGAGCTCACTGGAGAATTTGTGCTGTCAGTGGGATGATTAAAGGCTTGTCCTGCTTTGTCCTCTACACTGACGGCACAGAGACTCTGTGCTTACAGGGTTGGCAGCGCGAGTGTGGCTTCTCTGGTGTTACACACGTCCATAGGCCACGGTAATTCCATCAGGTGGGCCGTGCGCTTGTCTGCCACCTAAAATGTATAAAAAACGCATTTCTTTTATACTACTTAGGTGGCAGACAAGCACACGGCCCACCTGATGGAAAGTGGTTACCGTGGCCTATGGATGTGTGTAACACCAGAGAAGCCACACTCGCATGGGAAGAGATGGGGTGGCCCAAATTCTACACTACCGGGTAATGACAGATGTTAGATTAAATGAGAAATCAGTGACGACATTTAGTGTTGATGTATATTTATACAGCAAGAGCCTGTGAACGTAAGACCTACGTCATATTATAAAGGCAAAATGTTGTGTATTATGGTACAGTCGGCAAAGGAGATAAGTATACACCTTTTAAATATTTATCTCCGACGTTGACTGTTTATAAGAATACTAGCTGACCCACCCCAGGATCGGCCGGGGTATATTTTGAAGCTTCATATCAAAATATGTATGAAAAATTGCCGGATTTGTTAATATTTATTATCAATGCTCCGCTCCCTTAAGTAGTAGCGTGATGATGAACCTTCCTTGATAAATGGACTACCCAACACTGAAAGAATCATTCAAATCGAACCAGTAGTTCCAGAGATTAGCGCGTTCAAACAAACAAACAAACAGCTTTATAATATTAAGTATAGATTTGCTTAGTAGGTATGAATTTTAAAATGGGTTTATTTAGTGACTTTCAACTTATGGGAATTAATGAATTTTTTGTTGAGTGAAATTTTAAAGCATTTAGTATAACAACTATTCAAATCTATTAAGATAGAAAAACTTTAATCGGCCCAGGCGTGGTATTCTTTGGGACGTTTTGTTGTTGAACGGCTAAATATTGGATTTCGCAATGGATGACATAATTTATATTAGTGTTAAATAGGAAATATTAAAAAAAATTAGTAACTACTGTTAGTTTATGGTCAAGTTTCATATTATTCGAATATTGTTTTTTACCAAAAGTACTTTCTCAATCTTTATTCCGCCCGTTATGAAGATAGGAGAGAGCCCAGGTTAGATCAGCTTCGGGTTTGTAGATATCTTTTTAAAGTAGTTAAAATTGAAATTATAATCTATAGTTATATAGACACAAACAGTTTTAACTACTCTGTAAAGATAACTGTCAGTTGGATGTACGAAAGAAAATACGGTATAAACTGGAAAACCGAGGCTAGATGATAACTGACCGCGTACGAAGGCAACTCGGGCTTCGGAATTCAATGAATGACCACTGATGATGATTCAATGAATGACCCATGAGCGCAGGCCTGGGAGTGACGGGTGGAGTCACCTGTAACCCGCAGCAGAAGCAGGCCGCGGCGGCGGCGCGCGTCCCCGTTTCCAGCGACGAGTTAGGGACTCTGTGGTACCCACACCCGAGGAGACAGCCAGATCGAGAAAGATGGCTCTAGGTCGGCCGGGGTGCGAGAGATATGCCTGTTAACCTCACCTTCGGAAACCAAAACGACCCACAGGCGTCGTGCGTTTTAGTCGGTTCGAGTCCGACATAACCTCTCTCACCGGCTACGTTGGTGGGGGAAACCGTGGTTATTTTCCTCCCGTAAAAAAAACGGCTAGATGATAAAATTAGTCAGATATTCATTACGATGTACACACGACCAAGGAGATAAGTATGCGTCTTTACATGTGTGTGAGTGATAAAAGGTGTATACTTATTCTCCTTTGCCGATTGTACTTTCAATAACAGCCTTTAGATTTACTATGACAGGTCTGACGTTCACGGGATCTTGGAACATTAGCTTGTAAAATATATTTTTTTGATTGTGATGTTTCAACATTAGCATAATGTTTAGCGAGTCTAAGCCACAGACTACACGTGGTTTCTCGACTTACCACCAGAAATTTGGCCATACAGCTTTTCTGAAAAACATTTATTTTTTTAAATTGTCCATGTTGAATACATTGTATTTTAAATGAAGGTCTATGCGAATACACAAAAGTCCATAGACACAAAAAATTCGCAAGAGCGATGAGGTTTAGATTTCGACCGTCGCTGCGCTCAGACACAATAACATTCGCTATTGAATCATAGTACCTCATAGTACAAAGTCTCACCTTTTTAATAAATTAGTCGCTTCATTTCTGCCTATTGCGATCCCGAGGTCGGCAAACGCTGATATGAGCTCCTCCAGATCCACTTTTCCTGAAAGAAAGCAGAAAATAGACTTATTATTTGACGGCCAAATATTATAAGTGTTGGTAGCATAGTGGTTAAGGAGTCGACCTTACATTCGAGAGGTACCAGGTTCGAATGTTGACCATTACACTAGCGAAGTGAACCCACTCCTAACACAAGCAATTTAGCATAGCTGGAGAAGTTAGAGGGAATATTTTCGTAATTTTGGTTTCCAATATTTAAAAAAAAACATGTTTTCTTAGTTCACGGGCTACTTAACCGATTTTATTAAGTACATTTAAGTTTTCTAATACTTTGTATAAGGTTTGGGAGGGTTGTGTCAACCCCCAAGGACAGGAAAGCAGTGAATATAGGTATCACCAATGGCAACAAATAAAAAAAAGGCAATTGGACCACCCAATCTCCTCCCATGCGGTATCGTACAAGGCGACTAAGGGATAGGACTGATTAGAACATCAGACAGATATATAAAGAGCAGACTCAGCCTCAGATGCATGGCTTGAGTCAACAATAGTGCCCGGAATGCGGCACGACGGTGAAATGTGCTTGTGAAAGATTAGACTGAGGTGAATTACACCTCAGTCTAATCTTTTGGGGATAAAGGCGCGTTTATATGTTGTGGGATATTAACCATGTTGTATTGTTCAGAGTTTCCGATATTTCCGCACTGTGGCAAACAACCGGGAACAAGCCAAAACAAAATGGCGAATGAATACAGTAAGCATCGTGTGTCGTGAACGTGATCGAGATCGGGTTTAAGTTCGTAGTGAGAGTGAAACCAGTGGTAGTGCAGATACGCGTTGTAAAAGAACTCGAAAGAGGATACCGATAAATTCTTCCAAAAAAATTTTCACTGTTCACTGCTAATACTCCAGTTATTCCGTGATTAAAGTGCTTGCAACAGCGCCGAAATATCGGCAACTCGAAAAAATACATGTCAAACATCCCGATAGCTTTAATACTAATGTGAATGACCTTGATAGTTTTAATACCAAATAAGTAGAGATAGAATCTGTTAAAAAGAGATTTAACTTCAAATAATAGAAATTCAGCTTTTTTTTTACGTGCGCAAAATCCCCACGGATGCCTCCCCACCGGAGCCGGTGGAAGAGGCTATGTCGGACTCGAACCGACTATAACGCACGCCGCCTGTGGGTCGTTTTGGTTGCCGAAGGTGAGGTTGAAAGGCATATCCCTCGCACCCCGGCCGACCCAGGGCCATCTCTTGTTTATTATTTACAATACGATGTAGAAAGACAATTAGATTTGCGATGATTTCATTAGGTAATACAGCGAAGTGCTTACGTAAAGCGAATCAATTGAAGGCCCTCGCTAAAGGCGCGGTACAATATTATTCCTATGACTCAGACGAGTCACGCATTTAACAAAACCATCTGTTCATTGGTTGTTCTACTTGACAATGAACTTTAATCGCGGTCATAACGTGAGTACACTGAGTTCTCAGTCGATTTATTTATTTATTTAATACTAGCTTTTGCCCGCGGCTCGGCCCGCGTAGATGTCGGTTATCGCGACAAAACATAGCCTATGTCCTTTCCCAAGATCTAATCTACCCCTGTACCAAATTTCAGCAAAATCGGTTCAGTGGTTTAGGCGTGAAAGCGTAACAGACAGACAGAGTTACTTTCACATTTATAATATTAGTAAAGGATAATCATACATCGCTTTTATAGATTTTATTCAAGAGAACAATGTACCTAGTATGTACACAATTTTACTTCAGCACCAAAATAATCGGGATATTTACCATGTGGCATTGTTTAGAGTTTCCGATATTTTAAACTAACAGCGCTGAAATATCGGAAACTCGAAACAATGTAACATGAGTATCAGAATAAACGGGATATTTACCATGTTTCATTATTTTGAGTTTCCGATATTTCGACGTTGTTGCAAGCACCATGATCACGGAGGAACTGGAGTAGTGGCGGTGAACAAAGAAAAAGTTTTTTCCTAGGAGTAATTATATCGATCTACCCTCTTTCGAGTTCTTTTACTACTACTAATGTAACATGGTCAATATCCCGATTATTTTGATACTGATGTGAGTGACCATGATAGTTTAAATACCTATATTCCTTATAATGCCTATAACATTTATTAACTTATAGTAACATTAATAGTTTGGCTACTCCTAAACATTGGGTGTCAATATTTCAGTAGGTAAACATCATACAAGTTAGAATTGGATTAAAACTAAACCAATTTAAATACATACATACATAGAAGCACGCCTTTATCCCCGGAGTGTTAGGCAGAGGTGAATTAACACCCACATTTCACCAATCATCGAATTCGGTCCCACGTGATAGAGGGTGAGCCTATTGCCGTGTTCCGGGCACAATTGTTGACTCAAGCCATGCACCCGAGGCTGAGTCTGGACTGTATATATCTGTCTGGTGTTAAACAGCCCTATCCCTTAGTTATTACATAGTATTTTGTAGTACTATATGTATATAGTAAATACATATATAGTAGTTTAATACATACATATTAAAGTTAATAGACGCTACCAGTGACCAGAAGGCTGGTTTATTACTTGCGCAAAGGATTGGTATTGTTGTTCAACGTGGCAATGCCGCCAATCTTCTGGCCACCCTATCGGTTGGCATGATTCACGATTGCATAGGTATATTCTGTATTGTTTTTGTTTTAATTTAGATAAATCCCTTGTACACTATGTTTCCATAAATATATACACACATTTTTTATAAAACTTTGGTGGGAGACAAGCACACGGTGGATTCTTACTTTTCTCTACTTTCCCAGTCGGACTGCTAAATTGGGACGGGAATACCGTCTTGTCCTACCTCCATCAACACACACGCCTTTTTCCTAATGGTGTAGGCAGGGACTACAGTTTCTCACTTACCACGATCCTTACATACCTCTTTCGCGTAATCTACTTTCATAATTGTTTTCATACATGCTCGTCAGATTCGGGTACTCTTGACATATCCTTTAATATGTCTAGGTCAACCCTTACCAGGAGCTGTAACCTGTACAGGAGATAGCCACCGAATTCAGTAGTAAACTACGTAGCGATACAAACTTAATGATATTCCCTAGTCTCTACTTAATGTTAACGATATTTTGTCGGTATCTTACCGAAAGTGGTCGCTTAGTCATTACATCTTGAAATTATCTATCTATTTTTTTGTGCGCAAAATTCTCACGTATACTCCAACGACCAGAGCCGGTGGAGGAGGTTACGTCGGACTTGACTGTGCGGGCCGCAGGAGAGTTGATATCGACTCTCTTTTGAGACGGCTCTCTTCGGTTGTGAGGACCACATAGTCTCCATCGAAATACATTTAACAACCACGCCAGAACGTTCAATTTAAATTTGTCGGTTAATACGAACGCACATTGTTATGGTACGGTTGGTCAAGCCAAATAAGGGCCCTGTACGCGTGTCTAATTATTTGCATGAAATGCATGTGGCGTTACTGTAATGCATGAAATGAAAAAGTAATTTAAAAGATGGTACAATCCCAATTACGGAGTTAAAGACAAAAAGATGATTTAATGACTACCTACAGAAAGGTGAAAGCCAAAATCAGTGATTTAAAAAAAAACATTTTTATACCACTTAGGTGGCAGACAAGCGCACGGCCCACCTGATGGAAAGTGGTTACCGTGGCCTATGGACGTGTGTAACACCAGAGAAGACACATTAGCGCTACCGACCCTGTAAGCATAGAGTTGCCGTGCTATCAGTGTAGAGGACAAAGCAGGACAAGCCTTTAGTCATCCCACTGACAGCACAAATTCTCCAGTGAGCTCTGGCTACCCTACTCACCGCTGGGAACACAACACGAAGTTATTATAACCGCGGTATTCTGTAGGGCGGAGGTACATCCCCAGTCGGACTGCTCAATTAAATACCGCCGTGTCCTACCTCCTTGAAAACTAAAAGATTCTATGAAAACGTGTATGAATGAACAGGCCGCAACAAACCGGCACAGGCCGTGGGAACGCTCAATACGGGGCGGCACGGGCATATCCACGTCTGGCGCGGCCCGTCTACCGTCGGGCCGTGGAACCGCTGCTTAATGGTGACCCTCTTTCCTGAGACTGCGCCTTATTATCAGGTGAGGTGAACTCAAATTGGGGTGTCCTAGATAAAAAAATACTATTCCACTGTCTATCGAACACCATGTGTCACAGTTTAGGGAGAATAGTTGCCTCTTTTCCTTCATTCAAGCGTCAATTCTAACAAGTGAAGATTATGAGATCCCATCAAGATCTTACGAAGCCCAAGCCCCTTTACAAATTAACGTGACGACTGAATTTAAAAATTTTGTGAAGACCATAAAGACACACATGTCTGGATTGAGCATGGCGCAGGCTATAAAAATGCTATAACTAAAGCACAATATTGTAATAGGCACGCGACCGTTATTTATTTTATTATTTTAATTGTTAACTTAGGTTAATTATTTCATTATAAAGTTTTTTTATTATATACTATTAATTATCTTGACACGAGACAAAAATGTACGTTCGTCCATATTTACTTAGTCTTAAGAAATCACTAGCTATGTATCTTTATTTATAAGCTGACGTGAAGAAAATGCCTCAGTGGAGTTTGTTGCGCCGCCGTTTCTACTCCACTAGTCCCTAGGAAGTAGGAAGCGTTGGTAAACTTAGTTTTAAGCAGAATTTGACGTCACAAAATGCAATTAAGTTACACTATTTTGAGAAATAAAGAATTTGTGTTTGAATTTGTGCATATCTGCCACCCGAGTGGTATAAAAAAAAACGAACGAGATCGGGGGAGCAGAAGTCAAAACGAGTCCAATCAAAAGATTAAATTGAAAGTGCAATCAATGGAAGCAATCGGATATAACGCTGTAATAAGTTATAACTTAGAAAAACTACATCAGAAGGTCATTCAACTGTTTTTCACTATAATATAAAAGTATTTTCCAAACTGGACGAGAACTAGCCGAGATGGCAATGTCCCAGAACATATATCAACCGAACGAGGTCAGCGTGTACAAGGCGCTCGGGTGCTTTTTAATTCATTTTTAATTTTGCGAATGTCGACTGTCGCCATAGATCTCTGGCGTTACATTCGAATTTCAGTGATAAAGTACCAAAACACGAAAGATGTTGGCTCGAATCCTATCCCAAATGACTTGACATACCGCTTCAGTTTTTTTTATATCACTTAGGTGGCAGACAAGCATACGGCCCACCTGATAGTTGTCACCGTGGTCTATGGACGAGTGCAAAACCAAGAGAGTCACACTCGCACTGCCAGCCCTGAAAACATTGAGAGTTTCTGTGACGTCAGTGTAAAAGACAAAGCAGGACAAAGGTCTTTCCACTGACAGCACAAAAACTCTCCAATGAGCTCTGGTTACCCTACTCACCGCCGGGAACACAACACGATGTTAATATGGCCGCGGTATTTTTCTGTAGAGCGGAGGTACTTCCCCAGTCGGACTAATATTTTAGGTATTATGTTAACTTCCAATATAACTTAACTATTAGAGTGGATGTACAAGCGAATTGGAGGGGAGAGGTCGGAAAGTGGACCAAAGCAGGACAAAGGTCTTTCCACTGACAGCACAAAAACTCTCCAATGAGCTCTGGCTACCCTACTCACCGCCGGGAACACAACACGATGTTAATATGGCCGCGGTATTCTGTAGAGCGGAGGTATTTCCCCAGTTGGACAAATATTTTAGGTTATGTTAACTTGCAATATAACTTAACTGTTAGAGTAGATGTCCAAGCGAAATGGAGGGGAGATGTCGGAAAGTAGACCCCCAGTTTTGTAATGAAAGAATAGGATAGTGTCCTGAGTCATTGAATTCTTACCAATACTACTTTATTTTATCAAAAAATATGACTTATCATTATTTTTTATTCCCAAAATAGGTCATCAAAATTTACAACTTTTTAGATTCCTTATTAACTTTCAAATCAATCTTATTATGCACTATATACCTATAAACGCAACACAGACTGAGATAAATGCGATATTCTTTTGAACTCCATACATTTTCACTATGCGCCAGCGCGCTGTGACGTCACCACGTGCCACGATTTTGTACGGAACGTTTTCGGGCGGCTCAAATATATTTTGTCATAAGAAAGTTTCACTTTTACAGTTCATTATATTATTGTAAAATGTACAGTTTACGATAGTAATAAAAAAATTTAACATAACCCTATTGGAAACAGCTGGTATTATATGAAGATAATTATGAAAGTAGAAGACGCGAAATTTGTATGCCAGAATCGTTATAAGTGAAAATATGTGGTATCTGCCTACCACTATGAGAAATAGACGATTCTGACACTACCTTACAGCATGATTGTAAAAGTATCGTAGGTCTGGGGGGTTACTATGAAGTTACTTAGCGTTTCTTTAGATAGGTTTTTGGCTCAGCGGGAGCGACGAAGGATCACAAGCCAAGCTGCCCGCGTACGAAGGCAACTCGGGCGTTAGAGGTCGAAGAACGACCCCCCCCCCCCCCCCCCATGAACGCAGGCCTGGGGGTGACGGGTAGAGCCGCCTGTCACCCTGGCAGAAGCAGACCGGCGGCGCGCCTCGCAATTTCCGGGGACGAGTTGGGGACTCGGTTTTCCCTCACCTAAGGAGAGGGTCAGATCATGAGAGATGGCCCTGGGTCGGCCAGAGTGCGAGGGATATGCCTGTCAAGGTGAGCTTTCGTCAACCAAAAACGACCCACATGCGGCGTGCGTTTTGGTCCTCTTCCACCGGCTCCGGTGAGAGGTATCCGTGGAGATTTTGCGCACGTAAAACAAAAAAAGGTAGGGTTTAGGTTGTTTAACATCAAACAGATATATACAAACCAGACTCAACCTCAGATGCATGACTTAAGTCAACAATAGTGCCAGGAATATGGCAATAGGCTCACCCCCTATTACGTGGGAGCGAATTCAATGAATAAATGAGTGTTATTTAACCTCTGCCTAACGTTTCATAGTAGACCTAAGGAAGAAGTTGTTGTACCAACAGAATTGATAATTACCATCTTTGTTCTTGTCGATGTGAGAAAATTGTAGTTTCAGATTCTTCTCGTGTTCGCGCACATAATGGATGAACTCGGACAGCGTCACATCCCCGCCCTCTTTGCAGCCGGACTTCGCCAGAAATTTCTGGAAAATAAACCATTTATAACAATGAGAAAAAATATCTATCTATACTAATACCTATTATAAAGCTGCAGAGTTTGTTTGTTTGTTTGAACGCGCTAATCTCTGGAACTACTGGTTTGATTCAAATGATTCTTTCAGTGTTGGGTAGTCCATTTATCGAGGAAGTTATAAGGCTATATATCATCACGCTACTACAGAAGGGAGCGGAGCACTGATAATAAATGTTAACAAATCCGGCAATTTTTCATACATATTTTGAAGTGACATACGGGCTCAAAGGGATATGAAGCTTCAAAATATACCCCGGGCGAAGCTGGGGTGGGTCAGCTAGTACTAGATATATTGTCTGTTTATTTTAAGACTACATTTTTATTTTAAGAATAACCGCGGTAGCGTAGTGTTATGTAATGGACTGCTGAGACGAGGTCTCAGGTACGATCCCAGGTTTTACCATGGCCCACACCAATGACTTTTCGATGCTTTTCGATGTTATGTGTGTATTTATCGCACGTTTATAAGTGTCTGGTTAATGGCAATAGGGTTGCCACCTATTACATTAGGACTTAAACATAAACTGGCGAAATGTGGGTGCTAGCAGTTTATGTTATGTTATTTTAAGACTTTCGCGTAGACCGTTCAACCGAATTCCAATTTCAAATTTTATTTCTTGTCAGAAATAAAATTTCATCTTTAAACCGCATGCTGACCCAAAATGGCCGCAGCAGGGGAAGGCCGTGTGCTTGTCTAACATCTAAGTAGTATAAAAATCATGGCCAAATGGGTCTTTATCGACCGGTCGCAAGATTCCTGCGATTGCGGGGCCCAATCCCAGTCCATGTCACAATTGCTTTCCTGCTCACTGTATCTCTTCACCTGAACTACAGACGACCTCTGTATTGCAACGGAGAGCACTATTGCTGTGATCTAGTTTTGGGCCAACAACATTTATATGCCTAATAAAATGGACAACAACATAAAAACTAGACCACTGGCCATTTTGTAGAAGAAGAAGGAGAATTTAGAAAATAGTAAGCGTATGGTCGACGCTTCTCGTGACCAGAAGGCTGGCCTCTTTTTAGGTCAGAGAATAAGCATTGCCATACAACGTGGCAATGCTGCCAGTCTTCTGGGAACGCTACCACAAGAGGGATGCGATGCGGAGGAATTCTACTTGAATTGTTCTTAGCTATAAGTTCTATAATAGTTATTTTAGTTTTATTGTATTTAATATTTATAAATTATTTATTGAATGAATAAATTGTGTAATATCTTCTATAAAGGATATCTGTGTAGGCGGATTGGCGGCTAGAAGCTAGTGTATAAATATAAAAAAAGCCGGTCAAGTGTGAGCAAGACTCGTGCACCGAGTTTTCCGTAACTAAAACTATATGAATTGTAATATATTTTGAAAGCGTTGTTTTAAAATTTTGATTTTAGATTTTGTACAGTTTTATTTTTAACCCCCGACGCAAATACGACGGGGTGTTATAAGTTTGACGTGTCTGTGTGTGTGTGTGTGTGTGTGTATGTGACCGTAACTGCTATAGCACTACGTCATATTACCGGAACGATCCAAGGTGCCCCCGAGATGACAATCCTGTCAACCGGTCGGCCGGGGTGCGAGGGATATGCCTGTCAACCTCACCTTCGGCAACCAAAGCGACCCACAGGCGGCGTGCGTTTTAGTCGGTTCGAGTCCGACATAACCTCCTTCACCGGCTCCGGTGGGGAGGTATCCGTGGGGATTTTGCGCACGTAAAAAAAACCCTTGAATCAAAATATGTATTTATATCAAAGTTATAGGGCTAGCTAACACAACTTATTTTCGACGTTTTGAGGGCTGTTTTGTTTGTCACGGGGGTTTTTTTAATTACTTTTTTATACCACTTGGTTGGCAGACAAGCACACGTCCCACCTGATGGAAAGTGGTTACCGTGGCTTATGGACGTGCGCAACACCAATGGAGTCACAATCGCGCTGCCAACCCTTTAAGCACAAGAGTTTCTGTGCTGTCGGTGTAAAAGACAAAACAGGATAAGCTTTTGATCTTTCCACTGACAGCACAAAAACTCTCCAGTGAGTTCTGGTTACCCTACTCACCGCCGGGAACACAACACGAGGTTATTATGGCCACGGTATTCTATAGGGCGGAGGTACTTCCCCAGTCTGTCTGCTCAATTGGACAGAAATACCGTCGTGTCCTACCTCCTAAAATAAGACTAATTACTAACTTCACCCATGGCATACTTCGAAATCTCCTAATTGATTTCAAATAATATTTATGTGGAATCTGCCGAATTTGTTAACATTTTATTGATTACTGCTCCGCTTCATTGAGTAGTAGCGTGATAATATATAGTCTATACTATAACCTTTAACACCATTAACCTTTAACACAAATATCAAATTAATACTTCCACGCATTCCTGAGAAAAATGTCTAGACAGACAAACATAGAAGTGATTCTATCAGGGCTCCAGATTTTCCTTTTGAGGTGCAAAACAATAAAAATATATAATATGAAAAATATAAAAAAGCGTACAAATAAAACTGACACAATAGTCGTTCAGTAATGAACACACGAAAACATTTGTTTTTATTTTGATCTCTGTACTGTATGTGGTGCAATAAAGAATTAAATTTAAAAAATAGTAAACATGTATTTATAGACTAGCCGACCCGTCCTAAGTTCGCCGTTCACTACAAATAAACATTTCAAAAACATTTCATTTATTACTTTTCCGCATCCTTGAGTTGTAGCGTGATGATATAAAACCTATAACCTTCTTCGATAAAATAACTATTAAACACAAAATGAATTTTGCAATAGACTATTTGAGAAGGTCGTCCGATTGTTCCCAATACCGTTTTAACTGGAAAAAAAATGCAATAACAAAATAAGATATTTCCTATTACAACTAAAACTGGAAGTTTTCATTACTTCAATTCCTAAAGTAAGTCAACATATAAACAATCAAATTCAGTCTCAATTTTGAACTTTATTCATTACATTTCAAAATACTTTGATTATGAACTATACACATGTAAACACAACGTAACATAACATAAACTCACGCCTATATTCTCCCCGAAGAGGTAGGCAGAGGTGCTAGCACCCATATTTCGACAGTTTATGTTTAGGTCCCAATGTAATAGGTGGCGAGCCTATTGCCATTAACCGGGCACTTATAAACCTAGCGATAAATACACACATAACTTCGAAAAGCATCGAAAAGTCATTGGTGTGTGCCATGGTAAAACCTAGGATCGAACCCGAGACCTCGTCTCAGCAGTCCATTACCCATATCGTTAGGCTACCGCAGTTAAATCGCAAACGTGAACAGAGATAAATGCGATATTCTCTTGCATTCCATACATTTGCATCACGCGCAACTGGCGTGTGACGTCACTCGCAAGTACGATTTTGTATGGAGAGTTTTCGTCCGACTTGAGAAATTGAATTTTCAAAATCAAATATCTTTAAAACTATTTGTGGTAAGTAAATTTCTCTTTAGCAGTTCATTATATTATACCAAAGTGATTATTTTTCAACAATAAAAAAAAATAGTCAGAGCCTAAGATTTGCGAACAAACAAACTCTTTAGCTTTATTAAGTGCAAACAGTATTAAGCTAATTGAGTCTGTCCTAATAATGAGTTCTCATATCCCGCCATGCGCCATAGGGAGCCATACAACAACCAATTAATCTACGTCCAATGAGTCGATGTGTCATCGAAAGAATGTGCCGTCATCGACAACATGGCCACACCTGAAACACATTATAATGGGTAGCTACAGTTAACCATTAAACTGTACACATTGAAAAGGTCTACAGAAAACTCCGCAATGGTATATGTCTATCTCTTATGGATATCCCACAATAAGATTTTTTTGACATTTACTTTTTACGACAAATAATAGCTAATTTTCGAAGCGATTTTAACCAATTCATCACCATTAATACTTAGCCAATTAATTTGAAAAGTACATTGTTGACTTAATATAGATATATATCTCCTCTTCCCCTCGGACCGCCTTACGGTGCAGACGTTTATTGATTGTTATTTAATTTAATTTCTATAAAATAAACTAAAATATTAAAATCAAAATCAACCACATACTAGGAGTGCATAAAACGTGAAGAGAGAAATAACCAGTGTCTTCATATTTGCTGTCACTACTACAACACAACCACGGAACTTCTGTCCTCCTGGTACTTTACACAAGCATCCGGCCACTTATGAGGTACCGTAAGATTCTTTTGTAATAAAAGCACGAATCCGGCGCACGCGCGGGCGTTGACGTTTCCTTTAAGACCACCCTAGAAACGCCCACTGACACTATTGGACTCTCAAGACCCCGCCTTTCTAATCCTTTAGTCCTAATTGGATTATTGACATCTTTTGTTCATAACGGTTGCTCGGGCGCAAAATAAATAAATATGGCAAATACGTCGAATCTATCATCCTCAGACTCTAATATCAACATGGCTTGCCAGCGTGTGAAAAGAAGGCGAGATGATGACCTTGATGCGACATTACAGTCTTTTAAGGAGGAAATGAAGGCTATGATAAAGTCAATGATGACTGTGCAGGAGAATGAATTAAAGAAAATTACCCCCACCCTAATGGAGATCAAACAAACAAACTGCAACATAGAAAACTCCATAGCTTTCTTAATGGCACAAAATGAGGAGCTTAAAAATAGATTACAACAGCTTGAAACTCAAAATAAAAAAGACAAAGAGTACATCACCCTCCTGGAGGACAAAGTCGAAGATATGCAGCGTACAAGTCGAAAGACCAATTTGGAAATTAAAAATGTGCCGAAATTGAACAAAGAAACTAAGAATGATCTTATCAAAATGGTGGTGCGTTTATCAGAAGCTATAGATTGCAAAATACAAGAATCTGACATCGGAGATATTTACAGAATACAGGGAAAAAAGAAGACAAGCTCCACGAATGCTCCAATAGTTGTTGAGACTTCATCCACTATCCAAAAAACGAATTTCCTAAAGATGTGTAAGAGTTTTAATATTAAGCATAAAGATAAGTTATGTGCGAAGCACCTTGGCTTTACTACAAACGAGGATACCCCTATCTTTGTTTCGGAACAATTAACGGCAAAGGGAGCTCGTTTATATTTTGTTGCTCGTGATCTCGCCAAAGCAAAACTTTATAAATACTGTTGGACTGCCTATGGAAGGATCTACGTGAGGAAGGCCGATGACTCGCCTATTATCGCTATTAAAAGTGAATCTCAAGTACACACTCTGATGCAGAGTATATGACTAGATGGTGATGGAAAAACCTCAATCTCATTTTTTTGGCTAACTATGGCCCTTTTGTTTCTCACTGCTTTATGTCTGATGATTTCATTGTTTTATGAAACTTTTGTCACTTCTGTATACATAATTGAAACATTTACACATGCCTATATTCTAGTACTATTAACACACACAAAATACAATCAAAATACTACACTTATTACTTATAATCATGTAATTAAAACCATTAACAAAAACAAGTTTTATCCACAAGATTTAAAAAAACAAACATTATTAAAAAAGACTATATTTACAACCAAAATATACTTTACATACGCGTACTTAACAACAATATCACTTACATTTGTAAACAAACCTAGAATAAAAGTTTCACACATCCACACATGCACTTGCACACATCTACGAATATCTACTAACCTACACACATCTACATGCACACACATACATTCACACATATACACTTACATACATACATGCATATTATACTCTTGCATACACCTCTCAACAGACACAACACACACCTTTCACATTCACTTGTATCACACATACATTCATAAAATATATACAGTCGACTTACTATTTATAAAAATAAAGCCTATAAATTATATTTATATCACATGCAGATTAGCACTAACCAGTAATACATATCGTACTTATTTAAAAGCAAAAGCCAATAATATCTTAATACTACTTTATGGATAGTAATCTTAAGACTTTGCAGGAAATAGATAAAATAGAAATTGCAGAATCCATAAAATGTTCTATAGAGGACTTTAGCAAAGTGGCTTATATAAGAAACACCGATTTAACCATAATATCGCAGAATATCAGGAGTATATATAGTAATTTACATGATTTACAAATTACGTTAACTAGCTTGCACTCCGAGATTGATCTATTGGTTCTAAGTGAATGTAGAATAAACTCAGATAAACCTATTCCACAAATCCAAAACTATATATCTTATTCTACTTCTAATCACGTTAACCATTGTGATGGAGTGGTCCTTTATGTTAAAGATTGTCACAGTGTAAAAGTACAAGAAATAAAATTAATCCAAGCGTCATGTCTACAAATTTCTATATATGATACAATAATTTTGGGTATATACCGTTCTCCTTCAAACAGTAATGCTGTTAATTTTATAAATTCACTCAACTCTCACTTAGAAACTATAAAATCGTGCTCTAATATTGTTATAACCGGTGACATAAACATAAATATTATACAGAATTTAACTGAAAAGAGTTATGAACGCATAAATAGACTTAGCTATTTAGGTATGTTAGCTTTGCATGGTTTGCTACCTGGTCATATAATACCTACTCGCGAACAAAACTGCTTGGATCATTCCATGTTAAAAATAAACGGTAATAGAATAGGTGCGGTTGTAATAGTTATATCTACCACTATCACAGACCATTTGACGATTTTTCTAAAACTATCAAAAGTAAAAAATCAAACCCCATCTTCAAAAACTAAAACCACAATTCATTTTGACAAAGCCTTAAATTGTATTGACAAAGATTTATTGTTAAAATTGCTGTCATATAGTGATCCTTGCATGTTATCTGAAATTCTATTAAAACACTTAACTGATTGTTTACTACGAAATACAATAATATCACTAGTTCCGAGTAACCAACGCATAATTAAGCCTTGGATTACTCCTGGCATACTAAAATGTATTAAAAATAGAAACCACATGCAAATGAAACTGCGAAAGGATCCTCAAAATGAAATATTAAAAATTACATTTAGAAGGTACCGGAATCATTGTAACAACTTAATTAAAAACCTAAAACGTAAATATGACAGTGATCAATTAAATAGTACCTATAAAAACCCTAAGAAATTATGGCGCACAATAAATAACTTAACACACAATAACACAAATAAAACCCAAAGTACGGATCTATTGTATATTGAGAAATCTCCTGAAAAGTCCATAAATGTCGTTAATCAATACTTTGCCAATATTGGTAAAACTTTAGCTGATGAAATTATCTTAAACACTTCCCCACAACACACGGAAACTGTTTCACAAAATAGTCAATTATCATCCTTTGCTCTTTTGGAAGCAGATAATAATGAAGTATTTTCTATACTAACTCAGTTAAAGTCAGATAGTGCGCCTGGTTGGGATTATATCCCCACTAAATTTCTAAAACAAGCTAGTGGAATAGTTGTGCCCGTAATAACGCATTTGGCTAATTTATGTTTTAAAAAGGGTAAGTTCCCTACACCCCTTAAGGAAGCTGTCGTCACACCTGTATACAAAGGTGGGGATAGAGATAATCCTTGTAATTATAGGCCTATTTCTGTTTTACCATCAATATCTAAAATCTTAGAAAAATTGATTAACAATCGCCTATTGAAATATCTTGACAATTTTAGTATACTTTCAAAATCACAATTTGGCTTTAGGCGCAAAATTTCTACCGAAGACGCGGTGATAGCACTCACATCACATATCGTCAAACAAGTTGATGCCAATAAAAAATGTCTGGCAGTCTTTCTAGATATAAAAAAGGCATTCGATACCGTTTCTACCACTATCCTAATAAAACGACTTGAAGAAGTCGGTGTGAGAGGTTTACCTCTAGAATTGCTTACAGACTACCTCAAAGATCGTAAGCAGCGCGTAAAAATTGGCAAATACTCTAGTGAGAAGGCTTCTGTCACCTGCGGTGTGCCACAGGGCAGTGTTCTTGGTCCGACGCTGTTCTTAGTATATATTAACGGTCTCTGCAATAGGAGAGATCTGGGTGGGCATATATTTTCTTACGCTGATGACACGGCAGTAGTTTTTGCTGGGGATACCTGGGCTGCTGTTCAGCAAAATGCAGAAAAAGGACTTTGTGAAATTGCCAAATGGTTAAATGCTAATCTTCTCACCTTAAATGTCTCAAAAACTAACTACATAACTTTCACTAAATACAACATCACTCAACCAAAAAACGACCCGGAGTTAATAATTCACACTTGTGGCATTAAAAGTAACTGTCTATGTAATAAAATAGCTAAAGTTAGTCAAACTAAGTACTTGGGGGTCATGGTGGATCAGCGTTTAACCTGGCATAGTCACATGGAAATGATGATGTCCAGAACTAGAAAACTAGTATGGACTTTTAAGACATTAAGACACGTCGCTTCAAATAACCTTTTAAATAAAATCTACATTTCATTAGCGCAATCAGTTTTAGCCTATTGTATACCTATATGGGGAGGGGCTACTAAAACTAAAACCTTAGAACTAGAACGAGCACAACGACTATTAATAAAAGTTATGTACTGCAAACCATATAGATTCCCTACAAGTGAACTTTACTCAATTAGTGATATCCTTTCTATTAGAAAATTATACATCCTACACGCTGTCTTAAAATTACATAAATCACTAAGTTATAATAGCGACATAGTCAATAGAAGGCGCCAACATACTGTAGCTCCGGTTATAGCAGTAAAAAGTAGCTACGCTAAAAGGCAATTTGCTAGACAATCGGCACACTTATACAACGTAATAAATAAAGACCTTAATATCTATCATATGAATTACCGCGAATGTAAAAAGGCGCTACTGGAATGGCTAAGACGGAAAAGTTATAATGAAACTGAGATCCTTTTGAACACAATTCTATAAGTATAAAGTCACACACACACCACACATACACTTATACTCACACACATATACACACACACACACGTACACACACACACACACACACACACACACACACACACACACACACGCACACACACACACACACATACACGAACACACATTATATTTGAGATTGAGAGATTGATTGAGATTTGTATAGTTTTATTTTGTTTCATAACCCAGTACCTAGTAAGGAGTAATGTAGTTTTTATACTAAGACTGTTATGGAAGAGGGGGGTACCCTAACACAAGTATGGTTATACTTAAAAGAGTACCCTCGTCACACTTAAGGTAAATTTGTACTAGTAACCGAAATAAACAATTTTTAATTTTTTTTTTTTTTTTTTTTTTTTAATATATCTATATAGTACAAGGCGACTAAGGGATAGGGCTGTTTACCATCAGACAGATATAACAGCTCAGACTCAGGCACAGATACATGCCTCGAGTCTATATCGAGAATAGTGCCCATAAGACGGCAATAAGCTCACCCCCTATTACATGGGGCTGAAAACAATGATTGGTGAAATGTGGATGTTAATTCACCTCTGCCTAAGCCTTCGGGGACAGATATATGTATACGGAATTGTACTAATTTTAAAGAGTCTATCATGATAGACCTAGAGTGGAGACCGCGAGAAGGTAAAAGGAAATAGGGACGCCTCTCAGCTAGGTGGACTGACGATTGGAAAAAGGTGGCTGGGATGGAATGGATGCGGACGGCGCACATGAGAGTGTTGCCGATGTCCAGCAGTGGACAGCGATATGCTGGCTGATTGAAATTGATATCAGGTTTGGCACACAGTCGACATTGAAAATTGGTAACCATGGCTTATAGATTTATTGTATAAAGAGAAAAAAAATAGAAATGCCCTCTGAGTTTCTTGCCGGAGTCTTCTCAGGTCGGGGCCGCGTTTCGAACCGGTCGGTGGTCCATTTACTAAACTGATATTCATGTTCCTATTTTGTTGACGTTTTGTAAGTGCCGATATAATGGTCTATACAGAATAAATGATTTTTGACTTTGACTTTGTCTTACTAGCGACCCGCCCCGGCTTCGCATGGGTGCAATGCTGATACTAAATACACTACAGAAAAACTGTGAACCTTGTACATAAACATACCCGCCCGCTCCGGCTTCACAAGGGTATAAAATATACAGCGGGAGCGACGAAGGATCGCAAGACAAGCTGTCCGCGTACGAAGGCAACTCGGGCGTCGGAGGTCGATGAACGACCTCCGCCCCACATGAGCGCTGGCCTGGGGGTGACAGGTGGAGCTGCCTGTCACCCTGGCAGAAGCAGGCTGCGGCTGAGGCGCGCCTCCCCGTTTCCGGGGACGAGTTGGGGACTCTGTAGTCCCCACAACCAAGAAGAGGGCCAGATCGTGAGAGATGGCCCTGGGTCGGCCGCGGTGCGACGGATATGCCTGTCAACCTCACCTTCGGCAACCAAAGCGAACCACAGGCGGCGTGCGTTTTAGTCGGTTCGAGTCCGACATAACCTCCTCCACCGGCTCCGATGGGGAGGTATCCGTGGGGATTTTGCGCACGTAAAAAAGGGTATAAAATATATAGCATATGTCACTCACTGAAAAAGTGATTAAAATCGATCCAATAGTACTTGATTTATTCATTACTGCCCATGTTCCGCACGCGTTAAATTATACAATACAGGGTACAGCTATGTACCCTGGTCGCTTCGCTGTGGCACATTGTGATTGAATGGTTGCGAAATGAGAAACAAAACAAAGAAAACATGTCATATTTTGCTAACTGTTTTTTCGCGGTCGCGGATGTTACTGAAGCAAAAATTAGATAAAAACAATCCTTGATGCGGATTATATAACATGCTAAAATTTCAGCTCGATCGGTGCAGAACTTTTTGAGTTTTTGAAGCGTTCACAAACCAACATAACATTTTATATTTAATATATATAGATTAAAATATAATACTTAGTCCAATATTTTGACAAATCTCGTTTTTTTTTTTTACGTGCGCATAATCCCCACGTATCCCTCCCCACCGGAGCCGGTGGAGGAGGTTATGTCGGACACGAACCGACTAAAGCGCACGCCGCCTGTGGGTCGTTTTGGTTGCCGAAGGTGAGGTTGACAGGCATATCCCTCGCACCCTGGCCGACCCAGGGCCATCTCTCACGATCTGGCCCTCTTCTCGGGTGTGGGGACTACAGAGTCTCCAACTCGTCCCCGGAAACGGGGAGGCGCGCAGACGCGCCACCGCCGCGGCCTGCTTCTGCCAGGGTGACAGGCGGCTCCACCTGTCACCCCCAGGCCTGCGCTCATGGGGGGCGGAGGTCGCTCATCGACCTCCGACGCCCGAGTTGCCGTCGTACGCGGGCAGCTTGGCTTGCGATCCTTCGTCGCATCCGCTACCGCGCCCGCCCCGCCTCCTCCTTCACGAGCATTACTTGCTCGCTGAAGGAGGCGCCGGCCGCCCACGCATCCGCGCAGCGGACCATCGCCGCGAGCAAGATGGAGAGCGTGAGGACTCTCACTCCCAGGGCTGCCACAAGCTCTCGTCTCGGAGTCTCCTACGCCGGACACTCGGTGAGCGTGTGCGGCCCTGAGTCCTTGCTCGCGTCGCAGTGATGGCACTCGGACGTTGGCTCTTTCTCCATCCGATGCAGATACTTCCCGAAGCACCCGTGCTCGGTGATGCCGTGCTGCGTCAGACGGTACGAGAGGCTGCCGTGTGGCCTCTCTAGCCACTCCCCCATGATGGATCTTACGCCGCTACTACGGCGCCCTGCGCCTGGTCGCCCAAGTCGCAGCTGCCATTCCGCCACCATTACCCTGTGGAGCCGGGATCTCACGGCCCGAATTTCTTCCGGCTCGGGATCGTGACCCCGCTCCCGCGCCGCCTTTCGGAACCGGTATAGCGCCGAAAGGGATCTTGCTTCAAGGATCCATGGTGGCGATATTGACAAAGCTCGTAGGGTTCAGCTTGTGTTTGTAATGTAAGCGGAAAAAATGAAATTATTTACGACATCACATTAGAAACCTCAAAAATAACCAACAAAATAGGAGGTCCTACAGATTATTAAAAACGTTTAAAGTACGGTTAATTACTGTATTTCTTACTACCTCGTTATTTTTGTGCTTAATCATAGAAGGTTGTAATACTCAATATTGGCACTATTCAATTCTTTCTTAAAAAAAAAAATTTGGTATGAAAATGTTTTTATTAAAATTAAAATTAAAAACGGTATAAAAATACCCTTCTATTGATATAAAACACTCACTATTACAAGAAAGGGTTTTTAAATAAAAACTAGAAATGTCCTTGTTCCCTAGACTTTGTTGATGTGTGTATTTGACAAGTTTTATGACATGTTTTCGTTTCGACAATTCCTCCTCTAAGATAAGAAAAATACGCAAGACATCGCGCGTTTTCTACCGAATATTCTTGATTAGTCTTCAACTGCTGTAGTATGAATTTATTCTTAGTAGCATTTGTGCAGTGTAGCCATATATCAAAGCTAGATTTTCCTTTATCAATGTAGCCATTCCATCGTGGAGGAACGGTATTAGATGTTCCTCCGAAACAAAGGAGATCCCTCTAATCAGGCTAGGTGAAGACGCCTGCAGGTTGATTAAGCTAGCCATCTTAGTACCGTGTGTGAGGCACGATGAAATGACCTGGGAGGTTAATGTTAGAAAGTTGTAGAATAATATTATGGTAATCAACGTGAGAACTTTAATATCGCGATCTAGGATTAAAAGTCAGGTTAAGACACGTTTCTATCTCGTTTCGCATCGAAGATCGTTGTCAATTGTACTTTCTCTAATTCAGCTTTTCCGAGAATTGTTTTTAAAATAAATGCACAATTTATTACTATAGTTTGGGTATAATTGCTTAATCAAGAAAATAAGCAATGATAACAATAACATAAAAGTATTTTAATTTACTTAAAGCCAGTAAATGAAAATAATGTCGGTTTTTTAAAACCTACCTTTATGAAGTATTCAACAGTATTTCTCCACTATTTAATGGATGTTAACGCGAGTGTAACACACACTCGCGCTGCCGACCATGAAGAAACCTTCTGATGCCCCTCTTGAAGAACCCCATATTGCAGGTGCTTGGGAAAACCGCAGCAGGGAGGTTATTCCACAGCTTAAGTGTGCGTGGGATGAAGTATCTTTCATAACGCACAGTGCGCACCGTCTCAGTTCGCAATGTGTGAGGACGAATTCCCTGCCTATGGCGAGAGGCGCGATGATAGAATGTAGCTGTGGGCATCATGTCAAACAATTCATCTGAGCCCTAACCATTGTATAGGCGGTAGTACACACATTGCGAGGCAAACATCCTCTTCAATCACTCTTATCTATTAAAAAAAACCGCAACAACATCCGTTGCGTAGTTTTAAAGATTTAAGCATACATATAATATAATAGGGACAGAGAAAGCGACTTTGTTTTATACTATGTTGTGATATTACTCGTATTGATCCTGACGTTTCATTAGCTTTTCAGTAGCCATGTTCACTGGGAGATTACGGTTTTGAAGTGTAAGGTACACATTATTTCAATGTGTAGGAGGTTGTACGTACTCCTGTACCTCCGCCCTACAGAATACCACGGCCATAATAGTCTCTAGTTGTGTTACCGGTTGTGAGTATGGTAGCCTAAGCTCACTGGAGAGTTGTTGTGCTGTCAGTGGAAAGACTAAAGGTTTATCCTGATTGTGTCATCTGTACTGACGGCACAGAAACTCTCTGTGCGGCAGTGTGAGTGTAACTAAAGCAAAACTACGGACACAGCTAAAAAAATCCATTAAATTATAGACTTTAATGGGATGTAATTTAAGTCGAAAATTCAAAAGTTTTTGCAGAGTGAATGAATAATTATATTTACTTATTTATTTATTTTTCTAAACAATGTTACATTGTATTGAAAATATAGAAATCTTAGTCTAAGTTTAGTATTTCAATTTATGAACAAATGAGACTGACAAAAATTAAAAAGTGAATTATTAAGTAAATATGTCAAGTTAAGAAAAATTCCAAATTACAAATGTCAAGATACAGATTAAATTGAATAATCTATACTAATATTATAAAGCTGCAGAGTTTGTTTTTTTGTTTGTTTGTTTAAACGCGCTAATCTCTGGAACTACTTGTCCGATTTGAATGATTCTTTCACTGTTGGCTAGTCCATTTATCGAGGAAGGTTTTAGGCTATATATCATCACGCTACTACTTAAGGGAGCGGAGCATTGATAATAAATGTTAACAAATTCGGCAATTTTTTATACATATTTTGAAGACTAAAACATACGGGCTCAAAGGGATATGAAGCTTCAAAATATACCCCGGGCGAAGCTGGGGTGGATCAGTTAGTAAAATATAAAATGTCCATGCATCACTTCATAAATTCATCAACTGAGTAGAATCACCTTTCAACAAGAATGTATAATGAAACTCTATTCATTTAATATTTGACTTTAATCGTATGGAAATAAAGTATAATATTTATTGTCATTTTTTGCAGTATAATAGAAGGCCTCGATTTGCACACGTCCATAGGCCACCATAACCACCTTTTCATCAGATGAGCCGCGTGCTTGTCTGCCTGCTAAATGGTATAAAAATAGTATAATATACGGGTTAAATTCCGACATTGTCATATAACACTATCAGTGCTTAGTCCAAAGTCGTTTGAATTAAATTCCATGTCCTATATTATTTGGAAAGCATATTAATATGCTAAACGCTATAACTAGATCCAAGTGACGTGGTCACGGGAACTTTAATTACTGCAATTAACTCATAACTATGCATTGTATATATGTAACACAATAATTAAACCACTATGTTACTATGCTATTGGGCACACACTCGTAATATCCTACTACATACACACATACATGTGATGACGCCTTTGTTAGGGGGTCCTGCCTTTTCGCCAAAAATCGTTTACCCGATTATCACTTGCCAACCAACGTTACGCCAATTTTTCACTTTGACGACTAACGATTGTCAAATGTTTGTATGACAACGTTTCATTTGGTAGAATTATTGTTAAGCTGATTATTGTAATGACAAAATACGTTTGGGGCATTTATCTTTTGCCAATTTATTTATTAGGCCAGACAACTTTTAGACGAATAACAGAATCGGTTAGGTTAGGTTAGGTTAGTATTATGATAAACAATGCACGAGCCGAGCGAGCGAAGCGGGCGTGCCGCGACAGCGGCCGGCGAAGTGCCGTAACCATTTTTTTTTTACATTTTTACATACATTTACATAACAAACAATAAACAACTACATGAATATTATGCCAACTAAAACATTCGCTACTTGAAAGTTGGCATTTTGAAAAGTGTCATTCTAAAAGGTTGACCAAACGTAAAATTGGCAACTGAGAAGTTGGGTAATGAAAACAAAATGAAATCACAAGTTGGCAAATGATTATTCTGCGAAATATAATTCTGGGAAACGTTAGTTGGCAAATGATAATCGGGCAAACGATTTTTGGCTAAAAAGCAGAGATCCCTTTTTTAGGTTAGGCAGAGGTGAATTAAAACCCACATTTCACCAATCATTGAATTCGGTCCCACGTAATAGGGGGTTAGCTACTGCCGTATTCCGGGCATTATTGTTGACTCGAGCCACGCATCCGAGGCTGAGTCTGGGCTGTATATATACGATGTTAAACAGCCCTTAGTCGTCTTGTCCGACACAGCATGGGAAAAGATGGGAAGGTCCAAATTCTACTCTGCCGGGAACCACGCGGCTTCTACAACATACTTTTTAAATTTAGGACACACCAATTTGACTTCACCTCACCTGATGACAAGCAGGTGCTACTGGTGGTAGAAACTTGGTGGCACAAATTTGTCTCAAGTTTCGACCGGGTAGGTACCACCGTGCACTATTGCGAAAAACCCTCCATAGCAATTCAATCTCGGTTGGATTGTGTTCAGGGGTCAGCATGTGCATAGCCGGGCAGAGGTGGTGGTTGTCGCAGCACTAGTGGGACCAGTGGGTCTTGGCGTAGTCTAGTGGGGATGGCGCGGGGCGATGCGCCGAAAAGGGAGACCTGTAGAAACGGTGGTGCCGCTGGCCGCCCGCGGTATAGTACAGGGGCCCAACTGGGGTTAACCACCTTGGGAGGCTGCCTCACCAGGCCGCGCATAATCCCGATATGGTTCGTCGTGCCGGTTGGTGACCGGACTTGGGAGCCCGGCGACCATACTCGGGGGGGTACGGGGGCCCTTCCGTTCGGCGCGTCGGCTCTCGCCATGCCTCACATTCATAGATAAAACCAATATCCCGCGCTTTGTCACACGGTGCTGCGGCGGCAATCACTTCTTTTTTTCACGCCTTCTCCCACCCAAACTCATGGCAGCGCAATTTATAGAAAAAGGCAACACAGCGGCTCGTCACACTCCCAAAAGCTTGCTATTTGAGGTGGAGTCCACTAACATCTGTGGGCTCCATGCAAACCTCAACGCCGTCCACCAACACCTAGAGACGGCGAAACCTGCCATGTTTTTTCTAACGGAGACGCAAATACACCGCCCTGACGACACGACCTACTTGCTCTACCCTGGCTATGTTCTTGAGGAAAGTTTTCGTGCAAAAGCCGGGGTGTGCGTGTTTGTTAGGGCGGATGTTTGCTGTCGCCGTTTGCGCTGCCTAGAGGACCCATCCTTCTCCGTCCTTTGGGTACACGTAGACCATGGCCCTACGAGTCAGATCTATGTGTGCCTCTACCGTTCCCATACAGGAGATGCTGAGACAACTCGACTCTTTGAATATCTGAGTCAGGCGGCAGATGATGCGCAGGAGCGATTTCCGAATGCCGAAATGGTATTTTTGGGGGATTTTAACGCCCACCACGAGATCTGGTTGGGCTCCTCCAAAACAGACCATGCGGGAAGAGCCGCCCACGCATTTGCTCTGGCGCACGGCCTGACCCAATTGGTGCACGAGGTCACTAGGATACCAAGAAGGTCGGGCCAAGCACCTTCTCTGCTAGACCTTCTGCTGACGAGTGATCCGGACCGGTACAGTGTATCGGTGCGAGCCGCGTTAGGCAACTCTGACCACTGCCTGGTCTGTTCCACGGTGCCTATTATGGCGCCCCCACGACCCGTGCAGGGGAAGCGGCGTCTCTGGCACTACTCGTCAGCGGACTGGGATGGACTTCGTGACTATTTTGCGTCCATCCCGTGGGTTGAGCGCTGCTTTGAAGGTAAGAACCCATCGGATTGTGCTACTGCTGTCGCCGGTGAGATCGGTCTGGGTATGGAATACTATATCTCATACACCGATGTCACCGGTGACCGCGGGGTGCGCCCTTGGTTCGGGCGCGAGTGCGCGGAAGCTGTTGAACAAAAACAGTCTGCGTACCGCGCTTGGGTAAGGGCGCGCGCCACGCGCCATCCCAATCTGGGCCACTTCAAGGCAGCGTACAACAGAGCCACAAAGGTCTGTAGAAGGGCCTATGTCAGAGCGGATGCCCTGCGCATAGCGCGGCTTGGTCAAGAGCTAGTGATGCATCCCACGGGAAGCCGTGGCTACTGGCGACTGGCTAAAGCCGTGCAAGCCAACTTCTGTCAGCCTTCGCTGCCTCCGCTGCGTAACCCTGATGGATCCCTGGCCCATGAGTCGCAAGAGAAGGCAAATCTGCTGGCTAATCTCTTTGCGGCCAACTCCCGAATCGATGATTGTGGTACGCAGCCACCAACACTACCCGACAGTGACCACGCGATGCCTGATATCCATATCAGGCAACGCGATGTCCGTGCAGTGCTGCAATCACTCGATGTCCGGAAAGCCAGTGGTCCGGATGGTATTCCAGCGGTAGTTTTGAAAAAATGTGCAGCGGAGTTGTCTCCAATGCTTACGCGCCTGTACCGGCTATCCTATAGTTCGGGTACAGTGCCTTTGCCTTGGAAAGAGGCGAATGTTCAGCCGATTCCCAAGAAGGGGGATCGCTCGGAGCCAGCCAACTATCGACCCATAGCCGTCACCTCAGTGCTGTGCAAAGTGTTTGAGCACATAATTAACAAACAGCTCATGCGGCACCTAGAGGATCACTCCTTAATTAATGACCGGCAATATGGCTTCAGACCGAAACGGTCAACGGGTGATCTTCTAGCATACGTTACCCATCTTTGGGGTGAGGCTATGGACAAGCACGGCGAGTCACTGGCAATTAGTCTTGACATCGCCAAAGCTTTCGATAGAGTCTGGCACAAATCGCTTCTTTCTAAGCTACCTGCCTTTGGTCTGCCTTCTAGGCTGTGCAACTGGGTTGCTAGCTTCCTGCAGGGGCGCCGTATTCGCGTCCTTTGTGACGGACGAGCTTCAGAGTTTCTGCAGGTTAATGCTGGCGTGCCCCAGGGGTCCGTCTTATCACCCACTCTCTTTCTTCTGCATATCAACGACATGCTGACTACCGGCAATGTTCATTGTTATGCAGGCGATAGCACTTTACATGGGAGTTATCATGGACATCCAGCGGCCAAGCAGTCAGATATGGCAGAGAAAAGGCAGCTTCTTGTCACTGAGCTTGACGGGGTCCTGAATCACATTTCTCAATGGGGCTCTGAGAACCTGGTTGAGTTCAATGCCAAGAAGACGCAGGCATGTGCGTTTACAGCAAAAGTATCTTCTTTCCTTCCCCTCCCCACTCTTCAGAGCACGCCACTGCCGCTGCAGGACAATCTCAATATCCTAGGTATGGATGTTCGCTGCAACCTGAATAACAAAAACTACATCGAAAGCATCATCAAAACAGCCTCACGAAAACTCGGAGTCCTGAACAGAGTGAGACGATTTTTCACGCCGGAGCAGCGGTGTCTTCTATACAAGACACAAATTCGCTCCTGTGTGGAGTACTGCTCGCATCTCTGGGATGGTTCAGCAAAGTACTTACTAGATGCTCTCGACAGGTTGCAGCGACGTGCGATCCGCATCATTGGGAATCCCGAGATCACGAACACCCTAGAACCTTTACAGCTGCGTAGAGATGTTGCGTCCATGGCTGTATTTTACCGTCTGTACCATGGGGAGTGTTCTGATGAGCTCTTCCAATTAGTCCCACCCTCCCCTTTCCTACACAGGACAACGCGTGCAGGTCTTAGATGTCATCCGCACACGGTGCAAAACATCCGATCAAGAACCAAGCGGTTCGGAGACTCTTTCCTCTGTCGCACCATTAAGGCCTGGAATTCATTACCAGCTCACGTGTTTCCTTCTTCCTACAGTCCCGGGTCCTTTAAGCGGGGCGTGAAAAAGCATATGATAAGGCCGTCAAGCTGAGTGTCACCATTGTCACACGGTATGTGTAAGTAATGGTGACCCTCTTTTCTGGGATTTTGCCTTCAGCTTACCATCAGGCAAGGCGAAGTCCAATTGACGTGTCCTATATAAAAAAAAAAAAAAAAAAAAAAAAAACTAAAGGCAAAGTCTCAGGATAAAGGGTCACCATTACAGACATTAAGTAATTTTACAATGGTGGCATTCAGCAGATGCTTTTTCACGCCCCGCTTAAAGGACCCGGAACTGTAGGAAGAAGGAAACACGTGAGTTGGTAATGTTTTCCAGGTCTTGGTGGTGCGACAAAGAAAAGAGTCTCCTAACCGCTTCGTTTTTGCTCGTATATTCTGCACAGTATGAGAGTGACATCTAAGCCCTGCACGCGTTGTCCTGTGTATGAAAGGAGAGGGTGGGGAGCGGCAGCGGGAGCGACGAAGGATCGCAAGACAAGCTGCCCGCGTACGAAGGCAACTCGGGCGTCAGAGGTCGATGAACGACCTCCGCCCCCCATGAGCGCCGGCCTGGGGGTGACAGGTGAAGCCGCCTGTCACCCTGGCAGAAGCAGGCCGCGGCGTTGGCGCGCGTGGCGCGCCTCCCCGTTTCCGGGGACGAGATGGGGACTCTGTAGTCCCCACACCCGAGAAGAAGGCCAGATCGTGAGAGATGGCCCTGGGTCGGCCGGGGTGCGAGGGATATGCCTGTCAACCTCACCTTCGGCAACCAAAGCGACCCACAGGCGGCGTGCGTTTTAGTCGGTTCGAGTCCGACATAACCTCCTCCACCGGCTCCGGTGGGGAGGTATCCGTGGGGATTTTGCGCACGTAAAAAAAAAAAAAAAAGGAGAGGGTGGGATTAGTTGGAAGATATCATCAGAACACTCACCATGATAGAGACGGTAAAATACAGCCAGGGAAGCAATAATACTCAGAAATGCAAATTTTAAAACTAAGCGTGGATGTTTGTTTGGTAACTAAATTAGGCCAAAACGGTTGAATTGATTTGCATGTAAACTAGGTTACTGTTTATTCCTGGATAGCGGGTACCCCTGGGTAGCTGTGGATCGCGGGTCGATAATCTGCGAGGGCGGTCCCTCCTCTCATCCCATCTCGAATACCAAACGTAATTTTATTGTAATCGAGTGTACAGGCCCAACTATCTATCTCGGTCTAAGTCATAAATCGTTCCCAAAGTGGTCAACAACTTAATTAGTAGTGGTAGTAGCCTAGTGGTATGGGTAATGGACTACTGAGACTAGGTCTCGGGTTCGATCCCAGGTTATACCATGGCACACACCAATGACTTTTCGATGCTTTTCGAAGTTATGTGTATTTATCGCAGGTTTATAAGTGCCCGGTCGCCTCCTATTACATTGGGACCTAAACATAAACTGTTGAAATGTGAGTGCTAGCACCTCTGCCTACCCCTTCGGGGATATAGGCGTAAGAGAGTTTCATGGATAAATTTCCGGTTAATACAATAGTATAATCAAACAGATGAATGATATCTAGCAATTAAGAGATAATATTAACTAAAGACGCGGTTCACAAAGTGATCATCAACTCCTAGCAATTTCGAAACTTAATTAATTAATTACTTAATTAGTTCCATGGAAGATTTACGGTTATACAATAGGATAATCAAACAGATGAATGATCTGGGAGTCGAATCAATTGTTTGCACTTCTAGCAATTAAGAGAGAATTTTAACTAAAGACGCATTTATACAGGAGTTGCTAGCAGGCTATTTGACCGTGAGCTACGATTAGAGCTCAACACGGAATATATTTTTCTTTTTTACCTACTGCAAGAATAGCCGTGGTCGTATGTCATTTACTCTAACAAAACAAAACATTCCATGGATAAGTGGCATACGACCACGGATATCCTTGATATTTTCTTGTTTAATACTTTTTAAAGCGTGATTTTTCATTAGTCGGCTTTTAGTTTTAAACTTATTGGTATGATAGGTCTTTACCTATGAAATTGAAATTTTTTTCTTACAGATTCATGAGTTCATTATTCCCGTACTTTAATAGCTATTTCCATTATTTATATTTTGTTTGGAGGTTTATTTCAGTATTTTTCAACCTGGTTTTTAATACTGTTTTTATTGGCCGCTTGATAAATTACATTCGATGTTCAAATACAGTACTTCCTAAATGCTATCCATTTTGATGATAAATTTCTTATTATATTTTTCTGGGGGGTCTGACGGCAATTGCTCCAAAAAGAAAAAGGTAAATACAAATTGAGAAAGATTAAACGGTTTGTGGGTTCCGATTTGAAGGCTTCGGATGAAACCAGAGTTTTTTTATATCATTTATTCTGCATAGACCATTAAATCGGCACGTACAAAACGTCGATACAAAAGTAAACATAAAAACCAGTTTAGTAAATGTACCAACGGTTCGAAACGCGGTCCCGACCTGAGAAGACTCCGGCAAGAAACTCAGAGAGCATTTTATTTTTATCTATTCATAAACATACACTTAGTCTACTTAATCTAAATACAAAAATTTACTTGAGTAGCATAGTTGAGCGGACAGCTCTTTTCCAAGCTTGTTTATCATCCAAGTATTCTTGGATTTTATAATAGACTTTCTGGCACAATTTACTTTTAACTAGGTACCTACATTTTTAGATTTATTCACAGGTAAATCCCTAATTTCATTAGGGAGCTTGTTAAAAACGCGTATACGGTTGCCCTGGAATGAATGACTAATTTTTTCAAGTCAACTACCACGAACTATATGTTTGTTTTTGTGTCTGGTATTTATGTGATGAGTTAAGGTAAACAAAAGGTAGGACGCCCCCTATCCAGATGGACGGACGACCTGAAAAAGGTGGCTGGGACAGACTGGATGCGGAAGGCGGAGGATCGGAGAAAATGGTGCACATTGGGAGAGGCCTATGTCCAGCAGTGGAGTGCAGTGGGCTGATTGATTGATTTATGTGATGCTGGCCACAAACTCTGGAAAATTTTAAAACATTTTTCCCTACATAATGTCGTCCCGATATGGAATACTTATCTAGGATCTTAGTCGTGGGACAAATAACGCCTAAACGCGTGGGGATTTTGAAATATTCTGGCTTGGTGAATTGGGTATTTGATAACTATTACAAAAAAATATAAAATGTATTAACGCGTGACCAGAAGGCTGGTTATTATCTTGCACAGAAGATAAGCATTGCCATTCAACGTGGCAATGCTGCCAGTCTTCTGGGTACGTTACCGGTCGGTGATGATGCGGAGGAATTTCATGACGCATTATGTATGTAATTTTTATTTTTATTTTATTTCAGTGTATTTTAGTTGGAACCTAATAATAGTTTTTAGTTTAAAATTTCATTTAAGTATCTTTAAAGTCAAATATATTAAATATGATACTAAATAATAACTATACAAAATATATTTCACAAATCGATAAATTTAAATATTTTATTTTTACAAAATAAATCTTCCTGGCAGTGTAGAATTTGGACCACCCTATCTCTTCCCTTCCCATGCGGTGTCGTACAAGGCGACTAAGGGATAGCGCTGTTTAACATCAGACAGCTATATATAGCCCAGACTCAGCCTCAAATGAATGGCTTGAGTCAACAATAGTGCTCAGAAGACGGCAATAGGCTCCCTCTATTGTGGGTGTTAATTCACATCTGCCTAACCCTCCGGGGATAAAGGCGTGATTATATGTATGTATCTAAAGAAAAAAAGAAAACACAAAAAATCTGTTCGAGTGACGTAACTATAAAAATTTTACTTGGCGTAACGGAAACATTCGTTGATTGGTCTCATCGTAGATATTATTTAATGACGTCACGCGTAGAATGTCACGTGACCAACCGTTTTTACGCACTTTTTAAGCTAACAGTGAAAATGAGTTTTATTTCTTATTAATAAAGTTTTACGAGGTAAATTGTAACAGGTATTAAATATACATACATTACAATCACGCCTTCATCCCCGAAGGGTTAGACAGAAGTGAATTAACACCCACATTTCACCAATCATTGTTTTTGGCCCCACGTAATAGGGGGTGAGCCTATTGCCGTCTTCCGGACACTATTGTCGACTCGAGGCTTGTATCTGTGCCTGAGACTGGTATTATATATATTTCTACATATTTTAAGATATGTTGCCGAAATTCGTCAAATGCCCAATTTGAGTTAGTCCACCGCCGTAGCACCCGGTGGTATCCTCAAAAGACACCTCAAGAAACGTTTACTGCGCGTATAGAGAACATTTTAGGTCTAAACCGTAGTATGTTCCGAGGTACACAACGAGAAACCGACCGTAAAGTTACATACATATGAACACATTTCCTTCGACAATCTCTTAACGTTTCCTTGATACATGCTAATACTTGCGAGTACTCTTGACCTGCCCTTTCTTAAAGCGTCCATGTTCAGATCGATATCTGTAAGTACGCCTAGGTCACTCTTCGTGTAGGCCACACAGGCAGAGACTGTTATATAATACATGCTTCAGAGCGTTACAATACGAAGAACCTTAATACGTACTATATATACATATAATCACGCCTTTATCACTGGAGGGTTAGGCAGAGTGTGTTCTACCACCTATTCAATGGTTTGTTCTCTGATGAATTGTGTGACATGATGCACTTAGCTACTTTCTATTATCGCCATGGGCAGGGAGTTCATCCACACACATTGCGACCTGTGACGGTGCGCACTGTGCGATATGAAAGAAACTTCATCCCACGCACACTCAAGCTGTGGAATGAACTCTCTGCAGCGGTTTTCCTAAGCGCTTACAATATGGGGTTCTTCACGAGGGGTATCAATCATTACGGGGTTCTTCAAGAGAGGCATCAGGTTTCTTCATGGTCGGCAACGCGAGTGTAACGCTCCTAGTGTTGCATACGTCCATGGCCATGATTATCACGTGAGGGGTAAGAGGGCCGTGTGCGTGTCAGCCACCAAATTGGTATAAAAAAAAACATTGAATTCGGTCCCACGTAATAGGAGGTCAGTACACACAGAGTACTGTTGACTCAAGCCATATATCTGAAGCTGAGTTTGGGCTGTTTTTATTTTTTATTTTTTTATACCACTTAGTTGGCAGACAAGCACACGGCCCACCTGATGGAAAGTAGTTACCGTGGCCTATGGACGTCTGTAACACCAGAGGAGTCACAGTCGCGCTGCCAACCCTGTAAGTACAGAGTTTCTGTGCCGTCAGTAGAAGACAAATCAGGACAAGCCTTTAGTCTTCCCACTGACGGCACAAATTCTCCAGTGAGCTCTGGCTACCCTACTCACCGCTGGGAACACAACACGAAGTTATTATAACCGCGGTATTCTGTAGGGCGGAGGTACTTCCCCAGTCGGACTGCTCAATCGGGCGGATACACCGCCGTGTCCTACCTCCTTAAAAAACCTGCTGCATATATATGTCTGATTTTAAGCAGTCCTATCCCTTAGTCGCCCTGTACGACACCGCATGGAAAGACATGGGGTGGTCCAAATTCTACTCTGCCGGGAACCACGTAGCAAAGGCCCACCCGGGAACGTGCTAAATAGTGACCTTTATTCAATTATAAGCTGTTTTTGACCGCGTACTCTGTTATATTATATCCCATCGCATTGCGCGCCCACTCGTGTCTTTCTAGTATTTTCTTATTTTTTGCTCGACTCCTAAGAGGTGACGATCTTAAGACGTTTTGCAAGAGCAGTCCGACTGGGGTAGTACCTCCATTCTCCAGAATACCACGACTATAATAACCTCGTGTTGTGTTCCCGACGGTGAGTAAGGTTTTGAATGAACGTGTCTAACACCAGTGGAGTCACATCCGTGCTACCGACCCTGTAAGTACAGAGATTTTATGTGCCCTCAGTACAGAACACAAAATCAGGACAAGCCTTTGGTCTTCCCACTGACAGCACATACTCTCCAGTGAGCTCTGGCTACCCTACTCACCACCGGGAACACAACACGGGGTTATTATAGCCGTGGTATTTTGAAGGGTGGAGGTACTTCCCCAGTCGGACTGCTCTATTCGGACGGGATTACCGTCGTATCGGTATCCACGGTATCCTGAGATCACTGGAGAGTTTGTGAGCTGTCAGTGGGAAGAGTAAAGGTTTGTCCTCATTGTGTCTTCTGCACTGACGGCACAGAAACTCTATGTTTTTACAGGGTCGATAGCACGGGTGTGACTCCCCTGGCGTTGCACACGTTCATAGGTCACGGTAAACACCTTCCCTCATGTAGGTCGTGTGCTTGTCTGTCACCTAAATTAATTAAATAAAAAACAAAAACAGTCAGTGATTAATGGTGATTTTTCTACAAATTATTATTATTTTTATTAGTACTTTTTTACTAAACATCATAACGGTAAGATAAAAGGAAACTTGTATGAAATAATTAATTGTGACGTCATAATATTTGACAGTAAAATAATTTACTGTTGTCACTCGCTTGGATGATTCAAAGTCAAATCATTTATTCTGTATATACCATTATATCGGCACTTACAAAACGTTAACAAAAAAGGAACATGAATATCAGTTTAGTAAACGGTTCGAAACGCGGCTCCGACCTGAGAAGACTCCGGCAAAAAACTCAGCGGGCATTTTTTTTTTATTAAAAATAAATAAATACGAAAAAATAAAAGCAGACGCAACTTTTACTGCTCTTTTACCGTTTTTTTAAAAAAAAATATACCACTTAGTTGGCAGACAAGGACACGGCCCACCTGATGGGAAGCGGTTACCGTGGCCTATGGACGTATGTAGCACCAGGGGTGTCACTGTTTGATTTAATAAGCTCAGTTAAATAATTTATTTTATCTGCAGGAAAATACCCAATTGGTCGTATTTATCCAGAATCGAACCACACAGTGCTAAGAATAGAAAATCGTGGTTCCATTATACTTTAACTAGCTGACGTCCCAGCTTGGCAATTTTCTTATACCACTTAGGTGGCAGACAAGCACACGGCCCACCTGATGGATCGTGGTTACCGTGGCTTATGGACGTGTGTAACACCAGAGGAGTCACACTCGCGCTGCCGGCCTTGTAAGCACAGAGTTTTTTTGCCATCAGTGTAGAAGACTACTTTTGACTAGCCTTTAGTCTTCCCACTGACAGCACAAATTCTCCGGTGAGCTCTGGCTACCCTACTCACCCCTGGGACCACAACACGAAGTTATTATGGCCACGGTATTCTGTAGGGTGGAGGTACTTCCCCAGTCGGACCGGTCAATTATATGGATTGGGTATTGATGAAGTGGCATATTATGTCATGGGAGAATAGTTTATCCAGATGACAAGTGCTGAACTTAATAATGTTTATGGGGGCAGGAACAAACTCATGCTAGAACATATACACAGATGGAATAGAGTCAAAGGTCAGTGAACCCGCCATCACCCTCACCGTTCATGCATTATCATATCACTGTTAGTCACCATCCCATCATCTATGCATTAGTCCCCATTGTTTATAAGTTCATGAGGAGAAATAATGTAGCCGTAAAAAATAGATGGGCTACATAAATTCCTCACCAAGGGAAGATTAGAGAGGAATTCTGGTTGGCCAGAGAGTACCATTAGTATTTGCCATTTAGTTATTGCCAGTCTAAATAAACACTTCAGGAGATAATAAAAAAAATATTATTTGATTGAGACAAATAAGCCCATTGAAATAACTCATATTATGATTGTATGGAAAGTATTGTTTATGGTGTATGCAACTACATACTTATTTCTATTCTGAACATAAAATCTAGTTGACTTATTAGAAAAAATTTACATAATTCATCATGAAGCGACCTATTCTCACATAACACTATCTATTGTACACAGAAAAAAAATCTTGACATGAGATACAATATCAGTGATTTATCTGTTTCAACTTTTACCACTTTATCATTTTTAAGACATTTTTACATACATTTTTAATAATAGATAATAGGTCTTTTGCCAATTCATACACTGAAATTATAGTCATTAAACATGACATTTACCACTACTTTCCAAACTGTTTAACTGTGGTACAATACCATACCAGACATGAAGTACCTTCATATTTATATATATTTAATAAATTAAAATCAAAAGTAGGTCACCAGGAACTTAAAAAGAAGGTAAATTTTAACTCGTAAAAGTTTTGAAGTAAAGTTAACTTTAAAAAGTTTTTAGGCATAGTGTAAAAGTTACAGGCAGCCAAGAAAATTATACAAAATTGTAATTTAAAAAAGTAGACGGAGTATTAGAACTTGGCAAGTCAGGTTAGCTGCGGTTTACGTGTCGGTAGGTAAATGAGCGTATCATCGGAAGCTGAACCGTTAGTTGTACTACAATTAGGAAAAGTCTACATTCTAACCTCTGCGTAACTTCGGTTAATGTGCGGCGCCAACTCCTTGAGGGCCAGGGACAGGTCGTGGATGTCAATCTTCCCATTTCCATCGGTGTCTAATTTAGAAAACAGTGTTTCTAATCTTTCTTCGTCTTCTTTTGGCAATTCCTCGAGCTCCAACGGTGGATGACAGTGAATCATGGTGTCTAAAGTTGACGTAAGTACCATTTGTTGAATAACAATATATTAATATTGCACACGAATAACTATGGATATACATAACTCAAGTCTATAACGTAAAGAAAATCATTTTTAAAAGAAATATTGCACTAGCTTTCCATCCAGTCTTTTTTGACAGCTACTTGCTGCCGCACTGCTACACACACTCACACCCGCAAACATAAATACTTGCACACGACGTACAAGATCTCGTAAAATGAACTATAGGAATGTTCAATTATGTAAAAATAATGAAATTGCGACTTTAACTCGTAGCAGGAAAGGTTATACCAGCCGCATTACATCTCTAAAATCCCTGTGACTGTGGTGTGTAGTTTCACACAGTTGCATATATTTCAGAGGTAACGCCATCTTTTCGTCATTAATAAAACTTTAATAAAACAACGTAATATTGATTAAAAGTATCGGTGCATTTTATATATACCTACGTAATAATTTAATCATCATCTTTATATGGCTATGTTTAATATTGGTTCAAATTTTCAAGTTACATTTTGATACTCATACAGCTGATATGGATGAGCCCTCTGACGTGAAATAACAAGAAGTGCGTAAGAGGCTAGCAACACTCGTCAAGTAAAATATTAAATTGCTGTCAGTAAAGAAAAATTTAGACACGTAGTGGTGCTAAAATGTTTTAATCCATTAATTTTAGTTATATTCTAGTTCATAACAAAGTCTGGGGAAAGATGGACTCTAATACCAATATACTAGATGACAAAATATATCTAATACGCAAACATTTATTGTAAACAATATTATCTAGTGACGTTTGTAATAATTAAAATAATTATTAATTATTTTAGCATTCAATACAATTTTAAATTTAAAGTCTTTAAAAGGAAGTGATGATGACAGATGGCTCTAAAACGCGGCGGCTTTAGCGCCATCTGTTAGTTTGAATCGGAACAAAAAGGTTACCGAGCAAACTATTATCACAGATAACATAATACTAAAGTTCTTTTATTATGTAATTATAAATAATAGAAAGAATCTTGTAGCTATTCTAGAATTATTATACGATATTAATCAATGACTACTTCCTAGGAGTCACTAAGAAAATGACTAAATTGATTTTTTTATAAAAATTGTTAAAACAAAGCTCGATAGATGGCGTTGACTACTTCATATGTATTGTATTCGCCATGGTTGCTCTCTCTTGTATTTTTACAGTACTGAAGCATCGAACAAGCATCTGTCGAGCACAGACCATCACATGGGGTTGGCGACACTCTGGCGCCTGCTACAATGAGGAAAATTGATGGGAAGATATTCAGTTAGATGGACTGAAAACTTAAAAATGTGGCTGGAATAGACTGGATGCGGAGGGTGGAGAATTGGGTGTTATATATAACGCACACTGAGAGAAGCGTACCTATGCCTAGCAGTGCAGAGGTCTTTGTCCAGTACTTACTTATTGCATTTTACTAAACTTTAATGAATAAAGGTTACCATAAAGTAGACGAGTATCTTGATGATGTAAATGCGTGGTCAACATAAGTCTCTTGCTTGCTCGCACAAAATAAATTGTAAACTAAAGCAAATTTAAAAAAGAAAGCTAATCTAGTTCTAATATAGTTCTCTGCGTTTCTTGCTGGTATCTTCTCAGTAGAACTAACCTACCGAACCAGCGAAAGAATCATTATCTAATGGTTTATTTTTAGATTAATAAATATTTTTATGTTATTTCTTGACATAGATGTAAAAATTTTGACGTTCATGTGCTCTGTATGTGCCTAAACAGAATATAAATGTACCTAATTGATTATTTGATTAGCAGGTGCATTTGTTATTGGTCGATATTTAGTAATAAAACGCATTCATTACTTATGCCTATGCTTCGTTTGAATTAAATTTTAAAGCATTTAGTATGCTAAATATTCAAATCAATTAAGGTAGGAAAATACCTGAATCAGTTCAGGCGGTATATACCTACCTATGGTTTGATTGCCGATTCCTTTAATTGAACAATATGCCCGTTATTCAACATTAAAAAATACACGGTTCAGGCGGAATTCAAGCGGGGTCGCCGTAAGACGGATATATGTATAGAAGAATTTGGATACTTTCGGGCGAAGGCTCTTTGGCTTAGTGGACAAAGCTTTCCCCCTGGAAGGGAAAGATCGCGGGTTCAATTCCCGCCTGCACCGGTTCAAATTTTTCTATATTTTACTCGATATATATAGTTAGTCGATAGTTAGTATACTTAAATGCTTTAAAATTTCATTCAATATATTTCACTATTAACTAACTGCAGGCACATGCTATAAGAACGATTTGATTCGTCGTGTTACGTTCCCAGCGGTGATTAGGGTAGCCAGAGCTCACTGGAGAATTTGTGCTGTCAGTGGGAAGACTATTTTTTTTTTATACCTCTAAGTTGGCAGACAAGCACACGGCCCACCTGATGGGAAGCGGTTACCGTGGCCTATGGACGTATGCAACTTGTCCTGGTTTGTCTTCTACACTGACGGCACATAAACTCTATGCTTACAGGGTCGACAGCGCGAGTGTGGCTCCTCTGATGTTACACACGTCCAATGGCCACGGTAACCACTTTCCATCAGGTGGGCCGTATGCTTGTCTGCCACCTAAGTGGTATAAAAAAAACGAACTCGGTTGAATCCGCTTTGAGATTTCAATTTGGCTTTGTATGAATTAAATAAATTGATGACGTCATGATGACGTCACGTTTTCGAGCACATAAATGTATATTACTATCAGTTTGTGCTCGACCTCACTAAATTTACATCACGAGAAATTGAAATCTCACCGTAAATTCGAGATCGTTCTGTTATGGGGTCCCTTTCAATCGTCGTTTTAATCAAAGAAAGTTAAGTTTTAAACCTATGTATTTAATATCATTTATGGTGCTTGCAACAGCGCCGAAATATCGGAAACTCAAAACAATGCAACATGGTAAATATGCCGATTATTTTGATAATGATGTGAGTGACCATGATAGTTTATACCTATATAATTATATCCCCGTTTCCGGGGACGAGTTGGGGACTCTGTAGTCCCCACACCCGAGAAGAGGGCCAAATCGTGAGAGATGGCCCTGGGTCGGCCGGGGTGCGAGGGATATGCCTGTCAACCTCACCTTCGGCAACCAAAACGACCCCACAGGCGGCGTGCGTTTTAGTCGGTTCGAGTCCGACATAACCTCCTCCACCGGCTCCGGTAGGGAGGTATCCGTGGGGATTTTGCGCACGTAAAAAAAAAAGAACCTATATAATTATATATATAATACCTATACTATTTATTGAACTTTAAAATACAGACGTGGTCTACCCCTTTGGCAACTGAATCGTGTCAGAGTTCAGAATAGACTGTATGCAACTTACTGGCCCTGCAAAGTGCTGACTAGTAGTCTTACATGGCATGGCGGAGGGCATGATATGTCATCAATTTCACATGCAGTGTACAATCATAACGGTTCGGTTTTTTTACACAACTTAGGTGGCAGACACGGCCCACCTGATGGAAAGTGGTTACCGTAGCCTATGAACGTTTGTAACACCAGTGAAGTCACATCTGTGCTGCCGACCCTGTAAGAACAGAGATTTTAAGTGCCTTCAGTGTAGAGCTCAAAATCAGGACAAGCCTTTGGTATTTCCACTCATAGCACAAAAACTTCACAGTGAGCTCTGGCTACCCTGCTCACCGCCGGGAACACAACACGAGGTTATTATAGCCGCGGTATTCTGTACGGTGGAGGTACTTTCCCAGTCGGACTGCTCAATTCGGACGGGAATACCGTCGTGTCCTGCCTCCTATGTTCTTACAGCTGACCTGACACACCCAAACTACTGAGTCACTTGCTGGTCGGAGCCGGGAGTAAACACAAGCGTAGTATCGTTAAACGAAATATCTATTAGTTATAATTAAGCTGAATTTGAGCTCCAGAAAGTAAACGATCACGTCTATGTGTGTGTAAACGACCCTGTAATCAAAGGCTAAACTACATCATTTACTAAAATTGGTTGGATTTTAAGCCAATAATTCGACTAAATTTAATAAAGTGTAATACAATAACATGTTTTACAATAACATACACATACATATAATCACGCCTTTATCTGCGGATTATCACCAATCATTAAATTCGGTCCCACGTACTAGGGGGTGAGCCTATTGCCGTCTACCGGGCACGATTGTTGACCATGCATCTAAGGCTGAGTCTGAGCTGTACATATCTGTCTGATGTTAAACAGATCTATCCCTTAGTCGCCTTGTAAGGCACCGTATGGGAAGAGATGGGTTGGTCCAAATTCTACTCTGCCGGGATAAAGGCGTGATTATATGTATGAATGTAATATAATTTATTTTTAACACTGTAGATATTTTATGACCGCTAGAGGGCGCCACATGAGTAAATATGACACGACATTTAGTTAGCAAACCGTGGCTGACAAACGGCTCGCCATAAATTGTGTTTTCTTCTATTTTTGATTAGATTATCTAAATGTGGGAGCTTTTAATTAGTAAACTGTAAATATTAATTGTGTATTTACTCAATTTCTGTATTGGTCTGTAAGCTATCTTCAAAATATATAAATAAATAAGTAGACAACGCATGTCATAAATATCTAATTACATATATTGTTGGCCAACGAGTTCCCACTTCTCTAGGGGGACTGATATGCTATACCTACTCCACATGTTTCATCTGCTGTCATTATAACTTTCATGCTAGCCCGTCAGTTTTGACCATGAGGGAAGCATAGCCCATATACTTCTTACAAACATACATATAATCACGCCTGTTCCCCTAAGGGTTAGGCAGAGATGAATGAACACCCACATTTCACTATTGTTTTCGGCCCTCGACTGACTTGACTCGATGCTTGTTTCTGTGCCAGAGTCTGAGCTATATGTATCTGTTTAATGCTAAACAGCCCTATCCCTATCGATATTTTCCGTGAAGCGACAGCCACCTGACCTTCACAATCCAAAGGCGATATCGAAGTATTGCAGTTAGACCAATGCAAATAAGGTACCTACTCGCATTTATGCATGTAAATATTTTCACTGAGCACAAGTTTCATCTGCTGTCAATATAACTTTCTTGCAAGCCCGTCAGTTTTGAGCATGAGGGAAGCATAGCCCATATACTTCTTACATATATACATATAATCACGCCTTTCCCCCCGAAGGATAGGTACGACAGAAGGGAATGAGGACCCACATTTCACTAATCATTGTTTTCGGCCCCACGTAACAGTGTGTGCGCCTATTGCCGTCTTCCAATCACTGTTGTTGACTTGAGGCTTGCTTCTGTGCCTATCTGAGCTATATACAACGTGTTACAGAAAGGTGTGGTCATATTCGAGGGACGCATTACGTGTGATATAAATAAATTTTCCGCGGGAGTATAAACACCAATTTACTTTGTATCACGTAGATAATTAATTTTCTTTTTTATCGACCATGTGTAAGCTAGTGGAAATTGTCGACAAACGCACAACACTAAAAAACTAACCAGGGCTGCAGCAGCTGCAGCGCGCTGTTACAAATGAACTCTACGGTTTGAACCCGAGTAGGTTTACCAAACGATCGGATTTGATAGGCCCTGTCTCAATATCATATAACTTACTTTGTACCTAAACAATTTTTTTTTTATATCGGGCAAAGAAATTCTGAAACAGCTTAAACTTGTTAAAATAGTATTAAAATAAAACAAAATTTACTTTTAGCAATAATAAAACATTTTTATGTTCCTGAAATCATCCATGCTAAATGTAAGACTTGTCTCAAAGATACCTTAGGTAAAGGTTAACCTACATTCAATACCAGGAGTCGTGGACTATCGAATTTCCAGCCACGCCCCTTAATATTAAACTAATTAAAATTGGTTCCGTACCCAATTTTATTGAAATGTTATGCAAAAAATAAATTTTCGGTTTTTATTCAACTTCGGTGGCAGACAAGCACACGGCCCACCTGATGAGAAGTTAAATAGAACAAAATTCCAAGTTGTTGGGTAGGTACACGATAAATAGAGATGCTTGGTTGCGAATCTCCGAAGCGCAACTGCGCGTGAAGACGGCAGCACACCTCCTCTCCCAAAATCCCGACCGAGGTAGGAATGCCCCTGTAAAGGGATGCTGGGTGACTCTTCATGTGTGCCTGAGTAGCATAGGACACAGTGGAGAGCAGACAAAGCCTCAAAGGGCTGGTTGAGGAGCCGCCCCTTTTCAGGGTAAGATGAGGATATCGTACTTTTCCATACGGAATTAACATGGCAACAGGTTCGAAAACAGGGTTGTTTTCCTCTCGCATCCCCGCACGCTCTCGTCCTTCGAGACCAGCAGGAGGTTGGACAAGGCGGTATTTCCGCCCAATTGAGCAGTCCGACTAGGGAAGTACCTCCGCCCAACAGAATACCGCGGCCATAATAACTTCGTGTTGTGTTAGGGTAGCTAGAGCTCACTGGAGAATTCGTGCTGTCAGTAAGAAAACTAAAGGCATGTCCTGCTTTGTCTTCTACACTGACGGCACAGAAACTCTGTGATTACAGGGTCGGCAGCGCGAGTGCGTTCCCTCTGGTGTTACATACGTTTATAGGCCACGGTAACCAATTTTCATCAGGTGGGCCATGTGCTTGTCTGCCACCTAAGTGGTATAAAAAAGCAGCATCCGCAACACTGTGATCGTTACACGTTTGCCTTAGTTTGAGTTACGTAGTTATTTATTATCGGATTTTTTTGAGATTTGTTTGTTCGTTACGTTTGGGAAACCAGGTGTCATGATAATGCGCACAATGGCGCACAACATAAATAACGGCAGTGTACAAAAATGCACACAGAACTTACTAAGGTATATCATGTCGTACCCGGATAACATAACTCTAAGAGGTCCTTCATAAGTGTTCGTTAAAGTAACATTCATTGCGGTACCCTAAACTATTTCATAAAATTAAAATATCTTCTCTTTCACTCCAAATCGCCACGCCCTTTATTATGATTGGTTCCGTACCAATTTTTATTTAATACAAAACCTTTCCTAAAGCATAAAAAGGTATGGTAAAGTGAACAAAAATATGTTCAAATACCAGGATAACATAAAATGTAAGAGTCGTTTCTTCAAAATTTTTGAAACAAGATTTTACGGTACCCTAAAATAATTGATACGATAAAATCATTTGTTATTTTTTTCCTATACCTAAATAGGGTGAACTGACTAGTATTCGACCATGGTCACAATTTTATTATTTTCTGCATTCTTAGTATCGGATGTATTTCTACTGAATTACATACTCTTTTTTAATAACAATGTTGTTCAGTCAGTGGGTCGTATGTTTGTTTGCCCACCCGTTATTGAATGATACGAAAATCACGGCGTCGAAAAAGTTGTCTCTTACATAACAACAGACAACGAGTAGATTGAATAGTAGCTGCGATTTTTTTTTCAGAGTAAGTACATAACTCTGGTTTTTATTAAATTTGAGCGCGATAGTCCATTCATTGTCCAACCCAAACTCAATGCGAGGGGGTTTCTGCACTTGAAAGAAGCACAAAGTCATAGTTGAAAAATCCAGATTTAAATATTAAAATAAAATTTTTAAATGGACGTAAACCAGTACCTCTACCCTAATTTCATAGGTAACACGTTCGGCCGCGGAGTCCTTTGATGAGACCGCGATGCGTGGCGGCGCTTTTGACACGGACAGTCGGTGCCGCCAAGGACATAATATTTGGCGCCAAAGTGCGTAAAACAGTAGGCATCAATGTTGCCATTACTGATTTTATAAAATCTGTAGATGGCATGTTAAAAATAGTAGAAGCAGCGTAGATTTCAAATGAAAAAGTGGTAAATTTATTAGTAGATTAAAATGTATTTTTACGCGTTTATGCTTTTTAAAAGATAGAAGACGAAATCCGGTTCGTTTGTTTTGCGTCTTGTCACCCGCAGAGTAGGTAAGTCTTGTCATATGCAAAGAAAAATATCGTGAGAATTTGATGTAGTACTTTGGCTCTATCTCCTCTCGGTATGATTAAAACTTGTGATTTTCAGTAGAAAGGCCGACCTTAACCACTGAGCACGAAGCTATCATTTACTTTTCAGTTCAGATTTTTAGCGCGAACAGATAGCAAAATGTACCTAGGCAATGTACTTTTTAGTAGAAATAGAATATTGTTCTGAACAAAGGGATTGATTTAACCATTAATTAGTTAACTGCAGGTTTTTCAGTCATATTTGCCTTAAAAATGAAAGGAAGGTCTGTGGATTTTTCAAAATTCTACGTATTAAATTAGATAATTAGAATTAGATAGATTAATGGTTGGCAACATTCGTATGTACCTACTTGTGCCGACTTCTTTTCTGTAGGTTGTTTACATGTTTATTTGTAGACTAGTTGTTGTTCTGTTGTGCAGTGAAAATGTCGGTTTTTAGTAATAGCGAATATTAGATGATGCTTTGTGTTGGCGCAGCTGATGGTAGCTTGCGAAAAGCTCGTCGGCTGTACAGTGAGATATTTGTGGACGGAAGACTAGAGGGTGACCGTCGGCGGTTTCCCTCTTTAGAGTGTTTTAAGAAGATGGTGAACCGCCTTCAACACACTGGAAGTTTTCGTGGCGACCTTCTACGACGCCCACTGCTTTAGACGATCGTATTCTCGAGCATTTTGAAGTAGACCCGAGTACGAGTAGATACCCGGCGAGCTGGAACGGTTATCGGAGTGAAACCCGTTCATTTCAAGGGGGAAGTTCGCGCGTATTTAAAGATGCGTTTTGATCAGAGGATTGGGCGTGGCGGTGAAGTGAGAGTCGCTTGCCCGGCGAGGTCCCCGGATCTCACTCCGCTCGACTATTTTCTCTGAGGTTACGTGAAGAAAAAGTGTACAGTACAGCATGTGACAGCAGAGAGAATATGGAAGCCCGAATATCAGAGATTTTCAGTAGGTAGCGTAACCCCAGATATGTTTCGAAGCGTGCGTGGTAGCATGTTACGGCATTGAGCAACGAGGTGGTAATTTTGAGCCGTTGCGCATTGCTATAATTTTTTAAACGTAGGTATGCCTTGGAGTTTCACGCATACTGTGGCGTCATAAACTCCATTCATGTGTACATGTACTCGTTATGTTTTTGTGGCCTACATAAGTGATAGTTTAAACTCCTTGTGTCGCGATCGTGAAGTGATAAATTAGTGCGTTCTTATGACTGTACCAGATCAGGTACATCACCGTTTCGCTGTAAGGAGAACACGCCCCGGTAAGTGATAGTCAAAATATCTCTGATGTAACCTGTATCTAACTATACCTACGCTTGGTAGGCCGGCTACCAGGCGCACAGCTGAGATTAGAGATTTTGCAGAGGTTATTGAACTCAATTGAACTTATCGCGAAAGAACAAAATACAATAGTGTTGTGACCTACCGCTTTTTCTAAATATCGAAAATTTTAACGAATTTAACAATTTTGTAAGACGACTAACGATGTCATCACTTTATTACTATTTGTACATTGGCCGGTGCATATCGACTGGTTATCAGGCATGTGTAACGACCCTTAAATATGACCACACCTTTCTGTAACACCCTGTATATCTGTCTGATGCTAAACAGCCCTATCCCTTAGTCGCCTTGCATGACACCTGTAAACGAGAGGTACGGGGTTTCTATGAAGTGAGCAGCGAAACAACAGACTTATTCTTTAGTAAGTATATTTGAGTAGAATAGAATAGAATTGATCTTTATTTGCTAAGACATAAGGATGTTACAAATTATGTCTTATGACTAGGTACATCATGTTCTGCCTAAATTGGGCATGCAAATTTTCCTTATTTTTCGAATTGAGCCGTCCGACTGGAAGTACCTCCAAGAATGGCAATAATAACCTCGTGTTGTGTTCCCGGCGGTGAGTAGGGTAGCCAGAGCTCACTGGAGAGATTTTGTGCTGTCAGTGGGAAGACCAAAAGCTTGTCCTGATTTTATGTTCTGCACTGAGGGCACATAAAATCTCTGTTCTTACAGGGTCGGCAACACGGATGTGACTCCACCGGTGTTACACACGATCATAGGTCACGGTAACTACTTTCCATCAGGAAGGCCGTGTGCTTGTCTGCCATCTAAGTTGTATAAAAAAAATACTTTGGCGTACAAAATGATACGAAGTCAAAAGGAAGCTTATATATTTTATAACACCTAATTACACTTTTGTCTTTTCTCTTTACATATTATGAATAAAAATTCTGTAACAGCCAATTGTAAAAATAAAAAAGATATGTATTACATATTGAATATGTATGTGTGTGTATTTTTATTATTTGTTTACTCTTGAATGGGGTAAGTTAAATGTGACAAAGTAAGTGTGTAATCTCCTATTTAAAAGAAATAAAAATACAAAATTGGTTTGTAAGTACATTACCATAAAAGTTCGGGCGCCTTGGAGATACACATTTGTTTAGCAACCAGTCTTTTAACGATTTTATAAATTTCTTTACGGTAAAGCTTTAATTTCATTAGGTACATAATTATAAATACATCGTCACATAGACAGGTAATTCTTTTTATATAGAACAGTTTTTGGTATCTTAGATAAAACTATTCTGTCTGGGTCGCGTACAACTGAGCTAGACCCATACATTATAATGCAATTGTTACTGTTGTGTAACAATTGCATTATAATGTTGTAATTATCGTAAATTATACATTTTACAATAACATAATGACCTGTAAAAGTGAAACATTCTTATGACAAATAGTTGTCAAGATATTTAATTTTAAAAATACAATTATAGCAATATAGCAACCGTGGTAGCCTAGTCATTTGGGTAATGGACTGCTGAGACGAGGCCTCGGGTTCGATCCCAGGTTTTACCATGGCACACACCAATGACTTTTCGATGCACCTCTGCCTACCCCTTCGGGGATATAGGCGTGAGTTTGTTATGTTAAAAAACGCTCCATACAATATCGTGGCACAAGGTGACGTCACAGTGCAATGGCGCGTAGTAAAAATGTATGGAGTGCAAGAGAATATCGCATTATATAGTCTACGTTGTGTTTATAAGTATACAGTGCATAATATGATTGATTTAAAATTTAATAAGGAATCTAAAAATGTCAATTTTGCTTTATTTTGATTGTTTATATTTTGACCTATTTTGGGAATTAAAAATAATGAAACGTCATAGTTTCATCAGTATCAGAATAAACGGGATATTTACCATGTTTCATCATTTTGAGTTTCCGATATTTCGGCGCTGTTGCAAGCACCATGATCACGGAGGAACTGGAGTAGTGGCGGTGAACAAAGAAAAAGTTTTTTCATCTAGGAGTAATTATATCGATCTACCCTCTTTCGAGTTCTTTTACTACGCGTATCTGCACTACTATTGGTTTCACTCTCACCACAAACTCGAACCCGATCTCGATCACGTTCACGACATACGATGCTCACTGTATCCACTCGCGATTTTGTTTTAGCTTGTTCCCGGTTGTTTTTGCAAAGACGGACCACTGGATGCCAGACGTTGGGCAGTTGAAACCCATCCTCACGATTGAAATTTTTATACTTTTTTATTTCAATTGCTTCCCTTACCAGTCTTGGTATATAGTGGTTAAATACCTATGTCATAGTTTCACTTTAGTTAGGCAATATCTTAGTTTACTATGCATATTTTTAGATAAAATTCATTAGGTAAGTTCCATTAGGTAAGTAGCTGAGGAGCTATGAGAGAACAGAAATACATATCCTATCAAAATCATAACCCTCCTTTGGCTTTACCGTATTCGTATATTGTAGTAGTATATTGTAGTAGTATTATATTGTATATTGTAGGTAGTTTATTGTATTTATATAATTATTAAGTATTTTAAGTATACATATATTTATTATATGCACTTATATAAGTATGTATAAATTATTACATTTTTTGTTATTAAACGCCAACAACTCCCAAATACTCCAACCAACATACATTTCCATCCAAAGGTTGCCTGGAAGAAATTGTGTAAAGCGATAAGGCCGCCCTTTGTATCTACTGCTCTTGTCTTCTCAATTTCTGTAATATGAATATTGTAATTGGCGTACAATAAAGAATATAATAAATAAATAAATATTCGAGTAAGTAGCAAAAATGATTACCTACTCGAAGAATGTGCCATTGAAAGTACTCGTCGGTCTGGACCAAGTATTCTTGGGTTTTTGGTCCCGTCGTCATTTATTATGTATTTTATTTTTAACCCCGATGCAAATACGATGGGATGTATGTGTGTGTGTGTGTCTGTCTGTCTGTAGCATTATAGCTCCTGAACGGTTGAACTGATTTGGCTTTAGTTTCTTTTTTTTTGTTCGAAAGGAATATTAGACGGGAGTGTTTTTAGCTATGCTATGTTTGACACAAAATGATGGAGTATATATTTTATTACAACTCCCTCAATATGGGTATCAAATGAAACGGATTTGCTAGTAAAATACTTATGACAAATTTCAAATCTAAGATGGCCGCTATCATAAAATGGCGGTGACAATGTTTTTTTTCACAACATCCTCAATATGGGTATCAAATCAAAGGGGGATAGTCGTTCCAATAATACGATAAGAATTATATTATATTATCTGTGATACGGCGGAATGCTTTACCAGTTAGGGTTCCCCGACATGACAACGCATAAATCAAAATATTACTGGAGGGTTTTTGTGCTGTCAGTGGAAAGACCAAAAGCTTGTTCTGCTTTGTCTTTTACACTGACGGCACAGAAACTCTCAATGCTTGCAGGGTTGGCAGCGCGAGTGTGACTCTTGGCTTTGCATGCGTCCATAAACCACGGTGACCACTTTCCAATAGGTGAACCGTGTGCTTGTCTGCCACCTAAGTGGTATAAAATATATAAAAAAATATACTATAGTTGCGTCACGCTATGATCGCCGTTTTGATATGATTGGTAATGCTCGTTTTCAACTGTTAGAAATAACTGGATTTTTGTACACATATACCATTTCAATAAGGATGTTTGCTTAGCCGTGAGTAGGTACGTGTCGCCATTCTGCACCGGTACACCTACGTTATAATATTAAGCTACCTACATTTATTTCTTATATTCTACTTTGTGATTATTTTTTGTAACCTGTATTACTTATTGAAAAATAACTCGTTGCATTTACTACAAACCTCAGTGGTTTCTAAATGCACTGTAAATAATTATGTATATATGATGTTTTTAAGGTGATAAATAAAATAAAAAAAATAAAAAAACTAAAGAAAATATGGCGAGACTGGCACAGAAGAAAATAAACTTCACACACCAAAAAAGAGAAAATGAACAAAAGCAGTCGTGTCAAAACTGCCATCAAAGCGTACCGCAACTATAGGTGTCAATCAATCAATAGCCCACTGCACTCCACTGCTGGACATAGGGCTCTCCCAATGTGCGCCATTTTCTAAGATCCTCCGCCTTCCGCATCCAGTCTGTCCCAGCCACCTTTTTCAGGCCGTCCGTCCATCTGGCTAGGGGGCGTCCTACCTTTTGTTTACCTAATAGTAGGTAAACAAAAGGGCAAACTAACACAATTTATTTTCAACTTTTTGGAGGTTGCTTGTGTAACAGAGATTTTTTAAATATATTATTTTATTTTGTGCTTTTTCTTCTGTGCTTGTTTTTATTAATTTTTAGTTGGCTTAATTACCTATGTATCATCTAGGAGCCGGTTGAAGACCAGCGTTAGTTACTCATCCTTCGTCCTTGCCACTATGCTGAACTGGCTCCTTTCTTGGTGCAACAGAAATGTGCCCTGTACGTTGAAGTGTATATATATATATATATATGTTTAAGAATAGGGTAAGCTATATATGTTTATGTTGTTCCAAAATAAAATGTAAAGTTCTTTTCTTTATTTCTTTCTTTCTATTCTCAAGTGAAGAAGAAGAAAATGTTTCTAACAATACTTAACTCATTTTGTCTAGTTCCAATTATGTAGCTGAGGAATTATTATTATTATTATATTCTTTATTGTAAGCCTATTACAATATTCATATTACAGAAATTGAGAAGACAAGAGCAGTACAAAGGGCGGCCTTATCGCTTTACACAATTTCTTCCAGGCAACCTTTGGATGGAAATGTATGTTGGTTGGAGTATTTGGGAGTTGTTGGCGTTTAATAACAAAAAAAAAATGTAATAATTTATACATACTTATATAAGTGCATATAATAAATATATGTTTACTGGCGCGCCTCCCCGTTTCCGGGGACGAGTTGGGGACTCTGTGGTCCCCACACACGAGAAGAGGGCCAGATCGTGAGAGATGGCCCTGGGTCGGCCGGGGTGCGAGGGATATGCCTGTCAACCTCACCTTCGGCAACCGAAACGACCCACAGGCGGCGTGCGTTTTAGTCGGTTCGAGTCCGACATAACCTCCTCCACCGGCTCCGGTGGGGAGGTATCCGTGGGGATTTTGCGCACGTAAAAAAAAAAAAAAAAAAAATATATGTTTACTTAAAATACTTAATAATTATATAAATACAATAAACTACCTACAATATACAATATAATACTACTACAATATACTAATACAAAATAATATATAATTATACACATATACATATACATATACATATACATATAGATACCTAAAGATATGATGATATACTATGTTACAAGCGACACCGTCGACAAATAGTGCTCCTTGACCATTATTACGTTACTGAAATTTATTCAGTAACGTCTGAGCTCGTCTTATTTCCATTGGTAGTTCATTCCACAGGCGTACAGCTGTTACGGTAAAAGAATTATCGAAGAACCCTGTGGAATGCTTTGGCATCTTTAGAACTAGTCTCCTCGATGATCTTAAACATTTTTCATGCGTATCGGAAAGGAACTGAAAGCGATCTTTTAAGTACAAAGGTGTTGAAGGATTAAACAAGATGTTGTATAGCAGGGAAAGGATATGTGAGTTCCGGCGCAATCTAATGGGTAACCACTGTAGCTGCGAACGGAAATGTGATACATGATCGTACACAGACGTACGTATACAGACGTTCTGTAGACGTTCTAGTCTGTCAAGCTGGTTTTCGGTCAGATCCAAGTAGCTGACATCAGCATAATCCAAAATAGAGAGGAGCAAGGAGTTTGCCAGCGCAATTTTTGTGGCAATCGGCAGCAGATGTTTCAGCCTCCGAATTGATCCTGCAGAAACAAACACCCTTCTGCTTACCTCCTGCAGCTGTCCAGGACAGATGGAAATCGATAATTATACCCAAATTTTTGACCCTTTTGTTTGCTTATCGGAATTACAGTGCCATCAAAAATAACTGGAGGAACATGTGTCAGATCTATGTCTGTTCTAGAACTGCCAGCTACTACCACTTGCGTCTTCGTTGGGTTAACATTGAGCCCATGAGATCTGCTCCAGGAACTAATGTGAGATAGGTCAATATTAATTTGATCTATCCGCATCTCTCAAAAAAACTCTGGATGCTTGCGTGTATATTTCATAAAGGTGGTAAGAAGAACGAAGTTCATTAGATATAGAATTTATAAAAATTGAGAAGAGTAAAGGAGAAAGAACGCCGCCCTGGGGCACGCCGACGCTGGTATTACACCAACTCGAAAAGTCATCTTCGATGCGTATGCGCTGGCGACGGCCACACAGGTAACTACGAAACCAATCTATTACTGTCGGAGATATGTTAAGAGAGCTAAGTACCTGTAGTAGTATATCAAAGTCCACGGTATTGAAAGCGTTACTGAAATCTAGTAAACAGAGAATAGTTACCTTCCCGCTTTCTATACCAGACCTAATGTCATCTGTAATATTCACTAAGGCTGTAACTGTACTATGACCAGAACGAAAACCGGACTGACAGGTATTGAGGAGATTATTTTTGGAGATAAACGCACTTAATTGGTTATTAACGAGACGTTCGAGAACTTTAGATAGGAATGGCAGTATGGATATAGGGCGGTAATCGGCCAATAACTGGGGGATTATGACATGCCCCTATAAGTCCTATATTCAAACCGATTAAGAAATAGAAAAAATTGGACCGGTTCAGGCAGGATTCCAACCCGCGATCTTTCCCTTACAGGGGGAAAGTTCTGACCGCTAAGCCACAGAACCTTTGCCCGAAATAATTCAAATTCTTCTGTACATATATACGTCTTACAGCGACGGTCCTATATTGATCTATAGGTTATTTGTATGTACCTACAGTTTACTTCGAATTACATTTTTTTTTATACCACTTAGGTGGCAGACAAGCGCACGGTCCACCTGATGGAAAGTGGTTACCGTGGTCTATGGACGTGTGTAACACCAGATAAGCCACACTCGCGCTGCCGACCCTGTATGCACAGAGTTTCTGTGCCGTCAATGTAGAGGACAAAGCAGGACAAGCTTTAGTAATCCCACTGACAGCACAAATTCTCCAGTGAGCTCTGGCTACCCTACTCACCGCTGGGAACACAACATGAAGTTATTATAACCGCGGTATTTTGTAGGGTGGAGGTACTTCCCAGTCGGACTGCTCAATTGAGCGGAAATACAGCCGTGTCCTACCTCCTCATAATTTGCAATTTTACATTCTAAATATCGCACTTATCGAAGAAATAGGAAACAGTAGTTGAAGCCATAAAAAGCCTAACAAATGGTCTACTTGCAATGTTTCGTTATTGCGTCCGAGTTGTGGAGGTCAGGTGGCAGTAGCTTTACAGAAAATATCGGAGTCCGACCCTAGACTCCGAGGTGAACGATTGGTATGTGACTGGGATTAACGCCAACATGAAGAAAATTAGGTAATAGTGACGAAAGGGGAACATTTACAAGAAGAAAGGCTTAGGAAAAATTATTCTTACTTCTTATAACGTGGTTCCCGGCAGAATAGAATTTGGACCACCCCATCTCTTCCCATGCGGTGTCGTACCTACAAGGTGACTATGGGATAGGGCTGTTTAACATCATATGCAGCTCAGACTCAGATACAATAGTCAATTGTAAATTGTGCCCGGAATACGGCAATAGGCTCACCCCCTATTACGTGGGACCGAAATGTGGGTGTTAATTTACCTCTGCCTAACCCTTCGGGAATAAAGCATGATTATATGTGTATGTAGGTATATGAAGTAAGAATTTTCATGCATGGAATTTAGGGCGTTCTGAAAGTATATACCTATTTAAATATCCCTACCAAGGCATCCTTTTGGGGAAAGATTAGGTATATAGAGACTCCTAAAAAAAATTGAAAAAGGTCAAGAGTCAAATGTTGGGCTGTTGTCTCTGCCTACCCCGGAGGGAAATACACGTGAGTATATCAATCAATATTAGGCGACCGCAGTCCATTGTTGGACAAAGGCCTCTCCCAATGTGCGTCATTTCATCCGGTCCTCTGTCTTATGATGAAAATAGTAGGTATTGTAAAAAATATTTTCTTTTTGAAACAGCGATGTAATGAGAGGAACTTCACTCTAAGCCGGGCCTTCTCACCTACAACTGGGCCTCGATTTTGCTGTCATGGCACTGACACTGCTAAACATCTATTTAATTTTAACATAACATAAACTCACGCCTATATCCCCGAAATGGTAGGCAGAGGTGCTAGCACCCACATTTCGCCAGTTTATGTTTAGGTCCCAATGTGGCGAGCCTATTGCCATTAACCGGACACTTATATACCTGCGATAAATACAAACATAACTCCGAAAAGCATCGAAAAGTCATTGGTGTGTGCCATGTTAAAACCCGATCGAACCCGAGACCTCGTCTCAGCAGTCCATTACCCATACCACTAGGATACCGCGGTCTTTTATTTTTAGGCCTTTTACACTCAATTAATTTTAGGCTTTAAAATAAATTTAATATGCTTATGCAGACTGAATAAAAATGAGTAATAAAATTCTTTTCATTTAATTTTAAATTTAAAGCCATTTTTTGCTGTGTCTGTGAAATGACAGTGATTTGCTTTAAAAGTATGGAGGACCTGGTACACCCGCTGATTAAGATTGACAGACGAGACTCTGTCGCTGGCTGTCCTTATGGAGTTGGCTCGAACATCAGTCATGCTTAAACCGTCTCATTTAATAAAATACCATAAAATTAATCACGATAAATGCTGTTGAAAGTTTTATTTTTAATTGATGACTTTTGCAACGAATCACCGCAATGCAAAGGCACACACCAATGACTTTTCAAAGTTATGTCTGTATTTATCGCAGGTTTATAAGTGCCCGGTTAATGGCAATAGGCTCGCCACCTATTACATTGGGACCTAAACATAAACTGGCAAAATGTGGGTGCTAGCACCTCTGCCTACCCCTTTGGGGATACAAGCGTGAGTTTATGTTATGTTATGTTATAATGAATATTGAAGGAGACCAGTGCCTAAACTAGACTAGAGGTCTGTATTTCAGGACACCAGGATCTCCTCCCCTATTTTTTGGTTTTTAACGCAACTTGTGATGAGAGTATAAATTGTGAGCAATATTATTGGCATGCATATTATAATGGTATGTGTGTGTGCGAGTGCGTGGAGTATCTGAGTATAATGTGTCATATGTGTGTAGTCTGAGTATGTGTGTGTGCGCGCGTACCGTGGGTATTTTAAAGTTGTGTGCGTGCCAGCGTGCGTTATGTGCATGTGTACGGTGTGTGAGTGTTGTGTGTGTGTACTATACATGAATATTAAGCAAATGTTCTGTTTCACTGTAATTTAGTGGCTGGAGCCAGTCAGTAATTTTGAGCTTACATATATTTTTTGTTAGTTTATAAATTTGTAATATGGGGTTAATATTGTTGTACATATATCTTCCCAAAAAGAAATGGTGTTATGTCTAAAAATCCACCAATATTATAGGTAGGTACATAAAAGGGCTGTCTATGAAACACGGGATATATTTTTTTGCAATTAATTTAATTGAGGTTAGTAAGAGGAAGGACATGACGGTATTTCCGTCCCAATTGAGCAGTGCGACGGGGGAAGCATCTCTACCCTACAGAATACCACGGCCTCGTGTGGTTTCCGGCGGTGAGTAGGGTTGCCAGAGCTCACTGGAGAGTTTTTGTGCTGTCAGTGGGAAGACCAAAGGTGTGTCCTGATTTTGTGTTCTGCACAGACGGCACATAAAATCATTGTTCTTACAGGGTCGGCAGCACGAGTGTGTCTGGTGATACACACGTTCATAGGTCACGGCAACCACATCCATCAGGTGGGCCATGTGCTTGTCTACCTAAATTGTATATAAAATCTCTCCACCCCTATCCAAAATCACATGTATTTTCTATAACAGAATACATTTACACTTTTTACGCGCGTCATTCAGAAAGTTAAACACACGTAATATCACACTATACCCCTACCTCCCCCCGTGTTGTTATTTTCCCGAACCATCTCCCCCCACCCTCTGTTGCGCCTCTCGTGATTAATAGACTTACTCATACAAGGCGTATTTCAGGCCATTTTTTTGCAATGCACTTTGTTACAGTAAGTTATTATTTTATTGGCACATTTAACAGTTAGGTATACGCTCACTGATCTTTGTTTTATACCACTTGGATGGCACACAACCCACCTAATGGGAAGTGGTTACCGTGGCTCATGAACGTGTGCTACACCAAGGGCGTCACACTTGCGCTGCTGACCCTGTAGAAACTTTCTAATGTCCCTTTTGAAGGACCCCATATTGTAGGCGCATGGGAAAATCGCAGCAGGGAGTTCATTCCACAGCTTGAGTGTGCGTGTGATAAAGTTTCTTTCATAACAAACAGTGCGCATCATCTCAGGTCGCAGTGTGTGAGGATGAATTCCCTGCCTATGGCGAGAGGAGCGATGATAGAATGTTGCTGAGGGCATCATGTCAAACAATTATCTGAGCACATATCCTTGTATAAGATAGCAATATAGAAGTGCAAAAAGCTTTAATGAATAAAGGTTACTATAAAGTAGATGAGTATCTTGATGATGTAAATGAGTGGTCAACATAAGTCTCTTGCTTGCTCAAAATAAATTGTAAAATAAAGCAAATTTAAAAAAGAAAGCTAATCTAGTTCTAATATAGTTCGCTGAGTTTCTTGCTGGTATCTTCTCAGTAGAACTAACCTACCGAACCAGCTAAAAAAACATTTTCCATTATTTTATTTTCACATCATTTAATTTATATCTATATTATTTTTTGACATAATTGTAAAATTTGGCCCTTCATATGTGCTCTTTATGTGCCTAAACTGAATAAATGAAATTGATACTTTGATTCTTTGATTCCTGACTGGCCCTGGGCCAGCTATGGTTTTAAGAAAGCCCCCTCAGATGTGGGAAATCGGTGTCCCCATCGATTTTTTTTATATAGGACACGCCAACTTGACTTCACCTCGTCTGATGGTAAGCTAAAGGCAAGGGAAAGAGGATTACCATTACGGACACTAAGTGTTACAATGGTGGCACTTAGCTTCGCGGCCTCATCAGATGCTTTTTCACGCCCCGTTTAAAGACCCCGGGACTGTAGGAAGAAGGAAAAACGTGTGCTGGTAATGAATTCCAGGTCTTGGTGGTGCGGCAAAGAAAAGAGTCTCCGAACCGCTTGGTTCTTGCTCGTATATTCTGCACAGTGTAAGGGTGACATCTAAGGCCTGCACGTGTTGTCCTATGTAGGAAAGGAGATGGTAGGATTAGTTTGAAGAGCTCATCAGAACACTCACCATGGTAGAGACGGTAAAATACAGTCAAAGAAGCAATATCTCTATGCTAAGGCTCGAGGGTGTTCGTGACTTCCAATAATTCGGACCGCGTGTCGCTGCAACCTGTCGAGAACATCTAGTACGTATTTTGCGGAGCCATCCCAGAGATGCGAGCAGTATTCCACCCAGGAGCGAATCCCCCGCGAACCTCGGCAGTGGGGAAGTAGTGACAGGTGCCCACACCTGTGACCCCCACACCTGCACTCGGCGACCAGCCTGCCCCTTGCCTGATCTCCACTGTGCCCATTGTGATTTTATGGAAGTACGACACTACGGTATTTCCGTCCAATTGAGCAGTCCGACTGGGGAAGTACCTCCACCCTACAGAATACCACGGCCAAAAAAAACCTCGTGTTGTGTTCCCCGCGGGGAGTAGGGTAGCCAGAGGTTTTGTGCTGTCAGTATGACAACTAAACGCTTGTCCTGCTTTGTCTTCTACCCTGACGGCACAGGAACTCTCTGTGCTTACAAGGTCGGTGGTGCGAATGTGACTCCTCTCGTGTCGCATAAGTACATTAGTCACAGTAACTTCTTTCCATCAGGTGGGCTGTAGGCTTACCTCCGTTCCGTACCACGCACCCCGTTCCCGTTCCTGCTGCACCTTCTGTTCTGCTTACCCTTCCCGGTTTCGGTCGTAACGTACTTCAATTTTCGTTTGAACCATGCTGGTAATTTAATCTATTTCAAATTATGCACTGGAATATAGAAAATACGCATCAGCGCTGAAATATCGGAAACTCGAAACAATGCAACATGGTAAATAACTCGATAATTTTGATACTAATGTACGATATTCCATTGTAATATTCCGTTAATTCGAAATACAAGGAATTTAATTTAGCTGCAGTGGTTAGTTATTTCGGTGTTATTAATTATTTCGGTTCAGCTTTAATTGTTACCGTAATATTTTTTGAATGGTAAGGTAAGGTAAGAAATCGAACGTTCTATAATTAAAAAGTAATCGATAGTTACTGAAACAGTCTTGAATACAAAATAATGTATTTGGATAAGAGTTAACAGAAAGATGGACGGACGACCTGAAAAAGGTGGTTGGGACAGACTGGATGCGGAAGGCGGAGGTTCAGAGAAAATGGCGCACATTCGGAGAGGCCTATGTCCAGCAGTGAACTGCAGTGGGTTGATTGATTGATTACAGAAAGCAATAGATAATATGGTCTGGGGGCCTTCCACAACCGTGTACGAAACAGTCTTATTTGCAGGAGTGTTTTGTTTCAAGCTTAAAGCAATCTTGCTGCTTATATCCGTACCACAACCGTACATTATGCATACAATGTATTCCTGCTTAGTGCTTTTGTGACGTCACTTCAATTTTAGTTCATTCAATTCGTACCATGACGTGATTTTGGAGTAGTATTGTTTTTAACAATATTGTTTTTATGTCAAATTGAGCGATTTTAAAGAAGTTGCTAGGTACCCCACGGATATATTTTGTTATGCAAAATACTATTCAAAAAATCATTTTCGTAACCCAATAATAATATTTTTTATTCAATATTATTGTGTAGGTATATGTACGTGTGACTTTTTAAACAATGTCATATTTGACGCTGAATGAACAAAATTGAACAAAACCTATGGATGACGTCACAAAACTGCAAGGTTAAACGACATTATTGTAATACTGTTTTAAGACGTCGTGGTACCAAAACACGAAATAAGACTGAAATAATACTGCTATAAGAGGTTGTGGGAAGGCCCCTGATTTTGATCAGTATTTCAATAAGCTACGCTTGAATTTATTTCGTTTACGCGTAATTTATATATTGCTATATCTTTTAAACTGTTTATTGTTTTAACATAGTTTGAATAGTAATTATTATCTACATTAAATGCATAAAGTATCTAACATATTTAATTGGATAAGGAATAACATTTGTATTGTTAAAAATTGCTTCGAACATCACATATATTCTTTTTGTAATCTGTAAAAGATGAAAATGATTACTTTGGGTTAAGAGATAGACATATGCTATCGCGGACTTTAGTGTAGACCTTTTTAAGCTATTTCGTAATTCTTATAATTAATACATTATTTTGTAATTATACAACGTTTTGCCGATAGCCTAACTGAAAAACCGCGATAGCCTAGTGGTATGGGTAATGGACTGCTGAGACGAGATCTTGGGTTCGATCCCAGGTTTTACCATGACACATACTAATGACTTTTGATGCTTTTCGAAGTTATGTGTGTATTATCGCAGGTTTATAAGTGCCCGGTAAATGGCAATAGGTTCGCCACCTATTACATTGGGACCTAAACATAAACTGGCAAAATGTGAGTGCTAGCACCTCTGCCTACTCCTTCGGGGATATAGAACTTGACTAGCTTGCGAGCGTCGACAGGTATGCGGGGAACTTTCAATCGAGCTGGGTACCTTCCTATTTTTATTTTATTGTCAATTCGCTTGATTGTGAAAAAAAATGATATTGTTATTTTTAAACTTTCGCGGTGTGAATTCATAATTATACTAAGTATCGGAACTTCTCGCGAATTATATTTTGGAACTTACTATTTCTGCCGACGTTTCGGATGCGTTGCAGCACCCGTGGTCACGACTTGACTAGTCTTCGAGCGTCGAGATGTATGCGGGGAACATTTTTTGAGCGCCTACCCACCATTACATTTATTATGAACGGTTAGGCTGGCGACACACCACACTCACTGTGTCAGTTTTTAACGGCACTGTGTTTTTTAGTTTCAGTATCTTAATCACTGGATTCCACATTCCGGATAATTTGAATCCATCTTCCCTATTGAAATTTTTATATTTTTTGATTTCATGGCTTCACGCCCACTCTGTGAATAGTAGTGACGATTATAAAACATTATTTTGTTCTATCATTAATAGTTTTCGCAGCGTATAAGGACATTTTTGCGTCTTGGGTTACATTATTGTAGTTTTAGAAATGATCCCTATTTATGTGAAAATGTTATATAATCTATGTTAGTCAGTGATAATGTAGCTTTCTAATTGTTAAATAATTTTCGAAATCGGTCCAACAGTTTTTGAATTTATTCAATACATACCTCTTTATAATATTAGTATAGATAGGTATTTTTTAAAGAATGTCTGTTATAGTCTAGTTTAACTATTACAACAACATTTAGCTCACTGGAGAATTTGTGCTGTCAGTGGGAAGACTAAAGGCTTGTCCTGCTTTGTCTTCTATACTGACGGCACAGAAACTCTGTAGTTACGGGATTGGCAGCGCAACTGTGATTCCTCTGGTGTTACAAACGTCCATAGGCCACGGTTACCACTTTCCATCTGGTGGGCCGTGTGCTTGTCTGCCACCTAAGTGGTATAAAAAAAAATTTGAGGTAAGCTTTTGCCGATAAAATCTTTAAAAATTAACATATTTTTACTTTAAATTATTATACACTTAGCCACCAAAAGTGGAAAATCATTTAAAACTGCTAGTAATCTAGCTAAAACACATAGGCAATTGTCTATGTAGGTCAACAATTCACATTTTATAACATCCATACTTTAAATAATTGGTAATAATCATCATTCAGTAATTAGATATTACATCTATTAAAACAACTGTCACCTAGTCAAAATTTGCTTAAGAGTGTTGCGAATTTATGAACACGCCTTAAGATCCCATTAAGTTTGCCGCGTGGTTCCCGGCAGAGCAGAATTTGAACCACCCCATCTCTTCCCATGCGTTGCCGTACACGGCGACTAAAGGATAGGGCTGTTTAACATCAGACAGATATATACAGAGTAAACTCAGCCTCTGATGCATGGCTTGAGTCAACAATAGTGCCTGGGAGACGGCAATAGACTCATCTCCTATTACGTGGGACCGAATTCAATGATTGGTGAAATGTGGGTGTTAATTCACCTCTGTCAAACACTTCGGGGATAAAGGCGTTGTTATATATATGTAGGTATATGTTTGTATGTAAGTTAACTGTTACTTTCTTAAAATAAACGGTTTTCTTCCGCACTATACATATAGGTACGCCATCATGATCCTACATGTCATGGGTCCTGCAATAAGATCAGCATTAGTCCTATGGAAGTTCTGCATTAAAAAACTACTGTCCTGACTTCTGACTGTACTATTTGGTACTTAGGGACTTCCATAATTATAACGTATTGAAAAATAAAACAGCTTTTCAATTTTTCAATTTTTTATACCAGTTAGATGGCAGACACTCACACAGCACACCTGATGGAAAGTGGTTACCGTGTCCTAAGGACGTGTACAAAACCAAGGGAGTCACACTCGCGTTGCCAACCCAGTTAGCACAAATAGCTTCAGTGTCGTCAGTGTAAAAGACAAAGCAGGACAAGCTTTTGGTCTTCCCACTGACAGCATAAAAGCTCTCCAGTGTGTCTGGATACCCTATTAACATTATCTCACAGCAAATGCCGCAGTATAGTTTGTTGCTCCATTTCGTCTCCAATAGCGCCTAGGAAACGGTGGTAAACTTAGTTTTAAGCAGAATTTGACGTCTAAAAGATATAATTACGTTGCACTATTTTAAGTAATTAAAAATCTAAATTTAAATTTGAATGGAACACAAGCCACTTTTAAGATATATTAGATACTAGCTTTTGCCCGCGGCTCCGCCCGCGTAGATGTCGGTTATCGCGACAAAACATAGCCTATGTCCTTTCCCAAGATCTAACCTACCCCTGTACCAAATTTCAGCAAAATCGGTTCAGTGGTTTAGGCGTGAAAGCGTAACAGACAGACAGACAGACAGAGTTACTTTCACATTTATAATATTAGTAAGGATATTGCACGGGAATCGACTGTTGACTTAGCTGTCGTACGCTGCATCGCTACGCCACTGGGTTCGTCAACACACACACACACAAACACACCAACCTTTTTTAATACATTTTATTTAAAGACACACTACTAAAGTATCTTCTTGAAGCCTGTACTTACTTCAGTGCCCTTAACGTTAATCGTATGATGAAAACAAATTACTCAGTAGGTACCTATCACAGTTTGTTTTTATCATCCAGTAGGTTACTTAATTGTGTATCAACCGCCAATTGAGTGTAACCATTTCCACAAAGTGACTCATAAAATCGGTTACACGATATTTTGGGGGCCACAACCGACGACAATAAGTCACATTGACGAATATTGTCACGTTGCTGACTATGACAGGGACACAAAAGACTCACCCTATTATACTTCATTAAATTCACTCTATAACAAACATAGTTCGCTAAGTAGGTCTTTGATTCGACGTCTCTTTCACACACTAACAGTTTATAAAGCAAACAAGCGAGACACAAAAACGCATTTGTCAAAAGCCGAAGCAACTGTCGTCGGATTTCAACCAATAAATCCGTGAGGATGGGATAGCTATTATGTCAAATATGACAATACACAAATTGACGCATCCGAAAGTCTATAAACTTTAAAAGTTAATGCGCCTCTGAAATTATATCTTTTAAATACATTTTTGACCTTACATATGAAGAAATAAAGTACAGAATAGTTTACTATTATCTGAATATATACGACAGTGCAATTTGTACTTTGTGCCATTGATAATAGAGTTTAAATATTCTAATTGATTTTGAACCTTTGTCAGAAAGATGAACCCACAAAAAAAAATTGAAAAGGGGGCGAACAAAGCTCATAAAAGTTGGAGATTAATCGGGATTTGGGTACAATAACACACATGCCACAGCCGATGGGCTCATCGGTTTGTCACTCACACATTTTTGGGGCTATGAGTGTAATAATTATTGCAAATTTATTACAAACGCTGAAGTATGGGATTGGCGGGGATTGCAATCGGGTATATGATTGTCTAGTCATATTAGTTATATATATTGATAACTCACTTGTGCTTTTTCTACATTACTTTTAATATATGTTAGACCTGACCGGTTTAACCTGAAAGGTTACAATGTCATTGTAAACCTTTGAGGATGCAATAAGGCGAAACCGGTCAGGTTAAAAGTAATGTGGAAAAGTACAAGTGAGTTATCAATATGTGTAACAACAAATTCCACCAAGTGCCATCAATCTACAGTATAAATAGTCATATTAGTTACTTTTTAATAAACGTTAAAAACAGCGGTAGCGTATTGGTATGGGTAATGGACTGCTGAGACGACGTCTCGGGTTCGATCCCATTTATACCATGACACACACCAATGACTTCTCGATGCTTTTCGAAGTTATGTGTGTATTTATCGCAGGTTTACAAGTGCCCGGTTAATGGCAATAGGCTCTCCACCTATTACATAGGGACCTAAACATAAACTGGCGAAATGTGTCTGCCTACCCCTTCGGGGATATAGGCGTGCGTTTATGTTTGTGTTATGTTCAAAACAGTAGATTACAAGGAAACTGATGAAATAATTTATTGTGACGTCATAATATATTTTTATACCACTTATAATTATACTAGGTATCGGGACTTCCCGCGAATTAGGATATCTTGGAACTTACTATTTCTGCCGAAAAGTCCCGATACCTAGTATAATTATGAATTTACACCGCGAATGTTTAAAAATAACATTATACCACTTAGTTGGCAGACAAGCACACGGCCCACCTGATGGGAAGCGGTTACCGTGGCCTATGGACGTATGCAACACCAGGGGTGTCATACTTTCACTGCCGACCATGAAGAAACCTTCTGATGCCCCTCTTGAAATGAAATAAAATTTATTTACGGAAAACAAGCACTGTTATAATAGGTTTTCTTCTGCCAAACTGTATAACAGTTTGTTGGCAGATGAAGCTCCCTGATTTATTCACTAAATTTTACATTAATTATTTACCAAAATTCCTTATTTTTTTTTTTACCATATAGTAATTTAATAAACAAATCAAGAAATAATTTATAAATATTAAATTATATTATTAATTTCCAATTAATTTACCAAAATTAGATACATTATATAAATTAGATTTAAAAATTAGACACATAATCATTTGTATTATTGCTATGCTTATTCATCTGCCTGAATTATACAGTGTATTACATTATTGTTAATGTTTACAATTTATTCTGTATTAATTTATAAGTATTGTCTTTGTCAGCTGCATCCGAACGATACGGCTGACAAAGTTGGTACCTACCACAACAAAAGTACTCAATGAAGAACCCTATATTTTTTTTATACCACTTAGTTGGCAGACAAGCACACGGCCCACCTGATGGAAAGTGGTTACCGTGACCTATGGACGTCTGTAACACCAGAGGAGTCACAGTCGCGCTGCCAACCCTGTTAGTACAGAGTTTCTGTGCCGTCAGCAGAAGACAAAGCAGGACAAGCCTTTAGTCTTCCCACTGACAGCACAAATTCTCCAGTGAGCTCTGGCTACCCTACTCACCGCTGGGAACACAACACGAAGTTATTATAACCGCGGTATTCTGTAGGGCGGATGTACTACCCCAGTCGGACTGCTCAATCGGGCGGAAATACCGCCGTGTCCTACCTCCTTAATATTGTATTGTAGACGATTGGGAAAACCGCAGCAGGGAGGTCATTCAAAGTCAAATAATCTACTATTATAGGTTGGGTGAATGATTAATAATAATAATAATAACGATAAATAAGGACCGACACAACAGTCACTGCACTTTTATCAATCTCAATTTAATAAGCTCATACAATACGCATTTTAATTGTTCTTAGCTATAAGTTATATATTATAATATTTATTTTATTTTTATTGTATTTAATATTTATAAATTATTTCTTGATTTGTTTATTATAAAATTTCAACACTAATTTAAAAAAAAAAATATTTATTATTATATTTAATGTTTTTATTATATCTATTCAATATTATTTTATTTTTTTTAAGAATATTACCAACCACAATTACTAATATTTCTTCTAACCCCTCCAACTAAGCTAATTTTTTTTTCTTTTTTGCAACATTCTACACAACGCTATCTAGACCCATGGTAAGCATAGTTTAACTAGCTTGTGTTATGGAATCTAGAATACGGATAAACATACTTAAATTTTTTTTTTTGTAAATACATACGTATTATACATAGAAACACCCAGACCAATGCATGAATATATACATATTCATGCATACAAATATTTGCACTGAGCGGGGATCGAACCCACGCCCCCTGTATAGCAGTCGAATGCTCTACCGCAACGCCACTGAGGTCGTCAATTGTTTGTGCTAGGAGTGGGTTCATGTCAGTAGTGTAATGGCTAGGACTCGAACCCGGGACCTTACGAACTTAAGGCCAACTCCATAACCACTAAGCTAAAGACGCTTTTTGAATAAGCAATAAGCTCAAATAAATACCTAATTTCTTTTAACATAACATAAACTCACACTTATATACCCGAAAGGGTAGGCAGAGGTGCTAGCACCCATTTCGCGAGTTTATGTTCAGGTCCCAATGTAATAGGCAGCGAGCCTATTGCCATTAACCGGGCACTTATAAACCTGCGATAAATACATACATAACTTCGAAAGCATCGAAAAGTCATTGGTGTGTGCCATGGTAAAACCTGGGATCGAACCCGAGACCTCGTCTCAGCAGTCGTCCCCATACCACTATTCTGATTTCTTTTAAGTACAGGTAAATACCCAATTGGCCCAACAGGGTTTGATAACATTTTTTACATTATGTACAGTATTTGGTCCCGTACCTACTCTCATTGGCAACTTTAGAATGGTAAGTAAGTACTCCAGCAGCGCATAAAGCGTTTAGTTTCTCTTTGATGGTTGGGTTGTGTGGTCCGGAACCTCCAGTCCGTGCTTGGTCCGGAACTAGGCACTGGAACTAGGCACAACACGTGCAGGCCTTAGATGTCACCCTCACACTGTGCAGAATATACGAGCAAGAATCAAGCGGTTCGGAAACTCTATTCTTTGCCGCACCACCAAGACCTGGAGTTCATTACCAGCTCACGTGTTTCCTTCTTCCTACAGTCCCGTGGCCTTTAAACGGGGCGTGAAAAAGCATCTGATGAGGCCGCCAAGCTGAGTTCTACCATTGTAACTCCTAGTGACTGTAATTGTGACCCTATTTCCCGAGACTTTGCCTTTAGCTTTCCATCAGGCGAGGTGAAAAAAAAAGAAAAAGAAACTTTGTGGATCTGGGATCTACACTGAATAGAAGAAGCGATAATTGAGAATGGTAAGTACTCCAGCAACGCATAAAGCGTTTAGGTCTCTTTGGTGGTTGGGTTGCGTGGTCCGGAATGTCCGGTCGGTGCTTGGTCCGGGACTAGGCACCGTGTGGATCTTCTTCCTCTAATTGAGTACTTTTAACTCTTATAATGTGAAACTAACAATATTTTGATAGACTTTTCAGTAGGTATGTCGTGTCGTCGTTGTAGGTACATTGTATGGTACATACAAAGTGATAAAAGTCTGAGAATACAAATTAATTTCTCTTTGATTTTATTGTAGATACCTCCCTTTTTTACCATGTCGGCCAACGGTGTTTATGTCGGCCTCAGAATACAGAACAGACCGTATTCTGAGAAAACAAATTGTTCTGTATTCTGAGATATTGTACTCGGATGGATTTGTAATTAGTTTGATTTTCAATAGGAATTGATCGAATTATATAAAACTAACCGACTTTCAAAAAGGGAGGTTCTGTTATTGTTGTTAAGTTATTAAGAGCAAATACTCGAAAATGTTAGTCGCACTGCTGGACAAGATTAGACCCACTAAAACGGGTAATAAAATTAATACTATTTAAAAACAAACTACCTATTACAGTCACTAAAAAGTAAAAAAATAAAAACAACCGAGTTAAAAAAAAATAATACATTTTTTTTATCTAGGACACGCCAACTTGACTTCACCTCACCTGATGGTAAGCTAAAGGCAAAGTCTCAGGAAAGAGGGTCACCATTACAGATACTAAGTAATGTTACAATGGTGGCACTCAGCTTGGCGGCCTCATCAGATGCTTTTTCAAGCCCCGCTTAAAGGCCCCGGAACTGTAGGAAGAAGAAAACACGTGTGCTGGTAATGAATTCCAGGTCTGGGTGGTGCGGCAAAGAGAAGAGTCTCCGAACCGCTTGGATCTTGCTCGTATATTCTGCACAGCGTGAGGGTGACATCTAAGCCCTGCACGTGTCGTCCTATGTAGAAAAGGAGAGGGTGGGATTAGTTGGAAGAGCTCATCAGAACACTCACCATGTCAAAATCATCAATATTACCGAATTAACAGATTTTTTTATATTTTCTTTTTTATACCTACCATTTAGGTGGCAAACAAGCATACGGCTCACCTGATGGAAAGTGGTTACCGTGGCCTATGGACGTGTGATTTACTGATCTGTTAGAATTCAGTGTCAACCTTGTCTGTTCTGCATGAACTATTATTATGAAATGAGTTGAAATAATTATTGCCTCTCGGGCTAGCCGCTGGCAGAATAAGGCTGGATCAATAAATCTGTTAATTCAGTAATTGTTCTCATATCTTTATCAAAATAACATAAACTAACACCTATATCCCCGAAGGGGTAGGCAAAGGTGCTAGCACCCACATTTCGCCAGTTAATGTTTAGGTCCCAATGTAATAGGTGACGAGCCTATTGCCATTAACCGCGCACTTATAAATCTGTGATAAATACATACATAACTTCGAAAGGCATCGAAACGTCATTGGTGTGTGCCATGGTAAAACCTGGGATCGAACCACAGACCTCGTCACAGCAGTCCACTACCCATTAGGCTACCGCGGTTATTTTATTGTCAAGTTATTTTATGGTTTATAGATTTTGAAGTTTGTTTTTTTAAACGTAGTTTTTTTTTATTCGATTGATAGTCTAGTTGGTAGTACAATAAGAATTATATTGTATTATCTGTGGTTTTTTTTTACGTGCGCAAAATCCCCACGGATACCTCCCCACCGGAGCCGGTGGAGGAGGTTATGTCGGACTCGAACCGACTAAAACGCACGCCGCCTGTTGGTCGTTTTGGTTGCCGAAGGTGAGGTTGACAGGCATATCCCTCGCACCCCGGCCGACCCAGGGCCATCTCTCACGATCTGGTTCTCGTCTTGGGTGTGGGGACTACAGAGTCCCCAACTCGACCCCGGAAACGGGGAGGCGCGCTAGGCGCGCCACCGCCACGGCCTGCTTCTGCCAGGGTAACAGGCGGCTCCACCTGTCACCCCCAGGCCGGCGCTCATGGGGGGCGGAGGTCGTTCATCGACCTCCGACGCCCGAGTTGCCTTCGTACGCGGGCAGCTTGTCTTGCGATCCTTCGTCGCTCCCGCTGCCGCTCCCGCCCCGCCTCCTCCTTCACGAGCATTACTTGCTCGCAGAAGGAGGCGCGTATTATCTGTGGTAGTACATACTCGTGTAGATATACTTACGTAAAAGACTTACCTTCAGCCGCTATTGTAGCTTTTGTAGCTATGTTACTACCTATGTTACGTTGGTTGGTAATTAATGTAATTATATAATTATGCCAGACTCGTAGCAAGCGGAAACATGTCCCTGCCTACTTTAGTGGGAAAGAGGCGTGACTGTGTGTATGTTGCAAGCGTAACCAGTTACGATGGAGGATGTCTGTTTAATTTAGTATTTACCATAGCCTTTTTTATGTACTGTCCACTTGACAAGAAAGCGTGTGGGTAGGTAAAGTGAACTTAATGCTTTTTTTTATATAGAATACGTCAATTCGACTTCGCCTTGCCTGATGGTAAGCTGAAAGCAAAGTCTCAGAAAAGAGGATCACCATTATTTAGACATACCATCTGACAATGGTGACACTCAGCTTGACGGCCTTGTTATATGCTTTTTCACACCCCGCTTAAAGGACCCGGGACTGTAGGAAGAAGGAAACACGTGAGCTGGTAATTAATTCCAGGTTTTAATGATGTGACAGAGGAAAGAGTCTGAGAGTGGTTCTTGAATAATTTGAGGTATTAAAATAAATAAAACGTTGATTGACACCGATGACATTTATTTCAAACACAATTACAGCACAGAACACATCACCCATGAAAAAAAATACAGTTTTAACGAACAACAACATGATATACTTAATAACTTATCTAATAATTAACATTTATTATAACATCACATCGAGTTAAAGTATAATTACAATATAATTAGACCATATACAATATAGACACAGCTTTGCTTACAATACGGCGTGGTAAACGAGTAAATATACTTATTATTTAAAAGTTACCGTTTCAAATGAATTAAGTTATTAATAACGTCCCTATTGAAGCCGTGAATAATCGCGACTTTACTGTTATTCTAGATAGAACACTAAGTTCCAGGTGTCAGTTGGGTCGGCCGGGGTGCGATGGGTCGGCCGGGGTGTGAGGGATTGTCAACCTCACCTTCGGCAACCAAAGCGACCCACAGGCAGCGTGCGTTTTAGTAGGTTCGAGTCCGACATAACCTCCTCCACCAGCTCCGGTGGGGAGGTATCCGACTTTTGTACACTGTAATATAAGATATAATACTGTTTCGTGAACTAAATAAAAAAAAAGACAAAATTGTTCTTCAAACTGTCAATATGTGCATGTCACCTTGTACCTTAGTAGTAGACATTTTTACGCCACTTAGAAATGACACTTGCTGCGTCTATAGAGTATATGACTATATGTTTACAGTCTAAGAACATAATGGTATCGCTTCTGCTGTGTATTTCACCAAATTACGCTATCATTTGTATTTGAATTGGGTGTTTGATTGATAGTGACATCATTATATTTTATAGTTAAATCATTTACTATTATAGGTTGGGTCTTAATTTAATAAGCTCAGATAATAATTTATTTTATCCATCCAAAAGATTAAAAAACTATTTGTGAATTTTGATGTATTTACAAGGTTTGAGTCAACAATAGTGCCCAGAAGACGTCAATAGGATCACCCTCAATTACGTGGGGCCGAAAACAATGATTGGTGAAATGTACCATTCTCCACTGTGTACAGTGACTTCCACTTAAAAGTTAATATTGACATTCACAGTTCACTGCATATTAATTAGATACATGTATCACCAAAATAGGAACAAAATAAACAATGATTTTGTGTTTTTTTCTTGTTTTGACGACATAGATAAGTTATAGACCAGGTCTAAAAAGGCCACTTTATGAGATTCGTATCAAGATAATATTTTGTATTGCGGCGATATTTACACGAAATTAGAATCTGCTTGGTAACTGACTGAATTGTTGTAATTATGCTCATATGAGTGACCATTTAACTAATTTTGTGGGAATCTATTTAGATCTACTGGAAATTCATAAAGATACCAGTTTTAAGCAGAATTGCTCAATGTGACCTTTTAGACCTGCAGGCTGATGCTGCTTAAACAAAACCACTGTCAAACCACGATCAGTGCTAACAAATCCATTAAATTTTAGACTTTAAAGCAATGCCATTGAAGTCCAAAATTAAAAGATCTGTTACAGAATGAATGTTAAATTGTAATAGTTTAATGTGAAATTAATTAATTTATTTTTGTGAAAGTTATTAAAATGTTAAAAGGATGTTACCTTGAAGAGAGGTTAGCAAGAAAAAAGTATTTAATCCTTAAGTTTATTGTAAGAATCATATTTTAATTGCATTGTGTTTAATTTTGGACTTTAACGGTATATATCTAAGCCGCGTGGTTCCTGGCAGAGTAGAATTTGAACCACCCCATCTCTTCCCATGCGGTGTCGAACAAGGCGACTAAGGGATAGGGCTGTTTAACATCAGACAGATAAAATACAGCCCAGACTCAGCCTCAAATTATTGGCTTGAGTCAACGATAGTGCCCGGGAGACGGTAATAAGCTCACCCCCTATTACGTGGGACTGAGTTCAATGATTGGTGAAATGTGGGTGTAAATTCACTTCTGCCTAACCCTCTGGGGGAGAAATAAAATCTAAAATTTAATGACATTTTTACAGTGTCTGTGGTATGAGTTTCGCTTTAGTAGCACATCCCTAGACTGGTGTAAGTACCTCCTGCGTGAACTTTTGATAGATTGACGCTTGAGGGAACTACATATCATACTCTTAAGTATTTTATCATTTAAAATTGACATTTATATATTAAATACCTAATACATGAATCACTACTATATTTGTGTTTTTTTTTTCTAATTTTTGACACCGATAAACGAGTTTGAGTTATTATCATTACATTTATTTATTTTTTTTACTTTACCCGGTGGGAGAGGTTATGTCGGGACCAAAACGCACGACGCCTGTTGGTCGTTTTTGGTTGCCGAAGGTGAGGTTAACAAGCCATCTCTTTCGATATGGCCCTCTCCTCGGGTGTGGGGACCACAGAGTCCCCAACTCGTCCCCGGAAGCCTGCTTCTGCCAGGGTGACAGACAGCTCCACCCATCACCCCCAGGCCCGCGCTCATGGGGGGCGGAGGCCGACGCCCGAGTTGCCTTCGTACACGAGCACTTCGGCTTGCGATCTTTCATCGCTCCCGCTGCCGCTCCCGCCCCTTACATTAACCTATGTCTTTACTTGCATTTCAGATGAATTCGACTAGATAGCACAATTATTATTTTTTGTTTCTTCACAAGTAACTTGTGACACACACACCAAAACTCAATATACGTACGCGGTTTTCAAAACTTCGAATATAACCTAAAAACATTTATTTATTTATCTACACAATACTGGCCTAATATTATCAAAAATAGTTTTCTAACACCGATATTCTTAAATCTCATGTTATCCTAGTATTTTATTTTACTCAGGCTTCCGATTTGCGACCCTCAGTAGCTAAGAGTTCCGAACTAGCTGGTTTACCGTTGTAAATATAGGTATAAAGACTGTTAATATTAACATTGATCAACTACAAAGCCGAGTGGTTACTGGCAGAGTAGGATTTGGACCACCCCATCTCTTCCTATGCGGTGTCGTACAAGGCGACTAATAGGGTAGCGATAGGGCTGTTTAACATCAGACAGATATATACAGCCCAGACTCAGCCTTAGATGCATGGCTCGAATCAACAATAGTGCCCGGAATACGGAAATAACCACCCCCCTATTACGTGTAACCGAGTACAATTAGTAGAAAAATGTGGATTTTAATTCATCACTGCCTAGCCCTCCGCGCATGAAGGCGTGATTATGTATGTACGCAAACACAAATTACTTATACTAATGTCCGAGAGAAAACACAGAACGCGATTAAACAGTCAATACGTAGATATTTAAAATAAGTGACATCATGATAATTATCCCTACGTATACCTATACTAGTGTTATTGACAATAATATTGACAATAATATTGACAATAATATTGACAATAATAGACGGATATTTCGCGCGGATGTGAATTTTACTCTACAGAGTATAACGTCCTGGAGGAACTCTTAATCGTCTATGTCATACAAAAAATATGACGTGCACACGCTAGAAGCAATAGATTGATTTGCAACAAACGCGATTTTTATACCACTTAGGTGGCAGACAAGCACACGACCCACCTGATGGTAAGTGTTTACCGTGGCCTATGGACATGTGTAACACCAGAGGAGTCACGCTCGCGCTGCCGACCCTGTAAACACAAGAGTCTCAGTGTAGAAGACACAGCAGGGCAAGTATGTAGTCTTCCCACCGACAGTACAAATTCTCCAGTGAGCTCTGGCTACCCTACTCACCGCTGGGAACACAACACGAAGTTGGCCGCGGTATTCTGTAAGTACTTCCCCAGTCGGACTGCTCAATTGGACGGAAATATCGCCGTGTCCTACCTCCTGATAGAGATATTTACATGTTTATTTTATAGTATGTATAACTGTGTCTACTAGCTTATAGATAGACACCAGAAAGATAATATTAATTTTACTTAAAGAGACGTTGCTTTCTTTCGCTTCAAAATTCCTTGACTAGATGACCATTACGATTGTATAACGTCTTCATTATATTACATATTTACATCTATATAAAATAAATTTAATTATGATTAAATTATACTGTACACTTTGCTTTGTACACTGACACTGTACACTTTTATTAATTTAATTATGATTAAATTGCACTGTACAGTGCACACTTTGCTTTGTACACTGACTCTGTACACTTTTTTAAATTTAATTATGATTAAATTGCACTGTACAGTGCACACTTTGCTTTGTACATTGACACTGTAGGTACACTTTGTTTTGTACCGTGTCCGGTTGACATCACTAAGTTTCTTTTTATACCACTTACGTAGCAGACACTTAGGTCATTGCAAGAAGTTGTAGTAAGTACTTTATGTAGTGCTGTTTAACAACAGCTATTGATGTGTTGTAATGGTACCCAGTGGACAAAAATAGGATTACCCCATATCTCCCCAGGGGGTATCGTAGTAAACTGATCACCATTCTACAGTAAACTTAGCCCATGACAAAATGTCCGCTTGGTAGCAATAGGCTCGCCCCCCTGTTACGTGTTACTGAAAATTATAGATGATGGTGTACACGTTAATTGTTAATACATCTCTGTCTATCCCTTCAGGGACTTACACGCGTATATATGTGTTTGTATTAAGAATTACTACTGGTATGTACAAGCTTATTATTATATTTATACATATTAGATAGCTACGACCATTAAATATATTATCAATATATCTAACATTACTAAAAGATATTACGAAATGCTGAATGGAATTTTTAGTATACGATCATCATCATCATCATCATCACCATCATCATCATCAGCATCTTCATCAACATCATCATCATAATCACCATCACCATCACCATCACCATCATCATCATCATCATCGTCATCATCATCATCATATACTTGTAATAAAATTATATACATTAAATTTGTGTAGTATTTCTAACCTAACCTACATTTTTTACAATAGGTATTGTAATAAATTACAATATTATTTTTTCTATCTCATTATTTTCCCTCACTCTCTATCTCTCATTATAATAAAAAGAATAAAATACTTTATCTAACTATGTAAAATAATAATCTTAGCTTATCTATAGCTTAACATTTATTGGTCAACTTACACTGATGTCGAAGCATCGCATCAACATTTGAGTGATGATACTCGACTCTTTGTCAGTATGAATTGAGCTTAAGTTATCCTACACACAATATTATACTAGCATTCTTTTTTTATACCACTTAAGTGGCAGACAAGCACACGGCCTCCGGGCAGTGGTTACCTTGACCTATGGACGTATACCAACGTTTAAAAGAAAGATAATGTACTGAGTACTTTGTTACTTCTTTATACACTTGTAATTAATGAATAGGTTTAATAAGTAATTAATTATTGTATTGATATCTACATAATTCAGTAGATAAATACCTACTAGTCATATTTTTTATACAGATCTATTATTACCTACCGGGGCGGATCTTGAATTTGTGGGGCACTGGGCTAATACTGCTTAGGGGCCCTTTCTAAACCGATTGCCATTTTGTCAACTGTTTTCTGTATTGATGTAGATATATATATGTTATGTACCTACAGGAAGAAAATAGGACACCGATCATTTAATGTATATATTAAAACACTATTTATTGCAAAATAAATTATAAGATTATGAACAGTTTTGTTATATAAATTATTGAGCAACCTATCTGCAATTTTATGCTGCAAATTCTTTTATTTATTCATCACACTGTAAGTCCTTTTTTAAATGCCAATTTATGGAAATAACTGATAAATGATTTAGTCGATAGCTCGACATTTTCCTAGACCTTTTTTTATTATAGATAATTTTAATTATCGACAATATCGTCTATGGTTTTCAGTTCATGTTGGGGGGGGGCCTCTGTATCCAGGGGGCCCTCTGTATCCAAGGGGCCCTGGGCTGCAGACCAAAAGCCTTCAAGTAGATCCGCCCCTGACTACCTAACTATGAATTTACATTTATAACTGCAATTATTTAAATAGGAACATCGTACATATAATTATAGCCGTAATATTCATGACGGATTCCCTGAGTAGCAATTTCACGTAAGGCATTTAAACTGTTACGATTAGTGGTCCCGAAAAGTTCATTTAAGTACTCTTTAAAATGTATATATTGTCATTCGGCCATCTTGCTGTTTGCATACATATCGAGTACAATATTCTCAACTGGTGTTTCACCAATTGTTGATTTGAAGAACAGTTCGATGATTAAGTTGCTTGATATGGTAGAAAGTAACGGGGCTACTGACAGCACAAGGTGCAATCTCAAGTATCGCTGTATTGGTTGTGAACCCGTAGTGTACTGTAAAAAAAATTTTATATCAACATATTTATATTATCAACACAGGTAAATTATCAACACAGGTAAATTATCAACACAGGTAAATTATCAACACAGGTAAATTATCAACACAGGTAAATTATCAACACAGGTAAATTATCAACACAGGTAAATTATCAACACAGGTAAATTATCAACACAGGTAAATTATCAACACAGGTAAATTATCAACACAGGTAAATTATCAACACAGGTAAATTAAGTAAAGTTCGTAGGAACGTGGGCAGGTGCTGTGTTAACATATATTCAACGACCATACAACCGATAGACTCCTCATTACAGGCAACTCACTTCTGGCAACGGTTACACCATAAATACTTACATGCTCAATAAAATGATGTGGTATTTTTTTTACGTGCGCAATACCCACAGATACCCCTCCTTCCCACACCGGAGCCAGTGGGAGAGGTTAAACGGTGTGGTATTAATACTCGGACATTAAACTTTTGCTAACGTAGTTTAATTTAATTGATAAGTTAAATAATTTCATAATCGTAACTAAAACTTGTCTCGAAAAAACTGACAGTTAATTTTATACTGGTTGGTGGTGAGTAGATGCGGCTACGATTCAATATTCTTATCTCTTTCTTACACACGTACATTTGACACTTGTCTCGTTCAGTCAAGCGCTAGTGATGTGGGTAGATGGAAATGCTGCTATCGACAAATATGTTAGAAGGAGAATTGATATTCTTTTTATGTAGGTACATACTACATTTATATATTTATACCACTAAGGTATTAAATATTATACCACTAATCTAATTGATGACTTGATTACTAGACATTGGCTGCCGTATTAATTACACTATTGGCTTTTTTCACCGACTTCAAAAAAGGAGGGGATTCTGAATTTGGTTGTATTTTTTTTTTGTTTAAGTCCTTAATTTTTTTTTTATATTTTTTTGTTAAAGATATAAAGAGTACTTCCAGGTAGAGTTGTCATTTGCCGAGGAGAGGGCCAGCTTGTGAGAGATGGCCCTGTGTCGGCCGGGGTGCGCGGGATTTGCCTGTCAACCTCACCATCGGAAACCAAAACGACCGACAGCCGGCGTACGTTTTAGTCGATTCGAGTCCGACATAACCTCTTCCACCGGCTTCAGTGGGGAGGTATCCATGGGGACTTTGCGCACGTAAAAAAAAAGGTAGTTGTCATTTTTATCAAAATTCATTTTCGATAATAGGATCCAAAAAGGTTTATTGTACGAAATTTAATTTTATATGTGAAAAATAAGAATTTGGGTATAGGTACCCACGTTATAAGTGTATACCACTTGACCCCAAAACTAAAAGTATATGGATTGATCGAACTAAACATGAAAATTGGTTTCCAAGTACAGTTATTATATATTATTGTTATTATATTATATATATTATACAGTTACATAACATAACATAAACTCACGCTTATATAGGGGTAGGCCACATATCACCAGTTTATGTTTAGGTCTAAATGTAAAAGGTGGTGTGACTATTGCCAAAAATCGGGCACTTATAAACCTGCGACAAATACATCGATAAGTCATTGGTGTGTGCCATGGTAAAACCTGGGATCGAACCCGACGCCTCACCTCAGAAATCCATTACCCATACCACTAGGCTACCGCAGTTGTTTCATTGCGTACCTACAAATAATATCGATAGTAAATAATAAAGTAAACGGGATATTTACCATGTTTCATTGTTTTGAGTTTCCGATATTTCGACGCTGTTGCCAGCACCATGGTAAATATCCCGTTTATTTTGATACTGATGTGACTGACCATGATAGTTTAAATATCTATATAGTAAATAAACCCGTCCCATCGCTAAAACTACTTTTTTAAGATTTTGCGTTATCGGTGTAACTGTTGAACCAATCAAAAAGTAGTATCTCGCATTTTTTCCGCTACTCCTACCTCAGCTAGAAAAATATGAGACAGTAGGAGTCTATTAATTGTATGGTCGTTGAATGTAGTAGTCACTAAGATTCCTTTGATTTGATTAAAATATTCTTCGCCCTGTCCTCACAACATAATGACTTATTCTAGAAATTAAAAAAATAAAAATTATAAAGCTTGAATTAAATTTCAAAACATTTAGTGTGCTTACTAGGACGTGGATATATTCAATGGTAGATTCTCCCAGTACAAGAAGGCCATATCAAATTTATTGGGTGTACAAATGCCTATGACATTCAAGCAGCATTTTTAAATAAAATTGTGTTTTTATTTTTTCAATTAAGTATTCAGTATATATTATTGTAACCTATTCAAAGAGGTTTTTAGTTGTATATTTTGTATGAGCATGGCGAGTATGTAGATGTAATTTCACATTGTGAATGCTATATTTGGAATACTGTCTAGATCATATAATGTATTTGATTGTATCCAAATATTTAGTCACGCAATGACAGTAATCTGTAAGCGTAACTTTAAGAAATAAATATTCAAAACGGTTAAGTTAGGAAAATATTGGAATCAGTTGGCAAGATAAAAATATCTGTTGGAAGATTTGGATGGGTTCAGGCGGGATTCAGCAGATCAGTGGCCAAAGCATTCTTCTTGTAGGGGGAATATCGCGTTATTGAATACATTTGAATAGTTAACCTACGAAATGTTTTAAAATTTCATTCAATCGAAACATCCAAACCGAAAATCTTAACAAACATTCACATTTTTAATACTTATAAGTAGCATTAGGAAACAAATTATATGCTTACCCTGAGTAACAAGGTGTTGAAGTATGCATTGACTTGTTCTGGGTTTGATCTGAAGAGCATATACCCTTTCAAATAGCCAAACTCCTCGCGAGACGGGCTGAGCTTATTGAACTCCGCCAAAACGAGTTCATAAGCGACGATTTCTTGGAGAGTCACCTGACGGCCAATGTTCAGGAATGCACGAAGGTCCATATTCCACATGTACTGGGCGGAGCCAATTATGAAGAGATCCTTCCATGAAGCTTGCAAAAGTTTCATTCTGTCGGCTAAAGATAGCGCATCAAACTGTGCGATGCTTTTCGCCCATTTGACATTCATGAAAAGAAGTCGAGCAGCAGTTTCACACACAACTTCAGGATCTGTTAGGTGCAGGTAATACACAAACGGCCATACCATTGACTCTGACTGCTGGGGTGTGATTGCATTTGGGTTCTGATATAGACCGGGATGCATCATTCTGTGCGCATTATGCGGGTAGGGGAATATTGGCACTGGGACCACTGGGGGTACGACACGTGGTGTAGGCGTGCGTACCCTCGGTGGCGGAGTGAGGGGCCGGGGTGGTTGGGTGCTCAATGAGGAGCTTGAAACTCCGCTTGATTCGGCGAAATAAAGGTTCATTTGGCGCCTGATGGTTGAGTTGCGGGGCCCGCGCTCGTGTTGGACCGCTGAAACAAACAATGACTATTTACTTCCTTTAATTATAGTACAATGTCAGCGGCAGTAACTCCGTCTCTTGAACGTTGGATTTGTGATTCCGAGATTGTGGATTCGAACCCTGCTATTGTGCTACCGACGAGAACTTACTCCTTACAAATTAGCTTAGCTTAAATGAAAGAAAATTGCTTTTATTACGTATAACACAAGAACACATAAAATAACATTTTGAACATTACATAACATAACATAAACTCACGCCTATATCCCCAAAGGGGTAGACAGGTGCTAGCACCCACATTACGCCAGTTTATGTTTAGGTCCCAATATAATAGGTGGCGAGCCTATTGCCATTAACAGGGCACTTGTAAACCTGCGATAAATACACACATAACTTTGAAATCCATAAAAAGTCATCGGTGTGTGCCATGGTAAAACCTGGGATCTAACCCGAGACCTCGTCTCAGCAGTCCATTGCCCATACCACTAGGCTACCGCGGTTATCCACTAGTCTATGATATTTGAAATAATAATAAAAACACAAAAATAATATGTAATAACACTAACAACAGCGCCCCTGTCATGCTGGTATTCGTTTCAATCAGGTGCATTTGCAAAATTATTATTGAAATTTTTGTCCCTAGATGGGCCTTCAATGGTAGCATTAGATACTCTTAAAGATTCTATGGATGTATTGCTACATAATCAAAAAAAAATCCGGAATTATTTACAACTTATTTGTAGAGGCACAATCGAAACCCCATACCAAAACCCAATTATTGAACTTGAAGGCGAGAGCCTTTTCGGGGCTATAGCGGCATCGAAATAAAGCGCGGATAAGGGACGTGAACTGATGAAATCCGGGTCGTGAAGTCTCATCTTCACAAGGACATGGTGGTGGAGTGGGAGCTATGACTACGGTTACTACGCGTAGGGTAGGTACGCCAGTATAGCGGCGGTAAAGGTCAATTCTACTGAAAGAGCAGTGACCGACAGCAACTGGGAATCTTTTATTTTTGTTTGATTAGGTATTTTTTTATACCACTTAATTGGCAGACAAGCACACGGCCCACCTGATGGAAAGTGGTTACCGTGGTCTATGGATGTTTGTAACACCAGAGGAGTCACAGTCGCGCTGCCAACCCTGTAAGTACAGAGTTTTTGTGCCGTCAGTAAAATACAAAGCAGGACAAAGCCTTTAGTCTTCCCACTGACAGCACAAATTCTCCAGTGAGCTCTGACTACCCTACTCACCGCTGGAAACACAACACGAAGTTATTATGGACGCGGTATTCTGTAGGGCGGGAGGTAGGTACTTCCCCAGTCGTACTGCTCAATTGGGCAAAAATTCCGCCGTATCCTACTTCCTTCAAAGGTATTTACTGGAGGAAAAGGTCCTAGTAATTTAAATGCAAAAATTGGAGGGGCAGCGCCGTACCGCGCGGCAGCGCGTGCCTTTTTCTGGCATAAATTCAGGCAGCCGCCAGTCTCTGCTCTTTACCCTGAGTGATCGGCATATGCTCCTGCTGCAGCGTCCGCAGCGGAAGTTGGCGTGCCGCATCATAAGGGGGTACCGCACGATATCATTCAATGCGGCGAGTCTCCTCGCCGGATCCCCACCATGGATCCTGGAAGCGAGATGCCTTTCGGCGCTATACCGGTTCCGAAGGGCGGCGCGGGAGCGGGGTCACGATCCCGAGCCCGAAGAAATTCGGGCCGTGAGATCCCGGCTCCACAGGGAAATGGTGGCGGAATGGGAGAGACGACTTGGGCAACCAAGCGCAGGGCACGCCGTAGTAACGGCGGTAAGACCCATCATGGGGGAGTGGCTAGAGAGCCCACACGGCAGCCTCTCGTACCGTCTGACGCAGATGATCACCGAGCACGGATGCTTCGGAAAGTATCTGCGTCGGATGCAGAAAGAGCCAACGTCCGAGTGCCATCACTGCGACGCGAGCGAGGACTCAGGTCCGCACACGCTCACCGAGTGTCCGGCGTGGGAGACGCCGAGGCGGGAGCTTGTGGCGGCCATGGGAGTGAGGGTTCTCACGCTCTCCACCTTGCTCGCGGCGATGGTTCGCTGCGCGGATGCGTGGGCGGCCGGCGCCTCCTTTTGCGAGCAAGTAATGCTCGTGAAGGAGGAGGCGGGGCGGGAGCGGCAGCGGGAGCGACGAAGGATCGCAAGATAAGCTGCCCGCGTACGAAGGCAACTCGGGCGTCGGAGGTCGATGAACGACCTCCGCCCCCCATGAGCGCCGGCCTGGGGGTGACAGGTGAAGCCGCCTGTCACCCTGGCAGAAGCAGGCCGCGGCGGTGGCGCGCGTGGCGCGCCTCCCCGTTTCCGGGGACGAGTTGGGGACTCTGTAGTCCCCACACCCGAGAAGAGGGCCATATCGTGAGAGATGGCCCTGGGTCGGCCGGGGTGCGAGGGATATGCCTGTCAACCTCACCTTCGGCAACCAAAACGACCCACAGGCGGCGTGCGTTTTAGTCGGTTTGAGTCCGACATAACCTCCTCCACCGGCTCCGGTGGGGAGGTATCCGTGGGGATTTTGCGCACGTAAAAAAAAAAAAAAGTCTCTGCTCTTTAAGTGAGGATTGACCCTTTTTTACGTTTTTACACGACTAGTTTTGCTCGGTTTCTCTTTTTTGGTGCGCTTAATTTTGGACAACGAACTGTCAGACGAATAACTAAAGAAATATATGGCGAGACTGGCACAGAAGTAAACAAACTTCACACCAACGTCAAAACACACACACACACACTGACGGCACAGAGACTCTGGGCTTACAAGGTCGGCAGCGCGAGTGTGGCTTCTCTGGTGTTACACACGTCCATAGGCTACGGTAACCACTTTCCATCAGGTGGGCCGTGTGCTTGTCTGCTACTTAAGTGGTATAAAAAAAACTACCTTTATAGCGTGCCGCTTCTATAGTACTGTATTAACATTTATATAGAGCGAAATTATCAATATTCTTGTCAACCCTTCACTTCTCCTGATTAGGTAGGTACCTATCAACGCCGTCGTACGAATGTCTTAAAGGATCTGAAGACCCCAGAGGGCGTGGAGTTTTAGACAGTTTGTTGTTAGTTTTTTTTTTTTTTTTTTTCTACCCCGAGAAGTGAAGTCGTATATCATGCCGCACAGAAAGTAGCTTACCGTCTCTGTTCATTCCAGCTTCCAGACATTTGTTCAGGCGGCATGCTCTGCACTGATTCCGGTGAGCCTTGTCTATAAGACAACGGCCGCGGTCTCGAGCCTTGCACGCGTACTGGCGGTCGCGACGCACCGACCTTTTGAAGAATCCTGCGCACCCATCACATGCGTACACCCCGTAATGCTTACCCGAGGAGTGGTCATTACACACGGTGCAGGGTACGTCGAAGAGTATTCGACCTGGAGAGGAAAACCTGGTTAATATACCAACAATTTTTTTTTTAATTTTTTTGTCTCTGGTTCTAAGTCTGAACTTTTAATTATTAAAATTCGTGTAGTAGTTTTTATGTACATTATGGACCAATAGAATAAATGATAAGAATAAAAAAAATGCTGTCATAATCGCTAGTAACAGCAACATAATACAAGTATTTTTCTAAATATTTATACCTATACACAATGTAAAAATACAACTTGATTTTTTTTACATCTGGGTATTTTCCTGTATTTAAAATAAATTATTATCTAGGTCTTTTCCTATGAAATTGCCGAAATTTTCTTAGAGATTCATGAGTTCGTTATTCCTGTAATTTAATAGCTATTTCTATTATTTATATTTTGTTTGAAAGTTGATTTCAAGATTTTACAACTCTGTATTAAATTTTGTTTTTATTGGCCGCTTGATAAATTAAATTCGATTTTCAAAAATACTACTTCCTAAGAAGCTCCTACTTCTGTACATTTTGATGATATATTTTGTATTATTTTTTACAGCTGTCACTTCTCAAAAATTTAATAAAAGTGTTTGTTAGCTTAATGTAGTCTCAATCATACACAAAAAAAAATCCTAAAATTTGGATTTGTGATGTGATAATAAAAATGCAAAAAAGTTAGTACTGAAAATTGGGTCTCATTCAATTTCTTCAAAAAACCGGCAATTGCATATGTAAAGACCTATTTTAACTGAACTTTTTGAATTAAGAATGGAAAAATAGCGGTAAAAGTTGTATCGAATCTTATTTTATAGATTTAATTTATTTTTAATCATCCACCCAAAATTTAATAGTAATTTATTTGGCTAATGAATATTATGGCGTAGCGGTAGAGCTTTCGACTGCCATGCAGGGGGCGTGGGTTCGACTCCCGTTCAGTGCAAATAATTGTATGCATAAATATGTATATTTTTGCATTGCTCTGGGTGTTCTATGTATAATATGTATGTATTTACAAAAAAAAAGTATCTAAGTATGTTTATCCGCATTCTAGATCCCATAACACAAGCTAGTTAAGCTATGCTTACCATGGGTCTAGATAACGTTGTGTAGAATGTCGTGGAATATTTATTTATTTATAAGTTTATATCGAAACATTGTGATGATTAGTAAAAAGTAACTAATTTTTGGATGGTTTCTACGAAGGTTCAGTGGTAAGTAAGGGAAAAATCCCGGGTTCGTATCCCGCCTGAGCCGATTAATTTTTTTCTATATCTTAATTGATTCATTCATATTGTTACTATAGATATACAAATATACATCAGCAATTATCAAATCACACTTATACTAACACTTATTAAAAAGGAGAAATATGTTTGTAATCGATTAACTCTGAAACTGATGAACCGATTTGAACAATTCTTGTACCATTGGATAGATATTTTATTTAGAAGTGACATAGAATACTTTTTACCATGATATTCTTATGGGATCAGGCGGTACGCGAGTAAAACTGCGGAATGATGTTAGTGTTATATAATATATATACCTATACAATGCGGTTCACAAGGCGTGGAGCTTTACTCCCAAAGCAACGCCCCTTTGGGAGGCCCTAAGTGATTTATGACTTAGGACGCCACGCAGGTTTGCCTTTTTATAAGTGGGTGAAAAAGCGCATAATAAAAGTGGTGTTATGGGTATATTATATTATTGTACGCTTGTTTTATATATATAACCACGCCTTTTTGTTCCCGAAGGGGTAGACAATGTAATTTTAAACTAGGTTGTAAGAAAATGATAATAAAAACTACGGTGATTTAACTGCCGTGTGGTTCCCGGCAGAGTAGAATTTGGACCACCCCATCTCTTCCCATGCGGTGTCGTACTTACAAGGCGATGAAGCGATATGGCTGTTTAACGTCAGACAGATATATACAGCCTAGACTCAGCTTCAGAGGCTTTAGTGTACAATAGTGCCTGGATGACGGCTATAGTCTCACCTCCTATTACGTGGGATCGAATTTAATGGTTTTTTTATACAACTTAGGTGGCAGACAAGCACACGGCCCACCTGATGGAAAGTGGTTACCGTGACCTATGAATGTATGTAACACCAGTGGAGTCACATCCGTGCTGCCAACCCTGATAGAACAGAGATTTTCTGTGCCTTCAGTGCAGAACACAAAATCAGGACAAGCCTTTGGTCTTCCGACTGACAGCACAAAAACTCTCCAGTGAGCTCTGGCTACCCTACTCACCGCCGGGAACACAATACGAGTTTATTATAGCCATGGTATTCTGTAGGGCGGAGGTACTTCCCCAGTCAGACTGCTCAATTCGGACGGGAATACCGTCGTGTCCTACTATGTTTATTTGTAATTGGACTCGAGAGGTTTACACACACTCACTTTTGTTAGGATACCGGTGGCACACATGAGCAGTTCCAAAATTCTTACAGAACGATAAATAACATCTACCTTAACTTAGGTATTCCCTGCACTGAGTAGGAGAGCGGATATTTGCCGACTAAGTTTATTTTAATTAAATTCTTTATTGCACACAAGCACAGAACATAAACAAAATAGAAAATGAAATATGCACAAAGGCGAGTTTAACGCAATATGAGTTCTCTCGCAGCAAACCTTTGAGTAACAGATAAGTTTTTATTGTAAGTAATGGCATACACAATAGTAGTAATTGTAAGGTACACTTCACATCACATCCCCTTGTGATGTGAAGTGTACCTACATTAAATTTCAGATAGTAAACGGATACATATTATATTTTAATATTCATACACCTACGTAAGTAAGTACATGCATACAAATATTAGGTCTTATGAAAATATACCTAAACCTATAAAATTGCCGAAATTTTCTTACAAATTCATGAGTTCGTTATTCCTGTAATTTAATAGCTATTTCCATTATTTATATTTTGTTTGAAAGTTGTATTCAAGTTTTTAAAACTTTGTATTAAATTTTGTTTTTATTGGTCGTTTGATAAATTAAATTCCATCTTCAAAAACAGTACGTCCTAAATGCTATCCATTTTGATGATAAAATTCGTATTATTTTTTTACAGCTGTCCCTTTTCAAATATGTAATAAAAGTGTTTGTTAGCTTAATGTTGTCTCATTCAAACACAAAAATAGTCATAAAATTTGGATTTGTCATACCTAAAAAAAATTCAAAAATTTTAGTACCGATAATTGGGTTTCCTACAATTTCTTCAAAACAAAAACGGCAATTTCATGTGTAACGAACGTAATATAAATATATATTACACATAAATATATAAAGATATTGTATATATATACATAGACACTTAAATAATTCAATATAGATTACATTATTTTGGGAAACCCTGTTCCCTTGCTCGTCCTCTGAAGGTGTCCAGAATATTACTACCGCGAATGGTGTGAGGAACCGTGAAGACTCCATCACAGTAGCTAGAAGTGTTTGCAGGTGTACGAAGCAGAAGTGAGAAACAAAGACGACAGGGTTTGCCCCTGGGTACAAGATACCCAAAGCTCCCGCAAATAAGTTGGAGCTTTAGGATTATGAAGTATAGTACAGAGAATGTACAGATAGTACCTACTCTAATAAAATAAACTCAAGCATAAAACATTCCAATGTCAAAATATTATCAGCCCATATATTTAACTTTGAATTAGATACCAGAGGCGGCGCGCTATTCATTGCGATTCTGCAAAAAATACACGGTAAAGTCAGTTGAAGTTGAATTTTATTTTATTGACAAGCACTTGTACCCGTTGGGTTCCGTATTCTTAAAAATATTGCGATTATATTTATTTAGCGAAAATTATTTTACGCAATGTTATCTATTTAGAAACACATTTTTATTATTATATTCTACAACATTCTACACAACGCTATCTAGACCCATGGTAAGCATAGTTTTACTAGCTTGTGTTATGGAATCTAGAATACGGAAACATACTTAAATACTTTTTTTTTTTGTAAATACATACATATAGAAACACCCAGACCAATGCAAATACCCATAGTCATGCATACAAATATTTGCACTGAGCGGGGATCGAACCCGCGCCTCCTGCGTAGCAGTCGCGTTCACTACCACCACGCCACAGAGGATGTTATATATGTACTTAATAACAATGAATAATAATAATTTACTATCTCATAAAGACATGAGACCCACTCCTAACACAAGCAATTTAACTTAGATGAAGGCGTTAGAGAGAATATTAGTAATTTCGTTTCTAATATTCTTTTTAAAAAGAATATAAAATTGTCCCCTGGGATTACAGGTGATTTCTTTATCTCTTTTCTTTCACAAATAATGTATTTTCTATTAGGTATATTGCATTGCAAAATACGACCATGTAAAATGAAAACAACAATTTAAAATGAAACACCTTTATGAACTAGCAATATTTGTTTAATAGTAACTTCGAAAAGCATCGAAAAGTTATTGGTGTGTGCCATGGTAAACCTGGGACCGAACCCGAGACCGAGATTTCTTTTGAATTTGATATTTAATGGTCAATACTTTATTTCTATGTTAGCAGAATATAATTATTTTCTTAATGTATATTATCTTGGTTTCAAAATACTCCATTGTTTGATATTTGAATAAATATTACTGAACCCTAAAACATCGAACCATCTTTTTGATCCCACGGACATAGACAATAGTTTATTCAGCCACGTTCAGTCGAAAAGGCATAAAGGCAAAGCGAATAAGACATCCTACTTGTATGAATGCCATACACTTGTGCAGGAAGTGTGGTGTCGAATGAACGGGCCCCTAGCGGCGAACAATGGGGTATTTGGACGGCGGGAAAACGCTTGAGATAGATAATTACAGCTTTCTTAATAGACGTATTTATTTATTTTTTTAATGTTGATCCTTACAAATATAGCTTACAATAAAAGGCAAGTAAAGTGTAGATTATATATAGGTATAGAAATTGAATGTATGTGTGTACTTTGGTATATGTAAGATATAATTAAATTATATATAATAAACGGGATATTTTTCATTGTTTTAAATTTCCGATATTTTGATACTGATGTGAGTAACCATGATAGTTTAAATACCTATATGTATATAATAAATTTGTTTACGTTATATATATGTAGCTTATGACTACACTAATAACTACTCATGGGTTATTTTTAAGACAATTAAAACGTTTCCATCCAAAGATTGCCTGTAAGAGATCGCTTGTAGCGATAAGGCCGCCATTTGTACATTGTTCATAATATTGTCCGTACATGTACTGTGTAATGTGTTGGTGTACAATAAAGATTATCTTATCTTATCTTAGGTTCCTTACATAGAAAATAAAATGGTTTATTTCACAACGGTGCAGTTTGACCTATGCTTCTTATGTACTGTGTGATTAGGTACATAAATGTTGACAGTTTGATGTCCTAAGAAGCTATCCTATTTGAGAATTAGGCATTTGACTGACTAGTCAAATTAGTTACTTTTTACTAAACGTCTAAAGCGTAAGTTATAAGTAAACTTGTATGAAATAATTTGTTATGACGTCATAATATTCAATTGTAAATAGACTGAGTGAATAATAAAAAATAAATTAACAAAAAATATAAAATAATAATCACCGCGTAAATCCTGGCAGAGTAGAATTTGGACCACCCCAACTCTTCCCATGCGGTGTCGTAGAAGGCGACTAAGGTATAGAGCTGTTTAACATCAGACAGATATATACAGCCCAGACTCAGGCTTAAGTCAACAATAGTACCCGTAATACGGCAATAGACTCACCCTCTAATACGTCTGACCGAATTTAATAATTGGTGAAATGTGGGTGTTAATTCATCTCTGCCTAACCTACCGAGGATAAAAGCATGATTATATGTATGTAGGCAAAATAGTAACCGACACAAATTTTACAGTACTTTTACGATTCTTAATTTAATAAACTCAGTTAAATAAGTTATTTAAAGTAAGTTGGTAGGAGTGCGAGTATGGGGGTGACAGGTGGAGCCGCCTGTTGTCTGCCAGGGTGGCAGAAGCTGGCTGCGGCGGTGGCGCGCCTGGCGCGCCTCCCCGTTTCCGGGGACGAGTTGGGGACTCTGTAGTCCCCACACCCGAGAAGAGTGCCAGATCGTGAGAGATGGCCCTGGGTCGGCCGGGGTGCGAGGGATATGCCTGTCAACCTCACCTTCGGCAACCAAAACGACCCACAGGCGGCGTGCGTTTTAGTCGGTTCGAGTCCGACATAACCTCCTCCACCGGCTCCGGTGGGGAGGTATCCGTGGGGATTTTGCGCACGTAAAAAAAAAAAAGGAGTGCGAGTATGTATGGCTGTACGAACTGCAAAATATAGATGTGTTCTAGTCAACACTAAAGATAAAGATAAATAAAGATAAAGAAAGAGTACACCACTGTTTAAATCTATTAAGAAATGGAAAAATTAGATCGGTTCAGGTGGGAATAGAACCCACGATCTTTCTCTTACAGGGGGAGCGCTCTGACCACTAAGCTACAGAACCTTCGCCCGAAACTATCCAAATTCTTCTATACATATATCCGTCTTAATTGATTTCAATAGTACACTATATGCTTTAAAATTTCATTCAATACATCACTGTTTATTTATTCAAACTTAACTGCAATTATTTTCATCTACAAATTCGATCAAAATCTTTTGGGCACGGTACTAGTGGAGATCGATGGGGAGGAAGTTGCAGTCCCCCACTGTTTCTCTATTTTCTATATATTATATATTTAGCATAGTTTTGTATACACTAAGTTACTTAATTACTTATTACTGTTGACCAATCACTATAAAGTGCCAGAATAAATAAATAAATGTTCTACAACATTCAATGATGACGTTATGCACAAGAATCCCACCCTCTCCTCTCCTCTCCTACACAGGACAATACGTGTAGGGCTTAGATATCTCCCTCACACTGTGCAGAATATACTAGCAAGAACTAAGCGGTACGGAGACTCTTTTCTTTGCCGCACCACAAAGACCTGGAATTCATTACCAGCTCATGTGTTTAATTCGTCCTACAGTCCCGGGTCCTTTAAGCGGGCCGTGAAAAAGCATCTGATGAGGCCGCAAAGCTAAGTGCCACCAATGTAACATTTTTTTATACCACTTAGGTCAGAATGATATGTTAGGACAAGCACACGGCCCACCTAATGGTAAGTGATTACCGTCACCTTTGGACGTGTGTAACACCAGAGGAGTCACACTCGCGCTGCCGACCCTGTAAGCGCAGAGTTTCTGTGCCGTCAGTGTAGAAGACAAAGCAGGGCAAGTCTTTAGTCTTCCCACTGACAGCACAAATTCCCCAGTGAGCTTTGGCTACCCTACTCACCGCTGGGAACACAACACGAAGTTATTATGGCCGCGGTATTCTGTAGGGCGGAGGTACTTCCCCAGTCAGACTGCTTAGTTTGAAAACATTACTTAGTGTCTGTAATGGTGACCCCCTTTCCTGAGACTTTGCCTTTAGCTTACCATCAGGCGAGGTGAAGTCAAGATGGCTTGTCCTAAATAAAAAATAAAAAATTCAACCAGCATTGTTTTTTATAATAGGGTCTTTCGGGACTGATATGAATATCAGTCGTGCCGATTGTGATCAACCGTGCGAATGCACACCTGTGTTCCAAACGACCCATCGCGTGTTTGGCGAAGGGTCAAAACAAACGTCGGGTTATTAATCGATGATGCTATTTAAATGTATTTGAAATAAACGTGACTTCCCATATTCCCGGTGTTCCCACATTAATTGTGGTGTGACTAAGTTTTGCTGACCCTGTTTGGTGGGGTGCGTGATTATTGGTACTTATGAGCCTAAGTGGGATGGTCCCGTGGACCTAATTTATATAACTGATTGTGGTTGTCAGTAAAAAGTATTGTTGATATTATAATTATAAGCTATAGTGTAATTTATATTGTTTAAATATATGAATAAATAAATATTATGATTAAAAGGTTAATTATATCATATTTATTTTGTGACAAAAGATTACTTTAAAATAACATAAACTCACGCCTATATCCCCGAAGGGGTAGGCAGAGGTACTAGCACCCACATTTCGCCAGTTTAGGTCCCAATGAGCCACGAGCCTATCGCCATTAACCGGGCACTTATAAACCTGCGATATATACACACATAACTTCGAAAACCATTGGCGTGTGCCATGGTAAAACCTGGGATCGAACCCGAGACCTCGTCTCAGCATTCCATACCAATATACGGCTTAAATAAATAAGATAATAAAGGGAAAAATTAATAAAACGCCGAAAATTATTAGTGTAAGAAAATAAAATTTAATTTTCTTGTACGTGTGACCTAATAGGAATCTGTGATCTATAATATTAATATCTTATCTAAAATATGATATGATATATTGTTTTTTTTATTCAATTACTGTTGTAAATTTGAAGATAGTTATTATTATTTTTGTTATTATTGTTAATTATTATTTTTTATTAATGTCAATATTAGCATAGCTTCAAAATACATTAAGTGTAAATAAATAAATATATTATTGTTTATGTTAAATATCATTTAAATTATATATATCGAAAATAACATAATTGAGTACTGAAGTTAGCTAAATTTTAATAAACCTCTACTCGATATAAAATATATTATTGTCTGATTACGTACATTGGTATTAATGAATGGTATCAGTATTCGAGAGGGCGTTAGGGGGACTCTGAGAGCTTTGACAGATGCGCGTACGCACCTCGTGGGAATGTGCCGGATGATTTAAATTGTTGTCACGTCATCTCGCCCATTGCTAATTAACATGAGATAATAAATACTGACGGTAATAATATATGGTGGTCTTTTTTTAAATTATTGGCTTTAACGACATGACTGCATTGGACCTAAAAGTTTTCTGTCAGATATTTTTTAATATTATAAATTATTGTTACTTAAATTACAGTAGGTATATCATGGAATGCGAGAGGTTAAAAGTTAACGTACATATTTTTACATACATACATACATATAATCACGCCTTTATCTCTGGAGGGTTAGGCAGAGGTGAATTAACACCCACATTTCACCAATAATTGAATTTGGACTATTGTTGACTCGAGCCATGCATCTGAGGCTGAGTCTGGGCTGTATAAATCTGTCTGACGTTAAACAGCCCTATCCCTTAGTCGCCTTGTACGACACCGCATGGGAAGAGATGGGGTGGCCCTAATTCTACTCTGCTGGAAACCACGCGGCATTATTATTATTAATTATTATTAATAATGATATTGTAGACCCGGGTTTGACACTTAACACATTTAATATATAAATTATATCAATATAATTATTTATAACAATAAGATATACTTACTCGTAGAAGGTTGCGGATCCATATTGGTCCTCAAGTATTCATCATAGTACCTGTAATCAAAAGAAACTATTAAATTACCTGAGAATAAGAATATTTTCACACAGGAACTACAGTACCACTCGAGTAGCACATTCGCGGTTTTCAATAGCACTCAAGATTCAATGTAGAGAATTGAGTCAATCAATAATTGCAACAAATGTAAGAAAATAATGCGCCTTTGTGGCGACATCTTTCGGCCACAAAGCTGAGAGCCACTCGTAATTCTGTACATTATGCCCTTTGTTCTAATAGTTACTTGTTATAAACGAGCATTGCATGAAGTGCTATAGAGTGGCTACCGTTTAATTCATTTTGAACCACTCTGCCCCACAAATTTAATATTCGCAATAGTCGTGTGAATAATTTATTCGTGTACAAAAAATTTAATAGTTAACTTATCGATTTTTGTTTTTAATTAATTTCCAATTTATATTTTACTAGCTGTTGCCGTTAATAATGATCCAGTTTTGGCCACTCATGGAATCCTATCTATTCTAATATTAGAAAGTTGAAGAGTTTGTTTGTTATTTGAACAGTTTCTAGAAGTATCAGTTCGAAAAATTAATTTACTGTTGAATAGTTTCGTTATCCGATGGAGGTTATACGCTTTATTACTTTACCTACACTTCTATAAAAGGGAGCAGAGCAGGTATAATAAATGTCAACTGTCAACTTACATCTATAGGTACCAATATTATGAAGAGAAAATATTAGTATTTTTATGTTCGAACTAGCTGAACCGGCAAACGTTGTTTTGCTTATTATTTCTAGAGTATGAAAAATGCTATCAAAAAATAAGAGACTGTGGTAGGAGGGTAAATTTTAGGATTAGACTAGGCTACCGCGGTTTAGAAAGGATTTATAATTTGCATATTTAGTATTATTCTCATCAATCTCTTTTCCTGGGGGTGACAGGTGAAGCCGCCTGTCACCCTTGCAGAAGCAGGCCGCGGCGGCGGCGCGCGTGGCGCGCCTCCCCGTTTCCGGGGACGAGTTGGGGACTCTGTGGTCCCCACACCCGAGAAGAGGGCCAGATCGTGAGAGATGGCCCTGGGTCGGCCGGGGTGCGAGGGATATGCCTGTCAACCTCACCTTCGGCAACCGAAACGACCCACAGGCGGCGTGCGTTTTAGTCGGTTCGAGTCCGACATAACCTCCTCCACCGGGTCCGGTGGGGAGGTATCCGTGGGGATTTTGCGCACGTAAAAAAAAAAAAAAAGTATTATTCTCATCAAAGTGATGTAAATCTTATAATGAGAATAAATAACTTCAAACCTAAACCTGAACAGAAGATGCAACGGAAACGGGATCCGAGTACGTGGTCCAGAACCATCATACGAACTCACCCTGGGGACACGCTGCCACTGTGTAATACTGCCCGCAACGGGAGCGGCCCTGTGTAGGGCTGCTCGAATGAGTCACGGGCTACAGCTATGTACACTAACAAAAAGCATCCTATGTAATTTTGTGTTTAGCCAGAGTCGTTCAACCGTTTGAGCGAGCGATATCTAGTAACACAAACTCAAGTTTTTTCATTTAAAATAAGTAGGATTGTATTTACGTAGTATACATCCTCGCGGTAGCCTAGTGGTATGGGTAACGACCTCCGCCCCCCATGAGCGCCGGTCTGGGGGTGACAGATGGAGCCGCCTGTCACCCTGGCAGAAGCAGGCCTCGGCGGTGGCGCGCCTAGCGCGTCTACCCGTTTCCGGGGACGAGTTGGGGACTCTGTAGTCCCCACACCCGAAAAGAGGCACAGATCGTGAGAGATGGCCCTGAGTCGGTCGGGGTGCGAGGGATATGCCTGTCAACCTCACCTTCGGGAACCAAAACGACCCATAGGCGGCGTGGCGTGCGTTTTAGTCGGTTCGAGTCCGACATAACCCCTTCCACTGGCTCCGGTGGAGAGGTATCCGTGGTGATGTAGCGCACGTAAAAAAAAAACGTGGAATGGGTAATGGACTGCTGAGACGAGGTCTCGGGTTCGATCCTAGGTTTTACCATGGCACACACCAATGACTTTTCGATGCTTTTCGAAGTTATGTGTGTATTTATCGCAGGTTTATAAGTGCCCGGTTAATGGCAATAGGCTCGCCACCTATTACATTGGGACCTAAACATAAACTGGCGAAAAGTGGGTGCTAGCACCTCTGCCTACCCCTTTGAGGGATATAGGCGTGAGTTTATGAGTTTATGTTATGTATTTACGTAGTTGATAATTGACCTCTGTCTAACCCTCCGGGGATAAAGGCATATATGTATTATCGTAAGCTAAAATGTGGATAGGCATGTTGCAAACGGTATAAGATATTATGACATGTAAAAGGTGAGACACTGAGGTGTCTCCATTGTGTGTATTATATTCTAGAAAATATTACCCCCATGTTTGTCGCTGTGGGTGTTGAAGGCGACTTATGACGTCTATTGTATGGGGATCATGCGCCATTAAGAAAGGTGAGTGGGTGTCTTAGTATAAATAAGTATATTTTACGTGGAGCCGGTGGAACAGGTTATGTCGGACTCGAGCCGACCAAAACGGCCAAACCTGCGATAAATACACACATAACTTCGAAAAGTATCGAAAAGTCATTGGTGTGTGCCATGGCAAACATGGGATCGAACCCGAGCCCTCGTCTCAGCAGTCCATTACACATGCCACTAGGCTACCGCAGTTAACTTCCAACAATATTACTAAAAGTATTATATGTTATTTGTAGAATAAATCGATTTTCATTATAAATACTATACCATTTTACCTTCCAACACCAAAATACACCAAAATACAACATAAGGTTTCGATTTCGGTATCCGCAAAGAAGTATTAAACTACAAATACATTCCTAGAAATCAAACAATAAATAGTCTGTATTTAGTTTGCGTAAACAATAAAAGAAATTAAAAAAACATTAAGTTCCAGTAGCAAACGCTAGCGATTCTTTGTTTGCCAGGCGGTCACTTTAAAGTTACTCGCAATTTTTTCACGCGTTATTGCAGCTTTGCAAAACAGGTAATTACGCCCCGATAATCCGAGTAAGTATCGGCACAAAAGCAGAGATGAGCCGGGTCGAAAAGGCCTGGTGCGCGCTTGAGGGTTGCAAACAAAAGACCGACCAATAATAACATCGGGAAGTCGGTAGCTTCTTGCTTTCCACATTGACATAACAAAAAAAAATACTAATACGTTTTTTCTGGTGTTTGGGTCTCTTGTAAAGAATTTGCAGCCCAGTTTTTTCATGCCTGACTCCTAAGCAGCTGTTGTAATAACAAACATTGATATTTTGTGCGTAATACATATTAATAAGATGCGGACTAGTTTTTGATTTTGGCTCGCATAAATCTCTTTTATTAAATAGTTTTTTTTATACCACTTAGGTGGCAGACAAGCACACGGCCCACCTGATGGATAGTGGTCACCGTGGCCTATGGACGCGTGCAAAACTAAGAGAGTCACGCGTGCGCTGCCAACCCTGCAAGCATTGAGGTTCATGTGCCATCATTGCAAAAGACAAAGCAGGACAAGCTTTTGGTGTTTAAACTGACAGCACAAAAACCTTCCAGTGAGCTCTGGCTACCTTACTCACCGCCGGGTACACAACACGAGGTTATTATGACCGCGGTGTTCTGTAGGGTAAAGTACTTCCCCAGTCGGACTGCTCAATTGAACGGAAATACCGCCGTGTCATACCTCCTCCGAAAAGTTTTATGTAACTAATAGTTTATTTAATTTATTTCATGTAAACCGATCAGGGCTAGTAGACAATATTTGCACATAAGAAATGGTTTAATCTTATTTTGTGTACGTTGCGTAAAACACGAATTGTCACTTTTTAGCATTAATGGTTCGAAGATCAGACCCTAGGTACATACACACCTATTATGTATATTCACTCGTACTTAAAAATATTAACACTAAGTGGGAACCGACCCGCCACCCCTGATTTAAAAGCAGTACACTTCAATACAAATAGATAGGGAAGTACCTACACTGCTAAAATATCACAGATTTTAGACTTTAAAGCAATGCAGTTGAAGTTCAAAATTAAAAGATTTTTTGTAAAGTGAATGTAATGAAACTTTTTTCATTTAATTTTGGATTTTAACAGTATAGAAATAAAACCTAAAATTTAATGCCATTTATTGCCGTGTCTGTGGTATGAAAATATTTTTGCTTTAATACAATCAAGATCCTGATGTAAAGCGTTTACCGTGGCCTAATGACGTCATAACTAATTTAGTCATCGATAAATAAACATTATACATTACTGTAAAGCCTATCAATCAATCACTATTCTGTCCAGTCCCAGGTCCAGTAGGGGACTGTGATAGACTAATTAATTGAATCATTGATAAATGAAATAACCCTTTTTTTTACGTGCGCAAAATCCCCACGGATACCTTCCCACCGGAGCCGGTGGAGGAGGTTATGTCGTACTCGAACCGACTAAAACGCACGCCGCCTGTGGGTCGCTTTGGTTGCCGAAGGTGAGGTTGACATGCATATCCCTCGCACCCCGGCCGACCCAGGGTCATCTCTCACGATCTGGCCCTCTTCTCGGGCTAAAAAAATAATAATAATGAAATAACCCTTTTTTTTTGAACGTGCGGATATTCCCTCGGAAACCACCCCTCCGGGCCCCATGGGGGTGGTTGTGTCGGACTCGAATCAATTAGGGCTTCAGTTGCCGAGAGTGAGGTAGCCTTTGACGTATCCCTCCCGAGTGAAATGACCCTAACATTCTACACAACGCTATTTAGACTCATAGCTTAACTAGCTTGTATTATGGAATCTAGAATGCGGACAAACATACTAAGACACTTTTTTTTTTGTAAATATGTACATACATATAAACAAACTAGCATCGCGCCGCGGTTTCACCCGCGTAAATCCTGATCCCATGGGAATATCGGGATAAAAAGTAGCCTATGTTACTCACGAAGAAAGTAGCTTTCTAATGAAAAAAGAATTATTAAAATAGGTCCAGTTCTTTTTGAGTTTATTCGTTACATACAAAAATACAAATCTTTCCTCTTTATAATATTAGTATAGATAATGAAATACAAAGTCTTTTTAAGGACACGTTAATAAATTAGACTTCGTCCGGTGAAGCAGGAAGTCTCAGAAAAAGTCTCCGAAAAGAGGAAAGAAATACAGTTAAATAATAATAACATTACCTGTAATGTAGCGTGGCGTGTTCTCGACAAGTGACTTACATCTATTTTCTAGTTTCGCTCCAAACACCGAGAGGAACGATAACGCATATTGACGTAAAAGCAATTAAATATTAACCCAATAAGCGTGGCGAGAGAACATTAATAGTGAAAACTTTAACAACTTGACAAATAAGCGGAATTTAATTTCAGTATTAACTATCGAGTTATTGTTATGTGTCGGTACGTTCATTTAACGCTAGCTACGATATGTTAAAACTGATTAAAGACTAATGAATACCCGTGTTGTTGCGTAATACTTTGCGTATTTTGGAAATATGAGGATGGAGGAGATTTATTGCCTCTTATGATACAGGGCTAACCCTAGTTTTTTTATCCCACTTAGTTGGCAGACAAGCACACGGCCCACCTGATGGAAAGTAGTTACCGTGGCCTATGGACGTCTGTAACACCAGAGGAGTCACAGTCGCGCTGCCAACCCTCTAAGTACAGAGTTTCTGTGCCGTCAGTAGAAGACAAATCAGGACAAGCCTTTAGTCTTCCCACTGACGGCACAAATTCTCCAGTGAGCTCTGGCTACCCTACTCACCGCTGGGAACACAACACGCAGTTATTATAACCGCGGTATTCTGTAGGGCGGAGGTACTTCCCCAGTCGAACTGCTCAATCGGGCGGATATACCGCCGTGTCCTACCTCCTACACTCCTGACTCCGGCGAGGGGGGTATCCGTTAGGACTTTTCGCACAAAAAAAGACCTAAATCTAGTTTTTAATATCGATTCAACAATTGAGATAAATATACTATAAATGCTTAATTAAATACAACATAATAATTACCTATTCATATAAGCTCCCATCATTGCAATTAGGTAAGTAGCTTAGCGTATTTATGTTACAGTAATGTATTGGGTCATTATTTACAATAATTAGTTTCAATTTCGCTCTCGTTACCATCTAAATCGCAGTCTGCATTAAACACATTTGTACTGTAAACAGCAGACCTCCCTAGAGCGCTAGTGTTGTCGGATTTTTCTGGTACACTTAATCAAATATGGTGTTCTTAAAAAAAAACAAAATGGCGCTGGTTGTTCTACCGAAAAGTTTTGTTAAAAGAACGCTACAGCAAACTTTCCCCCCTTTTTTCTCATCTGTTACTTTTATAACGAAGTTCATCTTTACAAAGAATGATTTTTTACAACAGCCAGTGAGGAATCATGTCTTTAATGTTTCAGTCAAAAATCATCAAGATTCGTTCATAAATAACGTAACACTAAACTTTTCCCCTGTTCTCCTCCATTTTGACTCCTATTAAGAATAGCTCTCATCAAAAGTAGACTTTAAGAACATGTGTGAACAAATTTGATAAAAATCGATAAAGAAATGCGGCCTCTATACAAACAAACTGACATAGGTACGTACAAAAGCAAAATGGCCACCTTGTCGACTCCCGCTCGCTTCGATCGCTCGGATAATCAAATGAAACTATATGAACGAAAATATTAACTAAGTACACATCAAACGTAATGTGATCAAATTCATATTAGCACTGCTTTGTTTGCATTTCTAATATCGTGCAATATTCAATAAATAGAATTGAATTCGAATATATGTTTCCGCTAAAATATTTCTATTCAAAATAAATTCCTGCGTAATATGAAATGTCCATTTCTCACACGTATCAAAATGGAAGTCGTCGAGAATGCACAACAGTTTATTCACAAAATTGAATAGGACGCCATATAAATTTGTGTTCATATTTTACGAGAAGCAACCTTCCGCTTCTAGAAGCGGAACCAGATAGATTGCGTGACAAACTGCATATTTCTTTCCGAGAAAATTTCTAATATTGCACTACTATGGTACACTGTAAACGGCACACTAAACCAGTTATTGCTTTACAGAGAGCAACAGATCTATCTTGACGAAAATATGCTCAAAATTATCTTTTATTACTTGTACCCTTCCTATTGGCTGATTGTTATGAAATTTAGTATACCTACATCTTTACTTAGGAAATTTTTTTTTTGTTTTACGTGTGCAAAATCCCCACGGATACCTCCCCACCGGAGCCGGTGGCTCTTCCACCGGTTATGTCGGACTCGAACCGACTAGAACGCACGCCGCCTGTGGGTCGTTTTGGTTGCCGAAGATGAGGTTGACAGGCATATTCCTCGCACCCCGGCCGACCCAGGGCCATCTCTCGCGATCTGGCCCTCTTCTCGGGTGTGGGGAGTACAGAGTCTCCAACTAGTCCCCGGAAACGGGGAGACGCGTCAGGCGCGCCGCCGCCGTGGCTACTTAGGACAATGATACAATTTAAATCAATAATTTGCTCTTTGCTCTGAGAACTTGTAGTCAAGATTTTTTTGACGATGACTGTACATATTCATAACATAAACTCACGACTATATCCCCGAAGGGCTAGGCAGAGGTGCTAGCACCCAAATTTCGCCAGTTTATGTTTAGGTCCTAATAGGTGGCGAGGCTATTGCCATTAACCGGGCACTTATAAAACTGCGATAAATACACACATAACTTCGAAAAGTCATTAGTGTGTGCCATGGTAAAACCTGGGATAGAACCCAAGACCTCGTCTTAGCAGTCCATTACCCATACCACTAGGCTACCGCGGTTCTCTTATACTTAAATAGTCAAAGTATTTTCCTTTCGTAGAACAATGTGTAATATGAACAAAGAAAATGCTATAAATATATGATGGAGTACTTTTACGATGTTAAAGAAACTCACTTTGTGCTCATGAAAGTGACTTTATATACATTATCTTTATGGAATTAGTTTAAACTAAAGCGCTTCTTTAGAAATCGATACATCTCAACCCCTTCGTCGCCCGCATGAACTGTCTCCTCTAGTTGACAGCAAGGCTACCTACCGCACATCTCGCTATAGGTGGTCTTTTTGAATGTCCAAATATGTTATTAAGGAGATGATAAAGAACAATACAGCGAAACTCGAGTATCTAAAGGGTTATCGAATCAAATTTAAGTACTTACATGATATGTATGAGGATTTAATGCAATTTTAAAGCATTTAGTATGCTGTGCATTAAGGGATCTATAAGGGAAAGATCGCGGGTTTGAATCCCGGCTGGACCGTTTAAATTTTTTCTATTATAATCGATCTTAAGGTATGATAATGTTCTATTTTTCAACTGCAAAACATTCGTATTAATACATTAGCTTGTAATTGCCATTTTGCTTTTTCTTTTATATATATATACAGGGTGTATTTTTGAAACGGGGCAGTAAGGGCAAGTACCTTAACCGTTGCAGTTACAGCAAAACGTTCTTAAAAGACCTTCCCTAACTTTTTGGGACATTTTGAACTGCATTCACAGATTTTGTAAAAAACTTACAGTTAGCAAAAAAAATGCAAAAAGTTCAAAATTTCTTTTTTTATGCCAATCGATTCTATTTCATGTGGGGATCAAAAAACTCTATGGGACTATTTTAGCTTTCAGTACTAGAAAAGACAGAAATCGCCAAAAAAGTTTCCCATACATTTCGTACGGAAATATGATAAATCAACTCGAAACTCGAAAGGTCAGGTAAAATTTTGAACTTTTTTAAATAAAAAAAATCATTTAAACATTTAAGAAATTGGTTTTTATGAAATAAATTGCTCAAAATGATTTCCATTTTCACGAATACATAAGTCTATCCTTTTTTGCACTGAACGAATGGCGGCTAATAATGTTCTGGGATGAATATTACGTAAAATGGTCATTAATGCATCCTTGAGCTCTTGAACACTGGTGTACGCCGTCTTATACACCTCGTTTTTCACGAAGCCCCATAAAAAAAAATCAAGTGGTGTTAGATCGGGGCTACGAGGTGGCCACTGTGTTGGACCATGTGTACCTATCCACTGTGTACCGAATAGGCGGCTCAAATTGGAACGTGAAAGGTGACTGTTATGTGGCGGAGCACCATCTTGTTGAAAATTAACTTTTCGCAATTCTGACAGGGGCCATTCGTCCATCTCGTTTTCAAGATGGTGTAAAATGACTTCATTATACATGGCAGAATTCAGTTTCCCTTCATAAAATTCCACCATTATGACTCGATTGGACATTATACCACACCAACAGTTGAATGAGAAGCGAACCTGATTATGACTTGCCGTAACTCTTAGTGGATTTTCTTTGGACCAATAGTGGTGATTTTTTCTGTTGTACATACCGTTATTGGAAAAATTCGTTTCGTCTGACCACAGTATGTAATTTAAAAATTCATGATCTCTGCTTATTTTTCCTCTTAGCCATCTGCAAAAAGTAAGCCTTCGAACATCATCACCCGGATGTAACACTTGAACTATGCGCCCATATCGATAGCACTTGTAGCCGTATCTCTTCCATATCTTTATCACAAGGGAGTGGGATACACCTACTTCAAGGGCGACTTGCCTGGACGATACCTCTGGATATGCTTCGACATAAGTCAGAACCGCAATCTCCGTGTCCATGTCCACACGAGGCTGCCGCTTTCTTTTGAAAGAACCCTGCAATTCCAGGTTTTTCAAAAGATTTGTAATAACCTTTCTTGTTGGCACATGCCGCAACTGATACTTATTACGGTACCACACTAATGCAGTTCCCGCATTTCGATTATTGACAAAATACGCTTCTAATAAGTCAATTTTTTCACGATTAGAAGACATTTTAGCGAAAATCCTTAATTAATAACTCATACGAAATTTCTCAGCTGAAACTAAGTATAACACACAGATTTTCGAATCAAATTCGAAATTTGAGGGTAAAAATTCTTTTTATTTACTTTACAGTCAATTCTACCCACTTCCTGGCCATAACAAAAAGTCAGACCATCGTAGAAATTTGTTTCTGTTGCCGAAATGTATGGGAAACGTTTTTGGCGATTTCTGTCTTTCCTAGTACTGAAAGCTAAAATGGTCTCATAGAGTTTTTTGATCCCCACATGAAATAGAATCGATTGGCATAAAAAAAAAATTTTTGGACTTTTTGCATTTTTTTTGCCAACTGTAAGTTTTTTACAAAATCTGTGAATGCAGTTCAAAATATGTCAAAAAGTTAGGGAAGGTCTTCTGAGAACGTTTTGCTGTAACTGCAACGGTTAAGGTACTTGCCCTTACTGCCCCGTTTCAAAAATACACCCTGTATATATATATATATATATATATCATACAAAATTAAAGTTGACATTATACAACTTGGTAAATGTATTGCCATAAACAAATGTAAAGCCACTTCCCAACTGGTCACCTAAGTGGTATAAAAAAACTCACTTTTAAAACCAAATTCACCGAAAAACAAAAAAAAAAAATTAATTACAAATAAAAAAGAGCGCAGAATTTTGTGGTGTCGGTGCTAAGTACTAAGATTTTGTTGTATATACTAAACTATAAACTAGAAGACCATACAGATAATTGAAAATGCTGCATACTGATAGGATCTTTCATAAACTACCTATAGAGTCAATAATATTCCTCTAATAACTCAAACAAGACAATCGTTAAGTGCAGACATAGTATGTATGTCTATCTCATAAGATTGACATAGGTTACTTAATACCCTCTAAAACGTAAACGAGATATTTTTGCAATATGCCTTTGTAGCAATCGCGACTGACTTTCTTGTTTTCATTGAAAGTTTAATGGTCTGTCTATAAAACCCATATTCACATCTTTATGAAATTCAAATAGGATAATTTCTTTATAAACCGCTCTTGAAGTTCTCTCCCGATTTGAAAACTTCCTCCTTTTCAGAACACGTTCGAAGAAGTCCTTTGTCGCACAAGAAAATATCGTAAAATATGACGCTGTACAACAAAAGATGGTTTCTGTTTTTCTAAGTTCGAGTGAAAGAGCTATTCTACGACTGCTGTAACAATTTATTTCCACGCCACACATAAAAGAGTACTTAGTAGAAGTAGATACTAAAATATAATAAATCGAATATGTAACCTATTTTAAGGAAATAAAGTTTGATTTGATTTGACTACGCCAAGTCTCTTTGTTTGTTGGACTCGGAAACGTATAAATGTATAATCGCATAACTTGACAACAGTTCAACCGAAGCGGAAATTCTTTTTTGGAACGTTCGTAAAGTTCCCCGGCAGCTTAATAGAACAAAAAGTTCATCCACGGAAAAGCGTCAGCCAGTATTAAATAAAATTGTCACCGTTGATTGTGCTGTGCTGTGCTGTGATTGTGCTGTGTGCACATGAAAGTGTACTCAGCAGATATTTAAGGCAATATAATTCCTACAGTCCCGGGTCCTTTAAGCGGGGCGTGAAAAAGCATATGATAAGGCCGTCAAGCTGAGTGTCACCATTGTCACACGGTATGTGTAAGTAATGGTGACCCTCTTTTCTGGGACTTTGCCTTCAGCTTACCATCAGGCAAGGCGAAGTCCAATTGACGTGTCCTATATAAAAAAAAAAAAAAACGTTTTATTCGAATTTCGACGGAAAATTTGTTGGCTGATACCTGAATAATAATTAAGAAAAATCATTAGGATTCCACGCATACAAATTAAAACCTACACTATAAGTTCACGTGGACTAAGGAGCAGATTTGTGAAATGACATCGTAAAAGAAATATTCGAATTTGAAATTGATTATAAAAGGAAAGCGTGGTTTCAAATACTTGATAGTACCGGATTAATTAAATTGTCTCTCAATCCGTGTCCGAATACCAAGCGATTTTCTGTTGCCGACACATAAACAATTTTCAACCATGCATTCACCCATGGCTGCAATTCAAAATCAAAAGCGGCCAGCGAACGTTTGGCTAATATGCGCCTGTCTGTACCCTTTGATAGATACGTACAGACACATACTGTTGTACAAGTGATGGAAGTTCAAACAGGCTTTGTACATTACCGGTAATTTGCAACCATCCATTTATTGATTAACTAAGTACTCAATACTCTGGTCCCGCTTTACATTTGTAATAACACTTAGTTATAAGCCGACTACTCGTATTGCGTTGCTGCAAAAGCGTTAAATCAATAAAAGTGAATTTCGAAATAATTGAAATGGTTCTTTAATTCATATGTTGACTGTTTTGATTATTAAGCTGAAGTTATTTATAAAATAGGGTCTATTTATTATCACGATAGTTTAAATATCATTTGTATTTGCGTTTCATGAGATACTGCAAAAATGTTTTGTAATCGTAGAATTATTCTTTGTACACAAAACACATTTTTATAACAAAGAATAAAAGTATACTGTAGTACAAAGGCAAGCTTAACTCAATGTTGAGTTTTCTTCCAGCAAACATTAGCGTGAAGAGGAAAAGTTACCGTATTTTCATTAGCTACATAACATGTTTGTATGTAAAAATATGAATTTTCTGTCGATTAATATGTATATTGTTTTAAAGAAAAGGTACAATCAAAGTATATTCTCTCCAAAAGGAGGATTTTGAGGTATATTAATTGGAATATTTTTGTTTTTACTAGCTTTTATTTGAATAGTAATGCATGTATGTTTGTTCGAGTGGAATTCTGCATACACGTTTACTTTGCATGACAGTACAAGTGTCTTGTACTCTAAAGATGATACAAAAATCATTTTTAAAGAAAATCTTAGTATTGAAAACACTTTTTTCTTTGATTTCTGATTTAGTTTTATTTTTTAATGTTGATAAAACTTGATTTTTCAAAACCTTGTTATAAAGACATTAATTTGCCAATTAGATTTACCGCTGCAAACGCATTTCATAAAAGTCAAAATGATTTGTGAGTTAAGTACTTACCTAAGCACTACTTAATATCGATTTACTTCTAAAACCCTTAGTAATTTAAGTTAAAACTTTTCTTATGCTTTAAACAAGATGTCGGTGAAAGGCTTAGCTCATTAGATGCGCATTTTTTCAAGCTATCCGATGGCATAATAATCAATACTCATTACAATAATCATTAATTGGCTATTTATGTTTGCTATATGGGGTTTGTTGATTAGGCAAAATATTTGACGTATATTATGCAAACATATAAAAATAGACAAACAAAATTTACTTCACAAATAAGTATTCACTCCAACGAGGTGTCACATGTGAATTGTCACATTTTGTTTACTGTTAAAGGTACTCTACTGGCCGATAAAGATATGAAAAAAGAAACTAAATAACTTATCAATATTGTACGTATTTGCTCTTAGTCATATTTTATTAAATAGGCAGTAAGGCAAATGCTTTGTCATATGCACTGTCCACACATGTTAATTGTTTGTCAAATATATCAAACCGGTAAATACGAATAGCCATTTAAATGCCACCATCAAAAGTATATAATAAAGTTAATAAAGCTGTATAAGTTGTAGATCTATATAACTACTAACAACAAAGAGAGAAATACATCACATTTCACAAGATAACAACACAACAGCTATCGAATATCATATTGTAACTGAACAAAGACTGACCACAATATTGTGAATTATTTTTCGCATAACTGTATGATTTTCGCGAACATGAAACCGAGAATCACCCTTCAGATATTCCGATAGTTCAAAATCTGACTCTTTGTGGGTATTATTTTACAATTTCCAATTGGATCGTAATATTTTGTCTGTGCTTCAGTTTTAAATTATACAGGCAGCAGAAAATGTACGCTCTGTGAAAGGGATTAAATTAATTCCGAATTTATCCTCTACAGGATTTTATCCGATCATAACAATTATTTAGTAGTATGTATTGAATGTTAAATAGAGAGAAATGAAGGCGCCCAGCGGTATGTGGGCGGCTCTAATGAAGTGGCCTTGTTAAGAAAATTATTCATACCTACGTCATTGCCATCCACCTGGAAGGGGATACAATAATATGTTAATTTATACACAAATCAATTGATTTGGTATCTGATGTTCTAGATGTTTCGAAACGGTATCATATATATAGTTTCTTTATTAATAAACATCATTGAATTACGTTAACATTATTGAACAATGGGCGGTCATATTGCAACTAGCGACTTCTGCCAGACAACCTTTGGATAGACTTACTATAAATCGGAAGCGTTTTTTTTAAGATAAACATACACACATACATATAATCACGACTTTATCCCTAGAGGGTTAGACAGAAGTGAATTAACACCTACATTTCACCAAATTTGGGTTATACCTATTATATTTGTTACTATTTTTTTCCTTTTTCCGTGTATTTTTGTTTTAGAAGTCAGTTTATTTTTATACCACTTAGGTGACCTAATGGGAAGTTGTTACCATGGCCTATTGCCGTCTTCCGGGCACTATTGTTGACTCAAGCCATTCATCTGAGACTGAGTCTGGGTTGTATATATCTGTCTGATGTTAAACAGCTCTTAGTTGTCTTGTATGACAGCGTTTGGGAAGAGATGGGGTGGTGCAAATTCTACTCTGCCAGGCACCACTGTTTTTGAGATAAAGATAAAGAATAGGTATTGTGTTGACCAAGATATTATTATAGACGAGAGCGAGTATATAAGTATTTCAGCGGAGATGGATTGGCAACAACTTGAGTTTAGCACGAGATTTGAAAATAATACCTATGTATATTATTTTGATCATACAAACCAAAGATGGAAGGAATAAAGAAATTTTGGAGTCACTCAAGTTTATGAAGTTGTGCTACATTAAGACATCAGCATAGTTGAGAATTGGGAAGAGTATTAACAGTTGGGTGGAAATTAAGAAATCTTCTAGAAGCTGCTCCGACGGCAAATATTTGTGATTTGCGATCAATGTATTTATGTCATCCATGTGTACAATGAGAATAATAGTTATTTGTTATATGTATGAATGTGTAAAGTTGCTTTTTAACCGCGTGCTTAGTTTTGATAACCGATCAAGTAGAAGATTCTATAACTCTTCTTGGCGGTCGGGTAAAAATTGTCAAAAGACAATACATGTCAAAAGAAGAAACCAAGGAGGTTACGATCTAAGATTTGAACAACAGTTAAATTTAGCACCGTGGAGGTAAATAGATTTATTGTAATTCACAACTAAGTGCACACAATATTACATTCAATTTACTTTATCCTCTAATGGATAAAAACGACTTTTGCAATCAGATATCGAAGAGCAAAAATATTATTTCCGAGATGGGGGAATGAAAAGAATTTTATTCCATTCAAAGCATGTTATTCAGTGTCAAATGTAATATTAAGCTTAGTAAAGAACAAGAGAAATTCGAATAACATACTATGCCAGTTAGAAGATAAAACAAGAAACATTTTGCAACATTGCGACGGCACAAAGAACACCTGAGACCTGGATTTAAATGAGGTAAAATAACAGACAATACAAGAATAGATTTACGATTTCCTGTTTACAATTAGGGAGCTTTTATTAATTAAAGGTTTTGCTTCTCAGAGGTATTGTGTCTAAAAGAACGAATTTATAAATTAAATCTTTGTGACTCTGTCTAAAACTTTCTTTTATACGTTTGATATTTATGATATTCAGGAGTATTTCATTTACAATTGTTAAACGGTTCTATTATGAGTGGCATATCTGTATTCTCATCAGGTGTTGTTTTATTTTATATGTTTAAATTAGGACAATAGAATGTGTGGATTTAATTTGTTTTTGTTATGATGGTACTAACTGTTTCCGGCGGCTCTGCCCTGACTTATTTTCGAAGACTAGAGTAGTTTTATTACATTCAAATACTTATTCCATTTGCATAACTACTCTATAAAATAGCGGTAAGTAGGGTAGCCAGAGTTCACTGGAAAGTTTTTGTACTGTTAGTTGGAAGACCAAAAGCTTGTCCTGCTTTGTCTTTTACAATGACGGCACAGAAACTCTTGTGCTTACAGTGTGAAACCCTTGGTGTTGCACATGTCTTTAGGCCGCAGCAACCATTTTCCGTCAGGTGGACCGTGTGCTTGTCTGCCACTTAAGTGGTTTTTTTATACCTTTTAGGTGGCAGACAAGCACACGGCCCACCTGATGGAAAGTAGTTACCGTGGCCTATTTACGTGTGCAAAACCAAGGGAGTCACACTCGCGATGCCAACCCTGTAAGCACAAGAGTTAATGTGCCGTCAGTGTAAAAGCCAAAGCAGGACAAGCTTTTGGTAACCAATTTCCATTAGGTGAGTTATGTGCTTGTATGCTTAAAAATTGATTTTTGTGCCACATTTCATCTAATTCATTTAACCGACGATAATTCTATAACAAATATTCAAACTTTTGTGTAATTTTATTATTAGTTAGTGAATAAAAAATTAAAAGAAAATAAAAGCTGGAAAGTTCGTTCTGAAATGTAAGCCAGAGAAAACGGAAGACAGGAACATGCAACATATACTCGCATAACATATATCTTTATATAAGTATAGATAATAAGTGAATACCTAATGTTCGCATAATCGCCAGCAAATTTGGAATAATTATAACGCCAGCAGGACTTATAAAAAAAAATTAGATCTACATCAATGATAAATAAAAAGAGCAGACTTAATACAAACTTGTGTAAATCCATTACATCGGAGTAAGCAATAGCGTCTTTGCGAGTCCTTTTTCGGAAACAGCTATTTATTTTTATTTATAAAATTATTGGTACTGTTTACAAAATGGCTGTGATAGAGCGCGACATAGCCTTGTTGTGACTAAGCTCCGTAAATAAAGATAAAAAAAGTGTTTTTTAGAATTAAAACAGCACAATGTTTCCCGACAACACACTCAGGATTCAAATTTATGTCTAAAAAAATATTTTGAGTTACTCTGTAATAAGTATTAATAATAATATTATATACGTACTTTATTTTATGTCTGCGAAGAACACAACATCTGGTCCATTAAATTATGTTTGATAAACTATACATGTTTCATCATAATGCCACTATTATAAATAAAAACTATTAGTTATAAAAGTTCACAAAAAATTTTAAGTAAATAAATATTTAAAAAAAACTTTTTCAATAGTCATTGTAACACTTCGCGCAAGTCGAAAAGTCGAAATAGTAATGTGTTTACGTCACGGGGATGGTTGTTGATCGAGTGACTCTTGCGCAGCGCACAGGGGATGGCAGGGGCGCGGCCCGAGCGGCGGGGCGGCACCGCCCATCCATTGTGCATTTGAGATGCGAGTACGAACTCATTCAAAGTTTAACATCTATCAATGATCATTTATTGACAAACGTTTGGCCATTTTGGGACCTTGATGTTATTATTTGTGTCATTTTGATTATAGAATAGGTATTTTGAATTGTTTTTTTTTTTAGATTTTGAATGCTGTTTAATTTATAGCTTGTTAATTATTTTTAATACAATTTGAACAATACATAAATATTATTATTTATGTGTTGTACGAATCGTATTATATTATTATTTATGTTTTGTACAAATCGTATTAAAAATAATATATAATAGAATAGTTTTTAGTTTAAATTTCATTTAAGTATTATTACTTAAATGAAATTTAAAACTATAAAATATTAATAAAATAATAACTGTACCATGTATTTTTTTATTAGAACATATCTGAATTTTATTTGCTTTAATACGATTTGTACAATACATAAATAATAACACTTAAATTAAATTTAAAACTACAAACTATTATTAGGTCCTAAAATACACTAAAATAAATAAAAAAAAATACATACATAATGCGTAATGAAATTCCTGCGCATCATCACCGACCGGTAAAGTACGCCGAAGGCTGGCAGCATTGCCACGTATGGCAATGCTTATCCTCTGTGCAAGATAAGGTCACGCGTGGCGTCGATCAGCCTCTTTGCCAAATCTTTGTACAAATACCAAATTAGAACTAAGGTATTTGCCGCTAAACCTGAAGGTAACTGCATAAAATTGTCTTTATATGTAATTTGTTTTTATAAAAGTACTAAGTAATTAAAAATATTTCCGTTATTACCCTAGATTCAAGTTGCCAGTGGTCAAGATTCGAACCCGGTACCTCTCGATCATAACGCTTAAAAGCTAAAGGTGGGGCTCTCTAAAGAATAAACCAAATCATGAGTAGTAAGTGAGTTCGAGCTTTAGATGCCTTACCATTTAGCTGGGTATGGTTGTATATAAAAAAATGCACGATGAGGCCGTCAAGCTGAGTGTCACCATTGTAACATGGTATACCTATGTCATGGTGACCCTCTCTTCTGAGACCCTCTCTTTGTCTATAAGTATATATATAGCTCGGTATATTAAATGTTAGTAGGTACTGATAATTTTTAGTACTAACATTTTTGCCGTTGTTTTGGAATGACAATTCAAAATTTTATAATTTTTTTTATGTGTGACAACATTAAGCTGATAAACACTTAGGTATATTACATTTTTGCAAAGTGACATCTGTAAAAAAGTAATACGAAATTTATAATCAAAATGCATAGCATTTAGGAAGTACTATTTTTGAAAATAGAATTTAATTTATTTTTATCTATTTATTATTTCTTCTACACCCATCTTTGCAGGGTACACCCTAACACAACAGAGTAGGCAATCTAAGCATACACTAATATTACTAATGTAATATCTTATTATTATCAAGCGACCAATAAAAAAAAAAACAAAGTTGTAAAATCTTGAAATATACTTTCAAAGAAAATATAAATAATGGAAATAGCTAATAAATTACAGGAATAACGAACTCATGAATTTCGAGAAATTCATAGGTAAGGACCTAATTATATGTATACGATCTGTCGGTCTCATTAACGATAACTGGTGAGATTTCGAGAAAAATAAGTGATTGGCGAAAATTACTTTCTCGAATCTTCTATGTAAATAAAATCAATATGAGGAAAATTACTGGCTTGACAACAGAAGGCACGCACAAAGTACATTTCGTAGAAAAAATAAATGATAGTCCCAAATCGCGCGTAATGGTGATCATTTTATTGCCGTTGGTGGGTGAACGTTTGTTGACGGTTACTGGACAAGGTTACAAGAGAAAGAATTATTAATACGAAAAACTGTGCCGGCGAATTGCGCACGATGTTATTAAGGTCGTTATTTCTTTGAAATATCGATGTTACTTAGCACGTTCATTTAGTTACAGTTTCTGGAGAGAATCAAATAGCGAATAAAGATATATTCTTCAAGATATCGCGTTACAGATTGTTAGTTATTTATTATGCTCGACCAGAAAGACCTTCGACCATTAGCTACAACAGAATAATCATCTTTACATCGATTTTCCTGTTGCGTCTGAAGTTTGCACCTTTGAGCTCCGAGTTGATTGGCACTTTAGGATTATCGAGCACGGCTTGCATAGACTTAGATGTTATATAACATATGTAGTGCTTGCAGATCAGGTGATTGCATTGACTTAAGCCTCAAAGATACGTAGGATATGTTAATGTAGATTAATTCATACAAATTTATGGAACTATCGTTTATAGTACAAAATATATCGCCAGCTATTTTTAATTCTTTTCAAGTAGAAGGTACCGCGGTAGCCTAATAGTATGGGTAATGGACTGGTAAGACGAGGTCTCGGGTTCGACCCAGGTTTTACCATGGCACACACCAATGTCTTTTCGATGCTTTTCGAAGTTATGTGTGTATTTATCGCAGGTTTATAAGTGCCCGGTTAATGGCAATATGCTCGCCAACTATTACATTGGGACTTAAACATAAACTGGCGAAATGTGGGTTCTAGCGCCTCTGCCTACCCCGTCGGGGATATAGGCGTGAGTTTATGTTATGTTATGTCAAGTAGAAAATATCAGTCCAAACTAATACCGTATAAAGTCTTGTTAGAAAATGAATAAAACAATATTCATACTGTTGATTGATGGCAGTTGGTGGAATTTGTTGTTACACATATTGAGAACAAAAGGTTTACAATAGCATTTTCATCAAAAATGTCTTTGTAAACCTTTGAAGATGCCGTAAGGCGAAACCGGTCATGTCTAATAACAATTGAAAATAATGTGGAGAGCGAGTGGAGGTTGAAAAGTACAAGTGATTTTTTTTTTATTTTCTCTTTTTTTTTCTTTTTCTAAATCTTATTTTTTTTCTTTTTCTAAATCTTATTTTTTCTTTTTCTAAATCTTATTTTTTTCTTCTTCTAAATCTTGTTTTTTCTTTTTCTAAATCTTATTTTTTTTCTTCTTCTAAATCTTATTTTTTTTCTTTTTCTAATTCTTATTTTTTTTCTTTTTCTAAATCTTATTTCTTTTCTTTTTCAAAATCTTATTTTTTTTCTTTTAATAAAACTTAATTTTTTCTTGTTCTAAATCTTAATTTTTTCTTTTTCTAAATCTTATTTTTTTTCTTCTTATAAATCTTATTTTTTTTCTTTTTCTAATTCTTATTTTTTTTCTTTTACTACATTTATTTTTTTTCTTTTTCTATATCTTATTTTTTTCTTTTTCTATTCTTCAATTCATTCAAAAAGCACAAGTGAGTTCTCAATATGTGTAACAATAAAACAATACTTAAACAACATTTGTGATGGCCAGGAATCGAACCAATCACCTAAAAACCATACGCAAATCATTGAAAACTTGGAAACTACTGATAACGCACAGCATTTAGAACAAAATAAGCTTCATAAGAGATATTCCTAAGAGATATAAAAGAAACTACCCACTATGTCTATCTATTTATCTATCTCACTCCATCCCATGGTTGACTGGTAGAGGTTGCCTTGTGCAATAAGGCCGCCATTTGTTATGCCACAAAACTGTACCAATTTTTGTATCCAAGCTTTATGTACATACAATGAAGAGATATATTATTATTATTATAACACAATATCGTTTGTATTTACCCAGGAATCGAACCCAGGACGTAAACCTCGCACGAACATCATGATAAGCTCAAGATTTATCTAATGGAGTGTAACAAAATTCACAGCGCACAGCAAATGCACAGAGTATTAGACCACAAGAGATTACCGCATAAAATTTATAACCAAGCGGTACTTCGCTCGCTCGGGAAACATGGGGATTTATAAGAGTCTTAACTTCAGACAGTTCAACTCTACTACAATCGTATTAATTCCCTTTAATATAATGGTATCTAGCCGACCCAGTTCTCAATACATTTACGATAATATCTTAAATGTACAAAAGAACCTAAATCTTTTTGAAAAAAATCTGACGTACATAATTTTAATACAAGAAACAAGAATAAACTAGTTGTACCAAAAGTTAGGCTTCACAAAGTTGGTGATTCGTTTGTAGGTAGCTGTATAAAAATGTTTAATAAAATTCCTCAGGATTTGATTTTTATTAATATTCAAAGTTTACTAGATAATACACGGAACAGATATAATATATTTGTATTTGGATACAGGCGAGGTCAGCCTGGGCTGCAACAGTCTTTGTTGGGGCCCCACACACTAAACCTTTGTTCAACTCAACCTCCATCACTGCATGTCATATAATTATATTTAATAAAATAAAATAAAAACATATTTCATAAAATTCCTAAGGATTTGATTAACATGCATCTCAATAAATTTAAAATATAAGTGAAATAACTTTAATTAATAAAGGTAACTGTAAAGTAGATAAGTGTCTTCATGATATAAATGCGTGGTCAACATAAGTCTCTTGCTTGCTCGCACAAAATAAATTGTAAACTAAAGCTAATTTAAAAAATAAAGATAATCTAGTTCTAATATAGTTCTCTGAGTTTCTTGCTGGTATCTTCTCAGTTGAACTGACCTACCGAACCAGCGGAAGAATAATTTTCTAATGGTTTGTTTTTACGTTATTTAATATTTTTATATTATTACTTGACATAATTGTAAAATTTTGACGTTCATATGTGCTCTTTGTGTGCCTAAACTGAATAAATGAAATTAATTCTTTGATTCTATGCTATTCCCGGCGCATTGTTATTTTTTTGGCATTGCATTGATAGTGTTAAAATAATGCTATATAATTCAAAAAATGAGACGCGCACCTCGCGCCCTCCTACCCATGATCAAGGCTGCTAAAAGGCATGTAAAAGAAACAAAAATAAATTATTTTAGCTGTAATATTCAACAAAACTACCAACAATATCATGAAGATAGATTTTTTGAATATCTCTGCTCTAAATTAATTAATGCCTACATAAAGAAAGACAAAGAAGTGGGACCGAATATCATAGCTGGCGATATGTAGGTGTTTAATACACCCTTGCCTACCCTTCCGGAAGTCACAGGCGTGATTGTTTAGATATATGATTTTTAGAACATCATTGAAACGTATGCCGACGGTAAGTAGTTCAAAACAGCGTATCATCTGTGCGCGTAGAACTTTCGTAGCTAAATCAATGCGCTACGGGCGCCGTAGAGCATATAAAATACAGCTACAGACATACATTATACATGAAAAAAAGCATGAAATAGAAAAGAAAAGTCACCAAACCGTCGGTAAGTCTGTCGATAATAAAAAAAATTATAACAATAAAAATGTATCAAAAAAATTAGTTGAAAACGTTAACGTTAGTAAATAAAAAGAAAAAGAAATTAACTGTTGAAAAAATCAGCAATTTCAAACTGTCGATAAAAAAATAAAATAAGCATAAATTAATTTAAAAAAGAGTACAATATACTTACCAAGTAAGACGCTCATCGAAGATTAAGAAGCCACTTGTTGCTGTCGCCGGCCACGTGCGAACGAACGGTGCGAAGAAAATGAAACTCGGAAAAGTTAGCGAATTGATCTCAAGTCCTTTGTCAAAAAAATCAGAGATAAAAACAACGAAAAATTTTTTTAAACCAATAAATAAAAGACTATTGAAATAGAGAATCAAATGAACAGCAGAGAAGATAAATTTAGTGAATATCTACTATGCTCAGTAAGATATCTCCCGTCGCACCAGCGCGTCTGCGGCTCCCGCCAGTGGCACGCAGTAACTGATGAATTTCAGTGCGAATTAATGTTTATATATTTTCTGATTCCAGGTAAAATGAAGGCTGTGTGCTCTCCTTATCTACGTGGGATGTAGTTTGCGTGCAAAAGTACAGGACAGCAATATGTATGCAGCTTCCGTACGGGTTTAATTACTGCAATTTGTTTTATTATACATCGATATAATACTGTGGAGTGTCCAACAAGAATACTTCTGTGTAGTGGTACACAGAAGTATTTTTATACTCTATGGAAGGGTTATTTAATATAATTTGGTTTTATTTCTATTATTTATCGAAAGGGTTTAGAACAAAGGAAATGTGTAAAATAGAGAGAAGACAACTGTATAACTATGTGTTTTAATTTTTTGAGCACTGACTATAAAATGGGGTTCTTTAAGAGGGGTAATATAAGGTTTCTTCAGGATTGGCAGCACGAGGGTAGCGTTCTTTGTTTGCATACGTCCATAGGCCACGGTAACCACTTTCCATCAAGCGATGTGCACCTAATTGGTATAAAAAGGCTGATATACCTTAAAGTGGATAGATAAAATATCATTTGGAAATGAATACTTGAAAGTAAGTTCTTAGAAGAAAGCATTCGTTTTCATTCATTTTAGCGCCGCTTTTAGCGAACTGAAACATTTTATTTTTCTTTATTCATTTATCAATATGGCTGGTTTGGTTGATTTCGAATGATGGGTTAGTTTGCTTTTGGTTTAATTTGATTTAAATTTAAAACACTGTATTGGCTATAGACACTTTTGTATTTCATATTAATCAGAGTGTATTTGTGTATGAATTGTGAGCTTACTTTTAATTTATTTTGTTGTGTATATTCATAAGTGGAGTTTACCTATAAGTGATTGTTGCATTGTCATCTGTAATCTTTGCATTAATTTAGTTTAAGTTTTTTTTTTTGTAAATAAGTGTTGTGAACCTTAGTTAATAAAATGAAATATAAATCTTACAACTTGATTGCTACTTAGAAAACATACAAATAAGTTGATTGGGATCCTCCATCGCTATCGTAGCAACAGATTCTCGATCATTAAGCCAGATAATTTTGAAATCAATAAGTATAGCCGAAAGACGTTAAGTGGCTACCGAAATTAAGCCATCAATTTAGAAGAATATTATGTTAAGTATATCTTTCAAATAATTAGTGAAAGTGAGTGTCTTATTTTTTATATACTACTTAGGTGGCAGACAAACACGCGGCCCACCTGATGGAAAGTCTTAAACTCTATAGCTTGGGACTTGCGGCTTATATTACAGTAAGTATACATAACAATAGCTTATCTGTCTACTTGAAATTTATGTAACAATTCACGCCTTCATCCCTGGAGGCCTTACCCTCCTTAGAATTAACACCTACATTTCACAAATTATTAAAGTCTAAAATTAAAAGGGATGAGCCTATTGCTGTCTTCCAGGCACCATTGTTGACTCAAGCCATCTGAGTCTAAGTCTGGACTGTATATAATATATATATGTATCAATTTAATATTGGAATAAAGAAAAGATTTTAGAAGAAAAAGAAGTTATTATATTATATTTAAAGGTATTTTCTATTTCATCTGTGATTTCCAACTCACTTTAAAGGTCGAGGAAGAATTCCGCGCAAAATAAACATGGAAAACAAAACCTTCCTTTCTCTTCCATATTTTTTATGTGATATCATGCTCACGGCTTCATTTCATTTTGAGTTAAATCTGCCGAACTCGAGCTAACTAAAACAGTACGAAATATTTACATGTCTGTCTGTCCGACTGGGTACGTCCAAATGAAATGTAATCCCTATTTCAATTTCGTTGCAAGCATTTTGATATTTTAGACTATCCCCCTTTGCAGACAGGTACGCCGCGTTTATAGCCATAGAGCTTGCCTTTGTTATGTCATTATGGGTGTTTTAATTCTATTGCAACATACCATAGAGTTGACCGCTGCATATTAATTAAAATTATTAATTACATTTGAAACAAAATTTGAAAGAGAAGTGAATTAATTATACATACTTAAATTATATCTCTTTAAAATTTTGCTCAAAAGGTATTTCGTATAGTTTTGATGCTGAGTTTATGTAATAATTTAATTAATATGCATTTACAGTTACTTCAAAATTCTTCAAAACAGTATTCTATTGTGTGTAATGATGAAATACTGTGGTGCTGAAAATGATATAACGAATGACATACCTAGATAATATATGCTCGCTCCCAGGTGGAACCGCCTGTCACCCTTTTTTTTTTCTTTTTTATACACTTAGGTGGCAGACAAGCATACGGCCCACCTGATGGGAAGTGGTTACCGTGGCCTATGGACTCGTGCAACACCTGGCAGAAGCAGGCGGCGACGGCGGCGCGCCTCGAGCGCCTCCCCATTTCCGGGGCGAGTTGGGGACTCTGTAGTCCCCACACCCGAGGAGAGGGCCAGATCGTGAGAGATGGCCCTGGGTCGGCCGGGGTGCGAGGGATACGCCTGTAAACCTTACCTTCGGCAACCGAAACGACTCACAGGCGGCAGGCGTTTTAGTCGGTTCGAGTCTGACATAACCTCTTCCACCGGCTCCGGTGGGGAGGTATCCGTGGGGATGATGAGGGGGGGGAGGGGGGGAAGAAAAAGAAAAGAAGTACCATCATATTGATACAAGTCTTGAAGCAATTCCAATAACGTCGGGAGCAAAAGCTTGTTAACAGCATAATATCACAGTTAATCATCTTGTTCATCTTAGCGTTAATCCCAGTAGCCGATTTCAAGCGCTTTCCCAGTTTAACTATGGATACTGAACTTCAATATTTATCGTGAAGCGACTGTCATCTGACCTCCTCAATCCAAAGGCGATATCGAAGCGCGGCGACATCACGCCTATATCCCCGAAGAGGTAGGCAGATGTGCAAGCACCCACATTTCGAAAGTTTATTTTTAGGTCCCAATGTAATAGCTTGCGAGCCTATTGCCATTAACCGGGCACTTATAATCCTGCGATACTACACACATAACTTCGAAAGCATCGAAAAGTCATTGGTGTGTGCCATGGTAAAACCAGGGACCGAACCTGAGACCTCGTCTCAGCAGTCCATTACTCATATCACTAGGCTACCGAGGTTTTTTCAATATCGAAGCATTGTAGTTATACCAATTGTTGGTTTTTTAGTACTCCAACTACGTATGCCAACTGAGACCGACCACTTATTCATGCATACAAATATTTGCACTGAGCGGGAATCGAACCCGCGCCTCCTGTGCAGCGGCTACGTTCACTACCGCCACAGTCCAGAGGCTGTCAATATCACAGTGAATAATATTAAAACTATAATTTCACAGCGGTAAATTTGTTTCTGATAAATTCATACAGCAACATGAGTAAATATTGAAACGAACTCGAACAGACGTACAGACTGTTTTCTCGTCGCAACGTTATGTAATAGCCAACGAAATTCAAACCAGCCTGCAGCGCATGGCCGGCGGCGGTAAGTTCATTAATACGAAAAAAGTCACAAACATTTTTGGAAACTGGATACTGTTTTTTAACGAGTAAACAATACTGGTCCCGCGTGCATGACGGCTGAAAAGTTGCATGAACGTCTGGTTAATGGTAATAAATAAAATGATTCCAAATAAATCGAGATAGAATTCTTTGTCCGCGGTATCCTAGTGGTGTGAGTAATGGACTGCTGAGACGAGGTCTCGGGTTCGATCCCAGGTTTTGCCATGGCATACACCAATGACTTTTCGATGCTTTTCGAAGTTATGTGTGTATTTATCGTAGGTTTTATAAGTGCCCGGTTAATAGCAATAGGCTTGCCACCTATTACATTGGGACCTAAACGTAAACTGGCGAAATGTGGGTGCTAGCACCTCTGCCTACCCCTTCGGGGATATAGGCGTGAGTTTATGTTATGTTAGAATCGTTTATAAACGTAGATATTTCTTTTACGTGCGAAAAATCCCCACAGATACCCCTACGCACGGAGGCAATGGAAGAGGTTATGTCGGACTCGAACCGACTAAAACGCACGACGACTGCGGGTCGTTTTTGGTTGCCGAAGGTGAGGTTAACATGCATATCCCTCGCACCCCGGCCGACTCAGGGCCATCATTCTCGATCTGGCCCTCTCCTCGGGTGTATTTGTAGCCCTAGTGGTTTAGTCACTGCGATGTTTAATAAATGTGTAAATATGTTTACGCAAGTACCTACCTACATATAGAAAAGATATGTCAAGAGACTGTGAAAGAAACTTCATCCCACGCACACTCAAGCTGTGGAATGACCTCCCTGCTGCGGTTTTCCCAAGCACCTACAATATGGAGTGTAACACCCCTGGTGTTGCATACGTGCATAGGCTACGGTAACCACTTCCCATCCGGTGGGCCGTGTGCTTGTCTGCCACCTAAGTGGTATAATAAAAAAATGCTACTGATTTTGACAAACCCCTCAAAGTGAGACCCTTAGCAGCCTATTGTTTTTACCCTAAACCAGTAAAACATACTCGATCACCAGCGATATATAAATCGAGGCCAAGATGTGATCGAAGATTTCAGGTGCACGATATAGAAAATATTTAACGCTGCCTAAATATTACGAACGACAAGACATTTGGCGCCTGTTCTAAAATTAGGTCAAGACTAGAGTGGCCAGGTGTTTGGATTTTCGCGGGACGTCCCGATTTTCGGTGGTTTGCACCTGATTGGGACGTTAAATGTCCCGATAAATCAATCATCATTTACTTACCCTTGTCTCAATTATTTAGTGTTGGTGCAAGATGTCATTCTCATCCATAGATTGCTACCAGTTGTCATCAGTTATTCCCTTCCTGGAAATTATTCATGAAAAGGAAAGGAAGGAAGTATTCCTGGAAAAGGTTTTTTTTTATACCACTTAGGTGGCAGACAAGCCCACCTGATGGAAAGTGGTTAGCGTGGCTAACGGACGTTTTTAACACCAGCGGAGTCACAGTCACGCTACCAATCCTGTAAGTACAGAGTTTCTGTGCCGTCAGTGTAGAAGACAAAGCAGGATAAGCCTTTAGACTTCCTACTGACAGCACAAATTCTCCAGTGAGCTCTGGCTACCCTACTCACCGCTAGGAACACAACACGAAGTTATTATAGCCTCGGTATTCTGTAGGGCAGAGGTACTTCCCCAGTCGAACTGCTCAATCGGACGGAAATACCGCCGTGTCCTAACCCCTAGGAAAATGGTGGATGCATCATCAACCTTTTCTTGGGCCAATCTCTGCTCCTAAGACAAGTTAGATGCACCGGCTGAGTGCTCCATAGTGCACAATGGCCACCAGAGCCATCAGGGGGTACCGCCTGATGTCCTTTGACGCGGAGAGTCTCCTCGTCAGATCGCTATCATGGATTCTGGAAGCGAGAACCCTTTCGGTACCATACTGGAACCAAAAGGAGACGTGGGAGTAGGGATATGAACCCGAAGCTGGAGAATGCAGGGTACTCACGCCGTAATAGTGGTGGTAAGACCCATCATGGTAAAGTGGCTTTTTTTTTATATAGAACACGTCAATTAGACTTCGCCTTGCCTGATGGTAAGCTGAAGGCAAAGTCTCAGAAAAGAGGGTCACCATTACTTACACATACCGTGTGACAATGGTGACACTCAGCTTGACGGCCTCATCATATGCTTTTTCACGCCCCGCTCGAAGGACCCGGGACTGTAGGAAGATGGAAACACGTGAGCTGGTAATGAATGCCAGGCCTTAATGGTGCGACAGGGGAAAGAGTCACACGGTGATCTCTCGTACCGGCTGACGCAGGCTATCACCGGGCACAGGTGCTTCGGGGATTTCCAGTGCCGGATCCGGAAAGAACCGATAGAGCCGAAAAGACAACTCGGTAGCGAGAGAAATGCCTTCCTCAGATACGAGAAGGTATGCGGTTTTAGTCGGGGTGTAATTTTTATTTAAAAGTATATCTTGGGTGTGTCCCGACGTAAAAACCCGAAATCCCGATTAATTGCCATCTGTCCTGATTTTAGTTCAATCAGATCTGGCTACACTAGTCAAGACTGTTCAATACGACCACCCCAGTGGACTTAATTGTCTATGACGTGTACGAACAAACAATTTTACAGTATGTACTTACATATTTAGGTATACATACCGTACCACGAAGATAGTGCGGTGAAGACACTTTATTCATATATTTAGTGTTATTATTATTTATTTTTTTATCACTAAAGCTTCCTTACAATTCAAGTACAACATGTAATATATGTAAGTACCTACTGAAATGTATTTTTTTTAATACTGTACTTATATTTGCACAGAGTGGCAATCTATTGTGTTCTCGCCGGTAAGTAGGGTAGCCGGAGCTCACTGGAGAGTTTGTGTGCGGTCAGTGGAATGATCAAATATGTTTTCTACACTGACGACACAAAAACACTATTCTTATAAAGTCGCCAGAACGAGTGACTCTCCTGGTGTTGCACACGTCCATAGGTCACGGTAAGCACTTTTCATCAGGTGGTCCGTGTGCTTGTCTGCCACCTAAGTTTTATAAGAAAATAGGATCTAACTAAACAATCAAATGCTACCCGACACAGGTCGTTCTAGAACTTAGTGGTAGGCTGCAGCAGAGCCAGTTTGAATCCCGGCCAATACACTAGTGCTAACGTGAACCAACTACTAGTATAAGCAGATTCGCTCAACTGGTTGGTTTAACGGCAGCGTTTTTTTTTTTACGTGCGCAAAATCCCCACGGATACCTCCCCACCGGAGCCGGTGGAGGAGGTTATGTCGGACTCGAACCGACCAAAACGCACGCCGCCTGTGGGTCGTTTTGGTTGCCGAAGGTGAGGTTGACAGGCATATCCTTCGCACCCCGACCGACCCAGGGCCATCTCTCACGATCTGGCCCTCTTCTCGGGTGTGGGGACTAGGTACAGAGTCCCCAACTCGACCCCGGAAACGGGGAGGCGCGCCACCGTCGCGGCGTTTAACGGCAGCGTTGTGAAAAACTATAATTCAAATGTGATTGTAAATTACGCCGCCATTAATATTTGTGTGTGGTCAAATTCGCAATCCCTAAATACTATTCGAAAGCGTCATCACCACACGCGGTTACCAAATCATAAATGATTTAAATCATTCTCATAAAAACAGAGAATATTCGCGAAATAATAGGGTGCCATCTTTGAATTGCTGTCATTTTGACTGTCAAAAGCGTGACGCATTCAAGATGGCGGCCCCTTATTGGCGCGCTGCGGCCATGATGCACCATCGGGGGTTACTCTCCTTTTATTTTTAATTTAGGGCCACTTTGCACGGGTTTCTATTGTGTGAGTGACTCTGGGGTTGCCTTTGTGACTGGCTAGTCATTTTTTAATCGTGCATCCTGGTTTTGTTTGTCTGTCTATTGAAAAGTCGTGTCACCTTTTTGGGGTGATACCGAATACGTTTATTAGATTTGTTTATGGTTTGACTATCTTTTGTTCCGTTTTAAAACGTTGAGATCTGTATTATACCTGATGTATTACGAGTAGGCCAGGATAGTAATAATAATGAGGGGCAAACAGATTAACATAAATGTTAAACTGAACATGAACTAGTGCTGTGATTTGAATTTTTTTTAAATAAAACTATGAGTCCCGAATGAAAATGTTCTAATTGAAGTACCGCGGTAGCCTAGTGGTATGGGTAATGGACTGTTGACATGAGGTCTCGGGTTCGATCCCAGTTTTTACCATGGCGCACACCAATGACTTTTCTATGCTTTTCGAAGTTATGTGCGTATTTATAGCAGGAAATGCGTGCGTTGCGAAGTATGTGTGACTTGACCTTGAAAGATAGAGTGAGAAATAGCGTGATAAGAGAACGATGTGGAGTGTTAGAAGATGTAGCGATGAGAATTGAGAGAGGAATGTTGAGATGGTTTGGTCATATTGAGAGAATGAATCAAAGAAGACTAACGACTAACTAGAGTGTGGATGGTACCGTCGGAAGAGGAAGACCTAGGCGCACATACCTGGACCAAATCGGGGAAGTTTTAGAAAAGGGGCAGGACAGGAGTGCTCTAAACCGACGAGCATGCATGAAGAATGTAATGAGAGTGAATGAAGCGAGAGTAGTATGTCAGGATCGTAGCAAGTGGAGATCCGTGATCTCTGCCTACCCCTATGGGAAACAGGCGTGATTTTATGTATGTATGTATGTAATAAGCGCCCGGTTAATGGCAATAGGCTCACCACCTATTACATTGGAACCTAAACATAACACTGGCGAAATGTGGGTGCAAGCACCTCTGCCTTCGGGGATATAGGCGTGAGTTTATGTTATGTTATGTTGTGAAGTATCTTTATTCTTTGTGTAATGTGGTGGTGATGTTTGTCAGTGAGGTCGGCATCGAGGATTCGACTCCCGTTTAGTGCAAGTATTTTTATGCACGTATATTTTCATAAACGACGTGTTTCCTTCTTCCTACAGTCCCGGGTCCTTTAAGCGGGGCGTGAAAAAGCATATGATGAGGCCGTCTAGCTGAGTGTCACCATTGCCACACGGTATGTGTAAGTAATGGTGACCCTCTTTTCTGAGACTTTCTCTTCAGCTCACCATCAGGCAAGGCGATGTCTAATTGACGTGTTCTATATATAAAAAAAAAAGAAAAAAATCTGGGTATTGATAACTTTGAAACTATCAAGTTCCATGATATACAATTATGTTAACGGGTCTTGACGTGATCATGGAATATGTGGACACCGGCTGACTCGGCTGATGTAACCTGGACGAAACATCAGGCAAACTAAAGGTATATATGTGCCTTTAGTTTTTTAAATCGTGCGAATAATTCCCCACGGGTACCTCTCCCGCCAGAGCCGGTGGGAGAGATTATGTTGGACTCGAACTCGTCTGAGGGTCGTAAGCTGTCGGGGTCGAGATTGTCGGCGGCATATCCTTCGCACCTCGGCTGTCTGTACCATTATTAAATTAACTTTATTGTATAGTCTGAGTATTACATTGTGTTATGTAACTGACATTAAAACACAAAAATGTGTATAAAATTAAATCAAACATACTGCAAACAAACTACGTTAAGTTTTTATGGGACTTAATGGCAACTGGGTATATCCCATTAAGTTATTTAGCTTAGTTGCCCTCCAACTCAGAAGGAATATGAGTAAATTTGGAATCTAATTTTCCTTTAACAAAAATTTGATTAATAATTTCAGTGAAGGTAATCGGAGTACATACATAAAAAAAATACCAGTCGAATGTAGAGCCCCCATTTTGATTGTCGGTTAAAAATAAGTATGTTAATAGGCATTATAGAACTCATAGTACCAGACAACAATATACTTAGTCTGGCCATAAATACTGTTACAATTAAAATAAGAAAGATATTACATTTGAATTTGGAATCTGTCATTTTTATACGATTGTTCATTGTGTTTTCTAATTTTGGCGCCAATACATTGTACAATATTTTGCTATATTAAAATGGAGTGGGGTGATAAAGAAAACCGAATCGCTGTGATTGCATTACACAAAGTTGGTATGGAGCCGAATGTAATTTTTAAAACTCTCCATACGCTTGGTATTAGTCAAATGTTTGTGCACCGGGCTATTAATAGGTACAATGAGACCTCCTCTGTTTGTGACAGAAAAAGATCTGGCCGTCCACGTAGTTTTCGTACGATAAAGGTGGTCAAAGCAGTAAGGGAAAGAATTTGAAAAAATCCTGTCCGAAAGCAAAAGATTTTATCTCGGGAGATGAAGATAGCACCCAGAACCATGTCGCGCATTTTAAAAGATGACTTAGGACTTGCAGCCTATAAGAGACGCACTGGTCATTTTTTAACTGATAATTTAAAAAAGAATAGGGTGGTAAAATCGAAGCAACTACTGAAGCGGTACGCAAAGGGAGGTCATAGAAAAATTTTGTTTACGGATGAGAAAATCTTTACAATTGAGCAACATTTTAACAAACAAAATGACCGTATTTATGCTCAAAGCTCTAAGGAAGCTTCCCAATTAGTCGACAGAGTGCAACGTGGGCATTATCCGACTTCAGTGATGGTTTGGTGGGGTGTTAGCTATGAAGGAGTGACTGAGCCATATTTTAGTGAAAAGGGTATCAAAACATCGGCACAAGTGTATCAAGATATCATTCTTGAGAAGGTAGTTAAACCCCTTAACAACACCATGTTCAATAACCAAGTATGGTCCTTCCAACAAAACTCAGCGCCGGGTCATAAAGCTCGGTCCACGCAGTCTTGGTTGGAAGTGAACGTTTTGGACTTCATCAGACCTGAAGACTGGCCGTCATCTAGTCCCGATCTTAATCCGCTGGATTATGATTTATGGTCAGTTTTAGAGAGTATGGCTTACTCTAAACGCCATGATAATTTGGAGTCCCTAAAACAATCCATACGATTGGCAGTGAAGAAATTTCCCGTGGAAAGATTGCGTGCTTCTATTGATAACTGGCCTCAACGTTTAAAGGACTGTGTTGCAGCCAATGGAGACCACTTCGAATAAGCTTTTTATATTTTAAATAGTTTTATATTCATGTATTAAACTAACACACTGTAAAAGTAATAAATATTATTTGCAATAAAAAAATGTTTTTTCTTCGTAACAATATTTATGGCTAGACTAGGTATATATATACATATATATATATATATAAAAAATATATATATATATATAAGAAAGCCTAGAATATTGTAATATATATTAAAATAGTATATGGAATTGGGTGTGCAGGACCCTACCAGCAGTACCAGTACCAACAATCTTGTAGTCTGTGGTAGTCGACTTGAAAAAAATTGTCATTCATTCCAGGGCAACTGTATACGCTTTTTAACAAGCTCCCTAATGAAATTAGGGATTTACCCGTGGATAAATTTAAAAATATAGTTAAACATAAGTTGTGTCAGAAAGTCTATTATAAAATCCAAGAATACTTGGATGATAAACAAGCTTGGAAATGAGCTGTTCGCTCAAATATGCTTCTCAAGTATATTTTACTAGTAGACTAAGTATATGTTTGTAAATAGACCAGAAAAAAGAAATGCCCGCTGAGTTTCCTGCCGGAGTCATCTCAGGTCAGGGCCGCGTTTCGAATCGGTGGTCTATTTACTAAACTGATTTTCATGTTCCTTTTTTATTGACGTTTTGTAAGTACCGATTTGGTGGTTTATATAGAATAAATGATTTTTGACTTTTGACTTTGACCCACCTGAGTGTATGAGGCACCACCAGTATTTTTTTTACCTAACTTGCTAGAATAGCAATGTGCCGAATGTGACGTGATACACAATAGACAAACCCCATTATGTAGTTCCTTTTATCTGTATTTCATTAAACCAAAATATACCACGGGAAACATTTTAAATAAAACATTTGTTGACAATTGATATTATTACATTTATTATTCTTAAACGGTACTATCCAAACAGCAAAATTACACTTTCTACAACCACTCGGTCAGCTTGCACACAACACAACAACAATATAAATTAAACTATTCTTGTCTTTACAAACAACCATCGAACATTCAACAACTATGCAACAACTAAAAGAGAGCTACGAGTCTCATTCTTTGATTGAAATGTCTGATTAAGATTACAGACATAAATATACATAATTATATTAAACACCTCACAACTGTCTAGGCACAGTAAGTTTTTAAAAGTAACTAAATATTCACAAATATTACTGACATTTTATAATCTATCAATATTAGTAATAAAAAAATCTTATATCTTAAATTTTTTTTTCATGAAACTAACAATTATGTATTTAAGGTTAAAAAAGTTTAAATATGAAATTCAACGTTCAAAAAAAAAATAGGATTAATAATTTTATTGAATCGAAATTTAAAAATCTGCAACGGTTTTCAAACATACGTTTTGATTTTGAATAGCATCAAAATACACCGATTAACATTACAAAGTCTAGACAGCTTTGCGGTGTGTACAATATGCATAACATATTCGTAATAGATCGTAAGATTATATTCAAATACTTTAATCATTGTACAAATATAATAAGCTATATAATTCAAAACGTTAAACAAAGGTTCCACGGCAGGAGACTACGTTAAACAAAAGACGAATCAAATAACACCAGCACTTTTTATTATCTTTTCAACTCTTGTAAGTCTTAGCCACTCCTGTCTGGGGTAATATTCTGAATGACGTCGTGTTTCAAGCGCAGTCTTAACGCGAGAAAAGAAGGATTACAATTGGTTAACATAAAACTGGCGTGAAACTAGTAGGTACAAGTTAAATGTCTGGTTTATTCTATATTTGCTTTTATGAAACGGTTTGTCGCTCAGAATAAGCGGCCAGGTTTTATTGTGTCTGGAGTAATAAGAACCAGGATTTTATGTGTTTTCATTCATTGTAGAACTCTTGGAAAATCTTTTTCCTAGGTGTTTTATTTATAAAACTACCCGACAATTGTGTTCCTTGCTGTTCTTTATCAACTGGTATTAAGTGAAAATGAAACTTGATTTTCTAAGGAATTAAAATATATTTTCTTTTATAAATGTTCTATTACAGTGAGTGCAATTTCAGGGATAAAAGAGCTCTGTTCACATTTGTGAACTAAGAGTCGAAATATTTATCTGATGATATAATCAACTTTTGTAAGTTTCATTAATGAATTACATATTCACTAATGAAACTGATCTGATGACTCCTTGCAGTTATATTTAGGTATAAACTTCTGTGTACGGGGTGTTCACACATTATGAATGCCATATTTCAAGAAGACATAATTACTATATAATAATATATAATATCATATATTCTCCAGGTCTAACTATAAAGGTATATGAAGATATACAATCACGATAATATTCTACTTCTTAGAGTTGAATAAATCTTATTTTTCTAATACATGGGTAGTGTTCTTTTGGTAATACAATAATTTTGTTAATTGTGTGCCGATGTGGCAATACAATAGATATTTTTGAGTATACAAAATTTAACATTATTATTTTTGAAGTCACATTGTTATACCATTTAGGTGACAGATAAGCACATAGCTTCTTCCCTCCAATATACTCAAAGAGTAAGTAGACTTCACTATACATAAAAAGACATTTGTTGACCATCACTAAGTACAATAAACACCATCTTTATAAGATCTACAGTTCTAGAAGGCGTGACCCGAGATTTTCAGTGGCACAGTCTAATATCACTATTTAAAAATCGTACCTCTAATCAACGCTTATTTTTAATAAAAGTAGATTTTATAATTCAAAATGGCAGTTTTCAAAATAATTGTTGTATACTATAATTATAATTTTGATACGCATTTATGAGCTTATATAATAAACCGACTTCAATAAGGAAGTATGTCCTAGCTAATAAGTATATTTTTATTTCATAAATTTATGCACATATTGTGGCAAAAATGTGGTACACTTAAAGTGATAGGTACTTACCTCAAAAATGGTAAAATTCCCCAAAAAGTACCCCAAAAATGAACACCTTAAAGTGGTACCTTATAAATTTAATCAAAATAAGGCGTAAGGAGCCATAAGAAAAGACGTTATGCTTTTTATCATTTACCAAGCCATTTGTGAATTAAATTGTACAGTCAGCATCAGACCTTTGTTGACTAGCAAAGTACTCAAAATAATCTAAATACCAAAAATTCAATTATAGTTTGATTATTTGCTAGTCAACATCGATCTGCTGCTGACTGTACCAATGTACCAACATTATTATGACATTGCTAACATAAGTTGAAGTCGGTTGTTCCTATTTAGAAAGATAGTTTACTACCACTGAAAGCTAAATCAAACTCAGTCCCTTTACAGAGAGCCTCTAACAGTTTACTACAGATGATTAAATTGAAGAATGGCATCCCATGTTCATGGATAAAAGCAGTTAATCTTTTGGGAGAGCGCTGTCGCTCTTCCCCCTAGAGTAGACCCTGTAGGCGGTCTTGGAGCCGAGCATCCTGTCGAGCAGGCTGTGCTTCGCCCGCCGTCGATGTGTCAGCACCTCCCGGCAGAGCTCGTGGAACACTTCGCCGACCTGGTTCACCTGTTCCGCGGCCGCCACCTCAGCGAAACTGCACTCAAAATCTTTTGCTAGTATCTCACCTTCTTCCGGACTGACCTGTAAGACCATATTCATATTAATATCATGATTTACCATTATATACCACTTAGGTGGCAGACAAGCACACCCCACCTAATGGAAAGTGGTTACCGTGGTCTATGGACGTTTGTTACACCAGAGGAGTCACAGTCGTGCTGCCAACCCTGTAAGTACAGAGTTTCTGAGCCGTCAGTGTAGAAGACAAAGCAGGACAAGCCTTTAGTCTTACCACTGACAGCACAAATTCTCCAGGGAGCTCTGGCTAACACAACACGCAGTTATTATGGCAGTATTCTGTAGGGCGGAGGTAATTCACCAGTCGGACTGCTCAATTGGGTGGAAATACCGCCGTGTCCTACGTCCTTTAACTTTATAAATATCTCTAAATAAAGGACAGCTATTTGGACCCCATGATACCATCGTCTCTTCAGTGAACCTTTTTTTTTTACGTGCGCAGAATCCGGAAAGTGGAAGAGGTTATGTCGGACTCGAACCGACTAAAACGCACGCCGCCTGTGGGTCGTTTTGGTTGCCGAAGGTGAGGTTGACAGGCATATCCCTCGCACCCCGACCGACCCAGGTCCATCTCTCACGATCTGGCACTCTTCTCGGGTGTGTGGGGACTACAGAGTCGCCAACACGTTCCCGGAAACGGGGGTATCTTCAGTGACCCTTGAAGTTTCTGTGACCTTGTACTTCATTCAAATAGTACACATAATGGAGTTGCACACGTCCATAGGCCACGGTAACCACTTTCCTTTCATCAGGTCAACCACCTGAGTACACACACACACACACACACATATATTAGGTCTATACATATGAAATTGCCGAAATGTTCTTACAGATTCATGAGTTCGTTATTCCTGTAATTTAATAGCTATTTCCATTATTTATATTTTGTTTGAAAGTTGATTTCAAGATTTTACAACTCTGTATTAAATTTCGTTTTTATTGGCCGCTTGTTAAATTAAATTCGATCTTCAAAAACATTATGATGATACGTATTACTTTTTTACAGCTGTTACTTTTCGAATATGTAATAAAAGTTGCTGTTTGTTAGCTCAATGTTGTCTCATTCATGCACAAAAAATGTCATAAAATTTGGATTTCTCATTCCTAAAGTAAATGCAAAAATGTTAGTACTGAAAATTGGGTTTTCTCAAATTTCTTCAAAAAAACTAGTGGGCATAAGCAGGATACGGCCATTATCAGTTGCTTCGACTGCCTGCCTGTTAAAATAATAATAATAATAATAATAATAAAACGGCAATTTCATATATACATATATCTATTATTTGAAAAATAAATAATCCTGTATATAAACTTTAACTTAGTTTGCTGACAGTACTTGTACGGTGAGACGAATTTTCCTCGTGAAATATAATTTTAAAAGGACTGAGGCGAGTTTACTTGTATTTTTGACTGAGACAAATATTCTCTGAGACGAGTTAACTAAAACTCCTTGAAATGTTGTAAAAGTAATAATGCAAGCAATACCAATAGCCATTTTATCTCTGTTCACCCTTTGTTCCCTATTCAGACATAATTTGGACCATTTTGCTGGTACAGTACTCAACATTTAATATATTTACATAACATAAACTCGTGCCTATAGCCCCGAAGGGGTAGGCAGAGGCGCTAGCACCCACATTTCGCCAGTTTATGTTTAGGTCCCAATGTAATAGGTGGCGAGCCTATTGCCATTAACCGGGCACTTATAAACCTGCGATAAATACACACATAACTTTAAAAATCATCGAAAAGACATTGATGTGTACCATGGTAAAACCTGGGATCGAACCCGAGACCTCGTCTCAGCAGTCCATTACCAATACCACTAGGCTACCGCGGTTTGTATTAATTTATATCTGATTTACCAACACCAGAGGTGTCACATTCGCGCTGCTGACCCTAAAGACCGGTTCCGCATTGAATTGAATTGAATTCGAAGGTCCTAAGATGAAGTAGCTTGGATAGTCTAAATGCAATAATTGACTTTTTATTTACGTGCGCAAAATCCCCACGGATAGCTCCCCACCGGAGCCGGTGGAAGAGATTATGTCGGACTCGAACCGACTAAAACGCACGTCGTTATGGTTGCCGAAGGTGAGGTTGACAGGCATATCCCTCGCACCTCGGCCGACCCAGGGCCATCTCTCACGACCTGGCCCTCTCCTCGGGTGTGTGGGGACTACAGAGTCCCCAACTCATCCCCGGAAACGGGGAAAAGCGCTAGGCACGCCGCCGCCGCGGCCTGCTTCTTCCAGGGTGACAGACGGCTCCACCAGTCACCTCCAGTTGAAATCCTTGAATAGCATAAGTAATGTTAAATGTTACCTGTCTCAGGTGCACCATATCGGCTTTGTTCCCGACCAGGGCCAGGGGTATATCTGGCTGCAGGTGCTGCTTGGCCCGGCGCACATAGTTGAAGGACTCCCGGTCTGTGATCGAGTACACTAAGAACAAGCCGTCCGCCCATTGAGCGATGTCATTGGTCGGCAGCTCGTTTATACCCTGTCGAATAAAACAACATTTTAGTTGACTAGGAAATAAAGAGAGAAGTACCAGCATACATGTTTTCAAATCAAATCAAATTTCACATCAAATCCGAAATGAATATCGAATCGATAAAATCAAATCTTAATCTATCGTGCGTTATTACTTTGTGCATAGGTAGGTATTAGGTATGTATCCCCCATGAGCGCAGGTCTGGGGGTGACAGGTGGAGCCGCCCGTCATCCTGGCAGAAGCAGGCCGCGGCGGTGGCGCGCCTGGCGCACTCCCCGGTTCCGGGGACGAGTTGGGGACTCTGTAGTCCCCACACCCGAGAAGAGGGCCAGATCGTGAGAGATGGCCCTGGGTCGGCCGGGGTGCGAGGGATATGCCTATCAACCTCACCTTCGGCAACCAAAACGACCCACAGGCGGCGTGCGTTTTAGTCGGTTCGAGTCCCACATAACCTCCTCCACCGGCTCCGGTGGTGTGGTATCCGTGGGGATTTTGCGCACGTAAAAAAAAAGGTATGTATAATATATATTTGTGCAGTTAATTGTCTTACAGAGGTCTTTACTTAGGAATATTTATCTAAGCTGTGCCTGAACTAGGTAGTCCAGTGCTTCAGGCGTCAAGTGCAGATTAACAATATTTCATAAATACTATTACAGATACAAACCATTTACCAAGAATGTTACAATGCTAGGGTGATTCACTACTTCTAACTAAAGTTATGTCTTAATTATGCAACTTAACAGTAATTATTTATTTTAAAACAGACAATAACTCCTCTGTGTCATTGTATGTATGGCCTATGATAGACAGTGCGTTTTACTTTATCAAAAAAGAACTTGTGATTTTTACATTACTATAACGCACCAGTGCGTAATGAGATAATTAAAATACGGTATTAAAATTGATGAAATAAGAGACTCTTTGCGAGCAAAAGTTATTATTAAAATCAGTAGATTTAATTTTTAGAAATTTAAATTATAACCGCGTGGTTCTCGGCTAAGTAGAATTTGGGCCACCACATCTCTTCTCATGCGGTTTCGTACAAGGCGGCCGAGGGGTAGGGCTGTTTAACATCAGATGGATATATACAGTCCAAACTCAGCCTCAGATGCATGGCTCGAGTCAACAATAGTGTCCTGACAAAGTCAATAGACTCACCCTCTATTACGTGGGACCGAATACAATGACAGGTGAAATGTGGGTCTTAATTGACCTCTGATTAATATGCCAATAAATAAATTTAAAATAGAAGTGAAAAAAAAAAATTATGAGTAAAGGTTACTATAAAGTGGATGAGTACCTTAATGATGTTAATGCGTGGTCAACATAAGTCTCTTGCTTGCTCGCACAAAATAAATTGTAAACCAAAACAAATTTATAAAAGAAAAATAATCTAGTTCTAATGTAGTTCGCTGAGTTTCTTGCTGGTATCTTCTCAGTAGAACTAATCTACCGAACCAGCGAAAGAATCATTTTCCTATGGTTTATTTTTACATTATTTAATATTTTTATATTATTTCTTGACATACATAATTGTAAAATTTTGACGTTCATATGTGCTCTTTATGTGCCTAAACTGAATAAATGAAATTGATTCTTTGATTCTTTGATTCTGCCTAACCCTCCGGGATAAAAGCGTAATTATTCGGATGTATTTATGGAAATTATATTTTTTAAATGTAAGAATAAGAATAAGAATAATTTATTTGCCTTTAAACATGGTCACATAGGTCTTACAATATGTATGAGTACAGCATGTCTAGCCGCAATCTGCAGCATGCAAATTTTTCAGTCTTCACAAATCGAATAATTATTATATTATAATACTAAACATCACAGTCATCCATCATTGCACTTACATTACATTTATTATAAAATTATATTAAATTATGGAATAAGTTGTAACATTATAAATTATCTACTAATATTAATATATAATAATAAAAAACTACAGAAAAACTATAGTTTCGTCACAATATCCCCCATCAGGGCTCCGATTCCGCTAAAGATATGTCATCATAAGTCATAATAAAACCATTGTCATACCTCTGACACTGCTAACAATGCAATAGAATTTTCAAGTTTACTGTTATGCTGTTAGAGCTTAAAATTAAATGGCATCTTGTATAGTGAATGATAAGATGTAATGAACTCTTTTTCATTTAAGTATGGGCTTTAAACATATATCAATAAAGTTAAAAATATACTGTCATATTTTGCAATGTCTGGTTCGTCGTAAGATACGCTCTATATCCTCCACTAGGTGACCCACTCCAGCTTCGCCCGGGGTATATTTTGAAGCTTCATATCCCTTTGAGCCCGTATGTTTTAGTCTTCAAAATATGTATGAAAAATTGCAGGATTTGTTAACATTTTATTATGAATGCTCCGCTCCTTAAGTAGCAGCGTGATGATATATAGCCTAAAACCTTCCTCGATAAATGGACTACCCAACACTGAAAGAATCATTCAAATCGGACCAGTAGTTCCACAGATTAGCGCGTACAAACAAACAAACAAACTCTGCAGCTTTATAATATTAATAGTATAGATGTATACTTTTATGTCATTGCAAAACCACTCTAACTGCAAAACAGTACATTCTAAAATTAAATGGCGTTGTTTAGTGTCAGTGTTGTAACAATGGTTTTCCTATGACATAAAAATAGCAGAATCGGGGGCCCAGGCCTGTATTTGGTACGAAGGTACTCATATATAGATCAACCGCGGTAGCCTAGTGGTATGGGTAATGAACTGCTGAGACGAGGTCTCGGGTTCGATCCCAGGTTTTACCATGGCACACAGCAATGACTTTTCGATGCTTTTCGAAGTTATGTGTTAAGTTAAGTGACCGGTTAATGGCAATAGGCTCGCCACCCTAGGACCTAAAACATAAACTGGCGAAATGTGGGTGCTAGCACCTCTGCCTACCCCTTCGGGGATATAGGCGTGAGTTTATGTTACGTTATGGTACTCATAACGCTGACCGCATTACCTCTTTGGATGGCCAGAAGCAGCCTTTGCACCAGGTAGGACCCGGCGCAATAATCTCCATATTACTCCCTCAACCTGCGCCTGATGTCCTGCAAAAACCGCTTAGCCTACAGTAATGTTTTACCACATTTAATTTTACCCATACCAAATCGATATTATGACGTCATTCTTTTTCACCATGTGACAGTGACATTACTTTTGTAATTGTGTTCAATGGAATTCACTTTTTCTATTAATTGTACTTTGTATCAGAGGGTAATGCGGTGAGGGCCAGATCGTAAGAGATGGCCCTGGGTCGGCCGGGTGCAAGGGATATGCCTGTCAACCTCACCATCGGCAACCAAAGCGACCCACAGGCGGCGTGGGTTTTAGTCGGCTCGAGTCCGACATAACCCCTTCCACCGGCTCCGGTGGGGAGGTATCCGTGGGGATTTTGCGCACGTAAAAAAATGAGGGTAATGGGGAATACATGGGGATTTTGTGCACATTAAAAAAATTCAGAGGGTACATAAATTTTATCACAGAACAAATAATATAAATTGTATGATTATATTCTTTGAGTTTTGCCGCTCTTGGATTGTCCGTTTGGTCGAAGACAATCTGTCTGAAATTCAGTCTAGAATTTTGTCTATACGCACCTTGTTTCTAAACTGCTGAATATCGTCCAAATAGTCTAAGAAACAGATTCTAATTACCAGCTCACGTGTTTCCTTCTTCCTACAGTCCCGGGTCCCTAAAGCGGGGTGTGAAAAAGCATATGATGAGGCCGTCAAGCTGAGTGTCACCATTGTAACATGGTATATGTTAGTAATGGTGACCTTCTTTCGTGAGCCTTTGCCTTCAGCTTACCATCAGGCAAGGCAAAGTCTAATCGACGTGTTCTATATAAAAAACGGTCGGACACGAAGAGGTTGATCGCAAAAATTGGCCGCCGCATCCACGACCAAGGCGGTGACTTCCGATCCGGCTCGTTCCTGGGGCAAAGGTTGGCTATTGCGATTCAGCGGGGCAACGCGGCCAGCATCATGGGCACCTTTGCGCCGGTAACGATGCGGAGTGGGTTGTTTGATGCGACATGATCGCGAGTTTGTTTCGTGTATTTAATTTTTAATTATTTTATATGTGATAAATAAAAAATAAAATAAAAATAAGGCAATAATAATGCCTACGAGCCGAAGGACCGATGGACGTTGGAGCAAACGAGTCCTAGAGTGGAGACCGCGAGAAGGTAAACGAAAGGTAGGACGCCCCCTAGCCAGATGGACTGACGACCTGAAAAAGGTGGCTGGGACAGACTGGATGCGGAAGGCGGAGGATCGGAGAAAATGGCGCACATTGGGAGAGGCCTATGTCCAGCAGTGGACTGCCGTGGGCTGATTGATTGATTGATTGATTGAAGGCATCTATTGAGGCACTTCTTCTACCTTAATTATTATATTACAGTATTGAATTGATGACTTCAGTGTAAACAACAGTGTAACAAAGTTTAATAAACTGATATAGAGAAATTTTCTTACGACAAATAGTTTTAAAGATATTTGATTTTGAAAATGCAATTTCTCAAGACGGCGAAAAATACAAAATTGTACTTGCACAAAATTGAATAATTGAATCATCGAATACATTTATTACAATACAATATGTCAAAACTACTAATCAAATAACCCGCCCCTGATCGCTCCCGGTGCAAAAGTGCCCATAACACTTGCCGCGTTGCCACGTTGGATGGCGATGGACAGCCTTTGGACCAGGAACGACCCGGAACGAGTGTCACCGGTCGCCCCGATGAGCCTCTGTCCAATTTCTTTAATAAGGCTTTTAGCTTCCTTGCCCCAACTCCCCAGAGTCTCCACCGCTATTGGCACGAACTGGTACAGCGGTTCCAAGTCGGCGTACTTAAGCCTCTTCCATGAGCCGGCGTCTTCCGCAGCGGCCGACGCGGAGTGAATGGTGCGACTAAGGTGGCTGGCGGCTACCGTGCTGACACACGTTACGTCCCAAACGTTTTTTACAGTATTACATTATAATTTAATATTAAATCTTGTTTTAAGTTCCTAAGATGCGGAGTATGGTAAGGAGTTACCCGATATTTTGTTTGTTTTATATCAAGTTTTAATATTTCTCCTATAACCTACTTAACTAGGTGATTAATTAATGTAAAGTAAATCCACCACCAAATAAAGTAAATAAATAAAAAAAAAATATTTTTTATTTATTTATTTTATTTGGTTATAAATAACGTTAGTCATCTTAGGCAATGTGAATTGGGTATTTGACAAGTATTACAAAAAAATATGAAATATATTGGATACGATATCTTATACATAAATAATAAAAGAAAAACACACCAGAGTAAGCCTTTAGTACTTTTTTTTCTTTTTTAAAAAGAATATTACAGGCCGCAATTATTAATATTCTCTCTAACCTCTCCAACTTAATTAAATTGCTTTTGCTAGGAGTGAGTTAAAACACTACAAAGTATACAAGGATCAACAGATTGAACAAATACACAGTACTAAATTCCCAGGCATAATAATTGATGAGCATTTAACTTGGAAAGAACATGTGTTCTTTCCAATATCTCAAGTCTATGTAGATGAAGCATGAAAATACATAGATTTGTGTTTGCTTTACGAAAACTTAAAGATATAATATTCAAATCCACAGCCATGCCTATCTCTCCTCGATTATCAGGTTTATTACTGTCTGGCGTCATTCTTCAGAAATCTCACGGGTCTTTATAGCGCAGAAAAGGTGCATTAGAGCTATATTTGGTATGGCTGGGACAAACTCTTGTTCACCTGTGTTCAAAGCCAATAATCTTTTAACTGTACCATGTATTTTTTTATTAGAACATATCTGAATTTTATTTGCTTTAATACGATTTGTACAATACATAAATAATAACACTTAAATTAAATTTAAAACTAACGTAGGGACTATGTTAGATGACACTACCTTCCGCATCGCAACTTGTCTCCGTTTAGGTGCGCCGTGTGTTTCTCCGCATCAATGCCGTTGTGGAGAAGCCGTTGACAGACTCGGACACCATGGTCTGTCGTGCTGCAGGAGCGCAGGGCGAATTCCATGGCACGCCAGCCTCAATGACATAATCCGCCGTGCTCTTGTCACCGCCGGTGTACCAGCTGTACTAGAACCAAACGGTTTGGCGCGTGACGATGGCAAGAGACCAGATGGCATGTCGTTAATGCCATGGAAGTTGGGTAGGACTCTGGTGTGGGACGCCACATGCGTTGATACCATGGCTCCTACCCATATAACTAGCACGGCTGGCTGTGCTGGTGCTGCTGCTGCTTCTGCAGAGGCTCTCAAGCGGCGCAAATACTCCAATCTCATCGGAAATTATGAATTTGTGCCGTTTGGAGTCGAGACTTTGGGGTCATGGGGTCCGAGCGCTCGCAACCTCTTCCGTGAGATTGCGAAGCGTATGGTCGACGCTTCTCGTAACCAGAAGGCTGGCCTCTTTTTAGGTCAGAGAATAAACATTGCCATACAACGTGGCAATGCTGCCAGTCTTCTGGGAACGCTACCACAAGAGGCATGCGATGCGGAGGAATTCTACGACGCATTTTAATTGTTCTTAGCTATAAGTTGTATTATAGTTATTTTATTTTTATTGTATTTAATATTTATAAATTATTTCTGTATAGATTACTTAGACTAAACATGTTTAATAAATAAACTAGTTGAAAACTAAAAACTATTATTAGGTCCTAAAATACACTTAAACAAATAAAAAATTACATACATAATGCGTCATGAAATTCCTCCGTGTCGTCACCGACCGGTAACGTTCCCAGAAGGCTGGCAGCATTGCGACGTTGAATGGCAATGCTTATCCTCTGTGCAAGATAATAACCAGCCTTCTGGTCACGCGTGTCGTCGATCTGCCGCTTTGCCAAGTCATGTATTTATATATATGAAAGTGTCATATTATATATATGAAAGTGTCATATTATATATATGAAAGTGTCATATTTGTGAAAAATAATCTATCACTGTTCAATAAAAAGGACAATTTTAATAAAAGGAAGATTACACTCATGTCACTTGCGATGCCGTTACCTTGGTTGGAAATATTGTACGTAGTTGTGTATATATGGCCCCACTAATTAACAACTCATTGCCAGCATCATTATAGATCTACCTTATAATAAAAATTATGTTGCTTTACATAAATGGTTGGTGGACGAGAGTTTTTATACAGTGGAAAACTTTTAAAAGAAATATTCTGCCTTTCGTACCTTTGCAGAAATACGTTGTAGCTGCTGCACTAATTAAAAATAAGGGAATGTTTCCTTTGAGTTCACTATTTCCAGTATTTAGAGTATTTTTTCTCCAAAGACGGTCGAATATTCCATCCTGGTTGCGCCGATGGTAGAAACTGTATTTTTCTGACGCGGAAACACGCTTCCTGTACCCATCTCCCCTCCCGCACTACCTCTAAGTGAAAGATAGCAATAGTTTTCGCCCGCCAATTGTCACAATAGACGCTTAGTCCCGCTATGAACTAGCCAGCGTAAAGGCGGACCGCGCGCGCGTCTCTCAGAAATGAATAATATTTGTTGCATTTTAACCGCTTCATAGACCCTTACCGATCGGATTGTGCCTCTCGTGTGTCCCTCAAGTGATTTAGTGATGTGGGCGGCAGCTCCTGAGCAAGGAAGAGAAGATCCGTGCACCGGCTGCGATGAAAACACGTGGTGTCGTGAAGGTTAGTGCCTCCTCTCCTAATTTCTCGGGTTGCATTCATTGCCTAGATCACATCCGCGGCAACCCGATCACCTGTCTTGTTTGTGTAAAGCGTCAATGGAACAGTTAACTTCATCCCCGCATAATACAGTCCACTAGCTCACGTGGCCAATCGCGCCACCATTCTATGGTCCTGATCGAACCGGATTCTTAGCCGTAGTTCGTAGTTTGTTATTATTCTATTGGGAATAAGCGCACCGCACCTAAATGCCTGGTTATTTTAGTAGAAAACCCCGCATCTAGACATTTAGGCTTAGAATTTTGTTGTCCGTTCGCCGCTGGCTCGCATCGTACCTACCTAGTACATACATAGGTTAGGTATTGTATCAACACTTAGTCGTAGTTCGCAATTTTGTTATTATTCTATTGGGAATAAACGCACCGCGCCTAAATACCTAGTTATTTTAGTAGAAAACCCCGCATCTAGGCATTTAGGCTTAGATCTTAGGTATACTAGACACCCTAGTGCATAGGCACAGTGTAATACCTAACGCATTTGGCTTTTGTTTTATTTTTTTCAATTAAGTTGTTCGTTCGCCGCAGCTCGAATCGTATTTACCTAATACCTACGTGGGTAGATACGTGGTTGTACCTACCTCGCCCGCATTTCATTCAAATTCATACGAAAGTATTTTAATTTGAATAGATATTACGCAATACTTAATCTCTGAAATAATAGTTGAACCTGGACAGCGGTCTGGCTCGCGTAAGTACGATCTGGCTGTTGCTAGGCGCGTTTTGTTCAAGCGTGCATTCACAGTTGTAAGTACCTACCTACCTGCGGAGTATCGCTCGCGCCGCGTCGCTGCTCTGTACCGCTAAGATTAAGTCATTTCATATTTGTTGTTTACCGCACTTTAGTTTGAGATTTAATTGTAAACATGTCCCCAAAGGTTGATAGGACCGGTAAAGTTCAATTGAAACTTTTATACGCTAAAAAAGAAATGATTTACTCTCGCGTACAATCGATTTGTGATAATGCACTTAAAACCTCTGATTTGGCTATTAGAGATTCGTTCTTGTGTTCTATAGAAAACTTGGATAGTTTGCGCGCGGATTTCGAGTCTGTATTACATGACATCAACGTTTTAGAGTTAAATTTAAATCCCGATTACTCAGTGAGTTATCAGGCCTTGTCGTCGTTTGACGATTTGTATTGTCGTATCAAACGCGTCGCTAGGAGTTTGGAGAAACCGTCTGACCGACCCAACCCCACTCGCGACCGACCTAAGTTGCCACCAATTCAAATACCCGAATTTGATGGTAACATTCGCAATTGGTGTTTATTTATAGATAGTTTTGAGAATACAATAGATAAGAACGTTTCGTTGACAGATCACGAAAAATTGCATTATCTCGTTGAAAAATTGACTGGTAAAGCTATAACCGTTTGCGCTGGAATTACGTTTAGTGCCGAAAATTATAGTTTAATTTTAAATACTTTGAAAGCTAAGTATGAGGATAAAAGATCGGTAGCTAACGCATATTTGGATCAGATGTTTGATTTGAAATCCATTACGGCATGTAACGATCAAAACTTAGAGAAATTTCTTGATACTTTCGCATCATCTGTTCGCGCCGTAAAGAACCTAAAGATCGATGACCTCTGCGACTTCTTATTTTTGTATATTTGTTTAAAGAAATTAGATTCCGAAACCATTCGTTTATTTGAGTCGGATCATCGCGGCAATAAAATTCCTAAGTTCGAAGACTTAGAAAGTTTTGTTCGCGAGCATATAAAAATATTGCAACGCTCTTCATCAAAACATGAAGGCGCGAAGAAAGTTGTTAGTTCTGAACGCGGGATAGATGCCTCATCGAGGTCACTGAGGTCAACTCATACTTATGTTAATACCGCACCAGCACATGTACAATCACCTGTTTGCTCTTTGTGTAATACTCATCATTCGCAACTGTACAAGTGTCCTGGTTTCCTAAAATTGTCGCCTAGTGATCGTTATAAATTTGTTCGCGCTAATAATTTTTGTTTTAATTGTCTCGGTACTAAACACCGCGTTGTTTTATGTAATAGTAGAAATAGTTGTCGCAAATGTCAAGCGAGACACCACACTTTACTTCATTTTGAAAATAGTAATGCCGCATCCAATGTGAGCACAGTTGGTTCGTCGAGCGGTGGCACACGGCGGCCTGCGCCACGGCCGCCGCCCGCGCTCGCGCGCGCTCCGGCCGGCCCGGAGACCGCTGCGAATGACGTCACCTTGTGTTCGTTCTCCGCTAGTGCTGCACTCACTACTGTGTGTCTCGCGACCGCTCGCGTTGTTATTGTTGATGCATTAGGTAAACCGCACATTGTTCGAGCGCTATTAGATGGCGCTTCGCAAAGTAATTTTATTACTCAAGATTGTTGTCAACGTCTTGGTTTCAATGTTAATAAGCGTTCAGCCCGCTCAGTGGTGAAGGGTTTTGGAGGCTTACAGTCAGCTGTTCATGGCACCGTTAAAACAAGGTTTAGATCTCGTTTTAATAATAATATTTGGTTTGACATGGATTCGCTCGTTATAGATAAAATAACTGAACAGTTGCCTACCGTCCCGGTTGACACGTCTTTATTAACGAAATTTAAAGACTTGCCTTTAGCTGATGAGACTTACGCTGTTCCTGGAGTCGTCGATATATTGATCGGCGCTTCGATTCTCCCGCACCTCCAGTTATCACGTAAGGTTCAAGGGGGACCGACGTACCCCGCTCCGCACGCACTGGAAACAGTTCTAGGTTTTGTTATAATTGGTTCCGCACCCGCTTCTATAGATAGTTTTAGTCACTCGACTGCTTCGTTCTGTTGCACCGTCGAGCCGCCACTGGAGTCTACCATCCGCAAGTTTTGGGAAATTGAAGAGGTCAATGTCCCACCAATCCTAAGCCCTGATGACAAGATGGCTGAGGAGATTTATTGTCGCACGACTACTCGTGATGAGCAGGGTCGTTATGTTGTCGCGCTCCCTTTCAAGGGAGATATTTTTTCGCTCGGTGACTCCCGTGTATCCGCTGAAAGACGCTTTCTTTGTTTAGAACGAAAGATGCAGGCGTCTCCAAAGTTGAAGCGGGCCTGTGATGAGGTTGTTAACGAATATTTAGATAAAGGTTGCATCTCACCTGCGCCTGCGGACACTGGCGGGACCCAGCCTTCGTACATTGTCCCGCGCCACGGAGTTGTTAGAGAAGATAAGCTTACTACTAAGCTCCGCGTGGTTTTGGATGGCAGTGCTAAGACTAGCACTTCCGTGTCGCTTAATGACATTTTGTATTGTGGTCAAAATCTTTAAGGTAATTTATTTGACATAATTGTAAATTTTCGCATTAATATTAGTAGAATTTTAGCTTTTCGGACTCAACAGTCGCTTTGTGTTGGGCCCACTCTTCGCCCCATCATTGGGACACATTCTTCGCTAATAGAGTGGCAAAATTCAATCTGAATTAGCGCCACAAAATCTCTTTCACGTTGCTGGCACCGACAGCACAGCCGATTGTCTCTCTCGTGGATTGCTTCCTTCGCAAATTTTAGATCACCCGTTGTGGTTTAGTGGACCGTCCTGGATTTATGACGCGTTAGATAAGTGGCCAGTTAGTCAATTCAATCCCACTACGGTTTCCGAACCACCCGAGGAGAGGAAGCACTCGCTTGTTGTGTCGGTCCCGCGTGAAGAGTCCCTTATTTTGTTGTTGGCTAATCGCGTCTCGTCTTGGTCGAGACTGTTGCGTTGTGTTGTTTATGTAGGCCGATTTTTGAGAATTTTATCTACGCGCGGTCATATAGAGTTGACCGGTGATTTAAGTACGCAAAATATTTGCCCGCAATAGATGTTAATGACGATAGAATGCATCTTCTAACTCGTCACGCTCTTTTAGATAAATTAGTCCAATCGTTTTGGAATCGTTGGAGAACCGATTGTTTGCAATTACTGTAGGTACGGTGGTAGTCCTTATGACTGAGAATGCGCCTCCTTTACATTGGCCTCTAGGAGTAGTAGAGGAAGTTTTTCCCGATTCCCGCGGGATAACTCGTGTTGTACGGGTTAAAACTGCAACCGGATCGTATCTGCGCCCGGTTGTTCGCCTCTGCCCTCTGCCTAGCCAGCAGTAGGCACGAGTTCCAATCTAGGTTTATATTTTAGTTGTTATTTCCCAAACCTAGATTTAGATTAGATTTTAGATTTGTCCCGCATTTTTCGTTTCGAAGGTAACCCTTCAAGCCGGGGGGAATGGTTGCGCCGATGGTAGAAACTGTATTTTTCTGACACGGAAACACGCTTCCTGTACCCATCTCCCCTCCCGCACTACCTCTAAGTGAAAGATAGCAATAGTTTTCGCCCGCCAATTGTCACAATAGACGCTTAGTCCCGCTATGAACTAGCCAGCGTAAAGGCGGACCGCGCGCGCGTCTCTCAGAAATGAATAATATTTGTTGCATTTTAACCGCTTCATAGACCCTTACCGATCGGATTGTGCCTCTCGTGTGTCCCTCAAGTGATTTAGTGATGTGGGCGGCAGCTCCTGAGCAAGGAAGAGAAGATCCGTGCACCGGCTGCGATGAAAACACGTGGTGTCGTGAAGGTTAGTGCCTCCTCTCCTAATTTCTCGGGTTGCATTCATTGCCTAGATCACATCCGCGGCAACCCGATCACCTGTCTTGTTTGTGTAAAGCGTCAATGGAACAGTTAACTTCATCCCCGCATAATACAGTCCACTAGCTCACGTGGCCAATCGCGCCACCACATCCTGTATAGCTACGTTCCTTTATGGTTTAAAGAAGTTTGTCTATAGTAACTTTTGGTCTCTTTATACTATTTATTTTAATTAACGGCTGCTTCATTTCAAAATGACGCCAACTTTATCCAAACCCCTTTCTACATCTTTTAAGAAAAGTATCTGAAATTTGTAAAATACCCAATTTGGCACATGATATCATCTATAGAGAACGCAAATTGCATTAATTACAGGTTGGTACGAGGCCAGCCGCCGCGCCGCCCTTATCTAAAAAAAAACAAAAGCGCGCGTAAAATCTCTGGATATTGAAGGCGCTTGGTGGAACTTGCTACATTTATTATATAGAATAAGGCATTTGTAGTTTTCTAGACATTTATCATTAATTTATTTTTGAAAATAATATGACTGTGGAAAAGTACAAATACAATTTATGACAGACATAATAATAACAGACTGGATGCGGAAGGCGGAGGTTCGGTGAAAATGGCGCACATTGGGAGAGGCCTATATCCAGCAGTGAACTGCAGTGGGCTAATTTATTTATTGATTGATGTCTGTCCTTATACTGAGTAGGTACATAATTTTGTCACAGAAAGGGAAAGAAAAGTAGGGTATCAATTTGATTCGACAGCAAATTATTTTTCCCTAATGCATTTTTTTATTTTTGAAGCTGCAGTGTTGTGACAGCATTGCATCAGCAGAACTGCAAGTGTCGCGTATGTATTTGAAAGTTACCTATATTTGTGAAAAGACGTGATGCTAACTTGATCGTTTACTTTTTAGTTAAAAATAGCGTTAAAAAAGCCGCGTGGTTCCGGCTAGTACAAGGCGACTAAGGGATATCGCTGTTTAACATCTTACAGATATCTAATCGATATGAATATATATCTTGCAGCTCCCTAATGATATAAATAATTACGTATACATATAATATATAATGGCATAATGTTCCTATAGAAACTTATCGTACCTATTATAAGTAGATATGTAAAAGTAATAGGTAATTCACAAAGTATTCCCTGAAAACAATTTCAAGTCTTTTTATAGTCTAGTTTTCGTTTTTGTTAAACTATAACGCTGCATTACTTTGGACAAAGATACTTACAGGAAAGTATTGTATTCCAAAACTCGGCAGATTAAAATTAGTATGCCTCAGGACACGTTTCTTAGACCTAATTCGCGAAACAAATGAGACCATGGTGCGTTCAGATTGTTTTGTAGTAATCTTTGTTGCTATAACACACACTGAAGAAATTTGTACATACTGCGCGTAAAGAGCGCATTTTGAGCACATTTTGACCAGGTCCAAAGTATATGTCTCGGTATTGGAAGCAAAAACATTTGCTATCATTAATGAACCTTCATTTAGATAGTTTTGGAACTGTCGGTTTTTATAATATCCTTAGTAAATATTATCCACTTTTCACAAAACAATATAAGTCATTATTATTTATAAGGGTGACCTTAAGGGTGACACGGTGCAGAACATCCGATCAAGAACCAAGCGGTTCGGTGACTCTTTCCTCTGTCGCACCATTAAGGCCTGGAATTCATTACCAGCTCACGTGTTTCCCTCTTCCTACAGTCCCGGGTCCTTTAAGCGGGGCGTGAAAAAGCATATGATGAGACCGTCAAGCTGAGTGTCACCATTGTCACACGGTATGTGTAGACTTTGCCTTCAGCTTACCATCGGGCAAGGCGAAGTCTTCTATATATATAACCCAATGTGTTCTATATTTATAAAAAAAAAGAAAAATAGTAAGCAAGCAAATATAAACACAGACGGGACCATTTTTCTTTTTCCGTTGAGTGACGTCACATGATTTGTCAACTGATTCGCCCGCGTTTTGTTTCGTGAAAAATATAGACTAAAAATAGCCACTTTATTTTGTAAAAATAAATTATTTAAAATTCATATATGAGTGAAATAAATTTATGTAGTTATTTTTTATTATAAGCTATCATATCAAATATATTTCATATTTTATTGTAAAAGTTGTCAAATACCCAATTATGCGAAGCATCTTATGCGTTTTTTTCTTACTATTCTGTATTTGGCATCCTGTACGTATCCTACATTGCTGCGCAGCAGTGCTGCCTGGCGTGCTTTATTTCTGACCAGGGCAGAAGTGTGGCGTTGATCATTTCTCATGCTTTATAAAATTAAAAATATACATATATCTAGTCTAGCCATAAATATTGTTACGAAGAAAAATCATTTTTTTTTATTGCAAATAATATTTATTACTTTTACAGTGTGTTAGTTTAATACATAAATATAAAACAATTTAAAATATAAAAAGCTTATTCGAAGTGGTCTCCATTGGCTGCAACACAGCCCTTTAAACGTTGAGGCCAGTTATCAATAGAAGCACGCACTCTTTCCATGGGAAAATTCTTCACTGCCAATCGTATGGATTGTTTTAGGGACTCCAAATTATCATGGCGTTTAGAGCAAGCCATACTCTCTAAAACTGACCATAAATCATAATCCAGCGGATTAAGATCGGGACTAGACGACGGCCAGTCTTCAGCTCTGATGAAGTCCGAAACGTTCACTTCCAACCAAGACTGCGTGGACCGAGCTTTATGACCCGGCGCTGAGTCTTGTTGGAAGGACCATACTTGGTTATTGAACATGGTGTTGTTAAGGGGTTTAACTACCTTCTCAAGAATGGTATCTTGATACACCTGTGCCGATGTTTTGATACCTTTTTCACAAAAATATGGCTCAGTCACTCCTTCATAGCTAACACCCCACCAAACCATCACTGAAGTCGGATAATGCCCACGTTGCACTCTGTCGACTAATTGGGAAGCTTCCTTAGAGCTTTGAGCATAAATACGGTCATTTTGTTTGTTAAAATGTTGCTCAATTGTGAAGATTTTCTCATCCGTAAACAAAATTTTTCTGTGACCTCCCTTTGCGTACCGCTTCAGTAGTTGCTTCGATTTTACCACCCTTTTCTTTTTTAAATTATCAGTTAAAAAATGACCAGTGCGTCTCTTATAGGCTGCAAGTCCTAAGTCATCTTTTAAAATGCGCGACATGGTTCTGGGTGCTATCTTCATCTCCCGAGATAAAATCTTTTGCTTTTGCCTTTTTCATACGAACACTACGTGGACGGCCAGATCTTTTTCTGTCACAAACAGAGGAGGTCTCATTGTACCTATTAATAGCCCGGTACACAAACGTTTGACTAATACCAAGCGTATGGAGAGTTTTAAAAATTACATTCGGCTCCATACCAACTTTGTGTAATGCAATCACAGCGATTCGGTTTTCTTTATCACCCCACTCCATTTTAATATAGCAAAATATTGTATAATGTATTGGCGCCAAAATTAGAAAACACAATGAACAATCGTATAAAAATGACAGATTCCAAATTCAAATCTAATATCTTTCTTATTTTAATTGTAACAGTAGGTATTTATGGCCAGACTAAGTAATTACGTCGTTATCCACGGAGGGTTAGGCAGAGATGAATTAACACCCACATTTCACCAATCATTAAATTCGGGCCGACGTAATAGAGGGTTTTGTTTTTTTTTTTTTACGTGCGCAAAATCCCCACGCATACCTCCCCACCGGAGCCGGTGGAGGAGGTTACGTCGGACTCGAACCGACTAAAACGCACGCCGCCTGTGGGTCGCTTTGGTTGCCGAAGGTGAGGTTGACAGGCATATCCCTCGCACCTCGGCCGACCCAGGGCCATCTCTCACGATCTGGCCCTCTTCTCGGGTGTGGGGACTACAGAGTCCCCAACTCGTCCCCGGAAACGGGGAGGCGCGCCACGCGCGCCACCGCCGCGGCCTGCTTCTGCCAGGGTGACAGGCGGCTCCACCTGTCACCCCCAGGCCGGCGCTCATGGGGGGCGGAGGTCGTTCATCGACCTCCGACGCCCGAGTTGTCTTCGTACGCGGGCAGCTTGTCTTGCGATCCTTCGTCGCTCCCGCTGCCGCTCCCGCCCCGCCTCCTCCTTCACGAGCATTACTTGCTCGCAGAAGGAGGCGCAGGCCGCCCACGCATCCGCGCAGCGAACCATCGCCGCGAGTAAGGTGGAGAGCGTGAGAACCCTCACTCCCAGGGCCGCCACAAGCTCCCGCCTCGGCGTCTCCCACGCCGGACACTCGGTGAGCGTGTGCGGACCTGAGTCCTCGCACTCGTCGCAGTGATTTCACTCGGACGTTGGCTCTTTCTGCATCCGACGCAGATACTTTCCGAAGCTTCCGTGCTCGGTGATCATCTGCGTCAGACGGTACGAGAGGCTGCCGTGTGACCTCTCTAGCCACTCCCCCATGATGGGTTAAGACCCATCTAGGCGCAGGGCACGCCGTAGTAGCGGCGGTAAGCCGCCGCTACTACGGCGTGCCCTGCGCCTGGTCGCCCAAGTCGTATCTCCCATTCCGCCACCATTTCCATGTGGAGCCGGGATCTCACGGCCCGAATTTCTTCGGGCTCAGGATCGTGACCCCGCTCCCGCGCCGCCTTTCGGAACCGGTATAGCGCCGAAAGGCATCTCGCTTCCAGGATCCATGGTGCTGATCCGGCGAGGAGACTCGCCGCGTTGAATGATATCGTGCGGTACCCCCTTATAATGCGGCACGCCAACTTCCGCTGCGGACGCTGCAGTAGGAGCATGTGCCGATCACTCAGGGTGTCCGCCCACACGGGACACCCGTACAGGGCCATGGACCGCACGACACCCGCGTAGAGTCTCCTGCAGGAGTCCTCCGGGCCCCTCAGGTTGGGCAGTAGCCGCGCCAGAGCGTTGGCTGTGCCCACCAATTTGGGGCCCAGACTTCGGAAGTGCTTCCCGAAGTCCCACCGGCCGTCGAGCACGAGCCCCAGATATTTCATCTGGGGCTTGATGCCGATGAGAGTGCCTCCCACTGTGAGACTGGAGCCAGGTGGTGGCGTGCGCCGAGGTCCATGAAAGAACATGGCCTCGGATTTATGCAAAGCCACCTCAAGGCCCAGCCGCCGGATCCGTTCCACGACTTGAGCAACCGCGGTCGTGGCCCTCAGGATCGCTTCGCGGTATGTAGCCCCGCTCGCCGTCACTAGCGTGTCGTCCGCATAGCACGTGACGGCGGCGCCGTCCGCAAGCTCACCGCGAAGCACCCAGTCGTATCCAATGTTCCACAGTAGCGGCCCAAGAATCGATCCCTGTGGAACACCGCACGACATCTCACGCCGACCGACGCCGGTCGCACTTGGGTAGATGACGGCTCTCTCCGTCAGGTACGCCCCGACTTTGCGGCGGAGGTAGAGAGGCACACCGTGGTACACGAGTGCCTCCCTGATGCAACTCCAGGGCAAGGTGTTGAACGCGTTGGAGATGTCCAAGGACACCGCCAACGTCACCTCACCCCGGGCAACTGCCTCCTCCGCCAAAGTCCTCACGCGCATGATGGCATCCACGGTGGACCGCCACCGGCGGAAGCCATATTGGGCATCCGCCAGGTCCGGCCCCCTACCAGAGAGGTGCTCGACGAGGCGCTTCGCAATAACTCTTTCAAAGAGCTTGTCCACCTCGTCGAGCAACACAATGGGCCGGTAGCCGAACGGTTCGTCCGCCGGGCGACCCTCCTTTCGGATGAGGACCAGTTTCCCCGTCTTCCACATCTTCGGAAACTGGCCCCGCTCCAAGCATGCGCTGAGGAACCCTCTCAGTCGGGGTTCGAGACCGTCTTCTCCCAGAGCTAGGACCCACGCGCGGCCTGAAATGCCGTCGGGTCCCGGGGCGGTGCTCTTCTTGGCTCTAAGCCTTCGCACCGCCAGCTCCAGTTCTACCCAAGTGACCTCGGGGACTTCGTCGTCAACTACCACACTGGGCGCCACAGGCGACCGAGGTGGCGGAGTCATCTGCGGCGGAACGTGTTCCGCTCGCGCCGGGAACAGGGACACGACCACTCCACCGAGCAGAGCTGGCTGGAGAACCCGGGTGAACGGCGGGGCCCGGGGGCGCAGCTTTCCTCTTACCATAAGGTAAGGCCGCCCCCATGGGTCCCGCTCCAGCGTCTCCATGAGCTCCTTATAAGCCGCGGCTTTCGCCCGCTTAATCTCCGCTCGGAGGGCATCTCTGGCCTCCCTGTATCCTACATGAAGCTCCGTCACTCGGGGCTCCGTATCTGCGGTACGTAATAGAGGGTGAGTATATTGCCATCTTGCAGGCACTATTTTTGACTCAAGCCATGCATTTGAGGCTGAGTCTGGGCTGTATATACCTACCTTGAAAATCTAGGAATATAGGTATTTATGCCTAGATATTATTCCCTCAAGAAACTAATGTTAACCTTACAAAAAGTTATGGTCACTTATGGTCAATTATAATTATTCTGTATGATTGCAGATAAAATTGATTTCATACTTACCTAGGTACATCAAAGTGGTCCTAAAAATAAGAACCACAGATTCATTAACCGTAAGCTTTGAATTGTGTTGTGCTAACTGTAACCACAGATTTCTACGTTTGAGATAATTGTTTGAGTGTCCTAATCAATAAAATAGCTTTACCCATTTAAAACACGTCCTGTAACAACTACTCGTCTGTCGCTGTGAGTCACAGTACTTGTCTTTGGTCGGATATTATTATATCTTTTGTATTCGTGTATATCACATTTTTATAATGACGTCACACCCGAATTAGACGTGTCTGAGCGTTATTCGTGCACTTTTCAAGGTAGCAAAGTAAAATCGCGAAAAAGATAAATTGGAAAAGGTATAAATAAAAATTCTACTTCTTTCAAGATAGGTTTACAAAATTAATATTGACGTGAGTTTCACATTTCCGAACTAGATGGCGCTCATCGATTTAAATACAAGCTATTATTAGTTTCACAGGTGACTTTATAAGGATTTGGATACCGATAAACTTTAATATTGTAAGGCGTGTTTTGCGTTTCTTGCAGTGTAATAATATTTTTTGGAAACTCTCTTCGGAGAGTATAAAAGGTTGCTTCGTTGGCCATAGTGTTACAATTGACCACCGGCCTCAGTAAGGCACTGAGTCTAGCCTAGTTGATATAAATATTGACGAACTCTGTGCCGGTTCGACGGCTACTTGTGGGGTAACAGGTTCAATGCCCATTAGTGCAAATATTTATATATATCAATATATCAAGGAGCACCACGGCTGCCGATGCTGCCCACATGTTTTACTAACGCTGTGTACGTGTTACACACGTTCATAGGTAGAGAGAGGTTCATAGGTTGGCCGCGTGCTTGTCTGCCACCTAAGTTGTGTAATAAAAAAAGCCTAAATATTTTAAGATAGGATTTCCTCGCCGAATAAAAACACTTCTCTAATAAAAAAAATAAGCATGTTGAATTTAAAAGTCATAGATAACGCTCTCGAACTAACTGGTAGTTTATTGTATCTGCTTTTGTTGTAAGTACATTAACATCAGACAGATATATACAGCCCAGACTCAGCCTCAGATGCATGGTTCGAGTCAACAATAGTGCCCGGAACGTGGGACCAAATACAATTATTGATGAAATGTGGGTGTTAATTCACCTCTGCCTAACCCTCCAGGGATAAAGGCGTATGTATGTATTCGTAATCTTTTTTTTTTATTTCTACTATTTTAAATTTCTGCTAGTTGTATGAACACATATCCACATGATGTACTTACTTTAATAACATACTTATCTGAAGTTTTCGACATCTATTGGTAGTAAATAAGATTATAATCACTATAGTATTGCTATTAGCCGTTAGGTGGCGCATAACACAAAATATACCTAACATTGAATGATTATTCCAATAAAAACATAAATATACAAATGCTGTACAGAAATAGAGAACTTAAATCCGATAAACAGGATAGCCAATAAATAAATATTCTAGAACATTCTACACAACGCTCTCTGAGGCCCATATTCTAGAGTGACACTCAATTTTAATCACGATGAATCTGTCAGACCTGTCAATTCAGTCTATACAATAATATGTGTTCAGATAAATCGAAATTCAAGTTAGTGTCAGTCTAGAATACGGGCCAGTCTCTAGACCGTAGACGGAGAAAAGCTTTCTGTAAGCTCTACACTCAAAGCACAGACTTGATAATAGCACAGATATAAAGATATTAGTCAAAGAGAGAGTATCGTTAGCGGTAACAGATGGTTAGTTTCCAGTGTATTACTTTACTCTATGATGGTTAGTTTCAAACTATAAGCCATTGGCTCCGCTTCAGTATTTATATAACTATTACGTTTAGTGTCTTTTTAAAATTATGTTTTATTTAAAAACTTTATAAATATTTATTTTATTTTGAAACTTATTTTAAAAACTAAAAACTGATAATGAACCACTAGCTAGTCAGTTATTTAGGCTAGTTTATTTGTTAATATAATTATGTGTTTTTATAAAAAAGACGTTATAAGATTGCTTACCTTTAGTGAAGTAGGTTTCTAACCGAATGTAGTAAAGACCTAAATAATACTAGCTTCATATAATTTTGTTACAAACAAAGACATTTATTTATTTGGAAGACCACCAACCATAACGAAGGAATACTGATTGAAATTAGTAACATACAGCCAATTACAGGTCCTCACTGATACAATCCAGACTAGTCTTAATGTGGACTAAAAAGTTTGAATAACTTTGATTTGTGTCACTTTTACAATGATTGGTAAATGATACGAAATTCCTCTTTGTAGGTAGTATAGGCACAAGTGCTGTGTGAATCGTACTGCCATACATTTTTTTTTTATAATCTCAATTTTTTTTTCATTTAGGTATCAACATTAAAACCCTGACTCCTGAGCTAAGTTTGAAACGTGTTTTACAGGAGTCAGTATTGAACATTCCCCAACACATTATTATTTAAATTATTATATTGCTTTATATTGTAATTATTAATTGAATTATTTATCAATCATTATTTTAAATTAGAAATTGTTATTTTAAATTGGAAATTATTAATTTATCATTGCTGATATGTTTTTGAATTGTTATAGTTGTGTTACTACTTTGTCGCAGTGAGTTTGCGAGTGTGACTGAATGACGTGTGAGTGAATGACTTATGTATGTTGTACAAAATAAATTTTAATATTGTTGAAAGAATTCCAGGCTAAGCAACATCAGCTTAATATTTAAGTTACATATTGAAAATTTCATCAACTCACCTTAGGACAAGTATCCAATATCTCGAACAGAATGGCGTCCCCATCCAACAAAGACTCGTGTTTGTATTTACTATCTGTAATTAAAATATACATGTTATACATAGGTAATAACTTCGTACAAAGTGTTGTCACTTGTGCTATCAACGGTAGGTATATAGGTATAACTTCGTACAAAGTGTTGTTACTTGTGCTATCAACGGTAGGTATATAGGTATAACTTCGTACAAAGTGTTGTCACTTGTACTGTCAACGTTAGGTATATAGGTATAACTTCGAACAAAGTGTTGTTACTTGTGCTATCAACGGTAGGTATATAGATATAACTTCGTACAAAGTGTTGTCACTTGTGCTATCAACAGGAGGTATATAGGTATAACTTCGTACAAAGTGTTGTCACTTGTGCTATCAACGGGAGGTATATAGGTATAACTTCGTACAAAGTGTTGTCACTTGTGCTGTCAACGTTAGGTATATAGGTATAACTTCGTACAAAGTGTTGTCACTTGTGCTATCAACGGTAGGTATATAGGTATAACTTCGTACAAAGTGTTGTCAATCGTGCTGTCAACGGTAGGAGCTCAGGTAAGGTGACACAACTAAACTTACAGTGACTCAAATCTATGTTTTGTACTAATCGTGTAAAGATGTAATTAGTTACGTATCAGTTTTCTATCTATTGTGCAGAAAATTGTTTTTCTAAAGGGACTTTTAACCTCTAAAACGTATGTATAACTTATTGCTATAAATTAATAGGATGTTAATTTAAATTATTTCTTTGTATTTATTTATTCTGTCGATAAAGATATTTTAAAAACCAATAAAAATTCAGGTAAGGGATACGTGGAGGTTCTACGTGATGTACCCTGAGTAACGGAGACAGCAGCACCTTTCTCCCTCCCAAGGCAAACGCTGCAGTCTATGGCCACAGAGGGAGCTGCGTTGTAGAGGGCTGCTTGGAGGCTTTCCAGGTGTTTCTTTGACTAGCAAAGAAAGAATATTACAATCGAAATTACTAATATTCCGCCCAATTGAGCAGTCCAACTGGGGAAGTACCTCCGCCTGCAGACAGAGTATCGCAGCCATAATAACTTCGTGTTGTGTGAGCTCTGGTTACCCTATTCACAGCTGTGAAGCTGTGAATAGGGTAACCAGAGCTCACTGGAGAATTCGTGCTGTCAGTGAGAAGACTAAAGGCTTGTCCTGCTTTGTCTTCTACACTGACGGTACAGAAACTTTCTATGCTTACAGAATCGGCAGCGCGATTGTGACTTCTCTGATCTTACACATGTCCATAGGCCACGGTAACAACTTTCCATCAGGTGGGCCGTGTACTTGACTGCCACTTAAATGGTATAAAAATAAAGAAACCCATCCATCTAAGCTAAATTGCTTGTGTTAAGAGTGGGTTCATGTCGGAGAGCAGGCAAAGGGCGGGCTGGTCACCGAACGCAGGTGCTCCCGCTCCTTTCCGGGGTTCAATGAGGACACCGTACTTCTCACGTCCCAGGAGGAAAACTTAAAACTGTAAGTATATGCCTCAGAGTCGGTGGGATGCGAGAAATTATGTTCTTACACCCCAGCATCTTTGATTATATAATCAAAGCCCAGCATCTGAGAATCGCGACAGCGGCGTGCGATTTTCATTGATTCACACCCGGAGCCAATAGGGGAGGAGGGGTTATGAGTGGGGGGGGCAAGTATCAGTCAAACAGCGAGTTATTTTTTGGAACTCTGATTTTTTATTGCATAATTACAAATAAATGTCAAATTATTAATGTACAATGTCAAATACAATGTCAAGCAGCTAACAAAGCCTTTGTTAGCTAAATAACCCGACCCGGCTCGTATCTGGTTCAAAGGAGCCCAGAACATTGGCCGCATTTGCAATTGCTAACCTTTGCACCAGATATTAGCCGGCGCGAGTGTCACCAGTTTTCTCTCGTATTCTGCCTTATCTGCCATATTTCTTTTGTAATTATGCAATTTATTTGTAATTTTGCAATAAAATATTACTATTTGGAAATAAAATCTAGTTAAGTATTAATAAAAAAAAATGAAAGGAAATCGCTAATATTCCTCTTAACCCCCCAGCTAAGCCAAATTTCTTGTTGAATTAAATTTGTTAGCATTTATTATGCTAAATATTCAAATCAATTAAGATAGAAATATAAGAAGATACGATGGCTCAGTGGTTAGATCTTTCCCCCTGTATGTGAAAGATCATGAGTTGAACTGAACCGCCTGAACCGATTCAAAATTTTTCTTATGTTCTCACGTCGGTAGTGTAAACGCCAGGATTCGAATCCGTAATCTCTCCATCGTAAGGCCGACTCCTTAATCACTGAACCACCGACGCTTGTGTTAACCTTGATAATGGTGGGTTTAGTAATGTTCGGCCTTGACCGCCATGAATACAGTCCTAACTAGTTAACGGTCTCCATAACTAAAATATTCAGTACTATTTATAACATTTCAACATAATGGTGACTTCCCACGGTGCATCACGCAGTTTTGCACAGCAGCAGACGCTGTGTACCACGAAATAGGCTAGCATATGATAATTTTGTTTATTATATAAATTCATTGCGGTATTTCAATGGCGCCGTATTTTCGTATTCAAATTTAACAAGCAATGTATGTGGAAAATTTAAATGTATAGTTTTATACAACTGTGCGGATTGCGGGACTGAATTTCTTTTGTTTCTGTGAACCGTTTATGTGTGGTCGGATGGTGCGTAGTCTCTTCACATAACTTCGATGCAGATAAACGGCACCATTGAGAAGCCGCAATGAATTAAAACAATAAATTATGATATTCAAGTTTATTTCAAAATACGTGTCTGCTGCTGCAGTCTGCGGTCGGCCTCAGAATCAATTTATCACGCAGAGTAACTGACCATACACAGCACGTAATGCGAAGACTGTGAAAAACAAATTTTACGCTGCAGGCTATCCACGGACTGATACACCTTTCACGGACTTAAAACTAGTGCCAGACACCCGATCACCGCGTCGTCGTTCATTTATTGACGACATGTGGTCTATATATTGCCGCGTGGTTTCCGGTAGAATTAGGGCCACCCCATCTCTTCCCATGCGGTGTCGTACAAGGCGACTAAGAGTTAGGGCTGTTTAATATATACAGATACATACAGCCCAGACTCTGTCTAAGATGCATGGCTCGAGTCAACAATAGTGCCCGGATTACGGCACTAAGGCTCACCGCTTACGTGGGGCCGAATGCAATTATTGGTGAAATGTGACTATGTGTTAGGCAGAGGTGAATTAACACCCACATCCAGGGATAAAGGCATGATTATATGTATGTATGTGGTCTATGGGTAGAAGCAGCGCGGACAATGAACAGACATTGGATTCGATTAAAATAGAAAAAATTGAAACGGTGCAGGTGGGATTCAAACCTGCGATCTTTCCCTAACAGGGGTAACGCTCTGACCTCTAAGAAATCGAACCTTCGCCCGAAACCATCCAAATTCATCATCATCATAAACTCACACCTATATCCCCGAAGGGGTAGGCAGAGGTGCTAGCACCCACATTTCGCCAGTTTATGTTTAGATCCCAATGTAATAGGTGGCGAGCCTATTGCCATTAACCGGGCACTTATAAACCTGCGACATATACACACATAACTGGATAGGATACTGTATTGTGGCCTGGGGAGGTGCACACAAGACACTTCTCCTTAAAGTTGAGAGAGCGCAAAGAGCGGTACTCAAGACTATAATGAGGAAGCCATATAGGTATCCCACTGATAAGCTTCACGCCGAAACCAAAGTACTAACGGTCCGGCAGCTGTTTGTGCTACAATGTAGTCTCAGAAAACATAGCAGTAGCCCCCCACCAAATAATGCCAAAAGAAGAAATACACCATCGGCTATTGGCCATAGAACTACTTTTGCAGAACACCAATTCTACGTACTAGGCCCGTATATCTATAAAAAAATACACAAGGAACTCAATATACTTGCACTAAACAGACACACAATGAAGACTATGGTAACAGAATGGCTATTGAATCTGGATTACTTCAGTACAGAATCCTTACTTATCTACTCCACATAAGATTATAACATCTCGCTACTACATCACCATTTTCCCTTTGCACTTAAACACCCACACACTAGATATACACACAACACACACACACACACACACGCACACACACACACACACACACACAAGCACGCACGCACGCACGCACGCACGCACGCACACACACACCCATACACACACACACAGGCGCGTATAATTGTCGTGATGAAAACTGTCTCTTAAGTTTAAGAGGCTGAGTTTCAAATGTCCTGAACATGGCTTTCTATGCATCATGAAGCCCTCGTTTCTTTTAAAATGTATGTTATTATTATTGTCAGCTGTGTAATATTTTTGCAATAAACGTTATTATTATTATTATTATTAACTTCGATAAGCATCGAAAAGTCATTGGTGTGTGCCATGGTAAAACCTGGGATTGAGCCCGTGACCTCGTCTCAGCAGTCCATTACCCATACCACTAGGCTACCGCGGTTTTTTCCAAATTCATCTATACATATATCCGTCTTACAGTAACGGTAGGTAACGGGAAAGATAGCGGGTTCAAATCCCGCCTGAAGCGCTTCAAATTTTTCCTTCTTATTCGATATTCAATAGTTAGCACACTAAATGCCTAAAACTTCAGACATTGGATTGTCTGCGAATATGTATCCTCCGCAATTAATGGCAGCGCGTGTTTTTTTTTTTTTTTTATACCACTTAGTAGGCAGACAAGCACACGGCCCACCTGATGGAAAGTAGTTACCGTGGCCTATGGACGTCTGTAACACCAGAGGAGTCACAGTCGCGCTGCCAACCCTGTAAGTCCAGAGTTTCTGTGCCGTCAGTAGAAGACAAATCAGGACAAGCCTTTAGTCTTCCCACTGACGGCACAAATTCTCCAGTGAGCTCTGGCTACCCTACTCACCGCTGGGAACACAACACGAAGTTATTATAACCGCGGTATTCTGTAGGGCGGAGGTACTTCCCCAGTCGGACTGCTCAATCGGGCGGATATACCGCCGTGTCCTGCCCCGCTTGCAGTCCGCGTGTGGTCTACCTGCACATGAGGTGCTCCGAAGTTGATGTAGTGCGATGGTTTTCATGTCCCCCACTGTACCAAAGAGCGTAAATAGAGAGGGACTGTGAGAGGGTAACTCAATACAAACACCCTCTATTTATAGATGTACCTACTGTCTGCTGACTGACTGTCAGACTCGCAACTTTTGGTCATTTGTCTTTTTCTATTCAACCTATTTCTATGTATACATATTGTAACGACGCGCTCTGCGAACGTCGTCACACCGGTTTTAATTCTATTTTTGAACGAAGGGTTTCGGAGCGCGGAGTGAATGACATTTTGACGTATCGCTGTCAAAAGCACCTTTCTTCCTATATTGAGACTGAATGGTCGATATTCATGGCTTCGTAACTTAATTTCAATAAATCTCATAAAAATGAGAGTATTTTGGCCTAAAGGATAATAGTTTGTGTCCTCACAACTATCCTCTTGTGGAATTATAGTTTATTTCTGGTGAGTTGTCATTTTTTAATAAGATTCCCTTTGATGGAAATTCGCCACGCTCCTAATTTGAAAAATAATTGTTAAAATTCTATTGTTTCAGCTCTTAATCTGAAAATATTATGATTTCTTTTGCTATTGGCATTGTTCCAGCAAATTAAGGCGGTAAGTCGCGCAAATTTATAGAAAATTAGGACCTCGTGTTCATATATAGGAGTTTGTTCTAATGACATGCAATTTTATTACAGGTTTCCAAATTGGAACCGCCTTTGTCTTTGCCTTACTCTTTTCTTTGGACCTTTTTCGGCGTTTCTTTGTCTTCGGTCAACTGCATTTCCTTATGGAGGGTTTGGGCTTTTCGCCTCAAACATGGATGTACCGCATGGGCTTAGACTGAAAACTTCGCCTGCTACGAGCTTTCCCGCTGCTGTGTTTACATATACTCGCCGAGGGATGCCGTGAGCTTACTTTAATTATATTTTAAACCTAAACTTCAAAATAACCTAAAAGTGCATTGGTGACATAGAATCATATTGACATAAGATCATTTTGACCTAGCTTATAAAACTCTAATTTTAAATTTAAGATTAGATATACATTAGGAATGTATCCTTGCAACTCTAAATGCACACTGGAGTGGACAATAAAACCTTAAACCTCACAGTTTGGTTTCATTTAGCTCACCTCCGGAAGATTAAAAGTTTCCAATATCCGCTGATTATCTTAGGCATGTGTATCTCCAAGGCGCCCGAACTTTTATGGTAATGTACTTACAAACCAATTTTATTTATATTTCTTTTAAATAGGAGATTACACACTTACTTTCTTTCATTGTCATATGACACATATTTTTTTATTATTACATCTGACGCTTGCGAACCAATTTTTTTTACTTTGTAATAACTTATTATTAATTATTACAATATAAGCACGCCTTTATCCCCGGAGGGTTAGGCAGAGGTGAATTTACACCTACATTTCACCAATCATTGAATTCAGTCCCACGTAATAGGGGGCGTAATTGACTCGAACAACGCATCTAAAGCTGAGTCTGGACTGTATATATCTGTCTGGTGTTAAACAGCCCTATCCCTTAGTTGCCTTGTACGCATGGGAAGTGATGGGGTGGCCCAAATTCTACTCTGCCGAGAACCACGCGGCGGTGCCCATAATTAAAGGAATATTAGTCGCTCGCGGTGATGCGGTGCTGCTCATGTGCAGGGTATCTGTAATCAGCTAGGATCTATACACACTTCAGAAACACTCTTTCTACAGTGAGACGGTACGGGCCGATTCTCGTTTGTCAGTACCATCACGTGGCTTGGAGAGCCGCCTTAGAATTGCGTTTTTCTCTCTCTAGTGGGAATGCAATGCAGTCAGTCGCACGGCGTGTCGCCAGCTGTGAAGACGCTCGTCGACGTCAGTCCATCTATTTTTATTCGAGACAGAACTACGCAGTTACAATATTATTTATATAGTTATGGTAGGACACGACGGTATTTCCGTACTTCCCCAGTCGGACTGCTCAATTGGATTGGAGAGGGTGGAGACCCTACAGAATACCGCGGTCATAATAACCTAGTGTTGTGTTCCCGGCGTTGAGTAGGGTAGTCAGAGTTCACTGGAGAGTTTTTGTACTGTCAATGGAAAGACCCAAAGCTTATCCTGATTTGTGTCTTACACTGACGGCACAGAAACTCTTGCGCCTACAGGGTTGGCAGCGCGATTGTGATTCCCTTGGTGTTGCACACGTCCATACGCCACGGTAACCACTTTCCATCAGGTGGGCCGTGTGCTTGTCTGCCAACCAAGTGGTATAAAAAATATATGTTAACAGTGAATAATACACTGTTTGGGAAGATCTGAACTTTGTTTTGTAAGAATGCACACCCATCCTAAGACTGACCTGGCTGGTATTACTTGTATTGTTAAAAATGGTCACCATATGAACGATATTTATATTCAAACGAATAATAAAACAAGTATAGGATGAATATAATTATACTATGGTGTACCTAAATGTTTATGTATACTTTTGAAAAGGTGTCCATGTTAAAACACAAAATAATGGACATTTAACTTCAATATAGGTAAATATTATTGATTTCAAAAAACCCACAACTAGAGAATAATTTAAAAAAGTAATAAGCAAGAAAATATCAAGTATAGCCGTGGTTGGGCGTCGGAGGTCGATGAACGACTTCCACCCCCCATGAGCGCAGGCCTGGGGGTGACAGGTGGAGCCGCCTGTCACCCTGGCAGAAGCAGGCCGCGGCGGTGGCGCGCCTGGCGCACCTCCCCGTTTCCGGGGACGAGTTGGGGACTCTGTAATCCCCACACCCAAAAAGAGGGCCAGATCGTGAGAGATGGCCCTGGGTCGGCCGGGGTGCCTGTCAACCTCACCTTAGGTAACCAAAATGACCCACAGGCGGCGTGCGTTTTAGTCAGTTTGAGTCCGACATTACCACCTCCACCGGCTCCGGTGGGGAGGTATCCGCGGGATTTAAATAAAAGCGTATAATAAAAAAAAGGTATAGCCGTGGTCGTATGCCTCTTTTCCCTACAATGTATTGTTTTGTTAGACTAAGTGGCATACGACCACGGCCATCCTTGAGATTTTCTTGTTTATTTGGATACTTTTTAGAACAAGTTTTTTCAGTAGTCTGGTTTAAGTTTTTAAACTTAATTTTATATTAATATTACTTTAGGGCAAGTGACACCTATAATTTATAAATATTTTAAATGTACTAATTAAGCCCTTTCAATTTACACCAAACACAGCATGTTTATCACAAATTTATTTTTTAACACAGTACTGCATGACATTTTTTTTTACGTGCGCAATATCCCCACGGATACCTCCCCACCAGAGCCGATGGAAGAGGTTATGTCGGACTCGAACCAACCAAAACACACGCCGCCTGTGAGTCGTTTTGGTTGCCGAAGGTGAGGTTGACAGGCATATCCCTCGCACCCTGGCCGACCCAGGTCCATCTCTCACGATCTGGCCCTCTTCTTCATGACCGCTAGAGACACCACATTAAATTCAGTGACACATCATATGGCCTACAACCAGCGGACAACTAAGACACTTCTAAGGATACCTTATTTGCCCAGTTATAGTAAGCAGTTGAGGAGCTATGAGGGAACAGATAAACCTACATACATAAACAGTCTGTCAAAATCATAACCCTCCTTTGGCTTCGCTGTAATCGAATAAAAATGTGGTATTTATTCGATTGCAATAGATCCGTTTTGTTATTGCTAAAATTGTACCATTATATATCTACCGCCTATACAATGGATTGTGCTTAGATGATTTGTTTGACATGATGCCCACAGCTACATTCTATCATCACACCTCTCGCCATAGGTAGGGAATTCATCCTCACACATTGCGACTTGAGACGGTGCGCACTGTGAGGCATAAAATAAACTTCATCCCACGCACACTCAAGCTGTGGAATGACCTCCCTACTGCGGTTTTCCCAAGCGCCTACAATATGCGGTTCTTCAAAAAGGGCATTAGGAGGTTTCTTCAGGGTTGGCAGCACGAGTGTAAATCCCCTGGTGTTGCATACGTCCATAGGCCACGGTAACTACTTCCCATCAAGTGGGCCGTGTGCTTGTCTGCCACCTAAATGGTTTAAAAAAAAAAAATTTCCACCCTACAGAATACAGCGGCCATAATAACCTAGTGTTGTGTTCCCGGCGGTGAGTAGGGTAGTCAGAGCTCACTGGAGAGTTTTTGTGCTGTCAGTGGAAAGACCAAGAGCTTATACTGCTTTGTCTTTTAATTAAATTAAATGATATTATTTTTTTTAGGTAGGACAAGGTATTAAGAGCAAATCAAACTGTATTATTGATTTAAATCGTATTGTTATTCGAACTAAAGATGTGTACCAATTTTCAGAACGACAAATCAGCAGTTAGGAGAGAAACCATGTCCTTACGTACCTTGTTGATGGTCGTATTCGCCGATGTAACGCTTTGTTAGGAAGCGAACCGTTAAAGCTGCAACCAAAGAGAGAAGAAAACATTAAAATAGAAATAAATACGGTTTAAAAAAGTTTTAAACTAAAACCTGAGTACTGAAAAAATCACGCTATAAAAAGTATTAAACAAGAAAATATCAAGGATAGCCGTGATCGTATGCTACTTTTCCCTAAAATGTTTTGTTAGACTAAGTGTCATACAACCACGGCTATCCATGATATTGTTACGACAGCCGTCGATATCTCGAAAACTAATAATCAAATCTTCAAGAAATAAAAACGCAGGCAAGAGATGCAGGCTTCTATGCAGCAGATCATGCAGGCCTCCAAGCAAGAAATGCAGGCCTCCAGGCAAGAGATGCAGGTCTCCAGGCAAGAGATCCAGGCCTCCAGGCAAGAGATGCAGGCCTCCAAGGAAGAAATGCAGGCTACTATGCAGCAGATGATGCAGACCTCCAGACAAGAGATGCAGGCCTCCAGGCAAGAGATGCAGGCCAACCAGGAAGCTGTCATGGGTAAAATCGATGCAGGCATCCACGCACTGGGGAATAAGGTGAAGAGCCTCGAAGACGGCTTGCAAATGCTGAGCTTGAAGACTGGGACCATGGATGACCACTTGCAAGTTCTAGAAAAGAAGATCGTCAGGCTGGAAACCTGCGGACCTGTTACCGTGACCTCACCATCATCAGCAAAGTTCGACCTACCACTCTTTGATGGAACTTCCTCGTGGACAGCCTTCAAGTACCAATTCGAGATATTGGCAAAAACTAAAGCCTGGAGCAACGAGGAGTCATTTATGGCCTTGACCCTTGCATTACGAGGAGATGCATTAATAATACTGGAAAACCTGCCGCCTGAAGGAAGGACTCTGGGGTCTTTGATAGAAGCTTTAGACACACGTTACGGTGATAAGCATCTGGAGAATGCCTACCGAGCGCAGCTTCGGGAGAAGAAACAAAAATCTAGTCAAAGCCTCCAGGAATGGGCTGTGGAGGTTGAAAGACTCGTTCGTCGGGCCTACTCATCGACTCCCATGATGATCGAGACCATTTTGCTAGAGGCCTTCCTAATACGAGACGCAGAAGTGAAAGCTAGTGTACAGTTGCGTCATCATCAGACCTTGAAAGAAGCACTGGCTTATGCCCTCGAGGTGGAAACTGTACGGCAGAATGCCGGAATAAGTAAGGTCAGGGAGGTCAAAGAGGTGGTTGCAGAGGAAAGGAAGCCACGGTATGTCCCCACGTGTTATTCCTGTAGAGGAAGGGACCATACCCAATCAGAGTGTCCTTCCAGAAAAAGGAGGAGGGTAGCGGACGCCGGGATCCAAGTGGATCTAGAGGTTCCGTTACAACTAAATGTCGCCAGGGCCGCGGGGCGGGCGCTGGCTGGACGATATGAGGCCCCAGCCATCCCTATTGCTCAAAATAAGGTCAGGGCGGTCAGGTGGTTGCAGAGGAGAGGAAGCCACGGTATGTCCCAACGTGTTATTCCTGTAGAGGAAAGGGCCATATTCAATTAGAGTGTCCTTCGAGAAAACGGAGGAGGGTCACGGACTCCGGGACACCGAACTCCGAAGAACACCGAAACCGAATGGAACACCGAAGTAAACAAGGGCACGGCAATGCTGATGCTTTGTCACGAAGGCCGTGTGTCGCAGATTACAAGCATTGTCAGAAGAACGAAGCCCGCGAAAATATTAAAGTCATAAAGGTGAATGGACTTGACGACGAATGGACCGAAAGCAGTATGAAGCAGGCGCAAGAGGATGATGATGATCTACAGCCTATACTGCACTGGAAGCAGCTTGGAAGCAAACCTCAATGGAGTGATATATCTGCTTACAGTTCCACTACCAAAAGTTATTGGGCCCAGTGGGACAGCTTAACTCTGATAGACGACGTGCTGTATAGGAAATGGGAATCCAACGACGGTAAAGAGGTGACACTACAAGTAGTGGTACCACGAAGCAAGGTGGCTACACTGGTATGGTTTCATAATCCGCTACGCAAGAAGGGGAAATCTCCAAAACTCCAAGCTCGCTGGGAAGGGCCCTCCCTATACGGTTATTACGAGAATCAATGACATTACCTACCGCATTAGGAAGGGGGTTAGGGGAAAACCAAAGATAGTCCATGTGGATAGGTTGACGCGTCGTCATGGAACAAATGATGCTCGGGACGAGCATGACTAAAAGGGGGGTAATGTTACGACAGCCGTCGATATCTCGAAAACTAATAATCAAATCTTCAAGAAATAAAAACGCATTGTTAGTGACGAGGTACTCTTCCGAATGGCATAGAAAAATCTGGAATCGTCAACAAAAAGTCACAACCTACCTACGAGTACCTACACACTCTTTTGAATAAAAACAAACAATAGGTAGGATAGGGCTGTGTAACTTTTGTGAAAGGTAATTTGAGTCGTTACACTGCATACAACAGTGCTCGTAACTGCCATAAAATTTGTATGCCTCAGCATTGGTCAGCGCTGTTTGATAAAAGTATTTTCTCCATGGCTCCTCGTTTGTACAACAAATTACCACGAAATATTTTAGAAGTGGAAAATACGACTGCTTTTAAAAAAAGTCTATTACACTTACTTATAACGAAAGCGTACTACACTATTGACGAATATTTAAATGACAAATTGTAATGAAAGTGACTATATTGTATTACCATTAATACCTAAAGTTATATATATTTAATTTAAAATTTTGACATTACTAAACCATTTTAACATTATTAAATTCGAAATTAATTGCGTTTTTAATCAGTATCTACTTCTATATAATGTATTTTATTATTAAGCTTATATTGTAAATTTGCATGCCTTTTAGGTGGAATGCGGAATGATCAAACTAATAATCCAATGTATTAACAATTTGCACCTGTGTTCGCAAATAAAGATTAAATTGAAATTAACATCAGACAGATATATACAGCCCAGACTCAGACTATCACTGCGACGCGAGCGAGGACTCAGGTCCGCACATGCTCACCGAGTGTCCGGCGTGGGAGACGCCGAGGCGGGAGCTTGTGGCGGCCCTGGGAGTGAGAGTTCTCACGCTCTCCACCTTGCTCGCGGCGATGGTCCGCTGCGCGGATGCGTGGGCGGCCGGCGCCTCCTTCTGCGAGCAAGTAATGCTCGTGAAGGAGGAGGCGGGGCGGGAGCGACGAAGGATCGCAAGCCAAGCTGCCCGCGTACGAAGGCAACTCGGGCGTCGGAGGTCGATGAACGACCTCCGCCCCCCATGAGCGCCGGCCTGGGGGTGACAGGTGGAGCCGCCTGTCACCCTGGCAGAAGCAGGCCGCGGCGGTGGCGCGCCTGGCGCGCCTCCCCGTTTCCGGGGTCGAGTTGGGGACTCTGTAGTCCCCACACCCGAGACGAGGGCCAGATCGCGAGAGATGGCCCTGGGTTGGCCGGGGTGCGAGGGATATGCCTGTCAACCTCACCTTCGGCAACCAAAGCGACCCACAGGCGGCGTGCGTTTTAGTCGGTTCGAGTCCGACATAACCTCCTCCACCGGCTCCGGTGGGGAGGTATCCGTGGGGATTTTGCGCACGTAAAAAAAAAAAAGCCCAGACTCAGACTCAGATGCATGGCTCGAGGCGACAATAGTGCCCGAAAAACGGCAATAGGCTCATCCCCTATTACGTGGGACCGAATACAATTATTGGTGAAATGTGGGTGTTAATTCACCTCTGCCTACTCTGTATGTATGTGTAATCTTTATTTCATAGTTTTGACAACCTTGATATGAACTGAACAAGCTCAACTGAAGTGAGTAACTCCTACGTAAAATCGTCTATAAACATACTGTATACGGCGCGTAACCTACTCTGTGGTAGTACACTTGTACTACTCGTATTATTTATATTCTGTGGCATGGCGGTAGATAATTAGGTACTACGTAATTAGACGTACCCTTCTTCTTTTCTTTTTGATGGCTTCTGCAGCGAATCGCGAATTTTGCCAATGTCAAGTAAATGTCTTTAAAATTATGATAGGCGAGACGACAATGTCAAGTATTTCGGTCCTAAATGATGCTGTTCAATGAGATGATTGTTGCCTCAGTAAGGTTTTGGGGACTTTACTAGAAGCTCCCTAGGGAGACTATTTATACTGTAGATTGATGACACTTGGTGGAATTTGTTGTTACACATATTGATAACTCACTTGTACTTTTCCACATTACTTTATTGCTTATTACACCTGACCGGTTTCGCCTTACGGCATCCTCAAAGGTTTATAATGACATTTAAAAACATTCCCATCAAAAACATTGCGACACTCAAACATATTACACATGTGGGTAGTTGTAAAATTATGTATACCAATACACGTCAGGTGTAATAAGCAATAAAGGAATCTGGAAAAGTACAAGTGAGTTATCAATATGTGCTCCCTAGGGAGATTTGGCACCAACACGAAAAGTCACAATTCACTGTAATATGGCATTTTCCTACACTTGTATACGTTGTCAAAGTCATTATGTTGAAAATTCCACCAATTTGTACATAAAAGCTCTAATTCACATTAATTTCGCAAAATAACCTAATACCGCGAAGCGCCCTTCTTAGTGTTGGCGCCAAAACTCTAGACGTACTCGCTAACAAATGTTATGTAATATTTTTTACGATTCACTAGTGAGCTACGTATAATATTATTTATTTATTTATTAACAAAGGACTGTACGTTGTGTTGTGTATTATTAGTTTTTACAAGTAAGATCAAATATAAATCATTTAAGTAAGTTTTTTATAACATACATATACTTAATACGTGCAGGTCTTAGATGTCACCCGCACACGGTGCAGAATATCCGATCTAGAACCAAGCGGTTCGGTGACTCTTTCCTCTGTTGCTTAAGGCCTGGAGTCTTCCTACAGTCCCGGGTCCTTTAAGCGGGGCTTGAAAAAGTATCTGATGAAGCCGTCAAGCTAAGTGTCACCATTGTAACATTACTTAGTGCCTGTAGTGGTGACTCCCTTGTTTGAGACTTTGCCTTCAGCTTTCCATCAGACAAAGCGAAGTCTAATTGGCGTGTCCTAGATAAAAAATAAACTTATAATATTTTTTTTTTAAGATAGGGTGTACATTCCGTTGTGTATTATTAGTTTTTACAAATAAAGTCAAGTATAAATAAATTTAGTAAGTATTTGATAAAATACATATACTTATATTATAATATACGAAAGTAACGCCTGTCTGTCTGTTGCGTGCACGCTTCATCTACTGAACCGGTATTAACATTACAGAAATGTGACACGAGTTCTAATGGCTCCACAGCCTAGGGGAGACAGGACGGTGGAAATCCAAATCCCTAGGGGGATATCAGGGGAGACACGAGATCGAAACACAAGTAGATTAGCTTGGGAGTGAAATAAAGTTTGATAAAAAAAGTACACACACTGTGTTTATAGCCGCGGGTAATAGCTTATAATAATATAATTTAGAGAAACAAGAAAGTCATACAATAATGTTACCAGGAATTAACGCGATAGGTACATACATACCTCTGGTTTGCCTGACGTTGGAATCCAGTGATAACAAACACGCAATCTCGCTTTTCTGCGTAGTCGGATAGACACCGGACAGTTTGCTTACTAAATAAGGACTCTGTAGTGTAACAACCGCGGTAGCCTAGTGGTATGGGTAATGGACTGCTGAGACGAGGTCTCGGGTTCGATCCCAGGTTTTACCATGGCACACACCAATGACTTTTCGATGTTATGTGTGTATTTATCGCAGGTTTATAAGTGCCCGGTTAATGGCAATAGGCTCGCCACCTATTACATTGGGACCTAAAAATTAACAGGCGAAATGTGAGTGCTAGCACCTCTACCTACCCCTTCGGGGATATAGGCGTGAGTTTATGTTATGTTATATATATACAGTTACTATAATAAGAAAATCATCATTTAAAATCGTGTAAATACACAAAGAGAAGCTTAATAATCGTTAATGGTGCTAACCACGTGTGGTAATACACACATTCTTGGCATCAGACTAATGCGTTGTTTATGGTTACGATTCGAACCATTTAAACTTGGCTGCGTACACACCTTGGCCACTTTCACACTCTGAATTAAAAATAAACACTTTTTAAATATGGAACGCCGTTTTAGCGCGGCGCGTAGGTACAATGGAATGCTCGGATAGGATGATGATAATAGAATATTTCGGACCGCGCTATCTGGGCCTTGATTCTGCAAAAGCAGAGCTAATACCACGGACACTGTTATAAAGTCTATTTAATTTTAAACTTTAAGGCAATAGTTTTAAAGTACAAAATTAAAAGACTTTGCAGATTGAATGAAAACGAGTAATGAAACTCTTTACATTTAAATTTGGAATTGATGCTAATATTTTTTTTTAAATTTCGATGTTCACTAATTGAATCTATTATTCTTTCTTTTTAAAATTCTTTTTTAAAAAGAATACTAGATATCACTAATATTCGTACTAACCCCTCCAGCTAAGATAAATTGCTAGTTTTAGGAGTGGGTTCACGTCATTAGTACGACTATAATGTCCAGATTTCGAACCCGGAATCTCTCGATCGTAAGGCCGACTCCTTAACCACTACATACCTTTTTATGAATATATTATAATAAAAAATAAAAAAAAGTGCTTCGCGGAATTCCTCCGCATCGCATGCCTCTTGTGGTAACATTTCCAGAAGACTAGCAGCATTGCCACGTTGTAAGGCAAAGCTTATTCTCTGACCTAAGAAAAGGCCAGCCAGGTGACCAGAAGGTCACGTAAACCGTCGATCATACGCTTCGCAATCTTCCTGAAGAGATTGCGCGCGCTCGGACCCCACGGCCCAAACGTTTCAACATCAAACGGCACAAATTCATAATCACTAACGAGATTAGAGATTTTGCGTGGCTTAAGAGCCTCTGCAGAAGCTATAGCAGCACCAGCACAGCCAGCCGTTCCAGGTAAAAAAGAAATAAAGTCAAAAATTTAGTGTCATTTTTTTTATCTACGATACGCCACTTTGACTTCACCTCGCCTGATGGTAAGCTAAAAGCAAAGTCTCGGGAATAGGGTCACCATTGCATACAATAAGTAATGTTACAATGGTGGCACTCAGCTTGGCGGCCTCATCAGATGCTTTTTCACGCCCCGCTTAATTGCAAGCAAGTTAGACTGCATATTTATAGATCGGTGTTGCAGGGTTTCCTCTTCACTGATAACCTTGTAGCACTTTATATGTATTGTTTACTGTAAATTTATTTTTATTTATCATTTAAATTATTTGTAACTAACATAGCCATGTAAGAAAATGTTACTAACCCAATGAGCCAAAGATGCTTCAATAAAGAAATTTTATTATTATTATAAAGGACCCGGGACTGTGGGAAGAAGTCATTTATGCAGCGTCTCTGATATGACAGTGCTGGTAGAATCAAGGACCTGGCGGGGTTTTGCAACTCGTGATTCTACCTACCCCCCTCTTATACCGGACAACATGTGCACGACTAAGATGTCACTGTCTCACTCATTCGGTGAGACAGCGACAAACCTAATATCAGGTCTTTACCTATAAAATTGCCGGAAATTTCGAATATTCATGAGTTCGTTATTCCTATAATTTAATAGCTATTTCCTTTGGCTATTTCCATGATTGGTGAAATGTGGGTTTTAATTCACCTCTGCCTAACCCGCCGGGGACAAAGGCGTGATTATATGTATTTATGTGCATATATTAACTTTGGCAGTATGTATTTTTTATGTTGCTAACATCCACTAAGACAAGATTTTTGAAAATTTCTTTCCTAAGGGGCTAAAATAAGAAAGGGAATGCACTTCCATGCAAACTTTTATCCGTTATTTTACCACCATAGTAATGAAATTTCTAAAAATCCTTTCTTACTGAACTGTTTGTTTTTTAAAGTTCATTTATTACTAGCTGTTATATACTAGCTGTGTTTCGGGTATGGCTTAGTGTTGAGTCAACGCTATTGAGCATGCAAAGTCTCAGCCCGATCAGTTTAAAATTGACGAATTTTCATAAAAAATTTCATCCCCTATTTTATCCCTTTGGAGATATAATTAATCAAAATCCTTTCTTAGCGGATGCCTACGTCATAACATCTACCTGCACGCCAAATTTCATCCGTCCAGTGGTTTGGGCTGTGCGTTGATAGATCACTATGTCAGTCAGTCAGTCAGTCACCTTTGAGGTTTATATATTTAGATTAGCCACGTAAGTTGTACAACAATTAACACTACAATTGTACATTCAGAGTATCATCTTAGACCAATTTACAAGTGTTTAGTTGAACACTGATACCCATGCTAAGAAAATACTTATGTTTTGGGCATCAAACCTCTCATGTATTCATTCCTTCATTACATACATACATATAATCACGCCTTTATCCCCGGAGGGTTAGGCAGAGGTGAATTATCACCCACATTTCACCAATAATTGTATTCGGTCCCACGTAATAGGGGATGAGCCTATTGTCATATTTTGGGCACTATTGTTGACTCGAGCCATGCATCTGAGGCTGTCTGGGCTGTATATGTCTGTTCGATGTTAAACAGCCCTATCCCTTAGTCGCCTTGTACGACACCACATGGGAAGAGATGGAGTGGTCCAAATTCTACTCTGCCGGGAACCACGCGGCTTAATTATAGTTTAGCAAAGTACATATTACGTAGATTTCAAGAATTTGGATATAATATAAACGCGGTAGCCTAGTGGTTTTTTTTTTTTTTATATAGGACACGTCAATTGGACTTCGCCTCGCCTGATGGTAAGCTGAAGGCAAAGTCCCAGAAAAGAGGGTCACCATTACTTACACATACCGTGTGACAATGGTGACACTCAGCTTGACGGCCTTATCATATGCTTTTTCACGCCCCGCTTAAAGGACCCGGGACTGTAAGAAGTAGGAAACACGTGAGCTGGTAATGAATTCCAGGCCTTAATGGTGCGACAGAGGAAAGAGTCTCCGAACCGCTTGGTTCTTGATCGGATGTTTTGCACCGTGTGCGGGTGACATCTAAGACCTGCACGCGTTGTCCTGTGTAGGAAAGGGGAGGGTGGGACTAATTGGAAGAGCTCATCAGAACACTCCCCATGGTACAGACGGTAAAATACAGCCATGGACGCAACATCTCTACGCAGCTGTAAAGGTTCTAGGGTGTTCGTGATCTCGGGATTCCCAATGATGCGGACCGCACGTCGCTGCAACCTGTCGAGAGCATCTAGTAAGTACTTTGCTGAACCATCCCAGAGATGCGCGCAGTACTCCACACAGGAGCGAATTTGTGTCTTGTATAGAAGACACCGCTGCTCCGGCGTGAAAAATCGTCTCACTCTGTTCAGGACTCCGAGTTTTCGTGAGGCTGTTTTGATGATGCTTTCGATGTAGTTTTTGTTATTCAGGTTGCAGGGAACATCCATACCTAGGATATTGAGATTGTCCTGCAGTGGCAGTGGCGTGCTCTGAAGAGTGGGGAGGGGAAGGAAAGAAGATACTTTTGCTGTAAACGCACATGCCTGCGTCTTCTTGGCATTGAACTCAACCAGGTTCTCAGAGCAATACAGTGGTATGTGTAAATGGACTGCTGAGACGAGGTCTCGGGTTCGATCCCAGGTTTTATTATGGCACATACCAATGACTTTTCGATGCTTTTCGGAATTATGTGTGTATTTATCGAAGGTTTATAAGTGCCTGATTAATGGCAATAGGCTCGCCACCTATAGCACCTTTAGCACCCACATTTCACCAGTTTATGTTTAGGTCCCAACCTAAACATAAACTGAAATGTGGGTGCTAACCTCTGCCTACCCCTTTGGGGATATAGGCGTGAGTTTATGTTATGTTATGTTATATTTAATTATAAAGTTACCAATGGCCACAATAAAGAAGACCTACGCCTACAGTTATGAAGATTTTGTAGGTCACTGTACAATTTTTAATTATACTAGGTATCGGGACTTCTCGCGAATTATATCTTGGAACTTACTATTTCTGCCGACGTTTCAATAGGGAAGATGGATTCAAGCTATCCGGAACGTGGAATCCAGTGATTAAGATACTAAAACCAAAAAACACGGTGCCGTTAAAAACTGACATAGTTCCAAGATATAATTCGCGAGAAATCCCAATACCTAGTATAATTAAGAATTCACACCGCGAAAGTTTAAAAATAACAATATAATTTTTTTCACAATCAAGCGAATTGACGATAAAATAAAAATAAAATAAGAAGGTACCCAGCTCGATTGAAAACAGCATCGCAAAAAAACTATTAAAAGCTGCACAAAGAGATTAAACCAATATCAGGAAAATTTACTCTTCCCTTTATTGAGACCGGTATACTAACTCTACCGTGAGTTAGTCAAACAGGGCCTAAAATATTAAACCTCCTAACGCCCTCTGTACCTCCGTGGAGTCTGGCTGAGTGTACAATACAATAGTTAGATTACATCTGTGTTGTGGTTGTGCGATTATGTTTGTAATACTTATCGTAAAGCTGTATATTGTATTTTATTTTCCTTTATCTGTGCTTTTCTCTGTCTTTCTTTTTGTTTTAGTACATCTTTTATTTAGTTTTATATGATAACTACACCATCTATCTTTTGTCTTGTCACATTACTGTCCATCCCAAGGTTGCTTGGAAGAAATCGCTTCAGCGATAAGACCGCCCATTGTACATTAAACTGTATATACATGTTACCTACTTGTCTCAGCTGTAAATGTACTGGTGTACAATAAAGTATTGTCTATCTATCTATTACAGATTTTTCATTCGTTTATATAAAGAGGCTATACAAGAAGACCGCGGTAGCCTAGTGGTATGGGTAATGGAATGCTGAGACGAGATCTCGGGTTCGATCCCAGGTTTTACCATGGCACACACCAATGACTTTTCGATGCTTTTCGAAGTTATATGTGTATTTATCGCAGGTTTATAAGTGGCCGGATAATGGCAATAGACTCGCCACCTATTACATTGGGACCTAAACATAAACTGGCGAAATGTAGGTGCTAGCACCTCTGCCTACCAATTCGGGGATATAGGCGTGAGTTTATGTTATGTTATACAATATCACCAAGCTGTTATATCGACAGATCCAGCGCTTCCCAATTAAATAAATAACATCTCTGTTTTGCGTTAGCAGTTTAAAAAGGGATGCCATAGAGTTCGGATTTGCACAGATAAAAGTTAACACTGTATTGTAGACGTTAATATTATAACTCTATATGAGTGTCAGTTCTTTCAGAAATATTAATGTGATAGTAGGTACCAAACCTACTTGGTTTTATTGTTAGTTATTATGTTGGCAGCACTGAATGAACCATTAAGGATGGATTCGACCAAACTATTTATACACGAGTTACTATTCTAGAATTAATTCATTCCAGGGTCTTATTCTCGAGTAAATCAATAGATAGTTGAGTGTTCAGATGAGCTCTTCCAATTAGTCCCACCCTCCCCTTTACTACACAGGACAACACGTGCAGGTCTTAGATGTCACCCGCGCACGGTGCAGAACATCCGATCAAGAACCAAGCGGTTCGGTGACTCTTTCCTCTGTCGCACCATTAAGGCCTGGAATTCATTACCAGCTCACGTGTTTCCTTCTTCCTACAGTCCCGAGTCCTTTAAGCGGGGCGTGAAAAAGCATATGATGAGGCCGTCAAGCTGAGTGTCGCCATTGTCACATGGTATGTGTAAGAAATGGTGGCCCTCTTTTCTGAGACTTTGCCTTCAGCTTACTATCAGGCAAGGCGAAGTCTAATTGATGTGTCCTATATAAAAAAGACGGTTTCCTATTCAAACTACAGTATAGGTATACTTAGACTTATCAATGTCCTTTTAGCAAAGTGAATGATGAAAGAATGTAATACCCGACAAATATCCGTTGTTTAAAAAAGACACGGTGCTAAGCGTACGTGAAGCCAACTTTCTTATGTCGTATTATAGTATGTGACATAATTTGTCGCAAGTTCAATAATCCTATACTTTGTCCATTATATTATTGTATTTTAGACAAATGTACCTACCTACCACGTAAATGTAATACCAAGTGAGTGCGTAAAAATTAAAAAATATTTTATCGTATGTAAAAACTTCGATTAAAAAAAACATAAGTCGATAAATGAAAATGTACGTATCATGATTTTATTGGAATTATTATTAATTTATAATCTATCTAAACAAAAGATTCGGATATGTACATTTTATGAATTTATCATAAAACGATTGTGGGCCATAAGTCACTCGCTAATCTCCTAAACATATTCACATTGTGGAATATATATCATTGGTATTTTTTTTTTCATTTAGAAGACAACAATGCACCTACGAGAAATCCTTTTATAGTACCCGCGTGTCCAATAATTAATTAAATGTAACTAAAATTCGCCAATAATGCAATATTTTATTAAAAATTGTATATTTTAGTAGTTTTTTTTAATTTACCACTTGTGTGGCAGGCAAACTAGCGCACGGCCCACCTGATGGGAAGTGGTTACCGTGGCCTATGGACGTGTGCAACACCAGGGGCGTTACACTCGCGCTGCCGACCATGAAGAAAACTCCTAGTGCCCTTTTTGTAGTCGGTTTAGATTGTAACATTTTCAAATTATATTTTATTAAAATCACAGTCGATCGACTAACTACATCCCTAATATTGCTTTCTGGCTGAAGTGACCTTGTCAATGAAATATGACGTATTGGCACCTAATTATTGTTCGGAGTTTTAGGCGTTGACGGTAGAACAAAGTTAAATCGACCACTGTGTGTGAGCTGTTTAAAATACGACGAACTAATTGCACGCGTAGTTCCAAAATGACAGTTTGAGACGCCATTTTGTTATTCTTAAATAGCTCTTTATTCCGTGGGAAACGTTAGTATATTTATCTATTCCCGAATAAGCTCACTATGCTTAATATTATGCATGGTAGAATGTGATATTGATTTACTCTCGAAAATGTGGCTATATAATCTAAGAATAAACTTTTTTCGGGTTTGGTCGTACCGCCTCCAAATAGACTACTTTTTATAACTAGAATATCTATAACGTATGATAAACTACAGATATGATGTCCGTACAAAAAAAATGGCGACAATAAAATGATGACGAACTTCATTTGACGCACCAATCAAATAAGTGACAGTACCTACGCTACGCAAAAAAATACGTCATTAATAATACATACATACATACATATAATCACCCCAGAGGGTTAGCCAGAGGTGAATTAACACGCACATTTCACTAATCATTGAACTCGGTCCCACGTAATAGAAGGTGAGCCTATTGCCGTCTCCCGGGCACTATTGTTGACTCAAGCCAAGCATTTGAGGCTGAGTTCAGTCTGGGCTGTACATATCTGTCTGATATGAAACAGCCCTATCCCTTAGTTGCCTTGTACGACACTGCATGGGAAGAGATGGGGTGGTCCAAATTCTACTCTGCCGGGAACCACGCGGCTCTAAGTATTATTATTATGAATTTATTATTAATGACCGCGTGGTTCCAGGCAGATTAGAATTTGGACTATCTCTTCTCATGCGGTGTCGTACAATGCGACTAAGGGATAGGACTGTTTAATATCAGACAGATATGTACATCCCAGACTCCGCCTCAGATGCATGACACGAGTCAACAATTGTGCACGAATCTAAGAATCTGCTGCATACATTAGCGCGGTTTGAAACATTGCAACTTTAAGACCACTCCGCGAAGAATGTAACGCCGCGGCCTTCTGTGTATTGTTTCAGCTGTTTATATGTTGTCTTTGCGTCTATTAATGATCATTTAACTGAAAAGATAATAAACATGTTTCTAAGATAACATGTAGTGTGTTTTCAATTGTTTCAATGACCACTTACCTACTCAAGTTAGCAATGCATAAAATAATGTCTAGAATATCAATAATTTCGAAATGCCAATGATTTATAATAAATTATCTAGTACTTAGTTAAAAGTGGGTTCTTTAATTTTTATTGGTCCTACACAACGAAGTTATTCCAGACTTCGGAGCAGAGCGAGCGAGCGCTTTGAGAGAGCGCCTGAGTAGCGCGCGTGGATCTCAACTGTGTCGCCTTCTCTGACCCGTTAGTAATGCGGAAGTCGCCCTTCAAGCCAATTATATTAATCAATTAATAAAAAAAAAATTCCCCTTTTTGAATTTTGACACGCTGTGCATTGACCGGAAAATGTTCACTGCACGCAACTCCTCTAATGGAGTTTAAATCGAGTTTCTTTATTGCAATCATATAGAAAAGCGAGTTGTATCGAGTTAGCAGCGAGACTGAACTCCTCTTGCCTCAAAGTCGCTGCCTTGAGGCAATAGCTGCATAGCACATCTCTGGTGGAAAGGAAGCTTTAGCGACTGTTATATTATGCATCTTTGTTTAACGACGCCACGTAAAATGACTCAACAATAATTACACCGGAGTGGCCACGACGCGGCATGTTTTCCGCCAACCTACACGTCTGTTTGTCATCACGCTGTGTCCACACATTGTCCAAGCACACGCCCAAGGTGCGTCCTAAAATAAAACTCGCATTGAGTGAAGTTAAATGAAGATCTTTTGGTAAACCGATGAAGTAAATCGTCTTGAGAGAGCTCCAGCTCAGAGATAAATGTAAAAATTTTGTGTGATGCACACTATTCTTTAGAATGGTTCGTGTTCCTTCTTGAAGTATCAATAATATCAATCATTATCAGAGCTTAGATGACACCCTCACACTGTGCAGGATATACGAGCAAGAACCAAAGGGTTCGGAGACTCTTTTCTTTGCCGCACCACCAGTACCTGGAATTCATTACCAGCACACGTGTTTCCTTCTTCCTATAGTCCCGGGTCCTATAAGTGGGGCGTGAAGAAAAATCTGATGAGGCCGCCAAGCTGAGTGCCACCATTGAAACATAACTTACTGTCTGTAATGGTGACCCTCTTTCCTGAGACTTTGCCTTTAGCTTACCATCAGGCGAGGTGAAAACAAGTTGGCGTGTCCTAGATATAAAAAAATCTATAGGTCTAGATTGCTTTACTGTGTGTATTTTGTGAACTATAATTCATCATTAAAGAAGAGAACGATAAACAGCTAGATAGACTAGATCCTTGTTTTATCTTTACTAATCTTTTAATTTTTTTTATGCCACTTAGATGGCAGATAAGCACACGGTCCGTTATATGGAAAGTGGTTATCGTGAACATGTGGAACACCAAGAGCTCACTGGAGAGTTTTTGTGCTGTCAGTGGGAAGACCAAAGGCTTGTCCTGATTTTGTGTTCTGCACTGAAGGCACAGAAAATCTCTCGCACAGAAATAAAGCACGGATGTGATTCCACTGGTGTTATACACGTTCATAGGTCACGGTAACCACTTTCCATCAGGTGAGCTGTGTGGTAGTCTGCCACCTAAGTTGTATTAAAAAAAAAGTTGTATAAAAAAGAAACAAATTTCTTCTAGATACATTTTTAAAAATCGCCCTCTGGTAGGTATGCAGTATGAAATACATCAAAACATACCACACGGAACTAATATATAATTGTGTCGATATAACACATAAATATAATTACAAAGTAATCACATCGATATATTTATCGCTGCGCTGTATCGACGATTAATCGAATGAACACTACCGCAGCCGAAATGGGGTATTACTCTACTTGACAATGAGTTTCTAACGAAGTTCTAAGATTTGAATTGGAAGAACATAGAAGTCATAAACATAACATAGACAAAAACTCACGCCTATATCCACAAAGGGATAGGCTGAGGTGCTTTTCGTACTTATGTGCTTTATCTATGATATGATAATTCTGGAATTTTGGACGGAGGTAGGACGCGACGGTATTCCCGTCCAAGTTGAGCAGTCCGACGGGGTAAGTACCTCCACCCTACAGAATACCACGGCTATAAAAACCTCGTGTTGTGTTCCCGGCGGTGAGTAGGGTAGCCAGAGCTCACTGGAGAGTTTTTGTGCTGTCAGTCGGAAGACCAAAGGCTTGTCCTGATTTTGTGTTCTGCACTGAAGGCACATAAAATCTCTGTTCTTACAGGGTAGGCAGCACGGATGTGACTCCACTGGTGTTACTCACGTTCATAGGTCACGGTAACCACTTTGCATCAGGTGGGATGTGTGCTTGTCTGCCACCTAAAATGTATTAAAATAAATCTAATTCGCCGCGTGGTTCCGGCAGAGTACAATTTTATTAGGGCCACCCCATCTCTTCCCATGCGGTGTCGTACAAGGCGACTAAGGGACAGGGCTGTTTAACATCAGGCAGATATATACAGCCCAGACTCAGCCTCAGATGCATGGCTTGAGTCAACAATAGTGACTGGAATACGGCAATAGGCTCATCCTCTGTTACGTGGGACCGAATACAATAATAATTATTGGTTGAATTCACCTTTGCCTAACCCTCCAGGGATAAAGGCGTAATTATACGTATGTATGTAAAACTCTAAATTGATTTGAATAGATTTGGTCAAGCCTAGTAGGTATAGGCCCTGTACTCCGTCAGGTTTCGCGTATCATTTTCACTTTATCTTGGAAATGAAGGATGATTCTGTGAATTGTTTTATTGCTTCTACATACTTTAGAAAGAACGAAGACAGCAAAGAAACTTATATATTTCAGTAAGTATTCATGTTATTTGATGTCCACTAACGCATATTTTAAAAAAAGGTTCATGCTTATTTTGTTACTAAAAATACATCGAAAGCACTATTATAAAAAAATCCCACCGGTATAAACATAAAAATCACTTGTTGATTTTTACCCGGCTATGAAAAAATAAGGCCGTCTAAAGCTATCGAAACTGGTGAGCTTGCATAAAAGCTTTAGAGTAGAGGATTACAGCTTTTAGCGAGCTGTAATCCCGGATTAAAATTGTGCGAAACTAAGGTTACTCTCTATTTATACAGGCTATTTATAATGTTGATTGATGGTACTAGACTTAAATAACTTAAAATGTTAGGTCTAACATATATTAAAAGTAATGTGGAAAAGTACAAGTTAGTTTTATTAACGATATTAAACATGTTATTAGCTCCAAATTTAGATTATATGCCGATGACTTGAAGATCTATCGAGCTATAAGTGACCCTAATGATATGACAACTCTTCAATCGGATATTGATGCAGTGGGTGAGTGGTGTACACAGAATAACATGATTCTAAACTTAGCAAAATGTTATCACATAAAATTCACAAGAAGAAGGTTACCGTCACAAGTAACTTACGTTATTAATAACGTCCCTCTCGAGGAAGTGACTACTATTCGTGACTTAGGTGTTATTCTGGATAGCACATTAAGTTTCAGGTGTCACTACGACAACATCACTAGCAGAACATCGAGACTTTCTGGCTTCATTAATAGACAAATGAAAATATTTAAGCAACCAAGTCTCACCATACTTATTTACAACACTGTTGTTAGAGGAATTCTGGAATACTGTAGCATTGTTTGGAGCCCAGGCTATCAGGTACATGTTGACAGAATAGAACGCATACAGAAACGTTTTTTATACTGCTTATCATATAATAGCAACATGTGTCGACAGTTACCATCATATAAACAACGTCTCTCATTTTATGAAATGGATCAACTGAGCACACGTCGAAAGGTCGCCGATGTAATGTTCTTGTACAAGCTCATTCATGGTTTGGTGGATTCTCCGGATGTCCTTGAGCGTGTATCACTGTCCGTTCCCCGTAGCGAGAGTCGTTTGAGCAATCGTAGAACTTTTCATTTACCACATTTTAAAACTAATCTTGGCCAGCACTCTCCGATCTGTCGCATGAGCGCTTCAATGAATAACATTCGTAATGATATCGATATATTTATTCGTTGCGATTCTTTGGCCTCTTTGAGAAAGAAAATAGCTTTAGTATTTAACTGCGAATTGTGATTTTTTGTATTACTTTATGATTTACATATTTTGTTTTTTTGATGTATAACTCTGTTAGTGACTTTTGGTATTAAAGTAGCACTTATATAGCGAAATATTACAGAATGTAATGTCTCTCATGTTCTGAACATAACATAACCTTACTTTGCATGCTGTGTTCGCATCAAGTAGAATACAATCGCGCTATGACTTTTATAAATTGTACTATAACATATATTTATTACTGGTTGTATTTAGTTTTGTGAACCAAATAAAAAAAAAAAAAAATATATGTGTAACCTCTAGTTTTTCATCATCCGAGGTCTTTTTCTCGTTGAATCCAAAGCTAATCCAATTGAGCAGTCCGATTGGGAAGGTATCTCCGCCCTACAGAATACCGCAACCATATTAACCTCGTGTTGTGTTCCCGGTGGTGAGTCTCGGGCGTCGGAGGTCGATGAATGACCTCCACCCTCCATGAGCGGAGGCCTTGGGGTGACGGGTGGAGCCACCTGTCACCCTGGCAGAAGCAGGCCGCGGCGACGGCGTGGCTCCCCATTTCCAGGGACGAGTTGGAGACTCTGTGGTCCCCACACCCGAGAAGATCGAGAGAGATGGCCCTGGGTCGGTGGGGGTGCGAGGGATATGCCCGTTAACCTCACCTTCGGCAACCAAAAACGATCCACAGGTGTCGTGCGTTTTGGTCGGTTCGAGTCCGACATAACCTCTCCCACCAACTCTGATAGGGGAGGGTATCCGTGGGCGTTTTTCGCACGTAAAAAAAAGGGTTGCAGCGCGAATGTGACTCCCTTAGTTTTACACACATCCATAGGCCACGGTACTCACTTTCCATCACGGCCGTGTGCTGGTCTGCCAACTAAGTGGTATAAAAAAAAAGATGAATAAAAATTTAAGCTTTTCCAGTAGTCGGGTTTCAGTTTTATAAACTTATTTTTTTATTAATATTAATTTGGGGTAAAAGATATAATTTATACTCGTTTGTTGAAATGTGCTAATTAAGTCCTTTCAGTTGATACCAAACACGACATATTTATCTTAATTTTATTTTTTAACTCAGTACTTTATGACCGCTAGAGAGCGCCACAATAGATTCAGTAACATATTACATAGCCTGTAACCAGCGGACGACTAAGACGCTTCTATCGATATTAAGGAGGCGGTAATTCCGTCCATTTGAGCAGTCCGACTGGGGAAGTACCTCCGCCCTACAGAATACCGCGGTTATAATAACTTCGTGTTGTGTTCCCAGCGGTGAGTAGGGTAGCCAGAACTCACTGGAGAATTTGTGCTGTCAGTGGGATGACTTAAGGCTTGTTCTGCTTTGTCCTCTACACTGAAAGCATAGAGACTGTGCTTACAGGGTCGGCAGCGCGAGTGTGGCTTCTCTGATGTTACACACGCTCATAGGCCACGGTAACCACTTTCCATCAGGTGTGCTTGTCTGCCACCGAAATGGTATAAAAAGAAACCTCATTTGTCCAGTTCTAATAAGTGGTTGAGGAGAAACAGATGAACCTACATACATACATACATACCAACATAGCCCGTCAAAATCAAAACCCTCCTTTTGTTTCGACGCAGTCAGGTAAAAACAAAACCAAGCTTATCAGACGTGGTGCAATCAGAGTGACGGACAATACAAAATAGAAGCTTGTAAATATTCCGTCCGCCTTTGTTATAACAATGCACGTCAATCGGTGAATTCAAGCGGGTTTGTTTGCGTCGATATTTTTACCTGGGAGTTTTTACACGCGTGAGTCACGACACGCCATCGGCACAATCAAATTAGAACAATAAGGTCACTCAGGCCCATATTCTAGAAGGACATTCAGGCCCGTATTCTAGAAGGACACTCAGGCCCATATTCCAGAAGTACACTCAGGCCCATATTCTAGAAGGACATTCAGTCCCATATTCTAGACTAACACTCAGGCCCGTATTCTAGAAGGACACTCAGGCCCATATTCTAGATGTACACTCAGGAACTTATTCTAGAAGAACATTCAGGCTCGTATTCTAGAAGGACATTCAGTCCCGTATTCTAGAAGGACACTCAGGCCCATATTCTAGTAGGACATTCAGGCCTGTATTCTAGAAGGACACTCAGGCACATATTCTAGAAGGACATTCAGGCCCGTATTCTAGAAGGACACTCAGGCCCATATTCTAGAAGGACATTCAGGCCCATATTCTAGAAGGACACTCAGGCCCATATTCTTGAAGGACACTCAGGCCCATATTCTAGAAGGACATTCAGGCCCGTATTCTAGACCGACACTCAGGGCCTCCGTGGTCAAATCCATTCTCAATATTTTATAAGCTTCTCACCATACACCGTCGTTCGAAAATAGGGATTTTTTATACCACTTAGGTGGCAGATACACGGCCCACCTGATGGGAAGTGGTTACGGTGGCCTATGGACGTGTGCAACACCAGGGGCGTTAGCCTCGCGCTGCCGACCTTGAAAAAACCTTCTAATGCCCCGCTTGAAGAACCCCATATTGTAGGCGTTTGGGACAACCGCAGCAGTATGTATGTAGCTACCTGTCTGTACCATGGCTGCTTTAGTTCCCATTAATATTATTGTTTTGTAATTTCTACTTGAGCTGCTCAGTATAACCACACTATTAAATATTTCAGATGTGATAAATAATCTTTAATTAGGTAAGTACGACAATAAAACTATTTTTACCCAACTACGACGAAGCAAAACGTGTGTTATGATTTTGACAGGCTATGCATGTATGTATGGAGGTTCATCTGTTCCCTCATAGCTCCTCAACCACTTACTAGAACTGGACAAATCCTCATTTGGCCAGTTCTAGTATGTTCTATCATGAGAAGCGTCTTAGTTGTCCGCTAGTTATAGGCTATATAACGTGTCACTGAATCTAATGTGGCGCCCTCTAACGGTCATAAAGTACTGCGTTAAAAAATAAAGTTGATATAAACATATCGTGTTTGGTATCATCTGAAAGAGCTTAATAAGTACATTTCAAAATTTGTATAAATTATACCTATAACATACCTCAAAATAATATAAATAAAATAAAAAAATTGAAAGTAAAACCCGACAACTGAAAAAGTATTAAACAAGAAAATATCAAGGATAGCCGTGGTTGTATGCCACTTAGTCTAACAAAATATTCCCGAGAAGAGGGCCAGATCGTAAGAGATGGCCCTGGGTCGGCCGGGGTGCGAGTGATATGCCTGTCAACCTCACCTTCGGCAACCAAAAACGACTGACTGACGGGGTGCGTTTTGGTCAGTTTGAATCCGACATAACCTCTTCCACGGATTATGCGCACGTAAAAAAAAACTGACAAAACAATACATTCTAGGGAAAAGTGGCATATGACCACGGCTATCCTAGATTTTTTCTTGTTTATTACTTTTTATAGAGTGGTTTTTCTAGTCGGGTTTTAGTTTTAAACTTGTTTTTTTATCCCAATTACGCAGTAGCTCGCAATTTGTTTTTGTGTTACATAAATTTCATTTTATAGAAACGCAAGTATGTGCGTGTGTTCATTTAAAAATAGTAATGTTTCATAACCACCTCGGTGTAATTCATAACATTATGGCGTGCAAATAGGTCAATAGTTTAGGAGCGACTACTTGATCACAAGGTAATGCAGTGCGGTTATTGCCACTATTACTCACTGGTTTTTGTTTAGAAATACCACTATATAATGTGAATTGGATATAATTTAAGAATGTCTAATAAAGATTAGAAAAATACAATTAATGGGAAATGGAAGTAACTTTATGAATTTAATGATTGGTGAAATGGTGGGTGTTAATTCACCTCTGCCTAACCCTCCGGGGATAAAGGCGTGATTATATGTATGTATGTATATGCGTAAATAATAACCCATGCAATAAATGCCATGCCATACTTTTTTATGAGTAGTGTAAGTGTGTGTGTGTGTATAATAAGTGGTACTTTCTTTCTTTTCTTTCTATCCCCGTAGTGGAAGAACTTTTTTTTTTATACCACTTAGTTGGAGGACAAGCACACGGTTCACCTGATGGGAAGCGGTTACCGTGGCCTATGGACGTATGCAACACCAGGGGTGTCACACTCGCGCTGCCGACCATTAAGATACCTTCTGATGCCCCTCTTGAAGAACCCCATATTGTAGGTGCTTCAGAAAACCGCAGCAGGGAGGTCATTCCACATCTTAAGTGTGCGTGGGATGAATGAAAACTTTAATACCGGTATGGCTATGACATAATTGACAGCCTCTGTAGCGCGGCGGTATTGGCGGTAGTAAGTAGAAGGCGCGGGTTTGATACCCGCTCACAACAAATATTTATATGCATGATACCCATAGCATTTGCATTGATTTGACCGTGCCTCAGAGAGCACGTTGAGAACCCGTCGATCCCGGTCACCATATAAACATCTATGGCAGTTGTTACAGGTACTTGGAGCCTTAAAAGTCTAACAACTGGTCCAACTGCAATGTATGGCAGTCATGATCAGGTGACGTGATTTCTATAAGGAAATAAATTCAGTTCTTATGTGACACAAATAAGAAATCACGTCCTCTGCCATAACAACAACAGTGCAACGATGCACAAACCTATGTATGTGACACTTGTTGCCAGCCCCCACTCTATAGCTATATAATAGTATAGTATATAAGGTCTAGTAATGTAAATAATAACAGGTAGGAATAAACACAATAAACACACACGCTTCGTTATCACTTGTGGGTTGAGGAGGTCAGATGCCAGTCGTTGCACGGAAAATGTTGAAGTTCAGCCAAACCCACAGTTAGACTGTTAAAGCGGACCCCAGACTTAAATCAAATCAAATCAAATTCATTTATTTGCTAGAACATGGTGTATAGAGGTGTTATAATAACATAGTGTAGTTCGCTCATATTCTGCCATGTGATGGCGTGCAAATTTAGTACATTTTTCAATTTCTTAAATCTACATTAAATCTATAATCATTACCATTATGTATTTATTATTATTATTATTAATTAACATCATTATTTATGTTCAAGTGTCATTCTATAAATTTGTCATTTAAATATTCATGTACGTCATAATAATTTTTATTTATTGTCTACTTCGGATGCAACTGGGATTTGACCAGGACGAAGACGAAAGAAACTATTCAAATGGTAACACTAGTGGTCAGTAATCAAATTTTCGTCAAACAGTTTTTCCCAGGATGTGTATGTCCAATTGAGCTGTCCGACTGCGGCAGTACCTCCGCCCTACAGAATACCACGGCTATAATAACTTCGTGTTGTGTTCCCAGCGGTGAGTAGGGTAGCCAGAGCTCACTGGAGAATTTGTGCTATCGGTGAGGATTCTAAAGGCTTGTCCTGCTTTGTCTTCTACACTGACGGCACAGAAACTCTGTGCTTACAGAGTCGGAGGCGTGAATGTGATTGCTCTGGTGTTGCACAAGTCCATAGGCCACGGTAACTATTTACCATCAGGCGGGCCGCGTGCTTGTCTGCCACCTAAGTGGTAAACTGGCGATAGAGTCACACACTGAAGTGACTCACAGGCTAGTTAGAAGTATTTATCAACGACTTCCACTCCAAACTATTCATAAACAAAGCAAGAAATACGTAAATTAGCCATTCCGCTGGTATGAATAAAAAAATAAAATATTCCGATTGCCTACCGTTTCCCGTTTTGTTTCATGTTTTATAATATATTACGGCAGAATCCCACGCAATTCGAGATGGCCTTTATGAAGTAATTTTTAACTTTTCAGAGGTTTAACGATGACAGTCGCTCATTTGTCAATATTGTAACAAAGTTATTTATGAAATAATAATGTGTTACGTTTAATTTATTTACGTGAGTTTTACTGGTGTTGCCGGGAGTTCGAGCATGTATGATGGACAGACAGAGTGACAGCTAGCCTCACGTCAAGTAAAAAATCATTAATTTCTGCATAGACCATTAAATCGGCACTTACAAATCGTTAATAAAATAGGAAACATGAAAACCAGTTTAGTAAAACTGAGAAGACTCCGGCAATAAACTCAGCGGGTATTTTTTTTTGGTCTATTTACAAACATACATTAGTCTATTTAATCTAAATACAAAAATTTATTTGAGTAGCATAGTTGAGCGAACAGTTCATTTCCAAGCTTGTTTATGATCCAAGTATTCTTGATATTTATAATAGCCTTACTGGCACAATTTACTTATAACTTATAATTACACAGGTAAATCCCTAATTTTATTAGGGAGCCATTCGTTAGGGGTGGACCGTGTGCTTGTCGGCCACCTAAATGGTATAAAAAAATATCTGGTTTTGGTACAGGCTTACCAGTCCGTCTCACAGAAGTCTATAGACCCACCAAACTTAATGAGCGGACCCCGGGCCCCAAAATGGTTGCTGATAGATGACGTACCACCAACTATTCAAGCAGTAGTTATGTTTTTTTATATAGGACAGGTCAATTTTGACTTTCCCTCGCCTGATGGTAAGCTAAAGGCGCAAGGTCTTCGGAAAGCAGGTCATCATTGAAGACACGTAGCTACGTAGTAGGTACTATTACCTGTTCTGTGAGGTAGCATGTTACGTACATAACATAATAAAACCTCACGCCTATATCCCCGAAGGGGTAGGCAGAGGTGCTGGCACCCAGTTTATGTTTAGGTCCCACTGTAATAGGTGGCGAGCCTATTACACGGACACTTATAAACCTGCGATAAATACACACATAACTTCGAAAAGCATCGAAAAGTCATTGGTGTGTGCCATGGTAAAACCTGGGTTCGAAACCGAGACCTCGTCTCAGCAGTCCATTACCCATACCGGCGACAGAATACAGCGGTTATAATAACTTCATGTTGTGTTCCCAGCGGTGAGTAGGGTAGCCAGAGCTCACTGGAGAATTTGTTCTGTCAGTAGAATGACCTTGTCCTGCTTTGTCCTCTACACTGACGGCACAGAAACTCCGTGCTTACTGGGTCGGCAGCGCGAGTGTGACTTCTCTGGTGTTACACACGTCCATAGGCACTTTCCATCAGGTGGGCCGTGCGCTTGTCTGCCATCTAAATGGTATACAAAAAAAATATATAATAAAAATGCTAGTATCATGACTTCATTTTAGGGCACAATGAAGTTTGCCGAATCAGCCAGTACTAAAATCTAGTCATAAAATCTTCATATATCTCGAATATTTGAGTGAGTGGGTGTGCTTCGAAATAGATTTATATCCAGTAATAGACCAGCTAATGAGCGTTCGAATCTCGTGTGCGGTCAGCTTCGAAATAATAACTTTTAGGTAGTTCAATTTTAGACGTACAATAGTTTGCATATAGTTTTATATCTATACTAATATTACAAAATTACAGAGTCTCAATATCTAAATTATTCTCAGAAACTACTCGTTCGAATTAAAAAAATATTTTTCTGTAGGTTCTGATGAGCTCTTCCAATTAGTCCCACCCTCCCCTTTCCTACACAGGACAACTTAACACGTGCAGGTATTAGATGTCACCCGCACACGGTGCAGAACATCCGATCAAGTACCAAGCGGTTCGGTGACTCTTTCCTCTGTCGCACCATTAAGGCCTGGAATTCATTACCAGCTCACGTGTTTCCTTCTTCCTACAGTCCCGGGTCCTTTAAGCGGGGCGTGAAAAAGCATATGATGAGGCCGTCAAGCTGAGTGTCACCATTGTCACATGGTATGTGCAAGTAATGGTGACCCTCTTTTCTGAGACTTTGCCTTCAGCCATTACCATCAGGCAAGGCGAAGTCTAATTGATGTGTTCTATATATAAAAAAAAGGTTAGTCAATTTATCGACTAAGGTTATAGGGTATATACCATCACGCTACTACAAAAGAGAGCGGAGTGGTGATTGTAAATGTCAACAAAGCCGGCAGATTTCAATACATTTATTGAAGACGAAAGATTTGTATTACCTATTTTTTGTATTCGAATAAACTCAAAAATTACTGCACCGATTTCAAATTTCTTTTTGCCATTAGAAAGCTGCATTATCACTTAATAACTTAGGCTATATTATATATTTAAAAAATAGGAATACTTTTTAAAACTCCAATAACGCAATCTCAGGTGCAAAAGAATGATCTCATCATTTCTGACATCGCGTGCTCTGTTTGAACTATTAATGATAGAACAAAATAATGTACTGCGGAAATGTATAATAACTTAAAATGGTGTGCATAAAACTCCACGTAAGCATATGTCTATCTTCTAATGAAACCATTAGTAACCATTTTTATCTTTTACAACAAAACAAAAAACTGGCTGCCGTATCCACGACCAAAGCACATGAGTAGATAAGCCGTACATAGACAAAGCTTCATAGAACCGCGCGATTCGGTTGCACTAACACAAGCACGTGGGGCACTGTGTGCGTGTCCACTGGCCGCTTGTCGCGTACGCGGTGAGACTGGAAAAAACCGGTTTGCGCTGGAACAGCCAGTTGACATTCATAGGGATGGTGCGACACACGTCGTTGGTTTTGTCAGTTTTATGTTTTGTTAGTTGCAAGTTTAAATATTTAATAATGGTTGTATATTGTACTGTGTGTATGAATAATACTAGAAAAAAAAATCATACTTTAACTATCCCAAAGCGTACAATAGGTAAGTAAATATTTGATTATTACTTTTTCAATGACCACTTGAACGTCCGGGCTTGACAGCCGTCTGACGTATGAACGTAACGCTAACGACATTCCGTGACGCCAAACACAAATTTCCATTTTTGACAAAAAAAAGGTTATTATCTTACAAACTACTACTAGATACACCAAGATATAAATAGTATAAATACATAAAAAAACTGCCAAAAAATCTACATATGCTATGTACCTACCTACATACCTATATATACAAATAAATAAAATAGAAGTGTCCGTTGTTATTAGTAAGGCCGAGTATTCATAGCCTATCAACAAATGTTTTGTTTTTTTTACCTGAACTTATTGTGACAACCCTACCAAAATAGGTATCAATTTTGCACGTTCTTAAGAAGCTTTGTCTCTGTACGGCTTTCTACTCATGTGACCAAGGTGTGACTCCCGCTGCGGCTCGTTCCTGGGGCAAAGGTTGGACATTGCGATTCAGCGAAGCAGCGAATCATTGCCACCTTTGCGCCGGGAACGGGAGTGGGTTGTTCGACGCGACATAATCGTAATGCTATTTTGCGTATTTATGTTATAATACTGACCAAATTGTATATTAATTATTAATAATATGTATAGTTATTATTTAGTAAATAATAATTATATCATTTTTTTGCCCCGCTTAAAGGACCCGGGACCGTAGGTTAAATAGTTTTACTAAGATAGTTTTTAATATATTTTTTAGATTCTCAGCTTGAGATGAATGGCTTGAGTCAACGATAGTGTACGGAAGACGGCAATATGCTTACCCCCTATTATGTGGGACAGAATTCAATAATTGGTGAAATGTGGGTGTAAATTTACCTCTGCCTAACCCTCCAAATATATGTGTAAAATGTATATAGATAATTTAAATAACTAATTTACAAATAACATTTGCATTGTTCTGGGAGTTAAATGTATAATATGTTGGTAAACTTATCGAAGTATGATTATTTGCATTCTAGAACTCATAATACATGCAGATAATTAAGCTATGCTCACTTTAGGTCTAGGCAATGCTGTAGAATTAAACATAAAACGTTCTTCCTGAAACAAATAAATCATTTCACGATGACAAAATCGAATTCAGGGCAATAAAAACTGTACTTATTATCATTGCAACTTAAATTATTTAACTTTTAAACACAAAAGTTTAAATATCATTTACTAAAATTTAACTTTAAAATCAAATAAAACTATTTAGCTTTAAGTTCAAAATTTTTGCTGCTTTTCGATTAAATTCGAAATACTCTTTCTAAAGCAGTACCCATTGTTTAACTTCATGCTGACCGCTACGCTTGCTACCAAGTAGTATTTACTGAGCAGGTCCTGTTGTGCGCATAGCCCTGATTTTTTCTTTATGAAAAGCTTCACAAACTCAGTGTTTTCAAACAAATAATTCATATGGACTTTGTACACGTTAAATAGAGTGACCTAACTTAGTCCGGGCTAAACAAGAGAATAAAAGTTGGACATGAAAGTATTTAATGCTGAATTCTGTAGACGGGTTGGAAATGCCGTCGTGTCCTACCTCCTACAATTTCATATTCATCATCACTCTTTGTCATATGGTCATCATCTGGCTTCATCACGTATATTACATTATTAACTATAGGTTTTATATTCAACTACTTAACTTTTGTCAGATTCTGCAGGTGTCTGTCGACCATCTAACTTGTATAAAAGAAAGGTGGAATTCGGTGGAATGCGCATATCACTAATTGAAATAAAATCCCGCGACCATGACTGCTGAAAAGTATTCAAAACTTTGAGCTAAATGTAAATAAAATCAAATAAAAAGCAATAGAGTCCGTGAAAATGAAGTATAATTTTAATTAATTAGGTTTTGGCTGTACACAGAACGTAGTACAGGAGGATAAAATAGTAAAAGTCACCTGCCTGAGCTCACTACAAAACGTGTACTGTGTATAATTAATTAGGCTATTTCATTACTCGGTGGTCTATATCTATAATTTTTTTAGTAAAAGTTAAACTCTATAATTACAATGAAAAACTTAAGGGATATCGCAATTTAAAAATTTCTTGACGAAATTGAGAAGAAATGCCGTAAAAAGTCAGTGTATGGAATCCATACCTTTGTATTAATTGTTATCTAAATAAATTATTACGTTTTCAAGGTTGTTTCAATACCTGTTGATTACTTTTTGAATCATAGAAATCATACATTCTATTTAATCTACGATTTATTAAAATTATAAATGCCAATAAATCCGGTAGATTCTCAAATATTATTTGAAAACGATTAAATTACTGGAATGGGTCAAAAGTGCGTAACAGGGGTGCAAAGTGGGAGGAAATTGAAGTAGGAGGGTCTGCTGAACAGTAGATGCAACGGGAACGAGATCCGAAAACTTGGTGCGAAACCTCCATGCGATAATTACGGTATCCAATCCTTTGACAAAAAACTTTAAAACAATATTAGCAACACAAATTACTAATGTTCCACCTAACCCCTCCAACTAAGTTGATTGTTTTTGATATGAGTGGGTTCATATAGGATTTCAACCGACTCTTTAACCAATAAGCTTCATTAATATAAGCACTGAACAGATAATAGTACTACCGTAATATAAGTATACGTGGGATCAGAATATTCCGATAAGCTTAACAGAAAACATGCACATCCATTAAAAACTTAATAAATTTTTAACTCACATTAATAATGTAAAACTCGCCGGAATATTTACCATGTTTAATGTTTTTCCCGTGTAACTTATATTTCAGTGCTGTGATAAGCGTCATGAAAGACCATGTCAATCTCGAATCATACAATATTTAATTCAAAGAACTTGCACCTTTTTACAGTCAATCGCCATAATCATACATAAATCTTTTTATCCCTCCCTTCAACATACAGTTCGTTCAAAAACGTATTTAACAAACTATTATAAACGTTAAGCCCACGTCTGTTATATTAGATATGAAAACCTTTACTGCACTGTTGCACAGCTGCTGCAGCATACATAATATTGACACATTTTTCTATGATAGAACATTTATACCTTCTTTATTATATGAGATCCTAGTACCGTGACCTAATTCGATGCACTTACTGCAATGTAATTCATATTGTATTTATATTTCATTCATGAGCGGTGCGGATAATATAGCAATTTACATATTATTTATCTACCAACCGTCACCACGTCACTTGCGGTTCGAGTTTTCTTTGTTCAAATTCCTTTGGATTTATGCGCTCCTGGTACCTCTCCAATTTAGTGGTCACTTTGATTGGCCGCGTTCAATGTGAGATTTTCATTAACTGTGGCCATGATTATAAATTGACTTGTTAAGCATGCTCTCAGATACTACACAATTAACTGACGCCCGTGGCTTTGATCGCGTTAATGTCGGAATTCACAACCGGTGCTACTCAATGAATTGCGATCAAACAAGCGTATAACTGAGATTGTCTTTTTTTAAAGTTTTTGACAGACAGATTGATGGCAACAGTGTGATCCTAATTAGTATTCTCTTTACCTATCAAGCATTAAATGATGTTGGGAGCATTATTGATTTGAACTCTTTTTACCAATAATTAAAACGTAACTAATGGGTAATGCATTAAGTAAAATATTAAAGTGCTCTTTTATATTCTGTAGAATAAAATCTGCATAGAATTATGCAAAACGGGCAACATTGTATGCACTACGGACAGATTGCTTCTAGTGTTTTATAAGAGCCTGGTATCGGGATCTGAGTTGATGCAGTTGTTGCGCTGCATCTAATATAATGTGTAATGCAAATATCGCTGCATAAAGATTCTATTTACAGATTTCCCATTCGCTGCCATGGTTCCTTTCAGTTTGTGTTCTTTGTTTCAACCTGCTTACTTAGTATTTACGTGTGATGCTTTGAATTTTAGTTTTTGTACTGCAATAGTATAACCTACATTCTTGATATAATTAGGTATAGCATCTTGATTCATTAACCATATTGAAGAGACTAAAGTTTTTTTTTCTAGTTCTTTTTTTTTTTATACCACTAAGGTGGCACACAAGCACACGGCCCACCTGATGGAAAGTGGTTTCCGTAACCTATGGACGTTTGTAACACCAGAGGAGTCACAGTCGCGCTGCCAACCCTGTAAGTACAGAATTTCTGTGCCGTCAGTGTAGAAGACAAAGCAGGACAAGCCTTTCGTCTTGCCACTGACAGCACAAATTCTCCAGTGAGCTCTGACTACTCTACTCACCGCTGGGAACACAACACGAAGTTATTATAGCCGCGGTATTCTGTAGGGCGGAGGTACTTCCTCAGTCGGACTGCTCAATCGGGCGGCAATACCGCCGTGTCCTACCTCTTGAAAAAAAAAGCTGTTCTAGCACTAACCATCATAGAGTGCACTGCGCGGAGGTTCCCAACCAAGCATTTCTAAGTTCCATAATACCATAGATAATGTAATATAATTTATAATCATACCTACTGAAATAGATAGCCAATGAGCGATTAACAGATAATTGACATAATTGAATCAAAAAAAAAAGACCGTCATTAGGTGTGGGAATGAATTCACAAGGGCTGCTTATTCTTATTTTTCGGAAAAGTAGTGAGGTTACTGTAAAGAGATCGTATTAATTACATACATACATACAATCACGCCTTTATCCTCTGAGGATTAGGCAGAGGTAAATTAACACCCACATTTCAACAATCTCCAAAGATTGTCCTACGATGACACAGAGGAGTTATTGTCTGTTTTAAAATAGATAATTACTGTTAAGTTGCATAACTAAAACATAACTTTAGTTAGTAGTAGCGAATCACCCTAGCATTGTAATATTCTTAGTAAATTGATTGTATCTGCAATAGTATTTATGAAATATTGTTAATCTGCACTTGACGCCTGAAGCACTGGACTACCTAGTTCAGGCACAGCTTAGATAAATATCTCTAAGTAAAGACCTCTGTAAGACAATTAACTGCACAAATACATATTATATATACCTAATATACCTACCCATGCACAATGTAATAACGCACGATAGATTAAGAACCATGTAAAATACTGTACAACGATTATAAATAAATTTAAAATTTAAAAACTAACTTAAAAATTTAAATAAAAAATTTAAATTAAAAAAATCGTTGATTTCGGTACCACGTAATAGGGGGTGAGCCTATTGCCATCTTCCGGGCACTATTGTCGAATCAAGCCATTCATCTGAGGCTGAGTCTGGGCTGTATGTATCTGTCTGATGTTAAACAGCCCTATCCCTTAGTCGTCTTGTACGACACCGCATGGGAAGAGATGGGGTGGCCCAAATTCTACTCTGCAGGGAATTAATTAGTTTGTAAATATAGGGTTCCCCTGTCAGTGTGTGTGTGTGTGTGTCAATTAAATTGAAAAAAAATATTCCAATGAAAATACAAAGGTTGGTTTTGAATAATTGTTAACTAGGTATTGCATAGCCTAGAATTAAATAAATTATCACGTTTCTTTCTGTAACAGAAAACACATCCTGACTTTTATAAGTGCCTGGTATCGGGATTCGTTTTTTTATATAGGTCCCATTTAGGTGGCAGCCAAGCGCACGGCCCACCTGATGGAAAGTGTTTACCGTGGCCTATGGACGTGTGTAACACCAGAGAAGCCACACTCGCGCTACCGACCCTGTAAGCATAGAATCTCTGTGCCGTCAGTGTAAAGGACAAAGCAGGACAAGCCTTTAGTCATCCCACTGACAGTACAAATTCTCCAGTGAGCTCTGGCTACCCTACTCACCGCTGGGAACACAACACGAAGTTATTATAGCCGCGGTATTCTGTAGGGCGGAGGTACTTCCCCAGTCGGACTGCTCAATTGGGCTTAAATACCGCCGTGTCCTACCTCCTATGATTTCATGCAGGTCTGTACGATGCATCTTTATCTCGCAGGAATGTCTATTTAATTCAAGTGCAATGTGCTAATATGGCGTCATGTTGAATCTATTAACAGCTAACCAATCGCGGCCTTGCATTATTATGTTGAATCGTTTTTCTCTGTTCAGTGGCTGTCTCGCTCCTTTCAGCAAGTTTTCATAATATTATATTCTTGTGAATTATGAGCGCCTAGTATTTGTGTACGACAATGTTGCGCATGCCGCCATCCATGGTCCGCGTGTAGCACTGACCTATGTCACAGTCGTCATAGTTAGATGTATTGTCTGATGAAAGAAGGTATATTTTTTAATAATAATAATAATAATAATAATAATAATAATAATAATTTATTAACCAAAAAGAAGTACAGTATCTATAACAACATTGATTTGCTACCTACTTGTAACATTGTTTGTGGTTTAAGGTGTACAATAATATTAACCCTGCCTCTCAAACTAGGATATCCTGTATCTTGAGAGACAGTGTTCGGTCGTGAAGGTAAATATGTAACATAATATTATACAAATTTAGTAGACTGCGTCGGTTTATAATTCAAAAATCGATTTTTATATAATTTTAACAATGATGAAAAAAAAGGAAAAAAACATGAAGAAAATAATCTAAAAACAAAAAATAAGGTATGTGTGTGTGATGTGTATGTGTGGGCACATCAGACCATGTCATTGTTAATTCCTTAAGATCAAAATTAAAAATATTTTGTAGGCCCCGACAAAGTAGAATATCGACCACCCCATCTCTTCCCATGCGGTGTCGTACAAGGCGACTAAGGGATAGGGCTATTTATATACAGCCCAGTCTTAGTATAACCCTCCAGGGATAATGGCGTGACTAAATGTAAAATGGTTATAATGATTGCATTCGGTTATGTAATGTATTTAAATAAATACTTTGTTTGTCTTTGTTTGTTACCGTGATAGCCTAGTGGTATGGGCAATGGACTGCTGAGAAGAGGTCTATCGCAGGTTTTATAACTGCCCGGTTAATGGCAATAGGCTCGCCACCTATTACATTGGTACCTAAACATAAACTAGCGAAATGTGGGTGCTAGCGCCTCTCCCTACCCCTTCGGGGATATAGGCGTGAGTTTATTTATCGTATGTATTGTTACACAAATGAACTTAAGCTTAAATTATACATAGATAAGTATATTTATACGATTGTTCATTGTGTTTTCTAATTTTGGCGCCAATACATTGTACAATATTTTGCTATATTAAAATGGAGTGGGGTGATAAAGAAAACCGAATCGCTGTGATTGCATTACACAAAGTTGGTATGGAGCCGAATGTAATTTTTAAAACTCTCCATACGCTTGGTATTAGTCAAATGTTTGTGTACCGGGCTATTAATAGGTACAATGAGACTTCCTCTGTTTGTGACAGAAAAAGATCTGGCCGTCCACGTAGTGTTCGTACGAAAAAGGTGGTCAAAGCAGTAAGGGAAAGAATTCGAAGAAATCCTGTCCGAAAGCAAAAGATTTTATCTCGGGAGATGAAGATAGCACCCAGAATCATGTCGCGCATTTTAAAAGATGACTTAGGACTTGCAGCCTATAAGAGACGCACTGGTCATTTTTTAACTGATAATTTAAAAAAGAATAGGGTGGTAAAATGGAAGCAACTACTGAAGCGGTACGCAAAGGGAGGTCACAGAAAAATTTTGTTTACGGATGAGAAAATCTTTACAATTGAGCAACATTTTAACAAACAAAATGACCGTATTTATGCTCAAAGCTCTAAGGAAGCTTCCCAATTAGTCGACAGAGTGCAACGTGGGCATTATCCGACTTCAGTGATGGTTTGGTGGGGTGTTAGCTATGAAGGAGTGACTGAGTCATATTTTTGTGAAAAAGGTATCAATACATCGGCACAAGTGTATCAAGATACCATTCTTGAGAAGGTAGTTAAACCCCTTAACAACACCATGTTCAATAACCAAGTATGGTCCTTCCAACAAGACTCAGCGCCGGGTCATAAAGCTCGGTCCTCGCAGTCTTGGTTGGAAGTGAACGTTTCGGACTTCATCAGAGCTGAAGACTGGCCGTCGTCTAGTCCCGATCTTAATCCGCTGGATTATGATTTATGATCAGTTTTAGAGAGTATGGCTTGCTCTAAACGTGATGATAATTTGGAGTCCCTAAAACAATCCATACGATTGGCAGTGAAGAATTTTCCCATGGTAAGAGTGCGTGCTTCTATTGATAACTGGCCTCAACGTTTAAAGGACTGTGTTGTAGCCAATGGAGACCACTTCAAATAAGCTTTTTATATTTTAAATTGTTTTATATTTATGTATTAAACTAACACACTGTAAAAGTAATAAATATTATTTGCAATAAAAAAAATGTTTTTTCTTCGTAACAATATTTATGGCTAGACTAGGTATATCTGTCTGATGTTAAACAGCCCTAACCCTTAGTCGCCTTGTATGACACCGCATGGGAAGAGATGGGGTGGCCCTAATTCTACTCTGCTGAAAACCAAGTTTTTAAGTTTGAGTTTAGAGTTTAGTGAAGTACCTAACCGAATGGAACCGAACCCACCGGAGCCGGTGGAAGAGGTTATGTCGGACTCGAACCGACCAAAACGCACGCCGTCTGTGGGTCACTTTGGTTGCCGAAGGTGAGGTTGACAGGCATATCCCTCGCACACCGGCCGACCCATTGCCATCTCTCACGATCTGGGCCTCTACTCGGGTGTGGGGACTAGAAAGTCCCCATCTTGTTCCCGGGAACGCGCCTGCTTCTGCCGGGGTGACAGGCGTCTCCACTGGTCACCCCCAGGCCTGCGCTCATGGGGGGCGGAGGTATGATACCACCTACCCGGATCCTTAATTGTATAAACACTCTCAAATGATTATTATTTGAAAGAAAAGTCGCGTGGTTCCGGGCAGAGTAGAATATGAACCACCCCATCTCTTCCCATGAGGTGTCGTACAAGGTGACTAAGGGATAGGGATGTATAACATCAAACAGATATAATAGAGCCCAGACTCGCCTCAGATGCATGGCTCGAGTCAACAATAGTACCCGGAACACGGCTATAGGCTCACCCTTACGTGGGATCGAATTTAATGATTGGTGAAACGTGGGTGTTAATTCACCTGTGCCTAACTCTCCGGGGATAAAGGCGTGATTGACTGTATGTGTGAAAAAAAAAAAGCGCTCAGTTTATATGTAGTTATTGTGTTGTTACGAAGTGACCATTTTTATAATCAAGTTAGCGTTTTTTTTTTTTACGTGCGCAAAATCCCCACGGATACCTCCCCACCGGAGCCGGTGGAGGAGGTTATGTCAGACTCGAACCGACTAAAACGCACGCCGCCTGTGGGTCGCTTTGGTTGCCGAAGGTGAGGTTGACAGGCATATCCCTCGCACCCCGGCCGACCCAGGGCCATCTCTCACGATCTGGCCCTCTTCTCGGGTGTGGGGACTACAGAGTCCTCAACTCGTCCCCGGCAACGGGGAGGCGCGCCACACGCGCCACCGCAATCAAGTTAGCGTTAAATATTTGTGAACCATGCTGATGAAGCTATGTTAGCTTCATCAGCATGGTGACAAAAGCTTCAATAGTAAGTGACGAGTACATGCAAAATTTTATAAGATGTCGCGTCATTAGTTGAGGATGTTTCGAGAATCACCTGCTGATATAATTTTCACGTTATGATTTTCACCTATAGTGCAGTAGTTAGTAGGAAGTATTATAGTTGACTTCGAAACTGATACTGTCTTAATATTACAAGAGATACGACGGTTTAGGAGGTAAGACACGAGGGTTTTTCCGTCCAATTGAGCAGTCCGACTGGGCAAATACCTCCGCTTTACAGAATACCGCGGCCATAATAACCTTGTGTTGTGTTTTCGGTGGTGAGTAGGGTAGCCAGAGCACACTGGAGAGTTTTGGTGTTGTCAATGGGAAGACGAAAAGCTTATCCTGCTTTGTCTTTTACACTGACGGCACAAAAATTCTCAGTGTTGGCAGCGCGAGTGTGACTTCCTTGGTGTTGCACACGTCCATAGGCCATGGTAACCACTTTCCATCAGGTGGGCCGTGTGATTGTCTGCCACCTAAGTGGTATAAAAAAAGTGATTATGCTTTTTCGATCTATCTAAATAGTACCTATACAAGCTAGTTGTTCACGGTAACGCTTTGCTATTTCCACTTCATCGCCTTGCGTGTTGTTCATTGAAGTTATTATTGATTAAAGTTTTACACGCGTCATCTGAGAAATGGATCATAAACGAAAACGACAAACATTATACCTATTATAGGAGGTAGGACACGACGGTATTACCGTCCCAATTGAGCAGTCCGACTGGAGAAGTATCTCCACCCTACAGAATACCGCGGTCATAATAACCTCGTGTTGCGTTCCTGACGGTGAGTAGGGTAGCCAGAGCTCACTGGAGAGTTTTTGTGCTGTCAGTGGGAAGACCAAAGGCTTGTCCTGATTTTGTGTTCTGCACTGACAGCACAGAAAATTTCTGTTCTTACAGAGTCGGCAGCATGGGTGGGACTCCCCTGGTGTTACACACGTTCATAGGTAACGGTAAGCACTTTCCATCAGGTGTGCCTTGTGTTTTTCTGCCACCTAAGTTGTATAAAAAAGGTATCTAGTTCTGATGACGAATTTAATATGTCAGCTCTTCTATTAACACCCACAATCATTTCACAATTAAATCCTAGCTACACTAATTAACGTGTGTCCTAAATCATTGAGCCAGTAATACATACATACATACGTAACCACGCCTTTATTCCCGAAGGGTTAAGCAGAGGTGAATTAACATACCACAACAATAATTGTATTCGGTCCCACGTAATAAGGAGTGAGTCTATCGCCGTATTCCGGGCACAATAGTTCACAATAGTAGACTCGAGCATTGTATCTGTGCCTGAGTCAGAGCTGTATATATCTGTCTGATGTTAAACAGCCCTATCCCTTAGTCGCCTTGTACAAGGGAAGAGATGGGGTGGTCCAAATTCTACTCTGCCGGGAACCACGCTGCTATGAGCCAGTAATGACAGTATATTTATCGTTCTTCAAAGTTATTTTTAGTTAGTCCGCACGTCACGAGTTCATATAAAATGATCGTAAATGTATAAGGTCCGGATATTACATTTAGTATAATATACAGATATCGGATGCGGCACATAAATAAACATTATTTATCTATTACGTTTACTCATGTTGAACTTGATCTATTTATTTAGACGTTTTATTGACGGTTAATTAATTACAGAAACAGCTAGTAGCTCCCTTCATAATATCAGCTACTGCCTATGTAGTTTAGGATTCAATATTAATTTATCATCAGGAGGTAGAATACGGCGGTATTTCCGCCCAATTGAGCAGTCCGACTGGGGAAATACCTCCGCCCTACAGAATACCGCGGTTATAATAACTTCGTGCTGTGTTCCCAGCGGTGAGTAGCGTAGCCTGAGCTCACTGGAGAATTTGTGCTGTCAGTGGAATAACTAAAGACTTGTCTTGCTTTGTCCTCTACACTGACGGCACAGAAAATTACAGGGTCGGCAGCGCGAGTGTGGCGTGGCGTGTTACACATGTCCATAGGCCACGGTAACCACTTTCCATCAGGTGGGCCGTGCGCATGTCTACCACATGAGTGGTATAAAAAGAAACTTTTTGGCCAATTTACAATATTCATGATACAGAAATTAAGAAGACAAGAGTATTACAAAGGGTTACCTTATCGCTTTACTTAATTTCTGTATGGCAAGCTATGGATAGAAATGTATGTTGGAGTATTTTGTGGTTATTGGCGTCCGATTAAATAGTTATATCATATATGTATACATATTTTAATATATAATCTTAAAAATATATGAAAACTATACCTTATTTTACGTGTGGGTAATCCACATGGATACCCCCACCACCGGAGCCGGTGGGACAGGTTATGTCGGACTCGAACCGACTAAAATGCGCTTTAAACATATGCATACTTAAACAGAAAAATAATGATAGACTATTTTACACGTGATAAATTACACTAGTAGTGTTCTTTGACCATTTCTTTAAGCTTCATTAATGTTTGAGCTCGTCTTATTTCCACTGGCAGTTTATTCCACTACAATATGCTCCATTTTTTTATACCACTTAGGTGGCAGACAAGCGCACGGCCCACCTGATGGAAAGTGGGTACCTTGGCCTATGGACGTGTGTAACACCAGAGAAGCCACACTCGCGCTGCCGACCCTGTAAGCACAGAGCTTCTGAGCAGCTGAAAGCAGGACAAGCCTTTAGTTATCCCACTGACAGCACAAATTCTCCAGTGAGCTCTGGCTACCTTACTCACCGCTGGGAACACAACACGAAGTTATTATAACCGCGGTATTCTGTAGGGCGGAGGTACTTCCCCAGTCGGACTGCTCAATTGGTCGGAAATACCGCCGTGTCCTACCTCCTACTATCCTCTTTCAAAACAAGTTTTAGTTTAAAACAGCGATCTGTGAATCTGATTTTTGCTGATTGCTGCGACTGTAAACCTTTCGTTAGATCGAACCTACATCACTAGACAAAGCATAAGACCGCGCACACCGCCTGTGTCTCATCAGAGTCTACGACTTATACAGAGCAGACATCTACTCTGTGGGAAGTTAGAACGAGAGATGGCCGACGCATGCAGCAGATACGCATTCATTGCAGCTTCTCAATGGCTCTCTTTATCCGCATCGAAGTTTAACAATTAATGTATGTGCTGCATGCATCGGCAGTTGTCGTTTAAAATAAGAGATGAACGGTTGTTCAATGTTCATTCCATCTTCAAGAGTAACTAACAGATTATATGACGTTAGGGGTCATTTCTAAATGCAAATATATATCCGTGAAAAGGTATATCTCATCCTCCTCATACTACGGCGCGAGTCTCCTAAAAATAAATAAAACAAAATGCAGGTAAGTAGGTCACCTCGCTGCAACAACTGCATCACATTCAGAGCCTGGTACCAGGCTCTCATAAAACACTGAAAATATTTGTATATGTCTGGAAAATGCGAGACAATTTTGCATAAAACTATGTAGATTTTATTCCATTTTACCATTCAATGCTGCAGCATAATGATATCATAGAGCAAGAGCCCGTACGTACAGATTTATGATATTTATTAATATATATTAATATTAATAACATAACATAAACTCACGCCTATTTCCCCGAAGAGTTAGGCAGAGGTGCTAGCACCCACACCTCGCCAGTTTATGTTTAGGTCCCAATATAATAGGTGGCGAGCCTATTGCCATTAACCGGGCACTTATAAACCTGCGATAAATACACACATAACTTCGAAAAGCATAGGAAAGTCATTGGTGTGTGCCATGGTAAAACCTGGGATCGAGCCCGAGACCCCGCCTCAGCAGTCCATCACCCATACCACTAGGCTACCGCGGTCTATTAATATTAATAGACACTGGCAGAAGCACGCCGCGGCGGTGGCGCGCGTGGCGCGCCTCCCCGTTTCCGGGGACGAGTTGGGGACTCTGTAGTCCCCACACCCGAGAAGAGGGCCAGATCGGCCAGATCGGCCCCGGGTCGGCCGGGGTGCGAGGGATATGCCTGTCAACCTCACCTTCGGCAACCAAAGCGACCCACAGGTAGCGTGCGTTTTAGTCGGTTCGAGTCCGACATAACCTCCTCCACCGGCTCCGGTGGGGAGGTATCCGTGCGGATTTCGCGCACGTAAAAAAAAATAAAAAATTAATAGACATAGATATAATATTGAGAAGATAATTATTAATATATATAAATGTATTGTATCTAATATAAATATAATATGCCTAAAGTTGCAGTCTCCCTCATTTTTTCATTTCATTTTTGCATATATTGTATAGTTAGCATAGTTTTGTATAAATTTTATAAGTATTTTCACTATTTGAATTAAGTTATTTATTAGTTCAATTAATAAAGACCTTTCCTGATATTTTATAAGTGCTAAAAAATTATTTAAACATTCCACGAACACAGGGAAAAGCAATCATTTGACAGGTGAATGCAAAGACATCACATTGCAACTTGCCTCCTTTCAGCTGCACCGTGTGTTTCTCTGCATTACTCGCACATCATGGTTTCTCCTGCTGGTCGACGCTTCTCGTGACCAGAAGGCCGGCCTCTATTTAGGTCATTTTTTATACCACTTAGGTGGCAGGCAAGCGCACGGCCATCTGATGTAAAATGGTTACCGTGGCCTATGGACGTGTGTAACACCAGAGAAGCCACACTCGCGCTGCCGACCCTGTAAGCACAGAGTTTCTGTGCCGTCAGTGTAGAGGACAAAGCAGGACAAGCCTTTAGTCATCCCACTGACAGCACAAATTCTCCAGTGAGCTCTGGCTAACCTACTCACCGCTGGGAATATAACACGAAGTTATTATAATTTTTAGCTATAAGTTTTATAATAGTTCTCTTGGTTTTATTTTCATTGTTTGTAATTGTTTGTTTATGTAAATTCAAATTAAAATATGTTTTATTTTAAAAGGCGAAGGTGAATAAAATACGCACTGAAATTCATTAACAATGTATAAAACCTAATTTTTTATATTTTTTTTTAGAATAACATTAGTAACTACATAGTCTATTACCGGCCACTTAGTACGATTGCAACCCTCTACCCAGACACCCCTAAACTTTAATCTATACGACAGACAGACTGATTCATCCAAGCAGCTTAAAACTACAGACTCGAAACCACAATCCCTATAACAAGCTGGAGGGATCTGAGAAATACTCAGTCTACATAAAATAATGTAAGTCTAGCCGTCGTGAGCTCTTAGACTATCATTATTGACGACAAACTTTGGAATATATTATTTAGTAACAAAAGAAATATTTTGAGAACTCCTGTGTTTTCTGGAACCCTGGTATACTTGGCCTCGAATGTGTCAAATCCGAAGAATACATTAATTTTTTTATGCACACTGAAATGGAAATAACGCATTGCCGTCAATGACCGAGGTTTTGTAGAATGCAGTCACACACACACACACACACATGTTAATGTGACGAAACACCATGAAAATTTCATGGAGCATATAACTAAGAGAATCTTTGGTGAGGTGAAGCCCGAGAAGGCGCACACCGTACGCAAAAAAGTGATGCAGTATGCAAAGTGAATTGCAATAAGTGCACAACACCATGCAACTAGTACCAGGCTCTCATAAAACACAAGAGGTATGTGTTACCATTACAGAAAACACGTGGCAATTTTACTTAAACCCATGTAGATTTTATTCTAGTTCAACTGAAGTTCAACGCTGCATGCAAGTGATGTCATTGGGTGCCAAACATTGAAATGTATTATTGATATATTATGCATCAATACAATATGAGGAATTTTTTAAAACGATCTATTCAAGAACGTGACGTCTTTAAATTGAATAAATAATAATATGACAAGTAAATCTTATTTCACTATCACGGCTCTTTGTCCATGAGGTACAAGCAGAGGTGAACTAACATTAATATTTTGTGAACTTTTTTTTAGATATATGTGGCGTAGTGGTACTGAACGCGACTGATACGCAGGAGGAGTGGGTTCGATTCCCGCTCAGTGCAAATATTGGTATGCATGAATATGTATACTTGCATTGATCTGGGTGTTTCAATGTATAATATGTATGTATTTACAAAAAAAAATCTATGTATGTTTATTCACATTCTAGATTCCATAACACAAGCTAGTTAAGCTATGCTTACCATGGGTATAGATAGCATTGTGTAGAATGTTGTAAAATATTTATTTATTTACCACTAGATATACTTTCAAGGCAGACCACGCTACTGAAAACTTGTCTACACTGCATGATAAGCTTGCTACCTTTGCTTAACCATTACTTAACATCAATCAATCAAATCAATCAATTAGCCCACTGCAGTCCACTGCTGGACATAGGCCTCTCCCAATGTGCGCCATTTTCTCCGATCCATCGCCTTCCGCATCCAGTCTGTACCAGCCACCTTTTTCAGGTCGTCCGTCCATCTGGCCAGGGGGCGTCCTACCTTTCGTTTACCTTCTCGCGGTCTCCACTCTTGGACTCGTTTGCTCCATCGGCTATCGGTCCTTCGGCAAACGTGGCCAGCCCACTGCCACTTCAACTTGCTTATTCCGTGGCCTATGTCGGTAACTTTAGTTCTCTGTCGGATAACCTCGTTCCGAATTCTATCCTTCAGAGAAACTCCAAGCATAGCTCGCTCCATAGCCCGCTGCGCGACTTTTAAGCTATGGACCAGCCCCACTGTAAGTGTCCACGTTTCAGTTCCACGTACTTAACATATATCTATAAAAATATAGCATAGCATAGCTTAACTAGCTTATGTTATGGAATCTAGAATGCGGATAAACACTCAGATACTTTCTTTTTGTAAATACATACATATTATACATAGAAACACCCAGACCAATGCAAATATACATATTTGTGCATACAAAATATTTGCACTGAGCGCGAATCGAACACGCGCCACTTTTTAGCAGTCCACCGTTCTACCTCTACACCACAGATACAACAACATAAACACCTCAACGATCTATTTTATGCTTAGAAAAATGGTGGCTTAGAAAAAAGACGGTGCTTAGAAAAATGGCGGTATCAACGCGAGTGCTAAAATGTTCTAACTGTAACATAGTAATTAACGATATTCTTGCTTTTGTGTGCAACAAAATAGACGTGATGGATGAAGAAAACCTCAGCAGAATTTGTGTGACCGCTTTTACGGAGGAGGATATAATGCAGGCAAAAAGTCTGTTATTTGATTCTGTGCCTACAAAGAAGAGAAATATTAAGAGGAAACGAGACAAAAAGGCAACACGAGACATAGACGACATAGTATGTCTGTTAAAAGAAACGGATCCAGAATTAATTCCTATTTTCGTTGCAAAAGACCTCCAAAAGCTGCCACCGGTACTGTTTGACCATGTTGACTTCACGAGACTGCTCAAAGACTTACTAAGAATGCAGAACGAAATAAATCACATCAAGGACCTATATGCAACTGTACAACAATTAGATTGCTTAAAAAGTGAATTTGAAATTCTTAAAGTGCGCGCCATTGAGAGTGAAAATTATGTAAACACGGTTAACATTAAAAGAGGTGCGGGTGTGATTTCGGAGGACAATAAATCTAGCAGCTGTGATTCCACTTTATCAGTTCCAAATAGTCCGTTAATGAATTCTACACTAGTCGAGGGTAGACAGAAAACATCAACCAGTGGTATAAACTCAAAAAGCGGCTGCGCACTTGTAAACACTGCAAGCGCGCATGATAGCGTGATGATTCACCATATACCAGTCTACAAAAATGTACGTATAACATCGGAACAAACAGCGGGAAGCGGACACACGGGCGCCTCGAATGTAGCACATATTCACAAGCATATGACTTTTGCTAATGTTTTAAGAGCTGAAAAAAAGACACCGGCTGATAAAAATGAGGGATGGATTCTAGTAGAAAAAAAGAAGAGATTTCGCGGAATTAAAGGAAAGGCTGTGGTGCAACCAGAAGGGAAGTTTAAGGCTGCGGATATCCAGATACCTATGTTTATCTCTAATGTGGATAAAAAAGTGTCTAAGGAAGACATAATTACATGCATAAGAGAAAAAACGGATCTCCATTTAAGGGTGGAAAAAATGAGTATGAAATTGACTAAAGATTACGACAGCTTCAAGATCTTTATTCCCAAACAAAAAGAAAGTATTTTTATGAATGAAGAGTTTTGGCCAGATGGTGTTACATATCGCCGGTTCATACATTTTAGAAAAAATATCGGCCGTCGATACCTCGACTGGTATACTTCGCGGTAGACCTTACGGAGGTGTGGCCCTACTCTGGAGGAAAAAATTATTAACGTCGGTAAAGTGTTGTCCAGTGTAATAGCGTACGGCTTACAGCGATAAAGGTGCGACTTTTAGAACGCGACATTCTTATATTCTCGGTTTACATGCCGACCGACTCTAATGAAAACCTAACTGAGTTCACAGACTGTTTAAGCGAAATTTGTGCAATTATAGATAATAATAGTGATATTCAGTGTGTATACATGTTAGGAGATTATAATGCTCATAAAAATGAACTATTCTACTCCGAATTGTTGAATTTTTGTGAAGAACAGCTTTGATGGTGCGCGGATATAGAACTTCTACCGCGTGATTCGTATACGTATGTAAGTGAGGCGTGGGGGTCCAAACGTTGGCTCGACCACTGCGTAGTCACAGAGGCTGCACGGCGTACGATCACTAGCGCGAAAATATTGTACGACTGCTATTGGTCTGACCATTTACCTTTGTTAATTGAGTGCAATCTCAAATTAATTGCACCTAACGTTGTAAAAAATTGGGGGGATCGAAACAATGTGATATGGGGAGACCGAGATTGCCAACAGATAATATTATATGAGGAATTGTGTCATTCTCGCTTACGAGAAATTGATTTTCCATCTGAGTTCTGTAATTGTTCAGATACAATGTGTAGGGATCCACAACATACACTCATGTTGGATAAAATGTACAGAGATATAATTTGTATACTCACGGAGTCTGCCGAGCATAGTGCTTTAGTTAAGAACCGAAGGTATAAATCATTGATAGGATGGAATAAACATGTACGGAGTGCTCACTGCGAGGCTCGGCTTGCGTTTCAAATGTGGAATTTGTATGGTAGGCCATCCATGGGGTATACTTACGATAAAATGTGTGAAACACGTAATACCTTTAAAACAAAATTAAAATGGTGTCGCAAAAATCAAGAACAAATTAAATTAGATATTATTGCGAAAAATCATGAAATAAAAGATTTTGGAATTTTAGCACTCGTCAAATAATTACAAAATAATTTTGGCCATCTTTGGATGTCCGCCATATTGGATTTAAGTCACGTGATAATTTTTCGTTTTCCTGACAGCAAACCCTTTCATTTGATACACATATCATGGGGGTGGATTTTAAACAGCCTGTCCACCGTCTTGGGGAGGCCGCCATATTGGATTTGTAATGACGTTTCTTAGCTAGTCATCAGAACTCAGAGCGTGTGCAAAATTTCATCCTAATAGGAGACCGGGAAGTGGGCCAAATTAAGATTTCAAGATTTTCTTACATACATAGTTACAAGTGAAGCTAATAAAAGCGTGTTAAAAAGCATTTATATTATCTAACCTAGTCTAAACACGCTAAATAGAAAATTTAACAACACATCATTATTAACTCTATAACTCAATGTGTGAGCACGTGTTATCATATATGAATCCTACCTATGACACGACCGCATTGAAACTTCCCAAGACCTACGTATACTACCCAACTATCTAGACAAAGACACGTGCAACAAGCTAGTTAAACGAGATTTAATGCAATATAGTACTCACTGACTTTTAATGAAACCACGTTCAACGAAAACTTGTTAAGCTCTTTAGCAACGCTTAGTAACGTTAATTAAGTATCTCTATAAGATGCTTATAATAATTAACGTTTAAATGAAATGTTATTTTGCGGTGGAAATAACGTTGTCTCTGTATACCATAATGGAACAGAGACGTGATTTTTTATGTATACCTAGTGTAAGATACCTACACTTAGTGTTATTACATAATATATATATATATATATTGCAGCTGTTTTTATTGTGCCGTAGCTTTTTTTTAAAGCGGAAATCTACCTCAGGTCAATAGGCCACCGTAACCACTTCCCACTAGGTGGGCTGTGTGCTTGTCTGCCACCTAAGTGGTATAAAATTGAAGAAATTAAGGAATTTATTAAATTAGGTAGGACACGACGGTATTTCCGCCCAATTGAGCAGACCGACTGGGGAAGTACCTCTGCCCTATAGAATACCGCGGCCATAATAACCTTGTGTCGTGTTCCCGGCGGTGAGTAGAGTAGCCAGAGTTCACTGGAGGGTTTTTGTACTGTCAGTGGGAAGACCAAAAGCTTGTCCTGCTTTGTCTTTTACACTGACGGCTTACAGGGTGACAGCACGAGTGTGACTCCCTTAGTTTTGCACACATCCGTAGGACATGGTAACCACTTTCCGTCAGGTGGGCTGTGTGCTTGTCTGCCACGTAAGTGGTATAAAAAAATCCATTCGGGTACCCCCTGCCGAGGCCAGTGGGGTGGTTATCTCGAGATCGTACCGACTAAAACCACACGGCCGTCTGGTACAATCTATTGCAGAGGGTGAGGTAGCCTCTTGCATATCCCTCGCGCACCCCGACTAACCCAGGGCTATAGAAGGCAACATCGGTTGTAGGACTACGGCGTCCTCATCTTTCCTCAGAAAAAGGCACTAATCGCGCTGTCGTCTCGGCTTGCTTCTACCAGAATGACAGGCAGTTCCACCTGTCACCTCCAGGCCCGCGGTCATGGAGGACAGAGGTCATTTAATGATGTCCGATGCCAGAGTCGCCTACGCGCATTGCGGACTTAGCGGAACGGAAGGGACCTAAGTCTTCTCCGGCCCCGTTCCCCTGCGTCCTGTGAGCAAATAATGCCCTCTCGAGCATTATTTCAAAGAATCAAAGAATCAATTTCATTTATTCAGTTCAGGCACACCAAGAGCACATATGAACGTCAAAATTTTACAATTATATATGTCAAGAAATAATATAAAAATATTAAATAATGTAAAAATAAACCATTGGAAAATGATTCTTTCGCTGGTTCGGTAGATTAGTTCTACTGAGAAGATACCAGCAAGAAACTCAGCGAACTACATTAGAACTAGATTATTTTTCTTTTTTAAATTTGCTTTAGTTTACAATTTATTTTGTGCGAGTAAGCAAGAGACTTATGTTGACCACGCATTAACATCATTGAGGTACTCATCCACTTTATAGTAACCTTTACTCATTAAAGTTTTTTTCACTTCTTTTTTAAATTTATTTATTGGCATATTAATCAAGTCTTGAGGAATTTTATTAAATATTTTTATTTGCTCACAGAAGGAATCAGTGGAAGCTCACGCGTTCGCCCTCTGCACCATCACTGCGAGGAACGTGCTGATCGAGAGAACTCCCAGTCCCAGGGCCGCCAATAGAACACGCCTCGACATCTCCTACGACGGGCATTCGGTGAGCGGTGTGCCGTAACTCAAGAAATAAATTCCTCATCAGCAAATTGGTGCACTAGCTATATAATGGACGAAGTTTTCCTGGTAGTATTAAAAGACAGCCGTTGCTCCTGGAAAAGCCTACATCCTTGGACTCCAAAGCAATAACTTTAGACCTACCTAGAAAATAGCTATGAGTATGTTTTTTTTTTTATACAACTTAGGTGGCAGACATGCACACGGCCCACCTGGTGGAAAGTGGTTACCATGACCTATGAACGTGTGTAACACCAGTGGAGTCACATCCGTGTTGCCGACCCTGTAAGAACAGAGATTTCATGCTGTCAGTGTAGAGGACAAAGCAGGACAAGTCTTTGGTCGTCCCACTGACAGCACAAAACTCTCCAGTGAGCTCTGGCTACCCTTTTTTTTTTTTTTTTTTACGTGCGCAAAATCCCCACGGATACCTCCCCACCGGAGCCAGTGGAGGAGGTTATGTCGGACTCGAACCGACTAAAACGCACGCCGCCTGTGGGTCGAGTTGCCTTCGTGCGCGGGCAGCTTGTCTTGCGATCCTTCGTCGCTCCCGCTGCCGCTCCCGCCCCGCCTCCTCCTTCACGAGCATTACTTGCTCGCAGAAGGAGGCGCCGGCCGCCCACGCATCCGCGCAGCGAACCATCGCCGCGAGCAAGGTGGAGAGCGTGAGAACCCTCACTCCCAGGGCCGCCACAAGCTCCCGCCTCGGCGTCTCCCACGCCGGACACTCGGTGAGCGTGTGCGGACCTGAGTCCTCGCTCGCGTCGCAGTGATGGCACTCGGACGTTGGCTCTTTCTGCATCCGACGCAGATACTTTCCGAAGCATCCGTGCTCGGTGATCATCTGCGTCAGACGGTACGAGAGGTTGCCGTGTGGCCTCTCTAGCCACTCCCCCATGATGGGTCTTACCGCCGTTACTACGGCGTGCCCTGCGCTTGGTTGCCCAAGTCGTCTCTCCCATTCCGCCACCATTTCCCTGTGGAGCCGGGATCTCACGGCCCGAATTTCTTCGGGCTCGGGATCGTGACCCCGCTCCTGCGCCGCCCTTCGGAACCGGTATAGCGCCGAAAGGCATCTCGCTTCCAGGATCCATGGTGGGGATCCGGCGAGGAGACTCGCCGCGTTGAAGGATATCGTGCGGTACCCCCTTATGATGCGGCACGCCAACTTCCGCTGCGGACGCTGCAGCAGAAGCATGTGCCGATCACTCAGGGTGTCCGCCCACACGGGACACCCGTACAGGGCCATGGACCGCACGACACCCGCGTAGAGTCTCCTGCAGGAGTCCTCCGGGCCCCTCAGGTTGGGCAGTAGCCGCGCCAGAGCGTTGGCTGTGCCCGCCAATTTGGGGCCCAGACTTCGGAAGTGCTTCCCGAAGTCCCACCGGCCGTCGAGCACGAGCCCCAGATATTTCATCTGGGGCTTGATGCCGATGAGAGTGCCTCCCACTGTGAGACTGGAACCAGGTGGTGGCGTGCGCCGAGGTCCATGAAAGAACATGGCCTCTGATTTATGCAAAGCCACCTCAAGGCCCAGCCGCCGGATCCGTTCCACGACTTGAGCAACCGCGGTCGTGGCCCTCAGGATCGCTTCGCGGTGTGTAGCCCCGCTCGCCGTCACTAGCGTGTCGTCCGCATAGCACGTGACGGCGGCGCCGTCCGCAAGCTCACCGCGAAGCACCCAGTCGTGCTCTGGCTACCCTACTCACCGCCGGGAACACAACACGAAGTTATTATAACCGCGGTATTCTGTAGGGCGGAGATACTTCCCCAGTCGGACTGCTCAGTTGGGCGGAAATACCGCCGTGTTCAACGTCCTCAAAAAAAAAAAATTAACGGTGCTGGCACAAAATAGCACGCACTGTTTTCGCACTATTTTTATATACACACTGTATATATCATCTACTCTAAATCTGTTATCTACCCATCGGAACATTACAGCCAACGAGTTCTAAATCTGATCTAACTAGGTACATAGAAGCTATCGGAAATGAAACGAAACACGCGTCAATTTGAGCCGGAAGCCATATTCGACCGTGCCAACTATTATGGACAGAGTCTGCAAACTTACAGCGTGTTGTTAAATTAAATGATAGGTGATCCTTTTTAGGTTTTCGTATCACAAAACGAAAAAAACGGATCCTAAATAGTTAAGATTGTAGGATCACTTAGTTGTCCGTTTGTCTATCTGTCTGTCAAGACTTTTTTTCTCAGGAATGCGCTAAGGTATCAAGTTGAAATTCTACTTGACCGATTGCGAAACAAACGTTAGATTTTATGTCCGACCAAAACTTTTCAAACAAAAAAATCACATCAAAATCCGTTCTGTAGTTTTTGCGTTCATCGAGAACAAACAGACAACATACACACACATACATATAATCACGCCTTTATCTCCAAAGGGTTAAACAGAGGTAAATTAACACCCACATTTCACCTATCATTGTACTTATTCGGTTCCACATTATAGGGCTCACCATTGCCGTTTTCCGGGTACTATTGTTGGCTCGAGTCATGCATTCGAGGTAGAGTTTGGACTGTATATATCTGTTTGATGTTATTAGTTAGTCCTTAGTCGCCTTGTACGACACCGCATGGGAAGAGATGGGGTGGTCCAAATTTGTACTCTGCCCGGAACCGACAAGAATTCCAAAAAATATATTTTCGTGTTTAGTATCGATAATTAACATAAAACATAACATATCATGACTAACGACTAGTAGATTAGTTTAAAAAGTGTAAAATTATAATTAAATAAAATAATTAAAAAACCCCCGTCACAAAAACAACCTTCAAAAAGTCGAAAATAAGTTGTGTTAGTTAGCCCTATAACTTTGATATACCTAGTAACACATATTTTGATTCAAGCGTTGTCATTGTCGGATTGGATCGTTCCGTTAATATGATGTAGTGCTCTACCAGTTAGGGTCCCCCGACATGACAAGGCTTGCATCAAAATACGTATTACTAGGTATATCAAAGTTATAGGTCTAACTAACACAAATTATTTTCGACTTTTTGAAGGCTGTTTTTTATGACGGGGGTTTTTTAAATTTTTTATATAATTTTTATTTTACACTTTCTAAAATAATCTACTAGTCAAGCCCTTTCATTTGATAATATTGAGGGAGTTGAGAAAAAATATGTAATCCGTCAATTCGTAGCGGCGGCCATCTTGGACTGATTTTTTTTCAAACATAGCTAAGAACACTCCCGACTAATATACCTTTCAAACAAAATAAACTAAATTCATATCGATTCATACATTCAAGAGCGACGATGCCAATGACACACATATATACACACACACAGAGACACGTCATACTTATAACACCGTCGTTTTTGCGTCGGGGGTTAAAAAGGGTAACAAAACATTTAAAAAAAACAAAAAAAATCAGTGAAAGGGCCATCAGAACCGTTGAAAATTAAACAAGAGCTCGTCGGTCTTATAAAGTGTGTCTGTTACCATTAATTAAGTAGCTGGGCAAAGCAAGGACCAATAAATTGAATCTGGTGAGCTTGAAAACAATATACCAGCGTCAAAGGCAGTACGTCAGCGAATCAGGAAGCGTGTGTTTTTATTTCTTTCCTTCTAATTGATATTATGCTAGAGGGTTGGTTGATTTTAAATGTTTTATTTTTAAATCATACAATTGAAATATTTTATCTGAATTTCACATGAGGCTAAACGCAGAAAATTTGTTGAAAGTTCGCGTGAAGTAACTATAATCATTTTGCTTAGCGTAACGGTGACTTTCGTTGGATGATCACTTTTTTTTTATACTACTTAGGTGGGAGACAAGCGCACGGCCCACCTGATGGAAAGTGGTTACCGTGGCCTATGGACGTGTGTAACACCAGAGAAGCACACTCGCGCTGCCGACCATAGAGTTTCTGTGCCGTCACTGTAGAGGACAAAGCAGGACAAGCCTTTAGTCGTCCCACTGACAGCACAAATTCTCCAGTGAGCTCTGGCTACCCTACTCACCGCTGGGAACACAACATTATGGTATTTAAACTATCGTGGTAGCTAGTAGATTAGTAACAAAACAATCGGGATATTTATCATGTTGCATTGTTTCGAGTTGCCGATATTTCGGCGCTGTTGCAAGCATGATCACGGAGTTACTGGAGTAGTAATAATCTTTTTCTCTGTTCATCAACAGTGAAAAAGATAGTTTAGGCCGAAATATCGGAAACTCAAAACAATGCAACATGGTAAATATCCCGATTGTTTTGATACTGATCTTCGTCAATTCATTTATTTGATGAAGAGACCAACCAACGAAAATTTCTGTTGCTTGATTTAATAATTTTGATATAAAATAATTTTGATATAAAATAATTTTGAGATAAAATAATTTTGATATAAAATAATTTTGATATAAAATAATTTTGATATAAAATAATTTTGATATAAAATAGGCTATTTGACAAAGGTCGTCCGATTATTCCTAATGCTGTTTCATACGTTAGTGTTTTCTGAAAAAATATACCTTGCAGAATAATAAATTGCCTAACTAAACTGAAACTATGACATTTCATTTTTTTTTTAATTTAATTAACTTTTTAGATTCCTGATTAAATATCAAATTAATTTTACTAAGAACAATATACATGTAAACGCAACATAGACCGAGATAAATGCGATATTCTCTTGCACTACATATATGTATTTGCACTACGCGAGATGCACCGATCGACCAGCGACCGAGGCCGCCCTGATGACACGACCTACTTGCTTTACCCCGGCTATGTTATCGAGGAAAATTTCCGTGCAAAAGCCGGGGTGTGCGTGTTTGTTAGGGCGGATGTTTGTTGTCGCCGTTTGCGCTGCCTTGAGGACCCATCCTTTTCAACCCTATGGGTACACGTAGACCATGGCTCTACGAGTCAGATCTATGTGTGCCTCCACCGTTCCCATACAGGAGATGCTGAGACAACTCGACTCTTTGAATATCTGAGTCAGGCGGCAGATGATGCGCAGGAACGGTTTCCGAACGCCGAAGTGGTATTTTTGGGGGACTTTAAAGCCCACCACGAAACCTGGTTGGGCTCCTCCAAAACAGACCATGCGGGAAGAGCCGCCCATGCATTTGCTCTGGCGCATGGCCTGACCCAATTGGTACACGAGGTCACTAGAATACCAAGAAGGTCGGGCCTAGCACCCTCTCTGCTAGATATTCTGCTGACGAGTCACCCAGACCTGTACAGTGTTTCGGTACAAGCCGCTTTAGGCAATTCCGACCACTGTCTGGTCTGCTCCAAGGTGCCAATTATAGCGCCTTCACGACCCGTGCAGGGGAAGCGGCGTCTCTGGCACTACTCGTCAGCAGATTGGGATGGGCTGCGCAACTATTTTGCGTCCATCCCGTGGGTTGAACGCTGCTTTGAAGGTAAGAAACCCTCGGATTGTGCTACTGCTGTTGCCGGTGAGATCGGTCTGGGTATGGAATACTATATCCCGTACACTGATGTCACCGGTGCCCGAGGAGTGCGCCCTTGGTTCGGGCGCGAGTGTGCGAGGGCTGTTGATCAAAAGCAGTCCGCGTATCGCGCTTGGGTAAGGGCGCGTGCCACGCACGATCCCAATGTGAGCCACTTCAAGGCGGCGTACAACAGAGCCACAAAGGTCTGCAAGAGGGCTTACGTCAGAGCAGATGCCCTGCGCATTGCGCGGCTTGGTCAAGAGCTAGTGGCACATCCCACGGGCAGCCGTGGATACTGGCGACTGGCCAAAGCCGTGCAGGCCAACTTCTGTCAGCCTTCGCTGCCACCGCTACGCTACCCTGATGGATCCCTGGCCCATGGACCGCAAGAGAAAGCCAATATGCTAGTAAATCTCTTTGCGGCCAATTCCCGAGTCGATGATTGCGGTATACAGCCGCCGACACTACCCAATGGTGACCACGTAATGCCTGAAATACGTATCAGGCAATGCGATGTTCGTGCGGTGCTTCAATCACTCGATGTCCGGAAAGCCAGTGGCCCGGATGGTATTCCAGCGGTGGTCTTACAAAAATGTGCAGCGGAGTTGTCTCCGATGCTTACGCGGCTGTACCGACTGTCCTACAGCTCGGGTACAGTGCCTTCGGCTTGGAAAGAGGCGAATGTACAGCCGATCCCCAAGAAGGGGGATCGCTCAGAGCCAGCCAACTATCGACCCATAGCCGTCACCTCAGTGCTGTGCAAGGTCTTCGAGCACATCATTAACAAACAGCTCATGCGTCACCTAGAGGATCACTCCTTAATTAATGACCGGCAATATGGCTTCAGGCCGAAACGGTCAACGGGTGATCTTCTAGCATACGTTACCCATCTTTGGGGTGAGGCTATGGACAAGCACGGCGAGTCACTGGCAATTAGTCTTGATATCGCCAAAGCTTTCGATAGAGTCTGGCACAAATCGCTTCTCTCCAAGCTACCAGCCTTTGGTCTGCCTCCTAGACTGTGCAACTGGATTGCTAGTTTCCTGCAGGAGCGCCGTATCCGCGTCCTCTATGATGGACAGGCTTCGGAGTTCTTGCAAATAAATGCTGGCGTACCGCAGGGGTCTGTATTATCTCCCACTCTCTTTCTTCTGCATATCAACGACATGCTGTCCACCGGCAGCATACATTGCTATGCAGACGATAGCACCTTACACGGGAGTTATCACGGACAACCTGCGGCCAAACAGTCTGATATCGTGGAAAAAAGACAGCTTCTTGTCACTGAACTGGACCGGATCTTGAATCACATTTCTCAATGGGGCTCCGAGAACATGGTCGAGTTCAATGCCAAGAAGACGCAGGCTTGTGCGTTCACAGCAAAGGTATCTTCTTTCCTTCCCCTTCCCACTCTTCAGAGCACGCCACTTCCACTGCAGGACAATCTCTATATCCTAGGCATGGATATTCGCTGCAAACTGAATAACAGAAATTACATCGAGAGCATCATCAAAACAGCCTCGCAGAAACTCGGACTCCTAAACAAAGTGAGACGTTTTTTCACGCCGGAGCAGCGGTGTCTTCTCTATAAGACACAAATACGCTCCTGCGTGGAATACTGCTCGCATCTCTGGGATGGCTCCGCGAAATACCTACTAGATGCTCTCGACAGGTTGCAGCGACGCGCGGACACGAGCCTTTGCAGATGCGTAGAGATATTGCTTCCTTGGCTGTATTTTACCGTCTCTACCACGGTGAGTGTTCTGACGAGCTCTTCCAACTAATCCCACCATCTCCTTTCCTACATAGGACAACACGTGCAGGCCTTAGATGTCACCCTCACACTGTGCAGAATATACGAGCAAGAACCAAGCGGTTCGGAGACTCTTTTCTTTGTCGCACCACCAAGACCTGGAATTCATTACCAGCACACGTGTTTCCTTCTTCCTACAGTCCCGGGGCCTTTAAGCGGGGCGTGAAAAAGCATCTGATGAGGCCACCAAGCTGAGTGCCACCATTGTAGCACTTAGTGTCTGTAATGGTGACCCTCTTTCCTGAGACTTTGCCTTTAGCTTACCATCAGGAGAGGTGAGGTCAAGTTGGCGTGTCCTATATATAAAAAAAAAAAAAAAAAAGATTTGCGTGTGACGTCACTCGCAAATACGATTTTGCACGGAGCGTTTTCGGGCGGCGCGAGAAATGGAATTTACAAAGTCAATTATTTTCAAAACTATTTGTCGTCCGAATATTTCACTTCAGTAGTTCATTATATTATTATAAAATGATCATATAACCGCGGTAACCTAGTGGTATGGGTAATGGACTGCTGAGACGAGGTCTCGGGTTCGATCCCAGGTTTTACCATGGCACACACTAATGACTTTTCGAAGTTATGTGCGTATTTATCGCAGGTATACAAGTGCCGGGTTAATGGCAATAGGCTCGCCACCTATAGTATTGGGACCTAAACATAAACTGGCAAAATGTGGGTGCTAGCACCGCTGCTTACCCCTTCGGGGATATAGGCGTGAGTTTATGTTATGTTATGTAAAATGGACATTTATCGATAATAATAAAAAAAAAATAACCTATTCAGATTGCATTACGATTAAAACTAGTAGTTCTGTGAACAGTAGACCTCGCGAGCTTCCTTTGCCATATTTTTCTGATAACCAAAATTAAATCTGGTGTTCTTAAAAAAAAAACAAATCTGGTGGACTTAAAAAAAAGAAACACATCTTATTTTAAACAGCCATGGATGTTTCACCAAAAATAAATGGCGATCCGCTCTTTAAAAAATGCTACAGCAAACTTCCCCCTTTTAGTTAATTTGTCTTTTATAATAAAAAATTCACTTTGGCATGGCTTTTTTCACAACAACCTGTGAGGAACCATGTCCTTTTTTTACTTGACTGCAGCGAATCAAAAGGAGGGTTATGATTTTAACAGACTTTGTATGTATGTAGGTTCATATGTTCCCTCATAGCTACTCAACCACTTATTAGAACTAGACAAATGAGGCATAGTTTGAAGCGTCTTAGTCGTCCGCTGGTTATAGGCTATATAATGTGTAATGGTCGTTTTGGTTGCCGAAGGTGACTTCGGCAACCAAAACGACCCACAGGCGGTGTGCGTTTTAGTCAGTTCGAGTCCGACATAACCTCTTCCACCGGCTCCGGTGGGGAGGTATCCGTAGGGATTTTGAGCACGTAAAAAAAATGTTATGTGTCACTAAATCTATCATGTCGCCCTCTAGCGGTACCGTACCTATGTCGAGTTTGGTATCAACTGCAAGGACTTAATTAGCACATTTCAAATATGTATAAATTATATCAATTGCTTGCCCCAAAATAATATAAATATAAAATTATATTTAAAACAGACTGCTGAAAAATCACGCTATAAAAAAAATATCAAGGATAGCCGTGGTCGTATGCCATATTATAGTCTAACCAAACAATATATTCTAGTGAAAAGTGGCGAACGATCAAGGCTAACCTTGATATTTTCTTATTTAATACTTTTTATAGTAGCAGTCAAATAACGTGAAGATCCGTTCATAAATAAGGGTGTTTCCTCGTGGCCAAACTAGATTGCCAAACTAATTTGGCCACAAATTTAGCCAAAGTACTACTCATTAAACTTTTGAGTCAACCTGTATACAGTAAGTTTATACTACCGTGGACTAAGTATATACAGTCGTGAACAAATAAAAAAAGTGTAGTGGCTTATTAGAAACGATAATTTAATACCTACTCGAGTAAGTATAAGTTATGTCTAGAAAGCAATAAATAATAGGCGTCAACGTTGAAATTATATATTATGATGATGGTACATTGATCGCTTGTAGCGATAAGGCCGCCATTTGTACATTTTCTCGTCTCGTCTCGTCTCGTCTCGTCTCGTCTCGTCTCGTCTCGTCTCGTCTCGTCTCGTCTCGTCTCGTCTCGTCTCGTCTCGTCTCGTCTCGTCTCGTCTCGTCTCGTCTCGTCTCGTCTCGTCTCGTCTCGTCTCGTCTCGTCTCGTCTCGTCTCGTCTCGTCTCGTCTCGTCTCGTCTCGTCTCGTCTCGTCTCGTCTCGTCTCGTCTCGTCTCGTCTCGTCTCGTCTCGTCTCGTCTCGTCTCGTCTCGTCTCGTCTCGTCTCGTCTCGTCTCGTCTCGTCTCGTCTCGTCTCGTCTCGTCTCGTCTCGTCTCGTCTCGTCTCGTCTCGTCTTGTCTTGTCTTGTCTTGTCTTACACTCATTGTGAAAGAATAATTATTTGTAGCTTTGCTTGAAAAAATGATAAACGGCGTACAAGTCGTACTAAACCCCCCACTCCTCCCCTCCCCCCCATAGACCAACTTGATAGCACAACTAGTTGTAATGAATTCGTCTTGTCTTGTCTTGTCTTGTCTTGTCTTGTCTTGTCTTGTCTTGTCTTGTCTTGTCTTGTCTTGTCTTGTCTTGTCTTGTCTTGTCTTGTCTTGTCTTGTCTTGTCTTGTCTTGTCTTGTCTTGTCTTGTCTTGTCTTGTCTTGTCTTGTCTTGTCTTGTCTTGTCTTGTCTTGTCTTGTCTTGTCTTGTCTTGTCTTGTCTTGTCTTGTCTTGTCTTGTCTTGTCTTGTCTTGTCTTGTCTTGTCTTGTCTTGTCTTGTCTTGTCTTGTCTTGTCTTGTCTTGTCTTGTCTTGTCTTGTCTTACACTCATTGTGAAAGAATAATTATTTGTTGCTTTGCTTGAAAAAATGATAAACGGCGTACAAGTCGTACTAAACCCCCCACTCCTCCCCTCCCCCCCATAGACCAACTTGATAGCACAACTAGTTGTAATGAATTTGTCCCCGTGACACGTCTGAGTAGTTGGCTAATGGGTACATACAATTTTTTACACTTTTTTAGTACATGTAACACAGTGACACCTTCCTATTCAATGATTTCTTATCTGTCCTGTCATCTTAATTTGTCAAGAAAATGACCAACGTTTATTTCGTTATAACGCGATACCAAACACCCCTGTTTTCTCTCCCATTTGCCATCGTATCAAAAAGCTCTCGACAGAAATTGAGTATCAAATCAAAGACATGGATACGAATAAAAGCAAAATCTCTCACTCGCTTCGCTCGCTCGTTCAACCAAATAATTGATTTAAATAGGAAATGTATTCACATTTTTATGCGATGCAGCTACCTAGCACAGACTCCGCTAAAAAATTTATTTAATTTTAGACGTTGAAGCAATGCCATTAAAGTACAACATCAAAAGGCTTTTTGCAGAGTGAATAAAGAAGTTTAATGAAACTGTTTTCATTTATTATTAAACTGTAATTTTAGACTTACGCTTAGTATAGAAATACAGTCTAAAACTAAATGCTTTAGGTTTTGCTATAGTAGAATTGAGTGCATTTTGTGCTAGAGTAACTTGCTTTCTTTTCTGTTCTAGCTCAATGAAAAGTACCCTTTGTATTCTTTGCCATTGTCTAAATATTCTGCATAAACGTCTGTAGATTTTGATTGCGTTGAGTTAGTAATTTTTTTTTAGCTGCAGAATTGTTGTAATCTTTTTTTTTATACCACTTAGGTGACAGACAAGCGAACGGCCCACCTGATGGAAAGTGGTTACCGTGGCGTATGGACGTGTGTAACACCAGAGAAGCCACACTCGCGCTGCCGACCCTGTAAGCACAGAGTTTCTGTGCCGTCAGTGTAGAGGACAAAACACACAACACAACACAAGCAAAGGACAAGTATTTAGTCATTGACAGCACAAATTCTCCAGTGAGCTCTGGCTATTCTACTCACCGCTGGGAACACAACACGAAGTTATTATAATCGCGGTATTCTGTAATGCGGAGGTACTTCACCAGTCGGACTGTTCAATTGGGCGGAAATATCGCCGTGTCCTACCTCCTAGAATCTGGATTATTTAGATTAATTTCAACTTAACTCTTTCTCTCGAACCTGATAAAAAGATCTTAACAAACAGATAGAAGAAAAGTGTTCTCATAAGGGTTTAGTGTTTTCTTTTTGAGTTACGGAAGAAAATCCAAATGTTTGAACGATTTAAGAGGTAGCCAAATAAAATCGTTTGCCGCTCGCAAGGTTAAGTGTCACTTTGAATGTTTTTACTGCGTTTGACCTTCGGCTATAGGTATCCAATTTACTCCTGAAAGAGTATTTTTACACGGCTATCCAACAACAAGTGTATTGTTTGTAAATGAATGTAAATACGGAAAAAGGTTTACATTCAGTTCAGGACTTAACTGAATGGATATTGGTTCCGATAGTTCGTACGAATGTCGATAGATGGCGCTTAACCGTCTCCGTAAGACCGATATATGTTTAGAAGAATTTGGATGGTTTCGGGCGAAGGTTCTGTGGCTTAGTGGTCAGAGCGTTTCCCCTGTAAAGGAAAGATCGCGGGTTCTAATCCGATGAACTGATTTTTTTTTCTATATCTTAAGCGATTTGATGAGCTAGCTTAAAATTTCATTCTTATTTTTTTATACTACTTAGGTGGCAGACAAGCGCACTGCCCACCTGATGGAAAGTGGTTACCGTGGCCTATGAACGTGTGTAACACCAGAGAAGCCACACTCGCGCTGCCGACGAATAGTTATTTGAAATATTCTTCAGAAACGACAGCGTTTATGTTAGACGTGATAAATAAAAACAAAAGAAATAGATGTGAGTGAATGAAGGGCCTATCTGACAATTTCAAAATATTGAGATATTTATTATAACTTCAACAAACCTTTAGTACGAACTTCATTTGCATATAAGTATGATATTTTCATATTTATTATCTTCTTTTTTTTTGTTATATTGCGATTCCAACGATTCCGCCAACGGCTCGGTAAATATTTATATAGGTAATTATTAATGGCGAGACGCCAATGTCAAGTATTTCACGAAATTCCCTTACGCTGCGTCCTACGTGAGCGTTTTTGAAACGAACGCGATAAGGGGTGAAGCGACGTGCAAACAACAAACAGTCGATATGTATTTAAGTGGCATACTTGAACAAATGCACGTAGGTTGCGGTGCGGTGCGACGCGATTTGAAGAGAACACAATCAGTTGGTTTGATATTTTCACGCGAATTAACGCGGAGGTGTTTGAATACCTACCATTTTATTTGACAATAGTGTGTAGGGACAGGGACTCTTCGCACTCACGCAGGACACGCCTGCCGCGTCACGCCGCATCGCATTGTATTCGCGTGAAATCGCATCGAATCGCTTCGCAATTCCGTTTGCTTTGAATTGTCTACGTAGGATGTAGCCCTACTGATTATACAATAATTTGACACCATTTTTGACACTATTATTATTGAATAAACAGTCAGAAAACGTCATAGGTTCAATCTGTCAATGACAGAACATAACATAAACTCACGCCTATTATGCCCGAAGCCCCCGTCTGGCCAGCGTGGAAACAGTAGACCAAAGCCTCCCAACATTGGAAGAGGCCTAGTCCAGCAGTGGGCAGCGATAGGCTAGATGTTTATTGTTTTTATATCCCCGAATGGGTAAGCAGTGGCACCAACATTTCGCCAGTTTTTGTTTAGGTCCCAATGTGATAGGTGGCGAGCCTATTGCCATTAACCGGACACTTATAAAACCTGCGATAAATACACACATAACTTCGAAAAGCATCGAAAAGTCATTGGTGTGTGCCATGGTAAAACATGGGATCGAACCCGAGACCTCGTCTCAGCAGTCCATTACCCATACCACTAGGCTACCTGTCTGTCAATGAATTCCTCGTATTATAGCTTCCGTACCACGTAGTGTATTATACGCCTATAATAGCTTCGAAGTTCACTATGTCAATATTTTGAGATTGTCAGACAGTCCCTTGATTCAGACATGTTTTCTTACAATGTTACACAAGCCGCTTTAGTTTATTACAATTTGCTAATGGCGCCAGCGATGTATCTAATTTTAATTATTTAATCGCATTGCAATTATACGCACAGCTACATACATTGTTGTGAATCAGTACCACAGTTCTGTAGAGATTTTGATTCGCACACGATTTGACCACAACATAGAAGATCTTTATTAAGGGTCATTTCGCACAAAAGATGTGATGAAATTTGTGCGAATTAACCACTAGCGTACGTAGGTTTCGATGACGTGCATTCTTAGTCAGTCCTTTCCGGAACTTTCGCAATAGCATACGACAGCTAAGGGACATTTAAATGAGAAAAATGACTTAGCAAATAATCAATACTCTAAAATATAAATATTATACAGTGTCATAATAGCATATCAATGTGTATAAATAAAAAAAAACCTCTAAAAATTTGAATATAAATTGTACTAATTAGCCCTTTAACTAGTAATATTTCGGGATCATAATCATAAGGAATCATGTCGGGGAAACGTAACTGGTAAAGCATGCCGTCACATTATCGGAACGATCAAAGGTGACATGAAAACGCTTTGACTACACGTGAAGGAGGAGGTGGGGCATAAGCGGCAGCGGAAGCGAAGGAGGACGCAAGCCAAGCTGCCCGCATATTGAGGCAACTCGAGTGTCGGAGGTAGATGAATGACGTCCGCACTCCCGTACTGCAGGCCTGGTGTTGGCCGCTGGAGCCGCTTGTCACCATGGCAGAAGCTGGTCGTATCGGCGGCCCGCGCTGCGTACCTCCCGGTTCCGGAGACGAGTTGGGGCCTGTGAACCTCATCTTCGGTAAGGTCTCAAGTCGGTTCGAATCTGAACATAACCTCTCCCATCGGCTCGGGCGGGGGTGGTATCGGTGGGGATTTTTCGCACGTAAACGAGACGAGACAAGAGATAAATTAAATTAAATTTATCAATAGATAACAATTATAATCGTGATGAAGTCGTTACATAAATTTATAAAAGTATCCTCAGGGGGTGCATTAAATAAATTAATGAAGCTCGTATGCAAGAACAGTCGGTGGAAGAAGGTAGCAAGAACAGCCCGGAGAAAAGTACTAGAAAGGCACTTAGCTCACTGTTCTGCTGGCACGTGCTGCGCCGACTTCTACCGTCGCATGGCTCGTTCGGTGTCACCCAAGCCTCGTGTATACACGAAGGGTGCAAGGTCTGCACAGTAGTTGGAGCCGACGATAAAAGGGCTGGTCTTAGGCCCGCAAGGGTTTGAAGGGATCACCCTCCACCCCGAATAAACCTTTGTGGCTACACCATTTAGTGCCTTTTATCCCAACAAGGATAATCAATCGGCCATTACCTAAATCTCTAAAGTTGGTAGATGCACACAACCAGTGGATTTACCTAGGCCGACAGATTTTTATTTTTCACTTAGGTCCACCACCTAAACTATATATAACCACTTCCAAACAGGTGGGCCGTGTGCTTCGCAGACAAGCACACGGCCCTCCTGATTGGAATTGGTTACCGTGGCCTATGGACGTATGCAACACCAGGGGTGTCACACTCGCTCTGCCGACCATTGAGAAACCTTCTGATGCCCCTCTTGAAGAACCCCATATTGTAGTTAGGAAAACCGCAGCAGTGAGGTCATTTCACAGTTTAAGTGTGCGTGGGATGAAGTTTCTTTCATATCGCACAGTGCGCACCGTCTCAGGTCGCAATGTGTGAGGATGAATTCCCTGCCTATGGCGAGAGGTGTGATGATAGAATGTAGCTGTAGGCATCATGATAAAAATCATAGCTTAAAAATGAGACATTTTATTTTTATTTTTTTTTTATACCACTTAGTTGGCAGACAAGCACATGGCCCACCTGATGGAAAGTAGTTACCGTGACCTATGGACGTCTGTAACACCAACCAACCCTGTAAGTACAGAGTTTCTGTGCCGTCAGTAGAAGACAAAGCAGGAGAAGCCTTTAGTCTTCCCACTGACAGCACAAATTCTCCATTTTTATTCGATATGTAAAATCACTTGACTAGTAATTCTATAAATAAATAACGATTTGCATCGTTACACTCCAACTATTCGGTAACGGCTGCAATAGAAGTTTGTAAATCAACCTCAACCGAGACGGCTTAACGTGCTCTCTGAGGCACAAACAGACGAATACAAATAACCATATACATGCATACAAATAACAGTAATAGCAGCCGCATTCAATAGCGCCTCACAACGAGAAGCTCAACGTCTGCTGCTAATTAAGCCAACCTGAGCAAGCATTAATAATACCATTTCAGTGGTATTACTTCCTTCCCGGGTATTCACAGTATATCGATGCTTTGATGCACTACTAGTATAATAATACGGGATTACATCTGTTGCTTCAGTTACGGCGTCTATGACTGCACCCCGCCGTGTATCTCGACGACCTTCTGTTCTCGCTCATTTATCGCCAACCGTCGCTATTCAAGATGTCTAGTTTCCTTCGCTGTGTTGGTATTTAACGTCGGTATTCAAATCTAAAGCTACTTAACTCAATTTACTGTTGCATTGTGAATAGGGATGCTTTCTTTAGTTAAAGTATTTTATTTAATACTTTATTCATTAACTTAAGTTTAAATTACATTTTTAAATAAATGTTATAGAAAAACTATATTTAAAAATTTATATTTTTATTTATACCACTTCAGTGGCAGACAAGCAACGGTCCACCTGATGGAAAATGGTTACCATGGCCTATGGACGTGTGTAAAACCAAGGGAATCACAATCACGCTGCCAACCCTGTAAGCACAGAGAGTTTCTGTGCCGTCAGTGTAAAAGAAAAAGCAGGACAAGCTTTTGATCTTGCCACCGACAGCACAAAAACTCTCCAGTGAGCTCTGGCTACCCTCCTCACCGCCGGTGCTCCACCGGCATCGGATACAGGGATCAAGCGGTGGTTAGGGATACAGAGAGAGGAACCTCCTTAGAATGGGTGCCGGGTCGAGAACTACCGCCTACATTAGGCCATAGACCCAGTTCTGTCTAATGCGAACCTCTTGAGATGTTGGTCGAGGCTCTTAACAATCTGTCCGTGAATCGACACAATTATCGGAACAATAATCACCGAATCCACATTTCACATGTCGACAACCTCGTGAGCTAAATCCAAATATTTTGGGCAATAATAACAAAAGATAAGGAAATCCTTATCTTTTGTTATTATTGCCCGCGTGAGCTATATGAGGTATATGATGTCCACTGGGGGGAGAAAGATTTATTCCCCAAAAATATATATTTTTTAGCTAGCAATATTTTGACCACATCTGCCGAAGGACCGATGGCTAGTGGAACAAACGAGTCTTAACAAAAAAAATATTTATTGACAGAAATACATTTACACGTGTGAAAAAAATCCCTTGCTCCCGAGCTAGTTTTGTAAACAACTGTGTTACGGGAGTCAGTAATTTCCCTTATTAACTATAGATAGTTATATATTAATGTCAAAAAGCGAATATGGTCAAAAGTAAGTGCAAAATAGAATCATTTTAATTAGGAGGTAGGACATGGCGGTATTTCCGCCCAATTGAGCAGTCCGACTGGGAAAGTACCTCCGCCCTACAGAATACTGCGGCTATAATAACTTCGTGTTGTGTTCCCAGCGGTGAGTAGGGTGACCAGAGCTCACTGGAGAATTTGTGTTGTCAGTGAGAAGACTAAAGGCTTGTCCTGCTTTGTCTTCTACACTGACGGCACAGAAACTCTGTACGCAGCGCGACTGTGACTCCTCTGGTGTTACAAACTTCCACGGTAACCACTTTCCATCACGTGGGTCGTGCGCTTGTCTGCCACCTAAGCGGTATAAAAAAAATTCAACCGTACAGAGAAATAGTATTAATAAAAAAACAGAAAATATTAATGAAGAACGAATTGGCAAACGAAAGGAGAGACACTGATAGACTGGATGCACAAGGCCAATGTCCAACAGCAGACTGCAATTGATTAATTTTATTGATGCACTATACTCTTAGATACATTTGTCAAATATGTACCTGCTTTTGTTCCTATTAGAAATCTCTTTTGAACTTCTTAGGGTTACGTAACCCAAAGGAATACACGGATCACTCCGATTTCCGTCTGTCCGTCGGTCTTCTTCTTCTTTTTGACTTCTGCAGCAAATCGTCGCAATTTGCCAGGAATGTCAAGTATAAATGTCCATAAAATGAATAATGGCGAGACGCCAATATCAAGTTTTCAAGAAATTCTAACAGAGAAACGTTAGCCACGCCAGTAAATTCGTTGCCGTGTGTTGCTGTTGGTCTGTCTGTCTGTCAAGAACTTTTTCACAGGAATGCTAGGAAGTATCTAGTTGAATTTCATACCACATACTCAGGTCTATAACGTCTTCAACATAAATACATACATATAATCACGCCTTTATCCCTGGAAGGTTAGGCAGTGGTAAATATTGATAATAGGGGGTGAGCCTATTGCCGTTTTCCGGGCACTATTATTGACTCGAGCCATACATCTGAGGCTGCGTCTGTGCTGTATATATCTGTCTGATGTTACACATCCCTATCCCTTAGTCACCTTGTACGACACCGCATGGGTAGAGATTGGTGGCCCTAATTTTACTCGGCCGGAAACCATGATTGATCATTGATGAAATGGGGGTGTAAATTCATATCTGCCTAACCCTCTGGGAATAAAGGCGTGGTTATATGTATGTATGTATTTCATCAATCATTGAATTCGGTCCCACGTAATAGGGGGTGAGCCTATTGCCGTCTTCCGGTCACTATTGTCGACTCTAGCCATGCATCTGAGGCCGAGTCTGGGCTGTATATATCTGTCTGGTGTTAAACAGCCCCTTCACTTAGTCGTCTTGTACGACACCGCATGGGAAGAGATGGGTTGGTCCAAATTCTACTCTGCCAGGTACCACGCAGCTATACTTACTTACACGTTATATATACATTATATATACCATGGCACACACCAATGACTTTTCTATGTTTTTCTATGTTATGTGTGTATTTATCGCATGCCACCTATTACATTGGGACCTAAACATAAACTGGCGAAATGTGGGTGCTAGCACCTCTGCCTGCCCCTTCGGGGATATAGGACTTTATTTGGAGTCCGGGATCTGAGCATTCCATGTCCGTTTTGGCCATTCCCACAATAGCCCACTATTGTGGGAATGACTGTCACTGCCCTGCCAACCCCTAGAAAAGAGGTTTACATGTAAGGTTGTAAGACTTAAATAGAGCTACAACACCCTTTATATTCATGTCAGCAAGTCTGTCTGTTATGGCAAGTGATTACAACAGCAATGGCTGACATTACGCGACACATATTACAGACGGCTACTGACATAGTGAGTGTGGTGTGTCGCCAGCCTAACCGTTCATAAGTGTAATGGTGGGTAGGCGCTCAAAAATGTTCCCCGCATACCTCTCGACGCTCGAAGACTAGTCAAGTCGTGACCCGACCTCCGCCTCCCATGAACGCAGGCCTGTGGGTGACCGGTGGAGCCGCCTGTCACCCTGGCAGAAGCAGGCTGCGGCGGCGGCGCACCACGTGCACCTCCCCTTTCCCGGGGATAAGTCGGGAACTCTGTGGTCCCCACATCCGAGGAGAGGGCCAGATCGAAAGAAATGACCTGTGACGGCCGGGTGGCAATCAAAAACGAACAACAGGCGGCGTGCGTTTTGGTCTGTTCGAGTCCGACATAACCTCTTCCACCGGCTCCGGTGGGGGGGTATCCGTGGGGAATTTTCGCACGTAAAAAAAAAGTCAAGTCATGACCACGGGTGCTGCAACGCATCCGTAACGTCGGCAGAAATAGTAAGTTCCATGATTTAAATCGCGAGAAGTACCGATACCTTGTATAATTTAATTATAATTCACACCGCGATAGTTTAAAAACAAAAAATTACATTTAAATTTAACATCGCGCACTACATGTTGTTTATTTTTCTGTTCCAAACATTCGTACACCTCATGTTCGCTAAATAGACCGATGATTTCTATAATGAATTAATAAATGATTCAGATTCAGCTTTTTAAAACGAACTTACGATTCGAAATAGCTTTTTTTATTAACAAACATACATAAAGTCGAGTATTTTTTTAACCTAATTTTCCATGTTATTGTATCTTTATTTGTGTCGAATTATTATCAATGTATTTATGTATCTTTCGCTGTAATATGTTCTTATTTTCTGTTGCTGTTTACTAATATCTAACACTAATTATCTTGTTTATATGTGAAAACTTTTAAGTGGCCTTTTCATACTATTTACTTTTGTATATATGTACTTATATTAGCTGTAAGCTTTCCGTAAAAATAAAATAAAATAAAAATTTTCATTGGGAAAGGCTGATAGAATAATTTTTAATCCAACTGTATGCAGTTTACTTTGTGTCCTCTGCAGGCTTAAGTAACGCCTAGATGAATTTCAACGAAAGAGTTTTCTAATGAAGGGTCTATCTCCGGAGTGTTCATAGGTGATAAATTAATAAACTGTGGACTTTTGTGCCGGAATGGACAGTATAACACGTTTCCAATATTAAAGTAGGCCTTTTTTTATCTAGGACTCGTCATATTGATTTCACCTCGCTTTATGGTAAGCTAAAGGCAAAGTCTCAGGAAAGAAGGTCACAATTACAGACACTAATTGCCCAATTGTTACAATGGTGGCACTCAGCTTGGCGGTCTCATCAGATGCTTTTTAATTGACTGTAAGAAGAAGGAAACACGTGAGCTGGTAATGAATTCCAGGTTTTGGTGGTGCGGCAAAGAAAAGAGTCTCCGAACCGCTTAGTTCTTGCTCGTATATTCTACACAGTGTGTATATTCTACATAGGAAAGTGGCCGGTGGGATTAGAAGGAAGAGCTGATCAGAACACTAACCACGGTAGAGACGTTAAAATACAGCGAAGGAAGCAACATCTTTACGCATTTGCAAAGGCTTGATCCCTATCCTTATATTTATAGCCTATAATTTGTAATTTAACTAAAATAAACTTTGCTTATGGTCAAAAGCTCGTAAATAAATAAAACATAACATAACATAAACTCACGCCTATATCCCCGAAGGGGTAGGCAGAGGTGTTAGCACCCACATTTCGCCGGTTTATATTTAGGTCCCGATGTAATAGGTGGCGAGCCTATTCGCATTAACCAGGCACTTATAAACCTGCGATAAATACACACATAACCTCGAAAAGCACCGAAAAGTCATTGGTGTGTGCCATGGTAAAACCTGGGATCTAACCCGAGACCTCGTCTCAGCAGTCCATTACCCATACCACTAGGCTAACGCGGTAATACATAAAGATTTAAAAAAATATATAGCAGGCATTGACATTTGTCAGGCATGTACACAGAGCTCATGTAACAGTGATATTTACCGGGCTCATTTACGCTCATCTCATAAATCTGTCCTGTAAATCAATTTTTATTTTTATGTACAACCTTGCAATAAAAAATCACGGTCACACTTTTTAATCATCTAATTATATTTGCTAGATATAACACTACCCTTGATTTAAAGCTCAAATACTTTAATGTAGCTACACGTGAGATTATTGCAGTCATCTGCTTTACGATTTAACAGCTAACAAGAGCGTCAGCTTGAGTCAGAAAGGCCAAAGGAAAGAGAGCAAGGACAGCACGTGTCCAAATAATGGGCCAAACAAAAATTAAATTACAAAATTTCGCATCATTACCATTAAATTTTCAAGAGCATGACAAGTAAAGTCACCGTAAATAGCATCTGTTCTCGAGCATGATGTACACAGCTTTATAACCTCGTCGCATTTCTGACATCAGTTTACTAAAATGAAGTACATAGGCATATGCATTTGAATGGTCCAGCGCGATAAGGAAAATCGATGCGACATTACCCGATTGCGTTCGGGGTCTACACTTCGGCGTTCGGGTTTCGCTGTTATTAGTTTCACCTCCAATTTTACATTCGACAATAAAGCACGGTGACCGCTCACCATCTGTTTTTGTAAGCTAAGAAATATAAAATAACTATCAGAATTTGTTGTTAAAAACATTATGGGTACAATTTATGTTTGGGAAGATCCGTTTAACTAAATCTGTATAAAAAAACGACGGGTTGCACTCCGGGAGTGCCGGCAGAAGTGAAAACTTGAATATTAACGTTTTTGATATTTTGGAATGGTTAGAGAATAATTTTGTACGAATTGCTTTCATTATCAGTATAAAAGTACTATTATTTATGTGGTGGAATACAATATTCATTTATTGCGCTATCGTACACAAACATGACAATTTATATTACATTAAAAATTTAACACTTCAGAACTATTACAATTATTTTACATTAAAAAGTTTATCACCGCCATCACACATGTAACAGTCGTGTGACATTCGCGCAAGCGCCCTGCGCCGCCTGTCCTCTCTTCATCCGTCTAACGAATTTTCGATCAGTCCACGTGTCCTGACGCGAGTTTAGTCATTTTTACCCATTCCAAAAAAAGTACACAGCGCCGCTAAAGAAGTTTTCACTTCAAAAATGTTATTTCTAACGCAATGTTTTTTTTATACCACTATAGTGGCAGATAAGTACACGGCTCATCTGATGGGAAGTGATTACCGTGGCATATAGACGTATGCAACAATAGGGGCGTTACAGTCGCGCTACCGACCATGAAGAAACCTTCTGATACCCTCTTGAAACCCCATATTGTAGGCGCTTGGGAGAACCGCAGCAGGGAGGTCATTCTACAGCTTGAGCGTGCATGGAATGAAGTTTCTTTCATACCGCACAGTGCGCTCAGGTCGCAATGTGTGAGGATGAATTCCCTTGTCATGGCAAGCGGTGTTTTGATCTCCACGATCCTATCATTGCAGAAATTCCATCTACATTAGTCCGCTCTAAATGAAATGATTCAATACCTGACTAATAAGTTTTCAAAACGACGATTTAATTTCCCCCATAAATCTGCTTAATGTGCGGTAATAACCAAAATTACATTCCTAATGCGCTCTAGTGAGCTATAAAGCATTTCTTGCATCACATTAGAAGCCACGCGGGAAAGGCATTCGATAACAAACAACAACGACCACGTCATACTCACAGAACCACCATGAGTGTACACAGCAGCTAAAAGCAGCTAATGAATCTAAAAATAACGTTTCAAAAAATGGTCTCGTATTAATATGAGGCGAACAGGTCATGTTAATACTATTGTGAAGTTTAAAGTGTTTACATGTAATTGGTATTTAAGAAATATATAGTTTCTTATTTTAGTTTTTTTTACATTAGGTGTAATAACTAAACGAGATAGCGTAGCTTTCTTTAGATGTTTATACGTCTTGCGTTGCGTGAATGTTTAACTGCGGGGAGATGGGCTAAACAGCCTAGTTTAGACCGCCCACATTCGAGAAGTGAGGCCTTCTCAAAGCCGTATATGGCTCTGGATCAGCCAGAGTGTAAGATAACTACCTTATTGGGTCATTTCACCCCCCGTTAACCTCGAGTTAACACGACACAGCGCTGGCCGGCGAGGTGTGTTATTACATTTCATAGAAAGCTTACAAACTGCTCTCTGCCACGTTGTGAATGTTCGCAGCGTAACTTCCAAAGTTTACTGTAAATTTTGATATATCGTTTGTTTTCATTAAGTTTATATATTACCCAACGTACACATGTTGGAAAAAGTGCTGCAGCGATGAAAGGGTGCGGCGATTATAAAATAAATATTCTTATAGATATCAAACACAGATGGCCCAGATTATTTAGCCTCATACGCTTCAACATTTACGTAATTCATGAGAAACACTAGTCTAGAACTGCGTCTATTCCCGTGTAGAAAGTCAACATCTTTGGAGCCCGGGGTCCGCTATTCTGATTTTTTATACTTTAATCAGCTATTGGTCTGTGAGAATAGAGTTTCTGTGCCGTTATTGCAGAAGACACAATCAAGACAATCAGGGCAAGTCTTTGGTCTTCCCACTGACAGCACAAAAACTCTCCAGTGAGCTCTGGCTACCCTACTCATCGCCAGGAATAAAACACAAGGTTATTATGGCCGCGGTATTCTGTAGGGCGGGGGTACTTCCCCAGTCGGACTGTTCAATTGGACGGAAATGCCGTCGTGTCCTGGCTCTTAACAAAATCATGCGTATTAACCAAATTGTTTTATGAAGCAAGTGTGACCAATTTTTAAATTATCTATAAAACAAAATGTTTAAAAAAGTAGTATCTAGTATTTTACGTTCATTCCAAGTATTAGTCTTTCTATAGTCTCGTCTATTTACTCTAACGGAATTCTGATAATAAGTTGTTTAGCAGTTTAGGCATTTTGCTTCATAAACGAATTAAAAATTATTCACTCTTGGCAACCACCAACTCCCAAGATACGAGCACGTCTCAGTTTGGGGTTGGTGTGTCTTTAAAATGAGCAAGTTTCACCGGTGGGGCGTCGCGCTCGGGTATCCCTGGCTGAATTGTCGTACTATATGCAAAGAACTCAATTGCGAGGAATGCGGGGGTCCGCTCGGATCGGCCTGCTCGTGCCTGGTGCCATGGGTGAAATTCGAAACATTGTTTTTTTTTTTTTTTTTTTTTTATTTTTTTTTTTTTTTCATTCGTACATACTGTGTCCTTACAGGTATTGCCCAATGCGACAGAGTAGTAACATAATAATAATAATTGGATTTACAATATATCATGCTTCAAAACTAATAATGGTTCTTTAGTTTACAATATTATTAATTAAAAAAAATATAAAAATAATTAAAGTAGTAACAGTACATATAATAATCATTTCCACTTAATTCATTACACGTCATATCATCAGAAATAACAATTATTCAATTATTTATGTCAGATTTATAATTAAATAAAAATAATGTCAAAAAATAATTATGTCAGTTAATAATGTCAAAATATAAATTTTATTGCAAATGTTAAAATATAATTCAATAATGTCAAAGCTGTATATTCAATGTCAAATTCATGGCAATATGTTATGTCAAATGATTAAAGATTCCATTTAAATACCTCATTTTCAAAATTCTTACAGGATAGATATGCCTCTGTACAACTCATAATATATTATATTATGTCTTAATGCTTTGTACCTATATGTGAATAAATAAATTATTATTATTATTTCATTTATAGGAAGGTCCGTCAATAAGTGGCATTCGTTTGCTACTATTGTAGAATATAATGACAAATATATGGGCGAGTCGGTTATATTGGACCACTTTTGGCTTGAATTCGCGTACTTATTTTATAAAAGGACTTATGATATGATAAATAGACATGTGAAATAAAGTTTAATATGTTGCACGCCCAACGGCCAGGTGGAATGATGACCTCATGAAAGTCGCCGGGAAGCGCTGGATGCGGGCTGCTTTAGGTCGGTCATTCTGGAAGTCTATGGGAGAAGCCTATGTTCAGCAGTGGACTGTGTGTGGCTGATATGATGATGATGATCGAAATAACTTCAAAACCTAGTCACACCACGCAAATGCATGAAAATCTAGATTAAATTTGTCAAGCTAAGTCACCAAGTCACACGGTATGTGTAAGTAATGGTGACCCTCTTTTCTGAGACTTTGCCTTCAGCTTACCATCAGGCAAGACAAAGTCTAATAGACGTGTTCTATATAAAAAAAAAGTTATATAACGTAGACTGCGTAGTTATAGTTTACCTATATCACGTGTTATGACCTTACAAACCAAATTAATATCATACATACATACATTTAATCACGTCTTTATCCCCGAAGGGTTAGGCAGAGGTGAATTAACACCCACATTTCACCATCATTGTATTCGGTCCCACGTAATAGGGGGTGAGCGTATTGCCATTTTCCGGGCACTGTTGTTTCCTCGAGCCATGCATCTCTGGCTGAGTCTGGACTGTAATATATGTGAGCTGTAAAATAACATCAAATTCCACTGAAAACTGTTTCCTTCGCTCCCAAACACAATTCTCGTTCGATGTCAACTTTAAACAGTGGGTTGTTGGAGGCGACACTAAAGCATAGTTTGGTGTTGCCAGTGTAGAATAAAGTCTCATTTAATGAGAAATCTAGAGGTGATACAATTTAATCGACTTTTGTCTATGGAATTTCACGTTTATAACAGATTTGTCAAGAGGGGCGGGATTACTACAAATGTTCTTTTAAAAGATTTAGCGACACGTTTTATAGCCAATAACCAGCGGACGACTAAGACGCGTCTAATGATACCTCATTTGTCCAGTTCTATTAAGTCGTTGAGGAGCTACGAGGGATCAGATGAACCTACAAATAGACATGCATATAAACACCTCAACAAAGTCTAGGGAACAAGATGACCCCAATTTTTTTTTTCGTGTAAGTCTTGTTTTGCAAATAACTGGCAGCAAATAAATAAAAATAGAATAAAGTAGATTACAGAGTTGTTCGAAATTTAAAAATAAATTTAAATAAGTTATGATTTTCGAATATGGAGGGAAAACTTTTAAAAGTGTTTGATTGTGCAGTTTCTCTGTGGCAAAATAAAAATTATTTTCTTTGATTGTAAATAACGTTTATTATCAATAATACGTTTTTTTCGTATGGTTTGTGCATTTTTGTGACTGTAGTCATCATGTCACGTCGTCATTTAAGTCGCGAAGAGATGTTAAGGGCTGTTGGTATGCTGCAAGCTGGACGAACTCAACGCGACGTAGCGGATGCTGTCAACAACCAACCAAGCGTAATTTGCAGATTATGGGCACGCTACAGGTCTACAGGTGATGTTGCCGAAAGTCACAGGGGACGAAAATAGGGTTACTACCCCGCAACAAGATCGTTTCTTGCAAAATTCCGCAAGGCGGCAACCCACGATTACTGCTCGTCAGTTGGTCGCAGGCCTCCAGTCTCAGCATCAAGTGGTTATTAGCGATCAAACTGTCAGGAGAAGACTACACGAAGCCAATCTTCATGCTCGCAGACCACTTAGGGTTCCAGCTCTTCGACGTGGAAATCGAGGTCGTTGCTTATTGTGGGCTAACGCACATTTACAGTGGACCGACGATCAATGGGCACGGGTTCTGTTTTCCGACGAATCTCGCTTCGGTTTTCATCCTGATTCGAGAAGAGTGCGTATATGGCGAGTTCCTGGACGTCGGAGTCGTCTCCAGAATCCGCAAGAAGTTCATCCTTACCAAGGTGGAACAATCATGGTATGGGCTGGAATTCGCCTTGGTGGAAGAACCGACCTCGTTTGGATACGGGGCAAATTGAATGCAAACCAATACATTCAGGAGGTTATACACCCCATGGTAATCCCTCATCGACAGTAGTTCGGTCAAGATTTTATGTTCATGCAAGATAATGCACGTTCACACACCGCGAGGGTAGTGGTCAATGCGTTAAGCGAGCACAATATTACGACGTTGGAATGGCCTGCTCTGTCTGCCGACCTCAATCCCATAGAGCATGCCTGGGATTTGCTTGGGAGAAGAGCTTTCAGTGATTCTTTGGAAAATCTGAACACTGAAGAACAACTTTTTTTACACCTTCGCAGTGTATGGAGCCATATTCCACAGACGATGATTGACAATGTCATACTAAGTATGCCTCGCCGTTGTCGAGCTGTTGCTAATGCTTTAGGAGGTTCTACAGATTATTAAAAACGTTTAAAGTACGGTTAATTACTGTATTTCTTACTACCTCGTTATTTTTGTGCCTAATCATAGAAGGTTGTAATACTCAAAATTGGCACTATTCAATTCTTTCTTTAAAATAATAAAATTGATATGAGAATGTTTTTATTAAAATTAAAATTAAAAACGGTATAAAAATACCCTTCTATTGATATAAAACACTAACTATTACAAGAAAGGGTTTTTAAATAAAAACTAGAAATGTCCTTGTTCCCTAGACTTTGTTGATGTGTGTATGTGTATTGTCTGTCACAATCATAACCCTCCTTTTGATTCGCCGTAGTCGGTTAAAAATAATAATAATCACTAATATTGATTCGTTCACACAAGACATTGTACCTTTTGCGTTGATTTCCACTTCGGAACTACAGTGACACATTATACTACATCAAAATGACAGTAATTGAGAACAGAATTTAGTGTACTTTGTCTTACATGTTGCACGAAATGAAATGCAATGTACCCAAGGGAGGGCTCGGAAAAGTTTGTTGTTTTACTGTGGAGTTTAAAACAAGCTTACGAGGGAGTGGCGAGTTTCAATCCGTTCGTTTGTTTATACATACATATATTCACATCTGTAAATCTCGGAAGGGGTAGGCAGAGGCGTATTAACATCTTCATTAGCCTTCATTTGTTTATTTGTAAGTTAGTAGGTATTACCTAGATTTGAGTGTCATTATTAAAAGACATTTCATCAGTAACAGAGTAGTCAGAGCGTGGAACAAGGTCCCAGAAAATGTAGTCTCAGCTGACAGTATCAACCAGTTCGAAAACAGACTTGATACATTTTACCCCAAACTAGAGAAATAGAAGGAAAGAAAATGGAAACTGGATACAGGCATTATCAGTTGTCTACGACTGCCTGCTAACTAACAATAATAATAATAATAAAAAGTTACGGCTCAATTTCTGTATTACCTAAACAAATATTAATTTAGAAAAGTTCGAAACCTTTTAAACAATATATTCAGCTATTAAGAACAGGTACAGATAGCTCAATTCAGTTTTGTAGGAAATGTTAGTACAATTGCTGAAAAAATAAGTCAAAAATACATTTAAATATTTGGCATACGGTATGCCAAACATTTGAAATTCTCTAGCATAGTTGTTAAGTCTTTAGCATATGGCAGGTGGAAGGTGAGCAGTGGTCTATGGTAGTGATCAAACTATGCAGTTACAGACAACAATGTGTTTGAATGATAAATTTCCCAGTTTTATAGCATACTCATCGATACCGAACGTTTTATTGGTATATCAATCTGAAAATATTCTAAGCCTTGAGACGAAAACACTCTTAGTTCATCAATGTTATTTTAGCGGTGTGATGGTGTTAGCTACCAATGGCACCTTACCTACACGCAACGCGATTATTTTTATATAAACCACACGTGATTCACACATAATACCTGCGACATACCGATCAGTTCTACAACTTTACAACCGCGAAAACATTCAAACTTATCAACTAACACAAAAAAAAACACTTTAAATGATAAATGAACGCACTAGCGACGTACCACTTTTCCCGACAGAGGGCGCGCCGATCACAGCGACTTTGACTTCGGACAACGACGACTTTTTCCGTCTGATCCCCCTAGAGGACATCTTCCGTGCCCCACGCGACGCGCTCACACTTCGACCACAACACGATTGCGCGCGAACACGAACAAAAAGCTCGTGCGCCCCGGTCTAAAAATACACGGAGCGACACTCTGACATCTACAACGTGTTAATAGGTCAAGATCTGCCCAAGATCAGAGCCGTTCGAGTAGCTGTGTTTACTCGCTTCCTCGGGCAGGCGGTGGCGTTAGGCCAATCTAAAACGTTCCTTATTAATCACTGCAAATATAAACGGCTGTTACTTTCTCGTCAGCGATCCATTCCAGAATGTTTTGACACACTGACTGATAATGCGCCTGAGATGGATTATAATAACACACGGTACTTCAGTCAGTGTGATGTCTACCTTAGGCGGTGACGTGGAGCAGACTGCACCAGGAATTTAGGCTAACCAAACGATGGGAAAGTAGGGCACTAACAGATATATATTATCATAGCTATATATGTTAGAAATATGATAAATTAAAGAACCTACACCCGAGCGCATCCCTGGGCCTGGTATTGATGCATTTATATTATTCGGGTTTGCTTTTATATGTACGTGCAGGTCAGTGAACTTTCGCCCCGGGCAAGGCAGGGTCGCACGCTAATTGGAGAGCTTGTTTTTTTTAGTTAATGAATTAGGGCGCACTTTTTTAATGGAACCAAACTTAAAGAGATTGGCATTTTGTTTACTTGTAATGTTTTTATTATGTTACGGTGAAAAAAAATTTTTTACTTTTTTTTTTTTTTACGCTGATGGATGCGTATTTTACCAGGTGTATCTACTTCTGGTCTACAATGAGCCTATTGCCATCAACAGGGCATGTTTCAAGGTTAATGAATCCTGAAAAAAATCTTAGCAAAAACCAACCACCTGTTGATTGACGTCCGAAACTCTCACGGTTCAGGGGTCAGTCGGTAGTCGCACCTGTAAAAGTTAAGATAAGCCAAATAATTATATATTATAATATTTATTTACGTTCGGGTGATAAGGACGATGGCGATGATAATATAATATTATAATAAACAGATATTATAACATGTATGTGTAAGAGGACGTTCCTTTTTATAAAACCATGGAACTTTATCAAATTGTTGTAAAGAAAAGTACGTAAATATGGGCTGATGCTGTATTATAGCTAAAAAAGTGCCCGGTTAATGGCAACAGGCTCGCCACCTATTACATTGGGACCTAAACATAAACTGGCGAAAAGTGGGTGCTAGCACCTCTGTCTACCTCTTTGGTGTGAGTTTATATTATGCTATGTTATTTTCTTCTTTACCTTTTTTCCTTTCCAAATACTAATGGAATCACTGATGATCTAATTTGAAAAAAACAGTAAGTCGAATTTATCAATCACCCGGAAATATTTTCGTTTTCAGATAAATAAGAAGAAATTTGCCACTATACAATAAGTACCTACCAAATATAATCGTAGACCATTCCACGAATAAAAATTAACATACACACATAAACTCACGCCTATATCCCCGAAGGGGTAGGCAGAGTTAGGCCAGTTTATGTTTAGGTCCCAATGTAATAGGTGGCGAGTCTGGGTCGGCCGGGGTGCGAGGGACATGCCTGTCAACCTCCCCTTTGGCAACCAAAGCGGTCCACAGGCGGCGTGCGTTTTAGTCGGTTCGAGTCCGACATAACCTCCTCCACCGGCTCCGGTGGGGAGGTATCCGTGGGGATTCGGAAAGCATCGAAAAGTCATTGGTGTGTGCCATGGTAAAACCTGGGATAGAACCCGAGACCTCGTCTCAGCATTCGATTACCCATACCACTAGGCCACCGTGGTTATTTTAATTAAAAATTGTTTCACAATAAAAGGTTTACCTAATAAATTGATTCGTTGGTACAAAAATGATAGATTCGTGTCCGAATTATCCGTAATGCGGTGTTTATTTTTTCATACCACTTAGGTTGCAGATAAGCACACGGCCCATCTGATAGAAAGTGGTTACCGTAACCCATGGGCGTGTGCAACACCAGAAGCATCACACTCGCGCCGCCGACCCTGTAAAAACCTCCTAATGCCCTACTTGAAGGAACCCATATTACAGTCGCGTGGGAAAACCACGGCAGGGAGTATATTCCACAGCTTAAGCGTGCGAGGGATGAAGTTCATACCTTACTCCCCCGCCTGTGCTGAGAGGTGCGATGATAGAATGTAGCCGTGAGCATCATGTCGGACAATTCGTCTGAACACACGCCATTGTACAGGCAGTAAAACATTTATTTTACCGCCAGTACGTTGGTGACTTTAAAAAAATAATAATTTAAACCACTTAGTTGGCAGACAAGCACACGGCCCACCTGATGGAAAGTGTTTACCGTGGCCTATGGACGTTTGTAACACCAGAGGAGTCACAGTCGCGCTGCCAACCCTGTAAGTACAGAGTTTCTGTGCCGTCAGTTGAAGACGAAGCAGGACAAGCCTATATCTTCCCACTGACAGCACAAATACTCCATTGAGCTCTGGCTTCCCTACTCACCGCTTTGAACACAACACGAAGTTATTATAGCAGCGGTATTCTGTAGGGCGGAGGTACTTCCCCAGTCGGACTGCTCAGTTGGGCGGAAATACCGCCGTGTCCTACCTCCTATTACGATTACATTTCGGTCAGACTGAAAATCTCACGTAATTTCGATTGCAATGGATTGAAACCCGCGCCGATGGAAACTAGAGCATGTACTCGTATATCAGATACAGCCAGCAACCCTAGGTATCACTTTCTGCCAAGCCGGGTGGTCAATCAACTCCCAGCCAGAAACAGTAATAAGTGCTCCTAACATAAACATTTTTAAAAATTTACTAGACAATCATTCAAAACGATAAATACAAGAGCAGCTTATTTTAATAAAAATTAGTTTCACAATAAAAGGTTTACTTAATAAATTGATTCGTAGGTATTCAAAATGGTAGATTCGTTTCAGAACTATCCGTAATGCGGTGTTTTATTTCATACCACTTAGGTTGCAGATAAGCACATGGCCCACCTGATAGAAATCATTATTTAAAAATAAGCATATTTTATAGCTTTAAGCTGCTAGTGTATCAAAAATAAATTAATAAAAAATAAGTTAGTTCCAAATTAAGTATAAGAAAATTTTATATATAAGGTACAACTGTGCGGTATGAAAGAAACTTCATCCCACGCATACTTAAGCTGTGGACTGACCTCCCTGCTACGGTTTTCCCAAACAACTACAATATGGGGTTCTTAAAGAGGGGCATCAGAAGGTTTCTTCATGGTTGGCAGCGCGAGTGTAACACCCCTGGTGTTGCATACGTCCATACGCCACGGTAACCACTTCCCATCAGGTGGGCCGTGTGCTTGTCTGCCACCAAAGTGGTATAAAAAAATAATTAAAACGTGATTGATAAATATAAGAAAACCACACACATCTTTAAAAAACTATGAAACTTACCTGTTGATTTCAAGCTCTTTTGTTTCCCGGAACCTCACTCAGTGACATAAACTATTTAGCATAGCATAGCATAGCAGAACAGTCATTAACGAGGCTATTGTCTGGTCTGTATGCGACTACAATGCTATTTTACGTTCAATCTTGGCTATAAGCGAGTTGAAAGGCATTTCGTTCCCTCCTTTATATCAGTGCAACAATCGTAGGTAGTATTTTGCAAATTATATAATCGTAATCATACATATAATCACGCCTTTATCCCCGGAGAGTTAGATAGAGGTGAATTAACACCCACATTTCCCCGACAGACCCCCCTGGTGTTACACATGTCTATAGACCACAGTAACCAGTTTCCATCAGGTGGATCGTGTGCTTGTCTGCCACCTAAATGGTGTAAAAAGATCGCATCGAGGATAGTCCGGTAAGTAATTTACTACGAATCAATTTATTAAATAAACCATTTATTGTGAAATATACATATACGTATATATAATCACGCCTTTATCCCTGGAGGGTTAGGCAGAGGTTAATTAACACCCACATTTCACCAATCATTAATTTCGGTCCCACGTAATAGGGTGTGAGTCTATTGTCATCCTCCGGGCACTATTTTGGACTCAAGCCATGTATCTGAGGCTGAGTCTGGGCTGTATATATCTGTCTGATGTTAAACAGCCCTATCCCTTAGTTGCCTTGTACGTCACCGCATGGAAAGAGATAGGATGGTCTAAATTCTACTCTACCGGGAACCACGCGGATTATTTACTTATTAAAACAACTAGGTATCTACAAATTAAATTAAAAATCCGCAAGGCACGCCTCTAGTGGTAACATTACCAGAAGACTGGCAGTATTGACCTAAAAAGAAGCCAGCCTTCTGGTCCAGTATATTCTTTTAATACTATGCTTCTGGAGCGAGTAGGGTCGCCAATGCGCTTCGTAATCTCGCAGTAGCGATTCAACACTATGGATTCAATCTTCTATGTGTAATCTGCTGTTCTTTATGTCATGTTATGTTGGTTTAAGTATGCTTCAAAAACTCAAAAAGTTCTGCACCGATCAAGCTGAAATTTTAGTATGATATATAATTCGCATCAAGGATTGTTTTTATCTAATTTTTGCATCAGTAACATATCCACGACCGCGAAAAAACACTGTTTTCAACGATCAGCTGTGTACCACTTTGTTTTGTTTCTCATTTCGCAACCATTCAATCACAATGTGCCACAGCGAAGCGTGGCAAGGTATAGTTAGTGTGATATATTGTATTTAGATTGATCTTTAATTTATTTTATCGTTTCATTTATTTACCAGTAATTATTCTGTCTTTCTTTTTTGTTCTATGGCGATGCCAACGATTCCGTCAACAACTCAGTAAACGTTTATATAATACTAGCGATAACCTAAATATTAAAAATCCGTTGTTAGCAAATGTCTACACCCTATACAAAACCTACCCATACTAAACCATAGACAAAATTACGTTTAGCTGCCATTTGCGTTTTGTTATTCCAAATCATATACGATGGTAGGAGGTAGGACACGGCGGTATTTCCGCCCAATTGAGCAGTCCGACTGGGGAAGTACCTCCGCCCTACAGAATACCGCGGTTATAATAACTTCTTGTTGTGTTCCCGGTGGTGAGTAGGGTAGCCAGAGCTCGCTGGAGAATTTTGTGCTGTCAGTGGGAAGACCATAGGCTTGTCCTGCTTTGTGTTCTGCACTGAGGGCACATAAAATCTCTGTTCTTACAGGGTCGGCAGCACGGATGTGACTCCACTGGTGTTACATACGTTCATAGGTCACGGTAACCACTTTCCAGGTGGACCGTGTGCTTGTCTGCCACCTAAGTTGTATAAAAAAATATATATACGATTTTGTTACAGGCTTTAGGTTACGTCACGCGAGAACGCAGTTCAACGTTATGAAAAGTATCCTATATCTGTCTCCTGGTTCTAAGCTACATCCCCACTAATTATCAACCAAATTGGTACAGCAGTTCTTGAGTTATAAATAGTGTAACTAAGATGACATTTTTTCATATATATAGTTAATGGCAACACCAATGTTAAGTTTTTCATGAAATTCTACCAGCGCCACGTTAGTTCCGCGAGTAAATTTGTTTATGTGTGTCCACCCCCCCCCCCACCCCCCCCCCCGGGATTCAAGTAGTCGATCAAGACGTACAGTTGGATTTTAGAGAGGTACCAGTAATTATATCGCTCGTTTTATATATATTTCGACTTACCTCCAACAAATGTTAGACATAATATTTTTATTTTTTTCCTCTTGACGCCAAAGAGTATATAATCACTACGTCTTTTTTTTTTATACCACTTAGTTGGCAGACAAGCACACGGCCTACCTGATGGGAAGCGGTTACCGTGGCCTATGGACGTATGCAACACCAGGGGTGTCACACTCGCGCTGCCGACCATGAAGAAACCTTCTGATGCCCCTCTTGAAGAACCCCATATTGTAGGTGCTTGAGAAAACCGCAGCAGGGAGGTCATTCCACAGCTTGAGTGTGCGTGGGATGAAGTTTCTTTCATACCGCACAGTGTGCACCGTCTCAGCATCATGTCAAACAATTCATCTGAGCACAAACCATTGTATAGGCGTCTTAAGAATCTCACTGCGTATTACGAATATAACACTGGACACTTGTTCCAGATAATGGAAGAGGTCTAAGAATACGATCGTCATCTTTGGATTGTGGAATGTGGAGGTCGTACAGCAGTCGCTTCACGGGAAATATCGAAGCTTCATAACTTTTTAACTATTGCTATGTGCGTGCATGATATACAAACGTTAACGGGAATTATGTTATGCATGTACCTATACCATGATCGTTAATTCTCGTTAACATTATTGTATTTCGAAGTTTACCCAAATTCGCAGTTAGACTGAGGTGTAGGCTTCGAATGTGATTTTGTTTGATGAACAGTTTCGAAACTTTTCTTTAGACGTGTACGTGTATTTATTTTAGAATAGTAAAATATACTCCAGCCCTCCACGATTTGCAAATCTCTTTTCAGTAGCTGTTGATCTTTTTTAAGTTCTAGTAAAGTATTTTTTATAATAGTTTTAAATTCAATCAATCTATTATCCTATTGCAATCCCCTGCTGCTGTATAATTCTCAAAGCACACAGAGTCGACCACGCTGCGACAGACTTGATAGCAATTTTCATTGGTGGATTTTCTGTGACGTCATCCAGTCTGACCAATGATGCTCCTCTTGAAGAAAGAAGTAGGTGATTGGGAAAACCGCAGCAGGAAGGTCATTCCACAGCTTGAGTGTGCGTGGGATGGTTTTTATAAGTGCCCGGTTAATGACAATAGGCTTGCCACCTATTACATTATTTTTACATTTGGGACCTAAACATAAACTGGCGAAATGTGGGTGCTAGCACCTCTGCCTACCCCTGTTATATTATGTTAAATTACAAAGTTTACCCGAATGTCACTCATTAGAATAAAACTGTTTTTGTACTGTTAGTGGGAAGAACAAAAGCTTGTCCTGCTTCGTCTTTTACACTGACGGCACATAAAATCACTGTGCTTTCAGGTTTGGCAGCGCGCGTGTGACTCCCTTGGTTTTGCACACGTTTATAGGCCACGGTAACCACTGTCTATCAGGTGGGCCGTGTGCTTGTCTGCCATCTAAGTATAAAAAAACTACTTTTTTGCAACCGTTTCTATCGTGACTGGTCTTATTTTGTGTCGGTGTGCGACGGCGATGTATAGTTAAATCAATTTTCCGCCATACGCTGCTCAAACAGGATATCCGCTCACATAACTTCCGTCCCGATATTTCTACACTTATTTTGCCGTACTCGTAACTCGATGTTGACACTAGCGCCATCTATATGCAAGCTCACGGGTGAAAATATTCTACAAATTTTATAAGATGTACGTCTAAGAGGAAGTTCCTTGTTATAAAACCATGGAACTTTATCAAATTGTAGTAAAGAAAAGTAGGGCTGATGCTGTATTATAGCTAAAAAAAAGTGTCCGTTTAATGGCAATAGGCTCGCCACCTATTACATTGGGACCTCTGTTCTTACAGGGTCGGCAGTACGGATGTAACTCCACTGGTGTTACACACGTTCATAGGTCACGGTAACCACTTTCCATCAGGTGGGCCGTGTGCTTGTCTGCCACCTATATTGTATAAAAAAAAATGCTAAGCGTCTCCTGCGTAGAGGCCGCGTTCCCTACCGATACGCCACAGAGTCAGAAAACATATAACATACATATATAAACTCACGCCTATATCCCCGAAGGGGTAGCCAGAGGTGCTAGCACCCACATTTCGCCAGTTTATGTTTAGGTCCCAATATAATATGTGGCAAGCCTATTGCCATTAAGCGTGCACTTATAAACCTGCGATAAATACACACATAACTTCGAAAAGCATCGAAAAGTCATTGGTGTGTGCCATGGTAAAACCTGAGATCGAACCCGAAACCTCATCTCAGCAGTCCATTTCCCATACCACTAGGCTACCGCGGTACTTTAAAACTATTAAAAAAATACGTTATTGAAACTTATAATACCCGACAGCTGCTGATAAGAGATTTACAAATCGTGGAAGGCTGGAGTATATTTTACAATTAAATAGGAATACTATAAATAAAGCTGTTTGTGGCACGTCTCAATTATATGGGAAATGTTAGCAGAGGAGGTCCCGAGGCCTCGTCTCAGCAGTCCATTACCCATACCGTAGGCTACCGTGGTTTGTAGAAATGAAACGACTATCATTTTTCAAATAATTGAGAGTTGCCACAAACAACTTTATTTTTAGTATTCAAACGTATACGATGAGAACTGCTGAGAAATACTTTGAAAAATTAACGGCGTCTGGCGTGAAAGTTTGTGCCAGAGCCTATCGGTTAATCAGCTAGTCTCCATAGATCTTAATCCATACATCCAGCCCCACGTAGCTTCCACACAAATGCAGTTGAACAGTATTGAGATTTGAGATGAAATTGTGATTAATATCGTGATAATATTAATCTCCTTGCCATCGCATCGTTAAGAGCATGTTCAAGGATCCCAATGTTGATTTATAATTAAACTACAGACTCGCTTATAGTCTAAACATAAGTATACTAATCTAAATAATTCGGTATTGGCTAATGATTATATTGAGGTACATTGTGCACAAAGGAGACTGAACTCCCTTTGTTAGTTATGCACAGAGGAGGTAAGTATTATGAGTAATTAAGTATATTAACATAAACATAACATAAACTCACGCCTATATCCCCGAAGGGGTAGGCAGAGGTGCTAGCACCCACGTTTCGCCAGTTTATGTTTAGGTCCCAATGTAATAGGTGGCGAGCCTATTGCCATTAACCGGGCACTTATAAACCTGTGATAATAATTAAGTATATTAGTAGCAGAATTATTTAAGTTTTCAATAAACAGTATTGTATTGGAGTTTCATTATGATTTTCACAAATGATGTACCTATTACTGTTGCCGCTCATTGTACATTAAACTGTATGCATGCTAACTTTTTTTTATACCACTTAGGTGGCAGACAAGCACACGGCCCACCTGATGGAAAGTAGTTACCGTGGCCTATGGACGTTTGTAACACCAGAGGAGTCACAGTCGCGCTGCCAACCCTGTAAGTACAGAGTTTCTGTGCCGTCAGTGTAGAAGACAAAGCAGGTTGTCCTCCTTTAGTCTTCCCACTGACAGCACAAATTCTCCAGTGAGCTCTGGCTACCCTACTCACCGCTGGGAACACAACACGAAGTTATTATAGCCGCGGTATTCTGTAGGGCGGTGGTACTTCCCCAGTGGTACTGCTCAATTGAGCGGAAATACTGCCGTGTCCTACCTAAACAACAAGTTTTACTGTAATCTATTGGTGTACAATAAAGAATTATCTATCTATCTACTGAAAATAGAATGAAACAAATATTTATAGGGGGTTCCCATTCAGCTAACGTGATTTATAGGGGCCTAGATAATTGTATGGGTCCCATTATGACCGAGTCTTTTAATACGTGTCCGGTAATTTATAAAAATATTATCGATAAAGCTCAATAGTAGTTTAGTAAGAAGTGGTACGGGTAATGAACTGCTGAGACGAGGTATCGGGTTCAATCCCAGGTTTTACCATAGCACACACCAATGACTTTTCGATTCTTTTCGAAGTTGTGTGTATTTATCGCAGGTTTATAAATGCCCGGTTAATGGCAATGGACTCGCCACTTATTACATTGGGACCTAAACATTAACTGGCGAAACATGGGTGCTAGCACCTCTGCCTACCCCTTCGGGGATATAGGCGTGAGTTTGTGTGTGTGTGTGTAAGAATTGCGAAACCCGTTGCTAACATAAATATATAGTGTTTACAGCGATGTCTTCATTATTTATTCAGAGAAATCAATATTGAAATGGCAACACAAGGAAGTTCCCAGGGATTGTTTCTACTTTGTTTCGACTTGGTGATTATATTATCATTATTTTATATTATGCAGCCGTTACTATAGCAATAAATGCGGTACACAAACATTATAAAAAACATATTTTTACTCGATATTTTCGATTTCCTTGTAGCCGCGTGGTTTCCGGCAGAGTAGAATTTGGACCACACCATCTCTTCCTATGCGGTGTCGTATAAGGCGATTAAGGGATAAGGCTCTTTAAGATCAGACAGATATAGACAGCCCAGACTCAGCCTCAGATGCATGGCTCGAGTCAATAATAGTACCCGGAGGCTCACTCCCTATTACGTGGGACGGAATTCAATGATTGGTGAAATGTGTGTGTTAATTCATCTCTGCCGAACCCTCCAGGGATAAAGGCGTGATTATATGTATGTATGTAATTTTAATTTTACGGTAGTAACATAGGAAGTTTTTCTTTGCTTGTCTCACAACTTTCAAATTTAATAGTATGAAGGACAATGCAATTACCTGTGTTACTACTGGCTCGTGATTCTGTTAAAGTCTGTCTATTTAATTTAAAATTTTAAGTCCAAAAGTCCTAATGCAGTTTAAGTCGCAAAAACTAAATTAAAAGGCTTTTTGCAGAGTGAATCTTTTTCAATCTTTAGGCTCGCCACCTATTACATTGGGACCTAAACATAAACTGGCGAAATGTGGGTGCTAGCACCTCTGCCTACCCCTTCGGGGATATAGGCGTGAGTTTGTGTGTGTGTGTGTAAGAATTGCGAAACCCGTTGCTAACATAAATATATAGTGTTTACAGCGATGTCTTCATTATTTATTCAGATAAATCAATATTGAAATGGCAACACAAGGAAGTTCCCAGGGATTGTTTCTACTTTGTTTCCACTTGGTGATTATGTTATCATTATTTTATATTATGCAGCCGTTACTATAGCAATAAATGCGGTACACAAACATTATAAAAACATATTTTTACTCGATATTTTCGATTTACTTGTAGCCGCGTGGTTCCCAGCAGAGTAGAATTTGGACCACAGCATCTCTTCCTATGCGGTCGTATAAGGCGATTAAGGGATAAGGCTCTTTAAGATCAGACAGATATAGACAGCCCAGACTCAGCCTCAGATGCATGGCTCGAGTCAATAATAGTACCCGGAGGCTCACTCCCTATTACGTGGGACGGAATTCAATGATTGGTGAAATGTGTGTTAAAAGGGGATAAAGGCGTGATTATATGTATGTATGTAATTTTAATTTTACGGTAGTAACATAGGAAGTTTTTCTTTGCTTGTCTCACAACTTTCAAATTTAATAGTATGAAGGACAATGCAATTACCGGTGTTACTACTGGCTCGTGATTCTGTTAAAGCAACAACACGAGCACTGCTTAAAAATCCATTTAATTTAAAATTTTAAGTCCAAAAGTCCTAATGCAGTTTAAATCGCAAAAACTAAATTAAAAGGCTTTTTGCAGAGTGAATCTTTTTCATTGAATTTCGGACTTTCGGCTTATAGAATAAAGTTTAAAATTTAATGCCCTTTTTTGCTATGTCTGTCTGTCTGTAAAAAACGAAAGCAAAATAATATATGTTTTAAAATAACATATATTATATTATTTTGCTTGCGTTTTTTTATTATTGTACTATTTTATATAATATATTTTTAAATTAATTATCAACCATATATTATTTTGTTTTACTTTTTTTTTTTTACTATTTTATATAATATATTTTTAAATTCATTATCAACTAATATTTACAAGAATATAAAATAGGATACAAAAGGATCAAATTAAGCTTCGAAGAATTCCTTTCCGTCAATGTCGACTTTTCATTTAGTAGAATAGAGAAAGCTGGTAGTAAAATTGGTAGTGACACGGACAACAAACCGATTTTATCACTATTAATTGACAGCCTCTGTGACGTAGCGTTAGAACATTCGATTGCAACGCAGGAGGCGCGGGTTGCATTCCCGCTCAGTGCAAATATTTAACATAACATAACATAACATAAACTCACGCCTATATCCCCGAAGGGGTAAGCAAAGGTGCTAGCACCCACATTTCGCCAGTTTATATTTAGGTCCCAATGTAATAGGTGGCGAACCTATTGCCATTACCGAGCACTTATAAACCTGCGATAAATACACACATAACTTTGAAAAGCATCGAAACAGTCATTGGTGTATGCTATGGTAAAGCCTGGGATCGAACCCAAGACCTCGTCTCAGCAGTCCATTACCCAAACCACTAGGTTACCGCATTTGTATGCATGAATATGTGTATTTGCATTGGTCTGGGTGTTTCTATGTATATTATGTATGTACTTACAAAAAAAAAGTATCGAAGTATGTTTATCCGCATTCTAGATTCCATAACACAAGCTAGTTAAGCTATGCTTACTATGGGTCTAGATAGCGTTGTGTATAAAAGGGCAACTAATGCGATTTTGCACAGTACACTGTACATGTGACACGTGGCCACCTTCTGTTTGGTTAATGATCACTGATCAATTAGGCTCCCTTAGGCGAGTTTTATTTTGGACGGGTAACTTGATATCTTCTTTGATAACTTCAGTACTTTTAAAAAACATATTTAATGTTAGCGTTTTGTTTTGTTTAATATATTTTTTCTGTTGAAGATTTGTGTCAATGTAGCCAACCAACCTATGGTATAATTTGATTGTGTGTATGTTTACATATGTATATACCACTGGCTTAACGAAGTTGTTTAACATTTGAATGTTGTGTACAAATATAATTGGATTTCAGGTTTAAAAAGTGTACTTGAAGATGTTATATTGAATTATGTAATCTGTTATCTGTTTTTGTACCTAATAAAATAAAATAAAAAATAAAAGAAACTGCTTATCAGTACGATATTTCATCTGAGCGATTTTAGGCGACATCAGGTCAAGAAGAAAGCTTTTATGCTCAACCGGAACAACTCTGTCAGCATGCCAATAAGAACAACTCAGGCTGACAGGTCAGGTGACAGTCGCTCCGAACATAGCCGAAAAAATAATACATTTTTATAAAGATTAATAGAACCCTCTAACCCTTCCAGCTAAGCTAAATTACTTGTTGTTAGGAGAGTGTTTACGATGGTAATGTAACGTCCAGGATTCGAAACCGGGACCTTTCGATCGTATGGCCGACTCCTTTACCACTTTTTTTTACGTGTGAAAAATCGCCACGGACCGGAGCCGGGGGGAGAGGTTATATCGGACTCGAACCGACTCAAACGCACGATGCCTATGGGTTGTTTTTGGTTGCATATCCCTCGCAACCCGGCCGATAATTAACCACTTAACTAGGTACAGACACTTAATTTTAAAGCGGACCCCGAAGGCGACTAGGATAATATCATCGCAAGGATAATAATGATGAAAGCCAGTTAGGGTGTGAATGTGTGTGTGTATGAGTGAGTGTGTCCTATGTATTTCTTCAATTCACGGGCGGACTATGTCTGGGTGCTGTACGATACATGAGCGAAAAAATTGTCCATGGTTGGTTGTTTTTACGCTGGCACTGTTTTCGTAACTTATTCACTAAAAGTCAGTATTCAGACACAATTCAACAACAGTGAGCAACAATGGCGCTCTTTACTGCATCATCTGAATGGCATTTTCGTTAGTTATGTCATTCTATCCGCGATTTAATGCGAATTACGTGTTCGGATACACATCACCGACGTTCCTACTGTCGACTGGCGGCTTGCCAATCACTTAACTCTACTACAATAACAATTAAAAATGTACTTACATTATTATTTACGATAGCAGCAGACAAAGATAATATTGTTTTAGTCAGATTTACTGTCCAGACTACACACGGTAAATCTTATTTGTCGTCACGTGACACTGTCATCGTGTGTAATTTACCACAGAGGACAGAATAAGATTCTATCATTTCTTTCTCCGTTGTAATTTACACTAATTTCATTTCAATACATTTCATTTATTTCTTAAACAACATTACATTGAACTGAAATCACAAAATTGAAATAAAAACACTATAAAAATCAAATAGAAAGTAAGTTAAAATATTGAACAATACATTATTGTTTATGATGTCAAGAGTTAATTGATAAAATTATATTGCATTGAAATAGAAATGAAAATAATAAAAATTCAATTAGTTTACTTATAATTACATCACAATATATTTTTTTTTTTGTTTTTTCTTGACAGTCTAATCTATTAACCCGCCCCTCACCGTACCTGGTGCAAAGGTGCCCATGACGCTGGCGGCATTGCCCCGTTGAACAGCTATGGCCAACCGTTGCCCCAGGTACGAGCCGGAGCTGGAGTCACCGGTTTTGTCCCTCAACCTGCGCCCTAATTCGCTCACCAGATTCTTGGCGTCGGTACCCCAACTACCCATTGTCTCGACCGCAAAGGGAGCGAACATATATTGCTCTGTCAACGCCGCATATTTCTCTCGTTTTTTATCCGCTGCGTCCTCAGCAGCAGCTGCCGGAGACCGGACAGTACGGCTCAGGTGACTGGGCGCAACCGTGCTGTGGCATCCCACAGGAGGCACTTACCATTTTTCCATGGCACCAAAATTCAATTAAATCATATAAGTGAACATGTTAAAAGTTATGCATTTAGAGAACCATATTACCAACATTGCAAATTTATATTATTTACAAAACATAATAACAATTACAAAATGTTTAAGTATTAAATGTCATCGCATGCATACTCCCGTGTACATTGTGTAAATTAATATATTGAATAGAAATAGTAAAAAAAGCAAAAATAAAAGTACGACTCCTTAACTAATGTTAGTACTCTTTTAACAATAGTTAGTCGAATTTCTAAAAAAGTTTACATTATTTACGAAGAGAACATTTATAGAAATGTAAGTATGTATATAAGTCATAAAGGCCTACCTACATCTTAGAGATCCAGGCTAACGTCTCCTGGTAGTCGGCTTGCTAAAGGATCTAATGCAGGTTTTCACCTCGAGGTTATTGTAAGCCGGAAAAGCTGTCAAACAAAAAAGTAAATTGACTTCGAACGCCTGGGACAATGATGATGTCAAGTCATAAGCTATGTTACAGAAACGAAATAATGACATCAATTGATACAATTTTGGTGTAAATATAATAGTGACGATTCTGGCATACATTTTCACTGAACTAAACTGAAGTATCTGACTGAATTTCATGTTTATGTTAAAGCCAATCTAGTTGTTTCGAATAACTTTCACTTGCTTGTTTAAAAACAAGCAAAGCGAGTTTTTATTTTAATTTAGTGCAAAACAGATTTGACACAAATATTCTAGCATCCCTTCCTCGGCGATGTAAAGGAATTCCATTAACTCGTGACCGAGCACGTCTGTCGATGAACAAACAGACAACATTAATAAAAATATACCTAAGAAATTTTAACGAGCTCGCGATGAGGAAACGCGCGCAATGAACGAGAATTTTATCATTCATAAAAACGCTAAAACCACACCGCTGACTACGTCAAATTAATTATGACTATGTCTTTGAGTAGCTTCGGTGATGTCCGTGAATATTATCGGACATTTTTGACTGAATCTGAGTAAGCAAACCGAAAATAACTTTCATCATAGTCGATGTGTAGAGAGTGGAGAAAACATTTTTTTTTTTATATAGTACACGTCAATTGGACTTCGCCTTGCCTGATGGTAACCTGAAGGCAAAGTCCCAGAAAAGAGGGTCACCATTACTTACACATATTCCGTGTGACAATGGTGACACTCAGCATGTGTGACGTTCCTCCTAACTTCCTCCAGGTACACACTTATCGTCATGAGGGACAGTCCTCTTAACGTCATTTTCGATAGCACTCAAGGCTCTCATCATCGTCCGGGATCCGCTTTTAGGCTTTTCTTCACTTCACTTCACAAATCTCTTGGACGTCCAAGAGATGACACGCATGTTATTTTTACCGACTAAGGGTAATGGGTTTCTTTGCTCCCCTCCAAGGGCCTAAAGGATGGGGTCTCAAATGAAAGATATTAATCTCTCAAATGTCATAGGGTACATGAAATGCCAACGTGGTTTGTCAAAATCTCTTTTTCATTCAATTTTATCGAGTCAGGTATCAAAATGAAGGGATTTTTTTTATACAACTTAGGTGGCAGACAAGCACACGGCCTACCTGATGGAAAGTGTTTACCGTGACCTATGAACGTGTGTAACACCAGTGGAATCACATCAGTGCTGCCGACCCTGTAAGAACAGAGATTTTATGTGCCCTCAGTGCAGAACACAAAATCAGGACAAGCCTTTGGTCTTCCCAGTGACAGCACAAAATCTCTCCAGTGAGCTCTGGCTACCCTACTCACCACCGGGAACACAACACGAGGTTATTATAGCTGTGGTATTCTGTAGGGTGGAGGTACTTCCCCAGTCGGACTGCTCAATTCGGACGGGAATACCGTCGTGTCCTACCTCCCGATAAATTAGAAGGGGAACCATTAATTTTCAAATACACTCCACTTGATGCTAAACTGAGATTTAGTCCAAATAATTGTGACCACCATTCTAGATGTCTCTATAATTGTAGTCTCTATCTTGTACCTTGATAGAAGCTTTTTCACGACCCGCTGGAAGAAATGTGGATTATAGGAACATGAAACACGCCTGGGGAAGCTCTAAGAACCGTACTAAGACACACACAACCATAGAATTTTAAATTTCTATAAATGTGCCGTGGCTTTATATCGCCAACATTAACATTTTTTTTATACCACTTAGGTAGCAGACAAGCACACGGCCCACCCGATGGAAAGTAAGTAGTTATTGTGGCCTATGGACGTATGCAAAACCAAGGGAGTCACACTGTCGCTGCCAACCCTGTAAGCACATAGAGTTTCTGTGCCGTCTGTGTAAAAGACGACGCAGGACAAGCTTTTGGTCTTCCCACTGACAGCACAAAACTCACTAAAGTACAATTTTTACAATTAAAATTAAATGAATTAGGTAATTAGTAATAACAAGAGAAGGAAGGACCGCGGTAGCCTAGTGGTATGGGTAATGGACTGCTGAGACGAGATTTACCATGGCACACTCCAATGACTTCGATGCTTTTCGAAGCTATGTGTGTATTTATCGCAGGTTTATAAGTGCCCAGTTAATGGCAATAGGCTCGCCACCTATTACATTGGGACCTAAACATAAACTGGCGAAATGTGGGTGATAGCACCTCTGCCTACCCCTTCGGGGATATAGGCGTGAGTTTATGTTATGTTATGTTGGAAAGACATTACCTCTGCTGTGAACACACATGCCTGCGTCTTCTTGGCATTGAACTCGACCAAGTTCTTAAAGCTCAGTGACAAAAGTAGCCTTTTCTCTACGATATCTGACTGCTTGGCCGCAGGATGTCCATGGTAACTGTGTAAGGTGTTATAGTCTAAATAACAATGAATACTACCGATGGACAGCATATCGTTGATATGCAGAAGAAAGAGAGTGGGTGATAAGACGGATCCCTATGGCACGCCAGCATTAACCTGCAGGAACTCTGAAGTAGGAAACTAGTTAGGAGGCACACCAAAGGTTAGCTTGTAAAGAAGCGATTTGTGCCAGACTCTGTGAAAGCTTTGGCGATGTCAAGGCTTATAATTGCCAGTGACTAGCCATGCTTGTCCATAGCCTCACCCCAAAGATGAGTAATGTATGCTAGAAGATTACCCGTTGACCATTTCGGCCTGAAATCGTATTACCGTTCATTAATTAAGGAGTGATAATCTAGCTGTATGTTGATGATGTGCTCGTATTCTTTGTACATCACTGAGGTGAAGGCAATGGGTCGATGGTTGGCTGGCTCTGAGCGATCCCGCTTCTCGGAGATCGACTGAACGTTCGCCTCTTTCTAGGTTGAATGCACTGTACCCGAGCTGTACAACAGTCGGTACAGCTGTGTAGTCATTGGAGACAACTGCTGGAATACTATCTGGACCACTAGCTGAATGATTGCAGCACTGAACGAACATCGCGTTGCTTGATACGGATATCAGGCATTGCGTGGACACTCTCGGATTTGGGAGTAGGCCGCAAAGAGATTAACCAGCAGATTTGCTTTCTCTTGCTACAACAAGCATTCACCCTAACAAACACGCACACCTCGGCTTTTGTACGAAATTTCTCCTCAATAACATAGTCGGGGCAGAGCAAGTACATAGGTTGCAAGTAGGTCACTTGCCTACTTACTTGACGTGCGGAGGTAAACGGTTTATTTAAAATACATACTCCACGTTATTGGCACGATAAAGACCTGCCAGTTACTGGTTGCTATCAACTTGGGAGGTACTTAGCACGATTTAATTAATTTTATTAATTTCGATAGGTAAAGCAATTATACTGCTAAACTACTAGCAGTCCAGAAATTCGTAAAATAAATGTTGAAATCTTAATTAATTTTGGGGTGACAACTATAGGTCTATAAAATCCACTTTAGTAGAATCATAAAAGGTAATATCATAATATTATACTTTTTATTGCATTAAGAATATTTACATAATATACACGGAAGTTATCGAAATTAAAATTTATATAAAAAAGAATATATTATACTGATATTATACCGATAGAAGATGTAGTGATGAGAATTGAGAGAGGAATGTTAACATGATTCGGTCATGTTGAGAGAATGAATGAGAGAAGACTAATGAAGCAGGTGTATGAGGCGAGTGTGGATGGTACCGTCGGAAGAGGAAGACCTAGGCGCACCTACCTGGACCAAATCGGGGAATTATTAGAAAAGGTGCAGGTCAGGAGTACCCTAAACCGACGAGCTTGCATGATGAAAGTAATGAGACTGAACGAAGGGGGAGTAGTATGTCAGGATCGTAGCAAATGGAGATCCGTGATCTCTGCCTACCCCTATAGGAAACAGGCGTGATTTTGTATGTATGTATAATAGGTAATATTAGTATAATATTTCGTCTTGTGGCAAAATTAACACGTAATCAAAATCTGCTTAGTACCTAAACGAATTGTTATGATTCTGCTCATATGAGTGACCATTTTACGAATCAATAGATTTCTAAGAAATCATTAGATATGAAAATTCATAAAGTAACTCAATGTGGCGTTTTTAGACCCGCAGTTCTGTGACATAGGGCTTTAATCGCAACAAAATCGTGTCCGCATCTTAACCACGTCTGTGTGGCCCTATGCTTATTAGCAAATTTCACGTCTCTGCTGGGAATGATTTTATTTTATATCATTGCCTTTACAGTTAAAATACTAATGCGACAATTTTCTTACCACTATTGTACACAATATAACTAAAAATACATAGTGAAATTCAATTTATGCCAGTTACTACAAACCCCTCCCGACCCTCTCGAACTCCGTGACATGAACATACAAAACGTACATACAAATATAGAAATGAACCTTCTGGGTCATATTTACCTAAGTCAATCAAATAATTAATTTCATTTATTCATTTTAGGCACATAAAGAGCACATATGAACGTCAAAATTTTACAATTATGTCGATAAATATGATAAAAATATTGAATAATGTAAATTTAACATTGGAAAATGGTTCTTTCGCTGGTTCGGTAGGTTAGTTCTACCGAGAAGATACCAGTAAGAAACTCAGAGAATATGAGGAGAGTTCATAGCTCGTAGCGTTGAACCAATAGAATTCTACAATTCTGTGGTAGTTGTATTACTAGAGTAGGTAGGTGTAGGTACGGTAGGTATCTAAGTACCTATTACCACATTATTACATATTTTACTCTTTGATTTCAGCATTTAAGTATAACATTAAGTATAAAAAATCAAAGCAATTTTTTTGTTTTTACCTGTGGTTTTCACATTAACGTCGGTTAGTTAATGTGAAACCCACAGGTAAAAATAAAAAAATTGCAAAGCCGTCTACGAACCATGTGGGTAAGATAAGATAAGATAAGATAAGATAAGCTAATCTTTATTGTACACCAACACATTACAGTACATGTACGGACAACATTATGAAAAATGTACAAATGGCGGCCTTATCGCTACAAGCGATCTCTTACAGGCAACCTTTAGATGGATATATTTTAATTATTGTCTTAACAATAATAACCCAATAATTATTAGTGTAGTCATAAGCTACATATATATACATATATACAAATAAATACATTATTTGCGCGTATTATATGTGCGTACATACAAACATAAAAAATAAAATATAACGAATTGAATTAGAATATAACGATAAAACGAATTGAAAACCATCAAATTTTTTGTCCCAGTCTCATCGTCGGAGATCGTATCTGATGTGATGCCAGCGCCATCTTGTATCGAATAGGAAACTCAAAGCTTCCCCTACGTAACTAGAGGTTACTTGTTTATGGTTTTGTTAAGTAATAAATTCACTGCCGTGGCAAACATGGCATTGTAGAATTCTTTCTCTAAACTTTAATGATTTCGATTGCAGAACACATTAATTTAAAATAAAAAAAAATCCAATCAAATAGAACTTCCTTCTATTTATAATGTTCATTGATGGCACTTGGTGGAATTTGTTGTTACACCTACAATAAAAACTTTGTAGTAAACCTTTGAGGATGCCGTAAGGAAATATGTAGGTACTGTATATTTCAATATGTATTGTTTTGCTACTCAGTTTAGGCACTTAAAGAGCTCATATGAACGTCAAAAAATTTACAATTATGTCCAGAAATATTACAAAGGATGCTCAGTAAGAGTGCAAATTTGACAGCTGTCAACTCTGTTTATTCCGATTATTAAAAATGGCGCGCGTTTCGAAAGAACAACGCGTTATAATTGTGACAATTCATTACAAAAATAGGGATAGTTACGCTGAAACCGCTCACAAACTTCCAAAAATTTTCAGAGTGGTCAAAAAATTTGAAGAAACTGTGTCGATTATGGATAATAAGAATCCTTTGCGTCAACATAAACGAGAGCGTCTCCGAACCCCTGTCTGGTGCAATTTTTTATTTTCATTTTATACCACTCAGACAAGCACACGGCCCACCTGATAGGAAGTGGTTACCGTGGCCTATGGACGTGTGCAACACCAAGGGAGTCGCACACGCGTTGCCAACCCTGTAAGCACAGAGTTTCTGTGCCATAAGTGTAAGAGACAAAGCAGGACAAGCTTTTGACTACCCACTGACAGCACAAAAACTCTCCAGTGAGCTCTGGCTACCCTACTCACCGCTGGCAACACAACACAAGGTTATGGCTGCGGTATTCTGTAGGGCGGAGGTACTTCCCCAGTCGGGCTGCTCAATTGGACGGAAATACCGTCGTGTCCCATTGGTCAAGTGGCGTGATTGGACCTTACTTTTTTGAAAAGTAAGGCCGAATTTGCAGTGACTTTGAACGGCATTCGTTACAGGAATATAATAACGGACTTCTTGTGGCCTCAACAGGACGGCATGAATCTAGATAACATGGTTTCAGCAGGACGGCGCCTTATTGCAGCAACGATTTGCAGAACACATTATCTCACGAAACTCTAATGTCAACTGATCACCAAGATCGTGCGATTAAACGCCGTGCGAATTTCTTCGTTGAAATTTTGTGAAATCTCGGGTTTATGCGAATAAAGAGGCCTCTGTGGCGTAACGGTAAAACGTTCGACTGCAAAGCAGGGGGCGCGGGTTCGATTCCCGCTCGGTATAAATATTTGTATGCATGAATATGTATATTTGCATTGATCTAGGTGTTTTGTATGTATTTACAAAAAAAAGAATATCTAATTATGTTTATCAGCATTCTAGATTCCATAACACAAGCTAGTTAAGCTATGCTCACCATGGGTCTAGATAGCGTTGTGTAGAATGTTGTAGAATATTTATTTATTATTATTATTATATAAACCCGAAACAATTTCCCAGAGCTCAAATCGGAAATCCAGCGCGTTATCGGTGGAAAAGTCATGGAAAATTTCATGAAAACACTAATGGCCTGTCTTCGGAGTAGTGGGGGTCATTTCCCGGATATTTTATTCCACACTTAATCGGGCCATGTCTTCTTAACAATACAATAAAAATATCACAACTCTGTCATAAAATACTTGTTTTTATTTTAAAATGAGCGTTGTTATTGTCGGGGGACCTTGGATCATTCCGATAATATGACGTAGTGTTCTACCAGTTAGGGTCCCCCGACATGACAACGCTTGAATCAAAATATGTGTTACGACATTTTGAGGGTTGGTTTTTGAATATAATATGTAATATGTGGAGAGCTCAAAACTTATATCGTAGAACTAATAGGTAGATAGGTTTAATAACACTAATTGTCATATAATTCTCCAATTCTGTGGTAGTTGTATTACTTGAGTAGGTAGGTATCTAAGTACCTATTACCACGACATATTACATATTTTACTCTTCGATTTTAGCATTTTGTAACGCCACGCCACATGCCACACCCAGCCAAGCAGAGCCAACGAGAAGCCAATGCCTAGCTAATGCCATGCCGAGCCACAACAGTTCAGCGCCAGAACTGTTAGCCATGCCAAAGTCAAGCCCGCTTCAATAGTTCATTCGTGACGTCATATCCAGCCGTCAGTCGCCAGATGTCAAAATCGCCTATAAATACCCGCTCCGCTCATATTATGGGGTATTCTGAGCCGTACACTAGGTTAAGATGAAACTCTGCCCGATTGCTATATTGTAATCATTTAATAAAGTGTTGATTATTTGAAGTCTGCATAAAAGTTATTATCACCCTTTCGTTTCAATTTATAGCACTGTGTATGTGCGGCAATAGGTGAGCCTATATGTGAGCCTATTGCCACACATACACAAGTCTTTAGTCGTCAGCTGGTTATAGGCTATATAACGTGTCACTGATCTATTGTAGCGCCCTCTACCGGCTATAAAGTACTGTATTAAAAAATAAATTTGAAATAAATATGTCGTGTTTGGTATCAACTGAAAGGGCTTAATTAGCACATTTCAAATATGTATATAAATGTGGAGGTTTTTAATTAGCGATTTGATGATATTTTTGTGTATTCAATTTGTATATTAGTCTGTAAGCCTTCTTTAAAAAATATAAATAAATAAATAAATAATAAATAAATGTATAAATTACACCTATTGTTTGCATCAAAATTTAAAAAAATAAAATAAGTTTATAACTAAAACCCGACTACTGAAAAATCACGCTTTGAAAAATATTAATCCAGAAAATATCAAGGATAGTCGTGGTCGTATGCCTTTTACTCTAACATTTTCTTTGCTTTATTAATGTGAATGGCCATGTCATTCTCAAAGCATACACTCACATAATAGGTGGTGACCTATTACGTGGGACCGAATGCAGTTATTGGTGAAATGTGGGTGTTAATTCACCTCTGCCTAACCCTCCGGGGATAAAGGCGTGATTTTGTGAGAGAGTGAGTGTATGCTTTATATTTTTCATAGCGTGATTTTTCAGTAGTCGGGTTTTAGTTTTAAACTTATTTTATTTTTTTAAATTTTGAGGCAAGCAATATGTGTAATTTATACATATTTGAAATATGCTAATTAAGCCCTTTCAGTTGATACCAAACACGACATATTTATTTCTAATTTATTTTTTAACACAGTACTTTATAGCCGGTAGAGGGCGCTACAATAGATCAGTGACACGTTATATAGTCTATAACCAGTTGACGACTAAAGACGCTTTTACCGATACTTCTGTTGTCCAGACCTAATAAGTGGTTTAAGTGAGAGTAAGAACAGGATCAACCAACATACCCACATGCATTCATACATAGCCTGTCAAAATCATTTAATTGGGACGGAAATACCGACGTGTCCTACCTCGCTCGTAACAGCGCCGAAAGATCGGTTACTCAGCGAATATAATAAATATAGTAAATATTAATTTTTATAACACTTCATTTTATTGCCAATCCCAAATTATTCAAAGCTTAACCGACATTAATGTGAATACCACAGGTGAAAACCTCTTTACAAAAATATTCGCCTATGAACTATGCGCGTACAAACATAAAAAATAAAATATAAACATCCGAATTGACCGTCTCATCGTCGGGAACACGATGCGAGCGCCATCGTGTATCGAATAGGCAACTCAAAGATTCCCCCTACATAACTAGATGGCACTTATATCAGGTTTTGTTTAAGTCAAAAATTCACTGCTGTGGCAAATGTGGCTCTAAGAAAACTTTAGATTTGAGATTGGCGAAATTGCGATGATTCTTACGGTTGCAGAAGACATAAATTTAAAAAAATACCAATCAAATAGAATTTCTTTCTATTTATACTGTTGCTTAATGGCACTTGGTGGAATTTGTTGTTAAGTTTTGTCATTACGGCATGGCAAGGGTACGGTATGGGTAAGGACTGCTGAGACAAGGTCTCGGGTTCGATCCCAGGTTTTACCATGGCACACACCAATGATTTTTTGATGCTTTTCGAAGTTATGTGTTTATTTATCGTAGGTTTATAAGTGTCCCGTTAATGGCAATAGGCTCGCCACCTATTACATTGAGACCTAAACATAAATTGGCGAAATTTGGGTGCTAGCACTTCTGCTTACCCATTCGGGATATAGGCGTGAGTTTATGTTATGTTGTTTTCATGTAAACCTTTGATGATGCCGTAAGGCGAAAACGTTCAGGTATACCTAATAATAAAAAATACTGTGGAAAAAGTACAAATGTATTTCAATGTTTAGAACTTCCTTCTTTTTTGAAGTAGGTTAAAAGGATATCAGATCATACTATATTCGAAGATAATAACTGGTATATTAATGGCCATATTTGCTATTGTCTCTTACAAATAGATTACCACCTCCTTTTTTGAATGCGTCTAAAAATATGGTAAATCATAATACAGTCCGCTGTTTCTTGATAATCAGACGAATTACTGTCTTGGTGGCCATATTTGACATTGTCACTTAATATCGCTGCTTCGCCTGCTGACGTAAGGAGTATGAGGCCCTACCAAGATCACACACCTGTCGATTAACGAAAGAAACTCTGCTAACACTCTCCTCTCGGGGTTGGAGGGAATTGGAGGGAACCCACCCAAAATGCATGTTGTAAGTAGATGCATAAAATTGTGAATATATACTTAGGTTACGAATATCTTGATTCGAGGATTCGGTAGACGAAATGGCGTAGGTACATTTGGAGAGGCCTATGTTCAGAAGTGAACTGCGAAGGGGTAATTGATTCATTGATATCGGGTAAAATCTCGAGAATTCACCTCTTGTAACCGATGTGATATAATAGACATCAATATTTATCAAGTATCTCTAAAGGTCACCCGAGGCTCTCCTCCGAGGCCAGATCGTGAGAGATGGCACTGGGTCGGCCGTAGTGCGAGGGATATGCCTGTCAACCACACCTTCGGCAACCAAAGCGACCAACAGGCGGCGTGCGTTTTAGTCGGTTCGAGTCCGACATAACCTCCTCCACCGGCTCCGGTGGGGAGGTATCCGTAGGGATTTTGGGCACGTAAAAAAAAAAAGTATCTCTAAAGGTGCGGCTATTTCTCATATTTTTTGTAATAATTTCACTAAAAAACACGCAACATAACATTATAGAGATTTACAACCATTGTTTTTTTTTTTCAAAAAAAGATCAACTAGACTTTTTTCTCTAAAATGCCGATCAGAGATATAAATCTTAACAATGTTTTTCTGTGTTTTGTTGATATTATTTTTTATATATCACTTAGGGGGCAGACAAGCACACGGCCTACCCAATGGAAAGAGGTTACCGTGGCGTATGGACGTGTGCAAAACCAAGGAAGTCGCACTCGCGCTGCCAACCCTGTAAGCACAGAGAGTTTCTGTGCCGTCAGTGTAAAAGATAAAGCAGGACAAGCTTTTGGTCTTCCCACTGACAGCACAAAAACTCTCCAGTGAGCTCTGGCTACCCTACTCACCGCCAGAACACAACACGAGGTTATTATGGCCGCGGTATTCTGTAGGGCGAAGGTACTTCCCCAGTCGGACTGCTCAATTAGATTTTATGAGCGGTATACCTAAACATACAAAGGTTCAGCGAGAAATTAAAAATAAAACAACACATTAATAATATCGATTTATTTTGTACATTTTATAATACATACCGAACGCAAATTTGACACTGTAGTTGCGATATTCTATTGCTTAAGACAAATTTCTACATATTATATTGACATACTTGAGTCTCCCATCTATGTGACACTAAAATTATATTATTGAGATGCAATTATTTAATTACTATTAACGGTTAAGTTCGGGGAGCACGCTAATAGCAACCATCATCCATAATCTGAATGACCAATCTCTCTATTATAGTTATACAACGTCCTAGGTGCGCGCGGTGTGGCGGGGGGCGAGGTAAAGAAAAGAGAAAGAATGAGGCTCTAGTCGAGAGCGAGCGAGACAGCGTATTGAACGTTGGCGGCGGGACCAACCAGTACCTATAGACAAATGGCAATTCAATGGTCGGCGTATTTTACAATAGAATTACGAATGTATGGGATTTGACGTTTATAACATGTGTTGACAGCTGTCATTAATGTCAAAACCCATACAATTGTCATTCTATTCACGCACACATACACATTTATTCTAGTATAAGCCAATTAGGTCGATGAACGACCGCCGCCCCCCATGAGCGCAGGCCTGGGGGTGACAGGTGGAGCCGCCTGTCACCCTGGCAGAAGCAGGCCGCGGCGGCGGCGCGCCTGACGCGCCTCCCTGTTTCCGGGGACGAGCTGGGGACTCTGTAGTCCCCACACCCGAGAAGAGGGCCAGATCGTGAGAGATGGCCCTGGGTCGGCCGGGGTGCGAGGGATATGCCTGTCAACCTCACCTTCGGCAACCAAAACGACCCACAGGCGGCGTGCGTTTTAGTCAGTTCGAGTCCGACATAACCTCTTCCACCGACTCCGGTGGGGAGGTATCCGAGGGGATTGTGCGCACGTAAAAAAAAAGTATAAGCCAATTTAACTTGGTATCGCCTGATGATAAGCTAAAAGTCTCAGGAAAGAGGGTCACCATTGAATGAGAGTATGCCAACTATTCAAATAGACTAAGATGTAGAAAAAATTGAAACGGTTCAGGCGTATAAGACGGATATATGTATAGAAGTATTTGTATGAGTTTCGGCCTAAGGTTCTGTGGCTTAGTGATCAGAGCGTTAGAAACCCGACTCAATCAATTTAAATAAGAATAAGAATCTTTATTTTCTAGAATATGCTTGGTTACAGGTGTTGGGGTGATTTATGATATACAGCATATTCTGCCACTAGCTGACCCACCCCAGCTTCGCCCGGGGTATATTTTGAAGCTTCATATCCCTTTGAGCTCGTATGTTTTAGTCTTCAAAATATATTTGAAAAATTGCCGGATTTGTTAACATTTATTATCAATGCTCCGCTCCCTTAAGTAGTAGCGTGATGATATATAGCCTAAAACCTTCCTCGATAAATGGACTACCCAACACTGAAAGAATCATTCAAATCGGACCAGTAGTTCCAGAGATTAGCGCGTTCAAACAAACAAACAAACTCTGCAGCTTTATAATATTAATCTAGATTTGTGGCGTGCAAATATTGAAGAGGGTCACCATTACAGACAAGTAATATATTACAATGGTGACACTCAGCTTGACGTCCTCATGAGATGCTTTGTCACGCCCCGCTTAAAGGACCCGGGACTGTAGGAAGAAGGAAACAAGTGAGCTGGTAATGAATTCCAGGACTTAATGGTGCGAAAAAGGAACGAGTCTCCGAACCGCTTAGTTCTTGAACGGATATTCAGATGCTCGATATTCCCCTCACTCCCCTCCCTCCACACTGTCTCGCCGCGCAGTAGTGTAATGGTTTAGATTTCGAACCCAGGATCTATTGATCGTAAGGTCGACTCCTTAACCACTAAGCTACGCATTTAAATTAAAGCTAGTTTCCAAACAGAAATGCACTAAAAGACTGCTCCCAGAACTTATCCCACGTATAATATTACCATTTGGTATAACTTATGGTGGTACACAACCAAAATAAAATTATAGGTACAAGTCAATGATATAGAACAAGGGGATAGGTAGGTATGTAATACGTTTATCGCTTACCGAGGCGTGACGTCATTATCTTGTATTTTTTTTTCTATAGACCAAGTACTTTTTGTCCTTTAGTCCATATTCTTAACTATCTATGAAACAAGAATTTTAATTCGCTTTTTCTTAACTGGTTAAGGAATAAGCATATCTTATACAATTTCCTAACTGGTTAAGAAAACCAGTAAGGAAAATGTAATATTTTATTCATTTTCCTAACTGGTTAAAATAAACAGATAGGAAAATTGTTTTCAATTTACCTAACTGGTTAAGAACACCAGTTAGGAAAATGAAATAATTTATCCTTTTTCCTAACTGGTTAAGAAAACCAGTTAGGAAAATGAAATAATTTATCCGTTTTCCTAACTGGTTAAGAAAACCAGATAGGAAAATTGAATATTTTATCCATTTTCCTAACTATCTATGAAACAAGAATTTTTATTCGCTTTACATAGTTAAGAATATGGACTAAAGGATTTTTGTATTGGCGATTCAAAAATATCACAAAAAAAGATTTAAATTCTAAATATTATCAAATTTAAAGCTCTTTTAGAAATGAGCTATTGCAAAATCTTGGTTTATCCATATAAAACTAACATTATATTTCTAAGAAAACAAACATATATCACTATATTTTTATATAATTAGTTACAAGGAATATGATTCGATGAAAATTCTTCAACTACTAATACCTACTAATAACAACCAATAGTAATTGGTGTTACATTTCTTACTTACAATATTAAACAGAAATGTAAACAGTATTGTACACACGGACAAGAACACGAGTATACATACATCCACACACCTTGTATGCTTATCTCTTTGGCCGTGTGTACGTGTACATACATCAATAATAAATTTCTGAAAACTCGTGTGATTCATAGTATTTTGATTACAATAATACAATACATGAGCAAGTCGTTTATCGCATACTGCATACTTTCATACGTACAATCGACAAAGGAAATAAGTATACACCTTCTTTTATATACAGGATGATTTTTCAAAAGGGCTTGGATGGCAAAATCTATTGCCGGAATCATAAGAAATAGCGGAAAATGCTCAAAGGTATCACGAGCCCGATTTTGATGATACTTAAAACATCAATAGGTTTTTAATAAACCATAATCTACATTTTGAACAATTAATCACTTAACGTAAGAAAAATAAAAAGTATTTTGTTAAAAATGAGCCTTTATTTTGCCGTATGTCATTACTTCCCAGAATAAGATCCCTAATAATAACACTATCGTATAGTGTAATAATATAGGGTGTGTTTTATTTTTTCAAAATAAATGGGTGCGATTTCCAGATAAGTTTTATTGGTTTTTCAATGATCTAATAACGAGGTTTTAAGTTTCATAAAAATCGGTCTCGTGACTCCTTTGAGCATTTTTCGTTATTCCTTATAGTTTAGGCTTTGGTCATTCAATCCCTTTTGAAAAATTCATTCTGTATAGTTGTATACTTATTTCCTTTGTCGTGTGTATTTAGATAAATTACTTATATACAATAATTTTAAATCAACATAAGTAAAAATTTTAAAAACCTAAGTATTATGTTCACAACCCAACATAGGTACATAACAACATAAAAAAAAAAACTTTTAATAATTTAAAAAACTTGAAATTTTTGCCTGATCAAGACTCGGTTGCACTAAAATAACATAACATAACAGAAACTCACGCCTATAGCACCCACATTTCGCCAGTTTATGTACAGGTCCCAATGTAATAGGTGGCGAGTCTATTGCCATTAATCACACTAAATACATCTATACATATTATAAAAGACAAGTTCGTTTGTGTTGTGCTTTAAAAACTCGTATTACGCAAGCAAATTTATTACAATTGCTTAACCCTACCTCCCCCTTGTCAGTAAAACTCTTACCCCTCCCCCCCGCCATGCTTACGTAAATATTGGTATTGGTATAGGTATGCATATTTCTTTTAATTTGAATTTTAGGGTGCCATATTATATTAGAAAAGTCATCAAAAATATAGACCCCTTTTCCCCATTAGCGCTTACGGAAGACTTGAACGTCCCCATGTTGTGGGATATTTATTATTTATTTATTTTCTACCTGTTTACTGTCAAATCGGTTGAGGTCCAAATTTCATACTGTGGGGTGGTTTATACCCGTTTTGGGGACATAGCAATACTTTCACTCTCTATCTATACCGAAAGTCTGATCATCGCGGGCTCTTGGACTATAAAATTCATAGTTGTTCTAGAAACGCCAGTTGCTGGTCTTTTACGGTTATAAATAACTATCTTTTGCACGCAGCTCCACTCGCATAGATGTCTGTAATCGCTACCAAACATAACTTATGTCATTATCTAAAGTCTAATCTTCGTCTGTAACAAATTTCGTCAAAATTAGATCAGTAATTTTAGCTTGAAAAACAGACAGATAGGAGTTAATTTTGCATTTATATTAGTATAGATTCGCGTTGCGCGCCTCCTCGTTTCCAGGGAACAAGTTGGGGACGCTGTGGTCCCCACACAGGGCCAGATTGAGAGAGATGACTCTGAGTCGGCCTCACTCACCTTCGGCAACCAAAAACACCCACAGACGTAGTGCGTTTTAGTCGGTTCGAGTCCGACATAACCTTTCCCACCGGCGCCAGTGGTGGGGATACCCGTGGCGATATTCCACACGTAAAAAAAAAACAAAAAAATGTATAGATTAGTGCAACTGGGCCTTGAGACTTTTGGCATTCATCAGTTTTGTGATTAAGTATAACAAAATAATGCCGGAGGAGTGACTGTGATTATAATATATTTAAACGTGTGTGAGACAGTTGAAATCTATATTGTTCTATAGATATATAATTATTATCACTCTGACTTGACAATTACATCATATCTATATGATGGTCAACAAAGCGAGATATAACATAAGGAGATTCAATTTAGACGACAGCATCCTACTCTAAGAGACATATTATCAACATTTTTCTAAGAAAGTGATCAAACCCGAGCCTATCAACCATAAAAAATTAAAAAATGCATTGTAGTATTTTAAGATTGAAAATGGATTAAGATCCCCGAAGGGGTATGCAGAGATGCTTGCACCCACATTTCGCCAGCATATGTTTAAGTCCCAATGTAATAGGTGGCAATCCATTAACCGGGCACTTATAAATCTGCGATAAATACACACATAACTTCGAAAAGCATCGAAAAGTCATTGGTGTGTGCCATGGTAAAACCTGGGATAAAACCCGGGACCTCGTTTCAGCAGTCCATTACCCATACCACTAGGCTATCATATTATATTATGTTGCAAAGTTTAAAGCAATAGAAAAGAACCAAAGAACTATTGAACCAATAAATCAGCGCATTTGTATTTGTTTTCTATTATAACTAAGTTTCTTTTGGTTTTGTTTTTTCATATCCCACTTAGTTGGCAGACAAGCACACGGCTCACCTGATGGAAAGTTGTTACCGTGGCCTATGGACGTTTGTAACACCAGAGGAGTCACAGTCGCGCTGCCAACCCTGTAAGTACAGAGTTTCTGTGCCGTCAGTGTAGAAGACAAAGCAGGACAAGCCTTTAGTCTTCCCACTGATAGCACAAATTCTCCAGTGAGCTCTGGCTACCCTGCTCACCGATGGGAACACAACACGAAGTTATTATAGCCGCGGTATTCTGTAGGGCGGAGGTACTTCCCCAGTCGGACTGCTCAATTGGGCGGAAATACCGCCGTGTCCTAACTCCTTAGAAACAACTTTGGTTTACCTTTCACGATACAACGACAAGTAGAATCTATTTATGATGTTGATTGAAGGCACTTGGGTGGAATTTGCTGTCACACATATTGAAAATATACTTGTACTTTTTCCAAAGTATTTTTTTATTACACTGGCTGGTTTCGCTTCACATAATCCTCAAAGATTTACAAACCAAATCAAACCTTTGAGGATGCCGAGAAGCGAAACCGGTCAGGTGTAATAAAAAAAATACTTTGGAAAAAGTACAAGTGTATTTATTGTAATAAGCTGGGTATTAGTGTATGGTACTAAATAGTTCCGTATGGTGACGAATGTCGGACGAGATGGGATGGATCCCATCTCATCCGAAGGGTGTCGTAAGAGGTAACTAACGGAAAAAGAACTAGATGCTCTCGACAGGTTGCAGCGACGTGCGGTCCGCACCCTAGAACCTTTACAGCTGCGTAGAGATGTTGCGTCCATGGCTGTATTTTACCGTCTGTGCCATGGGGAGTGTTCTGATGAGCTCTTCCAATTAGTCCCACCCTCCCCTTTCCTACACAGGACAACGCGTGTAGGTCTTAGATGTCACCCGCACACGGTGCAAAACATCCGATCAAGAACCAAGCGGTTCGGAGACTCTTTCCTCTGTCGCACCATTAAGGCCTGGAATTCATTACCAGCTCACGTGTTTCCTTCTTCCTACAGTCCCGGGTCCTTTAAGCGGGGCGTGAAAAAGCATATGATAAGGCCGTCAAGCTGAGTGTCACCATTGTCACACGGTATGTGTAAGTAATGGTGACCCTCTTTTCTGGGATTTTGCCTTCAGCTTACCATCAGGCAAGGCGAAGTACAATTGACGTGTCCGATATAAAAAAAAAAAAAAAAAACTCAGGCGATATCACTACGAAGGAAACCTTGAAATAAAACCCTGTACCAATCCGTGTGGCCAGCGTGGAAACAGTAAACCAAAGCGTCCCAATATTGGGAGAGGCCTAGTCCAGCAGTGGATTGCGAAGACCTAATTGATTGATTGAAATAAGGAAGAGTATTAAGCATAGGGCAGCTAAATCAGACGCAGGAGCGGATAACCAGAAGATATAGGAGCTAAGAGCTATAGAATGTTCTAGATCCTAGAACGTCTATCAAGCTAGAATCGAATTTGGTCCTTAAGACATTCATTTAGTTCTCGATATAGTCAGGTTCTAATCTATTTTTGTATATATATATATAATAGTTGAACAAATAAGTTTTAACTAGAGGTGCAGGCGTTGTAAACTCAACTACCAACTCTATCTATTTTTTTTTTAGAAATCGTTATGCATTCTTGACCGATAGAAACGCAAATAAAAATAATTCTAAAAGTACCTTTGTTATATCTCGCCTTATTGCCATCGATTAAACATAATTGTCTTATCAACGATCTATTAAAATGAAGTTAACGAAAGTTTTTGAAATCTGGTGCTAGATCCAATATCGGCCAACATTATGGTAAGTGGTAACCGGCGGCAATTCGAGAAATAAACATTCACTTGAACACAGGCGGGCAAATACAATAGTTTTTATATTCGAGGACCTTTCAAACATTTTGAAATCAAGAACTGCCGATAAACCGTCTACAATTTATCTATATTAATTATATTATTATTCATACGTATTGTTATGAGTGATATTTAACGGTACGTTTATATTCGATATGGTTTCAATTATTCAAGTTGATCAGTCTGAAAATTGCATTATTCCTAGCAGATTGGCCAGCGACAGAAAAAGAAAAACTATTTTAAAATAACTGTTTACAGAATTCGAGTGTGACAATATTAAATTGTCAGATATTTTTGTAGCGATGCTGTCGCTGAACAATATTATCGCTCGATTATCCCATTTGCGACAGAAGCGACACAAAAGCGCGGTTGTATCGATACAAATGTTCGACATCTTTTTACAGTTGCGTGTTGCTGTCCACGCTGAATAGCTTTCGCTTAGCTACTAAATTAGATCGGCATCACGATAGTAGCGATACAGAATCTGGGAGGAGTATCGTTAAAAACTCGCGACAGCATCGCTACAATAAGTCATCGCGGTCGAGCGGCCTTATCTATAAATGTTTAATTGCACGATTTTATTTATACAATCTCTTATCCTGCTCTATCTTACATAATTCGAGTAAAAAGTGAAAGAGACATCACATTCTACAGCTAAAAAACGTTCAAGAATAAAATATCGTACGTATATTCAAACGAAATGTAACTTACAGTTGAGACCATATCATCAAAAACAAAACGGTCAAAAATTAACAAACAAAGTATTCAAAAATGAATAAATATTTTATATAGTTATACCAAATAGATGCCAACATCATTAAATAAAACATACTTTAACATATCGACGTAGAAAAATATACGGAGAGCGACCCGACAGAATCTGAGTGAAGCACTTAAAGTTACATAGATAAACAGGTGCCTGGTATCGGCTAACTGCATCGACAAGTTTGGGGCTGTCAATTACGTGATGTTAATATTAGGTCTTTACCTATGAAATTGTCGAAATTTTCTTACAGATACATGACCTTCGTTATTCCTGTAATTTAATAGCTATTCCCATTATTTATATTTTGTTTGAAAGTTGATTTCAAGATTTTACAACTCGTGTATTAAATTTTATTTTAATTGGCCGCTTGATAAATTAAATTCGATCTTCAAAAACAGTACTTCTTAAATGCTATCCATTTTGATGATAAATTTCGTGTTACTTTTTTACAGCTGTCACTTTAATGTAGATGTAGTGTTTTAATGTAGTATCATATACAAAAAAATATTTCGTGATTGTCTCCGAACCCCCTACCCCGCATGTTGAGCCTCACGTGATTATTGGACAACCCCATGTCATAGCGACAAAAATGATGATAATTGGTCGTTTACGTTTAAACACCACATAATTATAATAAAAAATACACAGACATGACTTATTGAAAGAAATGAATGTTGAACATAACATAAACTCACGCCTATATCCCCGAAGGGGTAGGCAGAGGTGCTAGCACCCACATTTCGCCAGTTTATGTTTATGTCCCTATGTAATAGGTGGCGAGCCTATTGCCATTTACCGGGCTCTTATAAACCTGCGATAAAAACACACATAACTTCGAAAAGCATCGAAAAGTCATTGGTGTGTGCAATGGTAAAACCTGGGATCGAACCCGAGAACTATTCTAAGCAGTCCATTACCCATACCACTAGGTTACCGCGGTTTTTTTAAGCATTCACCCGAGTGAACATCAAACGAGTGAACAGTCTATACAGTACTTTACAGTGGAATGCTATAACCATTCACTTTTTCTAATCAATCTAATCAATTCAATACTACAAGCATAATCACCGCCATTTTTGTGCCTCAATCTTTGTTCTGTCGCAATCTGTCCGTACTTTTTCCTACGTCCATGGCTACATAATATAAAACAGTGACGCTATTAATTAAGTTTGATATTTAGTCTTGTTTGTTAATTTTATTATTCTTAGTGTAATAAGATTATCTTTTCCTGCAGCTGACTGTACACGTAACTTTCGTGAACGCTGAAACGCGCTCACGTTAGCTTTAGGAAGGACAAGATACAATATCAAGTCAAACACTTAAACTTAAAATAATTATTGTCAATGAAATATTGCACTTTACATGGGAGTTATCATGGACATCCTGCGGCCAAGCAGTCAGATATCGCAGAGAAAAGGCAGCTTCTTGTCACTGAGCTTGACGGGATCCTGAATCATATTTCTCAATGGGGCTCTGAGAACCTGGTTGAGTTCAATGCCAAGAAGACGCAGGCATGTGCGTTTACAGCAAAAGTATCTTCTTTCCTTCCCCTCCCCACTCTTCAGAGCACGCCACTGCCACTGCAGGACAATCTCAATATCCTAGGTATGGATGTTCGCTGCAACCTGAATAACAAAAACTACATCGAAAGCATCATCAAAACAGCCTCACGAAAACTCGGAGTCCTGAACAGAGTGAGACGGTTTTTCACGCCGGAGCAGCGGTGTCTTCTATACAAGACACAAATTCGCTCCTGTGTGGAGTACTGCTCGCATCTCTGGGATGGTTCAGCAAAGTACTTACTAGATGCTCTCGACAGGTTGCAGCGACGTGCGGTCCGCATCATTGGGAATCCCGAGATCACGAACACCCTAGAACCTTTACAGCTGCGTAGAGATGTTGCGTCCATGGCTGTATTTTACCGTCTGTGCCATGGGGAGTGTTCTGATGAGCTCTTCCAATTAGTCCCACCCTCCCCTTTCCTACACAGGACAACGCGTGCAGGTCTTAGATGTCATCCGCACACGGTGCAAAACATCCGATCAAGAACCAAGCGGTTCGGAGACTCTTTCCTCTGTCGCACCATTAAGGCCTGGAATTCATTACCAGCTCACGTGTTTCCTTCTTCCTACAGTCCCGGGTCCTTTAAGCGGGGCGTGAAAAAGCATATGATAAGGCCGTCAAGCTGAGTGTCACCATTGTCACACGGTATGTGTAAGTAATGGTGACCCTCTTTTCTGGGACTTTGCCTTCAGCTTACCATCAGGCAAGGCGAAGTCCAATTGACGTGTCCTATATAAAAAAATAAAAAAAAAAAATTGCAAATAATTGTATTTTTTTTTTATAATGGCAGACAAGCACACGGCCCTCCGTGTAATGTAAAAAATATAATCTGCCACGTAGCGGTGTGCCGTGTCGTCACGTCCCGCTACTGACAGATATGACATTGACTTGACAAATTTCATATTTGTCAGTGTCATCAAAATGACGTGGCACCTCACCCGCCACAGTTTATAAAATTATATTGCTTTTTTTCTTTATTTTTTTGCGTTCTGTTTTTTTTTGTACTGTAATGCTGTGTATCCAAGAATACTTGTATGATAAACAAGCTTGGAAATGAGCTGTTCGCTCAACTATGCTACTCAAGTAAATTTTTGTATTTAGATTAAGTAGAATAAGTGTATGTTTGTAAATAGACTAAAAAAAAGAAATGCCCGCTGAGTTTCCTGCCGGAGTCTTCTCAGGTTGGGACCGCGTTTCGAACCGGTGGTCCATTTACTAAACTGATATTCATGTTCCTTTTTTGTTGACGTTTTGTAAGTACCGATATAATGGTCTATACAGTTGACTTTATAGGTATTTAAACTATCATGGTCACTCACATCAGTATCACAATAAACGCTATATAAATCACAATAAGGAAGCAATTGAAATAAAAAAGTATAAAGATTTCAATCGTGGAGATGGGTTTCAACTGCCGAACGTCTGGCATCCAGTGGTCCGTCTTTGCAAAAACAACCGGGAACAAGCTAAAACAAAATCGCGAGTGGATACAGTGAGCATCGTATGTCGTGAACGTGATCGAGATCGGGTTCGAGTTTGTAGTGAGAGTGAGACCAATAGTAGTGCAGATACGCGTAGTAAAAGAACTCGAAAGAGGGTAGATCGATATAATTACTCCTAGGAAAAAACGTTTTCTCTGTTCACCGCCACTACTCCAGTTCCTCCGTGATCATGGTGCTTGCAACAGCGCCGAAATATCGGAAACTCAAAACAATGAAACATGGTAAATATTCCGTTTATTGTGATACTGATTTTTGACTTTGACTTTTCTTTCTTTCTTTCTTTCTTTCTTCATGGCTACCACATCATACGCACGCTGCCGATTCTGTAGGAACCTTGTTAATGTCCTTGTTGAAGAACTCCTATGTTGTTGATTAAAGAAAACATAAATGTATTTTGAATTTACCATCAATGTTCGGTTCTCTTTCTCATTAAAATACTATTACTATATAGATTGTTTTTTTTTATACCACTTATATGGCAGATAAACATACGACCCCGATAGAAAGTGGTTACCGTGGCCTATGGACGTGTGTAACACCAGAGAAGTCACACTCGCGCTGCCAACCCTGTAAGCACAGAGAGTTTCTGTGCCGTCAGTGTAAAAGACAAAGCAGAACAAGCTTTTGGTCTTCCCACTGACAGCACAAAAACTCTACAGTGAGCTTTGTCTTCTGAGATTATGATATTTTTAAAATTTATCTTATTATGGTGAGTAGGGTAGCCAGAGCTCACCGGAGAGTTTTTGTGCTGTCAGTGGGATGACCAAAGGCTTGTCCTTTTTTGTCCTCTACACTGACGGCACAAAATCTCTGTTCTTACAGGGTCGGCAGCACGGATGTGACTCCACTGGTGTTACACACGTTCATAGGTCACGGTAACCACTTTCCATCATATGAAAAAAAAAAATTATCAGTCAGAAATAACATTTTTGCTAGATTCTCAATCACACATACATTTTTTTTTCAATAATAATTACTGATAAAGTCCTACTAACCGATATAATTTACAAAACCTGATATAGTTTCTGTAAACTATTAAGACTAATATATATATCGACGGTTGAAAGGCTAAAGGACGTAAGCGACAAGAACAGTTGATACGCAAATTACACTGTGTTGTTAAGAGTGTTTCATGTGCTTTAAGACCTTTTTTTGTATGAAATGTCGATGTCGCTTGTACCTTTTTGCTTTTCAACCGTCGATATTTTTTTTTCTACAAGTGTTTGCTCGAGATTTGCAGACTGTCCTTCCTTAAGCTCGTTACACGTACTACATACTATATAAAAACTAACACTCTTACACTCTAGTCAGAATTGTAGTTGGTTTCTTGCATGAGAGGCTGCATGTCTTCCCGCTTGCGATCGCCCCGGTTCGATATCCGGGTCACTCCTTCGAGTATGCCTATGTCAGACAAACTGTGGACAGAAAAACAACATTGTTTGAGAGACAATATTATCGAGTTCTCTGAAGGGTGATTTAAACTATCGAATTGAAAGAGCTACTGAGGGTATTTAAATGCCGGCAAATATCTTGAACAGACATCAGAATATTTACGCTTGGGCACTCCTTTTTTTTTTATACCACTTAGTTGGCAGACAAGCACACGGCCCACCTGATGGAAAGTGGTTACCGTGACCTATGGACGTCTGTAACACCAGAGGAGTCACAGTCGCGCTGCCAACCCTGTAAGTACAGAGTTTCTGTGCCGTCAGTAGAAGACAAAGCAGGACAAGCCTCTAGTCTTCCACTGACAGCACAAATTCTCCAGTGAGCTCTGGCTACCCTACTCACCGCTGGGAACACAACACGAAGTTTATATAGCCGCGGTATTCTGTAGGGCGGAGGTAATACCCCAGTCGGACTGCTCAATCGGCCGGAAATACCGCCGTGTCCTACCTACTTAATCTACTAACTACAAACCCTGATAATTCCACCCGAGAAGGGCCAGATCTATAGTCCTTATAGAACCAAACGTATCTCATGTTAATATGCGATTACATCGTAATAGCTCTGCATCACCCTATGGTAGACTGGCAGAGAATGCCTACGGCATTAAGTCCACCAATGTACATCGTACATAAAGTATAAATAAATAAATCACTCGACGAGGGCCAGATCGAGAGAGATGGCCCTGGGTCGGCCGGGGTGCGAGAGATTTGCATGTCAACCTCACCTTCGGCAACCAACAATGACCCACAGGCGCCGTGCGTTTTAGTCGGTTCGAGTCCGACATAACCTCTCCCACCGGCTCCGGCGGGAAGGAGTATCCGTGGGGATATTTTGCACGTAAAAAAGAATTGGCGTCTCGCCATTAATGATTTTATAAATTGATGGCGGAATCTACATGGAATCGACATAGAACAAAAAAGAAGAAAACTTATTACATGGCGCGTACTCTATAAATAGATTGACATATTTGACAGATTGTCTATACAATCCGTCAAGATAAATCTAGACTCAACACTGAGTTCCATTCTAGAACACCCATTTAAGGCCCGATGAGGTTGACAGGCATATCCCTCGCACCCCGGCCGACTCAGGGCCATCTCTCACGATCTGGCCCTCTCCTCGGGTGTGGGGACTACAGAGTCCCCAACTCGTCCCCGGAAACGGGGAGGAGCGCGAGGCGCGAGGCCTGCTTCTGCCAGGGTGACAGGCGGCGCCACCAGTCACCCCAAGGCCTGCGTTCATAGGGGGGGCGGAGGTTGTAATAAATCGATATTAAAGACTGAGACCGCTCTGTAATACTATTCTAAGACTTGGAAGAGACTTCTTTACCTGACCACGCCTGTGTACTCGTGCTGTATGTGTTATATCCACACAAGGCTTACAATGGCAATGTAGCTTTTATTTTATATACGACACGTCAATTAGACTTCGCCTTGCTTAATGGTAAGCTGAAGGCAAAGTCTCAGAAATGAGGGTCACCATTACTTACATATACTATGTGACAATGGTGACACTCAGCTTGACGGCCTCGTCATATGCTTTTTCACGCCCCGCTTAAAGGACCCGGGACTGTAGGACGAAGGAAACACGTGAGCTGGTAATGAATTCCAGGCCTTAATGGTGCGACAGAGGAATGAGTCACCGAACCGCTTGGTTCTTGCTCGGATATTCTGCACCGTGTGCGGGTGACATGTAAGCCTTGCACATGTTATCCTGTGTAGGAAAGGGGAGGGTGGGACTAATTGGAAGAGCTCATCAGAACATTCACCATGTTACAGACGGTAAAATACTGCCATGGACGCAACATCTCTACGCATCTTTACAGATGCGTGATCCCGATGTCACGAACACCCTAGAACCTTTACAGGTTCTAGGGTGTTCGTGACATCGGGATTCCCAATGATGCGGGCCGAACGTCTCTGCAACATATACTTACACTTCTGGCTGTACGTCGTCAGTGTGTGTAGGCGTGAAGTATGGATTAGCCGCGGCGGGCCGGAACTTGTAGCCGGTCATCACGAAGAACACCAGTGTCGCCATCTCACGGAACATCTCATCAATCCACGAGTACTGGAACGGTACTGTTATCTGTAATCACAAATTACCGTTATAAGAATTGGGTTTTTTTTTATACCACACGATTGGCGGACAAACACACGGCCCGCCTGATGGAAAGTGGTTACCGTAGCCTATGGACGTGTGCAACACCAAGGGAGTCACAGTCGCGCTGCCAACCGTAAGCACAAGAGTTTCTGTGCCGTCAGTGTAAAAGACAAAGCAGGACAAGCTTTTGGTTCTCCCACTGACTGTTTAAAAACTCTCCAATGAGCTCTGGCTACCCTACCCACCACCGGGAACACAACACGAGGTAATTATGGCCGCGGTATTCTGTAGGGTGGAGGTACTTCCCCAGTCTCAATTATTTCGGCGGAAATACCGCCATGTCCTACCTCCTCACTATTGGGTATTTGTCTGACTAGTCAAATTAGCTCTTCTGTTGAGGGCTCTTGTAACCTCTCACACAAATTGGACACACTCACTTGGTGCATCCTATGGTGTGCACTAGCCCCTATAAATCTTTGGTAGGAGCCAGAGCCACAAAAACTGAGTGCACTCAACACCTGAAATGCAAATTCTTCTTATTTTCGATGACTTCTGCAGTAAATCGTCGCAATTTGATAATGTAGTTAAATTAATTACTATTTACGGTATATTTGTACGGTAAGCAGTAAGTGGTATAAAAAATATATATCATAAAATATTTAAACTATAGACAAAAACCCAATTATACATCACAAATCGTTGTCTGGAATGTATGAATTTTTCGATCAGACATTATAAATCAAAGAAGAATGTCAATTAATGAGAACAAATAAACTTATAATGAGGAGATACACTACTTATTTATCCCGATAGGTGGCGCATTATCACTGGTGTTGTATTGTTGTCAAATTTCATACAAATTGTTAAAAAATAAAGGGATAAGTCTGCTGTAGAATAAACAATGACGCTGTGTAGTGCATTTCAGTGTTAAAAGAAAGATCCTCATCGTTTCCCTACTGATAAGAAAAGATGAACGCTGTTGATTGAAGCCTTGCACATCAAAAACTGGATACCAAATTCGTCTGCTAGAATATGTAGCGACCATTTTAAAACCTGATGATTTTTATATAGGTAAGCATTTATCTTCTTCAAATCTTCTTTTAAATTCTTCACTGTCATACAATAACACATTTTTATTGGTGAATTTTGTTATTGTTACCGCGGTAGCCTAGTGGTATGAGTAACGGACTGCTGAGACGAGGTCTCGGGATCGATCCCAGGTTTTACCATGGCACACACCAATGACTTTTCGATGCTTTTCGAAGTTATGATGTGTATTTATCGCAGGTTTATAAGTGCACGGTTAATGGCAATAGGCTCGCCACCTATTAAATTGGGACCTAAACATAATCTAGCGAAATATGGGTGCTAGCACCTAGTCCCTCGGGGAGTCCATAGTACGGCAACTTCGCAAGAAGACCTTTGTGCCAGGCCCGATCGAAGGCCTTTGCTATATCGAGGCTGACCGCCAGTACCTCACCCCGACTCTCGATGGCTTGCGACCACCGGGTGCTAGCACCTCTGCCTTCGGGGATATAGGCGTGAGTTTATGTTACCATGATTCATGAGTAATATTGAAATAATACGGGAGTCACACTCGCGCTGCCAACCCTGTAAGCACATAGAGTTTCTGTGCCGTCAGTGTAGAAGACGAAGCAGGACAAGCTTTTGGTCTTCCCACTGACAGCACAAAAGCTCTCCAGTGAGCTCTGGCTACCCTACTCGCCGCCGGGAACACAAAACGAGGTTATTATGGCCGCGGTATTCTGTAAGGCTGAGGTACTTCCCCAGTTGGACTGCTCAATTGGACGAAAATACCGCCGTGTCCTACCTACTCTGATTATATACTATAATATATACATACATACTCACATTCAATATAGATATGACGATTCTCGTGAAGTATATGTAGCAGACGACCATCACGTAGAAGTGCCTGAACAGCTTCAGCTTACGCAGGTTGATGGCCGCCTTGCCGTCCGTGCTCGAGGCGTCCTGCAGGTGCCGTATTGACCTGGAATGTTATAGACTTTATTTATTTATTTACATATAATATACATATAATCACGCCTTTATCTCCGGAGGGTTAGGCAGAGGTGAATTAACACCCAAATTTCACCATAGGGGGTGAGCCTATTGCCGTTTTCCGGGCACTATGGTTGACTGAACCATGTATCTAAGACTGGGCTGTATATTTCTGTCTTATATTAAACAGCCCTATTCCTTAGTCGCCTTGTACGACACCGCATGGAAAGAGATGGGGTGGCCCAAATTCTACTCTGCCGGGAACCACGCGGCTTTTTTTAAATTCTATATATTTATTTATTTATTCGGATATTTATTTATTCTACACAAATATACAAAGATTGTACAAAGGCAGACTTCCTTAATGCCACAGGCATTTTCTACCAGTCAACCTTAGGGTGATGCAGAGATATTTATATCAAAGGTAGGTACACGAAGTGTTGTGGTGAGAGTTTTCTCAGTTTGGTACACAAATAATATGTTTTTTTTTTTTACAAATAGGACACGTCAATTGGACTTCGCCTTGCCTGATGGTAAGCTGAAGGCAAAGTCCCAGAAAAGAGGGTCACCATTACTTACACATACCGTGTGACAATGGTGACACTCAGCTTGACGGCCTCATCATATGCTTTTTCACGCCCCGCTTAAAGGACCCGGGACTGTAGGAAGAAGGAAACACGTGAGCTGGTAACTAATTCCAGGCCTTAACGGTGCGACAGAGGAAAGAGTCTCCGAACCGCTTGGTTCTTGATCGGATGTTTTGAAGATCCAATCAATCAATTAGTCTATTGCAGTCCACTGCTGGACTAGGCCTCTCCCAATGTTGGGAGGTTCTGGCCTACTGTTTCCACGCTGGCCAGACGGGTTGGTAAAGGGTTACACCATTTCGAGGTTTCCTTCTTTTTCGTGGTATCGTCTGAGTATTTGCCCGTTAGTCGCCACTTACGACACCCTTCGTATGAGATAAATAATAAATATTCTACAACATTCTACACAACGCTATCTAGACCCATGGTAAGCATAGCAGTTTGTGTTATGGGATCTAGAATGCGGATAAACATACATAGATATTTTTTTTTTGTAAATACATACATATTATACATAGAAACACCCAGAGCAAGGCAAATAAACATATTCATGCATACAAATATTTGCACTGAGCGGGAATCGAACCCGCGCCCCCTGCAAAGCAGTCCAATGCTCTACCGCTACGCCACAGAGGTCGTCAAAAAAAAATGTGGTGGTGATACTTAACTTGTATTTCCTCCGACATGATATGAATGAGCATCCAAAAGTGTGAATAGTTTCCAATAACTGACCCTAATTTTACAATAAAAAGATATATTGTTCCAACTAATTTTTCAATGCTGGTCTTAAACCGCTGAAAATTTTGGCAATTGGTGTCTTTTATGCATTTAGAATAGAAGGACTTTTGACACAGATAAAATTATTCCGTAAAATTTCAGTCCAATTAGTCTTCAACAGAAAAATCCAAAACACGCCTAGCGTGTCCGTGACAGCTATACGGGCACGCCTAGCGTGTCCATGACAGCTATACCGACGCGCCAGGCGTGACAATGACAATAAACTCTGATTTCAATTCGTTTTTTACAGAAAAATCCAAAACACGCTTAGCGTGTCCGTGACAGCTATACGGACACGCCTAGCGTGTCCATGACAGTTATACCGATGTGCCAGGCGTGACAATGACAATAAACTCTGAGTTCAAATCGTTTTTTACAGAAAAATCCAAAACACGCTTAGCGTGTCCATGACGGCTATACCGACGCCCCAGGCGTGATAATGACAATAAACTCTGAGTTCAATTAGTTTTTTTTTTTTCAGAAAAATCCAAGACACGCCTGGCGTGTCCGTGACAGCTATACCAACACGCCTAGCGTGTCCATGACGGCTATACCGACGCGTCAGGCGGGACAATGACAATAAACTCCTCAATAATGGCATCGCTGATCTGCTGTACTCGATGACCCACTCACCACACAACAGGGAACATGATAGCTCCACAGCACAGCAGTTCCACCAACACGAAGATGTCTCGCCACGCGTTGTGCTCGGCTGCGCCCTCTTCACTCTCTGCGAGGATGATCTCGGCCACGTTGGCTAGCACCTGAGGAGGAACAGAGGAAAAGCCAAAACTCATTTAATCTGTGTAGATCATTAAAACGGAACTTACAAACCGTCAAAATGAAAAAATATATTAAAAGCTGAACTGGTGGTTTATTTGCAAAACTAATACAGATGCTAAACGCGGCTCCGGTGTGGAAGACTCCGGTAAGAAACTCAACGAGTCTTTTATTAATCTATTTAGTAGCATTTACTACTTAGTCTAAATACAATAAATTGCTTCAATAGCAGTAAGCAAATAGCTCATTTTCAAGCTTGTTTATCGTTCAATTCTAAATAATCTTCGATTTTATAATAGCCGGTTAGGTACATTTTACTTTTAATTACAGATTGATTTTCAAAAACCAATCTATCTGGGGTGGACTGAGGGCGAGATAGCAGCTTTAACCCAAAAAGAGGAGAAACAGTATATGGAAACCTCAGAAGCAGCTAGAAACTACGTTAAGGGTGATGACTCCAGATTGGTTTTAAATTTCTAACACTGTATATACAATTGTTTTTAAACTCACAGCACTATATTAAATTGTTTTTAAATTTCGAACACTGTATATTTCATTGTTTTTAAATTATGAACACTGTTTATTTAATTGTTTTTAAATTATGAACACTGTTTATTTAATTGTTTTTAAAATTCGAACACTGTATATTTCATTGTTTTTAAATTATGAACACTGTTTATTTAATTGTTTTTAAAATTCGAACACTGTATATTTCGACGCACATATCTTGGATCCAAGTCACCCAGAGAAACCAGGCCCTGGCGCGTGCGGACTGACTTGATATAAGTTCTGATTGGTAGAATTCAGCTGTACCGCCATAGCACCTTTTTTTTTATACCACTTAGGTGGCGGACAAGCGCACGGCACACCTGATGGAAAGTGGTTACAGTGGCCTATGGACGTGTGTACCACCAGTGGAGTCACATCCTGTAAGAACAGAGATTTTGTGCCGTCAGTGTAGATGACAAAGCAGGACAAGCCTTTGGTCGTCCCACTGACAGCAAAAAATTCTCCAGCGAGCTCTGGCTACCCTACTCATCGCCGGGAACAAAAGGTACTTCCCCAGTCGGACTGTTCAATTGGGCGGAAATACCGCCGTGTCCTACCTCCTACTACTACAACCTCGTCAAAAGACACCCAAGAAATATGCCCAGTGATATACGTTTTTACCACTTGAGTGGAAATAATACAACAACTAACCTGCAGCGGTATGACAATCATGAAGAGCTTCTTGTCCCTGTCTGACAGTATGTGCTTGATGAAGTTCCATCCAGTGCCCACCAACACGATTGTAACGAACAACACCGCGCCTTTCAATCTGAAAAATTAGGCAGAATAAGGTGACAGCCTCAGTGGCGGTACTGAACTCGGCCGATACGAAGGAGGTGCGGGTTCGATCCCCGCTCAGTACAAATATTTGTATGCATGTATATCGGTATTTGCATTAGTCTGGTCGTGCCTCGGAAAGCATGATAAGGCCCAACGCACACCGCTGGAAGTGCGGCGAAGAGCATGTTAAGACAAAAATTTAATATAAACTTTAACAACCATGATATACGGTCGAAAGTACAGTCGCGTGCGTCCTCTTAAAGGCGCTCCGAGCGGTGCGAGTGAATTTATCCTTGACTAGCTGTTGCCGGCGGCCCCACCCGCGTGGATTTCGGGTAACACTTAGTGTTGAGTTAACGCTATTGAGCATGCAAAGTCTCAGCCCCTATTTTATCCCCTTGGGGGTAGAATTATTGAAAATCCTTTCTTAGCGGATGCCTACGTCATAACATCTACCTGCATGCCAAATTTCAGCCCGATCCGTCCAGTAGTTTGGGCTGTACGTTGATAGATCACTATGTCAGTCAGTCAGTGTCACCTTTGAGTTATATATATTTAGATAAACAGTTTTTGACCGTATATCAAGGTGGTTAAAGTTTATATTAAATTGTTGTCTTAAAATTCTCTTCGTCGCACTTCCAGCGGTGTGTGTTGAACATTAGACGTCGTTAGGGTTGCCATACGAACATTTATGGCAGTCGTTCCGGGTAGTTAAGAACCCTTAAAGTCCTGGTACAATGGCCAGTCCAGTACGGTCCAGCCCACTCACTAAAACACGATTAACAAGACGGTACGCACTGTGCGGTATGAAAGAAACTTCATCCCACGCACACTCAAGCTGTGGAATGACCTCCCTGCTGCGGTTTTCCCAAGCGCCTACAATATGGGGTTCTTCAAGAGGGGCATCAGAAGGTTTCTTCATGGTCGGCAGCGCGAGTGTGACACCCCTGGTGTTGCATACGTCCATAGGCCACGGTAACCGCTTCCCATCAAGTGGGCCGTGTGCTTGTCTGCCAACTAAGTGGTATAAAAAAAAAACCCAAGTACATAACATATTTTTGACAAGTTGAAATATGTCACAGGCTTCAGTGTGAATGCAAATGTGTTTTATACTTGTTTACAACTTTCCGAGTTGTGACGGAGAAAGAATACAAGTATCACCACCCCGTTCATCCGAAGGGTGTCGTAAGAGGCGACTAACGGAACAATACGCAGACGATATCACTGCGAGAGAAGGAAAACTCGAAATAAAACCCTGTACCAACCCGTCTGGAAAACGTGGAAACAGTAGGCCAAAGCCTCCCAACATTGGGAGAGGCCTAGTCCAGCAGTGAACTGCGATGGGCTAGTTGATTGATTGACAACTTGTTGAACAAAAAAGTGTCTGAGACAGTCTCAATACATATATAAAACAAGTATTGTGTTTTGACTCCTCTCCTACAAGTTTTGTATCAACACGGAGCCTTGTGGGATACCAGCGTTTATGTCCATGCGGTCCGAGCAGCTGCCGTCGACGACGGCTTGAATACTTCTGTTGGACAAAAATCTGGCGATCCATTCGCATAGTCCCTCAGGGAATCCATAGTATGGCAACTTCGTAAGAAGACCTTTGTGCCAGACCCGATGGAAGGCCTTCGCTATATCTAGGCTGACCGCTAGTGTCTTACCCCGGTTCTCGATGACTTGCACTCACCGGTTTGTGAGATACACAAAAAGGTCACCGGTAGAGCGACGGTGGCGAAAGCCGTACTGTAGATCGCCCAGTAGATATTTTCCCTCAAGGTATCTCAAGAACTGTGTATTCAATAACACGCTCCATAACCTTCGAAAGAAGGGAGGTGATAGCGATAGGCCTGTAATTGGTTGGATCTGTCATGTCACCTTTCTTAGGTACAGGGTGCACGAATGCGGTCTTCCACGAGGCCGGGACCTGCCTCGCGGAGTATGAGAGTGCGAAAAGGCGTGTAAGTACAGGGCACAGCTCGGGGGCACAGTGCTTAAGCACCATCGCCGGTATACCGTCCGGCCCACTCGACTTCCGAACATCTAGGGACAAGCTCGCGCCGGACCACCCGTTGCGTGATTTTAACTTCGGTCATGGAAGCACCACAGCTGGGGACAATCGGTGGTTTGGCGTTCCCGTCGTTCATAGTCGAGTTTGACGCAAAGAGATTACCTAAAAGATCGGTCTTCTCCTTAGCGCCATGGGCCAGACTACCATCGGATTTTTGCAGTGGCGGAAGGCACGACTGGCAGAAGTTTCCCTCGGTAGCTTTGGCAAGCGACCAAAATGCACGACTGCCAGATGGGTAGCGCGCAATCCGTTCGCCAATTCTGCTGATGAACTCAAACCTAGCCCTAGATCTATCTTACAAATACACATTTTTTTTTTATACCACTTAGGTGGTAGACAAGCTCACGGCCCACCTGATGGGAAGCGGTTACCGTGGCATATGGACTCGTGCAACACCAAGAGCGTCACACTCGCGCTGCCGACCCTGAAGAAACCTCATGTCTACTTCTTTGTGAAGTAAATACCTTTTATTTTTTATACATACTTTAGTCGCCTTGTATGACACCGCATCGGAAGAGAAGGGGGTGATTCCATGTGTTTTTTTTTTAATAAAGTCGCTACAGAATTGTTTAGAGTTTAATAAAAAAACATTAAATATACTCACAGATGTGTTATATAAAACAGTATAGCCCACGCGGTCACATGCTCTCCCCTAGTCTGTATGAAGTGGTAGTTGATCCCGTGGAAGGCAAGCGACAGAGCCTTCAGATACACGAGCACACACATGATGATGTGTATCCTGTATACAGGCTGGCGGCTCCTCTTGAGGATGTAAGTCCACAGTATCGCGCTCATGAAGAATATGAAGGACATCGTACAGTATATGACCGGTAGTGGCATCTCGCCAGCTGATAAGAAGTTACCGTTGTTGCTTTCGTAAATGCGGACCTGAAAAACATATTATTTTTTAGTAACTAGAGTTGCTAAACAGCTTCTGTGACGTGGCAGTAAAGGTTTGGACTTTAACGCATCAAGCGCGGTTTCGATTCCCGCTCTGTGAATTAACTTTTAAAACATTTAGTATGCTAATCATTCAAGTCCAATACTATAATTGTTTGACATGATGCCCGTAGCTACATTCTATCATCGCACCTCTCGCCATAGGCAGGGAATTCATCCCCACACACTGCGACCTGAGCCGGTGCGCACTGTGCGGTACGAAAGAAACTTCATCCCACGCACACTCAAGCTGTGGAATGACCTCCCTGCTGCGGTTTTCCCAAGCGCCTACAATATGGGGTTCTTCAAGAGGGGCATCAGAAGGTTTCTTCATGGTCGGCAGCACGAGTGTGACACCCCTGGTGTTGCATACGTCCATAGGCCACGGTAACCGTTTCCCATCAGGTGGGCCGTGTGCTTGTCTGCCAACTTAGTGGTATAAAAAAAAAATATATATATATAGAAAAAATTCAATCAATAGTTATTTTTTTATACCACTTAAGTGGTAGACAAGCACACTTGATGGGAAGTGGTTACCGTGGTAACAGTTTGAGCGGAGTCAACATAAATCAAAGTCTAAAAATGATTGCAACATCATTCATTGGTTCCGATAGTTCGTGCGAATGTCGATAGATGGCGCTTAACCGTCGCCGTAAGACCGATATATGTATAGAAGAATTTGGATGGTTTCGGGCGAAGGTTCTGTGGCTTAGTGGACAGAGGGGTCCCCCTGTAAGTATTTTTTCTATTTCTTAATTGATATAAATATGTCTATTTACATTTGTCTGAATATAGGCTATTTGACAAGGTCGTCCAATTCTTCCCAAATACCGCTTAATATCTTAAGGAAAAATATGCTTTACAAAATAAGATATTTTCTAACTCCACTGAAACTATGACTTTACGTTATTTTTTACATAACATAACATAAACTCACGCCTATATCCCCGAAGGGGTAGGCAGAGGTGCTAGCACCCACATTTCGCCAGTTTATGTTTAGGTCCCAATGTAATAGGTGGCGAGCCTATTGCCATTAACCGGGCACTTATAAACCTGCGATAAATACACACATAACTTCGAAAAGCATCGAAAAGTCATTGGTGTGTACCATGGTATAACCTGGGATTATTTTTTATTCCCAAAGTAATTCAAAATACAAACAATCAAATTATACTAACTTTTTTGATTCCTCATTAAATTTCAAATTAATTTTATTATGAGCTATACACATATAAACGCCACGTGGACCGAGATAGACGCGATATTCTCTTGCACTACATACATTTTGCACTACGCGCAACTGGTGTGTGACGTCACTCGCAAGCACGATTTTGTATGGAGCGTTTTCAGCAGACTTGTGAAATTGAATTTTCAAAATCAAATATGTATCTTTAAAACTATTTGTCGTAGGAATATTTCTCCTTTGCAGTTCATATAATATATATAATAAAGAGATAATTAATGAACGATAATCCCAGCCGGAACTAGTGAGAGAGGTTACGTTAGACCGACTAAAACGCACGGCGCCTATGGGTAATTGTTGGTTGACGAAGGTGAATTTGACAGCCATGTCACTCGCACCCTGGCTGGCCAAGGACCATCTCTCTCGATCTGGCCTTCCTCAGGTGCGGGGATCACAGGGTCCTTAACTCGCGGTTTGCTTCTGCCAGATTGACAGGCGGCTCCACCTGTCACCCCAGACCTGCGCTCATGGGGGGCGGAAGACTTTCATCAATCTTTGACGCCCGAGTTGCCTTCGTACGCCGCCAGCTTCGCTCCCGCTGCCGCTCCCACCCCACCTCCTCCTTCACGAGCATTACTTGCTCGCAGAAGGAGGCGCCGGCCACCCACGCAACCGCGAATAATCATTCTCTTGCCTTTGTTAGTGTGGCTTCGAAGCTCGTAATTGAAATTTCAATTTTATGGCCTAGTCATAAAGCCGTGCCGATAGCCTAGCAGGAGGTAGAACACGGCGGTATTTTCGCTCAATTGAGCAGTCCGACTGGGTAAGTACCTCCGCCCTACAGAATACCGCGCCAATAATAACTTCGTGTTGTGTTCCCAGCGGTGAGTAGGGTAGCCAGAGCTCACTGGAGAGCTTGTACTGTCAGTGGGAAGACTAAAGGCTTGTCCTGCTTTGTCTTCTACACTGACGGCACAGAAACTCTATACTTACAGGGTCAGCAGCGCGACTGTGTCTCCTCTGGTGTTACACACGCCCATAGGCCACGGTAACCACTTGCCATCAGGGGGGCTGTGTACTTGACGTTGATCGTTCTCGGTTACCCCTCTCAAGTTAAGCTTACTAAAACATAACAAGATACTCACAACCATGTTTACAGGCGGCGCGGGGCCCACGCTTGTGTTGGGACAGTTGTTGAAGTACATATTGTAAAGGCCTTGCTCCTCCGCAGTGGCCACGTAAACCGCGAACTGGAAACCAAATAACACTTCATCAAGAATATGTCGTAAAAAAAAATCTGGATCAAAATCGGTTCATTCGTTTCGGGTGTTATTGACAGACAAATAGATATGAGGTAAAAACATGAAACTCATAAGAAATTTAAGACTGGAGTTGATACTATATGCTTAATAAAACAATTGTCGTTGCGATAGTGAACGCGACTGCTACGCAGGAGGCGCGGGTTCGATCCCCGCTCAATGCAAATATTTGTAGGCATGAATATGGGTAATTTTTTTTTTATACCACTTAGTTGGTAGGCAAGGACACGGTCCACCTGATGGAAAGTGGTTACCGTGGCCTATGGACGTTTGTAACACCAGAGGAGTCACAGTCGCGCTGCCAACCCTGAAGTACAGAGTTTCTGTGCCGTCGTTAGAAGACAAAGCAGGACAAGCCTTTAGTCATCCCACTGAGAGCACAAATTCTCCAGTGAGTTCTGGCTACCCTACTCACCGCTGGGAACACAACACGAAGTTATTATAGCCGCGGTATTCTGTAGGGCGGAGGTACTTTACTTAATTGCATTGGTCTGGGTGTTACTATGTATAATATGTATGTATTTACAAAAAAAAAAGGATTTAAGTATGTTTATCCGTATTCTAGATTCCATAACACAAGCTAGTTAAACTATGCTTAGTAAGGGTCTAGATAGCGTTGTGTAGAATGTTGTAGAATATTTATTATTACTATTAATTACTAGAGTAGTCCGTCCTTTTTAGGGTTTCGTACCCAAAGGAAAAGACTTACTAAGACTCCGCTGTTTGACTGTTAAAATATTTCTGTTGCAGCTAAAACAACAAATATGGTGCAGAATAACCGATCAAGAACCAAACGGTTCGGAGACTCTTTGATCTGTCGCACCATTAAAACCAGGAACTCATTACCAGCTCACGTGTTTCCCTCTTCCTACAGTCCCGGGTCCTTTAAGCGGGGCGTGAAAAGGCATATGGTGAGATCGTCAAGCTGAGAGTCACCATGTAAGTAATGGTGACCCTCTTTTCTAAGATTTTGCCTTCAGTTTACTATCAGGCGAGGCAAAGTCTAATTGACGTGTCCTATATTTAAAAAAATATACTAAAACAGTTAAAAACAACCTTTTGTGCGCGAAACTGAATCATACCTAACCGGTTTTTTGTATTCATTTAAACTCACCCTTTCTACGCATAAATCTCTCAAAAGAACTGGATACTAATTTATTAAAATCCTCTCGATTTTACCCTACGTCCAAAACTCATGTACAATCATCCACCCTTATATAAAAACAGTACATACAACCGTCTGTGTCGATAGCAACCCTAAATACATATTCACAATTGTAATTATCTCCCTGCGGAGCAATCCCCTCGCCCTCATCGCAGTAGCTCTCTCCATTAGTGAACAGATTTCACGCATGGTTCGATTGTAGATATCTTGTAAAAAAACATCGTATCCAAATAATAAATGCGATGCTATTTGGATTAATGTGTTTACATTTATTTAGGGAAGACAGAGTTTACATTTATTTTTAATTTTATATTTTTGTTCTCGGAGGTAGAACACGGCGGTATTTCCGCCCAATTGAGCAGTCCGACTGGGGAAGTACCTCCGCCCTATAGAATACCGCGGCCATAATAACACACACTTCGTGTTGTGTACCCAGCGGTGAGTAGGGTAGCCAGAGCTCACTGGAGAATTTGTGCTGTCAGTGGGAAGACTAAAGGCTTGTCCTTCTTTGTCTTCTACACTGACGGCACAGAAACTCTGTACTTACAGGGTTGGCAGCGCGACTGTGACTCCCCTGGTGTAACAAACGTCCTTAGGCCACGTGTAATAATGAAAAAATATGTGTTATTACAAAGTAAAAAAAATTGGTTCGCAAGCGTCAGATGTAATAATAAAAAAATATGTGTCATATGACAATGAAAGAAGTAAGTGTGTAATCTCCTATTTAAAAGAAATATAAATAAAATTGGTTTGTAAGTACATTACCATAAAAGTTCGGGCGCCTTGGAGATACACATGCCTAAGATAATCAGCGGATATTGGAAACTTTTAATCTTCCGGAGGTGAGCTAAATGAAACCAAACTGTGAGGTTTAAGGTTTTATTGTCCACTCCAGTGTGCATTTAGAAATAGTTGCAAGGATACATTCCTAATGTATATCTAACCTTAAATTTAAAATTAGAGTTTTATAAGCTAGGTCAAAATGATCTTATGTCAATATGATTCTATGTCACCAATGCACTTTTAGGTTATTTTGAAGTTTAGATTTAAAATATAATTAAAGTAAGCTCACGGCATCCCTCGGCGAGTATATGTAAACACAGCAGCGGGAAAGCTCGTAGCAGGCGAAGTTTTCAGTTTAAGCCCATGCGGTACATCCATGTTTGAGGTGAAAAGCCCAAACCCTCCATAAGGAAATGCAGTTAACCGAAGACAAAGAAACGCCGAAAAAGGTCCAAAGAAAAGAGAATAGGCAAAGACAAAGGCGGTTCCAATTGGAAACCTGTAACAAAATTGCATGTCATTAGAACAAACTCCCATATGGGCACGAGGTCCTAATTTTTTATAAATTTGTGCAACTTACCGCCTTAATTTGCTGGAACAATGCCAATAGCAAAAGAAATCATAATATTTTCAGATTAAGAGCTGAAACAATAGAATTTTAACAATTATTTTTCAAATCAGGAGCGTGGCGAATCCATCAAAATGAATCTTATTAAAAAATGACAACTCACCAGAAATAAACTATAATTCCACAAGAGGATAGTTGTGAAGACACAAACTATTATCCTTTAGGCCAAAATACTCTCATTTTTATGAGATTTATTGAAATTAAGTTACGAAGCCATGAATATCGACCATCCAGCCTCTATGCTAGGAAGAAAGGTGCTTTGACAGCGATACGTCAAAATGTCATTCACTCCGCGCTCCGAAACTTTTCGTTCAAAAATAGAATTAAAACCGGTGTGACGACGTTCGCAGAGCGCGTCGTTACATTACATCCCTCCCCAAAAAAAAAAAGAAAGAAAGAAACTTCCTTTTCTAATGAAAATTATGAGAGTCCAGAACAAAATTCCAAAAAACCTCAAAAGACAAAATGTCTTGCAACATTTTTCAATAAACAAAAAAGGCAATGCGAAAGCATCCTGCATTGGGTATTGCAGAAATAATTATAAATTAAAGAATGGGAAAGCATTCCTAAAAATCAAAGAATGTGAAAACACTCGAAAAGTAAAGAATTAAGTTGAAAAAGAATTTCCAGTTTCAAATGGAAACAAAGGACACTATCCAACTTAATGGAATAACCGAAACCAAACTCAGAAAAGAGTAAAAACTTATTTCAACACAAAAGTGAAAATAAATCCTTCAATAAAACAAATTAAACAATCCCTACTCAATTCCATTCCAGATATCGATTAGGCAACCAACGCCGTCGAATCTAATCCTTGATCTTAACCAGCCTTCTAGCATCAATACAAAAGTGCGGTTGAGCTCCTACGCCACCGACTCTATACCAGCTATTCCTGAAACAAAAATATGAAACTAACAAGATATCGGTTAAGCACCAACGCTGCCGAATCTGAAAGAAAATCGGTAAAAACAATGAAGTTTTCCCACTGTCGGTTAGGTTGAAAAGCCGCCGACTTCAAATTCCTATTCCAACATCCAAAACGTCAAAACAAAATCACAACAAAAGTGTCGTAATAATATATTTATAAGCATTGTGATCGGCATAACACCACCAACTTTCCGAGCACAAGCAAAATATAAAGAAAATATGACAATTGTGACCAGTACAACACCACTGACTTTCTGAGCACAACCGCATAAGAAAAGTATGACATTTGCGACCGGCACAACACCACCGACATCCCGTGCGCAAAGCATAAAAAATGTAACAATGTGTATAAAAACACAATCGTACAAAAAGAGAAAAACGACAATTACGACCGGCTCAACACCACCAGCTTCCCGTGCGCAAAGCGTAAGGTGTGACTATGTGTACGAAACACAATAGCACAAAAAATTGTAAAGTCCAGTAAGACACAAGTTTCCCAAAAAATGGTATAACAAGGTGTGTAAAAAATGCATAAAATGCGTCCAATCCGAGAATCTTAATACTAAGAAAATAACCCAGAACTGTACAAAAATAAAGTTCAAGAAACTTAATTTTCCATTCCCTAAGTGAGTGGAAATAAGTCAAGTGAATTTAATGTAGAAAATGAATATTAAATTTCACTCCTATATTAGAGTAGAAACTAAATTCCCAAATTTGTACAAAATATACAATATTAAATATACAAGTGTATAAAAATATATACAGGAAAATAATCCTATACAACAAAGATAAATAAAAATATAAGATCTTTTGATGTGGAACTATTTGTTAATATGGAGTAGAGTTACATAAAAATAAGTCCTAAAATGACCTAAGTTATTTTTGAAGGAAACTAAAATTGAAATTAATAAATTGTTGTGAAGTTCCTAACATACATCTCCTTTCAAAATCCCTTAGCCTCACAAACATCACCTTACAATGGGATTATACTTCAAACAAAGTACCAAAGACAAAGATAGACATGGTCAAAACAAGAATAATTTTAATATTTAATTATGTCTTTAATATGATAACGACCAGTATAGTTTTTATTAAGGTCTTTTAAAACATAAACATTAGAGGAAATTTTATCTATTATTTCACACTTAACAAACTTAGGTGCTAACTTAGCCGAAAAGAATGCAGGAGCATTAGACTGCACAAAACTTCTCCTCCACACTATATCTCCCACCTCAAAAGAAATGACCTTCCTTCCTATATTATAATAACGCGCATTACGCTTATAAGCTTTAAGCAATGAAGCTTGAACTTTTATAAAAATATCACTAAGTGATTTAAGTGAAAAAGCAAATGAAGACCTATCAACAACATCAAGTTGATTGAGGTTATCAAAAGAATTACTAAAACGGTGCAATGAAGCATCAAAAATAAGTTCTCTACCGAACATGAGAAAATTAGGAGTGAAATCTGTAGCTAGATTCACACTACTATTTAAAGCTAATTGAACATGAGGCAAATATTTTGACCAAGTTCTATGATCATCTTTAACAAAACAAGAAATACATGTTTCGACTGTTTTGTTATATCTCTCTACAGGATTATTTTGAGGTGTATATAAAGTATTATAAAATATTTTACTAATATTATAACTTTTTAGAAAATCTACAAATTGCTTAGCTGTAAATTGGCTTCCATTATCACAAACAAAAATTTTATGTTTAACTAAATGAGTAAGACCTAAGCCTCTCTTTTCATAAGAAATATTTTCAAAAAGTGAAATAATTTTATTTAACTCATGTTTCTCAGAAGGAGAAAGTTCAGAAACAGAAGTAACTGCATTTACACAAGTAGTGGATTCATATTCAAAAGTAATATTATTCCATAAGTCTTTAGCAAGATTAAATTTCAACCAAAAGTCAAATCCCAAAATAATTGAAGGTTTAAAAGAAGGTATTATCAAAAAATCTACATTTTTAGTTAAGTTATCACAAGTGATAGGTAAAACCATAGTTCCAATAACATTGTGTGCAGAACCATCAGCAGTAACAGCGTTACCTTTATAAGGTTTAAATTTATAACCTAATTGCAAAAATGTTTGATGAATATTAGAACCGAGTACACAACTACAAGCTCCACTATCTAACAAACCTGAATAAAATTTATTATTAATATTAAAATTTAAATAAGGTCTAGTGTCTTTATGTTTAACAAACAAAACAGGAGCAGCCCTGATATTATTAAAGAAAACTTTCAAATAATCCAACCATTCATTAAATTCTTTCTTACAAGTGGCTTCATTCGGAGCATTGCTAAATTTTTTCAACATCGAGTCACCAGAGGTTTTATCAAAAACTAGGGCTCGATGGGACCTGATACGTTTTTTGACTGAACAGTATTTGAATTACAAACTTCGCAATTCTTCGTAGTGACGCCAAGCTTGTGACATTTAAAACAAATTACACCTGGAAATGTAGGGCAATTTTTATAAGAATGTCCAGAGGACTTACACTTTAAACAAGTTAAATCATCTGATTTAACAGCACTAATTTGAGCAGAATATTTTTCTTTTTTAATACTTTTATTCTCACTCAAGTTCTTTCTTGACACAAAATTCTCTAATTCTCTGCTGAGGTTAATAAATTCGTCGATAGAAGAAATAGTTCTACCAAACACAAAAGGTGTGTAAATATTCAACATGTTATGTTTAATAATAGTTATGAGGGTAGCATCAAAAACAGGCATAGACAAACGGCTAGCCATATCCATTATGTCTGTAATAAAATCTGGTAATGACTCAGTTATCTTTTGTTTACGAGTACGGAGTTCATGTTCCAAATGATAATCAAATTCAATTCTATCAAAACGTTTCAACAACGCAGCCTTCAAATCCTGCCAAGAAGCAATACGAATACGAACACTACGAAACCATTTAAGCGCAGTGCCTGACAAAAGATCAGAGAATGAACTAACCAAAAAATATTCATTAAAATTTTTAAACAAGAAATATTCTTCCACTTGAGTAATAAATTCCCTAACGCACGATTTACCATCATACAAAAGCTTACTTCGTTTTAAATCAGGCAACTTAGTAACAGAAGGCAAGTTTTTCTTCAAATTATCATTCAATAAAACATTCATCATATTAAATGAAGATGCGGCTCTCAGACTATGATCACCAGCTCCTCGACTATTCGAAAATGGATCAACAACTTCAGATAAATCAGCCATGACATGAGGCATCTCATGAGTAGAAGTACCAACTGGAACATCATTAACAATATTCTCAAACAAAGGCGGGACCTGTATTTCCTTATCCATGTTTGATTTATAAAAGGATGTGAAAATCTAATAAAAAGTTGTATTAAATACACTATAAGTTTCTAATTAAAGTATCAATTAAAGTTTCTAATTAAAGTTAATTAAATTATGAATGAAGTTAATTGCATTGATAGCAAAACGCTAAACTCAAAAGTCAAACAAACTCATAGAATGGAATGTTATTGTTGCAAAAGTTATTTAGGTCAAATGCCTATAAAGATAAAAATGCATTAGTGATTCACAAAATAAATTATTTATGTCTACTTAAGGTAAACAGCAAATATTCAAATATTACTATGTTTTCACACATGTGAATAAAGGTTAAGAACTAGTAATTATATAATATTACTAAGTGGAAAATCTTACCTGTAATAAACAAAAGCTATATAAGATAAAACAGTTATAACAATAACCATGTTATACAAATTGAAACATTCACCTGTAATTGAGAGATACAAACAATAGTACTAACTTGTAGTATGATTAGTTTTGCAAAGTAAACAATAACAAAGATTTACTGTAATACACAGTTATGTAACAGTAAAAAACATGAAGAAAACACTGTTCTTAACATGATAAAGTAAAAAATAATGCAAAGGTGACAAGGAATAAAGATATATGCACACTGTCATGTCCCTGTTCGCGAGTGCCAATTGTAATAATTAAAAAATATGTGTTATTACAAAGTAAAAAAAATTGGTTCGCAAGCGTCAGATGTAATAATAAAAAAATATGTGTCATATGACAATGAAAGAAGTAAGTGTGTAATCTCCTATTTAAAAGAAATATAAATAAAATTGGTTTGTAAGTACATTACCATAAAAGTTCGGGCGCCTTGGAGATACACATGCCTAAGATAATCAGCGGATATTGGAAACTTTTAATCTTCCGGAGGTGAGCTAAATGAAACCAAACTGTGAGGTTTAAGGTTTTATTGTCCACTCCAGTGTGCATTTAGAAATAGTTGCAAGGATACATTCCTAATGTATATCTAACCTTAAATTTAAAATTAGAGTTTTATAAGCTAGGTCAAAATGATCTTATGTCAATATGATTCTATGTCACCAATGCACTTTTAGGTTATTTTGAAGTTTAGATTTAAAATATAATTAAAGTAAGCTCACGGCATCCCTCGGCGAGTATATGTAAACACAGCAGCGGGAAAGCTCGTAGCAGGCGAAGTTTTCAGTTTAAGCCCATGCGGTACATCCATGTTTGAGGTGAAAAGCCCAAACCCTCCATAAGGAAATGCAGTTGACCGAAGACAAAGAAACGCCGAAAAAGGTCCAAAGAAAAGAGAATAGGCAAAGACAAAGGCGGTTCCAATTGGAAACCTGTAACAAAATTGCATGTCATTAGAACAAACTCCCATATGGGCACGAGGTCCTAATTTTTTATAAATTTGTGCAACTTACCGCCTTAATTTGCTGGAACAATGCCAATAGCAAAAGAAATCATAATATTTTCAGATTAAGAGCTGAAACAATAGAATTTTAACAATTATTTTTCAAATCAGGAGCGTGGCGAATCCATCAAAATGAATCTTATTAAAAAATGACAACTCACCAGAAATAAACTATAATTCCACAAGAGGATAGTTGTGAAGACACAAACTATTATCCTTTAGGCCAAAATACTCTCATTTTTATGAGATTTATTGAAATTAAGTTACGAAGCCATGAATATCGACCATCCAGCCTCTATGCTAGGAAGAAAGGTGCTTTGACAGCGATACGTCAAAATGTCATTCACTCCGCGCTCCGAAACTTTTCGTTCAAAAATAGAATTAAAACCGGTGTGACGACGTTCGCAGAGCGCGTCGTTACACACGGTAACCACTTTCCATCTGTATTGGCTTGTCTAACACCTAAGTGGTATAAAAAAAATTAAAAATATTTTATTTGTGACTATCGCCCGACTGAGCAGGGAAGAATACACATAACATTTATAAATAGTTAAGTGGGGAGTCACACGCTAAAGTGCACGCAGCAAAGGTTTCTTGTCAAGCTCTTGTCTTGTTTGTGAAGTCATACACTACAGCAGTTTTTTTTTTCTAAGATACGCCAACTTAACTTCACCTCGCCTGATGGTAAGCTAAAGGCAAAGTCTCAGGGAAGAGGGTCACCATTACAGACACTAAGTAATGTTACAATGGTGGCACTCAGTTTGGCGGCCAGATTAGATGCTTTTTCACGCCCCGCTTAAAGGACCCGGGACTGTAGGAAGAAGGAAACACGTGTGCTGGTAATGATATTTGTTGCGCACATAGCATATTGACAATATGCTAATTATTAAAATCGATTAAGATTTAGAAAAAATTGAATCGGTTCAGGCGGGATAAGCGCCGTATGGCGGATATATGTTTAGAAGAATTTGGATGGTTTCGGGCGAAGGTTCTGTGGCTTAGTGGTCAGAGCGGTCCCCCTGTAAGGGGAAGTTCGGATACCGGTTGAACCAATTCGTTTTTTTTCTATATTTTAAACGATTTAAATGTCTACTATGCCTAGAAGCATTATCTTATCTGCATAGATGACTTCCGCTACAGGGATTGGGTCCTTTAAGCGACGGTTAAAACGATGGCTTATTGAGCAAGCATTCTACTCATTTGACGAACTTGTGTCAATGGACAACAATGTAAATAAATAGCATTAATAATCTGTTGACATTGTTATGTTTTTATTTTATTTATGTCTTGTATTTTAAGACTCGAAACCTGACATTTTTAAATGTGAAGACTTTAATTTATTGTAGACACTACTGTTTACCTGACATTTTGTTTTTAATTATTATTATTATTTTTTAAATTTTTAAAACATGTGATGATATTTATTATATGACGTGTAATATTTTTTACCAATAAATGAGTTATGAGTTATAAATGTAGGTAGATTTGCAGTTTAGTGCATTTGCTGATGTGGTGAGTGGCCTCCCTAATTAGGGCAATCTGCTATGTGCTTTGGTGTGTTCCCCAATGTGTTCCTTTTTAATCCCCATCGCAAAAACGACGGAATGTTTTAAGTTTGACCTGTCTGTGTGTGACAACGTAGCTCCTAAACGGATGTACCGATTTGTATTTAGTTTTATTGTTTGAAAGGTATATTAGGCAGGAATATAAAGGTATAAATAGCTATATTTCAAAAAACGGTCTAAAACTGTCGCCACCACAAAATAACGGAGAACGTATTTTTTCACAACTCCTTCAATATTGGTATCAAATGAAAGGGCTTTACTAGTAGATGAATTTAAAAAGTATAAAATAAAAAAACCCCCCATCACAAAAAATGGGGACCCTAACTGGTAAAGCACTCTGTCATATTATCGGAACGATTGAAGATCCCGCTTGAATCAAAATATTACTAGGTATATCAAAGTTAAAGATATAATCAACACAATTTATTTTCAACTTTTTGGAGAATATTTTTGTTTGTGACGAGGGTCTTTTAATTCCTCTTAGTATATTGCATAAGTGTGTACAGATATAAAAAATAAATAGAAATCGTAGCTAAGTTCCAAACTGGATTTCAGAACTAATAGGTCTTGCCCAAATATATCTAATGCATAATCGTTAGAAGCTGTTCGAAGGACTCGTAAGACGTTCACTATCAAGTGGGCTGTGTACTCATATGCGTCATTATCAACTAAGTTTTCTAACTAACAAGGTGATATGAAAAATGAAGTGTCGGAAGTGTATTACCAGCTTAAAGCTATAGAGCAGTAAGCAGGCAAAACGTTTCCTTTTGATGTCCCTCTCATCGTCAAGGATCTTATACAATAGTGTATAGACCTTAGGTTGAGAGGGTCTGAATATTGAAAATGTTTTTGTGGTCAGATGGGGTAAATGCAAGTATGTACAAAAACTAAAATTACATATTCATAGTAAATAAATATTACGCCTTTATCTATCAAATTTCCGAAATTTTCTTACAGATTTATGAGTTCGTTATTTCTGTAATTTAATAGCTATTTCCATTATTTATAATTTGTTTGAAAGTTATATTCAAGATTTTACAACTCGTGTATTAAATTTTGTTTTTTATTGGCCGCTTGATAAATTAAATTCGATCTTCAAAAACAGTACCTACTTCTTAAATGCTATCCATTTTGAGCATACATTTCGTAATACTTTTTTACAGCTGTCACTTTTCAAAAATGTTATACAAGTATTTGTGTCTCATTCATACACAAAAAAATACACATAAAATTTGGATTTGACATTCCTATAAAAATGCAAAAATGTTTGGGGTTCCTCCAATTTCATAAAAAAAACGGTAATTTCATGTGTAAAGACCTAATATTAATATATCATCCGATATTCAAAACTTTCTCGTAAATAAAGGAGAAATTAAGTCAACAAAACTTACACTTGTGTTGTAATAGTCAAATCCGTTAACAGTCTTTTTAGTGATGGGCAGAAAGCCGAATGAGCATTTATCTTCTCCTTCCGGAAGATCTGAAAAAGAAACACCATTTATAATAGTATTTTTATTTACTTATACCACTTATGTGGTAGATAAGCACACGGTCCACCTGATGGAAGGTATCTAAGTTAAAGGGATAACCAAAACAATTTATTTTCAACTTTTTGGAGAATGTTTTTTTTTGTGACGAGGGTCTTTTAATTCCTCTTAGTATATTGCATAAGTGTGTACAGATATAAAAACTAAATAGAAATCGTAGCTTTCTATTTAGTTTTATTACTAATAAGTCCTGCCCCAATATATCTAATGCATAATCGTTAGAAGCTGTTCGAAGGACTCGTAAGACGTTCACTATCAAGTGGGCTGTGTACTCATATGCGTCATTATCAACTAAGTTTTCTAACTAACAAGGTGATATGAAAAATGAAGTGTCGGAAGTGTAATACCAGCTTAAAGCTATAGAGCAGTAAGCAGGCAAAACGTTTCCTTTTGATGTCCCTCTCATCGTCAAGGACCTTATACAATGGTGTAGTATAGACCTTAGGTTGAGAGGGTATGAATATTGAAAATGTTTTTGTGACACCAGAGGAGCCACACTCGCGCTGCCGACCCTGTAAGTACAGAGTTTCTGTTCTGACAGCACACAAAATCTCCAGTGAGCTCTGCTTACCCCACTTACCGCCGGGAACACAACACGAAGTTATTATGGCCGCGGTATTCTGTAGGGCGGAGGTACTTCCCCTGTCGGACTGCTCAATTGGGCGGAAATACCGCGACTCAGCCTCAGATGAATGGCTTGAGTCAACAATAGTTCCGAGAAGACGGCAATAGACTCACCCCCAATAACGTGGAACCGAAATCAATGATTGGTGAAATATGGGTGTTAATTCACCTCTGCCTAACCCTCCGGGGATAAAGACTTGATAATATGTATGTATGTAAACATAGGGCAAAGATTGTCCCGATATTACCCATAGATCAAGAATTCAAGACTTACACAGGTGAAACCACGTGGCGATGCTAGTTTATAATATTATTACATATCTACATACAGACAGTCACGCCTTTTTCCCAGTGAGGAAGGCAGAGACTACAATTTTTCACATGCCACAATATAAGGATAGCATAAAGTAACTTACACGAAGGTATAACAGATCTGTTCTGGTAAAGGTGGAGCACTTTCGCCTTGCACGTGACCTCCAGTCTGAGATTCTTGAAGTCCATCTTCAGCGTCACTATGGCGGGGTGCTGGGGCGACAGCACGTAATTGTTGATATCCTTGAGGAAGCAGGTAGCCGAGTTGGCCTGCGCCAGGTACGGGCTGATGGCGGCGTTTATTGTGCGGTCGAGGGTGAAGCCATACTAAAACAATATGTATAATACTTAAGTGGAATAGAATGGAGTAGAATATTTATTTATTCGCATGAAATGTAGGTTTTACATGAGGTGTTACAATTTAACAATAAGGTTCCCGATTCATAATACCATTTAGGCATACAAATATTGAAATATGTCAATAATGCACTTAAACAAAGAATGTACTCAAATATACAGTCAAATAAAGTCAGAATATAAGTTCAAAGTACAGTCAAAATAGTTGTATGTTAGTTCAGAATTACAGTTAAAATGAATTATTTGAGTTATTTGCATTTAAGTTTGTGTCATAAAGATTAGGTACATTATTCTACGTAAATAGGTATATAATAACTTTTGACTATATATCATCTTGACGGCCTCAGTGGCTTAGCGGTAGAATGTTCGAATGCGAGGAGGCGCGGCTTCGATTCCCGCTCAGTGCAATATGCATGAATATGTATATTTAGATTCCATAACACAAGCTAGTTAAACTATGCTTACCATGGGTCTAGATAGCGTAGTTTGGTGTGGTGGAATGTTGTGGAATATTTATTTATTTTTATAATTTACTGTACTGTAATGTCTAATATGACAAGTAAGTAAGGATCGCAAGCCAAGATGCCCGCGTACGAAGGCAACTTGGGCGTCAGAGGTCGATGAAAGACCCCCCCCCCCCCTTGAGCGCAGGCCTGGGGGGTGACAGGTGGAGCCACCTGTCACCCTGGCAGAAGCAGGCCGCGGTAGTGGCGCGCCTGGCGTTTCCGGGGAAAAATTGGGGACTCTATAGTCCCCACACCCGAGAAGAGGGCCAGATCGTGTGAGGGGACAGAGGGACCTCACCTTCGGCAACCAAAACGACCCACAGGCGGTTTAAGTCGGTTTCGAGTCCAACATAACCTCTGCCACCGACTCCGGTAAGGAGGTATCCGTGGAGATTGTGCGCACATAAAAAAAAAAATGACAAGTAAGTATATCTGAATCTGTTACAGCCATTCGGTACCAAGAAGAGCATATATTCTGTAATCGGATTGGAATCGGAACCAAAACTTGTTTTTAATATCTCTATTGTTTACGTAGATATAATTTAAAATAAGAATTACAGAGAAAATTTATAAATCTATGAAAAATTATGAAAGACCGATAAATAACCGCTACAATATGAACATACACATTTCTTTGTCAATATAAAACATCTGGCCGATCAAAACAAGAGCACATTGTATAATTTAGAAGTCATTTTATGATAATTATATCGACACCGTAAAGAGATTTCAAAAGATGTTTCTAGAATTTATATCTGATAGATGTTATCGATGTTTTCGTCATTCAATCACGTACAGGGTGTCACGCGCTGAACTCGAAGCAATTGTCATTATTATAGGATTTAATTCATAGATACGACTGTAAGTAGGTACTGCTATTTATGAAACTACTTGTTATTTAAACTATCATGGTCACTCACATTAGTGTCAAAGTAATCAGCATATTTAACATATTGTATTGGTTATGGTTGTCTGTAAGAAATTGCCGCAGAGCGATAAGGCCGCCATATGTACGTACCACAAAACTTGTATCTCATATTGTAATGTATTATGTTATTGGTGTACAATAATGACGTTTATTATTATTATTAAATATCACGATATAATATTATACTGATACTATACCGATAGAAGATGTAGTGATGAGAATTGAGAGAGGAATGTTAACATGGTTCGGTCATGTCGAGAGAATGAATGAAAGTAGAATAACAAAACAGGTGTATGACGCGAATGTGGATGGTACCGTTGGAAGGGGAAGACCTAGGCGCACATACCTGGCCCAAATCGAGGAAGTTTCAGAAAAGGGGCAGGTCAGGAGTACCCTAAACCGAATGGAATGAAAAGTATACTATGTCCGTCTCCTGGTTCTAAGCTATATCCCCACCAATTTGTAGCCAAATCGGTTCTTGAGTTACAAATGGTATAATTAACACGACTAACTTTTATATTTATAGATACAATTTATGGTAGGTATAGACCTACTACAAATTGTCAACATACAACAACAAGACAAACAAACGTAAGATTTTAGGCCTGATAAATAGCCTGAAAGAGACGACTTTGGCTCGGCCGGTGTGCGAGAGATAGGCAATCTCACCTCCAGGAACTTACGACCCTAAGACGGCGTGCGTTTCAGTCGGTACCACTCCCACTGGCTCTGGTGAGCGGGTATCCGGGGGGATTTTTCGCACAATAAAAAAGAAGCCTGATAAAAAAACACATCAAAAATCTGTTCCAATCATCGCATCGCGAACATAGAGATAAGAATTCCAAAATTGTTTTTTGTACAAAGTATTTCTTTTGAGTAGGGTAGCCAGAGCTCATTGGAGAGTTTTTGTACTGTCAAGTAGGAAGACCAAAAGCTTGTCCTGCTTTGTCTTTTACACTGACGGCACAGAAATCTTGTGCTTACAGTTGGCATCGCGAGTGTGTCTCCCTTAGTGTTGCACACGTCCATATAGGCCACGGTAACCACTTTCCATCAAGTTGGCCGTGTGCTTGTCTGCCAACCAAGTGGTTTAGAAAAATATTTCAATGTACAGTTACAACTAATTTACAATATTGTAATAGTAGACGTGGTTCCCGGCAGAGTACAATTTGGACCACCCCATCTCTTCCTATGCGATGTCGTACAAGGCGATTAAGGAATAGGGCTGTTTAACATCAGACGGATATTTACAGCCCAGACTCTGCCTCAAAAGCATGGGTCGAGTCAACAATAGTGCCCGGAAAACGGCAATACGGCTCACCCCCTATTACGTGGGACCGAGTACAGTGATGGGTGAAATGTGGGTGTTCATTCACCTCTGCCTAACCCTTTGGGAATAAAGTCGTGATAATATGTATGTATAATAGTACAGATACAGACAGATGTTGTTTACATCAAACGTGTTACGTGTACGCTTCGCAAAGGCGTTCAAACAGTTGGCATTACGTAAATACTACGATAAAAGAAACGAGTGGAGACCTTCGTCCTTGATTGAGACCGTACTTTAATTCAATTCCCGCGAGGCAGCGGCTTACTGACGTAAAATATATGACAGTTATTTTAAACCTTATCTACAGGCGATAAAGTTCATAATTAATTTGAAGACGGCAGAGGAACAGCGCAGTGCCGCTAGACGAGGTACGGCTGCAAGAACCTTCTCGCATCTATTTCTAGTAATAAATTTTAGCAGCTGTGGCCGACAGGTCACCTGTGATATAATCATGACAGACAGAGCAAAACAATTCATGTTTTTTTTTCAACAATATTTATTTATTTATACTTTATGCACGATGTACACAAGACAAAAAAGATAGCCTATCTATCTAATAAAATGTATTTATGATCTGGGTCAAGTGGAAGCACCCGTATGTTTTACATATATGTGTGTTCACACAACAATAACTCATTGCTTTGAAGTCACATGTGTGCGTCATCGTTAAAGGCGTATTAGTGTAATACGTTTATGTGTGCCAGTGCGCATGATCGTGAATATTCGTGAATCGTGACGTTTGAATATGTGTGACTGATTTGCCTACCATCGAATGAGAAAGTAAATTTCACCACTTTAGCACAGGCTCACGTAGTTGAGTGGTATTACAGGCGTAAAGACATTTCGAAGGTAGCGAGTTCGAACCGCTACTATATTGATGTAGTCGTTTTACGTTAATAAATAGTTTTTTGTTCTTTATTTTGTTTGTGATATTAAAGAACGTTGAAGTTGTTAATTAAGCGTGTGGAAAGCACAATGCATTCAATTGTTGACGGTTAAAAATAAAATTATCATGTTATTTATACATGAGAATGAGGGTAGCATAAATTCCAATACGAGAAACATTAATGCAATGTGTGTGCAACAATACTCGCTCAGTAATAATAAAAATACTACTGATTTAAGTTGCTATAAATAAATAACTAAAATATCAAGATACTTTTGTGATGTTACCTCAACATTCCCTTAATAGGTAAGTAATTAACATGAAGATATACCTACAAATATTTAAAAGTTCAAAAAGTAAAATTTGACTGGGATTCGAACTCAAAACTTTGCACGATTTTAATACTTAAAAAGCGAAGCTGTATACCCTGGGGTCACGGAGACTTACAAGAATTTAACAAAAACTACGTTCATATACCAGTAATAAGAATTTTATGAGTTATTGTTATTACTAAAGAAAGTGTAACTGATGATAAATAAATACGAATGGTTTTGAATCAATTGTAATTTGCGAGTGTATAAGTGTGTGTGAGTGAGGAAACGAGTTTTGTTACACACACATTTATGTAGAACATAGTGGTGACTTTTTCTGCTTGCCAAAATCAATATAACGATCTGTATAATACTTATATCACTAGACAGGCTATCGTTTTTGTCTTGTGTACATTGGCGGATTTAATGCCATAGGCATTCTTTGCCAGTCTACCATAGGGTGGTGCAGAGCTAGTACGTGGTAGGCGCATATCAACAAGAGATGCGTTTGGTTCTATAAGGACTATAGATTATATAGGTTCTTAAACATAAACAGCATATATGCCACTTTTCACATATAAAATAAATCAGAATAGTTACCTATACATATAAACACCTCAACAAAGTCTAGGGAACAAGATGACCCCAATTTTTTTTTTCGTATAAATCTTGTTTTGCAAATAACTGGCAGCAAATAAATAAAAATAGAATAAAGTAGATTACAGAGTTGTTCGAAATTTAAAAATAAATTTAAATAAGTAATGATTTTCGAATATGGAGGGAAAACTTTTAAAAGTGTTTGATTGTGCAGTTTCTCTGAGGCAAAATAAAAATTATTTTCTTTGATTGTAAATAACGTTTATTATCAATAATACGTCTTTTACGTATGGTTTGTGCATTTTTGTGACTGTAGTCATCATGTCACGTCGTCATTTAAGTCGCGAAGAGATGTTAAGGGCTGTTGGTATGCTGCAAGCTGGACGAACTCAACGCGACGTAGCGGATGCTGTCAACACCCAACCAAGCGTATTTTGCAGATTATGGGCACGCTACAGGTCTACAGGGGATGTTGCCGAACGTCACAGGGGACGAAATAGGGTTACTACACCGCGACAAGATCGTTTCTTGCAAAATTCCGCAAGGCGGCAACCCACGATTACTGCTCGTCAGTTGGTCGCAGGCCTCCAGTCTCAGCATCAAGTGGTTATTAGCGATCAAACTGTCAGGAGAAGACTACACGAAGCCAATCTTCATGCTCGCAGACCGCTTAGGGTTCCAGCTCTTCGACGTGGAAATCGAGGTCTTCGCATATTGTGGGCTAACGCACATTTACAGTGGACCGACCATCAATGGGCACGGGTTCTGTTTTCCGACGAATCTCGCTTCGGTTTTCATCCTGATTCGAGAAGAGTGCGTATATGGCGAGTTCCTGGACGTCGGAGTCATCTCCAGAATCCGCAAGAAGTTCATCCTTACCAAGGTGGAACAATTATGGTATGGGCTGGAATTCGCCTTGGTGGAAGGACCGACCTCGTTTGGATACGGGGCAATTAGAATGCAAACCAATACATTCAGGAGGTTATACACCCCATGGTAATCCCTCATCGACAGCAGTTCGGTCAAGATTTTATGTTCATGCAAGATAATGCACGGTCACACACCGCGAGGGTAGTGGTCAATGCGTTAAGCGAGCACAATATTATGACGTTGGAATGGCCTGCTCAGTCTGCCGACCTCAATTCCATAGAGCATGCCTGGGATTTGCTTGGGAGAAGAGCTTTCAGTGATTCTTTGGAAAATCTGAACACTGAAGAACAACTTTTTTTACACCTTCGCAGTGTATGGAGCCATATTCCACAGACGATGATTGACAATCTCATACTAAGTATGCCACGCCGTTGTCGAGCTGTTGCTAATACTTTAGGAGGTCCTACAGATTATTAAAAACGTTTAAAGTACGGTTAATTACTGTATGTCTTACTACCTCGTTATTTTTGTGCCTAATCATAGAAGGTTGTAATACTCAATATTGGCACTATTCGATTCTTTCTTAAAAAAAAAAAATTGATAAGATAATGTTTTTTTTTAAATTAAAATTAAAAACGGTATAAAAATACCCTTCTATTGATATAAAACACTCACTTACAAGAAAGGGTTTTTAAATAAAAACTAGAAATGTCCTTGTTCCCTAGACTTTGTTGATGTGTGTACATAAAATATTTACATATTAACATAAATATCAAAAATTAAAAATAGAGCTATCTAATCAATATGAGTAGAAATATAATTAACAAAAATAATAAGAAATATAATCAACAATAGCAACAATAGCCTGTGCTCACCCTCTATTACGTGGGACCAAATAAAATTATTGGTGAAATGTGGGTGTTATTAGATGGCGCCTCCAGAAAACTCTAAAACCATTAAAACAGAAAAGGACCCGTGAAATACAACGTCGAGAGCCAAAATAATTTGTTTACGATCTTACCGGTGAAGGGGTTTGTTAATATGTCTTAACCACGTGGAACGTATCACAGTTTAGGCAACGATTAATTACTAACTCAATCATTTTTTCTAACTAAAACTTAACTGATGCTCACATCTTTCCTCTGTCGCACCATTAAGGCCTGGAATTCATTACCAGCTCACGTGTTTCCTTCCTCCTACAGTCATAGGTCCTTTAAGCGGGGCGTGAAAAAGCATAATGATGAGGCCGTCAAGCTGAGTGTCACCATTGTCACACGGTGTGTGTAAGTAATGGTGACCCTCTTTTTTGGGACTTTGCCTTCAGCTTACCATCATGCAAGGCGAAGTTTAATTGACGTGTCCTATATAAAAAAAAACATGAACTGATACTGTATGAACCGACAAGTGAATTCAACGCAAATTGAGCGGTACGGTCGCCACGGGACCTAATCAAATTATAACAGAAAGCTTTCAGCCGGCGGGATGAAAAGCTGCACGGGTTGTGACTTAATTATAATTTGAGCTAGGCAATGCCCACGGCATCGGAACGTAGTTAGTTTATTATTACCCTATCCGCACCACAGGGGCCAAGTATTATGTAAGCAGATTTTTTACAATTATTTCTATTTCAAAGTTTACGGGAATGGAACTCTCGTACCACTGCCGCCATTTTGGAAAAAGGATACGAATAATTTTAACGCTGTTTTCCTACAGTCCCGGGTCCTTTAAGGGGGGCGTGAAAAAGCATCTGATGAGCCCGGCCAGCTGAGTACCACCATTGTAACATTACTTAGTGTCTGTAATGGTGACCCTCTTTTCTGAGACTTTGCCTTTAGCTTACCATCAGGCGTGGTGAAGTCAAGTCAAGTGTCCTAGAAAAAAAATAAAATAAAAAAATCTTATAAACTTAGTTGTGAGAGAGATATTATGTTATAGCATTGGAAACTATTTCCTTTAAATAACATAAGTAAAATATGCCATTACAGAAGGAGATAGGAAGTGAAAGCCTGGCCGATGAAACGCTGGTGGGAAAACATCAACTCCTTTATCTCAGATTGATAGGATGATGATAAAAAAATGTAGCAGTGGAGAGAGAGACGTGGAAAGATTTAGAGGAGACCTTTACCCAGCAGTGGAACACGACGGGCTGAATAAAGAAAAGAACGTCATTTACAACGACAATACAATGGTACTAAAAATCCAAATCTTGAAAGACGACTGTGGAACAGCATGCTTTTGTTGCTGTTTGCCCCAACAAAAAAGTAAACGGCTGCTATTATCACTGCCCACAAAAAAAGTAATTGGAATAAAAACGACAGATGTACTTAGCTAACAAAAGAACGGAGAGGGGACGATAAATAATAAGTACGCTGTTCTACCAGCAGACCAGCACAGTACTCAAGAACAGATATCTAGCGCATACAATAGGGTAGGTAGTGTCCTGAGTCATCGAATTCTTACCAATAGTACTTGATGTCTTAGTATTTTATCTAAAAACTAGCTGACCCACCCCAGCTTCGCCTGGAGTATATATTGAAGCTTCATATCCCTTTGAGCCCGTATGTTTTAGTCTTCAAAATATGTATTATCAATGCTCCGCTCCCTTAAGTAGTAGCGTGACGATATATAGCCTAAAACCTTCCTCGATAAATGGACTACCCAACACTGAAAGAATCATTCAAATCGGACCAGTAGTTCCAGAGATTAGCGCGTTCAAACAAACAAACAAACAAACTCTGCAGCTTTATAATATTAGTCTAAAAATATAGATAGATAGATAGATAAGTCTTTATTGTACACCAATAGATTACAGTAAACCTTGTAGGTAGCATGCATACCGTTTAATGTACAATAGGCGGCCTCATCGCTGGAAGCGATTTCTTCCAGGCAACTTTGAAAAATATGCATAGTAAACTGAGATATTGCCTAACTAAACTGTAACAATGACTTTTCATTATTTTTAATTCCCAAAATTGGACAAAATATAAACAATCGAAATAAAGCAAAATTTACAACTTTTTAGATTCCTTATTAAATTTGAAATCAATCTTATTATGCACTGTATACGTGTAAACGCAACGTAGACTGAAATAAATGCTATATGCTCTTATATACATTTTTACTGCTCGCCATTGCGCTGTGATATCACCACGTGCCACGATTTTCTATGGAGCGTTTTCGGACGTCTCGGGAAATAGAATTTTTAAAATCAAATATCTTTAAAACTATTCGTCATAAGAAAGTTTAACTTTTACAGTTCATTATATTATTATAAAATGTACAGTTTACGATTGTAATAAAAAATTGGACACAACCCTATCGTGCTTTACCAGATGTTGTTTTTAAATAAGGAGGAATATATTTCTCTTGCTATAGAGTTATATGTAACAAACATACACAGTATTAATATTGTAGATTAGAGATAAATAGAAAACTCTAATATTCAAATTCAAATGTATTCTTAATTGGTTTTCTCGATATACCATCAACGCGTGTCCAATTGGCGAATAAACACAAAAGTGAATTAATACAAATTTCACTATGTATGTACCTAGATACCCGTATACTATTTGATGTGTCCATTTGACGAAATAAACACCTCAACAAAGTCTAGGGAACAAGATGACCCCAATTATTTTTTTTCGTGTAAATCTTGTTTTGCAAATAACTGGCAGCAAATAAATAAAAATAGAATAAAGTAGATTACAGAGTTGTTCGAAACTTAAAAATAATTAATTTAAATAAGTAATGATTTTCGAATATGGAGGGAAAACTTTTAAAAGTGTTTGATTGTGCAGTTTCTCTGAGGCAAAATAAAAATTATTTTTTTTGATTGTAAATAACGTTTATTATCAATAATACGTCTTTTACGTATGGTTTGTGCATTTTTGTGACTGTAGTCATCATGTCACGTCGTCATTTAAGTCGCGAAGAGATGTTAAGGGCTGTTGGTATGCTGCAAGCTGGACGAACTCAACGCGACGTAGCGGATGCTGTCAACACCCAACCAAGCATAATTTGCAGATTATGGGCACGCTACAGGTCTACAGGGGATGTTGCCGAACGTCACAGGGGACGAAATAGGGTTACTACCCCGCGACAAGATCGTTTCTTGAAAATTCCGCAAGGCGGCAACCCACGATTACTGCTCGTCAGTTGGTCGCAGGCCTCCAGTCTCAGCATCAAGTGGTTATTAGCGATCAAACTGTCAGGAGAAGACTACACGAAGCCAATCTTCATGCTCGCAGACCGCTTACGGTTCCAGCTCTTCGACGTGGAAATCGAGTTCGTCGCTTATTGTGGGCTAACGCACATTTACAGTGGACCGACCATCGATGGGCACAGATTCTGTTTTCCGACGAATCTCGCTTCGGTTTTCATCCTGATTCGAGAAGAGTGCGTGTATGGCGAGTTCCTGGACGTCGGAGTCGTCTCCAGAATCCGCAAGAAGTTCATCCTTACCAAGGTGGAACAATCATGGTATGGGCTGGAATACGCCTTGGTGGAAGGACCGACCTCGTTTGGATACGGGGCAATTTGAATGCAAACCAATACATTCTGGAGGTTAAACACCCCATGGTAATCCCTCATCGACAGCAGTTCGGTCAAGATTTTATGTTCATGCAAGATAATGCACGGTCACACACCGCGAGGGTAGTGGTCAATGCGTTAAGCGAGCACAATATGACGACGTTGGAATGGCCTGCTCAGTCTGCCGACCTCAATCCCATAGAGCATGCCTGGGATTTGCTTGGGAAAAGAGCTTTCAGTGATTCTTTGGAAAATCTGAACACTGAAGAACAACTTTTTTTACACCTTCGCAGTGTATGGAGCCATATTCCACAGACGATGATTGACAATCTCATACTAAGTATGCCACGCCGTTGTCGAGCTGTTGCTAATGCTTTAGGAGGTCCTACAGATTATTAAAAACGTTTAAAGTACGGTTAATTACTGTATTTCTTACAACCTCGTTATTTTTGTGCCTAATCATAGAAGGTTGTAATACTCAATTACTATCACTATTCAATACTTTCTTAAAAAAAAAAAATTTTTGGTATGAAAATGTTTTTATTAAAATTAAAATTAAAAACGGTATAAAAATACCCTTCTATTGATATAAAACACTCACTATTACAAGAAAGGGTTTTTAAATAAAAACTAGAAATGTCCTTGTTCCCTAGACTTTGTTGATGTGTGTAATATCGTTTTACCACGTGTGTGTCCAGTTGGTGTCTCACGTGTCCAGTTGGTGGTGAATCCATGGCGAAGGGCTATTCAATAACTCATTGAGTAACTCATAGTTTTGTGAAGTCATATAAATTACACTTTATTATGAAGGTTTTTGAAAATGTTGAGCTACGTGACGTACCGTACCGTACCGTAGACGTACCGTAGAAACAAATCAAAGTCCTTGAGACTGTATTGTATTTTATTGTTATAATTGAGTTGAACACAAAAATCTTGGGTTCGATCCCAGGTTTTATCATGGCACATGACATGACAATGACTTTTCGATGCTTTTCGAAGTTATGTGTGTGTTTATCGCTGTATGTAGACTTAGACTCGTAAGACGTTTACTATCAAATGGGCTGTGTACTCATATGCGTTATTATCAACTAAGTTTTCTAACTAACAAGGTGATATGAAAAATGAAGTGTCGGAAGTGTAATACCAGCTTAAAGTTATAGAGCAGTAAGGAGGCAAAACGTTTCCTTTTGATGTCCCTCTCATCGTCAAGGACCTTATACAATAGTGTAGTATAGACCTTAGGTTGAGAGGGTATGAATATTGAAAATGTTTTTGTGGTCAGATGAGATAAATGCAAATATGTACTAAAACTAAAGTTACATATTCTACTGTAAACATTTTTTTAAATAATAGTAAATTAATATTACGCCTTTACTCATGATATTTCCGAAATTTTCTTACAGATTCATGAGTTCGTTATTCCTGTATTTAAACAGCTATTTCCATTATTTATATTTTGTATGGAAGTTGATTTCAAGATTTTACAACTCTGTATTAAATTTTGTTTTTTATTGGCCGCTTGTTAAATAAATTCAATCTTCAAATACAGTACGTCCTAAAAGCTATACATTTTGAGCATAAATTTCGTAATACTTTTGTACAGGTGTCACTTTTCATAAATGTAATAAAAGGGTTTGTTAGCTTAATGTTGTCTCATTCATACACAAAAAAATAGACATAAAATTTGAATTTGTCACTCCTAAAAAATATGCAAAAATTGGGTTTCCTCCAAATTTCTTTCAAAATAAACGGCAATTTGATATGTAACGACCTATTATACAATACTTATAATCTAACGCCTTTTGGGTGCTAGGAAATATCTATTGCCTTGTTTTTCTAAGAGACCAAATTCAACCTACTTTTTTTTTTACGTGCGCAAAATCCCCACGGTTACCTCCCCACCGGAGCCGGTGGAGGAGGTTATGTCGGACTCGAACCGACCAAAACGCACGCCGCCTGTGGGTCGCTTTGGTTGCCGAAGGTGAGGTTGACAGGCATATCCCTCGCACCCCGGCCGAAATTCAACCTACTAGACTCTGCCCATTGTATTGAGACAATTTATTGAGCTTCATTAAAGTACACACCTCGAAGGACCTTTACATGTGTTATGTAAAGGTGTATATCTATTACCTAGGCTGTGTGTACACGATTAGTCTCGTAGGTACTCCTACATGAACTTTTATGGGACACTTGCTAACAACCTATAAGTAGTAAGTAATTCGTGTAAGGGGAAGATCGCGGGTTCGTTACCCGCCTGAAATTGGGCGCAGATTTTTTTTTTATATATATATATATATATATATAGGACACGTCAATTGGACTTCGCCTTGCCTGATGGTAAGCTGAAGGCAAAGTCCCAGAAAAGAGGGTCACCATTACTTACACATATCGTGAGACAATGGTGACACTCAGCTTGACGGCCTCATCATATGCTTTTTCACGCCCCGCTCGAAGGACCCGGGACTGTAGGAAGAAGGAACCACGTGAGCTGGTAATGAATTCCAGGCCTTAATGGTGTGACAGAGGAAAGAGTCTCCGAACCGCTTGGTTCTTGATCGTATGTTCTGCACCGTGTGCGGATGACATCTAAGATCTGCGCTGTAGATTCTCCTAAAGCAAAATCTTTACCACAGATACTGCTAAATATCCACTTCATTATAGACTTTACAGCAATGCAGTTAAAGGACCAAATGGAAAGGCTTTTTAGAAAGTGAATGAAATAGTGTAATGAAACTCTTTTCATTTAATTTTAAACATCAGACGTCAGCAAAGACGGGCATTGAGGCTGGTTGACAATCCCATACTCACAGGTAGAGTGGAACCTCATAGCCTTAGGAGGGATTTTGCCTCACTGTGTGTGTTCTACCGCCAATACAATGGTTTGTGCTCAGATGAATTGTTTGACATGATGCCCGTAGCTACATTCCATCATCGCACCTCTCGCCATAGGCAGGGAATTCATCCCCACACATTGCGACCTGAGACGGTGCGCACTGTGCGGTATGAAAGAAACTTCATCCCACGCACACTCAAGCTGTGGAATGACCTCCCTGCTGCGGTTTTCCCAAGCGCCTACAATATAGGGTTCTTCAAGAGGCATCAGAAGGTTTCTTCATGGTCGGCAGCACGAGTGTGACACCCCTGGTGTTGCATACGTCCATAGGCCAAGGTAACCGCTTCCCATCAGGTGGGCCATGTGCTTGTCTGCCAACTTAGTGGTATAAAAAAAAAAGAAACGTATAGAAATAAAGTCTAGAATTTAATACCATTTTTTGCATTGTCAGTGGTATGACAGTTTTTTCTATCTTAATCAACCTAATCTTTATCCGAGCACCAACCCCGGTTGCATACAAAGCTTGCAATTGGAAATTGAGGTCCTATCTCCTCTTCATTATTAGTTTATCTCGGCCTTTACAGCAGCGACTGCCGTCTAACTCTCAAAGCCCGGCACGTGGGCTTAGACGTCGAAAATATTGGTTCAGCCTAACCATATATAACATTTTCAAGTACAACAATAACCTATGGCGCGCCTCCCCGTTTTCCGGGGACGAGTTGGGGACTCTGTAGTCCCCCACACACCCGAGGAGAGGGCCAGATCGTGAGAGATGGCCCTGGGTCGGCCGGGGTGCGAAGGATATGCCTGTCAACCTCACCTTCGGCAACCAAAACGACCCACAGGCGGCGTGTGTTTTAGTCGGTTCGAGTCCGACATAACCTCTTCCACCGGCTCCAGTGGGAAGGTATCCGTGGTTATTTGCGCACGTAAAAAAAAAACTAACCTATAGAATTACTATTAAAGTTATCGGGATATTTACCATGTTAACATGTGCCATGTCAACATGGTAAATATCCCGATAATTTTAATACTAATGTAAGTGACCATGATAGTTTAATAACCAATAGAAGTTAAAAAAAAGTTCTCACCTCTCCATATACGGGGCCCGATGGCATCATGAAGTTGACCATTTCCACATCAAGAATGCCTCCCTTGAAGAAGCCGAAGGTGGTCAGGTCTACGAACTGCCGCTCATCATCCTGCACATATTTGAAAAACAAAAAAGACTTTTTATTTTATTTTATTTTACGACATTTTCAATGTGAATTAAAGGTACAATTTCGCAAAACGAACGACAAAACCGGCGAGCATGTATTAAAACAATTATAAAAGTAGAAGTGAAAGATGTATGCCAGGATCATGGCAAGTGGAAAGCTGTAGTCTCTGTCTATTTAATACAACTTAGGTGGCAGACAAGCACACGGCCCACCTGATGCAAATTGGTTACCCCGTAAGAATAGAGATTTTCTGTCCTCAGTGCAGAACACAAAATCAGGACCAGTCTTTGGTCTTCCCACTGACAGCACAAAACTCTCTAGTGAGATCTGGCTACCCTACTCACCGCCGGAAACACAACACGAGGTTATTATAGCCGTGATGAGTCGGACTGCTCAATTGGGACGGGAATACCGTTGTGGCCTACCTCCTATTTTACCCCGCTAGGAAAAGGCATGACTTTGGCATTTTCAATGATTATTAGTTTTATAATTTTATTGCAGTCGCACTTGCATTGACGGAAAGAATTAACCTCGATTTGAGTGACCGTGGTAGCCTAGTGGTAGGGGTAATAGACTGCTGAGACGAGGTCTCGGGTTCGATCCCAGGTTTTACCATGGCACACACCAATGACTTTTCGATGCTTTTCGAAGTTATGTGTGTATTTATCGCAGGTTTATAAGTGCCCGGTTAATGGCAACAGGCTGGCCACCTATTATATGTGGGTACTAGCACCTCTGGCTACCCCTTCGGGGATATAGGCGTGAGTTTATGTTATGTTGAGTGACCGTTTTCAATCGTCAGTCGATCTATTATACATTACGTTCCGTAAACCCGTTTTTCATCATCATCAGCATCATTATCTTAGCGTTGTTTCTGCTGTTATAAGCACGCAGCGACGAGCACAGCGCTGTGACAGCCTTGAATAAATAAATATTCCACGACATTCTACACAACGCTATCTAGACCCATGGTAAGCATAGCTTAACTAGCTTGTGTTATAGAATCTAGAAAGCGGATAAACATCCTGAGATACTTTTTTTTTGTAAATACATACCTACATAATATTATACATAGAACTGTTCAGCAGATCGCATCAGAGGTTTACACCTCGGAGCTCGATATCTGCTTACTCTTTAGTCTGCCTTTTGGTTTGGTTTATACGGCTTTTGTGAGTAACCGGCTTTTCCGTGGAGGTAGGACGCGACGGTATTCCCGTCCGAATTGAGCAGTCCGACTGGGGAAGCACCTCCACCCTACAGAATACCACGTTTATAATAACCTCGTGTTGTGCTCCCGATGTTGAGTAGGGTCAAGCTCACTGGAGAGTTTTTGTGCTGTCAGTGGGAAGACCAAAGGCTTGTCGTGATTTTGTGTTCTGCACTGAGGGCACATAGAAACTCTGTTCTTACAGGGTCGGCAGCACGGATGTGACTCCACTGGTGTTACACACGTCCATAGGTCACGGTAACCACTTTCCATGAGGTGGGCCGTATGCTTGTCTGCCACCTAAGTTGTATAAAAAAAAAATCAGCACTATAGTCTCGTCGGTCAATCAGTAGGTTAATCGGATCGCAGGTTAGGATAGCATGGTCTCGTATGAATTAGCAAGGTCCCATACTTACCAGTTTTTTTTTTAATATTTCATTTTATAACTATACTTATCTACTATCTATCTTACGTTTCCACATAGCTATCATATACTACGCTCGTACGCTTATCAACACTCTTAATTTCAAGTACCCCCTAATCTAGATCGGCACATTTTTATGAATCTTTGCATGTGTCGGCGCACCGCTAGCAATGATTATGTACAGTCGAGAAAGGAGACATGGCGGCCTCTGCGGTGTAGCGGTAGAACATTTGACTGTCACGCTGGAAGCGCGGGCTCGATTCCCGTTCAGTGCACATATTCACAAAGAATCAATTTCATTTATTCAGTTTAGGCACACAAAGAGCACATATGAACGTCAAAATTTTACAGTTAGGTATGTCAAGAAATAATGTAAAAATAAACCATTGGAAAATGATTCTTTCGCTGGTTCGGTAGATTAGTTCTACTGAGAAGATACCAGCAAGAAACTCAGCGAACTATATTAGAACTAGATTATTTTTCTTTTTTAAATTTGCTTTAGTTTACAATTTATTTTGTGCGAGCAAGCAAGAGACTTATGATACATGAATATGCATATTTGTATTGGTCTGGGTTTATCTATGTATAATATGTATGCATTTACAAATAAAGTATCGAAGTATGTTTAACCGCATTCTAGATTCCATAACACAAGCTAGTTAAACTATGCTTACCATGGGTTTAGATAGCGATGTGTAGAATGTTATAGATTTTTTTTATATATCTTTATAGTTTATATAAAAAAAAGTGCAACAGTATCTCCTTTGTCGACTGTTCTTAATACATATATAAATATTTCGCTGACTGGCATATGTATGATAAGAGACTTGAGGCAAAAATTCGTATCTTATTAGTATTTGTCTCTGTCTACTCCGGTGGGAAAAGGCATGGGTTTAAGTATTTATAGGCATGTAATTAATATTTCTGTTATGATTATGACTTATGGTGCCGAAACGTGGACACAGTGGGGCTGGTCCATAACTTAAAGTCGCGCAGCGGGCTATGTAGCGAGCTATGCTTGGAGTTTCTCTGAAGGATAGAATTCCGAACGAGAGAGACGTAAAGTTACCGACATAGGTCACAGAATAAGCAAGTTAAAGTGACTGTGGGCTGGCCACGTTTGTCGAAGGACCGATGGCCGTTGGAGCAAACGAGTAGAGTGGAGACCGCGAGAAGGTAAACGAAAGGTAGGACGCTCCCTAGCCAGATGGACGGACGACCTGAAAAAGGTGGCTGGGAGAAAATGGCGCACATTAGGAGAGGCCTATGTCCAGCAGTGAACTGCGGTGAGCTAATTGATTGATTGTAATTAATATTTAATTAAGACAACCATTTCTTGAGATATGAAATGAGACAGTGAGTTTGTTTAGCTGTAACACACACGTGGACTACGAGTAGTAATATGATATAGCCTAGATAATTTCCAAGACGCAGAGCCGCCAGCATAAGTATTACATAAGTAAATTACGCACAGCACTTGAGAGTATTATATCCTATTATTTTATGTTAGGAATGTCTTTACAGTTTATAAACAATTTGGCACATGGTATAGAAACATAGGGATAGTGTTATGTAGATAGTAATACTGTGACATAGGGAAGGAACACAGAGAAGGAACATGGGTAAGGAACACAGGGAAGGAACATGGGAAGGGAACACAGGGAAGGCACATGGGAAAGGAACATATGGAAGGAACATAGGGAAGGAAAATAGGGAAGGAATATAAGAAAAGAACACAGAGAAGGAACATAGGAAAGGAACACAGGGAAGGAACATGGGAAATGAACATAGGGAAGGAAAAAAGGGAAGGAATATAAGAAAGGAAAATAGGGAAGGAACATAGAGAAGGAACATACAGAAGGAATATAGGAAAGGAACACAGGGAAGGAACATGGGAAATGAATATAGGGAAGGAAAAAAGGGAAGGAATATAAGAAACGAAAATAGGGAAGGAACATAGAGAAGGAACACAGAGAAGGAACATGGGTAAGGAACACAGGGAAGGAACATGGGAAGGGAACACAGGGAAGGCACATGGGAAAGGAACATATGGAAGGAACATAGGGAAGGAAAATAGGGAAGGAATATAAGAAAAGAACACAGAGAAGGAACATAGGAAAGGAACACAGGGAAGGAACATGGGAAATGAACATAGGGAAGGAAAAAAGGGAAGGAATATAAGAAAGGAAAATAGGGAAGGAACATAGAGAAGGAACATACAGAAGGAATATAGGAAAGGAACACAGGGAAGGAACATGGGAAATGAATATAGGGAAGGAAAAAAGGGAAGGAATATAAGAAACGAAAATAGGGAAGGAACATAGAGAAGGAACACAGAGAAGGAACATGGGAAAGGAACACAGGGATGGAACATGGGAAATGAACATAGGGAAGGAAAAAAGGGAAGGAATATAAGAACGGAAAATAGGGAAGGAACACAGAGAAGGAACATGGGAAAGGAACACAGGGATGGAACATGGGAAATGAACATAGGGAAGGAATATAAGAAAGGAACATAGGGTAGGAACATAGGAAAGGAACATAGGGTAGGAACCTAGGAAAGAAGCAAAAAAACAGTGAAGTAGAAGATATAAACCATAGATCAACAGGCTAAGGAAAAGTGAAAGTCAGCAGATTTTATTAACATTTAAAAACTAATTCATATTACAATTAGAATAATCACATTATATAGTTAATATAATATATCTTTTTTTTTATACGACTTAGGTGGCAGACAAGCACTCGGTCTACCTGATGGGAAGTGGTTACCATGGCCTGTGATTGTGTGCGACACCAGGGGCGTTACACAAGCGCTGCCGACCCTGTAGAAACCTTTTATGCCCCTTTTAAAGAACCCCATATTGCAGGCACTTAGAACTTCTAATTTTATGTAATTACATGTAATCTTAGAAAACTAGAAACTTGCCAAAATTCCATGGAAAGGAGTATGATGGGCAAAAAGCTATCCGATCGAATAAGAATAGAAAGTATAAAGAAACATACAAAAACAAATAATGTAACAACAACAATTCAAAAGTTAAAGTGGAGATGTCAGGTCACACAATTAGAGGTAGGGAGAAGTGGTCAAAAGCAATAATGAACAAGTTCACGAGTTATAACAAGAGGAAAAGGGGTAGACCACTCAGAAGATGGGTGGACGACATTAAAGCCGTAGCAGGTAGTACATGGATGAGGACAGCTGGGGACAGGGCGGAATGGAAAAGGTTGGAGGAGGCCTTTGTCAATTGTGGCACACGGATAGAATCATAAGTACATATTGTAAAGCAGAGAAAATGTAAAATTTTACACTGTCCGAAAATAAAGGCTATTATTATTATTAGAAGTTTACTATTTTGATAGTTGAAAATATATTCTGCTGATTTTATGTGATTTATTGAGACATTTTTGTTTTATATTGTTTGATGAGTATGTTTTCATGAACTACTAATTTTCAGTCATAATCACTTAAATCACACCCATTATACATATTGGCACACTTTACTTAATATATTTTATTAATAAAAAAATATCAGTGCAGTTTTGCTTTTTAGGGTCGGCAACACCGTCAGTTGCACACGTCCATAGGGCACGGTAACCACCTCCCATCATGTGGGCCGTGTGCTTGTCTGCCACCTAAGTGGTATAAATAACAAATCAAAAAATCCAATCATCATAGAAGTTCACTCTTTAAAAATTAATTTGATAAGGAAAATTGCAATGCTTCTAGAAATAGAAAAATTTTAAACCTTTGTATCATTACAATACAAAGACCAATTGAACTAATTGAGAGGAAAATAACAGGTTTTACCTCAAACTAGATTACCTTGCTAAAATACATTTATAGTTAGTTATTAAGTAAATAAAGTTATAAATGATATTTCTAAACATACATACATACATACATAAAATCACGCCTGTCTCCCATAGGGGTAGGCAGAGATCACGGATCTCCATTTGCTACGATCCTGACATATTACTCTCGCTTCATTCACTCTCATTACATTCTTCATGCATGCTCGTCGGTTTAGAGTACTCCTGACCTGCCCCTTTTCTAAAACTTCCCCGATTTGGTCCAGGTATGTGCGCCTAGGTCTATTTCTAAACATACATACATATAATCACACATTTATCTCCAGAGGCAAAAGTAACTAGACTGACATTTTACATTCATTGTATTCGGTCCCATGTAATAGGGGGTGAGCCTATTGGCATTTTCCGGGCACTATTGGTGACTCGAGCCATGCATCTGAGGCTAGTCTGGGCTGTATATATATGTCTGATGTTTAAACAACTTATAAAGTGTATTACTATAGAAGTTTTTTATTTTACTATTTTTTAATAAATTAGCAACTCAAATCTATACTAATATTATAAAGCTGCAGAGTTTGTTTGTTTGAACGCGCTAATCTCTGGAACTACTGGTCCGATTTGAATGATTCTTTCAGTGTTGGGTAGTTCATTTATCGAGGAAGGTTTTAGGCTATATATCATCACGCTACTACTTAAGGGAGCGGAGCATGATAATAAATGTTAACAAATCCGGCAATTTTTCATGCATATTTTGAAGACTAAAACATACGGGCTCAAAGGGATATGAAGCTTCAAAATATACCCCGGGCGAAGCTGGGGTGGGTCAGCTAGTTACTAATATTTTCTCTATCCCTTCCAACTAAGCTCACTGCTTGTTTTAGGTGTAGGTTCATGCCGGTAGTGTGCTGGCCAGGATTCGAACAATTTCAGAGCTCGCTGGAAGTTGTGCTGTCAGAGGTAAGACCAATAGCTTGTCCTGCTTTGTCTTTTACACTGACGGCACAGAAACTCTTGTGCTTACATAGTGGGCAGCGCAAGTATGACTCGCGCAGCCAACCCTTGGTGTTGCACACATCCATAGGCCACAGTAACCACTTTTCATCACGTGGGCCGTGTGCTTCTCTGCCAACCAAGTGGTATGGAAAAAAAAGAACTTGTGACCTGTCGATCATTAGGCCAGCCCCTTAAATATTAGGCTACCAATACTTCAAGATTACAATGATAGGCTACAAAACAAAGCCAATTGACAATAGGTTTGGTTCTAAAACACAGCTAACAATTTTGAGCAGTTTAAACTCATATCCCAATAATGATAAACAAATATTTCAAACTAGCTAATGCCTATGGCTAGGCGTGGAATTCTCTTCCAGCAAATTCCCATTAGGGCATCTGTAGACATCCCTGTGGCCAATGTGAAGTTGTTCATATAAAAACAATTCCATAGAACTTTAAGGAAAAATGGCGTTCAGTTTAGTATTCAGCAACATTCATTTATCATCAGTAACGCCCATGGCATATCTTGAAACCTCATATCACTTATTTGAGCCCATATTTAATTAGTTTTCAAATAATGTATGGGATTTTGCCAGTTTTTTTTTTATACCACTTAGGTGGCAGACAAGCGCACGGCCCACCTGATGGAAAGTGATTGCCATGGCCTATGGATGTGTGTAACACCAGAGAAGCTACAGAGTTTCTGTGCCGTCAGTGTAGAGGTCAAAGCAGGACAAGCTTTTAGTCATCCCACTGACAGCACAAATTCTCCAGTGAGCTCTGGCTACCCTACTCACCGCTGGGAACACAACATGAAGTTATTATAACCACGGTATTCTGTAGGGCGGTGGTACTTCCCTAGTCAGACTGCTCAATTGGGCAGCAATACCGCCATGTCCTAGATTTGTTGACATGTATGATCACTGCTCTGCTCCCTTAATTAGCGTGATGTTATATAGCCTAAAACCTTCATCAATAAACAGACTATTCAACACAAAAATAATTTTTCAATTGATAGTAGTTCCTGAGATTGGTTGAAAAAACAAACTCATCAGTTTTAACGAAACCATTCAACTGTAATGGGTTGTTATAAGAACTAAACATGTTTGTATTAATAAAAATATGCTAATATTAAACTACTGTAATTAAGAGTAAACATAATAGAATAAATCATTATATTCATCAAATTAATACAATATGTCAAAATTGTACAACAAGCAATGCTTAGTCCATGTACTAATCAAATAACCTGCCCCTGATCGCTTCCGGTGCAAAAGTGCCCAAAACACTTGCTGCGTTGCCACGTTGGATGGCAATGGACAGCCTTTGGACCAGGACATAATTGTGTATCAACAATTAATGACTGTTACATGTAATAATAAAAACATGATAATATTAAATTACTGTAATTAAGAGAAAACATATTGTGTATCAACATGAATGATACTATGGTATAAAAAATTATAGACAATTAATGACTGTTACAGTATGTAGCTATAATAGAGTATTATTATATTGTGTTGACTGTATACTCTCATAATTTAACAGCAAGTTTACTCACATATTAAATTATAAGTGATAAATAAAACAAATAGTATTTAAATGCACTAAATAATATAATCTAATGTTATAAAACTAAGTACCTATGACAAACTCTTCCTCTCTCCAAACATTGTGCTGTGCCCGACAGGGTCCATTAGTAACAATAATTTGAACCTGAACAAACTGTACTACATTATGGAACGCAATAAATGAATTGAGTATTGAGTATACATACAAAAATATAGGTTTGTGAACCTATATATTTAAGCAGGGCATGAAAAAGCATCTGATGTGACCGCCAAGCTGAGTGCCACCATTGTAACATTACTTAATGTCTGTAATGGTGACCCTCTTTCCTGAGACTTTGCCTTTAGCATACCATCAGGCGAGGTGAAGTCAAGTTGGCGTATCCTAGATAAAAAAATACAAAAAGGTGTGTACTTATCTCATTTGCCATACCAGTAACAAAAATAAGGAGATAGTCTGTATTATGCGGCATAAGATATTTATATGATACCAGGGAGCTACCTCCCCAGTAGTGGGGTAATAAATTGCAAGATAAGATAGATAAAAGAAATGCCAATCATAAACAAACACTGTCTGTGCGTGTTGTATATATAGTAGGTAACAAAATTCTTGGTTTCCCAGTTTACTATTAAGGGTCAGTTATAGATAGGTTCATTTTTGTTTAGGTAGCACGGTTAATACCTATTGAGAAAAACGCGAGACAAAAATTTTGCGAAGAACATAGTACCAGCTTTATTCGATTTTTATCTAATATATAAATAGGAATCAATCGTAGAATTAATTAACATACACTATGTCTAAATTAAATATTCAGCAACCTTGTAAATAACATACACTAAACATAGGCAATACTTATTTAAAAATTAAATGAAACCTTACCGAAAGATGCAACTTGTGTATTCTCGCACACACCGTCACTGCGATCAGCACGACACATGATAATACTCTTCTCAACCCACGAATCATATTTCATGACTATAATAACCAAGTAGAAGAAGCTAAACACAGGTTTTCGTGTTTTACATACCAATTTCTCACAAAAACATTCCCTCAACTCAATCCACTCAATCGGTGACGGAGATAAACATAGACTAGAACTTAACTAATGTAAACTTGGAAACAGAGACAGAGTAAAAAGTACCCACTTTCTAGGGGAATCGTAATAAATCATAGACTAAGTTAACTTTTACACTTTTACAATTAGAATGAAGGGTTTTGGGCCTTTAGCATAGGTACTGCACTCTCTCCACTACTTCACTGCTTCGGGCAATAGAAAGGTAGGGTAAAACACCCATTAGTCAGCCTTTTAGTGAGTTTTTCAACTACAATAATTTGGTAAAAAATCCGATGGTAGTCTGGCTCATGGCGCTAAGGAGAAAGCCGATCTGTTGGGTAATCTCTTTGCGTCAAACTCGACTATGAACGACGGGAACGCCGAACCACCGATAATTCCCAGCTGTGGTGCTTCCATGACTGAAGTTAAAATCACGCAACGAGTGGTCCGGCGCGAGCTTAAGTCCCTAGATGTTCGGAAGTCGAGTGGGCCAGATGGTATACCGGTGATGGTGCTTAAACACTGTGCCCCCGAGCTGTGCCCTGTACTTACACGTCTTTTCGCACTCTCATACTCCGCAAGGCGGGTCCCAACCTCGTGGAAGACCGCATTCGTGCATCCTGTACCTAAGAAAGGTGACAGGACCGATCCGACCAATTACAGGCCTATCGCTATCACCTCCCTACTCTCGAAGGTAATGGAGCGTGTTATTAATACACAGCTCCTGAGATACCTTGAGGGAAACGATCTACTGAGCGATCGACAGTACGGCTTTCGCCACCGTCGCTCTACCGGTTACCTTCTTGCGTATCTCACAAACCGGTGGGCGCAGGCCATCGAGAGTCGGGGTGAGGCACTAGCGGTCAGCCTCGACATAGCGAAGGCCTTCGATCGGGTCTGGCACAAAGGTCTTCTTGCGAAGTTGCCATATTATGGACTCCCCGAGGGACTGTGCGAATGAATCTCCAGCTTTTAGTCCAACAGAAGCATCCAAGCCGTCGTCGACGGCAGCTGCTCGGACCGCATGAACATAAACGCTGGTGTCCCACAAGGCTCCGTGTTGTCTCCGACGCTGTTTCTGCTGCATATCAATGACATGCTGTCTGATGGCTCCATTCATTGTTATGCGGACGACAGTACCGGAGACACGTGTTACACGGGCCGTGCAAATATCCCTCAGTCCGAGGTGGAGAAGAGTCGCGAACAACTTGTGTCTGAAATTGAGTTCAGACAATTCCTGGGCACACCGCTTACCATCTTGATCCTTGGTGTCGATATCTCCAGCGACGTCCAATACCGAAGTCATTTGCGGGACAAGGTTAAGTTGGCATCAAGAAAGCTCGGAGTGCTCAACAGGGCGAAGCAGTACTTCACTGCGAGGCAGCAACTCCTTCTTTATAAAGCACAGGTCCGGCCTCACATGGAGTACTGCTGTCACCTTTTTGCTGGAGCACCTGCATACCAGCTTGACCCCTTCGACTCAGTGCAAAGACGGGCATTGAGGCTGGTTGACTTACTAACAAAAGGCGGAAAGATATTGTTTGCACTGAAAGAATTGCGATAAAACACGAGTACACTGGCAAATTTTACTTGTTTTTAGGACCACTTCTGTACAAAAGGATAAACGCTATAACAAGCATTTATTCTTTAAATTATGCGTTTTGTAAACGAGTCGTAAAGAATGTCCTCCAAAGATTGTCCTACGATGACACAGAGGAGTTATTGTCTGTTTTAAAATAGATAATTACTGTTAAGTTGCATAATTAAGACATAACTTTAGTTAGAAGTAGCGAATCACCCTAGCATTGTAATATTCTTGGTAAATTGATTGTATCTGTAATAGTATTTATGAAATATTATTAATCTGCACTTGACGCCTGAAGCACAGGACTACCTAGTTCAGGCACAGCTTAGATAAATATCTCTAAGTAAAGACAATTAGCTGCACAAATATATACTATATATACCTAATATACCTACCCATGCACAATGTAATAACGCACGATAGATTAAGAACCATGTAAAATACTGTACAACGATTATAAAATAAATTTTGATTTGATTTGATTTGATTTGACAATCCCATACTCACCGGTAGTGTGGAACCTCTTAGCCTTAGGAGGGATTTTGCCTCACTGTGTGTGTTCTACCGCCTATACAATGGTTTGTGCTCAGATGAATTGTTTGACATGATGCCCGTAGCTACATTCTATCATCGCACCTCTCGCCATAGGCAGGAAATTCATCCTCACACATTGCGACCTGAGACGGTGCGCACTGTGCGGTATGAAAGAAACTTCATCCCACGCACACTCAAGCTGTGGAATGACCTCCCTGCTGCGGTTTTCCCAAGCGCCTACAATATGGGGTTCTTCAAGAGGGGCATCAGAAGGTTTCTTCATGGTCGGCAGCGCGAGTGTGACACCCCTGGTGTTGCATACGTCCATAGGCCACGGTAACCGCTTCCCATCAGGTGGGCCGTGTGCTTGTCTGCCAACAAAGTGGTATAAAAAAAAAAAAACAAATATTATAATTATGTTAGAATCATTTCAAAAAATTTACAATAAACCAAATATGGCACTTTTATTCAGTACTCATCTTCACCTGCTTCGCTAGTCAACCGTGGCTTACCCAGTTAGAAATCAAGCTCTAACTTATTCTTACATATTAGGCATAAAAATCGTATTTTACAAATATTTTATCCATAATCGAGAGACCATTGGCATGCATGTCATTTGATTTTTTTAGCATGATAGTGCACTATAACAACCATGCCTAAATTATTAAACTATATAAAGAGATTTAAGGTGCTATTTATTGCAGCTAAGCTGACGACTGACTACTGGAATTTATAGACCCAATAATTTACCATGTTACCATTTCATTTACCATGTTTGTAGCCGCGTGGTTCACGGCAGGACAGTATTTGGACCACCCCATCTCTTCAAATGCGGTGTTGTACAAGGCAACTAAGGGATAGGGCTGTTTAACATCACACAGATTTATACACCCCAGAGGCCGCCTCAAATGCATGGCTTGAGTCAACAATAGTGCCCGGAAGACGGTAATAGGCTCACCTCCTATTTCGTGGTACCCAATTCAATGATTGGTGAAACGTGTCTGTTTATTCACCTGCCTAACCCTCCGGGAATAAAGGCATGATTATATGTATGTATGTATGTTAAAGAGATTTGATCCTTATGATTTACACTGTCGGTTGATGTCATAAAAATACAAAATGGGTTTTTTTCATACTTTACTCGGTTCGATTACCAGGTGTGGTAAGCGAGTTTTAGAATATCATAGAAGGTAGTAATGTTTTTTTTAGTAAAGTAATAAGTATCTCCTTTAAGTAAAATGAACCAACTTAAGGATTTAAGGTAGTTGCCCTCCAAGGCCCGACTTAATTTACCACCCTGTATATGAAGATGTTTGAATGTTTGTAACTCAAGAATAAGAATAAGAATAAGAATAATTTATTTGCCTTTAAACATGGTCACATATTCAATTCAATTTCAAAAATTCAATCATGAATAATCACAATCTCTAATGGCTGAAAGAATCTGACTGAAATCAAATCAGGTGCAGGGACAGAGCATAGTCTGGAATAATACGTAGGCTTCCCATGAGTTGCAGCAACAGGATTAAAATTATGAAGAGGAAAATGATTGAATACTGTTTTATTATTTTTACTCGATTTTATTAACGGCAACAACATTAAACGGTACACGCTTCAAATATGCAGAAAATAATTTAGTTGCATATTCACTTAAACGATAAATAATAAAATATTTAAAGTAAAAAATATAGGTAGGTACTTACCTATTAAAATTTATGGATACTTTGATCAGTTTTTTTTAATTTACCGATTACTGATTTATGGTCCTAATATTTTACTTGGCTAATCTATCGATTTTGTATTTTAACTTTCTAAACTGTTGCTGTGAACTAGTTTTTGGAGGTTTTGAGTACTACTACACTGAATTGTTGTGATTCCGTTAGAATATTTAGTTTTCTGTGCAGTTCGGTGATTGCGCTTGTGCAACACCGGTGACCTTGTGAGTAATGATTGATCAAATGGCTATTTTTCGTTATTCATTCGTATTATTTTGAAACTACAACCTACAATCCTCTTTGATCCCTTTCCAAAGAGTGTGGTAATATATAAGACCCCTTTCTTTTATATTACGTAGTCTGTGCTTATTATTTCCAAAATTTTCATTGAGTTCATTCTCTCGGAAATAAAAATAATCAAAAGTGCTCTGTGATAATTATTGTCAAAGTAAATTGATCGTAAAAAATAAATAAAAATAAAATACTTATCGTATTAATTTGTGAAAATAAGATCAATTTATCGCTGTCTTACTATTTTGGAAAATATAATTTAATAATCAATTGTTGTAGGCAGTAACTTGTGGGCACATAAACACTCGTAATTAAACAATCAAATTCAAGATGAAATTACTCGGCCAATGTCTTTTTTCGCCAAAACTGTACAAAATATACAGACAAGGGGCGCAAACTGTAAGTTGCATAACAATTTATATGTTCATAATTAAAGAGATCAATGTGTGAACAGAAATAAAATGGTCAACTTAATTTTGTATTTGTTTTCTTTCAAGTGAAAATAGAAATTATTTAAAAAATCAAACAACCATTTAAAAAATCAAATATTTCTATTCACCCTTTGTTACTCTCATTTAACAGTTCATAAGTAATTCATACACTACCATACAATAATCATCATCAACCTCTTTGGGTTTGTGCCAGTGGCATACAAGGTCCACTTAATTGCGATGTGGCTTGGATTTCTCAGCTATATGGGGAGTGACTGCCGTGTGACTGGTCAGCCTGAGCTGTCGTCAGTGGCAGTGGTAATCTCTGACAGAATTATTCAGGTGGTCTTTATGGGACTCTGTCGTGACCTGTATGCTATTGACAGCTGGGACCGATTAACATCTCTGAAACACCTGGATAAAATATCACAGTACAGCACAACACATCAAGCAGTTTACTGTAAAAAAACCCAAATAGCTAAAATTATTATTAGCTCTTTGGGCATTGTTTAGACAAAATTAAGTTAGGTTAGTCCAGTATGGTGCTTTACTATAGACTCTCACTTATTTAGATATTTAATATATTCTATCAAAAATAAAAGTGAGATTATGCAAATGATACTTAAGTAATTGTGGTCAAGATAGCTTCTTTTTGAAGAGTATGCCTTGAAATCCTCCACTTTCTCCAATCACAATAAAAAATTATATAAACAAAATTTTACATTTACTTGAAGATCTATTGCTTTTGAAATGAACACTACAACTTCTTAGCTATTGGCGCTTGGCATGGTATGGTATGCTAACACAGGCTAGGAATCACTACTCCAGATTATAGGCCAGCATTTGTATAAGGGTGGATAATTTAATTGATCCACCCCAACCCTATTGAGGCTTTCATTAGATTCAATATACTTGATGTTCAAAAAGTTCATCTAGGTGCAGATCATTGAATTTTTTTTTATATATTTCATTTAATAACTCAGTTTATTAATATTTTTCCATTTAGAAACCAATTTTAAAGACTAAAAAACAAAATTGAACAGCTAGTTAGCCTAGTTTGTTTGTTCAATGTATGTAACATTATTTAGTGTCTGTAATGGTGACCCTCTTTCCTGAGACCTGAGATAACCATCAGGCGAGGTGAAGTCAAGTTGGCATGTCCAAGTTTAAAATTATTATTTTTTATTAATAGTTGCTACATTATAGCTTTATAGCTGTTAGTTAGTAAGTAGTATAACACTATAATTAAGCGCTTTGGTGTTACACTGTTAGCTTGTTATGTTTGTAAATAAATAAATAATAATGATTGTTTACATTTAGTTAAGTTCCCAACTGAATGAAGTATATATACTAGTAATATGTACAAGTTTTTATGTCAATGACATAAAAAAACACATTTAAAAAATATATATGATGAAACTGCATCATTACCATATTAAAAATGTTCAGTCACTCCTAATTAGAATAGATTACAATATTCTTTGTTTTATACCAAAAGGAATAGATTACATAGAAAAATACCCCTTTTGATCGAGTTACCTTAAACGTGAGATGCCAATGAAGGTGTTTTGCCTAATAATAAGATTTGCCTAAAAAGCTGTTTGCCTTAAGTGAGAAATGCCGATGAAGCTGCATGTCTGAAATGTGAAGTCGACTAAGAAGCACATTGCCTAAATTTAATTTAACTATAAGGCAGTTTGCCAGAAATACAAGATGACTGAGAGGTCTGTTTGCTCTAAACGAGAAATGACAATGAAGCAGCATGCCTGAAATGTAAAATGACTAGGAAGCCGATTGCCTGAAATACTAAAATAAATTTAATGTCTGCTTAGCCTTAGCAAAATTGGCAGCGAAGAAAACCTCCTTTTGTCGATAAAAAGGGGGTAATTCTTCTTTAAAAGTAAGATGCCAATGAACGGCTACTGGGACCATATTTGCTAATCTCTATAGAAAACTAGGCAGGTGTCGGGGTCGAACCCCCTGTGCTTTGTTCGACAGATCGGACAACGCAGACATTTTCCTACCATTTTTCCTGTTGGTTGGATTGATGATGAAAAAATAGTCACAATTTATTATGTTATTATTTATCTAATAATATTATATTAATATTATATACAGGTGAACTTAAAATCAATGCAATCTTATCTTACATATTAAAAAAGAAAAAAAATCTACATAGTAATAATTGTACTTAATTAACGACATAAAATTACCTTATTATATTTTTAATACATAGATTTTATTTGATTCCTAACTTTACATATGTTTGTTATAAATTCGAAGGGAGTTGTAGTGTCATTTTCTAACATTTTTAATTTTTCGGTCTTGCCATTTGGCCTGTCGCAGTAATTTATGAAGGAAATTGATAAAGGTTGAATTTGGTGGCACGCAGCCATTAATCCTTCTGTGTCACCCTTCTAAGCCATTATTAGTCCTGTGAGTTTCATTTGCACAACTTAACATATCTGGTACTAATTTTAACTACTGCTTTTCAAAGTATAGCTTGAATTCTTTCATCTTTTCAGTATTAACCAATTTTTGCACTATTGAATTCCAAGCATTGGGTATATACTCTGCAAGGAGAAGTGGTAAATTGGCAGTCTTACTTGTTAATTCTCGTCCTCCTTTTGTCACGTTCAGATTGTGTGTTTTTGAATATTTCCATACAGCTTTTGAGTAATAGTAGAAACAGCCAGATATAGAGACCATGGGAAAAACCATTTTTATACCTTGGATTTGTGCCAATTCATAATCACATTTAAATAGTTTTATTTTAATATTAAAGTGCACTTTAACAAAATCAAAAAATCTTTCATATGTCTCTAGAGACTTATTGGGGAGAAGTCCGTAGATAACAGGGACAATATTTACCGTGTCATCATCGCTGTCCACATCGATGTGAAGAGTATAGAGTTGGTAAAAATTGACGGCACTCTTTTGAAAGTCCCATCTCCAAAGAATTGTAATGGCTTACTATTATTATTTTGAAGATATTTTCTGCTGAATGTCGTGGAAAAAATTAAGATTTTATTCTCTTTGCCATTATCACATACAAGGAAGTTGTTACTAAAAATATATGGTACTTGTACCTCACTCAAGTTTTTAAACTCTGTTTTCACTGTGTTTAAATATTTCCTTCTTGCTCTCAATAAGCTATCCTTCTTTGATTAAAAAATTGGCATTACCGAAATAAACTCATCAACTTTCATCTCCTCGGTGAATTCATGTTCGGCAAAAACCTTTTAAAAATTTGTTGAACAGGTGTGACATTCTTTGTTAATTCCTTTTTGCACTTTTCCATCAATACCAATACCTCATTTCTTGTATTATTATCTTTACAAGTATGTGTGCTCTCCCCTAAAACTCCATCTTTCGTGTTATTAATTTTTAATGAAGCACTACATTCGTTCCGGTTGGAACATCTCCACAAAGACGAACCATCTTTATTTTTATAATTTAAAGTGTACTGTCTACCAGAATACAGTAATGTAGATCCACCTTTATTATTTTTTATGAAATCAAATCCGGGAGTACCTTCACTATTTCTTTTTTCAGACATTATTAAAATTAATTATTGTTATGGTTTATGTATAATTTGTTCTGAATATTGAGTAAATCACATTGAAAAATATATTAGCTGTCAACTCATAATAGACCGCATAATAGATAATTTCAATTTCAAGTGGCCAGTACTTACCTACACTATTATTGACGGAAAAGTGTTCAAGTGACCAATGCTACAATTATAATATTTACAGACATAAACATTACATAACATAAGGCATTTAACCGCTTAGGTATTTTGCTAGGTAAACATTTTACTACTTAGGCATTTTGCTGCGTAGGTATTTAACCACTTTAGTATTTTGCTTCATAGGCAACGACTTTAGGCAATGTGCTTCTTAGTCGACTTCACATTTCAGACATGCAGCTTCATCGGCATTTCTCACTTAAGGCAAACAGCTTTTTAGGCAAATCTTATTTTTAGGCAAAACACCTTCATTCGCATCTCGCGTTTAAGGTAACTCTATCAAAAGGGAAAAATACTTGTATAATTCATATTTAGGGCCTTATCATACTAGCGCTTTCGGGGCGGAAAGGTCGCGGAAACGTTGCAGATTTGTAGTGATTCTACTATATACTGACAAGTTACAATACACTCAGTAACAAAATACACTCGAGAGCAATGAATCCGGGTCACTTAAAGAATCCTAAAAATCTCGGAAACTAAAAATGCTAGGTTAATGCAATAAATTGTATTTAATAGACAATGTAATACTCCTTAAATGAAGGTATTAAAACTTCTTAGTTATTGTAAAGTTATATCATAAAACAATCAAATTTGAAAAAGGGCCACTTTCGAAGATGGAACTACGAAATTACAGCATTTGGTGTTGCTTTTGTTTGTAATCTGTCATTTATGTGGGTACATAAACCATGTTGATAGTGCTCTATATTCATTAATCAAGCTGAAATTATGTCGCTTACGCCTGAAGAATGCACCAGAATACTTACAATGCTGGAAACCGGCCGGAGTCAGCGCGATACAGCCAGGACTGTCGGTGTGTCGCTGTCAACAGTACAAAGAGTTCTCCGACGTTACGAAGAAACTGGTTCTAACCTACGCAGACCAGGAACGGGCAGAACCAGGTGTACCACAGCACGAGAAGACCGATACTTGGTGAACACCATGCTTCGAAATCGCTTTCTCACAGGAACTGAACTCACCAATCAGTTTCGACGCCTCGGAGGAAGTAACCCAAGTGCATGGACAGTAAGACGTCGGCTTGCTGAATCTAACTTAAAACCCCTTAGACCTGCAAACGGCCCTAAACTGGAGCGTGGGCATCGTATTTTGAGACTAAGTTATGCCCAGAGCCACGTAAATTGGAGTATTGAAGATTGGTCAAAAGTTATGTTCTCCGACGAATCAAAATTTATGCTCTACAAGCACGATGGAAGACACAGAGTGTATCGAAGACCAGGGGAAAGATTCAAGCAAGCATGCATCGAAGAAAAAGTAGCCTACGGTGGTGGGTCTGTACTTGTGTGGGCCGGAATTTCTTCTGAAAGTCGCACAGAGCTGGTGATCATAGAAAACGGCTCTTTAACTAGCGTAAGATATGTGGAAGAAATCCTCAATGATCACGTTGGTCCATTTATGGTCAATTTAGGTGAGGATGCTATATTTATGCATGACAATGCCAGACCTCATACAGGTAGGATTGTGAATGACTACCTTCAAGAGATGAACATTACTCGTATGGAGTGGCCAGCGCGCAGCCCGGATATCAACCCGATCGAGCATGCTTGGGACGAGCTAGGCAGATGCGTAAAACAACGAAACCCTCCCCTAATCACGCTTCGTGAGCTCAAAATTGCTCTCACAGAGGAATGGGAGAATATTCCCCAAAATCGTATAAGGAACTTGGTGTACAGCATGCCAAACCGCGTAAACGCAGTAATGGAAGCACGAGGAGGCAATACGAAGTATTAAAATTCAAGAAAATCGTAATAAAGTTCAAAAATTTCATGTTTCCTATTTTTGTTTTAAGGAGAGATCAGCAGTTTTTTTCTTTATGTAATTTTGTGTTAATAAAATGTATGGTGACTCATATTTTTTTTACTTTCATTTAAGGAGTATTACATTGTCTATTAAATACAATTTATTGCATTAACCTATCATTTTTAGTTTCCGAGATTTTTAACATTCTTTAAGTGACCCGGATTCATTGCTCTCGAGTGTATATTTGTTTATCCATTTGAAAAATAATACAAAGTAAATCACTCTCTTCCATTCATTTAATTGATAATGGATCTTCAGTGGTAGGCAGAGGTGCCAGCACCCACATTTCGCCAGTTTGTTTAGGTCCCAATGTAATAGGTGGCGAGCCTATTGCCGTTAATCGGGCACTTATAAACCTGCGATAAATACACACATAACTTCGAAAAGCATCGAAAAGTCATTGGTGTGTGCCATGGTAAAACCTGGGATCGAACCCGAGACCTCGTCTCAGCAGTCCATTACCCATACCGCTAGGCTACTGCGGTTAGTTACTATAAATAATAAGAGCCCTTAGTCATTAATTGTTTTTTTTTTTTTTTTTTACGTGCGCAAAATCCCCACGGATACCTCCCCACCGGAGCCGGAGGGAGAGGTTATGTCGGACTCGAACCGACTAAAACGCACGCCGCCTGCGGGTCGCTTTGGTTGCCGAAGGTGAGGTTGACAGGCATATCCCTCGCACCCCGGCCGACCCAGGGCCATCTCTGACGATCTGGCCCTCTTCTCGGGTGTGTGGGGACTACAGAGTCCCCAACTCGTTCCCGGTAAACGAGGTGGCGCGCCAGGCGCGCCGCCGTCGCGGCCTGCTTCTGCTAGGGCGACAGGCGGCTCCACCTGTCACCCCCAGGCCGGCGCTCATGGGGGGCGGAGGTCGTTCATCGACCTCCGACATCCGAGTTGCCTTCGTACGCGGGCAGCTTGGCTTGCGATCCGTCGTCGCTCCCGCTGCCGCTCCCGCCCCGAGTCATTAATTGATCTTATTATTTATAGATAAGTAAAGTAAATAAGTAGATACTGTAGGTACCTTGCAATTGGCTAATTCATAATAGTAGATAGAACTATACTCCATTCAGTTTGATATTTAATTAAACTTAAACAATCTTTTAGCAATTTATTATTAAAACAAAAAAATAAACTAACTGACGAACTAAGAAGGTTTCTTCATGGTCGGCAGCGCGAGTGTGACACCCCTAGTGTTGCATACGTTCATAGGCCACGGTAACCGCTTCCCATCAGGTGAGCCGTGTGCTTGTCTGCCAACCAAGTGGTATAAAAAAAAAACCAGTGGTTAGATTTCGGTCTTTAGTCTTCAAAATAAGTTTCGAAACAGAAAAATATTTATAAACTATTTATGTAAAAAAAAATTTAAAAAGTCTCATCAAGATTTAAATACTTTACCAAATAGAGTATAGAATATGTGGAGAATAGGGGGACCCTATTAAGGTCTTCAGGGCCAAGCTACCCCCATCTTCTAGCCAGTATTTTCCTGACTGTACTGAAATGCTAATAATATTGGAATTACATTCATGTAAATAATTCTTTTAGGAGGTAGGACACGGCGGTATTTCCACCCAATTGAGCAGTCCGACTGGGGAAGTACCTCCGCCCTACAGAATACCGCGGTTATAATAACTTCATGTTGTGTGGTGCGTAGGGTAGCCAGAGCTCACTGGAGAATTTGTGCTGTCAGTGGGATGACTTGACATGCTTGTCCTGCTTCGTCCTCTACACTGACGGCACAAACAATCTGTGCTTTTTTTTTTATACAACTTAGGTCCAAACACGCGGCCCACCTGATGGTAAGTGGTTACCGTGGCCTATGGGCGAGTGTGCTTACAGGGTCGTCAGCGCGAGTGTGGCTCCTCTGTGTTACACACGTCCATAGGCCACGGTAACCACTTTCCATCAGGTGGGCCGTGCGCTTGTCTGCCACCTAAGTGGTATAAAAAAAATGCCTTTAACTAGATGTTGCAAGTTGCAAGATGTTGTCAGCTGATTCGAGTCTTCCTTGAAACAAATGTGAAAAGTGTTCTTGATAAAGTTTTTGTCATATTTTAAACCACTCTTAAGACAAACAATTTAGCATAATGGGAAAACTTATTATTTTGCTTAATAGTACTATTATATATCTGAAAAAAGACGTGGCTACTAATAACTTTTAGACTATCGCGTTCCATGATATACAGTAATGTTAATGGGAATTAACGCAATCATCATATGGGTACATACCTACCTTTGGTTTGCCTGACGTTTCGACCAGGTAACACCGCCCGTGGTCACAGGCTGACTGGCTCAGCGGTGCACGCCCGCCGTCTTCGAGCTCGTGATGTAGAAGATTCTCCCTCTACCCGCACATTCTCGATATTTTTTATATTTTGTTTTCGCCATGTACCGTCACATACCACACTCACAGAGTCCTGTAAACTACGATTACCCGTTAATGTAATTGTATAACGCGGGTACTACATAGAATATAAATAACTTCTTGCTTGCTTTTTTTTATATAATACAAGTTAGGTGACAGACAAACTCACCTGGTGATAAGTGGTTACCGTGACCTATTAATGTGTGCAACACCAGGGGAGTCATATCCGTGCTGCCGATCCTGTGAGTTTCTGTGCCGTCAGTTCTTCCCACTGATAACACATAAACTCTCCAGTGAGCTCTGGCTACCCTACTTACCGCAGAGAACACAATACAAGGTTATTATAGCCGTGGCATTCTGTAGGGTGAAGGTACTTGCCTAGTCGGACTGCTCAATTGGGACAGGAATACTCTCGTGCCCTACCTCTTGCAGAAAATTGCTATTTAATATTTGCTATCACCATTTTCATTTCAGGATCTTTATGAGTCTCGATTTCTCGAGAGATGGGGAAACCGTGTCATTTTTATGGTAAGAGTAAAAAAAGTAGAGTTAAAAAAAGTAGAGTTAAAAAAAGTAGAATAAAAAAAAGCAGAATTAAAAAAAGTAGAGTTAAAAAAGTAGAATTAAAAAAAGTAGAGTTAAAAAAAGTAGAGTTAAAAATAATATGTTTTTAATAATATGTTATTAATAATATGTTATTATATTTCAGGCCAACATGCTATTAAACATAGGCCTGTACACATCTCCATTCATCGGCATGTACATTTACAAAAGAGGTTTCACATACGATGAGGCAAGACAAATTGGACGCTTCCTCAGTTGGATTGGCTGCATACTAGCTGTCTCGTACATAATGCGAGGATATGGACGGGCTACCAACCCCAATTATGTAAACTTTCTAAGGGCATTGAAATATCCAATGACCGATAAGAAATTATATTTGAGTGGAATCAGGCTGTACGATTTTGAGTTCAGCGCCTGGCCTGCTACGTTCTCCGTATCTGCAAGGCAAAAGTAGGTGTAATAGATCAGTACTCATGCCTTGTTCACACGCACGTGGCGAGTCAGTGCACTTGACCGAGTACTTCACACGAACCAAACACTCGGCCGAGTGCCCAGTCTCATCAATCCACTCTGTGTGTGTGGTCAAGGCAACCGTCTTCTTTTTCTTTTTATGAATGGAGGCACTACAGTATGTATTATGTTTAGGGCTACATGGTTTGAGCAGCATCCGTTCAGCAAGACTGCTAACCCCGACTTGCCTCTGTACAAGCGAACTACAATCCAGGTGTTGGCTTTCGTGGCTACGCACACCTTTGGTCTGCGGCTTATCTATCCGGGGTCAATGGCCATCATCCAGAGCACGTTAGGTAAGTAAGTCTCAGATAACCTCACCTCCGGCAACCTGCAGCCCACACAGTCGGCGTGCGTTTTAGTCGGTTCAAGTCAGACATAACCTCCCCCACCGGCCCCGGTGGTGGGGTAAACCGTGGGGATTTTGCGCACATTAAAAAAAATGCCGCGTGTTTCCCGGCAGAGTAGAATTCGGACCAACCCATCTCCACCCATGCGGTGTCGTACAAGGCGACTAAGGGATAGGGCTGTTTAACATCAGACAGATATATACAGCTCAGACACAGGCACAGATACAAGGCTGGAGTCAACAGTAGTTCCCGGAAGACAGCAATAGGCTCACCCGCAATTACGTGAGACCGAATTCAATGATTGGTGAAATGTGGGTGTTAATTCACCTCTGCCCATCCCTCTGGGGATAAAGGCGTGATTATATGTATGTATGTATGTAAAAAAATGCTGTTCAGTGTATGTGCTTATCGGGTTCTATAATTTTCTTTCTCTGGTAACTTGCCTGAATCTTATTTCACCCAAGCAAATATCTGTCATCCAAGAACTGCTATGCAGGGGGCGCGGGTTCGATTCCCGCTCATTGCAAATATTTGTATGCATGAATATGTACATTTGCATTGGTCTGGGTGTTTCTATGTATAATAAGTATGTATTTACAAAAAAAAAGTATCTAAGTATGTTTATCCGCATTCTAGATCCCATAACACAAGCTAGTTAAGCTATGCTTACCGTGGGTCCAGATAGCGTTGTGTAGAATGTCGTGAAATATTATTATTATTATAATAACCTCAAAGTTCAATCAATCAATCAATCAATCAATCAATTAGTCCACCGCAGTCCAGAATAAGAAGATATACATAAAAAAAAATGTTAAATACAAATAAGATAAGATAAGATAATGTTTATTGAATAATAAACAATATTTCTATGTTATGCTTAAGTAACTAAAATCAATTCAAGAAATAGGTATTTATAGATGTCGAGTTACTGGACGGATTCAAAACCATGCTCTGGCCCCATGCTAGGAACTAACCTGTGTTACGGTAGCAGGAAGACTGCTTCGTTTCTGTACCTGCAACTCGACGAAGGTTATAACAATGGTACCTAAGCCTTCAAAGAATTTGCCGTGTGCCCAAACAAGGCATGCCTGTATATTGGGTAACTGGTGCTATACAAATAGAAATATATCCTAGTATAATACCAGAATGCAACCACTGGGGACGCATATATTTTTAGGTGCACGGGGTACAATTAAATGCCATTTACTCAACGAAGAGATTTACTAGCTCGCCACAAACTAGACAATTAAATAACTAGTACACACAGTACTCTTCAACAGTTCCAGTCGCTCAGTAGTTCACAGTCGTTGCTTAGGTCGTGGGTAGAATCTTCTTCGGTCGCTTAAGCTCGCTGTGTTCGTTATCGGTCTCATAGACAGAATGAATCGTATCGCTATGCGAGCGTGTTTTTATACCTCTCAATTAGGAGGGTCGTATCATCTAGAAAGATGATACGACCTTCGAGTTCATTCTCGATATTTGCCTATTCTTTTTTTTTGTAATTGGCGGTAGGTAGGTTGTGACTTTGTGTTGACCATTCTAGATTTTTTTTTTTGCCTATCGGTAGAGTACCTCGTCACTAACAGTGCGTTTTTATTTCTTGAAGATTCGATTACTAGTTTTCGAAATGTCGACGTCTGTCGTAACAATATAATAAATCACCAGAATATGAATATTGGTAAGGATGGGTTCTAATATAATATCTCTTTGCTTAGGGGATACTCTCTACCACGGCAGGACCCATCTCGTAGAAAACTACGGCGGGCAGCGAGCCAAGTTGCGGACGGCCGATGGCAACGAGATCGACACCATGTTCGTGGACAACAGAGAGAAGGGTCCTAATGGCAAGACCCTGATCATATGCTGCGAGGGCAACGCCGGCTTCTACGAGTTTGGTATAATGATCACTCCAACTAGGGCTGAATATTCGGCGCTGGGATGGAACCATCCAGGGTTTGCTGAGAGTACGGTGAGTTACAAAGTCTTCCTCATTCGTTGTTGGTTTTTATATGAGTTTACCACGGGAGACACTGTCTTCTTTGACCTCTTATCATCTTCAAAGCGTTCAAAGTTTACACTTCGAAGCATACACATGTACACCAGGGGCACTCAGGTGCGTCTCCGAGAACGCCATCCAGGTAGCAGCCAACTGGAAGAACATAATTTGAAAGTTGAGGCGCCATCGACACGAAAGAACTTTGAAGCTAGTCAAAGTCAAAGTCAAAAATCATTTATTTTGTATAGACTGTTATATCGCCCCTTACAAAACGTCAACAAAAAAAGGAACATGGATATCAGTTTAGTAAATGGACCACCGGTTCGAAACGCGGCCCCAACCTGAGAAGACTCCGGCAAGAAACTCGAGGTCTGCTTATTCCTTTTGATTATTATGTCCGCTTTTCTGGACTGCCGCCTGACCTCCCAACCCTGAAAAGAAAACATCGTCCGTTGTTTAGTAAGAACATGAAATTTTAGACCCCATTAGCCCTGTCCACACATATTCATACTCGCTATGATGCATGCTTCTTGTTCTTCCCAGGGTCTTCCGTATCCCTCCCAAGAACATAACGCCATTGAAGCGGTGTTGCTGTACGCTATCGACGAGTTGGGCTTCAACCCGGAGCAGATCGTGATGTTCGGCTGGAGTATCGGCGGGTACTCCGCGGCCTGGGCTGCTGTCAACTTTCCTGTTAAAGGCCTGGTGAGATTGTAATTTGTAGATTTATTTTTTATTTAGCCACATGGTTCAAAGTTGAATTTGGACCACCCCATCTCTTCTCATGCGGTGTCGTACAAGGCAACTAAGGGATAGGGCTGTTCAATTATATATATATGATGAGGCCGTCAAGCTGAGTGTCACCATTGTCACACGGTATGTGTAAGTAATGGTGACCCTCTTTTCTGGGACTTTGCCTTCAACTTACCATCAGGCAAGGAGAAGTCCAATTGACGTGTCCTATATTAAAAAAAAAGAAAGTCTAACACGACTCTCTTTTTATACACTATTTGTAACTCAAGAACGGCTTTCTTATACCACCGGCCCACCTGATGGAAAGTGGTCACCGTGGCCTATGGACGTGTGAATCCTGTAAGCACGGCTCTACCGATTTGACTTAAAATTGGTGAATATGCTTAGAATTTAGATTAGAACCAGGATACGGACATAAGATACTTTCATACCGTTGAACCGCGTTCTCGCGTGACGTGACCTAAAACCTGGTATTATAAAAACTTATCTGACTTCGAATATAAAACTTTTAACTTTTAACTAAATTTTGTCTAAGGTTAAGTATGGTTGAAAATTTAATAATTTTAAATTTTGTCAGTTAACAAAAATAATAACCGACAACGAAGCAGGCGGTGACGCGGGCAACAGCTAGTCGTATATATTTTTTTGCACGAAATCATGCTTATGTATGAGACAGCGGATGGCTTAGGGTGTTGGCGGTAGGTGGCGCTGTTGTCAAAGATTTTTCATTATATTGAACTAGCTGATCCGGCTAACTTGGTACCGCCAAATTTTTGTTTTGCCTTGCCCACGGCCCCGCCCGCTAAGAAAAAAAAACTCGAGTACCGAAAAATCACGCTTTAAAAAATATTTAACAATAAAATATCAAGGCTAGCCGTGTTCGTATGCCACTTAGTCAAAACAATACATTCTAGGAATCAAAATCATAACCCTCCTTCGTCTTCGCCGTAATCGGGTAAAAGCAAGTGATTTACTATGTAAGAACACCATTGTCCACAGATTCTGGATGCTACCTTCGACGATCTACTGCCCCTAGCCGAGAGCCATATGCCGTCTTCGTGGTCTCTCCTCGTGAAGGAAGTGGTCCGGTCTTACGTGGATCTGAATATCGCTGAACTCGTCACACAGTACAACGGACCTGTCCATCTAATCCGGCGATCTAATGACGAGGTCATTTGCCTTAGGTATGTACAGAAAAAGTATCTGCTTTTATTATATAGGACATCAATTGGACTTCGCCTCGCTTGACGCTGAACGCAAAGTCCCAGAAAAGATGGTCACCATTACTTACATATACCGTGTTACAATGGTGACGCTCAGTTTAACGCCCTCATCATATGCCTTATCGCACCCCGCTTAAAGGACCCGGGACTGTAGGAAGAAGGAAACACGTGAGCTGGTAATGAATTCCAGGCCTTAATGGTGCGATAGAGGAGTCTTTGAACCGCTTGGTACTTGATCGGATATTCTGCACCGTGTGAGAGTGACATCTAAGACCTGCACGTGTTGTCCTGTGCAGGAATGGGGAGGGTGGGTCTAATGAATATACTGGGTGGCGCAAAAGTAAAGACCCTATTTGGTTCGACTATAACATTTTTTCTAAATTAGAAAACTAGATTTAGGTTTTTTTAAATGTATATTTGTACCATTAAATTTCGTACCATTAGGATTTAAAGATGATGTCTTTTAAATGGTGACCTCCAGAGTTGATACACATTTGAGCCCTATTTATGACATTTTGCATAACTTGCCGTGACACTTCATGCGATATGTTCGTTATTTCTTGACGAATGTTTTCTTTTAGAGCTGCGAGAGTCTGTGGCTTGTTCACATACACCCGAGATTTCAAAAAACCCCAAAGAAAGAAGTCTGGACTGGTCAGTTCGGGTGATCTTGCAGGCCAAGGCAAATCGCCAAAACGAGAGATAACTCGGCCTATGAATTATTCCGTAAGAACATTGACACAATTATTCCACGTTCTTGGGGAGTAAAACGGTCCATGTTTATTTTCAGTGTATTTTACATTTGTTCACTACACAATTTTCAACAACAGAATGACATAAAATGTCATATAAAAAAAATAAAGGTATTTTCTTTAGTGCCAGTACTTTTGCGCCACCCAGTATATACCTAGTCTAGCCATAAATATTGTTAGGAAGAAAAAACATTTTTTTTTATTGCAAATAATATTTATTACTTTTACAGTGTGTTAGTTTAATACATAAATATAAAACAATTTAAAATATAAAAAGCTTATTCGAAGTGGTCTCCATTGGCTGCAACACAGTCCTTTAAACGTTGAGGCCAGTTATCAATAGAAGCATGCACTCTTTCCATGGGAAAATTCTTCACTGCCAATCGTATGGATTGTTTTAGGGACTCCAAATTATCATGGCGTTTAGAGCAAGCCATACTCTCTAAAACTGACCATAAATCATAATCCAGCGGATTAAGATCGGGACTAGACGACGGCCAGTCTTCAGCTCTGATGAAGTCCGAAACGTTCACTTCCAACCAAGACTGCGTGGACCGAGCTTTATGACCCGGCGCTGAGTTTTGTTGGAAGGACCATACTTGGTTATTGAACATGGTGTTGTTAAGGGGTTTAACTACCTTCTCAAGAATGGTATCTTGATACACTTGTGCCGATGCCCTTTTCACTAAAATATGGCTCAGTCACTCCTTCATAGCTAACACCCCACCAAACCATCACTGAAGTCGGATAATGCCCACGTTGCACTCTGTCGACTAATTTGGAAGCTTCCTTAGAGCTTTGAGCATAGATACGGTCATTTTGTTTGTTAAAATGTTGCTCAATTGTAAAGATTTTCTCATCCGTAAACAAAATTTTTCTGTGATCTCCCTTTGCGTACCGCTTCAGTAGTTGCTTCGATTTTACCACCCTATTCTTTTTTAAATTATCAGTTAAAAAATGACCAGTGCGTCTCTTATAGGCTGCAAGTCCTAAGTCATCTTTTAAAATGCGCGACATGGTTCTGGGTGCTATCTTCATCTCCCGAGATAAAATCTTTTGCTTTCGGACAGGATTTCTTCAAATTCTTTCCCTTACTGCTTTGACGACCTTTTTCGTACGAACACTACGTGGACAGCCAGATCTTTTTCTGTCACAAACAGAGGAGGTCTCATTGCACCTATTAATAGCACGGTACACAAACATTTGACTAATACCAAGCGTATGGAGAGTTTTAAAAATTACATTCGGCTCCATACCAACTTTGTGTAATGCAATCACAGCGATTCGGTTTTCTTTATCACCCCACTCCATTTTAATATAGCAAAATATTGTACAATGTATTGGCGCCAAAATTAGAAAACACAATGAACAATCGTATAAAAATGGCAGATTCCAAATTCAAATGTAATATCTTTCTTATTTTAATTGTAGCAGTATTTATGGCCAGACTAAGTATATATATAAATATTCATTTGCACTGAAACTGACCGTGGGCCTTTTACCACCCATGATCATAGGGAAGAGTAGCTGAAACATCGAGCAGTGTAAATAATAATTATTATCGACAGAAAAGAACCTGCTTTGAGTTTAGGCTTTAATGTCGTGCTATATCTTCTGCAGACCAGGCTTGATATCTACAAACCGCGGCAACTTCCTCCTGACGAAGATCATCGAACAACGCCACCCCGAAATACTTGACAAGCCGCAGGCCAGGGCTATTCTCACGAAGGTCCTGAGCTTGCAGCAACGGTACTGGAACGCGAAACCAGAGTTCTCGGCTGTATCAGTGGTAAGTGTTTCGATACACGTTCCCTGAGGATGAAAGGCGTCAAGGTGTTTGAGAATCAAGCCAACATCATTAGCTAGCTGGTACTGTCAGCATCTTAACATGTGATGTTTATTGACATACGTACACATGTATATAAAATTATTAAATTTTCAATCATAGACAAAATTTCGTTTAGACGTCATTTGCGTTTTGTTATTCCAAGTCAGATACATACATACATACATACATATAATCACGCCTTTATCCCTGGAGGATTAGGCAGAGGTGAATTAACACCCACATGTCACCAATAATAAAATTGTATTCGGTCCCACGTAATAAGGGGGTGAGCCTATTGCCGTATTCCGGGCACTATTGTTAACTCGAGCCATGAATCTAAGGCTGAGTCTGGGCTGTATATATCTGTCAGATGTTAAACAGCCCTATCCCTTAAGCTTTGTACGACACCGCATGGGAAATGATGGGGTGGCCCTAATTCTATTCTGCCGGAAACCACGCGGTTTAGCTTAATTTTTTAATCCCTCCTCCCACATTGTGATAAGTGGTGAGGTTTCCAACAGTAGGTTTGGCTATCAGGGTTGGGGTCTCACTCACCTTGAAACGGAAATAAAGAGAGTACGGAGACGGAACCCTGTCTCCAAAGTGCAAGAATCTTTCAATGTGTGATTTATTATACAAATAAATAAGAATAGAGTCTTGTTAGTCCCGGTAGACCATAAAAAATAGAGTCAACCTATTTCTTCCTGTGGCTGTCATAGAATGTGTCTATTCAAATCGATAAAAATTAAAAAAAAATTACCGGTTCAGGGGGGATTCGAACTTGCGATCTTTCTCTTACGGGAGGAAAGCTCTGATCACTGAGCCACCGAACTTCGCCAATAGCCATCCAAATTTTCCTATATCGCGCCTTCGAAAATCCGTCTGAACCGGATAATTTTTGTCTATCTTAATCGATTTGAATATTTAACATACTAAATGCTTCTCCATCCGGGATTAAACATACTGCTTATGTCAAAGTGCATGCTTGGGACCGAAAATCACAGTTGGTGAAATGTGGGTGGTAGAACTGGTAGAAAATACACCTCTGCCTTTCCCTTACGGTGTTCCTTAACTTACGCTACCTATATCAAGTGGTGTCTTTTCTTTTCAGATCACTGATTACTTCCGCGATGTGAAGTTGTCGCACTGCACGACTCTACCCGAAGACATCTTCGTCGATATTATGAAAACTATCACAGACAAGGGAAGTCAAAGTGTGCCCAAGGAATAAGTTTCCTTTTGTCTATAGCATGTAGTTATGTCCCAATGAGTAACCTGCCCCCCTAGACAAGTGCTAATTTGTCGCCCAGCGTATTGTAAAATAGATTGACAAATGTATGTGATTTGACGTATTTGACAGTTGTCAACGCATGTCATAAACGTCAAATTGTCATTCGTCATTCTACAGTTTATCTTTCTGACACATGACATTGGCGAAGATGTGGTGGACTTCCACAAAAGCCACTCTTATAAAAGTCGAAGTTGAAGTCTATTCTGTAATACGTCGGTCAACGAATTGACATTTGTCTAGCGAAAAGCCCCGTTTGATTTTAAATGACAATCGACTTTATTTTTGATTTGGTCGAAAGTTTACGCGAACATTACACATTAAAATAAATCTATTTTCAACTGTTTCTATTGCTATGCCTACTAATATAATATGCATACACATAAAATACTATCAATATATCATAAAATTTCAACTTATAATCCCTACACGATACATTTACACAAATCGTAACATTTCAGTTTCCGATTTTTTTGAGGTAGCAGCAATAACGTCTTCTGACAAGTTCCAAATATAAATAATTGTGGAATGATAACTGGCTACGAATAGACAATTTAGTGCTTAAAAAATTATGTACAGTTAAAAGAATAAATAAATATCAATAAAGAGACTATTACAATTTATCACTATAAGTGAATAAATACATCAGCTTGATCATAAATATATAAATAATGTCGTTTGTTATTTGAAATCGAACTGGTAACGTATTTGTACATAACTATTTGACGTAAAACGAACTGTGAAAATGTTAAATGATTTCTTGGACAAACTGTGACTTGACACATCTAAACATTATATTTAACTAGTGGCACGCCACGGGTACATAAATAATCGTATTTTATAGTGAGAGATTAGACCGCCCGTTGTTTCATGCGGGCGCTTGTTTCGTACAAATAATATTTCGTGCAAAAATATAAATGATTTTCACATAACAGTATTTCAGCACAGTTTTCAAAAGACGGAACGAAATTAAAAAACGAAATTCTACTTAAATATAATGTTAAGTCGCTTCTAAGGGTATGAAATTCTGCCAAAGTTTCAAGTAGACTCAGACTCTCGCATTGAAAAACCAATGATTCACTAAATATAGCTATTTATTCAAATAAAAACAAGATAATATTTTGTAAAAAATCTCAGTGTCTAGTGATAAAAAAGAAATGTAGTTTTCGATCCCATTTAATATTAGAGAAGTACAAATATTTGTCAGAATATTGTCACAATTCATAATTTTTATAGTCTCAATAGGGCAGGGAAATAATAGGTTCACAACATCTTTAGACCATAACTGGTGGCCTAATTTCATCTCTTGAACAATATTATTTCTATCATACTTTACGAAACAATATTATTTCATGGTGCGAATTGGTTCGTCCGCTTTACGTTCGGAATATATTAAGATATGTTCACTCCTGTCGTGTTGTCTAGTATTTTAATTACTTAGCTACGATCGGCCGCCATAGTAACTGTTTTACGTAACCAGTTACGAACGCAGTTTTATACCTATTTTCATATATTCATATTGTGGAGAAAGTTTTTTTTTCGAGTGACCGACGATAGTCAGTATTAGTCGGTCACCCAAAAAAAATCTAAAGAAATCAATAACAAGTAATAGTTGATTGATTTCTGACAAAATTTATAAATATTACATTTTCAACCATAGACAAAATTAGAATTAGCTGTCAACTTAAGCATAGACAAAATTACAATTAACTGTCATTTGCGTTTTGTTATTCCAAGTCAGTGACTTGTATTCTCTTTGAGGTTTTATGTCGTGTCACACGGGAACGCGGACGAATGGGATGAAATGAATCCTGTCTGTCTACTGGTTCTAAGTTACATCCCCACCCATTTTAAGCCAAATCGGTACAGGGGTTCTTGAGATAATGAGATAATTTTACCCAGTTTGAAAGTCACAAAGTAAGAACGAAATAATATTGTTAGAGAGAGAGAGAGAGAGAAGAGAGAGAGAGAGAGAGAGAGACGGTAGTAGCCCCTCTGACCCTGAATATATAATATAATAATATATAATATATCAATGACATTTATATAATATTAAGGATATTTATTTTTCTAGAATCCACCATTCAGGAACTTGATTTTGCTAAGTTAACGATATATATATTTATACAGCGCAGTACAATATATAATTAAATATTATTAATTGCTTACCGATAGGACGAAGTATTTGCTTTCTTTGTGATTCGTGTAGTACGTATTTAGCTTAAGTTCGTGTATAAATATTCTAGTATTCTTCGATCGCCCGCCATAGTAACTGTTACGTAACCAGTTACGAAAGCGGTGTTCTTCGTCCTTGGCCGTAACCAGTTACGAGCGAGAACGTTTTCTTCCTAAAACCAGTATTCACTATCAAAAATGTTTCGTAACCAATTATGACCGAGGATGCTTGTTTTCCTTACTCGAAACTAGTAATAATGTTTCGAACTGCCTCTATGGGTATGCAAGTAATAATAAAGTACATATGACAATATGTCATATGCACTTTATTATTACTGAACATTATAATCAATGATTTTAACTACGGTAACAGACGGACAACCATGGTTACGAAAAATATGCGTAGCTTTTTTTTTATATCCAAGAGTACTTACCGTACTTTATGCAAGATTTTTTTTTTAGCCAAATCTGAAACTATGATCTTAGCGAAAAGGCACACGATTTTGATGAAAACTAAAACAACAGCATCGCTATTTTAAAAATCTATATTCCTAGCTAAAAATCGAATTCGTTGATTTTGAAAAGCGTCGCTGTAAAAGAAATAAAAATTCATTCTGTATATTTAAGGCTAGTGGTGCCATTGTGTTTCACTAGCATTGTATTTTGACTGTATATTCCTATTTCATAATATAATATATGATCACTATAGTATAATGTAATGAATTTTTCGACAAATAGTTTTAATGATATTTGACTTTGAATATTTAATTTCTCAAGTCGGCCGAACACGTTTCAAACAAAATCGTACTTGCGAGTGACGTCACGCGCCAGTTACGCGTAGTGTAAATGTATGGAGTGCCAGAGAATATCGCATGTATCTCGGTCCACGTTTCGTCTGCATGTGTATAGTTCATAATAAAACTAATTTGAAATGTAATGAGGAAGCTAAAAAGTAAAAAATTGGGACTGAATTTGATTGTTTATATTTTGACTTATTATGGGAATTAAAAATAATTAAAAGTCATGGTTTCAGTTGGGTTAGGAAATATCTTATATTAGATATTAAGCTGTATTGGGAAGAATCAAACGATCTTGTCAAGTAGCCTATGCTTACGTAATCAATTTAATTTAAATGCCTTTTTTCTTTACGTGCATACGGTGAAGGAGATATGTATACACCTATGCATACAACTTTATATGTATACTTATCTCCTTTGCCGAGTGTACTTACGTCAACTACTTATAATAATGACGTTATAGTATAATAGAACCAAGAGAGGCGCTATAACAATATGTGATTTTTAATTTTATTATTTTGTTTGACATACAGTAAAATTCTTAGTAACAGGGTCCTCTCCCAATACGGGACTCAGATAAATTATGTTCGCTTATCGACAGCTGGTTGTAGGAATCAGCTTGCAAACAGTTTAGTTTCTTATCTCCGTTTTAACTATTTAGCGTGTTAAAGTATTATTTAAAAGGCGTAAAATAATTATTATACGTCAAAAAGGATATTAGCACAGGTTTTGACATTTTAATGACTTGTTTTACATACATTCCCATATTGATAAAGCTATATCGACAAAGAATTTGATTAAGATAATTGTCTAATTTATAAATTGTACCGTATTATATATATACGTGTAATTGTGTGAAATATTTTGTGTATCTATATTGTGCTCTTAGTCATTAGATACTTATTTGTTACTATAGTTATCGACAAGCTTCGTGATAAAGTATACAGGCTGGGCCTAGCGCGTTTTTAGCCCTCTTTGGTGGAAAGCGCTTTCTTAGGTCTCTGGTGGGAGGCGCGTTTTTAGGTCTCTTTGGTGGAAAGCGCTTTTTTAGGTCTCTTTGGTGGAAAGCGCTTTTTTAGGTCTCTTTGGTGGAAAGCGCTTTTTTAGGTCTCTTTGGTGGAAAGCGCGTTTTTAGGTCTCTTTGGTGGAAAGCGCTTTTTTAGATCACTTTGGTGCTCTTTGGTGGAAAGCGCGGGTAGCGACGAGAGAGGTGTAGCAACCAACCAATCATAGACTATGTTAAGCTAATCACTGGCTCAAAAGCTCGCGTCATTGGTTGATCAGCCCTTGTAATGGGTTTTTGATTGGCCGAACGTTTGTACACGAAGTTTGCAGATAACTATTCCAAGCATACTTAACTTATAAGTATAGCTATGTCGGTCTTAATTACGAATATATTATGATATTCGGGTTGAATGCATTTAATGTGTTGGGATAGTCCTAAGAAGGTAATTGGATATTTATTTGTGAAATATAATTATGAATAAAGTAATTTTACTTTTCATTCTTCAATTTTTATTTGTTATTGGTCCACTTTTATCCTTTTATTTTAATTAGTACATTTTAGTTTCGCCACTGTAATAGCAACAATATTGATACCATCACTATGAGGAGGTAAAGTCAAAGAGTTAAAAATAATTGTTCTAGAGACTAGAAGGGCAGCTCCAGCATACCTATCACCTCTGTCATCCCGGAGACAGACATACCCAGGCACCCTGAAATGGGAGCCGGGCTTAAGTCAAGTCTCCTGGATGGCAAGGATGAGAGGTTTGTGCTTATTAATTAAATAAATTAAATGACTTTTCTTACTTCTAATGCTCCTACAATTCCATTGGAGCAGAGGAGGGAATGTTACTGGTGAAAGTTAACAGCTGAGTAACTTTTGATTTATATTTATCAGGTAGCTCAGTATCATCGAAGCGGGTCAACATGTTAATAAGTGTGGAGAGTAATAGATCAAGGAGGTTATCATTCGTAGGAACTTCTGCATCAGAGATAGCAACACCATTAGGAAGAGAAGATGGAGGGCAGAGAGTGATAACATTGTGGGCCTGCCTGTCATAGCCAGGGCCAGAAGCGGTTTTGTTCTGCCGTTGGGGCATGAAAATTGTTTTTCGGTAAGATACCTGAGGCCCTTGAGACCTCCGGACAGAAGACGGGAAAGACTGCTGAGCACCAAATTGAGGACTCAATGGTTGAGACGTTCTGGTAGTGTCGGCAAACGATTTTTTCACTTGGGGTAATCTGGCAGATGCCTCCATGTATGAGATGTTCTCCTGAGACATGGTAATCTTTATCATCTTCTGCCTAGAGTGTTCTGGACAAGAGGGATCTTTTGCTGAGTGGGGCCCTAAGCAAAACATGCAGATGAGGGAACCTTGAGGCACATGAGGTACCCTCATGAGCTTGGGAGCAAATAAAACACCGTGGGCAGACCTGCATTGTGTAGTGGTGGGGCCATAGCGACAGCATTTCCAGCACTGAATAAGAGGGAGAACATAGTTCTCAACAGGGAGAGAGTTATAAAAGCAATAGACATGTGGGAGCAATTTTTGTGCTGAGAATGTGACTACATGAGTGGGAATGTATGTGGCTGTGTTGTTCTCATTCACTACTCTTCTGATAAGCCTTCTTGCTTTCATGATTGAACCATATCCTGATATGACCTCAATGGATAGGACCACTTCTTCTAGAGTCCAATCCACTGGAACCTGCCTTACTATGCCCATTCGAGAGCTTGCAAAAGAGGGAATAGTACAAATGTATTTGGCCCTTGCTAAAGATGGATGAGAAAGAAAGTTGTTGGCAGCACCAGCGTTGTTAAATTCAACGGACACTCTGTTGCGACCCACTCGCTTAACACTACCATCAACTATGTTGTTAATTTTATTGGCAAATGAGAAATGGCCGAACTTTATGGATCGGAACATTGTTCCAGCGGAGGCATCCTCGGCATCTCTTGTCACGTGAACCAAAAAAGGACCTGAATCTGAGTCTGAGTACTTCGCTACCTTGTCCTGAAAATCCGGATGGATGAAAGTATTTTGTATAGACGGCGTAGCTTGGGAGGGGATCGAAATAGTTTTTTTGGCAGGGACAGCGTCTTCCTGTGAGGTATGGTTGATACGTTTCTTGGCAATGATGGATGTAGGAGTATCGTCTAGCACAAGGCGAGAACTACTGGGAAGCGGCATGCCCGGCCGCTGGTCGGGGACGCTTCCCCCACCGCGCCGGGGTCTGGTGGATGGTTATCCATAGGACAATCTAAGTGTTAAAGATAGATAGATAGATAGATAATTCTTTATTGTACACCAACAGATTTACAGTAGGACAAGTAGGTAGCATCTATACACCTTTACTTACCCTGAATATGAATACTAAGCACACTTAGACAACACAGAAGCACTTAAATACTCCAGCAACACAACATTGTCAGCAAAAAGATTTTTGGCTAGGACGAACACTTTAGCAAGCACGCGTTCCAGATCCGACCCACTGATACTCAAACCCAGGAGAAATATTTTGAAGTTTGACATTGACACTTTCAAGTTCTAACCTTCTTTGAGACAGCCAAAATAAAGTAGAAAATTCTAAAACAGTAGTTTTGTATAAAAAATCCTGGATTAATTTATACTTTCTAGAAACTAAATCTAAGTTTCAAACCCTAGTTTTGATTCAAAAGATTATTTGTGAGAGTACTTAATTTTCGTAAGTATTTTAATCGCTTGCTATAATATTTTGAAGTTTCAAGTGACATTTATTTTATAAATAAAAACATTAATATTACGTACTCGCTTAAAAATAACACTATTTTTTATTATTGCTTCATAATACTAAATATCATTTATCTTATGCAATAATTATGGCATAATATAACCTTGAAATTTTTAATACCGACCCCCACACATGCAGTACGACTCATAAAATGTATGAATGCAACCCACGGCATGAAGTCATACTTATAAGTGTCGACCTTACTAAATGGGAAGGGAACAAGTTCTTGTCACACAACTTTGGGGTAGAGTTTGTAAGGGATGTTCTATTCATTTTATTAAATAAAGTAAGGTTTGGAATATGCAGGGGGATGTTCAGTATTGCATAATATATTCGTACGAAATATAAAGTAAAATAAAATAACCTCCATGGCATGATTCATAGAGTATTACGTTTTAATTTAGCGAAGCGAGAAGATAGATCTAATAAGAGTTTCTTTTAAAACATAAGTGTGGTGTAGTGTCCTGAATATATTATAAAATTTAAATCTCATACATAATATATTTCCAAAATTTAGATATAAAAATTGACCGGGGTAGCCTAGTGGTATGGGTAATGGACTGCTGAGATGTGGTCTCGACCCAGGTCTTACCATGGCACACACAAATGACTTTTTGATGCTTTTCGAAGTTATGTGTATATTTATCGCAGGTTTATAAGTGCCCGGTTAATGGCAATAGGCTCGGCACCTATTACATTGGGACCTAAACATAAACTGGCGAAATGTGGGTGCTAACACCTCTGCCTACCCCTTCGGGGAAATAGGCGTGAGTTTATGTTGTTATGTTAAAAATTTACAAAATTGGTATGTGCTATTTGGTTAACTCAAAATTTAACCACTATACTCATAATGCAAATTAAAACTGATTATGTAATAACATTGTATATAATATATCATTATATGTAAATAACATAACTAAAACAAAATTTCAGGGAATGTCTCATATTAACGACTTAATAGGCGTTTTGAGGGGACTGCGTCTTGTGGTGGAGGCTGGTGTCAAAACTCAACAAGAGATTATGGGTGTATTATGGAATAATTCAAGCTTGAAGGCACTCACGCAATGCCCTAATACTAATCCACTAGCTTTCAACCCCAACCCTGTTGCTGCCAAAGAGTTTATGGATAGGGCTCTAGTCGTTGCCCACGGGTTTAGACAATATGCATTAATGCAAATTCCTAATTTAAAAACTGATGTAGAGAAGTCACAAATGGATCAACAGCTTCAAGAAGAGATTGAAGAACTGAACAGAGAGTTCAATAAGACTTTTGAAACACTGAACAAATCTGGAACTAGTAGTATTCAGGATGCCGAGTTTGTGTCACCGCTTGAGGAGTTAAAGGCTCAAACTGAAAAGGCTACAAAGAAAATGTCAGAGCCTGTAGCGAAGCCTGAACCTATAAGCCAACCAGTCCCTGCAAGTAGTTACAAGACATCACAAAGTACTTCACCACTAGTACCCAAACCGGTAGCCAAGAAAAAGATAAGAATTGCTGTGAGTACTGATTAAATTTTTTTCAAAAGTTATAGTTAAATTATTCATCAACATCCCAAGTTTATTTGGGGTCGGTAACACGGTAACACCGCAGTAGCCAAGTGGTATGGGTGATGGACTTCTGAGACGAGGTCTCGGGTTCGATACCAGGTTTTACCATGGCACACACCAATGACTTTTCAATGCTTTTCGGAGTTATGTGTGTATTTATCACAGGTTTACCCGGTAAATGGTAATAGGCTCGCCACCTATTGCATTGAGACCTAAACATAAATGGCGAAAAGTGGGTGCTAGCACCTCTGTCTACCACTTCGGGGATATAGGCGTGAGTTTATGTTATGTTAACATGGTAACATGTGTTCTTTTCCAATTCATCTCTAGTTGCAGTCATCTCAACATTCATTTCCTTCTTAACCATATTATCATTCACACAGTCCATCCACCTCATCATCTCCCTCTCCCCTTGTAGCCATCCACTTCTATAGTTAGTGCCTTCCTTACGACAATACTGTCATCCCTACGCATTACATGTCCGAACCAGGACAAACAATTTCCTCTGATTGGTGCTACTCTCAAACTTCCTCTAATATATTTATATGTCTATAGCATTATTTTTATCTTTGTATGGCAAATCATGACCAGCAGCTTAACATGCTCTCTTATAAATGGAAGATTCTCAATGTTGGAGGTTGGACACAGTATTTCCATCCAATTGAACAGTCCGACTGGAGTTGTGTCCCTGGCGATGCATAGAGTAGCCAGAGTTCACTGTTGAGTTTTTGTGCTATCAGTGAGAAGACCAAAAGTTGATCCTGCTTTGGTTTCTACACTGACGGCACTGAAACTCTCTGTGCTTACAGGGTCTGCAGCGTGAGTGTTACTCCCCTGGTGTTGCACACATCCATAGGTCAGATAACCACTTTCAATCACACAAAATCTGCGCAAATACAGTGTGTGTCTCTATATTTCTTCATTATGCTGTCATTGCAGTCTTTAATTTTACCATTAACAGAATGACCCATAGCATAAATCTGTTCTCTTACAGCTGAGCGAGAACTCGAAGGCGCGCGTTGTGCCATCTTCACGCATCGGACGCATGATTTCCTTTGGCTCCCTGGCTGCAGGTTTAGGAGTTGGCACAGTGGCACAATATGCGAGAAACACTATTCAATCTGTGACAGGCAAGGTGGATGAGTCAGCCAACGCCTTCATGACACCGGCCAATGCGGAAAGGATTGTGGACACGCTGTGTAAAGTTAGAGGTAAGAACAGAAGTATACCCATAGTTACACATTTCAAAAATTTTAAAAAGAACATAGCACATCTGGGGGGCTACTGTAAAAGACCCGAAACCTTGGGCTGCTTGAAGCTAAGGCATGAAATTTTGCCGAATAGCTACCATGTCACTTTGGTTTTCTTCTGGTAGGGTTTAATCCGAACCGAAGTGTTGCGTGAAGTGTGAAACTGGCTTCAGGATATTATATATCGTAGGAGGTAGGACACGGCGGTATTTCCGCCCAATTTGTGTGTCATTTTTTTAATACCACTTAGGTGGCAGACAAGCGCACGGCCCACCTGATAGAAAGTGGTTACCGTGGCCTATGGACGTGTGTAATACCAGAGAAGCCACACTCGCGCTGCCTACCCTGTAAACACAGAGTCTCTGTGCCGTCAGTGTAGAGGACAAAGCAGGACAAGCCTTTAGTCATCCCACTGACAGCACAAATTCTCCAGTGAGCTCTGGCTACCCTACTCACAGCTGGGAACACAACACGAAGTTATTATAACCGCGGTATTCTGTAGGGCGGAGGTACTTCCCCAGTCGGACTGCTCAATTCGGCGGAAATACCGCCGTGTCCTACCTCCTACAACTGAACCTACCTCTATCACTTAGTTGCATTCCAGTTGCATCAAGCAACCCAAGTCTCTAAAACAAACTCATCATTGCAAATATTTTTACATTCTTCCAGGAGCGGCTTTGAAGTTAGGTCAGTTACTGAGCTTGCAAGACGACGCTGTGATCTCTCCAGAACTGCAGCGGATCTTCGAACGTGTCAGGCAGTCGGCGGACTTCATGCCCTCGTGGCAAGTGGCGAAGGTGATGACATCACAGTTGGGCCCTGACTGGCGGAACAGGGTCGCCAGTTTTGAGGACAAACCCTTCGCGGCTGCGTCTATAGGTAAGATTTTTGGATTTCGGGTGATATAAGCATTACGTGTGTCAGATGGAGTCACCCGTCATTCTAGCAGATGCAGGTCGAGACTTCGATGCGCGTGATGCGTGCTTCCTACTATCCAGGGCAAGAGGGGACACTAGCTCCATAATCGACGGGACCATTTCGATGACCCTAGGTCAGCGGAGGCGTTTGGGATATGCCAGAGACCCTCGGCAATTGATGACCAAACACAGCATGCGGATTTAGTCGTTTCATAGCCACCCACACCTACGACGGGGGTCTTTCTAGGGCGATTAGGTTCGTAGGCCGCAGCGGAAGCGAAGTAAGGTCGCAAGCTAAGTTGCCCGCGTACTGAGGCAACTCGAGCGTCGTCGGTGGTCGATGAATGACCTACGCCCCCCATGAGCGCAAGCCCGACGGGTGCAGCCACCTGTCACCCTGGCAGAAGCACCCCTGCTTCTTCGTTTCTGGAAACGAGTTGGGTACTCTGTGGTTTCCACTCTCGAGGAGGGCCAGGTCTAGAGAGATGGCTGTGGGTCGGCCGAGGTGCGAGGGATATGCCTGTCTACCTCACCTTCGGCAACCAAAAACGACACACAGGCGGCGTGCGTTTTAGTCGGTTCGAGTCCGACATAACCTCTCCCACCGGCTACGGCGCACAGTGTGTTATAGAAGCCGACTTGCGGTCATGTGTGGTTTATATGTCTATTTGATGGGCATCACCGTGGTGAAGAATTGACAGAAATCCTGATACGATAATCTTCTCTAGTTTTAGAGATATTAATTTTTCTATGAGAGGTCAATGACCTTAAGAAAATCTTTATTTATTTTTATTGGCAAAATTATTACCCCATTACACTTTTTTAGTACTCAGAGTAGTGTAACTGTATGCTATATATTTATATTAAAAAATAGAAGACAGTAGCTTTAGTAGTCTGAGAAATATTAAATATTTTCTGTTTTTCACAATAATATTTTTGATAATTATACATTAGCGTTGTAGCATTTTATTTTTGGTTATTACTATGCACAATATTGTCGTCTACAATATCCTAAAATTTCACAAACTACAAACGTACGTTAAAGGAGAAAAAGCGTTTCTAAGTTTTTTAGAAATTTCTATGGAAATAGGGTTGTCAATATTTAATTAATTACAAATATTAAAATTAAAGTTTTTAGGAGATTAAGGTTGAGAAGAGATTAAGTAAGGAGAGAGGTTTATGTAGATTGTTGCGCCAACTCCATGTTGACGTGGTAAATAATCCCAAAATTAAATAAAGACTAATAATAAGTTTTTGTTTTTCATTTTTAGGACTCCTCATCAGAGTGAATTAATACTTCTTCAGATGACAAAGAAAGTGTCTCATCAAGTCTATGAAGCGTAACATTTTCTGTCGAGGGTTTTAACAGAGAAAGGACTCTCTCGGGTAGGGCTGTGCGTTTATTTTTATTCTTTCGCAAGTCAAAGGACATGGTTGTTATGAGTGGATCTGAGGATTCCAAAGCTCGGTGAAATAAATCGAGAATGGTAGTTTGGCGATTTAATTTTCGCGTATGATGCTCGCGATCATAACGCCAAAACTTATTTCTCGATTCACCGGCTTGTTCTGAAAGCATACCAATCGGCAAGGAAATCGATTCTATAATGTTTGCACCATGTATCAGTATTTTATGCAAGGTGACTGACATATAAAACCACTTATAGTGTTCCACATATCTAGTGGCGAGATCATAGCAAAATACTTGAAACTTTTTAGAATCGATTTCCAAGCCACTTGATAGTGCCACGAGAATAGTATGTAGGTCCTCGACTAGCCATTCCTTGATGCCCAAAATGTTGGCAAAAGTTTTGCGATTGGTGTCTGATAACGCAGTGCGGGCAGTATTACCATCATTTGTAGTACCTGCATTTGGCCGTACAATATCCACAAGTAAACCCATTTTTTGTCTGATTTCAGTTTGTATGACTTTCTTTCTATGTTCGACAATAGCAGCCTCATTTGATGTTTTTGACACTCTCCATTTTTGTACACCTGGATCGTTTTTGTACCCCAAATGAAGCAAAAATTCGAATACTCGAATCCAAGCATGCAATGGGCTGAGACCATGTAATAGAGCTTCTTGGTTTAATGGCTTTGTGGACACTATATCCAGATTATTAAATTCAGTGCAAGTTGCTCCACAACATGCACATCGTAACTGCGAATTAGTATTTGTGATTACATTAAATACCTTACCATCTATGATGGTTAAATATAACTTTGGCTCTCCAATAACTCTATACCCAGAGGAGACCTCAGCAAAAATCGGCGAAAGCTCTTTAATTTCTTCCTCTACACGGTGCTTCTCTGTAAGAATTAATTCTTTAGATTCCGATCGGTATTGGATTTTTATTGGACGGCAAAATCTAAATGACTGAGGATTTGGATTGGACCATAAGAGAAAATTGTCAACAGTTTTTATGCGTAATGGGATATATGTAGTAGCAAAAAGGCAATGTTCGTCGTCGTCGCCATCAGAAAATGTCTGCTTGTAAATTGATTGGCCTGTACTACCATCGAAACCCCAAGAACCCTCAAAAACACAGTGAAGTGTATCTAACTGTTTTTGTGTACAATACTCTGAAACAAGTAGTTCGCATGAATCTATAATTCGCCGAAACGTATGCAATAGTAAATCGAATAAAGGCACTTTCACTTCTCGATCTGTTACAGAAAGTTCAACATCAGGGTAACAAAATTTTTTTGCCATCTGTATCTTATAATAGGGTGGATACAGATTAAATCCTCGACATTTTGCGCCATTTTGGATGGTAATGTAGTCCTCAACAGTCAATTTTCTATCTATCATTAAAGAAAGAGCTTCATCAGCAGTATACGGCTGCGCTTTACTTTGTTGAGGGTTCCTTATCATATTGGCAATAACAGTTGATTGAGTGGGCGATTTTAAACATTCTTTCATGACAAATTCAAAATCACTTGCAGAACTTTTATTATTGCAAGTACCTGTTTTATGTATTGCAAGTTTAGACACAACCTTAAATATTTTTTCTAGGGGTTCGTTTCCGAGTTCGTCTTCAAGACTTTTTCTTGTCCTTCTCTGACTTCGTTTGGTCAAGTCTTCATATTGTTTTGAGGTCGAAGGTGCATCTAGTGATATGTTAGATACACCCAGCGTTGAAGGTAATATGACACTCATGGGGTCTCGGTTTTCTGACTCCAAAACAATCAGATTTTCCTTAGGTTGGTCTTCATGGTGTTGTTCGAAACTTTTCCAATCACTTTTCTGACTACGATTGCTGATGTCTTCAAATGGAATCAAAGTGGAAGAAGCATCCAGTACGCTATTAGATATTATGGACGTTGAGGGGACTGTTAATATTTTTTGACTGGCACTTATGGATTCTTGTTCTTTCGGCGGCAAAACAATTTTATTTTCTAGTAAATGTGCCCGATCCAGATGCTCATCGTTATTTATGTTGATGGAACTGCTTAGTGTAAACTTTTTTGAAAGCCAGTCCTTATTTTTTTTCAAAAACCTTGAACGATTTCGGCAAGCTGTTTGGTAAAGTTGTTCACATTTACAAAGAAATGTAGTGATGGTTCTGTTAATGGTGCTGGATATGTGAATTTTATCAGGGATACCTTTGGGATATAGGGTATTTAATACTATAGTAGTGCGTTCAGATGAAGAAAGGTCCAGAGGTCGCTTTTTTGAACCTTGTAAATGAGCTACATTTTCTAAAATTGTGAACATTTCGAGACGAGTTAAAGCTGTTACTTTTTTATCGACGCTTAAGTTGGTCGATGCGTCTCCTAACATATTCATAGGTACACCCGGAGAGTGAAGAGCACCTACATTTGCCACTCGCTGACCAACATGAGGGTTGGCGCCCTCATGCCCCTCTAGCATTAAGTCACTCGGTCGAGGCCCGAGATGACATCCCCCAACAGAATGGGTCAGTTCCTGTTGAGGCAAAGTGGTGTCATGGGTCTTTAACGGCTCCATGACGCCTCACCCCCGCTTCTCCAGTCATCGTGTACTGATATTGGGTTTTAGCATATGCCTAACGAGGGCGGACCCCTTCCCAATACCACACGATGACCTTCATAGAAGAAAAATTGCCAAGTAGCATATCTTTTGCCATGAGAATAGTATATTTACAATAAGTACATAATATTTACCTATAACGTCAATTATGAGTCATCAGTAACTTTGCGGATCATAAATGGTACATTTCACACAATAACTTAATTTTTGACAACCCTAAGCAAGATTTTTAAAAAATCATATCTTACGAAACGCGTGTTTTTCGCGTCTGGTTTTTTTTGTGGCAATACATATTAACATTATACATATAATTCAATTTAAAACAAATGCTACAATGCAATAGTTTTCGAAAAAAAAAATATTTAAGTTATCATAGAAAATATTTTTTTTCTTTTTTTTAATACTCCAATCATCAATTATTTATATGTACATTTGTTCTTTAGGTCAACATTCATCATGTTTATAAACAATTTATGGTTAAAAATCATAAGGAAAACAGCTATAAAGTTTTTCTGATTTCTATGGATTTTTCTCGATTTTTTTAATTTCTCAAAAAGTATGAGACATACATCAACGAAAGTTTTTTTAAGTAGTTTGTCTTAAAATTCTCTATACGAAGAGTTTATAAAACGGAGATGACCGCAAATCGGCTTCTATAACACACTGTGCGGCGGGGAGAGGGATTTTTCGCACGTAAAAAGGTGAAATTTCTTTTTTAAACGCGCTAATCTCAGGAGCTAGCGATAAGAATAGAAAAAATATTTTTGTGTTGCATAGTCCGTTTATCGACAAAGGTTTTAGGCTATATATCAATCAATCAATCAAGCCTGACGCAGTCCAGAGCTGGACATAGGCCTCTCCCAAAGTTTTGAGGCATTGGCCTACTGTTTCCACGCTGGCCAGACGGTTCGGTACAGGGTTTTATTGCGTATTTTCCGTTAGTTGCCTCTTACGACACCCGTCGGATGAGATGGGGTGGCGATACTTGAATTCTATCTCCACCTCACGGATATATATCATCACGCTACTATTTGAGGGCTGGTCCATAGCTTAAAAGTCGCGCAGTGGGCTATGGAGCAAGCTATGCTTGGAGTTTCTCTGAAGGATAGAATTCGGAACTAGCCTATCTGACAGAGAACTAATGGTGACCCTCTTTTCTGGGACTTTGCCTTCAGCTTACCATCAGGCAAGGCGAAGTCCAATTGACGTGTCCTATATAAAAAAAAAAAAAAAAAAAAAGTTACCGACACAGGTCACAGGATAAGCGAGCTGAAGTGTCAGTGGGCTGGCCACGTTTGTCGAAGGACCGATAGTCGTTGGAGCAAACGAGTCCTAGAGTGGAGATCGCGAGAAGGTAAACGCAAGGTAGTACGCCCCCTAGCCAGATGGACGGACGACCTGAATGAGGTAGCTGGGATAGACGATGCGGCAGGCAGAGGGTCGGAAAAAATGGCGCACATTGGGAGAGGTTTATGTCCAGCAGTGTACTGCGATGGGCTAATTGTAGTTGTACTATTTAAAGGAGTGGAGCAGTGATCATTAATATCAACAAATCCAAACATTATTTGAAAACTTTCACTTTGCCCTGACGGTGTGAAATGCTGTTGAGTTTTTTTACTACATACTTATGGATGAACACATCTATGTAAATATAATGTACCTACCCACCTGTGTACAAATCAACAGCGAAAGCGACTTAAAACGTGGGTAGTAAGTCCTTTACGCTCGTAACGTTCGTGGGAGTTTTGTTTTTGCAAGCGCGACTCGACTTTATAATATAATAATACCTGTGTAGATGTAAAATGTACTGTATATATGGGATGGTGCGTGGCGTCAGCGCTGCCTAGTGGCCCCATCTGAAAACCAGCGCGGTGCATACCCAACAAAGGGTGTGCGCAGCATTCAATGCTGAGATGGGCCCTATTTGGGCTCGCATAGTGTGGAGTGTTGCACCCGTAGTCTAATTTTAATGTGCCTACTGTTTTTGATTTGTTATTCTGTTGTACTGCCTATCTGTTTGTATTTGGTGGGGTGCCCGCTGTGTGGGGCCTGAATAAAATATTTTCTTTCTTTCTTTGAAAAGTAAAGAAAGGAAAGCTGGGGCAGACCAGCTAGTAATATAATAATATTTATTATTAGGTCAAGTGCATTTGGCAGTCCTGCACAACGGGCAGGAGGTGGCCATGAAAGTCCAGTACCCGGGCGTGGCGAAGGGCATAGACAGTGACATAGACAACTTAGTCGGAGTTATGAAGGTAAGTTACTGTGAAGATTCAATAAAAGTGTATTATTATTGTCACTCTATGTATATTAAATGTCAGTAGAATAATGGCTTACATGGAGTCCGAGCGCTCGCAACTTCTTCCGTGAGATTGCGAAGCGTATGGTCGACGCTTCTCGTGACCAGAAGGCTGGCCTCTTTTTAGGTCAGAGAATAAGCATTGCCTTATAACGTGGCAATGCTGCCAGTCTTATGGGAACGCTACCACAAGAGGCATGCGATGCGGAGGAATTCCACGACGCATTTTAATTGTTCTTAGCTATAAGTTGCATAATAGCACGTTTAATGTATTTAATATTTGCAACTAATTGTATATTATAATAGCATATTTTATGTACCTAAACTGATTAAATAATTCTTACATGTTGGACTTATAAAAGATGTCTCAGTAAGAGTGCACTTTTTCTTTTTAAAATAAAATCAAGTATTCTATGAATAGAGATATTTTTATTATAATGTAAAGAAGACATATTCCGATTATGTACGTAGTGCATAGTAGATTATTATGTAGTATATTACGCAAAGGATTCTTAATATCCATAATCGAACCAGTTTCTTCAAATTCTTTGACCACCCTTCGAAGGTTGACACATTAGGTGCACTGTCTCGGCTGAAAACTTGGCGAAGTTTGCGAGCGTATCCATCGTAACTTTCCCCATTTTTGTAATGAGTTTTCACAATTATAACGCGTTGTTCTTTCGAAAAGAGCTCCACTTTTGATAATCGGAATAAACAGAGGTGACAGCTATCAAATTTCAGAGTTGCCACTTGCATGAAAAAGAAAATATTCCAATTTTTAAAAAGTGCACTCTTTCAGAGACTCCCTATACAATTAGGTATTCTCATGCAGTTAAAAAAAAATTAACTAAACTTAATTAAGAATGGCGAAAGAGCGATAAAAATTGAGTTGGTTTTTATTTTATCTTTTTAATTTATTTTTAACCATTCCCCCAACCTATAACAGTAAATGATTTGACTATTAAATATTATGACGTCACAATAATTTATTTCTTACATGTTTCCATATAACTTACCGGTTTGACGTTCAGTAAAAAGTTACTAATTTGACTGACAGTCAAATACCCAATTAATCGGTAGATAATTTACTAGTAATTTATGACTAATATTATCATTTCTTCATCATCATTACCTTAGGATACTTCCGAGAGGAAACCAATGCCAGAGCCTTGTCTGACAATCAGCACCTGCTGATTGCCAATACACCTGTATCAGCCCACTGCTGGACATAGGCCTCTCCCAATGTGCGCCATGTTCTCCGATCCTGCGCCTTCCTTCAAGATCCCAAATGTCTTGGTATTAAATAATGATTCTTCCGGCAGGTCTGGAACATATTCCCCAAGGGTATGTTCATAGACAACATAGTGGAGGTGGCGAAGAAGGAGTTAGCGTGGGAGGTAGACTACATCCGGGAGGCGGAGTGCACGAGGAAGTTCAAACATCTGCTCGCTCCGTACCCAGAGTATTTCGTGCCGGATGTTATAGGTACGTTATGTTTTATCTTTGCGATAGACCCGGGTGCATCCGAGGGTCACTTCAGGTCAGGGTCTAGGGTTCGTATCATACCTCGGAAGCTCTCGAAAAAATTTATGAAACAACGATTAAAACTGGTATTTAAACTATCATGGTCACTCACATCAGTATCAAAGTAATCGGGATATTTACCATGTTGCATTGTTTTGAGTTTCCGATATTTCGGCGCTGTTGCAAGCACCGTGATCACGGAAGAACTGAAGTAGTGACGGTGAGCAGAGAAAGTTTTTCTTGGAGTAATTATATCGATCTACCCTCTTTCGAGTTCTTTTACTACGTGTATCTGCACTACCACTGGTTTCACTCTCACTACAAACTCGAACCCGATCTCGATCGCGTTCACGACAATCGATATAATTTCACGGAATTCGAAGTTAGTGGTCAGAGCGTTCCCTCTGTAAGGGAAAAATCGCTCTTCCAGGATCCATGGTGGCGATCCGGCGAGGAGACTCGCCGCGTTGAATGATATCGTGCGGTACCCCCTTATGATGCGGCACGCCAACTTCTGCTGCGGACGCTGCAGCAGGGGCATGTGCCGATCATTCAGGGTGTCCGCCCACACGGGACACCCGTACAGGGCCATGGACCGCACGACACCCGCGTAGAGTCTCCTGCAGGAGTCCTCCGAGCCCCTCAGGTTGGGCAGTAGCCGCGCCAGAGCATTGGCTGTGCCCATAATTTGGGGCCCAGACTTTGGCAGTGCTTCCCGAAGTCCCACCGGCCGTCGAGCACGAGCCCCAGATATTTCATCTGGGGCTTGATGCCGATGAGAGTGCCTCCCACTGTGAGACTGGAAACTAAGTAGACTTAGTATCTGTTTGTAAATAGACAAAAAAAAAAATGCCCGCTGAGTTTCTTTATTTTTTTTTATTATTTGGGAAAATAAACAATAACACAAATGATTACAAAACATGACTTAACATAGAGAAAAATCTCTGTGACACCAACAACACTTTCCACATAATATTTTTACATAACATAAACTCACGCCTTTATCCCCGAAGGGGTAGGCAGAGGTGCTAGCACCCACATTTCGACAGTTTATGTTTAGGTCCCAATGTAATAGGTGGCGAGCCTATTACCATTAACCGGGCACTTATAAACCTGCGATAAATACACACATAACTTCGAAAAGCATCGAAAAGTCATCGGTGTGTGCCATGGTAAAGCCTGGGATCGAACCCGAAACCTCGTCTTAGCAAGTCCATTACCCATACCACTATGCTACCGCGGTTTTATTCAACATAAAGAATTTTAAGACTAACATACGTTGTTCCTACTTAGTGTGAAATTATACAATACAATTAGTAAATTTATAGATCTATACTATTTAAATTTCTAAATTTGCCAGAAGATACCGCAGGGGTCTTCTCAGGTTAGGGCCGCGTTTCGAACCGGTGGTCAATTTGCTAAACTAGTCATGTAAAAAAAATATAAATAATACCACTTAGGTGGCAGACAAACGCACGGCCCACCTGATGGAAAGTGGTTACCGTGGCCTAAGGACGTGTGTAACACCAGAGAAGCCACACTCGCGCTGCCGACCCTGTAAGTACAGAGTTTCTGTGTCGTCAGTAGAAGACAAAGCAGGACAAGCCTATAGTCTTCCACTGACAGTACAAATTCTCCAGTGAGCTCTGGCTACCCTACTCACCGCTGGGTACACAACACGAAGTTATTATAACCGCGGTATTCTGTAGGGCGGTGGTATTTCCCCAGTCGGCGGAAATACCGCCCTGTCCTACCTCCTACAAGTTACTCTTTCATATTTCTTTTTATATTGACGTTTTGTAAGTTCCGATTTATTGGTCTATGAATGATTTTTGACTTTGACCATGTATTGCTTGTATTCCAGACGAGTTATGCGCCCAAGAGGTTATAACCACCGAGCTGATAGACGGCGTGCCTCTCGACAAGCTGTTCGACGCGGCTTACGAGACGCGATTGGATATCGCTCACAAGATCATGCAGCTGTGTCTTCGGGAGATGTTCGTGCTGAGGTGCATGCAAACAGACCCCAATTGGGCCAACTTCTTCTACAACCCGGCTACGAAACAAGTACGTGATAAAAATACCATTAGGTACCATGAGGAGGTAGGACACGGCGGTATTTCCGCTCAATTGAGCAGTCCGACTGGCGAAGTGCCTCCGCCTCACAGAATACCGCGGCTATAATAACTTCGTGTTGTGTTCCCAGCGGTGAGTAGAGTAGCCAGAGCTCACTGGAGAATTTGTGCTGTCAGTGGGAAGACTAAAGGCTTGTCCTGCTTTGTCTTCTGCACTGATGGCACAGAAACTCTGTGCTTACAGGGTCGGCAGCGCGACTGTGACTCCTCTGGTGTTACAATCGTATGGCCACGGTAACCACTTTCCATCAGGTGGGTCGTGTGCTTGCCTGCCACCTAAGTGGTATAAAAAAAAATTCACCCTAGCGTTAATCACAAGTCGCGTGGTTCCCGGCAGAGTAGAATTTGGACGACCCCATCTCTTCCCATGCGGTGAATATGGCAATAGACTCACCCCCTATTACGTGGGACTGAATACAATGATTGGTGAAATGTGGCCATGGCGCTAAGGAGAAGGCCGATCTGTTGGGTAATCTCTTTGCGTCAAACTCGACTATGAACGACGGGAACGCCGAACCCCCCATCATCCCCAGCTGTGGTGCTTCCATGACCGAAGTTAAAATCACGCAACGGGTGGTCCGGGCTTGTCCCTAGATGTTCGGAAGTCGAGTGGGCCGGACGGTATACCGGCGATGGTGCTTAAGCACTGTGCCCTGTACTTACACGCCTTTTCGCACTCTCATACTCCGCGAGACAGGTCCCAACCTCGTGGAAGACCGCATTCGTGCACCCTGTGCCTAAGAAAGGTGACAGGACAGATCCGACCAATTACAGGCCTATCGCTATCACCTCCCTTCTCTCGAAGGTTATGGAGCGTGTTATGCCTCGCTATGTGTGTTCTACCGACTATACCTTGTGCTCAGATGAATTGTTTGACATAATGCCCACAGCTACATTATCTACTACTATCATCGCACTTCTCGCCATAGGCAGGGAATTCATCCTCACACATTGCGAACTGAGACGGTGCGCACTCCGACCACCCAGCTGCGGTTTTCTCAAGCACCTACAATATGGGGTTCTTCAAGAGGGGCATCAGAAGGTTTCTTCATGTTCGACAACGCGAGTGTAACACCCCTGGTGTTGCATACGTCCATAGGCCACGGTAACCACTTCCCATTAGGTGGGCCGTGTGCTCGTCTGCCACCTAAGTGGTCTAAAAAAAATGGGGGTGTTAATTCACCACTGCCTAACCCTCCGGGGATAAAGGAGTGATACTATATGTATGTTAATCACAGATCAATGCGATCCGCATTATTGGGAATCCTGAAGTCAAGAACACCCTAGAGCCTTCGCAGATGAGTAGATATATTGCGTCCTTGGCAGTATTTTACCGTCTGTACCATGGTGAATTAATTAGCCCATTGCAGTCCACTGCTGGACTAGGCCTCTGCCAATGTTGGGAGGCTTTGGTCTACTGTTTCCACGTTGGCACAGGGTTTTATTTCAAGTTTTACTTCTCTCGCAGTGATATCGTCTGCGTATTTTCCGGCGACTAGCCTCTCACGACACCCTTCGGATGAGATGGGGTGATGATACTATATAAAAACTATGGTGAATGTTCTGCTGAGCTCTTCCAATTAGTCCCACCCTGAGCTTAGATGTCACCCGCACATTGCAGAATATCTAATCTAGTACCAAGCGGTTCGGTGACTCTTTCCTTTGTCGCACCATTAAGGCCTGGAATTAATTACCAGCTCACGTGTTTCCTTCTTCCTACAGTCCCGGGTCCTTTAAGCGGGGTGCGATAAGGCATATGATGAGGCCGTTAAACTGAGCGTCACCATTGTAACAAGGTATATGTATGTAATGATGACACTCTTTTATGAAAATTTGCTTTCAGCTTTCCATCGTCGAGACGAAGTCTAATTGACGTGTCCTATGTAAAAAACAAATCTAAATTGTTTGTTCGGTTTGGTCGAAATTCGATAATTTCTGTTAAGCGCCAACTGACCTCCACAACCCACTGGCAATCGATCGAAGCATTGCCATTAGACCAGTTGTGTCCTAAGGCTCCCCTAACGACTGCTATAGATGTTCGTATGACAACTGAGAACTACAGTTTAATATACTCTCCGAGTCACGACCAGACCAATGCAAAGCATAATTTGTCCTAAACGGTATTCGAAACCGCGCCTCCTGCGTAGAGACAGCATTTTTTTTTATATACCTCTTAGTTGGTAGACAAGCACACGGCCCACCTGATGGAAAGTAGTTACCGTGGCCTATGGACGTCTGTAACACCAGAGGAGTCACAGTCGCGCTGCCAACCCTGCAAGTACAGAGTTTCTGTGCCGCCAGTAGAAGACAAATCAGGACAAGCCTTTAGTCTTCCCACTGACGGCACAAATTGTCCAGTGAGCTCTGGCTACCCTACTCACCGCTGGGAACACAACACGAAGTTATTATAACCGCGTTATTCTGTAGGGCGAAGGTACTTCCCCAGTCGGACTGCTCAATCGGGCGGATATACCGCCGTGTCCTACCTCCTTTAGCTTTTTACAACCGCCATGACACAGAGGCTGGTTCGTCGTTACGGGCAATTGAAGCCTTCAAAAGTCTGCCTAGTCTAACTACTACTACTAGTAGGAGAGTAGCCAGAGCTCACTGGAGAGTTGTTGTGCTGTCAGTGGGAAGACCAAAAGCTTGTCCTGAATTTGTGTTCTGCACTGACGGCGCTGAGGTCTTATATGTCATCCGCGCGCGGTGCAGAACATCCGATCAAGAACCAAGCGGTTCGGAGACTCTTTCCTCTGTCGCACCATTAAGGCCTGGAATTCATTACCAGCTCACGTGTTTCCTTCTTCCTACAGTCCCGGGTCCTTTAAGCGGGGCGTGAAAAAGCATATGATGAGGCCGTCAAGCTGAGTGTCACCATTGTCACACGGTATGTGTAAGTAATGGTGACCCTCTTTTCTGGGACTTTGCCTTCAGCTTACCGTCAGGCAAGGCGAAGTCTAATTGACGTGTCCTATAAAAAAAAAACATAAATACTTCATTTCATTTATTCATAATTTGCGAAATATGGGTATATAATACATTGATGTTCATAGTTGTTGTGATAGTATCACCATACTCAACCAGACGGCATGCAAATGTGACATTCATTAGTAGGTCAAAATAATAATTTCAGGCATTAAAATTTAACATTATACAGTATGTCATAATAATTATGTAAATAATCGCATAATAATAACTTCAATAATAAAATAATATCCACAAATAAATAAGAGCATGTCAACAACGATTAATTGTCAAATTTTCATTCAAATTACCTATACATTAATAACAATTTTTAAAATTAATTTCTAATATGATTATGATGATAGTTACAATTTATCTGATAAAAATTCATTTACAGAGTAATAACCTTTTTGTATCAGAAGTTGTTTTATCTTATTTTTAAAGGTCTCAATGTCATCAATTTCTAGAATATATAGAACACTCTGTTCTTACAGGGTCGGCAGCACGGATGTGACTCCACTGGTGTTACACACGTTCATAGGTCATGGTAACCACTTTCCTTTAGGTGGACCGTGTGCTTGTCTGCCACTTAAGTTGTAAAAAATAATAATACAGAATTACGATATCGATTGTTTGTGGAGGTCAGGTGGCAGTCACTTCACGAAGAACTTCAGCCGCATCTTAGTTATACTAGAAAGTGGATTCAATCTGAGTTGGGAAAACGCTCAGGGAACGTTTATTGTTCTCAGGTGATACTCCTCGACTTCGGCGCCACCCGGGAGTACGCCAAGGAGTTCATGGACCAGTATATCGAGATTATACACGCGGCGTCCTGCGGCGACAGGGACGCCATCTTGCATATGTCGAGAGAAATGAAGTTCCTCACCGGCTATGAGTCTAAAGTAAGTATACATTGTCATATTTATATATAAATATGTAGTCAGAAGTAAATTAACATTTCAGATATTAAAATTTATTGCGATAATTAATTCATATTTCTGTAAGACAACACTTTTTTTGTTACGTGCGGTAAATCCCCACCGGTGGGAGAGGTTATGTCGGACTCGAACCGACTAAAACGCACGCCGCCTGTGGGTCTCTTTTAGTTGCCGAAGGTGAGGTTGACAGGCATATCCCTCGCACCCCGGTCGACCCAGAGCCATCTCTTTCGATCTGACCCTCCTCGGGTGTGGGGTCCACAGAGACCCCAACTCGTTCCTGGAAACGGGGACGAGTCACCGCCGCGGCCTGATTCTGCAAGGGTGACAGACGGCTTCACCTGTGTATCTTGTTTGACAACACTGTTTATCTACGTTAGAGGCCTCTATTACACTCTTACAAATATTCTCAAATTTCTATTAAAATATGTACTTTCTTGTGATGGTGATAACGCATGAAAATATTTGTACGTCGACCTCGCTAGAGACAACATAGGGATGGTCAGTAAAATAATAAATCTGGCGCCAAAATATACGCAGGCGGACAACAGCTAGTAATTTTTATTTCACTAAGTTTTGCTGCCTAAAACGGTGTGCAAAATGCGATATTGCTCACTGCGTGAGATAAAGTAACTTCTTATTTTTTTCAATTAAATCCTTTACCATACTTAGGATTCTACGTTAGAATCCTTCGCTTGCTCGGGATTCAAAATCAATATTCGCAACAACATATAATTTTGCTCACTTGTTGCGCAAATAACTATTAAAACTAACTTTACTTAACATACTTTAACGTACTTACTTTGGCGCTACAATGGTAGGAGATCGGATGTCGTTAATGCCATGGAAAATGGGTAGGACTGTGGTGTGGGACGCCACATACGTTGATACCATGGCTCCTACCCATATACCTGACACGGCTGGCTGTGCTGATGCTGCTGCAGCTTCTACAGAGGATCTCAAGCGGCGCAAATACTCCAATCTCATCGAAAATTATGGATTTGTTCCGTTTGGAGTGAGAAATTTTGGGGTCATGTGGTCCGAGTGCTCGTAATCTCTTCTGGAAGATTGCGAAGCGTATGGTCGACGCTTCTCGTGACCAGAAGGCTGGCCTCTTTTTAGATCAGAGAATAAGCATTGCCTTATAACGTGGCAATGCTGCCAGTCTTCTGGGAACAATACCACAAGAGGCATGCGATGCGGAGGAATTCCACGACGCATTTTAATTATTTTGTAGCTATAAGTTATATAATAATTCTTTTAGTTTTATTTTAATTGTTTATTATTGTGTATAATGATTTAGAGTAATTTTTTTTTGTGTATTATAAAGTATACCTACATGATTTTATATAAACTTATATATTTACAAGAATATAAAATACAATACAAAAGGTTCAAGTCAAGCATCGAAAAATTCCTCCCCATCGATGTCAACTGGTAATGTGCCCAAAAGGCTGACGGCATGATTTGAAATAAAAAAATAAATATTAGCTTACCAACTTAATTTTATTATATTTGGTCCTTACCTAAGTAATTGCCGAAATTTTCTTACAGATTCATGAGTTCGTTATTCCTGTAATTTAATAGCTATTTCCATTATTTATATTTTGTTTGAAAGTTTTAGATTTTACAACTCGTGTATTAAATTTTGTTTTTATTGACCGCTTGATAAATTAAATTTGATCTTCAAAAACAGTACTTCCTAAATGCTATCCATTGTGATGATAAATTTCGTATTACTGTTTTACAGCTGTCACTTTTCAAAAATGTAATCAATCTGTTTGTTAGCTTAATATTGTGTCATTCATAACACAAAAATAATCAAAAATTTGGATTTGTCATTCCTAAAAAAATGCAAAAATGTTAGTACTGAAAATTGGGTTTCCTCCAATTTCTTCAAAAAAAAAAAGTGGTATTTTTATATGTAACGACCTAATATTTACGCACTAATACGTCTTTGCACATCTACATATAGATGGTAACGCCATCTGTCTTGTAATAATATATCAAATCAATTTTGTTACAGATAATGGAACAGACCCACGTCGACACAGTAATGATTATGGGCGAGGTGTTCACCAGCGGCTCTGGGGAGTTCGACTTCGGGACCCAACAGACCACCAAGCGAATCCAAGCCCTGGTCCCCACCATACTGACGCATAGACTCTGTCCCCCTCCTGAGGAGATTTACTCCCTACACAGAAAGCTATCCGGAGTGTTCCTTCTATGTTCCAAGTTGAAAGTGAAAATGAACTGCAGAGATATGTTCCATGAAATTTATGAACAATATAAGAGAAATAGTTCTAGATAATTCGTTCAAAATATTGTAATATAAATGATAGACCATGGTATTTACCCCCTAACTCTTAAAAATTATATTACACATACATAAAATCACGCCTTGAAGGTTAGGCAGAGGTGAATTAACACCCACATTTCACCAATAATTGTATTCGATCCCACATAATAGGAGGTGCATCTATTGCCTTCCTCCGGGCACTATTGTTGACTCAAGCCATTCATCTAAGGCTGAGTCTGGGCTGTATATATCTGCCTGATGTTAAACAGCCCTATCCCTCAGTCGCGTTGTACGACACCGCATGGGAAGAGATGGGGTGGTCCAAATTCTACTCTGCCGAGAACCACGCGGCTGTATTATTTCAATCTTATTTAATCTTTCATAGTGTGATTTTTGTGCACTGTATCTTGTAAGACAAGTCTTAAATCTAATAAGTTAAACAAATATATGTACCCACTATTGTAAGAGATACTTTTTGATTCACTCTAACCATTTAACACTAGTTACCTAACGGTACCCGCGGTAGCCTAGTGGTAAGGGTAATGGACTTCTGAGACGAGATCTCGGGTTCGATCCCAGGTATTACCATGGCACACACCAATGACTTTTCGATGCTTTTCGAAGTTATGTGTGTATTTATCGCAGGTTTATAAGTGCCCGGTTAATGGCAATAGGCTCGCCACCTATTACATTGAGACCTAAATATAAACTGGTGAAATGTGGGTGCTAGCACCTCTGCCTACCCCTTCGGGGATATAGGCGTGAGTTTATGTTATGTTATGTTACCATGATTTATGAGTAAGATTGAAATAATACTGCTATAGATGGTTTTAGCCTCCCTGTAATCAGAAACGCAAAAAAAAAAAACATTAATTCCCCACGCTTTCTCCTAAGTATAAAACATGTATATGACAATATAGGTATTTAAACTATCATGTTCACTCACATCAGTATCAAAATAAACGGGATATTTACCATGTTTCATTGTTTTGAGTTTCCCTAGGAAAAAAAAACTTTTTCTCTGTTCACCGCCACTACTCCAGTTCCTCCGTGATCATGGTGCTTGCAACAGCGCCGAAATATCGGCAACTCAAAACAATGAAACATGGTAAATATCCCGTTTATTTTGATACTGACGTATATGACAAGTTACAAAATGTCACAGGCTACAGTGTGAACGCATTGTTTTAAACTTGTTTACAACTTCAAACGGTTCAGGCGAGATTTGAAACCGTTAGTTCGTACGAGTATCGATAGATGGCGCTTAACCGTCTCCGTAAGACCGATATATGTATAGAAGAATTTGGATGGTTTCGGGCGAAGGTTCTGTGGCTTAGTGGTCAGAGCGTTCACTCTCTAAGGAAAAGATCGCGGGTTCTAATCCCGCCTGAACATATTCAATTTTGTCTATATTTTAATTGACTTTAATAGTTTGCATACTAAATGCTTTAAAATTCCATTCAATAGTTTGAGCGGATTCATAAATCAATGTTTAAAAATGATTGCAACATCATTCATTGGTACCGATAATTCGTACGAATGTCGGTAGATGGCGCTTAACCGTCACCGTAAGACCGATATATGTTTAGAGGAATTTGGATGGTTTCGGGCGAAGGTTCTGTGGCTTAGTGGTCAGAGAATGAATGAATGATGAACGAATCCCGCCTGGACAGTTTAAATATTTTTTTAAAATACAATATAGGTGGCAGACATGCACGCGGGCCGCATGATGGAATGTGGTTACCGTGACCCATGAACGTGTGTAACACCAGTGGAGTCACACCCGTGCTGCCGACCCTGTAAGAACAGAGATTTTGTGTGCCCTCAGTGCAGAACACAAAATCAGGACAAGCCTTTGGTCTTCCCAATGACAGCACAAAAACTCTCCAGTGAGCTCTGGCTACCCTACTCAACACCGGGAACACAACACGAGGTTATTATAGCCGTGGTATTTTGTAGGATGGAGGTACTTCCCTAGTCGGACTGCTCAATTCGGACGGGAATACCGTCGTGTCCTGCCTTCTCGGATTTTTTTTTCTATCTTAATCCATTTTGAATAGTTAATATACTAAATGTTTTAAATTTCATTCAATTGTTTATTACTTGTTGGCTATACATATTTTGTGAGCGAAAAAGTGTCTGAGACAATCTAAATACATGTATATTACGTGTATAATACATATGTATTGTGTTTTGACTAGTCTTCTACAAATCTTGTCAAGTGGGAAGACTAAAGGCTTGTCCTGCTTTGTCTTCTACACTGACGGCACAGAAACTCTGTGCTTACAGGGTTGGCAGCGCGACTGTGACTCCTCTGGTGTTACAAGCGTCCATAGGCCACGGTAACCACTTTCCATCAGGTGGGCCGTGTGCTTGTCTGCCACCTAACTGGTATAAAACAAGTCTTCAACAAGTTTTGTATCATACAAGTTTACAATTTGTTTCTTAAGTGAAAATGAGGGGATATAATTACAGATTTGCATAATATCTGTCATTAATGTGCTGATAAACTTGAAAATTCACTTGTAATAAGCAGTCTACAACTACTACAACATTCTACACAACGCTATCTAGACCTATACTAAGCATAGCTTAACTAGCTTGTGTTATGGAATCTAGAATGCGGATAAACATACTTTGTTACTTTTTATTTTAGTCCAAACCTATGAAAATACATACATACATATAATCACGCCTTTATCCCTGGAGGGTAAGGCAGAATTAACACCCACATTTCACCAATCATTGAATTCGGTCGCACGTAGATAGATAGATAATACTTTATTGTACATCAATACATTTACAACAGACAAGTAGGTAGCATGTATATACAGTTTAATATACAATGGTCGGCCTTATCGATGAAAGCTATTGGATGAGCCTATAGCCGTCTTCTAGGCACTATTGTTGATGCGAGCTATGCATCTGAGACTGAGTCTGGGCTGTATATATCTGTCTGATGTTAAACAGCCCTATCCCTTAGTCGCCTTGTACGACACCGCATGGGAAGAGATGGGGTTGTCCAAATTCTACTCTGCCGGGAACCATTGTCATAAAAGTCAAAACCCATAATGTCGTCATTCTATTCTTAGATTCTATTCAACAATACGCTGACTAGGTGCTGATAGATTTAAAAATTCACTTGTAAACTAAATTTAGCGCACGTAGGTATAATAAGAACCGTGAGGTTCCCGGCAGAGTAGAATTTGGACAACCCCATCTCTTCCCGTGCGGTGTCGTACAAGGCGACTGGGATAGGGCTGTTTAATATCAGACAGATATATACAGTTCAGACTCAGCCTGAGATGCATGGCTCGAGTCAACAATATTGCCCGGAACACGGCAATAGACTCACTCCATATTATTGGTGAAATGTGGGTTTTAATTCACCTGTGCCTAACCCTCCAGGGATAAAGGCGTAACTATATGTACGTATGACATCGTTATGTCATATATGTTAAATCCAGTGCGGGACGCCATTATTCAAATCTGTCATGTCTGTCAAACAGTCTGACAGTACTAATTTTATGCTGACGGTACTTATTAATAAAATGCGTAAGTGATAAATGATATCTACCTCATTATTAAATATATAGAAACATAGAATAATAACACATTTTCGTTCGGATATTATTTCAACAGTTAACAAATATATATATTTTGCGTTTCTGATCTTGCCAATACCTTTACGAGATAATATATGTCGGAGTATATATGAAGTTTCTTTGAAACAATATTAGATATCGCTCAGCATTCTGAGCGATAACTGACACCCAATAATACAACTTTCACATTGTTAGACTGTCTAATTTCCACATATAACATTTTTGTACAAACTCAAACGCTATAAATAGAAATAGGAGCCAATAGATTAGAGTTAGCACGCGTGCGCCTCTTGCAATGGTTGGCTCTCGACTGCCAAAGTCGCATTAAGCTCTTAAATAAAAGTACCCTCAAAATAAAATAAAATAGTCACATAAAACTAGACTATATTTTTATTCACTAAACACTCTTAACCAATTAAATTACGTAGGTATTAATAGTATTTTTTATACCACGGCAGATAAACACACGGCCCGCATTATGGAAAGTGGTTACCGTGGCCTATGGACGTGTGTAACACCAGAGAAGTCACACTCGCGCTGTCAGCCTTTTAAGCATAGCGAGTTTCTGTGCCGTCAGTATAGAAGACAAAGCAGGACAAGCTTTTGGTCTTCCCACTCACAGCACAAAAACTCTCCAGTGAGCTCTGGCTACGCTACTTACCGTGTGTATGTTTAAGAACAAAGGTCACACGCGCCGATATATATATATATTTGTATATATTATTTTATTGATTAAGTTTTTATTTTCTCCTTTTACTTAAGGAATCCCACTGCACCTCACCGGAATAAATGACCTGGTTTATACATTTATATGTAATTTTTATTGCATTTGCATAATGATTTTTGTTTCAATTGTATTTACAATAAGTATTGTTTTAGTATATCGTTAATTGTAATTTATTTGTTTTTCTTTGTATATATAGCCCGGGGGCGTGTTAGTAGATCGTTGTTTATTGTAATTATTTTTAAATTGTAGAACAAATTAATGTTATTGTTTACTAATTTAGCAAGTCTGTCGATGAACTAATATTTTAATAAACTAATTACAATGACTTTTTTGTAAACTAGCCTGGATATTTAAATGAAACAATTTGTTGCCTTTTTTTTAATAGTGCTCTTCGAAACCCCACTAGCGTGAGTGGTAATGTCACCGCATTCTGTATCGAGTCATCAATTGCCGAAGGGTAGATGCCTCTGGTATATCCCTCTCGCCCCAGCCGACCTGACCTAAGACCAAAATCTGACCACTAATTTTTGTAGCTGTCATACAGAAGACAAACAAAAACGTGACTTATGCTTATACAGATAGGTATCAAAATTCATTTCTTAGCCTCTTTGTGCAGTTCCAAGTTTGAAATTCAAAATTAATTCCTGCCTCCCCCAGAACCCGTACCATGAAGTCTTAAAACAGGTAAATAATTGAAAGGCTGCCATTCTACCAACTGCATATATAACTTTGTAATCCCATATAAATATAAAGGATTACTAAGTTAAATTTGCAGTTGGTTGTGGAAGAGGACTCTTTTGTCCTCACTTAGCCTCCTTGAGCTGTTCCTCGTGAATTTATTTTTATTTTTAGTCTTGTCTAGTCAAATTGGTTACTTTTTACTGAACGTCAAAACGGTAAGGATGAATTTCTTGAAAAACTTGACATTGGCGTCTCGCCATTAATAATTTTATAGACATTTACTTGACATTGGCAAAATTGCGGCGATTTGCTGCAGAAGCTATCAACAAGAAGAAGTTATAAAGAAACTTCTATGGAATAATTTATTGTGACGTCATACTATTTAATAGTCAAATCACTTACTGTTATAGGTCGGGTGGACGGATAAAAAAAAATTGCACTTTTTCCCGCTCTTTTACCATTCTTAATTAACTCAGCTTAATTAAATTTAGTATACAACAGAAAATACCTAATTATCGATCTAAGTTCATGGTAGACCCGCTGGAACCGTAATACCATTTTTTTTCTAAACACATTGTCTTTTTTTTATACCACTTAGGTGCCAGACAAGCACACGGCCCACCTGATATAAAGTGGTTACCGTGACCTATGGACGTGAGTAACACCAGAGGATTGCTGCCGATTCTATAAGCACAAAGTTTAGTGTAGAAGACAAAGCAGTACAAGCCTTTAGTCTTCCCACTGACAGCACAAATTCTCCAGTGAGCTTTGGGTACCCTACTCACCGCCGGGAACACAACACGAAGTTATTATGGCCGTGGTATTCTGTAGGGCGGTGGTACTTCCCCAGTCGGACTGCTCAATTGGACGGAAATACCGTCGTGTCCTACCTCCTGCTATGTCCTACGTCCTGTCTACTATAAATTAAGTCATTGGCATTATAAAATGTATTGTGTGTTCAATATGAAATGATAAAGAATGATTAATTATAAACACCTAGAAATGTTAAAACTCATGGTCAATATTCACTGAAAGAGTCAAATTCCGACCGCTGCCGGAAATTGTTATTAGAAATAGTTACGAGAACGTTCGTGCAGCTGTATGACGTGGCAGATTAACCAATTTTTTAAATTTTTAGTTCGCAATTTGACTGTACCTCGCTAGATTTTAAAAATAAGGAACAGTCTAGAACATGCAGGCCACCATTCCAGATGCTGCTGATCCTAAAACTCTAAATTGACGTCTTCTATACATTATTTTTCCACATCTCAATTCGAACCCCCTTCAAACGACTATGAACTTTTTCTCACGTATAGATAAGATTTAAAATGGTTTGCGCTCTTGCAGTGGGTATTGACCAAAAGTCAACTGGTGTTAAAAAATCGTCATTACTCTTGTAATAATTACGGTAACTGTTATATTTTGCTAAATATATAAAAATAAATCATTATATTATGTAAGCTTTTATTCGCTTGAAGCGCTCTCCTAGAAATCCTTCATACATACATACATTCCAGCCTCGGATCTTCAAATTTTTTTTCAAGCGGGGCATAATCTGAAATTGCTTTCCCTGCCCACTTCTTTTTAGTGTGGAAATCAGGAACCGGCTATCGGATTTATCATCATCATCATGTCAGCCACACACAGTCCACTGTTGAACATAGGCCTCTCCCATAGACTTCCAAAAAGACCGATCTAAAGCAGCCTGCATGCATCGCTTCCCGGCGACCTTGATGAGGTCGTCCGTCCGCCGTTGGGCGTCCTACGCTACGTTTGCACGTACGCGGTCGCCATTCCAGAACATTTTTGCTCCATCGGCCATTTGTACTGCGCGCTGTGTCCCCCACTGCCACTTCAACGGGCTAATCCGCTTGGCTACGTCGGTTACTTTTGTTCTCCTACGGATATCATCATTTCTGACGCGATCACGTAGGGAAATACCGAGCAATAGCTATCTCCATAGCTCGTTGAGCGACTGTGCTTTTTCAGGAGACCGATCCGATCCGATATAAGATCGGATAACTATCCGAATGAAATCCATTCAGATAAACCTTTATTCGAGGTGATTTATTTATGCTAACCTATCACTTGAACCTAATGAAACCACGCTAACAACACGACGTCTCAGGGCTTTGCTCAAAAGTTAGGTGGCAAACAAGCACGCGGGCCAAGTGATGGAAAGTGGTTAACATGACCTGTGAACGTGTGCAACACCAGAGGAGTCACACCCGTGCTACCGACCGTGTAAGAACGGAGAATTTCTGGGTCAGTGTAGAAGACACAATCAGGATAAGCTTTCCACTGACAGCACAAAACGTCTCCAGTGAGCTCTGGCTACCCTACTCACCGTCGAGAACACAACACGAGGTTATTATAACCGTGGTATTCTGTTGGGTGGAGGTACTTCCTCAGTCGGACTGCTCAATTAAGGCGGGAATACCGTCGTGTGAGTAATAGTTCTGTGAGCAGTACTCACAGAACTATTAGTTATTATACAAGCTGATTTTATAATATATTTCGCTCCCATTCAGTCGGTATTATTTTAAAGTGCTCGTCTGTAAAGGAGGTTTTGAAAAATCCTAACTACTGCACCGATTTGATAGATCATTTTGTCAATTTAAAGTCACATTATTTGTGAGTAACATGGGCTATATGTCACCTGTGCGCTCAGTGATATCCCGAAGTCCACCAAATATAATAAGAGTTGTCTTGCTATGCGTGTACGAATTTTCAATAAAATAACATTGTATCTCAAAGGACTTTTTTTTTACCTGTGCAAAATCCCCACGGATACCTCCCCACCGGAGCCGGTGGAAGAGGTTATGTCGGACTCGAACCGACTAAAACGCGCCGGTCGCTTTGGTTACCGAAGGTGAGGTTGGCAGGCATATCCCTCGCACCCAGGGCCATCTTTCACGATCTGGCCCTCTCCTCGGGTGTGTGGGGACTACAGAGTCCCTAACTCGTTCCCGCCAGGCGCGCCGCCGCCGCGGCCTGCTTCTGCCAGGGTGACGGGCGGCTCCACCTGTCACCCCCAGGCCTGGTATCTCAAAGGACTAAGCACTAGAATATTTAAAAAATAATTGTATAGATGACTAAATGACCATATGTTCTATAGTATTGACGAATTTCTTGAATACAGGCTTTGATACTGTTGATAGGAAATAATAGTTGCTCGTTAGTACACCACTGGCAAACATGCATGCTCAATTTTTACCCGAGGTTATTCTGTCGCAAAACTAGTTGCCAAGAAAGAATAAAAGCTCAATTGCCACCGCGGAATACTTTGTTGGCAACTCGTAGCGTATAAAGGAAAATAATTATTTGATGGCAACTAATTGCTACCAGTTGCGAAGTTTAGTTGCCATGGCGGCCGAAGGGGATTTTGACAGGCTAGGTATGTAAGTATGTATATCTTTGTATTGTTGCTCCTGAATTACTTATTAGAACTGGCGAAATGAGGTATAATCAGAAGCGTCTTGGTCGTCCGCTGGTTATAGGCTATATGACGTATCACTGAATCCAATGTGGCGCCCTCTAGCGGTCATAAAGTACTGAGATAAAAAAAATCTTGAGATAAATGTACCGCGTTTGGTATCATCTGAAAGGGCTTAATATGTATAAATTATAGCTGATGCTTGCCCCGAAATAATTTTGTCTTACAAAACAATATATTTCTAAAGAAAAGTGGCATACGACCACGGCTGTCCTTGGATATCAAGATATTTTCTTGTTTAATGTTGATTGGTTGAGTGATTCTATATAGGTCCCGTCTTTTCTTTTCGGTTCAGAACCCTACAAATATGCAGACTATACCTTTTTTTAATACCCCACCACTGGGGCCGATGGGGTAGATTATGTCGGACTTGAACCGATTAAAACGCACGCCGACTGTGTGGGCCGTAGCCTGCCAGAGGTGAGATTATCTGAGTCATATCCACCGCACCCTGGCCAACCCAGGACCGTCTCTTATGAGACGGCCCTTTTCAAGTGTGGGGACATCGAATCCTGCTTCTGCTAGGCCGACTGGCAGCTCCACCCGTCACCCCCTGCATACTATACCTAAGTTAGGACTTCCATGCCATCCACTCGATAAAACAGAAGAACTGGAGCAACGATACAGGGGTCTAAAGGAGACGTTGACGTCACTAGCGAAGCTGGCGTAGGAAGAACAATGTGATGAAATTTGGATGAGAAGTTATTTAAAGTCCAAAGTTTCAAAGTGATTCTATTTTTAGCAATTGCTGTGTAATTAATATCTCTATCTTCCGTCGCGAGCGGATGCGCTCTCTGTACTTATTCAAAATCTGATCATTTTTGTATACTTATATATTATTATTTTTTTTATTTTGGACATTATTTTTGCGTAAAATAGACATATAATTTTCATATTACAACTTAAAAAAAAAGCTTAAAAAATAATGAAATAAACTTTAAAAAGTTAAATAAAAAACCAAGTGTAAATTAGTGATTTTATTAAAAGATTTACGTAACCCAAATTACTAATGAAATTACTGTTAACCTCTACAAAAGCTAAAATGGTTATGATAGGTGTGGGTTTATGTCGGTACTGTTATGACCAGAATACGAAACTGGAACCAATCGATCCATATTTTGCCATTCGACATATAAGAATTCAAATACAATGGTGGCAAAAGAGTGATAAAGAAATTCACTGTAACCATCTCACTGAAAATTCTGTACAGTGTAAATTCACGTAACATTTATGAATAAGTGTGAATAACAGTGAACAGTGAAATAAGAATTGAAGATCACGTGCATTCTGCTGAGATACCTGTAGGTGCCTCAACATAAAGTCAGGAGACATACAAGTAGGTATGTCTTTATGTATATATTTTTTTATATATAGGACATATAGGACACTTAGGATATATAGGACATTTCAATTAGACTTCGCTTAGCCTGATGGTAAGCTGAAGGCAAAATCTCAGAAAAGAGGGTCGTCATTCCTTACATATACCATGTTACAATGGTGACACTCAGCTTGACGGCCTCATCATACGATTTTTCACGCCCTGCTTAAAGGACCCGGGACTGTAGGAAGAGGGAAACACGTGAGCTGGTAATGAATTCCGGGCATTAATTGTGCGACAGAGGAAAGAGTCACCGAACCGCTTCACCTTATTTATTATGATTACCAGCTCACGTGTTTCCTTCTCACAATCATTGTACTGTCTGTAATAGTGACCCTCTTTCCTGAGACTTTGCCTTTAGATTACGATCAGGCGAGGCGAAGTCTAATTGACGTGTCATAGGTAAAAAAAAAATCGTGACGTATTTTTCTGATTATATCCGAGACTGGGGGAACCACTTTGCACGGTCTTGAGCGTTCATGGTAGCAAGACTATTGGCATGCACCCTCTAAGACTTCTTAGGTCTACCTCTCCGAGAACATAATTGTTTGACATTTGTTATCCACGTGGCCTGGTGGTTTCCATAAAACGTGACTGCTCCTGTAATAGTGAGTAGGGAAGGTGGCAAGTATGCATTGCAAGTGATGTAGGACACGGCGGTATTTCCGTCCAATTGAGCAGTCCGACTGGGGAAGTACCTCCGCCCTATAGAAAATCGCGGCCATAATAACCTCGTGTTGTGTTCCTGGTGGTGAGTAGGGTAGACAGAGCTCACTGGAGAGATTTTGTGCTGTCGGTGGGTGGACCAAAAGCTTGTCTTTTACACTAACGGCACAGATACTCTTAATGCTTACAGGGTTGGTAGTGCAAGTGCGACTCTCTTGGTTTTGCACACGTCCATAGGCCACGGTAACTACTTTCCATCAGGTGGGCCGTGTGCTTGTGAGTCACCTAAATGGTATTAAAAACACAATATAGCTGGTAAATACTAAATATATAGAGGTTAATTTGGCTTGGCCCCGCAGATTACAACCTCTCGCTTTCAAATCTTACCGTGACAAAGTTATGCACCGTTGTGTAAAATTAAAGGGAATATTCGTTGCAGTACGTAAATAAAGTCAAATTAATTGCGGTATTTCTCACGTTTCAACAGAACCCAGTTTAGTTGAATTTGAACGCAATTGTACAGTGTTGTAACCTAGCCTTACCTAGAACTCGGTTCGCACTATAATTTTACTTCTGAAGTTTTTCATTAAGTATACGTAGATATTTAGATATGGATCGTAGCGAAGTGTAGCGCTTCGTAGCGTAGTGTAGCGTAATCTCGTAGCTACACACGTAGACACAAGCTATGACATCATTGTAAACAAAATGAAAGCAAAATAATTAAAAATTCAATCTTTAAAAGACACTACAGGTAGTAAGGATAGAAAATAAAGACATTTTACTATTTTGTATATAATTTTTTTATTTTTATAAATTTTGTTTTATTTGTATGTTTTATCAATAAATGGAATTATATTTTATTTAATAATTAATTATTTGATAAGTAGCAATGACTAATGTATGTAACTTAATAAATAAATAAAATAATATTTGTGTTGTAATTCAGCATTTAAAATCATTTCAATCGGTAGTGGGTACAGTAAATCTGTTGGTGTACAATTAAAAAATATCTATCTATTTATCTAAAGTAAGGCCAACGAGACGAGATAAGAGTGTAAACAAACAGACCACTACTGAGCTACATTGCAATAGTTAGCGATGATTATATCTGTCCTTATCACACGTACGAAGCAATCACGTCACTCGCGCGACGACAGCTGTCGTTGTGTGTTTCGTGGTACAGGACAGCACTCGGTACTCGAAAACAGTTGGTCCATTGGTTGGACCAACAGACCGCCATCCTGTGAACAAGTTCATTCCCTGTTTGGAATACGCTCGATGTGATACGTATTGTTTCGTTTCCAAAATTGTGTGGATCATGTTATAAAAGTAGAGGATAATTTTTGTAGCCATATGGATAACATGATCGATATTACCATAGTTAGCTTTGTGATAAATACGGCTGATGCGGACTCTTCCGACGAATATTTAATAATTATAATCAAATCAAAATGTTTTGAGTACCTTACTTTACATTCTTTATCTCGTCTCATTGGCTTTATTTTATATAGGTACTTTACGACTCCTTGCGAGCATGCTTTTCGATTTTTTTACTATTTGCTAATTTTTCCGCGAGGCGCCCGTACATTATGACGTGTTTCCAGCGAATGTCTACCCCATTTCAAATCTGAATGCTGGACGAGGCTCTGATACAGCTTTCCTTTTTGGGTTGGAGGTCAGATGGCATTCGTAAAAGCTAAGACAAACCAAATTTTCCCCTTAGTAGAAGAGCATGCTTAATTCGCCGAAATAGCAAACTCTGAATGCAAGCAAGATTTTCACTCGGATGATGATAGAAGAATTCAAGTGAGATTTGCTGTATAAAAAATACACAGAAAAATATTAGAAAGTTTATTGCGGGTCGAAAAGGCATTGGGGAACATTAAAGCAATCATATATAATACCGGCGACAGCCGCGAACGACAGCCGCGGGGTCTAAACTATAACATTTACATATTTTACAGTAAGTATCGTATGCAATTATTCTTAGTGAGGAACATTTTAGTGCTGTAGTCATTAGATATTTTAATACATCCACGATTGTAATGAAAAACATCTTGATTAATCATGCGTAAAAACAGCTGCATTTTTGCTAAATTTTCTTAATTTAGCAAAAACGCAAAAAGTTCAGAAATCGGAATACAAGGTTTTTTTTTGCAGGTGTCGATGTAAGGGCGTGTACAAACGTTTTGTGAAAAATACTAATAGTCTATGGATCGAGTGAACGAATACAGTACTTATTTGAAATTAGATTCCATTTACACGCCTCTGTGGCGTAGCGGTAGATTATTCGACTGCTACGCCGAGGGCGCGGGTTCTTTTCCCGCTCAGTGCAAATATTTGTATGCATGAAAATGTCTATTTTCATTGGTCTGGGTGTTTTCTATGTATGATTCTAGATATGCTGGTCTAGATAGAACTGTGTAGGATGTTGCAGAAAAAACGATATTAATATTTATTTTTCGTTTAAAGATATAAATTTCAAATGCAGTTTAAAAGATAATTCGTAAATCAATTACGACTGAAAAAACATTCTTTTACAGATAGAATGATTGCGGGTTCGAATCCCGCCTGAACCGGTTAAATTCTTTCTATATCAATCAATTTGAATAGTTGTCATACTAAATGCTTTAAAATTTCATTCAATAATTTGTAAATGTTTCTCAAAACAGTTACAAAACTTGTTATATCTAATTGTTATTATATATTAACTATTATATATTATTATTTTAATATTTGCTACACACCGTTTTTAACTAAACGTATTTTTTTAATTTTTCGCTTCGACGTTTGAACTATAGAAATGCTTTGGGAAGTTATGTAAAATTCACAATATTTTTTTCTTTGTTCCGTGGGTGTTATTGTTAAACAGAGCTCAAGGCTAAGTGGTAACCTAGTAAGTTAACACACTGTAAGGTTAAGCAATATGACCACATCAGTCTTAAGATGGGTGACCATTTCTAACACATTATGACTCGTGCTTCGCTGAGTACGTTGAGACATCGGCACCGGTTGCTACACGAGCACTCGTAACATTCGTTACGGGTTATTAAAAGCCTAAAAAATCCAACAATCTAGTCTAACTACAAAACTTTGATGTCGCCAGCCAGCAGTCATTTCTTGGAAAATATCGAATTTATACAGTTTTGCTTTCCTTATTAAAGCTATTGGGGTACCTACTATCTTTATATAATTCCAAGAAATTCATCTTTAATTAATACAATATTTCTTTTTTACTTGTATTTTTTCTGTTGAGGGTCAATATTTTTAATTATTCGACTTTTTAAATGATATATTTTTAAGACGAGACGAAACTTGTAATGAGAATAACTCTATATCACTTTGATTGCCTTTTAGCCTATTTTCATTAAATTACAAATATTAAAATTTATTACATTACATTAAAATACATTTATAATTTGTGCGTTCAACTTTAAAGTTTTTTTGTTCGCGCAATACAACCGTTGCAAAATTTCAAAAAAGTTCAAAAATGTTTGCTACCATTTAGGTAATAAATGTTTTTTTATTTTTTGGATCTAACAAATGAAGGCTTTTTTTGTACGTTTTTGATAACACAGTATTCAACAAGGCACTCTAAATTAGGTTAAAAGCTGAAAATTTACAAGTAATATAAGCTATTAGTCACTTACTTATAAGTAGGAAACAGACATGGTCATACTGTGGTAAACGGTGAATGATTTATAAAAAGTTCTTAAAAATATTAGCATAAAGTTGAAATTTCTTTAATGCTTTAGGTAACAAAACGAAGCTACGCGTGCTCAGTATTGAGAATATAATTATTAGAATTTGTTATTGGTTGGTTAATGAGTAATATTTTCAGTATAATTGCATACGATACTTCTACTAATTACAGTTATGAAATATATAATTACGAGGAAGTGTTCCAATGCTATCACTTATATATCACGATGATGTGTAATGTTCAACATAAACGCGATTGATTACCATCTCTTCTCGATTGAAAATGAAGGTTAATCACATCATAGTTGTCTGTGATGTAATTGGTCATAATCTTTAAAAAAAATTAGTGATACTTCTTTCTACATCAACGAGGGATAGGGTCACTTCTTCATGATTTTATATTCTACGTTTACAATAGTCTTTATAACTTAGATATCAATATTTGAATACTAACTCTTTCTGCTATCCTATTATTCCTAATATCTAGTTACATTCTAAGTTGCTGAGATTATGGGCAATTACATATATTCTTAACTTTTACAAAACAATAATTTACATTTTATAAAAAACAGTGTAATGTAATAGAGAGCCAGTTTATTAGGCCAGGTGCACATCAAGCGAAGGAAGGCGAACGGCGTGAATAAAATGTGCCGTTATTGAGCTACGAAACCAATGATAGCAGATCGAGGTTGCGTTGGTCTACCTGCTTTCGGTTGATGTGTAATCAATAATTATTGGTCGGAATAGTAAATTTATTACTATTTTAAGATCACTTCGAAAACATATACCAATGAATCTTTTGCTACATGCCTATGTATTCATATATCTTGCTAAGAAAGCCATGTTTTAAAATCAATAATTTGTACAGGATTCACCAATCGTAATTTCTGGAGAAAGAGCGCGCACGCACTGGCGTAGAGACACTCATCTTTCCTCATTTTCTCCATAGATCTATTACTAAGAGATCTTAGATCTTATCAAATTTTACATACAGGATTTTGCTTTATAAGGAAGGAGAAAAGGGGAGCTTTTATTTACGAGTTACGTAATCACAGGTTATATACTCTAGTCGGAATCGCAGTATCCACAGATATTGTATTACCTATTTTCTCTGAACTAACGTATTTAAATCATTAATTACCTATAATAATCTTTAGAAAATTATTATGGGTGCATACGCAGGTTTCAAAAATTATATACCTATGTAACCTAAAGAAGAAGTACCTATGTATGTTTAATATGATATCTACCAAATTTTTAGCGCATACTTATTAATGTCTTTCGAGTTTTAAGCCAGGTACAGACCAGCATAACGGTGCGTAATGTAACATTAGCAGAGAGCTGCGATTGTTAAGGTATAATCCTACCAGTGTGCTGAACTGTGCGGCATTGCAATGTAAAATGTTTGTTCAGATCGATTTTTAGTGGAATTTTACCTTTAAGCTGTACGGTATCCCGAAAATAAACATACGGCCGATTGTATGTAGATTTTCATTCTTATCTTGTTTTCATGTACTGATATTGCGATCGCTCTGGTGATATGTCAGCTTATCACCGCCTAATTCTGGTCTGTACACACCATTACAATATTAACCATATATCTGAATGTGTGTTACTTAGGTGCGAGCACCTTCCGTCCCTTAACGTATACTCAGCTTATTTTCTCCTAAAGCTTCATATCTTCAGTAATATAGTACCTAATAATTTCATATGAAATTTAATATTCACATAAAAATTTACTAAGCACTAAAATTATCATCTCATTTCAGGTAATCCCCGTGCAACCTACCTATCATTGCAGATATTATTTCGACATTTGGTTTAGAAAGACATGTCTAACACTACAGGCTTAAGACTCGGAATTCAGTTAACTCGTCTGTACCAAACATACCAAAGGATGCGCGGGACTCAGACTCGAGTCTGCAGTTGGCTAGCATAGGTTTGAGTCTAGCCGAGTCTTAAGTCCGTTGTATGTGTCTTCTACCTTACATTAATTTATCAAGACTTTTGCTTTTATGTTAGTTATGTGAGCCTAATTTATAATTATTTATATATATTCACTTAGACACACCGTGATACTTGCCAAGTCTCTTCGAAGATGTCTTATTTACTTTTGTATATATATATTTCCAAACTCTTACCTGTATCCTATAAAAAGACCTATCCCTAATTATCTGATAAATTTAAAGCCACTAATTTATAATACAACCCAGTTTTATATTGGGTAGTGAAAATGATACAACATCAAATTATCAATATCAATTTTAATTATAACGTCACTACCTATATTATATTGTCCCTTTATTATTGCTCTCAGAAGTATCTAGAAGGATAAATATCAGAAACATCAAGAAGTAATAAAGGTAGTTATATTTATTATAGGTTTAAAGGTACACATACAACAGGTACACAGACAATAAGGTACACAGACAACAAGGTACACATATAAATTAAAATGCACGATGGTGGTGGTGATAAAAAATGTAATTAAAAATGTGCCTACTGTTGCGCATAATCTCAGCTATTGTTATATTATTAAATATATATATATATCAATTCAGTTCTCTAATTAATAAAGCAACCCTTATTATTTAAGATATAAAGCAATTGTGGGTACTGTAAAACGGGTGTTGTTCGTAATAAATATTAAAAACTACAGAGTGCTACAATCCTTTCAACGTGGTATTTTTTTGGTCTTTTCTCATTATTTTTATACTTTTTTTCTTGTCTTCGTAAATGAACACTAAAACACAGGTACTTTATTTTGACACACTTATTTGACTATTATTATTTCAGAATGTCGTTCAAATTAAGCTATAGATATAAGTTATTCTCTAAAATATAAGTAGGTATATAATGAGGTTAAATAAAATTATTTATTTAAAAAATATTTCAAATTAATTTTTGGTTCGCATAAACTAAAATATTGACATCTAGCACCCGTAATAGTATAATATATTGTACGGTTTAATAAACATAATGGATTAGTTTAGTCTGTTATGTCTAAAACAAACATTAACAACATGTAAAAGTACATTATTATTATTAATTCGTTTACTAAAATTACTACTACAGATGTTAGATTATCTCAGATTCATATAAATTTTTGGTTTGTGATTTGGTATCAGATCTATTAATTATACATCAATCGTAATATTATATAAATTACGATAACATGCCATATAGTTATTATATTATAACTTAACAAGACATGAATTACATTGTTGAACAACTAACATTTATTAACTGTTACATTTCTATACTACATTGATAAATCGTTATAATTGTATAAACTACTGATAACATCATTAAGGTGCAATAAGGTCTATTAAAAAATTGGGTGTAGTTCTAACAACGGAAAATATAATCAGCGTCATTTCTCAAAATGTCAATGATTCAGTTAACGCGCGCTGGTGATGCGGCACTAATCATTCAGACCGCCAAGATATGACAATACAACATCCTAAACGAACAGATTTGACCAAATCCACAACATGTTAAAATTCTTTTAAAGTAACATATATAAATTCCACAAAAGAATTTCAACAATTTCAGTCCTAGTACTATGATATTTCACAATATTACAACAAATTACAAATTGTTCGATAGTTTTTTTTCCTATGGCAATTCCCATTCCGCAAAGTTGTAACAATATTGACCATTCTGATTACTCACTGCGCGTTCGCGCTGGTTCTACGATCTAAAACTGTTTTCTTTGAATTTATTGTGGTAAAAATGGTCCTCTTGGGATTGCTTTTGAAGGCAGTTGGTTTACAAACTGCTACTTACCGTGTAAACGGATCTTATATCGTTTACAGTTGTTACACTGCAAACAGTTAAATATTTCGCAATGACATTTTTCAAAACAATAAATTCAATTTGAAATTGTTTTACGAGTCTTGTAATTAATATAGCTTGCTTATATTTGATTTCAAGGAACATGTATGCGCGCTGTACAAAATAAGTTATTAACAAAAACCAATCCATTTAGATTTATAGAATTAATCAAGAATACTGGATATAACAAATTTATAAAAATTGTTGTCACGATGAGAAAATGATTAAAGCTGATCTATTGTTTTTTCTTGCTAGCGGAATTCTAGCTATAATGATTTTGATTTTACCAATATTCCCGCTAAGCGAATTTGATTGTGCTAAAAATGAGTTCACATCAGTGTTTTGGCTAGAATTCGAACCCCTTAACCTACGACGCTATCGAATTAGAGTCGACTATAACAATATTATACATGACCTTGAATGGATGGTGGACTCCAATTACAGGAAAACCACAGTAGTGGCCCGGGCCATCAGTGAAATATCGCACCCAATGTGTGAGGTATTAATTTAGTCTATGACGTATGCACGACTCAGTACGCTTTAAATCACCACCGGGTGTGACCCTAGCCCAATTGAATTATATTTTTTTTTAAATTTGGTACATTTATTTACGAAATATATAATCTTTTATCGTTAATTTCATGCTAAAACTTCGACAGGCCGTATCTTTGCATACATTTCTGTAACCAGGTTGGTCACTGAATGATACGAGTTGACTATTTAGGTCACATCACATTTCCAAATAACCGCATCGCATCTATTCACCTTGCCTATTTGGTCCTTCGATCGCTGCCTGTCGATGCATCATTTTAATAATATATATTATACTCCATAACGTCCTAAATATTAAAATTTCTGAATACCACAAATTGAGCAAAGCGAGTTTCTCTCATCATGACAAAATTTATAAGAAAATGGGTTTCTTTCCTTCCACTGTGCAAAGTCGTAATATGAAATTAAAAATTTTTTGGGGGACCACGATTCAAAACAAAAGGGTGTTAGCACCCTGTATCTTCAACATGTTACCGTCCATCATCATTGAATCGCACCAGCACCATGCATGGTACCTCGATGTTACTAACTCACTGTGCAAACTTCCAATGAGAGCATAGTAACAAGGCAACAACGCAAATACTGTGTATTGACCACTCAGTTCGGAGCTCCATTACGATACTGCATACTAAGGCTATCAAATCACATTAATGACATGAAACTCTTTCCATAAATTCCTAAACATGAGTTGTAGATCAATTCTCTGGGCGCCCATCGCTGACTGGTCAACGCGCAGTCTTTATCACACCTTCTATCGCAGTACAAGAACCGACTTCTGCACTTATTAACTATTAATAAGTATCAATAGCTATATACAATACAATCTACATGCCCTGACCGTTCCTCTATGCCTATCTGATATCCAACAGGATCATTCATCTAGTTCTCTATGTTTCCTTCACAAACCTTTATATTTTGTCAATAAATTTATTTCTATAACACAATAAATATCGTATAACACCTAATCAGATAAAAATTAATATATTTTTCTAAGTAAATAAACATTCCAATAAAATTTATATATTATTACCTAAATTTCCAGCATTCTTTGGTGGTCCGACAACGAATTTATTGGAAAATACTTTGAAAAACTTCAACGATTGTATTGTAGAAGGTTATATAGTACAATATATATCATCAATATCCCTACCCGAGTAGACATTACAAATATAGATAGGAGAGAAACGGTCTAATACAGATAGTCGAACCTGATTATCGTGGGCGGTCGTCATTGAGGACCTAATGTCGGCCGAGCACGGGAGGCCTTAAGCGTTAGACTCCTTGAGGTCGGTAAGCCTGGCGAGCTGCGCGGGCTCTAGCTCGTCGGGGATAGAGGCGCGGCCTCCTCGCGGCGCAGCGGGCGGAGACTGCGGCGCGGTGGGCGGCCCCGACGCCACCGACGCGCAACCGGACTCGCCGTCCGAAGCGGTCGAACTCGACTGCGGATGCGGGGCCGAGTCGGCAGGGCCATCGTCCGACTCCCTTAGACAGACAGCCGTCTGCTCGGACAATGATGACTCGTCGTCGTCGTTCTCCTCGCTCTGGAGCTCCACCTGCGCTTCCTGGTCGAGCTCGGCCTCCGGCGTGGCCTCGGGCGTGGCCTCGGCCGCGGCCTCGGACTCCGGCAGCGGGAACGGCTGGTCCAGCTCCTCGATCATCGGCGTGGCGGCCGTGATGACAATCTGGGCCACACCAAGTCCGCAGTCGTCTGACGGCGGCTCAACTGTCGGATGTGCCCGCGCCATCACCAGCTCCGGAGCCTCCTCCTCGTCCTAAGAGAAGAATACATTCAAATCATTTGAAATTACAATTATGTTAGTTGAAATTATCGTTAGGAAAGAACTCGAAAGAGGCATTCACTGATGACATGCATCACTAAGCGACATGCTATGAGAACGTGGGCTAAGTGAAAGTTTGATCGAAATTCAGTAATATTCGGGTGATTGATAAATCTTTTCATATATTTTTATAATAAACATTAGAAGTATTTTTAGAAAAGAGGCATAAAACAATCAATAGCAACAAACTACTCTATTTAAGCGTCGGCAAGCTCTAGAACTAGTCAAATATACAAGACGGGATAGATGTATTCTATGATAGTGTCAAACCTCATCCCAATTGTTTTCCCCGACAACCTCGTCGACTGAAGCATGGAAAAGAATTCACATTCAATTAACACTAACACATATAATAATATACAAGGTAACATGTTACTGTTCAAGTTTTCTGACATAATACAAGTCTGATTGTACTATTACGAGACATGAAATGGCTATAATACAGCGTTTGATAGAATGTTAATTCAACAGCGGTGGAGAAACATTTAGCAACAAAAACTATCTTGAATGTAATGTCCGTGTCATTATGTCGAGACTCCGCTAAGAAATCACCATTTGTGACCACAATCTATTCATGAAATATTAACTTCATTTTATAACAACACTTTATTATCTTGCACACCTGGATCACAAAACCGTCAATATTATCACGAATTAATTTTGAAGTTAATTTTACAATACTGCTTTTATTTATTGTTTTATTTTATTAATGTGCTGACGTCAGTATCCATTAGTTTATTTATTTACCTGCTAACGTTGATCCAAATAGAAGTATTTCTGGCATTTTTTTTATACCACTTAGGTACACGCACACGGCCCACCTGATGTTAAGTGGTTACCATGGCCTATGGACACCAGAGAAGCCACACTCGCGCTGCCGACCCTGTAAGCACAGAGTTTCTGTGCTGTCAGTGTAGAGGACAAAGCAGGACAAGCCTTTAGTCATCCCACTGACAGCACAAATTCTCCAGTGAGCTCTGGCTACCATACTCACTGCTGGGAACACAACATGAAGTTATTATAGCCGCGGTATTCTGTAGGGCGGAGGTACTTTCGCAGTCGGATTGCTCAATTAGGCGAAAATACCGCCGTGTCCTACTGCCTAGGAATACGTTTATTCCATAGAGAGAATTCCAATTCGTATACAAAAGCCCTTTGGGGCCAATATACTATTGTGTCGGCACAAGTAACTATCTACAGCCACGCCAGCAATATTAAAGTTAAATACATTAATGAAGAAGAGTCAAAACAGCGGAAGCCTAGTGGTATGGGTAATGAATCGCTGAGACGAGGTCTCGGGCTCGATCCCAAGTTTTATCATGGCACACACCAATGACTTTTCGATGCTTTTCGAAGTTATGTGTGTATTTATCGCAGGTTTATAAGTGTCCGGTTAATGGCAATAGGCTCGCCACCTATTACATTGGGACCTAAATATAAACTGGCGAAATGTGGATGCTAGCACCTCTGCCTATCCCTATGGGGATATAGGCGCGAGTTTATATTATGTTATGTTATGTAACAAGAATCAAATTAGCTACAATTTATTATAATTAAAGTATACATTACAAATTAAACTTCATAAGGTAGAAAGATTAATTATGTGAGCATAATTATTTCATTAATTTAATAATAGAGTTAATCTGACATCAGATTATTATCGCTAGATCGTATTAAATTGGGGTACGCTACGAATCTGTCCTTAGTTTGTTCAAAGTCACATATTAGACAGCACAAGAAACTAATATGAATGAATAACCTCCACAGTTTTTTATACACAGATCGGTGTGACGTGAGACATCGTGGAAGGAGGCCATTGACAACAAAGGTCTAAGGCTTAACGTGGCGAAGACCAACAATACTTTATAACTTTATAGCCCCAAAGACAAATAGCATCGACAATTGATGACCAATATATTATAGAAGAGAATGACAAATGATTTGACTTATTTGACAGCTGTCAATGTATGTCATAAACGTCAAAACCCATACATTCGTCATTCCACTCTGCAATACGCCGGTCATCAAATTGCTACTAGTCCAGAGAGGCAGATTTGATCTTATCTTAATTGTGTCTGTTGACATAGATTACGCAGACTAGATAATAAATATGTATTGCTGCAGTGTTGTGCAGCGGGAGCTGGCTGATGATCACTTGTGAACCAAGAAGCCAAAAAAGCATCATTAGGCCTATCCTTTGTATTCACAGTGGTATAAAAGCAGAAGCTGCGTGTTGCGGGTAAACCAATTTGAGGATACAAAAAGTGCTGGATTGACGTTGTAATAGATGACAATCCTGCCGATGCGATGGTCTTTCATCACATCGGTACGGTAAATCTTCAGAACGTGTGAAGTAGAGAAGCAGTTACAGTACAGCAGATTCAGGACTCGAAAGTGAAAAAAAAATCAGTTCCAAGCGGGACTTAACTTTGAGATTATGAAGATTTAAATCTTTATCAGATTAATGACTCAGCGATCAGATATGACGTTGATATGACATGAATAGAGGGTTCACAGAGTAGAAAAATTATGAGTACAGGTATAGATACAGCGAATTGTGCTGTTATTTGTATGTACAATGGTCTGTCTATTCTATAACATTGTTAGTTTACCTGGATAGTATAGCGATCATAATAAAACTTACCAACAATTTTTACCATCGGCTGCGAGGGTTCGCCAAACTGAGATCCATATTGCTCCTGGTGATCCCTACTTAGTTCTAGGTTAAAACTGAAGTCGGGCTGGCTATCCATGGAATCGTCTAGATCAGCTGGCGGCGGGGGCGGCGGCGCATTGGGCGGGGCTGCACCTTTAGTGTTGTTGTTTTCATTCAGGATTACTGGCAGCGTCCACAGGTATAAACAGTTCAGCCAACACCAATGTAGCAATTTCGCATGCAAATTTTGATGTCATCAGCCAATTTATGGTTTGGTAACGTTCCCAGTGATTGTCAAAGATTCAAGAATATTTATAAGTATTAATAAAATATATTTGATTCTAAATCTAAAATTTTTGGTATATAAACAAGATTGATCGAAGCAATGACAATCGTCCATTACGTGTTGATTTTGAGAGGCAATCGACCGTGATTGAAGCTGGACACTGATTAACATTAAAGTACGTACAATATTGTAACTAACAAATTTGTTGCTATAATTATGTTACAGAGTCGTCAACGTAGGTAATTATTGACGAGGCAACAGGTGGGGTTTCGTCCATGGTAGTTATCGTAATTCTCGACATTAAATATTCTCAATTTATAATTTATAATAGCATGTTACGATTAGATTGTCTATGGAATATTAAATTTTATAAGAAATGGGTATTAAGTTTTCAAGTTAAGTATCGGTAAATATTTCGAAGATACGGGTATAATTTTAAAAATATATGACTTAAAATCTTTGTATACCCATTATTTCAATCGTACTAAACGTATTATGATTGTGGTACGTTTTGTATACATCTTAAATAAACATAATAATATGTGCAATAGTATTTCTGTCCTCAATGTTTCACGACGCTCGATGAAGTAGATTGAGTGAGTGATTTACAGTGATTACTAAGTGTTTTAAACCATCATTTATCAATTGAAACTTGCGAATATCATCCCGTCTTTGACCAGTTAAAATAAACCTTTATCATATAATAGTATAGTTTTTGTTATAACAATATTAATTAAATATACTGTCTAAGAAATAAAACTCAACAGTATCTACAGGCTTCCAGCCAAATATTGTTTTACTTCCAGCGGGATGATCGATAGGGTGTGTGCTCTCTATATACTTATATTCGTGCAAAACATGCAAGTACCTACTGCGCTAGATGTGATGTCTGATTGACTTTGCCGAAACATGCCAATTGGGAACCAAACCACGATACCAATTACCCAATCAGCCAAAGCTAACGTTTTACAACACTATGTGACCACAGAAACACATTTATATTTATATCGAACTGTACCCCGCACGAAAAACTATCGTAATAGGAACGTAAACGTATCGAGAAAAAGGAGAATTGTGATTGGCCGGCTTCACACATCCATGTTCGCAGTAGGCAGACAACCAATCGCAATGCTCCCTTCTCTCGATACGGATACGATAGTTTTTCGTGCTCGGGTCACTGAATGAGGACAACTTCGATTTTCAATATGTTTCAGAAAGACCTATACCGATTTTTAGATTATTAAGTGTGTATAAAACTACATTTTTATTCTTCTCTTGTATATTTAATTTCTACTTCTATTATTATTAATTATTCTATAAAAACTACGTGCACAGTTAAACTACTTCAGTGAGTTCACATCTGGTACGTGCAATATTATTTTTGTTAGCTTCCTAATTTATTTTAGCTTAAAAAATACTTTGAGAACATCTGTCTTTCTTTCTGTTCTGTTCAAACATGAGAGATATGATGTGTATTGCAAGATATGTTTGTATATTGAATGACGTAATTAAGTAGTGATGGTTCTTGGTAAGGTGTACATCCGATATAGGAGAATAAAGAAAATACGAAGAAATTGAACTGGTTCCTATAAATATTAATTAATTTCTAAAAAAAATTCATTATAGTATCAGATCACGAAAAATATTCGTATTCGTAACGTAAACGTTTCGAGAGAATAAAGCATGGCGATTGGCTGCCAGGCTTCTGTGAACCAGTGTGTGCCTGAAGCCTGCCAATCGCCATGCTCCGTTCTCTCAATACGTTTACGTTACGATTATGAATATTTTTCGTCCTCGGGGCACTGAGCAAGACAAATAATCGAATTCATGATGTAAAGGTATCGAGAGAGTGGAGCATTGCAATTGGCAGGCTTCATACACACACACACACACACACACACACACACAGGTCACAGTGCGCAGACTGCCTGTCAGAATACTTCGATCTCTCGATACCTTTACGCTACGAACTCGATATATTTCGTGACACAGGTTAGAAAAGTTGCGAGCTGTTGGTATAGGGTACAGAAATCGAAAGCGTCACATTCGTTATCTTCGTTCTTATTGTTTTTTTTTTAAATTTCTTTGACTCGAAACCTGACATATTTTTTAAATGTGAAGACATTAATTAAGTTTATGTATTATGATGATTTATTGGAAATGGAATTTTATGACTCGAAACCCGACAGTGTTTTTTTTTAAATTGTGACATTGGTTGTAAGTGTTAATTAAGTATCATATTTCCAAATTGCTGACATTGTAAACTTTCTACTGTTTACTTGACACTTTTTTTTTGCAGTGTAAATTTTGATCGATCCGAATATAAGTATATCTATTAACGAATTGTATGTATAGTACGAAGTGTAATAATCGTCTAAATATATGCTGAAATGTATTTATGTGACGTATAATATTCTTACGAATAAATGAGTTATGAGAAAATATGCGTCATGAACTATATATGTACTGACGAACAGCTGACAAAATTGGTATCGCTGTATTTTCAAAGTCACTGGTCTGTGTGCTCGATATAGTTCTCTCACATCACTGGAGGTTATTGATTGCCCGATATTCACCTATAAATAAACGTTTACCACATCATCGCTTCTAGTTTGACTACATTTTTATTACAGTCAGTATCAGATCTATCTTGACTAGCAAAGTGTCAAAAAAATACTTGACATTCAGTTTTTTTTTAGCACGAAGTTGTCCCCACTCATTCAGTCAAACGCTACTCGTCTTTTATGTTTTACCGTCGTTTTTATCTTACCATCCTGTTCTTCTACTGGTGGAGAAGGCGGCGGTGAGGGGAAAGCAGGCGCTGCAGCAGCTTCAAGAGATGCCCAGTCAGCGCCGCTCAGCGGCTCCCCGTTCTAAGCAATAACAGTGGATTAATGATCATGATACAATCAGTGAGGCATGCGATGATTTGTTTTTAAAATTTACTAAATACTGTACTCCGAGTGGTGACGGAGAATTAATAAAAGTATCACCATCCCATCTTGTCTGAAGGGTGTGTAAGAGACGACTAACGGAAAAATACACACTATTTTCCCTTCTTATTAGTATGTACTATATACTTCGTATATCTATTTATGAGCTAAAGTTGTATATTTATTTTACTTTATTTGAACTTCTCTCTATATCTTTTTTTCTTTTTGTTTTTAATACACCTTGTTTCTAGTTTATTTGCTAACTACACTAAATCTTTCGTAACATCACTGTCCATTCCTAGGTTGCCTGGAAGAAATCGCTTCGAGTGATAAGGCCGCCCATTGTACATTAAACTGTATGCATGCTAACTACAAGTTCTACTGTAATCTAATGTTGTACAATAAAGGCTTATCTATCTATTTATCTATCTATGTAGACGATATCACTGCGAGATGGAAAATTCGAAATAGCTGATCTAATCCATGGAAATAGTAGGTCAAAGCCTCCCACTATGACTAGATGCATATGTGCTGCAGTGGACTGGGATAGTCTAATTGACTGTGAAAGTACTCAATGGTCAGATTTATCCCAGGAGTTTTGTTAAATTTGTTTTATTCACTCCATGCGATGTCCACTGCGATGTCTCGATCTCTAGCTTTGGAATCAGCAACGCGATTTGTGTGTATGTTTTACGAAAACCATATCTAATATATTCTATGATGGCCGACTTTCGTTTTTCAATGAAATAATATTCTTAAATTTTACCTTAAAGGCTACATGAGCATACCGGATTATCGATCGTGGAGCCTTATTTATAATAAAATGGTCATAGATCAAATGTTTAGGCTGCATTAGGCATTGGCATGCAAGGAAATCTGTCCGTATATTTTCGATTGCTCTGAAAAAAGAAATTAACTATATAAATTATGACCATTGTGTCTTGTGTGTGTTTGAGCCTTACACTTTCATATTATCGTGACGGAGAAAGAATACAAGCATCATCACCCATCTCATCCGAAAGGTATCGTTAGAGGCGACTAACGGAAAAATACGCCGACGATATCACTGCGAGAGAGGGAAAACTCGAAATAAAACCCTGTAGCAACCCGTCTGGCCAGTGTCGACACAGTAGGCCAAAGCCTCTCAATATTGGAAGAGGCCTAGTCCAGCAGTGCACTGCGATGGGGTAATTGATTGATTGATTGACCAGAATAAACTTGGCTCCTCTGAAAGGTTATCAAAGTCTGTGTAAAACCACTGCTGCGTATTCTAAACACTGGCGAAGGTCTGCAATGATTGAAGGTCGCAGAAAGTACCTGTTGGTTTTGTATGTTATACTTACTTCCTCACTAAACTTACCGTGATACGAAGACCTGCTTTCTGCATCACGACATTTGCTCAGCTGTCTAACGAGAGCTTCTAAGATGTTGATCCAAATTCCTAGCTATAAATTAATGCGCTCATCTAATAATCATAGTAAATAAATAAAGAAAGAGATAAGAGTTCAAAAAAATAAAACAAAAAAGAAAGTTTTAAATTTTTTCATTCTCGTTTGAAAAACATATACTACCAGCAGAATGTATTTTATATTTTCATGACTAAGTTTTGTGATTGAAGGTGCAATAATTAGGTATTAATTAATCAACCATTAAATAGAATATCACTTTAAAAGTTAAATATCATTTTCATAAATGATCCTTATGACACTATTGTAAAGAGGTCTTTATTTCAATAAATAATATATTTCTTTATATTATTTTAAATGATATTGTTTTTGGATTCAGTTATTTGAAATAATATTTGTATAGTGCATGAATATAAAATATCACTTTAAAAGTTAAAAATTGTTTTTATAAATGATCCTCATGACACTATTGTAAAGAGGTCTTTATTTCAATAAATAATATATTAAAGACAATAATTTTAAACGGCGTTGTTTTTGGATTCAGTTATTTGAAATAATAGTCGTATAGTGCATAAATAAATTGAAGGAAATAGTAATGTGCCATTAAAAATAATAAAAGAAAACCAATTCAATTCATAAGTGTTTATTAAAAAAAAAAATAAGGAAAAGGAAAAATAAAAACGATAGAGAGATAAAAATGGGAATTGATGGGCATTTTATTAAAACTCACACACACACATTGTACTCACACATATAGGCGCCCGTGTTTAAGCTAATATGCTTAACAACCCATATAGTGGAAGAACAAGTTGCCCACCTCGTCACACTCCTCGACAATGAGCGACGGGAAGTTGCCCACGATGCCGTTGGTCTCCCCGCGCCACCATCCGTCGTCAACGCCATGAGCCTGGCGCGACAGGATGCGAATTATCTGTTCAAAGGATAACAATATCTTAAATATAAAATTCTCGTGTCACGGTGTTCGAACTTGAACTCCTCCGAAACGGCTTGACCGATTCTCATGAAATTTTGTGAGCATATTGAGTAAGTCTGAGAATCGGCCAACATCTATTTTTCATCCCCCTAAATGATAAGGGTAGTCCACCCCTAAATTTCTTTTTTAATTTTTAGATATTTTTTTATATTTTCATTACTTTTTACTATATATCATTAGAAAATACATACAACCCCGGAGCAGAATATCCGACAAAAATCAAGCGGTTCGTAGACTTTTCCTTTGTCGCACTATTAAGACCTGGAATTCATTACCAGCACACGTGTTTCCTTCTTCCCACAGTCCCGGGTCCAAGAAGAGGGGTGTGAAAAAGCATATGAAGAGGCCGCCAAGCTGAGTGTCACCATTGTAACATGGTATATGTAAGTAATGGTGACCCTCTTTTCTGAGATTTTGCTTTCAGCTTATCATCACGAGAGGCGAAGTCTAATTGACGTGTCCTATAAAAAATGTTCTGATTTCACTAAAGCAAATACCTGCTGTAGTCAAATCTGAGAACTCACCTGCCCTTCCTCGAGCACGAGTTCATCATCTGCCTCTGAATCATAGTCGTACAGAGCGAAGCAATAACCAAGAGTTGGCAAGTCCAGTTCAGATGGCTCTACTGCTTCCTGCTCTGGTACCTCGGCCTTCGCTTCTTCTGGCTTAGCAGAAGGAGCCGAGATGACGGAGATTTGATCAGGTGATTGTACAACCTCAGCATCTTCTCCTTCGACGGTGTAATCAACCGATGAAAATGATATCTGCGAGACCAGACCTGGAGCGCTGCTAGCCTGGTAGAAGAATTGGTGAATTTACAATATGTATGTTGAAAATGAGAGGTGAGGAGAGTTTATTGGAGGGGATATTGCAAAGTTATGCAATATTATCCAGAGTCCATACCATGAACGCCTTAAACAGGTCAATCAGGTCAATATTTGAAATGCTGTCGTACTACCAACTGCAAATGTAACTTTGTAATCCTATATATTTATATGGGATTACATAGTTATTTATGACAGACATTCAATTATTGACCTGTTTCAAGACTTCATGGTTAGTTCACAAGTCAGTCTTAAGATCGGTGACCAATCAACACATTCAAACCCTATGGGCCTCTGTCCTGGTTGTCATACGAACATCTATGGCAGTTCTTACGGGCAGTCGGATTTCTAGAAGTTCGACTCCTCTAAATGTAGATGTTTGATATCGGTAGTGGGTTATGGAGGTCAGAAGGCAGTCGCTTCGCAATACATATCGAAAATTGGACAGTTCGATTTCCGAAATCCGATTTCCTATCCGATCCGATCCGATTCCGAAATCGATTATCTAAACTGAAAATCTACAAAAATGAATTGGGAAACAACTCGTAGGGCGATGATATGTACTTAAATTCAAAACCTGATGATGCTTTATTGATGACCTTGAAAAGGCAAAGACCTTATCTTAAACTTTGAAAATACACGAAATTCCATTCCATTTTGGTTATGATAGTTTAAAAATAAATTGATTAACGAAAACCATTTAAAAATATGAGCAAAAATTGAAGCCCAATTAAAACACTGGACAAGAAGTTCCTTTCGTGACGCCTCTTCCTAATTTTGGATATTATCAACAGTATTATAATCTTACCATGACATATTTTTAACAAGTACTCTTATTTCTAGACTTACCTGATCGCGTTCAACATCGAGATAGTTATGAGGCACGTAGCCCTCTTCACCGCGGTAGTTCCTCGCTCGCAGCCAGCCGTCTCCATCACCCTCACCAACCACTTCCAGTTGCTCGCTCTCGATGATGGACAGTTCGTCAGGGTTCTGAGCCTGTGGTACACATGTAACATTGACGATGATGCTCCTAGTTGCTTCTTTGATATCCGTTTAGACTTTAGAGGTTAAGTTGAGAAGGTCAGAGGATAGCTGCTTCTTGGCAAATATTTGGCTCCTGCTGAGTGCAAAAGACTTGGTGAATGACGGTGTTTTTTACTGTAGCAAGACTATATAAGCCGTATCAGATAGTCGACTCATTATGGTCTTATAGTTTATCTAAGTTACTTGTACGTGTTCAATCAAAATTTTCTTGGAATGGCGCCCAAAATATATAATAAATTACCAGAATCCATTCTTCAAATTACAAATATTATATTTTTCAAAAGAGAAGTAAAGAAACTATTGATTAACAAGGTATACTACACAATAAAGGAGTATCTTGAAGATAAAACTTTGTAAGTGATATAATACAGATATTTTAGTGACAAAATATAATGACAAATTTAAATATGGACATTGCCTGTTGGGCATAAAATTGTATAAATTGTAAAATTGTAAGATTTTTGGTGTGCTGACATAATTTAATTATTACACTACTTAATTATTATATTAGTAAATTTTATTGTATGCCTTGAGGCGGAGAATGGAGAAACAATATTATATTATTTTACTGTATCACTTTTGTACCCATTTTCACAATAAACTGATTTGATTTGAAAAAAAAGTTATTAAGGGTATTTCTGTGCTGCGGAGGGTACGCAAAACCGTTGTTCCCGGTTGTCGTTCGAACCTCTATAGCAGCCTTTTCGATATTGCCTATTGACTGAGGTAGTCGCTTCACAAAAAATATCGAATCCGCTGGTACACTGGAAAAAGCAGACCTGATACTCCTAGGGGAAAGCTTCTGATGCAACTGGTATTAAAGACTGAATAAGAAGAATATGTAAATTATATCGTATTTTATACGTTGTCGCAATTCCAAATGATATTACACCATTAGAGGAGGTAGGACACGGCGGTATTTCCGTCCCAATTGAGCAGTCCGACTGAGAAAGTACCTCCACCCAACAGAATACCACGGCTATAATAACTTCGTGTTGTGTTCCCGGCGGTGAGTAGGGTGGCCAGAGCTTTTTGGATAGTTTTTGTGCTGTCAGTAGGAAAACTAAAGGCTTGTCCATTGTGCATTGAAGGCACAGAAAATCTCTGTTACAGGGTAGCACGGGTGTGACTCCCCTGGTGTTGCACACGTTCGTAGGCCACGGTAACCACTTTCCATCAGGTGGGCCGTGTACTTGTCTGCCATCTAAGTTTGACCGGAATGCGGCAATAGGCCCACCATCTATTACGTGGGACCGAATACAGTTATCGGTGAAATGTGAGTGTTAATTCACCTCTACTTAATACACCGGGGATAAAGGCGTGATTATGTTGTATGTATGTACCGCAAAATCGTTGATCGGTGAGCGATGAGCTGTGGAATTATGGGTTTCAAGTATTTGAGTGCCTCCCTAATTAAACTGCCCTAACTCCGAGGCCAACTTCGGATTACGGTGTCAAACAGTCACGGAAACTATTACGAAGTTTGAAATTTGTTCAGGTGTTTGAGAATCCCTGCCGATGAATATTATTATGTTTTCATATCACAATAACATGTTTACAGAGATGTAATTTATATAAACCTATAATTCAAGGAATATTTGCTTCATCAATGAAATACAGAAATACTAGCTGATGCCCTTTGTATTGTTCTGGGTGCTTCTATCCATGAGCCGTCGTTCACTGTTGCCATACGAGCATTCATGGCACTTGTTACATTTAGTTGTAGCCCTCAAAAGTCCGAAAATCTTACTATAGAACTATCGACAATTGTTTGTGGAAGATGGCAGTCGCTTCTCGAAATAACGACGTTCAACCGCATCAGTAGGAGGAGAAAGTTATTTTATTTTATTTATTTAACAAGAAAAATATACATTGTGTCTAATGCCTTAGTAGTGTAACAAAAACGAGAAAGGTTTATCCGTACACTACGTTCGTCGTCGAGTCGTTGTACTCGAACAGAATAAGTTAAAACTAATTCTATACATCAGGTAGGCAAGTACTTAATCTAGGTATATATTATAAAGAAAGTTGAGGTTTAACTGATTTGGAAAAAGCCCAGAAAACTACTACATGTCACCCACGACTTCGCTCGCTTGGATTTATAATCCTATTCCCGCAATCCAAGGTTATATATAGACTGTATAAAGACAAAAGCTGCACGAGGACTTCTGACTCGGCTTACTCTGGACATTAAATAAAGTTATGGCTAAATGGACTTCAAACACTTGTAGAGGAATCTTCAATTCACCAGTGAACTGGTTCCTTTTAGGTAAGCGTATCACATCACTTATATTAGGTCTTTACCTATGTAATTGTCGAAATGTTCTTACAGATTTATTAGTTCGTTATTCCTGTAATTTAATAGCTATTTCTATTTTGTTTGAAAGTTGATTTCAAGATTTTACAACTCTGTATTAAATTTTGTTTTTATTGGCCGCTTGTAAAATTAAATTCGATCTTTAAAAACAGTACTTCCTTAATGCTATCCATTTCAAAATTTCGTATTACTTTTTTACAGCTGTCACTTTTCAAAAATGTAATGAAAGTGTTTGTTAGCTTAATGTTGTCTCATTCATACACACAAAAGTATTAAAATTTTGAATTTGACATTCCTAAAAAAATGCAAAAATGTTAGTACTGAAAATTGGGATTCCTCCAATTTCTTCAAAAAATGGGATTTTCATATGTAACAACCTATTACAATGAATTAGAGGTGAAACGTGTGCCCATTATTGTTAAAAAAAGAGACTTACCGTGTACGAATACAGAGCGGTGCACTTGTAGAGAGGAGCTGCCGGAGGCTCGACGGTCTCAGCTGAAGTAGACTGTTGAGGCTCGTCCCAGTTGACTTGAGTGGGATCATCCCAGCCGACAGCCAGTTGTTCAATGCGCCTCTGTTCCTCTTCCAAGGCAGCTAAGATTAAGTAGATATTAGAGATCATGTCAATAGTTTAATGCCATTTAGATGGCAGATAAGCTAATGGTTACCGTGACTAACCCTGTATGTACCTCCTAATATCCCAATAAACGAGATTTTGGCGCAATCTATCCTCTCAGAGTTAGGTCATGATGCTCTCATAACAGTTGTATAAGTCAAATTAAGAAACAAGAAGGATTTAGGGAGTCTTGTTCTTCACGGATTTAAATGTAATCGAAATTACATACATACATTCATATAATCACGCCTATATCCTCGGTGGGTTAGGTAGAGGTGAATTAACACCCACATTTCACCAAAAACTTCCACTTCCATAATCCATAACAGCATAATATTCGGGACGAAACTGGTCCTCTTAATAGAGGTTATTGTGTCTTCCTCTCGTTTTATATGGATACAATTTAATTGCAATATGCAGCTTACTCATGTATACAACACAAACAAACTATCATCGCACCTCTCGCCATAGGCAGGGAATTCATCCTCACACATTGCGACCTGAGACGGTGCGCATTGTGCGGTATGAAAGAAACTTCATCCCACGCACACTCAAGCTGTGGAATGACCTCCCTGCTGCGGTTTTCCCAAGCGCCTACAATATGGGGTTCTTCAAGAGGGGCATCAGAAGGTTTCTTCATGGTCGGCAGCGCGAGTGTGACACCCCTGGTGTTGCATACGTCCATAGGCCACGGTAACCGCTTCCCATCAGGTGGGCCGTGTGCTTGTCTGCCAACAAAGAGGTATAAAAAAAAAAAAAAACAAACAACTAGTCTATCGCTGTCCACTGCTGGACTAGGCCTCTCCCAATGTTGGGAGGCTTTGGCCTACTGTTTCCACGCTGGCCAGATGGGTTGATACAGTGTTCAATTTCAAGTTTTTCTTCTCTCACAGTAATATCATTCACGTATTTTTCCGTTGGTCGCCTCTTACGACACCCTTCGGATGAGATGGAGTGGTGATATACACTCCTGTATACATTTGATCTAATTTTTTTTACTGTTCTGCAGCACGAAGTTTTGTTAGAAGGTCTCAGGAAAATGTATATGACGAGAATAAGTTTACCTCCATTAAACATTTAGGCGAACTTATTGTTGTAAGGCACATGGAGTCTTCCTCATGTGTGTTTCCCACTTTTCTTCCAATAAGGAGCTGTAAAGTCTTTAGTCTACAGTCATACTCACCTTCCATGTCTTCATCATGATCGTCTTCGGCCTGCGACTCCGAGGTGGTGCGCAGATGGCCACTGGAGCCTGCAACGGCTGCGTTCGAAGCGGCTTCTCCTTCAGTGTTGTCGCTATCATAGAATGAGTCAGTGCTCGGCGGGTCCTAGTAGGAAAAGGGGAGTTTGAAATATTGACAAATTTTAGGGAATTTCTTGTAAGTCCCTTTACGTAATTTGATCAAACCGTAATGAAACATACTCAGTCACATTATAGAGAAACATATAGTAGGGGAATTTATGCAATGAAAGCCCCATCTGAAAACCAGCGCAGTGCATACTCAACGAAGGGTGTGCGCAGCATTCAATGCTGAGATGCGGCCCTATTTGGGTTCGCATAGTGTGGAATGTTGCACCCGTAGCTTAATTTAATATACCTACTAATTATAACTGTTATACTAACCTACCTATTTGTACTTAGTAGGATGCTCACTGTGGAACTTAAATAAAATTTTTTTTTTTCTTTCTTTCTTTCTTTCTTTCTTTCCATTCTTCAGCATAATACTCAACAAGAGTATTATACTCCAAATCAACCTCATCTGCAACCGCTTAACAACAGATGAGGCTCTAACACAGCTTTCCTGGCAGGTTTCAGGTTTAAAAACAAACAAACAAATCGGTTGAAATGAAAGGCAGAATGAAAGAGTGTATTGAAAGTCTTTTTATTTAATTTTGAACTTTAAAGGTATAGAAATTAAGTCTAAAATTTAGATTAACCGTGTGTGTTATGACAGTGGTTTTGCTTTAGTAGAATCGTTGGACAGGTCAAAGCCAACATACAAATCAAAGCAATAAACGGACTCCAAATAGCAAATTCTAGACGTAATTCGGAAACCACTTTGGACGATGAGATTAGAGCATACAGATTGAGGTAAACTCAAAGGTCTATATGTGGAAATTAATTCCTTTGATGTATTAAACAGATCAGATAATCAGTATACCACTATATTAATTGGTCAAAGCATCACTAGCCATCAAAGCATTCATGTACAATTACTTTGAAGTGGATATCGTTGCTTTGTCATCTGTTATTCAACAGACATTTAATCAATTTGAAGTGTCTAATATTAACATTTCGGAAGCCCCTTATCTGCTGACCATTGAGTCTGGTATTCTGTATCGCATTCAGTTATAATGCTCTTGTACTGTAAGTGGCTTTGAGCTTAACTAGTCACCCTATATATAAATGTCATATTGAAATAATAAACTAAATAACAGAAACCTGAAAAAATTACACTTCTAATTTTTGGGCAGCCCTGTAATACAGAAGGAAAGAACGTTTGTTTTGGTTACTCACAGCGGTTCCCGAAGCATCGGTCCTCACGCTGAGGAGGCTGCTGCTACGCGGCAGAGAAGTATCTTGTACAGCCAGGAGATCGATTTCCTTCAACCACTCATCAACTGGTGCACCACCAACACGAAGGCACTCGAGCCGCGATTCGTATTTAGCTTTAGAAGTTTCAGAGCGGCGAATGTTGGAGCGGAGTTCATCCAATCGTACCTCGAGCTCGGGACCATTGGGATCGTTGGGATCGACCTGGTGAGGATGTGTCATATATTACCAAGGCAGCAAGCGTACACGTCGATCAACTGATCATTAGTGATTATATTTGTGTCGTTCATTTACCCACTGTGACATAATTGAAAAAAAAAAAGAATTTTAAGGTCAATCATTTGTTAGAACAGCCGATTTTACGGTAAGTTCATTACTTGTCAGAACACTTTCTTCTTCTATTCAAATGGCTACTTTCATCGGTTATACGTGTATAGATGATTCTGCCTACCTCAAGGCGGAGAGTAGGTTTGATCGTTTATAGGTAACTCTAGGTAGTCAGCACATTTTATTTTACGGTTTTTTTTACGTGCGCAAAATCCCCACGGATACCTCCCCACCGGAGACGGTGGAAGAGGTTATGTCGCACGCCGCCTGTGGGTCGTTTTGGTTGCCGAAGGTTTGAAATTTTATTTTACGTTAAATTATTTGTCAAACAGTTGATTTTTCCAGTTTTACGTTACAGTATTTAGGAGCTAGGATACGACGGTATTTCCATCCTAATTGAGCAGTCCGACTAGGGGAAGTACCTCCACTCTACAGAATACCACAGTTATAATAACCTTGTGTGGTGTTCCCGGAAGCGAGTAGGTTAGCCAGAGCTCACTGAAGTATTTTTGTGCTGTCAGTGGGAAGACCAAAGGCTTGTCCTGGTTGTAAGATTAAGGCCTGGAATTCATTACCAGCTCACGTGTTTCCATCTTCCTACAGTTCCGGGTCCTTTAAGCGGGGCGTGAAAAAGCATATGATGAGGCCGTCAAGCTGAGTGTCACCATTGTCACACGGTATGTGTAAGTAATGGTGACCCTCTTTTCTGGGACTTTGCCTTCAGCTTACCATCAGGCAAGGCGAAGTCCAATTGACGTGTCCTATATATAAAAAAAAAATCTTCTTCACTAACGGCACAGAAACTCTCTGTTCTTACAAGGTCGCCAGCACGGGGGTAACTCCTCTGATATTGCATACGTTCATATGTCATAGTTACTTCTCTCTATCAGGTGGGCCGTGTGCTTGCCTGCCACCTAAATTGTATAAAAGAAATCACAGCTTTCTTACCTTTTGGCCAGCGTCACGCATCGCTTGGTACACGTGCATCTTGCGGGTAGCTTCCCTGGCCAGCGCAGTCTCGCGGACTATGCGTGTGGCCCAGCGGCGGGCCTCGCTCGCGAGCGTTTGAGCCACTGACTCGTGTTCGATGGTCACAGTGTCCACGGGATCGTTGTCGCAAGCCTCGAACTCGTACTGGTCGAATTATATAATATAAGATAAAGTAAAATTAAGTAATTAAATACTATAACACGACTACTAAAAATCACGCTTTAAAAAGTTTTATCCAAGAAAATATCAAGGATAGCCGAGTCCTTTTGTACAATTTTGAGACTTAATGTCACGGGAGGTATCCGTTAGTCTCCCCCCATAGCTCATTCACCAGCCCATCCAATTCTCAATCCCATAGCCCATAATTTTGTTACCATCGCGGCCACAGCACCGCACAGCAATAGTCTCTACACCTGGCGGGGACCATCTCCCGGTGTATCATATTGTGCGCTCGGGGATGATATCCGCCATGTGTGTGTGTGTTCCTAGCATATTAAATTCTCATAAAAGGGCCTCTACGTCTTGGCTTCGGCCCGACACACGCCTTCCAAAGGCCCGGGACTCCATAGTCCCGAGAGTCATGGAACCGAGAAACAATAATAATAATAAACGTCTTTATTGTACACCAATAACATAATACATTACAATATGAGATACAAGTTTTGTGGTACGTACAGATGGCGGTCTTATCGCTCTGCGGCAATTTCTTACAGGCAACCATAGGATGGAGACAAAAAATAGGAGATGAATATTACAGGACAGTAAGAATATATTGTTTTGTTAAGTGGCATACGACCATGGCTATCCTTGATATTTTCTTGTTTAATACTTTTTAGAACGTCATTTTTCAGTAGTCGGGTTTTAGGTTTAAACTTTTTTTTTTACACGGTTACACACTATGGACAATTACGCATTTTTTGTAATAATGAACATGACATATATTAAATAGATATACAAACAACCAGACCGATGCAAATACATAAAATATTTACATCAGTCCATTCAAGAATGTAGCACAGGTGCCTTTGACTTCTGCAGACTAACCAGAAGCTATTAAATATAGCACCTAATAAGGTACTATGTACTGCGCATATAATGTAGGTACGTGTTTCTTAGCTGATAGTATGCTCTGGCTATCAGCACCAGCAACATGTTACCAGACGTAATAGGATAGTGTCCTGAGCCATCGAATTCTTACCAATACTACTTAATGTCGTAAACTAAAATATTGCCTAACTAAACTGAAACTATGGCTTTTTATTCTCAATATTGGTCAAAATATAAACAATCGAAATAAAGCATAATTTAAAACTTTTTAGATTCCTCATTAAATTTCAAATCAATCTTATTATGCACTGTATACGTGTAAACGCAACGTAGACTGAGATAATTGCGATATTCTCTTCCACTCTATATATTTTCACTACGCGCTGTGACGTCACAACGTGCCACGATTTTGTATGGAGCGTAATCCTTAAAACTATTTGTCCTAAGAAAGTTTCACTTTTACAGTTCATGATATTATTGTAAAATGTACAGTTTACGATAATAAAAAAAATGCGACACTAATAAAATTTTGTAATTTCAGTAACAAATACCAAGTTGCCGACAAGACTGTTTAAAACACGACCGTGTTTTGTAGGTGTGTTCTCACCAGAATGTATGATGAAGTGCAACATGCCACAGATGTATCAGATGAAGTGCAACATGTCACAGACTTCAGTGTGAACGCCAATGTGTTTCAAACCCACTTTGGTTTAAAAAAATTACATAAATCCGTACAAAACAAAATTATTCGCTCAGTGTTTAAGGAGTCGATCGTACGATCTAAAGGTCCCGGGATCGAATCCTGGCTATTACACTACCAACTTACCAACGTGAACCCGCTTCTAGCACAAGCTTAGTTGAAGGCTTAGAGGGAATATTATAGTACAAGTAATTGTGGATGCTAATATTCTTCTTTTTAATAGTCTGGTAGTAAAAAAAAATATTCCTGCAGAGTAACTACATACAGGATGTTGGTAAACAATAACAGAACCACGAGAAACAGTTCTCCCTCATCGTCCCCTCAATGGAACTAAATCCTGGGACTACGAGAAAACAGCCACAATTTAAGCAACCCCATCTCTTTCCATGAGGTTTCGTACAAAGCGACTAAGATTTAACATCAGACAGATATTTACATCCCAGACTCAGCCTCAGATGGATGGCTCGAGTCAATAGGCAATAGGCTCATCCCCTATTACGTGGGACCGAATACAATTATTAGTGAAATGTGGGTGTTTATTCAACCCTCCTGGGATAAAAGCGTAATTATTTGTACGTATATATGTAATAATAGTTTAATTATTCGGTTTTTACGATCGTTTGTACAATTATTGTCAGCAGTCAGCAACTAAAGAGAGTAAGTAACTGAAAAATCTAATTTTAAAATGTATAACAAAAGTTTTATCACAGGACAGTAAAATATATTATAGTCGATTCCATAATTCTTTAGATTTTCATTTCCAGGCTTTTAAATAATAATAATAATCATCATCATGTCAGCCACACATAATCCACTGTTGAACATAGGCCTCTCTCACAGACTTCCAGAATGACTGACCTAAAGCAGCTCGCATCCAGCGCTTCCCGGCGACCTTCATGAGGTCGTCGTTCCACCTGGCCGTTGGGCGTCCTACGCTACGTTTGCCCGTACGCGGTCGCCATTCCAGAACTTTTTTGCTCCATCGGCCATCTTTTCTGTGCGCTATGTGTCCCGCCCATTGCCACTTCAACGAGCTAATCCGCTGGGCTACGTCGTAATAATAATAAGTCGTAGTAATAATAATAGGCTTAGCAAATAGTAAAAGGCTCACCTGAATATGTTGCTTCAGTACTGGATAGTACAGATACAGGCATTGCAGGTTGTAATCACGGGTGAGCTGCTGAGCCTGGTCTCGGATCTTGCTGAAAGACAGCTGGGCAGCGGTGCAGGTGTACAACTCCGTACGGCCCATCAGGGCTAAGAACTCGGACACTTTCTCGTAAACAGCCGCTTCCATAGTCTGCATGCAGGTCTGCAGCTCCACCAGGAAATAGCGGTTCTGATAGGAAAAATAAATTGTAAAGTATTTTTGAGATTTTATCAATATTCTAGGAGCTCAAGACAACTTTAGCTGATTGAGGAACGAGGTTACAGAGTAGGCTTTCTTTTCAAGGGTTGGGCGGTCAGACAGCAGTTATCCTCATGAAAGTCATACCTATAAGCCGAAAAAAGGAGGAGATGGAGTAAGCATACTCCGGGCACTTCAACTGGAAGTACCACTACGATGAATGCCAGTGTTTGGCATCCAGTACTTCTAATAACAGTCTTTTAAAGTACCTTTCGTTGTGACAACCTTGAACGAACGACAGTATATATCATGTATTATTTGATGGAGCACTTGAGAACTTATGACAATTACACCTGATAGACCACGAAAGAGGCTCTGGCACTGGCTAGTAACAAGGGCAGTCGCGCTCACGGCTGTTATTGACAGGATTCGAACCAGAAGTCCCTCGATTGAGAGTCCGAAAAAAACACTTTATTTTTTAAACAATTACATTATTCTCTTCTCTCAGTGCGTAATCAATTGGGTTCGACTGATCATGTCAGACGTCCTCTCCTCAAGTACTACTTATCATTTTTTTAAAACCCTCTAAATTCTCACTTTGAATCTTGTTACTTACTTTTATCTGTTCAGAAAATCTTATACATTAATACACAAAGTCAAATAACGTGAACAAAATTTAAAAAAACAAAATCACGGTTCTTGATTGAGCCAGAAGAACGGAATGCATAACTAAATTTTTGTTTTTTTTTAAAGAATGGGTACAGAACCGTTGTTTAAAAAAAACCAAATCAATCACAAATGAAAATTCAAATCAAAAATATCAGTTTTTGACACCTATTTATAAGCATTGCGCTGTTTTTTGTATGATGGCTATAAACAATAGCGCATTGTTGCTAATCGAGGACCGTACAGCTAGTGGTAAGTATACATATAAGATATTGATAAAATAATAGGTAATAAAAATGTCGAAGTGTTGTAACCATCTTGATCTGACTGAAAAGATGGAAAACGACCCTTCATTTGTTGTACCTCGCATTAAAAGATTCTTTACCAATTATGTGTAAAGAATTGGTGACATGGAGGATTTAAGTAAACTGCAGAAGCATTCCTTTCTTTCTTTTCTTTCTTTCACACGCCACCTAGTAAGAAATACACTGGTAACCTTCAATATATTAGCTGAAAATAAAAGCATTTCTTGAAATGCAGCATCCGTGGCGTGGCGGTGGTGAACGCGTCTGCCACGCATGAGGCGCGGGTTCAATTACCGCTCAGTGCAAATATTTGTATGCATGAATACAGGTATAGGACTGCCATCTAACCTCCACAACCAAAAGGCGATATCGAAACATTGCAGCTAGACCATAATGCCATAGATGTTGGTATGGCAACCGGGACCAAGGGTTTATTGTGCTCTCCGAGGCACAACCAGATCAATGAAAATAACTATGTTCAAGCGAACAAATATTTGCACTGAGCGGGGATCGAACCCGCGCCTCATGCGTGGCAGACGCGTTAACTACCGCTGCGCCATGGAGGCTGTCTAATTTAAATGTATTCTGAATTTTAGAGTAACGCTTTCTTCATGAATTACATCATTAGCAGACGAAGATCCAAGCGCTGTCTCGTCATCATTTCCTCATTTAAACATCTTTTCACCATTTTATAATTAATTTCGTTTGTTTGTTATTTAATTAGTGATGAAAAGACACACAGAATAAGGAAAAACAAAATCTGCATAAATATGTTAAAGTTTTATTTAAAAACAAACTTCTTTGCGTAAATTTTAAAATTCGAATTTAGAAATATATCAATTAAACATGGCTTGAGTCAACAATAGTGTCAGGAATACGGCAATAGGATCACACCTTACTAAATCTGAGACCTAATTCAATGCTAGGCGAAATGTCGGTGTTAATTCACCTCTGCCTGTCCCTCCGGGCTGGCCAGGCTGTATATGTATGTATTAAACAAATTTGACAGCGTATCCATAAAAACGTAAGCATAAATACCCTCACATTTCGCGATTCGAGGGTCTATGCAAGCCACGCAGTGTTTTACAAATATAGTACAGGTACCTGGTGGGCGTTAGCAGCGGCAATGCTCAGGAGATAGTCGTTCCTGGCACCAGTAGACTTCTCTTCGAGCTGATCGCGACGAGAAGAGACCTTGGCACTGTTCTTTTGCAGCGATGTAATGGATTGAAAGAACGAACCCTTCTTCTTCTTGAGCCTGTTAAAGTTGGTTATAGATTAATGGAGGAAGACTTGCAGGTATACATAAAGACCCTTAGATGATATATCTTTAGTCTTTAATTTTTTATTGTACACATGAAAATAATACATCAACAGGTAATCACAAATACATCTTGTTGTACAAAGGCGAGCTTAACTCAATATTGAGTTTTCTCCCAGCAAACCTTTGGGGGATTAAAAGTGCAAAAAATATCCAGAGTTTACATTGTGCTGCAAGTTTAATTTTACCGTTTTTATCTCTGAAGTAGCTGGTATTTAGAAGATTTCCTGAATTGTATCTAGCAAAACTGATAAATTGGTGAATAATCTTCATTAGAAGGTCATCAGCAGGTTTCTTCAGGGTCAGCAGCGCGAGTGTAACGCCCACGGTGTTGCACACGTCCGTAGACCACGGTAACCACATCCTATCAGGTGAGCTGTGTGCTTGTCTGCCACCTAAGTGGTATAAAAATTATGGACCTTTTATACAACTTAGGTGGCAGTGGCAAGCATAAGGCCCACCTGTTGGAAAGTGGTTACTGTGACTTATGAACGTGTGCAGCACCAGGGGAGTCACATCAGTGCTGCCAAAAGTTTCTGTTCCGTCAGTGCAGAAGCAGCCATTGATCTTCCCAGTGACAGCACAAAAACTCTCCAGTGAACTCTGGCTACCCTAATATCCATCGGGAATACAACACTAGATTATTATAGCCGATGTAATCTGTTGGGTAGAGGTACTTCCCCTGTCGGTCCCCAGTATACTCCGGTCTATATAAACTTAATTATAGGAGTGAGCGTACAATAATAATTAGCACCCAACTCAAAGTTGGTAGGATTGTTCAAAACACGACCATAAATAAAATATAGAATGTCCTTAAGTCCTCACCGATCAGATACTAATACCCAGCTTTGTTGATTAAACGGAGTGCTAACATCATTCGAATTTCAAAAATTCTGTATTTTAAAATTCGAATGATGAAAGTTTAATTTTGAATGACATTATCAAATACTAGATTTTTGAAATTCGAATGATGATAGTATTTTTCTTACTGACATCATGTTTAATTTAGTTAACATAGACAACTGGAGTAAAACTATACCAACTTAAATGTGTTGGCTTTTACTAACGGAAACAGTTTGTCAAGCAGAATAAGGGGCCTGTTCACGGTACAATCTATAAATATTTGATGTAAGAAAGTGGAATTCTGTTAGCTTATAGCTTTATTTAACGTTCTAATCACTTCATAACATGCGAGTGTTATAGTATTAGACCATATGGATATATTTGGTTATTCTGGCACTGCTCCAAGAGTGATAGAACCCTGTAAAGTCTTTCTAAGTAATCGATAGAAAGTTACTAATTCATTTTGAGCAACAAATTTGACTTGGCGAACGGCACGTATTCTAAATTGTCTTTGATTTGTAATAAAACAATTTGAATTTGACAGAGACAACGGTAGCTTCTATAATTGCCATTTCACGGAGTCGTTAGATAGACAGATAAATTTTTATTGTATACCAATAAAATAAAGTACATTTACGGACAAGATATGTATAATATACATGTATTTACAAAAAAATAGTATCTAAGTATGTTTATCCGCATTCTAGATTCCATAACACAAGCTAGTTAAGCTATGCTTACCATGGGTCTAGATAGCGTTGTGTAGAATGTTGTAGAATAAAAATGATATATATACAAATGGCGGCCTTATCGCTGTAAGCGATCTCTTACCGTCAATGTACATAATTTTAATTATCTTAACAATAATAACTTATGGGTAGTTATTAATTTAGTCATAAAATATGTCGAGAAATAATATAAAAATATTAAATAATGTAAAAATAAAGCATTGGAAAATGATTCTTTCGCTGGTTCGGTAGGTTAGTTCTACTGTGAAGATACCAGCAAGAAACTCACGAGTTAATCATTCTTTTTTAAATTTGCTTCAGTTTACAATTTATTTTGTGCGAGCAAGCAACAGACTTATGTTGACCACGCATTTGCATCATCAAGATTCTCATCTACCTCATAGTAACCTTATTCATTAAATCTTTTTTTAATATACAAGATATGATATTAATTTTGTTAAATTTTGTTAAATGACATAGCTTACAATAATCCATAGGTTGGTTTTTTTTTTCTTCGGTTTAAATTTTATCTTAATTTGTGTTTGTTTTAATTGATTAGTAAGATAATAGTTGTATATTTTGTTATGTAAGTCCATTTCTGTTTTGGGGTGTCCCTGTCAAGGTGGTGGATAATATTTATAATAATAAATAAAATACATAAATAAATTTTACAACAGTTATATTATTAAAGAGTATTAGTTTCAATTAACGTCCCAGGCAATGTTAACTAACCTTTGGTACTTCTTTTTCTTTTTCTTTTTTTTTACGTGCGTAAAATCCCCGCGGTTACTCCCCCACCGGAGCTGGTGGAAGAGGTTATGTCGGACTCGAACCGACTAAAACGCACGCCGCCTGTGAGGTTGACAGACATATCCTTCGCACCCCGGCCAACCCAGGACCATCTCTCACGATCTGGCCCTCTTCTTGGGTGTGGGGACTCCACCAGTCACCCCCAGGCCTGCGCTCATGGGGGACGGAGGTCGTTCATTGGCCTCCGATCCTTTGGTACTAGTAACAAATATGAAACGCTATTGCTATATTGTGCAATTGCAAAACGAGTTGCTTTTATCGGTTCAATCACTGCGAAAAGTTACTTGGAGTGGATTTCGATTTTAAACTCAATTAGAGATAGTTTAGTTATGAGAAATGGCACGGATTTATGATATTGAAAATGAAATATTAAAACGTCTGTTTTGTGGATGTAAATTCGAATCTCTACGCAAGCGATATGTAGTATGTCCATAATCCATATGACATAACAGAACATAACATAAACTCACACCCATATCCCAGAGGTGCTAGCACCCACATTTTGCCAGTTTATGTTTAGGTTAGCGGCCATAATAACCTAGTGTTGTGTTCCCGAGCATGAGTAGGGTAGCCAGAGTTCACTGGAGAGTTTTTGTACTGTCAGTGGGAAGACTAAAAGCTTGTCCTGCTTTGTCTTGCACACTGACAGCACAGAAACTCTTGTGGTTACTGGCTTGACAGCGTGAGTGTGACTTCCTTTTTAGTGTTGCACACGTCCATACGTCACGGTAACCACTTTCTATCAGGTGGGACGTGTGCTTGTCTGCCAAAGAAATAGAATCGTCAAATTAAGTTCTGTTATTCTACTTGACAATGAGTTTAAATCGCAGCCATAACATGAGTAGGCGGCAGATTTCAGTTGTATATAAAACAGAAAGCGTAAAACTAAACCAATTTAAATGTGTCGGTTAATACGCGTATAGTTACGGTACGGTTGGTCAAGCTTAACAAGTCAGGCGAGTGAACAGCGAAAGTTTGGTTCAACGAATAGATCAACAAGAAAATTGTATCATTTTCAAACAACTCCGCGATTTGTATAACGACATTATACAAATCGCGGAGTCATGTAATCAATCTGCATGTGGTAAGTGGAAAATTACTATGGGAACGTCACACATCGGTAATATTCATTCGAGTCAACTGGAAGCCTATTTTGATGTACAGTTTTCAATAGGGTGATGGAACAACCAACAATTTGCATTTTATAACGAATTAGAAATGGAATGGAGTAGAAGTCTTTATTTCTTTTGTTGTGTGTTGTGTTTATTGTTTATTTATGAAACTTGCTAAGCATATAGTTCGGTAATAGACTGTCTGTTCAATTTAGTTACTTTTTACTAGACGTTAAAATAGTAAGTATTGAAATAGGCTGTTTCCGGACGAGTAGAATTGGGGCCACTCCATCTCTTCTCATGCGGTGTCGTACAAGGCGACTAAGGGATGGGGCTATTTAACATCAGACAGATATATACAGCCTCAGATGCATGGCTTGAGTCAACAGTAGTGCCCGGAAGTCAGCAATAGTCTCACCCCCTATTAAGTTGGACCGAATTCAATAATTAGTCTAATGTGGGTGTTAATTCACCTCTGCCTAACCCTCCGAGGATAAAAGCATGATTATATGTATATATGTATGTGAATAGATATTAATTTGAGTATTTTCTAATATTCATAGGTTGAGTGGATGATTATAAATAAATAAAAAACGATGAAAGTATGAACCGCGGTAGCCAAGTGCTATGGGTAATGGACTGCTGAGACGAGGTCTCGGGTTCGATCCCAGGTTTTACCATGGCACACACCAATGACTATTCGATGCTTTTCGAAGTTATGTGTGTATTTATCGCAGGTTTATAAGTGCCCGGTTAATGGCAATAGGCTGGTGAAATGTGAGTGCTAGCACCTCTGCCTACCCCTTCGAGGAAATAGGCGTGAGTTTATGTTATGTGATGTTATGAAAGTATGAACAGAGGCAACTTTTAACACTCATTTACTTTCTAAGTTGGATCAATCAATCACTCAATTAGCTCTTAGCTGTCCACTGCTGAACATATGCCTCTCACTCTCCCTTAAGTTCAATTAAATAATTTATTTGAACTTTAGAAAAACACTCAATTCTAATCAAACAAAAGTTTATCAAGGAGCCGGATTCAATATCAAAGTGATTTTAAGTCGATTTAAAATATTTTTATACATATACTTCGCTATTCCAGTTATCAAAATAGGAAAGCCTACCTTCAGAATCATTCTAGTATTAATTGTGACATCAGAATTTTATATATTAGAAGATTTACACAACGCTAGGAGATAGAACACGGCGGTATTACCGCCCAATTGAGCAGTCCGACTGGGGAAGTACCTCCACCCTACAGAATACCGCGGTTATAATAACTTAGTGTTGTGTTCCCAGCGGTGAGTAGGGTAGCCAGAGCTCACTGGGGAATTTGTGCTGTCAGTGGGATGACTAAAGGCTTGTCCTGCTTTGTCCTCTACACTGACGGCACAGAAACTCTGTGCTTGCAGGGCCGGCAGCGCGAGTGTGGCTTCTCTGGTGTTACCCGCGTCCATAGGCCATGGTAGCCACTTTCCATCAGGTGGGCCGTGCGCTTGTCTGCCACCTAAGTAGTATAAAAATACGCTAACTAGACCTATGGTAAGCATAGCTTAACTAGCTTGTGTTATGAAATTTAGAATGCGGATAAACATACTAAGATAAGATACATATTATACATAGAAACATCCCGGCCAATGCAAATGTACATATTCGTGCATACAAATATTTGCACTGAGCGGGACACGAACCCGCGCCTCATGCGAAGCAGTCGAACATTCTACCGCTACATCACAGAGGCCGCCTTCAATTAGAGTAGGAAATGTTTATTTAATCATTTTAAAATTTCACCTCTTAAAAGTAATCAACTTAGTTATCAAACAACTTAGTTACAAAACAACTTAATTAATACGTGTGTCGGAACAATGTAATCGGTTTAATACAATGGTGTGAAAAACTGCTACTATGTTCCTTTTAATGTCCCTCTATTTATCAAAATTCTGTACAATAGTCGTACGAATTCTAGGTGTAGAGGATTTTATATACACATGCAACTTATTAATAAAAGAGTAACCGTAATACATGTCAATAGTATTGACAAATAATTACACGTTACACACACATCCTCACATACACATCCTCACACACATATCCTCAAACACACATCCTCACACACACACACACAAAAACACAGAGGACTACTTAAGCTATAAGAAGAAAATGTCAACTTACTTTTCCTCAATGTCCTTGGCCTTGTCTCTCACATCATGGGCTGTATGCTCCTCATCAAAATACAGTTTCTTGGTCTTGTCCACATCAACCACAGTCAGCTGCAACTCCTTGTGCGCTTGGGCCAAGGAGTCCGTACACTATCACAGACAAATAAATTAATACCGTACTTGTAAAAAATTAAGATACATTTTCCTTAAATTAGTACAAAATTTAATCGTCAGTATATTACATGGTTTGAAGGATTTCTATTTTATTATAAATTCCCGGATGTTATCCCGAAAGCGTCTAATAGGAGTATATTGCTCGTTAAGGTAAGGGCACACTTTTTCTGGTCCCATACCACTAAGGTTGAGTCTGGGCTGTAAATACTGTTGTATGTCTTAGCCGTATAGATGGGTCTGCTCTTGTGTTGTACTCCATCGCGAAACACAAAATTAAAATATTATTACTATAACAACCCGAGCATCAAAATATTCAAATAAAATTGTAAAAACATGTTATAGATGATTGCTCTATTTTCTTAACATTCCTTCAAACCAGTAATAGTTTTAAACTTACTGTTTTCGTACTCAGAGTTTTTAATAAAACAATAAGCACTTAAACTGTAAGCGAGTGTCCGAAAGGGAATAACCATGTTGAACAGTACGTCGACATGGAAAACTACCTTCAATATACTTTTCCTCCACTCGGAAAATTCTTTACTATATATAAATAAAGAATTAGAACAGTAGAGGGTGAATACACGCTAAAGATACATAAAATAACTAAGCTATAAAATAACTAGGTAATAAAAAAACTTAGTTATAAAATAACTATGTTGTAAAATAACTTAGTTGTAATATAACTTAGTTGTAATATAATTTAGTTATAACCAATTACTTAGTTACAAAGCCACTTAATTTTACTTACAAGAGTGTCGGAACACCGTTACCACCTGGACGCAATAGAGTGCGAGAGGCGCAATGAATGTTCCTTATAATATTCCTCTGGTTGTTAAAACTCTGTACATTAATCGTACGAATTTTAGGTTCAGAGGGATTTTTATACACTAATGACCTCTTCATAAATTGCGTATATGTTAAAAATGTCAAACATTTGAAATTTTTTAGAAAAGTTTATGCTCCGTATGCTTCAAATTACGAAGACCAATTTCCAATCGACTTTTAAAAAGAAAAAGGTTCTCAATTCGGATATTTATATATTTTCTACATGTTATTCAGAGCTTAGAGCTTCTAAGATTATTTTCGTCTCAGTAGATTGTGTTGAAAACGGGTCAAAGGCTATAAATTCTTAGGTGGAGCCGGCCCCCAAACCGCTTGTAATAAATAATATTCAACGTATGTTTATGCATTATTGTACAAAGAAAACTAGCAAGCTTAAATTAAAATATAAATGTATAATTAGATACATCAACCAATATCCACCGTGTACGTCGATAGCCTGATAAAAGCCTTTATATTTTTTTACATGTTATTCAGAGCTTAGAGCTTCTAAGATTATTTTCGTCTAAGTGGATTGTGTTGCAATCGGGTCAAACATGAAGCCGGCCCCCAAGCCTCTTGTACTAAATAATAATACATCTCTATTCAAATTTTGTTTATTCATTGTTGCACAAAAGCAAGCTTAATTTAAAATAGAAATTCGATAGCCTGATAAATTCTGTTACTGTTAACGTTTATTATACGCGAGGAACAGTAATTATATTAGTGATGAATAACGAACATGCATTATCACATGCCTACCAACGTTAATAGCTTAAAATTTTGCTTTAAAGCTTTTGAATTTTGCAATGCAATGGAATTAATGCAGTAAGTATTTTGCAACGAAAATACATTGCGGTATTCATAATTTGATAGAGTATTTAAATATAAAATAATGTAATGTATTTCTTTCAATTTGAAATTCTCTGTAAATGTTTACGTACAACACATTCTTGCATATTAAATTAGAAGTATTTAGGCTATAATGTCAGTATCTGGGCCCTGTTTAATAAACGTTACAATTCAATAATTATGTAAATAAGTTACATATTATTGCGTTTTGGTTGGTTCGAGTCCGACATAACCTCTTCCACCGGCTCCGGTGGGGAGGAATACGTGGGAATTTTGCGGACGTAAAAAAAAAGGAGATGACAAATGTGTAGCAATGGTGCCCTCATCAGGTTCAGGCAGGATGGGTAGGCCTAATAAGAAAGGAGAGGTGTCAATGGTATGACTGGCATGGAAGTAATAATCCAGCGATATAGGGGGAAGTCGAAAGACGGCATCGGGTGCAATCAGGAAAATACGTCCCCATGACAATAGTGATGAGTACACAATACAGTACACACAAAAGGTCAGTTTGATTATAGTTGTATAATGATAGGTTAAGAAAACTGAACTTTCTACGGAACCATAGTTAATGCAAAAGGTACCCATGCTTCAAGGCTAGCGTATCATTATGGGTGCATTATTTTAATGTCACCGTGGGACTTACAACATGTGTTATTTGTACCACCCCCTAGCCAATACCATCGAAGTCATGACGCTCCGCCCACCACCTCTAACTACACTCGATAATATAAGTCCGTTCTTCAGAGAAGCAGCACGATGGCCAATTTCATGCGCAATATTTTTCCAAATTATATCCTTGTTGTAGTACAGGGTTATGAAATATGGAAGAAGGCTTTGACATCCACGCTAAGGAAAGTTTGTTATCCTTGCAAATGTAAGAAGCAATTGTAATGTCATTTATTTCTGGTTATTATACTGCACTCAAGAATGACATTAGGGAGCCTGGAAAACAAAAGTTCATGACAAAAGCAGCATCATAACGTTGATGTGTTTTATTAGACTAAACTGGATTAAACATCTTTGTAACGTTGCGGGAGCAAAAGAATTTTAAGAAGAAGAATAATGCATAACGAAAATGCAAGTGTTATTATGGAAAAGTGGCGAATATTTAATTGAATGCAATATCTTAGAGTTTTAATTCTACTGCACTGTGTTTATTTCTAATAAATTACATCTGCACCAAAATATTGATTTTATTTTTATCCAAAACGGTAAATGTTTAAATACATATAACCCAAGAATACGTTCCAGCGGGTTGCGAAAACGGAATTAAAATACTTGCTATTTCTCTGATAGTGTTAGTTAACGTTGTTATGCTACGACCAGGTCACACTACCATGGTCACAAAGTGTTTGAAAAGGTCAAATATATTCATATTTTCTCGCCAGAGAACCAGCAAAATGTATTACAATTTAACATTGACCCCGTTTTACAATATTGAAGTTTCATTAAAATGTGAAACGTGATTAATCTCTCGCTGGATACCCAGTTGATTAAATTACATATTTTCATCAAATATGCCACCTTGGCGCAAATTTAATTTTAGTAGGTATGTTCAACTAAATTACATTGAAATTTCAATTACGAAAGATCAATCAGAATTCAATATTTTGTAGGTCCCTTCCCCTTTCCTACACAGGACAACACGTGCAGGTCTTAGATGTCATCCGCACACGGTGCAAAACATCCGATCAAGAACCAAGCGGTTCGGAGACTCTTTCCTCTGTCGCACCATTAAGGCCTGGAATTCATTACCAGCTCACGTGTTTCCTTCTTCCTACAGTCCCGGGTCCTTTAAGCGGGGCGTGAAAAGGATATGATGAGGGCGTCAAGCTGAGTGTCACCATTGTCACACGGTATGTGTAAGTAATGGTGACCCTCTTTTCTGGGACTTTGCCTTCAGCTTACCATCAGGCAAGGCGAAGTCCAATTGACGTGTCATATATAAAAAAAAAAAAAATATTGGTCAGTATGGTATTTAAATGTGACCAAAAACAATCAAATATGACCGTTAAAGAACTCGATTAAAATAGGAAAAAACCGGGATCTTTCCCTTACAGGGGGAAAGCTCTGCGGTCGGGGTTGCAAGTGACATGTCTCAGATAATCTTAGTTCCGGCAACATGCGGCCCACACAGACGGCGTGCGTTTTAGTCGGTTCAAGCTCAACATAACCTACCCAACCGGCGTCAGTGTTGGGAATATCCGCGGGGATTTTGTGCACATTACAAAAAAATGGGGAAATGCTCTGACTACTAACCTGAAATCATCCAAATATCTTATATATAAAATTCTCGTGTCACAATGTTCGTTCCCGTACTCCTCCGAAACGGCTTGACCGATTCTCATGAAATTTTGTGAGCATATTGAGTAAGTCTGAGAATCGGCCAACATCTATTTTTCATATCCCTTAGTGATAAGGGTTGTCCACCCTTAACATTTTTCTTTAATTTTTAGACATTTACTTAAAAATTATTTATATGGTAAAACAACGTTTGCCGGGTCAGCTAGTTTCTTTATATATTTATCTTACAGCGACTGTTAATTGTTAATTTTTATGTCAAATGTTGTCAATGTCAAATTTAAAAGAACTGTCAATGCAAAAAAATAAATATTTATTTCACTTTTATATTTTATATTATATCCACGTTTACTAGGTGCCTATGTATGTACCTATCTTGCATCTGTATGGAACATCAAGTATCAAAACATTCAGTAAGGATAGTTCGACTATATCAAAATATACGCACTTTATTTATTTAGAAGTACAGGCAATGATAAAAGTAACTCAACACATTAATTTTAACTTTAAAACAGTTTTATCAAAACAATACTCGTAATCAAAACATAAACATAACCACACTGTTTGTAAATTTCTTTGTGTTCAGACACTTTTATCACCAATTATACAATATGAGAATCAATTAGAAAATTAAAAATAAAAATATTTAGAACGTACCTTCTTTGCGACGGTAAGTTTATGCTGCCTTAAGTACTTGGCTTCGTCGGCTATATGTTGCTGGAACACCTCCACAGCAGCCAGCCTGGCGCGAGCCAGCTTCTCGTTCTCCTCAAGCACGGTACGCCAGACGTTCCACATGTTCCTGGGAGGGAGGATATTCATATAGTAGATATAATACTCCTAAGAGCACAAGGAAACGCAAGCAATTGATTTGTATACTTCAGAACGATTACAAAGATTGCCAATGGTGGTTTTTAAATACGGGGATTGTAAATTGAGAAGGCTGTCTGGTAGAGATCGCTCTTAGTGATAAAACTGACCATTATACTTACTATATTATTAGTTATATGTTAATTTGTTAAATAATAAGTATACCTAATCAAAAAAAACAAGAGTATTCTGTCTATCTAATTAACTAATCAAATATCTAGTCAAGAAGAAGAGCTTGTAACCAACTTGTTAGTAAAATTAGAAAAATGGTCAGGTTTAAAAATGTTAAATAACTAATTTTAACCGTGGTAGCCTAGTGGTGTGGGTAATGGACTGCTGAGACGAGGCCTCGAGTTCGAACCCAGGTTTTACCATGGCACACACCAATGACTTTTCGATGCTTTCCGAAGTTATGTGTGTATTTATCGCAGGTTTATAAGTGCCCGGTTAATGGCAATAGACCCGCCACCTATTAATAATAATAACGTCTTTATTGTACACCAATTACATATTACAATACAACGTGAGATTTAAATTTCATGGTACGTACAGATGACGGCCTTATCCCTCTGCGGCAATTTCTTACAGGTAACCATAGGATGAAGAGAAAATTTACATTGGGACCTAAACATAAACTGTGTGAAATGTGGGTGCTAGCACCTCTGTCTACCCCTTCGGGGATATAGACGTTATAAAGTTATAAATTTTAGGTCAACAATATTTGTCCAACATGTATATATACCGCGGTAGCCTATTGGTATGGGTAATGGACTGCTGAGCCGAGGTCTCGGGTTCGATCACAGGTTTTACCATGGCACACACCGATGACATTTCTTTTCGAAGTTATGTGTTTAATTATCGCAGGTTTATTAATGCCCGGTTAATGGCAATAGGCTCGCCACCTATTACATTGGGACCTAAACATAAACTGGCGAAATGTGTGTGCTAGCACCTCTACCCTCCCCTTCGGGGATATTAGGCGTGAGTTTTATGTTTTATGTATATATATAAACAACTTGAGTAAACGAGAAGTGAGAATTCAGCAGTCTTTGTAATTGTTGCTGAGTATACAACAGTATATAAATGCTCAACAGTGTTGAGACATACTGCTGGAGCGTGTCTTAGCGTGACCTTTGCGTTCAAGTATGTAACCAGGTCATTCAAGTTGCAAAGGTCTTGCTAATTTACTATAGGTACCTCTCTTAAAATCGACATCACTTGAATATCGACTCTTGATTCTAGTACCATTACTAATGCTAAACACATGCGGATAAAACACGACTCGATTAAATATATTGCTGTTTATTATGTGTACACACTTGATAACAAAATCTATAGACTTATTTTTATTTTTCTTTATCAAAATATGTGTTTTGATGAGCTCTGCCAACTAATCCCAACCTCTCCTTTCCTATAAAGGACAACACGTGCATGGCTTAGATGTCACCCTGTGCTTAATATACGAGCAAGAACCTAGCAGTTCGGAGACTCTTTTCTTTACCGCACCACCAAGACCTGGAATTCATTACCAGCTCACGTGTTTCCTTCTTCCTACAGTCCCGGTACGAAGACGCATTGCCTCTTTGGCGCCAGGTACGACCCAGCGCGAGAGTTACTTTTTTAAAAATTACTAATATTCCCACTAACCCCTCCAGCTATTCTAAATAGCTTGTGTTAGGAGCGGGTTCACGTGGGTAGTGTAATGGCCAGGATTCGAACCCGGTACCTCTCGACTGACTCCTTAACCACTAAGCTATAAGCTATTATAAGCTAGTATAAATTAGGGCGCAGGTTGAGGGACAAAACCGGTGACTCCCGCTCCGGCTCGTACCTGGGGCAACGGTTGGCCATAGCTGTTCAACGGGGCAATGCCGCCAGTGTCATGGGTACCTTTGCACCAGGTACGATGAGGGGCGGGTTAATAGATTAGACTGTCACTCTGACTGTACAAAAATGTGGACAATATTTTAATTGTATAATGTAATAATTATTTTTTATATATTGGCGTACTCTAATTTCTAAATTATTGTAAATCTAATTTTAAGTGAACTTTATGTTTTTATGAGAAATAAATGACTTTTAATGTATAAATTATATTTTTATTATTATTATTATTATCATAAAACGACTACTAAATCAGTTAAACAACCTCGAGTATAATAATAAAATAACACAATAAATCGCAATATAAGTATTTGTTGTAAACTTTCGACGATATCAAGTTTGTGGAAAATAAAAAAGAAAAGGAGGTATCTAAAACATATTAAAATATAGAACAACATTGAAAGGCATAATGACAGGAGAAGCTAGGTGTATAAGTGTGTATGTACCATATGCCCTAATTGGGTATTTTTCTGTCACTAAAATCTATACTAATATTATAAAGCTGCAGAGTTTGTTTGTTTGTTTGTTTGAACGCGCTAATCTCTAGAACTACTGGTCCGATTTGAATGATTCTTTCAGTGTTGGGTAGTCCATTTATCGAGGAAGGTTTTAGGCTATATATCATCACGCTACTACTTAAGGGAGCGGAGCATTGATAATAAATGTTAACAAATCCGGCAGTTTTTCATACATATTTTGAAGACTAAAACATACGGACTCAAAGGGATATGAAGCTTCAAAATATACCCCGGGCGAAGCTGGGGTGGGTCAGCTAGTAAATTATATAACTTAGCTTATTAAATTATGAATGGTAATACAGCGGTAGAAGTTGTATTTGTTCTTATTTTATAGTTTTTTATTTATTTTTAGTCATCCACCGAACTCATAATAGGAAATGATTTGAGTATTAAATATTGTGACGTCACATTACTTCATAAAATTGTTGAATGAAATCTTAAAGCATTTAGTAAGTTAGCTATTCAAATAGATTAAGATAGAATAATTGTTATTGAGACATTGAGGCACGATTAGACCTTTGCAAAAATTATGCATACAAATATTTGCACTGAATGGGCATTGAATCCGCGCCTCCTGCTTTCACTACTGCCATACCATAGAGGTTGTATTGCTACACAGCACTAACGAGATCCAAAATGAACGCACCTTTTATTTTTTCGATTTAAATTGTATTAGTTCTAGAATAACGAAAAGTAGATATTTTTTAATTTATAATTGAGTCGGATTTCTAACTATTATGCTACGGAGAGTCGTGAACAAACTATTAATTGTAAGTTAAGCAAACTGTAATGAGTTTCCGTACGGAAGTCGGTTCAAAAGAGGAGGACGAATAAGTTTTGATACGACGTTATTATTGTTGCTACGACTTCGTAGCTCCGTAGCACCGAAGCTTCGTAACTTCGTAGCAGAGTCGAAGTTCTTGAAAACAGAATCTTATTAATACAAAACGCTCGTTCGTTCGTTTTATTAAATAAGAGTAATATTATTGTTGATAATTAATAATTTAAACTTATTATTGCATGTGATTAAAAGGTTTTGGAATTAATTGTTGCGAATTATGTAATTAAATTTACTATATTCAAACCTGTAAATCCCTAAAGAGTTAGGCAGTGTTGTATTTATCGCATGGTATAGAGGGAGAGCCTATAGCAATCAAGCGGGCATTCTGTCATATTAAACTCTATAATATCTTAATAATCATGTTCTACAATGTATAAAACACAAAGCATAGATAATTATAACACAAAAGAAAATAGTACCAATAAACACATCTTAAAATATAAATTAAATTAACAAAAAATACACAATTTGTACATAAAACTAATTAAAACACACAAGCTAAAAATAACAATTACACAAAACAACAAATGAAAAATAAGATAACATCTTAACATATTACAAATAACACAGCACAGCAATAAACAAAATGAAATGAAAATAAAAGAAACACAAATGCAAAAAAAATACAAAATAATAATAATTACATAAAAGCGATTATTTGCACATCATTACTTGATGTACTCACTATGTGTACTTGCAACGCATCGTACATTCATTTGATTTATTTTCAATCGTAATTTCAACAATTTTCAATTTAAATATTTTGCTGTTCAGAAATTTAATGGCTGAATGTGTACTTACTAAAATGGAGTGAACAGGAATCAATATTCACAATTACCTAATGTTACTACATTAATAGTAATTAAATGATCATCTAATTAGTGCGTATATCAACGTCAGAACAATTTTGAAAACCAAGTCTCAACATGATATTAATGCAAAAGTATCAAGAGTAAATCAAACTGTTTTATAAAATTTTATTTATCACATACAAAATAATTAAAACATAAATACACGAAACAAACTCGCAATCATGTCGCGTCAAACAACCCGTTTCGCATCGTTCCCGGCGCAAAGGTGCCCATGATGCTGGCCGGGTTGCCCCGCTGAATCGCAATAGCCAACCTTTGCCCCAGGAACGAACCGGATCGGAAGTCACTGTTTTATTGATTTAAATTGTATGAACTAAAGATGTGTACCAAATATTAGGTTTTTACCTATGAAATTGCTGAAATTTTCTTACAGATTCATGATCTCTTAATTCCTGTAATTTAATAGCTATTTTCATTATTTATATTTTGTTTTAAAGTTGATTTCAGGATTATACAAATCAGTATTAAATTTTGTTTTTATTGGCCGCTTGATAAATTAAATTCGATCTTCAAAAACAGTGCTTCCTAAATGCTATCCATTTTGATGATAAATTTCGTATTACTTTTTACGGCTGTCACTTTTCAAAAATGTAATAAAAGTAGTTATTTGTTGGCTTACTGTTGTCTCATTCATACACAATAAAAATCAAAGAATTCGGATTGGTCATTCCTAAAATAAATGCAAAAATGTTAGTACTGAAAATTGGGTTTCCTCCAATTTCTTCAAAAAAAAAACTGCAAGTTCAAATGTATCGACCTATTATCAGAACAATCAATCAACAGAAGGGGGGAAAACCAAGGCATTTAGATAATTTTGAGTACTTGCTTCGTCAAGATTGATCTGATGCTCACTGTACCGATATATTAGTTTTGATAAAAGGTTACACTTGTACCAATTGATGTCTAAATATTTGCTTTTGTAGTTAATGACTTTTATTATACTAGACTGGCTTTAGAAAAAGATGTACCGATTTGTGATCTAAGGGTCAATTCAGAGTAGGCGGATTTTTCAACGGATCATTCATCATTCGGTAAAACAATAAACAGTATCTTGTGCAAATCACCGCCATTTTTGACAATGTCATTTAGCTTACAAGTGACAAGAGAAAGTTTGTTCACACTCTTTATGAAATGAACTAAACTATAATTAATAACTTCAGTCAGTAAAATGTCATGTGTTGCAGGTTTTATGTCTCAAATGAATAGTGATGTAACTGAATCGAGTTTTACAATTAAAAGTCGAGATTATATTATTTTATTCAATATCAAACTGTGTTTAAATATAGAAAAATATGTAATTTACGGTAATTAAGCAGAAAACACACGATAAGTAATTAAATGTTACATTATACCACCTACCGCCATTCTTATGAATGATCGGAAACAATGTTACAATCATTTTTTGCCTCCCACCATCGCCACGGGATAGTTATGGCTGAAAATTTCGAATTAAATATAACGCTTTCATACCTAATAAAATAAATTATAACTAAAATGTCTAAGTCTACTGATTGCCGAACATCACTATTGTACCGGGACCCCTTTTTTATATCAGTGACAGTTGCACTTGTCATTTTATTGACTGAGATTAAATATCTTTTTTTAGTGTACTCCTCTGAGCCTAATTACCCTATTTCCCCCACTTGCCGATATGTGATTTGTCTAGTATATGTAAAAGTCAATGCTATAGTGCGAACGCTATACTGCTCCTATGATACGTGTGGCGTGATGGGCATGAGATAAAAAAAAACAGGTTAATTGCGAGTCGGACTCACGCGCTAAAAGTTCCGTACAAAAGTGAATTGAGGGACGAACTTTTTATTTATTTATGTACTCTTTATTGTACGCTTACAAGACATATTAAACAAAGAAGTGAAATGTTACGTACAAAGGCGAGTTTAACTCAATGTTGAGTTCTCTTTCAGCAAACATAGGAATGCACATATGAATTGCAATCCAATAAGAGGTAAAGTCTTATGTATATTAATGTGAAGATTACTAATACCCCTGACATAAAGGCATTAAATATATATACATATAAAACCACCATAGACGTACATCAATATCTTTTTATTGCATTGATCTCGAAGTGTAATTTTTTCACAGCTTCAAGACATTAAAGATTTGAGTATGTGGTATGAACTAAACTAGATACCTTTACGCATTTCTGAGAAAAAAGTCAGTCCGTTTCAGACAGAAGGACAACAACTGATCCTATAAGGGTACCCTAAAAAGAGTAAGGAAGAGCATGAGCCTCATGGTGTTATCTCGCTCGCTCGTGGTAATCATGGGACAGGTACAGCGCTCGCGGTCAATCTATATATATACTTACTCCTCTGAAGGTCTTCACAAGTATACAACCATGAGCGATGCTTGCAAGCTGTGCTGATCATACCATTATGGATTTACGAAAATGCCACACCTACAACTACTAGCACGTGCAAGCGAGGTATTGTCGATGAGTCCACTAGGTAAGGAGATTGAGGCGTGCATACGATGCTTATGGTGCTGGAAGCGAGGCAGATTGCTGCTCCGTTTGAATTTAAACTAGAACTAGCTGTGCCAAATGCCGTCATTTGATCACAACTGGCACTCGCTTACGAACTGTGCAAGGAAGCCGTTTAAGAAAAAAAATAGTAAAAATAAAAACAAACATTAATTTTGAAGAAGTAATTGCTAAATTAATATAAGCTTATGCGTGAAAAGTTGCAAACTTGCTCAAACCTCTGTACTCAATAAATGAAAGGCAATTGAATTAAATTTTAAAACGTATACTGACTATTCAAATTGGTTAAGATAGAAAAAAATTAGATCGGATCAATAAGATCGGAAAAAATTAAATCAAGGAAAATTTGGATGGCAAAGTGGTCTCCCTGTAAGGATAATGTCGCTGGTTCGAATCTGAACTGAATTAAATGAAAGGCAACTGACTTATCATATTATGGTACCCAGTATCTATAAATATTTCTGGGTCGGCCGGGATGCGAGGGATATGCCTGCCAACCTCACCTTGGGCAACCAAAACGACCCACAGGCGGCGTGCGTTTAGTCGGTTCGAGTCCGACATAACCTCTCGCACCGGCTCCGGTGGGGAGGTATCCGTGGAGATTTTGAGCACGTAAAAAAAAAAAGCATCTATAAATATATAACTTAAGCATTATGTACAATATTGTTTCTTGCACAATAGTGCAATTTTATTATTAATTATAAGTCTACCCGTATTGGAACGCGCAAATCAATAATAATTTAAAATTAATTAAATATAATTTAATATTTACAATAATATTAGAAATTAAACGATATTTTGATGTGTCTTTTGCCGCGTATGCGCTAAAATTCATTTGTACCACAGACAATTTACCAAAGACAAAGATTGTAGAAGAATTTCCATAGAGCTTGTACTTAGTGAAGCACTTTTTTTTTCAATCTAGTGTTGAGTTACTTCGAGAATGGTTGAGCTCCCAGTGGCGGTTTAGTACCAGAGTGCAGAAAGGATAATTGCCTTGTTATTGCAACGAGCACCTGAATAAAGCTCTGTTCCTGAACGAATTCATATCATCCATTATATAATCGTCATCATCAATCCATTATATAAATAGCAGCACTTAACCACTACTCACAATACCGCCACAGAATGAGGTGAGATTAATCTTGGTTTCCGTTGAAAAGGAATTTTATTTATTGGACAATTTTTTTTCTAAAGTGAATCTGACACTGCACTGAATATAACTTAAATACAATAATCATATTTCAGACCATATTTTACAGCCGCGAATTTGGACCACCCCATCTCTTCCAATGCGTACAAGGTAACTAAGGGATAGCGCTGTTTAACATCAGACATATATAACATACAGCCCAGACTCAGCCTCGGATGCATGGCTTGAGTCAACAATAGTGCGCAAAAGACGGCAATAAGTTCACCCCTTATTACGTAGGATCTAACATGGGAATTCAATTATTAGTGAAATGTGGGTTAATTCGCCTCTGCCTAACCCTCCGGGGATAAAGACTTGATTATACGTATGTACGTAAAATTCTTTCAATAAGTATGATGACAGATTTTAAAAAAACTACTCCACGATATTATTACTATAAATAAATCCTATTTCTGCAAATAAAAAAAGTTTAAAAAGAACAATTTGGCATCAAAAAACCAGAATAGTAATGGCGTCTGTCTATGACGTCACAATTTTGTAGTTTATCGTACACGTATGAAAATTTATCACATGGTTGTTAACACTGGCTGAGCTGAAATGGAACATAATCTCATATTTAGAATATAGATTATTTTATCATTTTAAAACTCATATTTGAAGCATAACTACACAATACGAAATCATTGTATATTTTTTTATGCATGTGGCGAGACGCTTGTGTTAATTTTTTTTTCTTAACTAAAATACGTTTTATTCTAAAGAGAGGTCGGCCGGTCATAAACTATATTTTTTTTGTTAGAGCGTCCACTTGAACGCTATGGGAACGATGGCTAAATCGAATTCTTGGGATATTCTATTTTTAAACACATGTATGCAAAGGACTGTTATGATGCTAATATTATTTACGTGAACGAATGCAATATTACATAAAACAATATATTGAGAATGTAATCATATTTGATATGGAATAGTATCATGATAAAGATGGTGGATTTTGATTATAATTAAGGCGTTGTGTTACGCCACACACGTTTGTAGGTTCATGCGAGTTTGACTCCATGGAATGATTAATCTTCGGATTAATCTAATAATTGGCACAAAGCATTACAAAATTACATCACAATAGAATTCTATAAAAAAAAAAATAAGAGCTCATCTTCACGACGAAAGCGCAAATACAGTATGTTTATACATACGTGCATGACCAGCTGGTTTACTATTGGTTTATTATTGGTTTACTATTTAGTTACTGTATATTTGGTTTACTGTATTTTATATACTATTGTTTTGCATGATTGATATTCTGTAGAATATAATCATAATTGATTATATTGCATGAAGGCATGTTATATCTGAATGTAAACATGAGCTTAAAATTAACTTGCACTGAATTCCTTTGTTGACATTGTAAAAAATCCTATGATAAAAAAAGGACGCAAGCGTCCCCGCTCCCGCGCGGAGTTCACACTGGTATAAAAGGAAATCGGCTGATTTGCGGGGGACAGAGTTTGGTTCGATTAGTAGAAGCGCACAGACCATGCAACGGTTTCATTAAATTATTCTAGCCGTATTACGCCAGTGTAATTTGTGAGAAAGTGGCAAAAGTTCGGTGTGCGGAAACTGTGTCGGAACAACGCGCTTTCTGAATTATTTCGGAAGGTTCCTAATTATTTATATACCTATTCCAATACACACAAATACCAAACATCCTTGAGACGTAGTGTTGATAAGTTCTTGTAGGTAAAGATTGCTTTAAATTTCGGGGCTGAGACTGGCCTTCGAAAGCGTCTCAATACCTTATCCTGGTCACCTAGGTTTCCGTGGTTTCGTTGTAGGAGAGTCTAAACGAAATCACTTCCCATTACCTTAGCTAGTTCACATTGTTGATTTACACAATTCACAACACACACATACACATAACTTCTAACTCACCTATTAAGGTTGGTAAGTCTTAATAGACCTAAGGTAAACACTAGGGCTCCTAGCTAGGTCTAGTTAGTTTTCTGTTGCTACAGACATAGATTGTAGGAATTCTATAAGAATTATAGGTGTGCACTGTACATTTAGTTTGAAGTGAATCTGTTACGTTATCTTTGTGTTGATATAATAACTGTTGGGGACACGTTATAATACACAACTTGTATAGAGATTGAGTTGGGGTTTGTTATTTCCACATTTGACTGTAGCTGGAAAGAATTTGCAGTTGAATTATTAATGCGAAAGACTTTATTTAGTGAGATCTAATTTAACAGCATACGTGCTAAAATGAACTACATATTTATGTCCTATTAGAATTACATTAGTAATTCATATATTATACTAGATCTCATCATTTGTACTATACTGAGGCCTAAAATAGTAAAGTCAGACATTTAGTTCCAACTGTTAGGATTCAATTCTGTGGCTCCTGGATCATTTTGATACAGTATTAGAGCAACTCTGATTGAAGATATCAATAAAATTCCAATCAGAGCAGTTTGTAAAGTGTAGCGGTCCATAAACCTGCCAAAACTTATTGAATTAATTATATATTCATTAGTAAATGACAGACATTACAGCCGTGAAGGCATAATATATTATTGTTGAAATTATATTATATCACATTCAATAATTATTCTAATTGTTTTGGCATCGTTCATGAGATTCGTGAGGCGTTAAAGGGCTACTACATTTTGTACTGGAACCAGAAGCCGAAAACTGAAGGATTACAGTATACAGTGGAGTTTAGTGGAGGTTTTACAAACTGAATTAAATTAATTGTGACGAAGTGGAGGAGAGCTTGATCTTTGATCAACGCTATCAGTTCTTCGGAATTGATCATAATCTCGCTCTTCGGGGCTTGAGATTCATAATCTCGCTCTTCGGGGCTTGAGATTCTTAGTCTCGCTCTTCGGGGCTTGAGACATTTAATTGATCCGGATCACATATCACAAATCATATATGATATCTTCGACATTAAGGCCTATATAAAATATACAGCTGAAAAAGATGCCACAAAGTTCAAACTATCAAAGACCTATATTGAATCTAATATATATCTCATTTGAATAAAATATAAATCCACAGTCTTATCATCACACTATTCCGAACATTTAAAAACTAAGTTAGAATAACGATTTTAACTGTAGTGTCAGGATTATTAAAGTATTGAATGATAGATATTGGGTCGGGTTTTAAAGATTAGGTAAATAGACGATCACAGCTATAAGTATCGTGGGATTACCCCGGTAGTTCCCGTTACAGAGCATGTTCAAACGATATGCAAAGTGTTAAAATAATACACACATCAACAAAGTCTAGGGAACAAGGACATTTCTAGTTTTTATTTAAAAACCCTTTCTTGTAATAGTGAGTGTTTTATATCAATAGAAGGGTATTTTTATACCGTTTTTAATTTTAATTTTAATAAAAACATTTTCATACCAAATTTTTTATTTTTTTAAGAAAGAATTGAATAGTGCCAATGTTGAGTATTACAACCTTCTATGATTAGGCACAAAAATAACGAGGTAGTAAGAAATACAGTAATTAACCGTACTTTAAATGTTTTTAATAATCTGTAGGACCTCCTAAAGCATTAGCAACAGCTCGACAACGGCGTGGCATACTTAGTATGAGATTGTCAATCATCGTCTGTGGAATATGGCACCATACACTGCGAAGGTGTAAAAAAAGTTGTTCTTCAGTGTTCAGATTTTCCAAAGAATCACTGAAAGCTCTTCTCCCAAGCAAATCCCAGGCATGCTCTATGGGATTGAGGTCGGCAGACTGAGCAGGCCATTCCAACGTCGTCATATTGTGCTCGCTTAACGCATTGACCACTACCCTCGCGGTGTGTGACCGTGCATTATCTTGCATGAACATAAAATCTTGACCGAACTGCTGTCGATGAGGGATTACCATGGGGTGTATAACCTCCTGAATGTATTGGTTTGCATTCAAATTGCCCCGTATCCAAACGAGGTCGGTCCTTCCACCAAGGCGAATTCCAGCCCATGCCATGATTGTTCCGCCTTGGTAAGGATGAACTTCTTGCGGATTCTGGAGACGACTCCGACGTCCAGGAACTCGCCATATACGCACTCTTCTCGAATCAGGATGAAAACCGAAGCAAGATTAGTCGGAAAACAGAACCCGTGCCCATTGATGGTCGATCCACTGTAAATGTGCGTTAGCCCACAATAAGCGACGACCTCGATTTCCACGTCGAAGAGCTGGAACCCTAAGCGGTCTGCGAGCATAAAGATTGGCTTCGTGTAGTCTTCTTCTGACAGTTTGATCGCTAATAACCACTTGATGCTGAGACTGGAGGCCTGCGACCAACTGACGAGCAGTAATCGTGGGTTGCCGCCTTGCGGAATTTTGCAAGAAACGATCTTGTCGCGGGGTAGTAACCCTATTTCGTCCCCTGTGACGTTCGGCAACATCCCCTGTAGACCTGTAGCGTGCCCATAATCTGCAAATTACGCTTGGTTGGGTGTTGACAGCATCCACTACGTCGCGTTGAGTTCGTCCAGCTTGCAGCATACCAACAGCCCTTAACATCTCTTCGCGACTTAAATGACGACGTGACATGATGACTACAGTCACAAAAATACACAAACCATACGTAAAAGACGTATTATTGATAATAAACGTTATTTACAATAAAAAAAAAAAATTTTTATTTTGCCTCAGAGAAACTGCACAATCAAACACTTTTAAAAGTTTTCCCTCCATATTCGAAAATCATTACTTATTTAAATTTATTTTTAAATTTCGAACAACTCTGTAATCTACTTTATTCTATTTTTATTTATTTGCTGCCAGTTATTTGCAAAACAAGATTTACACGAAAAAAAATAATTGGGGTCATCTTGTTCCCTAGACTTTGTTGAGGTGTTTATTTACGATCGCGTGACGCGAAACCCTTCTGATTAGTCCTGATTTTATTTTCTACACTGACGTCATTGAAAATCTCTGTTCTTACAGGGTCAGCAGCACGGGCATGACTCCCCTGGTGTTACACACGTTCATAGGTCACCGTAACTACTTACAATAAGGTGGGCCGTGTGCTTGTCTGCTACCTAAGTTGTATTAAAAAGAAACCGTTAAGGCCTGGAATTAATTACCAGTTCACGTGTTTCCTTCTTCCTACAGTCCCGGATCCTTTAAGCGGGGCGTGAAAAAGCATATGACGAGGCCGTCAAGCTGAGTGTCACCAGGCTAGGTGAAGTCTAATTGACGTGTCCTATTTATATAAAAAAAGTAGAATCGAAGATATGACTAAATTCGAAAACGGCACCATCAGTTAGTAAACATCAATCAATTAGCCCATTGCCATCCACTGCTGGACATAGGCATCTCCCAATGTTCCTTTCCCATGTTGTTCCAATGTTGTTCTCCCAATTTCTGAGGCAAAGTCTCAGGAAAGAGGGTCACCATTACAGGCACTAAGTGTATTAAACCGATCCTAGCTAGTAAACAAAATAATAACAAAATGTAATTGACGAGAAAACTTAACTCAAAATTTGGGGTCGCGCTTCGTCAGCATTATTTGTGTGCTACTTATAAATTTGCATATCAAAAAGCTTGCTGTCTGTCTCGACAGGTAAGCTAGCTTAGCGACCCAGAGTGGAGATTTTTAAAAATAATAAACATTAAATTGTAAGCTCATAGAATAATATTCGCGCCTGTGTTGCGAACCGCTATAAAGTTTACTGACGAAAAAGTATTTATAGGTAGCCATAATCCACGTAGTTTGTATGATTTAGTTCTAAACTACTGTTTTATGATATAATAATAGTGATAATTTATTCATAAGATAATAAAGTCCATAATTTGTTAGTATTATTAGTTACAAATGATTTCTTATTGTAATGTTAATTGTATTAGTAATTTGATTTTGTTAATACGTGAGTCCCAGATACAATTATTAATTCTTTTTTTTTACATAGGACACGTCAACTTGACTTCACCTCGCCTGATGGTAAGCTAAAAGCAAAGTCTCAGGAAAGAGGGTCACCATTACAGACACTAAGTGTTACAATGGTGGCACTCAGCTTGGCGGCCTCATCAGATGCTTTTTTACGCCCCGCTTAAAGGACATTAATGCATTTTATTACATTTCACAAGTAACATAATTCACTTTAGTTTTATTTAGTTGATATAATTATAATTGAAGTAGAATAGCTTAAATAATAATAGAACCAAATAATTATATTTCTCAATTTAATTTTAAGTTTAATGTGATTCATAATCTTATTGTAAGTCTTAACAGAGATGCTACAGTGATGCCAACATAATGCCCTGGGTCGGCATGGTTGCGAGGGTTATGCCTATCAATCTCACCTTCGGCAACCAACAACGACCCCCTAGACGTGCGTTTTATCGATTTGAGTTCAGCATAACCTCTCGTAAACGTAAAAATAGAACTGTGTTATAAAATATGTTTTTATTTACCTATCTTTCTAAATCATATTTTGAAACAAACAACTTGTTTTAAAAGCAAACAAGGATCCACTTTGAACACGAGTAATTCTATACAAAACTCAACATAGTTTGTTAAGTCCCCTTTTGTCAAAGGCAGACAATGGACTTTATTTGATAGCTCGGAATATTTGCAGAGTTTCCAAACACAAGTACACGTATAGCACACACCCGTGGACTACATGCAAACTCTATAGACGCAGTAAGTGGCAATAAAAAACGGCGTAAAAAATATCTACAACTCTGGCACAAGTTGGTATATACATTACATTTAATTTCTGACATTAACTCAATAACTAATTAATGCAATTAAAATATTATGAATGCTCTCTAATTGAATTGTTGCATGTATAGACAATATCAAATATTTGCACACCTTGAAGAGATTGTAATACAGCGACCTATACAATAATTGAAAATGTATCTTTTACTCTCTCGAGGCAACAATAGTGCCCGGAAAACGGCAATAGGCCCCCCCCCTATTACGTGGGACCGAATACAATGATGGTGAAATGTGGGTGTTAATTCACCTCTGCCTAACCCTCCGGGGATAAAGACGTGATTATATGTATGTATGTATATATCTTTTACTAACTTTCTGTAACCTGTGTTATGCAAATAAATTATTTGATTTGATTGACAATCACATATTGGCAGTTTAAAGAGCTAGTTTACTAATACATAACGCTTATTTCAAGTCGTTTTATGCGATACATTTTGTTAGAAATACTATGTCTATACAGTACATGATCACAATACAAGTACACACCACAGTCAGTATGTACAAATTGCCGTTGCGTAGGGGAGCGATCTGTTTCCTACTTACTTGTCTACACAAGTGAACGAGATTGCTAATATCGCTTTGAGAGACAGGGAGGGTGGACAAGGGGACTTCCTAATCAATATCAATATTAAATTTTTGAGTTTGTTTGTTGTCTGCATGTGTCCGTCTACCTGGGTCAGAAAATTATAGGCTTATAGAGGGTGTGCAGAAATTTGTGTGCTGATTGCGAGCAACCCTAATAATGTTGTTATACCTTAGGGGGTGAATTTAAATTTTTAATACTTGTAATTTTGTTATTGAAGATTATTCGATACGCTATTAATTATATAAATGCTCAGGTTTGTGAATATGTTTCTTATTTAATCAAGCTCAAATGCCTAAACGGGCCAGGCAGATATTTGGTACCCAAAATTATATTATAACTAGTCTAGAATAATATTTATGCCATTTTTCTAGCTAGAGTAGGACCCATTGAATTAAAGTTTTAGTCTACATTATAATTAAAATTAAAATTCGTTTATTTCCATTACACACTTTTACAATAAATTCATATTCAGTGGCCCCACACTAGGCAAGCCTGTCCTGAGGGTGCCTAATACGATTTACATAAAAGAATTTACAACACTGTATAAAAATAAATGATAAATAAATAAATATTCTACAACATTCTACACAACGCTATCTAGACCCATGGTGAGCATAGTTTAATTAGCTTGTGTAATAAAATAATAAAAGTATTTAAGTATGTTTATCCATATTCTAGATTCGGTAATCTAGAATATGGATAAACATACTTAAATACTTTTTTTTGTAAATACATACATATTATACATAGAAACACCCAGACCAATGCAAATACCTATATTCGTGCATACAAATATTTGCACTGAGCGGGGATCGAACCCGCGCCTCCTGCGTAGCAGTCGTATTTACTACCGCCACGCCACAGAGGCTGTAAAATGTATCCAATGGCTGATCACAAAAATTACAGATCAAAATTAAATTCAAGAAAAGTGCCTAACTAAACATGCAAAGGAACAAAAATAAAGAAAAAATATTAGTCACAGTAAACTCGTATTTATTATATTTTGTCAGTTTATTTAGTTTTTGTGTATAATAATTAACATTACTTCATCTGAAGTATAAGAAAACCACAAAGAAATTTTTGAGTTAAATACTAAGAACCTTTTTTTAACAAGAAATTTGATTGTAAGTCCGTTAAAAAAAGTTGGGTATTAATTTAATTCACCTGGCAACCTCTTATTATAGTTGCCTTAGTAACGCAGATGAACGCAAGGGACGAATCTATGTATTTTCCCCCCAATATATGCTATCACCCTTTTCATTCGCCCCTTATGTAACATCTCCTTTTCGAGGAAGATCGTTAAAATGAAAAAATTGTTGTGCAATCACGGGTATCAGATATTTAATCTGTGATTCATCAGATAATTGGGATGAAGCACAACCCTCGACTAAATTAGGGTCTTTTGAATGGACGTATTGTAAAGAGATAGATTTGATACAGTATGCATCGATCGACGTTGATGAAAAAATTAATCAAAATAATCTTCTCGTCTTGGTTTCTCCCCTTTCTGTTGACTGCATGCTTTGATATTTGATACACACATTTTAGTTTAGACGTTGTAATCTAGATCATTTTGATGCTATCTGTACTCTTAATTGAAATCAAAACGAGGCTAATTTATCTCACCAATCAAAGAATGAGTCTAACAGAATAAGCAGTAATCATCATGAATAAAATAAGAGAGACTCTAATTATATAATATTTATATGAGATAGATTTGGTATCTCAGTACTACCGCGTAGTATACCGCTTTATATGATATACTATACTTGTATACATTTAATATTGATGTGGGGTCACCGGTAATTAATATAACTTTAGATAGATAGATAGATTGATAATTCTTTATTGTACACCAATAGATTACAGTAGAACTTGTAGGTGGCATGCATACTTTTGTGTTTTTTTGACAATTTTTTTTTAAATATAGATGTCAAATTCAAAGTCTAAAATCATTTACTTTGCATAGACCATTAAATCAATTAAGGCAATTACAAAACGTCAACATAAAAAGAAATATGAAAAACTAGTTTAGCAAATGGACCACTGTCGGTTCGAAACGCGGCCCCGACCTTAGAAGACCCCGGCAAGAAACTTTTTGGTTATATATATTGTGATTTAATATCATGATGCTTTATTGGTCGCAAATGAATAATAATATTACTGCACATCAAACGCGATTAGACCCTATTTACTTTTCGGATTATCCAGGGAAAAGGTTCCCATGAGTTGTGAGAACGGGAATCAAATTACACGTGGGCGAAATCGCGGGTTAAAATTAGTATATACAAGTCCGAGTTAGTATAGACAAGTTATGGTGTATTTGATATATGTATATATTGATTGATATAATAAATATTGAGACAAAGAAAATATTCAATACTGACAAATACTTGATATCGTCGAAAGTTCACGCGAATTTTACACGCAGAAATAAAACGAATTTCAATCAAACTTGTAAACAATAAAATAAAACGAAAAACTTCAATCAACGTAGATATACTTCAATAGTGATTGGAATTAGTTTTATTACTCAATTAAAAAGTGCATGTGAGGTAACAAAACTTAAAACTATAACAACACAGTTGAGACCACGATCTGGCAACATTGAAGAATCTGTGGGGCTTCCTTCGCTTAATTTTAAACAAGATCAATACAGCTTTCGATTGGTGCTGAATAGCAAAAGAAACTCCCAAATATCCTTAGTACGTGAGGCAAATAATAATAATAATAAGGAAAACCTTTGCCATAAAATCAATAACATCGCATTAATATCTTTTACCAAAATTTTATGACGTAAATTTTTATTTCAGTTCGGTGGCAAATAAGGTAAAAGCACCAATGGTGTACACTTTAAGGACAAATCAAACCTCACTCTACAAAATTATATATGTATTCTAAAGAATGGTCGTTACATCCTTTTTTACCGTTACAACTACATTTAGACATTAACTTTCAAAAAACATAGGTCACCATTTTACTATTTATAATATCCATACTATAATTGTTTGTCTTAACTAGGCAATATTGTTTTTGATGATAGAAGCAATATTGTATTTAACTCAGTATATATTATTTTAAATTAGTGAATCTAATATTTAGAGATATCTATTTGATAACTTTTCCAATGAATGAGTAAATTTTTACACGGCACAAATGAAGTGATTTAAAAATCATTGTTGAATTGGTAATGATCATTATTAATAAATAAAATATCATATTAAAAATCAGTATCCTTAACAAAATTCTTACGAAATAACTGCTGCTAATTCAAAATTTGCTAACTACAATGTTGCGATTTTTTAAACAAGTCAATAGTCATGAAAAATAAATAGTTACTATCTTAAAATTAAGGTTTTCTTTCGAAAGTGTCCACTATTGGGTTACTGTCCACTATTGAGTTAGTATTTACTATTGGTGATTTTACCTTAAGCTTCGAAAATAAATTTTATAAGGCAAATGTATTAACCTTACAAAAGAAATGGAAACACTTTTTAAATTTGAATAACGCTAAGCATGTTATTAAACCTGAAAAGAAATTTAAAAAAAAACTTGGATATTACCGCCAGCTCGTTCTATAAAGATGTTATCTCATTTTTCAATTATATAGTCAATAAAAGCCATATATAGGTTTCTGAATAGTCTGTCGGTTTGTTAGTAATTAATGTAACTTCTTAATAATATGTGAAGTATTCGTAACGTATTTCCATCTTTTGTTGTTACCACATTACAAGTAAATACTCGTAAATAAATGAAATTGAAATTTAAAAATCTTAACCATGTGGTATTTAAAAAAAATAAACTCAAACGTAGCCCTGAACTATAAAAATAATTGTCATTTATTTATTCAACGAATTTAGAAGTAAGAGTTTAAAGATCGAAATTAAAAAAAAAAATACAATCGTGCACATCTCGCCAGCCCATAGATAAAGAAAAAAAGATATGCTTTACCGACGCCAACATATCAAAAACCCAATTCGCGTGTCAAGACAAATTTACTTTTAATGAGGAATTTTCTTTAATAAAACAGTAGAAAGAAATTTATATCGCCAGCATTAAAACTACCAAATTGGTAGCTTACGGTGTTCGTAAGGAGAAATAAAAAAAATATTATTGATTAAATTAGACACAGAATATTTATAAAAGAAGATAAATTTAAAAGATTAAACTATGTACTGACCATTTCTCCTCGGCGCCGTCAACCTTGATGTCAGGAATATTGGGTATCTTCTTGTTCAGGTACATTGAAGACATCTTCAAGAGAGCCTGCGACAAAGAAAAAAGAAATTGTATATCTAAAAACTTGAAAGGCGAAGGTGTTCAGACTTCTACAGATGGGGAAGTCATATTTTACTCGGCAGAATTAAATGGGGAAAACGTAAATTTTTGATGTGTAATTTATTTTTGTGATCATTAGAGTTTAAATTTATCATCTTTAATCCTTGAGTATTGCTTTTTGTGTCATTTTTAATTAACTGTAGACAATATGTTAGAAGAATTTATTATGAATTGTGAGCATGCAAGTACGAGTATTGACATTACACGATTATTTGTCAGCTATATTCGTCGACAATATTTCTTGGCAATCTATTTTTACGCTTATTAAAATGTGTCGTAACACATATTATAAAAACCCCCAATGAATTCAATTACTGATTCGGTGAATTTTGTAATGATAACTTCTAAGACTGTATTTTAGCTTTGATGTGTCTTACCTACCGTATAATATACATATTTGAAATCAGATTTTTTTTACACATAACTTTCTATATATTATTTCTATTTATAATATTGCTTTAATTTATAGTTTGAAGGTCGTAAGCCAGTTAGTCCCCACGGAGTGATGCTTAATGGGATAGGGCAAAAATGAAATTCAGTATTGAAATTTTTGAATGGTTCGAATTCTACTAGTTACAAATAGTATTACTGGGCAATATTTTTTTGAGATAGAAGCAATATTGTATTTAACGAAGTTTATTTTTATTTAAATTAGTAAATCTAATATTTAGAGATTCCTGTTTGATAACTATTTCAATAAATGAGTAAATTTTTTCACGGTACAAATTGAGTGATTTTAAAATCATAGTTGAAATCGGAAACTATTGGATAGAAATAGAAATTAAATTGGTTGTATTAAAGTTTATATTGGGATCTTAAATAGCAACACGTGTTTTAATTCATATTGTTTTACGGATATACACACATACAATGCAATTTAGAAAATACAAAAAACTAATTCATGAAAAAAAATGTTTAAAATTTGTTACATATAAATTTTTAATTGAAAAGTTTCGCGATCATTGAAATATTTTTTTCTGTATTGCACAATATAACAATAATCACCGATTAGCACTTACCTCTAAAATTTCTTCATATCCAAGACGAAGTGGGAAGAACATTGTCAAAAAAATAAATTGATCTCAGCTTAAAATTGAGTGCGATAGATGAGCAAAAACTCGCGATGAACCGCAGTTACTGCGATACACCAACTGACTGTAACGAGAATAGCTTAATTGATGGAGCCCTGCATACGTGCCGACGCCGATCAGTCCAGAGTGGGGATGGACCTATCCATTCAAAGTTCGATTCCATTGGTACTTTACTGTGTTTTGTTCCCCAGCACGTGTAAAAATGACCTCGAATTGTAACAGTTTTGAGGAAAACTGGTCCTATTTGTGATTCTGTTCTATTATTCTATATTGTATGACTATATCAGCGATCAGAATCCCATTGTACACTAAAATGTTGTGAGTAAATCTTTTTGTTAATGCAGCAATTTTTGTGGTGTACAACAAAGAATATCTTATCATGTTCTATTTTTAAAAGTCAGGTCAAGGGTTGCATTTAAAGCCGGCGTGCATTTAAGAAAAAAATTATGCAAGGATTCCGGTGGGAAAAAGGCGTTATTTTAAGCATTCTGTAGATGATTTTAGGTAGTATAACATTTTGAACCGCGATTGATGATTAGTGTTTGTAATGGTGACCCTCACTCCTAAGACTTTGCCTTTAGCTTACCATCAAGTGAGGTGAAGTCAAATTGGCGTATCCTTAATAAAAAAATGACGTTAATCGTTTATCTAATTAATCTATTACGTAAGAAGAAATGCTTTTTTGTACGAATTTCATGCAATGTTTTATTGTTTAACTGATAGTGATGAAACTTTATCAAATCAAGGAATAAATGGCAACATTGAACAATAAACGTTTTAGCTATATTGCCATAATATTTGTATATTTATTAAATTAAATTAAATTTCATTTATTTCTGGCGTTTACAATATATGCAATATCTTATCTTTTAATTTTAATTTTTGTTTCTCAGTGTCATGAAAATATAAAATTTAAATTTATTGTAATTACTATTGTAACATTTAAATAACAGTTCTAGTGTTCAATTCGATTAAAATTGTAAAGGGGAAGAAGTGATTAACTAAATGAAATAATATCATTCGAGGAGGATCTAAAGGAGAAATTTTAATTATTTTAATGCTATTAATTCATAATTTATTTGATATATTTAATTGATATTCAGGCCTATTATTATTATTGTATAACATTAAAATATATTGTTTCAAGCATTACGAACAATATATTATTATGAGTAGTATGACCTAATCTTGTAATTAATATCTACTAATTATAACGATAAGTCCCTAAGACACTTAATTTTAATTTGTACGCACTGTAAGTGGTAGGACATAGTGTACTTATATTTATTATTTTAAGATATCTGTAAAGCCTACATTCCACAATTTAATAAATAAAAGGTAACCATATGAGGCATAATTTTTTTGTCAATTTGCTGTACCTATGCTTGCTGCTAACTCCATTAGTTTGCGGTCCTACTTGAGTCAACCGGCGACGGGAGACCGTATCATGAATACAATTAAATATTAGGTCTTTACCAATAAAATTGCCGAAATGTTCTTACAGATTCATGAGTTCGTTATTCCTGTAATTTAATTTAATAGCTATTTCCGTTATTTATTTTTTGTTTAAAAGTTGATTTTAAGATTTTACAACTATGTATTAAATGTTGTTTTTATTGGCCGCTTGATAAATTAAATTCGATCTTCAAAACCAGTACTTGATGATAAATTTCGTATAACATTTTTACAGCTGTCACTTTTCAAAAATGTAATAAAAGTTTCTGTTTGTTAGCTTAATTAATGTTGTCTCATTCATACACAAAAAAAAATCATGAAATTCGGATTTGTCATTCCTAAAAAAATGCAAAAATGTTAGTACAAAAAATTGGGTTTCCTCCAACTTCTTGAAAAAAAAAAAACGGTAATTTCATATGTAACGACCTATTACGATATTCTGTTTATTGATTTAATTCATTGCGGCTTCTCAATGATGTCGTTTATCCGTATCGAAGCTTAAGAAGTAATGTACATAATATATATTTTGTCAAGAAGCATGATGTAGGGCCATTATCTATGAGCATGCTGATATAGTGTGCTACAGCCTCTCTTAGTTATTAGACCTCGTACTTCTATTTAGTGTTTTTATATATATTTACCATCAGGCGAGGTGAAATAAACGTGTCCCTAATAAAAAAAAATCACACCTGAGGCCGAGTCGTTTCTCATTTCAGAGTATATTTATTTTATAACACTCTCCCGTTTCAATTATTCTATTTCTCGAGAGATCGCACCTCGGAGGTTGTCTCGTGTAAATTAATTCAAGATCTAATAAAAAGATCTTTGAGGAAATCATGAAACACTCAAGTATGCAAAGGCGTTTACACAACATAATAAAACGAACCATTTTCTGTGAATAAGTTAGACCCCATTTTTTTTTATACCACTTAATTGGCAGACAAGCACACGGCCCACCTGATGGGAAGCGGTTACCGTGGCCTATGGACGTATGCAACACCAGGGGTATCACACTCGCGCTGCCGATCATGAAGAAACCTTCTGATGCCTCTCTGAAAATTTTAAGTACCTCCACTATGATTTTCTTGGTTATTACGTTTCTGTATATCAAAAGTAAAAGACGGAACCCATATAGGGAAATAAGAAAACTTCGTTGTACGTCTGTCCGTCTGCTTAATTGTCAAGACCTTTTTCTCAAGAATGCATTGGGATATCAAGTTGCAATTCATACTACATAGTCATGTCTATCAAACTTCTGAGTGCGTTGTATTCAAAATATATTACTGTTTATGTTTCATAGGAGGTAGGACACGGCGGTATTTCCGCCCAATTAAACAGTCCGACTGGAGAAGTACCTCCGCCTTACAGAATACCGCGGTTATAATAACTTCATGTTGTGTTTCCGGCGGTGAGTAAGGTAGCCAGAGCTCACTGGTGAATTTGTGCTGTCAGTGGGATGACTAAAGGTTTGTCCTGCTTTGTCCTCTATACTGACAGCACAGAAACTCTGTGCTTACAGGGTCGGCAGCACGAGTGTGGCTTCTCTGGTGTTACACACGTTCATAGGCCACGGTGACCACTTTCCTTCAGGTGGGCCGTGCGCTTGTCTGCCACCTAAGTGGTAAATAAAAATATGTAGTATAAGTTATGGAACCCTCGGTGGGTCAGTTCGACTCGCACTTGACAGACTTTCTTTTTCTAATATAGATATGATGACATTTAGGTAAAAACTATTTATCATATCTAGGGTATGATTTCGATGATACTCATATTAGTTGTAGTTATAAGTGATAGATAATTTATGTATAGTGGTTTCCGGTAGAGTAGAATTAGGACCACCCAATCTTCTCCCATGCGGTGTCGCACAAGACGACTAAGGGATAGGGCTGTTTAACATCATACAGATATATACAGTCCAGACTCAGCCTTAGATGAATGGCTTGAATCAACAATAAGTGACCGGTGACAGCAGTGAAATGTGGGTGTTAATTCACCTCAGCTTAATCCTCCGGGGATAAAGGCGTGATTATATGTATGCGTATAATACAGTTACATTAATGTAGACCATGTTTTATTACATTGTTATATTAAAAAGTTTAGCGTCTAAATTACTTTGTACACAACAATCAAATGTTTGCCTCTATTATTTCTTGCTATGTTAATAGTTTTTATACCACCTGGTTGGCAAACAAGCACACCACCCACCTGATAGAAAGTGGTTACCGTGGCCTATAGACCTGTGCAACACCAAGGGAGTCACACTCGCGCTGCCAACCCTGTAAGCACAAGAGTTTCTGTGCCGTCTGTGTAAAAGACAAAGCAGGACAAGCTTTTGGTCTTCCCACTGACACTACAAAAACTCTCCTGTGAGTTCTGGCTACCCTATTCACCGCCGGGAACATAACACGAAGTTATCATGACCACGGTATTCTGTAGGGCGCAGGTACTTTCCCAGTCGGACTGCTCAAGGAAATACCGTCATATCCTACCTCTTCCTTACCGTACTGCTCTGCTCTTTGTTATTTACAGCGATATAATTATATGTAGCACAGATGTGACCCTCATTCGAGGTCTTATAAGGATTACGATTCTTAACCAACGCACGTGTCTGCGTTTTTTACAATCCTGGGTTCTTTTAGCGGGCTGTGAAAAGCTTCTAACGAGGTTGTCAAGCACCAAGGATTATCTTGTTTTCCCTCACGTCTCCAATTTTTTTTTTTTTTTTACGTGCGCAAAATTCCTACGGATACCTCCCCACCGGAGCCGGTGAAGGAGGTTATGTCGGACTCGAACCGACTAAAACGCACGCCGCCTGTGGGTTGCTTTGGTTGCCGAAGGTGAGGTTGACAGGCATATCCCTCGCACCCCGGCCGACCCAGGGCCATCTCTCACGATCTGACCCTCTTTTCGGGTGTGGGGATCACAGAGTCCCCAACTCGTCCCCGGAAACGGGGAGGCGCGCCACGCGCGCCACTGCCGCGGCCTGCTTCTGTCAGGGTGACAGGCGGCTCCACCTGTCACCCCCAGGCCGGCGCTCATGGGGGGCGGAGGTCGTTCATCGACCTCCGACGCCCGAGTTGCCTGCGTACGCGGGCAGCTTGTCTTGCGATCCTTCGTCGCTCCCGCTGCCGCTCCCGCCCCGCCTCCTCCTCCCTCACGTCTCCACTAGGCTACACGTTACGCTCAATAAAATCGGCAAAGCTAGGCTACACCCGTGATGATAAATGCAATTTTAAAGCATTTAGTAGGCTCTCTATTCTAATCGATTAAGATTTAGAAATAAAAAGCGGTTCAGGCGGTTTTTTCCTTTACAGGGGGAACGCTCTAAGCTACAGAACCTTCGCCCGAAACCATGCAAATTGTTCCATACATATATCCGTCTTACGGTGACGGTTACGATGTTACGCGAGACTCTTTCCCGTGACGTTGCCTCTAGCTTACCATCAGGAGAGATGAAGTCAAATTGGTGTGACCTAGATTAAAAAAAATAACTTTGAGGGTCTCAGGCGATGTCGAGAATTATATAGCCCTGCTTGAGTAACCGTGGCTAATTGAAGAGGAAAACCCCCTCCTTTCTTAATTTACGTGCAGTAAATCCCCACGGATATCCCACCACCTATGTTCATGGGTGGTTCATGAGTTACATATTGTTGAGTTACATACACCACGATACTCTATGAGTTCCATACACCTTTATCCCCGGGCGGTGAGGCAGAGGTGAATTAACACCCACATTTCACCAATCATTGAATTCGGTCCCACGTAATAAGGGGTGAGTCTATTGCCGTCTTCCGGACACTATAGTTGACCCAAGCCATGCATCAGATTCTGAGTCTGAGCTATCTGATGTTAAACAGCCCTATCCCTTAGTCGCCTTGTACTACACCGCATTGGAAGAGATGGGGTGGTCCAAATTCTACACAGCTGAACCACGCAGCTGATGATTATGCCGTTATTATATTATTACTTAATTACGGTTAAAAACTAATATTATCGAAGGCGGAATGTTCATATATCTATCTGTTCATCTAATGTGAATAGAAACAAAGAAAGGATCACAAACTTATCTGAAGCGAGAACGAGATCGCGCCGGCTTTTGTGGTAGTTCCGCGAAGTTTCACGTTGTCAATTAAACCGTTTGAAAAGTGAAAGCCGGCTTAGACTCTTAACGAATATAATGAATATGCTTTTAAAAAAGATAATAGTGAGATTTGTGACATTATTGCTGCTACTATTGGCAACAAAATCTCGGAGCTTAATTAAAAAATCAATTTTGTTTAGGCACATCAAAAGGAATTGAACGACAAAGTACAAAGGCATTGAAATATAACTTTATATTTTTGAGAGCTTAAATTTAATCCGATAAATTAAAATTGACATTGAATACAAAACTGTTCAGAGATTCGCAACAGAATCGACAAAAACACCACATATATAGATACCAATGCCAATATTGGATTGTAAAGGATTTAAAGTATTAATATGTGATACCTCAATTTAGAGCAGAGACAATCAAATATAAACCGACTCACGGGCTCACGTATTAATTAGCATGATTTTGAATTCATTTGTCCATATGTGTGTGTGTGTGTGTTTTTTTTAGAATATTAGAACCGAAATTACTAATATTACTTCCAACCGCTCCAGATATGCTAAATTGCTTGTGTTAGTAGTGGGTTCACATAGGTAGTGTAACGTCTAGGATTCGAATCCGAGACCTCTTAATCGTAAGGCCGATTCCTTAACCACTAAGCTTCATTTTTTTAAATGAAACCGATTAAGTGCGAGTCGGATTCGCGAACTGAGGGTTTTTTTATACCACTTAGGTGGCAGACAAGCGCACGGTCCACCTGATGGAAAGTGGTTACCGTGGCCTCTGGACGAGTGTAACACCAGAGAAGCCACACTCGCGCTGCCGACCCTGTAGGCACAGAGTTTCAGTGCGGTCAGTGTAGAGGACAAAGCAGGACAAGCCTTTAGTCATCCTACTGACAGCACAAATTCTCCAGTGAGTTCTGGTTACCCTACCCACCGCTGGTAACACAACACGAAGTTATTATAACCGCGATATTCTGTAGGGTGGAGGTACTTCCCCAGTCGGACTGCTCAATTGGGCGGAAATACCGCCGTGTCCTACCTCCTAGATATAAGTGCGAGTCGGATTCGCGAACTGAGGGTTCCGTACAAAATTGAATTGTAAGACTAACTTAATTTACGTTACATAAACGTCAATATCTTTTTATTGCGTTAACCAAATTTTTTTTTTACAGCTGGAAAAGATTGCAGACTAGAGTATTTGGTATAAATTTTAACTTTATCCGTAAACACGTTTCTGTGAAAACAAAAAAAGGACTTGACAGAGAGATAGACAGACAGTCATATAGAAGTTCTGTTATTCCCATCCTAAAAATAAATTTCACTTCGATTAGTTAACTGCGCGTCCATCCCCACCTACTAATGAGGTACCCCCCTTTGTAACTACAAAAACAGCAGCTTGTATTTTCAAGCTTAAAAATCATCTTATGTCAGGATAAGAACTTCGTTTTGCGTGCGCAAACCCCCCAGGCTTCACCTCACCGGACTCAAATCGACGAAATCGGCAAAGTGTTTCCTCATACCGGCCAGCGAGAATTAATTCCCTCAGGAGAAATCATTTCTGCCAGTGGGAAGACTAAAGGCTTGTCCTGCTTTGTCTTCTACACTGACGACACAAAAACTCTGTGCTTACAGGGTTCGCAGCCTGAGTGTGACACACGTCTACAGGCCACGGTAACCACTCTACATCAGGTAGGCCATTGTCTGCCACCTAAGTGGTATAAAAAATTAAAAATCATGAGGTACCGATGCCAACTCTAACAGGTACTTATGGAAGACTAGAAAGAACGACTTGGACAACCAAAGTAGTGTAATATAGAGTAAATTGTGCCAGAAAGGTTATTATAAAATCCAAGATATTGTATATTCCTCACAATCCTCTTTGTTTATATTGTATTTATATTGTATAGTGTATTTATATTGTAGGTAAAAATTGTGGACAGAATGGTATATTTTTGTGTTAAACCCAAAACTATGATGTCGCTCGAGCAACAACATTTCTCGTTAACGATAAGCGTATTTGGAACCCACAGGACAGGCTTTGCCTAGAGTGTGGGGTCAAAGTTAATCATTGTAACATACTTTTTGTCAATAAATGAATTTTTATTATTATATTATTAAGAATACTTGGATGATAAACAAGCTTTAAAATGAGCTGTTCGCTCAACTATGCTACTTAAGTAAATTAATGTATTTAGACTAAGTAGACTTTGTAAATGTTTGACAAAAAAAATACCCGATGAGTTTCTTGCGGGAGTCTTCTCAGATCTAGGCTGCGTTTCGAACCAGTGTTCCATATGCTAAACTAGTAAAATTTCTATTTATATGGACTTTTTGTAAGTGCCGGTTTAAAGCAGAATAAATTATTTTTGACTTAGACTTTGACTTCGAAAACCAAGCGTAAGTAAGCCTATAAAACCAAGCGTAGAGCACCCTCCAGGAGTGGCAATAAGAGTCATCACAGAGGAGTGTATTTAAATCATCTTATTTTTTTCTGTTAGTGTACATCCATGAATACAAATTTCTGTAAAACTACCTTTTGATGGTAAAAGAGAAGTCGACTTCATTTGCCAAACAACAACCATATTGCACCCAGGGAATTATCGATAATATTTACGAAACAATGACGTCATAATTTCGACACACACATAAACAGGAAGGACATCACGTATACAGTTGCATGTGTGAGTCAATTAATATGTACACGGTTGACATAGTTTCGGATAGTTTGGTTGATTTGGTGAGTTCAACCGGTCCTGCGTCACAACCACAATAGATCCAGATATTCCGAATATCATGCAACTATCGTCAATATCATGATAGTATCTACCTTGATAGAATGTGGCATTTCGGTGAAACGTTCGTCAGGTATAATATACGCTCCAACAAATATCTTTAGGCATGCGTATATCTGCTGGCGATAACATGGGTGTTATATCTATTTATTTACATAAACTCACGCCTATATCCCCGAAAGGGTAGGCAGAGGTGCTAGCACCCACATTTCGATAATTTATGTTTAGGTCCCAATGTAATAGGTGGCGAGCCTATTGCCATTATCCCGGCTCTTATAAACCTGCGATAAATACACACATAACTTCGAAAAGCATCGAAAAGTCATTGGTGTGTGCCATGGTAAAACCTGGGATCGAACCCGAGACCTTGTCTCAGCAGTCCATTACCCATACCACATAATGATGTTGCAAACATTTAATACATAGATTTTTGAATTCAAATCGATTAAGATATAGAAAAAGTGAAACGGTTCAGGCGGGATTCGAACCCGGGATCTTCCCCTAACAGGAGGAACGCTCTGACGACTAAGCCACAGAACCTTCACCCGAAAACTTCCAAATTGTTCTATACATATATCCGTCTTACAGCAACCTTATGTTTTGACGACCTCCGTGGCGTGGCGGTAGAGCATTCGACTGCTATGCAGGGGGCGCGGGTTCGATTCCCGCTCAGTGCAAATATTCGTATGCATGAATATGTATATTTGCATTGGTCTGGGTGTTTCTATGTATAAAATGTATGTATTTACAAAAAAAAGTATCTAAGTATGTTTATCCGCATTCTAGATTCCATAACACAAGCTAGTTAATCTATGCTTACCATGGGTCTAGATAGCGTTGTGTAGAATTTCGTGGAATATTTATTATAATTTCGTGGAATATTTATTGTCTCTACCTACTCCAATTATTACAATATAAGTACAATAGCTCAGAAATATCGTAACTTTGCCTTCAGCTTACCATCAGGCAAGGCGAAGTCTAATTGACGTGTCCTATATAAAAAAAAGAAATATTTCACTCTTGACATTCTTAATGACGCAACTGTTCAGGGAATAGAATCAAAATGAAAGGTGGGCGGAGCCGCGGGTAATAGCTAGTTAATATACAAGCTGAATATTTGACGTACGTGTAATGTGACACTAAACGGCTTTCACTCCTGACTTCACAAACGTTTCATGTTGTTTCAGAAAAAAAAAACATAAATTAAAAATATGTAAAAGAGAGATTAGCATACTTTTGGCGGGTAATCTTTTCACATTTTTCATTACGTAGTTTTTCACTTTTCTTTTTTATAACATAACATAAACTCACGCCTATATGTTGCAATGAACATTATTATAATTATTATTATATATCCCCGAAGGGATAGGCAGTGGTGCTAGCACCTACATTTCTCGCCAGTTTACGCTTAGGTCCCAATGTAAATAGGTGGCGAGCCTATTGCCATTAACCGGGCACTTATAAACCTGCGATAAATACACACATAACTTCGAAAAGCATCGAAAAGTCATTGGTGTGTGCCATGGTAAAATCTGGGATTGAACCCGATCTTTTTTTATTCATAGCCAAAATGAAATTATCATTAAAAGACTTGAGGAATATTTATTAAATTTTAAAACATCTTTTGCATTGTGTGTGTAAGAAATGTGTGTTTAAACACCTCTGCCTACCTTTTCGAGAATTCACAGGCATAGATATATGTGTGTATCTTTTTGCAGATATTATTTAGCTCATCGTCTAGACATTTTACTTTAAAAAAAAATCTACATTGATCTATGAGTTGCCTAAGAGGGAATTAGTGATTAGTAATTAAGAAAATCTTATAAATTAAGGTTCATTTACTAAAAGCAAAATGGTTTTTAAAACATCGTTGATAAAATACGAAATGGTAATTCATTTTCTATTTTAAAAGTATTCTTATACTTCAAGAGAGATAGAAAGGTCGTCTTAATTAGTAGCTATCCATTAAAAAAGACAAAAAAAAGTTAAAAGCTGTTGTATTTTACAAAAATACGTAAATACAATCACAGAATAGATAACAAAAAACGTTAAAAGGATAGCAAAAAAAGTCGAACAAAATAAAATATTTAAAAATGTTTGGGTTCATTCTCGATAATGATTTGTTATTCAAAGAAAAACACTTTAATTATTCTTAGTACGTGGATTGTAGGCAGTACCAGTGATATTTTCTAGTACCACAAGTAAAGTACGGTAACCGCTTAGACCGGGGGGATCCAGGTGGTAACGAAAAAGGTATATAAGTATTACCACCCCATCTGATACGAATGGCATTCCGTAAGAGGCGACAAAGGGAAAAATACGCAGACGATATCACTGCGAGAGAAAAAGAACTCAAATTAAACTCTATATCAAGTCTGGCCAGCGGGGAAACAGTAGGTCAAAGTCTTCAAACATTGGGTGAGGCCTATGTCCAGCCAGCAGTGGAATTATAAATTGCTGACATTGATGATTAGTTTTTGCGTGCCGTTCTAAATTCAAAATGTCATGACGCAATCTTTGTGTCAACAGTTTGTTTATGTACAGAAGTGATTAATCTCCATTGAAACTCCTTTTCCCATTCAAACAACTCAATCCACTAATTCAAATCTCGTTTATTTTGTTAACTCGCTTTTTCTGAAGTGGAAACCTTCAGTTAAGCCTCATCTTGTGCACCGGCCCGATACGATCAATGATCATACAATTATAAAGAGAAATTGAACTAGCAGTTCGCTTTCAGTTGAAGTGCTTTGTGCTCCACAATCTTTTCAAATAAATATCCAGCCAAGGTCAAAACCAATTAGTATATTTTCTGTTCATTTTATTTTACATGCAAATAAATTAATTTTTTTTATGAAATTTTAAAGCATTTAGTATGGTATGGTAACTTATCAAATCGTAAAAATTTAATCGGTACAGGCGGGATTCAAAGCCGCGATCTTCCCCTTATAGGTCTTCCCCCCCCCCCCCCATTAGGGAAAGATCACAGGTACGAATTCCGCCTGAACCGGTTAATTTTTATCTATATCTTAAGCAAATTAAATTTTTGCAAAAAACTTAAGCGGACTTCAAGAAACAAAATTAAATTGCTCTGAAAAGCAAAAAATAACTGAGTTTACAGATTTACTGATCTGTGCCTAACTTGAGAGGCGATATTTCATTTGATTGCAAAACAGTAGCTCAAGCACAGCAAACAAAGTGAGCACTTACTTCTAACAGATCAGTTTTGTAAATTAATTTTGATTCTTGAACTTGGTTTAAGCTTTCTGTTCTATATTGACTTTGTTGATTGCTAATACAAATTCAGCAGGCGTAATTTTGAGGGTTTCGTCGGATTTCTGCATCAAAACTGATGCAGGATCTCAGCATCAGTTCCCAATTTCTTGGATATGGGAACACTTTGAAAGTATACCCTATCGAATATCGCAAGAAAACTAAAAGTCCATTTAGTATTGACTCTGATATAGCCTAACAAACATACATAAAAAATTCCCAAGTTAAAATATTCAAAGTTTTCAATGGAAGGGTTCCTCGTTTTTTGGAGTCGGTTAATATGAATGCAGATTTTCGCATGGAGTATCAATGTACGGATATGTCTGATATTTGAACAACATTCGAGATCATCCGGCAATGTAATCTACTGGCCTTGACTCAATTGTTAGGAGTCGATTCCATATAATATTCTTCTCCATACCTATATGATTGTATGGAGAATATTCTCCTCCATACTTTGTGGAGAAAAAATTTAGACCGATCCAATTGACTTTTTCTAAGCGAATACAATATGGGGTTCTTCAAGAAGGGCATTAGAAGCACGACTACGTCCCTGGTGTTGCACACGTCTATACGCCACGCTAACCACTCTCCATTATATAGGCTATGTGCTTGTCTACCATATAAATGGTATATAAATATCAATGCTGTCACACGTCAATTTGTCAGTCACTCCCTTTGCTGTATCTTCGAACACACATTCTGTTAGGCAGTTGAAAAAAACAACATAATTTCTATTCCAACAAAAATACCGTGAAACAAAATTATTTCACTGTAGTATCCTTTGCTCCTGGATAACAGGGCAAAATGAGCCTTTCAGCCTTTTTGCATGAAAGAGTAACAGACAGACTGTTAATACTTTTGATTGATGGAACTTCGTGGAACTTGCTACACCAGTACAAACCAATACAAACCTATCAGAATGCCGTGCGGCGAAACCGGTCAGGTGAAAAAAAAACAGTAGAAAAGTACAAAGTATCTTATTCAATATGATTAAAAGACAGAGTTCCAACAGATTTCTTCTACGCTACCTTAATTCAAATAATCGAACGCCCTACTGTTTAAACACAAAGGTTTTTCAAACTTATATATATATACAGGATATTGTCATAACAATGGTTACCAATAGATGTCAGGCATAGTGCGAAGGTTGATACAATGTCCATCAGATGCCAAATACTAATTGAGTAGGAGCTTTATATTATGTCATTGTCCCTTAGTTGAATTAATATCTACCGTGTGACAAGCATATCTACGCGGCTATCTATTTGCGTTAGTGACGTACCAGATAACCGTATCCGCGGATATCCGAGGGAGAAGAAATATCTGTGGTGGAACTTTTAGAGATTTATTTATTAATTTTCAACACATACGCACATTCATGTAATTACGTCTTTATTCCCAGAGGGTTAGGCAGAGGTGAATTAACGTCTAATATTCACCAATCATTGTATTCAGTCCCACGTAATAGAGGGTGATTAACGAGCAATAAAATTCGTTTTAATATATTGAAATATTTTTTAATAATCTCTAAAATCAAATATGGTAAGTCCATTGCACATCGTATTACGCAAAGCGCAAAGTGGCTACAATTACTGTTTGAATATTATGTGGACCGACGCCGATTGAGTAAATAAATTATTCCGTATTCGTATCCGCGGGTCATGACAACAAATATCCGCCTTTGGCTAAATATCTGCTGACATATATTTTTAATCATATGGCCATCACTATTAGACAGTTCAGTTCGCCAAGGCATTTTTGTGTGACACATCTATAGAGGTAAAAGTATATACCGAAGACAAAACATCATGAAATCTTTTCTCCTTTGTTTTTGTGTACTGATTTTCCCATTAAATTATTCTTGTTCATAATTCAGAGCTTTACTGTTAGATTTCTTCTTATTTTTTTTCCCTTATTTCTGCTTCAATAATTATTATTGTTTAATCTTTAAATAGTAAACATATTATAAGATGCCAAGGAGCCAGAACCAGAGCCAGAGCCGACTGGGGAAGTACCTCCGCCCTACAGAATACCGCGGCCATAATAATCTCACGTTGTGTTCCCAGCGGTGAGTAGGGTAGCCAGAGTTCACTGGAGAGTTTATATGCCGTCAGTGGGAAGACCAAAAGCTTGTCCTGCTTTGTTTTTTACACTAATGGCACAGAAACTCTGTTGATTACAGGGTTGGCAGCGCGAGTGTGACTCACTTGGTGTTGCACACGTCCATAGGCCACGGTAACCACTTTCCATCAGGTGGGCCGTGAGCTTGTCTGCCAACCAAGTGGTATAAAAAAATATATCTTACGGGTATATGAAGGTGGTTCCAATTGTGGGAATTTGTACCACCCCATCTGTACCCATGCGGTGTCATACAAGGCGACTAAGGGATAGGGCTGTTTAACATCAGACAGATAAATACAGCCCAGATTCAGCCTCAGATGCAGGGCTTGAGTCAACAATAGTGCCCGGAAGACGGCAATAGGCTCACCCCCTAATACGTGGGACCGAATACAATGATTGGTGATTTTTTTTAATTTATTTATTTTACATACAATTTATAACAATTGCGGCTACTCTTGGTTCACAAAACTGGTTTAAACAGTTTGTCTGTGAACTCATTTGAGTCTCTGTTATAAGAACATAAATGGTTTATTGATAATACCTACTGATAATTGTCTACATATTATTCAGAAGATATTTTCTTACCAGCCATTTAAATTTACTTTTATTTGTCTCCAACTTGATGTGGGTGTAAATTCACCTCTGCCTAACCTTTCGGAGATAAAGACGTGATTATATTATATATGTATGTCTAAGAAGGCGATATTAAACGGTTGATATTAGCGAAGACATCAATATTACAGCTTTCAAGTTATGAGATGTGTCTTTAGATCGTAATTACATTCATAATCGACGTTTAGCAGGGATTTACAGAAATAATATGACGTATGTCGCAGTTCACATGCTATTTTCATTACTCCGAGTTTGTTATTTAGGTTGAAACTTTAAATCAACAGACGGATGGTAATGCGGTTAAAAGATTGAAATGCTAATGAGGCTTTTAGAGTCTAATGTAGATAAATTATCTAATCACGAACTTTAGGATTACTTGCCTCATACTCGCATATATGTCGCGAATTGAATTTGGCTGTCTCTCTTAAGTTTACTATCGGTTGTTTAGTGGTTAAGTTGCTTACATTCCTGAAGTCCTGGGTTAAATTCTGGGTATTACTCTACCGGTGTAAATTTAGCTTGACGGTTTTGGGGAGTCCCAATGATTTTGGTTATACTAGCCTTCTTCTCAAGCACATCGGAAGCTTTCATCGGAGTCTGGGGTCCGGTTTACCAGTATTTATATTACAGTCGATATTTTCCGTGAAGCGTCTGCCATCTGAGCTCCTCAACTCAAAAGCGATACCGAAGCATTGCAGCTAGACCAGTGTTGTTGTACTTTTTTGGGGCTCCCACTACCCGTAATGACTGCAATAGATGTTCGTATGGCAACCAGGATCGAGGGTGTAACGTGCTCTCAGAGGCACAACCAGACCTATGCAAATACCTATATTCATGCATACAAATATTTGCGCTGAGCGGGGATCGAACCCGTGCCTCCTGCGTAGCGGTCGCCATTTTTTTTTATACAACTTAGGTGGCAGACAAGCACACGGCCCACCTGATGGAAAGTGGTTACCGTGACCTATGAACGTGTGTAACACCAGTGGAGTCACATCCGTGCTGCCGACCCTGTAAGAACAGAGATTTTGTGCCGTCAGTGTAGAGGACAAAGCAGGACAAGCTTTTAGTCATCCCACTGACGGCACAAAAACTCTCCAGTGAGCTCTGGCTACCCTACTCACCGCCGGGAACACAACACGAAGTTATTATAGCCGCGATATTCTATAGGGCGGAGATACTTCCCCAGTCGGACTGCTCAATTGGGTGGAAATACCGCCGTGTCCTACCTCCTCGGGACGTGTCTTTAACAATTACAATTATGTAATTATACTCGAACTATTATAGTACATATGTATGCGTGTTTTGGCTTATAAATATTATAACCTACCCTTCTATTGTAAGTCTGTCTGTATTGTGAAGCGGATAATTTAACGATATTAAGTGAAGCTTTTGTATTCAGAACTATACTTTGTGTTTTCCTGTTATATAAGCATCATCATCACAGCGTCAAGCTGGGTTTCAACGTGAGGGTATATATACAAAATGTATTTGAATAATGTATATACAAATTACGAATGAAATAGGTAAGTAGAACGCACTTATGAATGAAATTTCAAAGCCGTAAAATAAAAATATATTACGAAAAATAAATACTCCTAAATTTTTTACATAAAGATGAATTTTAAACATTTTATTATTACAAAATAATTTTGAGATATTTTATCTGTATTTCTCATGAAGCAAAATGCAAAAAAATCTGTTGACGGTTACATAACCGTAAAAAAATTACTTAGCTTAACGGTAACTTTCGTTGGTTGGTCTCTTCATAAATATTATTTTATAACATCACGCGCAAAATATCACGTGACCGACTGCTTTTCACGCACTTTTTAAGCTAACAAAGTATAAAAGTGTTTTTCTTAATTAATACGGTTTTACCGGAAAATTAAGAATTGTAACAGGTTTTAAGATAGGTTTTACCAAATTTATCATATATTGATTTAAACGGTCAATAGTAGGTATATAAACGAAATTCGTGATGAATAAAGTTATTTTTTTTGGCAATTTATGACTTAGGACTTTTATGTCAAGTCTTATATTGTATGATATTAATATCTTTGTTAGAATTGCTGATAATGATGATGACGATAATGAGATGATTACTGCCTCAGTAAAGTGGTGGGAACGTTACTAGAAGCTTCCTAGGGAGATTTGAAACCAACATGAAGAGTCGAGATAAGAGAGAGAGAGAGGCTGCCGGTATACGTATATAAGTACCTATTTTGACCCTAAGTCGCGATAGAAATGAGGCCCTACCCTGCCCTTTCTGGTTTGACATATAATAAATCTATGATCGGTGGATTTGAACTCCACTTTACGCGCCCGGTAGTACGAGAGTCGTACTACCCTCAAAAGAAAATGTTTACTACATATGTGGAGTTCGTTTTGTGACGTGATTGGGGTCAAAAATATGTATCTGCGGGTAACTATACTGAATGAATCGTTTATTGATACATACTCGTAGTATGACTGTCGAAATAATTTATTTGCCAGAATGCAGGTAAAGAAAGGTATTACATATTACAATGGCCCATTTACGTCCTACCATTATGGTTGGCAAATATTTAAGTGACTTTTTTTTTTTTTTTTTTTTTTTATACCACTTAATTGGCAGACAAGCACACCGCCCACCTGATGGAAAGTGGTTACCGTGGCCTATGGACGTTTGTAACACCAGAGGAGTCACAGTCGCGCTGCCAACCCTGTAAGTACAGAGTTTCTGTGCCGTCAGTAGAAGACAGAGCAGGACAAGCCTTTAGTCTTCCCACAGACAGCACAAATTCTCCGGTGAGCTCTGGCTACCCTACTCACCGCTGGGAACACAACACGAAGTTATTATAGCCGCGGTATTCTGTAGGGCGGAGGTACTTCCCCAGTCGGACTGCTCAGTTGGGCGGAAATACCGCCGTGTCCTACCTCCTATAATGGATCTTGTTATAATTACAGCATGCATGTACCCAGTAAATGTTATCTATTTGTTTATTGTCAGATTTATATTGATGTCAGCTTTTATATTAATGTCAGTTTTATGATTTTTTTTACGGTTTTACGTACATTGAAAGAAAGAATCGCCGCGTCTTTCCCGGTAGAGTAAAATTTGGGCCTCCCCATCTCTTCTCATGCGGTGTCGTACAAGGCGACTAAGGGATAGGGCTGGTTAACATCAGACAGGTATGTACAGCTCAGACTCAGGCACAGATACATGGCTCGAGACAACAATAGTGCCTGGAAGACGGCAATAGGCTCACCCCCTATTACGTGGGACCGAATACAATGATTGGTGAGATGTTAATTCACCTCTGTTTAACCCTTCGGGGATGGAGGCGTGATAATATATATGTATGTATGTATGAAAGAAAGAAAGAAAAAGAGAAAGAAAGAAACAAAGAAAGAAAAATGTTTATTAACAACCTCCATTTGACACAATTTATGTTTTAAACACTTATACGTTTCACATTCAAGAGATTGTCAAAAGGTTACAACTCAGCACAATGTTGGGAGAGGGCTATGCCCAGCAGTGATTGTGGTTTGCTGATTGATTGATTGATTGACAGTTTTATGATAATGTAAGAGCAATAATTTTATTAACTTCAAATTTCATTAAATTGTCATGATGTCAAATTGTTGATACGAGATCATAACATTATTTCTGTGTGTATTAAATTATTATGTTATGTCTAAAAATCCACCATTATTATACGTGAAATCTCGAATTAAATTTTGCGATGCACTCTGATTCTTAGTGTTGGCACCAAATATTCCACAGAGTAAATTGACGGAGAGAGTACTCATAATGTCTCTTGATTATTTTGAGACGTTGTACAAACACAAATTACTTATTTTTTTAGATAGATACAATTTAATATACCTAAAAAAATAATAAAAATAAAATAAAAAGAGAATAAAAATAATTAGAACCGAATAGATGTTTATACATACAAACATATAATCACGCCTTTATCCCTGGAGGGTTAGGCAGAGGTGAATTAACACCCACATTTCACCAATCATTGCATTCGGTCCCACTTAATAGGAGGTGAGCCTATTGCCGTATTCCGAGCACTATTGCTGACTCGAGTCATGCATCTGAGGCTGAGTCTGGGCTGTATATATATGTTTGATGTTAAACAACCTTATCCCTCAGTCGCCTTGTACGACACCGCATGGGAAGAGATGGGGTGGCCCTAATTCTACTCTGTCGGGAACCACGCGGCATAAATCATCTAAAAAGATGCAGAAATATTTACAAAGAGTAAAAACAAAGTTAAATATCCGATTGGACCCTAGGCTCCGAGTTAAAAGCCTTAAGTTGCAAACAGAAACAATGGTACCTAACATGGAAAAAATAGTATATTGAATGAAATTTTAAGCATTTAGTATATTTTTTTTTATATAGGACACGTCAATTGGACTTCGCCTTGCCTGATGGTAAGCTGAAGGCAAAGTCCCAGAAAAGAGGGTCACCATTACTTACACATACCGTGTGACAATGGTGACACTCAGCTTGATGGCCTCATCATATGCTTCACGCCCCGCTTAAAGGACCCGGGCCAGCCAGTATGCTAAGTTATCAAAATAGATTAGGATAGAAAAATATTGAAACTGTCGAGTAGGGCTTCAAACCCACGATCTTTCCCTTACAGGGGGAATGTTCTGACCACTAAGCTACAGAACCTTCGCCTAAACCATCCAAATTCTTCTATGCATATATCCATATGGATCGTTTAAATTTTTCTATATTAATCGATTTTGAAAAATAGTATTAAGACATATCAGATTCCCGCCTCCATGTCGGCTTTCAACACAAAATCTAAATTAAAGGCGACTAAGGGATAGGGATGTTTAACATCAGACAGATTTATACAGCCCAGACTCAGCCTCAGATGAATAATTTGAGTCAAAAATAGTGCCCGGCAGACGGCAGTAGGCTCACCCCCTATTACGTTTTTTTTTATTCAACTTAACAAGCACACGGCCCACCTGATGGAAAGTGGTTACCATGACCTATGAACGTGTGTAACACCAGTGGAGTCACATCCGTGCTGCCGACTCTGTAAGAACAGAGATCTTGTGCCGTCAGTGTAGAGTACAAGCCTTTGGTCATCCCACTGACAGCACAAAAACTCTCCAGTGAGCTCTGGCTACCCTACTCACCGCCGGGAAAACAACACGAAGTTATTATAACCGCGGTATTCTATAGGGCGGAGGTAGTTCCCCAGTCGGACTGCTCAATTGGGCGGAAATACCGCCGTGTCCTACCTCCTCACGTGGGACCGAATTTAATGATTGGTGAAATGTGGGTGTTAATTCACCTCTGCCTAACCTTCCGGGGATAAAGGCGTGATTATAAGTATGTATGTTAAGTAGTCTTCATCGATTTTGAAAAATAGTATTATTAGATATATCAGATTTCCGCCTCGATATCGGACAAAATCTAAATCAGACATAACCATAAAATCATTTGCATCGCTGTACACTAATAAACATTAATGTAGTATTTCTCACATAATATTTACGAGAGTGCGGTGCAATGCGGTATGAAACCACCGCATCTCAGATAATGCAGCTCAGAGCAGACTGCTACTATCCAAGATAAGAGGATACCGAAATGTTAAGCTTCATGTTCTGTGCAAATACAAGGTGCTGTGTGCTGATAAGTGAGGTGCTAACTAGTTTATACTGTCAGGTAATTAATTTAATCTTGTGGTTTTGAAACGCATATAAGCCAGTATAGTTACAATTTAATTATCTTAGTTATAGGTTACAGACTGGATGCGAAAGGCAGAGGATCGGAAAAAATGGTGCACATTGGGAGAGGATTATGTCCAGCAGTGGACTTAGGTGGGCTAATTGATTGATTTACTATATGATACTCTTTAACCAATTTGTGTAAAATTCATTTCATTATTTCAATTGAGTAATTTTTATTAAGTAATTTGTAAATTGATTTTTACACCATTAACTCATGTTTTATTTCTATACACTCCTGTCCATCCAAAGGTTGCCTGGAAGAGATTGTTGTTTGCAATAATATTGTACATTATACATTATTATGTAAGTATAAAAATCCAACGCCGAGGCGGGAGCTTGTGGTGGCCCTGGGAGTGAGAGTTCTCAGGCTCTCCACCTTGCTCGCGGCGATGGTCCGCTGCGCGGATGCGTGGGCGGCCGGCGCCTCCTTCTGCGAGCAAGTAATGCTCGTGAAGGAGGAGGCGGGGCGGGAGCGGCAGCGGGAGCGACGAAGGATCGCAAGCCAAGCTGCCCGCGTACGAAGGCAACTCGGGCGTTGGAGGTCGATGAACGACCTCCGCCCCCCATGCGCGCCGGCCTGGGGGTGACAGGCAAAAGCAGGCCGCGGCCCGTTTCCGGGGTCAAGTTTGGGACTCTGTAGTCCCCACACCCGAGACGAGGGCCAGATCGCGAGAGATGGCCCTGGGTCGGCCGGGGTGCGAGGGATATGCCTGTCAACCTCACCTTCGGCAACCAAAATGACCCACAGGCGGCGTGCGTTTTAGTCGGTTCGAGTCCGACATAACCTCCTCCACCGGCTCCGGTGGGGAGGTATCCGTGGGGATTTTGCGCACGTAAAAAAAAAAAAAGTATAAAAATCCATATTCATTTGTATATTTTAGTGTACAATAAAGAATATTTATTTATTTAAAATGCAATTATTAACGTAACTATATTAGTACTAGTACTGTAGGAGGTAGGACACGGCGGTATTTCCCTCCGATTGTGCAGTCCGACTGGGGAAGTACCTCCCCCCTACAGAATACCGCGGCCATAATAACTTCGTGTTGTGTTCCTAGCGGTGAGTAGGGTAGCCAGCGCTCACAGGACAGTTTGTGCTGTCAGTGGGAAGACTAAAGGCTTGTACTGCTTTGTGTTCTACACTGACGTCACAGAAACTCTTTGCTTACAGGGTGACTCTTTTGGTGCTACACACGTCCATAGGCTACGGTAACCACTTTCCATCAGGTGGGCCGTGTGCTTGTCTGCCACCTAAGTGGTATAAAAAAATAATACTAATTACTCCTGTAAACGTCTGTGAATAGGCAGAGCTGTATTAACACCCTCATTTCGCCAACTATGATTTTTGCTTTCACAAAATAGGGGGTGAGCCTATTGCCATGTTATAGTCCTGAATAATAGTCGCTTTCTACGATACGTACGATACCCAATACGTTCCTATACCATAACGCGCAAATTCTATTGTGGTTTATATTTATGCAAATTCTATCTTTTAATCGTTTGGTTAATTTACTATATTTTCACATTACTACTGCGATTACAACTCAATCAAATAAAATAATAACCCAAACTTGATAAATATTTATATAAGTATTTGAATGTTTAGATAGATAGATAGATAGATAATTCTTTATTGTACACCAACAGATTTACAGTAGGACAAGTAGGTAGCATCTATACAGTTCAATGTACAATGGGCGGCCTTATCGCTGCAGCGATTTCTTCCAGGCAACCTTGGGATGGACAGTAATGTTATGAAAATAAAAGATATGGTGTAGTTACCGACTAAACTTAAATAGATAGTGTATTAAAACAAAAGAAAGAAAGAAAAGTAAGTAAAATAAAATTAATATACGGCTTTACACAAAAAATATAAACATAAATTCTGACATACAAATACATATACATGTATTAAATAAATATATACATAAAGTAGATAGTTCATACTAATACGAAGGGAAAATAGTGAGTGAGCACATAATTGTGAGCTATTACCTACTGTGCACAACATGATAGGTAGTGGTTCTTGACTTGACTGACTTTGCCCGTCTGATGTTCAGTGGCAACGCGTTCCATAAGCGCACCGCCCTGTCAGTGAAAGATCTTGTCAACAAAGTCAGTAGAATGTATTGGCATACTCAGCCTCAAATTCTCGGACGGATTTAGGTAAAGGAATACAAATTTTTATTCAATCATATTACTTTCCGGATTTAAAAGCTACCTATTCCGTTTGTAACTCTACAACCAAATTAAAAGATTCACAGAACTTTTGTAAAGCTTCACCGATTGATAAAGTTTTATACTAGATTTCACATGAATAAACTTAAAATGGAAATTGAATACCAATAACATTATGCCGTTACTACTGACAAAAGTTTGAGTCTCTATGATGCGAATAATCCCAACGGTGGCTTTGTAATTACCCTTATGTAAGTACCTTTGATGGTCCAGCCCTCTGTACATCACCCTATGTATAAAAAGGTTAGGTCATGCAGGATAGGGAGACGTATTGAAATTGTGCTTTGAGCTCTTCGAGTTTTTGCAACACATGTTCAAAACTCGATGGTTCAAGGTTAAATGAAATAATGGATTATGCTTGTGATTTAAGTATGCCGCGTGTTTCCCAGCAGAGTATAATATGGACCAACACATCTCATTCCATGCGGTGTCGTACAAGGCGACTAAGGGATAGGGCTGTTTAACATCAGACAGATATATACAGCCCAGACTCAGCTTAAGATGAATGGCTTGGGTTAGCAATAGTGCCCGGAACACGGCAATAGGCTCACCCTTTATTACGTGGGACCGAATTTAATGATTGGTGAAATGTGGGTGTAATTTCACCGCTGCCTAAACCTCCAGGGATAAAGACATGATTATATAAATGTACACGTATGATGTGTGTTAAGTATAATTTTTTTTTTTTTAAATAATGGATATTAGCAACCGAAATTACTAATATTCTCTCTAACCCCCTCAGCTAAGCTGAATTGCTTATATTAGGAGTGGGTTCACGTCAGTAGTGTAATGGCTAAGATACGAACCCAGGACCTCTCGATGTAAGGCAGACTCCTTAACCAATAAGCTAGTAACGCTTTCGTTGAATTTGTTTTAAAACAGATTTCTGATTACAGTCGACCAGGATGAAAATTAAATTAAGAAAAAGCCTTTTTATACCACTTAGTTAGCAGACCAGCACACAACCCATCTGATGGAAAGTGGTAATCGTGACCTATGGACGTCTGTAACACCGGAGGTGTCACAGTCGCGCTGCCAACCCTGTAAGTACACGAGTTTCTGTGCCGTCAGTAGAAGACAAAGCAGGACAAGCCTTTAGTCTTCCCACTGACAGCACAAATTCTCCAGTGAGCTCTGGCTACCCTACTCACCGCTGGGAACACAACACGAAGTTATTATAGCCGCGGTATTCTGTAGGGCGGAGGTACTTCCAAAGTCGGACTGCTCAATCGGGCGGAAATACCGCCGTGTCCTCTACGTCAGTTAGTTCTATGAAGCAAACCTTAAAGTATACAGGAGGAAAAGATGGATATGTATGTTTGGTATGTATGTATCAGGTATACCACCAGTTTAATTACTATCAAGGCAGTAGACGAGCATACTACCAGCTGGTACATGGTTACCGGCGTTATTGTGATATATCTACATCAAATCCTCAACTGGCAGGAAGTAAGAAAAAACCAAGACAGTGACCCGGAGTTAGCAAAACTGAAACAGTACAGGTCACTAACAATGGCAATAATACCAGTACAAAACAATCTAATTAAAGGGGGGAGTACTATGACAGTTATGGATAGGCGAGACGTGATTTCTACAAGGGATTCCCGCCCAATTGAGCAGTCCGACTGGAGAAGTACCTCCGCCCTACAGAATACCGCGGTTATAATACTGCTTGTCCTGCTTTGTCCTCTACACTGAAGGCACAGAAACTCTGCGCTTACAGGGTCGGCAGCGCGAGTGTGGCTTCTCTGGTGTTACACACGTCCATAGGCAACGGTAACCACTTTCCATCAGGTGGGCCGTGCGCTTGTCTGCCACCTAAGTGGTATAAAAAAAAAACGAAATAAAATTGTATGAACAAAGTAACGTACAGATTAGGAAATCACGTCCTCTGCCATAACAACAAATCTGCAAATTTGCAGTATCCACAAACGTGAGACATGTTGCCAGCCCCACTACAAAAAGTATTGTAAATCTTAGTATATAAGCTACAGTTATTAAATTAAGATAATCGATTAAGAGTCAGCTAATAAATATAAAAACCGCGTTAGCCTAGTGGTATGGGTAATGGACTGGTGAGACGAGGTCTCGGGTTCGATCCCAGTTTTTACCATGGCACACACCAATGACTTTTCGATGCTTTTCGAAGTTATGTGTGTATTTATCGCAGGTTTATAAGTGCCCGGTTAATGGCAATAGGGGCACATTGGGACCAAAATTAAAACTGGCGAAATGTGGGTGCTAGCACCTCTGCCTACCCCTTCGGGGATATAGGCGTGAGTTTATGTTATGTTATGTAATAAATAGATAACCATACTCTGGTACCTATCTTATTATTCACCTCCGAAATAGATGCCATAGCACACGAGGCTACATGTCACCGGTCTATGAAGACATGTGAAGCTTGAGAGCATAAACCCAATATTTAACGTGTCACTATATAGGTACATATGCTCATGTCTAGTTCCGTCCTGCCCGCCTTTAGAAAGAAAGAAAGAAAATATTTTATTTGCGGCCACACACAATGCATTATGAATATATTATTAAAAGTATTTTATTACTAATTTGCCCTATATTGTGCGAGCCCCAAACAAGGCCCCATCTCAGCATAAGATGCTGCGTACACCGTAACGCGAGTATTCGCAGCGCTGGTTTTCAGATCGGGCCGCTAGTTGGCGCTGACGCCAGGCATAGAACTATAGTTCGCTGTGATGATAATTCATACAGCAGAAATAGACAAATTCAGACATGAAGAAAAACAGGAATAAACATCAAAAAATTTATCCTAATCGAATGTAAAACTAAGCGTATTACACTTACAATCCCGATACAAAGACAAGTACGGTCGGCGACAACATAAGTTATGTCATATTGTGTTTTTGGTAATGTCATGCGCCGCCGCCATGTTGCATAACGCTGTAAGGTAACAATTATATCACCGCTACATGGACGCCGCCTTAAGCACTTAAACCACAAGCTTTTTCTTCGAGCAGACCGTTTTTTTCTACAATTAAATTTTCAGTACTTCCCTGACAGATAGGTGGTTCGTTTAGTTAATGCAACCCTGCCTGGTTATTACGAATCGAAACATCGACGTACTACAAAGGCATATGAATTAATAAAGTGCAGACAGAACGAAATACTTACAATACACTATGAACCTTAAACACAAATAATACAGTATGCATTTCTGTGTGTATTATAATGCCAGCCATGCCTTGCTTTTCTCTAGTCAATTAAACTTGTCTTTCGACTAAAAATGTATGTGAAAATACTAGGTTTTGTGGGACCCGAGACAGTCCCTTAGCAGGATTGACGCACGACTTTTATAACCCAGTATTTATGTAATTATATATTTGCATTATACGTCAGTACCCCTAAGCTTCAAGCTTGTGCATGTTGATTTATAAAACATTTCTGCATGAGAATTAAACGGCTGTTTTTAATGAAATGAAACTGGATCGATAAGCAGCTGGCAGATTTGTGTATTGAGTTTTATAATAGCAGTTTTTGCATAGTGTTTGTTTGAGAATTTAATACAAAGAATTGGTCACTCGGTGCCTTATTTACTTCGGACATCTGTCAGTATAGCAGATGTTCCACGAACTGAGCGGTTGTGCAATCCTGATTTCAATCAAAGGGTTGGACAAGTAGTTGTGGGATTATCCTGTGAATAAATTCTCATAAAAAAAGAATTCCTTTTTTAATACAAACAAAAAGCATGTATGAAAATAATAATGATAGTAGGAGCAGCTGAAAGGGTAAGCCAGGATGGTAATAATCGAAAAAAGAAAGTGATTCCCATCTACCCAAATGTGAAAGAGACATGACTGTGTGTTTACCGATTTCAAAAAAGGTACAGATTTGATCAGTATATATTTTTTTGATTCAAGGTCATTCATTCTAACTGCGAAGTAACAAACCCGGCATAGCCGCATTGTTCCCTGCAGAGTAGAGTTTGGACCACCCCGTCTCTTCACATGCGGTGTCGCACAAGGCGAATAAGGGATAGGGCTGTTTAACACCACTCAGATACAGACACAGACGAGTTGGGGACTCTGTCATCCCCACATCCGACTAGAGGGCCAGATCGTAAGAGATGGCCCTGGGTCGGCCGGGATGCGAGAGATATGCCTGTCAACCTCACCTTCGGCAACCAAAAACGACCCACAGGCGGCGTGCGTTTTGGTCGGTTCGAGTCCGACTTAACCTCTTCCACCGGCTCCGGTAAGGGAGTACCCGTGGGGATTTTGCGCACGTAAAAAAAAAGCCTAGACTCAGCCTCAGATCCATGGCTTGAGTCAATAATAGTGCCCGGAAGACGACAATGAGCTCACCCCCTATTACGTAGGCCCGAATTCAATGATTGGTGAAATGTGAATGTTAATTCACCTCTGCCTAACCCTCCGGGGATAAAGGCGTGATTATATGTATGTGAGTCACAAAACTTGAATAAAATTCCACGAATCAAATACCACCTGAATTTCACAACCCACTGTCAATACATAACACGAAGGAAAAAGCTGTTTTACACATAATAATCTCGTCATTGATAACACGATGTCAATTTAATAACCTTATGGAGACAGGCTATAGGTTTATAACTTTCAAACAGAATAAATAACTATAATAGCACTTTCTACGAAGCAAAGACAAAGGGGCTTGTAATTATGGCACTCGTGAAAAAGACCATTAACTTAATTACGGCATAAAATATGTATCTGTTGTTGCTGCACGTATTTCATTACAATAAATCATTGTATTAGGTTAGGTAGATACTTGACATATAAGGTTGACATAGCTTTAATCTTTGGCGTAGTGCCAAATACTTAATTTGCAACATCAATCAATAAATTAATCAATCAATAAAACATTCACACACACATGTATATAAATTCACATTCACGAAATAAGTTACTCCATATCTGCTCCATACCACCTCCCTATCTCCATAATACCATAGAGGTACACAGATTATATACAAAGAAACCTTTCTAAAAACGTTCGGCCACAGATTATATCCGACTAAGTGTTCTTTTCAACGTTTACCTTTTATTTTTGAAACGTTCTCTAAATCAAATTTGGAATTCGGGTCAAAGATTCAGCTCACATTTATAATCTACACAGATACAAACGACAGGGAAATTCAATTTGTGAATTATTATGAGCGTAAACAAAGTGCGGGCACTCAATAATGCTATTAGCAGGTGGAGAAAAATCCCGAGAACTCACCCCAACTTTTTACATAACGAATGTAAATAACATTTCATGTTTAATGGAAGCCATTTATTTTCTTAATGTGGATCATTTATAAGTTGGAATCTAGATCTTGGGGTATAAAAGTCGGATGAGACTCGGTGTAGGCTTCACTCAAGTTTTTTGGGGGTCAGGTGACATTCGACGAAAACAAAAATTAACCAAATCAGTACACATCGCTGGTAGCTATGATTGAAACCCGGTAACTCTTGATAGTAAGATCTACTCCTATCACTAAACTTAGTGATAGCCCTGCAATTAATGGATGGAAATATGGAGGTAGGAGACCACGGAATTTCTGTCCAACTGAGCAGTAAGACTGAGGGACTGAGGAAGTACTTCCACCGTAAAGAATACCGCGGCCATAATAACCTCGTGTTGTGTTCTCAGCGGTGAGTAGGGTAGCCGGAGCTTGGGGACTCTGTAGTCCCCACACCCGAGAAGAGGGCCATATCGTGAGAGATGGCCCTGGGTCGGCCGGGGTGCGAGGGATATGCCTGTCAACCTCACCTTCGGCAACCAAAACGACCCACAGGCGGCGTGCGTTTTAGTCGGTTCGAGTCCGACATAACCTCCTCCACCGGCTCCGGTGGGGAGGTATCCGTGGGGATTTTGCGCACGTAAAAAAAAAAAAAAAAAAAGGGTAGCCGGAGCTCATCGTTTTTGTGCTGTCAGTGGAAAGACCAAGGATCCTGCTTTGTCTTCTGCACTGAAGGCAGAGAATCTCTCTGTGCTTACTGGGTCAGCAGCGCGATTTTGACTCCCCTGGTGTTGCCGCGGTAGCCTAGTGGTTTGGGTAATGGACTGCTGAGACGAGGTCTCGGGTTCGATCCCAGGTTTCACCATGGCACACACCAATGACTTTTCTATGCTTTTCGAAGTTATGTGTGTATTTATCGCAGGTTTATAAGTGCCCGGTTAATGGCAATAGGCTCGCCACCTATTACATTGGGACCTAAACATAAACTGGCGAAATGTGGGTGCTAGCACCTCTGCCTACCCCTTCGGGGATATAGGCGTGAGTTTATGTTATGTTTTATGGTGTTGCCACGGTAATTAATTTCCAAAAGGGCCGTTGGCTTGTCTGCCACTTAAGCAGTATAAAAAAAATACCAGAACTATAAAACAGGACTGTTATAGTCCTGCTAGTGGGTTGACAGCACACATAACATTTCCACTATATGAAGTTGTCAGCCGAGATAAAACATTTTTGCAGCAAGTCTCAAAGGAGAGAAGGCTTTGTAGGAAAACAATGAGATTCCGCACACAATGGTATGATAGCGTCATATCCGGTTTATATTTATTAAAAAATTCTTTCTACCCACATGTATGTTGGCTGTCTATATTGAGTAAACTATCTAAATAAATGAGTTGACTTTGATTTTGACCAGTCATTGGACATTTAAATAGATAACACGTTTATTTAATACCACTTAGTTGGGAGACAAGTACACGGTCCACCTTATGGAAAGTGGTTACCGTAGCCTCTGGACATGTACAACACCAAGGGAGTCACACTCGCGCTGCCAACCCTGTAAGCACAAGAGTTTCTGTGCCGTCAGTGTAAAAGACAAAGCAGGACAAGCTTTTGGTCAGTACAAAAACTCTCCAGCGAGCTCTGGCTACCCTATTCACCACTGGGAACAAAATACGGGGTTATTATTGCCGCGGTATTCTGTAGGGTGGAGGTACTTCCCCAGTCGGACTGCTCATTTGGACGGCAATACCGTCATATCCTACCTCCTACAAATATCTATTTTTTTATTTTCTCGATGCCAGCTCCAGTGGAAACTTGAACGTGCGTCTTTTTTACATTATGTATGCATTATTTTTTAAAAACATGACACTTACGCACGTTCATGGTTATAGTGTAACCCCCACTTAGTGAAGTGCCCTGTGCAAAACAAACGGACATAAAGTATTCAATTGTCTTTAAATCGATTTTGTTAATGTATTTCTTTTCTTTTCGACAGCTAGCTTAGATTGTAAGTGTGCACGTGTTAGTGAACTTTATTTTTTATAACTAATAGTTAGTAACATCCACGTTAAGTTTGAATTAAGAGATTTAAACAGGTATATTTGGAAAATCACATTTTTTTTTTTAATAAATATTCTACGAAATTCTACAAAACGCTATTTAGACCCAGTAAGAATAACTTAACTAGCTTGTGTTATGGGATCTAGAATGCGGATAAACATACTTAGAAATTTTTTTTTTGGAAATACATACATATTATACATAGAAACACCCAGACCAATGCTAATATACATATTCATGCATACAAATATTTGCACTGAGCGGGAATCGAACCCGCGCCCCCTGCATAGCAGTCGGATGAATATACCTACCTATTTATTTAACGGAATAAATACACATTGTGATTTTGTTTTTTGAGTTGCATAAGTAGTGTATATTCAAAGTATTTATATTTTAATTGAATTGTAGAAGATAGGTTATTTTATCAGTGTTGCTTTTGATTAAATAAATTCCTATAAAATCTAGGTATTTAAAATAAAATAAAAATTTCAACATTACAGTTATTGGACAGAAATTTCATTATTCATTCATTTATGAAAATTTTTGCAATCTATTTATATTTTTCGTTAATTGAAGAAGAGGAAATATATACAAAAAAAATGTATATAATCACGTTTTTATCTTCAAGGGTCAGGCAGAGGTGAACTAACCCACATTTTATTAATAATTGTTATCGATCCAACAAAATAAGGGGTGAGTATGTTCCTGTATTCAGGGCACTATCGTTGACTTGAGACATACATCTGAGGCTGGGTATGGGCTGTTTAAAAATAGTCATTAAAATGCATTATAGATACCGCTTTACCTCAATATTATCCTTATCGATTGCATATAATCATTGAGCGGATCAATAACTCGCAACATCCAATCTCTAGTTGCTTCGCCCTACTACTAATATATAGCTTAAGAAATTAAAAACCATACATATTTACTCTAGGAATCTTGTAGTGCCGTAAAAACAATACCTAGTGTACATTTAACACTAGGAATCTCGTAGTGGTGTAAAAACAATACGTATTTACACTAGGAATCTCGTAGAGACGTAAACCGTAGCAGATCAATGCTCTATCGCTACGGCGCACAGTTCGTAGCACCGCCTACAATCTAATCTACTTATGAGTAACTACGAGGCGTTTTGATACAGCTTTACTTTCCATAAGACTTTTAAAAGGGGTCTTGAAATTATTTTCATAAAAAATATTGTTGAGAGTATATTTTTAAAGATTTTTACCGACTGAGTGAATAATGTAAAAAAAAATCCGCAAACTAACCTGTATGAGTGAGCGAGTGAGGCCCAGAAGTCATTTTTGGTAATAATTCGACAATTTAAGCTGTCCTACAAAGGTACTATTTTTATACCAGTTAAGTGGCAGTCAAGTGGCCCACCCGATGGAAAGTGGTTACCGTGGTCTATGGGGCTGTGCAACATCAGAAGTCTTTACAAGCCTTTAATGACAGCACAAATTCTCCAGTGAGCTCTGGCCACACTACTCACCGCTGGGAACACAACGCGAAGTTATTATAGCCGCGGTATTCTGTAGGGCGGAGGTACTTTCCCAGTCGGACTGCACAATTGGACGGAAATACCGCCGTGTCCTCCTAAACCCCATCGACGTCGACTGACAATGGGGCTAAATATATGTAATGCATAATCGTTAGAAGTTGTTCGAAGGACTCGTAAGACGTTCACTATCAAGTGGGCTGTGTACTCATATGCGCCATTATCAACGAAGTTTTCTAACTAACAAGGTGATATGAAAAATGAAGTGTCGGAAGTGTATTACCAGCTTAAAGCTATAGAGCAGTAAGCAGGCAAAACGTTTCCTTTTGATGTCCCTCTCATCGTCAAGGACCTTATACAATAGTGTAGTATAGACCTTAGGTTGAGAGGGTATGAATATTGAAAATGTTTTTGTGGTCAGATGGGATAAATGCAAGTATGTATTAAAACTAAAATTACATATTCAACTGAAAACAATTTTTTAAAATGAAATTGCCGCAATTTTCTTACAGATTAATGAGTTAGTTATTCCTGTGATTTAATTTAATAGCTATTTCCAATATATATATTATGATTGAAAGTTGATTTTACAACTCTGTATTAAATTTTCTTTTTATTGGCCGCTTGATAAATTAAATTCGATTTTCCTAAATGCTAACCATTTTGATGATAGATTTCGTATCACCTTTTTACAGCAGTCACTTTTCAAAAATGTAATAAAAGTGTTTGTTAGCTTAATATTGTCTCATTCATACACAAAAAATATCATAAAATTTGAATTAATCATTCCTAAATAAAATGCAAAATTAGTATTGAAAATTGTGTTACCTCCAATTTCTTAAAAAAGAACGGCAATTTCATATATATAATGTCAATAATACCCCATTTTTACAAGTACCCCTCTGACTACAATTTAGGCTATTTATTACTGCAGTCAATCAGCGCCAAAAATTACTGAACGGTTTTCGTGTTGAAATAAGCTAAATTACAGTATTTAATCATTTTCATAATCCTTACCACTCGTTTTCACCTAAGTATAAAACATGTATTTGACAAGTTGCAATATGTTACAATATGTTTACAACTTGTTGGCTATACATACTATGTGAACGAAAAAGTATCTGAGATACATGTATATAACAAGTATTATGTTTTGATTAGTATTCTGCAAGTCTTCAGCAAGTTTACAACTTATTTCGTGGTGAAAACGAAGGGTTAGAGAGGATCACGTTTTTATAGTTTTTTAGAGTGAATGTGTTGCATAATAATTGTCACTAACTACACAACCAGCAAACAAGAACACAGAGAAAATGATAGTACACTTTTTATGTAAGTTATCAAAAGTCTGCAAAACTAAAGCTCATTACCGTCAACAAATTTAACAATAAAACTCAATAATAAAGTAAGTATTACCCTGGTCAAACTAGCTAAGCGCCGTTGAGATCTATCATCGAAAGAATTAAAATCTACATAGCCTAAATAGCACTGAGAGTCCATTAATGTGTGTTGTAGGAGGTAGGACACAACGGTATTCCCGTCTCAATTGAGCAGTCCGTCAGTAAGTACCTCCACATTACAGAATACCATGGCTATAATAACTTGTTCCCAGCGGTGAGTAGGGTAGCCAGAGCTCACCTCTTCTTCTGATTGGCGTACATACTTTTTTTCGAGGAGGTAGGACACGATGGTATTCACGTATTGAGCAGTCCGATTGGGGAAGTACTTCCACCCTACAGAATACCACGGCTAACTCGTGTTGTGTTCCCGGTGGTGAGTAAGGGCCCAGAGCTCACTGGAGAGTTTTTGTGCTGTCAGTGGGAACACCAAAGTTATGTCCTGATTTTGTGTTCTGCAATGACGGCAAATAAACTCTCTGTTTTTACAGGATCAGGAGCACGGGTGTGACTCCCCTGGTGTTACACACGTTCATAGGTCACGGTAACCATCAGGTGGGCCATATGGTTGTTAGTCACCTAAGTTGTATATAAAAAATAATGTTCAAAAACTTAAGGAATGACAGAATAAACATAGAATGAGTATAACCTCCGGCCGCTACTATATATCAACCTTTTTTATAAAGCAGTTGGAGCTAACTAACTTGTATCTGTCGTATCACGGCAATAAGCCCGGACCATATTATGAGGGATGATCGGCCAATACTTTTACAAACTTAGGGGTTCTGTCATAACAAAAAGAAATGGAATACTCAACCCACACATGTGTTCCTTCTTCTTTCAAAAGCAGGTTCTTTAAGGTCGTAAAAAAAGCATTTATTTTTTTATACCACTTCGTTGGCAGACAAGCACACGGCCCACCTGATGGAAAGTGGTTACCGTGACCTATGGACGTCTGTAACACCAGAGGAGTCACAGTCGCGCTGCCAACCCTGTAAGTACAGAGTTTCTGTGCCGTCAGTAGAAGACAAAGCAGGACAAGCCCACTGACAGCACAAATTCTCCAGTGAGCTCTGGCTCTGACTCTGGCTCTGGCATTTGTCGAGACCTCCAAGGTAGGAGCCACCATTTTTGGGATAGTATCTAGTGGCTAATATTTTGACTTCAACTCAGACTACTGTCACGCGGGGAGCAGTACAATTGATAAGTCAAATTTACAAAAAGAAATCGACAGCAAATTTACAAAAAGAATAAGCCCCTGTATAGGATAGTGACAACATAATTGTACCACATACTGGGTTCTCACGAATAAAGTTCAGATTTAATATACTGAAATTATTAACATTAGCCGCGTGGTTTCCGGCAGAGTAGAATTTGGGCCACTTTATCTGTTCCCGTGCGGTGTCGCACAATACGACTAAAGGATAGGCCTGTTTAACATCATACAGATATATACAGCTTAGAATCAGCCTCAGATGTATGGCTCGATTTAACCATAGTGCCCGGTATACGGCGATAGGCTCACTCCCAATTACGTGGGACCGAATACAATTATTAGTGAAATGTGGGTGTTAATTCACATCTGCCTAACTTTCCGGGGTTAAAGGCGTGATTATATGTATGTAAGTTGTTTGTAATGGTAATTGGTGTCCTGAGAAAAGAATACGTGAAACGTTTACAGATATTAGAGGAAGTTCGCGCGCAGACGAGAATTTACGAAAAGGCTCTGGTAAGTTAACCGTAAGAAAAAAATAACTAACTGCTACAAAACGTCGATATCAAGTACTGTAGTTTTCCGAAGGAGTTAACCCACTAGACAACCTCGCGCTAGAAAGACACAAGGAATAAAATAAAACGAAACGTCGACCTCAAGTACAGTAGTTTCCAGGAGTTAACACACTAGAAAACTCTCGCTAGAAAGACACAAAGACATTAAATAAAACGAAACGTCGAACTCAAGAAATTCCCTGAAGGAGTTAACTCACTAGAAAACTCTCGCTAGATAGACACAAGGCATATAATAACACGACACGTCGATCTCAAGTACAGTAGTTCTCTGAAGGAGTTAACTCACTAGAAAACACGCGCTAGAAAAACACAAGGAATAAAATAAAAGAGACTCACCTCAGAATAAGACTTCTCGATGGCTGAGCGCTTGATAACGTAGGTGCGGAGATCTTCAAGCAGCTCGCACTCATGTTGGTTTTTTGCATGGAGCTTCGCAATCTGCTCCGTATGCAGGTTCTTGAGAAACTTGGTATAATTACTCTGAAACAAAAAGGAAAAATCTTGTAGCAAAGTAGCATGGGACAAAATACTTCTTGTGCGACAGACAGACAGAGCTGATTTAAATGATTTGCTGAAAGTGTCCTCGACTGTTACACATTACATATAAAATTAATTTTAACGGATTCTGTCGCGATAACATACTATGTTACTTTATTAATATTATATTAAAAAACCCCTGTTTCTATTATTCACGCCACTGCATATAACTTTAGTTCATTCATTTCATTTTGAAATATTTTGTAAAATGTTCTTGAAAGACGATTATTTAAATATTACAAAGAGACAGAACTGAAGGCAACGCAGCTATTTAAAAAATTTGCCGAAACAAAATAAATCGCGGTAGAAACCGTTAAATACGTTTTTATTGTTCCTTATCGCGCTTGTGCTTGATTAATGTTTATTTGCAATGAAACATGAATTGTAAACACTAAATGGTGTGATAAAATAAATTGATCTGGTCTCCACCTGGAAGATCTTGTAATCCAGCTTGTTAGACATTGATCTAAACCACCATGAAATGTTCTGACGCACTGTATCAAACTGTTGGGAAAGAAATCAAACAAATTGAATTTTAAGTTTAGAATTAAATTAATAAATATACCTTACTCAGGTATATACATACATATTGTACCTATGAAGGTTAACGTGCATAACGTGAAATTTAACTTAATTTAACGGATTATATCGCGATTATGGGTTGTCTTATTATTAGGACATTTGCTTGTTTGTCACCTAAGTTGTAAAAAGCAATGATACTGCTTCGATTTCACTTGCATTCAAGTGACCTCAATTTACCCAAGGAGGGCCAGATTGAGAGAGATGGCTTTAGATCGGCCGGGGTACGAGGTATATGCCAACAAACCTCACCTCTGGCACCCAACAACGACCTCTAGATGTCCTACGTTTTAGTTCGACATAATCTGTCCTACCAGATCCAGTGGGGAGGGATATTTCGAGGATTTTTCGCCACTTCGAAAAAAAGTGACCATATTTTTAACTGTTATACATGGTTAATAAATGTTTACACATTTTAATAAAATAGTAACAATGGCAAGTATGTTTAGAATTAACTTTATTGTGTGCCGTGTGCTTGCCATGTAAGTTGTATAAAAAATGTATTTTTTTCTCCACTGGCTGACATTCTCAGCAAGGAAAGTTACCGATAGTTTCAATTTTTCGACAGCAAGGTGATCAACATCCATAATTAAGTAATACAACTGATACCAATATTAAAAAGTATTCATCATTTATATCAAAACCTTATTAATTAATAATCTTTACATTAATATACAATTATAATATGTATTTTTACGAATTTATGATAAAAGACCTGGAATTCATTACCAGCACACGTGTTTCCTTCTTCCTACAGTCCCGGGGCCTTTAAGCGGGGCGTGAAAAAGCATCTGATGAGGCCGCCAAGCTGAGTGCCACCATTGTAGCACTTAGTGTCTGCAATGGTGACCCTCTTTCCTGAGACTTTGCCTTTAGCTTACCATCAGGCGAGGTGAGGTCAAGTTGGCGTGTCCTATATATATAAAAAAATAAAAAAAACTAAATATATTACGTTTAAATCCGTTAAAATAAAATATAAAATTATAAAATAATCCAAATAACTTCACGAAAGCAACAGTCTAGTTGGAATAATTTAATATAATTACTTCAAAATCCTTACAACTTTAAGATTGGCTATAAATGTCTATAATTATCGAAAATGTAGTCGTTTAATTAAGCCTGATACCTCACGTCTAAATATGAGTGTTATCAGTTTAGCTACCGCCTACGCGTGTTCTAGGAAAGGATACATGAGACAGTAAAAAAAAAAAATAATAACATGATTTTTATGAACATTGTAGTACCTATGTATTTCGCTGTGTGTTAATACTACCTCTAAAAATGTGCGCTGTGTTTTCTAAATAAAACATATTTTCTTTCTTTCTTTCTTTCTTTCTAGGGTCAGAACGTTTTCCCATTATTCGATACGATATCAGCGGTGGTCCGATATCCGACATCCGATAACCGATGAATGAATGAACAAAAATGTATCAATCTTTCACATTTATTTTTATAAACGACACGTCAATTAGACTTCGCCTTGCCTAATGTTAAACTGAAGGCAAAGTCTCAGAAAAGAGCGTCACCATTACTTACATATACTATGTGACAATGGTGACACTCAGCTTGACTGCCTCATCATATGCTTTTTCACGACCCGCTTAAAGCACCCGGGACATTGTCCAGTCTGATACTTAAACGTCGGTAGCTTAGTGGTTGAGCAGTCGGTCTTACGATCCAGATGTCCCGGGTTCGAAGCCTGACCATTACACAACCGACGTGAACCCACTCCTAATAACAGCAACTAAGCCACCTTCGCCTGAAACCATCCAATCACGCCTGAACCGTTTCAATTTTGTTTATCTTAATTGATTTTAAATAGTTAGCATTTTAAACTATTTTAACTATGTGGAAACTATAGGCAGTTGGGGGCGGACACGAAGATGTTGATCGCGGAAATTGGCCGCCGCATCCACGACCAAGGCGGTGACTTCCGATCCGGCTCGTTCATTGGGCAAAGGTTGGCTATTGCGATTCAGCGGGGCAACGCGGCCAGCATCATGGGCACCTTTGCGCCGGGAACGATGCGGAGTGGATTGTTTGACGCGACATGATCTCGAGTTTGTGTCGTGTATTTATGTTTTAATTATTTTGTATGTGATAAAAATAAAAATTAATTTTAAATGTTTAAAATTACATTCAATATTATTATCATATTATATCTGAACAATAAAATATCTGGTAAAATAAAAAGTCGATACTGGCAACACGCCATATTGCGAAAGACACGTCGCGTCCAAGGAAAACATTACGTGGCCCTTACTTTACCGAGCAAATGGACGTATCCTTGAGGTATCGGATCGATTTCGTCGGGTATATGGGAAAACAGCACATGTTGTCGGCAATCGAATATCGGATACCGTCCTCCGACAACGATATCGGATCGGATAATTACAAGACGGCCTTAGGTCATACAATCAATCGCAAGCAATACATTAAAATAGTTTTATTACTGTAGTTATGTTTATACAATATTGATTGATGGCACTTTAGTACCATCTTAATTTTATTTTTCCAAATTTTAGGGAAAAAAATTGTACTGGTATACATGGATATAAGTCCCGCAGCGGGCTATGGAGCGAGCTATGCTTGGAGTTTCTCTGAAGGATAAAATTCGGAACGAGGTTATTCGACAGAGAACCAAAGTTACCGACATAGGCCACAGAATAAGCAAGTTAAAGTGGCAGTGGGCTGGCCACGTTTGCCGAAGGACCGATGGCTGTTGGAGCAAACGAGTCCTAGAGTGGAGACCGCGAGAAGGTAAACGTAAGGTAGGACGCCCCCTAGCCAGATGGACTGACGACCTGAAAAAGGTGGCTGGGACAGACTGGATGCGGAAGGCGGAGGATCGGAGAAAATGGCGCACTTTGGGAGAGGCCTATGTCCAGCAGTGGACTGCAGTGGGCTAATTGATTGATTGATTGATTGATTGATACATGATTTTACAATTACCCACATATGAGTAATGGTGTCGCAATATTTGAGAAATATGTTCTTAACTGCAATTGGGTATTTCCCTGTAGTTGAATTTTTTTTTCTTTAATACCACTTAGTTGGCAGACAAGCACACGGCCCACTTGATGGAAAGTGGTTACCGTGGCCTATGGACGTCTGTAACACCAGAGGAGTCACAGTCGCGCTGCCAACCCTGTAAGTACAGAGTTTCTGTGCCGTCAGTAGAAGACAAAGCAGGACAAGCCTATAGTCTTCCACTGACAGCACAAATTCTCCAGTGAGCTCTGGCTCCCCTACTCACCGCTGGGAACACAACACGAAGTTATTATAGCCGCGGTATTCTATAGGGCGGAGGTACTTCCCCAGTCGGACTGCTCAATTGGGCGGTAATACCGCCATGTCCTACCTCCTAGGTAACTTAGTTTACTTTTTTTTTTTACTTTTACTAAATTTAACTTTGTTTACTAAATTAAGAATGGTAAAATAGTGGTGAAAGCTGCGTCTGTTCTTATTTTACAGTTTTTATTTATTTTTAATCATCCAACCAACTGATAATAGTAAATTATTTGACTTTTAAATATTATGACGTCACAATGAATAATTTTATACAAGTTTCATTACGAAGTACCGTTTTGACGTTTAGTGAAAAGTAACCTCGAGAGCAATGAATCCGGGTCACTTAAAGAATGTTAAAAATCTCGGAAACTAAAAATGATAGGTTAATGCAATAAATTGTATTTAATAGACAATGTAATACTCCTTAAATGAAAGTAAAAAAAATATGAGTCACCATACATTTTATTAACACAAAATTACATAAAGAAAAAAACTGCTGATCTCTCCTTAAAACAAAAATAGGAAACATGAAATTTTTGAACTTTATTACGATTTTCTTGAATTTTAATACTTCGTATTGCCTCCTCGTGCTTCCATTACTGCGTTTACGCGGTTTGGCATGCTGTACACCAAGTTCCTTATACGATTTTGGGGAATATTCTCCCATTCCTCTGTGAGAGCAATTTTGAGCTCACGAAGCGTGATTGGGGGAGGGTTTCGTTGTTTTACGCATCTGCCTAGCTCGTCCCAAGCATGCTCGATCGGGTTGATATCCGGGCTGCGCGCTGGCCACTCCATACGAGTAATGTTCATCTCTTGAAGGTAGTCATTCACAATCCTACCTGTATGAGGTCTGGCATTGTCATGCATAAATATAGCATCCTCACCTAAATTGACCATAAATGGACCAACGTGATCATTGAGGATTTCTTCCACATATCTTACGCTAGTTAAAGAGCCGTTTTCTATGATCACCAGCTCTGTGCGACTTTCAGAAGAAATTCCGGCCCACACAAGTACAGACCCACCACCGTAGGCTACTTTTTCTTCGATGCATGCTTGCTTGAATCTTTCCCCTGGTCTTCGATACACTCTGTGTCTTCCATCGTGCTTGTAGAGCATAAATTTTGATTCGTCGGAGAACATAACTTTTGACCAATCTTCAATACTCCAATTTACGTGGCTCTGGGCATAACTTAGTCTCGAAATACGATGCCCACGCTCCAGTTTAGGGCCGTTTGCAGGTCTAAGGGGTTTTAAGTTAGATTCAGCAAGCCGACGTCTTACTGTCCATGCACTTGGGTTACTTCCTCCGAGGCGTCGAAACTGATTGGTGAGTTCAGTTCCTGTGAGAAAGCGATTTCGAAGCATGGTGTTCACCAAGTATCGGTCTTCTCGTGCTGTGGTACACCTGGTTCTGCCCGTTCCTGGTCTGCGTAGGTTAGAACCAGTTTCTTCGTAACGTCGGAGAACTCTTTGTACTGTTGACAGCGACACACCGACAGTCCTGGCTGTATCGCGCTGACTCCGGCCGGTTTCCAGCATTGTAAGTATTCTGGTGCATTCTTCAGGCGTAAGCGACATAATTTCAGCTTGATTAATGAATATAGAGCACTATCAACATGGTTTATGTACCCACATAAATGACAGATTACAAACAAAAGCAACACCAAATGCTGTAATTTCGTAGTTCCATCTTCGAAAGTGGCCCTTTTTCAAATTTGATTTTTTTATGATATAACTTTACAATAACTAAGAAGTTTTAATACCTTCATTTAAGGAGTATTACATTGTCTATTAAATACAATTTATTGCATTAACCTAGCATTTTTAGTTTCCGAGATTTTTAGGATTCTTTAAGTGACCCGGATTCATTGCTCTCGAGTGTAGTTTGACTAGTCAGTCAAATACCCAATTGTAAACCTTTGAGGATGCCGTAAAACGAAACCGGTTAGGTATAATAATAAAAAATACTGTGGAAAAAGTACAAAAGTATTTTTTTTTTTAATACAACTTAGGTGGCAGACAAGCACACGGCCCACCTGATGGAAAGTGGTTACCGTGACCTATGAACACTTGTGACAACAGTGAAGTCGCATCCATGCTGCCGTCCCTGTAAGAACAGAGACTTTATGTCCTCAGTGCAGAACACAAAATCAGGCTTTGGTCTTCCCACTGACAGTACAAAAACTCTCCAGTGAGCTTTTAATATGTGTAGTTTGATTGAAATCTCATTTGTATACCAATAATAAAAGAAATACAACACGCAAAGAATACGAATTCAGTTTCTAACAATTTTTCCATATTGCTGATAGAAAGAACGTCTTCAAATAGCAATGCCAATTGAAAAATAAAGGCAGACCTATTGTAACATCTACACTCCCCACGAAGCCAACGTATCAACCCCATTAGACTCAAATGCCAGCTGGGTTTTCAGCCTCTTGCACAAGCGCCCTATCTGAGTACTTTGCAACAGAATGCCCTTGTTATTTTTTTTATTTCGTAAAAACATTATATGGGTATATTATATAACCTTACATGAAAATAGATTAAATTCGCCCCATAGTTTATATACAAATGAACTTACTAATTTAAAGTCAGTCTATTTAGGACCGCGGTGGCCTAGTGGTATGGGTAATGTACTGCTGAGACGAGGTCTCGGGTTCGATCCCAGGTTTGGCTCACACCTTTCGATGCTTTTCGAAGTTATGTGTGTATTTATCGCAGGTTTATAAGTGCCCAGTTAATGGCAATAGGCTCGCCACCTATAACATTGGGACCTAAACAGAAACTAGCGAAATGTGGGTGCTAGCACCTCTGCCTACCCCTTCGGGGATATAGGCGTGAGTTTATGTTATGTTATGTTGTGCTATTTAGGAATGGAATAAAATTGCAATCAGCTTAACAAACATCAAAAAAACAACATAAAAATTCTTCTCAATATTCTATACAACGCTGTCTAGACCTATACTCAGGATTATGAGGATTGAATACACGACTTCCAGCAAGATGACAGTATAAACCAGTTCATCGTACGTGAAGCTATTTTTCAGGGAATGTGCAAAGTTCAGTGCATCTGTCTTCATTTGGGTTCGCTTCCGAGCTTCGTCAACTTAACGTATATTAATTAGGTTTTATGCCTGAACTCAACCTGTACGTGCCTTTCGTTGTAAGAACATCTACATTTTATATTCTATTATGACTGGTAATAATAAATTATACATTAGAAAAGTATCACTGTAATTACTGGTAACTAAAAAGAATTAATAATTAATTGATAGGTTATTTTACGTAATAAGTAATAAATCTTGACGTTCATTAGCGTTACTTGGTAACTTAAATGAATAACATTATTTTATTTTTTGTTTTAAAGAATTCGTTTTAGAAATGTTCCGTGAATAATTTCTAAGTTTTTTTTAAAGGAAATTAACATGATATATATTTTATTTTATTAGTTGATACGGCAATAAATTGTATTGTTTTTACTAAAATATCTAAAGTAGAATTTGTTGCTAACCGAGACCGTTCAATCTATTTCATTTGACATTTTATTGTTTTATCAATATTATAGTACTCGCTAGAGCTTCCGATACTAATTTTGCAAAACTACATTTGGCTAGTGAACGAGCCAGACTGATACTAAGAATAGGACAGTTAAGAAAAGAATACAACTGTGAACTTTTAATGCGATGTTCATTAAACAGCTCTTAAGTCAACGGTGTAACCGTTTTAATATCGACTTTTATATTAGAAAATGCACAGTAGAAGACGTTTATATTATATTTACCTGCAGCTGAAGTGGGTGTTGACAAAGAATTGGTTTTTGTCCATTTATTATTTACAAACATGGCTACAATACCATTACATTTCGGATTGCGTGTAAAGAAACCTACATGCGTTCATGCGTACAGTTTTAGAATGACCTATTGTCGATACAAGTCTCACCAAATGTTAATAATAATAAATAATATTCTACAACATTCTACACAACGCTATCTAGACCCATGGTAAGCATAGTTTAACTAGCATGTGTTATGGAATCTAGAATACGGATAAACATACTTCAATACAATTTTTTTTTGTAAATACATACATATTATACATTGAAACACCCAGACATACAAAGAATTTGCATCGATCGAACCCGCGCCTCCTGAATAGCAGTCGCGTTCACTACCGCCACGCCACAGAGGCTGTCTTATATGTCATAACACTAGCTAACCCACCGTGGCTTCACACGGAAAACTTTTATTATATACAATATCATATTTCCTAAAATTCTCTTAGTTATAAAAATCTATTTCATTTTTAAAACATATTTAGTTAACCTTTGAAATACTTGCATTGTTAGTATCAAAATCTAAAATATGAAAGATGTTAAAAACTCTACAAGATAAAATAAAAAGAAATACAATTATTGAAATCCCCTAATAATTAAATAAAATAAAAAAAGCATAGCATAGAGGTGTAACTTGACTTAAACTCGACATTCATAAGAGTTACTGTTTCCTGTAATATTAATTACGAAAACGGCTTTAACGTCAAAACTATTTTTAAAAGGAGTACCTTATTGGTCTTTTCCTCCATAAGTACACAGCACTATGTTATAAAAAAACCCTAAACTATTGTTACTATGGTGTCATAGGAGTTAAACTTCACTTCCAATTAAAATTGACATTCATAAACGTTACTTCGTTATTTAAATAAAAAGCGATTGATTCCTGTTAAATAAATTCCACAAATCAGTTTTCACATCTCAATATATTTATTCAAAAAATATACTACTTTGATGCACAGCATATACGTAATTTCGTCTGAATCACGTTGGTGCTGCAACATGTAATACTATTATCAAATAATCTTACTAAAATTTTGAAATAAAAATAAAACTAAAAAGTAAAGAAAATGAAATAATATTATCGTAATTAATCCCAATTTTTACTAACTAAATTTAAGTTAAATTATTTACTAACCGTGTCCTCCCAAGTGTCGGTATCAGACAGATAATCAGACATAGTTTTGTTTTATCAACGTTATAACACACTTGTGTAATATCTCAATTGTCTCAAAATTGCTGTTGTCTATGTCATTCCGCAACTGGACACTGAAGTGAACTGTAAGACCAAGGGACCAGTATTGAGCGACAGACTATTTAAAAGCGCACGTAAATATTATCAGTGACCCAGATTCAGTCAGTTTGTGAAAAAGCACCTGCAACTTACTAAAACATCCCGATTTATTATTCACATAACTGTGGACAAGTAGCCTTGTCCCACCGTGGAAAATATGCGTTGGATTTCATATGTGCAGTTGTAAGGGCACCTTGGTTATATAATGGTAATGTTAAAATCGAAATGTACACGACAAGGCTGACACAGCAAGAGCTCTATGCGAAGTAAAACAAAATTAATAATTTTAAAATGACTCGTAATTCAAAAGTTCTCAAGCGGCGCAAATACTCGAATCACATCAGAGATTATGAATTTGTGCCGTTTTGAGTCGAAACTTTGGGGTCGAGAAAGATTACGATGCATATGGTCGACGCTTGTCGTGACCAGAAGGCCTCTTTTCAAGTCAGAGAATAAGCATCGCAATGCTGCCAGTCTTCTAGGAACGCTACCACAAGAGGCATGCGATGTGGAGAAATTCCACGACGCATTTTAATTATTTTTAGCTATAACTCGTATAATTGTTCATTTAGTTTTATTGTATTTAATTTATGAATATTTGATGTGATAAATAAAAACTATATAGGACAAAAAACAATCAAATGTTTCTATTTTATGAATATTAATTTTAATTTTGACGACAGATATATTTTCAAGTCGAAAGAGTTAAAATTGAGTCTGATGAGTTTAATGAAACGAAAAACAATCAAAAGTTTGATGAAATCAACAGATTTGATAATATGAAAATTAAAGGTTCAATATTTTACACTGAGCTAGAGACGCGAAAGACAGCAATATAGATTATATCTTTACAAATTCTAATAACGAAGTGGGTATAGGTAGCTTAGTGGTTAAGGAGTTGGCTTTACAATTAGAGGTCCGGGTTCAAATCCTGGCTGTTACACTACCGACATGAACCCACTCCTAACACAAGTAATTTAGTTTAACTGGAGGGGTTAGAAGGAATATTAGTAATTTCGTTTCTAATATTGTAAATTTCATTGTAAACCTTTAAGGATGCCGTAAGGCGAAACCGGTCAGGTCTAACATATATTAAAAGTAATGTGGAAAAGTTAGAAGTGAGTTATCAATATGTGTAACTATATTTGGAGTCTCTGCGACCTTATAAAAAGAAATAAAGATGATTTAAAAAAACTAACATAAACTTATCGAGTTTAATTTCATTATTTTTATCTTGGCAAGTACTCTGGTGCTGTCAGGGTATGATGATGGTGATGGTAAGTGGTTATAGGAACTTTTGAACTAAACAAGACACACCAGTCGTGTTTAGAATCATTTTATTCCCGTATGGGAGGACACCCCGAAGGACAGACACTGCGCGATCCGCAGCAGAAGTTGGCCTGCCGGATCTTCAGGGCGTACCGCACAATATCGTTTCCTCCCCGTTTCTGAGGACGAGTTGGGAATCTGTGGTCTCTACACCCCAGAAGAGGGCCAGATCGAGGAAGAAAGCCTTAGGTCGGCCGGGCCGGGGCACCTTCGGCAACCAAAAACGACCCACAGGCGTCGTACGTATTGGTTGGTTCGAATCTGACATTTGGTTCTATATGACAAATATGGCGATCTGATAGTTTAAACTACTGCATCATCCGTGAAGTCATTCATTACATCTATCTTAATTTCGAAGCTCGCGGCTTTCGAGAATCGTCAATGTTTAAGAAACTTTACCGACTAAACCTACCTAATACCAACTTAATATGTTTTAAGCTGGTATTAGGTATGTGATATGAGTATTCTTTTTTTTTTTTTTTTTTATATAGGACACGTCAATTGGACTTCGCCTTGCCTGATGGTAAGCTGAAGGCAAAGTCCCAGAAAAGAGGGTCACCATTACTTACACTTACCGTGTGACAATGGTGACACTCAGCTTGACGGCCTTATCATATGCTTTTTCACGCCTCGCTTAAAGGACCCGGGACTGTAGGAAGAAGGAAACACGTGAGCTGGTAATGAATTCCAGGCCTTAATGGTGCGACAGAGGAAAGAGTCTCCGAACCGCTTGGTTCTTGATCGGATGTTTTGCACCGTGTGCGGATGACATCTAAGACCTGCACGCGTTGTCCTGTGTAGGAAAGGAGAGGGTGGGACTAATTGGAAGAGCTCATCAGAACACTCCCCATGGTACAGACGGTAAAATACAGCCATGGACGCAACATCTCTACGCAGCTGTAAAGGTTCTAGGGTGTTCGTGATCTCGGGATTCCCAATGATGCGGACCGCACGTCGCTGCAACCTGTCGAGAGCATCTAGTAAGTACTTTGCTGAACCATCCCAGAGATGCGAGCAGTACTCCACACAGGAGCGAATTTGTGTCTTGTATAGAAGACACCGCTGCTCCGGCGTGAAAAATCGTTTCACTCTGTTCAGGACTCCGAGTTTTCGTGAGGCTGTTTTGATGATGCTTTCGATGTAGTTTTTGTTATTCAGGTTGCAGCGAACATCCATACCTAGGATATTGAGATTGTCCTGCAATGGCAGTGGCGTGCTCTGAAGAGTGGGGAGGGGAAGGAAAGAAGATACTTTTGCTGTAAACGCACATGCCTGCGTCTTCTTGGCATTGAACTCAACCAGGTTCTCAGAGCCCCATTGAGAAATGTGATTCAGGATCCCGTCAAGCTCAGTGACAAGAAGCTGCCTTTTCTCTGCGATATCTGACTGTTTGGCCGTAGGATGTCCATGATAACTCCCATGTAAAGTACTATCATCTGCATAACAATGAACATTGCCGGTAGACAGCATGTCGTTGATATGCAGAAGAAAGAGAGTGGGTGATAAGACGGACCCCTGGGGCACGCCAGCATTTACCTGCAGAAACTCCGAAGCTCGTCCGTCACAAAGGACGCGAATACGGCGCCCCTGCAGGAAGCTAGCAACCCAGTTGCACAGCCTAGAAGGCAGACCAAAGGCAGGTAGCTTGGAAAGAAGCGATTTGTGCCAGACTCTATCGAAAGCTTTGGCGATGTCAAGACTAATTGCCAGTGACTCGCCGTGCTTGTCCATAGCCTCACCCCAAAGATGGGTAACGTATGCTAGAAGATCACCCGTTGACCGTTTCGGTCTGAAGCCATATTGCCGGTCATTAATTAAGTAGTGATCCTCTAGGTACCGCATGAGCTGTTTGTTAATTATGTGCTCGAACACTTTGCACAGCACTGAGGTGACGGCTATGGGTCGATAGTTGGCTGGCTCCGAGCGATCCCCCTTCTTGGGAATCGGCTGAACATTCGCCTCTTTCCAAGGCAAAGGCACTATACCCGAACTGTAGGATAGCCGGTACAGGCGCGTAAGCATTGGAGACAACTCCGCTGCACATTTTTTCAAAACTACCGCTGGAATACCATCCGGACCACTGGCTTTCCGGACATCGAGTGATTGCAGCACTGCATGGACATCGCGTTGCCTGATATGGATATCAGGCATCGCGTGGTCACTGTCGGGTAGTGTGGGTGGCTGCGTACCACAATCATCGATTCGGGAGTTGGCCGCAAAGAGATTAGCCAGCAGATTTGCCTTCTCTTGCGGCTCATGGGCCAGGGATCCATCAGGGTTACGCAGCGGAGGCGGCGAAGGCTGACAGAAGTTGGCTTGCACGGCTTTAGCCAGTCGCCAGTAGCCACGGCTTCCCGTGGGATGCATCACTAGCTCTTGACCAAGCCGCGCTATGCGCAGGGCATCCGCTCTGACGTAGGCCCTTCTACAGACCTTTGTGGCTCTGTTGTACGCCGCCTTGAAGTGGCCCAGATTGGGATGGCGCGTGGCGCGCGCCCTTACCCAAGCGCGGTACGCAGACTGTTTTTGTTCAACAGCTTCCGCGCACTCGCGCCCGAACCAAGGGCGCACCCCGCGGTCACCGGTGACATCGGTGTATGAGATATAGTATTCCATACCCAGACCGATCTCACCGGCGACAGCAGTAGCACAATCCGATGGGTTCTTACCTTCAAAGCAGCGCTCAACCCACGGGATGGACGCAAAATAGTCACGAAGTCCATCCCAGTCCGCTGACGAGTAGTGCCAGAGACGCCGCTTCCCCTGCACGGGTCGTGGGGGCGCTATAATAGGCACCGTGGAACAGACCAGGCAGTGGTCGGAGTTGCCTAAAGCGGCTCGCACCGATACACTGTACTGGTCCGGATCACTCGTCAGCAGAAGGTCTAGCAGAGAAGGTGCTAGGCCCGACCTTCTTGGTATCCTAGTGACCTCGTGCATATTACATTTGCATTTGCAAGTATTTCGTATTACTTCCTATGTTGTGAGTAAATACTTGTAGTATGATAAATTTACTTATATCGTCAGAAGTAATAAAGAAGATTTGTTGATACCAAAAACGGTAGGTACTTAGGCAGTGGAGAAAAGGGAAAATTTTCAAATAGAAGTCGGTGATCCAAAAAATAATCTGGATCTGGTTTCTTTTTTTTTTATACCACTTGGGTGGCAGACAAGCACACGGGCCACCTGATGGAAAGTGGTTACCGTGGCCTATGGACGTTTGTAACACCAGAGGAGTCACAGTCGCGCTGCCAACCCTGTAAGTAGAGAGTTCCTGTGCCATCAGTGTTGAAGACAAAGCAGGTCAAGACTTTAGTCTTCCCACTGACAGCACAAGTTCTCCAGTGAGCTTTGGCTACCCTACTCACCGTCGAGAACACAACACGAAGTTATTATAGTCACGGTATTCTCATACAAAATGCGAAACACAGATGTAGACTTATAGATAGTAATACTGTGCCTTTGGGAAGCCAGCAGGAATCGAGTTACAGGGTACGCCTCGCCATTGGTGTTTAGAGTTTGTTTTATAATTTTAAAAACACGATAGTTAAAAGATCAAAGAATTCGTTAAATACACATATACATACATACCTAAATATAATCACACATATAGCCCCGGAGGATTAGGCAGAGGTGAATTAACATCCACATTTCATCAATCATTGAATTCAGTACCACGTAATAGGGGGTGAACCTATTGCCGTCTTCAGGGCACTATTGTTGACTCATGCCATCTGAGGTTGAGTATGGGTTGTCTGATGTCTGATGTTAAACAGCCCTATCCCTTAGTCGCCTTGTACGACACCGCATGGGAAGTGATGGGGTGGCCGCCATACGATTAGTGTAGGCAGAACTGTATTAATAATCACATGTTGTTAACTATTATTTTCGTTTTCGGTTCGGTTCGGTTATCGCAGGTTTATAAGTTCCCGGTTAATAGCAATAGGCTCGCCACCTATTACATTGGGACCTAAGCATAAACTGGCAATATTTGGGTGCTAGCACCTCTACCTACCCTTTCGGGGATTTAGGCGTGAGTATATGTTATGCTATGTTATTTTCGGTCTCACGTAGTAAGGAGTGTGCTTATTAACGTATGGTTACTGTTAGATGTCTCTTAGTATCTCCTACGATATATTCGGAAAGAGATATGGTGTCCCTATTTATTTTCCATTATTTTATTTATTTAGATTTATTTATTTGACAGCCTCGGTAGCGTGGCGGTAGTGAACGCGACTGCTACGCAGGAGGCGCGGGTTCGATCCCCGCTCAGTGCAAATATTTGTATGCATGAATATGGGTATTTGCATTGGTCTGGGTGTTTCTATGTATAATATGTATGTATTTACAAAAAAAAAGTATTTAAGTATGTTTATCCGTATTCTAGATTCCATAACACAAGCTAGTTAAACTATGCTTACCATGGGTCTAGATAGCGTTGTGTAGAATGTTGTAGAATATTTATTTATTTATTTATGTATTTATTTATTTATTTATTTATTTATTTATTTATTTATTTATTTATTTATTTATTTATTTATTTATTTATTTATTTATTTATTTATTTATTTATTTATTTATTTATTTATTTATTTATTTATTTATTTATTTATTTATTTATTTATTTATTTATTTATTTATTTATTTATTTATTTATTTATTTATTTATTTATTTATTTATTTATTTATTTATTTATTTATTTATTTATTTATTTATTTATTTATTTATTTATTTATTTATTTCTTTATTTATTTATTTATTTATTTATTTATTTATTTATTTATTTATTTATTTATTTATTTATTTATTTATTTATTTATTTATTTATTTATTTATTTATTTATTTATTTATTTATTTATTTATTTATTTATTTATTTATTTATTTATTTATTTATTTATTTATTTATTTATTTATTTATTTATTTATTTATTTATTTATTTATTTATTTATTTATTTATTTATTTATTTATTTATTTATTTATTTATTTATTTATTTATTTATTTATTTATTTATTTATTTATTTATTTATTTATTTATTTATTTATTTATTTATTTATTTATTTATTTATTTATTTATTTATTTATTTATTTATTTATTTATTTATTTATTTAACTCCACCGGGTACCAATCGGGAGATAAACATTATTGATAATTAAAATCATACATTTATCCAAGAAATAATAGATTTTAACACTTAAACTGGGTCTAGTCGCAATAGTCATCAAGACTAGCCCATCCTAATCTCATACTTCACGCCTAGCGCAAACAAATTTATTAATTTTTAATCCCCGCCCCAGGAGGCTGAACCAGCGGCCCGTGTAAAGTTCCTGGTGCTGTAGTCGTGCCGGAGGAGGAAACTGGACTGGACTCTACTACAGTATCTGGGAGGGGACCGGGGCCCTTCCGCCCGCCGTGCCAACCAGTCACACAACCCTAACCTGTATGGTGAACGGAAGTGTCGGGATCCTTGTCAATATTTCCAGCGACGTCCAGTACCGCAGTCATTTAGAGGAGAAGGTTAAGCTGGTATCAAAGAAACTTTGGTGTGCTCAACAGGGCGAGGCAGTACTTCACTGTGGGGCAGAGACTCCTTCTTTATAAGGATCAGGTCCACATGAAGTACTGCTGTCACCTTTTTGCTGGAGCGCCTGCATACCAGCTTGACCCATTCGACTCGGTGCAAAGACGGGCTGACGGACGGTTGAGGCTGGTTGACAGTTCCATTCTCTTAGGTGATGTGGAACCTCTCCGCTTTAGGAGGGACTTTGCTTCGCTGTGTGTGTTCTACCGCCTATCCAACGGTTTATGCTCAGATGAATTGTTTGACATGATGCCCACATCTACATTCTATGATCGCATCGCTCGCCGTAGACAGGGAATTCATCCCCACACATTGCAACCTGAGACGGTACGCACTGTGCAGTATGAAAGAAACTTCATCTCACGCATACTCAAGTTGTGGAATGAACTCCCTGCAGCAGTTTTCCCATGCGCCTTCAATATGGGGTTCTTCAAAAGGGGCATTAAGAGGTTTCTTCAGGGTCGGCAGCGCGAGTGTGACGCCCCTGGTATTGCACTAGTCCATAGGCCACGGTAACCACTTCCCATCAGGTGGGCCGTTTGTTTGTCTGCCACTTAAGTGGTATAAAAAAAGAGTTACGCTTATTTCCCAATAGGTAGGCACCACAGGTTTCCTCTTGCTAAGTTTCAGGTGTACAGCTTTACCATCATAATTGATTGCATGAATTCCTTTCTTTCTATAGAAATGAAGAAATGAAAATACATGTGCATCGAAAATCGTAGAATGCAGTTTTTGAATTCAATTTTAAAGCATTTATTCTAACTATTCAAATCAATTAAGATATCTTGGCGACCTTCTGGCCACCTTCCCGGTTGACGTCGATGGGGAGGAATTCTTTGACCACCTAAACAACAACCTAAACCTGCAGGATTATTTAAATATATATTCTGTTTTTTTTTATATTTTAATTTAGATAACTTCCGTGTATATTATGTAAATATGAAGTAGAAGATGTACCTAAATTAAAAACCATTAAGGTATAGAAAACTCGGTTCTGTGGCTTAGTAGTCAAAGTGTTCCCCTGTAAGATAAACATCGCGGGTTCGAATCTCGCCTGAACCGATCCAATATTTTCTATTTCTTAATCGATATGAATGCAGTTTTGTTTCTTTTTAAAAATAAAGGAATGATTCCCTTAAGTAAATGTCCAGTATTTAGAATGCATTACGTTAAAATGTTCCATCCTGTATATATTCCATATCGTTTATTCAAGATTGATTGATTGGCAGTATGCTGTTTTTACCACTTAGTTATTATCTGTGCATGGGCGGTACCTACACGTCTATCTAATATGTGAAATAACCGCCCACAGCGTAACAGCCTTTATTGGAAATACAGGGTAAATGATATGTTGCATCCTTGATATTGCTGCTATTTCATGGCCTTTCATTAATTATTAATGGGATTACTAGCTTCGTAGCTTTTTTTTTAATATGCGCAAAATCTCTACGTATACCCTCACCACCGGGACCGGTGGGGGGTGGGGGGGGGGGGGGGTATGTTGGACTTGAACGGTCTAGAGCACATTTACAAGTTATGCTTGTGAAGGAGGAGGCCCTCCGCCTCTCATGAGCACAGGCTTGGGGGTGACGGAAGGAGCCGCCTGTCACCCAAGCAGAAGCACACTTTGTCGGCGGTGCGGCTCTCCGTTTCCGGGGACGAGTTGGGGACTCTGTGGTCCCCACATCCCAGAAAAGACAGGCAGATCGTTCTAGTCAGTTCGAATACGACCCAACCTCTTTCGCCGTAGGGTACTCGTGGGGATCTTTCGCACGAAAGGAAAGACTAGGTAATAAAAGTAATGTAAGTATCCGCCACGTCTATGGCAGTGAGACCATTGGCACGCATGTTACTCTGCACGACGTGAGGCCAGGACTTCTTGGGCCTATCTCTACTACCAAGACCCGACAGGGGCACTATATCCAGCCAATTGTACAATTATAGCCTGCTGGTTTCCGTAAAACGTGACCGCACCAGCGGAAGCGGCTCTCAAGCATTTTATCTGCTATACCACGGACATGAAGACTGGCGCGGATGTGTGAATCTCTCCACATATCCACCGCAGCATTTTCACCTCCGTGACACGCAGCTTGCGTCGCTCCAGCAGCAGTCTCGTCTCACAGCCGTATAAAAGGACAGGCCTGGATAGTTTTATAGACTTACTCCTTCAACCTAACTTGCATTTTAGGGTCGCATTTGACGACAGTCATTTCTTGCCACTTGGCCCACGCGGCGTGTCTCGACATCGTAGTCAATGTCACCATATCCGAGGTACTTAACCAGGTCGGTGCGCTTAACCATGTCATCGTCTTTGCGGAACGGGTATGACAGACAGAATACTTAACGCATTAAAGCGTTAAGTATTTTATCTGTGAGCTAAATCTCAGTTTAAATCAGTATCCTACGTCACAGGAGGAGGCCCTTCGCCCCCCATGAGCGCAGGCTTGGGGTTGACGGAAGGAGCCGCCTGTCACCCTGGCAGAAGTAGACCTCGGCAGCGGCGTGCCTTGCGCACCTCCCCGTTTCCGGGGACGAGTTGGGCACTCTGTGGTTCCCACATCCCAGGGAAGAGTGCCAGATCGAGAGAAATGGCTCTAGGTCAGCTGGGGTTGCGAGGAACATGCCTCTTAACCTTACCTTCGGCAACCAGAAACGGCTCACAGTCGTCGTGCGTTTTAGTCGGTTCGAGTCCGACATAACCTCTCTCGTAGGGGTACCCGTGGTGATCTTACGCACGAAAAAGATGCTAAATCTCAGTCTAATCAGTATCCTACTGCACAGATGTAGTACTTTATTCTTACAGGACAAATAGACTCAATCTACAATGAAAAGTGCCTATTTTATGGTGTACAATAGGCCAAGAAGTTGTACAAAGGTTCAGTGACGTAGTAAACAACATTGATGAACAAGTATTAATACGAGCTTATACACTTACCAAAAGATGTCGCTACGCGGCAATTCACCAGGATTTAATTTAGAAGATTGGAATACAATATGAGAGCCACTGTCATCTAAATTAATGGAGGAAAAAGCCTTCATCAGAGTTAGGCCAATCAGTAAGTGCAGTCTAAGCCTTACTTGCAGGCCTGCAAGTAAGGCTTAGCCCCGAAGTTCTCGAGGGGAACACCCAAGAATGAGGCAGAACTCAGATGCTCAGCTTTCGTCTTAAAATTTCTTGTTAGTTTTTATTTATCTAGGACATGCCAATTTGATTTCACCTCACCTAAAGGCAAAATCTCAAGAAAGAGGGTCACCATTACAGACACTTAGTAATGTTACAATGGTGGCAATTACAATGTTTGCGCTTTAAATTATCTATGTAAGGACACTAATAAAAAATAGATTTCCGAGACTCCTCTAGTCATCTATAAGGATGTATCCTGACTCGCGGAGATGATCCCTTGTCCTAACGGTATAACTAAACTCAAAATAAAGTTTTAATTTAATGAAATAATACAAGCTGTTTTAATTATAATTTTATTTTTAAAATTGATTTCGTTTTACATATTATAGAAGTGCTTAGATATTGTGCTTGATATAAGTAAATAATTGTGAGCTTGAGTGCTTTAATAGGTACCTATTATTTATAAATATAATTTGTATTTGTTCATATTGCAATTATTGTATTCCAATAAATAGTATAAATTATTGTAAGTAATAGAATTATTGAGAGAGAAGAATCTGATATCCTTGGTAGTACACTCTTACAACGTCAACTATAACGCAGATCAGGACCAATCTCATGATCTCGTGGATGGACGCTGCGTCAGCCCATCGAATGTCAATGAGATACTTCAATGTTTTCAGCAGAACCAATTCAACAAAAAAGCCTGGTAGTTCATATAACCAAAGCTGGTAGATAGTCATGTTTTTAACTCTCGGCAGTCCCCCACATCTTCCCAAATGAAACTTCACAAACGACAGATAGAATCTGAAGACCGCAATTAGAATGAGATTCTGTAAAGTACAAAAAACAATTATTGAAGATAAAACAGACAAGAAAATATGAATATTCCATCCCATACTCAACCTCTCAGCGCGTTACAAAAATATGTAGTCATATTTGACGGTCTCTGTGGCGTAGCAGTAGAAAGTTTGACTGCTACGCAAGGGGCGCGGCTTCAATTCCCGCGCAGTGCAAATATTTATTATATTATATTTATGTTATGTTATGAATATGTATATTTGCATTGGTCTGTGTGTTTCTATGTGGTATATAAATGTATTTACAAAAAAGAAGTATGATACAAGTCAGTTAAGCCAGGCTTGCCATGGGTCTAGATAGCGTTGCCTGGAATATTTTAGAATATATATTTATTTAAGCAACGTAATAATAATCAGCATTTATACTGTTTGATTGCACATCAAAGATGGTGGCACTCGACCATACTACACAAATGAGGCAACTGATAATCAAAATATAAAAGGATCACAGTGTTGAGCACTTACGTTGCACGCGCCCAAGTAAATTGATGTATCCTATATTAAAAATTAAATTTTCCATTTGTATTTCAATATTAAAATTGTCAATAATGTTTTAGAGATTTTTCAAAGTAGCTGAGATGACCAAGTGTTTGAAAATAAGGGGCACAATGGAGAATGATCGATGAAAAATAATCAATCGTAGCTAAAGAGAGTAATTTAATTTGATAATACACATAAATAACACTCAAACAACTTAAACAATTAAACAGAAAATATACGAAAAATTTATAATAATATTCCTGAGACTTTGCCTTCAGCTTACTATCAGGCGAGGTGATGTCATAGTGACGTGTCACATATTAAAAAATCCCAAAAATCTAAAAATAATGGACACCTCATATTCTAAAAAAGAACTTCCGTATTGTTATTGCAGTAAATATTTAAAAAAAAATAACCAACACATATTTAACTTCAAATTGAAAAAAAAAAGTTAAATTAATTTTATTTAATTAGTAAAGCATATGTTCTAATTAAAGAATTGTTAATTACGCTTTAACTTTATTTAAAACAAACACTTTAAAAATATATTAATAAACTTTGCTTACTGAAATGCTCGGCATCATCTTCGTACTTGAACAGAACTTGTCACACTGAAGCAATGTCGGAGCGTTTAGAAGGTTTGCAAGTCCACACAAGACTGATAGTCAAGCCGGATACTTACGTGGTGGCAATTCAAAATAGAATAAAAGAAGCCGCTGTTATTAGACGAACGCTGCTGTTTGCATTATTGATAACATAATGACATATTTGCAACAGCATATAAGCCCCAGCTGCAATTACGAGGCCTTCGAAGGAATATTACAAAGAATAATACGCAATAAACCAAACAAAGGCTTTGTCTTTGAAATTGCATAATCAATTGAGTATAATATTTTTTTAAATATTTATTTTTTTGATGCCTTGGTCCGAAATTTTCACCACAGGTAGGCAGAGGTGATAGCACCCACATTTTGTCAGTTTATGTTTAGGTCCCAATGTAATAGGCGGCAAGCCTATTGCCATTAACCGGGCACTTATAAACTTACGATAAATACACAAGTAACGTCGAAAACCATCGAAAAGTCATTGGTGTGTGCCATGGTAAAACCTGGGATCGAACTCGAGACGTCGTCTCAGCAGGTCATTACCGATACCACTAGGGTACCACGGGTTTTTCACAACAGAGCTACCTATATATACATAGTTGAGAAATTTTTTGATGCAACGAGGATTGTAACTTTATTACTTTTTAACCACTGACGCTAAAACGACGGGATGTTATAAGTCTGACGTGTCTGTGTATGTGTGTGTATGTGTCAGTGGCATCTCAGTCTATTTTTGTTTGAAAGGTATATTAGTCGGGAGTGTTCTTAGCTATGTTTGATAAAAATCGGTCCAAGATGGCCGCCGCTACAAAATGATGAGTACATATTTTTTCTCAACTCCCTCAATGTGGGTATCAAATGAATGGGCTTGACTAGTAGAATACCATACAATATGACAAATTTCAAATCCAAGTGGCGGGTATCCACCACAAAATGGCGAATTACATTTTATTTCACTACTCCCTCAATATGGATATCAAATCAAAGAGCTTGACGAGTGGATCAATTTAAAAAGTGTAAAATGAAATATAATTAAAAAATTTAAAAAGAAAATAAGTTGTGTTAGATAGCCCTATAACTTTGATAAACCTAGTAATACATATTTAGATTCAAGCGTTGTCATTGTCGGGGGATAATATGATGTAGTGTCACTAGCAGTATTTTCAGGATTTTTTTGTTATTAATTTTTGTTTAATAAAATGTGTTTTTTTTATTGAACTGGCCATTGCAAATTTAGGACCATAGAAGATACGATAAGAATAAATGTTTATAGTAAATAATTTCTATATATCAAGAATTTTTTTTATTAAGCGTGATCTGTAGATGAAAATGAATTAATTTGATTAATTTTCCACAAAAACATTGACTTATCTATCTTGGAAGTGACGTGTTTTACTTGTTAAGTTCAAAGACCTGAAATAGTTGCGATTTTTTCAAAATTCAGTGTCACAAATGCTTTTCTTCAATGTCAATTATGTAGACTATAAGAAATATTGTTGTGTACGTAATAAAAATCAACAGAATGATCATATTTTGGCGAAATTCACTTACTGAATAGCGAAATTAGCAACAACGAGTTCGAGAAACATCGATCAAATTTGACGAAATCGCCTTACTCAATACTGATATTAATAAAATTCACACACATCAATAAATTGATTAAATCACAATATAAAATATATATCATATACATACCTGATTCAATATGTCTATCTCTCTACGACTCAAGTGGGGTACAATGATTAATTTTTGACTGACGATCTGAAAAACGTATGAATTCGGATCTACCCTGGATACGTAAGGCGGAGTATTTTTATTTATTTATTTATTTGGAAGACCAACAGCCATAACGAAGGTTTGGTGATTGAAATTAGTTACATACAGCCAATTACTGGTCCTCACTGATACAATTCGGACTGTAATCAAAATACGAACTATGGTAAAGGATATTACCTATCATTTTGAACACTGTGACAGCGCACAATTAATATGCTCACTATATTCCCTGCTTAATAGTATGTACTATTTACTTCGTATATCTATTTATGTGCTAAAGTTGTATATTTATTTTACTTTATTTGAACTTCTCTCTATATCTTTCTTTCTTTTTGTTTTTTTTTTTAATACACCTTGATTATTTGCTAACTACACCAAATCTTTTGCTTTATTACACTACTGTCCATCCCAAGGTTGCCTGGAAGAAATCGCTTCCAGCGATAAGGCCGCCCATTGTACATTAAACTGTATGCATGCTAACTACAAGTTTTTCTGTAATCTATTGGCGTACAATAAAGAATTATCTATCTATCTATCTACGAACTGAACAGTGTAGTATATACTAGATCGGAAGCTATGCTATACTAGCATACATGGAGACAGGCCTACGTTCAGCAGTGGACTGCTATAATTAATTGATTAATTAGACCAAATTTGTGGCAAGTTAAGTGATAGCGGAAGCTTATAAAAGCTCTTATAATTGTAAGTTAAAATGACATAATTACAACGATTATAATTTAAGTTGTAAAATAGTCAATTTGTTACTTACTTAGTAATTACTATACGAACGTTGTTTATGTACCTAGTTCCTTTTCTATACTTAGATACATACTTATACAGATGCCTCCTTAAAATTATATTAATAGGTCTACTTATAATTAAAAAGTTATTAAATAAATCGGACAGAGGCTCATCGAGGCGACCGGTGACACTCGTTCCGGATCGTTCCTGGTCCAAAGGCTATCCATCGCCATCCAACGTGGCAACGCAGCAAGTGTTGTGGGCACTTTTGCACCGGGAGCGATCAGGGGCGGGTTATTTGATTAGACTAAGCATTGCTTGTTGTACCATTTTGACATATTGTATTAATTTGACGATTAATAAAGGAACATAATAGAAAAAAATAATTAAAAAGTTTAAGCCCGTATTTCAAAACGACACTCAGCTCTAAATATTGATGAATCTGAAGACAGGTTATATTAAGGTGCGTGGTTCCCGGCATAGTCGTGTGGTTCCCGGCAGAGAAGAATTTGGACCACCCCATCTCTTCCCATGCGGTGTCGTACAAGGCGACTAAGGTATAGAGCTGTTTAACATCAGACTTATATACAGCCCAGACTCTATCTTGCTTGAGACTCTAGCTTGAGTTATCAATAGTGACCGAAAGACGGCAATAGGCTCACCCCCTATTACATGGGATCGAATTTAACAATTGGTGAAATGTGGGTGTTACTGTGCCAACAACCGAGGTAGAAAGGCGTGAATATATAAATAAATATTCTACAACATTCTACACAACGCTATCTAGACCCATGGTAAGCATAGCTTAACTAGCTTGTGTTATGGTATCTAGAATGCGGATAAACATAATTAAATACTTTTTGTAAATACATACATATAATCACGCCTCCATCCGGGAAGGGTTAGGCAGAGGTGAATTAACACCCACATTTCACCAATCATTGTTTTCAGTCCCACGTAATAGGGGGTGAGTCTAGTCTACCGGGCACTATTATTGACTCGAGGCTTGTATCTGTGCCTGAGTCTGAGCTGTATATGGCTGTCTGATGTTAAACAGCCCTATCCCTTAGTCGCCTTGCACGACACCGCATGGGAAGAGATGGGGTGGTCCAAATTCTACTCTGCCGGGAACCGCGGCTATAAAATGGTAAATGAATGCATATTATACATAGAAAACACCTGACTAATGCAAATACACAAACTCATGGGTACAAATATTTGCACTGAACGGGAATCAAACCCGCGTCCTCTGCGTAGTAGTCGAACAATCTACCGCTACGCAATAGTCTGTTTACACAACATAAACTTCTTGACAGCTCTTGACAAGAAGCATTTTTCTTGGCAATTGCGTATTTGACAGAGTCAAATTAGTTACTTTTTACTAAACGTCCTAACGGTAAGTTATGAGGAAACTTCTATGAAATAATTTATTGTGACGTCATAATATTTCACTATTACGGGTTGGGCGGATGATTAATAATAAATAAAAATGATAAAATAAGAAACGACGAGACTTTTACCACACTTTTACCATTCTTAATTTAATAAGCTCAGTTAAACTCAGTTTTTTGAGGAGGTAGGACACGGCGGTATTTCCTCCCAATTGAGCAGTCCGACTGGGGAAGTACCTCCGCCCTACAGAATACCGCGGCTATAATAACTTCGTGTTGTGTTCCCGGCGGTGTGTAGGGTAGCCACAGCTCACTGGAGAGTTTTAATGCTGTCAGTGGGATGACCGAAGGCTTGTCTTGCTTTGTCCTCCACACTGACGGCATAAAATCACTGTTCTTACAGGGTCGGCAGCACGGATGTGACTCCACTGGTGGGCACGTGCTCATGAAAGATGTTAAGATAAAAACATAGTAGGCAAAGAAGGCTTATGATTGCCGTTGTGTGAATACCACCGGGCAAGCTAATGGCCATTACTTAGCGCCTAGAGGCTTGCAAACGACCATTAGTCAGCTCATAAAGTTTCCTAGTTTTGGAACCTTTTTACATGTCTTTTTATGGCTAGCCAAGAGAGACATACATACATACATACAATCACGCCTTTAACCCCGGACGGCTAAGCAGGTGTTAAATTCACCTTTTAACACCTGCATTTCACCAATCATGGTACTCGGTCTCTAGAGGGTGAGTCTTTCCCTGGTTCGGCCGGGGTGTGAGGGATATGACTGTCATCCTCACCTTCGGCAACCAAAAACGACCCACAGGTGGCGTGCGTTTTGGTCGGTTCGAGTCCGACATAACCTCCTCCACCGGCTCCGGTGGGGGGTATCCGTGGGGATTTTGCGCACGTAAAAAAAAGGGGTGAGTCTTTTACCGTTTTCCGGGCACTATTGTTGACTCGAGCATTGCATCTGAGACGGTGTCTGGTCTGTATAAATCTGTCTGATGTTAAACAGCCCTATCCCTTAGTCGCCTTGTACGACACCGCGCGGGAAGAGATGGGGTGGCCCGAATTCTACTCTGCCGGGAACCATGTGGGATCCTGGCAATATTGATTATTATATTGTTTACCAATCGTCAGTGAGAGTCCTAGGGACAGCTGTGGTGTGGCGGTAGTGAATGCGGCCGCTTCTCAGGAGGCGCGGGTTCGATTCCCGCTTATTGCAAATATTTGTATGCATGAATATGGATATTTTCAATGGTCTGATCGTGCCTAGCGGTGAGTAGGGTAGCCAGAGCTCACTGGAGAACTTTTTGTGCTATCAGTGAGAAGACCAAAGGTTTGTCCTGATTTTGTGTTCTGCACTGAAGGCACTAAAAGACTATGTTCTTACAAGGGCGGCAGCACGGTTGTGACTCCACTGCTGTTACACACGTTCATAGGCCACGGTTACCACTTTCCATCAGGTGGACAGTGTGCTTGTCTGCCACCTAAGTTGTATAAAAAAAGCACGATAAGCCATCAGGCACGGTTGCCATACGAATATTTATGGCAGCCGTTATGGACAGAACACTACTGCTACGCAGGAGGCGCGGGTTCGATCCCCGCTCAGTGCAAATATTTGTATGCATGGGTATTTGCACTGGTCTGGGTGTTTCTATGTATAATATGTATTTATTTACAAAAAAAAAGTATTTAAGTATGTTTATCCGTATTCTAGATTCCATAACACAAGCTAGGTAATAATAATAACGGCTATAATAACTTCGTGTTGTGTTCCCAGCGGTGAGTAGGGTAGCCAGAGCTCACTGGAGAATTTGTGCTGTCAGTGGGAAGACTAAAGGCTTGTCCTGCTTTGTCTTCTACTGACGGCACAGAAACTCTGTACTTACAGGGTTGGCAGCGCGACTGTGACTCTTCTGGTGTTACAGACGTCCATAGGTCACGGTAACCACTTTCCATCAGGTGGGCCGTGTGCTTGTCTGCCAACTAAGTGGTATAAAAAAATAAAAAAACTATGCTTACCATGGGTCTAGATAGCGTTGTGTAGAATGTTGTAGAATTTTTATTATTTCTATTATTATAGTTGGAGCCCTAAAAGTCCACGAGCTAGTATAATTGAAATGCTTCGATGTTGTCTTTGGGTAGTGGAGGTCAGATGGCATTCACGCTTCACGGTAAAAATCAAAGTTCCGCAGTTAGACTGGTAAAGCAGACCCCAGACACCGAGGTGAAAACTTCGAATGCGTCTGGGATTAACGCTAAGATGTAGAAGTTTTCACTCTACTTCATCTTAGCGTTAATAGAATCTTATTCTTATAGAATTATCGCGGTAGCTTAGTGGTACGGGTAATGGACTGCTGAGACGAGGTCTCGGGATCGATCCCAGGTTTCACCATGGCACACACCAATAACTTTTCGATGCTTTTCGAAGTTATGTGCGTATTTATCGCAGGTTTATAAGTGCCCGGTTAATGGCAATAGGCTCGCCACCTTTTAAATTGGGACTGGCGAAATGTGGGTGCTAGCACCTCTGCCTACCCCTTCGGGGATATAGGCGTGAGTTTATGTTATGTATGTATGTATGTTGCAGAATAATACCATACATACATATATATAATCGTGCCTTTATCCCTGGAGGGTTAGGCAGAGGTGAATTAACACCAACATTTTACCAATCATTGTAATCAGTCCCACGTAATAGTGGATGAGTCTATTACCGTATTCCGGGAACTATTATTGACTCGATCCACGCATCTGAATCTTAGTCTGGGCTGTATATATCTGTCTGATGTTAAACAGCCCTATCCCTTAGTTGCCTTGTACGACACTGTATAGGAAGAGATGGTGTGGCCCTAATTCTACTCTGTCAAGAACCACGCGGCAATAAATAAAATATGAAATGTCAGAAACACAGTAACCAGCTTATCACAGTGCAGTGATAAGAGATGAAGAATATCTCTTCATACTGTCCCTCTCGCAGAGAAGTCCCACACAATAGTATGTAGAACCTTAGAAACGGGAGGTTTGAACCTATAATCGAGTAAATATACAAGTAATAGATACTTAAGACTGTTATCCTTTAAGCAACATTGATACACGCCCATACAATGCAAATATACATATTCATACACTGAGCGGGAATCGAATCTGTGAGCTCCAACAGACGTAAGTAGATAAACGCTCTGCCGCTACGCAATAGAAGTTGTCAAATTCGAAATAATATTAAAACGAAGCCGCGTGATTTCCGGCAGAGTAGAATTTGGACCACCCCATCTCTTCCCTCGTGTTGTCGTACAAGGCGACTAAGGGATAGGGCTGTTTAACATCAGACAGATATATACAGCCCAGACTCAGCCTCAGATACACGGCTCGAGTCAACAATAGTGCCCGGAAAACGGCAATAGACTCACCCCCTATTACGTGAACCGAATACAATGATAGTGAAATGTGGGTGTTAATTCACCTCTGTCTAACTTTTCAGGGATATAGGCGTGATTATATGTATGTGTACTAATAATAAATTCAAATTAATATTAAATTTCAACTAATATTGAGTACACTTCAACATACATAATGTATTTGAAGTAAACACAAATCTCGTAATTGTTTGTACTCCAGCACATAACACAGTACACCAACATCCAGAAAGTTACTCTTGAACTTGGAAGTCGACACGCGTGACTTGTGATCTCTTGTACAATATGTTCTACAGTGTTAACAATATTAACAAAGTTTGTTTATCGAACAGTTAACAAAGGTATATGAATTTAATTAAATAAACTACGACAAATTTTAATTGAAATGACGTCACTTCAATCTCATTCTTACATTTGATAATGAGTTTTAAACTCAGTTCTAACGCGATAACCTAGAACAAGACAGAACAGTTGTAAGAATAGACCAACTAAAATGTGTCGGGTAATACGCGAGTAGTAATATTACGGTTGGTCAAGCGTAATAAGGACGCAGGTAAGGGCTTATAAGTCGCATCAAGACTAGTCATGCCATCTAGAAAATAATACCTGAAATTATCGTGCAATTAAAGAACTTCTAGATAACTTTTTTTTTTTTTTTTATACCACTTAGTTGTCAGACAAGCACACGGCCCACCTGATGGAAAGTGGTTACCGTGGCCTATGGACGTTTGTAACAGCAGAGGAGTCACAGTCGCGCTGCCAACCCTGTAAGTACAGAGTTTCTGTGCCGTCAGTAGAAGACAAAGCACTACAAGCCTTTAGTCTTCCACTGACAGTACAAATTCTCCAGTGAGCTCTGGCTACCCTACTCACCGCTGGGGACACAACACGAAGTTATTATAGCCGCGGTATTCTGTAGGGCGGAGGTACTTCCCCAGTCGGACTGCTCAATTGGGCGGAAATACCGCCGTGTCCTACCTCCTTAGGTAGGCAAGACAGAGGCCGTTGCGCTATAGAACTAACATAGTTTAAGTTGATTAAAATTAACTTAAGGGCAGAAATATCACTACTACTTATTGTCTTTGACACGTCTATGGTGTGGCGGTCGTGAGTGCTAATATTTGTATGCATGAAATTTGTCTGATCGTGTCTTGGGATGCATGTTAAGCCGGCAATTTCTGTGGCCATACGAACATATATAGCAGTCTTTAAGGGTAATGCATAAGGCCTTAGTTAAGATGGTAATGCATAAATATGGCGTCAAGGAGTTAGTCTGCTCATGGAGTAGGAAGGTGACCAAAAGAACTCCTAAATTAAATTAAGTAAACCCATCGAGGATGGACTCATTCATTTTATATTTGGAAAATCTCTGATACTATACATGAAATAATAACAGCCGTCTAAAAACAATAAATAATAAAATAAACTAAGCAGATAATATTTATCGGTCACGCATTTACGTTATTTGACTAGCAGGACGCCGCTAAAGCCTAATAGTGCTATGGGTAATGGACTGCTGAGACGAGATCTCGGGTTCGATCCCAGGTTTCACCATGGCACACACCAATGACTTTTCGATGCTTTTCGAAGTTATGTGTGTATTTATCGCAGGTTTATAAGTGCCCGGTTAATGGCAAAAGGCTCGCCACCTACTACATTGGAACCTAAACATAAACTGGCGAAATGTGGGTGCTAGCACCTCTGCCTACCCCTTCGGGGATATAGGCGTGAGTTTATGTTAGGTTGACTAGCATTTTTCATCATTTCAAAATAGAACCTTTATGTAAAATATTTGAGTAGCTCTAGTTCTGACATTCCTGATTCTTGACTGAATTTCTGTGCGTAAAAAGCTCCTGGCAGGCGTATATTTATTTATTTATTTTATCACACGTAACAGATTACAACCAATAAGAAATACAATAATAATACAAAGCAATAGGATTAGAGTCCAGGTTGCATTCCACAAGAACGCGTGTACAAATGAGTTAAGATGAAGGAGTTTCTAACAGGAACACACATAAAGCATCATATAGCATACAGCAGCATGTATAGATAGTAATACTATGCTTTGTGGTCTTTGTGATATGGTAGTCTTTGTGATAGCACTGTAGCATTTTTTTATACAACTTAAGTGGCAGACAAGCACACGACCCACGATACGTATGAACGTATGTAACACCAGGGGAGTCACACCCGTGCTACCGACCATGTAAGAACAGAGATTTTCTGTGCCGTCAGTGCAGAACACAAAATCAGAACAAGCCTTTGGTCTTCCCACTGACAGCACAAAAACTCTCCAGTCAGCTCTAGGAGGTACTTTCCCAGTCGGACTGCTCAATTAGGATGGAAATACCGGCGTGTCCTACCTCCTATAAAATGTATGTCGTACGCATGTCGTAAATTAATTCATATATTTTTGAACATTCAAATATATTTACAATAGTAACACAATAGTAAAAACAAATTTAGTTTTATTACATATTAAAAGACCAACTATTAATTTTTTTTTTTTTTTTTTTTTCGCCGGCTCAAGGAAGATGCTTAAGTACGCCGACTTGGAACCGCTGTACCAGTTCGTGCCAATAGCGGTGGAGACTCTGGGGAGTTGGGGCAAGGAAGCTAAAAGCCTTATTAAAGAAATCGGACAGAGGCTCATCGAGGCGACCGGTGACACTCGTTCCGGGTCGTTCCTGGTCCAAAGGCTGTCCATTGCCATCCAACGTGGCAACGCAGCAAGTGTTATGGGCACTTTTGCACCGGGAGCGATCAGGGGCGGGTTATTTGATTAGTAGTTTTGACATATTGTATTGTAACAAATGTATTCGATGTAAAATAAATAAATAAAAAAACTATTAAATTAATTATATGATAAAAATGTATTTATTCTATTCCGAAATTCATCGTCATAACTCAATTATGAACGAAAGTTCTCCGTTGAATCTGCTGTCGTCCAACATCTGTAACACTGCTATGCCTTATTTTTAAACTTTTATAGGTACGCAGTGTACTTTAATTAGGTATATAGTTATGGACATCAGACCAGAAATAAAACTTTGGTATTCAATGCAATAAATCCCGAACGGTGCTCTTATTGAAACTGGATTCAAAACAAATTTGTTTAATTTTTTTCTTTTTGAAAATGGAACTTATAAGATTTTTTTGAAAAGAGAACTTATACGATCTCTCAAAATATTATTTGATTTACGAGTTACTATACTCGGTTTATTACTTTAGTAGATCTTAGGTCCTTACATATGAAATTGCCGAAATTTTCTTATAGGTTCATGAATTCGTTATTTCTGTAATTTAATAGTTATTTCCATTATTTATATTTGGTTTTGGAAGTTGATTTCAAGATTTTACAACTCTGTATTAGATTTTTATTGTCCGCTTGATAAATTAAATTCGATCTTCAAAAATAGTACTTCCTAAATGCTACTTTGATGAAAAATTTCGTATTACATTATTACAGCTGTCATTTTTCAAAAATGTAATAAAAGCGTTTGTTAGCTTAATGTAGACAACATTCATACCCAAAAAAATCAAAAAATTTTGATTTGTCGCTCCTAAAAAAAATGCAAAAATGTTAGTACTGAAAATTGGGATTCCTCCAACATCTTCATATACCTATTATTTAATGAATAAAAACGATAGTGAAAAGTTTTCTCAAACCTCATAAATGTGAATGTTTGAGATTTCTGAACATTTATGGCTCAACAAGCACTCAAATGACAGATATAATTATCATTTGCAAACACATAGCTTTTATCCCAGAAATCTTCCCATTGGTTGCGGAATCAGGATCAGAATTCCACGCGAGCAGACCCACGGGCTATTGCTAGTGAGTTTTAACAGCACTAAGTAGTTGTGCATCGACTCTTGTGTCGTGAGTGCCCTGGGTAATACTTTTGTGGGCAAAACACAAATTTTGTCGGAATTTCCCCTGGGATATAGTGAAAAGTTAGTTTTGGGAAAGGCAAAGTATCAAGCAGTTTACCCTTTTAGACCTCAAGTAAATTTAGAGTTAAATGTATTTTTGAACTTTTTATTTCGTTGAAGTGTGTTTGTATGTGAGATTGAATTTGCCTGGTACAAATAAATTATTTAACTATGCTTATTAAATTAGGAATGATAAAATCGTGGTAAAAGTTTTATCTATTTTAATCATTCAACTAACCTATAATATTTAGCAAATTGTTTACTTAACATTAGAAATGTGAAGTAATACTTTTTATTTTAAGTTCCCTTAATACTTAAAAAAATCCGAGTGGTGACAGTGAGAAAGAATACAAGTATCACCACCCCATCTCATCCGAAGTGTGTCGCAAGAGGCGACTAATGGAAACATACGCAAACCATATCACTGCGAGAGAAGGAAAACTCGAAATAAAACCCTGTACCAACCCGTCTGGCCAGCGTGGAAACAGTAGGCCAAAGCCTCCCAACATTGGGAGAGGCCTAGTCCAGCAGTGGCCTGCGATGGGCTAGTTGATATGAAATGATTTGAAAACTTAAAAAAACAGCTTAGATTAAAAATTATGTCCTGGTTCATGTGTGGCGGGGAAGATGCTTATGCCTTACATATGCTAAATAAACAAGCTCTTACAGCATACCATAGACTAGTTAAGTCCACCTTAAGATACGGAATTATATTCTGGGGTATGCAGAAGGTAAAGAATTAGTACTTAAATCACAGAAACGGTGCATTAGAGCAATTTGAAACCTATACACTACCGATACTCGTAAGCCACATTTCTTAAGACTGTTTTTTTTTTTATGCTACTAAGTTGGCAGGCAAGCATACGGCCCACCTGATGGGAAGCGGTTACAGTGGTCTATGGACGTATGCAACACCAGGGGTGTCACACTCGTGCTGCCGACCATAAAGAAACCTTCTGATGCCCCTCTTGAAGAACCCCATATTGTAGGCGCTTGGGAAAACCGCAGCAGGGAGGTCAAATTGTTGCCGATGCCATCTATGTACGTTCTTGAGATGTGAATGTTTGTAAAACGAAATTGGTCGAAATTTTCACAAGTGACTAGTAGCCGCAGATTGGTTACATTACATGTGGTAGCGTGTAAAACAACTATGTATCAGAAAAGTGTGCTCTGCATGGCACCTACAATATACAACAAGTTGCCTAAGTCTATTAGCTCGGCTCAAGATATACAAGAATTTAAAAACAAACTACTCACACACTGATGAAAAAAACATACGAGTACACACATTCTATTAATGAGTACTTGAATGAGAAATTTAAATATTTTCCTGTTATGGTTGAGCTTTATTTATTTTTAGATCGACATTATTTTTACATTGACATTTGAATCTCCTATTGTTTTATATTATTATTGATGAAGGAAATATTAATATTTTGCTGTTGTTGTTGATGTTCATAATTTTAAATGTGACACTATTTTACGTTTGCATTCAAATATCGTATTACGGTAAATTAGACGAGTTAACAATATGTATAATGATTATTAATAACTATGAATTATGGTATAAATAAATCGATATTAAATTAATGATACATGTACCTACTAACCATATTCCATAGTAAATAAACTTATCGTATTTTCTTTTGTAATACCTATGTTTCATAAATAATGGATAAATTGAAAAAAATGATTTGAAATTGGAACGGAACACTTTAACAAAAAAAAAGTTATATGACATTAATTTTGACAACTATCTGTATATGCATAGAGCACCTTTTTGAAGTGTCATCGGTAATAGATACAGAAGTGTTCCGTGTTTTTCTTCCTATCAAAACAACATTTGGGTTTGAATATTTTTGAATAAATAACCCAATTTGTTTTAAAACTCCGAGGCGAATGAAACAGGAAGATCCACTAAAAACTTCCAGATTGTCACGAATTAATTTGAATAACAATATATTATTCATTGATCCAGTTCAACGATCCAAACTAACTGTAGATTTTAGAACACAGTATTTTTATATACACATCTTTAAAACATTACCATGAATGGATTTTGAGGGCATCGCTGTTGATCGCGTCACAGTCAAGCCATACAAGTCGTCAATAGAAAACAAAGGTGATAAACGCCTGTGACTGAACGAATTACAATATAGCGTCTCCGAGGAGACAGTACGATGTAACAAAATATTATGAAATTTACATTTACGAGAAATAATGTGTGTGCAAAAGTAGCTATGTGATCATTTGTTATTTTTATTTAATTTTTCTTTTTTTTCTTTAAAAGGAGGTAGGACACGGCGGTATTTCCGCCCAATTGAGCAGTCCGACTGGGGAAGTACCTCCGCCCTACAGAATACCGCGGCTATAATAACTTCGTGTTGTGTTCCCAGCGGTAAGTAGGGTAGCCAGAGCTCACTGGAGAATTTGTGCTGTCAGTGGAAGACTAAAGGCTTGTCCTGCTTTGTCTTCTACTGACGGCACAGAAACTCTGTATTTACAGGGTTGGCAGCGCGACTGTGACTCCTCTGGTGTAACAAACAACTATAGGCCACGGTAACCACTTTCCATCAGGTGGGCAGTGTGCTTGTCTGCCATCTAAGTCGTATAAAAAAAAAAAATAGAACACGTCAATTAGACTTCGCCTTGCCTGGTGGTAAGCTGAAGGCAAATTCTCAGAAAAGAGGGTCACCATTACTTACACATACCATGTGACAATGGTGACACTCAGCTTGACGGCCTCATCATATGCTTTTTCACGCCCCGCTTAAAGGACCCGGGACTGTAGGTTAAATAGGTTTTTTAAGATAGTTTTTAATATATTTTTTAGATTCTCAGCTTGAGATGAATGGCTTGAGTCAACGATAGTGTCCGGAAGACGGCAATATGCTCACCCCATATTATGTGGGACAGAATTCAATAATTGGTGAAATGTGGGTGTTAATTCACCTTTGCCTAACCCTCCAAATGTATTTGTTTATCTAATTATATTAATTTAAATATCTAATTTACAAATAACATTTGCATTGTTCTGGGAGTTAAATGTATAATGTTTTGTAAATATTTATCGAAATATGATTATTTGCATTCTTGAACTCATAATACATGCAGATTATTAAGCTATGCTAACTTTAGGTCTAGGCAATGCTGTAGAATTTCCTAGAATGTATTTTTTTCCCTTTTAAATAGATAGTAGTTGTCAATTCCTTATTATTTAAACATAAAACGTTCTTCCTTGAACAAAAAATTGAATGCAAGACAATGAAAACTGTACTTATTATCGATGCAACTTAAATAATTTAACTTTTAAACACAAAAGTTTATATATAATTTACTAAAATGTAACTTTAAAATCAAATAAAATTATTTAACTTTAAGTTCAAAAATGTTGCTGCTTTTCGATTAAATTCGAAATACTCTTTCTAAAGCAGTACCCATTGTTTAACTTCATGCTGACCGTCACGCTTGCTACCAAATAGTATTTACTGAGCACGTCCTGTTGTGCGCATAGCCCTGATTTTTACTGTATAAAAAGCTTCACAAACTCAGTGTTTTCAAACAAATAATTCATATGGACTTTTTGTACACGTTAAATAGAGTGACCTAACTTAGTCCGGGCTAAACAAGAGAATAAAAGTTGGACAGTAGTAGTAGTTGGAAGTATTTAATGATGAATTCTGTAGGAATGCCGTAGTGTCCCACCTCCTACAATTATATATTCATCACTCTTTGACATATGGTCATCACCTCGCTTCATCACGTGTATTGCATTATTAACTATAGGTTTTATATTCAACTACTTAACTTTTATGGAGCGAGCTATGCTTGGAGTTTCTCTGAAGGATAGAATTCGGAACGAGGTTATCCAACAGATAACTAAAGTTATCGACATAGGCCACAGAATAAGCAAGTTGAAGTGGCAGTGGGCTGGCCACGTTTGTTGAAGAACTGATGGCTGTTGGAGCAAACGAGTCCTAGAGTGGAGACCGCGAGAAGGTAAACGAAAGGTAGGACGCCCCCTAGCCAGATGGACGGACGACCTGAAAAGGTGGCTGGGACAGACTGGATGCGGAAGGCGGAGGATCGGAGAAAATGGCGCACTTTGGGAGAGGCCTATGTCCAGCAGTGGACTGCGGTGGGCTGATTGATTGATTGATTGATTGATTGATTGATTGATAACTTTTATCAGATTTTGCAGGTGTCTGTCTACCATCTAAGTTATATAAAAGAAAGGTGGAATTCTGTGGAATGCGAATATTACTTTCTGAAATAAAATCCCACGACAATGACTGCTGAAAAGTATTCAAAACGTTGAGCTAAATATAAATAATATCAAATGAAACGCAATATAGTCCGTGAAAATGAAGTATAATATTAATTAATTAAGTTTTGGCTGTACACAGAACGTAGTACAGGAGGATAAAATAGTAAAAGTCACCTGCCTGAGCTCACTACAAAACGTGTACTGTGTATAATTAATTAGACTATTTCATTACTCAGTGGTCAAAACACACAGCTCTGTATAAATAACTACCAGCTAAATTCTTACTGCACTCAAAGGAATTTATTTTGCAGCTATATTTTATTATGTTTGTGAAATTCTGCCCACCTGTTTATTAGACCGCAAATATTCATCTGGTTACCTCGATGGAGATGATTTATCTATTTAGCCTATTCATTAACTAAGTACATATATGCCATGTATGTGTCTTTTAGATTAAATGGTGTTTGAAATTGACTAAATGGCGCTTAATACAGTCTATCACGCCATTCATTGTCTAGCCAGATGGACGGACAAAATGGCAATGAAAACATGGCGTCCATTGCTAATTAATTGACTGACGCCATGCATTCGTCAAAACTAATACACTACTAACACGAGATGATATGGCTATACAAAAAAATGGGTCTTGGTAGAAGAAGGGTGACAGTTTAAGGCTGTACCCATTTATTTTTCAATGCCTAATCATAATAAAATAAAAAAAGTTAAAAATAAACAAAAAAGGAATAAAAAAAAGGTTTAAAAAATAGTTTACGACCGATTCTCAGACCTAGAAGATATACACAAAGTTTGCCATTTTTTATATACCACTTAGGGTGGCAGAAAGTGGTTACCGTGGCCTATGGACGTATGTAACACCAGATAAGTCACACTTGCGCTGTCGACCTAGTGAGCACAGAGGGTTTCTGTGCCTTCAGTGTAAAAGACAAAGCAGGATAAGAATCGTCAAATCGATTCGGAGGAGTTTGCAGACACTGTGATTTGAGAATTATATATCTTAGACTTAACATAACATAACATAAACTATATCCCCGGAGGGTTAGACAGAGGTGCTAGCACTCACATTTCGCCAGTTTATGTTTAGGTCCCAATGTAAAAGATGGCGAGCCTATTGCCATTAACCGGGCACTTATAAACCTGCGATAAATACACACATAATTTCGAAAAGCATCGAATTGTCATTGGTGTGTGCCATGGTAAAACCTGAGATCGAACCCGAGCGCTCGTCTCAGCAGTCCATTACCCATACCACTAGGCTACCGCGGTTATAATATATTAGAATTTTCATTTCATTTTTAATTATTTCACAGTAAATTTCAATTCCAATTTGCAAAGTTCCACTATAGTTCGCAGTTCAGTTTATTGGTTCTAAATCATATGTTAATTACTTTGATCTTTTATAAAAAATAATCCTTATGTGTGTATTTATCGCAGGTTTATAAGTGCCCGATTAATGGCAGTAGGCTCGCCTAATTGGGACTGGATCTAACTGGGGATTGGATGCTAGCACCTTTGCCTACCCCTTCAGGGATGTAGGCGTGAGTTTATGATAAGTTATGTTTATGTTACGATTTAATCTATCTATCTGTTGATATCAATAAATGTACTTCTTCCTACTGTCCCGAGTCCTTTAAGCGAAACGTGAAAAAGCATATGATGAGGCCGTCAAGCTGAGTGTCACCATTTTCACATGTTATATATAAGTAATAGTGCTCCTCTTTTCTGAGATTTTGCCTTCAGCTTACCATCATAAAAGGCGAAGTCTAATTGACGTTTCCTATACAAAAAAAAAAGAAAAAAGTCACAATTACTTTTAAAGGACACGGCGGTATATCCGCCCGATTGAGCAGTCCGACTGGGGAAGTACCTCCGCCCTACAGAATACCGCGGTTATAATAACTTCGTGTTGTGTTCCCAGCGGTGAGTAGGGTAGCCAGAGCTCACTGGAGAATTTGTGCCGTCAGTGGGAAGACTAAAGGCTTGTCCTGATTTGTCTTCTACTGACGGCACAGAAACTCTGTACTTACAGGGTTGGCAGCGCGACTGTGACTCCTCTGGTGTTACAGACGTCCATAGGCCACGGTAACTACTTTCCATCAAGTGGGCCGTGTGCTTGTCTGCCAACTAAGTGGTATAAATAAAAAAAATTGTCGACATGAACGCGGGCAAGGCCGCAGGTGTCCAATCATTAAATCCTAAACCTATTCTAGGCCCTATGTTCTATCCTTTTTTTTAAACTTTATTTTATTTTAAACTCTACTCGAATTACAGATAACCCTGTAAAGCGACACTTACAAACAAGAGAACCTCGCAGCGCTGCGTAATGGAAAAAGGCCTCCGGGGACTACCAATGATTCTTTTCTCATTTGTTTTAGAAATGAGATGCTATTCACTCATCCAATTATTGCATATCACCGCGGGCATTAGGGAGAATACAGTACGAGTTGGTACGAGTAAGTACAAAAGAAAGCAGGCGCTTAGAGACAGTAAAAAAGGAACAAGATTCTGTGTTGGGGTGCTACACTCAATGCTTTGAATTTTTATAAATATAAAAGTAGCTCGCGAATTATTCTTCTCAATCTAACACAGTAACATAACTGTAGTTAGTAGTAGTGAATCACTCTAGCATTGTAATATTTTTAGTAAATTGATTGAACCTGTAATAGTATTTAAGAAATATTGCTAGCCGCGTGGTTCCCGGCAGAGTAGAATATGGACCACCCCATCTCTTCCCATGTGGTGTCGTACAAGGCGACTAAGGGATAGGGCTGTTTAACATCGGACAGATATATACAGCCTAGACTCAGCCTCAGATGCATGGCTCGAGTCAACAATAGTGCCCAAAATACGGCAATAGGCTCACCCCCTATTACGTGGGACCGAATACAATTATGATAAATGTAGTTGATAATTCACCTCTGTCTAACCCTCCGGGGATAAAGGCGTAATTATATGATGATGATGTTAAACTGCACTTGACGACTGAAGCACAGGACTACCTAATTCAGGCACAGCTTAGATAATTATCCCTTTTTTTTACGTGATACCACCCACGGATACCTCCTCACCGGAGCCGGTGGAAGAGGTTATGTCGGACTCGAACCGACTAAAGCGCACGCCGCCTGTGGGTCGTTTTGGTTGCCGAAGTTGAGGTTGACAGGGATATCCCTCGTACCTCGGCCGACAAGATAATTATACAACTAACCGCACAAATATCTTTTATACATAAGAAAACTATCCATTTACATTGCAATAACGCACGATAGATTAAGAACCCATGCAATGATTATGAAATAAATTTGATTTGATTTGAGTAAAGACAAAAGAAAAGGTACCCCCTTTTCTTTTTACGTGCGCAAAATCCCCACGGATACCTCCCCACCGGAGCCGGTGGAAGAGGTTATGTCGGACTCGAACCGACTAAAACGTACGCCGCCTGTGGGTCGTTTTGGTTGCTGAAGGTGAGGTTGACAGGCATATCCCTCGGGAAAAGGTACCCCTAGGGTATTTAGTACTATGTAATAAAATCTGTATTTTATTTACTTATAAACATTTGATCGTATCGTCAACGCTTATATTTTTCTCGATTTCTACACATTATCTTATGAGATAATATGTTTATTTTCCTGTTACATTATTATGTATATTATGAGGAAAACAGTTGATCTAATCAAGACATTGAAAGGCAACGAGGTACATTGTCAAAAATGTTAAATTTTTACTCCTCTTGTAATCTTTGCCCGCAATAGATTATAATCAATGTCTATTCTGTTTGCAGTTATTTTGGCAAACCTACACTTCCTGCTATTGTAATACAACAGTATGTTTTTAGGGAAAATACTACAATAGTTAATCTAGCACAATTGGGAGAGAATAATATCAGGTCAAGAATTTGTCAACCTATTCATAAAATAACACTACATGACTAATGACATGTGTTTTTCAACTAATACAACGCCTTTGTACTTATTTCTTTTCACTAATATTATCGATTTGGTATCTAAGTGTATGATCTGGTACTAAATACGTATCGTAAGAATACAAGTATCACCAAACCATCTTATTCATAGGAGGCGAATAATAGAACAATACGCAGATTAAATCACAGCGCGAGAAGGAAAACTCAAAAAAAAATCCAACCCGCCTGGACAGCGTGGAGTCAGTAGGCTAGAGCCTCCCAATTTAAATTCAAATTCTTTATTTATCAAAATAGTGCAACGTAATTACATCAAAAGTAAACCGCAGTAGCCTAGTGGTATGGGTACTGAACTGCTGAGTCTCGGGTCCGATCCCAGGTTTTACCATGGCACACACTAATGATTTTTCGATGCTTTTCGAAGTTATGTGTGTATTAATCGCAGGTTTATAAGTGCCCGGTTAATGGCAATAGGCTCGCCATCTATTATATTGGGATCTAAACATAAATTGGTGAAATGTGGGTGCTAGCATCTCTGCCTACCCCTTCGGGGATATAGGCGTGAGTTTATGTTATGTTATGTTATGTAATTACATCTTTTAGACGTCAAATTCTGCTTAAAACTAAGTTTATTAACGCTTCCTAGGCGCTGGTGGAGAAGAAACGGCGCATCAAACTCTACTGCGGCATTTTTTTTATACCACTTAAGTGGCAGACAAAGACAAGCACAAGGTGCACCTGATAGAAAGTGGTTGCCGTGGCCTATGGACGTGTGTAACACCAGAGGGGCCAAACTCGCGCTGCCGACCCTGTAAGCACAGAGTTCCTGTGCCGTCAGTGTAGAATACAAAGTAGGACAAGCGTTTAGTCTTCCCACTGACATATGACAGCACGAATTCTCCAGTGAGCTCTGGCTACCCTACTCACCGCTGGGAACACAACACGAAGTTATTATGGCCGTGGTATTCTATCAAATCAAATCAAATCAAATCATATTTATTGTAAATCATAGGTACAGAAGATGTTCTCATAATAATCTATAGGGCGGAGGTACTTCCCCAGTCGGACTGCTCATTTGGGCGGAAATACCTCCTTCATTTTCATTTTCGATATTTGAAGAGGCATATATTCAGCAATAGACTGCGATAGACTATTTGATTAATTGAATATTACTCATACATATATGTTCATATGAAACATTAACTTCTGTAAAAGTCTAGAAGATAAAAAAGACAAGGTTTGAGTGGTTTCCGACAGAGTAGAATTAGGGCCACTCCATCTCTTTCCATGCGGTGTCGTACAAAGCGACAAAGGGATAGGGCTGTTTAACATCAGACAGATATATAATCCCAGACTTAGCCTCAAATGCATGGCTCGAGTCAGCAATAGTACCCAGAATACGGCAATAGGCCCCTATTACGTGCTACTGAATACATATATTGGTGAAATGTGGGTGTTAATTCACCTTTGCCTAACACTCCAGGGATAAAAGCGTGATTATATATATATGTATGTATGTCAAATATAAGTTATTATAACCGCGGTATTCTGTAGGGCGGAGGTACTTCCCCAGTCGGACTGCTCAATTGGGCGGAAATACCGCCGTGTCCTACCTCCTCTTTCTTATGAACTTGAACAACTAATTGAAGCTTTTGAGATATTCAGCCATCGATATGATTGTCACATATGAAGATTGAATCTACAACTCACAGCAGCAGTTGATGAAGGGACCATTAACCACTGAAAATCCGCCAGTAAAGATTGCGTATAATAAATATTTCATTTTGATACGTATCTAATTATAAAAACTAAAACAGACTAAAAGAATATACATGTAGTCTCTGCTATCCCAACGAAAACCATACTATAATTAGTTACATAACATAACATAAACTCACGCCTATATCCCCGAAGGGGTAGGCAAGGTGCTAGCACCTAGAAGATATACACAAAGTTTGCCATTTTTTATATACCACTTAGGGTGGTAGAAAGTGGTTACCGTGGCCTATGGACGTATGTAACACCAGATAAGTCACACTTGCGCTACCGACCTAGTGAGCACAGAGGGTTTCTGTGCCGTCAGTGTAAAAGACAAAACAGGATAAGAATCGTCAAATCGATTCGGACGAGTTTGCAGACATTGTGATTTGAGAATTATATATATTAGACTTAACATAACATAACATAAACTATATCCCCAGAGGGTTAGACAGAGGTGCTAGCACTCACATTTCGCCAGTTTATGTTTAGATCCCAATGTAATAGATGGCGAGCCTATTGCCATTAACCGGGCACTTATAAACCTGCGATAAATACACACATAACTTCTAAAAGGCATTGGTATGTGCCATGTTAAAACCGGGGATCGAACACGAGACCTCGTAAAAGCAGTAGATTACCCATAGCACTTGGCTGCCTTGGTTCTATTATATTTAATTAATAAATAATAATAGTTCGTAATAGTCACTACTCAGCAGATGGGAGGAAATGGTAAGTTTTTTTTTTATATAGAACACGTCAATTAGACTTCGTCTTGCCTGATGGTAAGCTGAAGGTAAAGTCTCAGAAACGAGGGTCACCATTACTTACACATACCATGTGACAATGGTGACACTCAGCTTGAGAGCCTCATCATATGCTTTTTCACGCCCCGCTTAAAGGATCCAGCACTGTAGGAAGAAGGAAACACGTGAGCTGGTAATGAATTCCAGAAGTAACAAACAGAAGTAATGTTATATCCCACGTATTTCCATATAACACAGATTGGAACGAGATATATTACATCAGATGTTCGCCCACTCAGTTCGCAGGAGACGACACAATATTTGTTAGAAATGAGGTAGCTTCCCAGCAAAACCAATTTGTGTGTACAAGTCATAACATATTACGTTTGTATATGAAATATTTTGTTTTTCGCAATCTTTTCTAGCGGATTTTCAGTGTTGGGTTTATTTAATGGCTCCTTTATTAACTGCTGCTGTTAGATGTAGATTCAAAAGCTTTAAGTAACTGTTTTATTTATTTATTATGTACGAAGTACTTTGGCGGATTTAATGCCGTAGGCATTCTTTGCCAGTCTACCATTGGGTGGTGCAGAGCTAGTACGTGGTAGGCGCTTATTAATGAGGGATAAGTTAGGATCAATAAGGTAAATTGATTTTGATTGATTGACAGCATGTAGATATAGATTAATTACAAACACTTACATAAACAGTACATATACTATTTTTTTTTAGTTTTTTTTTTTTTTTACGTGCGCAAAATCCCCACGGATACCTCCCCACCGGAGCCGGTGGAGGAGGTTATGTCGGACTCGAACCGACTAAAACGCACGCCGCCTGTGGGTCGTTTTGGTAGCCGAAGGTGAGGTTGACAGGCATATCCCTCGCACCCCGGCCGACCCAGGGCCATCTCACACGATCTGGCCCTCTTCTACAGTACATATACTTACATACCATAAATCATACATATCTGACTAATATACATATATGACATAAATACAATATATATAAATATAAATGAGTGGTAAAAACATTATTACATATATATATATATATATTATATAAAAACATTCCTACAGTCCCGGGACCTTTAAGCGTGGCGTGAAAAAGCATCTGATGAGGCCGCCAAGCTGAGTGCCACCATTGTAACACTTAGTGTCTGTAATGGTGACCCTCTTTCCTGAGACTTTGCCTTTAGCTTACCATCAGGCGAGGTGAGGTCAAGTTGGCGTGTCCTATATGAAAAAAAAATAAAGTTCCAGTTCACAAGAAAATAGCTTTTCAGTATAAAGTATTTAATAGGTCATTTCGGATTTTTCTCTTTGAATATTCGATGACACTTACACCCTTTTGCCTTTCGACCTCGATATATGTGATTTACATTTACTTGATACAAATAGTTGTATGTCTTGCTACTCTTCGGAGAACACGTCAAGCCGTTAGTCCTGGCTGCCAAATTAACATCTGTAGCAGTAGGTACCAGGATAGTTAGGACCTTAAAATGTCCCGAAGGCAACTCGGGCGTCGGAGGTCGAACGACCTCTGCCCCCCACGAGCGCACGCCTGGGGGTGACTGGTGGAGCCGCCTATCGCCCTGGCAGAAGCAGGCCGCGGCGGCGGCGCGCCTGGCGTGCCTCCCCGTTTTCCGAGGACGAGTTGGGGACTCTGTAGTCCCCACACACCCGAGGAGAGGGCCAGATTGTGAGAGATGGCCCTGGATCGGTCGGGGTGCGAGGGATATGCCGGTCAACCTCACCTTCGGCAACCAAAACGACCCACAGGCGGCGTGCGTTTTAGTCGGTTCGTGTCCGATATAACCTCTTCCACCGGCTCCGGTGGGGAGGAATCCGTGGGGATTTTGCGCAAGTAAAAAAAAAAGGACCTTAAAATGTCCAAAGTCCTTTTAACATTTCCATTACCCGTTTTCTCATGCGAGGGGAAATACTACAAGTCTTCATAGACTACCTAAGGTAACCCCTGTCCGTCAGGTTGGTCATGTTTTTTACTTAGTAAGTAACAGAGCAAGAAAAATATCAGACATGATGGAGTGAGACTATATTATGAATTACCTTAACATGTCAAAGAATTTGCATAAACACCTATTTTTAAGAATAGATTATGAAAAAAAAGGGGATAACATAAATTTTACTAATCTACTTAGTGTGTCATTCCAAAACGAGTTAGTTTTTTATTTGATAAAATAAGTGATGATGGTTTCAAATATGTACCTACTCATGAAAATAGCTATAATACTTTTTTTTTACGTGCGCAAAATCCCCACGGATACCTCCCCACCGGAGTCGGTGGAAGAGGTTATGTCGGACTCGAACCGACTAAAACGCACGCCGCCTCTGGGTCGTTTTGGTTGCCGAAGGTGAGGTTGACAGGCATATCACTCACACCCCGGCCGACCTATGGCCATCTCTCACGGTCTGGCCCTAATAGCTATAATACTTATCTACTAACATTACTATCCTATAGTTAGACTTGAATGCAGTATTTGAACATTTTGTTAAACATAACATAAGCTCACGCCTATATCCCCGAAGGGGTAAGCAGAGGTGCTAGCACCCACATTTCACCAGTTTGTGTTTAGGTCCCAAGGTGGCGAGCCTATTGCGACTAACCGGGCACTTATAAACCTGCGATAAATACACACATAACTTAGTAAAGCATCGAAAAGTCATTGGTGTGTGCCATGGTGAAACCTGGGATCGCACCCGAGACCTCGACCAGCAGTCCATTACCCATACCACTAGGCTACCGCGGTTGTTTGGTTAAATGTAAGTAATTAATTTAATTATTTTCTCTTTTAAGTGAAAAATGTAAGTTCTTTGAGAAAATAAAAATATCTTTTTTTTATACCACTTGGTTGACAGACAAGCACACGGCCTATCTGATGGAAAGTGGTCACCGTGGCCTATCTTTAAACCGGAGTACTAAAAATAAGTAACAGAAAATAAAAAAAAGGTAAAAAAATTACATTTTATAAAACGCGTTCGGTTAACTACGGCGAAACGTTTAATTTTAATTTCAAAAACTTGTGTCGAGAGTAAATTACTCTAAGAGTAATGACTACAAGCGCAAATAATTAAATTTCTACGTAATTGTTCTTCTAATTGCAGAATAATACCATACTGCAACATAAATACACACATATAATCACGTCTTTATCCCCGGAGGGATAGGCAGAGGTGAATTAACGCCCACATTTCACCACTTATTATAATCGGTAACACGTAATAGGGGCTGAGCCTATTGCCGTCTTCCGGGTAGTATCATTGTAGAGTCGAGACAGGCATCCGAGTCTGGGTTGTATACGAGCCCCAATACAAAATAGTTCGTCTAGTCTAAAATTTTCTTTATAAGACATCTCTTTAATTATTATTTTTATACAACTTAGGTGGCAGACAAGCACACGGCCCACCTGATGGAAAGTGGTTACCGTGACCTATGAACGTGTGTAACACCAGTGGAGTCACATCCGTGCTGCCGACCCTGTATTCCTTTGTCGCTTTGTACGATACTGTATGGGAATACGAGTGTATACGGTCATTCAAATTCTACTCTGTCCAGAAAGAACCACGCGTCTAATGTAAATATAACTACAGTATACTAAAACCCCACCTGGCAACATAGTTCGATCGCACAGTTCGACCAATCGCACTATGAGGATTTATAAATCAACATAGTGCGACCAATCGAACGATGTTAACTTATATAATAATAATCATTTATTCATCAGACAACATTAAGTCCATTTGGTTAATAACAATCAATTTCTTATAGTATATGTTAGAAAAATTTAAATAAATTAATTAAAATAAAATAAATTAATTAAAATAAACAAAATAAAATCCAATCAAATTAAATTAAATAATCAAATCAAATCAAATATAATCAAACCATATCAAACCAAGTCAAATCAAATTAAATCAAATAAAATTAAAATAAATTAAGTACATCAAAATAAATTTCATTATTTATTACATTTGATTGAATTATTTCTTATCTGTCCCACCCAATGTTTTAGCACGGGACAGTCTATTTTAGGAACAATTGCCTTCAGGACACTGTTCGAGCTAGCCCGTGTCCTGCGCCACAAAGAGGATATTCTATTACGTCGTATAGCGTAAAAGTCCTTAAAAAACTTATGAATCCTCATAGTTCGATTGGTCGCACTATGAGGAGTTTTTGAATCCTAGCTGTTCGATCGATCGCACTATGAGAATATTTAAATCCATATTATTCGATTGATCGACTTAAGCGGATTGAGGTAGCCTAGTGGTAATGGTAATGGGCTGATGAGACGGGGTCTCGGGCTCGATCCCAGGTTTAACAATGACACACACCTATGACTTTTCGATACTTTTCGAAGTTATGTGTGTATTTATCGCAGTTTTATAAGTGCCCGGTTAATTGCAATAGGCTCGCCACCTATTACATTGGGACCTAAACATAAACTGGCGAAATGTGGTTGCTAGCACCTCTGCCTACCCCTTCGGGGATATAGGCGTGAGTTTATGTTTATATGTATTATGTAATTACTGTAGTTACAAATCAGCCTCAGATGCATGGCTCGAGTTGTACACGGCAATACGCTCATCTCCTATTACGTGGGACCGAATTTAATGATTGGTGAAATGTGGGTGTTAATTCACCTCTGGTTAACCCTGCGGGGATAAAGGCGTGATTATATGTATGTATGTGTGTATGTATGTATAAAAGAATCGAGAGAAAATGTCTTTTAACATTATTGTAAAATATACTAGTGTGGCCAGATTAAAATAATCACGAATCACTCCACAGAAAATTGTCTCCTGCCTACCCTTTTCTAACAAACAGGTGTGGCAAGTATCCGTACATAACGATAACAGCTTACCGTCAATGACGCCATAAGTGTTTTTATCACTTAGGTGGCAGATAAGCTCATGACCAACCGGATGGGACGTGGCTATCTTGACCTATGGACATGTGCAATACCCGTAACGACTGTCATAGGTGTTCTTATGACAACCGACCGACGGCTTAAAGTGCTCTCCGAGGCACAACCAGACCATACACCCTTATTCAAGCATTTTTTATACCGTTTAGGTGGCAGACAAGCACACTGCCCATCTGATGAAAAGTGGTTAAAGTGGCCTAAGAACGTGTGCAAAACCAAGGGAGTCATACTCGCGCTGCCGACCCTGTAAGCACAGAAAGCTTCTGTGCCGTCATTGTAAAAGACAAAGCAGGACAAGCTTTTGGTCTTCCCACTGACAGCACAAAAACTTTCCAGTGAGCTCTGGCTACCCTACTTACCGCCGGGAACACAATACAAGGTTATTATGGCCGCGGTATTCTGTATTGCGGAGATAGTTCCCCAGTTGGACTGCTCAATTGGACGGAAATACCGTCGCGTCCTACCTCCTTACATTTGCATAAGCGTTCACTGACGCCACGTCACGGAGGCTATCTCTGTTTAACATGTTTATGAACAAATAAATTATATTCCTGTTTTCCGTTTTGCGCTAAAAATCCACAGCGGGAACAGGAATATTTTGAAAAAAAAAACACTTTTATTTCGACGTTCATCCAAATTGAAATAGTATTGTTTGCTATAGATTTCACTGTTGAACTCTGATAACTTTCATTGCATTCGTTCAAAAACTGAATAAAATTTTCACAAATATTAGACTTTCAAACTTTGTCAAACGTTTTACTTTTTATGTAGCCGGACAATATTTCAACATAAAATACAGATTATAATTTTATTCAAGGTTCTTTAATAATTTGTACATAAAATTATTAATTAACTATTCATTAACAGATAATACTCGTAGTCATAATAAATCGCTTTATTCTCTAAGAACATAATTTCTACCACCAAAGTTATATAAAAAAACAATTAATAAAATCTCCTTAGTTGGCAATATTAGTCTATGATCGCTACCATACTTTTAAAAAAAAAATAATCGTCCTTTGATGTTTCTTTAACGTTGGTGAATACAGATAGTGAAAAGAAACGAACCAAAATGTAATATTAATAAGTATACCTAATGATATCGGGGTTCGTAAATTAATAATGAATACCTAAAACAGCAATTACCCTCAACGAAGTACTGATATTATATCTTTGTAAGCATTAAAATGTCTCTAATACAGAGCGAAATTAGCGAGCATTGAGTGGAGCGAATTCAATATTCCTCTTAGTATTAATCCCAATCGCATCTCGGCATCTGAGATTCACTTTACCAGTCTCTAACTACGAATTTCACTCAATTTCGATATTATAGCGGATTGAATATATCTAATAGTGTAATATTACTAATATTACTAATACTATAATATTCGAGTGTATCATACGCAGTCAATCTTAAGCTTCGCTCAGCACTTAAATCTGTCCTATGTTCCGCGTTCACTGAAGAGCGCGTTCCTGGGTTTTGTATCATTGCATTTCAGCGGAATATATTACCTCATCAGGAATGTAACAAGCTCACATAAAGACGATTCAAATATTTAAGTAGGTACCTATTTAGATAATAAGATATGTTTTATTGATTTGTCAATAATTCAATCATCTTGTGTCGGGATAAGACCACCGCATCTCTTTACGTGGGCCTCGAAAATGAAGACTAATGAATTGGGTGTTCGCCATCCAACAGTAAACATACAGCCTTTATCAAAGTACCCATTTGTCAGCAATAGGCTCACCCCTAATAACGCTTTAGACCCAAACTAAACATACATACGCCTTTATCACTGGATGCAGAGGTGAATTGACACCCACATTTTACCAATATTTGGACCCACGTATTAGGGATGAGCCTTTTGCCGTTTTCTGGGCACTATTGTAAATTCGAGCCATGTATCTGAGGCTGAGTCTGGGCTGTATATGTCTGATGTTAAACAGCCCTATCGCTTGGTCGCCTTGTATGAGACCGCATGGGAAGAGATGGGGCGGTCCAAATTCTACTCTGCCGGGAACCACGCGACCAAACTAAGCATAAGCATCTCTTATACATTTATTCTTATACCTATCTATATTATCTATACGTACATATATACATCTATATATTAAAGAAAGCGGACAGGGGCTCACCGAGGCGACCTGTGACACTCGTTCCGGGTCGTTCCTGGTGTAAAGGCTGGCCATTGCAATCCAACGGGGCAACACAGCAAGTGTGATGGGCACTTTTGCACCGGGAGTGATAAGTGGCAGGTTGTTTAATTAGTGCATGGACTAAGCATTGCTTGTTGTACAATTATGACATTTTGTATTAATTGGTCTATTAAGTATTATGATGTCATAAAAAAATCAAAAGTTACCCAAACTATTGATTAATGTTATCTAACAAATTTCAGACAACTCAAATTGGAATCTTCACCGCGATGCTAGGCCAATGTTTACAGGGATTTCAAACTAAACCCATCATATACAAACAAGTTAGTCTCGGGGGATTTACTCGATTCTTAGAATAACAACATAGCTCGCTTTTAAGCTATGTTTATCGGCTTTCTTACGCAATCTAAAAGGAACAACTGTGAACAGATATGTTGTGCTCACGACACACCGTCGAGAATCATCTCGTCTCGTGGGCATTTGAGCGTTAAACGGCGAAAACAGTTTGCGTCAAGTGGAAGGAGGGATTTACTTCAGTGCGTCTGTGAATATTATCGGTATTTTTAGCAGTGTTATAGGTACGTGAGGCGCACTATAAGTTTCCGGAATGAATATGAAAAAATACTATTAAAGGTACAAAATTAATTTATTGTTTTTCAAAATAATCTCCCTTGGCGTCTATGCACTTTTTCATTCGATCAAACCAGTTTTGAAAACTTTTGTGCCACTCCTCTGTGGTGACCTCTGAAACGTGTTTTTAATACTCCTCGACAGCCTCTTCTGGTGATGAAAATCGTTGGCCGCGTAATTGGTTCTTAATTTTTGGGAACAGATAAAAGTCACAAGGTGCCAGGTCGGGACTGTATGCAGGATGACTCATGAGTTCTACATTTTTCGCCTTCAAAAAGTCGTTTGTCTGTCTGGCCGTGTGAGAACTAGCATTGCTGTGGTGCAGGATGATACGGCGTTTACGGTTATTTTTACGGAGTTCGTCAATAACTTCCGGCAAACAAATGGTCGTGTACCAGTCACTATTCACAGTACGACGATTTTCTAAAGCAACAGTAGCCACGTGTCCAGTTTTATTAAAAAAAGAAGCAATCATCCGCTTAGATGCACTTTTCACGCGCGCCACTTTGGTTGGTTTCGGCTCATCTTGAAAGACCCATACGCTCGATTGCTGCTTTGTTTTGGGATCGTAGCAATAAATCCATGTTTCGTCACCTGTTACTATGTCCCACACCAAATTTGACGCACCTTCGTTGAATCTGGTAAGCATGGCACTGCACCAAGTGACGCGGTCCGTTTTTTGATCCTCGGTCAAGTTATGTGGGATCCACCGCGAGCACAGCTTTCTCACACCCAAATGTTTGTGTAGGATTGATTGTATTTGACTCATGCCTATTTCTAAGGATGCGCGAATTTCATGGTAGGTCACATGCCTGTCTGTTTCAATTATACGGCGCACAGCATCGATGTTTTTGTTGGTCACAGCGGTGGACGGCCGACCATCGCGAGATTCGTCACTGAGATTGATACGACCACGCTTGAATTCTGCAAACCAGCTATAAACAGTCGTCTTACATGGAGCTTCATCGCCAAAAGCTGTTTCAAGCCGAGCGATGCTCTGTTGAGCCGTCAAATTACACTTAAAATCGTAGAAAATCATACTACGAAAATTTTCCCGAGTTAAATCCATGTTGATGCAGACACACAATTTTTTAAATGGCGCCACAAGGTAAAAACAAAAGACAGTCAGATGAAACAAACTGTATTCTACAGCCAAAGAGTTCTATTTTCAAATGTTGTAATAAATTTTTAAATATTGTTTATGTAAGTGGCCAGTTCCGGAAACTTTTAGTGTAACCTATGTATAACATAACATAAACTCACGCCTATATCCCCGAAGGGGTAGGCAGAGGTGCTAGCACCCACATTTCGCCAGTTTATGTTTAGGTCCCAATGTAATAGATGGCGAGCCTATTGCCATAATCCGGGCACTTATAAACCTGCGATAAATACACACATAACTTCAAAAACATCGAAAAGTCATTGGAGTGTGTCATGGTGAAACCTGGGATCGAACTGGAGACCTCTTAATATATTCCTATCAATCAATCAATCAGTCTTTTATCCTAAACTATTTTTTTTTCTATTCTTATAGAAAGTTTCTTTTTTTTATAACACTTAGGTGGCGACAAGCACATGACCCACCTGATGGACAGTGGTTACCGTGGCCTATGGACGTTTGTAACACCAGAGGAGTCACACTCGCGCTGCCAACCCTGTAAGTACAGAGTTTCTGTGCCGTTAGTGTAGAAGACAAAGCAGGACAAGCCTTAAGTCTTCCCACTGACAGCACAAATTCTCCAGAATCTGGAGAATTTGTGCTGTCAGTGGGAAGACAAAAGGCTTGTCCTGATTTTGTGTTCTGCACTGAGGGCACATTAAATCTCTGTTCTTACAGGGTTGGCAGCACGGATGTGACTCCACTGGTGTTACACACGCTCACAGGTCACGGTAACCACTTACCGTCAGCTGGGCCGTGTGCTTATCTGCCACCTAAGTTGTATAAAAAAAAAGAAACCATAATTATAGGCCAACCTACTAACAAATTACGGATGATTTTATCTGAATGAAATCTTATTTCTTATCTTATTTTATGTCTAGATAGCGTTGTTTTGAATAAGTATTTATTTATTTGCATCATTGGGACCCGGCCAATCATAATACGTAATATGATTATAAAACAGTTCCCTAACTATTTCAATATACGTACAACAAGTAGGTTGAACATTCAATGAACAGTGAACACAGCTTCAACTAAAAGCCCCTTCCACGGTACAGACTCATGTTGCTATATAACACAACCCTATTGATTTAATCATAAATTTACAAAATCTTTCTACTGCATAATTTTCAAAGAAGAAGAATTAAAGAATCTCTTCCAGGGCAACTGTATACGCTTTTTTAACAAGCTCCCTAATGATTTTAGGGATTTACCCGTGGATAAATTTAAAAATGTAGTTTAAAGTAAATTGTGTCATAAAGGCTATTATAAAATCCAAGAATACTTGAATGATAAACAAGCTTGGAAATGAGCTGTTTGCTCAACTATACTCAAGTAAATTAAACAAAAACTAAGTGTATGTTTGTTGTGTTCCCAGCGGTGAATAGGGTACCCAGAGCTCACTGGAGAATTTGTGCTGTCAGTGGGGTGACTAAAGGCTTGTCCTGCTTTGTCCTCTACAATGACTGCACAGAAGCTCTGTGCTAACAGGGTCGGCAGAGCGAGTGTGGCTTCTCTGGTGTTACACACGACCATAGGATTCGGTAACCATTTTCCATCAGGTGGGCCGTGCGGTTGTCTGCCACCTAATTGGTATAAAAAAATGCCCGCTTTCTTGCCGGAGTCTTCTCAGGTCGGGGTCTAATTTGCTAAACTGGTTTTCATGTTTTTTTTTTATTGACGTTTTGTAGGTGCCGATTTAATGGTTTACTTTTTTTTTTTTTTTTTTTTTTATACCACTTAGTTGGCAGACAAGCACACGGCCCACCTGATGGAAAGTAGTTACCGTGGCCTATGGACGTCTGTAACACCAGAGGAGTCACAGTCGCGCTGCCAACCCTGTAAGTACAGAGTTTCTGTGCCGTCAGTAGAAGACAAATCAGGACAAGCCTTTAGTCTTCCCACTGATGGCACAAATTCTCCAGTGAGCTCTGGCTACCCTACTCACCGCTGGGAACACAACACGAAGTTATTATAACCGCGGTATTCTGTAGGGCGGAGGTACTTCCCCAGTCGGACTGCTCAATCGGGCGGATATACCGCCGTGTCCTACCTCCTACGAAAGACTTACTTTGACTTTGAATTTCATTTATTCATTTTAATATAAATTTAAAAATAATTCTAGCTTATAAATAAATGTAATAATGTGTTCCTTATTAATTAATATTATTTACAATTTAATTTAATTTGCAGAAAATTTAATTCAATTTAATAAACAAAATGATATTTTTATACCACTTAGGTGGCAGACAAGCACACGGCCCACCTGATGGGAAGTGGTTACCGTGGCCTATGGACGTATGCAACGCCAAGGGTGTTACACTCGCGCTGCCGACCATGAAGAAACCTTCTGATGCCCCTCTAGAAGAACCCCATATTGTAGGTTTATTTCTTTAAGTCGAATAGACAAAGCGTGGGTGTCGGGGGTATTTACTTGATGGTGGGGCTCCAACCATGATCCCACTTGGGTACCTAATTAATATAATTATTTATTATTATTAAGATTAGGCTGATCCTACAATCCCTGCCTCATATCCAAACGAGGTTAGTCAACCTGTCCTTACACATCACATCATAACTTACACTGTGTAGGCTATGATGAGATTTGGGAATTGAGGAAATTTGCGATGCTGTGTAATTTACACAGCATCCATCAAATTTATCAAACAAATCATAACTCCAAATAAATTCCCATTTGATAGCTACTAGCTGATCCCCTCAGCTGCTCTTGTATGGAATATAATAGCGTTGGGAAATCAAGGGGTATTTGTCCCAGGGTATTTGTTCCTGTATCAATATTCAGCCAGCTCCATGTTTTTAAATCTAGGACACGCCAATTTGACTTCACCTCGTTATGGTAAGCTAAAGGCAAAGTCTCAGGAATGAGGGTCACCATTACAGACACTAAGTAATGTTACAAAGGTGGCACTCAGCTTGGTGGCCTCATCAGATGCTTTTACAAGCCCCGGTCGAAGCACCCGAGACTCCTTTTAGTTATAAGGAAGCTATAAGGAATTGCAAAATATGCTCAATAAGGTCACGAGCCCGATTTTGATGATATTTAAAAAGCCAATAATTCTAATCGAACCCATTTATTTTAAAAAAAACCACATCCTATATTTTTACACAGTTCGATCCAAGGTTTTACCATGGCACACACCAATGACTTTTCGATGCTTTTCGAAGTTATGTCTGTATTTATCGCGGGTTCACAAGTGCCCGGTTAATGGCAATAGGCTTGCCACCTATTACATTGGGACCTAAACATAAACTGGCGAAGTGTGAGTGCTAGCACCTCTGCCTACCTCTTCGGGGATATAGGTGTGAGTTTATGTCATGTTATATTTTTACACTATACCACAGTGTTGCTATTAAGGATCTTATTCTGGGAAGTAATGAAATACGGCAAACTAGAGAAAAGAGCTCATTTTTAACAGAATTCATTTGAAGTCCTTTTCAAACATTCATTCTGTAACAAACATACAAAAATACACATTCACAGTGTTTCTCATTAAATATAAGTAGGGTGCTGGCAGACTACAGCGTACAAAATGTAACAGAAATTTAATAGAAAAGCATGTTCTGAGTATTTATAATTACTGAAATTTGTAGTTTATTACTGTGTTAAAACTTTTCGTGCAATACGGAACACGGTGGAGAAAGGTGTACTTGTCTGGACTAATTAATGAATTTCAAAGATTTTCACAGAGTACTTATACAGTTAGTGAGCGTTTGAAACGACTTGGGTAGTGGTACTTGGTAATTATTACACAATATCAGTGTTGGAAACTAGTTTTTTAGGATTCATTATCCTTCTTTCATAGGTTATGAAGCGTGATATCAATACACAGTTCCTGAGATACCTTGAAGGAAACGATATACTGAGCGACTGATAGCACGGCTTTCAGGCGTGCCGTCAGTGAAAAAGACAAAGCAAGACAAGCTTTTGGTCTTTCCACTGACAGCACAAAAACTCTCCAGTGAGCTCTGGCTACCTTACTCACCGCTGGGAACACAACACGAGGTTATTATGGCCGCGGTATTCGGAGGTACTTCCCCAGTCGGACTACTCAATTGGGAGGGAAATACCGCCGTGTCCTACCTCCTAATAGTATATATAAAATAATACCTTATAAAGATAGTTTCTTTGGTTACAATATCAATGGATAATATAGATTGAAATGGCAGTCGCTAAAAATGTCAAAGTTCAGCCAATCACGCAACTAGTTCAATTTCATCGCGTTTCCTATCAATAGTATAATGAACCATTTATTTAATCCTGGCAATTACGCTGACATGGACTCAATCCTAACACAATCAATTCAGCTTAGTTGGAGGGCTTAACCTGAATACTAGTTATTTCATTACTGTTTATAATAATTATTGAATGAAATTTTAGCTAGAGCTTGTCTGTATTTGAACGAAACGACAATCAAAATGTTTATAAAATCAAGTGTATTCTATAAAAGAGACTACTGCCTCTTTTTTTGAGTTTATTTGAGATAATAATATAAAGAGAAGACCTAGGCGAACATACCTGGACCAAATCGGGGAAGTTTTAGAAAAGGGGCAGGTCAGGAGTGCTCTACACCGACAAGCATGCATGAAGAATGTAATGAGAGTGAATGAAGCGAGATTAGTATGTCAGGATCGTAGCAAGTGGAGATCCGTGATCTCTGCCTAACCCTATGGGAAACAGGCGTGATTTTATGTATGTATGTATGTAGTAATATAAGTGAATTATATTATAAGCCTCGATCAAGGATCTTGTTAGGCAGCTGGCTAAAGGGCTATATGCAGGAGGCAATTCTGCTAGGCATGGTACGCATAGTGAGAAAGTTCCTCTCCCTGGAGCTCTAACCATCAGTAGCTTGGTCCCTGTGCCGCGGTGGGTAATAAATCAAAATAGCATCCGTTAAAAGTGATTTTATTTCAATGAGTGGTATTCGCGGAAACTTTAGAAAGTATAATGTAATTTATTTGTATTTTAAAGTGAATAAAGAGATTATTACTTGTTAAATACACTTTATATTCGGGCCACCCCATCTCTTCCCATGCCATGTCGTACAAAACGACTAAGGGATAGGGCTGTTTAACATCAGACAAATATATACAGCCCAGACTCAACCTCAGATAAATGGCTCGAGTCAACATTAGTGCCAGGAATATTGCAATAGGCTTACCCCCTATTACTTGAAATGTGGATATTCGCCTCTGACTAACTCTTCGGAGATAAAGGCGTATATATATATATATATATATATATATATATATATATATATATATATTTATATGTATGTAATTTATTTTGTAATTGTAAGTGAATAAAGAGATTGTTACTTGCCGAATACACTATTGAAATTTTAAAGCATTTTTTTTTACGTGCGCAACATCCCCACGGATTTTAAAGCAGTCCCGGGTCCTTTAAGCGGGGCGTGAAAAAACATATAAGGCCGTCAAGCTGAGTGTCACCATTGTCACACGGTATGTGTAAGTAATGGTGACCCTCTTTTCTGGGACTTTGCCTTCAGCTTACCATCAGGCAAGGCGAAGTCCAATTGACGTGTCCTATATAAAAAAAAAATCGATTAAGATAGGAAAAAAGATGAATCGGTTCAGGCGGGATTGGATCCCGCGATCTTCCCCTTATATGGGGAATGCCCTAACCTCTGAACGCCTGAAATCATCCAAATTTTCCTATATATCCGCCCTACACTGACGGAGTCAATTTTTTTGAAAAAAAAATTACACAAAGTAGGTGGCAAACAAGCACACGGCCCACCTAATGGAAAGTGGTTACCGTGACGTATGAACGTGTGTAACACCAGTGGAGTCACATCCGTGCTGCCCACCCTGTTAGAACAGAGATTTTAGTGCCGAACACAAAATCAGGACAAGCCACTAACAGCACAAAATCTCTCCAGTGAGCTCTGGCTACCTTACTCACCACCGGGAACACAACACGAAGTTATTATAGTGAAATATATTTTAGTAATTGTGTTGTTTCAAAATAACACAAGTAACAGCTCTGTTTACAAAGACAACATCATGGCTTACAGCTAATTGTATCAAATGGGATTTCACTGATTAAATTAAGGATTTCAGCACTTCATTGTGATATATTGAGATTCGGCGGGAAAAGTAGTTGTTTAATTAAATATTAGGCCACAGAATAAGCAAGTTGAAGTGGCAGTGGGCTGGCCACGTTTGCCGAAGGACCGATGGCCGGTGGAGCAAACGAGTCCTAGAGTGGAGACCGTGAGAAGGTAAACGAAAGGTAGGACGCCCCCTAGCCAGATGGACGGACGACCTGAAAAAGGTGGCTGGGACAGACTGGATGCGGAAGGCGGAGGATCGGAGAAAATAGCGCACATTGGGGGAGGCCTATGTCCAGCAGTGGAGTGCAGTGGGCTGATTGATTTGATTGAATTAAATATTAAATAGACCTGTTCTAGTATCACAGTTTTCTTTTAAATAAATGCCTTTGACCATCAGATAGGCCGCGTTTGATTCATAATTTGAGTTAAAAAAAATTACATTATACAATTGACTGTCGTAAGACTGTTTTTTTTTTTATACCACTTAGTTGGCAGACAAGCACACGGCCCACCTGATGGAAAGTGGTTACCGTGACCTATGGGCGTCTGTAACACCAGAAGTGTCACAGTCGCGCTGCCAACCCTGTAAGTACAGAGTTTCTGTGCTGTCAGTAGAAGACAAAGCAGGACAAGCCTTTAGTCTTCCCACTGACAGTACAAATTCTCCAGTGAGCTCTGGCTACCCTACTCACCGCTGGGAACACAACACGAAGTTATTATAGCCGCGGTATTCTGTAGGGCGGAGGTACTACCCCAGTCGGACTGCTCAATCGGGCAGAAATACCGCCGTGTCCTACCTCCAAATCCTGATATATGCATAGAAGAATTAAATGGTTTCTGGCGAAGGTTCTGTGAGTGATCAGAGCGTTCCCCCTGTAAGGCAGGGATCGCGGGTTTGAATCCCACCTGAACCGATTTAATTTTTTCTATATCTTAATCGTTTAGGGATGCTTTCTTATACAATACAGTTACAAACAAAGTAATTGTATCTAATTAGTAAAATACATATAATTACGTTTGTCTCCTAGATTTACACTTATAGAAATCTTTTATCAAAGAATAATCAGCTTGCCTTGGATTCATACGGTAAATAATACCGAGACCCGATTTCCAAGTGACAAAAGTCGCCAATGGGGAGACACACTACTTATTTATCCCGATAGATGGCGCATTATCGTTGGTGTTGTATTACTGTCAAATTTCTTACAAATTGTTAGTAAATGAAGGAAAAAGTCTGCTGTAGTATAAACAATGACGCTGTATAGTGCATTTCAGTGTAAAAAGAAAGGTATTCATCGTTTTCCTACTGATAATAAAAGACGAATGCTATAGATTAAAGCACGCTGCGCTTCCAAAACTGGATACCAAATTCATCTGATGGAATATGTAGCGACCATTTCAAACCTGACAAATATTATGTAGGTAAGCGTTTCTCTTCTTCAACTCAACTGAAGGAGGTAGGACACGGCGATATTTCCACCCAATTGACCTGAATTGGTAAAGTACCTCCGCCCTACAGAATACCGCGGCTATAATAACTTCGTGTTGTGTTTCCAGCAGTGAGTAGGGTAGCCAGAGCTCACTGGAGAATTTGTGCTATCAGTGGGAAGACAAAAGGCTTGTCCTGCTTCTACTGACGGCACATAAACTCTGTACTTACAGGGTTGGCAGCGCGACTGTGACTCCTCTGGTGATACAAACGTCCATAGGCCACGGTAACCACTTTCTATCAGGTGGACCGTGTGCTTATCTGCCAACTAAGTGGTATAAAAAAAACTTTTGTTTTAAATTCACCACTGTCATGCAGGAGAATATTTTTATTGATAAATCTATACTAATATTATAAAGCTGCAGAGTTTGTTTGTTTGTTTGTTTGAACGCGCTAATCTCTGGAACTACTGGTCCGATTTGAATGATCCTTTCAGTGTTGGGTAGTCCATTTATCGAGGAAGGCTTTAGGCTATATATCATCACGCTACTACTTAAGGGAGCGGAGCATTGATAATAAATGTTAACAAATCCGGCAATTTTTCATACATATTTTGAAGACTAAAACATACGGGCTCAAAGGGATATGAAGCTTCAAAATATACCCCGGGCGAAGCTGGGGTGGGTCAGCTAGTTTAGTTATATAATCTCAATGACAATGTCAACGACAAGATTGATAAGCACCTCTGACAGTCTGATGTAAGAAACATCGGATTATAGACTCTAAGACAAGCACCAGCGAAGGTGACGCCATCTGGGATTAGTTTTCCCTGTACCTGTTCATTGATCAAATTTTATCTCCATCGCGTGAACAGAACATCAATAAACGGACGACTAATAATTAAACGGGCATGAGAGAGCTCGCATCCGTACCATCGTCGCAGATTAAGTAGATTGATCCAGATATAGGGATCTGGAGTGTCAAATCGACACGATGCAATTAAGACCCCAAAAACTATTGAATAAGGTCTAATATTATTGTTCGACCAGCGTGAAATTAATAGTAGTTTTCTTTCTTACTTAATAGTAAATCCTGAGTGAGAGTGAGACAGTGTAATTTACCCTCTGTCACTTGTAATAAGACTTGGAATTGCGTGTTAATTTGGTATTGTTTTTATATCACTTAGTTTATATCGCTCAGCTGTAAGAGAATATATTTATGCTATGGGTTAGTGATAAAATTAAAGACTACAATGAAGGCTAAATGAAGAAAAATACAGGCACATATTATGTTTGCATAGATTTAGTGTGATCTCTTAATTTTTTTATGCCACTTAGGTAGTAGACAAGCACACGGCACACCTGATGGGAAGCGGTTACATTGGCCTATGGACGTGTGCAACACCAGAGGAGTCACACTCGCGTGCCGACCCTGCCGAGCAAAGGATTGGTATTGCCATTCACGGTGGCAATGCCATCTGCTTTCTAGGCATCGATGGGGAGGAATTCTTTGATGTCTGAACCTGCAGGATTGTATAGGTTTTTTTTTATTACGCGCGCTACCATCCCTGTAAGTACACAGTTTCTGTGCCGTCAGTGTACAAGACAAAGCAGGACAAGCCTTTAGTCTTCCCACTGACAGCACAAATTCTCCAGTAACCTCTGGCTACCCTACTCTCCGCTGAGAACATAACACGAAGTTATTATAACCGCGGTATTCTGTATTACCTCAATGCCGTGTCAATTAATCAATTACTCCACTCCAGTCTACTGCTAAACATTGACAACTAAGTTTCAATACATTCATACAGCTTTACCTACTAGATTATTTAAAAAAGTGTCCTGTAAAGGTATGTATGGAAAACTAATATTCCCTCTAAGTCCTCCCAACTAAGCTAAATTGCTTGTGTTAGGAGGTTCACGTCACTAGTGCGAGATCTATCGCTCATGAGACCGACTCCTTAACCACTAAGAGACCTAATAATTGCCTCCCCGTTTCCGGGGACGAGTTGGGGACTCTGTAGTCCCCACACCCGAGAAGAGGGCCAGATCGTGAGAGATGGCCCTGGGTCGGCCGGGGTGCGAGGGATATGCCTGTCAATTTCACCTTCGGCAACCAAAACGACCCACAGGCGACGTGCGCTTTAGTCGGTCCGAGTCCGACATAACCTCTCTCACCGGCTCCGGTGGAGAGGTATCCTGGGGGATTTTGCGCACGTAAAAAAAAAAGATACCTAATAATAACCTATCGAGTAGTTTAGTAACCGCGGTAGCCTAGTGGTATGGGTAATGGACTGCTGAGACGAGATCTCGGGTTCGATCCCAGGTTTTACCATGGCACACACCAATGACTTTTCGATGCTTCTCGAAGTTTTGTATGTATTTATCGCAGGTTTATAAGTGCCCGGTTAATGGCAATAGACTTACGACTTATTATATTTGAACCTAAACATAAACTGGCGAAATGTGGGTGCTAGCACCTCTGCCTACCCGGTCTCCTTTCATACAACTTTGCCTTTTAAGTATATTTAGTTCATCAAATTTTGTTTGTAAGTATTTTCTTTATCGATGTCGCGTATTTTCAAAGCCGACAAAGTTTATATATGTATATATTTAAGTATCTGTATGTACGTATGTATGTGAAGACGAAAAAAGATCAAACACCTATTGCAATAGCGCTTCAAGTACTGAAATATCTTTGATGTTTTTTGTGAAGATATTCTTACTTGTATTTTGGCATTGTCGAAGTGAACAACGATATATTTTTAGAAATTTTATAAGTCCATATTTAGAAAATGAACACGTCGTTGGCTAAAATACAATACGTCATTTGAAAAATACATGTTATTTTTTCTCTTTGAAATTAGTTTGACTAAGATCGCACAGAATTTACGGCCAGCATGGGATAAATCTTTGCATTTGTATGATATAATATTCTCAACAAGTTAAAATCTCTGAAATTGCCACCAAAAGAAGGAAAAATGCCACTACATATAAAAACAGTTGGAAATATCGTGTCAGTTGAGAAGCGAACAGCCAGCTCCGATATCAATTAATGTGTTCTGATGCATATTTAATGGTAACACTGATATTTTGTGAGCAAGCGATGAAACACATCATTAAAATAGTTATTTTATTTGGAACAGTAAATAATTACAGTGCGTAATAATACACAAATAATTTTATCTTTATCGTTATAGGACCAAAGCCAACCACGCTTGCCAAATGACAGACCAGGCTCCTCTAGGAGATCGGAGGTCAGATGGCTGTCGCTTAAGTAAAATGTCTCATACCAATCAAAAGAAGAGTCGGACCCATTTCTTTCGTGCGGAAATCCCCTAGCAACCCCGGATTCTGGTCTGAAATGTATACGTTTTAATCTGGTGTTTTTCAATTTTTTTTATAACACTTAGGTGGCAGACAAGCACACGGCTCACCTGATGGGAAGTGGTTAGCGTGGTCTATAACTTATGCAACATCAGAGGTGTTAAAGTCGCGCTGCCGACCATGAAGAAATCTAATGCCCTTCTTGAAGAATCCTATATTTCAACAAAATTTGAATACTAACAAAGTAAACCTAATAGATGATGAATGGTTGTATTGAGAGTTCGTCTAGGATTCCTTTACGATTTTTTTTTTCAAAATTCCCTTTGATGCTCCTCAGCTGGAGCCAGCGGAGGTTTTTTTTTTATCTAGAACACGCCAACTTGACTTCACCTCGCCTGATGGTAAGCTAAAGGCAAAGTTTCAGGAAAGAGGGTCACCATTACAGACACTAAGTAATGTTACAATGGTGGCACTCAGCTTGGCGGCCTCATCAGATGATTTTTCACGCCGCGCTTAAAGTACCTACCCGCCCGGGAGATGTTTATTTCGGACTCGAACCAGCTGAAAACGCACCTTGTCTGTCGGCCGTCAGTTATCACAGGTGAGATTCCCGGAGAAATATTATCACGCGTAAAACATACCACGTTTTTTGAGGAAAAAAATCTTACACGGCAGTTTTAATTTCCAATTAATAAAAAAAATATCGGATACGTCACTTTATTGAAGCAAAGAGGCGATATCTCTCACGCCCGACCTACCCACGTTTATCTTTCGAGCTGACCTTCTTCGTGTGTGGGGACCACTGTATCCCTATCTAGCCCCCGGGTGTGCGTTACCTAGGTGTTTTCCGCGAATTGCGGCGCGGTCCCTACGAATGAATTACTAACTTATTACTGACATAAATATCACTAATCACAGTCCAACTGATACAAAAATATATACATACATTCATATAATCACGCCTTTATACCTGAAGGGTTAGGCAGAGGTGAATTAATACCCACATTTCACCAATAATTGTATTAGGTCTCACGTAATAGGGGGTGAGCCTATTGCCGTATTTTATTTTAATAGTTAAAGTTCATCTGGCCTCTTCACGGCCATTATTTCGAGTAAATGTCAAAACTATTCCTGGATATTCTCATCCGTCGCTGCATTATTAATTCAAGCTGGCGACACTGATTTTGGCCGTGACCCCTTACGTCTATCTTTGTGGCGAGAATTATTTCGTCTCCTTTGGCCTTTGGTTACTTGAACTTCGTTCACTGCCGAATAATTTACAAATTAATGTGCTGGTTGAAGATCTATTGATGAATTAGAAATGCGAATACTTATTTATCTTCTTGTATTCTTTGGAGGGGCTGAAGGGGATGCAAGAAGATCACATTACAAAAGCAGCAAATAAAAAGGTACCCACTTTTTTATACAACTTAGGTGGCTGACAAGCACGCAGCCCACCTGATAGAAAGTGGTTAACGTGACCTATGAACGTATATAACACCAGGGGAGTCACATCCGTACTGACGACCCTGTAAGAACAGAGATTTTCTGTGCCATCAGTGCAGAATACAAAATCAGGACAAGCTTTTGGTCTTCCCACTAACAGCACAAAAATTCTCCAGTGAGCTCTGGTTACCCTACTCACCGCCGGGAACACAACACGAGGTTATTATAGCCGTGGTATTCCGTAGGGTGCAGGTACTTCTCCAGTCGGACTACTCAATTGGGACGGTAATACCGCCGTGTCTTACCTCTTACTTTACCACTTTCCATCAGATGAACCGTGTGCTGTCACCTAAGTTATATAAAAAAAAAAGATATTCACTGTAAGGTTATACTTGAGTTACCTTTTATAAGCAGGTATACTGGATTACAGATGTGATAAGCTGAGTGCCCAAAGATCTTATTGCCAAAACAACCTCACTATACGCCTGTTTAATTGAGGTCCCCTCAATACACGTAAAAACACTTTATACTATTTGCGCAGTTAATAAAACCTTTCTAAAATTGAGAGAGCTGGTCCCTGGATTGGATTATGTACTCAGTCCCCTCTGTGCGTGGGGGAGTAGTGTCTGCCACATAGATTATTTAGTACACAGAGTGCAAAGACTCGAATTTGTCGATATGGGGAGTCTGGCTACGACATCGTATTAAATATTTTTGATTGGGTCTCTGCGTTCTGTTGATGAAATGAAATAAAATGATATGAAATGAAATTTATTCGTAGGAGACATGGTGACGATAAGATGTTACATTTTTAGTTTTAGATACAGCATATCTCGCCTTCAATTAGGTTTACAAATTTTTTAGATAAATTTTATGATCGTTAAACCACTTAAATTGATATTGTTAGTAACAATTGTAAAAGAAATGCCGATGTCAAAAAATAGGAAATTGTCACAATTGAAAACTATTATAAAGCCCAACTGCAATTCAACATATTATTAGGTTCTATTATATCAACAATTTCAATAAATATGCATTTAAAACAGATATTAACGAAAGAACCTAAATCTTATCGAACATAAAAATCTGACGTACATAATCTTAATACGAGAAATAAGAATAAACTAGTTGTACCAAAACTCAGGCTTTACAAAGTTGATAGTTCGTTTGTAGGCAGCTGTATAAAAATATTTAATAAAATTCCTCAGGAATTGATTAACATGCCGATAAATAAATTTAAAATAGAAGTGAAGAAAACTTTAATGAATAAAGGTTACTATAAAGTAGATGAGTATCATGATGATGTAAATGCGTGGTCAACATAAGTCTCTTGCATGCTCGCATGAAATAAATTGTAAGCTAAAGCAAATTTAAAAAATGATAATCTAGTTCTAATATAGTTCGCTGAGTTTCTTGCTGGTATCTATTCAGTAGAACTAACCTACCAAATCAGCGAAAGAATCATTTACCAATGGTTTATTTTACATTTTTTAATATTTTTATATTATTTCTTCACATATTGTAAAATTTTAACGTACATATGTGTTCTTTATGTGCCTAAACTGAATAAATGAAATTGATTCTTTGATTTCAATTCGTGCAAATTATAAGAGTAATAGAGCTTTATTATACCTAATTATTAACATTCATAGTCACAATCGAAAAATTCTTTGCAGATTATAAAAACATTTAATTATTAGCCATTGCCTTAATTTAGAACTTAATTGAGTTTTAAACAGTTCCCGGATCAACTTTGGAATGTGTTTGTAAATCTTGACTGTCATCATTAAGCAGTTTCTCTGGTGAAAGCTAGTTCTGCACATCTCAAATTTTAATTTAGTGGGGTTTCGAGATCCAAACCTGCATTTTTCACTTGCTTTGACAAACAAATTGCTTTGGTTTCTTACAAACATGCCAGCCTCTAATATGTAAATAGACACCAAAATCAACACCTCTAGTCTCCTAAAGAGTGGCCTACATGTTTCTAAGGGCCCTACTCCACATATCGCTCTTATGCACTACTTTGCTTTAGGAAGGCCCTGTCTATGTCAGTTGAGTTAACCCACAATAATGCGCCATAATTTTGAATCGAAGCAACGTGGGCGTGGTACGTTGGAGCTTTTTTTTCGAAAGTTGAGTTTCTAAGCTGGCGCAGAGCATATCATACATATGTATATCATCCATATCACACAATGATCATACATACATACCTATCACTCACGTATTTCTACTTCGGATACATAGGAGATCATATACAATTAAACTTTTGAAAATAATCTAGTTTAAAGATATAAAAATGGAGAGCGAATCTTGTACTCCGAAGTAAAAATAATTGTTTTTCTTAAAGGGTCATCAGCGCAAGTTTGAGGCCTCTGGTATTACATACGTCCGTAGGTCATGGTAACCACTTCCCATCATATGAGCAGTGAGATGAAGATGCAACCGAGATCACTGCTAAAATGGCATCAGATCTTGTCATTTTATTACAAGTATCCAAAGAAATTTGGGGATCGGCGATAAAAGTAAAACAGTTCGGAAACAATACCTATACGTGCTTTGCAAACTATGTTGAGCCGTTGAATGAGTAGTTCAGAAGCTATGAGGGAACGGATGAACCAACATACATAGCCTGTCAAAATCATAACCCTTCTTTAACTTCACCGTAGTAGGGTAAAAGGTATTAAAATATTTTGTTCAACCAAAAAAATGCTTAACGCGCCTAAAGTAGTTTTATCACCAATAAAATACTTGAATTCATAAAAACTATTGCCGAAATTTTCTTACAGATTCATTAGTTCGTTATTCCTGTAATTTAATTAGCTATTTCCATTACCTATTTATATTTTGTTTTAAAGTTGATTTCAAGATGGCCGTACCGCTTGATAAATTAAATTCGATCTTCAAAAACAGTACTTCCTAAAAGCTATTCATTTTGATGATAAATTTCGTATTACTATTTTACAGCTGTCACTTTTTAAAAATTTAATAAAAGTGTTTGTTAGCTTAATGTTGTCTCATTCATACACAAAGAAAATCAAAAAATTTGGATTTGTCATTCCTAAATTAAATGCAAAAATGTTAGTACTGAAAATTGGTTTCCCTCCAATTTCTTAAAAAAAAATCGGTAATTTCAAATGTAACCTATTATATTTTTTTTGTAATACAAATAATCTTTTTCTTGTTTTTCCACGTGGGTCGAAGGTTCAACTCAATTTATAACAGTAATTATTCCAGGACCTATTAATACTTGGTCTGTACATCCTCGATGGGTTCCAACGCCCTCACACCGGACGCGTGCCAATATTAAGAGATGAAATTCTATTTCGAACTCATATACCACGTCATTAGGATTTCTGCGATATGTTATCTGTGCTTATGTCATAATTACTTTGCTGACTAACTCTGGATGAGTACCATAATGATGTTAATGCGTGGTCAACATAAGTCTCTTGCTTGCTCGCACAAAATAAATTGTAAACCAAAACAAATTTTATAAAAGAAAAATAATCTAGTTCTAATGTAGTTCGTTGAGTTTCTTGCTGGTATCTTCTCAGTAGAACTAATCTACCGAACCAGCGAAAGAATCATTTTCCAATGGTTTATTTTTACATTATTTAATATTTTTATATTATTTCTTGACATACATAATTGTAAAATTTTGACGTTCATATGTGCTCTTTATGTGCCTAAACTGAATAAATGAAATTGATTCTTTGATTCTTTGATTCTTCTTGATCAAGGCTGAGCCTAATTCTCTGAGGCTACATAGTATTTGTTGGCAGCTGATGTTGTATGTTATACATACATACAAATAATTACGCTTTCATCCCCGGAGGGTTAGGCAGAGGTGAATTAACACCCAGATTTCACCAATCATTAAATTCCGTCCCACGTAATAAGGGTCTTCCGGGCACTATTGTTAACTCGAGCCATATATTTGAAGCTGAGTCTAGGCTGTATATATATGTCTGATGTTAAACAGCCCTTAGTAACCTTGTACGACACCGCATGGGAAGAGATGGGGTGGTAAAATTCTACTCTGCCGGGAACCAGGCGGCAACATTGTATGTTCTAAGCCCCCATATTGAAGAATTTTGTGTTGCATACTCCCATAGGCCATGTTAACCACTGTCCATCAGGAGAACCACTTGTTTGCCACCTAAGTGTTTTAAAAAACATATGTACCTATTTTTACATATACATTTTTGATATACATGAAAACAGGCTATAAAAAAAATATAGAAAAGAAAAATGCAAAAATTCATTCTGTTCCAATCGAAATACCAAAGGCCACTGAATTTACGCTTTCAATGAGAATTTGTATATGAAAACAATTTATGAAAGTAGGTGAAGCGAAATGCGAATGTCAGGGCCGTATTAAATCATGATTTCAGCATATCTGCAAGTTAATGAGGTGTAACATAACATAAACTCACGCCTATATCCCCGAAGGGGTAGGCAGAGGTGCTAACACCCACTTGCCACCAGTTTATGTTTAGGTCCCAACGTAATAGGTGGCGAGCCTATTGCCATTAACCGAGCATTTATAAACCTGTGATAAATACACACATAACTTCGAAAAGCAACGAAAAGTCATTGGTGTGTGCCATGGTAAATCTGGGATCGAACCCGAGACCTCGTCTTAGCAGTCCATTACCCATACCACTAGGCTACCGCGGTTCTAAATAGACTGACTTTAAATTAGTAAGTTCATTTGTATATAAACTATGAGGCCAATTTCATCTATTTTCATGTAAGGTTATATAATATATAATGTTTTTGTGAAATAAAATTCTTGTAATGAGGTGTGACTGTATATATTTTAAATTCTGATCACCATTCCCGAAAGGTACCACGTAAAAGGAAGCGAGATTTTTTGGCCACAGTACATAATACTCTAGATCGGAAAAGCGCTGTTAAGAACTATTGACAGCTGTCATCAACCATCAATATTGTGACGACGTTAACTTAGAATTCAATTTCCGGACCGTGCTGTGTATAGTTTATTTATGATTAGTTTGGTGCCTGCTTTTGTCGGCATTATATCCGGTATATAGCTGTCAGTTCGCCTCCGTCAAGGTGTCAACAAAAAATTATACGTTGGACGAAATAAAACTCCTCTGTCAACCACATTGGGTACAAGCTTGAGTATTTAAAAGCTTCACATTAACCTCACAAGTTCAATAAAACCACTTAATGAACAAATAGGTAACATTTAAAGTTTTCAACAGTATTAAACAGCGTTCAGGCAACGTGGCCTTGTTACGGCTTGTCGATACTAAAGTGTCAAACTTTCTCAAAAGAGGTCGTAAGTTCGAACCCCGTCTGCTACACTATTGACGTGAATCCACTCTTAACATAAATAACTTTGCTTAGCCCTTTACTCCTGCTCTTATACCAAGTTTATTTACGATCGGCGCAACATGTGTTCTTTTTCCATTCATCTCTAGTTGCAGTCATCACAACATTCACTCACTTCTTAACCAAAATCATCATTAAGACAGTCCATCCACCTCATTTTAGGTGTCTTTCACCCCTTGTAGCCATCCACTTCCATAGTTAGTGTCTACCTTACGACATTACTTTCATCCCTACGTATTACATGTCCGAACCAGGACAAACAATTTCCTCGTAGCTTTTCTGTGATTAGTGCTACATTCAAACTTCCTCTAATATATTCATTCCTAATCTTATTCATTCTTGTCACACCATTCATCCATCTCAACATTCGCATCTCGGCTACATGCAACCGTCTTTCATCCGTCACCTTTACGGGCCAGCTCTCCGATCCATACCAGACGGCAGACCAGGTCATGCTTTAAAAAAATGACGCCATTTTCTTTCTAAAATGTTATCTAATTCGATATAAGTCACCTAATCTAATACCCTTAGACAATACCCTTAGACAATATGTAAATAGACTAAAAACCTACCCTGCTAGATATTACTAAAATTAAACTATTAAAAGAATGTTTATGCCGTCGCATAAAACCACATTTTATGATAATTCCTTCACAGTTATGGCAATACTTATGTGGAAAAAGCTACCAGTAGATTTAAGAAAAGCTCAGAATTTAATTAAGTTCAAAGCTATTGTTAAGCAACACTATTTGTCACTGTAAAAAATGCACTTACATAATAAGATTACTAAATAAAATTATAATGTGTAATCCAGTGTTTTATATGTTGTATACGTATTGTATTTTATTTAGTAAATATACTTTTAACGAAAGAAAATGGACATCATGATTTACGATGATTAGTAAATGATTTAATCTTTATTTTAACAATCAAACTATTCAATAAACATTAAAATAAAACTAAAAGAACTATTATACAACTTATAGCTAAAAATAATTTAATGCGTCGTGGAATTCCTCCGCATCGCACGCCTCTTGTGGTGAGTATATAATATATTTTTATTATATTTATTGTTTTGGGACAGACTGGATGCGGAAGGCAGAGGATCGGATAAAATGGCGCACACTGGGAGAGGCCTATGTCCAGCAGTGAACTGCAGTGGGCTAATTGATTGATATTCATTATTTGTAAGTATCAGATAGGATTACTGTTTCATTGTTATTTATGTGCATATATAGATCTATTTAGGTATGTGTGTCTTAGGTATGAATATAGTTGTGTATTATGTTTTTATTATATGTATTTATATTATACAGGTACACAGTTTTGACAGCCTCTGTGTCGTGGCGGTAGTGAACGCGACTGCTACGCAGGAGGCGCGGGTTCGATCCCCGCTCAGTGCAAATATTTGTATGCATGGATATGGGTATTTGCATTGGTCTTTGTGTTGCTATGTAAAATACGTATGTATTAACAAAAAAAAAGTATTTAAGTATATTTATCCGTATTCTAGATGCCATGACACAAGCTAGTTAAGCTATGCTTACCATGGGTTTAGATAGCGTTGTGTAGAATGTTGTAGAATATTTATTATTTATTATTAAGTACGCTTAACAACTACCATTCATTTCTAAAACCTAAAACCCCATCCAGAGGTAGCCTGGCAGGCGTCGCTTAAAGCGATAAGGCCGCCCATTGTACTGGTCCCGTTGTTCTAGATTTTAATTATGATTTATTTTAATGGTGTAGGTACAATAAAGTATATTATAAATAAATGTAAAATGATGAAGTTATTGATTTGATTGATTGAAGTAAACATTTAAATGGAATTTTGTGTATTCTATATACATACAGGCAGAGGGCAATTAACACCCACATTTCACTAATCATTGAACGTACTAGATGGTGAGCCTATCGCCGTCTTTCGGGCACTATTGTTGGCTCAAGATATTCATCTGAGACCGAGTCTGTCTGATGTATTCTATCTAACCTAAGATCGCAGGTCTTCCGTCCTACACTATTCAACACGCAAATCGTTCAACACGCATATTATTGTCCAATACACACATTGGGTAATACGCATATCGTCGAACACGCATACCGTTCAACACTCATACAGTGCACTGGTAACTTTTGCGTGCTGCCGCCCATTGTACTGGTTACGTGCGATATATCCCCACGGATACCCCACCACCGGAGCCGATGGGAGAGGTTATGTTATGTCGGACTTGAACCGACTAAAACGCACGGCACCTGTGAGTCGTTGTTGGTTACCGAAGGTGAGGTTGATAGGCATATCCCTCGCACCCCGGCCGACCCAGGGCCATTTCTCTCGATCTGGCCCTCTCCTTGGGTGTGGGGACCACAGAGCCCTCAACTCGTCCCCAGAATTGGGGAGGAGCGAGGCGCGGTTTACTTATGCCTGGGTGACAGGCGGTGTATCCGTCACCGCCAAGTTGCCTTCGTACGCGGGCAGCTTGGCTTGCGATCCTTTGTCGCTCCCACTGCCGATCCCGCCCCACCTCCTCCTTCACGAGCATTACTTGCTCGCAGAAGGAGGCGCACTGGTACCTTAATAAACATCGATTCACTTATCCATTAGTTGAACTATAGTAGCTCGTAGGTACCTATCATATTGTTGCATGATAGCTCCAGTGTATGTAGTATGTAGCAATAGATGTTAAATTGATTGATTGTTATGTCCTGTGCACGCTAACAATATAATGAAACGTTGTGAGAATCGTTCTTTGTACTATACTAGGAGATTTAAACTTGTATATATTAAGCCGAGTGGTTCCCACCAGAGTAGAATTTGGACCCCTCCATGTTTCCATGCAGTGTCGTACAAGGCGACTAACGGATAGGGCTAGGAAAGAAAATGAAAAGAATATGTCACTGTCAATATTGTCATTCAATCAATCACTTTGTCACAGAGTATATTTCACTTAGCTAGACGATTGTAATCTGCTGCTGAATGTAGAATTTTATTAATGTAGCATACACACAGCACAGCACCCATTGTGTCCATTATAACAAAATTAATAATTTAAGTTTATGATTTGTATGCCTAACCTAACAAACGTGTGATAAGCTATTTACATACATACATACATACAATTACGACTGTACCGCAGAAGTAAATTTACACCCACATTTCACCAATAATTAAATTCGGTCCCACGTAATAGGGGGTGAGCCTGTTGGCGTATTCCGGGCACGCATCTAAGGCTGTGTCTGGGCTGTAAATACCTGTCTGATGTTAAACAGTCCTGTCCCTATTCTAATAAGCTATTTCACATAATTGAGTATTTGAGTGTCTATTTAAATTAGTTACTTTTTATTAAACTTCACAACGGTAATTTATAAGGAAACTTGTGTGAAATAATTTATTGTGACGTCATAATATTCAATAGTCAAATCAGTTACTATTATATATTGGGTAAAAATAAATAAAAACGATAAAATAAAAAACGAAGCAGCTTTTACCGCTCTTTTAACAATCTTAATTTAATAAGTTTTTTTTTTAAATTCTGAATTTAATTTCATATTTTTAATTCTGAATTTAATTTCATATTTTTAATTCTGAATTTAATTTTATATTATTAGTAATTCAGTTTTAATAAATTCAGTTAAATAATTTATTTTAACTACAGGACAATACCCAACTCAGTTGTAACACCCTTATTGTAACCACGTATCCAATTTACGAATTATGAGTTCCAATTTCTTACCGCGTCATCGAAGTCTACCCTCGAATTCGGCAGATAGTTGGGTCCTCTTGGACCAGTGTCGGAGCTTATAGTCTAGATGCTGTATTCCATGCAAAAACCACAACACGCTCGTTTTTTTCTTTATTCTACGTAATGACCAAACAAACGCGTCTTCGCAACATTAATATTCCTACTACTGTATTCTCTCGGACGCCTCGTAGTCTGTATCCTGACCTTGTTCCATTTGTGGAACATAAACCCTTTGTTAATATCTACGCTGTGTTACTTGGTCAAGTAACGAAATAATACAATGGATCTGTCCTATGATCCGAAATGAGAGTTATTTTTCAGCTAATTGAATAATAGTACTGAAGTGTATGACAAGTGTCTTGTTCCTAGATCATTATTGGATCCAGAGCGGGACAGGACACTACGCAATTCTAAGAAATGAAACGTGTATATTTGTTCCTATAAGCACTGCGATTTACTAGTTGAATCATAAACAAAAGCATTGCTTTTCGCGTTAGATATTCTGTTTCTCGAGGAAAGTTATTACGTTGTAAATCGCCACGCTACTGCCCAAATGAGTTAAGAAAAAATTATAAAAATAGATTCCAATATATCATTTGGCGGAAGAGCCAGCCAGTACGTTATATGTCGAGAAGTTTCCCGATTAAGCTGCTTCAAATTTGAATAGAAAATCCTATTCCACTGTACTACCTCATTAGAATGTTAATCTAATAGAGATCAACGACTCTGGAGATGTGCATAAGACGACACGCAGATACTTTGCAATTTGTAATATGACTGATACATAATTACAAAGTGTTTACTCTGTGAGTCTGTCAGTTAAACATCACATTAGCTCTGAGTTTACAAACCGAGTTAGACCCCCACACTCAAGCACAGACACATTTCAAGTAAGTATTATATTATGAAAATTTGCATAAACTTTCTACCCGACAATCTTCAGCAACATATGAAAAATTCTTGAAGGGCTCCTATATTGGATTCTGAATGACTTCGTACGTAAATGCAAAGGAAAATAGGAAGTATATTAGTTTGGTTTATTCTATCTTGTGTTTGGCTGTATAATGTTATTCCAGATAGCATAAATATATGTCATTTCCCGACTAAGTTCGTGTTGGTTCTTAATCTAACTACCAAAGAAACGGTTGTACTTTGATATTTTCTAAAAAGCGACCGCCATTTGAACTGTGCCACTTCTACTTTTTACGTGCGAAAAATTCCCACAGAAACACTTAATGTACTAAAAATGGTCACCCATCTTATGATAGGCCTGATTAATATTGTGCTATTGAATACTGCTAGCCACGACCATCAAAGTATTTCAATGACATGTAAACTAATGTCTGCTATAATTCGAAAATCGAAAACTATGATTCGTATATTTCGTGAAATGGAACGCAATAATGCGATATGTCAGTGTTGTCATACGTATGAGAGCATATCGAAATATAAAGCAATTCAATAAGAATTGAATTGAAATATCAACCTCACGAAAAGTTAGTGACATTACAGACAGAAATCTGCATAGTCAATATGAACAGCTACTTTTTTTATACCACTTAGGTGGCAGACAAGCACACGGCCCACCTGATGGAAAGTGGTTACCGTGGCCTATGGACGTGTGTAACACCAGAGAAGCCACACTCGCACTGCCGACCCCGTAAGCACAGAGTTTTTGTGCCGTCAGTGTAGAGGAAAAAGCAGGACAAGCCTTTAGTCATCCCACTGACAGCACAAATTCTCCAGTGAGCTCTGGCTACCCAACTCACCACTGGGAATACAACACAAAGTTATTATAACCGCGGTATTCTGTAGGGCGGAGGTACTTCCCCAGTCGGACTGCTCAATTGGGCGGATATACTGCCGTGTCCTACCTCCTACTACTACTCTATCCATTCTATCGGCCTGGCAAAGTTAGTGATTCTTTTACGGGAGAAGGTATACGCTTTTATAATAAATTGCCTGAATCGGTCCTTGGTACGACTGACAATATATTAAAAATATGCTGACAATATGTAAAAAGCATACTATAGGACAGATGATCTTAAAGACATAAATGTCTGGCTTTAGCATGGCGCAGGCCCCTCCTAAAATGCTATAACTATGGCACAATATTGTACTAGGCACTTGAACTTCTTTATTCCATATTTTAAATTTCCACAAATAATTTAATTTTTATCTTAGGTTAATTATTTCATTATAAGGTATTTTATTAAATACTTCTAATTACCTTGATACGAGACATAAATGTACATTCATCCATATTTAGTTTTTTTTATAAACTCACGCCTTTACCCCCGAATGGGTAGGCATAGGTGCTAGCACCCACATTTCGCCAGTTTATGTTTAGGTCTCAATGTAATGGATGGCAAACCTATTGCCATTAACCGGGCACTTATAAACCTGCGATAAATACACACATAGCTTCGAAAAGCATCGAAAAGACATTGGTGAGTGTCATGGTAACACCTGGGATCGAACCCGAGACCTCGTCTCAGCAGTCCATTACCCATACCACTAGGCTACCGCTGTTATTCATATCACATAGACATACAATTCATCCCTCCGTATACTGCTCATTTTGATGGTTTGTGGGAGTGGTATCAAGTTTTGTAAATATCACCTCGTACGGGGTATAGGCAATGCACACCTGATCTACGAAGAGTTTACCACATTACCCACACAAGTTGAATGTATGCTTAATTCTCGTCCTTTAACGCCCCTTTTTTTGATTACCACTTAGGTGGCAGACAAGCACACGGCCCACCTGATGGGAAGTGGTTACCGTGGCCTATGGACGTGTGCCACTAGGCTACCGTGGTAGCTAGTCCATTTTTAGTGTTAAGAAATAACTATCAATGTGTCTTCATTTATATGCTGACGTCTCGAAAATGTCGCAGTGGAGTTTGTTGTGCCGTTTCGTCTCCACTAGCGCCTAGAAAGCGGTAGCAAACTTAGTTTTAAGCAGAATTTGACGTCAAAAAGATGTTAATTACGTTTGCATTCACTGAGATAAAAATATTTACCTTATATCGAAGATTCACGCTCTGTCGAAGCTCGCTAGCGTGCTATAACATATTTGAATTTTACGAGCGTGCGCGAAGGTCTTAGAGTGGTCAACAAACAGGAGTACATGAAAGGGTGTACAGAACACATTTTGTATAAGATGAGCACGTGGATTTACTCACAATAGCGTTGAAGGGCTTCAGCGTCGCAAACAAAGTGAACCCATTTCACAGGGGTTAAGAAGAATGACAGTAAAATGGATCAAGAATGTATTGACGACATATGATGAATTAAAAGTGTACATTCCAGTATAAAGCATGAATGAATATAATGTTATGATGCTTTGAAAGCCAAATTTGTTATTTTTTTATTGTTAAGTAACATCGTCGATATAGGTATTTAAACTATAATGGTCACACACATCAGTATCAAAATAAACGGGATATTTGCCATGTTATTCATTGTTTTGAGTTTTTTTTATACCACTTAGTTGGTAGACATGCACACGGCACACCTGATGGAAAGTGGTTCTGTGCCGTCAGTAGAAGACAAAGCAGGACAAGCCTTTTGTCTTCCCACTGACAGCACAAATTCTCCAGTGAGCTCTGGCTACCCTACTCACCGCTAGAAACACAACACGAAGTTATTATAGCCGCGGTATTCTGTAGGGTGGAGGTACTTCCCCAGTCGGACTGCTCAATTGGGCGGAAATACCACCGTGTCCTACCTCCTTCCAAAGAGTTTCCGATATTGCCGATTATCCGAGAGTGAAACCAGTGGTAGTGCAGATAGCGTAGTGCAGAACTCGACCAAGGGTAGATCGATATAATTACTCCTAGAAAAAACTTTTTCTCTGTTCACCGCCACTACTCCAGTTCCTCCGTGATCATGGTGCTTGCAACAGCGCCGAAATATCGGAAACTCAAAACAATGAAACATGGTAAACTTCGTCGATGTTTATATTGGGTACAGTTGTGTTTGTTAATCACTGTTACGACTCATATCTGCCTAAAATTTACAATATACTCTACCTAGTATTACAAATATTTTCTAGGATCAAATAGACATAAGCGTGTTTCTATCCTTACAACCCTGACTTCTTTCTTTCTAGCAAGGCGTGAAAACGTATCTATCGAGGCCGTCAAGTTAGCGACTACCGAAAGGAACCCCTATCTTCTGGACTTCTGGACTCACAATTAGTTCTTACCAACCTTCGATGTGCTGTCAGTTGACGAATTAAACATAAACAAGTCATTATTATCTATACTATATACTATAATAATATTATAAAGATGAAAGGTTTGTATTTTTGTATGTAACGAATGAACTCAAAAGTACTGGACCGATTATAATAATTCTTTTTTTATTAGAAAGCTACTTTCTTCGTGAGTAACATAGGCTACTTTTTATCTTGATATTCCCATGGGATCAGGATTTACGCGGATGAAACCGCGGCGCGGTGCTAGTAAATTAGAAGAGCCATGACCAAAGAATCAAAGAAGAATCAAAGAATCAATTTCATTTATTCAGTTTAGGCACACAAAGAGCACATATGAACGTCAAAATTATACAATTGAGTATGTCAAGAAATAATATTAAAATATTAAATAATGTACAAATAAACCATTGGAAAATGATTCTTTCGCTGGTTCGGTAGGTTAGTTCTACTGAGAAGATACCAGCAAGAAACTCAGCGAACTATATTAGAACTAGATTATTATTATTATTATTTTTTTAATTTACTTTAGTTTACAATTTATTTTGTGCGAGCAAGCAAGAGACTTATGTTGACCACGCATTGATATCATTAAGATACTCATCCACTTTATAATAACCTTTACTCATTAAAGCTTTTTTCAATTCTAATTTAAATTTATATTGGACCCGTATGGTGACTGAGAAAAATTACAAGAATCACTACCCCTCTCGTCAGAAGGGTGTTGTAAGAGGCGACTAACGGCAAAATAGGCAGACGATATCACTGCGAGAGAAGTAAAACTGGCAATAAAACTATGTATCATCGCACCGCTCGCCGTAGGCTGGGAGTTCATACCTACACATTGCAACCTGAGACAGTACGCACTGTGCAGTATGAAAGAAACTTCATCCCACGCACACTCAAGCTGTGGAATGAACTCCTTGCTGCTGCACCTACAATATGGGGTTCTTCAAAAGGGGCATTAGGAGGTTTCTTCAGAGTCAGCAGCGCGAGTGTGACGCCCCTGGTGTTGACACAGTAAACGGTAAAAGACATGTAAACAGTAAGCCAAAGCCTCCCAACATTGGGAAAGGCCTATGTCCAGCATTAGAATGTGATTAATAATCTAAAGATTTTTGAATCATAACTTATGGCATTAGAGGTGACATAAAATAGACAGTGCATTTAACTAATCACAGGAATATAAATATACGTTTTGTAATCGATTTATGATTACGATCTAAACACCAAACTTCCTCATACAAGTGAACATTCTGAAACAACTTTACAACAAGGAACCTTATCTTATTCCGTAGTTGGAAAGCGTAAACTAGCAAAATGTATGTGATACTCTGCTAATATGTTTAGATGTTAATATTTGAAGCGATGTAACACTGTTATGTCGTTAAGCGCACGCTGTTTCTAGTGTTACTGTCGATAAAAAATATTAATTCTCAATATGTTTTTTATTTGAATTTATAGGAAAACAAAATGCATTTGATGTACCTATATTCTTCATTAAGATTACTGTGGTAAACAACATTTTAATTGGTTACCAAATCGTGGTTTTAAATTTTTTATATACAACTTGGGTGGCAGATAAGCACACGGCCCACCTGATGGAAAGTGGTTACCATGACCTATAACGCGTCCAACACCATAGGAGTTACACCCGTGCTACCGACCCTATAAGAACAAAGAGTTTCTGTGCCGTCAGTGCAGTAGAAATTGTCTGTATTGGTGGTCTTCCCACTGACAGCGCAAAAAATCTCCAGTGAACTCTGGCAACCCTACTCGCCGCCGGGAACACAACACGAGTTTATTATAGCCGTGGTATTTTGTAGGACGGAGGTACTTCCCCAGTCGGACTGCTCAATTGGGACGGGAATACCTAGGTTTATACAATTTCATGTATACATGAAATATAATATTAAAACAAAAATATCATGAAAGTAGCTGTCCGAATTCATTTTTTTTTGGTAGGTACTCAGTTTTGAGAATAGATTGTATAAGTAATAATAATAAAAATAATAAAACTATGAATAATAAAAATAAAAATATAATAATACTAATGAACACTAGAGTTAGCCTCTCTTATTGCAATTCCTCTGTGCACTTCCGTGTTTGCTGGAAGAGAACTCAATTTTGAGTTCAGCTCGCCTTTGTACATAACATCTCTTTTTTTGTTAAATTTCATTTATGTATATAAATAAAAAATATAAATAAAAACGAGTGAATAAAAAATAAAAAAAATAAGCTATTTTTTTATACAACTTAGGTGGCTACCGTGGGGACTACACCCCTGCTACCAACCCTGTAAGAACAGAGAGTTTCTGTGCTTTCAGTGCAGAACAAACAATCAGGACAAGCCTTTAGTCTTCTCGCTGACAGCACAAGAACTCTGCGGTGAGGTCTGGCTACACACCACCGGGCATACAACACAAGGTTATTATAGCTGTGGTATTCTGTAGAGTACTTCCCCAGTCGGACTTCGGGCGAGATTTTTGTTAAATGACATGTTAGAAGATGCAAGCAACGATTTTTGTTTTCTCGTAAATTTATAATTGATTTGAATGATGACTACTTATAATATAAATAAAAATCTTAAGTATTTTATTGAACTAGAGAAAATATTTTTTTAATTTGAGTATCCTTGACATGCAAATTTTGAAAATTTTTTTAATATATTTTTTTATTATTTTTTAGTTTATTGAATTTCAGTTTGATTTTATTATTTTGTTGTACTAAGTTAATTTTAAACTACGAAATTTCAATACAATGTAAGATATGTTTTCTTTGGGTCTAGATAGCGTTTTGTCCTAGATTATTGTTGTATTTTATTTAAATATGAATAATATTAAAACTAAAACTATTATTAGATAGCTACTAAAATACACTAAAATAAAATAAACATAAAAATTACATACATAATGCGTCATGAAATTCCTCCGCATCATCACCGACCGGTAACGTACCCAGAAGGCTGGCAGCCTTGCCACGTTGAATGGCAATACTTATCCTCTGTGCAAGATAATAACCAGCCTTCTAGTAAGATTGTTCATGAAATAAAAACTAAAAACTTCTTAATTGGGACGGGAATACCGCCGTGCCCTATACATCCATCTTTTTTTTCTTAATTTTCACTCCCATTTTTTAATATCTTCAAATCAACGTTTAAGGTCGCTAGTCTTAAAATGAAATTTTTCACATAATTTATAATCAACAATATTGTTTCCGTGTTTGTGTACTTTACGTGTTTGTGTACTTTATGTGTTTGTGCGATTTACTTTCTTATCCTCACACTCTCTAAAATAATATGAGATAAAAAGCTGATGACATGATTTCATATACTAATAAAAGCGGCTTATATCAAACTAGCGAGTGAACAGTAGGGTACTCTCCGCAGTTGAACTCGGATGCGTCCGGCACGAGATTAATTCGAGAAGCAAGCGGCTGAGGTCAATGCCTTTGAACTTTCCTCACGGTCACGTGTGTTGGTGTGATGCGGACCTTATTATGGAACTAGTTTTGTTGGCTTACTTTTCTTTGATATTTTTTCATTTTCTTTCATAACATAACATAAACTCACGCCTATATCCCTGAAGTGGTAGGCACAAGTGCTAGCGCCCACATTTCGCCAGTTTATATTTAGGTCCCAATGTAATAAGTGTAGAGCTTATTGCCATTAACCGGGCACTTATAAACCTGCGATAAATGCACACATAACTTCGAAAAGTCATTAGTGTGTGGTATGGTAAAACCTGGGATCGAACCCGAGACCTCGTCTCAGCAGTCCATTACCCATACCACTAGGCTGCCGCGGTTCTTTCATTTAATTTAATTACATAACAGATTTAACTGTGTCCAAATTATAATTATTATTGCATTAAATTAAATTGCCTTTGGGTCTGTAAGATCTAGAAGACCTATATAGGTATGTACCTACCTAATTCAATAAAAAAAAAAGTGACCTAAATGTTGCAATGCCTGGAAAAGGCGCTAAGTTTTAAGTACTGACATATAAATTAAATAAAATGGCTCAACAGCATAATTAATTATTAAGGAATAATGTCGACATTGACATTTTTTAATCAATTTTTTTTTATACCACTTAGGTGGCAGACTTGCACACGGCCCACCTGATGGAAAGTGGTTACCGTGGCCTATGGACGTTTGTAACACCAGAGGAGTCACAGTTGCGCTGCTAACCCTGTTAGTACAGAATTTCTGTGCCATCGGTGTAGAAGACAAATCAGGTCAAGCCTTTAGTCTTCCCACTGACAGTACAAATTCTCCAGTGAGCTCTGGCTTGATTGTAATTTGTTGTGTATCTAAATATTTTTTTTTAAAAAAAGCGTAAGATCTATGTACACTTGGTAAGCAATAAATGATTTGATTTGAAACTTCTTAATCATAGGTTAGGTAGGACACGGCGGTATTTCCGCCCGCGGCTATAATAACTTCGTGTTGTGTTCCCAGCGGTGAGTAGGGTAGCCAGAGCTCACTGGAGAATTTGTGCTGTCAGTGGGAAGATTAAAGGCTTGTCCTGCTTTGTCTTCTACACTGACGGCACAGAAACTCTATTTTTACAGGGTTGGCAGCGCGACTGTGACTCCTCTGGTGTTACAAACGCTTATGGTCCACGGTAACCACTTTTCATAAAAAAAAGATCATTCTGACTTTGTCTGTGCTATGTACAACTTGTTATTATTGTGAAAAGCATTTGAAGTATATGGCAGTTTTTGCGGTTAGTTGAAGCCCTCAAAGTGCGAGTAGTTTAACAACAGACCTTTGTTATTACCAATAGGTTCTGTAGGTCATTTGTCAGTCGCTTTGTGGAAAATACTGAAGTTCAGCCGCCATCTTAGTTAGCCTAGAAAGCCGATTAAGATAAGGGTAAAAGAACGATGATACTTAGGAACTAAAGTATCAATATTTATTGCTGCTTAATATAAATAGTAGTTTTTGTGCCGGCAGAGTAGAATTCGGGCCACCCCATCTTTTCCCATGTGGTGTAGTACAAGGCGACTAAGGGATACGGCTGTTATTTTTTTTTTTTATGCAACTTAGGTCGCAGACAAGCACACGGCCCACCTGATGGTAAGTGGTTACCGTGGCCTATGGGCGAGTGTAACACCAGAGGAATAACACTCGTGCCGCGACCCCTGTAAGTACAGAGACATTCTGTGTCGTCAGCGCAAAAGATGTAGGACAAGCCCTTGGTTTTCCCACTGACAACACAAAACCTCTTTAGTGAGCTCTGGCTACCCTACTCACCACCGGAAACACAACACAAGGTTATTAAACGGCGATCTACTGTAGGGTGGAGGTACTACCCCAGTCGGACTGTTCGATTGGGACGGATATACCGTCGTGTCCTACCTTGTTACAACATCAGACAAATATATACAGCCCAGACTCAGCCTCAGATGCATGGCTTGAGTCTACAAATAGTGCCCAGAATATGGCAATAGGCTCACCCCATAATACGTGGGACCGAATACAATGATTGGCGAACTGTGAGTGTTAATTCACCTCCGGGGATAAAGGCGTGATTATTTGTATGTATTTTAACATGGTATGTGTAAGTAATGGACACTTTAACTTCAGCTTTCCATCAGGTGGGGCGAAATCTAGTTGACGTGTCCTATATAAAAAATAAAATTCAATTTGTGTGCAAGTTCCACAAAGTGTCATTTTTCAACAGTATAAAATAGTTTAACAAAACAGTATCGTTCATAAAATCAGGCAAGCATTTAACGTATGCCGTCACAGTATACGAACGCTTCAGTGTCCACGAGCCAATACATGTTCTCAAATAAGCTGTCCTCTTGCTGTTAGGAAGTATACACAATTGATTTATTACCGTGACCTATGAACGTGTGCAACACCAGAGGAGTCACACCCGCGCTACCGACCGTGTAAGAACGGAAAGTTTCTGTGCCGTCAGTGAAGAAAACACAATCAGGAAAAGCTTTTAGCCTTTCCATTGACAGCACAAAAACTCTGCAGTGAGCTTCGACACGGTAGCCAGGGGACAGCTTACGTGCTACCTAATGGAAAATGGTTACCGTGACCTATGAACGTGTGCAACACCAGAGGAGTCCCACCTTTGCTACCGACCCTGTAAGAAGAGAGAGTTTCTGTGCCGTCAATGCAGAAGACACAATCAGGAAAAACTTTTAGTCTTCCCGTTGACAGCACAAAAACTCCTCAGTGAGCTCTGGCAGGGCAGCCAGGGACCAGCATGCGGGCCACCTGATGGAAAGTGGTTACCGTGCAATACTTCAAGCAAAATAAATTCCTTTTCTTTTCTTCCTTTAGTATTTATACTGACAGCACAAAAACTCTCCAGTGAGCTCTGTCTACCCCACTCATCGCCTAGAAGGATTCTTATGGCCGCGGTATTCTGTAGGGCGGAAGTACTTCCCCAGTCGGACTTCTCAATTGGGCGGAAATACCATCATGTCCTACCTCCTTATAAAATATTACTTGATGTACTTCTAAGCTTACCATCAGGTCATCAGTAGTCACCCGAATGACTGATGATGATTTTATTATCAAAATGATTTGACTCGGCTAGTGATTTAATGATTTAACTCGGTGGGCTGATTGATTGAATACTTACTAATCAAAATATGAATCAAATTAAATAAACTACAGAGAACAACGCCAATAAACGTGACATCAATCTCAAAATTCTATCTTTCCAAATCTGTTAGAAATCTTGAAGGCTTTATCCGCCTCTAACGGAAAAGCGGACTTGACACACGGGTTTCACATTTCCTTTAGAGGTATATTTTTTAAAGATTTTCCTTAATAGCTTTTCAGAATATAAAAAACATGAACTGTCAAAATTTCATGTAGACTTGGTGGTTTAGCAGCTGCGTTGATGAATTAGTCAGTATTGTATTATTTTTTTATTTTGTTATGAATTTCCTAAAAGGGTACCTCACGAGGGTCAGCGGTATATCGGTACCGTACTGACTAAAATCACACGGTGTTTTGTCCTTGTTAGTGTTTTACCAGAGGCTCGGGGCAAACCCTAAGAAGGGGCGCCCTAAGAGACAGAAAGACTCCTACTAATCTATACTAATATTATAAAGCTGCAGAGTTTGTTTGTTTGTTTGAACGCGCTAATCTCTGGAACTACTTGTCCGATGTGAATGATTCTTTCAGTGTTGGGTAGTCCATTTATCGAGGAAGGTTTTAGGCTGTATATCATCACGCTACTACTTAAGGGAGCGGAGCATTGATAATAAATGTTAACAAATTCGGCAATTTTTCATACATATTTTGATGACTAAAACATACGTGCTCAAAGGGATATGAAGCTTCAATATATACCCCGAGCGAAGCTGGGGTGGGTCAGCTCGTATGTATTATAAATTTCAAATCACTTTGATGTGGTTGGCTGAAATAATCTGTAGGGTATGTGAATTATAATCTTGATATCAATTAGCCTACTGTTGTCCACCGCTGGACATAGGACTCTCACAATGATAGGATGCATCACAAGGACAATGATAGGATGGTTTGGCCTTCGTGTTGGTACAGGGTTTTTATTTTGAGTTTTCTTTCTCTCGCAGTGATGTCGTCTGCGTATTTATCCGTTAGTCGTCTCTCACGACACCCTTCAGATGAAATGGAGTGGTGACAACATGGGACTGGTCATTGAGACAAAATTTTGAAAATATTAAGTAACGCTAAGATGAAGAAGTGTAACCATAATTATAAAAGTAAAAACATTTCTACATAAACCTCGGTTATATATTTTACTTTCGACTATATAGAGAGTGACAGCCGTATGACCTTCCAGCCCTTCTAGGTTAGGCATTTATAGAGTTGTTCAGGTCGCCCATATATGCATCTATCTTGACCTAACTACTATTGACAGCCGGGTACGATTTTTAATGTGCCTTTCGAAGCATGATAACTCTCAAATGCAATACTTCAAACAGACCCCCCATCTAAGTGGCCACAGCGATCGTCTGCCGAACTGCGAGCGAACTTGACTAATAGCAGATTCTATGCAATAAACATTTACTCTACAAACTTGTGAGGTTTATCAAAATCACATGTATTTCCTGGAACATGTTGTGTTAGAAGAAATATTTGTTACACAGGAATCGAACGGAATGAAGCCGTACGGTGCGACAGCGGTAATCTATTTCCTGGAACTGGGCAAGGACGTCTCGGGGAACATTTTACGCTGTGAAATGGCACGTGGCCTCACCGTACTGTACAGGAAATTATTGAAATATACATACATACATACATTAAATCACGCCTGTTTCCCATAGAGATAGGCAGAGATCACGTATGTCCATTAGCTACGATCCTGACATACTACTCTCGCTTCATTCACTCTCATTACATTCTTCATGCATGCTCGTCGGTTTTGAGTACTCCTGACCTGCCCCTTTTCTAAAACTTCCACGATTTGGTCCAGGTATGTGCTGTGGACCCCCTTCCGACGGTACCGTCCACACTCGTCTCATACACCTGTTTCGTTAGTCTTCTTTCATTCATTATCTCAACATGACCGAACCATCTTAACATTCCTCTCTCAATTCTCATCACTAAATCTTCTATCACACCACATCGCTTTCTTATCACGCTATTTTTATTATTGAACGTACGCCATTTGAAAGAAACTTCTCGAGATTTTCGAATGCCTATATCCTGTCAATCCGACAGGTTATCCGAGGTTATCCGACAGAGAACTAAAGTTACCGACATAGGTCACAGAATAAGCAAGTTGAAGTGGCAGTGGGCTGGCCAAGTTTGCCGAAGGACCGATGGCCGTTGGAGCAAACGAGTCCTAGAGTGGACACCGCCAGAAGGTAAACGAAAGGTAAGACGCCACCTATCCAGATGGACGGATGACCTGAAAAAGGTGACTGGGACAGACTGGATGCTGAGGATCGGAGAATATGGCGCTCATTGGGAGAGGCCTATGTCAAGCAGTGGACTGTGGGGAAATAATTGATTGATTGATTGATATCTTCTGTCAATCACCATCATCTATCTATCGATTTAGTTCCACTTCTCTTTTATGTTTGGTTTGTACTGTTTTTGTAGACCTTCTATTCCGTTCAGGGCTTGCAGGTGAGGCTGCAATCAGGAGTGGTGTCCAGATGAATGGAAAGAGATAATGTAATTCCAACTGCCGTCAATATTGCCAGTTCTTAAGTTATAAATCTGCTTATAAGTTTTTGAATATGAAACAGTTCATCGAAATCCGTTACGAAGTTTTGTGTACTTAATGTTCAAACAAGCAATGTACCTGTTTGTGTGTTTCACGCTATAACAGCTCAACTGTTTTTAGTGAAATACATATCCTTTGAGGCGTCAGCATCATTGTACCTACCGATTTTATTTATATTTTATTTTACTGATTACATTTTATTAACTTATTATTATATTATTTTAATGGCGCGTGGTTTCTGGCAGAGTAGAATTAGGGCCACACCATCTCTTCCCATGCGGTGTCGTACAAGGCGACTAAGGGATAGGGCTGTTTAACATCAGACAGATACATACAGCCCAGACTTAGCCTCAGATACATGTCTCGAGTCAACAATAGTGCCCGGAATACGGCAATAAGCTCACCCCATATTACGTGGGACCGAATACAATTATTGGTGAAATGTGGGTGTTAATTCACCCCTGCCTAACCCTCCAGGGATAAAGGCGTGATTATATGTATGTATGTATTTTATTAATCTCCTGTTCTTTTTTCCTGTTTCTAGTTTTAGTACTAAAACAATCCTAAATATTAACCCTCGTGAAGTATTTCTCAAAATCGGACCCTAAGAAGTAGGGTGTAGAAATAACAGGACGCAAATGCTAGTCAACTTCCTCGAGTCTTTTTTAAGAAAACACCTCATAGGAAAAGGTCTTGGCAACGTCGAGACTCTGTGATAAGGAACGAGATAGACTTTTTCATAACGGACAATAAGCACATACTTAGAGATGTCTCGGTGATCAACAAGTTTAAAACCGTTAACAACAAGTCAACAAGTTTAAAATGATAAGCTAAAGCCAGAGTCTCAGAAAAGAGGGTCACCATTACAAACATATAATATGTTACAATAGTGATATTCAGCTTGACGGCCTCATCGTTATGCTTTTTCAAGCCCCGTTTAAAGGTCTCTAGACAACAAATACTATCCTAGATAAAGCATTCTAGACCCTAGACAAATCATACTAGACCTTAGACAAAACATACTAGACTCTGACAAATCACACTAGACCCTACACATAGCATACTAGAGACAACGTTTTTTTTTATATATAGAACACGTCAATTAGACTTCGCCTTGCCTGATGGTAAGCTGAAGGCAAAGTCTCAGAAAAGAGGGTCACCATTACCTACACATACCGAGTGACAATGGTGACACTCAGCTTGACGGTCTCATCATATGCTTTTTCACGCCCCGCTTAAAGGACCCGGGACTGTAGGAAGAGGGAATCACGTGAGCTGGTAATGAATTCCAGGCCTTAATGGTGCGACAGAGGAAAGAGTCACCGAACCGCTTGGTTCTTGATCGGATGTTCTGCACCGTGTACGGATGACATCTAAGACCTGCACGTGTTGTCCTGTGCAGGAAAAGGGAGGGTGGGACTAATGGGATGAGCTCATCAGAACACTCACCATGGTACAGACGGTAAAATACAGCCATGGACGTATAATTATTGTTTTTTTATTTACGATAATGAAAGCGAAAGTAACCCAGAAAGTGGATAAATAATAATTTATCAATACCTGTTTTAGGTTTTCATTAACCCTGACACATATCCTAATTCTAATATTAATATAAGAAATGTTAAAACGATTAATCATATGTTACCTGAATCGAATATTGACATAATCGATTTGAATCATTCCAACCCTTGACTACTCGTAGATACAACTGTCTGTACTGTCATAGCGGGCATTTTATTATGTGATTACTATAAAAGAGAATAATTAAGGCCTCCTAAAATCCGACCACATGTCCTCATCGACCACCTGAATCCCGTGGGGGGTGGACACACGGAAAAAAAATTACTGGCGTGGCTAACGTGGCTCGAGTATAATTTCTTGAAAAACTTGACATTGGCGTCTCGTCATTAATAATTCTATAAACTACTATGAGACATTGGCGGAATTGATGCTAAAAGCACAGGGCCATTAATCAAGAATTGAATTTATTTATTTTATACCACTTAATTGGCAGACAAGCACACGGCCCACCTGATGGAAAGTGGTTACCGTGACCTATGGACGTCTGTAATACCAGAGGAGTCACAGTCGCGCTGCCAACCCTGTAAGTACAGAGTTTCTGTGCCGTCAGTAAAAGACAAAGCAGGACAAGCCTTTAGTCTTCCCACTGACATCACAAATTCTCCAGTGAGCTCTGGCTACCATACACACCGCTGGTAACACAACACGAAGTTATTATAGCCGCGGTATTCTGTAGGGCGGAGGTACTACCCCAGTCGGACTGCTCAATCGGGCGGAAATACCGCCGTGTTCTACCTCCTAGGAATTGAATTGAATAAGAAAGAATTTAATTAATACAAACATGACGTAACCTTTAAGATATAATTAGGGTCCGGGGGCGTGAGTAATGCTTTTATAATGGCTATAGTTCTTACGAAATAATAAATACTCCCCAAGCTACAGATGGCCGCCTTACCAACTTTGATTTGAAACAAACTTTAACATAAAGCTGAGGAATAACGAAATTTTTGTTTTTATTACAATACGAGCACAATATCTTTGTCACGAGTTTGAACTGGAATAAATATACCTATTATGTCATTAAGGAAAATCACAATTTTTTTTTTCAAAAAATATTAGTACTGGATTCATTAGTATTCTCTATACATAGAATTAGAGATATTTAAATAGAGGGATTTTTTTTTATATAGGACACGCCAACTTGACGTCACCTCGCCTGATGGTGAGCTAAAGGCAAAGTCTCAGGAAAGAGGGTCACCATTACAGACACTAAGTGTTACAATGGTGGCACTCAGCTTGGCGGCCTCATCAAATGTTTTTTCACGCCCCGCTTAAAGGCCCCGGGACTGTAGGAAGAAGGAAACACGTGTGCTGGTAATGAATTCTAGCTCTTGGTCGTAAGAGAAAAGAGTCTGCGAACCGCTTGGTTGTTGCTCGTATATTCTGCACAGTGTGAGGGTGACATCTAAGGCCTGCATGTGTTGTCCTATGTAGGAGCTAGCTGGTGTTCACATTGTTAGTATAATAGCCAGGATTTGAATCTGGGATAGTTCAATCGAAAGACCGATTCCTGACTTACTAAGCTATACTGAAATCTCTCGTGATTTTTTTAGTGGCAAACGTACTAGCCATGCCAGTGCGAGGGAAATGCTTTATTGGTTAACCTTACGCCCCTGTAATCCATACTATTATAATGCGAAAGTAACTGCCTGTCTGTCTGCTTTCACTCCTAAATCGCTATCTGCCCTATTACTGTGGTCTGTTTCATGAAACGTGATAAATATATTTTTTTTCATACCAATTAGGTGGCAGACAAGCACACGGCCCACCTGATGAAAAGTGGTTACCGTGGCCTATGGACGTTTGTAACATCAGAGGAGTCATAGTCGCGCTGCCAACCCTGTAAATACAGAGTTTCTGTGCCGTCAGTGTAGAAGATAAAGCAGGACAAGCCTTTAGTCTTGCCACTGACAGCACAAATTCTCCAGTGAGCTCTGGATACCCTACTCACCGATGGGAATACAACACGAAGTTATTGTAGCCGCGGTTTTCTGTAGGGCGGAGGTACTTCCCCAGTCGGACTGCTCAATTGGGCGGAAATATCGCCGTATTTCCGCCTACCTACCTCCTTAAAATCCTTAAATAAATATTTATAGATGTTGTGTAGTATTAAAAATGAGAACAAAAGATGTGTGTATTATACAACTATAATTTTAATCTTTTATAACAAAATATTCGATGTTTTCCGTCTCACTGGTTTTATCATTACATACTGAAATCATATTTTGAAAATGTGCTTTGAAAACATCAATAACAAATATAAATGTAATTAATAAATACAGCTCAATATATACCCTATGTAATTTTTAATTAGCAAGGGTCTAAGTTGTTAATGCAAAATCGATCAAGAACGTTCAAACACGTCAAAATAAAGTAAAAAAAAATTGTCAAATCGTAGGTATTTTACATAACCACAATATATCTAAACAATGATTTGAAGCATCAAATATTATTTTAAAACAAATAATTCTTAATCGATGACACTTTACATGCGGTTTATAACATTAGAGCCAACGTACGTACCGTTAAATTTAGATATTTGGTCGTAACCATCGTCCAAAACGGAAATCAGCTTGCCAATTAGAAATTCGTCCATAAATCACAGAATTTCCCGGAAATACTTTGAATATGACATGTCTCATACAACTAACATACCCATGTCAATTAATTTTTCAACGTGTTATTGTTATTATATAAAAAGTAATCCAGTGAACGTAAATTAAATAAATTCTACTTCTTTTTCTTATTTTATTCAAATGCCTTCTCGGTTATATAGGTTATGTTATTTTTCTGCAGCGAATCGCTGCAATTTTGCCAATGTCAAGTAAATTGTAAATATTATTAATGGCGATACGTCAATGTCAAGTTTTTTAAGAAATTCCACCAGAACCACGTTAGCCGCGCCAGTAAATTTGTTTGTGTGTCTACCTCCATGAGATTCAGGTTGTCGATCAGGGGTACGTAGGTACCGATGATTCAAAACCAGGAAATGATAACTGACAACTTGGTTTGGCAGATATCAATGGTTGAGTGTTGTAAATACGAGTATAATGAAAAGCACTACAGGTATTTTTTCTAACATTCATTGTGTGTGTTTTTTTTATATATATTTTGAACACGTCAATTAGACTTCGCCTTGCCTGATGGTAAGCTGAAGGCAAAGTCCCACAAAAGAGGGTCACCATTACCTACACATACCGTGTGACAATGGTGACACTCAGCTTGACGGTCTCATCATATGCTTTTTCACGCCCCGCTTAAAAGACCCGGGACTGTAGGAAGAGGGAAACACGTGAGCTGGTAATGAATTCCAGGCCTTAATGGTGCGACAGAGGAAAGAGTCACTGAACCGCTTGGTTCTTAACCACGGAAAACCTCGTAGTATATTAATCAGGCTATCTGTCAATATACGCCTAAATAGGGCAAAAACCAAACCAAATCGTCGATTGTATCATGCAGTCCAATCAATAGTTTCTATTTGGTAGACAATACATATTGTTACTATCAAATCTCAGAACGAATAAGTAGAGAACTGGCAATTTGGTGGCTATCGTATTGTACAATATGAATATGAGGAAATAATTTGACATTTATGACATAAGTTGACATCTGTCATAAACGCCAAAATACGTGTCAATCATCATTCTGTAAAGACATTATCATACGTGAGCGACAAGTGCGACAACGCGATGTTTTTTGACGCGGTGTGTGAATATCAAATTATTATTTGATATAAATATCTCTGCATCACCCTAAGGTTGACTGGTCGAAAATGCCAGTAGCATTAAGTCCGCCATTGTTGTCAAAGTTTATAAATAAAAGAAATCAAATATTCGTTTTTCTTTATTGTGTTCTACGTTGAGTCGAGTGAATACGTCATATATGGAAGAATATGTCACGTAACGCGTCGCGTTTGTCGCTCACTTAGGACAACGAGTATTCTGCATTATGTACAATATGCCACTTGTCTAGGAGGGCTGAGGTTTAGAGATTAATTTATTCAGTCACACGTGCACCGTAAACAATTGAAGAAAACCAGTTTAACTTTACCCCTTAGCATTGCAGTCTCTACTCTCAATTAGTTTATTTACTGATCTGATATAAGGACACAACGATGTTATTGGTGGCGCTTGGCAACGTGCGGTAGTGGACTGTATTGCGGGGATGTAGCTAACTGTTCCATTGACGCTTTACACACAAAAGACAGGTGGTCGGGTTGCCGCGGGCGTGATCCAAGCAATGAATGCAACCCGAGAAATTAGGAGAGGATGCACTAACCTTCACGACACACGTGTTTTCATCGCAGCCGGTACACGGATCTTCTCTTCCTTGCTCAGGAGCTGCCGTCAGCGTCACTAGATCACTTGAGGAACACACGAGAGGCACAATCCGATCGGTAAAGATCTATGAAGCGGTAAAAATGTAACAAATATTAATCATTTTTGAGAGACGCGAGCGCGGCCGTCCTTACGCTGGCTAGTTCAAAGCGAGACTGAGTGTCTATATCACAAATGGCGGACGGAAGCTATCTAGTCCTATTCTATGGTTAGTGCGGGAGAGGAGACGGGTATAGAAAGAGTGTGTTTCCACGTCAAGAAATACAGCTTCTACATCGGCGCAACCATTCCCCCCGGCTTGAAGGGTTACCTTCGAAACGACAAATGCGAAACAAATCTAAAGTCTAATCTAAATCTAGGTTTGGGAAATAACAACTAAAATATAAACCTAGATTGGAGCTCGTGCCTACCGCTGGCTAGGCAGAGGGCAGAGGCGAACAAACAACACAACGCAACAGTCTCGACCAAGACGAGACGCGATTAGCCAACAACAAATAAGGGTCTCTTCACGCGAGACCGATACAACAAGCGAGTGCTTCTTCTCCTCGGGTGGTTCGGAAACCGTAGTGGGATTGAATTGACTAACTGGCCACCCATCTAACGCGGCATGAATCCAGGACGGTCCACTAAACCATAACGGGTGATCTAAAATTTGCGAAGGAAGCAATCCACGAGAGAGACAATCGGCTGGGTTGTCGGTGCCAGCAACGTGAAAGAGATTATGTGGCGCCAATTCAGATTGAATTTTTGCCACTCTATTAGCGACGAATGTGTCCCAACGATGGGGCGAAGAGTGGGCCCAACACAAAGCGACTGTTGAGTCCTAAAAGCTAAAAATTACTAATATTAATGCGAAAATTTACAATTATGTCATTAAGCGACACGGAAGTGCTAGTCTTAGCACTGCCATCCAAAACTACACGGAGTTTTAGTAGTAAGCTTATCTTCTCTAATAACTCCGCGGTGCGGGATAATGTACGAAGGCTGGGTCCCGCCAGTGTCCGCAGGCGCAGGTGAGATGTAACCTTTATCTAAATATTCGTTAACAACCTCATCATAGGCCCGCTTCGACTTTGGGGACGCCTGCATCTTTCGTTCCAAACAAAGAAAGCGTTTTTCAGCGGATACACGGGAGCCACCGAGCGAAAACTTGCGGATGGTAGACTCCAGTGGCGGCTCGACGGTGCAACAGAACGAAGCAGTCGAGTGACTAAAACTATCCATAGAAGCGGGTGCGGAACCAATTATAACAAAACCAAGAACTGTTTCCAGTGCGTGCGGAGCGGGGTACGTCGGTCCCCCTTGAACCTTACGTGATAACTGGAGGTGCGGGAGAATCGAAGCGCCGATCAATATATCGACGACTCCAGGAACAGCGTAAGTCTCATCTGCTAAAGGCAAGTCTTTAAATTTCGTTAATAAAGACGTGTCAACCGGGACGGTAGGCAACTGTTCAGCTATTCTATCTATAACGAGCGAATCCATGTCAAACCAAATATTATTATTAAAACGAGATCTAAACCTTGTATTAACGGTGCCACGAACAGCTGACTGTAAGCTTCCAAAACCCTTCACCACTGAGCGGGTTGAACGCTTATCAACATTGAAACCAAGACGCCGACAACAATCTTGAGTAATAAAATTACTTTGCGAAGCGCCATCTAACAGCGCTCGAACAATGCGCGGCTTACCTAATGCATCAACAATAACAACGCGAGCGGTCGCAAGACACACAGTAGTGAGTGCAGCACTAGCGGAGAACGAACACAAGGTGACGTCATCCGCGGCGGTCACCGGGCGGGCCGGAGCGCGCGCGAGCGCGGGCTGCGGCCGCGGCGCAGGCTGCCGTGTGTCACCGCTCGACGAGCCAACCGTGCTCACATTGGATGCGGCATTACTATTCTCAAAATGAAGCAAAGTGTGGTGTCTCGCTTGACATTTGCGACAACTATTTCTACTATTACATAAAACAACGCGGTGTTTAGTACCGAGACAATTAAAACAAAAATTATTAGCGCGAACAAATTTATAACGATCACTAGGCGACAATTTTAGAAAACCAGGACACCTGTACAGTTGCGAATGATGAGTGCTACACAAAGAGCAAACAGGTGACTGTACACGTGCTGGTGCGGTACTAACATAAGTATGAGTTGACCTCAGTGACTTCGATGACGCATCTACTTTGCGTGCAGAATCAACAACTATCTTCGCGCCTTCATGTTTCGATGAAGAGCGCTGCAATACTTTTATATGCTCGCGAACAAAACTTTCTAAGTCTTCGAACTTAGGAATTTTATTGCCGCGATGATCCGACTCAAACAAACGAATGGTTTCGGAATCTAATTTCCTTAAACCCATATACAAAAATACGAAGTCGCAGAGGTCATCGATCTTTAGGTTCTTTACGGCGCGAACAGCTGACGCGAAAGTATCTAGAAATTTCTCTAAGTTTTGATCGTTACATGCCGTAATAGATTTCAAATCAAACATCTGATCTAAATAGGCGTTAGCTACCGATCTTTTATCCTCATACCTAGCTTTCAAAGTATTTAAAATTAAATTATAATTCTCGGCACTAAACGTAATTCCAGCGCAAACGGTTATAGCTTTACCAGTCAATTTTTCAACGAGATAATGCAACTTTTCGTGGTCTGTCAACGAATCGTTCTTATCTATTGTATTCTCAAAACTATCTATAAATAGACACCAATTGCGAATGTTACCATCAAACTCGGGTATTTGAATTGGTGGCAACTTAGGTCGGTCGCGAGTGGGGTTGGGTAGGTCAGCCGGCTTCTCCAAACTCCTAGCGACGCGTTTGATACGACAATACAAATCGTCAAACGACGACAAGGCTTGATAACTCACTGAGTAATCGGGATTCAAATTCAACTCTAAAACGTTGATGTCATGTACTAAGGTTTCGAAATCCGCGCGTAGACTATCTAAGTTTTCTATAGAACACAAGAACGAATCTCTGATGACCAAATCAGAGGTTTTAAGTGCATTATCATAAATCGATTGTACGCGAGAGTAAATCATTTCTTTTTTAGCGTTTAAAAGTTTCAATTGAACCTTACCGGTCCTATCAACCTTTGGGGACATGTTTACAATTAAATCTCAAACTAAAGTGCGGTAAACAACAAATATGAAATGACTTAATCTTAGCGGTACAGAGCAGCGAGGCGGCGCGAGCGATAACCGTAGGTAGGTAGGTACTTATAACTGCCAGTGCAAGCTTGAACTAACGCGCATAGCAACAAGATCGTACCTACGCGATGGTCGCTGTCTAGGTTCAACTATTATTTCAGGGACTAAGTATTGCGTAATATCTATTCAAATTAAAATACTTTCGTATGAATTGGAATGAGGTACAACCACGTGTCTACCCACGCAGGTACCAGGCAAATACGACGCGAGCCAGCGGCGAGCGAGCAACGTAATTGAAAAAAATAAAACAAAGCCAAATGCGTTAGGTATTACACTGTGCCTATGCACTAGGGTGTCTAGTATACCTAAGATCTAAGCCTAAATACCTAGATGCGGGGTTTTCTACTAAAATAACTAGGTAATTAGGCGCGGTGCGAAAATTGCAAACTACGACTGAGTGTTGATACGCTACCTAACCTATTAATGTATTAGGTAGGTACAATGCGAGCCAGCGGCGAACGGACAACAAATTCTAAGCCTAAATGTCTGGATGCGGGGTTTTCTACTAAAATAACCAGGCACTTAGGTGCGATGCGCTTATTCCCATTAGAATAATAACAAAATACGAACTACGGCTAAGAATCCGGCTCGAAGGACCAAAAATGGTGGCGCTTGGCAACGTGCGGTAGTGGACTGTATTGCGGGGATGTAGCTAACTGTTCCATTGACGCTTTACACACAAAAGACAGGTGGTCGGGTTGCCGCGGGCGTGATCCAAGCAATGAATGCAACCCGAGAAATTAGGAGAGGATGCACTAACCTTCACGACACACGTGTTTTCATCGCAGCCGGTACACGGATCTTCTCTTCCTTGCTCAGGAGCTGCCGTCAGCGTCACTAGATCACTTGAGGAACACACGAGAGGCACAATCCGATCGGTAAAGGTCTATGAAGCGGTAAAAATGTAACAAATATTAATCATTTTTGAGAGACGCGAGCGCGGCCGTCCTTACGCTGGCTAGTTCAAAGCGAGACTGAGTGTCTATATCACAAATGGCGGACGGAAGCTATCTAGTCCTATTCTATGGTTAGTGCGGGAGAGGAGACGGGTATAGAAAGAGTGTGTTTCCACGTCAAGAAATACAGCTTCTACATCGGCGCAACCAGTTATAATAACATTAATGTGTTTGATTACAACGCATTCCGCCATTTTATAAGGTGGAACCAATCAATATATATATATATATATCATCCAAGATCATTGGATAATTTTTTTTATGTATGTTTGTTTCGCGATATTAAAACCAATTTTGAATGAAATTTTATAACGAGAAAAATAGATAAGAAAAATTAAATTCCGTTCAAAATTGCGAATCAATCATCAATCAATCATCAAGAATCGCGAAACGAACATACATAATAAAATACCCATCGAATTGAGAACCTCTCTCTTTTTTGAAGTTGGTTAATAAATCGACTACTAACCCCAGAATATACTTTTGTGATAATACACGCAGAAAGATTTAAAGTTAATTATATTTTTTTACCATTTACCATTACCCATATAATAAACGCACAATTACCATTTCTATTATAATAGAATAGTAATGGCAATTATGTATTTTTTTAAATAATAATAATAGTTAACAATTTTTATTTTTTATTTTTATTATTAAATGACAAGTATGGTAGTTATTTTAATATGTGTAGACCTCAAAATACAATAGTAGTTCATTTTGTTGTATCTATGATAAAAAATCTTATTCTTTTTGTGCCTATAACTACTATTTATCCGAATAATATTCAGTTCAGTGAGTCGACATGCTCACGCAATCATTTAAAAAAAATATATAAATAGATTCATAGACAAATAAATCAACGACCAACGCTAACAATAAATCATCAATCGATCGATTAGCCTATTACTGTTCTCATCTACTACCCCACTACCATACAAATACCTTAATTATCCCGATATAAATCTTACATACATTTATAAATACATACAGATCAAATAAATATTATTCGTATTTATTAAATATTTTTTTATTCAATAGAAACATTACTCTCATTTGTTAATAGTTATTATAATTCTAATCAATAGCCCAATAGTATTCAATTCAGTGTGAAACAACCTCGTATTATTTTGCTAAAACCTCTACGTAACTGTGACGTTCACCCCAAAAAGCCTCATTCCCTATCCACTGCGTCTTACGCCGCTCGCTACGAAAATGCTACGACCTACGAAATTACCACTGTATACGATAACACCTCAGTACATTCACATAGTACTGACGAAGCCATTGTACAGCAAAGAAATTATAAAAAACTTGTGTTGTTTACTACAGCAGCATGTTTATACAAGATTAAACGTGTATTGATTTCAGTGACACGTCCACGGTTCAATGGAAATACCACAATGCGGTTACTAACCTTACGTTTGTCATATCAAAAACAAAATACAGCGAGTAGTTATGTTAACAAAAGTATATAAACAATTATATAATTTTTTGACACGAGGTTCACTTAAAGTTTAGTTATTTGAATGAAACTTTGGTGCGGGGGCGTGTGGAAGCCAGCTGAAAGAGAGACAAGTAAGAGAGGTGACTCACCTTCCGCGGCGGCGGCTGCATGTTGATGTCGCGAGCTGAGCGTCCGGGTAGGGTTAAGTACAAGTGTGGCACGAACGACAGATCAATGCCGACTCAAGCCGCTTGCTGCTCCGCCCTCGGCGAAAGTCGGTGCCGGCGAGTCGAGAGCGCGGCGCGCATGTCCCCACTCTAGCCCTAAACCATAAACACCCTCGCATACTTTTTTTTTATTTTTCGAAAAGTTGCTACCTACAAATTCGGCAGCCAAACATTATCATGGAAAGAGATGTACCATGTTTTGTGTTTTGGCAACATTCATTAGTAAGTTATGAATTTATTTTTAGATTGAAGTTTACTTTTAATACGTAGGAATATTATAATGTATTTATAGTAAAGAAATGTATTCACTGATATATTATTAACTCTGTGTTTTATAAGTGAAGAGATTTTATTGAATGAAATTTCTAAGCATTTAGTTTGCTAACTATTCAAATCGATTGTCAGGGCATTCCCTCTGTAAAAAGATCGCGGGTTCGTATCCCGCCTGAGCTGATTCATTTTTTTTCTATCTTAATTTATTTGAAGAGATTTCATGCTCCAGAACGTTATCATACATTTTTAATTAATTATCTAATTATAAATAATTTCATATCAATTTTAATCTATCATTAAGAAGCATTACAATACCTTAGATGAAATAAAAAATAAAGAGATGTTAATAGTTAAAATAAAATAAATCTATCACAATAATATGAAAGGCACTTATTGTTTTATGGTTAACAAGTATCTAAGTTTGTCTCTGTAACTGAAAATTACGTCGTGTACAAATATAATTATTACGACGCCACGCGATGCCGGCGACATCAGCGTAAAATTATCCACCTCCACTATAATGCAGTGATCCAGGTAGCAAAAGCTCGCTGCTTAGCGCTCCAGCGCTTTTGTTGGCACACGTTTTTTTCCTCCGTGTGTATTGCTATCTTCATATGTATAGAATAAAAGTTAGAAATAAAAGAAAAGTTATGCAAGTCGAATGAATACGCTGTAATAGGCTATTTGACTATTTTTTATCATCGAAAAATCACCACTCTATAATAATATTATGTATTGCTAAAGTGAAATATACCTACGACAAATAGTTTTAAAGATATTTTATTTTGAAAATACAATTTTTGCACCGCGTGTAAATAATTTGGGTTTGAATTTGATCGTTTATATTTTGACTTACTTTGAAATACAGAAATACTGAAAAGTCATAGTTTCAGTTCAGTGCAATATTTCATTTTGTGAAGCATATCATAGGATAACAAACCAACATATTAAGCAGTATTGGGAAGAATCAGACGACCTTGTCAAAAAGCCTATTGTGGAGTAAAAATGCTGATGGAAAGACAAATATAATAGAAGTCAAAATAAAGGAAATACTAACAAAATTAGCTGCGTAGCATGCGAAGGCTCTATCGCTACGCTGCGTAGCTGAGTAGAGTGACCATGTTCGCGCGCCTGATGTAATACGCATAGCAATATATGAGGAGACATAATATTGCATGCTGTCAAATTTAAGAAATGTAGGTAATGGCACTACAGTTAGGATTTTAAAGCATCATGCTTGCGGAAAGCTCTAGTGTATTACTAGTATAATAAATTAATCGATTTAATCGTAGTGTCTAAATATTATTTACAAAAACCGCGGTAGCCTAGTGGTATGGGTAAAGGACTGCTGAGACGAGATATCGGTTTCGATCCCAGGTTTTACCATGGCACAAACCAATGACTTTTCATTGCTTTTCGAAGTTATGTGTGTATTTATCACAGGTTTATAAGTGCCCGGTTAATGGCAATAGGCTCGCCACCTATTACATTGGGACCTAAATATAAATTGTTACTAATATGCATCTGAGGCTGAGTCTGGACTGTATATATCTGTCTGATGTTAAACAGCCCTATCCCTTAGTCGCCTTGTACGACACTGCATGCTAAGAGATGGGATGGTCCAAACTCTACTCTGCCGGGTACAAAATGAAAATCATCACATTCAGTGTCCTTGTCCAGTGTCGTAGCCGCATCTATGGGAGCCGAAGATGTTGAAGGCCGATTATATGTTTGTATGGTTCCTACCTTAGCTACGCCTTCTTTTGGTAAATCGTAAGATTATCAGGTTTTGTTATTTCTCTTCAAAACCGAATCCAAATCCGTCAGATCTGACGGAAAAATCCATTAAGTTGTCAACGCTGTTAAGTACACCTATAGCTATTTGAATAATCACATTATTATTAAAACACCAAAAGACAAGGTTTCAACTTCGCGTATAAAAATTATTACCATTTTTGTGTCGGAATACGAAATTGCTTGGTGATAAATACGATCTCCGCAATTAGATAAATTGAAATCTGTACTCAAGTGTGGTTTTATTTGAGTTCGGCCTGAGGATAGTTCTAATTATGTATACTCAAGCTGTAATTAATTTGTATAGGTTTGCGCTTCGGGCTCTTTTATATAATATTTTCTTTATTACGCTAAAAATGAGCAAATAAAGATTTTTCTCATGAAATAGTAATATTTTACTATGCTGTTACATCTCTGTCCGGATTACCTACATTGTGAAATAAATAAATATTCTTAGACACGTACAAAACCAAGAGAGTCACACTCGCGATGCCAACCCTGCAAGCATTGAGAGTTTCTGTGCTGTCAGTGTAAACGACAAAGCAGGACAAGTTTTTGGTCTTTCCACAGACAGCTCAAAAACCATCCAGTGAGCTCTGGCTACCCTACTCACCGCCGGGGACACAACACGAGGTTATTATGGCCACGGTATTCTCTAGGGCAGAGGTACTTCCCAGTCGGACTGCCCAATTGAACGGAAATATCTTCGTGTCCTACCTATACTCTTATATTCCAAAAGGTGGTGATTCTTTGTTCGTTTTTTTTAACATAGAAAAAATTCCGAGTAGCAATTTTCTTTCAAAATTCGTTGGGGGAGGTCACTGGTAGTTTACAGTTGGTTGTTGGGTGGTATTCGGTTCGTAGCTCTCTTCATCATTTTGAATTTAAGAGAAAAAATTTAATTAGCTAAATAGTCGTTTATTATTAATTATTTTACACCAAAATTCGAAGTATTCATAACTTTTCCCAATGATCGATATTTTTCAATGAATATAATAAATAATAAATAAATAAATAAATAAATAAATATTCCACAACATTCTACACAACGCTATCTAGACCCATGGTAAGCATAGCTTAACTAGCTTGTGTTATGGAATCTAGAATGCGGATAAACATACTTAGATACTTTTTTTTTTTGTAAATACATACATATTATACATAGAAAAATATACCCTTTTATATAGCCTTATTCAGAGAATGGGGAATATAACATATAGTTAAGGAGAAAACCTTAAATTCAAGCGGCAGATAATACAACGAACCGAATACCTTGCAAAACTTGTACCTACCTTACCTACCTTGTAAATATAAACATTCTACACATCTAGACCCATGGTGAGCATAGCTTAACTAGCTTGTGTTATGGAATCTAGAATACGGATAAACATACTTACCTAGATATTTCTTTTTTTTGTAAATACCGCGATAGCCTAGTGGTATGGGTAATGGACTGCTGAGACGAGGTCTCGAGTTCGATCCCAGGTTTTACTATGGCACACACTAATGACTATTCGATGCTTTTCGAAGTTATGTGTGTATTTATCGTAGGTTTATAAGTGCCCGGTTAATGGCAATAGGCTCGCCACCTATTACATTGGGACCTAAACATAAACTGGCGAAATGTGGGTGCTTAGCACCTCTGCCTACCCCTTCGGGGATATAGGCGTGAATTTATGAATTAATGAATGAATGAATGAATGTAAATACATACCTACATATTATACATAGAAACACCCAGACCAATGCAAATATTCATGCATACAAATATTTTCACTGAGCGGTAATCAAACCCACGCCCTTGGTAGCAATCGAACGGTCTACCGCGAGGCCTTTAAACTAAATTTAAGCTGCCAGTGGCCTCAACGAATGCTGAAAGATCGATTCGGCCGGTCAAATCTCTCTTGTATCATCTGTCTACTCTTGAGGTACATTCATTCACCTAATACTTATAATCGAATCATCATATTGATAATTGACAACCTCCATGGCGTAGCGGTAGAGCATTCAACTGCCATGCAGGGGGCGCGGGTTCGATTCCCGTTCAGTGCAAATATTTGTATGCATGAATATGTATATTTGCATTGGTCTGGGTGTTTCTATGTTTAATATGTATGTATTTACAAAAAAAAAAGTATCTAAGTATATTTATTTACACAAGCTAGTTGAGTTAGTTAGTAGGGGGTAGGACACGGCGGTATTTCTGCCCAATTGAGCAGTCCGACAGGGGAAGTACCTCCGCCCTATAGAATACCGCGGTTATAATAACTTCGTGTTGTGTTCCCAGCAGTGAGTAGGGTAACTAGAGCTCACTGGAGAATTTGTGCTGTCAGTGGAATGACTAAAGGCTTGTCCTGCTTTGTCCTCTACACTGACGGCACAGAAACTCTGTGCTTACAGGGTCGGCAGCGCGTGTGTGGCGTCTTTGGTTTTACACACGTCCATAGGCCACGGTAACCACTTTCCATCAGGTGCGACGTGCCCTTGTCTGCCACTTATGTGATATAAAAAAAAGCTATGCTATAACGTTGTGTAGAATGTCGTAGAATATTTATTTATTTTATTTATTTATCATACTTATAAGCAAAATGTTACTAATTTATGGAACTCAAGCGCCCCCTATCCGAAGGCGGGTGTTAGTGACTACGCCACAGTGTTTCACTAATGCAGTCATTATCGAACAAATTAGGATAATACTGTAGTTTTATGGGTTCCAATAAAGAGATGTTTTTATTTATTTATTCATTCAATTAGCCGCAGAAGGCGCGGACTCCCCGCTCAGTGCAAATATTTGTATGCATGAATTCCCGAAGAAGTAGCAAAGGTGTATTAACACCCACATTTCTTAAATATGATTTTCAGTTCCACGTTATAGGTGGCGTGCCTATTGCCGTCAAGCAGGCACTTAATTATGGGCTGTATGTTTACTGTCGGATAGAGAATAGCCCTATCCCTTAGTCGGTATCTATGGCACCCACAGAAAGAGGTGGGATGGCCCTATTCTTATCGACTGAGAACCAACATGGCTTCCCAAACAGGCATGTTAAAATCGCGATATTCTTTACCGCCGTGTAATAAAACTAGCCGCGTGGTTCCGGCAGAGTAGAATTTGGACCACCCCATCTCTTCAAATGCGGTTTCGTACAAGGCGACTAAGGGATAGGATTGTTTAACATCAGACAGATATATACAGCCCAGACTCAGCCACAGAGGCACGGCTTGAGTCAACAATAGTGCCCGGAAGACGGCAATAGGCTCACCTCCTATTATGTCGGACCAAATTCAATGATAGGTGAAAAGTGGGTGTAAATTCATCTCTACCTAACCCTCCGGGGATTGAGGCGGAGCGGGAGCGGCAGCGGGAGCGACGAAGGATCGCAAGCCAAGCTGCCCGCGTACTAAGGCAACTCGGGCGTCGGAGGTCGATGAACGACCTCCGCCCCCCATGAGCGCAGGCCAGGCCTGACAGGTGGAGCCGCCTGCCACCCTGGCAGAAGCAGACCGCGGCGGTGGCATGCCTGGTGCGCCTTCCCGTTTCCGGGGACGAGTTGGGGACTCTGTAGTCCCCACATCCGAGAAGAGGGCCAGATCGTGAGAGATGGCCCTGGGTCGGCCAGGGTGCGAGGGATATGCCTGTCCTTCGGCACCACCTTCGGCAACCAAAACGACTCACAGGCGGCGTGCGTTTTAGTCAGTTCGAGTCTGAAATAACCTCCTCCACCGGCTCTGGTGGGGAGGTATCCGTGGGGATTTTGAGCACGTAAAAAAAATAAAAATCCTCCGGGGATAAAGACGTGACTGTAATAACTACATTTTAACGGATTTTATCGCGATGTATTTGTTATTATTTCAATTAACCCGTCGTTTCGCTTACTTTTCAGCTGCCGTTAGTCACGGGGTGATGATGATAATTTAAGTTTAAATTATCTCAAAGTACCTCAATTATATAACTAAAACCAAATTAATCGCCATATAATCAGTCAGAAAGTAATAATATTTCAAAAAGTAATAAACGTGTAAACTTACATAAAACATAACATAAACTCACGCCTATATCCCCGAAGGGGTAGACAGAGGTGCTAGCACCCACATTTCGCCAGTTTTTGTTTAGGTCCCAATGTAATAGGTGGTGAGCCTATTGCCATTACCCGGGCACTTATAAACCTGCGATAAATACACACATAACTTCGAAAAGCATCGAAAAGTTATTGGTGTGTGCCGCGTAAACTTCAGACAGCATAATATTAGAATTTTTTGTGCGACTTAGATAATAAATAAATCATATTCTACAACATTCTACACAACGCTATCTAGACCCATGGTAAGTATAGTTTAACTAGCTTGTGTTATGGAATCTAGAATACGGATAAATAAAATAAAATAATAAAAATAAAAAGCCTTTTATTTCTCACTGGTTTCATAATTAGGTTTACAAAAATATTGTAAATTGTAAATTAAATGTGTAGTTGTAAATTATTTAGTATATTTATTTCTATTGTAAGTGGAAGGTAAAGGCCTCCTCCGGAATACGGATAAACATACTTAAATACTTTTTTTTTGTAAATACATACATTTTATACATAGAAACACCCAGACCAATGCAAATACCCATATTCACGCATACAAATATTTGCACTGAGCGGGGATCGAACCCGCGGGTTCTGCGTAGCAGTCACGTTCACTACCACCACGCCACAGAGGCTGTCGTGATGGCAGTGGCCTGTGGACGTGTGCAATACGAGCTGTCGACTTTGTAAGGAATTTTCTAATATCTTTCTTGAATAACCACAAAACCACTGCAGGGAGTTAGGATGTCGAGTACACGACACTGCTGCGATAATATTGGCGCACATAATTGTTTGAAGGAATGTGGATGCATTATCGCAATAATGCGTATGGTGAAAGAAAAAGAATACAAGTATCACCATCCCATCTCATCCGAAGGGTGTCATAAGAGGCGACTAACGGAACAATACGCAGACGATATAAGAAGGAAAACTTGAATTAAAACCCTGTACCAACTCGTCTGGCCAACGTGGAAACGTTTTAGAAGTGGAAAATACAACTACTTTTAAAAAAAATGTATTGCACTTACTTATAACGAAAGCGTACTACACTATTGACGAATATTTGAATGACAGATTGTAATGAAAGTGACTATATTGTATTACAACTAATTAAACTTATATACTATTTAATTTAAAATTTTGACATAGCTAAACCATTTAACATTATTAAATTCGAAATTAATTGCGTTATTAATCAGTAGCTACTCCTATAAAATGTATTTTATTTTTAAGCTTATATTGTAAATTTGCATGCCTTTTAGGTGGAATGCGGAATGATCAAACTTTTAAACCAATGTACCAACAATTTGTACATGTGTTCGCAAATAAAGATGAAATTGAAATTGAAATTGAATTGAAACACTCGGTCAAAGTCTCCTAACATTGGGAGAGGCCAAGTCCAGCAGTGGACTGAGATGGGTCAATTGAATTTTTTTTTAAAGAATACTAGAACAGAAATTACTAATATTCCCTATAACCCCTCCAGCTAAGCCTGTGTTAGGCGTGGGTTCACGTCGGTAGTATAATGGCCAGGATTCGAACCCGGGACCTCTCGATCATAAAGCCGATTCATTAACCACTAAGCTATCGACGCTTTCGATAAATAAAGCACTTATGTGGGACGGGGGGGGGGAGGCATCACAATAATGAAGTTAACTTTAGAAAATATATTCTACAAATATACTACAACATTCTAAAACCCATGGTAAGCATAGCTTAACTAGCTTTTGTGATGGAATCTAGAATGCGAGTAAACATACTTAGATACTTTTTTTGTAAATAAATATCTATATAGCTAGTTTTTGCCCGTGACTTCGTTCTTGTTACGTTCAGAATATATTAAGATGTGTTTACTCATAACCATAAACTCACACCTATATCCCCGAAGGGGTAGGCAGAGGTGCTAGCATCCACATTTCGCCATTTTATGTTTAGGTCCCAATGTAATAGGTGGCGAGCCTATTGCCATTAACCGGGCACTTATAAACCTGCGATAAATACACACATAACTTCGAAAAGCATCGAAAAGTCATTGGTGTGTGCCATGGTAAAACCTGGGATCGAACCCGAGACTTCTATATCTCAAACTTAATATTATGTTATATCTATTTTCATATATTCATATTGCGTCGAAAGTATTTTTCGAGTGACTGTTGATTATTACTTATTATTGATTTCAGACAAAATTTTAACTATCAAATTTTAACTATACTTAACCATAGACAAAATTACGTTTCTGTCATTCCAAATTTGGTTATTCAGAGTCAGATGCGTTTTGGTTATACCACGTTCTATAGTGACTTGTATTCTCTTTGTGGTTTTATATCACGTCATGCGGGAACGTGGTCCAACAGGGTGAAGGTCGAACGAGATGAAAAGTATCCTTTGTCCGTCTCCTAGTCCTAAGCTACATCCCTACCAATTTTCAACCAAATCGGTACAGGGGTTCTAGAGTTATAAATAGTGTAACCAATACGAGTTTCTTTTATATGTATACTAGCTGTTGCCCGCGGCTCTGCCCGCAAAGATTTCTGATCCTGTTCCGGACGAGATGTAAAGTATGCTATGTCCGTTTCCTGCCTCTAAGCTACATCCCCACCAATTTTCAGCTAAATCGGTACAGCTGTTCTTGAGTTATAAATAGTGTAACTAACACGACTTTCTTTTATATATATATAGATAATAATATAAAGATTATCACCCAGACTATTGCAAATATACATATCTATGCATACAAATATTTGCACTGAACAGGAATCGAACCCGGAGTCGAACGTTCTACCGCTACGCCACAGGGGCGGTCAGAAAGAAGAAAAATTTAGAGTGGACATTAGAAGGTTCTAACGGAGACAGCAGCACGAGTGTGCCTCCTCACACCCGAGGAGAGGGCTCACACTTGAGGAGAGGGCCAGATCGAGAGACGGCCCTGTATCGTCCGGAGTGCGAGGGATATGCCTGTTAACCCCACATTCAACTTCAACCAAAACGATCCATAGCCGTCGTGCGTTTTAGTCGGTTCGAGTCCGACATAACCTCTTCCGCCGGCTCCGATGATGTGGGGGAATACATGGGGATATCCTCGTATTGGGTATGCACGTCCTATAGGCAACAGTAACCACTTACCGTCAGGTAGGCTTGTATCTACATCTCTGCCACCTTAGTGGTATAAAAAAAGGAAGTGGATAGTAAGAAAAATTATAGGGGAATTCTATTAACTCTCTGGAGAGAATCTTGCCACAAGACAGGTTTACGACTTACGGTGCGCTCTATAACTTGCAAACGCTGCACGCAATGCTAACAAATGAGTCTGGTTAAAACAAGGTCTTAAATTCTCTATCAGAAGTACACACATCAACATTTATCAAGATAGAATAATGAGAACAATTTTTAAACTTTCGCGGTGTGAATTAATAATTATACTAGGTATCGGGACTACTCGCGAATTATTTCTTAGAACTTACTATTTCTGCCGACGTTTCGGACCTGCAACGCAACGGGTGCTGCAACGCATCCGAAACATCGTCGTCAGAACAATATCAACAAAAGATCACCAACATAAATTTAAAAAGAAAATTAAAAATACATTTTTAACAGGCTCGCCACCTATTACATTGAGACCTAAACATAAACTGGCTAAATGTGGGTGCTAGCACCTCTGCCTACCCCTTCGGGGATATAGGCGTGAGTTTATGTTATGTTTATGTTATGTTGATGCTTTGTGCAAAACTGATTCTGTTGCATCAATGGAGTCGCCCGCTCGCTTCTTTAACTTTATATGTTATATTGTTATAATAATAAGTATAGTGTTATAAAAAGCAGCCGCGATAGCCTAGTGGTATGTGTAGTGAACTGCTAAGACGAGGTCTCGGGTTCGATCCCAGGTTTTACCATGGCATACACCAATGACTTTTCGATGCTTTTCGAAGTTATGTGTGTATTTATCGCAGGTTTATTAGGCAGGCTCGCTACCTATTACATTGGAACCCAAACATAAACTGGCGAAATGTGGGTGCCTAGTACCCCTGCTTACCTCATCGGAGATATAGGCGTGAGTTTATGTTATTATAAGAACAGCAATAACAACAAACAAGGAATCAAAGAATCATGCTTTGGAATGAACCTCCTGCTGCAGTTTTCCCAAACACCTACAATATGGGGTTCTTCAAGAGGGGCATCAGAAGGTTTCTTCATGGTCGGCAGCGCGAGTGTGACACCCCTGGTGTTGCATACGTCCATAGGCCACGGTAACCACTTCCCATCAGGTGGGCCGTGTGCTTGTCTGCCACCTAAGTGGTATAAAAAATTTTTATTCAGTTTAGGCACATAAAGAGCACATATGAAAGTCAAAATTTTACAATGTGTCAAGAAATAAAATCCATTGGAAAATTATTCTTTCGCTGGTTCGATAGGTTAGTTCTACTGAGAAGATACCAGCAAGAAACTCTTTTTTTTCTTGTTGTTTGTTCTGTATTCATTTGTTATTGACATTGATAAAATTAAAATGTAACGACATTGACATTACTGAAATTTAGAATTATTATTTTTTATATATATATTTTTACGTTTGTTAATGACATTGATAAAATTTAAAGTGTGACGACATTGATATTATTGACATTCTGAATTATTAATTTTTATATTTATATCAATTTTTGTAGTATGAACTAATATTGATGTAAATGAATCAAATGATTTACGATTGATGAATATATATATATATAGTTGGTATTTTAATGTATTGCATAATAAGTAAGATATGGAATTTAATGGTTTTTTTTGTAATTAGAATAACATTGCAAGCGTCTTGGTGCTCACTGTAAGCTTGCAATGTTCACTGTTTATATATGATTAAATGATATTTATAATAAAGAATATTAGAACTTATATAGATTATCTTTCTTTTTAAAATTTACTTTAGTTTACAATTAATGGTGTGCGAGTAAGCAAGAGACTTATGTTGACTGAGCATTTACATCATCAAGATACTCATCTACTTTATTTATTAAAGTTTTTTTTTTGCACCAGACAAACCCCCAGTAGTTTGGGCTGTGCTAATGTGAAATGATTGTATTATATTTTGTAAATAAATAAATAAAGTACATACACACATATAACCACGCCTATATCCCTGGAGGGTTAGGCAGAGCTAAATTAATACTCACCTTTCACCAATAACTGTATTGGGTCCTACGTAATAGGGGGTGAGTCTATTGCCGTATTCCGAGCACTATTGTTGACTCGAGCCATGCATCTGAGTCAGAGTCTGGGCTGTATATATCTGTCTGATGTTAAAGTTAAAGTGCGCACTGTGCGGTATGAAAGAAACTTCATCCCACGCACACTCAAGCTGTGGAATGACCTCCCTGCTGCGGTTTTCTCAAGCACCTACAATATGGGGTTCTTCAAGAGGGGCATCAGAAGGTTTCTTTATGGTCAGCAGCGCGAGTGTGACACCCCTGGTGTTTGCTTATCTGCCAAGTGCCAACTAAGTGGTATAAAAAAAAACAGCTCTATCCCTAAGTTGCGTTGTACGACACCGCATGGGAAAAGGTGAAGTTGCCCTAATTCTACTCTGCCGGAAATCACGCGGCATTAAATAAGTAACTATTTATTAATACCCAGCACTCTGATAGGGTGTATTAGGGTGCTGGGTTAACTAGTCTCTCCTTAGGCAGATCTCAAATGAGAAAGACCATAACATTATGGACCACAGTAGGGTATTGCTTTAACTAGAAAGGTGTTTTAGAAGTTTTATGAAATACTCAAACATAATTAATAATTTCCATTTTTAGAATCTAAACCTAAACTTTCAAGGTTTTTTAGAATAAGAGACACCTCACGCTCAAGCTGTGGAATGAACCACCTGCTGCACTTTTCCCAAACACCTACAATATGAAGTTCTACAAGACAGACATCAGAAGGTGTCTTCAGGTTCGGCAGCGCAATTATAACGTCTCTGGTGTTGTACACGTTCATAGGCTACAGTAACCACTTTCCATCAGGTGCGCCGTGTGCTTGTCTGCCACCAAAGTATATAAAAAAAACCTCAAGAAAGAATAAATTTAATTCGAAAATGTAATTTCAGTGTACAAATAGGTACCTCCGACCTAGAAAATATTCTTCACAAGTATTACTTTATTGGATGACGGTGCGTACTAATGAACACTTCAAATACATAATAAACAAATGTGGCCGCGAGGTTCCCGGCAGAGTAGAATTTGGACCACCCCATCTCTTCCCATGCGATGTCGTACAAGGCAATTAAGGGATAGCGCTGTTTAACATCAGACAGATATATACAGTCCAGACTCAGCCTCAGATGCATGGCTCGAGTCAACAATAGTGCTCGGAATACGGCAATAGACTCACCCCCTATTTGAACCATAAGGCTTTATTTTTAATTCCCAAAATAGGTTAAAATATAAACAATCGAAATAAAGCCACATTTACAACTTTTTAGATTCCTTATTAAATTTCCAATCAGTCTTATTATGCACTGTATACGTGTAAACGCAACGTAGACTGAGATAAATGCGATATTCTCTTGCACTCTATATATTATCACTACGCGCCAGTGACGTCACCACGTGCCACGATTTTGTATAGAACATTTTCGGGTGGCTCGAGAAATTGAAGTTTTAAAATCAAATATCTTTAAAACTATTTGTCATAAGAAAGTTTCACTTTTACAGTTCATTATATTATTGTAAAATGTACAGTATACGATAATAATAATTAAGATATAGAAAACTTTAACAGATTCTATATCGGTTCAGGCTTTTTTTTTTTTACGTGCGAAAAATCCCCACGGATTTTTTTTTTTTTTTTATATAGGACACGTCAATTGGACTTCGCCTTGCCTGATGGTAAGCTGAAGGCAAAATCCCAGAAAAGAGGGTCACCATTACTTACACATACCGTGTGACAATGGTACCTCCCCACCGGAGCCGGTGGGTGAGGTTATGTCTGACTCGAACCGACTAAAACGCACGCCGCCTGTGGGTCGTTTTGGTTGTCGAAGGTGAGGTTGACATATCGGTTCAGGCTTAGTGGCTTAGTAGTCAGAACGTTTACTCTGTATGGGAATGAACACGGGTTCGAACCCGTCTGAACCGATTCAATTTTTACTATATCTTGATTGATTTGTATAGTTAGCTTGCCAAATGCTTTAAAATTTCATTCAATAGTATTACTATCTCGGAGGACACTGTGGCGTAGCGGTAGAACGTTCGCAGGAGGAACGGGTTTGATTCCCGCTCAGTGCAAATATTTGTGTGCACGAATATGTATATTTGAATAGTTCTGGGTGTTTCTATGTATAATATGTATGTATTTACAAAAAAAAACAGTATCTAAGTATGTTTATCCGTATTCTAGATTCCATAACACAAGCTAGTTAAGCTATGCTTACCATGGGTCTAGATAGCGTTGTGTGGAAAGGTGTGGAATATTTATTTATTTATTTATTGACCATTAAAGTTTGAAATACGGCCCCGACCTGAGAAGACCCCGGCAAAAAACTCAGCGGGATTTTTTTTTGTCTATTTACAAACATTTCCTGTTTCTAAATGTACTTAGTTACTCTAAATACAATAATTTACTTGAATTTGAACAGCTCATTTCCAAGTATTCTTGGATTTTATAATAGCCTTTCTGACACAATTTACCCTTTGCTACATTTTTAAATTTATTTACAGGTAAATCCCTAATTTCAATAGGCAGCTTGTTAAAAAAGCATATACTGTTGCCCTGAAAATAATGACAATTGTTTTTAAGTCTACTATCACAGACTAGAAGATCGTTTTTGTGTCCAGTAATTATATTATGCCTGTCACAATCTCTTGAAAATTTTGACATATTTTTCCGTAGGTTCTCGAAAATATATTGTGACACGGGAGTCAGTATTAAACAGGAATGACCCTAACTGGTAGAGTACTCCGTCATAACGTCGGAACGATCCAAGGCCCCCCCGACAATGACAACGCCTGAATCAAAATATGTATTACTAGGTATATAAAAGTTATAGGGCTAACTAACACAAGTTATTTTCGACTTTTTGGGGGTTGTCTTTATGTGACGGTGGTTTTTTAAATTTTTAATATAATTTTTATTCTACACTTTTTAAATTGATCTACTCGTCAAGCTCTTTGATTATATACCCATATTGAGGGAGTTGTGAAATAAAATGTAATTCGCCATTTTGTGGTGGCGGCCATCTTGGATTTGAAATTTGTCATATTGTATGGTATTCTACTAGTCAAGCCCTTTCATTTTATACCCATATTGAGGGAGTTGAGAAAAAATATGTACCACACAGACACGTCAAACTTTTTGTGATGGGGGTTAAAAACTGGAATTACTAAAAAAAAATTTAAAACTAAAACCCGACTTGTTAGACTGAGTGACATACGACCACGGCTATTCTTGATATTTTCTTGTTTATTACTTTTTCAGTAGTCGGGTTTAAGTGTTAAACATATTTTTTATTTACTTATATAATTTTGAGGCATGCAATAGGTATAATTTATAGATATTTGAAATGTGCTTATTAAGCCCTTTCAGTTGATACCAAACATGACATGTTTACTTCAAATTTATTTTTTACGGCTTACTTTATGACCGCTAGAGGGCGTCACATTAGATTCAGTGATATGCTATATAGCCTATAACCTGTGGACAACTAAGTTGCTTCTAACAATACCTATTTGTTCAGTTCTAATAAGTGGTTGAGGAGCTATGAGGGAACAGATGAACCTACATACATACATAGCCTGTTGAAAATCATAACCCTTCTTTTGTTTCGCCGTAGTCGGGTAAAAAGAGAAGCATCGGAATGCTACTCTGTTACCGGAGAAACACAAGTGAATTGTCACAATTTGTCACAGAGATCTATACGGCACAGTATCCTATACGCTTAAATGCACCCGAGACGCTTTGTAAGTTCGGATTCTCATAGTTTTTTTTTTTTTTTTTTTTTTTTTTTTTACGTGCGCAAAATCCCCACGGATACCTCCCCACCGGAGCCGGTGGAAGAGGTTATGTCGGACTCGAACCGACTAAAACGCACGCCGCCTGTGGGTCGTTTCGGTTGCCGAAGGTGAGGTTGACAGGCATATCCCTCGCACCCCGGCCGACCCAGGGCCATCTCTCACGATCTGGCCCTCTTCTCGGGTGTGGGGACCACAGAGTCCCCAACTCGACCCCGGAAACGGGGAGGCGCGCCACGCGCGCCACTGCCGTGGCCTGCTTCTGCCAGGGTGACAGGCGGCTTCACCTGTCACCCCCAGGCCGGCGCTCATGGGGGGCGGAGGTCGTTCATCGACCTCCGACGCCCGAGTTGCCTTCGTGCGCGGGCAGCTTGTCTAGCGATCCTTCGTCGCTCCCGCTGCCGCTCTCGCCCCGCCTCCTCCTTCACGAGCATTACTTGCTCGCACGGATTTTCATAGTATAAAGTACTAACCACTCTCACTGCCCGTTTCATCACAGAGGAGATCCAAGATCTCCTTTCCTACATAGGACAACACGTGCAGGCCTTAGATATCACCCTCACACTGTGCAGAATATACGAGCAAGAACCAAGCCGTTCGGAGACTCTTTTCTTTGCCGCACCACCAAGACCAGGAATTCATTACCAGCACACGTGTTTCCTTCTTCCTACAGTCCCGGGGCCTTTAAGCGGGGCGTGAAAAAGCATCTGATGAGGCCGTCAAGCTGAGTGCCACCATTGTAACACTTAGTGTCTGTAATGGTGACCCTCTTTCCTGAGACTTTGCCTTTAGCTTACCATCAGGCGAGGTGAGGTCAAGATGGCGTGTCCTATAAAAAAAAAAGGTACGGTGCGATGTTCAGTAGTAGCGAGGGATACCTATAACCTGATACTAGCTGGTTTTGCAGTAGGTCGTGTGGTACGTACATGACATAGTAGATCGAACCTTTTTTTATACTTTTTAGCACACGGCTCACCTAATAAAAACTGGTTACTGAGTCCTATGGGCGTGTGGAATATCAGGAGAGTCACACTTGTGCCACCGACCCTATAAGAACAGAGAGTTTCTGTGCAGTCAGTGAAGAGGACAGAAGGGCAAGTCGTTGATCTTCCCAATGACAGTACAAACACTCTCCAGTGAGCCCTGGCTACCCTACTTATCGCCGGGAACACAACACGAGGTTGTTATGACCGCGGTATTCTGTAGGACGGAGGCACTTCACTTTCCTCAATTGAGACAGGAATACCGTCTTGCCTTGCCTGAAAATTTGCCCGCCTTTGATTTTAGTTTTCCAGTGGTTTTTATACAGAATATTTGTTTTGATCTTTATTATTGTATGTTTAACATAAGACAGATATATACAGCCCAGACACAGCCTCTCTCTCACTTGAGTCAACAATATCGCACGGAAGACGGCAATAGGCTCACCCGCTATTACGTGGGACCGAATTCAATGATTGGTGAAATGTGGGTGTTAATTCACCTCTGACTAACCTTCCGGGGTAAAGGCATGATTATATGTATGTATTTTTTACCAGTTCGTGTTTTCTTCTTCCTACGATCTTGGTTGCTATAATTAGATTTTTATTCAACAATAAATGATCGCCACTCAGTATAAAACTCTTTTTTTAAGTTTCCACACCTAAACTAACAAAACCTAGGGCTAAATCACCAGTTAAATTAAGCGATCCAGGTGATGAAGCCATCTCACTCTAATCTTATTAGAAAATGAGGCACAACAAAAGGTATATTAACTAGATTTTCCAATTATCTGAATACCTTGAATAGTGTCAATTTAATGTCTCCCGATCAAAGGTTTACGGTTACGGTACGGTTTAAGGTTATGTACAAAAAATGCTGAAAGCATATTTCAGGAATTTAAAGTTTTCCAACTAAGCATTGAGGAATTGTTTCCTGATAAAGAACTCGAGGATCAATTGAATCAAAGAAATGTTTGAAAATTTCTATTATAGTGTAGTGTCCCAGGCTGAGTGCTTATTGAGTGGCCCGGATGTTAGCGAAGGTTCTAGTAGTCAAGTCTTTTTTTTTATACAACTTGGGTCGCAGATAAGCACGCGGCCCACCTGATGGTAAGTGGTTACCGTGGCCTATTGGCGAGTGTAACACCAGAGGAATAACACTCGTGCCGCAACCCCTGTAAGAACAGAGACATTTTGTGTCGTCAGCGCAAAAGATGTACGATAAACCTTTGGTTTTCCCACTGACAACACAAAACCTCTCTAGTGAGCTCTGACTACCCTACTCACCACCGAGAACACAACACAAGGTTATTAAACTGCGATATTCTGTAAGGTGGAGGTACTTCCCCAGTCGGATTGCTCGATTGGGACGGATATACCGTCGTGTCTATTGTTTCTATTTTATAATTACGTGTCTATTCTAGAATGGACGACGTGAAATTACCGATTATTACCATATTATATTATACATATTAATATTATCCCTTCGTTTGACGGCTCATGTGAACACTGGCTTACTTACAGAGATACTTTTATGTCGCTCCTCCATGAATCTAAGCTCTCAAGCATACAAAAATTTCACTACTTCAAATCATCATTAAAAGGTAGTGCTGCTCTGGTCATAGAACAGTTAGAGTTATCCTCGAACAATTCAATTCAATTCATTCATTCATTTATTTATTGACTTGTAATGTGGTACAGTGACCAGCGTGTCCTGTGACACATAGGCCTCTTCCAGCTGCTTCCCGATATATTAGATATAAGTTAAAACATTTTGTTATATGTTAAGTTTTTTTTTGTTTAGTATCAGCAATAAAGGCTAATAATAATGTGGTATAACAAAAGATGGAAATTAAAATAATTTCACAAACAAAACAAATCTTTGACATAATTGCTATATAGTGATACAATTTAAGCACAGTATATTTAGTCATATTCACAATTATAATATGATGGGCTCTGCTACCTACACTAGGATGAACCTGTTACATAGGTAGCAGTGATCAGTCGTTATGTATGATACTTGATTTATTTGTAATTATAGCGAGTGTCATGTGCTTCGGTGCTTGTAATCATGTATGTGCTAGTAAGATTATCTGTAATGATTGTGAAGGTGAGTATGTGCACTTGTGTGTGTTGTATATATGTTAGTGTTGTGTAAGTGTTTGTATGTTTAGGTGCGTGTGTGTGTGTGTGTGTGTGTGTGTGTGTGTATGTTTGTGTGTGTTAGTTGATGAATGTCAGCAATAGCTCTGTGTTATCGTAGTCCTGTTTTAGAAGCCAATCTGTTACTTTTTGTTTCATTGATAGTTTGTTTGTTTCATAATATAGTAATCATGCACATTTCGCCATAAAATTGGCAAGCAAACACAGATTATTAGGTATACAAAGCAATATCTACTTAGTAACTAAAAAAATATTGCGGCCACAATAATGGCGCAGCCGTTGCAACGCATTTCTGCAACACAAATTTTTTTATGAGGAAGGTCTATAATCGACGTTTGCAATGAGTTGTAAACTAGTGGACCCATATAAACACAACTACGTCTAAATATCTCTAACCTAGGTACCGGCATCTCAAGTGGCATGTGTGTAACTTTTCTTTTATTGAAGTTGTCCTTTTTATTAAACAGTGATAGATTATTTTTCACAAATATGGCACTTTCATATATATAAATACATGGTACAGTCAAAAGATTATTGGCTTTGAACACAGGTGAACAAGAGTCTGTCCAAGCCATACCAAATATAGCTCCAATGCACCTTTTTTGCACTATAAAAACCCGTGCGATTTCTGAAGAGTTACCCCAGACAGTAATGCCTATAACAAGACAGTAAAGACATAGGCATGATATACCATTTTGTCTGTAGATTTGGATATTATAGTTTTAACTTTTCGTAAAGCAAACACAAATCTATGTATTTTCATTCTTAAGGTATCAATGTGTTCTTTCCAAGTTAAATGCTCATCTATTATTATACCAAGGAATTTTGTACTGTGTATTTGTTCAACCTGTTAATCCTTGTATTTTATGTTGAGTTGTAAAGGCTTACTCTGGTAAGTTTTAAAATTAATAATTTTAGTTTTATCAATGTTAATTTTTAGATTACCTTATTATAATTATCTTGTTGCTTTAGAGTTACTTCAGAATAGATTCAACGACAATGATTTATTACGCAATCACGTTAAATCATTATTAACTATTTAAAAATTAACAAAAGAATCACCCGGTTTGTTACGAAAATATTCGGTGAACCGTCGGAAGCATGGGATACATTTATTAATAATATTGTTGCTTCTAAACTTGACGAGACTACGGAGAGAGAATGGGAACAATATAAAACTATAATTTTATGAATTGAAACTAGTTCAAATATAAGGACACGGCGGTATATCTATCCAATTGAGCAGTCCAACTGGGGAAGTACCTCCGCCCTACAGAAAACTGCGGTTATAATAACTTCGTGTTGTGTTCCCAGCGGTGAGTAGGGTAGCCAGAGTTCACTGGAGAATTTGTGCTGTCCGTGGGGTGACTAATGGCTTGTCCTGCTTTGTCCTCTACACTGACGGCACTGAAACTCTGTACTGTGCTGTGGGTGTTAATTCAATTCTGTCTAACCCTCCGGGGATAAAGGCGTGATTTTATGTATGTATGTATTTAAAAGTAGTGTTACAGAAATTGTGGTTATTAAAATTGGGATGGGATGATGAAGTGCTGCAAGAAGTCATTAAAATATGGCATAAATTCATCAATGACTTGGTTCTACTCGATACATTGATAATGAATCGATATTTTTTTTATACAGCTTAGGTGACAGACAAGCACACGGCCTACCTGATGGAAAGTGGTTACCGTGACCTATGAACGTGTGTAACACCAGTGGAGTCACATTCGCGCTGCCAACCCTGTAAGAACAGAGATTTTATTTGCCCTCAGTGCAGAACACAAAATCAGTACAAGCCTTTGGTCTTCTCACTGACAGCGCAAAAACTCTCCAGTGAGCTCTGGCTACCCTACTGATCACCGGGCACACAACACGAGATTATTATAGCCGTGGTATTCTGTAGGGTGGAGATACTTCACCAGTCGGACTGCTCAATTCGGACGGGAATACCGTCGTCCTACCTCCTCATACGAAATGTTATGTCGTACGTACCTATATATTTAGAAATGTATATAGGTATATATATATTCACAGATGCGTCACAGTCAGCGTACGGCACCTGTGATTATATACGCTCGGTGAGCCATGATGAACGGATGTCAGTTAGATTACTTTGTTCGAAGGATGAGGTGGCACCACTTAAACCAGTGAGTATACCTCGACTTGAACTGTGTGGCGCACTACTAGGTGCCATTTTTTTTTTTTTATACCTCTTAGGTGGCAGACAAGCGCACGGCCTACCTGATGGAATGTGGTTACCGTGGCCTATGGACGTGTGTAACACCAGAGAAGCCACACTCGCGCTGCCGACCCTGTAAGCACAGAGTTTCTGTGCCGTCAGTGTAGAGGACAAAGCAGAACAAGCCTTTAGTCATCCCACTGACAGCACAAATTCTCCAGTGAGCTCTGGCTACCCTACTCACCGCTGCGAACACAACATGAAGTTATTATAACCGCGGTATTCTTAAGGGCGGAGGTACTTCCCCAGTCGGACTGCTCAATTGGGCGGAAATACCGCCGTGTTCTACCTCCTCGTAAAATAATTCTAATAATTCCACAAGGTTCATGAGTCGGTACGATGCAAGTTCAAGTCGGTCACGCCAGTCTTAGGATGGTTGCGAATGGCTTTTACAAACTTTCGTCCAAAACTGTGTCGTTGAAATACAGGCGTTGACCAAATTTATACCATGGCGTCATGTCAAGGGTAAAGAAAACCCAGCTGACTTAGTTTCTCAAGTTATCAGTACCTACTTTATTTGTGGTGGCATGAACAACACTTTCTTCTCGATATTGAATTTAACGGTAGCACTTACGCAAGCTCCGAATCAAATGTCGATCAAGTTGAGCTACCTCGACGCAGAGGACAAAAAAACACAAACATTTTTATGCAAAAACAGTTCAGATCACGAGTTTTTTTTTCCATTTTCTAGATTTTCCCAATTCCATCGCATGATACGTGCTTCCGCATACAAACTAAGTTTTATCTGTAAAACGCGTAACAAACGTAGTGGAGGACTCACTGTGCAGGAATTGAGACAATCCGAACTAGTTTTGATCAAATATAGCCAGCTAGAATCATTTCCCATTGATTTTTTTATACCACTTAGGTGGCAGAAAAACACACGGCCCCCTAAAGGAAAGCGGTTACCGCGGCCTATGGACGTGTGTAACTCCAGACACACTCGCGCTGCCGACCCTGTAAGCACAGAGTGTCTGTGCCGTCAGTGTAGAAGACGAAGCAGTACAAGCCTTTAGTCTTCCTACTGACAACACGAATTCTCCAGTGAGCGTAACAGTAACGGCCGCTTAAACGATAAACACTATTTGGCTGAACTCAACTTGTTTACGGACGATGATACATAAAACAACATAAAACGTGTTTCCTTCTGCCTACAGTCCCGGGTCCTTTAAGCGGGGCGTGAGAAAGCATATGATGAGGCCGTCAAGCTGAGTGTCACCATTGTAACATGGTATATGTATGTAATGGTGACCCTCTTTTCTGAGACTTTGCCTTCAACTTATCATCAGGCAAGGCGAAGTCTTATTAACGTGTTTTATATAATATTTAAAAAAAATATATGGGAGGTCGCTTAAGTAACTCGCAGTCTTTTACTTTTTTTTTATACCACTTATTTATTTATTTATTTAATTTAGTAGGACAGCCATTGGTTAATACATACAAAAACTTTGGCACTCGATATAACACATTATTCCCTACATGATGTTTAACCTTTTAAGGCAGCCACAGCATTCACAATATTATTACATCACTGACACATCAAATTAATTGTCTACTCTTATATTTTATATAAATATCAGTATTATATTATATATATTAAATATCAGTAAATTAAAAATAAGTCAATAAATTATATATACATCAAAACAAAAACAAAAACAAAACATTATTTTTCATATAAATCAACTCAAAATCAAATTAAAATCAGATTAGGTAAAGCAAACAATAAGTTATAATTAGAAACACAGATTAAATAATAATTAAAATTAATTTGTGAATAAATTAAAAGCTTTGTAACGAAATTAAAATTAAATTGTGAAGTCAAATTAAATTATGACTTAAGATTTAATTATGAGTTAAAATAAAATAATGAATTAAATTTACATTATGAATTAAAATTAAATAATGAATTAAAATTAAATTATGAATTAAAATTAAATTGTGAAATTAATTGAATTATGAAATATCCAAAATTGGGAATTAAAACATTCTATACAGAAATAATATTAAATAATTTATAAATATTAAATACAATAAAAATAAAATAACTATTATACAACTTATAGCTAAGAACAATTAAAATGCGTCGTAGAATTCCTCCGCATCGCATGCCTCTTGTGGCAGCGTTCCCAGAAGACTGGCAGCATTGCCACGTTGTATGGCAATGCTTATTCTCTGACCTAAAAAGAGGCCAGCCTTCTGGTCACGAGAAGCGTCGACCATACGCTTCGCAATCTCACGGAAGAGGTTGCGAGCGCTCGGACCCCATGACCCCAAAGTCTCGACTCCAAACGGCACAAATTCATAATCTCCGATGAGATTGGAGTATTTGCGCCGCTTGAGAGCCTCTGCAGAAGCAGCAGCAGCTCCAGCACAGCCAGCCGTGCTAGTTATATGGGTAGGAGCCATGGTATCAACGCATGTGGCGTCCCACACCAGAGTCCTACCCATCTTCCATGGCATTAACGACATGCCATCCGGTCTCTTGCCATCGTCACGCGCCAAACCGTTTGGTTCTAGTACAGCTGGTACACCGGCGGTGACAAGAGCACGGCGGATTATGTCATTGAGGCTGGCGTGCCGTGGAATTCGCCCTGCGCTCCTGCAGCACGACAGACCATGGTGTCCGAGTCTGTCAACGGCTTCTCCACAGCGGCATTGATGCGGAGAAACACACGGCGCGCCTAAACGGAGACAAGTTGCGATGCGGAAGGTAGTGTCATCTAACATAGTCCCTACGTTAGATGACGGAAGAGCTTGTAGCCAAAGACCCGATTCCCACACTCCAACCGCCAGTAAACGGGCACGCTCAGCAGCATTGGAACATGTATTTAGTAATTTTTTTCCAACTAAGCTGCAGAGCGGCCCGTCCCACTGACGCTGTGAGAAGAGGTTCCTTGGGAGATCGGTGTTTGGACATGCAATTTTCCAAGCGTTCACTGCATCAGTCTTACACAATACTTCAGAATTAACTAGTGTAGGTGCAAGGATTTTCCTAGTTAATTCTTCGGTACTGTGGACTGAAGACAGGAACGCTGGTAAGCTGACATCTGAAATTTTGCGAATACCGAGCCCACCCAAGCGAATCGGTAGAGTCGCTTGTAGTAAAGCTCGGTCATCCAAGGCCACATTTAAAATTTTGGTGAGGGTATTTTCTATAATTTCGTCCATTTTTTTCAAAATCGTTAAATGTTTAAAAAATGGCGTTGATCGTAGGGCATGGGTGAATTTTGGAACGAATAGGCAATACCGAAGAATAGTGAAAGCCGAGTGTATATTAATTTTGAGTAGGCGATCCGAAATGTCACTAAAATTTTGAATTTTTTCCTCTATAAATGGGGTATAGGCATCTTCTAGGATTGGGGACCCGAGGAGACGTAAAGAGTCTTTTTCTAAAATTTTGATGGTGGGAGCTATGGAATTGAATTTAGAGATAGTAGAAATTTTGTCCGAAACGTCGTTTAAAAAAATCTCGCATTTGCTGTCATTTAGTTCTAAACCAATTAATCTAAATTCATTTTTAATAAATGCCAAATCTTGTAAAACTGTCTCCACATCTCCCCCTAGAGTCCCATCGTCTAGGTACCATACATTAAATTTAGAATTTAACCGCCGAATAATGGGCTGAATAGCTAAACTGAAAATTACCGGTCCAAGAGGGTCTCCTTGTTGACATCCAACAGCTGATTTCAAAAGGTTGTCCTTGTATAATAATTTGGAGGGGTATCTGTAACATTGCCAAAGAAAATTATAAATTTTGGGTGTTTCTAATTTAGCTTGGTTCAACAAGGCGTCTCTGTTCACCGAGTTGAAAGCATTCTTCACATCGACCTTGAGAATGACCTCACCTTTACTGGAGCCAAGGTAGGTTGATAAAGCATGTATGGCAGCCTCACAGCCCCCCTTTGAACCAAAACCAATTTGGAGGGGCTGGAACTTCAAAGATAACTCGGTTTTGTAATATTTACAACAGAGTTTGGCTGCCATACGTCGGTACGTACATCCCACGGCAATAGGACGAATGCCACCATCTGTCTTGCGTAGGGCACACAAATTAGCCCCATACAAAATGTCTGTGATGGCATCATCCACACTACCGGAGAGCATCAAATTCATGAGAGCCGTTAGCTCCTTCAGAAGTGCCTCACCAGCCTCCCCGGTGCTTGGCCCTAAAAGATCTTTTAAATGTTGTGGGGTTAATGCGTCAAGACCTCCGGCAGAGCCACTTCGAAAGGAGACAACGGCTGCCAACACTTCCTTGGCCGTTACGCACAGGCAATCAGGGTCGGGGACAGGTGCCTCAGGAAAGGAAAGGCCACCCGCAGGCGCTGGATGCTTGCTCCGCAGACCAGTAAGGGTCTCAGGAGAGCAGGGCGCCACTACATCGCTACTAAAAAGCAATCTCGATGCCCCACTTATGTCACCATCCCTCAATTTTGATTCAACCAAGTTAAAAATATTGCTTTTCCGAAACGAAGAGTATGTTGGGTTTATATTTTCTGTTATGACGCTACAATTATTTTTAATTTGAGACGTCAATGAATTTGTTGTTGTTCGGTGGGCTGTCCGGTCTATCCTGTCTGTTCTAATATGTAAAATTTTGTATGGGAAGGTGAGCAGTTGCTCCCAAGCCGTTTTACTATTTTCTCGAAGTACAAGACCTATGCAGTTTGACAAACTTTTCGCAACAATTGGTCTTGCACCGCGAGGAATTCTCTTTAGGATCGAAACAGAGTTTTTTAAGTGAGATAGTCTTTGCCAAAAGGGAATTTCAATAATATTTTCAGAAACTGTACTTGTAGAGGGTTGAATAACCAGAGGGGGGTTCGGAGATACATGTCGGGGTTTGTGTACTTTTCCGATATGTATCTTCAAACCTCGCTCACTCTTAAAAATACGGGCTTGGGAGCAGTGAGGGCATCGTATCACATTCAATAGCGAAGCAGTAGGTTGACTTACCTCCGCATCACTATCGTGCAACATAAAAATGCTATGAAAATGGAGCACTTAAAATTCTTAAAACTAACACATAGTTCCTTAAACACTATATATACAAAAAAAACACTTTATAAATTAACTGTCACAATAAAATAGTACTGAGAAATTGACTGAGAATGTTTTTTGTGGCAGCTGGTTGCCAAGGAGCCCGTTGCCTTGGGAGCGGCGTCCGTGGCGTCCCGTCACAGAAACCAGCACCTTACTTCTCCTTGCCCTCTAAAGTCCAACCACACGTCCTGATCGACCACCTGAATCTCGTGGAGGGTGGACACACGGCAACAAATTTACTGGCGTGGCTCACGTGGCTCTGGTGAAATTTCTTGAAAAACTTGACATTGGCGTCTCGCCATTAATAATTTTATGAACATTTACAATTTACTTGATATTGGCAAAATTACAGCGCTTTGCTGAAGAGACCATTAATTAAAATAACCATTAAAACTAAATCACGAATTCAAACTAAATCAAAAACAAATCATGAATTAAAATCAAATTAAAACATGAATTAAAATCAAAATTAAATTCTCCTAAGTCAATTTTAGTTTTGCAATTCTTTTAAAGGCATATAAAGAATCATGGTGGATATCCATTGACGCACCGCAGCTATTAAGTAATCGACTCATTCGTGGAACAATTGATTTTTTACCAAATTCTGTTCTCCTGAAAGGGGCTGTAAGAGGAGCAACAGCTTTCCTTGGGTACCTTGAGGGTACAGTCAGCGAGAACCTACCCAGTAGCTGTGGGCAGTCCATTAGTCCCCTGAAGATTTTGTACAGAAACATTATGTCCAAGTAGTCTCTCCTCTTCTCAAGAGATTGTATACCAAAGTGTTTTAGCCTCTCGTTATACGAGCCCAAAGCATGGTTTAATTCAACACTATGGCACAAATGCCATAAGAACCGCTTTTGCACCCTCTCCAGCCTCAAAGAGTGTACAGCATAGTGCGGCCTCCATATTTGACTACAATATTCTAAAATACTGCGTACTAAATTGTTGTACAACAAAATCTTTGTGGATGGCCTTCGAAATGCCCTTCCATTACGAATCACAAAACCTAGCATTCTCGAAGCACTCCTAATAGTTTGTTCTATATGTGGCACAAAAGTCAGTTTGCTGTCAAGGACCACACCCAGGTCCCTCACGGTCTTGACCTCCTCTACATTACTTTGCTGAATGCAATAGGACGATGCAATAGGAGACAGCTTCCTAGTAAACCGTACACAGCGGCATTTCTTGGGGTTCAGCTGCATGCCATTCACAGCGCACCATCTTATCACCTGATCTAAATCACTCTGCAATTCGGTTACATGGACAGGAGTGGTAATTTCTTTGGCAATTTTTAAATCATCGGCATACATATAAGGCACAGAGTAGTTCAAGCACGCAGGTAGATCATTTATGTAGATGTTGAAAAGAATAGGGCCCAAGTGAGACCCCTGCGGGACACCAGATGCTATCTCAAACGATTTAGATCTATAACCATTTACCACTACATAAAACCTCCGAAGACTCAGATACGACTTCAGCCACGACAAGAGATGGCCAGTGAAACCGTACCTAGATAACTTTTGCAGAAGTGATTCATGGGGGACTCTGTCGAAGGCTTTACTGAAATCTGTGTAAATAACATCCATCTGCCCCCCACGGTCGAGAACACTGGTTACATCATCAACAAAAGTTGCCAGGTTAGTGCATGTTGAGCGAGAACTCACAAAACCGTGTTGGCAATCAGCAAGGAAAGACCTAAAATGTCTTAGTATAACCGGACACACCAGTGATTCGAAGATCTTGGCCATAGTAGATAATAGAGATATTGGCCGGTAGTTATCCACAGAATTGTCTTCATTACCCTTGTGTACGGGTACCACCTTAGCCTGTTTCCATTCCGTGGGAAATTGTCCCCGCCGCAGTGACGTGCCATAGATCAGCCATAGGGGAGCCGTCAGAGCCTTTGCACATTTTTTTATAAATATAGGCGCTATGTCATCTGGGCCAGCTCCTTTATTGATATTCAGCTCACGTAGCTTCCGATATATCGCTGACGGTTGCAAGTCGAAATCTGATAACACCTGAGAAGAGTCAGGGATGATTTCCAAGTACTCAATGGAAGTTATTGGCTGCGCATCTGCACTATATACCGATGCGAAATAATTCGCAAACATATCACAGATTTCTGTGCCATCTGTAGAGGTTTGAGGTCCACTTGTCATTGTTCCTGGGTAGGAACCCATATTACCTCGCCTACTCTTCACGTATGACCAGAAGCATTTTGAATTTTGTGCAATATTATTCTCAGCTGATGCAATATATTCATTATATGAGTCAACAGCCAGCCTCTTACACTGCCCATTGAGGATCTGCAAGTCGAGGTAATCCCTCGCATTGCCATATCTTTTAAATTTTCGATACAGTTTTTTCTTTACTTTTAATACAGTTGTAAGTTTTTTGTTAAACCATGGAGGGTGTTTAGGCCTTCCAATAGTCACTTTCGGCACAAACTGCTCCATTGTAGTCTGCAAGATGGAGTATAGCTTCGCTACCATTGTGTCCACATCAGATTGAGAGTCCAATGTTGTTTTCCAATCAATTGAATTCAGGTGTTCATTTATTTGATCATAATTGGCCCTCGCAAAATTGTATCTCTTATTAGTTCGACACTGTTTAAGCTTTTCAGATATCGCAAGGGAAACACTAAAAGCTAGAGGGGGGTGAAGTGGGTCCACCTTGGTAAGTGCATGAGCTGCATGAAGCGAACATTCAATAGATTCATCCAACAGAACCAAATCTAAAATTTTTTTTTTACTGTTTAAGACATTATTATATTGTTGCAAGTTATTGACATGTATGAAATCTATTACATGTTGTATTTTTTGGGATCCTGAACTAAGTGCGGATGACCCATTTATTGTAGTCCAATCAATTTCCCTCATATTAAAGTCCCCCACGATACAAGGTAACACATTAGCTTGTTCAATAACACTATTACAATTGTTCACAAATACTTCCACCAATCTTTTATTGACAGGTGGGCTCAGATATATTGAACAGAAAGCCAGGGTGATGGACTTACTACCATCACTTTTTTCAATTATAACCCATAAGTCTTCACATTCAGTTTCCCACCGTTGAACACGCTGAGGATTATGTTCCTTAAGGACAGCCACCAAGACCCCACCACCTTCCTTTTTGTCCCAAGACTTAAGATCCCTATCTCTCCTAAATACAGTATATCTATCGTCAAAAAGTTCTGCATCAAATATATGATCCTGCAACCATGATTCCGTAAAGACAATAACATCATAATTATTACAACATAAATTTTGATAGAAATTTTGTGTCTTAGTTTTAAGTCCTCTTACATTTTGATAATATACAGTTAATGAAGTGAATCTTATTAGTATAAATCACATTAGCATTGTCTACCTTTTTAATATACATAATAAAAAAATACAAGTACACTACTTCAGCTTAGTTAAAGCTTCATTATTCCTAATTAATACTTGATCAGATCCCTCAGCCTTACGAACAAACACACGCCCATTTCGAACCCAGACGAATCTGTAGCCAAGTTCTTTTGCCTTGAGTCTTGCAGCCGCATGTAAGGCCTTATTTGTGGGTGACAGGTGTTCCGCCACAAAAATAGGATCCTTATTGCCAGTGATGCCCAGGTGACCGTGATTTAACTTTTCGTTCGGATTAGCGCGGTTGAATGTCATGACTGATGCCAAAAAGTTGTCCCGGAAATTCTGGGAGTTGAACTGTGCAACAACTCCTCTGGGTCTTGATGTTGAGTTATTTATTTTTGCAATGCGGGTGCAGTGTCTTAAGTTCTCAGCGCCTACAGTGCAACCAATAGCATCTCCGAGTTTCTTAACAATGGAGATAAGATTTTCTGTTTTAGATTCTTTCAGTCCCTGAACCTCGATGTTACACGCTCTGGAGTGTTGATCAAGTAAGTTGAGTTGATTCTTCAGCTCGTGAATAGATGATTGTAGGTTTTTGTTTTGTTAGTTCTACTGAGAAGATACCAGCAAGAAACTCAGAGAACTATATTAGAACTAGATTTTGTATATATGCATGTATAGAGGGAGTGGATAGATAGATAGATAGATAGATAATTCTTTATTGTATACCAATAGATTACAGTAGAACATGTAGGTAGCATGCATACAGTTTAATATTCTGTAATGGAATGTAAGTACATATACAGAATACCGCGGCCATAATAACCTCGTGTTGTGTTCCCGGCGGTGAGTAAGGTACCAGAGCTCACTGGACAGTTTTTTTGTTGTCAGTGGGAAGAACAAAAGCTTATCCTGCTTTGTCTTTTACACTAATGGCACAGAGTTGCTTACTGGGTTGGCAGCGCGAGTGCGACACGGACACGGTACCACTTTCCATCAAGTGGACCGTGTGCTGGTCAATCAACCAAAAGGTTTAAAAAAAAAATAGTGTGTAACATTGGCTGAGTGTATTATAAGTGCATACATATTTTAAAGTAGTAAGTACACCACTTTTAGCCTGTAATTCCAAAGATACCAGTCCATCAAAAGGTTCTCCATCCATTGTATGTGTCCTATGTTTGGTGTGCAATAAAGAGTATTATTATAGTGAAACCTGTTTAATTGGGATCTCAAGGGACCAAGACATATGTACCAATTATTGAGGGTTTTCAATAATCCAGTTTTCCAATTAAACAGGTTTAAATTTATAGTTGTCTCATTTACAGAGGTCCCCGCTTACAGAGGTCGAAATGTGCCGTTATTCCATTTTTAGAGGTGGAAATGTTAATAAAAATGCGTATTTTTGATGTTTTGAATTTAATGTAGGTATGAATGTACATACATAATGTATTGCGTCGAAAAAAAAATACGATAAAGTTTGTGACTTAAAGTAATCGGTTATGTTTGTTTGTATGTATTTGATTGCTAGTTGCTGAAACCTGTTTCTCGATAGAATCAATTTGATCAAAAATATTAGAATTATCAATATTTGACATTTCGAAATACTTGTGTAAAGTTTCTAAAGCTTCCATTGCCTCACGCTTTGAAATTTTTACTGGAGTCTCTTCACAGTCTTCTTCTTCTTCTTCTGTGTCCAAAGAAGAATACATAGCAACTATGTCATCATCATTGAGCTCCTCTGAAATGAGTACATTATCATCCATAGAAACGAAATCCTGAAAAGTCACCTGCTGCTCATTTAAGTCATTCCTACATGTGGTAAATATTCTATCCCATTCTGGAAACGCTGCACAAATCTCTAGCTCCTCTTGTAGGCTCTCAGGTTCAGATACATTGGTCACTTTGAATCCAGCTTTTTGGAAGCAATTACTAATTGTGGTTTTGCTATCAGAAAACCAAGCTTTTCTTGCAAATCTCATGGCCAGGAGGATGTTGATTTCTGGACTTTTATTCTCTTCTATAGATTTAAGAACATACTGAACAACTTCCTTCCTGTAGAAACCTTAAAGTTGTTGATAACACCCTGATCCATGGGCTGCAATTTACTTGTGGTATTGGCGGGTAAGTACAATAATGTAACATAATCTAATTTGGGCATATTGTTGTGAGCTGTGCAGTTGTCGACAAACATAATGATTTTTCGTTTTTGAGCCCTCATATCGGCGTTCACTTTTTTAAACCAATTTGCAAATAATTCAGAAGTCATCCACGCCTTTTTATTGTTTTGATAATGAACAGGCAACGTTTTAATACCTTTGAAGCATCTGGGGCTCTTAGATATTCCAATTAAAAGAAGTGGCAGTTTTTCAGTTCTAGACATATTCGCACTTACAAGTACAGTGACCCGATCTTTACTCAATTTACCACCATGGCAAGACTGACCTTTGAACGTAAATGTTTTATCCGGTAGACACTTGTAGAATAAGCCTACTTCATCGGCGTTGAATACGTCTGGAAGATTTTTAATCCACTCATTACATTCGTTATTGTCCACAGAATTGCTCTCGCCACAAACATTTTTGAATGCGATATCGTTTCTTTTCTTAAATCCCTCCAACCACCCATTACTGCCAGAAAAAATATCAATATGGAGCTTACTTACAAATTCTTGAGCTTTCTCTTTGATCATTGGTCCGCTTATTGGAATGTTATTATTCCGTACCTGCTTTATCCATGTACAGAGACACTTTTCAACTTCAGGATACTCTGCAGCTCGTATTCGTTTGAGTTTTCCTTTTCCATCAATACACTGAGACCGAATTTTCTCTTTGTTGTTAATAATTCTACACAGGGTTGACTTTGGTATGTTATTCTCCCTACACAGTTCATCACGCAACTTTCCACAATCATAATGTGATAGAAGTTTTAATTTTTCAGATACTGATAACGTTTTATATTTGCGTTTGGACATTTTGTACACTTTTATTCCCTTGTTTTTAGGTCAAAACATGAGATAGTACTGACAATCAAAGCATGCGCAAAAGACGACGAGAAATGAATGTAAACAAACACGTCAAAACGTGTTGAAACCTGAATTAATTTGTCTCCCTTATACAGATAATTGAGCTACAGAGTCTCAATTATAGAGGTAAACATCGAAAAAGTCTTAGAATTCAAATCTTATTTAACCAGGTTCAAAAAGTCCCATTAACAGAGGTAATTTAATGAAAAAGAACCGGGACTTCGTTGCAACTCTCAATAACAGAGGTTTCTCATTTATCCAGGTCCCACTTAACCAGGTTTCACTGTATTATTATTATTGTCTGGAAGAGATCGCAGTCCGCGATAAGAGCGCCCACTGTACCTACTATTGTGAACTTTGTCGATATTTATTTTGTGTTGATTATCGATGTATAATAAAGTTATATTCATTATCCCATTTGACAGCCTCTGTGGCGTGGCGGTAGTGAACGCGACTGCTACGCAGGAGGCGCGGGTTCGATCCCTGCTCAGTGCAAATATTTGTATGCTTGGATATGGGTATTTGCATTGGTCTGGGTGTTTCTATGTATAATATGTATGTATTTACAAAAAAAAAGTATTTAAGTATGTATATCCGTATTCTAGATTCTATAACACAAGCTAGTTATACTATGCTTACCATGGGTCTAGATAGCGTTGTGTAGAATATTTATTTATTTATTTATTTATCCCTGGAAGCGATTTCTTGTAGGCAACCTTCCCAGGCTACAAAATACAATACACATATTTACACCGCATGCATTGTATTTTGCACTGAACGGGAATCGAACCCGTAGTCTCAGATACAGCAATAGGAATAAAAAATTAAAAGGCTACAAAAAAATCTCATTAAAAAAAATTCTACTCGCTATTACACTTAGAAGATACATACATACATACATACATACATATAATCACGCCTTTTTCCCCAGAGGGTTAGGCAGTGGTGAATTAACACTCACATTTCACCAATCATTGAATTCAGTCCCACATAATAGGGGGCGACTCGAGCAATGCATCTAAAGCTGAGTCTGGACTGTATATATCTATCTGGTGTTAAACAGCCCTATCCCTTAGTCGCCTTGTAGACACCGCATGGGAAGTGATGGGGTGGCCCAAATTCTACTCTGCCGGGAACCACGCGGCAGTGGAACTTAGAAGATGAACATTAAGAAATGGAAGAATGAGAAAATAAGTTGAACCTTCATGTGTTTATTACGCTACGTAACAACTATGTACAAAATTCACCTGAAAATATTATTCTTATCCTTTTTATTAGAAGAATCGCATTCATCCGAGTGACATTGGTTGCATTCAGCAAACATAGAAATTCACGGTTTGATCATTTACTAACTAATAACGTAATAGCCCATAGCCCAAAACCGATACCCATAAATACGTGGAAGTTTTCATAGATTGCCATTTAAATTGGAAACTGCATACATCGTCACTACGCAAAAGACTACATAAATTACTTTCAATTTTTAAAAATCTACGCGAAGCTGCGGACTGCAATCTCATAACCAACGTATATTATGCCCTTTGATAATGCATTCTATGAGGAGGTAGGACAAGGCGGTATTTGGAGTATAAATAATACTATAAAATAAATAATATATGTACACCGGAAGCTGCCCAATATATCTATCTACTGGGTGGCGCAAAAGTAAAGACCCTATTTGGTTCGGCTATAACATTTTTTCTAAATTAGAAAACTAGATTTAGGTTTTTTTAAATGTATATTTGTACCATTAAATTTCGTACCTTTAGGATTTAAAGATGATGTCTTTTAAATGGTGACCTCCAGAGTTGATACACATTTGAGCCCTATTTATGACATTTTGCATAACTTGCCGTAACACTTCCTGCGATATGTTCGTTATTTCTTGACGAATGTTTTCTTTTAGAGCTGCGAGAGTCTGTGGCTTGTTCACATACACCCGAGATTTCAAAAAACCCCAAAGAAAGAAGTCTGGACTGGTCAGATCGGGTGATCTTGCAGGCCAAGGCAAATCGCCAAAACGAGAGATAACTCGGCCTGGAAAAGCGTCCCTCACTAAGTCCATAGTGTCGCGCGCTGTGTGTGCCGTAGCGCCGTCTTGTTGAAACCAGATGTGCTCCAGCCCCAATTCGTCCAAACTGGGTATCAAATTGCGTGGCACGTCGCCTCGTTGATGTTTCTGGACACTCTTCCACATCTTCGCGCACAGCATCGATATTTTCAGCTGAACGGCCTGTTCTTGGTCTCCCAGACTTAGGTCTATCCAATGTTGAGCCAGTTGCTTCAAGGCGTGTGGCAAAGCGTCGAATTGTGCGACCAATCGGTGCCGGACGGTGGGGAAATCGTCGACGAAATTCACGTTGTGTTCTTATCACTGATGAATTATTCCGTAAGAACATTGACACAATTATTCCACGTTCTTGGGGAGTAAAACGGTCCATGTTTATTTTCAGTGTATTTTACATTTGTTCACTACACAATTTTCAACAACAGAATGACAGAAAATGTCATATAAAAAAAATAAAGGTATTTTCAATAGGGTCTTTACTTTTGCGCCACCCAGTATTTATCTAACTCACTCCATCCCATGGTTGCCTGGTAGAGATTGCCTTGCGCAATAAGGCCGCCATTTGTTATGCCACAAAACTGTACCAAATTTTATCTTTTTGTATCCATTCTCTGTGTACATACAATAAAGATAAATATTATTATTATTATTGTTTCCGCCCAATTGAGCACTCCGACTGGGGAAGTACCTCCGCCCTACAGAATACCGTGGTTATAATAACTTCGTGTTGTGTTCCCGGCGGTGAGTAGGGTAGCCAGAGCTCACTGGAGAGTTTTTGTGATGTCAGTGGAACGACCAAAGGCTTGTCCTGCTTTGTCCTCTACACTGACGACACAAAATCTCTGTTCTTACAGAGTCGGCAGCGCGGATGTGACTCCACTGGTGTTACACACGTTCATAGGTCACGGTAACCGCTTTCCATCAGGTGGGCCGTGTGTTTGTCTGCCACCTAGGTTGTATAAAAAAAACTGTCTTACTGCTGCCCTATTTGGGGTGAAGCTGCTCCAATTCATCTGCTATAGCTGGAAAGAGCCCAACGTGTATTCATCAAAGTCATGTTCCATAAGCCCAGGCAATATTAATTTTAGAATTACGTTCTATTGTATTTTGTTTGAGATTTCTTATGTAACAGGTATGTTGAGAAATAAATATTATTATTATTATTCAAATCTTGCACTAATATTAAAGAAATTCATATCTATATTCTTAAAAACTTCCTGACATGACAACCCTTGAATTAAAATATTACTAGGTGTATATCACAGTGGATAAGCCTGTGGCAATCTCACCTCCGGCAATTTACGAGCCTCAGGCGACGTGCGTTTTAGTCGGTTCGAGTCCGACATAACCTCTCCCACCGGCTCTTTAGGGGTATCCGGGGGGATTATTCGCACGATAAAAAAAACATAACATAACATAAACTCACGCCTATATCCCCGAAGTGGTAGGCCGAGGGTGCTATCACCCACATTTCGCCAGTTTATGTTTAGGTCCCAATGTAATAGGTGGCAAGCCTATTGCAATTAACCAGGCACTTATAAACCTGCGATAAATACACACATAGCTTCAAAAAACATGGAAAAGTCATTGGTGTGTGCCATATAAAAACCTGGGATCGAACCCGAGACTTCCCCTCAACAGTCTATTACCCATGCCACTTGACTACTGTGGCTTCGTTAAAAAAAGGTGTATATAAAGTTTCTAGGATTGTCTAACACAATTTATTTTCAACCATTTGAAAAATGTTGGGGTTTTGTAAATTTTTACATACAATTAATAGTTGAATATAGTATACTTAGAGACTTAGAGTTCCATTACATATAACTATTATATAAATATTTATAACAACATGACATACAGGTAGGACACGACGGTATACAAAACACCGCGGCCATAATAACCTCGTGTTGTGTGCCCAGCGATGAGTAGGGTAGCCAGAGCTCACTAGAGAGATTTTGTGCTGTCAATGGGAAAACCGAAGACTAATTCTGCTTTGTATTCTACACTGACGGCACAGAAACACTCTGTGCTTACAAGGGCAGCGCGAGTGTGACTCCTCTGATGACACGTCCATAGGCCGCGGTAGCTACTTTCCATCAGGTGGGCCGTCTGCTTGTCTGCCACCTAACTGGTATACAAAAAATACACAATAAATAATCTTTTTTTATTTTTATTATTTACTTATTAAGAAACAAACAGTCATTTACAATTACATTAAAAGAAGGTAGGACAAATCGGTACTTCCGTCCAATTGAGCAGTCCGACTGGGGAAGTATCTCCTCAATCAAATCAAATCAATTACCCCACCGCACTCCACTGCTGGACATAGGCCTCTCTCAATGTGCGCCATTTTCTCCGATCCTCCGCCTTCCGCATCCAGTCTGTCCCAGCCACCTTTTTCAGGTCGTCCGTCCATCTGACTAAAGGGCGTCTTACCTTTCGTTTACCTTCTCGCGGTCTCGACTCTAGAATAACGCGGCCATAATACCCTTGTGTTGTGTTCCCAGTGGTAAGTGTGGTAGCCAGAGCTCACTTGAGAGTTTTTGTGCTGTCAGTGGGAAAACCAAAGACTTGTTCTGCTTTGTATTGTACACTGACGGCACAAAAACACTCTGTGCTTACAGGGGCAGCGCGAGTGTGAGTCTTCTGTTGTTGCGCACGTCCATAGGCCGCGGTAGCTACTTTCCATCAGGTGGGCCGTGTGCTTGTCTACCACCTAAGTGGTCATCATATCATTTTTTTTATTATTTACTTATTAAGAAACAAACAGTCATTTACAATTGGGTAATTGACTGAATGGTCAAATTAGTTACTTTTTACTAATCGTGAAAACGGTAAGTTATAAGGAAACTTAAATGAATTAAATTATTGTGACTTCATAATATTTAATAGTCAAAACAATTACTATTATAGATGTGGTGGGGATGTGGGTGGATGATTAAAGATTAATAAAATCGATAAAATAAGAACAGACGCAACGTTTACCGTTCTTAATATAATAAGCTCAGTTAAATAATTTATTTTAATTACAGATAAATACCCAATTACATTAGAACAGACAGCACTTTTCAAATAAAAACTAAATAATCATAATAAATATAGAAAAAATATGATTATCTTCTAAATTTACTATCAAAATAAATATTACAACACACAATAATGATAATTATTTAGAGAGACACTCCGCAGTTAGTCTCTTAAAATGCCTGAGTGATTCACCAAACTAATCAACCAGAATTACCCGAATGTACAACCTGCAAGCACGTCTCATAAAAGCATTCTCTGCATAACATAAGCGACTATGGGGTATTACAAAGAGAGGCTTGTTCCGGCAACCCCACTCGATTCCTTGAGGTACTCTAAACGATAATGAGTGTAGTGATAAGGGAGCATCGACAATAATATTATTGATTTTATAGATGCTTGTTGTATCAATGCAGGTTCGACGGCAAGGTAAAGATAAAGATTTTTTTTCTTTATACAATTTAGGTGGCAGACAATCACACGGCCCACCTGATGGAAAGTGGTTACCATGACCTATGAACGTGTGTAACACCAGTGGAGTCACATCCTGTAAGAAGAGTGCTGCCGACCCTGTAAGAACAGAGATTTTGTGCCGTCAGTGTAGAGGACAAAGCAGGACAAGCCTTTGGTCGTCCCACTGACACCACAAAATCTCTCCGGTGAGCTCTGGCTACTCTACTCATCGCCGGGAACACAACACGAAGTTATTATAACCGCGGTATTCTGTAGGGCGGAGGTACTTCCCCAGTCGGACTGCTCGATTATGCGGAAATACCGCCGTGTCCTACCTCCTTATTAAAGTTTTATTTGCGACAACATGTGTAGGTACAGGTAGCATTCTATAATATCGTTACAAGTTTCAACATGTTCTGTCAATGTAGACGTATAAATTTTTTGAAGCTCGTAAGCTGTCGTAGCAGCTCGTGATACTGGTACATTGTTTCCCTTCTTATGTAGTTTAATTTTTTTTACAAAACACAGTTACTAATTAGTGCAAATTATCTGTTATCAGTCAAAGTATATAGTTTCAATATATAAGGGAAATTATCACTAGTCAGAAGTAATTAAATGTCAAGTGGTAAGTATAATGGTTGTCAGAATCACGCCTTTATCCCCGGAGGGTTAGGCAGAGGTGAATTAATAACCACATTTCACCAATAATAATTGTATTCGGTCCCACGTACATAATAGGGGGTGAGCCTATTGCCGTATTCCGGGCACTATAGTTGACTCGAGCCATGCATCTGAGGCTGAGTCTGGGCTGTATATATCTGTCTGATGTTAAACAGCCCTATCCCTTAGTCGTCTTGTACGACACCGCATGGGAAGAGATGGGGTGGTCCAAATTCTACTCTGCCGGGAACCACGCGGCTTTTTTTATTAAATCGATAAAGTTCAAGTCCAAGCTATCAATCAATCAATCATTAGCCCACCACAGTCCCCTGCTGGACATAGGCCTCTCCCAATGTGCGCCACAATTGTCCAAGTCCAAGCTAATGTAAACATATTATACCTCTTACGAATATCGGTAGATGGCTGCCAACGTCTCCGTAAGACGGATATATGTACAGAAGAATTTGGATGGTTTCGGGCTAAGGTTCGGTGGCTTACTAGTCAGATCGTCCCCCCTGTAAGGGAAAGATCGCAGGTTCGTATCCCGCCTGGACCTTTTCAATTTTTTCTATCATAAACGATTTTTTATTTAGCTAGCATATTGTGTGCCGCGGCGGCGGTGTGCCTGGCGCGCCTCCCCGTTTGCGGGAACGAGTTGGGGACTCTGTAGTCTCCAGTCTCGAGAAGAGGGCCAGATCGTGAGAGATGGCCCTGGGTCGGCCGGGGTGCGAGGGATATGCCTGTCAACTTCACCTTCGGCAACCAAAACGACCCACAGGCGGCGTGCGTTTTAGTCGGTTCGAGTCCGACATAACCTCTCACCGGCTCCGGTGGAGAGGTATCCGTGGAGATTTTGCGCGGGTAAAAAAAAAAGCTAGCATACTGTGTGTATGTTTAACATTTTATTAAATATTATACCTGTTCAGCGACGTTGCATAATAAAAATGTTCTTGACCAGTGACCGGTACGATAGTCGAGAGTTTTCTAATTTCCTCTGCACCTGCACATAATAAGCTAGAGTACGTACAGACAAGAAGACAAGAGTACATATACAGAGAACAAACAATGAATTCAAATTGCTTCCTATCACATAAGCATTCTATGAGTTTAGGTAAATTTTAGAAGCTGTTTGTATAATTTAATTTTGTATGCGGTTACTGAACTGAACATTTTTTTATTACTGAACACATTAATGCCCCCAAAATTTTCATTATATGCGTTAACATTACGTCTAAAGAAGTTATTACTTATATAAATTGTGCTATTAAAGAGTACCGAAGGAGAGGGCCAGATCAGGAGAAGGCCAGATCAAGAGAGATGGCCCTGAGTCGGCCGGGATGCGAGGGATATGCCTGTTAACCTCACCATCGGCAACCAAAAATTACCCACAAGCATCGTGCGTTTTGGTTGGTTCGAGTCCGACATAACCTCTCCCACCAGCTCCGATGGTGGAGGTATTCGTGGGAATTTTCTTCATGTAAAAAAAAGAGTAAGTATAAAAACAAGCCCAAGGTACAAGAACTGGGTCTGGGCACTCTCAAGCTTATTTTTTCTAGAATGGGGAGCGTCAATGTAGTGTGTTTAAGACATAACATAACAAAAACTCACGTCTATATCCCCGAAGGAGTAGGTAGAGGTGCTAGCACCCATATTTCGCCAGTTTATGTTTTGGTCCCAATGTAATAGGTGGCGAGACTATTGCCATTAAATTATGGCATTTATAGACCTGCGATAAATATACACATAACTTCGAAAACCATCGAAAAGTCATTGGTGTGTGCCATGGTAAACCTGGGATCGAACCCGAGACCTCGTCTCAAAAGGTGCTAGCACCCACATTTCGCCAGTTTATGTTTTGGTCCCAATGTAATAGGTGGCGAGACTATTGCCATTAAATTACGGCATTTATAGACCTGCGATAAAAATACACATAACTTCGAAAACCATCGAAAAGTCATTGGTGTGTGCCATGGTAAACCTGGGATCGAACCCGAGACCTCGTCTCAAAAGGTGCTAGCACCCACATTTCGCCAGTTTATGTTTTGGTCCCAATGTAATAGGTGGCGAGACTATTGCCATTAAATTATGGCATTTATAGACCTGCGATAAATATACACATAACTTCGAAAACCATCGAAAAGTCATTGGTGTGTGCCATGGTAAACCTGGGATCGAACCCGAGACCTCGTCTCAAAAAGTGCTAGCACCCACATTTCGCCAGTTTATGTTTTGGTCCCAATGTAATAGGTGGCGAGACTATTGCCATTAAATTATGGCATTTATAGACCTGCGATAAATACACACATAACTTCGAAAACCATCGAAAAGTCATTGGTGTGTGCCATGGTAAACCTGGGATCGAACCCGAGACCTCGTCTCAGCAGTCAATTACCCATACCACTAGGCTACCGCGGTTCACTTGTATCCAAGCGTATCTAAGATTTTAAATAAATAAAAAAATATGGCTCCCGGCAGCGTAGAATTTGGACCACCCCATCTCTTCCACTGTGGTGTCGTACAAGGCGACTAAGGCATAGGGCTGTCTAACATCGGACAGATATATACAGCCCAGACTCAGCCTCAGATGTATGGTTTGAGTCAACAATAATTGCCCGAAATACGGCAATAGGCTCAACCTCTATTACTTGGGACCGAATACAATTATTGGTGAAATGTGGGCGATAATTCACCTCTGCCTAACAACCCTCCGGGCATAAATGCGTGATTATATGTATGTATGTAAAAAAACACTATCCGTCAATCAGCGGGTGTGGTTAACGTGCGTCAGTCAAGTAAATTCTCGTATAATGCCTATTCATGATCCCCATATAACATCCAATTATTTTATTAACCTTCTTTTGAGCTCTCTCTCAATACGGTTTATCGAACAATCCATAAATCAGCTCACTGCAGTCCACTCCTGGATATAGACCGCTCCCAATGTACGTCATTTCGTCCGGGCCTCCACCTTCCGCATCCAGTCCGTCCTGGCCAACCTTTTTAGGTCAACAGTCCATCTGGCTAGTGGATGTCCTACATTCTGTTTACCTGGCCTTAGCTCTAATACGGTTAATATCACAAGCATAATATGAACTCCAGGATATGCAAGCAAAATCTAAAAGCGATCGAACAAAACTGTAATACAACATATTTTGAGTAACATAACATAAACTCACGTCTATGTAGGCAGAGGTGCTAGCACACACATTTCACCAGTTTATGTTTAGGTCCTAATGTAATAGGTGGCGAGTCTATTGCCATTAACTGGGCACTTATATTCTGCGATAAATAGGTACACACACAACTTCGAAAAGCATCGAACAGTCATTGGTGTGTGCCATGGTAAAACCATTTGAGTATGGGAATGCTTAAAAGGTTAAGAAATCCTAAATATAAATCCTAGTGGACGGCTCGCTCTGTTGACAATGGTATCTATATGTGACCCAAGTCGCGCTCGTATGAAACTCAAAGTATTAAAGTAGGTATTGTTAATGATATAATCAAAGACTTGAGTATCCTCAGTATCCAAATAATCGTGATATTTACCATGTTACATTGTTTTGAGTTTCCGATATATCCTCCGTGATCACGGTGCTTGCAACAGCGCCGAAATATCGGAAACTCAAAACAATGAAACATGGTAAATATCCCGACTATTTTGATACTGATGTGAGTGACCATGATAGTTTAAATACCTATATGAGGATCCTGTTTCCAGGTATAATAGTTTTTGAATCGTTTTTTTTTATCTAGGACACGTCAACTTGACTTCACCTCGCCTGATGGTAAGCTAAAGGCAAAGTCTCAGATAAGAGGGTCAACATTATGGACAATAAGTAATGTTACAATGGTGGCACTCAGCTCGGCGGCCTCATCAGATGCTTTTTCACGCCCCGCTTAATGGACCCGGGATTGTAGGAAGAAGGAAATACGTGTGCTGGTAATGAGTTCCAGGTCTTGGTAGTGCGGCAAAGAAAAGTCTCCGAACCGCTTGGTTCTTGCTCGTATATTCTGCACAGTGTGAAGGTGACATCTAAGCCCTGCACGTGTTGTCCTATGTAGGAAAGGAGAGGGTAAAAAAGTAACCGTCTTAGAACTCCACTATCTAGGTATCTTCCGGGTTCATAATCAGATGTGCTCTATTTCCGGATGTCATATACTCACTGGTATAATCTACCTGGTAGGGAAGAGAAGAAAGGATTTTTTTTTTCATTTTCATCTCCTTTTGTATATCAATACTATTGATATTTTAATTCCACATATTTCTACTATGATGATGATGATGATGCTTCCGACCGATTTCGGCCCTGGCGACCACTTCGACTCCTAGTCGGCTCGGTGTTGATGCGCTCGAAGATGACTAACATAGCCGATCTTCGCGGTGAACTCTCGTGCACACCGTGGGCACGTGAGAACACCACCTATAGATATAATTGTATTGAATGACAGCAGGTGGGCGGACTTTCAGCTCATCGCGTTTAGTGTCGAGGTTTGCCTTTCGCTGTTCCTCGAAAACTCTCTCTCCTCTCCTACTATGATAAAGTACAAATAACTAGAAAAAATGTTAGTTAGTGACCGGCAAACTTGGTGACAATATACTTAGGTAGCGCAATCTCTTTAGAAGTAAGCGTGAGGCGTGATAGAGGCATTTAAGTAATCATTGATTAAGTATATTAACCACAGACTCAAAGGGCTCTGTACTTATTGTTTTGATGGTTGCTTGGCTAGTTTACTAGTAACTTTAATAACACCTACTTACTTTTATGCTAGGGATACACTACCGTGATATATGGCAATAATTACCACCATAATTTCAACAATGTCTAGGTATATATACAATGCCATTAAAAAAACATTTTGATTGATATGACATTTTTATTTATTAAAACCATAACTTTTTTTCATACTACTTAGTTGACAGACAAGCACACGGCCCACATGATAGGAAGTGTTTACCGTGGCCTATGGACGTGTGCAACGCCAGGGGCATTACACTCGCGCTGCCGACCCTGAAGAAACCTTCCAACGCCCCTAAGAGCAACCCCATATTGTAGTTGCTTGGGGAAACCGTAGCAGGGAGTTCATGCCATAGCTTGAGTGTGCGTGGGATGAAGTTTTTTTCATACCGCGCACCGTCTCAGGTGTGTGAGGATGAATTCCCTGCCTATGGCGAGAGGTGCGATGATAGAATGTAGCTGCGGGCATCATGTCGAACAATTTATCTGAGCACAATCCATTGCATAGGCGGTAGAACACACACAGTGAGGCAAAATCCCTACTAAGGCTAAGAGGTTCCACACTGCCTGTGAGTATGAGATTGTCAACCAGCCTCAATTCTCGTCTTCGCACTGAGTCGAAGGTATCAAGCTGGTATGCAGGCGCTCCAGCAAAAAGGTGAGAGAGGGAGCAGTACTCCGTGTGGGGCCGGACCTGTGCTTTATTAAGAAGGAGTTGCTACCCCGCAGTGAAGTCCCTACTGCTCCGTCCTGTTGAGCACTCTAAGTTTTCTTGATGACAACTTAACCTTGTCCTGCAAATGTCTTCGGTACTGGAATTCGCTGAAAATATCGACACCAAGGATCCCGATACTCGAGGAGATGGTAAGCGGTGTGCCCAGGAATTGCGGCGCTACAATGAATGGGGTTTTCTTAGCGGTGAATAGACATACTTGTGTCTTATTGGGCAACCCCACTATTGGACTAGGTTTAGTCGTCCCCAATCGGATACTCCAGAGAGAGTAGTCTCGATTTCAGACACAAGTTGTTCGCGACTCTTCTCCACCTCGGACTGAGGGATATTGTCCCCGGTACTGTCGTCCGCACAGGCACAGGGTGCACGGTCTTCCTCGGGTCGGGACCCGCCTTGCGGAGTATGAGAGTGCGAAAAGGCGTGTAAGTACAGTATACACCATCGCCCGTATACCGTCCAGCCCACTCGACTTCCGAACATCTAGCGACTTAAGCTCGCCCCGGACCACCCGTTGCGTGATTGTAACTTCAGTCATGGGAGCACCACAGCTGGGGATAATGGGTGATTCGACGTTCCCGTCGATCATAGTCGAGTTTGACGCAAAGAGATTACCCAAAAGTTCGGCTTTCTCCTTAGCGCCATGGGCCAGACTACCGTCTCATTTTTGCAGCGGCGGAAGGCAAGACCGGCAGAAGTTTCCCTCGGCAGCTTTGGCGAGCGACCAAAATGCACGACTGCCAGATGGGTAGCGCGCCAATTCTGCCGATGAACTCAAACTTAGCCTTGGCCGTTGCTTTTTTACTAGACCTCGGGGTGGCATTCAACTTTCGCTTCACTTCAGCGATATTTGGATCTTTATTGGCAAGAGTCGTGGTCCAAGGCCTGTATGCAGATTGCTTATGGTCTCTTACTTCTCTGCAGGGCCTATTAAACCAAGGGCGTTTGCTCGCTCCTGTTGCGATCCAGCGGTTAGGAAAGTATAAGTACAGAGTCGTTGTTAACCTGTATCTCACTTTACAATGCCATGATTAGACGTTTTTTCTCTATAAGACACAAATTCGCTCCTGCATGGAATACTGCTCGCACCTCTGGCATGGCTCCGCAAAATATCTACTAGATGCTCTCGACAGTTTGCATCGGCGCACATTATTGGGAATCCTGAGGTCACGAACACCCTCGTGACTTTGCAGATCCGTAGAGACGTTTATGTAGCCCGGGACTACAGAAAGTAGGAAACACGTGAGCTGGTAATGAATTCCAGGTCTTGGTGGTGCGGCAGAAAAAAGGGTCTCCGAACCGCTTGGTTCATGCTCGTAAGTTTTGCACAGTGTGAGGTTGACATCTAAGCCCTGCTCGTGTTGTCCTCTGTAGGAAAGGAGAGGTTGGGATAAAAGTTGGAAGAGCTCATCAGGACACTCACCATGGTAGAAACGGTAAAATACCTACAGCCAAGGAAGCAGAATATACGAGCAAGAACCTAGCGGTTCAGAGAAACTTTTCTTTGGCGCACCACCAAGACCTGGAATTCATTACCAGCTCATGTGTTTCCTTCTTCCTACAGTCCCGGATCCTTTAAGCGGGGCGTGAAAAAGTATCTGATGAGGCCGCCAAGCTGAGTGCTACCATTGTAACATTACTTAGTGTCTGTAATGGTGACCCTCTTTCCTGAGACTTTGCCTTTAGCTTACCATCAGGCGAGGTGATGTAAAGTTGGCGTGTCCTTGATAAAAAATAAAAATAAAAAGTATGGCACACGGCAGGTTGTTTTAGTGTGGTGAGAGCCCCACATACCCGCGCGGCTTCCCCGAGCCACTTTTTTTCCTGCCTAAACGAAAAAAAAAATCAAGAAAACAGATGATATAGTGGTCTGATATTTAAATTTTACTGACCCAAAACTTGGCCACAGCTACAGCGCTCTACGATGCTCTAAATAATCTACACTCGAGAGCAATGAATCCGGGTCACTTAAAGAATCCTAAAAATCTCGGAAACTAAAAATGCTAGGTTAATGCAATAAATTGTATTTAATAGACAATGTAATACTCCTTAAATGAAGGTATTAAAACTTCTTAGTTATTGTAAAGTTATATCATAAAAAAATCAAATTTGAAAAAGGGCCACTTTCGAAGATGGAACTACGAAATTACAGCATTTGGTGTTGCTTTTGTTTGTAATCTGTCATTTATGTGGGTACATAAACCATGTTGATAGTGCTCTATATTCATTAATCAAGCTGAAATTATGTCGCTTACGCCTGAAGAATGCACCAGAATACTTACAATGCTGGAAACCGGCCGGAGTCAGCGCGATACAGCCAGGACTGTCGGTGTGTCGCTGTCAACAGTACAAAGAGTTCTCCGACGTTACGAAGAAACTGGTTCTAACCTACGCAGACCAGGAACGGGCAGAACCAGGTGTACCACAGCACGAGAAGACCGATACTTGGTGAACACCATGCTTCGAAATCGCTTTCTCACAGGAACTGAACTCACCAATCAGTTTCGACGCCTCGGAGGAAGTAACCCAAGTGCATGGACAGTAAGACGTCGGCTTGCTGAATCTAACTTAAAACCCCTTAGACCTGCAAACGGCCCTAAACTGGAGCGTGGGCATCGTATTTCGAGACTAAGTTATGCCCAGAGCCACGTAAATTGGAGTATTGAAGATTGGTCAAAAGTTATGTTCTCCGACGAATCAAAATTTATGCTCTACAAGCACGATGGAAGACACAGAGTGTATCGAAGACCAGGGGAAAGATTCAAGCAAGCATGCATCGAAGAAAAAGTAGCCTACGGTGGTGGGTCTGTACTTGTGTGGGCCGGAATTTCTTCTGAAAGTCGCACAGAGCTGGTGATCATAGAAAACGGCTCTTTAACTAGCGTAAGATATGTGGAAGAAATCCTCAATGATCACGTTGGTCCATTTATGGTCAATTTAGGTGAGGATGCTATATTTATGCATGACAATGCCAGACCTCATACAGGTAGGATTGTGAATGACTACCTTCAAGAGATGAACATTACTCGTATGGAGTGGCCAGCGCGCAGCCCGGATATCAACCCGATCGAGCATGCTTGGGACGAGCTAGGCAGATGCGTAAAACAACGAAACCCTCCCCCAATCACGCTTCGTGAGCTCAAAATTGCTCTCACAGAGGAATGGGAGAATATTCCCCAAAATCGTATAAGGAACTTGGTGTACAGCATGCCAAACCGCGTAAACGCAGTAATGGAAGCACGAGGAGGCAATACGAAGTATTAAAATTCAAGAAAATCGTAATAAAGTTCAAAAATTTCATGTTTCCTATTTTTGTTTTAAGGAGAGATCAGCAGTTTTTTTCTTTATGTAATTTGGTGTTAATAAAATGTATGGTGACTCATATTTTTTTTACTTTCATTTAAGGAGTATTACATTGTCTATTAAATACAATTTATTGCATTAACCTATCATTTTTAGTTTCCGAGATTTTTAACATTCTTTAAGTGACCCGGATTCATTGCTCTCGAGTGTAGTTCTAATGTAGTTCTCTGAGTTTCTTGCTGGTATCTTCTCAGTAGAACTAACCTACCGAACCAGCGAAAGAATCATTTTCCAATGGTTTATTTTTACATTATTTAATATTTTTGTATTATTTCTTGACATACCTAATTTTAAAATTTAGTCGTTCATATGTGCTCTTTGTGTGCTTAAACTGAATAAATGAAATTGATTCTTTGATTCTACGTAGGTCGTCGGTATTGCAAGTGGAGAGGCACATTAAAAACACACAGAAAAGCAAATACGACTTGGACTGGGTCCCGAGGTCGCAGGACCGGTCGATAAAGCCCGATTTTGCCATGTTTTCTCTGCAGCGACGTGGGTCCGCAGGCGGGATAAAAACTTCCAAATTGGCCACTGGAGATGGAATCCAGGCGGCAAGTCTTCGCTTGGTCTGATTAAACCTACCGGAGCTGGTTACTAAAGAGTTTAGTAATAATGAAACAATGTGCTTTGCCTAGCGAGCGTTTGTAGTTAACATACATAACATAAACTCACGTCTATATCCCCGAATGGATAGGCAGAGGTGCTAGCACCCACATTTCACCAGTTTATGTTTAGGTCCCAATGTAAAAGGTGGCGAGCCTATTGCTATTAACCGCGGTAGCCTAGTGGTATGGGTAATGGACTGCTGAGACGAGGTCTCGGTTTCGATCCCAGGTTTTACCATGGCACACACCAATGACTTTTCGATGCTTTTCGAAGTTATGTGTGTATTTATCGCAAGTTTAAAAGTGTCCGGTTAATGGCAATAGGCTCGCCACCTATTACATTGGGACCTAAACATAAACTGGCGAAATGTGGGTGCTAGCACCTCTGCCTACCCCTTCGGGGATATAGGCGTGAGTTTACGTTATGTTATGTAACAATTGGCGAGCTTATTGCAATAAACCGGGCACTTATAAACCTGCGATAAATACACACATAACTTCGAAAAGTATCGAAAAGTCATTGGGTTGAGCCATGATAAAACCTGGGATCGAACCCGAGACCTCGTCTCAGCAGTCCATTACCCATACCACTAGGCTACCGCAGTAAGGATCGCAAGCCAAGCTGCCCGCGTACGAAGGCAACTCGGGCGTCGGAGGTCGATGAACGACCTCCGCCCCCCATGAGCGCCGGCCTGGGGGTGACAGGTGGAGCCGCCTCTCACCCTGGCAGAAGCAGGCCGCGGTGGTGGCGCGCCTCCCCGTTTCCGGGGACGAGTTGGGGACTCTGTAGTCCCCACACCCGAGAAGAGGGCCAGATCGTGAGAGATGGCCCTGGGTCGACCGGGGTGCGAGGGATATGCCTGTCAACCTCACCTTCGGCAACCAAAGCGACCCACAGGCGGCGTGCGTTTTAGTCGGTTCGAGTCCGACATAACCTCCTCCACCGGCTCCGGTGGGGAGGTATCCGTGAGGATTTAGCGCACGTAAAAAAAAAAAAAGGCTACCGCAGTACCGTATACCTAAATTGTTAGTACCTAGTATATTATCTGAATCTAGTCTTAGTATATTAACAAAACAATAGAATATTATAAATAAATTATGGCTTTCGGTGCTGCTCTGTGTGTTAGAGGTACTGATGTTGATATACAGGGGCATGTAGCTGGAGCCAACGGCTCAACAGTGGAGAGTTACACCGATCAGCCAGAGTGCTCAGGATGATGTTAGGACTGCCGCGCACTCGCGCCCATAGTGAGGTGCAGCGCTTTCTGATGATGGTGTAAAAACAATCAGTACCTACGCACTTCGGCGAACATGGATGAAGCGCTACAATGGCGCAGCAAGCTGAATATCAGCCTAAACGCATTATTATATTGAATGCTGCGTAAGTTCACCCACAGACTGCACGTGTAGAAAGATTGGCAGCTTTAAAGAGTGTCAATTTAACTTGCTTACTCCACTGTTAACTGCTACTGCGAGGCAACATGTTACAGCGAACGCACAATGCTCTACGCTCCCTCTCCATTTCTACAGAGTCTGACAACTTGCTAGTGACCCAGTGACCCAGATACTTTATTTGGTCAACTTTCTTTAGTTTAGTGCCTCCGAAGGTAGGTACTCTCCGTTGACACCAAATCACTCCTGTTTGAAACACCATGAATTCACTTTTAAGAGAGTTATATAGAGCTCGTGAGCCTCTGCAAACTCTTCGCAGACATGAAGAAGTCTCCGTAATGCTCGAATCGATGGGTTCACCATATCATCAGCGTAACTAATATTGTTAAAACAAACACCACCTATATCGCATCCAATACTGGTGCTACAGAACTCCTCGATCAGACCATCAATATACGAATTAAAAAGCTTGGGTGACCTCAACTCCCACTGTCTCACCCCGCATAGCAACCCTATTGACTGTGAATTGCCCTATTTTACACAGTTCCTCATGATGAGGCCGTCAAGCCGAGTGTCACTACATGGTATGTAATAATGGTGACTCTGTTTTCTGAGACTTTGGATTCAGCTCAGCATCATGCGAGGTGAAGTCTAATTGAAATGTACTATATAAAAAACTTATTGATCTAGTCAAGGTCGATCTGATGCTGAGTGTAAATCAGGAGCTGCATTTTTTTCAGGATGATAGTACCTACCTGTAGTGTATCCGAGTAAAATGCCTGTTTTACCGTATGCAATTGATGGTGCAGATGAGACTAATTAGTTTCATCTTCACCATCAATGGTGCAAACGAAACCACTGATGGAGTACGGTCTCATCTGCACCATTGATATAATACTATAGGTACTATCATCGCGGTGGGGTGAATATGAATGGTTCTTAGAATTTTTTAAATAAATTTCATTTACGTATCTAATAGTTTTTAACCAGATATCAGATCATTGTTCGTTATTACTGAATTAATAATTAATAGTTTCCCTCAATACAAAAAAGTTTTTTTTATACCACTTAGGCATACGGCACACCTGATTGAAAGTGGTTACCGCGACCTAAGGACGTGTGCAACACCAGAGTCACACCCATGCTACAGACTCTTTAAGAATGGAAAGTTTCTGTGCCGAAAGTGTAGAAGACAAAGCTGGACAAGCCTTTAATCTTCTCACCGACAGTACAAAAACTCTCCAGTGAGCTGGCTGCCCTACACACCGCTGGGAACACAACACGAAGTTATGACCGCGGACCGCGTTATTACCTCCGCTCTATATTCTGTAGGGCGGAGGTACTTCCCCAGTTCCCCATTTTATTCCGATTGAAACTTTTTTAATATATACCTATACCACTTAGGTGGCAGTAAAGCACACAACTCACTTTGATCCTTATTCATCCTATCTTACGGTCCCTTTAGTGAAATTCAGTGTACCTACCTACTGCTTTTGATAAAAAGATAAATTTTACCGTATACTTAGATATATTGTTCGGTATAACCTCCATCAGCTGTATCTGCAATCTGCATCTCGCTCTGCTGTCCGCTGTCCTCGGCTCAGATGTCCTTAATATTATAGGTCAAATAATATAATTGGGTAGAAATTAAAACCTATACCATAGAACCACTGATCTTATACTAGAAGCTGGTAGATACGGCACTTACATTCTGCAACGCAAGTGCAGTGCGCTATCAATGAGTGCGAACGAGAGTATCTGATGCCGGACTCGTGGCCACACCAGTGTGACAAACAGGAATTCCTTTCTTGTTTGTCACATCGCCAATAATAAACCTTTTATCACATAATAATCTCATATCTATCGACATTTGATGATGACATTTAATTTATGCAAAAAGTTATTACGAATTTTAATTAATAAATCGATAAAACGGAACTAGTTGTTAATGACAAGTAATGATAAGAGGCGGTTTATTATTGGCGGTGACAAACAAGAAAAAAAATCCTGATTGTCACAAAGCGTGGTACACTTTTGATATCGCTTTAAAATTGCTAATATCTACCTGTTTTAATGTAAGATCGTTGATAAAACAAAAAGATGATAAAGTGAATTGAAGTTTCATGACATTTTTTTCTTTTCTAGGTATTTGTTTCATTTAAAGAAATTCGAGCTGAGAAGTATCGAGAATGATTTTAACAATATTCCTTCATTTATATTATTGCCAATAGTCCCCGAAGTGGCCTGTCTCTTCAATATAAAATAGATATTCCAACACATGGAGCTATTATTTCTTTTATTATTTTATGATTTCAGTTAATTTTTTAAGATTATTTCACCCACAGTTGAACCTATCATATCAAAATCACTACCAAGGGTTCATTCTTACTGAAAGAGTAACAACCGACAGCAACCTTTTGAGGCAAAATATTATAAACCATTTTGAATCTTATCTACGGGAGACAAAGTTTATAGTCATTTGAAGGAGAACGATAGCCTTCTCGAAAATAAATTTCGGCCACTGCTCTTGCAGTGAGAAGTAACCTTCTAATATTGAATACCCAGCGATGTCAGAAACAAACAAACAAAAAATAAACAAAAAGAAAGATTAATTGATCTAAAAAATTTATTAATGAATGAGGCGACTATGTGCACATTGAAAACACTTGTTATTTATTTTACAAGATAGTTTAACTATTTACAGAAAGTTCCATCGACACATGTCTACTCACAATGTCGCGACACCCGCGACATCTGCCTTCATCTCAATTTACACACTGTACATAAGTAATTTGTACAAGTTACACTTATAAATAAGGATTACACTAACAACACTAATTTTTTAAAACAATGGAAATAATGTTGATCATGACACTTACACAGATATTGGTATAAGACATCATATTAATCTCTTATCACTAATACTTAACAACGACAATTATATAAATAATTAATATATGTATTGAATTTCTATAGCTAGTGACTGGTAGGCGTCGGTCAGCCATTAACACATCGTGCGAGTGTGCGACGCCCCGCGGCACCGCTCGCGGCGAGGTCTTTGGGAGGAGCGGTTTAGGTTTAGCTCACCTCACCTTGCTACTTCTACCTCCAGCAGTAAGTAATGTTCGGATATACGTAAGAGCGAAGCGTCGCGTCCCCTCACACACTCACAATCGTATAATGTTAAACACATACATACATAACAACACAGATACATTGCAAAATACAATTCCGTACAACACTTCAAGTATCAACACTCAGTAATCTAAAATACTCAATATAGAGTCATGCGCTTAAAGCACGAAATCTAAACAACACGAATCTAACAGTAATTCTTCAAATATCATTACATAATTCTTTATGCATTATTTTTTTTTATACACCGACGAAATATTCAAAAAATTACATACAATTATTTTTTATAAAAAATATTTTATAACAGAGGAAATATTAAACATATGTACATTTTCAAAATGATTTTTATTTTTATTCCCTGCAATCGGAACCTCTTAATACAAAAAAATATACTTAGGAATCTAATCAATTAATAATATAAATTAAAACAAATCACAGTAGTTAGGTAATAATCAACGCAATACATATTGAAATGTGATGTTGTGTCGTGTCATATCTACATCGTACAGTTTGTGCGAACCACTCGTTGCCACAGTCAGAGAAACTAATTCCCAACATATATCCGGAGTTATATCAAAGCTTCTTCTATACCAATTAATTAATTTGTCACAAATTGCAAAGATATCACCGTAACCCCTCGTTTTCACCTAAGTATAAAACATGTATTTGACAAGTTCCAATATGTCACAGGCTACAGTGTGAACGCAAATGTGTTTTATACTTGTTTACAACTTGTTGGCTGTACATACTATGTGAACGAAAAAGTATCTGAGATACATGTATGAAACAAGTATTGCGTTTTGATTAGTCTTATACAAGTCTTCAACAAGGTTTTTTATGAACAAGTTTACAACTTGTTTCGTGGTTTAAACGAGGGGTAAGGAATGTACCAGGCTAATATTTTAGACCAGATATTTATGTGATTTAGTAGATACATTAACTTCTTAAATCGAGAGTGCTATAAGGTTAATGAATATACGAGTATGGGAATGCAACTTTAGCTTAAAGTCAGCGCACAATAGTAGACAAGTTCCGTGTACCCTACATTGAGCAAGTAACTACGCAGAGGGTCCTTTAAACGGGCCGTGAAAGCATTATGACGTGGCCGTCAAGCTGAGCCATTGTAACATTGTTCGTGTCTGTAATGTTGACCCTCTATCCTGAGACTTTGCCTTTGGATTACCATCAGGCGAGGTGGAGTCATATGGACGTGTACAAAGTATATGTGAAAAAATAGGAGTAGGACATTCAAATGTGTGGTAACCTAGCTATAACGAATAGAACTGACATATTTAGATAATATTTTAAAAAAATATATAGAAGAACAGCGCTGCAGCCTCAGTATGGCGCCATAGACATGTCTCTTCACATGTCTTCGACCAGTGAAGTCAAAGAGATATGTTCACATCATGACCGTGACCGTGACCGTGTCTCTCATAAGATTCTCCTTCATAAGCTCTCCATGTATGGCATTACAGGCACCTTACTAAAGTGGCTGCAGTCATATCTTCACGAACGTACTTTCTCCGTGGTCATTAACGACTTTGAATCCGTTGCCCGGGCTGTAACATCCGGCGTACCCCAGGGTTCCCATATTGGCCCGATACTGTTTAATCTCTTTGTGAATGATCTGCCAACATGCTTCCATTTCTCTGAGAGCTATATGTACGCTGATGACTTAAAATTCGGCAGAATAGTGGAATCCCTAAAAGATGCCTCTCTTCTCCAAAATGATCTAAATAGACTATATGAATGGTGTGATCAAAATGACATGCAACTTAATATTAAAAAATGTTTTCACATCAAATTTTCCCGTAAGGTTATCCTACTAGACTTTGACTACTATATTAACAGCGAGAAGATTCAAGAAACTGATCAAATAAAAGACCTTGGTGTAATCATTGACAGGAAGTTAACATTTATTCCTCATGTGGAAAGTTTAATAAAAAAGGCATCTAAAATGCTGGGCTTTGTGATACGTAATACAAAAATCTTCCGGAGTATTAAGCCTAAAATATTATTGTATAACAGTTTAGTCCGCAGTATTCTGGAATATTGCAGCGTGGTTTGGAGACCACATTTTGCCGTTCACTCAATGCGTTTAGAACGCATTCAAAAAAGATTTTTATGGCATTTATCATACCGTAACTTCACTAATAAAAGGATTAGCTACCACGCAAGACTCATGCAGTCTGGAATGATTTCATTGTCAGATCGTAGAGATTTTATTGATAACGTTTTTATGTTTAAGGTCCTGCATAACCACCTTAGTTGCCCAGAATTGCTAAGCAAGATTAATTTTCGAGTGCCCGCCAGATACCCTCGTAATTGTATCACTCCCTTCTACCCACCACTACGTAGAACAGCTTATGGCGCTAACTCGCCGATCCCGAGGTTCTCTAGGTCAGCAAATGAAAGTAGTGATATTGTGGATATTTATGCAGACTCGCTACTCAAGTTTCGATCCACATTATTAGAATATTATAATAATAAAGATTGTTAGATTGTTTTATGTACGTGACGCTCCATTTTACCTCTTTTAAAAATCTTCTGTGTGGTCTACATATCTTTGTGACAGAAAGGGAAAGGAAACAGTAATATATATGTCAGTACCTAGTTTTATATAGCATGTAGTATTTACCTATAATTATTTGTCACACTCATTCATATCTAACTTAATGTAATTTCTGTAGCTTGTAACAGTGTAAACAAATGTTGGTAAATCTAAATAAATAAATAAATAAATGACGTATGGGTCACGTGACAACTTCATTGGTCGAAGTGAAGAGACGAAAACGAAAACTTTTATTGAGTTAAACTAACAGAAATTTTGGACACGCACAATACTATTTCATTCCATATACGTATTATTTATTATAATAATATATATTATGATGATATTGTAATATATAACATTAGTAATTGTTTCTCTGTCCGCCGTGGTTTAGTTAGATGTTAGACATGACACGATATCTTGTTCCTCAACTACAGAAATAAATAAAAGGAAGACGCAATCTGGGGCGATTTTAAAAATCATTATTAATTCAAATTAGTTTTTGGTAAAATCAAATATAATTTTCGATTAAAAAATGTTCAAAAACTATTAGAGTAAAGAATGTATCCAAAACGAAAGGATGTATATAACTAGTTGTTCGTGGGCTCAAGCGTCCCAATTAATTAGACAATTATAAACCTAGTAATATATTTTATAACTGTATAAAATATTTCATAAGAATGGTGCCAAATTTGTTTCAAACTATTATCTTAGCTTCGTATTTAAAATTTCGAGAGATAATCTGCGCCTTAATAGATACGTTTTTTTTATATACACAGAGAAACAGATTGTGTGCTTTTGTAAAGAGCGGCTAGTATACACATTGCCTATACTTTAAATTACTTTAAAAATTCAGTCAAAATTCTTAAAATGTTTTTTAAGCTCTACAGGGGGGGGTTTAGAATGGTATTTTAAATATAGACAATGTGACTAATGAATGCTTGCGTTGCAATTATAAACGGGCAAAGTCCGTAATTTATAACAGTACTAAATTGCCCGGGCAGAATGTACAATGTTTTTTAGTTTGATCTCATTTAAATACGGATTAAGAATTATTTTTTATACTACTCCAAGTTGACAATGTTAACATTGCCCGGGCAAAAACGGCATAGCTGATCCGGCATTGAAGAAAATAGGCTTGGGGAAACTGTGATAAATTGTTGATTAACCTATTTAATAAATATTTTTCAAAATGTTATAACTACTATATTAATAGTACCTAAGCTACTGTTTAATAAATATTGAGACATAAAAAGTGCCTGTCCATAATAAGAGCATCACCCTGACTATTCCGGAGTTTGCCCGTAGTACCGAATCAATTAAGTAAACACTTTGACGAATCCACCGTTATTGTTTACAAATAAGGCTCCTTATTCCGAGTGACAAACCGTTTTTTAACTACGCGCGGCTCGTAAAAGCCGGGAAAACATCAGTTCTCATCTATGTTCACTAATCCGCTCGTCTTATGTTACGACTGCGTTTGAAACTCGATATCACTCAGAATAATGCCCAAGGCTGATAAGAACGATGTATAAGTTTACATTATTTAATAGTTTAAGCCATACTTGTATATTTGGAGTCTATTACCCACAAGATGCTAATTTACTGAGATACGGTAGGTACGGTATATATGTAAGGTCAATAAACCTTGGCTGAATAAAATCATCTGAGGAATTATAAAACACATTCATTTTCTATTCTACTGTTAACGTAATTGATACTAGCAAAACGTTGATATTATTAGAAAAAAAAAAGAATTAAAAAAAAAACAAATAAAAAGCAAATAAACTAACTAAATGACTGATTATATTAGAGTTTATAAGTGTGTAGTGTGTGGAGATAAATCGATATTTTGTATGAAACTACCACGGTCAGGGTCTATCACGCCTACTTGTGAACAGGTAGATGTATCTTCCACTTAGTATAACAAAATTGTTGATTGTATATTTCTAGAAACTTCATTTAACTTGCTCTATATTCAAGGTGAGTTTTGACATCAAAATGTCAAACTACTAGTTTGTTTCAATCGCATGAAATGCTTAACACGCACGTATACTTTGAATGATAGCCTGAAGGTCTGTTCTCGTATATGAATCTGTTCAAATTCCAGTCTCTAATCTCCCAAATATAAAAAAACGGTGTCCCAGTAAAACAATTTTCATTGAAATCGTGATCGTTTTTGACATTTGGGAGATAGATAGAAATTGAATTTTGAACAGCCTTATATTCCTAGAAAAGACCTTCTGGTGAGGCAACCTTATAAAATCTCACAATCGAAAACTCACCATGAACAACTAACTTTCTACGTTGGTGTGATTATGTATCATAAATGCTGATAGAAAAATCGTTAATTTTATTCACTAGAATAAACTTGAAAAGATTATACACTAGTCGGCTATTGAACCCCAATACTGTACAATGATAATAATCAATAACTACAACAATTGTAATTAACTCTAATACAATTGAAATAGACTATATATATAAATACGTAAGCTACCTGGTTAGTTCGAGGACTGGCCGGAAAGTGTCAACTGAAATTATTTTAAATCTTTAGATATTTTTAGCCAAGAAATTAATTCCAAGCGCGATATTTACACAAATAAATATTATAACATTTATGGTAACTTTTATTTATATTATAACGGATTATAACTATTTAGTCGCTATGTCGATTATATAGACACAAAACAACTATGTAATTAATTTGTTACTTAATACGATATTTTGCATTCTGCATCCTATGTAAAAGCGCAAAGCCATCAATATATATTACTTACAAACATTCTACTCGCGAATTTAATTAAATAATGTCATTTTGGATTTTGGGTACGACGCCCCGAAAGAACAATGGAAAGTATATCTCTAATTCATAATCTTGAGTAAAAAAGAAATTAAATTTTTGCTCATTAACATTCGTTCATTTTACAGGCACCATTCATTCATTTAAATGCATCACTGATAGTGTTAGTAGACACTTTTAAGCGCAGGTTTAATTAAAAAAAATTTAGTCTTTTCTTAAAACATATAAAAGTAAAAAAAAAATACGAATGGTTTTCTTCACACGTTAGATAGCTCGTTCACGCGACGCAATCAATATGATTTTTAATACAATGTGCTACAACAAGAACTCGAGTGGTTAACAAATTAACCTGAACTAAGCACAGCCTGTAAACTTATTTCGGCGTTCTGGTAGGTATATACGCACCTTTAGGTTCCACTGCATGGGCCTACGTCACTCACGGTCGACACCAGACACAAAATTGGAGACCTTTTTTTTTACAACAACCGTTTATATTCCAAGATTACTAATTTCATATTGGTACTAAGATTAGATTTTTATATTACGAAAACTGTGATTTTAAATATTTTTAAATTTATACTAAGCTCATTGATAGGCCGCGGCCACACTGGCCATCAAACGGTTGTGGCGTTATCGCGATTACCTCACTATGTAGCCATTTCTTAACATGCTTAATAATTATAGCTAAGGCAAAGTCCAGATCTAATACTATGTTTAGGAAACACACGCACTTAAATTTAGTATACATTGAGAATCAGACGTATTATTATAATCAAGCAATCATACACAATAATAAAAAATTACTTGTCTAATCAACACGATATACATGTATAACACATATATCATTATTGGGCAAAGACATCATGGGCAAACAAATCATCTATTTTAAATTGCAAATCTGGACAAAGCCTTAGATGAGTATGTATATTTACAAGCGGAGTGAGAGATGAGATGAGACGCTTACTGTAACGGACATGCACTTAAGACTAACACACCATGTCTACGGTCAAATCATTGACTAAACGATGAGTATTGCCGAATATTGCACAATTTAATTGTATTCTGTACACCACTTTTTATTCAGCAACATATATAGTACACGTTACACCGTGCAGTCAACTATAGCTTTGACTCGCTTAGTTTATGTATGTGTGTTTTTAAGTGCAGCCTTGATTAATAGCCAATAATTTATTTTGATAATAATCTGTGACCGATATGTGCACGCTCTAACGTATGCTAAATATGTTGAAACCATCCAAATAAATAAATATCTCAGTCGTTCATTGATGTCTAATTGCCAAATATACCTTACTTAATCATACTTATGTATAGTTGTCAAAACGAATATGAATAATAGGAAAACAAACATCTTGTTGAGACCGATCGCCGAGCTGTTCACGTCCACAGCAGATCATCATGACCGGAAAAACTATTTACAAACGTTACGCGCTACTATAAAACAGACACGATTCTGTACAATCCCTCCCAATCCGTCTAAATATACGTCGATAAAACTCTGAAGAGTACACGTTTATAATTCTATTTTTTTATTATTTAATCTTATTTAGTTGAAATGTACTATGTTGTCTATATTTATCATAGTTACTACCACAAAATACTACTGAATGTAAGCGCACAGACTATTCGTTATAAAGGTGTGGTCCGACTAGCGGGCGGCCTGCTCTACTTTTTATAATACCATCGACTTTATTTTACATCAATTTAGGTACCTATTTACGTTAATTAACCCTACCGCTGTAAATACACCTATCTAATGACATCAATCGATTATATAGTAATATTCATTGTTAGAAATTTTCACGTAATGGCACGCAGCTGTCTGTAGTGTTCTGTATGTATGATCTGCTATTTTAAACGTTTTAAGCTTATCATTTTTTTTTGTACTCTATGCTTTAGCTTTGTGATGAACTTGCATCAAATAAGCAGATTGTGTGACTGTGTACTGTCTCGTAGATCATACCGCCGCCCGTAAAGAAATAGTGGCACATATCATCAAAACAAAATGACAAGAGACCGTTGTGTCTTTAAAGACTCACGTATTATTCAATGATGTTCGCAGTGAAATCCAACCTTAAAAGTTAATCGGTAAAGGAAATGAATGAACGAAATTCCGAACGCGAATATTTCGGTAATACGGTATAAAATAATCACAAAGGGTAAATAGAGACATAATAGTCAATTCCACAAGGCCACCACGTTTGAATTGATAGTGTTTCACAGTCTACCAGCAACCTCAGCATGGCGACACCTTGTTTCTCTTCGACCAATGAAATCGCTCAGAAAAGTGTCGCCAATATCATGACACCTTTTTCCAGCAATTTCATTGGTCGAAGAGAAACGAAGCTATTAGTTTATGTCACTATACTGAGATTGCGGGTTAGTTGAGATTCGGTGGCCGTTTTTCGTTTCTATTCACCTTATGCAGTATTAAAAAAAATGCGCCGCTATATTCTTGGACGACAGTGAACGTTCCGGATGTTCCGGATGATGATTTATGTTCCGAATGATGATTTATGTTCCGAATGATGATTTATGTTCCGGACGATGTTGAGCCGATTCTATAGTAGATATATAAGTAAAGACTTTTTGATGATCAATATTTGGTAAGTTCGAAGTATGAACTGGTCGTATATGGTACGTATGGTCGAGTGGCGAGTGTCAAAATGTCACCACTCGCGAGTATGTCAGGTGAATGTCATCAATCGAGATGTAGATACGCGAGGCGCGCGAACGACGCCAGCTTAAAACTGGATCATCGATTTTTGTTTTTAAATGCTAGATACTGATATACTAACAAGTGCATGTGATGTTCTTTGTGATAGTAAAGCATTCAGATAACTTATAGTTACATAACTCATGCAAAATAATGAGATTCCATATGAGGCCCAAAAACAAACGTTTTTTTTTTAAATTATAATAACAAAAATATAATATACTATTATAAAATTTACTTGTGCACGATGTCATGCACAAAACTATATCTTAGAATAACTTTAAGTTAATCATTGAGCTTTTTATACATACATGTGAAATAAATATTAAAATTTAAAATATACAGACTATATCAGTAATTTAGTTTTAACTATACAATAAATTTAACACTAGTACTTCTGTTCATATACACTGTCCGATTCAGACTCACTTTCACTGCTTTCACTGCTAGTTTCCGCTCGCTTACGGGTGGACCACCCGTTTCCTTTGCCCTTGCCTTTGCCTTTGCCCTTGCCTTTGCCTTTTCCTTTGGCATTGTCCTTAACCTTAGATGCAGTTGCAGTTTGACGCTGAGGAGACTTCTTAGCGTGGTTTCGCAACTGTCACCTAACCGGTAGTGTCGGGGGTGGTGTGGTGGCTCCACCCAGCGGTTCTGCGGCGTCGGCAGGGTTTGCCTCTTGGGTGGACTCTTTCATGACGTAGCCGGAGCCCTCGGAGCTGCGCGTGATTTTTAACCGAATAGGCGTCACTTTGTCCGTGCGTACCCTTCGCATTGCCGAAGAGCTCTCAGAGTAGGAGGGCGGGTCGATCGCGAGCGGATCCGGCGCCGACGGATCATATTCGAACGGATCGAATGGTTCGGTCGTCGAACGCCGCGCGTTCGGCACCGGATGCGATCGTCGGCCGTCGGAAACATCCGCAGTTCTTTTAATTTTAATGATTAATTTTGTAGCATTGTCATTTTCACTGTTAATCACTTCTAACTTGTCACACTTCTTGACTCTCTTTTTCTTTCGTTTTTCACTCTTCGTCTTCTTTTTAGTTTCCTGGTCGAAGCCAGCCATGACCTTCTTACGGAACTTCATGCTATCGCGACGCAGATCTTCGAGACTAGGTTTAGGAATGGCGCGTTTTTTGGGCGGTCGGTTCGCTTCGGCGGTGTCCTCACACGAGGGCCCGGGCAGGGGCGACAGGGCCCGCGGCGGCGGCGTGGGCTCTCGGGGCGGTGGAGTAGGCTCGCGTGGTGGCGGCGGCGGGACCTGTTGCACGGCCGCAGTGTTAGCGCCAATCTTTATCTTCAGTTTAGGGGCGACGGGCGAGGTGGTGTTTGCTCTGCTCGTCGATGCAGTCGCCGTCGTCTTGGTGGCATTGCGGCCTCTACGTTTTTGTGTACCCGACGTGCTCGCAATGCTAGACAATTTCACGTCATCCGACGGGTCAACGTCATCATTCATGCTCACTTCCAGGTGTCTCAGCTCACGAGAGAGACCGCTGGTAGTTTTGCGTTTCTTTTTCTCGACAGGTGTGTCTGCATAATCGTCTCTAGTAGGTATACAGGTCATGGAGGCGACGGCCTTTGGAATAGTAATAACTGCTCGGGTGAGTGGTGACGGAGCTGCTGGCGGTGGCACAATCGCTGCGGACGTGGACGGGTCATCCATGTTCATATCCTGAGTCTGGTACTGACGCAACAATTCCTTTTTGCGCATACGCCGCAAGCTCGTAGAACCGCCCATACTCGACGACATACACGGTATTCCCGCGTTTACATCTTGAATCGGTACTGGTGGCGGAGGCACCACAGGTTGTACCGAACAACTGGCTGAGTAATTAGCGTCCAAGAAAGGTCCTTTTATTTTAACTTTGAGTTGGTTTCTAGAGTCTGATAGAGAAACTTTAGGTAGTTGCGGTACGACCGTCAAATCCTTCGGCGGTTCGTTTGCCCCGTGAGCCGACCGGCCCGGGGATTCATTGGGTGGCTTGGTCGCCATTAGTGCAGTATGAAGTTGCTTCTCTAAATCTTCATCAATTTCCACTAAATGTTGATCAGCATTTGTACCCGCAAATACCATTAAACTAGAAGCAGCATAAGGTTCTGCTGTGGGAATTGGATTCTCGAAAGGCTGATAGGTGCGCATATCTACGGGGCCGGGTAGTACAGGGGCTACCTGAGAGAACCCTGGCCCAGATCCCTTACTCGACGGCGAACAGTTGGGGTCGGTAGGCTCGGGAGTAGACGGTCTAACCTCTTTGGGGTCGATCGTCGGTGGTCTCTTAGTACTTAGGCTAGGAGTAGGACTAATTACGCGAGGAGACTGAGATTGCTCGGATTTTCTATCATCTCTCGTGTCAATAGACTTGCGTTTGTCACGAAGCGCTTTAAGGTCAACACCATCGTTGGCGATTTCTTCGTTAAAGTCGTAAACTGTACCGACAAGCTTGCTCTGTATTGAGTTGCCGAGGTAGTCGACTGAAGGGAAGCTTTGACCGCGGCTTTTAGAACGCCCGCGACCTCTTTGGCTTCTGTTACTTCTATTGCTAGGACGTTTAGTGCCCTTGGGTACATCATTTTGCCGCGGCGATATGCCAGGACTCTTGCCAGGTGATTTCCCAGAAAACTTCGATGTTAGCTTGCTTAATTTAGGTGGTGATTTAGATTCTTGTGGATGCAAGCTTGACATAGTAGCCTCGTTGCTGTCGTTGGATATCTTAGTAGCAGTTCTACTGCTGCTGTTATCGAAAGAATCGGCACTTATGCTGGGGCTGGATGTAACATGTATGGAAAACTTGTCACTGCCGGTTACATCAATATCATCATGAGGCGAGTCCATCGGCTTGGGTGTAGGTGGAGCGATCATAGCTGTAGTGAGAGCTATATTTTGTGACGATGTTGTGAAGGACAATGGGAATTGGTTCGTCTGTAATCGAGGTGTTGAAAGTCCTGAATATGGAACATACAAAGGTCCGGGTGATGGTAATGGAAGCTGAGACGCACACGGTCCCGCGAATAACGGCAAAGAACTCAAGAACGGCGACGCGTCTGGTGGATAAGTGCTGTATTGGTTCAAAGGCATCGACGGCTCCACTGGTCGTGAATAAGCCGGAATAGGAGGATACGTATCTATATCTGGCATCACATTACCAGCACGTGCATTAATTATGCTCAATCGTGATTTTAAATCAGCTTTTTGAGAGGCAATAGAACCTTCTGAATTAGTGCTGGACGCAGATGACCGACGAGTGGTTATTTTGCTTTCCCGCCATTTCTCTTGACTAATATAGGGTGATGAAATAGTTGCACAATCGGAATGTATCAAAGAATCATGATTATCATAGTTGTGGTTGTCTAATGTTATATCCTGATCGTTGTCACCTTGTACGGAGTGATCCACTACAGACAGATGAGACTGGGAATCATCACTTTGTTTCGATAGCGATATTGTATCGCCCACCTCCGAAACGGATTGAGCATCCAACGGCACGGTAATGGGTTCTTTCAGATCGTCAGGATACGACGAATGATTGTATTTCTGATCGGTACCAATGTGACTCTGTGTGTCGATATGTGATATCGGTGCGCTCGACCACACCTCATTACTAGTCATAGGTATAGGTTGATCGTAACCTTTGTTATCAAGAGGCAAATTTCTAGTTGGCAAGTGTCTTTCTACAGATTCTGAGCGTAACACATGGTTGACGGTAGAATGACGCACTTCCTTCGGGGGCGAACGTTCAATTCGTACGACAGGCGTATCTGGAATGGTCAGAGTCTTAATCAGAGGTTGATCTTGATCATTCACAGTCTTACCAACACCAGACACTGCGTTGACACCATCAAGTTCCTTCGCATTTCCATCATTGGTCACAATCGACTCGTCTTGTGCCGAGTTCTCAACTGGTATTTTCTTTGTACTTAGTTGCATCCTTAGTCTATCGACTAGGTTCAGAGTCTCTTGTACTCCTTGCTCTTTAGAATCCTCTTTGAAAAAGAACTCAGGGTAAGTGGCAAACGGTTTGATAATGTCATCATGATTAAATCCATCATCAACAGCCATTAATTCAAAATCAAATAGCTCATGTTCTTTTGATTGTGGTGAGAACATTCTATTTGCATATGGATTCATGTTCGCCGGTATCTTGGCCCTCTTGGAGATCTCGACACCCTGTACATGACTTGCATCCTGTGTTATAAATTTCTTTTCTCCGGGACGCTTCTTCATATTTTTAGGAATTGGATCGACTTCCAAATGATCAATGTTTATTGTTCTGGCGTCCATAGGTGTCTTTGGTGATTTAATCATGGTGTTTTCATTGAGATTGGCTTGTATTTTAGCGATCATTTTAACGCTACTCTTGTCGGTATAATCCGAATCCATAGACTTATCATCAGTCATATATTTTTCGTTATCACCTGGTTTCTCAACTGGTGGTGGAATAGCGTTGGGACTCGGCGCCTTTGGAAGCCAGTGTTTATCGTTATCATGGTAATCTGCATTAATTCGAGCTGGAATTTTCTTTTCCACTAGTTCTTTTACTGGCTTTTCAACCTGAGTTTCTCTAGGCTTCTTGGCCGGCGATGGAGTTGTTTTCTCGGCAGCGGCATGACGAGTCTCCAACATGCTAAGTCTACGAGCTTTCTTAACCAAATCTGTTGCTTCCTCAAGAGAGGGCCTCTCTTTAGGGGTGGGATCTTTGACACTCATGCGCCTGTGGGGCAGCAATTTCGGTCTTACGTCAGTGCTCTTTCTCGGGCTCACCTTCTTTGGTGTGGGAGCAGGTAGATCATCTGATGAAGTCTTTGCAACATTTGATAAAGCCTTCTCTTTGTCCTCAATGGATTCGCTTGTGCGTTTCACAGCCTTGGCAGGTTTTGTTTTAACATCGTTCTTCGGCCCTTCGACTAAAGCAGGTTCAGATTTTGATTCTTTATCTACCTCCTTGTCCGTTTTCCGCTCCGAAGTTGAAAGCTCACTGGACTGGCTGCTCTCTTTGGGAGTTTTATTGGGTCCAACGGCAATTCCGGAGTCGTCTTTAGATGGTTTTCTAGGTCGGGTATCAGACTTATTAGGCATATTTCCTCCTGAAGTAACGCTTCTGGTCCGAGCACGCGTGGCAGCACGCGCGTCATTGGGTCGGCTTGGTTCCTCTCCCTCAAGAGTCGGCGATACCCCACACTCGGACCGCCGTTCGGAAGTTTTAAGCTTCTTGTCTGGGGCCTTGCGTGGGGACGCATCACTGGACATACTCTTACCCTTTCTCCGACGTCGTGGTCGTTTAGGGTAGGGACTACCTGATCTTGATCTATCTGATTCCTTAGAGCTGTCAGAATCACTCGAGGCACTAGTCGAAGATAGTGGTTTTGACACCTTGTCGAGAAAGGGCAAGTCCACAGTCGGTCTAGAACCCGGAGGTGAAAACATTGACGGCAGTCGTGTCGTCATAATGGGTTTGATTTCTCGCGCTTTGGCGGTTGGTTTCAAATTGGATTTCTCAGGTTCCTCCTCAGAGCTAGATGATGAGGAATAGCTGCTGCTACTCGATCCCGATGACGAACTTGAGCTCTGCTTTTGCTGAACTTTGGAACTCTTCACTTCGTCCTTCTTGCTAGGCGGAGATTTGATTGGATCAGATTTCTCGTCTTTCTTTTTCTCATCTGTCTCAGTAGCAACTAACTTAGTGCCCAAACCGCTCTTTATGTGAGCAGCTGCTTTTTTAGCAGCTTGTCTCTGAGGTACATACGCTATGGGCTCTTTCTCTAAATCCTTGGACTTCTTCCTGCCGACCTTATTATGGCCTTCTTTTAGTTCCTTGTCTTTCACCAACTTGCTTGTAGTTTTCACAGCAGGTTTCGATTTGGTATCATCTCCGCTGGTTTGTTTTTCAGGAACTGGGTTCTGCTCATCCTTTTTGGCTACAGTTGTCGAACGCATATTTTCAGAGGCTTTCTTTGCTGCTTGTCTCTGAGGAACAATCAAATCTGACGGATGATCCTTTTGTTTAGAAACTTTAATATTTTCTTTGTTCTTAGCTTCATCATCCGACTCTGGCGCTTTATCAGTCTTAGCTGGAGTAACTTTCTTTTCCTTATTAGAAGGTTTTCTTCCTCTCTTCTTTGGAGCAGGTTTCTCCTCCTCTGTCGCGTTTGATTTCTTTTCTGGATGAGTAGGAATAAATTCTTTCATAGCCGCCTTAGTTCTAGGAAGAGACTGTTGAGAATCATTTTCATTTGGTGATCGCTCCGGTTTTAATTTATCGGCTTTCTTATCTTTGTCACTCTTCTTTGTACCCTTCTCTTTATCTGACTTCACATCCTCGCTGCTGTCTGAGTAGATATCGACGGGGAATTTGTTATTTCTCGTTAACCTGATCGGAATGAGATCATCGCTGTCTGTACCTGATTGAAGTCTGACGCCAGCAGCAGTCATCTCCTTCTCCATCTGCTGTAACGTCCTGCTTCGTGAACGATCCTTCTTCGTCTTAGATTTTAATATTTCTTCCTCGCTGCTGCTTTCGACAAGTGCCTTAGACTGTGGTACTTTCTTCCGTTTCCTTTCGGGTTTCTTAGGTGACCTCTTGCCTTTTGTTACTTTCGGTGATACCTTTTTCTTTGGTGAAGACGCAGTTTTCTTTCCTTCATCATCAGTGCTGGAAGCGATAGCTTTGCGGAATCGACTAGGTCGAGGTATGTCTGGCGCACTTTCTTCGCTGGACATACCACTGTACATACTGCCACTGCGTCGCGAACCATTTACATAATGTTTCTTATACGGATTAGACGATTTCGAGCTTTTTACTATGCCGTTACGATCCTTCTTCTTTTCATCACCAGATTCTGTCGGTGCAATGCGGGCGAGGACGTCATCGAAATCATTTTTATGATCGAGGGCATTCGGGTGTGAATATAATCTATCGTATATTGAAGGTCCATGATTAGCTTCAATGATGGCTGATAACTCCGATTCGGGCATGCTGCCTTCAGCTGACAGCACAGCAACTTGTTTATGAAACGTTTGTTCTCTCATACGGAAAAATGAGCGAGAGAGCTTCTCCCTTCTGCTGACCATGTAACACAGATTGCGAACTCTCTCGAGGTCCTGCCGGAGTTGGACAAACATTTTCATTTTATCAAGGTCCGCTTGCTCTTGTCGATGAGTCAACAACTCTGTGTCGTCAGATTTGGGGGGCAACAAAGGACGATTGTGCCCTGCCCGTCTCTTTAACTTCCAGTAGTTGTATATGTAATTTATACCTTCTTGGTCGACGTCGAGAATATGTGAACTAATATCCTTAACGTTGACGTGTTTATCGAACTCTCTTTCTATCTCTTGCAAGCGAGCAGCACGAGCTTGCGTCTTTTCCTCTGATGTCATATCCTTTCGTCGCTTCCTCTTAACCTCTTCTTCTTCTGAGCCTGAGCCCTGACACCTTTCTTTTTTCTGATTGACACTATGTTTTTGACAATAAGATCTTAACTTGACGCCATCGTCGGCGTTTTCATCTTCAATGATTGCTCGCATTTCGAGTCCATGTTTAAACGCACACGTAACATGATAAGCTATTTTACAAGTCTTTACCGAACACTGAATGCAGGCGCCTTTACGATTACGGCATAGAACGCACACAAGAGACCAACGCGACGCAGGGATTGATGAGATTTTGGTAATAGGTTCCATAATTTCTGCACATCCTATCGAAACTTCGGGAATCCATAGCACACAACTCACGTGAGCCCATTTGTGTCCTGAAGGCGTACATTTCATAGCACCACCATGGTTGGGGCACAGGACACAGCTAGGCCTTACACCATCCCCGCACGGGCGGCACAGCCATTGGCCTGTGAACAGAACAAGTAGTCATGAGTTCATGTGTACTGGATTTTTGTATATATACTATATCTGGAATTAAAAAATAAAGTGGACGTACCAAACCAGGTCAAATGCAGGGCTACTTACGAGCGAGCTTTGACCATATGTATATTTTAAACATTTGTATTTTAGACTACTCTCAAGGTTCTTTTTTTCTTGACATTACTGGCGGCAGTGGCGTAATGACTGAGGAATTGGGCTTGAAATTAAGTGTTACAGGTTCAAACCCACCAAGCATAGCGTCAAACGTGGATGCTCACTTTCAGATTTTAATTGTTAATTTTTGACTTTGTTTTAATGAAATACGTTGCTTAGTTATTTAGTTTAATGAGTATTTTATTATTATATAATTAATCTTTCTCAACATCATCATCAACTTCTGACGCTGACTGTATATGAACCCACTTCAAACACATGCAATTTAGCTTAGTCGGATGGGTTAAAGGAAATACCAATTTTAATACTATGTTAGTCCCACTGAACTAAAACGGGTAACCTTTTAATTGCCTAGCAGATGGTCCAAGACATTACGCTACCATAGTGTCACGATTGATTGCCACGAGCCTTGATTTAACAATGGTACAACCACCCTATTTGGGTTAGTATTCATGTAAAGTTAGAAAGAAAAGTAAACTTAGACTATAGTGTTATATTATATCTAAAGATGGTTCTTCATTTTATAAAGAACAAAACACCAACACCAATCATGCCCCGCTCCCGGCTATAATCAAAGCTTGTTCTCGAGCTGGGAATCCGCAATCATATTTCTCTTTGCCAAGATGAGCATCTTGGCATTTACGGGTCCGTCAATTAGCAAGTGAAAAGGCTTGCAGGTAAGGTTCATATGTGCTCTGGGTACGACTCCGTACATCCATGCTCAAGTCATTCAACATTACTGATTAGGCTTCATCTACACGTACACTTTAGTACAGTACGAGTACACCAGATTCACGGAAACATCGATCAATGACATAGATTTTACATTTTCCGGGACTGACGAATTCCAGGAAAAGAAAATTAAGCAAAGGGGCATTACATAGCCTGTGACCAAAAGGTTGAGATTTCTCAAACTCGCGTATTTAAATAAGTTATTTATTTTCTCTATCTACCTCGGACGGATATAGTTTTACGTATTAATTTATTTCAATTAAAAACAGAAAAAGTTGTATTAACTCTACAGTTAATACAACTTTTTCTGTTTTTAATTGAAATAAATTAACATTTCAAAAATATACCTACGTATATTTTTGAAATGTATATTGTTGAAATATTACAATTGAAATATGAATTACTTATTCATTTTGATGAAGCCTTAATATAACATACCGTTATAAGAAATGCAGAACGTAACGAGTAATGAGAGATATTTCACCTTGTTAAAACATATTGATTTGTAATTATAAATACAGTTTTATAATAATAGCCAGTAGGTACCCAAGACAAGGTTATACTGCAGTTAGCAAAGTAATGGATGTCACGACGTTGAATTATTAAGATATATATATCGAATGTACTAGAAGGGCCTAATTATAGTTAGTGTCGGTAAAAGTGCATGCATTTAGGATAAGTTAGCAATTGAGCATCAATATCAAATATCAAAGGATGCAATATAATATCCTCCCTTTTACAGATATCAATCAACTGTACATCGTTAAAATGACATTAGCGCCCAAAATTTGTGACTTCTTTATAATATAAAAAAAAAAAAAATTATACCTACTTTATAGTTCTTGGTGCACAAAATAAACATGCGTTGTCCAAGATTAGGAAATGAAAGTTCTTTATTGAATAATACTTTATTAATAACCATTACAACGTGTACAAATCTGTTCAAAACCATTGACATATAAAGAGACTTACCTTCTGGAATGACAGTGATACCGTAGCAGGCCTGATGCACGCAAATATTGCAGGAATCACAAAACACCATTTCATTTCCATCTTCAGAATCGGGCGAACGACATACATCGCAGATAACGTTCTCATCATACTCAATCCCCAAGCCTTCTTCCGATTTCATAATCGCCTGGATTTTGTCCCATGTTCGAATCTACAAGGGGATGGGGGAACATATTGTCAGCTAGTGCCGTTAAAGAGGAAACATATTAATAATAAAAACACCGATGTTGTAGTAATCCAGTTGCACGTGCCACCAGGGTTTATGAAAGATTTTGCTCTTGAATTGCTAAGAACCACTAAATTAACGCAGAACAATCTTCGTATTTAGGTAATCCAATCAACACTAGCGATGGAAATCAGTAAATTTGAATGCGTTCATTTTAATTTTGAACCTAAACAGAGACACTAGAACGCAGTAAAATACCAACTATCCAAAGTTGGTGCTTAAAGATAGTTTCGGCGTCACTAATCCTAGATTTGAAAGTTGTACTTACATGTTACTGTGATTAGGTAAAACTTGAAGATACAAAGACTTGCAACTTCACCTTGCTATTTGCATTCGTGCATTGTATTTTTACTAAGACATATTCACAATATGCATACGCTACTTGAGATACGTTAGCCCTCAGCAATCGCAGTGTGCATTATGAAGTGATGCCGCGTTTGGAAGACACATTTAGAATGCACCGATTTATTGACCGCAGTTTATTAATAAATATAACCATTACTTAAACGGTCTTAATAAATTAACCTTGATTGTAAACTGGTGGTTTGAACCACATCGATATCTTTACGTAATAGACCTAGCAACTTAATCTAATCAGGTAGAAGCTCGCCTAAACTTGTTGAATACGCATAGAAACAAAGGACTTCCCAGTATTATCGGCTGCTATGAAACACAGATTCTGTGTGATTGTATAGAACGTGTGTCGCATCGGTTGGATGCAGAAATCATGACCTGTAGAGTCAAAGGCGACATTGTTCAGTATGATATATATATATATATATATATATATCAGCATTTATATATAACAATAGTGTACTGTGATTACTTGTAACTTGTAAATGATGAATTTAACCCGCTGTCAAACACATGCTTGTCAAAGGCTCTAGTTTACTTTATTTACACCAAACTCACGCCCACGCACTATCAACCCGCTCCAGGATGCCACCCGTAGATGTCTCAGCTGTAAAAATCCTACGAAATTTTTGACCACTTATGTGGCAGTAAAGTTCAAGGCTTGCTTGTTAAGAAGCACAAGAGGCGTCACACTCGTGCTGCCGATACTGTGTTACCTTCTAATGTCATTCGTGAATATATTTTCATTTGATGGTTTTTACTTTATATATATATATATCTCCCACGACAGTTTTACCTTATGAAACTTTCATGGTATAGTTTCTTGAATGTAATATACTTACAAAATCTCGATCCAATACCAAAGTATGAGCAAATCAACCATTTATTTTTATTTAAATTGTATTACTGTCCGACCTAAAATTGTGTACCAAATAACAGAACAATCAGTCAACAGGAAAGAGGGTAACCAGAGGGATTTAAGATAATTTTGAGTACTTTTTCGTCGAGATCGAACTGACGCTGGCTGTATAGGTATTATATATAGTTTTGGCATCTAACTGTCCTCACATCTCGACTAGCACCAATAAAATTTAAAACCTAGACTGTATTGAGACCTATTTCTAAAATAGAATGCTGGGGCAGTCATATATTTTATGTCAGATGGCAGTCGCTTCACGGCATCAAAGTGTCGCCGTTTCATATTTAGACTGACCGCTAACCTTCAACTGAATTTGGATCCGCTTTCTGGAGATTTTTAAAGCATTCATTTGGGTTTACATTTAAAGACCCAAGGTAAGATTGAGTTAAAGGATTTTAACTTTTTCCTCTTGATGTACATCGTTCGCTCGAATCATATGACACCTACGTTGTCAACCACTTTGAATGCAGTCATTCTAAGGATTGCTTGACCCAATTCAACATTGAGTTAAACTCGTCAATATATTTATTTTATGTGTCATCTAAATTTGTGTACAGCAAAGAATATGAATTAAACACCTACACAAGCTAGTTAAGCTATGATTACTTTGGGTCTAGATAGCGTTGTGTAGAAATGTCTTACAACATGTATGTGTGTATAGTATCTACATATCACTTTTCACTTAGTATTCTATAAATCTAGCTAGCTAGATTCCAGACACGCATACACCTTCGTAGAAAAGTCCCTTTGATGTCTCCACACATTCTCTTCGATTGACATGCTAAACAATAAAAATCACCAGAATGGCTTCACAGAGTTATTGGTGAAAATCAATTTCAAGGTTGTCAATTCTAACAACTGCTTCTTATTCAACGACTACTACTACTAACAATTCGGAAGGGTATATTATGTGCTAGAGTTGTCTTTGAATAAAATAATTACGTTTCAAAAAAACCTACAAGTAAGTCGCTATCAAGGGTAAAAATTATCAAATTATTCAAAATATACATATATATATGCATATATATAAAATCACGCCTATTTCCCATAGGGGTATCTCGGATCTCCATTTGCTACGATACTGACATACTACTCTCGCTTCATTCACTCTCATTACATTCTTCATGCATGCACGTCGCTTAGGGTACTCCTGACCTGTCCCGATTATATATATATGTATGTATATATATGTGTGTATATATAGTCAGAAAGAAAGAAATCGAAGTTTGTTATAGATCCCATGAAACTAGCTAGTTTAGCTTTTATTAGTTTGGGTCTAGATAGCGCTGTATAAAATTTTGTAGAATATTTATTTATTTACTATACTGAATTGTGAATTTACACATGCTTTGAGGATCTGAGATTTTCTCAGCGGGCATCGGGCGACGTGAAATCAAATTGACGTGTTTTGAATTAAAGTATTATATTGAAATATTGGTTCAACATCTACACACTACAAATAGTTGAATAATTTTAATACATTATTCAGTAAGTATCTACTAGTCATATTATAAATGTGGTGAAATTACATTACATAAAAAGAAATATCTTTTGAATTTGCATATTTTTTCCTGACAGTACAAACAAATAATCATAAAAGAACTATTATTAAGTGTAAGAGCCATGGTCTACGTAAATGAAACAAGATGTTTTAACACTACGGGTTTGATACGGACTGAGTATAGTGCCTGCATGGCCCTACAGAGCCCTGAATTAATATAGATTTAATTTCGCCCCTTGTTGTTTCACAAACAGAAATCCTCGCAGCATCGAGCAGTGTGCACTTCGGGTGTACAGCCGAAGAATATCGAAGGTAGGGCCGGTCAATCCGAATCTTCCCGCAGCGCAACATTTTTACAGCACACCGATGGGCGACGCCGCGATGCCGCAACACGAAGGCGCCAGTAACGACTATAATATTTGAAATCCGGTCAGATTTAAGTTCCATTACATTCAAGTTCGATTTTTATCCGGACAGATTTTATTTCGACAGTAGGTAAATCTGCCAAAATGTACTGATATTCCAAAACATAGGTGTAGTATTAGGTGATTTAAGATAATGACTTGTTTCAAAAAGTTATGAGTGCCGTCATGTCAATAATTATGCACCTTATATATATATAATTATTACCGCGAATAAAAACTGTCTGAAGAAAAATCTTAAAAACAAGACGATTTCATCATATTTCAATTGTAGCACAACAAAGTTTAATGTTGTCACCACTTCCACACTCAACTCAAAACAATTGGGTATTCTTCTGTCTGAAGTGGGACGTCCTATAAGATAAGGTCCTGGGCCGGCCGGGGTGCGAGAATGTCTCAGATAATCCCACCACCTCCGGCAACCTGCGGCCCACACGGTCGGCGTGCATATTAGTAGGTTCAAGTCCAACATAAACTCCCCCACCGCCTCCGGTGGTGGTGGTATACGTGGGGATTTTGCGCACAATAAAAAAGTAAAAAAGGCATTTTCCTGAAGTAAAATAATTGAGCTTATAAAATTTATAATAGTAAAATAGCGGTTATAGTTACGTCAGTTCTTATTTTATCGTTTTCGTTTATTTTTATTCATCCACCCAACCTATACTAGTAAATGATTTGACTATTAAATATAATGACGTCACAATAATCTATTTTATGCAAGATTTCTTAAAACTTACCGCTTTGACGTTTAGTAAAAAGCAACTAATTTGACTAGGCATTCAAATACCCAATTGCTCGATCCATCTAATGTATAACCTGATGTGTCACAAATTCTTCGACGTAAATCAAGAAACCGTGGATTTAAAAAAATAATTATAGATATCTATTTAATGACATTAAAAAAATAATTTCAACATTTCATTTAATTTGATTGGTTGATTGATTTTAGCTTACTTTTTTATTTATTTATACTGTAAATACTAAGAAACTGTCAAATAGTGCGAGTCCTGTAGTGTGCGAGGACCGTACTAGATGGCGGCCTGTTGGCTAAGGTAAGGCCGAATATGATTACTTTTTTTTTTTTTTTTACGTGCGCAAAATCCCCACGGATACCTCCCCACCGGAGCCGGTGGAGGAGGTTATGTCGGACTCGAACCGACTAAAACGCACGCCGCCTGTGGGTCGTTTTGGTTGCCGAAGGTGAGGTTGACAGGCATATCCCTCGCACCCCGGCCGACCCAGGGCCATCTCTCACAATCTGGTCCTCTTCTCGGGTTGTGGGGACTACAGTCCCCAACTCGACCCCGGAAACGGGGAGGCGCGCCAGGCGCGCCACCGCCGCGGCCTGCTTCTGCCAGGGTGACAGGCGGCTCCACCTGTCACCCCCAGGCCGGCGCTCATGGGGGGCGGAGGTCGTTCATCGACCTCCGACGCCCGAGTTGCCTTCGTACGCGGGCAGCTTGGCTTGCGATAGGCCGAATATGATTACTTGAAAATTAAATGATTGTAAAACCGCGGCGATAACAAAATGTGTCTGACACAAAATTTGCTGTAAGTTTCTACTTTATCTTGTAACGAAATTATTATTTTACATGTACATTCAAAGCATTATTAAATAAGTTCGAATAATAATAGCGACACAAATACAAACCAGTGACACAGTTCTATGCATAGTTCGATATGTTATGTTAGAACTTACAGGAAATTTTCTTCTTAGTCTAACTCCTCCCTTCTTCGCAATGTGCAAATATAGCCTACAGATCATTCAAGAAAAAGTACAGGATTCGCGCAGCTGGCAAATTCATGCGGAAGCGCTCCTCGCGTATCATGTCTATGTACTCGGCGAAGAGCTCATCGGTCATTCCAAGAAATAGCCTTGATACTAACAGCAGCGTGTACACAAACGCAATCATCACGACCACTGTCATCAACACGAATACCAGGCAATGAGACATGGCGGGGTTTCCGAGTTACTGCAAAGATCGCAAGAAAAATTCAGAGTCGATAAATACGCACAATAAATAAATTTAAAAATAGCACTAAAAAGATGGTTTTGAAATATTAATGCTTATTTTCTTTAAAATTAATATTTAATTTTCAACAATAATTCATGAACTCCTCTTTGATTTTGTAGAATTAAGTAAGTACTAAACTTTATGCCATAATTGATCAATAAATTGATCTCAAAGAGGATAATAGTCGAGGTGATAATCTCAATGATGTTACCGAGCACATTAGTAATGAATTAATACAAAGGTATTTCAAATTATTTTAACAACAATTTTTAGGAAAGGAGCGGTTAACAATATGACAAAGTCTTGTAAATTTGTATACATTGCTTCCTTCGATGCGTTATTTAAATGAAATATGTAATACGCAAAAGAAAACCAATGTAATCTAATACATTATTTATATGTCAGCTTCCTAAAATATAAAACAATTATCTACACTAACAAGGGAGGGAGAGAATATATGCAAATTTAAAAGTAATGACTTCACTTTTTATACATGATTTATATAGTAGATAGTATATTTATACACAGACTCTTTTCTGGGATTTTGCCTTCAGCTTACCATCAGGCAAGGCGAAGTCCAATTGACGTGTCCTATATAAAAAAAAAAAAAAAAAAAAAAAAAGACACACACCAAATAGAAATCATCGAAGATCGATATTTCTTTTATCAGAAACAAAACCATTAATCCAGAAGCGTCCAGGAACGAACAATGAAAAAGAGCGCGTATGGTTTAGTATTAGGGGGTCATGTTGAAGTCGGTAAGTAACAAGAAAGTAATTTGACGAGCTCATTACAATTTGAACTTATTATAAAACACATACACATTAATTCACTATGTTGTTGCTTACCTCAAATTCGATGTTAAAATGTTATGAAATCACTTCATAAACCAATAATAATAGACTGTAATAGTATATTTAAACACTGACAGAATTTATTTAATGTAAAACTGAATTATTGTATTCCGTACTCTACTGAAAATGTTGACTTTTTATTTAAACGCGAAGAGACGCTCTCGTCACCAGAACTAGCCGATGAGTGAGAGATTGCGTCCGCCGGGTTCGGTGAGGCTGCGGGGGGTGCTCTAGGTATTCCAGGTAACATATAGATGGGGAACGGGGTTGTGGCCCACTTTGTATACATACATATATACAATTGCACTTCACATTATGCTATAAGCCTTCCGCTGGACTAATTAAATAATGAATTCAATATTATTTTGATATTTCGCGTATAGTTATAACAATTTAATATTATTTCTATCACTCGCTGTTTGATCGACGCAAGTTTTGATAGAAATGTCGGAAAAAGTAGAAGAAAAACAACAAAATCCTCATATTCTTAGTTTCTAACATTTAGGTTGTATTTATATGTTTATAAATCACTGATCGCAATTGACAGCCATGTTTAATAATACAGACGGGAGTATAAGACTTAGAAATAACATATATATTTTATAGTATAAGTAATACTTTTTTTTTTTTTTTTTTACGTGCCCAAAATCCCCACGGGTACCTCCCCACCGGAGCCGGTGGAGGAGGTTATGTCGGACTCGAACCGACTAAAACGCACGCCGCCTGTGGGTCGTTTTGGTTGCCGAAGGTGAGGTTGACAGGCATATCCCTCGCACCCCGGCCGACCCAGGGCCATCTCTCACGATCTGGCGCTCTTCTCGGGTGTGGGGACTACAGAGTCCCCAACTCGACCCCGGAAACGGGGAGGCGCGCCAGGCGCGCCACCGCCGCGGCCTGCTTCTGCCAGGGTGACAGGCGGCTCCACCTGTCACCCCCAGGCCGGCGCTCATGGGGGGCGAAGGTCGTAGTATAAGTAATACTTGAAAAATAAGGTTAGTCTTTTTTATTTTGATGAAATTGTATTGCCAACCGAACAAAAGGTGTGTATCAGATCGATCATTCAAGAGTAAGGGGATAAAATTTTAATTAGTAAATTTGACTCAACAAATCTTATTTTATACCACTTAGGTGGCAGATAAGCACACGGCCCACCTGATGGAAAGACAAACTACAAAAAATCACTTAAAAAGGGGGGTGCGGATCTGTATGAAAATATACTCTCTTCATCTTTTCATCTTAGCGTTAATCCCAGTTGCATCCCAAGCCTTCACCACGGAATTTGGGGTCAGCTTTACTAGTCTAACTGCGAATTTCACTGAAATAGAGGTCAGACGGAGGTTTTTGAGGAGGTAGGACACGGCGGTATTTCCGCCCAATTGAGCAGTCCGACTGGACAACCTCCGCCCTACAGAATACCGCGGTTATAATAACTTCGTGTTGTGTTCCCGGCGGTGAGTAGGGTAGCCAGAGCTCACTGGAGAGTTTTTGTGCTGCACTGACAGCACAAAAACTCTGTTCTTACAGGGTCGGCAGCACGGATGTGACTCTACTGGTGTTACACACGTTCATAGGTCATGGTAACCACTTTCCATCAGGTGGGCCGTGTGCTTGTCTGCCACCTAAGTTGTATAAAAAAAAGACGGAATTTTCGAAATCTTCGTCAAGCTACTGCCGCCTGACCTCCACAACCCAAAGGCGATATCGAATCATTGCAGACCAGTTGTTGGACCGTTAAGGTCTTCATATACCCGTAACGAGTGTATAGATGTTCGTATAGCAACCACAATCGACGGTTCAACGTGCTCTACGAGGCACGGCCAGATCAATGCAAATACACATGTACAAATGTTTCCATTGAGCTAAGATCAAACCGGCGCTTCCTGTGTAGCGGCCGTTACTGCTTAAAACATATATATATATGTATATATAGCTTTGAAACCTATGTGCATTGAACCTACCTATAGGTTCTTTTATCTACTTATAGGTAAATTAGTTGCACCCGTGCATGGATATTAAAAAAATCTTATTCATTAATTACCGTGGCCTATAAGTCACACGTGCTGTCTAGGCCTATTAAATATTCTGAATACATACAGAAGACATATATAATTTAGTTGTCATCGCGCGTTCCATGCTTAAACAGAGATACTTTCAAATGCTAATATTTTGTCTTGTTATTATATTTCAATTTAAATAATTCCCATGATTTAATAAGAAAAATTGATGAGAGACTTAATATTTATACAAAAACAATACAAATGTCACATCATTCTTTGCAATAATAGATTTTGTCATGTACATAATGTAAATAAAATATTTTATTTTACAGCCGTTTTATCTTAGTCTGATGATTGTTATTTAGCGAGACGTCACGGGATCGACCTCGCAAAACATACATCTATTTTTATATTAAGTCCGTTTTTGTGTTTTCTTTTTAAGTAGACGAAAGTTAGCGTTAAGTACGAGTTAAGTTATTGCCACGAACCGAACGTTTCAATAATTCCTTTCTTTCTCGGACAACAAAACAATGTTTTACTGACAAACGTGTTTATTTCTTCTTAGAACTTCAAAGTCTTTATGCATATTGTGAAAAAGCATCTGTTGAAGCAGTCATACAAAAAAATATTGGCACACAAAACGGCGGCCATAATAGAGAATCCAGCCAACTGTCAATTACTAATTACTTATATAAAAATGTAAACATTTAAAAGAAAAATGAAATAATTATGTCTAAGTGTTTAGCTTATGTTGCTTGCCGCTTTACGTTCTCAGGTTGAGGCAAATGTGTCTAGAACTTTCTGTCCATGCTGGGGCTTCAGCACCGTGATATGCCTAAATCAAATGTTACTACAGGGGAACATAAAATGGCCGACCGACCGACCACAATCTTGATTTGAATCTCGTAGGTATTTCAGCTTTATATAATCTATATTGTAGATAATTTACTGCTATAATCATTGTGGTAACAGCCCACTTGATGGTACGGTATGTGGCCCCGGCCTTATGAGATATACGTATATGTCAATGTATACCAAAATAGTACGTATTTTTAAGATTTTTTATAACCGTGGTAGCCTAGTGGCATGGGTTCGATCCCAGGTTTATCATGGCACACACCAATGACTTTTCGATGCTTTTCGAAGTTATGTGTGTATTTATGGCAGGTTTATAAGTGCCCGGCTAATGGCAATGGGCTCTCGCCACCTATTACATTGGCACCTAAACATAAACTGGCGAAATATGGGTGCTAGCACCTCTGTCTACTCTTTCGGGGATTATGTTTTATGTTATGTTATTTTTTATACCACTTAGGTGGTAGACAAGCACACGGCCCACCTGATGGAAAGTGGTTACTGTGGCCTATGGACGTGTGCAAAACCAAGGGAGTCACACTTGCGCTGCCAACCCTGTACGCACAGAGGGTTTCTGTGCCGTCAGTGTAAAAGACAAAGCAGGACAAGCTTTTGGTCTTCCCACAGACAGCACCGCGGTATTCTATAGGGCGGAGGTACATTCCCAGTCGGAATTGGACGGAAATACCGTAGTGTCCTACATCCTGTATACGTATGCTAGTTGTAGCTTGTGTCTATAGTTTATATATAGTCTAAGCACTCATCAATACTGGTATACAAACATAAGAGTTTTGGCAGTGTGTATTTTACTGTAGATATTGCGTACGTGCGTGTGTCCTCTTTCATATAATGTAGAAAGGTACTAGGAAGTTCGATACTGTCGATATTTAGCTCCGTAATTAACTGTATTCATGAAACAAAGGTTGGTTTGTTTTTTTTTTTTTTTTTGAATAGACGCCGTCTTTTAATAAAGTTTTCTGTACGGCAGTGGCACAAGTTGTTTACTTGAAATTATCAGGTTTCCTATTAACCTTGAGAATTTACTTTTTTGGCTTTTTCATTGGCTTTGATTTATTGTAATTGGAATTTTCTTTGTGATTCCCTATTGTGTGTTCGTTCAATGTTTTGTTAGTCGTACGCGTCAAAATATAAACCGAAAAGCTAGGTAGCTCGGGTTACGATTTGACACGGAAATTTCCTAAAAATCTATAAGAAACGTACCTATGCAACATCATGTACGGTGAAAATAGATGAAAAAAAAAAAATCTTTGAAACCAAAGAAACAAAGAACCATTTATTATACACACACACACACACACTTAAACTACACATACAAACTTAAATCCAAAAAAAGAATACGAACTAGTTGTATTCGTGTCAAAAATTGAGCTCAATCAATGTGTCGAAGTTGTGAATTTTTTGAACTGACATTTTTATATAATATCGTCTCTCAACTTGTAATTCCACAAAAGCAAATAACAGGCTGCAGTGCATAAACGACGCTATGTACAAGGACATATCGCAACAAATCCCCTGCACTGTTTATATTATGTTAACATGGAAGATCGTAATCGCTGCGTTGGAAATCTTTTGTCCGTATTTATGCGCTGTCATACGTTTCATCCGATTGCGATTGAACTTTGTCAACATGCATTCACTCAATATAAAGCATACACTTTCTTTATTTTAATAATACCTGTGCTAAAAGGGCTGGTATCACATTAAACATTACAGGAAAAAAAGAAGGTAGTGACGAAATATCTACGTCTTTCGATATAGAACTCTTTGATTCTATTTAAGTATACCTTTTGTTTGCTTCTATGTCTGTGTGTATGCCTATACATCAAAGGGGTATGTCCGGTGGTATATGTAACACTATATTGTTCAGGTATTTTCATAACAGAAATTCGTCTCTGTTTGTACAAGCGCCATGGCCCACTTACGCCCGTATAGGTCTCAATAGATAAGCTTTCTCAGATTATAATAACATTCAACAGGTTGTCGAAAACTGTTTGCGTAATGTGAGCCTCAAATGTTTGCCCGTGGGTGTCAAACAAAAGGAATAAGCTTGGGTGGCGTGAAAAATTGGTCAGATGCCGGCAATGGACTCTGATCTTATTATGTTGTACCGGAAAATAATATCTAGGTCTATACATACATACATATATAATCACGCCTTTGTCCCCGGTTTACGTGTATACACATTTCATATTTGGAAATATTAAGTCTATACCTATGAAATTGTCGAAATTTTCTTACAGATTCATGAGTTCGTTATTCCTGTAATTTAATAGCTAATTCCAATATGTATATTTCGTTTGAAAGTTGATTTCAAGATTTTACAACTCTGTTTTAAATTTCGTTTTTATTGGACGCTTGATAAATTAAATTCGATCTTCAAAAATACTACTTCCTAAATGCTATCCATTTTGATGATATATTTCGTATTACTTTTTTACAGCTGTCACTTTTCAATAATGTAATAAAAGTGTTTGTTAGCTTAATGTTGTCTCATTCATAGCCAAAAAAAAATTATTTGTATTTGTCATTTCTAAAAAAACTGCAAAAGTTTTAGTACTCGAAATTAAGTTTCCTCCAATTTCTTCAAAAAACGGCAATTTCATATGTAACGACCTATTATATCGCTGCAAGTATAGGGACTTATTTTGAGGGTATGTTGGCCGATTAGAACGGAGAAGCACTAAACCTTCACATAAGACGTGAGGTGCAAGCGTTGGTAGCTTTGTGGATTAGGAATCGGTCTTACAATCGAGAAGCACCCCGGTGCTTCCCTATTCTAATCCTGACAATACGCTACCGACGCCGACGTGAAACCACTCCTAACCGTCGAAAAAACAATTTAGCTTGGGTGGAATATTAATACTAAGGAATAAAATCTATCCGTAATTTTCTCCCTTCCTATTCGACTCAGTTGCAACTATTAGGATAGCTGTGACCTAATTTACCACCTTAGTAGTATTAAAATATCTAATCGATGCTTAACACAACTCATAAAAAACACAAGTAGCAACAACAGTAAATCGGATGGCAGACAGCTCGATGTCATGGCTACGTGACTACGCGGTGTAGCACCGACCTACGCATCGTAGACGCGTAGCAACAGATAACGAGCAGATAAATAATATTATTTCGTGTAAGGCAATTACGAGAAATATTCTATTAATATGAAAAAAATTCAATGTGTTTACTAAATCGGCAGTTCGGCACATCATATTATCACTTAGTTAAGATTCAATCTTCACTTAATTTTATTTTTTATTCGCTTTTTTTTTTTAATTTATTTTATTCACTTAATTATGTCGTCAAAGGTCGTGTATTTTTGCAACGCAGTTGGGCAGTTATTTCTTGAGCGGAAGTCGTTATTAAGGCATTTGTCTTATTATAGAACTGCCCTTTAACACAATTTGCCTAAATTCCGAGTTTCAGACAGACAGTTTTAATGTCATTATGACGATCGATTCACAACTGAGCGATGTTTAGGATTATTCCTAAACATCGCTCAGTTGTGAATCTTCTATGATACTAATTATCTTATTGATATTTATCTATTTTATGATATTTCAGACGATTGATGCATAGTTCTAGTTACAAATCAAGATACAGAACTGAGTATCGATCTAGAATAATTACGGTCCTAAAAGCTTACGAAATCATAAACATATTTTAATTTTCCTGTATTGTTAAGTAAAGTTAGTTAGCTAACGTTCAATGCCCGGATGAGGTAATATTCCGTAGAAGTAAAGTTAGGAAATTTCACCCCAATAGTACTCATCCAAATTGAGCACTGAAGTTACTGACACAGCCTTCGAACACTGAAGTTACTGACGATAATTACTAATATACTACAATAGGTGTCAGTTTTCTATGTCGCGTCACATCATGGCGACATCCATTGTATGACCTATCAGACGGCCATCATAGTAGCCAGATAGGACTCGGGTCAGACAGGTCTCAGACATAGACGAAACAACAATGTGTCTGAAATTGATAATATTCTTTTAAGAGCTTGGTTATTTATTACGCAGTACATGGAATTTCTTTCGTATTAGAAATGTACTTAATATAGAAATTTCCACGCCTGTAAACCCCTGACAGGGTCGGCAAAGATGTGTTGACAACCTTGTTTTACCAGCTATGATTTTCGGCCTCTTTTCATGGGGTGAGGGGGTGTATGTTTACTGTCGAATAAAGTATTTTCTATCCGACAGTTTCTTTTTTGTTACATGCGGAAAATCCCCACGGATACTTCCACCGAAGGCAGCCTGTGGAAAAGTTTATGTCGGACTCGAACCGACTAAAACGCACATCGCCTGTGGGTCGTTTATTTGCCGAAGGTGAGGTCAACAAGCATATCCCTTGAACCCCGGCCGACTCAGAGCCATCTCTCTCGATCTGGTACTCTCCTCGTCTCTATCCGACAGAAAACTATGCGCTATTGGCCTTTCCCTTAGTCGCCTTCCGTGACACACACGGGCAAAGATGGGGTAACCCTATTCAACTCTACCGGGAACCAACACGGCATTGTATAAGCAGAGATACCAACAGTCGTATCTCATATCGCCATTGAACGAACGTCAATCCCAGTGCATCGCAAACGTGACTTTTCCATAACATAGTTTATTTTGGTTTTCCCGGGAGCGTCTATACTGGGACCGCGACCAGTGAACACTTAGACCTTGGCGCGGAAATTCTCTCTAGGGAGAGAGTATTTCGAGATCGAACCTACGAAAACCGAAATAGTTCACGTCTGCTAATGTGCAACAATAATTAAGCTTTAAACGGTTTTAACTTTCATATTGACCTAAATAAAAAAGATAACTAGAGATACATTATTTTATTTTGTGCCCTAAGAAATTGTACGACAATAAGTAAAGAACTGATAAATATCACATAACAGAATTAATTCTCGTAGAAAATATGTACTAAAATTTAACTGACATGATTCACACAGCACAAATAAAAAAGTACGTACACAGAAAACTCGTACATGATATAAACATTCCTAAAAAAAAAACCAATCGATTTCGAAATCCTATTTACTCTAGACTGAGGACAAAAACGGCAAAAGAGAAGCGAGGTCCGTCTAATGTTTGTTAGTCAACCCTGTTATTAAATAGATGTTTCATTTCATTTCATATTAAACTTGCCAGGGCTGAGGCCCCCGCCAAACACGACTACGCAGACGAGTTTCAACAACTATACGCGGTAATATGAGAATTTTGTAAGCTCCATAAAGCTTAATTACTTTACTGCATCCAGTTTCATACTACCTATATTCATACATTGAAATAAGTTTACGAAATTAACAAGTGCTAAATAATGTAATATTTTTAATATATTGAATAAGTCACTTTGTACTTTTCTCACTGTATTTTTTTTTTTTGATTGACCACGCATTTACATCATCAAGATACTCATCTACTTTATAATAACCCTTACTCATGAAAGATTTTTCCACTTATATTTTAAATTCATTTAGTGGCATGTCAATTTTATTAAATATTTTTATACAGCTGCCTATAAACGAATCACAATCTTTGTGAAGGTACCTATACTAAAATTATTATAATACACCATGATGACTGGACTGTCAATCGGAGTTTTTTTTTTCTAATTTTAGACGTCCATGTACACAAATAAAAATTTTCAAAAGAGTATTGATACGTTCTACAAGAACAAGATTCGGTATGATAATTCAATTATTATAGATGCCAATTACAAAAATAATTATTATTCTCACTAAGCTATTTTACTTTTGATAAACATGAATTCACGTGTATTTTACTGTTTAGGTTCGAACAACGATCTCTCATTGACTATAATCTACTATAAGCCTCCTTTCAATAAATTGCATGCAATATTTTATCGCAATCGGATAAACAAGATGACATAGTTTATATCAAACTAACTATGACAGGTGGACTTTGTAAGCTTTCGTCCACCAAGTACAACGCTCTGAATCACCATCCTCCTACCCTTATCCAAAATTTATTAGGGGTCGGCGCAACATGTATTCTTTTTCCATTCATCTCTAGTTGCAGTCATCTCTAGTAGCCGTCCTCTCAACATCTAATTGCAACTGGATAGCGCCAATATAATAGTGATGCAGAATTTTCTCAATACGAAAGGTATTCTTTGTAAATAAACTCCGTCACGGCTGCAATGGACGGAGTTTATTACTAAGAAGCAGAATCAAGTAAAAAGACACCCTTTGACGTGCATGGAGAATGAAATTAATTAAATATACGAAGCTGACGAGAGCACAAAAGTTTAAAAGTATAAATAGAACAGAATTGTTTGTAGGTAATACCTGATTAGTAAATCACAAAATGATATTGACAGTTCTCTCTAGAATGTTACATGTTGAAATGTGAACGTATTCGCCAAATTATTTCGTATTGATTATGACTTATCGGCATTTCAATAGTAATTTTCGGTTTCAAAATTGTGTTGTTTCAACATAATATTTTGTAGTTGAGTAGTGTTTTACACGACACAAAGGTTGCATAACCAGTGGCAATTTAATTAGCATTATAATTTACTGTTTCCTCTAGCCCGGGGCAGCTAGAGGGAAAGAGGTAAAAAAACTGTGCGGGTGACTGAGACGTTCATATAAACTCTAAAGATTGTACCTAATACAACCGTGGCTTTTAGACGCTCAGTAGCAGGGGTATAGTCTCTTTTTTTAAATTGCAGTTAAAACATTAAGAGCTGTTTTGAATCGATCCACATGTGCTTGTGTGAGTGTTTTGGGGCACCATGGAAAAAACGCCAGCGAACACGCCAATCACAGCTGTTGGGAGGTCAGATGGCTGTCCCGGCCACTATAACCGTATATTATATGAGAGAAATTATAAGGGAAGTGTCGACGAGTACGTACCTAGTATAATATAATGCATCGATTTAGTTCAAAATTTGACACGATATTCAAACAAAGATTTCACTACCCTTTTCTCTTTTTTTTAAATAGCATTACGCTTGGCTAATTCAATCGGACCAAGATACGGACCCGATATAAAAAAACTTGGAAAATGGCAAATACTTGGAAGTGATCAGTAGATGACTAAAACAAAACAAAGGGTGCGGACCGGGGGGATAAATTAGAAGCTTTGGCACTTGAATTTTATTTTTTACCTCTTAGAATCAATTGTCGCGCCTCTAGACACAACAAAAACAATAATTACCGAAAATAACCTAAAGATTGGATCCCTAACAACGAATAATATAATTTATCTTTCTTCGACTTTCGACATTGGTCGAAAAAATTCTTCAGCAATGCGTGAAACTCGATATCCTGTTTCATATTGCTCATTATTCTACTTGACAATATGTTTCTAACGTAATGCTAACGTGATTAGACGATTGGATTCCAATTTATTTAACATAGAAGATAGAGCTGGGGTACAGCTAAGACTGTCTAAACCAACTAAAATCTGTCCGCTAATACGAACGTGTGTAGTGACGATACAGTTGGTCAAGCCTAATAAGGGTCCTTATTCTATATAACATTTATTTTTTCTTATTAATTCCGCGCCGAAAAACAAACATCTTATCATATTTCTGCAAACAAATATGATTTATATCTCTAATTATTGTTCTCGAATATATCACAATTATTCGGTATTGGAAATTTGAGATGAATCTGAGGTCAATGATGACGTAAATAACATAGGAAAATCACTTGTATAAACAAAATGGAGAAAACCTATTGCGACTTGAAACGAATACGCGCACAGTTATGTATCAAAGGAATATTTCTGTTACAGATGACTTATAATGACGGTACTTTAAGCAGTAATAGGAAACATTTACAATGAATCCTGAAATTTTTAAAAGATTTCATACAATAATATCTAGAATTAGCTTATCTTGCTATATAGATTCCAGAAAGCGTTCCACTTTTTCCCCATAAATACATTCATATCTATACTAATACTATAAATATGAAGAGTTGGTTTTTGTTTGTTTCTATATCAATGTTAGAAAAAAAAACTCAAAAACTACTGCACCTATTCGGTACTGACGGCTATTTTAAATTTTCCAAAAAAATAAGGATTCTCACTAAAACTCCAATAATGTAACCCAAGGTGTAAAAATTACCTAATAACATACATAAATTGCGTGCGCTGCGAAAGCCCTTCTCTTTTTTTTTTTTGCGAATACTGGTAGGTACAGTAAGGTTTACCGACAGATTTGAAAGTCATGTGATCATACCATATTCCACCCAATGGGTATGCAAATTTTCAATTAATATACAATAATAGTCAATTGAGTAGCTTAAATTAATTAGCAATATCAGAATTAAATTAATTACTCATGTTAAAATAATTAAAATTGATGATAGAACAAAATAATGTACTGTGGAAATGTTTAACTCTATATATATGCTCTAGGCAATCGTACACCCTGGCATTTGAAGACCCGAGATGGCATGCGGTTTAGTCGGTCCGAACGCGCACTTGGTGGCACACCCCTGATGGCAGACGGGAGTAGTATCCATGGGAGCTTCCGCACGAAATAAAAGTTGGAACGGAATCCACATATAAAAAACAGCACAAAATACTAATACAAGTAAACATACTCACATAAGTATATTTGCACTGATCGGGGACCGACTCCACACCCCGACGAACAGTTGAATGAACTACCGCCTCTCGCCTTTGTGTACTCATGGTGGAAAATATAAACAACTAAACTACACCAGGTATGTAGGTTTAATATACAACGCAGCAGGACGAGTCGCGACGTTTGATCAAAATATGTGAATTAAAAGCAAAAGCAATCGGTCATGTCGATTGTCCGAATGGTCAGAAGAACGGCGAGTTACTGAAAATTCTATACGGCAAATAGCTCGTAACCAGTTCTCAGAATTTTATCAAAAACAATAAATACATTTTATTTGTCATCCCCATAAAGTTATTTTAGTATTACAAGTTGGTAAACGTAAACGAGAAACTTTTTTTCCATATAAAAATAAACTGAAAGTAGAAACCTCATACCTGATTTCAATGAAGAACGTGAGTCGCACAAATGAAAGGCAAAAAGTTAAGACAAGAAATTTCCCTAAGCTATTAATAAAGTAGGATATAATATTACAGTAAGTTTTTTTTTATTAATTTAATATTTAATATATATCATGGTCACCATTATAGACACAGAGCATGTTACAACGGTGACGGCTTGACGGCCTCATCAGATGCTTTTTCACGACCCGATTAAAGACCCACTTTAACGCGACAAATATTTTGCAATAATTTAAGACTAGATGAAAATCTTAGGATTATAATGGTTGGATGAAATTGAGCATAGTACTAGAATATAGGGTCCTAGTAGGGTTTTTAGCTAATAGTTAATAGGTTACTTATGTTAGAATACGGTGTCTTCTAGTCCCAGTAGTAGGCTGTCTCGAGGCCCGGGACCAAGAAAATGTCGAGAAATTCCAAACCTTATCTGAAATACATAGGCGACTTTTTGTTCCAGAGAATAAAATATTACAGAGGATAAAACGCCTGCCTGTGAATTGCGTCAACAGTTTTGTTAAGAGAATATACGAAAATTTGAGAGTTAACCGCGTGATGTGTTTTGTATTTACTGAATATTAATGGTAAGAATTGACGTCCTCTAATGTATGCAGCTACCCAAGTGATTATAATTTGAAATGACTGCTCACAGTATTTGTCCCGTCACATAAGTTTAGGGTTAACGTTTCATCACTTCAGTTCCTCGCCGAACCATAAACACCGCATCCTTCAACTTTAGATAAACACGACATAGGAGATACAGTTGCACCTTTACATATAACTTTAAATGATAAAGTGTTACCGTATCTTCTTTGTCGACTGTGCCTCCAAGCAATGTAAAGTGAAATTGACTGACGTCAGAACAATCTTGACTACAGAGTCTCAAAATGATCTTAATACTATGGTATTAAGAGCAAATCAAACTGTGCTACTGATTTTTTTTAATTATTTATTTATTACATGTATTACAAATTTGTTTTTCCACTGTTTTACTTAAGTATACGCACAATTGGTTACGAGATGTGGAAAACATCTCCTGCATCCTGTACTAGTTAAAAACTGTATCACATGATGCTGGGTCTCCCGTCCAGAATATGGGATGCTTAATATTAGTACAAACAAGAAACTATAATAATAGACTAGTTAGAAAAACAAGTCATTAGTAATGGGCAAACTTGACCTGCCAGGATATTATTTTGCTTAACGAGTATTACTGGTAATAAGCAGGTACGTAAAATTGTATTAAGGCGTGTGTACCAAATATCAGAACCATCAAAGTGAAAAACCAAGGTATTAATATCATTTTGAGCACTTTGTTCGTCACGATCGATCTGATGTTGCCTGTACATTAAAAACTGACATTCTGATTTTCGATTTCGTAAGGAAGACAGTTCAAGAACTAGATTACCTAGCAATAAGTTCGCTACCTATTGCGTCCCAGCTCGTGCAAACGTAATAAAAGGGACTTCTTGAGATGATTCGCGACATAGTAAAGCGAAGAAGTAAAATGATGGTCACTATTTTTTTTTTAGAATTCTAACGATAGTACGTACATACATATAATTTTTTTAAGCATTATAAGTAACAGTGGAGTAAAGGAAAATGATGGAGCTCTGAAAATCGTGTACACTACAAAATGTAATTTTTTTAAATCGGAACGTCAGGGTACACAGGATATGTGTACCCGGTGTTCGATGCCCGGGCCAGACAAAGTGTAATTAGTATTTTTGTTAGGAGATTTTTTTTAAACGAGATGGACTATGGATAATTTGTTTGATTTATGGTAATGAACAATAAGAAACCCTTTTTTTTAACGTGCGAAAATCCCCTCGGATATCCCCCACTGGAGCCATTGGGGTGGTTATGTGGGACTCGGACCAATTAAAACTGCACGGCCGCCTCAGGGCATCAGTTGCCGGGGGTGAAGTAGCCTTTGGCATAACCCTTGCGCACCCCGACTGAACCAGGCCCATAGAAGGCCCCCTCGGGTGTGGGACTAAGGCGTCCCCATTTTTCCCCTAGGCCTGTTCTCATGGAGAACGTAAGTCGATCAGCGACCTCCGACGCCCACCACACGAATCCCACAAAACCCTTAGGAAAATACTAACATTATCAAAAAGATATTTATAAATATAACGTCTAAACCATAGAGCGCGACAGTTAATTAAGATATTTTGATATAAATAATCGCTTGATTGCAAACCCCCGCCCCTCACCCACGGTTTCAACGAGCTGGTAGTAACCCCGATATTATTAATATACCGCATGGGATGTCAACCCACACGCTGTCTTGAGAAAAAAAGCCATTACATATTGTGTACAAAACTATTTTTAAATGGAACAAAAGCTTAATTTCACAGAATTTATCCCAATTCCCGAATGTTATTTTTGTAGCTAAATACATGGCATTGTTATGGAGATATTAAAGATGGACGTTGACTAATTAAATGATGCGTAATCACTTTAATACACCAAAAAAAACGTGACCAAATTGAAAACCAATTTTAAATTACATTGAAAAAAAAAAGCTTTTGTAATCAATTGAAGCCGCTTCACAAAGATTTTAATTTCAATATGAAGCAAATCAAAGCAACAAAAAACACGACATATATTTAAATTTACCGTTAAATGCCGTGAAGTCCTCTCCAGCACCAAGATCTTCGAAATTAAATGGTAGAAAGGCAAGAAAGTGACCGCACCAACAATCACCTGCACCGCGAGCTCTTCCAGTGGCAAAGTGACGGAGCGGCAATCGATACAGACAACGTACGGCAATGAGCCTCGTGATAACCACAATTTCACAATCATATACACATCTTCGTCAAGAAAATATCTCGAACATAGCTCGCTTAAGTAGCGAGACTGTAATTATCTTTCATAGTAAGTGAGCAATATAAAGCGCGAAGATATTCTAGAACTTTCCACGGGGAAAGGGGGTCGGGGTGCTATTAATTAATTTTTTTCATCATATTTTTAACCATTATATAAAGTATATGAAAAGAAACTTATTCAAATTGTAACCGGCAAACACGAGTCGTATCCAGTTGAACGTTCGTCATTGAAGATCCGTAACTACAATTCAGTTGCCCGTTGGTAATGAAGTAAACAGCACGCTCTCACCTGTCCTTTGAAAAATCGAATTATTTTTTTGAACAGTACTTAGTATTTTCTCTATTTGTTTATGAACGTTGTTCGATGATCGATGTGTATATGTTGTTATTTTAAACGAATTCGCGTTCCGTTTAAGCTTCGCGCGGCGTGCTAAGTCGCGTTGATAACCGACCAATACGAAACTTGGTGTTCACTTAATAGACTTTTAGTGTGCGTATCAAGAGACTAAGTGACTCCGTGACCTACCAAAAGCAACTGGCTGTGCTACCAAGTTCCCGAGCAACAATCGCCGTGCAACAGGTGTTTGCCGTATATAGCCGTCAATAGAAGTAAGACTTTTTTTTCACTATCTTTTTTATTATTTGTTTAACATAACGTATTTTGATATTTAAAATCGATTGAGGAATATTTACAACACCGTAATCGGGTACAGGGACAAGCCACCGATGTATAGAGCTTAATAGTTTTTTTTTTTTTGCTGTAAATACCGAAGAATCGCCTGAAAACGTGTGAACCTCTTGAAATATTAGACCTACGTACTATTGCTTTTTTTTTCTAGTATTTAAAAATATAACGTACTATCTTATGTCGATACTAATTAATTATGTCATTACCTTAGCATTTTCAGTCCGCTTTATGCTTCTAAAGATTTTACTGGTTTGCTGATCTCTCAATATTAAGTAATATCGAATAATATTACGTATTGCAAAGGCATTTAATTTCATTTTATTTGTTTTATCATATCGGAAAGTGCCGCCATCGGTACCGGAACACAAACGACAAATTCCATCGCGATCGGATGAATTGTGTAGGAACGTTCACAGATAATAGTGCTTAACGTTTGACTAATAGAGTATATCAGCTCTCTCTCTAACGTTTATAAACTTTGAAATAGATTTTTTATTTTCAATACTCTGATGCTTAGATTTCTAGGCTTTGAACAAAATGTATCCAGTCATAATGCTGCATAAGACTGCAATCAAAGCTTACTGCCAAGTCCGATAAAAAAAAATTATACTACTTGGCTGGCAGACAAGCACACGGCCCACCTGATGGAAATTGGTTACCGTGGCCTATGGACGTGTGCAACATCAAGGGAGTCACACTCGCGCTGCCAACCCTGTAAGTACTAGAGTTTTTTTTTTATACAACTTAGGTGGCAGACAAGCACACGGCCCACCTGATGGAAAGTGGTTACCGTGGCCTATGGACGTGTGCAACACCAAGGGAGTCACACTCGCGCTGCCAACCCTGTAAGCACTAGAGTTTTTTTTTTTTATACAACTTAGGTGGCAGACCAGTACACGGCCCACCTGATGGAAAGTGGTTACCGTGGCCTATGGACGTGTGTAACACCAGAGGAGCCACACTCGCGCTGCCGATCCTGTAAGCACAGAGTTTCTGTTCCGTCAGTGTAGAGGACAAAGTTGGACCAGCCTTTAGTCTTCCCACTGACAGCACAAATTCTCCAGTGAGCTCTGGCTTTTTCTAATCGATATTTAGGAAGACGGGTCAACTTTTCTAGATAGCCGTGTACCAAAGTAACAGGTTTTTTGTTAGTGTTGGTGGCGAGATTAAACAAACATATTGAAATACCGATTCTGCGTCGATCGAGCGGGTTGTTGTCTCTGCCTACCCCTGAGGGGAATAGGCGTGAACGTATGTTGGTGTATATGTATGAATCAATAAATATTCTACTACATTACACAAAGCGCTATTTAGACACATATTAAGCATATCCTAACTAGTAAGTGTTATGGAATCTAAAAAATTAATTTGCAAGGCACTTAATTAATAAAGGAAATAATAATAATAATAAATTATAAATAGAAACACGCTGATCAATGCAAATATACATATTCATACATGCAAATATTTGAACGAGCATCGAAAACTCGCCCCCTGCGTAGCAATTGAACGCTGTACCGCTACGACACAGAGGCCGTCAATCTGTACCTATTCGTCCGCACGTAGTTTGTGTAAGTACAAAGCAGTTTTGTTTGTTTTAAATAGTTTAGTACTTTGCATGCTTGTCGCATCCGAGGCGGTGATTCCGGGGACCATAACACAACGTAAACTCACGCCTATATCCCCGAAGGGGTAGACAGAGGTGCTAGCACCCACATTTCGCCAGTTTATGTTTAGGTCCTAATGTAACAGGTGGCGAGCCTATTGCCATTAACCGGGCACTTATAAACCTGCGATAAATACACACATAACTTCGAAAAGCATCGTAAAGTCATTGGTTAGCGACGTGGTAAACCGTCTCGTCTCGTCTCAGCAGTCCATAACCCATACCACTAGGCTACCCGGGGACCTTATATATATTTTCCGTGAAGCGACTATCACCTGACATATACAACCCGGCGTTATCGAAGTTTTGTACTTAGGTCCGTTGTTACAAAGAAAGCATGAACGAAATTACATAGCCTTAACAAAAATTAAGTAAGTGTGCTCTTTGATTTATGTTTGCATAATAATTTAGGTGTAATGTATAAATTTACTTATTAGTGTCAACAAGGCAAGATTGTACTATAAAAAAAAAGTATAACTATATAACTAGCACCATGGGGCAATCAACGCTGCTAGTCTTCTGGGAACGCTACCACAAGAGGCATGCGATGCGGATGAATTCCACGAGGCATTTTAATTATTTTTAGTTATAAATTATTTAACAGTTCTTTTAGTTTTATTATATCTAAATTTATGAATATTTGACAGAGAAAGATTTAAACGGTATGTTAGTACTAGTTTTTTATTCATTTATTTTAGTATATTTTAGTAGCTAATAATAGTTTTTTTTTTTTTAAATTTCAGTTAAGTATTATTATTTATGTATTGTACAAATCTTATTGTAACAATTATCATATCCGGCATTATAGATATTCGTATTGCAACCGAGACCGACGGTTTAACTAGCTCACCAATTCAAAGACCGACGTAGCTATAATCTGTTCATTATAGGATGATAAGCGTGACAGTTCAAAGCAAATCCGACGCTTCACCTTTGACAAGACGTTATATTGGCACTCTCGTATCACAACATATTCTATCTTGCTTTTACATACATACATAAATACATATAATCACGCCTTTATCCTCAGAGGGTCAGGCATCATTGTATTCGGTCGCACGTAATAGGGGGTGAGCCTATTGCCGTTTTCCGGACACTATTGTTGGCTCGAGCCATGCATCTGAGGCTGTATATATCTGTCTGACGTTAAACGGCCCTATCCCGCCTTGTACGACACCGCAGATGGGGTGGTCCACATTCTATTCTGCCGGAAACCACGCGGTTTGCTTTTTACATTATCGAAATTTATATAAATAATCTGATTTATGAATAAAACTCAGTTTCAGAGCTTGTTTATTATTCAAGTGTTCTTGGATTTAGTAATACCCTTTCTGGTACAATTTACTAAACGTATATCAATCCTATAGATTAATAAATCAAATTTATTCTACAAGTGTATAGTGCCTTGTCCAGTAGGGCGTGCTATAGAGCATAATTTTAACGTACCATCCACTTTGCTTCATTTTGCTTTAAATCCCCTCTTCACGGTCCTCTGGTCAAGTAACTTACGGGTAGAACAACTAAGTAATTGTTGCGCGCAAGTAGACGTGTTAATGATTTATATAGAAGCAGAAATTAATTCTATTTTAATTAGTATGCCCGGTAAAATGCGTCTAAGACTTACTACAGATAGGTGCCGAATGAAATTGTAAAACATTAAGTACATACATACATACATATAATCACGCCTTTATCCCCGGAGGGTTCGGCAGAGGTAAATTAACATCCACATTTTACTAATAATTGTATTCGGTCCCACGTAATAGGAGGTGAGCCTATTGCCGTATTTCGGGCACTATTGTTGACTCAAGCCATTAAGTATACTAACTAATCAAATAGATTAAGATAAAAAAAAAAATAACCTTGCCGGCTGTCTCTCATGAATCAGTGGTCAAAGCTTTACCCCTGTTAGGGAAAGATTGCGGGTTTGAATTGAATCCCACTTGAACTTAAAATTATTTTTCGTAGTGATTTTTTTTAATACGCTTCATATGTTTAATTCTACTCATATGATGTATATTACGGTAATGTTATTTTCCTGTTTCCCTAACCTATTGATTTGATTACAATAACTTTTACCACTATGATAATTAACGAAATTTGGCTCACAGTTCAGTTCAAAGGTGCTTCATCTCACTGATCCATCTCATCGATAAGTGTATAACTAACTACAAGCACTAACATTGACAGTAGATATCTATACAGCTTCTCAGAACATCTCAATAGCATTCACAAGAAACCATTAGCTAGCTACCTAGTTCTGAGAAGCCTAGAACGTGAGTCTAACGTGGTTTTGTAGTAGAAGAGCTGGCATCCATTTTACGTAGTTAAAACTTGTAAAACACCTCTCCTATTATATTATATAAGAACTTTAACTACATGGGAGATAAAAAGTCTCACCAATATAAATAAATCCCACTACAATTTCAATAACCCTCAAAAACTTTTATTATTGTAATAATAATAATACTACAATATTACACTATTTTTATTACAATATTACAATATTACTATAATACTCTTTATTGCACACCAAACACAGGACACATACGAAGGATACATACGTGTTAGATAGTTGTACAATGGGCGGTTTTATCGCGCTCTGCGATCTCTTCCAGACAACCAGTGTATGGACTATACTGCCAGTAATCAGAGTAGTTTGCGGTTTACACTCAAGTATAATTATTTAACATTTGTATCTAGGATAGCATTTAGAGATTTTATATCTATTTCGAAAATATTTATGCACGCGTCTGGCAATTAAACTGCGACTAAATCACCTGGTTTATTTTTTTAATACTTTAAACATTAAACCATAACAAATAAAAATTGCACACATCCTCAAGCATAATCTTGTAAAAAGAAAACAATAGTATTAAAAAATAGGTATAATTAAGAGGTACGATACAAGTTTTCAGCTTGGCACGAATACCTATTCAAAATTTGGTGCCAGCTCTTAGACTATTCCTAATAGTGATTGCATCGGTTCAATAGGAGGGTAGTGTGCTTCAAAACTAGATGATCTAGTACGGACTGTTCAAAGCTACCACCGTACCGAGTACCGTCCGCCGGTAGGGCGGCGGGGGTGTTTACATGTTGTATTCAATTTGTGTTATGAAATAAGAGTTGTATTTTATCTGTTTTTAATGCTTTTTCATTTGCTGCCTGTTCTGATTAGCTTAGTTTCTGCCGTGTACTGAAAATTTAATTATAGTAGGGGAAGCTCGATGAAGTGTGTAAGGAGAGAAGCAGACGGCCGGCTATCGTTTCCGCCTCTCCAGACGGTGAAAGGCGTGAATGTAGAAAAGTGTAACTGAACAGACATAATTATTAAAATTTGAAAATAGTATAACCTGACTATTTATACTGTTGATTGATGGCACTCGGTGTATTTTCTTGTGTTTAAAAAATCTTTAGAAGAATTACATATTATTTCCATGAAATTTTGAGGGAAAAATTATGTACTGGTATATATAATTTTACAACTATTAAACAATATACGAGATATATGGCTGAGTATCGCAATGTTCTTCCGTAAGGCAAAACCGGTCAGGGTTAATAAAAAATATTGTGGAAAAAGAACAAATGTGTTCTCAATATGAGTATAACTGACGATCAACCAACTTTATTTGAGGTGAGCATTTCTTTCAATTTCTAGACTTAAATTTCCTCGAACGAAAGCTTTCATTGGCCGCGTAAAGCTCGCAAGCTGCCGTTTGATCGGGCTGAGGTACGCTCGGGCGAAGCAGCGCACATCTGCCTCGAATCGAGACACGCTCTGGCGAGGTACGTGTCCTAACCGAGGATATGACTCCTGCTCGCTCAGTTAATACACGATTTTAACTTTTTAGGACTGGCCGGATGAGTTTATAAAATTTTCATAACTTTTGTTCTTTAGTTACATAGTACATACACATAAATATATTGACGCCGCCTGCCCAATGGGTAGCTAATTTTCTATTTTCTACGACACTGGCATATCTCTTTACGAGCCTTTCACTCACAGCAGGTACTAATAATTTATCAAGGATATAATTCGTTTACGTCCTCATTAAAGGAAAAATCCGCCTGATGTACTTGTTAGAAAATTGCCAACACGAGTTGCAGAGCGCGCCCTTGACCTCTCAAGCTATCGTTCCCGCACTCCTATTTCATTTTCATTATTATTTTTCTTTTTTCCTTTTCATTAAAAGTAGATCATCATTTCACTTACAATTGTTCCTGATAGCATAAACCATAAGGCCAATCGAAGAAATGCACTAACCAAGTCAAAGTTGAAAAATTCGTTTGTTCTACATAGACCTTTGTATTGGCACTAACAAAAGGTTAAAAGAACAATGTACTATTAATATATTGAACACTGGTAAACGAGAAAAGTTTTGTGACGTCAACTTGCTCCCGTTAAAGACTGGTTTACACCAAAGCGGTGAGTGTGTACCTATGTAGCTGAAATATGAGCTATGTGTTCTCGAAATCAATCTAGTGGAAACCGACGTTACGCGAGCTAGTGATGTACCTGATTGCAGGTGATGTTGATTTGGATACCGGAGATTTTGATACCACTCCATGTTAGCATACTAGTATCAGGCGAGGTGAAATTACATTGACTTCGATTATTGTTAAAAAAATGTAGCCCTAAGGTTGCATCATCATATTAGACCTTATTAGACCCGCTGGGCAGTGTAGCGATAGAGCGCTCAAGTGCTAAGTTTTCAACCACTGTACTGAACTGCACGTCACTGCAATGCACAGTGTGCTACATAAATGTTTCTTCTGGTCGACTCACTAAAGCAAACAATAACAAATTGTAAGCGATTAGAAATGTTCGCGCACATCTTTTAACTTTAGTGCGCGCACACGAAAAGGTAGTAACTCGAGTCGTGTGCTGAAATGTGCGCTTGCAAAAGTTACGCACAGCCTTACCAGTGGAGACGGACATCAAATGCGTCTATAAGTTTAGTACACACACTGTAGGTGTGTTGCGCACCCGGATGAGCTGCACACTATTTTGGTCGAATTGTAACTTTAGGAGTCGCGGGTACGACGACTCACGTTCAATGCAAGCTAATAAAACAACTGTGCAATTGCATTATTATTTATGCATTTACAAAAAAAGTGTCAACTCGTAAATATGTTCATCCGTGTCCAGTCTATATAACGATGCGTCATAACACATATTGTACCTATTTGTCCCGAAATATTCTTATTGGGTGGCTCTTGCGTCACTGCTTCCACCTACTTATGTAAAATAAATATCACAAAGTAGGTCAAATTCAATGAATACTTTAGAATTTATTAAGTTACGAGCACACTATCGTGATAAGTTATTAGATTTCTATTGCCATGATTGAGACAAAACCTATGATTAACAATGGCAATTTATAATTACCTTTATATCTATAATTACCGATAATTTATAAAGACCGCCACCGGAGTGTTGCCTACGGTATACCATGTAACGTCATGGTATACCGTAGGCAACACTCCGGTGGCGGTCTCCGACCCTACTACCCCGCCGGCTACCAGGGGTAATTATCGGAGTCGAATCCACTAAAGTCGCACTCCATCTCGGGTTTCAATCCTCGAGCTATTTAATTGGATAGCTGCGCCTACTAAATTCGATGCATTGTGTCGAAGTAAATACTAATGTAACTAGCCAGCATCACGTTGTCATTTAGATCCAGAGTGAACGCGACGACGAGACAAATTGAATCAATCTATTGGTATTTAGTGAACGGCCGCTAGGCGGTATTGTGGTAAACTAACAATCCTATACTGAATGTGTCCAAATACTAATTACATGAGCTTTTATTTAATTATTTGATTATTGCATCTCAGGTTCTCGGAGACCGCGGCACGCATTACATGAAATGTTAAATCATAAAACAAAAATATTCGGCTGGGTTCTGCTCTCTCAAAACTGTAGCCACCAGCGGCAAAAATGTAATTAAGAAACCTTTCAAAGTGACGAACACACCTAATACTCTCTCTTTAAATTCTACATTTTTTTACCGATACCAAGTTGAACAGAGGTTATAATTAAAAACCTTTCAGTTACAGTTTGGTTTACACTCGATCCGACATGCATGCACAGTGCAACAAACAAAAAATCTGTATCTGTCAAACTTTTATTAACAAGCTGCAACTTGGCGAAATCGCGTACCGTTTTAGAGAAACTCTCCGCTAGAGGAAACGCCAGTCGTATTTGCAATTCAACCTATGTAACTTAAATGCATGTTAAGTCAGAAAATGTTTTACAACAGGTTTTTAAAAGTATAGAAAGAACTGAACTCTCTTATACTATAATCTGTATTTAATTGGCTCAGTTGAACAATTTATTGCAGCTATTTGTTAAGGAGGTAGGACACGGCGGTATTTCCGCCCAATTGAACAGTCCGACTGGGGAAGTACCTCCGCCCTACAGAATACCGCGGTTATAATAACTTCGTGTTGTGTTCCCAGCGGTGAGTAGGGAAGCCAGAGCTCACTGGAGAATTTGTGCTGTCAGTGGGATGACTAAAGGCTTGTCCTGCTTTGTCCTTTAAACTGACGGCACAGAAACTCTGTACTAACTGGGTCGACAGCGCGAGTGTGGCTTCTCTGGTGTTACACACATCCAAAGGCCACGGTAACCACTTTCCATTAGGTGGGCCGTATGCTTGTCTGCCACCTAAGTGGCATAAAAAAAAGCTATAGAAAACTAAGTACTACTACATATAACTTAAAAAGAAAACAAGTTTTCCTCACATGACATTTCCGGGTACAGACTTCATAGTGCATGCACGTGTGGTGAAGATTTCACTTTAAACAAGAGAGAATAGAGAGGAAATAGGCGCGATTGTCTATATCCGGCCGGTAAATTGGTTTGTGGCTTGTACGCCGCTCCGGAAACATTGTACAGGTTTTTGATATGATTTAACATTAAGTACACCGATAAAACTACCAGTTTAAAACGAACTTTATCTCTAGTATTGAACGGCTATTGTTAAACACACTGCAAATTAGTAATTGTTAATCTCTATAGAAAGTTAATTCAACTCTAAAACAAATTGAAAACTCTAATTAATTTCCAAAAAGGCTATAATAAAATACAAAAAACATTTTGACGACTAACAAGCTTGGAAATGAACTGTTCACTCTACTATTCTACTCGAAACAAAACATTGTAATTTGATTAAATAAAAATGTTTATAAATAGACCAAAAAATCCCCCCGTTCGTTTCTTTGACGACGTCTAATCGGGAGGGCGCGCGTTGCGAATCGCTGGACACTGTTGAGATTCCTCAGTTCAAACATCATTCACTCACTCTAAATGGTACTCCCCTTTGGTCCGTTACAGAGAGACTTTCTATGTAAAACTGGAATAGAATACTATTTCCTGTTTGAGAGAATTTGATAGTATGAAGAGATTTGTACGGATATAGTGATATATTGCTTTCACTGTGACTTTAGTTGCAAATAACATACAAAAGTAACATGCAAAAGATTCGCTCTCAATTCTTTTTTTTTCTTTTTGTTTCAACGACAGTGGATTTTATTTTAACGAGAAGTTATTAAGACGTTGAATATTGACTGAACGAACGTAAAGAAATAATGCGTTATTAATAATAATTAATCTAATGGTATTTGCTTTGAATAGGACATAAAATATAAACTCCCAACTGTGCCTATTCTTAATATCTACCCCTTCAACAAAGTAATTTTCGTAATAATTACATGCCAAAATATATACATTCACGCATCAGTGGTGGTGCAAGTGTCAGCTCAATTATTCTGATTTATAATTAAATACCACGCTTAAGTTCGTATCCACAAAGTTATGCCCGCTATACACGTTGGCAAACAGTGGCAAAACACCTTCCGCAGGTCCGCCACACATCAAGAATGGCAAAAACCCCCGCTCTATACGTTCGCCAATAGGTTAGTCATTGTATTCGCCAACGTATAGAGCGAACATTAGGAGAGACAACGCGCGTCACGGTCCACATTATACGACGCCAACTCGAATGTGTAGGCTCTATCAGGAATTATTAATTCCCAACCTTTATCTTAATATCGATTTCGTATAGCGATCGGCTAGCTTGGCGACAAACTCATACTTAAACTGGCCAAAGTGCGTTTAGGTCTCTTCGGTGGGAAGGTAGAGGAGCGTCAATTGGGTATTTTCCTGTAGAATGAAATTTTAAAGCATTTAGTATGTTAACTATTCAAATCGGTCCTAAAACGGATATATGTATAGAAAAATTTGGATGGTTTCGGGCGAAGGTTCTGTGGCTTAGTGGTCAGAGCGTTCCCCCTGTAAGGGAAAGATCGCGGGTTCGAATCCCACCTGAACCGGTTACATTTTTTCTATATTTTCCTGTAGTTGAAATAAATTATTTAACTTAGCTTATTAAATTAAGAATGTTAAAAGTTGCGGTGGTTCTTATTTTATCGTTCCTATTTAGTTTTAATCTTCCAACCAACTAATGAATAGCAAATTATTCGATTGTTAAATATTGTGACGTCACAATAAATTATTTCATACGAGTCTCCTATAACGTGCTGTTTTGACGTTTAGTAAAAAGTAATTCATTTTGACTAGTCAGTCAAATACCCAATAATAGTTTATATAAAACTAATAACGAGTTTAAAATGTTACAGTGATGTCATAATCAAACTTTCTTTTAGTTTTTTGTGTGCAATAGTGCACATTCGCGACGCATTTTACATTTGTACCTTCGTGTATGCATACTTATCCCCACTTAAAAGTTTCGCGAGCGAGAAATAGTTTTGTCATAACAAGATGTTTATAATATTGACAACAGTTGTCGGAGCTTCTAAATATACCAGACCAAACATGGATGTATCAAAGAGCCAATAAAAAAGGCTATGGTTCAATACTACTTGGGAGTAAAGACAATACATTGTATCTAGTTACACAGCCTTCAGATTCTCTTTAAGTACGTAGTACGTTCCTGTCAACCTCACCTTCGGCAACCAAAACGACCCACAGGCGGCGTGCGTTTTAGTCGGTTCGAGTCCGACATAACCTCTCCCACCGGCTCCGGTGGGGAAGTATCTGTGGGGATTTTGCGCACGTAAAAAAAAATGTACGTAGTACGTACGCAAAAACTTTTGAAAAAATGACAATGAATTTTAACAAGGATTTTAGGAGTTTCAACTGTCAAGTGTCTGGTATTTTTTTATTATACCACATACCATTTATTGGTGGCAGACAAGCATACGGCCCACCTGATGGAAAGTGGTCACCTATGGACACGTGTAAAACCAAGAGCCACGAGTTTCTGTGTCGTCAGTGTAAAGGACAAAGCAGGACACCATTGACAGCACAAAAACCCTACAGTAAGCTAAGACCATAAGCAATATATGGTACTAGTGTACACGAATAATACAGCGGCGGCGGTGTTTGTAACAGGGGATGAAATTTCGGAAGCTCGAAAAACAAACAGCATAACACTCCAACATTAAAAATATTAATAAGTTTGTTGAAAAATCACTCATATTTCGAAACCCTCTTAACAGCGTGTGTTTTAATAGATAGAATGATGAAATGAATATTTTATGTATTGCAATGTTTCTGAATTGGATTATTATTATTTCTTTTGTAGTTGAATCGACATGCCACTCAGGATTCATCTCTTAATTAACTTTTTTTTTACTTTTATATGTTCGCGGCAATACGAGGGAGGGATATATTAATTACATTGCAAGTTAAAATTGACGGCGGTTCAACTATCCGTGCTGTTATTCTATAATATATAAATTCTGATTCCAATTAAAGAGCTGGTTGGTATATGTTTGTACTTTCGGTGTGCTATACTGTCTCAATAGCGGACGGTCAGTCGACCTTCACACCGGTGGCATCCGAGACTATACCTCGAAATCCGGGGTAGATAGTAAAGAACCTAACTTTGATATTTTCTGAGAAGCAACTGATTCCACAATTCAATTACGATATTAACAGATACCCATCTTATAAAACTTAACATTTCAAAGATATTATCTAATTTGTAAAAAGATACCCGACAGGGCTTATTTTATTTTCATTTTATAATATTTCAATAACGGAAATGCAAAAATGAATTACATAATCATTGGCAATTATCGTGAATACATATAAGTACGATCCTAGTCTATTGGTAAAGTGGAAACAAATTAAGATGAATTTAAAAGCCAAAAAGATCAAGCGCCATGTGCTATTCAAAAAGAAATGATCCCAATCAACATCATATATAATTTACTGGGGAGCGATTTTCCTGTTACCAATTTTTACGCTTCAATTGCCCATTGAATTTGGTAAGAAACATTATTTAGTTCTGAATTAGTTCAAGGGTTTCATCCCGTGACACCAATAAAAGGTAATGACGTAATTATTCAATTTTGTAAAGGATTTCTGATACACGTGCTTACAGCATATACATATATTTTTTACGAATAGCTGATTAATTTTATATGAATTATATAGATCAATAATAGCGAATGATTGTACAGAAAATGAGGTTGATCAAACGTGAGCACGACCGGCGATCTGTCGCTAAGAGCGATCTCTGCCAGACAACCTTGGTATGGAAAACACGGGTATGGAAATTATTGGTATGGAAATTAAAGTAAAATAGAATATGACTATTGTATTTGTCAACGCATACGATTTATGAGCAAACATTTTTTATTTTAAACGAACAACATTACAAATAGCTCGTGGCCATATGCGTCAACTATTCGGTAAACAATCAGTGAGTTAAGCTACCTGGGCGCGGTTGGTATTTAGATGGATGACCGTTTAGTGATCATTCACATGAGCGTTTCCGAACTTCTGAGGGCACGTCAAAAGTTGGATAATCTTTAAGTTAAGACGTAAGTCAGTGATTGGCAATGCTAACCACAACCCACGCTGAGAGGTCAGCCGGCAGTTGCTACATGATATAGCAGGAAAAACCGAGTCACGCTTCCATACCCCCGTTGACATCTCATGAACTCGCGGCCCTTGTAGATATTGAGAACTATGGACATTACATAACATAAACTCACGCCCCTATCCCTGAAGGGGTAGGCAGAGGTTCTAGCACCCACATTTCGACAATTTATGTTTAGGTCCCAATGTAATAGGTGGCGAGCCTATTGCCATTAACCGGACACTTATAAACCTGCGATAAACACACACATAACTTCGAAAAACATCGAAAAGTCATTGGTGTGTGCCATGGTAAAGCCTGGGATCGAACCCGAGACATTGTCTCAGCAGTACAATAGACAACACTTCTTTAGTAATATATTCAACTATGCTAAGTAGCTTGTTCAGTACGATGTCATCCGCTAAAGTTACAGGTCTCAATTCTGCCAAAGTAAAAACCAATGTTAAACCAAACACTACAAATCCAATTAATTAACTTTAAAGCTATATAGTTAAAGTTTAAACTTAGAACTTTCTGAACAGAGAATGAATGTTTAATGAAACTGTTCATTTTATTTTGAACTTTAATCGTATAGGAACAAATTTTATGCTATTATTAACAGTGCCTGTGGTATGTATGACAGTGGCTTTGGTTAGTAGAATCAGGGGCCTGATATTGCGCGCGCAACTGACAGCAACCCCTCTTTTTTTTTTTTTTTTTTTTTTTTTTTACGTGCGCAAAATCCCCACGGAGACAGCAACCCCTCTGTTGTTGTCTCGTATTGCTTCGTAACAATTATCTAACAAATCGTCAAGCTCGCCCCCGATCATGATGATGTTCCCCAGGTTCTATATCCAGTGGGTTCAACTTCCTTGATACATTTCCTAGCCATGAGTTATTTGAATGTAAGTTTCATCCACTGCGAAAATTGAATTTACGTACTTATAACACCAATATAATTACTGTCCATAGACCGATAGTTAAATAAACATATTCCCATGGTTCCCGGCAGAGTAGAATTTGAACCACTCCATCTCTTCGTACAAGGCGACTAAGGGATGGGGCTGTTTAACACCAGATAGATATATACAGCCCAGACTCAGCCTCAGATACATGGCTCGAGTCGACAATAGTGCCCGGAAGATAGCAATAGGCTCGCCCCCTATTACGTGAGACCGAATTCAACGATTGGTGAAATGTGGGTATTAATTCGTCTCTGGCTGACCCCTCCGGGGATAAAGGCGTGATTGTATGTATGTTTGTATGTGTTAGTTTAGTATAAAGAATGAATAACTGTCCTATTATTTTATGGCATAAACCTATAGATACACAAAACCTTTAAAGACAAAGTGTGACAATCATTCGAGGAACCATCCATGCACACAAATGTTTACATTTGATAATATTAAAAGCGGTCACCCGGTTATAATTTTCATACAAATTCTCGAACCGTTTATAAGATTATGTCATACTTATAATAACACATGTGTACATCTTTGTTATAAAATAAATAAGCATTTCTATAGAAGCAAAACAACAAAATTTGGAGAAAGAAATATGCTATTATATCTGAACTTTGTCTGTTCATTATGTACTACTACTAATAATTAAAATAAAGTAAAAAAAACATTGCAATGTTATGGAGACCCTATAACAAACAATTATTTGACCAACTCGTAAGACATAATCACAAACACGTATTTCCTAGAACTATTTCTGATTAAATTTCTTGGCGATAGACCGGAGCCTCTTCTGTAGGACCATTTAAAAACGATCCTACTAACATTAAAAATATGTCCACAATACCCTTGTTCTTGCTAGTAAACACTTCATTTCTAAGAATTTATCTTATTATGTTGATCATTAATTTCTATGCAGGTATTATTTTAACATGAAGAACAATTAAAAGGATTTTGTATTTAAGCCGTCTGGATAGTGGGCTGCCAGGTGCCAATTACTGGCTGACTTTCAGGGCTCGATTTGCACATGTTCGAGACTTTAATGTCCCGATAAGTCAATCATCATCTTTTCTCAATTGTCTTGTGTATCAGATGTCATCTGTTGTTCCCTTTCTTTCTTTACGTGCCAAAAATCACCATGGATACACCCACTACCGGAGTCGGCACGTCAAACTCGAACCATTTAAACCGCACGACGCCTGTGGATTGTTTTTGGCTGTCGAAAATGAGGTTGACAGGCATATCCCTCGCACCCCGGTCGACTCTCGCACCCAGTTATTCCTTTCCTAGCCATTATCCTCGTAATTCGGGAGTAAGAGCGGTTTTAGTCAATGTGTACCTTTAATTGAGCAAAAGTATTATTTTGCGTCCCCATTTAAAACCTGAAATCCCAATTTGTTTTGCCCTCTGTCCTGACTTTAATTCAATCGCTCCTGGCAACACTAGCTGGGATTAACTCGGTGGCGAACAGAGCCGCGGCAATGAAGTACTATGCAGGAGCGCGGCTCAGCGCTGAAGCAATCAGTTAAGTTAAGGCAATAAAGCAACGACATTGAACCAATTAAGGTTATTACAAAGTACCCAGTTACCTACTTTATCGGTATTTTTTTCGTAGATAGAACTACGCAATTAGAACAGTGTGTTCCTTCTATGACCTAAGCAAATAAAAAGTCAATCTGACCTACCTACAGAAACCTATTAACCTGACAAATGCACCAAATTCTCTATTGTACTCTGTGTGAATGTTATGTACACATATACAGTCTGATTTGCGTGATTGATAAACAAGCAAGCCTCATTTGCACACATACCTAGGTACGTGCATACGTGGGGCGCACTATAAGTTTCCGGAATGAATATGAAAAAATACTATTAAAGGTACAAAATTAATTTATTGTTTTTCAAAATAATCTCCCTTGGCGTCTATGCACTTTTTCATTCGATCAAACCAGTTTTGAAAACGTTTGTGCCACTCCTCTGTGGTGACCTCTGAAACGTGTTTTTCATACTCCTCGACAGCCTCTTCTGGTGATAAAAATCGTTGGCCGCGTAATTGGTTCTTAATTTTTGGGAACAGATAAAAGTCACAAGGTGCCAGGTCGGGACTGTATGCAGGATGACTCATGAGTTCTACATTTTTCGCCTTCAAAAAGTCGTTTGTCTGTCTGGCCGTGTGAGAACTAACATTGTCGTGGTGCAGGATGATACGGCGTTTACGGTTATTTTTACGGAGTTCGTTAATAACTTCCAGCAAACAAATGGTCATGTACCAGTCACTATTCACAGTACGACGATTTTCTAAAGCAACAGTAGCCACGTGTCCAGTTTTATTAAAAAAAGAAGCAATCATCCGCTTAGATGCACTTTTCACGCGCGCCACTTTGGTTGGTTTCGGCTCATCTTGAAAGACCCATACGCTCGATTGCTGCTTTGTTTTGGGATCGTAGCAATAAATCCATGTTTCGTCACCTGTTACTATGTCCCACACCAAATTTGACGCACCTTCGTTGAATCTGGTAAGCATGGCACTGCACCAAGTGACGCGGTCCGTTTTTTGATCCTCGGTCAAGTTATGTGGGATCCACCGCGAGCACAGCTTTCTCACACCCAAATGTTTGTGTAGGATTGATTGTATTTGACTCATGCCTATTTCTAAGGATGCGCGAATTTCATGGTAGGTCACATGCCTGTCTGTTTCAATCATACGGCGCACAGCATCGATGTTTTTGTTGGTCACAGCGGTGGACGGCCGACCATCGCGAGATTCGTCACTGAGATTGATACGACCACGCTTGAATTCTGCAAACCAGCTATAAACAGTCGTCTTGCATGGAGCTTCATCGCCAAAAGCTGTTTCAAGCCGAGCGATGCTCTGTTGAGTCGTCAAATTACACTTAAAATCGTAGAAAATCATACTACGAAAATTTTCCCGAGTTAAATCCATGTTGATGCAGACACACAATTTTTTAAATGGCGCCACAAGGTAAAAACAAAAGACAGTCAGATGAAACAAACTGTATTCTACAGCCAAAGAGTTCTATTTTCAAATGTTGTAATAAATTTTTAAATATTGTTTATGTAAGTGGCCAGTTCCGGAAACTTTTAGTGTAACCTATGTACTAGTGCAATTATGTTGACAACTATATATAACTTCCGTCCAACTAAGTCAGTGCAAGTGGGTTAGTTTAAATGAAAAGGCTCTTTCCACGAATTCACCTACAATTAGAACCGAGCAGACAGAATGCAATGCAAACAAAATAAAAAACGCAAAAGTGAAGAATGAATATAAACTGGACAACGATAAAAAATATGTAATCCTTCTGTGAATTTTCCATTCATATTTTTTAATATGTGAGATGGACGGATCACTGCACGTAATCGAATTGATTCGGTTTATTTTTAATATACACCGCTGATCGTAGTTGCAATAATCTCGCGATTGCAATGTGTGTTACGATTTTCCCAAAAGTTCTAACATGAAAACCACTATTCATTCCGTTATACATATTTACCAAAGGGAGAAGCGTGTGTGTGAATAAATCAATGCACATTCAATTGCACAATTGTTTGATCTGCAAATCTATCCGGATAAAAGCTGATGAAAATGCAAGCAATAACTTAATCACTACAGACCAATCAATCGGCAAAGCTTAATAACGAACAACATGTACATTTATCGATTATTAAAGATTGGAAAGACAGCAACCTATTGGTTTACAATGTATACAAATTATGTTCAAATTCAAATAAATTCAGTTGTTATGCGAATATCAAAGTTACTGCAGTTGTAAAAAGCTCACTACTGCCTAGTACCTGTTGCTTCAACAACATACTTCAGCGTCAAGTGGCGGTCTGAGAATATAACACTGTAATATTTAATTCGGCAGAGGGCGATATGACTATTTTTTTTTTTAAAGTCTGTACAGAATTAAATGATATTTGACTTGACTTTGGCTTTGAATAAGCTAAGGGTAGTATTTCATCAAAAATCCAGTCCGAAAACTGAGTACCTACTCAGTTTCTCAAGAAATACTTACCTAATCCAATATGCATTATTGATAATACAGTTTAAAAGCTTAGATTGAAACAAAATTGAGTAATAAAATTAAGCTTATATATAAGTTCCTATCATTGTCGAAAGCAGTCTCTGTTCATAAGTTACACTCCGAGGAAGTCTCTGAAACAGCGCGCGTGTTCTATGCGAGCATGCGCAAAGAATCAACCAGTTGCTGGCGGTAAAAAATTCAGTAAACAATACTACCCCGTCAGACGCGCGCGGCTTCGCAACCTCGCCAGAGAACAAGTATATATTCTCAACTACGGAACACTCGAGTTACCGTGTAGTGAAAATATATCAACTTAAACGATATAATTACGTGAAAGGGACAAAGGAAAGCAGCAAGTACGTGTGTGAGCGGTGTTATTCGTGTACTAGATAAATTAAAAAAACTGTAAGTACTAGTTTTAATTGTGAATTTATTTATTTGTGTGTGTTATAATGTAGACAACAAAAAAATCGTTTGTTTTTTACTATTTTTAATGCATACGACAATTATTATTGTTAATGTTTTGTGAAAGAATAAAAGCTCATGATTATTATAATAGAAAATATATGATAAAATATAATAATTGTGTATGTAATTGGTGTTTGAGGCCCCTCTAAGAACGCGCGGGTATATCTGTTCAATTACGGACGAGGCACTGGCCTTTATATACCACTCAGGTGGCAGACAAGCACACGGCCCGCATTATGGAAAGTTGTAACCAACCTATGAACGTATGCAACCAACATTGGGAGAATCATATTTGTGCTTCTGACCCTTTAAGTGCCTTTGTCTCGAAGTCGGAATGCAATCTCTGCCATCAAAGTCAAGATAAACCATATAATTAGAAGAGAGCCTAGGAGAGCAGACCTCGGTTTCAAAATTTTGAATTTGAGTACAATGATTTGATGATTTTCAACGCCGATCCCCGTAATATAGAACGCTTTGTACTTTGGAACCATCTTTCCTACTTCCATAATTGATTATTTAGGTTATACCTGATAACTTGGTTTAGTGTTATGCAGGTGTGGCAAGGTCAAGATAAAATGGCGCACATTGGGAGAGGTCTATGTCCAGCAGTGAGCTGCGGTGGGCTTATTGATTGATTGAGGTGTACCGTTTGTCAAGTGACGTAGGCTTAGGTCACTATAATCTTACAAGGGTCGTCACAGACGTCTTACACTATAACTAGCGGCCGCCCGTCCGTAAGCGTAGTCCCGTTTTACCCGCTTAGAGGTACAGTTTCGTGAAAACTGTTTTGTTCTTAACGGACGATTCTTAACTACCCTATAAAAAAAACTGCCTATACCTAACCATAGATAAAATTACGTTTAGCTGTCATTTGAGTTAGTCAATAGCGGCTCCATCTGAATACCAGCGCTTCGTATACCCGGATGTGCGAAGCATTCATGCTGAGATGGTAGCACATTTGAGTGCTCACTATTTTCATGAATGTAGCGGTCTCTGTTGCGTAGCGATAGAACTTTCAACTGCTACGCAGGAGGCGCGGGTTCGATTCCTACGTAGTGCAAATATTTATATGCACGAATGTGTCTGGGTGTTAATATCTATGTATTTACAAAAAAAAAGCATTTAAGTTTCAGCATTCTAGATTCCATAGCACAAGCTAGTTAAGCTATGTTTACCATGGGTTTAGAAAACGTTGTAGAATATTTATTTATCTACATTATTATGTTATATATATTTATTTTAGAATATTGCCCGGAAACGGCAATAGGCTCACCCCCTATTACGTGGAACGGAAATCTAGGTGTTAATTCACCTCTGCCTAACCCTCCTGGGAAAAAGGTGTGATTATATGTATGTATTTATTTTAAATCCTCTTTACATTGTGTGTTTCTCAAATAAATGTTTTTTCATTTTTCTTTCTTTATATTATATCACGTTTTATAGTGACTTTTATTCTCTTTGAGGTCTTATGTCACATTAAACGGAAACGCGGTCAAACGGGATGAAAATTATCCTTTTGTCCGTCTCCAGGTTCTAAGCTACATCCCCACCAGTTTTCAGCCAAATCGGTACAGTCACTTTTGAGGTATAAATAGTGTAACTAAGACGACTTTCTTTTATATATATGTTGATGCAAGTCAAAATCAAGTGAACAAAAAGATCAATATAAAATATACCGTATAATATTTAGTTATGTACATCTAAACAGCTATTCATATAACTAAGTAGCACACTCATTGTTCTAATGACGCAGTTTTAGTGTCGCCGTACTGTTCGACTGTTCTACGCAGGAAGCGCGGGTTCGATTCCCGCTCAGTGCAAATATTTGTATGCATGAATATGTATATTTCCATTATTTTTTTTTATATATTATTCTGTATTCGCGGTATTCTGTAGGGCGGAGGTACTTCCCAAGTCGGACTGCTAATTGGGCGGAAATACCGCCGTGTCCTACTTCCTTCAAAATTGATAAAAAAAGTGTTATCTGTCAAATTATGTTCATTGGATAGAATTAAATTAAATGGGACATAAATAGATTATTGGCGCGTGGTTCCCGGCAGAGTAAAGTTTGGACCACCCCATGTCTCTCCATTCGGTGACGTACAAGGCGACTAAGGGATAGGGCTGTTTAACATCAGACAGATATATACAGCCCAGACTCAGCTTTAGATGTATTTACAATAGTGCCCGAAAGACGGCAATAGGCTCACCCCCTATTACGTGGGACCGTTTTCAATGAATGGTGAAATGTGGGTGTGACTATATATGTATGTATAGATTATATAATGGTGACCTTCTTCCCTGAGACATTGCCTTCAGTTACCATCAAACGAGGTAAGAGGATATACCTACCATTCATGTGGACATGTCCGATCTATCACAGGTAATATACCTTGTACAATATTGCCGTTATAACCCCGTAAAATTTCACAAAAGAATACCGCACTTTTTTTATTCACACTATACATGCTAACCGGCTTAGTCGATTGTCGACGCGAACTCAATTCGATAGGACGAAAAAAGCGCGTTGGAACGTGCAACAGGGAACAGATATTTTTATATTTAGATAGATAATTCTTTATTGTACACCAATAGATTTCCAGTATGACAAGTAGGTAGCATGTGTATACAGTTTTATGTACAATGAGCTGGCTCTAACGCTGGAAGCGATTTCTTACTAGCAACCTTTGGATGGACAGTAATGTTACAAAACAGAAAATAGGTTTTGGATTAACTTTATACAATGTGTATACGTTGGTTATGAGATTGAAGTCCGCAGTTTCACGTAGGTTTTTAAAAATTGGAAGTAATTTACGTACTCTTTTGCGTAGTTGCGATATATGCAGTTTCCAATTTAAATGGCAATCTATGAAAACTTCCACGTATTTATGGGTATCGGTTTTGGGCTATGGAAATGCAGTCACAGTAGCCACTATTTTCGAGTTTGAAAATTTATTTTGTTTTAGTTACGCTATTAGTTAGTAAATGATCAAACCGTGAATTTCTATGTTTGCTGAATGCAACCAATGTCCTTCGGATGAATGCGATTCTTCTAATAAAAAGGATAAGAATAATATTTTCAGGTGAATTTTGTACATAGTTGTTACGTAGCGTGATAAACACATGAAGGTTCAGCTTATTTTCCCATTCTTCCATTTCTTAATGTTCATCTTTTAAGTTCCACCGCCGCGTGTTTTCCGGGAGAGCCCACGCGGCGTCGTACAAGTAGACTAAGGGATAGGGCGGTTTAACATAAGATAGATATATACAGCCCAGACTCAGCCTCAGATGCATGGTTCGAGTCAACAATAGCGAACGGAATACGGCAATAGGCTCACCCCCTATTACGCGGGACCGAATACAATGATTGGTGAACTTTGGGTGTTAATTCACCTCTTAAAGTACCGCGGTAGCATGGTGGTATGGGTAATGGACTGCTGAGACGAGGTCTCGGGTTCGACCCCAGGTTTTACCATGACACACACCAATGACTTTTCGATGCTTTTCGAAGTTACGTGTGTATTTATCGCAGGTTTTATAAGTGCCCGGTTAATGGCAATAGGCTCGCCACCTATTCCATTGAGACCTAAACATAAACTGGCGAAATGTGCCTAACCCTTCGGGGATATAGGCGTGAATTTATGTATGTATGTAATTCACCTCTGTCATAACCTCCGGGCATAAAGGCGTGATTATATGTATGTATAACTTACAACTAGACATATTAGTTAAACATTATACTAACATGAAGGCAAAATAGAAAGTGAGTATATAACGATAAGCTATCACTGTGTACAAGTTGATAGGTAGTGATCCTTTATCAACGTTTTCTTTTAGAAACGTTCAGGGATTTTGGTCGTATGATGTTCAAAGGCAATGCGTTCCACAAGCGCACAGCATTGACAGTGAATAACTCGTCTACAAAGCCAGTGGAATGCATTGGCATTCTCAGTCTTAGATCTCGGATGACCTCAGATTCTGCATGTCAGGCATAATTTCGGCAGGTTTTTTTTTTATATAGGACCCAAAAACAATGATTGGTGAAATGAGGTTGTTAATTCACCTCTGCCTAATATTTTGGGTATAAAGGCGTGATTATATGTATGTATTAATTACTCAATATAATAAATATACTGATCAAGACCTAATTATACAAGGCACAAAGACCTAATTATTTCTGCCGACGTTTCGGATGCGTTGCAGCCCCGGTCACGACTTCATAGTAAGTTCCATGATTTAATTCGCGTTAAGTCCCGATACCTTGTATAATTATGAATTCACACCGCGATAGTTTACAAATAACATGACCAAGACCTCTCTAACAAAAAAACTTAACCTCAAAATCCATTCAGATTTTTCATCCATCGCGAAAAAAACCAAATCAAAATATTATTGGGTTCACAGTTATTAACTTAATATAGCCCAAGTATTTGTTTAAATCACTCGAATGTCACGGTCAGAGAAAACCACTTTAGGGTGAGTTCAAATTAGTGACATTTTCACCGAACATTATTCTGTGACCGCGTCAGAAACGGGCATCAATCAGTTAATGTAGACGTATTTTGTTACGTGGACATTTGTCACGAGCTGCTGTTACGCCTCTGTACAACCCGAAAACACGAAAGGAAATGGCGGACACGGGAGAAAATGGTGGACATGGAAGAAAATGGCGGACACGGAATAAACGGCCGGACAATATACGATGTTACGATCCGGGTCTATTGTGGACCCTGGTTTGTATACTGTCAAAGATTAAAGAATCAAAGCTCACTTGTCACGAGGCGATCCAGCGAAATCGGAAGTCAGTTTTTTTATAAGATGTTCGGTATTATCCGCGTGACTAGGAGACTTCCAGACTATTTATGATACCCGTCGCTACCACGCATATTGACATGCGGACACACATATACGGAAACAGGGTGGGTAGTGGATCACGTCGTGTCTAGTCTCGGTACAACCCCGCGCATTGTCAGGCATGTGAGTGCGTTCGGAAACCGCGCTTCTTAGCTAAGTTACGTTGCACAAGCATAGTTATTAACTTGTTATTAGTTTATTTTAATCTAAGTTTCGTTTTGCATCCGGTAATAATATTATTAGAAATGGAGCTTACAAAAGCAGACAAGTATTGTGGGCTCTTACAAATAAACAATATATTAATAAAACAAAACAAAAATGACGCGTGGATCGATATATTTCAACAAATGGGTGTTTCTGTTGACCAATTAAAAAAAATTATATCACCGCGATCAACTCGCGACCGTATCAGCACAACACTATTTTAGTCTACTACTAACTACTCTGTGGCGTAGCGGTAGGACGTTCGACTGCTACGCAGGAGGCGTAGGTTCGATTCCTGCTCAGTGCAAATATTTGTATGCACGAATATGTCTGCCTGTTTCTATGTATCAAAGTATGTTTACACGCATTCTAGATCCCGTAGCACAAGCTAGTTAAGCTATGCATACAATGGGTCTAGATAGCGTTATGTAGAATGTTGTAGAATATTTCGTACTGACACGTCCACTAATGGGGACTCACCTTTACAATAATAGTGTTAGAAGTCACCAAGCAACATTCGAGCGAGTGCGGAACATTCACAAATTTTGTTGGTAAGAGCAATATTGACAGTCGATATCTGCTTTTAAATTAAAGCCACTTCTGGCCGACGTACGCGCGCTGCCCCGTACTCACGGTGAAAACCAATTACCGAATAGTTCAATTCGCTAATGAAGTTCCACTATATTTTGGCCAATTTCGAGATGTCTCTTATAGCTGTTATAATTAATTGTATTAGTGAATTTAATCTTCTCTCGGCAATAGGACATTTACACTGATTGAAATGCGCGCCGTAAGTAGATTCTATTTGAGGTTCCAGTTATTTCCCTAATGTATTTCAATGGTGTTTGTATAATAACCTATGCTAAATATTATAAAGTTGAAGAGTTTGTTAATTCGTACGCGCTCAGGAACGGGTTCGAAAACTTCTTTTTGTATTGAATAGTCCATTTATCGCCGAAGATTATAGACTATATATCATCACGCTTTTACTCAAGGAAGCGGAGCAGTGATCATTAATATCAAAAAATCTGACAGATTTTTAAACATTACTTGAAAAAAAAATGGGTTCATAGGGATGATACGAGGTGTAGAAAATAAAAACAAAATGTGTAATAAAAAAGCAAAAGTGTATATACATATATAATATTGCCTAGTGGTATGTTAATGGACTGCTGAAACGAGGTCTCGGGTTCGATCCCAGGTTTTACCATGGCACACACCAATGACTTTTCGATGCTTTTCGAAGTTATGTGTGTATTTATCGCAGGATTATAGGTGCCCGGTTAATAGCAATAGACTCGCCACCTATTACATTGGGACCTAAACATGAACTGGCGAAATGTGGGTGCTAGCACCTCTGCTTACCCCTTCGGGGATTTAGGCGTGAGTTTATATGTTATGTTATATATATTTTATAGATTAATGCGTGTTACTCTAGAATTGAAGTAGTTTAATTATAATAAATGATTTATGGCTGACCAAATATCATCATTTTCAATTGCGTTGGAAGTTTTCATTTCGGAGCCGAGGTCCACTTATTTTTTTTTGATTATGTCGTCTTTGCAGGCAGTGTTTGCCGTCTCTCATGACCTTAGAGAAAAGTCTGTCTCGGAGCTCACTTTAGTAAATGAACGGACTTGCAGCTGAGGCTGACTTGAGCCTCAGGAAAGTCAGGGATGATGACACACCTCATATATACAGGTCGTGCAACGTCAATGCCACATGGAGAGAAAATTGCCTTAGTTATTGTAGATGGGACATTTTACTGAAAGAAGACTTTATTTTAATTTTAAAAACCATTTGAAATGCATTCATACATTTTTAATAATTGTCTCGTCGAACCGGGAATCGGACCCGGTACACGGGCAAAAGAAATCTATCTGTAGTTATATAATACCGATCGGAGGGCATCATCGTTAGGGTTATTGTTTACTAAATAAATTAGTATCATTTAACTTTTAATATATATTTTTAATACGAGGTCAATCAGGGAAATTTAATGATATCTTCAAAGTTTATACCGATTGAAAAAATTAGTTTAAAAAGCTTTCATGAAACTTTAAAAACATAAAAGGACATAAGTTACATGGGCATAAATAAAAATTTGTATAGGTACGGCCTATCTAGTCCCGTGGTATATGCATATGCAATCGTAAGTATAACCTCCAGATTTTTTTTTATACCACATAGGTGGCAGACAAGCGCACGGCCTACCTGATGGAAAGTGGTTACCGTGACCTATGGATGTGTGTAACACCAGAGAAGCCACACTCGCGCTGCCGACCCTGTAAGCAAGTTTCTATGCCGTCAGTGTAAAGGACAAAGTAGGACAAGCCTTTAGTCATCCCACTGACAGCACAAATTCTCCTGAAATGTTCCTAAGTTACTTTAGAAGAAGGATAGAATTCATAAGGAGGTTATCTAAAGACATGAAGGTATCGATACAGTACTTAGAATAAGCAAGCTGTTGACAGTGTAGCCCCCCACTGTTCATTATCCACAGTACATTATGTCGGCCAAACATATTCTGTGGCCTTCAATATCCTGTACTGCATTACGGCCAGCCGTGTTGGCATGCTGAATTTGATTCTGTTTTAATCCTATAGTAGCTGCTGCTGGGGTTAGGGTACTGCTAAAATTGAATTTCAACAATTATAGGAGACCTGATTAAGGTGAACTTGTTTAGTTCACAGCGAGCTTTACAAAATTATATACAATGAATTTCGTTCAGTAAAATGTGAGAACGTAATGTAAAATACGGTGGTCGATAACTTGGAAAGTGTTATGCTAATACGTGCGCGACTAGGAAAGTTTTGAGATACAAAAAAAAATGTGGTCTTCAAAATAGTCTATGCACGGATTCCAAACGTCCTTCGGGCTATCAATATGAGTACCACGAAGCCCATTCATCTTCTAGAAGAAAAAGAACAGCACGGAGCTAAATCGCTGTGGAATGACCTCACTACTGCGGTTTTCCCAAGCGCCTACAATATGAGCATCAGAAGGTTTCTTCATGGTCGGCAGCGCGAGTGTAATGCGCCTGGTGTTGCATACGTCCTTAGGCCACGGTGACCACTTCCCATCAGGTGGACCGTGTGCTTATCTGCCACTGAAGTGGTACAAAAAAAAAAAGGCGGATGGCTGTTCCTGAATTTCCGTGCTCTTCAAAAACTATTGGGAAATTCTAGCTTTGTGTCCTCGCAATACCGTTTTTTAACGTTTTTCGCTTAACGCGTTGACACGATTGGTAAGCACACTTTACCCATTGAGCATGAACAGTTTTTCGATTGATCACACTAAAAAATGTTGAAACTATTATTCGCGCGTCCTAGTTTGATTTGCCGCGAGGGCTCTTCGGGGAAGTCCCAAAGCATGGACTGTCGCTTAGTTAGCCGGTCATACTGGTAGATCCAACTTTCGACGCCAGTAACAAAATTACGTTCCATTTTCAAATTTTTGAAGCATGTCCCTGACCTAGTGCCGTCACACGTTCAGTGGTCAAAACATGAATCCCGAACAAAGCTTGCTAATTTGAAGGTGACTATGTAATATTTCATTGATTATCGGCTATGAAATCTGTAGGGTTTTTTCTATCTATTTATAGATAGTTTTCGGATCTTCTTGTATAATTTTCCTCACCACTTCGATATTTTCTTGCTTTACAAAAGTTTTAGAACGGCCACATCTGTCGTCGCTAAAATTCGCCCGTTTAAATTGCACAAACCATCTAAAAATGAACGTTATGGTGCAAGGTCGCCAAATGCAGATATAAGTCTATTTTGGCACCTCAGATTCACTCAGCCCAACTTTGACGAAAATATTCTCGTTCGAATTCCGTAGTCGAATGAAAAATCGCGATATATATTTTAATATTTCATTAAATTGTAAATGGCACTCGAATTTCAAATAAATGCGGAAACAGAAAAGGTGCAATTCATTTAGGTTCTATTTTTAAAATGGTATTTCTAAACTTTACTAATCACTAACACACTAACTACCTAGCGTGGGTCTTTTAATTATATTACATTTCACTCACGCCGGTGCAGGGACGCAATGTTCGCCTTCCCTCTTTTCCGCACAAAAAATTTACAACCAAATTCCATGCGGGCAACAGCTATTGACTGATAAAATCATGTTATTATAAGTTATCTTAAAATAATTTGAATGGCATCGTCTCGTGGAGTTTGTGGGCAGTACATATTTAACGAACACCGTTTGAATGTTTCAGCGTTCGAAAAAGAGACTTACACAAAATAACTTTGGCCACCCACTAGTAAAGAAAAATTAGCGTTGTATTACGAAAAGGGTATGCAAAATGTGCGTTGAGTTGTTACGTTTATAGACAAATAAGAAAATGAACATATTTAGGTACCAACACTATGACTGTGTAACCGAAAACAGAAAGCCATAAACCCTCCATTAGATTCAAGATATCGTATAATTTTGCCTCCGTTATTTTTAAAACTAGGACTTATAATTTATAAAAAAAAATTTAATGGAAATAGTTTTCTTATTCTATCGAAAGTTTCCAAAACGGAGTGCAGCGAAGATTTACGCAGGCATTTTTGAAAGCCGCAGACAAGAGCGTTAATAAAAGACCATGACAGAAATTGAGAAAAAGCATGGAATGAGTTCACAAAAAATATTCCAACTATTCTCAACACATGAAACAAGTAGTGACGAACTTTCAAAAGGTTGGATGTGACACGAGCATCAAGTACAACTTCCTTCGCAACCATGTAGACATTTCGGCCGGGGTGCGAGAGATATGCCTGTCAACCTCACCTTCGGCAACCAAAACGACCCACAGGCGGCGTGCGTTTTAGTCGGTTCGAGTCCGTCATAACCTCTTCCACCGGCTCCGGTGGGGAGGTATCCGTGGGGATTTTGCGTGGAAAAAAAAACCATGTAGACAATTTCCCGCCAATCTATGGGATCTAAGTGTAGATCAGTGAGAGCGAAGGCTGCTGCAACGTACGCATAATGGCTATTCGAAACAGCTCCCTGCCTTACCTCTCAATAGAAATTCAATTAAATAACGAAATAAATCAGAATTTTCTTTGTAAATACGCGTTTTTCACTAAAATGACCCATATGTCATGTCTTACGAGGAAAACATTAATCAGCAGAGCTGAGAGAAAAATATTAATCAAAGATTTGTCATAAAAAAATAAACCAATATCTTATACCATAAGGGCAATAATCCAAAATGCTGTCGTGCAATGTTATTATCATATTCTAAAAACACGACAACCTCTATTTAGTTCTTTTGAATTCAACATGTTGCAATCTGTGATCTAGAATAAATATATCATAATTTATTATACTTGTATTTGCGCCTGAAACCCGGGCTGGATAAAGGCCACATCAATATTATGTAGCATCGCCTTGGAATAAATTCGCTTCACAATAAACGCGCACTAATAGTGTACAACAACACTGGAATAACGTCATGATTTCAAAATTTACATATTTGCGAAATTGTGGAATATCGTATGACCTGTCAATGCCGGGAAGGTAAAATCTCTCGTGTGTTGTAGTCAGCTGAGCTTTATTTGGGTTGAACTTTGATAATTTGTATTTCGTGTTGCTACTACCATCGGAATTTAATTATCGAATGCATGCTTTATTAAATTGTTTTCACATTATCATCATTGTGTTAATCCTGATCGTATTCGAAATACACTCTGAAGCGCGCTGTTTCATAATTTGGTTTACATGGCTGTTAGGCGGGTCGACTGACCGCCAACCCCCCTGCTTTCAGCTAAACGGCTTAGCTGGGTGGCTAACTGGTTTTAACATGGGTGACCATTGTCTACCTCTAATTAATACCTAAGACCTAATGGATCTTAATCACGCCTTTATTCCTGGAGGGTAATACAGAGGGTGAATTAATACCCACATTTCACCAATCATTGAATTCAGTTACGCGTATTGCCGTCTTCCGGGTACTATTAATTACTTGTACGACACTGCATATGAAGAGATAGGGTGGTCAAAATTCTACTCCGCCGGGAACCAATGTTAAAATGCAACCGTATTTCTTTTGTCCACTATAGGTACGTAGCAGTACAATATCGAATATAAATAGTCGCTCTTTACCAATATATCGATAACATCTAGAGTGCCCTCTACACCATATCGCACGTCATAACGTTGTTTTCTTATTACATTGTAGATTTCTCGAGCACTAAGTTCCATTGATATACTCCTTCTGCGAGCAAGTAATGCTCGTGAAGGAGGAGGCGGGGCGGGAGCGGCAGCGGGAGCGACGAAGGATCGCAAGACAAGCTGCCCGCGTACGAAGGCAACTCGGGCGTCGGAGGTCGATGAACGACCTCCGCCCCCCATGAGCGCCGGCCTGGGGGTGACAGGTGGAGCCGCCTGTCACCCTGGCAGAAGCAGGCCGCGGCGGTGGCGCGCGTGGCGCGCCTCCCCGTTTCCGGGGACGAGTTGGGGACTCTGTAGTCCCCACACCCGAGAAGAGGGCCAGATCGTGAGAGATGGCCCTGGGTCGGCCGGGGTGCGAGGGATATGCCTGTCAACCACACCTTCGGCAACCAAAGCGACCCACAGGCGGCGTGCGTTTTAGTCGGTTCGAGTCCGACATAACCTCCTCCACCGGCTCCGGTAGGGAGGTATCCGTGGGGATTTTGCGCACGTAAAAAAAAAAAAAAAAAAAGTTCCATTGATATACGTACGCTGGTTTTTTCAAAGTGAAATGATAACATTATTATTAAATGACATAGATATTGTGGGCATAGATAGTTTCTACCACTGAGTAATCTAGTACCTACTAGCGATGAAACTGAATATTTTTTAATTTTGAACTTGTTAATCTCTAGAATTACCCATGATAGCAAAGTTCTTCAAGGTCGTAGATTATGTCCTCCATGAGCGCAGGCCTGGGGGTGGAGCCGCCTGTCACCCTGGCAGAAGCAGGCGGCGCCTTGCGCGCCTCCCAGTTTCCGAGGACGAGTTGAGGACTCTGTAGTCCCCACACCCGAAAAGAGGGCCAGATCGTAAGAGATGGCCCTGGGTCGGCCGGGGTGCGAGGGATATGCCTGTCAACCTCATCTTCGTCAACCAAAAACGAACCACAGGCGGCGCCCGTTTTGGTTGGTTCGAGTCCGACATAACCTCTTCCACCGGCTCCGGTGTGGAGGTAACGTGGGGAATTCGCACACGTAAAAAAAAGTAATAGATTACTAAATTTAACATTAAGATACAACCCTTCGGGGTAGATTCAATAACTAAGCTAAGTGGTTAAGGAGTCCGCCTTACGATCGAAAGGTCCCGGGTTCGAAGCTTGGCCATTACACTACTGACGTGAACCCACTACTAACACAAGCAATGTAGCTTAGCTGAAGGGGTTAAATAGAATATTAGTAATTTCGATTCTAATATTATTATAAAAAAAAAAAACTAAAAGGTCGAGAAGACGCAGGTACCTAGTACAGTGTGGGCACGAGCAGCACAACCGGCGCGCTTGCTTAAAAGTGTTAATGACAAGTAGCTCGAGAAGCACATGGTGGGCTGGTCTCTCTGCTTACTCCGTAGGGAAATAGGAGTGACCATAATGTATTTGTTACAAAAATCTCAAATATTCCCGAAACTTAACTTCTCAGATCTATACTAATATTATGAAGCTAAAGAGTTTGTTTGAATGCGCTAATCTCAGGAACTACATGTTAGAATCGAAAAAAGTAATTTTGTATTAGAATAATACGTTTATTGACTAAGGTTTTAGGCTATATATCATCATGCTACTACTTAAGGGAGCGGAGCAGTAAACATAAATTCATTACTTTAGATCTAATTTTTATTTTAATAATGTTTTCATGCATCAAACAATTCTTATAGTATAATTAATTATTATTTTAATTAAATTGCAATTTTGACATTATATCAGTTACCTATTCCTAGTTTGGACATTTTTGACATATGATAATACCTACTTATATTCTGACATTTGATAATATATTTTGAGATTTGTTAATATAACGGACTGCAAACAAAGATGCCAATTTTGCTAACATAATTTGTAAGAACAATGTTACTAACAAGATATAGACTTCTTTATTCGAAAAAATAAATGATTTATTATTACAATATTTGAATGCTAAAAAATTACTGTCTTAAAGAGGCGACATGTTTTAAAATACACGGGGCTGGTCAGTTAGTGATACAATAAACTGTTCGGCAATTTTGCTCAGCCGTTTCATCGCAGAGAAATTTGGGTAGATGTATCTCAATTTAATTGCTCGTGCGATACCACAAATCGAGTGTATTGTATTTCTATACTGATATCTAACCTCTGGTTTTCGTGAATTGTTTAATTTAAAACTTGTAGAAGACTAATCAAAACACAATACTTGTTTTATAAATGTATCTCAGATACATAGTATGTATGTATAGGCTACAAGTTGTGAACAAGTATAAAACACATTTGCGTTCACACTGTAGCCTGTGACATATTGCAAATTGTCAAATACATGTTTTATACTTAGGTGTAAACGAGGTATATGTTTACAAACTGAAGGATTCAATAAAGTTAAATCGTTTGATGAGGAAGAAAACAGTATGCATTTGAAAATGGCAACTATAGTTCCTATTATCGTTATTTCACGGCATCTTTATAAAGCGGAAGTGCAATATTTTGATAATGATGTACTTCCAGCTACAATAGGCTATTTGACAGGGTCATCCGATTCTGCCCAATACCACTTAAAATCTTAGTTTGTTTTAGAAAAATATGCTTTACAAAATAAGATATTACCTACATCTACTGAAACTATGAGTTTTAATTATTTGTTATTTCTTAAGCAAATCAAATTCAGTCCCATATTTTAACTTTTAGATGCCTCATTAAATTTCTAATTACTTATATTATGATCTGTGATACACGTGTAAACACAGAGTGAACGAGATAAATGCGATATTTTCTTGCACTACATTTACACTACGTGCAACTGGCGCGTGACGGCAGTCCTAATTAAGATTATGTAAAGAGCCTTTTCGTCCAACTGGAGAAATTGAATTTATAAAATGAAATATCTTTAAAACTATTCGTCGTAAGAATATTTCTCTTTAGCATTAATAAATTAATTGGGATATTTACCATCTTGTAATTAGCAAGCACCATGATTACGGAGGAACTGAATTCTCTTTAGCAGTTCATTATAATTAAAGTGATAATTTTCCGACAGTAAAAAAAAACTTGTGAAATAGCCAATATAGTCTGATCGCGCGGCGAGTGACATATACATTTATGCGATTGATTAGTCGTTCCACGAGAGCTTATTATTGTTCAGTACTTATTGTTCGATTCAGTATTACGAACCAAGAGAACTTATAATTCTTCAGTGCATATTGTTCGTTTCATTAGTCGGAATGTAACTTACTTGTGTACCACTTGCTACTTCACTGTAGAGTCTAGATAGATTTTAAGTATAAGATGAAAATGTCTACTTTTATTTTTTGCAAAAAAATAAATACCCAGCTCTCTGTCCACGCAGACGATATTGCGGGAACTGCTAACAGCAAATATAATAGTTGAATTTACTGGAATAAATTAGACGACATTGACGGCCCCCTTTGGAGCAAGATGTACAAACACAAAAGGAGCACGATATGGACAATGCAAATGTACATCAAACGATTGGTCATCCGATTACAAAAACACCCGTACGACCTAATATTAAGACTCATTTCTTGATGTGGTCCAAAGGTAATAATACCGCGGAGATAATAACCTCGTGTTGTGTTCCCGGCGGCGAATAGGGTAGTCAGAGCTCACTGAAGACATTTTGTGCTGTCAGTGGGAAGACCAAAAACTTGTCCTGTTTTGTCTTTTACACTGACGGCACAGAAACTCTTGTGCTTACAGAGTTGGCAGCGCGAGTGTGACTCCTTTAGTGTTGCACACGTCCATAGGCCGTGTACGTGTGCCAACCAAGTGGTATAAAAATAAAAAGTCGTGCAGATACGTAACGGATTGACTGAACCACGTAAACCAACGATGTTGCCGGAAAGGTTGATTTGTGAAAAGAAAAACTATTATTTTCATTTGAATGAAATTTTAAAGTAATTAGTGTGTTAAACTATTACTATAGATTTATATTTGAAAAAGTGAACATCTGTGATGGGATTTGAACTAGATTTAGAGTGTCTTGGACATTCAGTTTATTTTTCAATCGAAATATATATTTGAAATTTGAGTATGAGACAAAGAAATTAACTACTTGTATTGGGGCTACGTGGTCAGCGTAGCTCGTTTGAATAAGAAATTCTGAGATTAAACATTTGAGAGTCGATTTTTCAGATCCTTTGTCTCACTGTGTCCGAATAACAGATACTACAAGAGTGAGGGAGAAAAATATACAACTCGGATTGTTTCGTCGTATGTAAAATACGCGATGACTGAATTAATATGTCTTTGTTTCATCTCCAAGACTCGATCAGTTTTTTGTTGTTTTCAATAACACATCGGATTTGCCTGAAATTTTTTGTATCATTTTTTTTATGCAGATCTCAAAATGTTAGTAACGCTGGACAATTTTTGTCATTTCACCATGTTTCTAAAACTATAGGAATTAATTTATGTGAAAAAAAGTAGGTGGTGAACGTTTTTTTTTTTACCAGGAGTACATAACCATACATACATATTATCTTTCACACCGGCAAACGACTGTCTCAGTTCAAATATTTTCTCATCTTTGACATGTGGCGTTGCAAATTTCTTAGTTCATACCTATATTATGAAACATATAGCTGTTCCACAGCAAAAATCGTATAGAAACAGGTCACAACATAATATTATTACACTTTTTACCATTGATACTCGACAAAGAGATCGCGATTTCTAAAAAACAGTGAATAAAAAGGCTCTTTGTTTCACTGACTGAAAAGAAATAATTAATTTGGAACATGCTCGAATATACGGTTTATAGTAAAAAAAAAAGCAAAAGACGTTGTACACTCTAAAATATGTAACAACTGGCTGAATAGAATATGGCACAAATTAAAAAAAATTAATTAGGAAAAAATATGCCATCAATTTTCGGTTTTTGTCCCGTGGTCAATGATAAAAGTAGATTATTACACTTGAAAAAGAAATCAGCTCGGCTCTTGTATTCCTTGATCCGCTCAGGATTATATTCTAGAATTCTTCGCTACGCTCGAGATTCTACTTTACTAACTTGTTGCCTCTAAAAGAATTCACTTTGTTTTCACTTGTTGGGTAATCTATTATTAACGCACAATAAATACCTTTTCGCAATCTAATATAAATATATCAATAAAATACGGAATTCTCAAAAATTAATAACAAATTGAGGTCACGCAGATTATTATACTGAGATTTTAAGGTATTTATAGTATCACCTATAGGGTCTATATTCGTACAAACTTTGCACTAACAATTACAAACTAACCGCGTTCGAGTGATGCGCAAACAGATATCCGCGGATAATTATTTATATAGATGTACCTACGTACCTTAAATAAAACTGCAGATAGTTGTAGAAGTTCAGGGGAGAGCACACGAGCACACAATACGACGACGAATGAAAGACAACTGTTCCAGTGCAGCGCTCAGACAGAATTGGTTCAACCAAATTGTGTATTGAATTTAAAATCATCATGCCCTAATAATGTGTGGAACACGCATTTTGCAAGTGTGAGGATAACCGGTGGTCGAAAACATTGTGTTTCTTTGTTCTATGATTTTTTTTTTCTGATACTATTTCAATATTACGGTTTTTTTTAACTCACTAAATAGCCTAGCGTTTTTCCCGTCGTATTTATGTAGTCAGAACTATTCGAATGGTAGCGTCTTTTTGATGTCTTTTTCCTACTGCTCGGCTCCTAAGTAGCGTAATGTTAATTCTCAAAGAACTAGACTATCGATTACAAAATACTCTTTCAAATTTGACATTGCACACAAATGATTCTATTTGCGATTCTAAATAATTAGGTCAAATTAGTTACTTTTTACTAAACGTCACAACGGCAAATTATAAAGAAATTTGTATGAAAACTGGCGAAATGTGGGTACTAGCACCTCCGCCTACCCCTTCGGGGATATAGGCGTGAGTTTATGTTATGTTATAATTTATTGTGACGTCATAACATTCAATAGTCAAATTTTGCACTCTTAAAGTTTGAGTGAATGATTAAAAATATACAAAAAAAACGATAATATAAGATCCGACGCAACTTGTACCGCTCTTTTATCAATTTTAATTGAATAAGCTAAGTTAAATAATCTATTTTAACTAAAGGAACACACCCAATTGTGCGTCAACTTATATTTTGATTAGGAACTGTTGATTTGTGGCGTGGCGGTACTGAACTCGACTACTGCGTAATAGACGGGAGTTCGATGCCAACTCAGTGCAAATATTTGTATGCATGCATTAATATACCTATTTCCATTCGTCTGGATATTTCCATGCCTTAAAGAGCACGTCGAGCCGTCGGTCCCGGGTGCCTTACAAACATCTGGACAGTCGTTACACACAGTTGGGGTACTATTAACTCAAATAACTGGTATAACTGGTGTAACTGCAACACTTTGATAGTGCCAATAGGTTGGTATAAGTCAGATATGGCGTCGCTTCGCGGTAAATATATATGCTTAGCTGCGTCGCGGTCGGATTTGGAAGAGCCTAACCAAGGTTGCCTGGAAGAAATCGCTTCAGCGATAAGGCCGCCCATTGTACATTGAACTGTATACATGCTACCTACTTGTCCTACTGTAAATCTGTTGGTGTACTATAAAGAATTATCTATCTATCTAACCCCAGACTCCGAGGTAAGACCTCGAATGCGACCAGATTAACGCAAGTATAATGATCACCTATATTTTGATTACGGGGAGGACTAGTACAGAGCGGTCCCGCCGAAGGTGACAGTTGGTCTGTTACTATCTCCCTCTAACATGAGCGTAGGTCCTCGATTTCACTAAGGCAAAACCACAGTCAAACCACAGACTCTGTAAAAATCCTTGTTAACATCCGATCAAGAACCAAGCGGTTCGGAGACTCTTTCTTCTGTCGCGCCATTAAGGCCTGGAATTCATTACCAGCTCACGTGTTTCCTTGATGAGGCCGTCAAGCTGAGTGTCACCATTGTCACACGGTATGTGTAAGTAATGGTGACCCTCTTTTCTGGGACTTTACCTTCAGCTTACCATCGGGCAAGGCGAAGTCTAATTGACGTGTTCTATTTAGAAAAATAAAAAATGGCATTAAATATTAGACTTTATGCTCATACATTTAAAGTCCAAAATCAAATGAAAAGAGTTTCGTCACACTTTTTATTCTCTCTGCAAAAAGTCATTTAACTGCATTGCTTTAAATTCTAAAAATGGCTTTTCTAGCAGCGTCTGTGGTATGGGAGTGATTTTACTTTAACGGAATCGAGGCCCTAGCCAGAGGGTGTCTTGAAGGACCGTCCCCCCTCCACCGGTCAAGGTCTGTACAGTTTTCTGGAGATTTCCTCCCAAAATTACACCGTTATAGATATTCGTGAAAATAACCTATTCGAATATCACTGTTGACCGCGGGCAGTTGGTATAATATCACAAGATGCTCCAATCTAACCAATTTAACAAACGACCAACACATTTTACTGTAGCAGTTTCAAGTATTTTTTATCTCTGCCTGTCGATTTTCAAAATATAGTCTACAAAGAATAAAATCGAGTGATTTTGAAAGTTTAATAACCTCACCAAACGTATGTAGGTTATGGATTCACAGATCATACGGAATATCAACATGTTTTTCAGCTTAATAGATTCGAGCGTTCTGTAAACTTTCCGTAACTGAATTTTGTCCCATATGAATTCCTAATTGAGCAGTCCGACTGGAAAAGTACCTCCGCCCTACAGAATACCAGTACCGCGGTCATAATAACCTCGGGTTGTACCTATTCCCGACGAGGTAGCCAGAGCTCACTGGAGAAATTTTTGTGCTGTCAGTGCGAAGACCAAAGTCTTGTCCTGTTTTATCTTCTACACTGACGGCACATAAACTTTCTGTGCTTACAAACGACCCCACAGACATCGTGCGTTTTAGTCGGTTCGAGTCCGAATTAACGCCTCCCACCGGCTCCGGTAGTGAGGGAATCCGTGGGGATTTAATGCACAGAAAAAAAAAAGGGTCGGCAGCGCGAGTGTGACTTCCCTCGTGTTGCATACGTTCATAGGCCACGGTAACAATTTCCAATCGGTGGGCCGTGTGCTTGTCTGCCACCAAAGTGGAATAAAAAAATAATTATGATATATTATGAATATGAATTAATTCTGTTGCTGCGTATGTTTCATATCTATTTTAATATTAAACTTAGAATTGCTATACATTTTCATGTTATTATCTCGCAATACGCACTAACGTTTATGAAAAAACTTTGTATTTACATTACGGTTCTGTCATTAAGTTCTCTTGTAACACGCGAATGCAAGCAAAATATAATTTTGTACATTTGAGCATCATAACGCCATCTAGTATCTCTGTGAGGTACTCGGACGGTCGGTAATGGCAAAACAGAGCAGCAGTTGGTATTGAGACATACGAGGCGCTAAAAACAAAAGCTTTCGTCGGACAGATGCGTGATGTTTGATTTTATGGGCTAGATTTCAGAGATGAATGTTTATTTAAATGATTTTAACTCGTGAATCTGTATTGTTATTGTCACTTGCAAATTTTTCACGTGTAATACACAAATGGCGGCACACTTTTCAGATATTCAGTATTCAATGGAATATTGCTTCCATATATTGTGACGTTTGTCGAAAGATGTTGTGTACCGTATTATTCTCTCTCTTCTTACGTTATGACACATAAACAACTCTTGTATTTTAATATTGTGGGACAGTACACACCGCTATCTATACGAATTACGCTATGTTTTCGAAGTAATATCGTACAGATTTTAATGAACGACTGATTACTTTTCATAGTTTCAGCACTTTTGCTAGAATTGTGAAGAATAGGCAAAATACAACAAGATTACCTACATGCCCGCGTGAACTCATTCTGCATAATAGTAACACTAACAATTCAATATATTTTTTTATACGACTTAGGTGGCAGACAAGCGCACGGCCCACCTGATGGAAAGTAGTTACCGTGGCCTATGGACGTGTGTAACACCAGAGAAGTCACACTCGCGCTGCCGACCCTGTAAGCACAGAATCTCTGTGCCGTCAGTATAGAGGACAAAGCAGGGGAAACCTTTTGTCATCCCACTGACAGCACAAATTCTCCAGTGAGCTCTGGCTACCCTACTCACCGCTGGGAACACAACACGAAGTTATTATAACCGCTGTATTCTATAGGGCAGAAGTACTTCCCCTTCCCCAGTCGGACTACTCAATTGGGCGGAAATATCGCCGGGTCCTACCTACTATATAAAATAATAACAATATAGTTACTTTCGACACTTCCAACTATGAGAACACCATCATTCGTACTTCTCGTAACCACGGCCGCTAAAAAGTAATTGAAACGTCGGGAAAAGAGACTCCAACCCAGAGTCTGTGAAAACCAACTGAGATGAAGCAATAGAAAAAGAATAATATACAACATTTCAAATTTTTGTCATTGTTTATACTACGTAGGTGTCAGACAAGTACACGGAGTACCTCTTTTTTTAATCTAGGACACGCCAACTTGACTTCACCTCGCCTGACGGTTAGCTAAAGGCAAAGTCTCAGGAAAGAGGGTCACCATTACAGACACTAAGTAATGTTACAATGGTGGCACTCAGCTTGGCGGCCTCATCAGATGCTTTTTCACTCCCCGCTTAAAGGATCCGGGACTGTAGGAAGAAGGAAACCTTATGGAAAGGGGAGTTACACTCACGCTGCCGAGCCCAAAGAAACTTTTTAATGCCCCTCTTGAAGAGCCCCTTATAGGAAGCGCTTGGGAAAACCGCAGCAGGTAGTTCATTCCAGAGCTTGAGCTTGCATGGGATGGGAAGTTTCTTTCATACCGCAAAGAGCGCATCATCTCATGAATTGAAAATATACTTATAGGAAGTGCTTGGGAAAACCGCAGCAGGTAGTTCATTCCACAGCTTGAGCGTGCATGGGATGGGAAGTTTCTTTCATACCGCAAAGAGCGTATCATCTCATGAATTGAATATACTTATAGGAAGCGCTTGGGAAAACCACAGCAGGTAGTTCATTCCACAAATTGAGCGTGCATGGGATGGGAAGTTTCTTTCATACCGCAAAGAGCGCATCATCTCATGAATTGAATATACTTATAGGAAGCGCTTGGGAAAACCGCAGCAGGTAGTTCATTCCACAGCTTGAGCGTGCATGGGATGGGAAGTTTCTTTCATACCGCAAAGAGCGCATCATCTCATGAATTGAATATACTTATAGGAAGTGCTTGGGAAAACCGCAGCAGGTAGTTCATTCCACAGCTTGAGCGTGCATGGGATGGGAAGTTTCTTTCATACCACAAAGAGCGCATCATCTCATGAATTGAATATACTTATAGAAAGCGCTTGGGAAAACCGCAGCAGGTAGTTCATTCCACAGCTTGAGCGTGCATGGGATGGGAAGTTTCTTTCATACCGCAAAGAGCGCATCATCTCATGAATTGAATATACTTATAGAAAGCGCTTGGGAAAACCGCAGTAGGGAGTTCATTCCACAACTTGAGCGTGCATGGGATGGGAAGTTTTTTTTCATACCGCAAAGAGCGTACCGTCTCATGAATTGAATATATATGTATTGTGCTTATGGCGAGCGGTTTGATAATAGAATGTAGATGTATCATGTCATACAATTCATCTGAGCACAAACCCTTGTTTAGACTGTAGAACACACACAGCGAGGCAAAGTCCCTTCTAAAACTGAGAGGTTCCACATCGCCTGCGAGTATGGAATTCGGTCTCAATGCCCGTCTTTGCACCGAGTCGAAGTAGTCAAGATGGTATGCAAACGCTCCGGCAAAAAGGTGACAGCAGTACTCTGTGTGGAGCCGAACCCGTGCCTTATAAAGGAGTCGATGCCCCGCAGTGAAGTACTGCGTCCCCTTGCTGCCAATAATACTATCAAAGAAAAATTTTTAAAACTATAGAAGTATATATCTTCTACATCTTAGTGTTAATCCCAGTCGGATACGAAGCTATCACCTCGGAGTATGGAGTCCGCTTTACCAGTGTAACTGCGGATTTGCATAAACATCGAATTTCCTAGTTAGATATATATCTTTAAAGCTTGTCCTGCTTTGTCCTCTACACTGACGGCACAAACGGTTCTTACAGGGTCGGCAGCACGGATGTGACTCCACTGGAGTTACACACGTTCATAGGTCATGGTAACCACTTTCCATCAGGTGGGCTGTGTGCTTGTCTGCCACCTAAGTTGTATAAAAAAAAAATATATCATAACATGTAAAATGCGAAAACAAAGGACTCACACAGTAATAAAAACGCAATAGGGAATAATTTATAAAGAAATTACTGAAAATTATGAGACAAAAAATTAAAGTACTACTCTGACCGGGAAAATATCAATAATACACAAATAATAGTTATACATAAAAAAAGTATCGCCTTCGAAGAATGCTCCTTCAGAAACGATACACTTACGCCAACGAGTAGTCCAATAATCAAACAATATTTAAATGCTTTTATCCGGAATTGAGTTCAGTTCTCCTCATGATTTCTCCTTTGTCTCCTACCGAATAGAAACTTGTGCCAAGAAGCTGTAAATTGAGTTTAGGAAAGAGAAAGAAGTCGACTAGAGCCATATCTGGTGAATAAGGTGGTTTCTCGATAGTATTTGATGAATTGTTGGTGGGGGTGAGATTTTAGAGAAAATTCTGTTATTTTGGGACTAGCCGTGTCGGGCAACACATGTCATACCCAATTAATATTAAAACAGTGGAGATCGACGCCAGTGATACAGAAAGTTCAGCGGCTATATTTCTGAAAATGAAATGAGAATTTTCAGTCACTATATCCTTCACTTTTGCGATGTTAACTTCGTTTAAAGGTGTTAATGGCCTACCAGAGCGAAGCTTCTATCACATTTCGTCCGCTTTTAAACGCTTTGTACCACCAATAACCACGAGTCTTTGATAACGTCGATTCACTGTAAGCCTTCTGTAACATTTGCAGTGACTCCGGATACGAAATTCAATGCAAAATTTAAGCAAACTCTGTTCGATATTTTTGTACATAATGAAATTCGCAATACACACTAGATAACTAAAAACAACACTGTAATAATTAGAAATAATAGACACAACTCAAACTCCGCGCCAAAACGGAAGACAGTTGTGCCAATATAACAGCACAAACAAAACTATTCGGAAGCCATAGATAAATTATCCATTCCCGATATTATTTTAACTGAATGTAAAACCATTATAATATATTTAAAACTGTTCAAATCTTCTCAAGACACAGATTACAGTGTAAATTAAAAAATAAGAGATTACAATACAACCATACTTCAAACATACTACACGTGTAATGAAATTGCTATCCTCGAAAATGTTATCGTCTCAGTATAGAAACGTACTGTGTAATTAGCCGTTTGTTGATATTATATACCTTATGAGTATAGACTTAAGTACTAGTATCTGAGATTAATATCTAGTACTTATGTACAAAAATGAAGAAAAAAGCCGCGACATTGATCAATTCGGATAATATTCAGGTGACCTTTAGCCTGTTCTTATCACAGACATAACGATTGACTGGAGACCGGGAGACGCTATTGTTGTTAGAAGTCATATACCGTCTTTAAAGGCTCTGATAGTACAGTTACTGCGATTGTGGCTACCTAGCCGAGAAGTCCCGGGTTCATTTCCTGAGTCGAGAAGTGTGTAACCGACTTAAATAATACTGACTAGGGTAACAGCGTTGATAGTGTCTGCCTAGTCGAGGAGTCTTGGGTTCATTTCCCGAATCAGGTAGTATTATTGTGTTTTTCGACGTTGAAAGTTACATAACTGACTTACATATACTGACCGGTGCCTGATGCTGCGATGGTACAGAGTTACTAGCCGAGGAATTCCGGGTTCATTTCCTTAGTCGGGTAGTTTTATTGTTTAGCGTTGAAAGTTATATAACCAATTGAAATATAATTAACTTAACTGTATTATACCTACCTTGTCAATTATATTATTTAAGTAAGATAAAAATCAAATATTTGTTGTTTTAAGTATAACTTATTACCAAAAACCCTAGTATTTGTTGTAGTAGTAGCGTTTGAGGCGTCCTAGCCGAGGAATCCCGGGTTCATTTCCCGAGTCAGACAATATTATTGTGTTTCGACTTTTAAAGTTACATAATATCGAGTTTAATATACTGACCAATGGTGCAGTTGTAACGAATATTATTCCCTTTATTAAGATTATACATATTTATTATTTGTTGTTAAGAAAAATGGTTTGACTAACAAGAAAACTGACATCAATTCTATTTTATTGGGGTTACTTCTAGGCACGGTACCCTGAAGTAATTAACTAAGAAATAATAGGAATGAGGATATTATTTTACACATATACTCACGCCCTCATCTCATTCTAGGATAGGCTGAGACGATACATTGCACTTCTGTCTTTGTACACTTGACTTAACCACCGTGACCTTTAAAATATATTTTTGATATTCACTTTGAATCATCACCTGTCAGAAATTTTGATCCGATTCCCGCTACCTATAAGGAAATTCCCGGGAATAATAAATAGCCTACGTTTTTACGCTTAGAAAGACACCACTGCTTAACCTACCAACAGATATGCACCTGTCGTTCATGCAACTTCATCGTGAAGTATCTAAAGCATTATTTAAAGCGTCTGTAGCTAAATAGTTAAGAAGACGGCCTTACGATCGTGAGGTCCTGGGTTCGATTCCGAGAGAGTAGTTACACATACACATTTTTAATCAAGTACCATTATATATTTGAAGCATTATTTAAAACGTATGTAGCTTGGTGGTTAAGGAGTCGGATTTTTCGATCGTGATGTACTGGGTTCGAATTCGATTGATTAGTTACACATACATACATTTAGCCTAAAATATTTAAAATGGTATGGTATACACCAGAACATTGCATATAATTTAAACAGAGAGTGGTCTATTAAAGAAACCAGCCCCTCTAGATAGTGGCAATACTTTGGCCAACGTATTGTAGGATAGAACCACGAATGTATGGAATTGGACGTTTATGAGATGCGTTGTCAACTGTCATATACGTCATAACATAACATAAACTCACGCCTATATCCCCGAAGGTGTAGGCAGAGGTGCTAGTACCAATATTTCGCTAGTTTATGTTTAGGTCCCAATGTTAGGTGGCGAGTCCATCGCCATTAACCGGGCACTTGTAAACCTGCGATAAATACACACATAACTTCGTAAAGTCATTGGTGTGTGCCATGGTAACACCTAGGATCGAACCCGAGACCTCGTCTCAGCAGTCCATTACCCATACCACTAGGCTACCGGCGGTTAGGTATACGTCAAAACTCATATATTTATCATTCTATTGTACAATACGCCGGCCAGCTAATTGCCAATTGTCTAGAGGGGCAGAATACAAGTCGTGTGCTGAAGTAGTTTTACTATTCCTTACTTTTAAAAATCTCAAGTTCGTAACTTATTTATTATATAGAAGATTAGTTGCTAAAGAAAATTGAATCATTGTTTAACATTAAGTCCTTAGTTCGAAAGACTATCCAGTATTTAGATAGTATATAGCTTATATGTATTCCTGTTGGGTAAATAATTATATATTGCTGTGTGATTGGTTTGATACACCTATGTATATAATAGTATAATATTTCATCCATAACTGACATGATAAAAATCTTTCATAAACCCATGGTGGCACTTACAATGGTGTGTGATCTCTGAAAACACAAAAAAGTTATACACAGAGTTTCTAATTCAATGCGATAAACACAAATGTCTATAATCCGATTTGTATGTACAATTTATTAAACCATGTAACATTTACTGAACATTGAATGTGTTTCAATAGAGTGATTTTTTTTCTTACATTTGACACTGTATCTAATTAATACTTTATCTAAACATCTTTGTTGCTAAAGCGAAGGCTGTGGCCCTTTTAATTGGTGGACTGAGGTCGACTGTAAGACTATCCATAGACTCAGCGTTGCTTTGATAGTATATATTTGTTTTATATACAACTTAGATGGCTGAAAAGCACACGGCCCACCTAATGTAATGTTGTTTCGAAGAGATAGGACACAACGATATTCCTTTACAATTGGGCATTCCGACAGGGGAAGTCATTCCGCCCCTACAGAAGACCACGGTCATTATAACCTCGTTTTATGTCTCCAGCGGTAAGTATGGTAGCCAGAGCTCACTGGATAGTTTTTGTGCTGTCAGTAGGAAGACCAAAAGCATAAAAACTCTCCACATGCTTACAGGGTCGGTAACACGAGTATGACTCCCCTAGTTGTTACTAGGGGAGTCACACTCGTGCTGCCTATCCTGTAAGAATAGAGAGGCCTTCAGTGTAGAAGACAAATCAGGACAAGCCTTTGGTCTTCCCACTGATAGCACAAAAACTCTCCAGTGAGCTCTGACTACACTACTCACAGCCGGGAACACAATACAAGGTTAGTTGGGCTTTGATTATGCTACTGTCGTCACTGGTGATCAGTTTGCGTATAATAATCTACATACTGAAGTCACCAATGCCCACAGAATGAAAAATAACTTGACCGTGGGGAGACAGGAGAAATTTGGTCAGTACATTGCAGCTCACAGCTGAGTCTCACTTGCTCTCGACACCCTCCACCGTTAGCGGTCGGTCTGCAAATGTAGTACATCTCAAAATAATGAATAATGAAGCCACCCTACAAGAGGACATTATCCATCAGAGCATATTGTGACAGTTTAGTCAAAAACTCATGTAGCCAATGCTAATGCAACTGGTCTAATTTATGCTATTCAATTTCTGCCTTCGCTGCCCCTGTTGCATTGCTCTGGCGGTTCACTCACTAGTGAGTAACAGGAACAATAGTGCTTTTATCATTCCTTATATTCGAGAAGTGTCACTATGTTAAACGGGAGGAAAGTAGCACTTTTCTGTTAAGGACTTTTTAGCGGGCGGGAAAGTGATTTGAATTTGGAACATATATCATTCATAGAAAAGCGCCTCCAATAGGGGGTTCTTCAAGAGGGGCATCAGGTTTCTTCATGGTCGGCAGCGCGAGTGTGACACCCCTGGTGTTGCATACGTCCATAGGCCACGGTAACCGCTTCCCATCAGGTGGGCCGTGTGCTTGTCTGCCAACTAAGTGGTATAAAAAAAAATCGAACGCAAATTGTATGCATTACGGTAGGCGCTGACCTCACGGCGATGTGGGTACCTGTGCTAACTAAAAAAAAAAGCGCGAATTATAATGTCTCTGGCAGTTTGTAGGTACTAGAGATTGTTAGCCCTTGGTAGAACTAGCTACAGATATTGAATAAGGCACTTGTACTTTTTCACAACCTTTTATTTTTAAAAATAAAAAAAACTGGAAATGTACAAATGCTATATATTTTTATACAGCTTAAGTGGCAGACAAGCACACGGTCCACCTGATGGAAAGTGGTTACCGTGGCCAATGAACGTCACACCCGTGCTGCCGACTGCGTAAGAACAGAGATTTTCTGTGACGTCAGTGCAGAACACAAAATCAAAACAAGCCTTTGGTCTTTCCACTGACAACAGAAAAACTCTCCTATATTCAATAATTATGTCCCTGTTCTTCTATACAGTACATATTTTATAAACGGGATGAGAAGTAGAGTATTTGAATAGAGAGCATATTTTTCCGTCAGGCGATGTACTTTGAAACCGTCGCTGCGTTCAGGATTCTATGCTAGAATCCTTCGCTTCTCTCGTGATACAAAGAAGCGCCCTCGTCTTAATAACACTATTTTGCTGCCTTGTCATACAATCTACTGCGAACCAATGGCAATATCTACCTGTGCTAAATGACTCCAGCCTAAAATTTCGTAGCCAGATCTGTCACGCTGTTTAGTTCCTCAATAGCTGGTAGGGTGAGGATGTCTATTGTTTGCAGAGTCGCAACACACAGCGGTGAGTAGGATAGCCAGACCTCTCGGGAGAATTTGTGCTGTCAGTGGGAAGACTAAAGGCTTGTCCTGCTTTGTCTTCTACACTGACGGCACAGAGACTGTACTTACAGGGTTGGCAGCGCGACTGTGACTCCTCTGGTATTACAAACGTCCATAGGTCACGGTAAACACTTTCCATCAGGTGGGCCGTGCGCTTGTCTGCCACCTAAGTGGTCTAAATAAAAACACAATTACAGCCCTCTCGCGTCTAGCTCTCGAGTCGATAACTGAGGCTTGCAGTCACCAAACCTGCCAGCTGCTGCATACTTGCGTCAAGCACTGACAAGACTGATCTAATCAAGAGCCCGTAAATACAATAGTTGTATTCTAGATGTCAAATTATGCAGCACACTTGACCCCAGCACTTAAGCGACTTTTTTTTTATATACAACTTAGGTGGCAGACAAGTGCATGGCCCACCTGATGGGAAAGTGGTTACCGTGGCCTATGGACGTGTAACACCAGAGAAGCCACACTCGCGACACACTGCCGACCCTGTAAGCACAGAGTGTCTGTGCCGTCAGTGCAGAGGACAAAGCAGGACAAGCCTTTAGTCATTCCACTGACAGCACAAATTCTCCAGTGAGCTCTAGCTACCCTACTCACCGCTGGGAACACGGTTATTATAACCGCGGTATTCTGTAGGGCGGAGGTACTTCCCCAGTCGGGCTGCTCAATTGGGCGGTAATACTGCCGTGTCCTACCTAGGCCGCAGGTGATATTCTAACGTTATGTCAAACGTTTTTTTGAAGCTGGCAAGCATGACGAATTACTGGCTATCAGAATTTATTTTTTTAATTATCCATAGGAGTCTGGTAACCGTTGTCTATGGACAACGGATTCTTGTAGGATCGGCAGCGCGACTGTGACACCTCTGTGTCACAGTCGCGCTGCCGACCCTACAAGAATCTTTTAATACCCTTGTTATATATATTCATGAAGATATATAATAATATTCTTGAAGAACCCCATATTATAATCATCATCAATATCACAAAGGACACCAAAGGTGTATGATAGTGTGTAGGCAGGCGCATAGGTAACATATATTAGGTCGTTACTCGTTACATATGAAAATGCCGTTATATTTTGAAGAAATTGGAGGAAATTCAACTGTCGGTGTACTAACATTTTTGCATTTTTTTAGTGTATTTCTTGTGTGTATGAATGAGACAACACTAAGCTAACAAACACTTTTTACTACATTTTTGAAAAGTGACCGCTTTAAAAAAGTAATACGAAATTTATCAACAAAATGGATAGCATTTAGGAAGATCGAATTTAATTTATCAAGCGGCCAATAAAAACAAAATTTAACACAGAGTTGTAAAATCTTGACATCAACTTTCAAACAAAATATAAATAGTGGAAATAGATATTAAATTACAGGAATAACGAACTCATGAATATGTAAGAACATTTCGGCAATTTCATATGTATAGACTTATTATATGTTACCTATGCGTCTGCCTACACATTACCATACACCTTCAGTGTCCTTTGTGACAACTAGACTCCAGAGTTAATACCGATAGGATATCTAAGTGCATATCAATGGTATGCTGACGTGATAACGGATATTCTGCAGCCAAGTGCACCATTTTTTATAAAAATACTAGCTGTCCCGGCAAACGTTGTTTTGCCATATAATGTTAAGGGTGGACTACCCTTAACATATAGGGGGATGAAAAATAGATGTTGGCCGATTCTCAGACCTACCCAATATGCTCACAAAATTTCATGAGAATCGGTCGAGCCGTTTCGGAGGAGTTCAAGTTCGAACACCGTGGACACGAGAATTTTATATATAAGAATATAATAAAAAGACATTTAGTCTGTACTTACGGATTATAAGCCCACAAAAATAATCTTAGTGACAAAATCTCGCCACTCCACAACAACCAGTCCATAATAGTCTCATATTAAACTCTCTGGAACAGCATTCAATGTCAGCAGTTAAATAGTTCACATGGTCAATATATAAGAGATTAGAATCATCTGATTGATCTGATTTCATCATCAGCCTGTCGCAGTTCATAGCTGGACATAGGCCTCTCCCAATGTTGGGAGACTTTTGCCTAAATTTTCGACGCTGGCCAAACGGGTTGGTACAGGGTTTTATATCGAGTTTTCGTTTTTTTTTTTTTTTTTTATACCAATTAGTTGGCAGACAAGCACACGGCCCACCTGATGGAAAGTGGTTACCGTGACCTATGGACGTCTGTAACACCAGAGGAGTCACAGTCGCGCTGCCAACCCTGTAAGTACAGAGTTTCTGTGCCGTCAGCAGAAGACAAAGCAGGACAAGCCTTTAGTCTTCCCACTGACAGCACAAATTCTCCAGTGAGCTCTGGCTACCCTACTCACCGCTGGGAACACAACACGAAGTTATTATAACCGCGGTATTCGTTCTCTCGCAGTGATATCGTTTGTTTATTTTTTTACCTATTACGATAGGGTGTTGTTATTTGTAATTTTAATTCAATACACGGAGGATTTTGAAACATAATTCAAGACCCTTGATTCGTCCAATGGAATAAAAACACCCATCTATACCCTAAATCAGTTTAAAATGATACGACATTGAATTAGAAACTCTTTTTAGTTTAACAATACAAGAATATAATACAAGCATAGCTCACTTGATTTTAAATATTTATAACAATGTTATTTTGTAATATTAAAAATGATAGTAGCTAATATATATTTCTATATTTTTATACCAATATTCACAAATATAACTTAACGCTTACACAAAGCAGATTTTAATCGTAACATATTATTTTAATGGATCATCTAGAACCAAGTCTTACCTGCTAACTGGTACACCTGCCGATTAATAGACGAGGGTTTTCTAGCGGGGATGGGAGGTCAGAAGGCCCGGGCGATAAGCAAAAAAAGGCAAAAGTGAAATAGAAATTTGACCCCGGGCTCAGAGTTGCCAATGCCTTGGATAATCTTTCTCTTCAGACACCTCCAGAACTAATTACTGTTCTGTCAATTGGCCTATTGCAGTTCACTGCTGGACATATGCCCCTATAGCTTTAGAGCAGACCAAAAACTTACATACATTTTTATTACACATAGTAGCACCAAGACCAATGCAAATATACAATTAATTACAAATCCGTGTACGGCGGTGCACTGAGCGGGAATCGAACCCACTCTTAGCAGTCGTAAGCTCATTTCTTATTATTGCTAGTTTACATGTTGTAGACAAATACAACAAATTGTACCTCGGGCTCAGAGTTGCCAGTGTCTTGAATAATTTTTCTCTTCAGACACCACCCGGTCTGATTATTATTGCCCTTTGGGCTTACTGTCAATTAGCCATTGCACACAGCTGGACATATTCCTCTATAGCTTTAGAGCGGAGAAAGTAAACTTAAATCCATACATACATATTTTTACACATAGAAGCACACTAAGAGAACATTTCTTTAAATGTATGATGAATTGTGTCATGTCTTATATCAATTTAAATATACAACTCATACATACAAATACGTGCACTGAGCGGGAATCGAACCCCCTCTTAGCAGTCGTACGCTCAATTTCATTTATGCTGGCTATTATTGCTAGTCTGCAACAAAACTTTAAAATTTATATTCTATAATTACTTAATTAACAGTAATGTAATCTACTGATCATATTAATGATTCCATGAAGCGTCGGTTAAGGAGTCGGCCTTACGATCGAAAGGTCCAAGCTTCGAATCCTGGCCATTACACTACCTACGTGAACCCGCTCCTAACACAAGCTATTTAACTTAGCTGGAGGGGTTAGAGGGAAATATTAATAATTTCGGTTGCTAATATTCTTTAAAAAAGAAAAATCTCTTCAAATTAATTCTAAATTATTTTCTATCCACATCAAGATGAGTAGGGATACATAGGGACTTCCATCCCATTCATCCGATACTAAATATTTAAACACCTCTTTTTGTTACTGCAGAATTATTATTTTTCGTGTTTTATTCTGCAACTTGGCTGTCTGTGATTACACAATAAGCCAATCTGATGTTATTTTATTCTATTTCAATGTCATCATTTTTATTTTGTGTTAATTATCGGTGTACAATAAAGTTATATTCATTTCATTCATTCAATCATCATTCATTCATTCAATCATTCATTCATTCATTCGTTCGTTAATTCATTCATCATTTGCAGAAAAATCTAGGAGATCCCCTTCCCATTATTTATTCGAATCTCACGATTAGTGTAGGGACAGGTGGCCTCAGATAGGGTCAGGTCATACAATTCCTGTACCCTGGAGTCTGTATGCGAGTTCATTAATATGAGCCGACATTCTAGCTTAATAGCTTTTGCTGTGCCTAATAATCTTCTGTTTGACTGTTCTAATGTTAAGATCCTCGTGTATGCTTTACTGCACAATAAAGACATTTTTTGCATGTTGGAGGGGGGGGGGGAGGGGAATACAGTTTTGGCTCCATCGGAGCCAAGCCAATATAACAATTTAGTCAAGCTATACCTATCCAATTGTGCATGCCTGTCTATGCATGATATAGTAAGCAGTATTAAGAATTTACCTGCGGATAAATTTAAAATGTAGTTAAAATTAATAAAATCCAAGAATACTTGGATGATAAACAAGCTTGGAAATGAGCTGTTCGCTCAACTATGCTACTCAAGTTAATTATTGTATTTAGACTAAGTAGACTTTGTATATTTTTGTAAATAGACCAAAAAAATACCCGCTGAGTGTCCTGCCGGATTCTTCTCAGATCGGAGCCGCGTTTCGAACCAATGGTTCATTTGCTAAACTAGTCTTTCATACATCTCTTTGTATTGACGTTTTGTAAGTTCCTCTTTAATGGTCTATACAGAATAAATTATTTTTGACTTTACTTTGACGAACTAGCTCGTGCTTAAAATAGCTGGTTGATTTCAATAGCTACATTTTTTAAACTGTCTATGCTTAGTCCTATACTTACCTATATGGATGTAAGCTTCTTTACAATAATTGTGTATTTGAAAGCTATTACAGAAGATATTAAATTTATTGAATAAAACAGTTTATACGTAAATAATAACTATCCAAAAATATATATATTTTTTATTATTATCTTTATTTCACATGAGGCAAAGCGCAAAAAATCTGTTGACAATTTGCGTGACGTAAGTATAAAAAATTTACTAAGCGTTACGGAAACTTTCGTTGGTTGGTCTCTTCGTAGATAATATTTAATGACGTCACGCACAGAATGTCACGTGACTGACCGTTTTTACGCGCACTTTTTAAACTGACAAAATGACAATGTGATTTTTTCTAATTAATAGTGTTTAACAGTAATGAGGTATTGTAACAGGTGTTAAATAAACTTCAACATCTTTTATGAGTATATTTGTGAATATTGGTACTGATTAACCAGTGTGCTAGCTTTATAATAGTAAATTCCAAGAAGAGCAGCGGCCGGAACGTTTTCGTATAAGATTCGTGCAGCCGACGTCTCTCTGTCTTTGCCATCAAAGGACTATGAACTTTATCACGTATATTTAAGATTCAAAATTGTTTGTAATATTATGTCGTTGCCGGCCGCTGTTCTTTCAATAGTTGGCTCAAAGATTGCAAGCACTGACTGACCTCTAGTTCTTCGATAACTTTTTCCAGCTGGTCCTCCGAGACAGGCGCGGCGCCAGCCCGGGCGCGCTCTGCGTTGAGGAGTTTCAGCCAGGCCATATCGGTAGCATCCAAGTCGTAGCTGCAAGCAGCTTCGGCCATCGCCGGAGTCGAACTCAGTATGTGCTTATCCGCTGTGTAATGCGCATCGCGGGCTAAATGCACGTATTTATCTTTAGGTCTGTGGATAATAGAGAACGGAGAGGGTTAAAATGTGATTGGATTATTTGTATACAATAAATGGGGGGCGCCATCTTTGTCATCGTTGCGTTAGACCCAGTTGCATCCAGAATCACAGAATCCACGGTCCATGTATAACGCCTATGCCATATAAATTAAGTTGCACAGGACTTTACCAATGTTAACTAACCTTCGTGTTCCATGATATGCAATAATGTTTACGGGAATTAACGCAAATCGTCATTATTACGCGAGAGAGTCGACCTGTGACCAACTGGACGGTCGAAATTTCAGGCAATTCAAAGGTATCTGTGTACTCATACCTATACCATGATCGCGTTAATTCCCTTAAACATTATTGTCTACCAATGTTCTTGAGGCAGAAGCTAATTTTACCTGCAAGTAACCTGCTAAACTACGGACGAGGCTCTGGAGCAATCTTTGATCTTTGGGTTGAGAGGTCACTTCCAGAAAAGCTGACATGCCAATCAAAAACCATAAAAAGCGGGCCTAGGGTACCAAAGTACTTAGAAACTTCGGCCGCTACTGGGATCAGCATCAGATGAAGGTTTTAGGCTATATATCATCACGCTACTACTAAAGGGAGTGGAGCAGTCAAAAAATCCAGCAGATTTCCATATATTATTTGAAGACTAAAAAATTACGGGCTTAAAAGGGGTGATGTAAGATTAGAAATTATATATCACGGGCGAAGCTGGAGCCGTTCTTGCTACGAGGAACCTTTAACATAAAATGCTAGCCTGTCCAGATGTCTGGGGTTATATTGACCAGAATTTTTAAGGCAAATAACTGATATCGACTTGTTACTACGGAATAATTTTAATAAATTGAGAACCTCCTCTTTTTTTGGAAGTCTGTTAAAAAAGGATTAGAGTACCGCGCCTAAGAATACAATCCGACATCTAAGTCCACGCGGATGAATACGCGGATATGGCTTGTCCAATATTCGATCATCGTTCCGTGCAAATATTTGTATGCATGAATAATTATGTCTATTTGCATTGGGATGGGTGATACCGTGTCCCAGAGATCCTGTTAAGCCGTCGTTCCCTGTTGCTATACGAACATCTAAGGCAGTGGTTACGGGTAGTTGAAGCTCTAAGAAGTCCAACAACGGGTCTAACTGCAATGCATCTATGTCGCCTTTGGGTTGTGGACTGGTAAAGCGGACCAGCGAGGTGAGGGCTTTGGATGCAACTGGGATTAACACTGGGATAGGAAGAAAAAGCTAGTCCAACAATATATAAAGATCAATGTTTGTTTTATGCTTAGCCGTATATGCGCTATTGCTCAGCCGCTTGCGATCAAATCTTTGTGAATTTAATGCTAGCACTTATGCGAAAGTAACAGCATACCCCAATGTGGAGGCACAGACAAAACTACTCTCACTTAATTTGGATCATAAATCTCAGAGTAATCGGTGTACATATATAAAGAAAAAATTAAAAAAACACCAAACGAATTGAGAACTTCCTCCTTTTTGGAAGTCGGTTAAAAATACCCAATTGTTGGAGCCAGTATTATATATAAAACAAATTAATCTTTACGTGACATAAAGGCTTTGTTTTCTTTTTACATTAAACATAACATAGCCTGAAATTCTATATCAAGTGCTATTGAAAGAGTATGTTTCAGTGGAGTACAGTATAGATTTAGAAATGATTTTCAAGCACTTCATGCTTCTAACTCATGGGGAAGTATATTAAAATCAAACTTGTATATGCAATCTATGTGTTGCCGCTTATGTAGCACAAACACACGCCTTAATTCAGTTACATACGGAATCATTAGTGCGCGAGCACGACTCACACTTGACCGATTTGAATAGATAAATGCGTGATATTAAACTTTAGATAGATAGATAGATAGATAATTCTTTATTGTACACCAACAGATTGTAAGACACGAGAAGATTTACAGTAGGACAAGTAGGTAGGCATGTACACAGTTCAATGTACAATGGGCGGCCTTAACTTTGTCTGCTTTTTTGCCAAAAGTCCCATTTATATAACCTATGACCCGAAATAAAAAAAAATCCAAGAGTCAGATGGATGAAGACTTTTTATATCTCATTTATGATGGTGTTTTGAAAAACCTACCAACTTTCTGGTGCAACCTCGGAATTGTATACTGACTGGAGTATTAGGATTTTCAGCGAGCAACCTCATGTAAATATTTTTTTTATAAAGTAATCCTAGTGGTGACTATCTCGGATATTCCTACTCCAAAAATGACTTCTAGAGCTTTATATATATATATATTATATATATATAAAGCTCTAGAATCTATATATATATTATAGCCTTTTTAGTGAGAATATTTATGTAGATCCCGCATATATTGCGAAGGAACCCAAGAAAACTATTATGATATCAGTATTTTGTGTTAAGAGCTCATTTTCCTGTTGACCTGTTGAACTTATATCTGATTTTAGTTTGTTGTCCTGACAGTACTAAAATTTCAGACAATAGTATGTATAATGGTTTTACAATTTTTGTCTGCGTCTTGAGACGCAGATCAGTTCATTATGCGCTGTAGATTCGGGTGTTAGTTTCGGTATAACTTCACAAGGACCAAGTCGGCTTGTGAATTTCATCCATGATACACCATTATCATACAGTGACAAATATATATTTTCAAAAAGTAAGTATACCTATATACCAGCTGATTTCATAATCGTTTTAGAACGAAATTCTCGTGTCTCACAATATTTTCAACCAATCTCCTTCGAAATGGTTTGAAACTTTTATGAATTTTTTCATGTGTAATGTTTGGTAGTTCTGAGAACAGGGCATGCATCATTTCTTTTTGTCGTAGTAATAAGGGGTACCTCCCCCTCCCCCCGCCAATTTGCTTCCCAGTATTTTTAATTTTTGGAACATTTTTTATTTTTAATAGTTGGACCCTAAAATTCTTAACTAATTTTTCACTCTTCTACCACTTTTTATTTGTGGTTATATATGTTATAATAAAGTTTGCCGGGGTTGGCTCATGTGTCATTATACTTACTGCCAGCAGGGGACGCCGTGATCCACCCCTAATTATAGATATAGGTATAGGCCATTTCCCCTATATATTATGTGTTATTATAACCCTACAATGATTGTCTGTACTCGAATGTACTTACAATTTGAATTCCTGGAAGTCAGGCGGTGGTGGGTTGTCGATAATTTCAACTTTTGGCGCCGGCAGGGAGTCAGGGTTGACCGGGACTTGGACACCCCTCTCCCAGTCCTGCTTCCACGTGTCTGTGATTACCCAGTACGAAGACTGCGTTAACGGTTCATTGTCCGGCAGCTTCATGGCGCTGATTAGGTCTTTTCTGGAAATTAGGAAGTACAAAAAATTAGATTAGGCACTCAGGGCGCTAACTATAAATTATGTTAGTATGTCTTTTTGTTAGCAAAATGGCCTATGCTTTTTACTATAATGTCACATTTTCACTGGGCTGTATCTGTAGTATCTTTAAGTGGATCTAACCCTGGTCAGCAACCGTCTTGTGAAAATGAGGCCTTAGATGTTACATGCTATCGGTAACGGAAAAAATGGGATGTGCATTTAGTACATATTAATGTTTTCTGTGAATATCATTATACCTCAATGTAATCTTGAATATAAAAAAAAAATATTAGGGTATAATATTACACACAGTTTACTTTCTTTATTGTTTCTTCTGCTGGGTGTCTCTTAGGATCTGTTTTAGAATTAAAAAAAACATCTATTGAGTTAACACAGAAAAAATTAATACATATTTATGAAATATCTTAATTCTACTCTAAAGCTAAATATGACCTGTTAACGTATTAGTATTTTAAGGTTTAATAACATTCATTTTGTTCATTTTTTTTTTATAATGTGCTCGTTTTTATTCTATTTATTTGGTTATTCACTATAACTAGATTAACTCTAAAAGCATTCCATATCACTAGCGTTATTTATGAGAAATATTAACACAACTATAATATGTTAAAAAATTAAGTAAACCACCCATATTTTCCCATAGAAATTAATACATTTCCGATGAGAAGGCTGTGCATCACATTTAGTTATTTGAGTGTTGTATAATACCAAATGATTTTAGAGACCAGATATAGTTTCATGGTCTTGACCAAACAACTCAAAAATCTGGGTGTAAAATTATTTAAATAAAGAGGTGTTAGTATTTCGTGAAAACGCATTATTGCGAATGATGCGAAGCGAATGTTTCTCTATTGAATAACAAACAAAAAGTTTGTATATCAAAATGTTCACATGCATGTTTATATAGAATTTTTCTATAATAAATTAGCATTAAGCAGACTTAAAATTGATTACTTGAAGCTGGTATAGCGAGAAAATAAAATTATGATCACTTTTCGCAATTTGAAATAATTTTTCGCATGACTCTCGTAAAAATATTACACACGCTTTTTTTTTTATTCAATTCGCTGCTCACTGGAGACCAAGGTACATATACATATAAAGTTTTTCTAGTTTTCATCACCTCTCTATATAATATAAATACATACCGTACGTGCGCATTTGTTAAATATATAAATACGAGACTAGTATTTCCAAATGTGTCTGAATCTTATATACAACGGAAATATTACTGAATTATTGTCATATTATACAATATAATTGCACATGTTCATTATCAGCTGATACGGTGGCTAAGTTAGTAAGGTTATCGACCTATCTATAATATACATTTTGAGATGTTCATAAAACAGCACTTACGATAAACTGCTGTATTATATAGTGAGTGTAACATTCGGTTAGGTACTTGAATAAAGGCAAAACAATCTTGTAGCGACTTTTTATAAAAACACTTATCAAATAAATAAACTAGGCTAACTGACTAACCAGTGGTTCAATTTTAATCTATAAAATAAATTTCGAAACCGATAAATATTTATGAATTGAGTTTTTAAATTAAAAAATATCAAAAAGAAACATCAAGACTAACCAAAAGGAGTCTAGGTATGTCTATAGTAAATTTTACATTTGTTGAATTTTCTGTAATTTTTCGATCATTTTTGTACTATGACGATATTATCTTTAATAGACCATATTAGATTTCATAACCACAGTTGGTATTCTGGTCACATTTTGGTATTATGAGTATATTTAGTTCACAGATATTTAGAGTAAGTCGGAGACCCTACCATCCCACAGAACTAGTACAATACATTAACATATATGGCGCCATTCCAGACGATTTCACCGAATATATTAACTATAATTACTCATTAAGCTTCAACGGATCGCTATTAATGAAAGCGCGGTTTAATTTACGTTCAACACTACCAGTCAATGTTCAATGCTTATCGGTAATGACCCCGCATGACGTCATCGGTGTCTAGATTACTCTCGAGTCTGAATTCTCAGCTTCCACCCGCTCTACACACGCCCAATAATGGCAAGCAATGACGTTAGTTTATAACCTTGCTGACATACACACCATATCATCCAATTTGACAATATTTAGTATTCCCTAAATACAGATATTTTTTTAACTTTTTTTTATTTTGACTTCATTTACACATATGACAATAATCTTTTCAAGTCATACTATTTAAATCATTTTTTATATATATACAGATATTACTTTAACATAAACATATTCTTTAGCTGAATTTCACCAATGAAACTGAACCATACCGTTCAACTAAACGAAATAAAACGTTTTACACCATAAAAATCATTGATAAAACGTGATTCCGATCACGGGTGAATTCTGCTTTCCATAGATTTTGCCTTAGAACAGTTTCAAAAGAGTCAAAATGAGAGAAAATGTCTTGTAATTAATGTAATGTTAATTTATATCTTCTATTGAGCTTTCTGCCTACCTCAATTCCCATACCGAATAAACATATGTATTGTTGTTTCACAAAACTAGAATTTTGAGTGCATAGGTCTCGGGTACGATTTTTGCTCAATGCAAATTTTTGTATACATAATTGGGTATTTATAAAAAAAAAAAACAAATAAATTTTGATTCTAAATAGTACCGTGTAGAATAACAGAATAATTATTGGAATAATATCACGATTTACGTTTCAAAGCCGGAGCTCGATGTGCATCGGTTTATTGAATAATCACTTCGCACATACACCGGTAAATACAGGATGTTGCGAAGGGTCGCATCGCTTTATATACCTAGATTTAACTAGGAGCTAACCGCGGCTCTACGATTTTATTCATACATGATTTTATTCGTACATAAGATGTCACTTAAACATACAAGACTAGCTTTCACTGTATATTTTAACACTCACTAAGAAATACTGAAATACGTCTCTGTATTATATGACCTACAGGACCGAAACACGAACGTTAAACTATAAAACCGATAGCTTAATATAAAAAAAGCTATTTATAATTAATAAATTATCGTTTATCATTAAAAGAAATCAATTAATACATTAATATATTCATATTTTTGTAATATAGCTTGTCATACTTGCATTGATACGCAGAATTCTAAACCTTGTTATCGAATGTCTGGACCAGATTACAAACACACTGTTTATTAACCCAGACAAGCTTTTTGCTGCTGAGATATTAAAGCTATTAAATATTTAGAAAAATAACTTAGAAGGTTATACGAAAAATCAATATACATACAATAATAATATAAATTATATTATATTATATTGTTTAATATAAAATAATAAACAATATACAAGGCAATTTTTTTTAGTCAGTAAAATATATATACTGTCGCCCTAACAAGTTGCGAACTACAAAAAAACTAGCAAACGATCATTTGTCATTAAAAGGAATCAATTAATAAATTGATGTATAATAAGTTTAAATCAATTTATTAATTGATTGCCTGATTAACTAATTGATTCATCATTTTTAAATTTTAACTTTATTAGTTGTACGAAAAGCTTTCGAATGATGGCACCTGTTCGTGTGTATAAATAATGTGGCATATATACTGTTGAAAGTTATAACCTGAAAATGGAATAGAGACTCCCAAGAGGCTAAGACTCGCCATAGAAATAACAACAGCAACAATAATGGATTCTACAGGTATTTAAACTATCATGGTCACTCACATCAGTATCAAAATAATCGGGATATTTACCATGTTGCATTGTTTTGAGTTTCCGATATTTCGGCGCTGTTGATCACGGAGGCAATATCGGAAACTCAAAACTATGCAACATGGTAAATATCACGATTATTTTGATACTGAAATAATGGATTCTATTGTAAATTTTATACATTTACACTTCAGAGAAGATTCAAGTAACACATTTCGCAAATATTTAGTTCGTCCGTCACACTATTTGCCAGCGACAGACACAAAGGCTCCCTAGGCGGTCGTCGACTCAACGCAAAGTACAGCCTTCAAGGATATATTGGTGTGAGATGTATCAACAAACTATCACAGTTCACTACTGAAGATAGACCTTTTCTTTTGTGCTCCATTTCAGTGTACACGTTGACAAAATTGAATCAGTGATTGAACTGTAAAAAAAATTCAAGAAGATAAAAATGAGATTACGACAAAGAGGATGAGTATTACAAGAAATTTGTACAATTCCTTGCCGTGCTTGCTTGGATATGCAGAATTCTAAGCCTTGCTAACGAATGTCTGGACCAGATTACAAACACACTGTTTATTAAACCAGAAAAGTTTCTTCTTGCTGCTAAGATAATATAACTATCAATATTTAAACGGAAAACCAATATAAATAGAAAAAGGAACTATATAGAGATAAAGGTTTTCTCAACCACAAGAGCACTCAGCTCGATGATGAACTGGCCAGAAAAAGAGCAGGAGATATCCAGGAGGGCCTGGAATCCAGGCGACAACCCACAATATCACCAAAAGAGTAATCAACCGATAGCAATTCTCGACAGGCATAAAACGTCAAATGTCTTCATACAGAGGACCAAAGAAGGACGATTCAACTGAGGAAGTCTCCAGAGGAAGTATTGCTTTTGTCATAGAAGTGATATCAAGACACTAGCGATTGAACATGCACCTGACACTGATTGGCGTGAAGAGCGACCCCAGATGCCTAGACTGCACGGACGGCAATCAAATCAGCTTCCACCCACTCGCCGAGTGCCCTATGTAATCACTGATAAGATGGCGGACCATGGTGTTGGACACATTGGCGAAGATCTGAAAATGGAACAAACTATAAGATTTTGCAAGAAAAAGTTGGACGGAACGCCATGATTACCGGATATTCCAGCCCTTCTCCCCATAGAACAAAGGGAGGACCAGTAGAAATAGGTCACACAAGTAAGGTACATCATCCGCCCAGTCACCGACGTCCCTCTTGAGACCCCTCAGAAGATTGCATTATTCATCTATCTGATATTTGTGAGCGTTATTTGAAGGATAATGAAGTTATTATTAAATCCATATCAGGGTAAGAATGGATTGCAGTACTTTTCAATTATTTTCACTTCACATACCATACTTGTGTGAATATGTAGTACATATTTTTGCTGTAACAATTTCTCAGTACACTGCATATTGCCCCATCAATTACAATTTTTATATCCTTTTATTCTGCGTTATGGTGGTCTGTAAGAGATTTCCATGCCATGATAAAAATGACTTTCATTTGCAGATATACTCTGTTAACAGACAAAAGGGTTCTGTTTTGATGCAAAAAAATGTGCAGAAATTCGCTGTGCATTTTGTTACTTCTTACTTGGAGTACAAAGACATTCAAGGGTCCAAGACCTTGAACTAACCAAATAGAGATGATGGGCTTTCATGGGAGTGCTATTCGTGAATAAAACACAATAATAGTGGTTAATCATGGCGAGTTTTTTTTTTTTTTTTATACCACTAAGTTGGCAGACAAGCACACGGCCCACCTGATGGGAAGCGGTTACCGTGGCCTATGGACGTATGCAACACCAGGGGTGTCACACTCGTGATGAATGTGTTAGAAACATTAAAAAATCGAAATATGTATTGCAGAAGCCTAATGCATCACAAGATGTGTTCCTCAAACAATTAGTGAAGAAATTAATGAAAGAAGTGTGCTATTTTGTGTTATTCGTGGGTTTTTTTTTTTAAGCGGTCCCGTTATATTTTTTCCAAAATAAAGTAACCTAAGCTATCTATAGTCACTTCGGAATCAGACTAGCCGTTTCGGATATTATACATAGACCAAAAACAGACAGAAAGTCAGATGGACAAAAAAAATTGCTTTTTTGTTTTTTAGATATGGTATTATATCCATTGATTATGCAAAATTATTAAAAAGCTATAATTTTAACGTTATAAATAGATACTTATTTATATCTATAGATATATAGACAATGGATAGGATACAGAATATTAGTTTATACAATTATTATATGTTATTATGTAAGGGTAATTATTTACTGAATGCATGAGATCTTATAATATTATGATCTCTAATACCATGAACATATAACAACACAATCCAACCCACATTTGATTGTATCACTTGATACCCTAGGCTAAAGACGGCCTACCACTGTACCCCTATTGCATAAGAAGATAAAATGATACTACAAAGTTAGTTCAATGAAGTTAGTCATCACACTTCATGACTCCAATTATATCACCCTTAACCAGAAATTTTGGTGAATGGAATTGCCTTATCCCTTGGCCAGTTTGTGTGAAATACCGAAAGGCAAATGATAAGCACAATACAAACAGTTGAAAAGTAAAAGGGTCTAACAACATCCGATTAATTATAATCAAAAAACATTTTGAAAACAAGAGATTTTAAGTAAATGTCGCATACGACCTTTCAGGCGTCGATACTATATCCAAGAGCACAGGTATCGCGGATGGACCTGATCATCCGGTCGTCGGCGTATCGTATAAGACATTTTCTCTCATTATTGAACAAATATTATATACATACATTTGATATTTTGACTTGCAAGTCATAATTGCACAGCTTTTTTCTATTACTTTTACAATACAACACACACAGCTTTTAGAGCCATTACGCTCGGTAGACCAGTCGCCTGCGACTCAAGTCTCTTGGTCACTAAAACATAGGCTAGCGACCAAGTGTGTAGACAGCTATTTGAAGTAATGAAGTCACTGGCGTTTAATCGACAGTGCGTAATAGGCCTTATATAGTAATTATATCCTTTATAATTAATTTTAAAAATTATACTAATGAGACTATTGTGTACATGACAATTGTAATGCTTGTGGTGGATTAAATAATAAGTAATTGCCCAGTATATGCCACAAGAGTCTACAACTTTGGTTTAAACAGTGCCATAATTTGACAAGTCGATTGTGCCAGATTTCAGTAATGCTGTGCCATTAACATCGAACAGTATACTGTTTAAGTTTTGGTTTTGGCAATGAATCTAACCGACACTACCTAACCAATATTTCTACACTTTACCATTGAATTGATATCATGTCTAATAATACTGTTTGGAATTAGTGTATAACTTGATAGCTAAAATGAAAAGACCTTTCTTTAGTGAAAAGCCTCAAATGAAAATGTCTGTTCTCATGAAGAGACTTGATCTACTGTATATACATCAGACATTTTCATATGACTGGTTCTTTAAAAATATAGACTCAGAATTCTAAATTTTTAACATGGTGAAACTGATATTATAAATATTTTAAATCAAGCCTTATCAATTTACTTGAGAACAGAGTCAATTCATACTTCATTATTTTATGGTAAATGCATATCATATACCATAAAATTATGTAAGTTCAATTCTTCACTTAAATTTACTCATGTCGTATGTTATACATTCTATGGCATATTACAGAATTACTTAACATTTAATATTCAAATAAATTATAACTAATAAATGTTATTGACAAATTTTAACATAGTTTCTAGTACATATAACTTAATTTGAATAAAATATAATTGGTTTTGGATAATTTTGAGTCATACCAGCATTATGTGCAATAAGAAAATAGAGATATTATATAAACATTAATTTTTGCTGTTAATAAAATAGAAGTGTTTATGAATACATTAGAAACTTAGTATATGTGGTGACATTTGTAAATTTCAGTGTATCAATAATCATGAAACAAGTTTTCTGTGTGGTTTTAGCCATCAAGTTATACAGTCTTAGAGTTTTGTGTTCCACCCTTACATGTAAACATTGTTAGTTCATAAAAATACTTATATTTAGGAATGGTTCAGACAATATCTATTTGAGTTAGTAACAAGTCTTAAGATAGAACAGGTGTCAAGCATTTCTTAAGTAATATTTAGACATATATTTTAAGTACTATGTTTATATGTAAGGACATATACACATTTTTATTATACATGTAGATAAGCAGTACACAGTTTGATATATCGCATGGCAAGTAATATTGAAGCCAATACTAATTCATTACTATATTATTTCATTTCTCATAACAATCTTTAATGAATATTAACTAGGTTACTGAAATCTGATATTTGATTCAAAAGGAATCTTACGCACAGCATGGTGAATTTGAATAGTAATATATGCATCCGCAGTACAATTCTAGGCAATTAGAGGCATGGCTTTTCTTTCCAAACAAATTTCTAGATAGAATATTAGGTTTTGATACTTGATTGATGGCAGTTAAGTAGGATTTTGTTATTTTTAGGTTACTGTAGTGCTTATATCTGTTTAGTTGTTATATACACTGTCTCATGCACACAGGAAAGCAAAACTGACTAACAATATGGAAAATTGATAGACAGTGATAGCAAATAAAGGAACACAGCTAGATAGGAACATGAGCCAGTGAATATCACCTGGTTCTTAATAAACTAAATGATATGTCTACTCCATTCTAATACTAATTAAGTTTATTATTATCAATGATGATACGCCAGCCTTAATGTTTTAAATATGAATGGAGAATATATTCTTCAGACTTATGTCTAAACGTCTTGAGAAATATGATATTCTCCCTGACTTAGATATAAAGTACTCTACAAATGAATATTCTTCTGAGGCTATAACTTGTTCGCATGGGCATAGCCACTCATGTCCACGACACAGCCTTAACACTAATCACTTTACAGTACCAAGTCTAATTACGTGCACAGCTTAAAAATAGTTTTACTATCCCCAAGTTACAGGTTACACCGGAGATCAGTACTATACTATTTTATAAGACTATGTTAATATTAATTCATCCAGATCAAATGGTGAACACAAACCTGAATAGTTCAGCAGGTGCCTCTGAGGCACTTCTGTTATATATTGATGACATCTTGAGGTCACTGACAGGGCGGAGCTGCCAGAGGGCATCCTCGGCCTCCGTCCTGCGGCGCTTGGATGCGCCGGCTTCCTCACCGCGCATCCCAGACGCCCGCTTTGTGCCTCGCAACGACATCTCGCTCACTTCTCCAAACCTACATGTTCACGATCCTTCTACTGCTTTACACTTGGAACGCGGGAGCAACATCGTGTAGAATGTCACATCGTTCACTACATGGCACTTCAGTTTGCGTTCCGTAAACCTGGAAACAACAGACAACCACGTTAGACACACGGTCACCATGCACTTACTAATCTAATACCACTAAAATCTACCCTTACGTAGACGCGAAGCTAGGCTGACCCCAGTTTCGACATGACAAGACTTTGGTACACTGTCAACAAAGCAACGATGCACGCAAGTTATTTACGACAAACAAACTTATTTTAATACATATATATAACGTTATGCAGCCGTTAAAATGTTACTATTTTGTACAAAAAAGCATTTTGACGTTCCAAACATTATCCTTTTCAGAATTGAACAAAGTAATGTGCACAAGTGTTGTTTGCAACGGGGACATGTTTTACCTCAACATTGTACTGCATACACTGAATAAACACCATTATTAACGTATTTTTCGTTCATACGAATGAAAATTAATAACAATCTGATTTGACGTTTCACTTTAGTGCACGGGTAATATGTATGGCGGGCCGTCGAGCTAGCGGACACGGTAAATATCGGGAAACATACACAACAGCTGCTCTCCAACTGTTTTAACACCTCACGACACTAATTGTAAAAATACACTCACACTGCACCATCCGGGATTCCAATTACTTCATTTTAGAATAATTAACCGTAAATATTTATCTCACGAATAGTCTCCATTGTAGGCTACATAACAAAGTTGACAACATAGATAGCAGCACTGTTTTGTTGCCAGATTGACGTGAGTCCTACGCATAATTTTCTCCCTCGTTCTGGTATATAACTATAATATATATACAACTAGAACATTGTATATCCATTTACACTTATACACTATGTTAAAATACCTCGTATTTTACATACATTTTTTGTAACAGACATTTGGCGCCATTGATCCAAAAACCACTTAGGTCACGTGACTATATACGAATCACCAACGCAAGCCAAGTAAAATGGCCAAAACGCACATCGAGTTCATCTAATGTCATTGGTTTTGAGAGTAACTTGCCGCATAACATATACATGGAGACAAGATTTTTAATTCATCAAAGCCGGGAACAAATCAAACACGAACACATATTCAATATACATTAGATTTGTCAGGAAGTAGCACAAATGATCAAGAATAAATTACAACATGAACATAGAGCGAAAGATATCAATAAGAAGTTTTGGAATTTCGACACTAGTTGGCGCTACAATCGTAATGAAAAGTTTAAAATGTTGCTATCTAAAAAATCTATGATTTTTATAAAATAATACCATTATTTATTTTAAAGTTTTAAAACAATTTAATAATCGTTTAAAATTATTATTTTATGTAAATTGAACTAACAGAACAATTAGTTATAAAAAAAAATATAGGAGAATTTATATAACTTATTTTTAGCTATAAGTTGTACAACAGTTCTATTAGTTTTATTTTAACAATTATATTTAATTTAAAGGATTGAAATTCTATATTTGAAAGATATTAATTATTATTGTAAAATAAATTTATCTACTTATTCACAATTTTATTACAGATGTAAATAAAAGTTAGTATACTTACTTAAGTAAGTACTTAATAAAGTTCAGTGAATTACTTAATACAGCTGTTTGCTTTTTATTGTTATTACTTACACATAAGTTTCTGTTGTTATAATCATTGAAAAATAAAATATTGCAGTATTTCTATTCCCTTTAAATATTTTCCTAAGATCTTAACTTTATAGAAAATTAAAATAGGCACGAACGAGCGTGATATTCTCGATACACTTTATGATAACCTAGTTGACATACATAAATTGGGTGTAACCATTTGTTGCATGGGGTCACGAATCAATACTTGAACCAACTTATTGCCGCCAATTTTAAGTATATGGGTACTTATAGTGAACGACACATCGAAAGACCGTCTGTTACTCGTTCAAATAATTGTCATTTTCAATCGGCTGCGGGCTGCAGGTGCTTAGTTGCAGACAAAGAAATGATATATATATATATATGTGTTTAAGTATATTTAAATTGTATAGTATACAATTTATTTAATTTCCAATTAAAATAAAACTAAAAGATAACCTAAAATAATATTTACTTTAATTAAATGCAAATATTAAGATTGCAAATTAAAAGAATGATTAGGTTTGTATTACAGACTTAGCTTAGGTAGATACAGCACAATGTTACACTTTTAGATTACACCAGAAATATATGTGGAGAGCATGAGGAAGAGCAACACATTTTCTTTACCCTACAATGCAGTCACTTGGCAGAGTAGATTTGGTACCATCCCATATCTTCCCATACGTGTCGTACATGACGACTAAGGGATAGGGCTATTTAACATCAGGCAGATACATACAGTCCAGATTCAGCTTCAGTTATATAGTTCGAGTCAACAATAATACCCGGAAAACGGCAATAGGCTCATCCCCTATTACGTGGACTTATCGTTAAATGTGGGTGTTAATTAACCTCTGCGAAACCTTCCGGGGATAAAGGTGTGATTATATGTATGTACAGCGAATGAGGTTATGTGCGGAGGACGAAAGCGAGAAATATGCATAAAGGGTGTGAGTAAAACAATTAATTGATTATGTAGGTACTTCACTCTCTCCAACTTTGGATACGAGATTTTGGTCGGTTCTAACTGGTAATCGAATAGGTTAACATATTATAAAGTTAAGTAACACTAACCAAATCAGTTTTAGGATGGGTGACCATTCTTATGGCTTTAACCCCTCCGTGACTCGGAGAAGCACTTATGCCAACGTGCATCATTTGGCGAACATGTATGGTGGTCGCTATGGGTAACTAGTTGGTGCATTAAAAAGTTCGATCAATATCTAAGTATACCATCAGCTACATCGTAGTTAAAATGAAAAAAGCGGACCCTAGAATCAGAGATAAAAAACTTGGCTGCGACCGGCAATAATACAAGGATGATGAGATAAATTCAATCGTGTCGACTCAGTGGATTTGACCAATATGACCAATTTGATCAATTTGACTAATTTGACCAATTGGACTAATTTGACCAACTTAACCAATTGGACTAATTTGACCAACTTGACCAATTTGAACAATTTGAAAAACTAAAATTTCTTATACCGTTGATATCCCTGCGGTAAACGAAATTTCCATAGAAAAATAACCTAGCGTGTTATGTAATAAATGCAACAGACAAGTGTACCATATAATGGAGGACGGTGAAGGCTTCTTCTTGGATTAAACACTTAGAGACTAATCAGGATCACCAAAACTCTTTATAATAGTGATAGAGAAGCTTTCCATCCGACAATAAACACATATATCATGATAAAATATAGCCTGAATATATTCTCGTCCAATAAATTCTGTGAAATCTCGAAGACAGATTTTATTTTGCGACGGAAAATATGAGCTGAAAATAACTAAAGTACCAAGAATACCTACATATACCCACGCCTTTCTCTTTCTAGAGTAGGCAGAGTCGAAAAGTCGATAGGTCACCCTCAAATGTATACAGCGGGGAGAAACCTAGACGATTGAATTCACGTGTAATAACCAATAATATAAAACAGCCTATCGCTTTTGTGACGAAGTTTAGTCTGAAGTATCACATGGCATAGCATGTGTGGCATAGCCTAAATTTTGAGTGGCATAAACTTATTTAACTAAATCGTACTTAATTATAATTTACTAGCTGTTACCCGCGGCTTCGCCAGCGTATAAAAGTATGTCAGCTATTTCGACCAAACAGTAGCCTAGTTTGTCTCTTTGGAAGCTCTAAGTCTATTTTAGTACTTCCAAATTTCATCAAATCGATGCTGTAGAACTTCATCTCCTAACAGATGGAAATTGTGAAAACATTATTTATTACCAAGTCCCTATATTTTTATATTCCACTTCTGTAGCAGACAAGCACACAGCCTTCCCGGTGGAAAGTGCATATATCTAATAATACAAAGTTTAATAGCATAGGTAGATTATAAATCTAGACTAATATTATAAAACTGACAAGTTTATTTTTTTGAACGCGTTAATCTCAGGAACTAACGGTTCCAATTAGAAAAAATATTTAACTGTTGAATAGTTCAATTATCGACGGAGGTTATAGGCCATTTAACATCACGCTACTACAAAAGGACGCTGAGCAGTGATCATAAATGTCAACAAATTCGACAGATTCTCATACAACTATTGAAGAATAAAGAGTTTTCAAAAACTACTAGACCGATTTCAAAAATTCTTTTACCATTAGAAAGCTGCATTATCACTAACTAATAAAATCTATATTATATTTTAAATAATATTAGGAATCCTTACTAAAACTCCAATAATGCAATCCAAGGTGTAAAAAAATTACCTAAAAATTCCTTAGGTATATTCGCGTGCGCTGTGAAAACTATTGATGGTAGAACATAATAATGTACTACAAAAGTGTATACTTAACTTAAAAAGGTCATATGTCATTAGGAGATCCTAATGAAACCCACAATATCTAAGCATTTTTATAATTTACAAATTACAAAAAAAGAATGTGTCATTTTCGAAACCACTTTTAACAATACAATATTATTCCTTATCTAATAAAATATGTTAGTTAATATCCAATTCTTTTTTAAGCACGTATGAATATAAAATGTACAGGCACAAATAAATTACAATTTCATAACAACACTAGGTAATACCCGTGGATCCCGCTGATACCGTTTTCGGCCATATTTCCGGTTCCACTCAATCAGTTGCAGCCAATTCAATCCAAACTGTTAAAATTTATGTATTTCAAATAAAAAACGCAACATTCATGTCAGTAAATTGGTTGCCTGTAAGAAATTGCCGCAGAGCGATAAGGCCGCTATCTGTACGTACCACGGAACTTGTATCACTTATTCTAGTGTAATGTGTAATTGGTGTACAATAAAGACGTCATTATTATTATTATTATGTGCTGTCTTTATTCTCGAAGTGTTTAAGACACTTCGGTAAATTTAATGAAATCACGGGCCTAAACCAAGTGACTTTCATGTTCTGGTAGTACGGGTTGGTTGTTTAAATCTTCTTGGAGAAATTTGCGAACTATGCGGCATGTATTTAATATGGCAGCCTTTTGCATCGTCATATATGTACTTTCGGCTATGTCTATTGATTTGAGGGCTTGTATTAAATGTTTGGGTATCACTCCCGTACCAGAGAGCACCAGAGGCACTATGTTATTATTATTATTTTTATTTCAATTAAATTTTAATTTTAATTATTATTTTTAATTATGAGTAGTCTTTAATAGCTAAATTAATAACATGTCTATATTCAGCAACTCCGAAAACCTTGAAAACGATACCATATCGATTTTATTGAAAATTTCAAGTCCGCCATCTTTGAAAGCTGAATGGACAATGTACTCGTAACCGAAATAAAAAAATAAGCAATTTTAACATACAAAACGAGTCATCAACTTATAATAAAATAAAAACGTGATAGTGTATAGTTAGCATAGTTTTGTATAAATTTTATAAGTATTTTTACTATTTAAATAAGTTATTTATTAGTTCCATTGTGTATATAATATATATGTATTAAAGAATATTTTTTTATTGAATTAAAACCGTGATTACAAATAAGATAGCCCAGAATCGTTAATAAATATCGACTAAAATGAATGGCTACTCGGTACGCTCCCCCGTCTCCCGCTATCCCGCTCAACCCGCACGATTGCTCTGACTTCGTCGACGAAGGAGTTGTTAGATTGTGGTATTATCTTCGAAAATGACGAACTTCATACAAACTTTCATCGCCTATTTGATCTCCTTTAAACCTTCTTTTTTTTCTTTATGTCATTTCCTAAGCTCTTATCCATGTCTGTACCAAATTTTATCAATAGACTCAGTAGTATAGGCATGAAAACGTAACATACAATACCTCTAGGTCAAGGTTACCAAGGTCGAGGTCACCGAGGTCATAAAGTTCACCAAGGTTTATTGTCACTGAGGTCAAGGTCACCCGCAGCTGAAGTCAATGAACCCAGAGTCATTGAAACCTGATGGCAAGATCGATGACCCCAAGGTCAAGGTTTTGATATTATTATTACTACCCGTGTTTGACCACTATCTCACGGAATCTTACGTCATGGAGGAGAGTGATGATGTGGCTGATAGTAGAGCACAGTCAAGGTCAATAATCTGAGTAGCTCACCTTGTTTCCCCACTCTTATACTCCCACGGCCCATTAGGACCAGGAGGCATGACGAGGGGCAGGTTTTTGGTTAAAATATTTCCAATTTTTTTATAGAATTTTTATCATAGCGGCGTGGTGCCATTAATTAAGTAAACTCCAACTAATATCACCATTTAAAAAAGTAAAACTACATTTTATTGGAAAAAACAAATTAAAACCAGGTGAATAGACATATACAAGAACTTATTGATAAAATGATATTCTACTTAATTTAGTACATACAAATTAAATTTAAAATTAGAAAAATTAGTGACAGTACATAATCTAATAAAAAAAGAATGAAATACCTATCTATTTCATTGATAAAGTATGGTAACCATTTCTATAATTCCTTCAAAACTTGTGAGTTATCATGTCTACCTTTAAGTAAGTCAAGGTAACATTTGATGTTAGGCGAATTCTTACTGCCTAGTTACTGGCGACTGGCGACGTGCCTCCGCTTATCTACCATGTCCAATAAAGTTTAGGTATTAAGTCGAGAATGTTTTGTTTATTCACTTTTTATCAATAATGACCTCAAAATTACAACGACCCGGCGTCGGCGCAGCGGCCTTCTGTCTGTATAGAGTGAAGTAGATATCTGCTCAGGTAATAATAGGAGAATTATTACCTAAAACGTAAATGTTTTTCGGTCCATCGGTCCTATGAAATATGTGTCAACACAATCCCTTAGTACCCACCTATTTACTAAACGAATATCCATACATAAAATTAAAAAAAAACTTTAAAAGCATAAACACAAACAACTGACACTCAATATATAATAAACTATAAAACTTATATGTAATATTTTTCGACGTTTGAGTACTGACGAAAAATAACTACTACAGTAATCGAGTTCAAATGTATTACGTAAATTAAATAGATAAAAAAATATAATTATGGGTGACTCAGTATAGAAATGCGTCTACCACTCCCAAAATACCGTAATAGAATTACCTACTTTTGTTTATGCATGACTCGTATTACTGTATGCAGAATAATGTCTATTATGAACCCTCTCTCAAGTTATTACGAATAGACTTTCATTTTACAAAATTGTGTAGCGCGGAACCGGTTGGCGGCGAGTAGTGAGTGTGATTCACTCGCTCGCTTGCAGAAAATTTTTGAGTACAACGCCATCTATCATTGCTTAATAGCATCTTTTGTCTGGTAATAGTAATAAGTAGTAAATGAACGATTAAGAAATTGATGTAGGTAGTTTTCATTATTATGTTAAATTACGAGTCAATAAAGATACCAGTTAAATACAGTCTCTGTGGCGTGACGGTACCGAAGTACCGAACGCTACACAGTAGGAGCAGGTTTGATCTCCGCTCATTACAAATATTGAAATGCATTGGTTTGGTCGTGCCTCGGAGAGCACGTTGAGCTGTCGGCAGTCGTTACGGGTAGTTAGAGCCCTAAAATGTCCAATAACTAGTCTAACAATGCAATGCTTAGATATCGCCCTAGGGTTATGGATCTCAGATAGCAGTTGTTTCCCGGAAAATATCGAAGTTCAGCCAAAACCGCACTTTGACTCGTAAAACTGATCTCCAGACTCCGAGGTGAAGCCATCGGATCCGACTGGGATAAACGCTAAGATGAAAAAGAAAAAAGATACCACTTAAAATATTTTATGAGAAAGCCCACCATAGAGGATAGCCTAGCCTCTGTGGTGCGGCAGTAATTAATTCAACTGCTACGCAGACGTCGCGTTTATATGCACGCACGATGACCCAAAAAGGGAGGTTAAGTTCGTCAAAGGAGTTCCAATCCAACCCAGAGATCGAGGGTGCAATTCCCGTTCAGTGCAAATATTAGTACGCTTGAACTTGTCTATTTACATTGTTCAGAAGTACGTAGCTTCCGTGCCTTTCTGGACCTCTAAGAGAAAAGTCTCAAAACGACAATCCAGTTCACGGATCTCACTGTACCTGCTAATAATGATCACCCATTCAAAGACAGACCTGGGCCCCGATTCTAATTTTATGTCATGGAAAAACCACTGTCATGCCACAGACAGTGCAAAAAAATGATGTTTAATTTTAGATAAAAAAACTTTACCCCTGATGTTGTGAAAGTTATTTAATTGAAATGGCATCTTGGTAGAGTCAATGAAAAATGTATTGATTTTTTTTAATTTAATTTTGAACTTTAAACGGATGACCGTAAAGTCTAAAATCTAAATTTAATTCACGTCACGTCTCGCTACTGACAGATATGACATTGATTTGTAAAATGTCATATTTGTCATCGAAATGACGTGGCACCTCACCCGCCACAGTATATAAAGTTGTTGGCGGAATCGTTGGGATCGCCATAGAAGAAAAAAAAACAGTACATAAAATAATATTGTTTTTTTCTCTTTCTCTTTTGCGTTCTGTGTTTTTATGTACTGTTATGCTGTGTATCACAATAAACATTTTTTTTTCTTTCTTAATGACATTTTTTACAGTGTCCATGGTATGTTATTATACGTAAACTTAGTGGTTTTGTTATTATACATAAACTTAGTAGAAATCGGGCCCTGGCTAGTGTCACATAACCTTGTAACGTCTAAACCTTTTCCTTTATCTTAGTATCTACTTATCTACCTGCAAAGAAGAAATCGAAAGCCTTATTCAATTATTTTTTTCAGATTACATCTTTGGCCGGCATTGGTGGTGGAGACACACTGCAATATTATTACATCAAATATTGAGAAGATTATCAGGTAGGTCACCTTTAAGTATATGGCATATGTTCTTCAGGATTGATCAAATTCCCCAGGAACGTAGGCTAATGCGGTAGTAGTTGGTTCGAATCCGACCCACAGGACCGCTTTTGAATTTCCCTTAACCTTACCACAGTATTACTATTTATAAGCCTACCTGTATCATTATGGAGCACTGAATTATTTTTATACAACTAAGGTGGCTGACAAGCACACGGGCTGATGGAAAGTGGTTAGGTTAGGTTTAAAGAATTATATTCTGATAAAGACATAGGTATTTACATCACTTACATGAGAACATAAAATACAGTTATAGAATATAATGATCGTTGTCACACTTAAACAGATAAATCAGGTAGATACACAAATACGTTCAGTACACCGAGATAATGTGTCTCGCTAATTGTTTTTTAAAAACATCCAACGAGCTAATACATTTGATGTCCGAGGGTGACTTGTTACGTGACCTATGAACGTGTGTAACAGCAGTGGAGTCGAAAAGTGCTGCCGACCCTGTAAGAACACAGATTTTATGTGCCCTCAATGCAGAACACAAAATCAGGACAAGCCTTTGGTCTTCCCACTGACAGCACAAAAACTCTCCAGTAAGCTCTGGCAACCCTACTCACCACCGGGAACACAACACGAGGTTACTATAGCCGTAGTATTCTGTAGGGTGGAGGTACTTCCCCAGTCGGACTGCTCAATTCGGACGGGAAGACGTCGTGTCCTACCACCTCGAAGATAATTAAAGATTATTTAATATTATATTACAATAAATAATATACCTACTTTACTTTAGGTGAGTGATAGGCCAGGCCTTCGATTCTGCTAAAAGAAATCCACTCGCATACAGACACAGCTAAAATTCCATATATTTTTAGACTTTAAAGCAATGTAGTTAAAGTCCAAAATCAAAAGGTTTTTTTGCAGAGGAAATGAAAAAGTGTACTGTAACTCTTTTCATTTAATTTTTGACTTTAAGGGTGTGGAATTAAAGTCTAAAATATAATACCATTCTTTGCAGTGTCTGTGGTATGACTTTTGATTTAGTACAATTGAGGGCCTGCTGATAGTATTTAACGATAACATAATTTTTGTTCCGCACAAACAATCTTCAATCTAATTTCATAGAAATAGACAATTATTTTCTTTTTCAGACATGGAAATACACTCAATAATAATTAATTTAATAACCGCGGTAGCCTAGTGGTATGGGTAATAGACTGCTGAGACGAGGCCTCGGGTTCGATCCCAGGTTTTACCATGGCACACACCAATGACTTTTCGATGCTTTTCGAAGTTATGTGTGTATTTATCGCAGGTTTATAAGTGCCCGGTTAATGACGATAGGCTCGCCACCTATTTCATTGGGACCTAAATATAAACTGGCGAAATGTGGGTGCTAGCACCTCTGCCTACCCTTTCGGGGATATAGGCGTGAGTTTATGTTATAATTAATCTCTTTATATTGTTTCAGAGCAGAAGAACCGAACCAGCAGGCTCATCATCACTCTGCGTCATATACTTACATATTATCAGAAGAACTACAGCAAGAGTAAATTTCATCAAATGCAATGCCGTCCCAAAACGCTATTTATTGCATTAACTTCATAATTATGATATTATTTCTAGTAGTCATGATCATACTTATAATCCTTTTCGAAGAACAGGGCAGGAAGCTCAAGAAATACATTTAAAACAACTTTCTGTACGACTTATTTGGCGTTGGTTCCACCAATCCAGGAGTGGTCAGACTTCTATTCCAATATAACAATTTGCAGCATTGTATTTATACTAACAGAACCGTTCGGATATTTCTCCGCCATAGAAACGCAGGGACATCTAATACGAAGTTTTAAGGGCTTCTTGTAGCTTATAAAAGGCGTACATTAATTCTATCCGGATTCCTATTCTATTTTATTTACTTACATTCCATACTATTTCGAAAAATCATTAAAATGCTTTTACTAATCATAATTATTATCGTTATAATAATCATGATTGAAGACAAGGCAGAACGAGATAGGAGGCGTAGACTCTACGATTAAAAAATCAAATTATACACTTTGGCTAGTACAAGTATACATTGTACTCTCGAGGCTTGACCAATCCAGGAGTGGTCAGAACTACACATGGAAGCACCAAAGATAAACGGCAGTATTATATGTACTATCATAGTTGGGATCGTTAAGGTAATTCGCTGCTATAGGTAGACGCATCTAATATCATCATCTGATCGAGGCGAGGCAAGCCTTTGGATACCACGCACTCGTATTACCAAATATTTCATTAGGACGCACGGACGTCTAATACGTACATTAATTCTAATTGGGTTCTTGTTTTATTTTAATTACTTACATTCCTTACTGTTCCAAACAATCATTAAAAATGATTTTACTAATCGTAATTATTATCGCTGTAATGATCTATTTAGAAATAAGGGAACAACGAAAACGAGGGCGTAGATATAGAATGGCACATTGTACTATTGGTTAGGCGTTGGCGTAACCAATCCAGGAGTGGTCAGAACAACACGTGAAGGCACCACAGACGAACGGCAGTATTATACTGTAATAGTTAAGATCGTTCAGGTAATTCGCTGCTATATTCAGAGACATCTAATAGGTATTCATAAGGGCCGGCAGTAGCCTGTAAAGGACGTATATTAAAGCTATACGGGTACCTCGATTTGTTAAGAATCATCGACGCAGATACTGGCGCTCTATGAGTCTTTAAAGATTTATAACGTGTAGCATCATGTCGATGGACAATCGAGGCGAGGTAAGCCCGTGGGCCCCTCGCACCCGTATACGCATAGATTAGGTTTTATGGTTATGGCGGAGATCTTAGAAAACCGTCGATAACCAAATATTTCATTATATTATAAGTATGCACTTTCATGTAGACTATTAGTCATAGCAATGCACAGCGATAGCTGCAAGTAGATACCTAGTTAAATTTAATTAAATAATGTAGTATGAATATATAACCTACTTATATAAATATGTATACCTTTTACAAATTATTTAACCTAGTTTATAATAGTGTTGTGTTTCGTTCCAATCGTGCCAAATTACCTTCTATTACTTAGAGTATCTTTCAAAATGCTCATAGAGTTCGCGCCATGAAATAAGTCCCGTGGACGCGGCCTGGCTGTCTCAACATATAATGTTGCCAGTATTGTCTTTATACTTTACCAGATTTTTTATTGTTCTGTAATAAGTTATAAATGTGCGCGTGTTCAAGTTAGTAAAAACGATGGATTAATAGATGCAACATTGTATAGGTTCGTGATATCAACAGAGAGTGATAGTGATACAAGATCTGATTACGCCCATGACAATGACAGTGACTGCTTTGTGAGCGGAACTAGCTCTCTGGGTGATCACAATTATTTTTATTAGCTTTGATTTAGTCTGGGCATAACTATTAAAGCTTTTCTTTTTTTGCACTTCTTCTTTTGCTCAAACCCCTTCTGTAGATTTGAGTCCCTTCGCCGCCGTAGCACCTCATCCTCAGAAGATATCAAAAGAACACGTACTGTGTATATTATGGCGCACATGTTGTGTCGTGATTGGAAATGGGGAGGCACAGACAAAACTAACCTCAGATGGCGTCATCCTCGCTGGTGCTTATCTTAGAGTCTATAATCCTGTGTTCCTTACGTCAGATTGACAAGTACAATCTTGTCGTTGATATTTGCATTGTAAGTGTATAATTTAGTTTGTGAATTTATCAATAAAAATGTGCTCCTGCACTATTTTGACGAATTTTAAAGAAGAGTTAAAGAAGACAAATGCTTCCCTACATAAAAATCATCTAGTTTGAAATATTCGCTACATATTCTAGCAGATGTATTTGGTATACAGTTTTGTAGCGCAGGACTTTAATCAACAGCGCATTTCTATTTTTTACATACAACAACCTCATTGCTTTTCTACAGAAGAGGTTTACTTTATTAACCGACAATTTTTATGAAATTTGACAGCTATACAATACCAGCGATAATGCGCCATCTAACGAGACAACCAAGTAGTGTGACGGAAACTATAATTCCCACAAGTACATCATAAAAAATATGCTGATAACTCTAAACCTTACATGTCATGGCATGACTCAATCAAAACACAGTACGGCGACCAATGGCAGCGGTGGGAGACCGAAAACGATGCCCAGCTTTTTTTTAATTTTCACTCCGCCATTTTAAATTGCTAATATTAAAATAGATATAATTTTAACGCTATGTTTGATATAATATAATTATGTCTGTTATATATATATGATGTATAATTGTTAGTCTATATTCACAGAATATTATATAATTATAATAGTCAGTAAGAAGTGTAATAGTTATCTACTAATGTCATTATTGATTTACTCGAGTCGTTACTTTTTGTATTATTATTAATATAAACACGTATAATATTATTTTCTAGCCATGTTACTTATAGTATTATTGTTTTGTTAGGTAATGGGTAGATTGAGTATGTAATAGACTGGCCAACGAAAGATGAACAAATTTTTTTTTTTAAACTTTTATATTGCAACAGCTTTTTGCTGTCAGTTAATATTTTAAAGTCTTCAAAATCTTCTTAATATTCAAATTTATTACTTTTAATACTGGCCAATTGTATGATTAATAAATAATTGATGACAGATTGCTATACCAGCTCCCCCTTATCAGGTCCCGCTGACATGGCAACATTTGAATAATAACATTACAAGGTTTATCAAAAGTAATGGGCATAATTTTATAATTATATTTTTTTTCCCTAATTTTTTTATTGTAGTACAATAAACAAAAGTTATTTGTTCCATGTAGACTGTTTTAATGCATTTCCAATAAAAAATAATGAAAATAAATCATTGTATCAACTCCGTTTTATCGATGTATAATCGGTGTTGCAACCCGCGCGTTGATATTTCAAATTTGCCGCCGTTTTTTTACCATCTTTCGCTGGCCAGACTCTATACCTTAGATTTAAACTCGAAGACATAAATAAAACGCCATCTATCCACTATGAGTGGTAACTGCATATTACCATATGCCTTCAGTATTAAAAAAATACTTTAAAATTACTTAGATACTTTATAAGTCTTTTTCTTCATATGAAATATAATATAATAGCTGCAATAGGCTCCAATATATTTAATCAATTATAATTATTAAGGAAAAATTATGAATAAGTCGTTTTATTTTATGTGTCCTATTAATACCTAACTTATTAAACATACTACATAAAACGAAAGTACAGACAAACGTTAATCAATGAAAGTCAACAAAAATGGCTTTCTAAACGTCGTATGAGTATCAAAAATAAATATGCTGTCGTGCGTTCTATATACTACCTATAGCACCCGAAACAACGTGTTAGAAAAGCCATGAATATAAAAAGGGCAACCAAAAATGCTAGTGAGAGGCGAGCTTAAGATAATTGCGATCACAAGAAAGGCAGGAAAACACGTCACGTGTCACGTGCTTTGTTTAGTCTACCACCAAAGTAATATAGCAAAAGCTCCATCTCTCTTTATCGCCCCAAGCACTGACTGACAATGACATAAGGCAACTTGTATGAAATTACTCGTCTTTATTGTGACGTCATTATATTTAATAGTCATGATAACAAATAAATAAAAAGTTAAAATAATAACATGTTCAAAAAATTCCGATGGTACTAATATTCCCCTTAACCTTATGCTAATAACTTACATGTCATGGCATGACTCAAACAATACACAGTACGGCGACCAATGGCAGCAGTATTTAGTGGGAGACCGAAAACGATACCCAGTTTATTTCAATTTTCACTCCGCCATCTTAAATTGCTAATATTAAAATAGATATAATTTTACCGCTATGTTTGGTATAATATAATTTTGTCTGTTATATGTATATGATGTATAATTGTTAGTCTATATTCACATAATATTATGTAATTATAATAGTCAGTAAGAAGTGTAATAGTTATCTACTAATGTCATTATTGATTTACTCCGAGTCGTTTCTTTTTGTATTATTAATATTAATATGTAGAATATTATTTTCTAGCCATGTTACTTATCGTATTATTGTTTAGTTAGATAATGGATAGATTGAGTATGTAATAGACTGGTTAACGAAAGATGAACAAATATTTATTTCAAAACTTTTATATTGCAGCAGCTTTTTTCTGTCAGTTAATATTTTAAAATCTTCAAAATCTTACAAAGTTATCATTTTGCGAATAAGTCTCAAAGCAAATTCATTACTTTTAATACTAACCAATTATATTATTAATAAATAATTGATGACAGATTGCTTACCAGGTCCCGCCAACATGGCAACATTTGAATAATAACATTGCAAGGTTTATCAAAATTAATGGGCATAATTTTTAATTATATATATTTTTTTAATTTCTTTATTGCACAAAAAGTACAATAAACTATAGTTATTTGTTCCATGTAGACTGTTTTAATGCATTTCCAATAAAAATAATGAAAATAAATCATAGTATCAACTCCGTTTTATCGATGTATAATCGGTGTTGCAACCCGTTGATTTTTCAAATTTGCCGCCGTTTTTTTACCATCTTTCGCTGGCCAGACTCTATACCTTAGATTTAAACTCGAAGACATAAATAAAACGCCATCTATCCACTATGAGTGGTAACTGCATATTACCATATTCTATCAGTATTAAAAAGTTACTTTAAAATTACTTAGATACTTTATAAGTCTTTTTCTTCATATGAAATATAGTATAATAGCTGCAATAGGCCGCAATGTATTTAATCAATTATAATCATTAAAGAAAAATTATGAATTAGTCGTTTTATTTTATGTGTCCTATGAATACCTAACTTATTAAACATACTACATAAAACGAAAGTACAGACAAACGTTAATCAATAAAAGTCAACAGAAATGGCTTACAAAACGTCGAATGAGTTTCAAAAATAAATATGCTATGGAACGTCTCAGATACTACCTATAGCACCCGAAACAACGTGTTAGAAAAGCCATGAATTAAGTACTTTTATAAAAAAGGCAACTCAAAAATGCTAGTGAGAGGCGAGCTTATGACAAAGCTAAATTGTATCGATACGTACGATTTTGCTTTGATATCCTTTGATTGTCCTACTGTAAATCTGTTGGTGTACAATAAAGAATCATCTATCTATTTACCTATCTATCTATCGCCTTTTCTCTTCTTGCATCTTCTGTAGACATAATTTACACCTAATGGAGCTAGAGGTGAGTTCGGCACAAAAAAAGGCAGGAAATGAGAGAAGCAAGCAGAAGAAATAGAAAGGCAAGACAAAACGTGGGCCGTGTGCTTGTCTAGTCTACCACTTAAGTAATTTACCAAAAAGCACCATCTCTCATCTCTCTTTATCGCCCCAAACACTGACTGACAATGACATAAGGCAACTTATATGAAATTACTCGTATTTATTGTGACGTCATAATATTTAATAGTCATGATTACAAAAAAATAAAACGATAAAATAAGAACATGTTCAAAAAATTCCGAATGAACTAATATTCCGCTAAACCTCTTTATCTAATCTAAGAAGGACCTCTTGATCTCTGTAGACTAAACTCTGATCTTTACTAGGCCACCCGAAAATAATTCATGTTAAGATATAATTGCAAAAGGTAAGTACGTTAATTTTAGAAATACCCAGAATGTCACGCTGACAACCTATACTGTCTGACGACTTAATGATGTAGGTAAGTAACCAAATATTCCTTATATTAGAGTTATATATTAGTCTTGTTTATTTACTAGATAATTAATTTTCTTCGGTAGGTTGGTGCGGACCACCGGTTTTGTTTTCCTCATTGTGGTGTGTTATGAACTTATGAGTTATGACGCATGAATCTTTTTTTTGAGCCTCAACCCCAAGAAGTCAGCCTCTGTCGTTCGATCAGCTATTATTTCGCAGTATTATTTTATTTTCAGAAATTGGTGGGAATTCGAGTTTTTATGTATAAAATGGTGGATTTTTAGATATAACGTGTTGGCCAAGCACACAAGTAGAGGAAAGCGACACTTGATTGTGAATTGTGACTTTTCGAGTTGATTCCAAATCTCCTTAGGGAGCTTCTTCTAGTAAAGTCCCCATAACTTTACTCAGGTAGGAATCATCTCATATGTCGTCATTATAATCATTAACTTTATAAACTCATCATCACCAACTATCAATTTAAGATTATAATACAAAATAAGACTTGACATAAATATCCTAGTTACCATGTCATAAAACCCAAAAAAGAAACGCTATAATATAGTCTATGAGTGATAACGTCTTCAAAAACTACGTGTCAAAAAAGGAGGGAAAACTTTTGTTCGCAATTTTATCGTAATTTATTTATTTTATGAAATCACTGCAATAGTCAAACTAGAATAGTGATAACAATGTTCAATCACAGGGGATTGGAGACGAATGTTACCCTGGCGTATTTAATGGAGAATTATAATGATTCACAACTATTTATTGTTGTTTTGTCAACAATACATGAAAATGTCAAAAGTAAAAGTTATAACGAGGAATAAAAATACGTATTTTAACATACCTACTAAAAATTACTAAACGAAGGTACTGGTTACGTGTATTGTTTAATCGTATAGAGTCAATATTTTGCGCTGAACCACCACTGAGAACCCCAATAAGAGAGTTTTATTAAGTTTGTTATCATTACTCCTGAATCTTGAAAATATGATTATAAAATAATTTAAAGGGAAAGGAGATTTATCTAGGTCACACAGTAACTTCTAAATAAAATTGTCAGATTTTTTAACGGATACGAGGTTCGAGACACTAAGCGCCGGTAGCTTAGCGGTTAAGAAGTCGGCCTCACGATCGAAAGATATCGGCTTAGAGTTCTGGCCATTTCACTGCCGACGTGAACACAAGCAATTTACCTTAGCTGGAGGGGTTTGAGGAAATATTAGTAATTTCGGTTCTAATATTAATTAAAAAAACATTTCGTTACAGTATTTAATACTGTTTCACATCTCAACCGGACCAGACTGGACAGTAAATATTTAGCCAATGATCTCACCAGATTGCAATTGACTCATACCCTATTATGTTGAACCAAAAATCCTAATTAAGAAATGTAGCTGTTTGACACCTCTGCCCATCGCTTTGGGCATTTACATTTTATTTCAGGCAGAGGTTCGGATAAAATGGCACACATTGGGATAGGCATATGTCCAGCATTGGACTGCAGTTGTCTGATTGATTGATTGATTGATCTATGTATATATGTAAAAGTATAGAAGAGGGCCGTTACTGTGGCCTATGGACGTATGCAACACCAGGGGTGATACACTCATGCTGCCGACCATAAAGAAACCTTCTGATGCCCCTCTTGAAGAACCCCATATTGTAGGTGCTTGGGAAAACTGCAGCAGGGAGGTCATTCCACGGCTTGGGTGTACGTGGGATGAAGTTTTTTTCATACCACACAGTGCGCACCTTCTCAGGTCGCAATGTGTGAAGATTAATTCCCTGCCTATGGTGAGAGGTGCGATGCTAGAATGTAGATGTGGGTATCATGTCAAACAATTCATCTGAGCACAAACCATTGTATGGGCGGTAGGACACACTCAGCGAGGTAAAGTCCCTCCTAAGGCTAAGAGTAGTATTAAACAGATTTATTACAATTGTTTACCCCTTGTCAGTAAAAGTAAGTAAAACTCTTAAAGGCTCATGTAAACATTGGTACTTGTATGCATATTTCTTTTCAAGTTTGATTGTTTTTTTAGGGTAATATAATAATAATAAATTTATTGTATAATTTTGTTATATAGGTACATACAGTCTCTGTCTCCCAAACTAGGTCCTCAACCTGTATCTCAGAAGACAGTTCCTTCCAAATTACAGGTGGAATCCGTTATTTGGTTTATAAAATAAATGTAAAAAAAAAGAAATTTTTGTACAAAAAAAGGAATACAGAAAAGACTTCAAACATTGCAATGTTACATTTACAGATAAATTACCCTGTTAGTTCGATAATATATGTGTAATGCATGCTATATTATGTATGAAAAAGTAAATAACCACTGCTTAGGTAATCATTATCTAGACCCCCACCCCCATGTCATCAAAAATAAGCAACGCAAAGACCCTCTTTAATTCTTATGTAATACTTGAACAGCCCTAACGGGGTTACTCTGCAAAAACGGACGAAACGGAAACGGAACGGAAACGGACACTCCAATTCAAGGTCAGTAAGATGAATAGAATTTTATTACCCCTGTCCACTTTCACTGTCATCATTGTATATAACAAAAAGATTTACAAACATGATACGATACTGTACGGGACTGCTGTCTGTTGCCAACCGTCTGACAGATGTGCAGTACGCTTTAAATATGAATAACTCTCCATGAAAGCCGAATATTATCTCCTTTATTTTCTAAAACCAGTTTTATTGTACACTATCCACTAAATCTGGAGGGTCAAGTTTAAACTCAATGAGAGAATAGAGTAGTGTATTGTCTCAATTTAAAAACACATTTTGTTATTAGAGAATGAAAAGATATGTTATGTGATGTTCCTTTTGTTCAAGTTGGTCACCTGGCATTTATGGGGGTGACAACAAAACTGTGCTTTTTAATTTTATACCACTTAGGTGGGCAGACAAGCGCACGGCACACCTGATGGAAAGTGGTTACCGTGGGCTATGGACGTGTGTAACACCAGAGAAGCCACACTCGCGCTGCCGACCCTGTAAGCACATAGTCTCTGTGCCGTCAGTGTAGAGCACAGCAAGGATTTAGTCATCCCACTGACAGCAGAAATTCTCCAGTGAGCTCCGGCTACCCTACTCACCGCTGGGAACAACACGAAGTTATTATAACCGCGGTATTCTGTAGGGCGGAGGTACTTCCCCAGTCGGACTGCTCAATTGGGCAGAAATACCACTGTGACCTACCTCCTATTATTATTTAATCCCTATCTTTCCCATGTTAACGCTGAGATTATGCTTGTTATAAACTAGGTATTGATATGTTATTTTTAAACTGTTGCGGTGAAAATTTATAAATTTTGCAGTCTCTACCATGGTTAATGTTCTGATGAGCTCCCCCAACTAATTCTACCCTCTCATTTCCTACACAGGACAACACGTGCAGGGCTTAGATGTCACCTGCACACGGTGCATAATATACGAGTAAGAACCAAACAGTTCAGAGACTCTTTACTTTGCTGCAAACCAAAACCTGGAACTCATTACCAGCTCATATGTTTTTTTCTTCCTACAGCTCCAAGTCCTTTAAGCGGGGCGTGAAAACGCATATGAAGAGGCCGTCAAACTGAGTGTCACCATTGTCACATGGTATATATTACGTAATGGTGACCGTCTTTTCTGAGAGTTTGCCTTCAGCTTACCAACAGGCGAGGCGAAGTCTAATAGACGTATCCTATATAAAACATCATTTAATTTAAAAATATTGGTGTATAATTAATAAGTAGCAACAATCCGCGTGGTTCCCGGCAGAGTAGAATTTAGACCACCCCATCTCTTCCGATGTGGTGTCGTACAAGACTAAGGGATAGGGCTGTTTAACATCGGACAGATATATACAGCCCAGACTCAGCCTCAGATGCATGGCTCGAGTCAACAATAGTGCCCGAAATACGGCAATAGGCTCATCCCCTGTTACATGGGACCGAATACAAATATTGGTGAAATGTGGGTGATAATTCACCTCTGCCTAACCCTCCGGAGATAAAGGCGTGATTATATATGTATGTATAATCCCCCCACCATCCAGTGCGAGCTGGCCTTCTTCGGGTCTGAGGACAGCGGAGTCCCCCTCTAGGTTTCAGGTATGGCGCTCGGGCTCATGGCGTGCACATATATTCTATATGCGGGTGTAATAAAATAGGTGGAATCTACTTTATATATCTGGGCCTAAGTCCTTCACGTCGATTACCGTTGGCTGGACCGTTGGCGGCCCGGATTACCCATCCCTGTCTTAACCTATATGAATGAATGAATTATTTATTTGCAAGCAACAAAGGCTCAATATTTGTTAGTGTTACTTATGTCTATGTTAGCAAAAATTATAAAAATTTAATAATAGGCCATTCCTGCATCATCCCCCTCGCTATGGTACAGCAATGGTTTACGCGGCGACTATCTAATCTTCTCGCTATCATGTTCAGTTTGCTGTTCCCGCCCCCGCGCACCATACGCACCAGGGACACGCATCTCTTACGCATGGTTGCGTAATCCGCATAGCTGATGTTGTTGACGCAGACGCCATACATATAACAACCCAAATCATTTACATACAGATTGAAAAGCGTAGGCGAGGACAGCCTCCCCTGCCCCACCCCGCACTCCAATCTATATGGTCCCGAGAGCGCACCTCCCCATCTCACGCTATTGATCTGGTTTCTGTACCAATACTTGAAAATATTAATAAGTTCTGTCGGTAACCTAGCATTTTCAAGCTATTCCCACAGAATGTCTTAAAATCAAATTAAATTAAATAAAGTTTATTTCGGAACAAGTCCATAAACTTATAGGTACATTTTTCACTTAAGTATATACTATTGTTAGTAAGGTACATATATTTTTATGGTTGTATTTTTTACGGTGTGAACCACCATCCACCTTTTAAATAGGAATCCCACCGATTTGATAACGCAGCCAGGATGCTGTTGGCGCTGCTCCTCGTGCGATTCAATAAGGAAGCACAGCGCTTTCTTATTATAGTTGCGAAGTCGTCGACACGCTTCTCCGCAATCATCCCTGAGGCGCTGCAATACCTCGGCAGACCCATCAGCATCCTGAATGCGTTATTATATTGCACTCGCAGGTCATCGTATGGCCGACGCGTGAAACCCGCCCACAGACCGCACGTGTAAAAGGATTGGCAGTATGCTTTGAACAGCGTCACCTTCACTTCCTTCGTACAAAGTGTAAAGTTATCTTTGAGGTCAACCGAAACTCAATGCCCCAGATACTTAAACCTATCGACGCGACTTAAAGGCGAGCCACATAGTGAGACTATGGGCAGATCAGTGTAGGTCTTAGGACCCGCTCTGAACACCATAAACTCACTCTTTTGTGCGTTGTATTTGAGGCCGTGTGTCCCGGCGTACCCTTCACACATATTCAGCAGCCTTCTCAAGACACCAATCGACAGACTCAGCAACACCATATCGTCAGCATAGCTGATGTTGTTTATACAAACACCGTCAACATGGCAACCAATTTTGGCGCTGCTGAGTTCCTCTATCAGTTTATTTAAATAAACACAAAACAACTTAGGTGAAGTCAGGCTCCCCTGCCTCACTACACATTCTAGCTTATACTGCTCAGAGCAGCTCTCCCCCCATCTTACCTTATTGTGTTGGTTATTGTACCAGTACGTAAATAAAGATACAACCTCAGAAGGCAAGGTTGTCTCCATTCTCAATTTTTCCCAGAGTAGCCCATAAGATACCAGGTCGAAGGTCAGAGACAGATCCAGGAAACATGCAAATACTGGAGTCTTTCTAGCAGTATAATACTGTACAGTCTCCTTGAGGCAATAAATAGCACTTTCTGTGGATAACCCAGAACGAAAGCCAAATTGCGCGTCTTTAAGCTCTATGTGCTTGTCTAATTGCCAGCCAAGCAGCTTGTCCAGCACCTTGGCAATGACACAAGCCAAGGAAATCGGCCTATAGTTAGACAGGTCTGATGGATCGCCGGTTTTATCTTTTATTACAAGAAACCAGGTCAAACGCCCTCGACATGTCCAGGAAACATGCGAAATCTGGCGTTATGCGCTCCGTTTAATAAGAAATTATTGAAATTGTGTATGAAATTAAACATTCAATCTATTGAGGCTATGTCGAAATATAGAGGTTGAGAGAACGAATTACATACTCATTAACCTAATTATTAACTAATATGACTCTGCTTTGTTCCCTTATTGATGATTCTTTATCGAAAGTACAATCAGAAAAGAACATGTAACGCCATCTAGTAGATGTTTGAAGCACTACTATAATGCGGATACCATACATAGATATCATCAGTACTTTATAGATCTACTAGATGGCGCTATACAACGAAATAGTGTTTTCTATCCTATTTTATATCCTATTTTATATCCTGTTTTATATTCTTGTAAATATTAGTTTATATTTTATTAGTATTTTATTTTATTAGTATAAGTATTTTATTAGTTTATAGTTTATATTTTTTTTTAGTTTAAATATTAGTTTATATTTTTAATAAAAATTTAATGAAAAATAAATTATGTCAAAGTAAATAATATAAAATTATTATCACAAATGCAAGCATTATCAATAAAAAAGTAATGTCACCAATAGTGATAAATCAATTCAATTCAATTATGTCAATGTAAATAATGTAAAATTGTGTTTTTATAAATATGAGTGTAATTACCGCTTTTCCAAGGTACAGTAGAATACTTTCTAGATTGTAATAAAATTGTTAATTAATTATGTCTGTAGATTTAATTGTAATTGGATAAATAAAAATCTTGAGTTAAGTTAAATTAACGAAAAAGTTTTCCCATCTCAGGGTGAGTATGTAGGTAGGTACCTTATCGAGAGACTTCGAGAATGATGTAGAATTCTTGTTCGCAACATCTAGAATCTAGAATTACAAAGATTCCAATTGCTTGAATAGGAGATAGGACGGTCTAAAAACTCCACCTCATTGGAAACGTATTAGGATATTTTGTCTCGCGGTGATATTTACACGAAATTAGAATCTGTTTGGTAACTGAATTGTTGTTTATTTTATTTTATTTTATTCTTTCAGAAAAACTTACAGCTAAAATACAGAATAAAAACAATTGTAACATAAAATGGCCAATTACAAGTTTTTGCAATTAAATCAGATATTATAAAATGTACAAGACGGTAGATACTTAGTATTGCAATAGTAATAATATCACATTATACTGTTACTTCGCATTACACTGTATCAAAAAATTTCCTGCTCAACTTGACTTTAAGTTGATTAGTGCTGGTGAAAAATAAATCTAAATCGTACTCATGGCATAATGAATTGTACGCTCGACACACCCTGATTAGGTAGGAATTTTGTCTGTAAGTGCAGGTTGTTAGTGGCACATATAGGAGCCTTGGTTTCCTCAGACGCACAGATGATACACATAATCCAATCTTACTTAGCAATTCAGAACAATCAATAGAGTGATTTACTAGTTTAAACAGAAGAGTCAAATCCGCTATATTTCTACGTTCGTATAATGGGAGAATGTGGAACCGCCTACATCTGCTCAAATAATTAGGTAAATAGGTACAGGATCTGAATTGTATGTAACGCAAGAATTTTCTTTGGATTGCTTCCAGTCTATTAATATAAATATCATAAACAGGATTCCATACCTGCGAGCAATATTCAAGTTGTTGTAGTTATACTCATGAGTGACCATTTATTATTTTTTATGAATATGTAAATTAGATGCGTCGTACTCCCCTCCCGATGGTAAGCTAAGTGTGACGCCCGAAAACGAAGATTGCTATCATAAATGTCAACTATGATTAATGACTTCTCGCCCCTCTCAACAGCCATATTATGGTCGAAACTTAAACTTATATTCTATCTGTGGTGCGGATGATAATGAGACATAAAATCTACATATAAAATGTATATATGTAATTGCGTTCGACGTAATAATGTTTCCTAGTAAGAGAATAAGCTGGACAGAAAGAATGACCAAAAGAGTATGAAACATAGTACAGGAAAGAAGGTCGATACTGGAAATAAGGCTGGGATACACATGCCCGTAACTTGCACACTAACTGATATACTTACGCTAACTGGCATGCCTGTAACTGGCATACAGGCATAATCTGATGTACACAATTTTAATACGAGAAATAAACTAGTTGTAGGTTAGGTACCAAAACTTAGGCTTCACAAGGTGGGCGATTCATTTGTAGGCAGCTGCATAAAAATATTTAATAAAATTCCTCAGGCCTTGATTAATATCCCAATAAATAATTTTAAAAAGAAGTGAAAAAACTTTAATGAGTAAATGTTACTTTAAAGTGGATGAGTAGGTACCTCAATGATGTTAATGCGTGGTCAACATAAGTCTCTTGCTTGCTCGCACAAAATAAATTGTAAACTAAAGCAAATTAAAAAAAGAAAAATAATCTAGTTCTAATGTAGTTCGCTGAGTTTCTTGCTGGTATCTTCTCAGTAGAACTAATCTACCGAACCAGCGAAAGAATCATTTTCCAATGATTTATTTTTACATTATTTAATATTTTTATATTATTTCTTGACATACATAATTGAACAATTTTGACGTTCATATGTGCCTAAACTGAATAAATGAAATTGATTCTTTGATTGATTCTTTGATTGTTTGATACATATACAACATAAACATAAAATAAACTCACACTATATCCCCGAAAGGGTAGGCAGAGGTGCTAGCGCACCCACATTTCGCCAGTTTATGTTTAGGTCCCAATGTAATAGGTGGCGAGCCTATTACCATTAACCGGGCTCTTATAAACCTGCGATAAATACGAGTCATGTGGGGCAAGTATGCGCACTTAAGGTTTGAACTGTCACTTAATAAAAAATGAGAAGTTGAATGAAACGAAACAAGTTTTATTAGTTAAAATATTTAATGATGAACAACTTAAACACGAAAAAAATATTTATCAATGGCTCAAATTCTTTGGAAATCAACAAAATCAAAATAGTCCTAATGCGCACACTTACCCACCTATAGGGGTAACTGTGCGAATATATGCGGGTAAGTGTACGCAACATCATAAGGTACAGAAATTGATATCAGACTCATACAGTAAACTAGAAAATCAACATCTTTAACCTATTATAAATCAGTGATCAATATTGTATATCCTAGTAAATTAGAGAACAAAAATAATGCTACTAATTATCACAATTATCACAAGTAAATATTCCCTTATCACAGTTACTGCATTGTTCATGCCACCAGCTCTTACAGACACTGCATTGGATCCAATCTTCTTCTGGAGGATATATGTATTTTTCTCCACACAGAGGGCAAAAGTATTCCTGTTCATCATTTTCTTTATTTTTTTTACTTTAACAACCTTTTTATTAATAGTCTTCGTAGGGTTTTTACAAGTCATTTTAGATTTCAGTCTTTCTTTCAGGTCTAGTCGTATCTTCTTCTTAGCTAATGCCTCTTCCTCTTTTATTTTTCTCTCTACCAATTCTAATTTATAGGGACTGTCAGTTGCAATGATTGACTTTTTACCTTTCTTTCGCCGATTTTGAGTCTTAGCTTTGGGTAATTCTTGAATGGATGACAGTGGTATGTATTCCTTGCTAGTCGAAGGTAGACTCATACTTGCGGGTGCCACACATTTGTCCACAGTTACGACTGCTAGTGGTACTGGTACACGAGGGCTAATCAAATCATCTTGAGATAAAATACTAGGTGAAGTTAATCTGGCAGCAGTGGCCCTGTCTTGCAAAAAAACGATAGAATAGAATAGAATAGAATAATTTATTTGCTCATAAACATGGTAACATAAGGTCTTACATATATATATAAATACAGCATGTTTAGCCGCAGACTGTGGCATGCAAATTTTCACATAATCGTTGGCAAATAATATTGAATCACTATTTAGTTTCATTGTGTTGCTACTGGTGGTAGAGATTTGACGGCACAAATTTGTCACAAATTTCGACCGGGTTGGTACCACCGTGCAATATTGCGAAAAACCCTTCATAGTAATTCAATTTCGGTTGGATTGCGTTCAGGGATCAGCAAATGCATAGCCGGGTAGGGGTGATGGTGGTTGCAGCACTAGTGGGACCAGTGGGTCTTGGCGTAGTCTAGTGAGGATGGTGCGGGGCGACGCGCCGGTCAGGGAGACCCGTAGAAACGGTGGTGCCGCTGGCCGCCCGCGGTATAGTACAGAGGCCCAACTGGGACTAACCACCCTGGAAGGCTGCCTCACCAGACCGCGCATAATCCCGGTATGGCTCGTCGTGCCGGTTGGTGACCGGAAGTGGGGGCCAGGCGACCATATTCGGGGGGGTACGGGGGCCCTTCCGTACGGCGTGTCGGCTCACGCCATGCCTCATAATCATAGACAAAACCAATATCCCGCACTTTGTCACGCGGTGCTGCGACGACAATCACCTCTTTTTTTCACGCCCTTTTCTCCTTTTCATCATGGCAGCGCATTTAAGAGTATTGGGCAACACAGCGGCTCTACAGACTCCCACAAGCTCGCTATTTGAGGTGGAGTCCACTAACATCTGTGGACTCCATGCGAACCTCAACGCCGTCCACCAACACCTTGAGACGGCGAAACCAGATATGCTCTTTCTCACGGAGACACAAATAGGCCGCCCTGATGACACGACCTACTTGCTTTACCCCGGCTATGTTATCGAGGAAAATTTCCGTGCAAAAGCCGGGGTGTGCGTGTTTGTTAGGGCGGATGTTTGTTGTCGCCGTTTGCGCTGCCTTGAGGACCCATCCTTTTCAACCCTATGGGTACACGTAGACCATGGCTCTACGAGTCAGATCTATGTGTGCCTCTACCGTTCCCATACAGGAGATGCTGAGACAACTCGACTCTTTGAATATCTGAGTCAGGCGGCAGATGATGCGCAGGAACGGTTTCCGAACGCCGAAGTGGTATTTTTGGGGGACTTTAACGCCCACCACGAAACCTGGTTGGGCTCCTCCAAAACAGACCATGCGGGAAGAGCCGCCCATGCATTTGCTCTGGCGCATGGCCTGACCCAATTGGTACACGAGGTCACTAGAATACCAAGAAGGTCGGGCCTAGCACCCTCTCTGCTAGACCTTCTGCTGACGAGTCACCCAGACCTGTACAGTGTTTCGGTACAAGCCGCTTTAGGCAATTCCGACCACTGTCTGGTCTGCTCCAAGGTGCCAATTATAGCGCCTTCACGACCCGTGCAGGGGAAGCGGCGTCTCTGGCACTACTCGTCAGCAGATTGGGATGGGCTGCGCAACTATTTTGCGTCCATCCCGTGGGTTGAACGCTGCTTTGAAGGTAAGAAACCCTCGGATTGTGCTACTGCTGTTGCCGGTGAGATCGGTCTGGGTATGGAATACTATATTCCGTACACTGATGTCACCGGTGCCCGAGGAGTGCGCCCTTGGTTCGGGCGCGAGTGTGCGGGGGCTGTTGATCAAAAGCAGTCCGCGTATCGCGCTTGGGTGAGGGCGCGTGCCACGCACGATCCCAATGTGAGCCACTTCAAGGCGGCGTACAACAGAGCCACAAAGGTCTGCAAGAGGGCTTACGTCAAAGCGGATGCCCTGCGCATTGCGCGGCTTGGTCAAGAGCTAGTGGCACATCCCACGGGCAGCCGTGGATACTGGCGACTGGCCAAAGCCGTGCAGGCCAACTTCTGTCAGCCTTCGCTGCCACCGCTGCGCTACCCTGATGGATCCCTGGCCCATGGACCGCAAGAGAAAGCCAATATGCTAGTAAATCTCTTTGCGGCCAATTCCCGAGTCGATGATTGCGGTATACAGCCGCCGACACTACCCAATGGTGACCACGTAATGCCTGAAATACGTATCAGGCAATGCGATGTTCGTGCGGTGCTTCAATCACTCGATGTCCGGAAAGCCAGTGGCCCGGATGGTATTCCAGCGGTGGTCTTACAAAAATGTGCAGCGGAGTTGTCTCCGATGCTTACGCGGCTGTACCGACTGTCCTACAGCTCGGGTACAGTGCCTTCGGCTTGGAAAGAGGCGAATGTACAGCCGATCCCCAAGAAGGGGGATCGCTCAGAGCCAGCCAACTATCGACCCATAGCCGTCACCTCAGTGCTGTGCAAGGTCTTCGAGCACATCATTAACAAACAGCTCATGCGTCACCTAGAGGATCACTCCTTAATTAATGACCGGCAATATGGCTTCAGGCCGAAACGGTCAACGGGTGATCTTCTAGCATACGTTACCCATCTTTGGGGTGAGGCTATGGACAAGCACGGCGAGTCACTGGCAATTAGTCTTGATATCGCCAAAGCTTTCGATAGAGTCTGGCACAAATCGCTTCTCTCCAAGCTACCAGCCTTTGGTCTGCCTCCTAGACTGTGCAACTGGATTGCTAGTTTCCTGCAGGAGCGCCGTATCCGCGTCCTCTGTGATGGACGGGCTTCGGAGTTCTTGCAAATAAATGCTGGCGTACCGCAGGGATATGTATTATCTCCCACTCTCTTTCTTCTGCATATCAACGACATGCTGTCCACCGGCAGCATACATTGCTATGCAGACGATAGCACCGTACACGGGAGTTATCACGGACAACCTGCGGCCAAACAGTCTGATATCGTGGAAAAAAGACAGCTTCTTGTCACTGAACTGGACCGGATCTTGAATCACATTTCTCAATGGGGCTCCGAGAACATGGTCGAGTTCAATGCCAAGAAGACGCAGGCTTGTGCGTTCACAGCAAAGGTATCTTCTTTCCTTCCCCTTCCCACTCTTCAGAGCACGCCACTTCCACTGCAGGACAATCTCTATATCCTAGGCATGGATATTCGCTGCAAACTGAATAACAGAAATTACATCGAGAGCATCATCAAAACAGCCTCGCGGAAACTCGGACTCCTAAACAAAGTGAGACGTTTTTTCACGCCGGAGCAGCGGTGTCTTCTCTATAAGACACAAATTCGCTCCTGCGTGGAATACTGCTCGCATCTCTGGGATGGCTCCGCGAAATACCTACTAGATGCTCTCGACAGGTTGCAGCGACGCGCGGTCCGAATTATTGGGAACCCTGAGGTCACGAACACCCTCGAGCCTTTGCAGATGCGTAGAGATATTGCTTCCTTGGCTGTATTTTACCGTCTCTACCACGGTGAGTGTTCTGACGAGCTCTTCCAACTAATCCCACCATCTCCTTTCCTACATAGGACAACACGTGCAGGCCTTAGATATCACCCTCACACTGTGCAGAATATACGAGCAAGAACCAAGCGGTTCGGAGACTCTTTTCTTTGCCGCACCACCAAGACCTGGAATTCATTACCAGCACACGTGTTTCCTTCTTCCTACAGTCCCGGGGCCTTTAAGCGGGGCGTGAAAAAGCATCTGATGAGGCCGCCAAGCTGAGTGCCACCATTGTAGCACTTAGTGTCTGTAATGGTGACCCTCTTTCCTGAGACTTTGCCTTTAGCTTACCATCAGGCGAGGTGAGGTCAAGTTGGCGTGTCCTATATAAAAAAAAAAAAAAAAAAAAAAAATAGTAATTGATTTTATGAAAATGAAATATAATTAGAATGTCAAGAGGAATATAGAATTATCAGAGGTCAATTTTAAGTGGTCAAACAATCTTAGTCAATACTGTTTGCATTATCAGTAATATTTTAACAGTTTCACATTATAATATTTAGGACTAATGAGATTAAAGTCATAATTCAGAGCAATTATTAATATTGGAGGAGAATTTAATTATCACATCAATAGGTCACAGAATGTCTCGAGTTTTCTCCCTACAAAGAGATAGAAGCAGATGTTACAGTGCTTGGCCCAGAATGAAGTCCTGATGAGTGTGAGGCTACTGTTTCTTGCATAGGCTGTGGTTGCACCTGATTGCTAATAGAAACATCTTCAGTAATCGGTAAAATTTCAGAATTTGTCGTTTGATAAATGTCCGTGACTGCAGACGCTGCAAAATCTTCGTCTGAGAAAATGTCTCGATCAATTGGCCAAATTCCTGAAGTTTTGAAGCCCGATACAGCATTACTAAGGGAGGCTGCTTTCTTAAAGGCCTCATTTACTAATTGAGCTACTTCTGTCTGTCCGATCGCGCGCCCTGGGTGGTGACTTAACCACTTATCACATTTGTAAGCAAATTTAATTTTCAAAGGTCCAAAGAAGCCTCTATCTAAGGGTTGCATTTTATGTGAACTATGTGGGGGTAATGTCAACATGTGAATACCGTTATCACGACAAAAATTGATAGCAGTCAAAGAAATATGGCTGCTGTGGTTATCTAGTATAAAAAAAAAACAGGATTTTCTTTTGTAGGTTGCACGTTTTCTTTAAAATGCCGTAGGTATTTTATAAAAAGGTCAGTATTAATAAACCCTGAATCAGAAACCAATCCAATACTGCCTTCAGGTGCATTATTTAGCAAATAACCTTGCATTCCCTTTCTGGGGAAAATAAAAGCTGGTGGAACGAAGTTACCAGTAGCGCTCATGGCACAAACTAGTGTGATAGTTTGGCCTCTTTCTGCGGAAACAATTTTTCCTACTATCTTCTTTCCCTTTACCGATATTACTTTGGGAATTTTTTTAGGGACAGTGGATATACCACTTTCATCCATATTGTATATACGACGTGAAAACTTATACTTATTGTAGACGCTCTGCAGATTGTCATAGAAAGTTTGTACTTGGGTTTTGTTAAATCCCATAGCTCTGGCAATACTTGTAGGAACAGGTTGACGCAATTTTAACTCTGGATATCTTTTTAGAAACCCATACACCCAGTCACGGCCAGCTAGTTTTGATGATGTATTGAATCGGTGAGGAATTCGATTTAAATCAGCAAATTCATAAATTAACTTTCGGAGGCTTATCATTGTCATACCATAATAAAGATCGTCGTTTTGCTTCACATACTGGTAGATTTCATCTTCTTGTGCTTTTGAAAATGTGTTAGTAAATCGACCCATACTTGTCGCTGCCGATCCAACCTTCAAACGTTTACGTAGTGTACTCTCCTTCAATCCAACTTGAGATGCTGCTTTTCGTTTGCTAGCACCCTCCGAAATCAATTTATGGCAGCTTCCAGCTGTTCTTCTGTGACAACACTTTTGTCCGGCATCTTCCTCGTATAATTTCGAGCCATTTTTAATGTATAATAACACTCTGAAATAAAAAATTGCAGCATAAATACAAAGCCAAAGCGATGCGGGGTAAGCGTGCGCATGCGCATACTTACTCGACATTCATATGCGTACACTTGCCCCAAACCAACAATATGAGAATCAATCAAAACTAACCAAGAATACGTAATTGTCAGCATTAAAATATTAAGCACGGCTAAAATGATATAATATATATTGTTCGATGATATATATAATAATCTCAAAGCATGTATATGCAAAGAAAAAATGAATGCCTAATTTGCAACAAAAATCGTAATAATTCAAACAAAAAACGATACTCACCTTCGAAATCAAAATGGTGCGCCGGCGAGCAGTGACACGCGTGCAGTACGTATGGCGTTGTATGCGGCACTGAGGAGGGGGGTGGTCAGTTCGTAATAATAAACGGTTTTCGAGATACTTCGCGTGCGTACACTTACTCGCTGCGCACACTTGCCCCACATGACTACGATAAGCATCGAAAAGTTATTGGTGTGTGCCATGGTAAAACCTGGGATCGAACCCGAGACCTCGTCTCAGCAGTCCATTCCCCATACTCATTACACATAGATACATATAGCTAGCACAAAATTTTATTTACTTGCATGCTCGTTGCAGAAGGGGACGAGGGGGGTTGCCAAGCTGTGAACAGACGTGACAGCTACGGGCATGCCAGTAGCTTTTGATCTAGCTTTTTATTTAACTCATCAGAAGGTTCGTGGTCGGCAGCGCGAGTGTAACACCCCTGGTGTTGCATACGTCCATAGGCCACGGTATTTCGGCGCTGTTGCAAGCTCCATGATCACGGAGCGCCGAAATATCGGAAACTCAAAACAATGAAATATGGTAAATATCCCGTTTATTCTGATACTGATACTCACATCAGTTGCAACATGATGAGTTTAAATAAATATGAATGTACCTACTAACAATATGTGTATGACTGTTTGTAGGTATGCCATGTACAATATCATACACATAACATAACATAAATAAATTAATATAAATACTGGTTAACAAAAAAATAATATTGGTTCGGCTTAACGTTTTCATTGGTAGCAAGAATATAATAGGTACATATGAAATTGCCATTTTTCGTGAAGAAATTGAAGGAAACCCAATTTTCAGTAGGTACTAACATTTTTGCATCTTTTTTGGAACGACAAATCCAAATTTTAAGTTTTTTTTGTGTATGAATGAGACACCATTAAGTTAATTGCGGTTTTCCCAAGCACCTACAATATGGGGTTCTTCAAGGTTTCTTCGTGGTCGGCAGCGCGAGTGTAACACTCTTGGTGTTGCATACATCCATAGGCCATGGTAACCACTTCTCATCAGGTGGGTCGTGTTCTTGTCTGCCACCTAAGTGGAATAAAAAAAACAAACACTTTTATTACATTTTTGGAAAGTGACAGCTGTAAAATAGTAATACGAAATTTATCATCAAAATGGATAACATTTATTAAGTACTGTTTTTGAAGATCGAATTTAATTTATCAAGCGGCCAATAAAAACAAAATTTAATACAGAGTTTTAAAATCTTGACAATCAACTTTCAAACAAAATATAAATAATGGAAATAGCTTTTAAATTACAGGAATAACGAACTCATGAATCTGTAAGAAAATATTGACAATTTCATGTTTTTTTTTTTCAATTGTAGATGGTGGGTAGTAAAAAAATAGAATAATATATAGGTATGTACCTATATATAAATCAAGTTGCAGTTGCAACCTGCCGTTCTCAAACGTAACAATAACAAATCTCAAATAAAATCTGTTAACAAATAACTACGAAGCTTAAACTAACGCAAACATGCAACGGTCATTGTTGCGGATACTGCAGGTCTCGAACGACGAGAGCGGGGCCTCGTGCGGAGACATTTGAGGAGGGTTGTTTCGAGACAGGTGCTATGTTAATTCGTACGAGTTGTAGTAAGTCTACCTGTCGGTCGGTATGTCTTACTTTTTAACGTTTTTTTTTTTAAATCTAGGACATGCCAATTTGACTTCACCTCGCCTGATGGTAAGCTAATAGCAAATTCTCAGGAAAGAGGGTCACTATTACAGACACTGATATTACAATGGTGGCACTCAGCTTGGCGGCCTCATCAGATGCTTTTTCACGCTCCGCTTGAAGGACCCGGGACTGTAGGAAGAAGGAAACACGTGAGCTGGTAATGAGTTCCAAGTTTTGGTGGGGCGGCAAAGAAAAGAGTCTCCGAATCGTTTGGTTCTTGCTCGTATATTCTGTACAGTGTGAGGGTGACATCTAAGCCCTGCACATGTTGTCCTGTGTAGGAAAGGAGAGGGTGGGATTAGTTGAAAGAGCTCATCAGAACACTCACCATTTTAGAGACGGTAAAATACATCCAAGGAACCTCAGGACCTCAGGTGAGCTCAGGATTCCCAATAATGCGGACCGCGTGTCGGTGCAACCTGTCGAGAGCATCTAGTTGGTAATTCGAGGTGCCATCCCAGAGGTGCGAACAGTATTCCACCCAGGAGTGAATTTGTGTCTTATAGAGAACGTAACAGACACTGGACGGAGGGATTTTTTCGAAGTGTTGTTCAGAAATAGACTAGATTTCGAACCTAAAAAGAGATAAGCTACATCGCGATAACCGGTAGCGTCAGCTCTAATCTAATACAGGATGCACCAAATTGTGCACAAATATAAAAAAAATATTTCTCTATTTTTTATAAATTACTTTTTTTTTTGAAATCTTTTGATATTCAATACCCCTTATGATATTTTCAACTACTAGGTCTACAATTTTGCAATTTTTTTTAAAAATATTTTAACTCAATTTTCAAGACACCTTATCGAAAGAAAAGTACGGACACCTTTATAGCATCCTTTTTAGAAATTGACTCATCTGTCCACGATATACGTAGGCCACGGGAATCATTTTCCATCAGGTAGGCCGTGTGCTTGGCTGCCACCTAAGTGATATAAAAAAGATTTTAACTTTTAACCCACTTTATCTTATTTTAGTGGCAAAACAACCATCCACTAGCGATATCAAAGTTATGTAGTTAGACTTGTTGGATTTTTAGGGCCGGCGGCGTCCCCTGTCTGCACGACACGGCATGGCATGGCAAAAGGTTTTATAATCACGTTATTTTAAATCTTATTTCAGTGACTTTAGAATTCATTTTACTTTATTTCGCCACCACGATGCCGCGGCACTCCCTGCTATTTGTAGATCTTGTTTTCCATAAATTATGCACCCAGAATCGTCTTTTCGTCAAATTGTCAGTTCTTATTTCTCTCTCTTCATCTTTAGCTAGAAGTGCTATAAATACTAAATCCTATAACATAAAAACATAACATAAACTCACACCTATATCCCCGTAGGCAGAGATGCTAGCACCAACATTTCGCCAGTTTATGTTTAGGTCCCAATGTAATAGGTGGCGAGCCTATTGCCATTAACCGGGCACTTATAAACCTGCGATAAATACACACATAACTTTGAAAAGCATCGAATCGTGTCATGGTGAAACCTGGGATCGAACCCGAGACCTCATCTCAGCAGTCCATTACCCATACCACTAGGCTACCGGGGTTTCTCTCAAATCCCAGTCAAGCATAACAAGACAATCATACAACCAACTTCGAATTTACGAATACCAATACTGATGCTAGAGTAGCTGGACTTGGCCATGTCGTGCCGGCAGGTTGCGCCGGCCCTTATGGCTCCCAAATACTCGTAACAATTGTCATAGAAGTCTTATAACGTATTCTCTGAGAAACGGTGGTGTCTCATAGCCTTAAGAATGGTAACCCATCAGAAAACCAAGCTGCCTAGTTACGAGTCCCTTCAACGAATTCTTTATTCACTTTCAATAAAAGCAATATATGAAATTTGACTGACGGCACAGAAACTCTCTGTTTATACAGGGTCGTTTGCACCCGCCTGTCACCCTGGCAGAAGCAGGCCGCGGCGGTGGCGCGCCTGGCGCGCCTCCCCGTTTCCGGGGTCGAGTTGGGGACTCTGTAGTCCCCACACCCGAGACGAGGGCCAGATCGCGAGAGATGGCCCTGGGTCGGCCAGGGTGCAAGGAATATGCCTGTCAACCTCACCTTCGGCAACCAAAACGACCCAGACAGGTGGCGTGCGTTTTAGTCGGTTCGAGTCCGACATAACCTCCTCCACCGGCTCCGGTGGAGAGGTATCCGTGGGGATTTTGCGCACGTAAAAAAAAAAAGGGTCGTTTGCACAGGTGTGACTCCCCTAGTGTTGCACACGTTCATCAGCCACGTTAACCACTTTTCATCAGGTGGGCCATGTGCTTGTCTGCCACCTAAGCGGTATAAAAAAATCCTTTCAACAAAAAATGAAATGTAAATTTTTTGGTGAGTGTTTTATTCTAGTTTTATTTAATACTGTTTAGGTGGCAGACAAGCACACGACCCACCTGATGGAAAGTGGTCACCGTGGCCTATGGACGTGTGTAACACCAGAGGAGTCAAACTCGCGCTGCCGACCCTGTAAGCACAGAGTTTTTGTGCCGTCAGCGTAGAAGACAAAGCAGGACAAGCCTTTAGTCTTCCCACTGACAGCACAAACTCTCTAGTCTTTAAAATCTTAGGTAGCTATGGAGGTGTTCATACTTTTCTTTCACTCAGATAAAGTGTTTCGAAAGTTAAATTCTATGAGGGGACATAGTGAGCCTTCTCGAAGAACAATACCTCCGTGAGTGGCGTTACAGTGAACCTGATTGCTACACCACGATGTCAACTCAAAATCAGTTCTGCCACTCTGATTGTTCGGCTAATGCTGACACCGAACACGTGACATGAGCTCACTGGCGACGCGACTTAATTAGACAAGAAAGTTTAATTATTTCGTGTACTTTCGGTTACCGTCGCGACCGGGTGCATTCACCTAACATTCCCAACAGTAACATTTGAACAGTAACATCCTAATATTAACATCTCATACTTAACATTTCATTAAGTTTAACATTTAACCTACATTCACACAGTGCAATTTCTGAGTTTAACTTAACAATAAACAACTTAACTTCCATACAAAAAATCTCTTGATTCACACTGAACACTGATAGACCACACCCAAAGTCAGCTCTGCGCATCATCTCAAAAAACATCGAAGGTTTTTCTTGAGACAAGGCAGAGATACTCTCTTGTCTCTGCCAGAACACCCGCTGCGATATCCTGTGTGTGCAGGTAACACACAGAGATGCTTGCCAGAGCAGACTATACATTGCTGGACTGTCCTTTGTGGCTGAGATCTGTCACGGTAACACAGTGTTCGCCATGATAGAAGAAGATATTTGAATTGATTTGTTATAGTTATTTAAAATACATATAACCCTTAATTTACCCCCTGTGCAATGGTTTGTGCTCAAATGAATTGTTTGACATGATACCCACTGCAACATTCTATCACCGCACCGCTCGCCATAGGCAGGGAATTCATCCTCACACATTGCGACCTGAGACGGTGCAGTATGAAAGAAATTCCATCTCACGCACACACAAGCTGTGGAATGAACTCCCGGCTGCAGTTTTCCCAAGCGCCTACAATAGGGAGCTCTTCAAGAGGGGCACCATAACGTTTCTTCGGCAGCGCGAGTGTAACGTCCCTGGTGTTGCATACGTCCATAGGCCACGGTAACCACTTTCCATCAGATTGGCCGTATGCTTGTCTGCGACCTAAATGGTTTATAGAAAAATCTATATTCACCCTTCTACCACCAACAACCGTTATATTTCAATAGCAGCAAAACATTTCCCGGTTCAACTGGTCTTAATATTGACTAGCTGACCCTCCGGTCGGCCCATCTTCGCCCGTATTATTAACTTAGTTTTTAAATAATGTATGAAATTTTGCCTGATTTGTTGACATTTAAGATCACTGCTCCGCTCCCTTAAGTAGTAGCGTGAATATATATATTTCTACTACATCGATAAGAGGACCATTCAACACAAAAGTAATTTTTCAATTCATATCAATTTTTCTTGAGATTAGGGTCTTCAAACAAACAACTAAACTCTTCAGCTTTCTATAATATTAAGTATATTAAACTGATCAGTGTCAATGAAAAGTGTGTAAAAAGTTACGTTCTCATACATACAATCACACCTTTATCGCCGAAGGGTTAGGGCAGAGGGGTATTAACACCCACATTTCACCAATAATTGTATTCGGTCCCACGTAATAAGGGGTGAGCCTATTGCCGTATTCCGGGCACTGCTGTTGACTCGAGCCATGCATCTGAAGCTGTGTTTGGGCTGTGTATATCTGTCTGTTGTTAAACAGCCTTATTTCTTAGTCGCCTTGTACGACACCGCATGGGAAGAGATGGGGTGGCCCAAATTCTACTCTGCCGGAAACCACGCTCACTCAAAATTAAAATAAAACATATTCAATCGCTATTAACCTATTTGGAATTATCAAACTATGTTACAACTTGGTAGTTCTTATCTTTGGTCATCCCGCAACCACAGGTGCTGAAAGGTAGCTGAAACGCCGGACTAAACGTCAATAATAATAATAAGCCAGCGGCTTTTGAAAAATATACCCTACCACGGCCAAATACTATTTGAATGGTGCTCTACTTCGAGAGGTTTCAAGTGTCCATGATTTGGGTGTAACCATGGATACCAAATTACAGTTTCAAGAACACATGGATAAAATTGGCATTAAGGGTGCGTTAATTAACTGTAAAGTGAATTGCTCCAACTTGATATCAAAATTAAATATAATCATACCACGCCCTGGAAGTCGCCTCCACAATAGGAAAACGTTTGCGCTTCCTCCCTCTCACACCAACTACGAACAACATTCGCCACTGTATCGCATGATGTCCTCATACAATAAAATAAGTAACGATTTGGATCTTTTCGACACAATGTCAGCTACTATAAAGAAATTCTTTTATAACCAGATCTACAGCAACTGAAGCTCACATGTTAGGTACTCGATGCCGCACCCGATCATCCTGTCAAGACAGCTTGACTGGGTGATCGTGAATAGGATTATGACAATCATTCCTGTTTTGTGACTTTTGTCTGCGCTTTGTATCTACTTTTCATTGTATGTTTGAAAAAAGCATGTAGTGTTCACGTCTAGAAGGACTTTACATCGCTTTCTGATGGATTGATTATGTAATGAATATGCCAAATGTAACGTCCATTTCGTGAGCAATTAAAAAAAAATACTCTCGTACAAATGTAGCGAGGGCTGCCTGGTTTTGATATTACCTTTTTCCTGGCATATTTTTGTCTATCAGATAAACTATCTTCAAGGATTTAAATAAATAGCATTAAATATTGATTACAATTCAATTGCCTTCTTAAAAAGGAATATATATATATATAGTATACCGGAATAATTAGAATTCGAATTTGGGATATTACGATCGTAAGGCCGCACTCGTTCACCACTAAGTTGCCGACGCTCTCACAAAATCATTCACAACTAAAATAATTTAATACATAATAATAAAACAAAAAATCCTTTAAAAATACCAATCGAATTGAGAACTTTCTCCATTTTTGAAGTCTCGTAAATATTCAGACAGTATCAACGCAGTCAAATATTAAAATAATTGTTGAACAGACACATAGGAGGTAGGTACAGGAGAACCAGCGGACCCCGGGTCACAGAATTCAAGTTATAAAAGTAACCAGGATATGAGCCCAGGCTTAATATACACCATAAGGCGCAGACTTCAACACCTAAACAGAATACATACATACATATAATCACGCCTTTATCCCCGGAGGGTTAGGTAGAGGTGAATTAACACCCACATTTCACCAATAATTGTATTCGGTCCCACGTAATAAGGGGTGAGCCTATCACCGCATTCCGGGCACTATAGTTGACTCGAGACATGCATCTGAGGCTGAGTCTGGGCTGTATATTTCTGTCTGATGTTAAACAGCCCTATCCTTTAGTCGCCTTGTACGACACCACATGGGAAGAGATGGGGTGGTCCAAATTCTACTCTGCCGGGAACCAAACAGAATAATTTATATTTAAATATAGAATGAAAAAAAAAAACATTTTACGTAGCTGGTTATGATACTTGGTTATGAGACAATTTAATTCTTCTTCCGTAACTGGTTATTATAGTAAGAAAAAAAATCCACATTCGTCTGTTTGTAGATGTTTCTAGCAGGGTCGAAAGTGGATGAACCCAGATTTCTGGGAGGAAGATAGATAGATAGATAATACTTTATTGTACACCAATACATTTGAGACAAGCAAGTAGCGTGCATATACAAGTATAGATCCTCTATCAATCAACGCGGCGAGTCTCCTCGCCGGATCGCCACCATGGATCCTGGAAGCGAGATGCCTTTCGGTGCTATACCGGTTCCGAAGGGCGGCGCGGGAGCGTGGTCACGATCCCGAGCCCGAAGAAATTCGGGCCGTGAGATCCCGGCTCCACAGGGAAATGGTGGCGGAATGGGAGATACGACTTGGGCAACCAGGCGCAGGGCACGCCGTAGTAACGGCGGTAAGACCCATCATGGGGGAGTGGCTAGAGAGGCCACACGGCAGCCTCTCGTACCGTCTGACGCAGATGATCACCGAGCACGGATGCTTCGGAAAGTATCTGCGTCGGATGCAGAAAGAGCCAACGTCCGAGTGCCATCACTGCGACGCGAGCGAGGACTCAGGTCCGCACACGCTCACCGAGTGTTCGGCGTGGGAGACGCCGAGGCGGGAGCTTGTGGCGGCCCTGGGAGTGAGGGTTCTCACGCTCTCCACCTTGCTCGCGGCTATGGTTCGCTGCGCGGATGCGTGGGCGGCCGGCGCCTCCTTCTGCGAGCAAGTAATGCTCGTGAAGGAGGAGGCGGGGCGGGAGCGGCAGCGGGAGCGACGAAGGATCGCAAGACAAGCTGCCCGCGTACGAAGGCAACTCGGGCGTCAGAGGTCGATGAACGACCTCCGCCCCCCATGAGCGCCGGCCTGGGGGTGACAGGTGAAGCCGCCTGTCACACTGGCTGAAGCAGGCCGCGGCGGTGGCGCGCGTGGCGCGCCTCCCCGTTTCCGGGGACGAGTTGGGGACTCTGTAGTCCCCACACCCGAGAAGAGGGCCAGATCGTGAGAGATGGCCCTGGGTCGGCCGGGGTGCGAGGGATATGCCTGTCAACCTCACCTTCGGCAACCAAAACGACCCACAGACGGCGTGCGTTTTAGTCGGTTCGTGTCCGACATAACCTCCTCCACCGGCTCCGGGGGGGAGGTATCCGTGGGGATTTTGCGCACGTAAAAAAAAAAAAAAAAAGTATAGATCCTCAATTCTGCTAAAGCGGAACCATTGTCATACCACGAATACTCCTAAAAATCCATTAAATTTTAGACTTTAAACTTTAATAGCAAAATGTAAAGACTTTTTGCAGAGTGAAATAAAAAAAATAATTAAACTCTATTTATTTAATATTGAACTTTTACAGAAAAAATGTCTAAAAATTAATATTTTTTTTTATAAAGTGGTATAACAGTGGTTTTGCTTTTATAGAATAGATGACCCTACAAAACCATCGTCTGCTAGTCGGCGCACTTGCTAAACAAGTGAAGTGAAGTTCTGTGCCTAGTGGTCAAAGCGTTCCTCCTATAAAGGAAAGATCGTGGGTTTGAAGCCCGCTTGAATCGATTAATTTATTTCTATATCTTAACAGACAAGAGTTGAGTCAAGTACACGTGTTTCCTTCTTCCTACAGTCCCGAGTCTGTAAAGCGGGACGTGGAAAAGCATCTGATAAGGCTGTCAAGCTGAGGTCTGCCATTGTAACACTGTTAGTGTCTTTAAAGAAAGAAAGAATTCATCTGCTCATAAACATAGTAGAATAAAATTATTGAATAGCACAACATGTTTAGCCGCAGTATATGGCATGCAAATTTTATATAATACTAGCTTTTGCCCGCGGCTCCACCCGTGTGGACAACCCTTATCACTAAGGGGTATGAAAAATAGTTGTTGGCCGATTCTCAGACCTACTCAATATGCTCACAAAATTTCATGAGAATCGGTCGAGTCGTTTCGGAGGAGTAAGGGAACGAACATTGTGACACGAGAATTTTATATATAAGACAACAAATTACACTTTTTATATACACACATCAACAAAGTCTAGGGAACAAGGACATTTCTAGTTTTTATTTAAAAACCCTTTCTTGTAATAGTGAGTGTTTTATATCAATAGAAGGGTATTTTTATACCGTTTTTAATTTTAATTTTAATAAAAACATTCTCATATCAATTTTTTTTTTTTAAGAAAGAATTGAATAGTGCCAATGTTGAGTATTACAACCTTCTATTTTTAGGCACAAAAATAACGAGGTAGTAAGAAATACAGTAATTAACCGTACTTTAAACGTTTTTAATAATCTGTAGGACCTCTTAAAGCATTAGCAACAGCTCGACAACGGCGTGGCATACTTAGTATGAGATTGTCAAACATCGTCTGTGGAATATGGCTCCATACACTGCGAAGGTGTAAAAAAAGTTGTTCTTCAGTGTTCAGATTTTCCAAAGAATCACTGAAAGCTCTTCTCCCAAGCAAATCCCAGGCATGCCCTATGGGATTGAGGTCGGCAGACTGAGCAGGCCATTCCAACGTCGCAATATTGTGCTCGCTTAACGCTTTGACCACTACCCGTGCGGTGTGTGACCGTGCATTATCTTGCATGAACATAAAATCTTGACCGAACTACTGTCGATGAGGGATTACCATGGGCTCTATAACCTCCTGAATGTATTGGTTTGCATTTAAATTGCCCCGTATCCAAACGAGGTCGGTCCTTCCACCAAGACGAATTCCAGCCCATACCATGATTGTTCCACCTTGGTAAGGATGAACTTCTTACGGATTCTGGAGACGACTCCAACTTCCAGGAACTCGCCATATACGCACTCTTCTCAAATCAGGATGAAAACCGAAGCGAGATTCGTCGGAAAACAGAACCCGTGCCCATTGATGGTCGGTCCACTGTAAATGTGCGTTAGCCCACAATAAGCGACGACCTCGATTTCCACGTCGAAGAGCTAGAACCCTAAGCGGTCTGCGAGCGTGAAGATTGGCTTCATGTAGTCTTCTCCTGACAGTTTGATCGCTAATAACCACTTGATGCAGAGACTGGAGGCCTGCGACTAACTGACGAGCAGTAATCGTGGGTTGCCGCCTTGCGGAATTTTGCAAGAAACGATCTTGTCGCGGGGTAGTAACCCTATTTCGTCTCCTGTGACGTTCGGCAATATCCCCTGTAGACCTGTAGCGTGCTCATAATCTGCAAATTACGCTTGGTTGGGTGTTGACAGCATCCGCTACGTCACGTTGAGTTCGTCCAGCTTGCAGCATAACAACAGCCCTTAACATCTCTTCGCGACTTAAATGACGACGTGACATGATGACTACAGTCACAAAAATGCACAAACCATACGTAAAAGACGTATTATTGATAATAAACGTTATTTACAATCAAAGAAAATAATTTTTATTTTGCCTCAGAGAAACTGCACAATCAAACACTTTTAAAAGATTTCCCTCCATATTCGAAAATCATTACTTATTTAAATTTATTTTTAAATTTCGAACAATGTAATCTACTTTATCCTATTTTTATTTATTTGCTGCCAGTTATTTGCAAAACAAGATTTACACGAAAAAAAAATTGGGGTCATCTTGTTCCCTAGACTTTGTTGAGGTGTTTATTTATACAACTTAGGTGGCAGACAAGCACACGGCCCACCTGATGGAAAGTGGTTACCGTGGCCTTTGTCGAGAGCACGGATGTGACTCCACTGGTGTTACACATAACACCAGTGGAGTCACATCCGTGCTGCCGACCCTGTAAGAACAGAGATTTTAAGTGCCTTCTGTGCAGAACACAAAATCAGGACAAGCCTTTGGTCTTGCCACTGATAGCACAAAAACTTTCCAGTGAGCTTAATTATAATACAAGTATTAGGTATCTACTTATTTATATAATTATAATTAACGCCGATCGCTATATTTGAAAAACTCTTCAATGCTATAGAAACACCTTTGGATAAGTCATTGCTTCAACTTCTTAATGAACAGACACTGTGGTAGTTCGTGCAACGTGTGGTGACCCTCTTTCCTAAGACTTTGCCTTTAGCTTATCACCATGCGAGTTAAAGTAATAATTACACGCGGTATGGAGCTTCAGAATCATTAATTCACACACACACACATAAACACACGCCTATATCCCCGAAGTTGAATGTTTAGGTCCCAATGTAATAGGTGGCGAGCCTATTGCCATTAACCGGGCACTTATAACCCTGCGATAAATACACACATAACTTCGAAAAGCATCGAAAAGTCATTGGTGTGTGCCATGGTAAAACCTGGGATCGAACCCGAGACCTCGTCTCAGCAGTCCATTACCCATACCACTAGGCTACCGCGGTTCCCATTAATTCAACATGGAGGTTTAAAAAGGCCACTTTATTGAAATCGTAGTAGGATATTTGGTCTTGTGGCAATATTCACACTTAATAAGGATCTGCTTGGTAACTGAATTGTTGTAATGCTGCTCGTATGAGAGACCATTTAACTAATTTTGTAAGAATCTATTGAGATATAATTTAAAAATCATAAAGTTAGTAGTTTTTAGCAGAATCGCTCACAGTGACCTTTTTAAACTCCCTGTTCATATCCCGCGGCAAATATCGGAGAGGGATCATCCATAAAACCTAGTCTGTATACCAACATTACAGTGTACATAGTAAGTGGCAGAGGTCGGTTGCGATCAATACCGGGTGCCAGCCGCCCAATCCCGGAGGAGCTTCGGGAATACGTGGCGCAACAGGCTAGCGCACGGGAGAGAGCCGATGCTGGAAGCTTCGCCCCATGTACGTACTACGCAGATGACGTAAGCAGCGCAGGCCGTCCTCATTGGTCCGCGTCCGCGTAATGTTGGCAATAAAACGTCAATAAATTACTAGCCCCGGCGGAGGGGTGGCTGCCACGCCAATAGCATTCACCGCGTCCCGCTGTAAGCACGCATAAATCTTCAGTTCGTGACGTTTTCTACAGTGAGCCCCGCCATTTTGGTCTACCAGTAAAATTTGTTATTTATTTCGGAATTATGGTAAGTCACTCGATATTGTGTTTGTGTTGTCAGTGTTGTAGACTCGTTGGTGCATAGAAAAGAAATGTTTGTGTAGTAAGAATTATATATGTGTAGGATAGATGGCGATATGTACGGGCCGAAGTTATTTAAGTGCGAAAATATTAATGTACGCTGTTTTTTCAGGTAATTAAAGTGTATTAATCGGAGGGTGCATGATGATTATGAAGCTAGCAGCTGTTTGTTAAAAAAGAACAAGAAGAGCTTTTAAAAAAATCATCCAGCAAAGATATTAATAGAATCATATTTAGCGAGAATTAACCCCAATAGAGACTACTTCGGCAGGTTCTGTGCTGGTGCCACGAGACAAAATATTATCCTATTACAATTTCAATAAAGTGACCTTTTTAGACATCCTAGTATCCCTGCTTGTATATATGTAACAGAGGTTTCAAGAACACTGATGAGATGGTAAGTTACGACACCTACCAGTTTACGACAAATGGAAGCTTTAGGTCTCTGTCTCCACGGAATGAACAGGATTTGACGATGCGTGTAATAAATACAAACCTATTTGATTGTGTGTGTTTTATTGTAATTAATCTCTCTCCCATGTCTGCCATAAAAGATTTCTTTGTCTCTCTGTAATAAAAGATAGAGTGATAACCATTTTTGGACAAATTATGAACTACATGTAACAAAACACTAAAACATTTCATCACTTTGGCACTAAAATCAATAAACAAATGTTTTGAATTATATCTCAATCAAATAATTTCATTTATTCAGTTTAGGCACATAAAGAGCACATATGAATATACATATATTTTTTTACAATTATGTCAAGAAATATTATCAAAATAAATTTATTAAAAAAAAAAAAAAAAAAAAATGTCATTATAAACCTTTGAGGATGCCGTAAGGCGAAACCGGTCAGGTGTAATAAGCAATAAAGTAATGTGGAAAAGTACAAGTGAGTTATCAATATGTGTAACAACAAATTCCACCAAGTGCCATCAATCTACAGTATAAATAACTCCTAAGGACTTTTATTAAATATTTTTATACAGTTACCTACAAACAAATAAATCAGTATCAAACCCCAGCACTTAGTAAATTATTAAGAAAATGTATCCTCATTTGTCAAAATTAGGATCAGTAACAAATAACGTCCTAAAATATATTCGTACCTGAGGTCTTTGGCTCAGGAGTTGAGCCGAAAGTAATTTGAAGGTTCTACAAGGGACTCTTTCAAGCAGTAGGAAGAATCTGCCAACAGCAAGAGTCGGCTGATACAACAGCGGCTCTAAAATGACGCTACTATAGGAACATGTTAAACAAAACCAGTAGTAGAACACGGAGTAGGAACACCATTAGATGAAGAGCAAATATGGAGGGGGAGCAGCTGCAGCGTGCTACGACGGGGTAAGTGACCGCTGGGACAATAGAGTTTATATCTTTATTTTCCCAGCGGTCCCTTGTTCCTTCGTAAGTCGCCACCTAACATCCAATGTTGGGAAGAACAGAAACGGCAACGGCAGGAAGAACTCTGCTGATGGGAGGAGCTGCGGCAACGTGATAAGGAGCCACAGGTTTGACAACACGAGGACTTTAAAGAAAAACTTTGCTACTGCGTTCCTGGGTTAGTGCTGATGATAGCCAATAATTCAGCAAATTTATCATCTTATTTTATCAGAAAGAAGGTTGTCAAGCCTCTATTTTGTTCCGTCGTGTCTTTTTCCCAATTCAGGTGGTGGTTAACAGTTCAACTAAGAAATGCCCAAACTTTGATATTTTTCATGAAGTGACTGCTATCTGACCTAGATAACCCACTGGTGACGCTGAAGATCTGCAGTTAGACCAGGTTGTTGGACTTTAGTACATTATATCTGGTGGAGCCGCCTGGCACCCTGGCAGAAGCAGGCCGCGGCGGTGGCGCTCCACCCGCGCGCCTCCCCGTGTCCGGGGACGAGTTGGGGACTCTGTAGTCCCCACACCTGAGAAGAGGGCCAGATGGCTCTGGGTCGGCCGGGGTGCGAGGAATATGCCTGTAAACCTCACCTTCGGCAACCAAAAACGACCCACAGGCGGCGTGCGTTTTAGTCGATTCGAGTCTGACATAACCTCTTCCACCGGCTCTGGTGGGGGGTGTACCCGTGAGGATTTTGCGCACGTACAAAAAAGAGTATATAATATCTCCTTGGTTAATTTAGAAAATAATATATCAGTTCTTCTTCATTCTGGGGTTAATTCCCGTTGCATCCGAAGCTATCGCCTCTGAATCCGTAGTCCGCTCGCGAGGGATATGTCAAAGGCTTCCTTAACCTCGGCAACTGATGGCGTGAGGAGGCCGTGGGGATTTAGTCGGTCCGAGTCCGACATAACCATCCCACTGGATCCGGCGGGGTGGTATACCAGGGGATATTTGTACGTTCAAAAAAAGTCCTATTGTTCCAGTCTAACTGCAGATATGGCTAAAATAAAAGAAAATAGCTATAAACTTCAATGTTTAAAGAGAAAACATTTGTAAAATTCATAATGGCGGTCGCATTCTCAAATTTCATAACATAAGTTATGCTATACTTACTTTGGGGTCTAGACAACAATGTGAAAAATATCAATAAACATAAATTTATTAATATTGATAAAAAGAAAATCCTTTCCAGCGTCCAACGAAAAGAAACCACCGGATGAAGATCAGGACACAGGTCCAGGTACAAGCATCGCTGTACCCCGAGCTGCTTTGGAGACTATCCCTGAAGAAGTGATACATATGAAACGAGAATTGTTTCAACAAGCATCTGGTCCGTCTTGTTCCTCTAAGGGTGCAGTCGTTCCTGCAGGGGCGAAGTTAGTCTCTGCATCATTATCCAAAGAGAGAGCGGGACCAACTCGTATGTATCCCAACAGCGAGCTTAAACCATACTGTGACATCCTTGTCACGATAAGAGTCTTCAAGCCAGTTGAATTTGACAGAGTTGGCTATGATTTAGTACGTATTATTTAATATATACATAGTATTTTATTTATTAATGTAAAAGAAAACTAAAAATTAGTGCAGCACTTACTAAATTTAAATTAGTTATTGTTTTGGATGAAATCTTTCAATTCTTTTGACAATAACGAGCTGATTCAATGACTAATAAATGATAAATATTATTTTGAAATATTTGGATTTTGGGACGTTCAATTGAATAAAATGTCGTTTTACTTTTGGAAACAGGGTGGCCATATGCAAAATATGTTCTACCATGATATGGTTCTGACTGGGCGTCACAAAGTGGGAGACATTAAGAAATACTTCATGTGCTCCGAATGTAGACCAGGGCGAGAGGTACGTACTAAGAAAATACGATAATTTATATGTTCGATGTATATATGTAACAGAATCTGTGGAGTAGCGATGGAGACTTTCCAACACTTCGATAGATAGACTTCGATAGATAGACTTCGATAGATACACTTCAATAGATAGACTTCGATAGATAGACTTCGATAGATAGACTTCGATAGATAGACTTCGATAGATAGACTTCGATAGATAGACTTCGATAGATAGACTTCGATAGATAGACTTCGATAGATAGACTTCGATAGATAGACTTCGATAGATAGACTCGATAGATAGACTTCGATAGATAGACTTCGACTTAAAACTCTATGGTCCATCCATACCAATCACTCTCTCAAAATGGAGTGTTATTTTTACCCGATTACGGTGAAGTAAATGGAAGGTTATGATTTTGACAGGCTATGTATGTAGGTTCATCTGTTGCCTCATAGCTCCTCAGCCATTTATTAGAACTGGACAAATGAGATACCGTTAGAAGCGTCTTAGTCATCCGCTGGTTATAGGCTATATAAAGTGTCACTGAATCTAATGTGGCGGTCTCTAGCGGTCATAAAGTACTGTGTTTAAAAATAAATTTGAGATAAATATGTCGTGTTTAGTATCAACTGAAAGAGCTTAATTACCATATTTCAAAACAAAAATTAGTCTAAAAGATGCCATTTTAGACTTAAACAGCATAACAGTATAGTCATTGTGTTGGTTATGACAATGGTATTATAGGTAAGGTCTATCGGAGAGCAGGCAGGGTTAGCTTGACCTGGCATCCTGGCAAGTCAAGGTGTGATCATACACCCTCGAAATCTTTATTTAAAAATTATTAATAAAGGACCACCATTCCTTTGAAACCTCTATACCTTATTAATTCTACTTTCAATCTATAGCATTTCACAACAACGCCCGGTTGTGAATCAACTCTCACAATGACCTAAGAACTGTCATTTAGAAAGAAATATACAATCATGTATCCTCCATTTCGTGATGATTGTAAACGCGGTCGGTACGCATGTGTCGCGGATCCGATTCGAAATATTTGTATGCATGAACTGGGTGTTTGCATTGGTCTACTCGTTCCTCTGTGAACACGTAAAGCCATCAGTCCCAGATGCAGTACAAACGTCCACAGCAGACGTCACGAGGAGTTGGAGTCCTTAACAGTTAAACAACTGTTCTAACTGCTTTGATATCGCCTTTGGATTGTGGAGTCGATTGACGGAAATTATCGCAAATTAGCCAAATTCGCCAGACGCCGAAGTAAAAAATTCGGATACGTTTATGATTAACGCTAAGTTGAAAAATAATCTATCATGTGATATAGTTATAAATTGAGATTTAGGGCTGATTGTCGTTCTTTTCTAGTCAATTATTAGGTAAATAGATAAATATTCCACGACATTCTACACAACGCTATCTAGACTCATGGTAAGCACAGCTTAACTAGCTTGTGTTATGGGATCTAGAATGCGGATAAACATACTTAGATATTTCTTTTTTTGTAAATACATACATATTATACATAGAAACACTTAAACCAATGCAAATATACATATTCATGCATACCAATATTTGCACTGAGCAGGAATCGAACCAGCGCACTCTGCATAGCAGTCGAATGCTCTACCGCTACGCCACGGAGGTCGTCAGATCCGTTCCGATCCGATCGTCAGGTATCTACTATAAGTGTTTCTTTCTCTCTCATTGCAGGATACTTCTGATAACGGATTTTTATTCGTTAATAATGCGTTGTACGTAGACTTTAACGAAAGCTCCGCCAAGTACGCAGAAGCACTTCGCATGTGGTGTTCTTATCAAGGCATAGGTATCATGCCCAAGTATGACATGCACAAGGTTCGTTTGGACGAGCTATACATCAAATATGGCCGACCCGACGTAAGTATATACATAAAGAAAATGGACAATTAAATGTTATTGTGATAAGTAATGAAACTTAAAAATAAATGATAAACTCTCCTTGTTTATTTTCCAGAGTTATATCCACGATTTGTCGTGCGAGCACATAATCATGTTTCTGTCAGCCCGCGTCGTCAAGCCGGGTGACCCAGTTCGGGTAGCAGACTACCCGCACATAAGCAATATGCTCATGTACAGGAAGCCATCCTTCTGCTATGGGTGCACCGCCAGGCGTGCTACCTGGATTGTAGCGGGCCATGTGGATCTATCCTTCAGTATGGCAGTCTTCTGTGACAGCTGTCGCATCGAACACTTGCAAGACGCCTTGGGCAAGCCGAACTCAAATTTCAATATCTTTCCGTACGGGGCTTTGCCGTAAACCTTGAAATTGAAAAGCGTTTATTGTCTCAGTAACTACATGTCAAATTACCTATATAAGTTTCTATTTTTTGGGTTATTTAGATAGTTTAAAATTTGCAACTTAGACTGTTTTTCGAGTCTTTGTCAATCATTGCGGGAACATCACGTAGGCAATTGTATAGTTATGGTAATAAAAATGTATCTTTCTATGATAACGAAATGGGTCGTTGCAAAAAGAACTGGACGTTGGTTAATTATCTATATTCTGGCCATATGTAAAGTAATTTCGATCGATAAAGTTTAAATATATAACTTGAGGTCACAAGAGGCCTAATTTGATTTAAAAATACGAATGCTCATTTAATTATTCAAATTGCCGAGCTGGCAGTAAGAAAGTAAAATGTTCAAATTGAGAATTTCTACGCAAAATTATATAAATATACTTAGGAACCAATACACGCGAGGGCCCAAAATGAGGAAAACAATGATTTTACGGTTTGTGTATCCTATTTCTTATTTCTTACTTGTAGTTTGTAATGTTTGACTTGTTCTAGGGCACAAACATTATATTTTATACAAACATACATATAAATCTGCCCTTTATCCCTTGAGGTTTAGGCAGAGATGAATTAACACCCACATTTCACCAGTCATTGTATTCAGTCCCACGTAATAAAGGGTATTGCCGTTTTCCAGGCACTATTGTTGACTCGAGCCATGCATCTGAGGCGGAGTCTGGGCTGTATATATCTGTCTGATGTTAAACAGCCCTATCCTTTGGTAGACTTGTACGACACCGCATGGGAAGAGATGGAGTGGGCCAAATTCTACGGTGCCGGGAACCACAAAATATCAGCCTAAATTGAGATATTAATTTTGTTACGTTAGGAGAAAGAGCATGACTTCGTAGGTACATATTCAATGTATTTATTTTAATAAATGTGTTTTAAATTAGATGTATCTGGAATCAATTTAGAAATACTGTATCTCTAGATGGAGTCAACTTTCAGAAATGTCTATTTAATAAAAATATACATGTTTTCATTGAGTGTAAGCATCTAGGTGTTGTACTAAATGTTCAGTAGATACACTGGCGTAGCTAGGTTTTAGAGGGAACTCCGCTGCCAGAACGGAGGTCGTATGTTTTAGGAGCGTGGAAATGTCACTATAGCTACGTTTTAGAGGGAAGAAGTCAGCTGCCAGAGCGGAGGTCGTATGTTTTAGGAGCGTGGACATGTCCCAATAGCTACGTTTTAGAGGGAACTCCGCTGCCTGAGCGGAGGTCGTATGTTTTGGAAGCGTGGACATGTCGCAATAGCTACGTTTTAGAGGGAAGCAGTCAGCTGCCAGAACGTGTGTCGTAAGTTTTAGGAGCGTGGGCACATCCCAGTAGCTACGTTTTAGAGGGCAGAAGATGAATGGGCAGTTTTAGGAGTGGGGATAAGTCTGATAACACCCGTCTTTGCTACGTCCATGTGTTAGATAGACGTTATTCTAATATAAGGTAGTTAAATGTTGTACTATGACTGATTTTCGGATAGTGTCCATAAGTACCTATACATACAGTGACGCCTTTTTACCCAGTGGGGTAGGCAGAGACAATTGTTCTCCATTTGCCACAATCCTGGCATACCTCTTTCTCGACTTCTACTTTTATAATTGTTTACATACTACGTACTCGTACGTACTCGTACGTACTCTTGACATATCCTTTGTTCAAAATGCCTTCGATCTGATTGACATATATATGTCTACATCAACCCCTACTGGGTTGTCTTCGCCCTCGCTTCATAAATTTGTTTACATAATATAACATATCCGAACCATCTAAGCATCCCTTTCCCTATTCCATAGTCATTACATCTTCAAATACACCTCCTCTCTCGATCCATCATCATCCCTGCTGTACTTCCTATAATGAAACGATTAATTCTCCTTGCAGCATATAGATATCTATATGCATGCAGCACTAGTGGTTATGGTTCTGACCATATATTTAATCATAGGTCTAAGTAAATGTTTGTGGTCCTTGTCGAAGTTAGTCATGGTTAAGTTGTCGAAGTCAGTCATGGTTAGGTGTTTAAGAATTTTCAAGTTACGCGGGGTCGGAGGGATCGGTACTGGTCGATATAAGTTTTAATATCTTCTTGACAACTATTATGTTTTGACCTATACATTTTTAAATGAAAAACATGAGTACAGGGATTCGTAAGAAAATTGTGATTAAAACTGTGATTAGATAATAACATAGCTTGAAATTTTTAACTATGTAGTTTTGTATACTGGCGTATCGTGATGTAACAGAGAATTGAAATTCTTTAGAGACATTTCTTTTTTTTTTAATATAATAATTTGTCTTCTTTTTTTAAAAATTCAAATAGTCGATTAGAATTTGTCTATCCAAAGCAGACAGTTGACAATAGAACTCGTGGTTATTTTTTTAATTCAAATGAAATAGAATTACATTTTAATGATAATAAAATAACTTTTTTTTGTTATTTATTTACATTTAAAGTAACTATTGTGCCAATTTATAGTGACTAGTAAAAGGAAGAACGCGTTCGTCAAAAATACGGTTGTATTTACAAGCTTTGTGCCAATATAAACCTAAAATAAAAATCTGTTACATCACTAAATTACTCCACTATATTCTCCTATTTCTACTTTTATTTCTATGCATAAAACTAAGTTTCTCTAAAGGCCATCTCTCTTTGAGTATCTAGCACTTAACTGCAAGCTTTGCAGCTGTAGGGATATGCAGTGTTCCAGCGGCATAAAGTGCAATTAGGATTTTTGATATGAAAATCATATTGGTGTAGGTATTTGTAAGTGAAAACGAATAAGGAGATAAGCCCCTCTTTATATAAAGATGTCTGAAAAGGTCTTTACTTATCTCTTTTGGCGTCTGGTATACTTTATGTTGCGTACTCATAATAAGTGTCTATTTATTACTAAACGATATTTACAAGTAAACATTGAAATAAGTATTATTAAAATATAAATGTTGTTAATCCGAATTCTTGATGTTAGTATTCTAAATCTTAATAAATTGATGGAATTAAATGTAATATTTGTCTTTTATTTTAGTAAAATTCTTTTAAACCCCCTGTTTTAAAACGTTAAAACCAGATATTATTTTCAGGATAAAAGATCCTCCTATATATCAAACATTTAGTAGCTTGTTTAGTGTTATGTAATGTGTTTGCCTGTAAGAAATTGCCGCAGAGCGATAAGGCCGCCATCTGTACGTGCCACTGAACTTGTATCACATATTCTAGTGTAAAGTGTAATTGGTGTACAATAAAGACGTCATTATTATTATTAATAATATCCTAGTGGAAATGGATATGGTTAAAAGCGTAGACTGATTCTTTTTAGCTCAAGAGAAAATGGGCGCAAGCCCAGAGCCTCTGTCGTGGAATTGGATTTAAAAAAAAGTACAATTAAACTATAAGTTTTCATTTAAACATAAAAACATTTCAGTTATATCATCCACAATTTCTTTCTTTCGTAATATCACTTTTCCAAAAGCAAGGAATTTATCTTTTTTTTAATGGAATTAGATTTACAAATCACAAGGCAGTAGGCAGCCTATTAAAAAGTTTTTATTGCTTAGCATGTCACACTATGTATCACGCGTTAATTTTTGGATTCAAGGTAGCTTTGAAATGGTTCCTTTGAGTGCTTTCACATGTTACTATTGATCTTCCATTTCATAATCTCTTATGTGCTTAGTAAACTAGACCAAGGCAAGAGGCAAGCTACAGTTAATATAGACAGGTTTTTAAAATGCTTCCTACAAGATTCTCGTATTATGGACTATTTTTCTTATAGCTCTTTTAAGTTGGTACTCCCTGACTTCAGTAAAAGCACAGACGATAGTAAAAAACTCAGTACCGTGTTTGATATTTGGGTGGTTTAGGAATATACCGTTATCCGTCCTTTTCGGGTGGCTAGTAAAGGTTAAGAGTACGAGACACAACGCCACTTACATTTTTTTTTAGTTTTCATACAAGTACCTACTAATTTTTTTTTTATTTTATATCTATATATAAGTAACCGTAAAAGTTATAATTACATATAGGTTATCTGATAGAGAACTAAAGTTACCGACATAGGTCACAGAATAAGCAAGTTTGTCGAAGGTCCGATGGCCGTTGGAGCAAACGAGTTCTAGAGTGGAGACCGCGAGAAGGTCAACTGAAGGTAGGACGCCCGCTAGTCAGATGGACGGACGACCTGAAAAGGTGGCTGGGACAGACTGGGTGCGGAAGGCAGAGGATCAGAAAAAATTGCGCACATTGAGAGAGGCCTATGTCCAGCAGTGGACTTCTGTGGGCTAATTGATTGATTGATTGATTGATTGATTGATTGATTGATCAATATTTATTTTATGATATCTGAAAATGATGTGTCTTTTTGCTCTGCAAACGACTGTTTCGCAATCGACGAAAGCAACCTCAGATCTTTAACACCAGCTCTTAGTCATCGTCTACGACACACCTTTCCAGATCAAAAAGCTAATAATCTGCTTAATGTATGTCACATGAATATCACAGAGCATTCCCTGTCACTACTGTGACCTGCTGAAGGCTTTCACAGATACCAACATCCATGCTATCCTGGTCTCGGAGAGTATGCTCAAATTTTTTTTTTATACCACTTAGTTGGCAGACAAGCATACGGCCCACCTGATGGAAAGTGGTTACCGTGACCTATGGACGTCTGTAACACCAGAGGAGTCACAGTCGCGCTGCCAGCCCTGTAAGTACAGAGTTTCTGTGCCGTCAGTAGAAGACAAAGCAGCACAAGCCTTTAGTCTTTCCACTGACAGCACAAATTCTCCAGTGAGCTCTGGCTACTCTACTCACCGCTGGGAACACAACACGAAGTTATTATAGCCACGGTATTCTGTAGGGCGGAGGTACTACCCCAGTCGGACTGCTCAATCGGGCGGAAATACTGCCGTGTCCTACCGCCTAATAATGTCCTACCTCCTAATAATAAATCTGAATTACTGTCTACTTCTTAATCTCTTCCTGGCTTTATTCATTTACGCAACGACCGTGCAAGAAATGGTGTGGTGCAGCCATTTACATACATAGCTCCTTTCCCTATAGGATTCTAGCTTCTTAATTGCCAAACTACGCTACTGATGCAGAATATTTCTTGAAGTTTGTGTCAGCGGAATCAAATTGGTTCTTGGAGTTGTTTACTGTCCTACTACTTCTTCAGGCTGGAATCAAGTTAAATCTTAGCTTGGATGGCAGATATTTAACTAATAAATCACTAAAATTTCTCGAGGAGGTAGGGAACGGCGGTATTTCCGCCCAACTGAGCAGTCCGACTGGGGAAGTACCTCCGCCCTACAGAATACCGCGGTTATAATAACTTCGTGTTGGGTTCCCAGCGGTGAGTAGGGTAGCCAGAGCTCACTGGAGAGTTTTTGTGCTGTCAGTGGGACGACCAAAGGCTTGTCCTGCTTTGTCCTCTACACTGACGGCACAAAATTTCTGTTCTTACAGGGTCGGCAGCACGGATGTAACTCCACTGGTGTTGCACACGTTCATAGGTCATGGTAACCACTTTCCATCAGGTGGGCCGTGTGCTTGTCTGCCACCTAAGTTGTATAAAAAAAAAAGCAATTTTTACATTTGCACTTTACGATATTTATTATATCTGTGTATAGTGTAACTGTAAAAAAAAAAAAATATATATAAAAATAAAAAAAATAAAAATGTTATGCAAAATTTGTGAATGGTAATAAAGTTATTATAAACAGTTGTGGAATCTTTAGGATCAACATACATGCATCACATCATCATGGGTGATCTTACCACGAATCTTCTAGCTCTTCAGTTACCAGGAACCCGTAAACTTCGTCACATTGTCGAATCAACCAATCTCCATATTCTACTTTTGCAAGTCACTCATCAAAACATGTTAGTTGATGACACCTTGCTTGACCAGATATTAAATAAAATAAATAAAATCAAAAAGCTATTTAAACTATCATGGTCACTCACATCAGTATCACAATAAACGGGATATTTGCCATGTTTCATTGTTTAAATACGAAAACGAAATATCGCAAACTCAAAACAATGAAACATGGTAAATATCCCGTTTATTGTGATACTGACAAAAAGCTATTTATTCTACTACCAATTCAAAATACAATTTGCGTCTATAATTAATATAGTGCAGAATGCTTCGCCTTCAGAATACAATCCATCTCAGTTGGTGGCGCGATTCTCACGCCACGTGAGCTAGTGGACTGTATTTTGCGGGGGTGAAGCTAAATGTTTCATATGACACTTTACACAACAAACAAGATAGATGATCGGGTTGCCGCGGAGGTGGTTTAGGCATTGAATGCAACCCAAGAAATTAGGAGAGGATGCACTAACCTTTATGACGCCACGTGCTGTCGGAGCCGGTGCACCGGTCTTCTCTTCCTGACTCAGGAGCTGCTGCCCACATCACTAAATCACTTGAGGGACACACGAGAGGCACAATCCGATCAGTAAAGGTCTATGAAAGCGGTTAAATCCAACAAACATTATTATTTTCTGAGAGTCGCGCGCGCTGCCGCCATTGCTGATTCTAGTTCAAAACGGAAGTGCAAGATGCGGCTATTTCAACTATTGGCGGGGCGAAAACTATTGTTATCTCACTTTAGAGGTAGTGCGGGAGGGAGATGGGTATAGGGAGCGTGTGTTCAGTGTCAACCAATTGAGAGACGATTTGAATTTACTACTACTGGCGCAACCATCAGTTATCATATTCAGGTCCTCAATTTGCATAGCTGGGGAAACTCGGCCGTCGATTTACGGAATCGTGGGCTCCAGGACTAGTGTCCTTCGCTAGATATGGTCAGCAGATTGTTAATTTAGCTGCTGTGAATTATCTTAGTTAGATCACAAAACAAGTGTATGAATGTCCTCAGCGTGCAACTCCAATATGCACTCGAAATATTACTTTTTATAATCACCTCTGTATCTTTCAGAAGTTGTTGGTTATTTAGTTTCCTGTTCCATGTAATCCATACCAAAAAACTAAAAAAAAAAAATAGATACTTAGATAATTAGGCGACAGCTAGCAAAGTTTTGCTTTGACTGGCTGACTGCTTAATTAAAACCTAACTACTTAATGTAATGGACGCCATACACGCTAGGTTATGCATAATGGTTTTAACTGTACATGCATAATCGACAGGCATTACCGAGTTTCATAGTACACATTTATGTTAGGGTTTGCATGCACTGTTTTGCCATTAGCTTTCAGTTGAGCTACGCGACGGTGTGTTTAGGACGCCTACCTAGTTGAGCTACGTAATACGTGAGTGTGTGTAGGACGCCAACACCAAACTACAATGGACGATGACGACGATAGCTGTACTTGACTTTTTTCATAAGCTGAGGATCGTTTGTCTCTATCGTGATATTCTTCGCAGTTTACGCGCCAAAAACAAGGTTCCGATTTATAAATTTCTATAAACTCTTCTACTATATTATTGCGCTTGCGACTCGCCATTTTTGCAATAAAGCGTGTGAGTAAGTGTCCGCCTCCGTCTCACAATTGAGAACTCTGGCAGGCAAGCTCGATTTTTTATATTTGCTCGGTTGCATGTACATGCATCGAAAACTGTACAGTTGAATGCCATACACGCTAGGGCTTGCCTGTCGGTTATGCATGTACAGTTAAAACCATCACGCATAACCTAGCATGTATGGCCGTCTATAACGTTCCTAGCACACTGTTTCTTGTTTTATGGCTGTACATTGTGTTTTCTTTTATTTTCTATTTGATTATATAAACGTGGAGCATTTTAATTAACAAACTGTGAATGTTATTTGTGTACTCAACTTCTGTATTAGTCTGTAAGCCTTCTTTAAAATATATAAATAAAAAAAGAAATGACTCTGCTCCTTTCCACCTATTTATGACGCTGCCGCTGTGTCACGCGTGTCTAGCCCTGTAAGATGGGGATACAAAGAAGTCAAATGAAACGGCAATAAGACCGGTCAAGCCATTTTATTGAGGATATCAACAACAACAACACATCAACTACTTTTTAACATCAAACTTATTAAACTAGCTTGTCCCATACCGGTGAGAAAACGGTCAACTGTGAGACGTCTCTACAAATTTTGTCGTAACGACTAGAGCCACCAATTTGGCTACCAAAAATGAAAAACACGCTCGATTCACGATTTGAAAACTAGCCGGACGGGCACACATATTCGCCGAGCAGAGAAATGTACCGTCTCAGTTAATGCGAGACAAAAATATGATAGTACACATTCCCTACTCGCTACTTCGCTTATATCGCTAAACAGTTTGGTTACAACTACCGCATCCGGCCAGCATGATATTTACTCGTGTTTCGTTAATCGCCGGCTATGGGACAAGTGAGTACATTACAAGACATCGAAGCGATTATTTATAGTATTCGTTTAATAATGTTCCTTTATTGGTTACTTTACCATTTCTATCTGATGCCAATTAACCGACCGTTTATCAATGTGTGATTATCGTATAAACAAATCAGCTAGATATGTATACGATGCGTGCGAGACTTACTGGAGTTTTATTCATTTACCTACTGGCGACTTTGGGTTATTTTGATTATCTTAATTAAACGTACTTATTCAAATAATTTCAAACGTTAAATTAAAATTTTGAATATCAAAAGCTATCTTTATTTTGGACCAGACGCCTTAATTTTGATGTTAATAATTTTCATAGTTTAAATTTGTCTTGAGATTTATTTCACCGGTGGCTAAGTGAAACTACTAAATATCTTGGCCAAATTTTTTTTTTACAAATGTGTGTAAAAATTTATCATTATTTATAGGAAAATGCTAGAGATATGTTCTAAGTAATTATGTCGAAGTTAAGTAAAATGTCAAAAATAATTTATGTACAAATTATTTAAATATTAATTTCATAGTAATGATTTTTTTTTTTAAATATTTAGTCCGTCAATTGTCTGCACCCCATTGGATGTTAAAAAGCTGAGGTGCAGTCCAGAATAAATTTTGAATTATCTACAAGAAACTATATACCTAATAAACCAAAAGAAATGAGCAATACCGCCCACTTATGTTAATAAATTTCTTTCTTCTTTTTACTGCAGTTTGCTACTAGACATTGGTCTGTCCCAGCCACCTTTTCCAGGTCGTCAGTCCATCTGGCTGGGGCGTCTCACCTTCCGTGGGCTTTCTCGCAGTTGGAGCAAGAAGTACTAGAGTGGACCTAGAACTTGCTCCAACGGCCATCGGTCCTTCGACACATGTGGCCAGCTCATTGCCACATCAGCTTGCCTACTCTGCGAGCTACGTCGGTAACTTTAGTTTTTTTTTTTTTATACCACTTAGTTGGCAGTCAAGCACACGGCCCACCTGATGGGAAGCGGTTACCGTGGCCTATGGACGTATGCAACACCAGGGGTGTCACACTCGCGCTGCCGACCATGAAGAAACCTTCTGATGCCCCTCTTGAAGAACCCCATATTGTAGGTGCTTGAGAAAACCGCAGCAGTTCTCTGTCGGATGACCTCGTTACGAAGCCTGTCCTTGAAAGATACTCAAAGCATAGCTCGCTCCATAGTCCGCTGCGCGACTTTTGAATCGTGAACTAACCCCACTGTCTGCGTCCACGTTTCGGTATCTTAGGTCATATCGGGTAAGACGCAATGGTCGAAGACCTTAATTATTAGTCTTTACATTTCATTACGAGTAGATAATTTCCTTTTTTAAAGCAGTTGGCCATTTCATTGCCTAAAATTGCACCAGTTTCTCTAAATTAGCACCCCCATTTAATACGAGTTTCGAAGTAGATTATACTCACTACGGTTAGGCAATTAACTAAAGGTAAGCAATTCTGATGTGTTAAATAAACAAACATATAATAAACATATAATTTACTATTTAAACTGATGGTTTGATATCGGATTTTGGTCGTGTTTCAAAATTAAGTTTTTAGTCAATAAAATATGTTTTTTTTATACTACTTAGGTGGCAGATAAGCACACGGCCCACCTGATGGAAAGTGGTTACCGTGGCCTATGGACGTTTGTAACACCAGAGGAGTCACAGTCGCGCTGCCAACCCTGTAAGTACAGAGTATCTGTACCGTCAGTGTATAATAAAATGAGTTTTTAAATAATAATAATAATAAATGAGACTAGACCCATGGTGAGCATAGTTTAACTAGCTTGTGTCATGGATTCTAGAATACGCATAAACTTAAATACTTTTTTTTTTTGTAAAAATATACATATTATACATAGAAACACCCAGACCAATGCAAGTACCCAGATTCATGCATACAAATATTTACACTGAGCGGGGATCGAACCCGCGCCTCCTGCGTAGCAGTCGCGTTCACTACCGCCACGCCACAGAATGTAATGAAAATAATAAAGGACACATTAAGATTATTTCCCTTTAGTTAAATACCTAACTAAAACTTTATACAACTTTGATGGACGAGCACACGGCTCACCTGATGGTAACCGTGGCGTTCGGACGTTTACAATACCGGGGGGATCACATTCTTGCTACCAACCCTGTACGAACCTACAATATGTACTTAGGTACATTATAGTTTTAAAGCTTATATTTTTTTTAATATAAGAAATATAAATAGGACCTAAATTGTGCTCAGTAGTGTACAGTAGTGCCGTTAGGAACACATTCTATGGTGGCACTACTATTTGTGCAAATCTTGTTGGTCATTGAGGATAGCCCCATTTTCATTAGACATAATTGACTAAAAAATAGTGTTGATAGAATAGTGGTAATAGATTACGATATTTGTGATCGAGTGGTACTAGGTTCTAATTATGAACAGTCAGGAACCCACACTCAAAACAACCATTTTAACTTAGAGGGAGAGGCGGAGGGGTTAAGGGGAATATAAGTAATTTCGATTACTGATATTCTTTAAAAAAAGATGATAATCATTATTAATTAACCCTCACTCGCCTCCATTCCTAGTTTCACTTATGCTTATTCGATTCAATAACTTAGCCTAACATTAAACATCGCCTTGAGGCACATCAAAAGCTAGATATGGTCACCGGCAAACTATGAGAACAAACGACAAGAAGTCCATGCTTGTGTACTATATGTGTACTACATGGACTGGAAAAAAAAAATCAAAAGAAAGACTGATCAACCAATGAGACGAGTCCCTTGAGCATGTGATCAGTACGCATCCAGCGTTTTATCTGTACAGTAGCTACGTTGTCACAAGTTTACCGGTTAACAATAGAGTTGCAGAAAATACAGTCTTGCATATCAATTACTTAGATTAAAGATCAGAGCATAATCTAATTCAGGGTTTCTCAAAGTGGGGACGCAACCTCTAAGGATTAGGCATTCAAACGTAGAGGGCTCGCGACAATGACATGTAGGCAAGGGCGGCACACATGGTGGTGCATGTGGGCGGAAGGCACGCGCGCTACTTAGTTCGTCACCACTCTCACACGCTCTTCAGTAAAGCTTTTCAAGTCAATTTAAAAAGGATGTTTTCGATATATTTTTGGGCAAATAGAGGAGTGGGGCAAGACAGGAAGAGATCCTGAACTCTCACGTAAAGCAGTGAATTACCTTTTCCCTTGGCCACACAATAAAAACGAAATACAGAAATCGATATCATAGCGAGTCAGAATTAAGATTAAAAATTGAATAAGACACGAGGCCCCACCTAATTATATTAAAAATATACTTCTTTTGGCACTGTATTTGTTAACTTTCATGGCAATAAATACCGACATAAATTTTTGATGTTTATTTTTAGTAATTTAATTATATTAAACGGAGTTAGTGAAAAGTTTGAGAAACCCTGATATAATTGATAGATAAATCTAAATGACAATCTAATAATTGATAGTTTTACTAAGTTTGTTCAGCTCGTTTTGATCTAGTATTTAATTTTAACTTTACCCCATTGCTATTGACTTTGCGATATGATATTTGGCACACACCTTTGGTTCGAATGACTAACAATCTCAACAACTAATATGTACAAAACTTTAACAAATAATTTTCTTTTAGAGTAAAACCAACAATTCCGTTTAATGACCAAAATAGTTACAACAAATATCGCGGTCAAATGAATACAATTTTATTGCATATCAAAGACTATTTTGCAATCGTAAATGTTGCAGGGAAAGTAGCGGACTTTTACAGTTTACTATTTTAGTTTAACTACAGTCAGGTGTTGCTTGACGTACACATTTGTCTGTTTTTCCAGCGGCCAATATATCATGGTTTTCAACGATGTTGCAACACACCTGTAATATTTATATTGAGCATAGTGCACTAAGTATGTAGGTACTGTTGAATTAGACACTTGTACTTTTCCACTGTACATTTATATTTGAAGGTTACCGGTTTCGCAACAATGGTGCAAAGACTGGTGTTCAAAAATAAATTAATTGTTGAAAAGTACTTACATTGTGCACTATACGGTAGGTACCTCTCAATTACAGTAATAAAATCTAGAGTTGAATATTGTGTATAAATCAGATCTACAGTGAAGAATATAATAATTCTAATGACTATTGTCCAATTTCTTGTGCCAATAAGTTGTCAGACAAATATACGGGTCACCTGATGAGAAGCGGGCACAGTGTGAAGTTCGTATTATAGAGTCTACTTTTTTTTTTTTTGGTATGGCAGGTCTGCTTTGCCGCGATCGCTGATTGATCTTTCAACCATAGAAGAAAATTTAGGCCTTAATCTGTCAACAGATGCACCAGATCGCTGATAAGTAACATTAGATCTCATCTTGGTTGCACCCTGTACACCCCTGTACATCCCTGTATATATGAAACTCGATGTTTTTTTTTTGTGTCTAGTTAAAAAACGCTTTGACCTCATTGAAATATATTATTATTTGAAATATTAAGTAGACACATCCGAAACCCTGTTCGCGAAATCCAACAGCCTTTCCTGTGAGCTTATACTAAATAACGACAGAACATTTTTTGAAGTCTTAAACATAAATAGTATCCTCATATCTGAAACAAAATTAAAATACAATTTGTTAATAAAGTGGTATAAAATATAATAAATATAAATATATTCAACGACATTCTACACAACGCTATCTAGACCCATGGTAAGCATACTAGCTTGTGTTATGGAATCTAGAATGCGGTTTTTTTTTTGTAAATACATACATATTATACATAGAAACACCCAGACCAATGCAAATATACATATTCATGCATACAAATATTTGCACTGAGCGGGAATCGAACCCGCGCCCCCTGCATAGCAGTCGAACGCTCTACCGCTACGCCACGGAGGTCGTAAGTAATATAAGTTGAATTTTAATAACCGCAAATGCTGCAAACCATATGCTCCCAATTGAGTTTATCGTGAACGTATCCTTATTTTAATCTTTAACGTACGGAAACCCACTCGGGTACCCCCTCCCCCCACCCCCCACCGAAGCCAGTGAGGTAGTTATGTCAGACTCGAACCGACTAAAATCGCACGGCTGTCTTGGGTCACCTGTTTTTTTTATTTTTTTTTATACCACTTAGTTGGCAGACAAGCACACGGCCCACCAGATGGAAAGTAGTTACCGTGGCCTATGGACGTCTGTAACACCAGAGGAGTCACAGTCGCGCTGCCAACCCTGTAAGTACAGAGTTTCTGTGCCGTCAGTAGAAGACAAATCAGGACAAGCCTTTAGTCTTCCCACTGACGGCACAAATTCTCCAGTGAGCTCTGGCTACCCTACTCACCGCTGGGAACACAACACGAAGTTATTATAACCGCGGTATTCTGTTGCCGGGGGTGAGGGCCCAGTCGAGTTTATCGTACAAGTAATCTTAAATTTTTACGGATACCCGCCCCGCACCGAGGCCAGCGAGGTGGTTATGTCGGGCTCGAACCGACTAAAACCACACGGTCGTCTTAGGCCACCTGTTGCCGGCAATGAGGTCCCAGTCGAGTTTATCGTGAAAGTAGACTGAAGGTACGTGTTCGTAGCCAACTATAGATAGAAAACACGTGTAATGTTTTTTTTTATACATCTTAGGTAGCAGACAGACACATAGCCCACTTGATGGAAAATGGTTACCAGGGGAGTTACACCCGTGCTGCCGACTCTGGAACAACAGAGAGTATCTGTGCCGTTAGGGCAGAAGACACAATCATGACAAGCCTTTGGTCTTCCCACTGACAGCACAAAAACTCTCCAGTGAGCTCTGGGTACCCTACTCACCGCCGGGAACACAACACGAGGTTATTATAGCCGTGGTATTTTGTAGGGTGGAGGTACTTCCCCAGTCGTACTGCTCAATTGGATGACATGTACACGACTAGTCTGCTAAATTGTACTGGTGGCAGACCTCAGCTAAAATTTAATTTTGTCTGAACATACGTTAAGGCAAGACATTAATCTGTATTTTACATGACTAAATAAAAAAAAAAAAAACTAAATATCCCAGTCCAAGTCCTAATAGTGGTCCAATATAACCGACTAATGATAAAAAAAAAAAACTACACGCGTCCATACGCCACGGTAAGCACTTTCCATCAGGTGGGCCGTGTGCTTTTCTGCCACCTAAGTGGTATAAAAAAATGATTGTATTCTACAAAGGTAATACCAAAATTGTCTAGATTGGCTGTAGTATCGATTGCTACTACAGCCGGCTCTACGATCGGCTACGAATTTCATGCTACGCTACTACGTACTACGAGCGTTCGGCTACGAAACGCTACATCGTCATATGTGTGTTTTTATCGCAGGTTTATAAGTGTCTGGTTAATGGTAATAGGCTCACCATTGGGACCTAAACATAAACTGGTGAAATGTGGGTGCTAGCACCTCTGCCTTCCCTTTCGGGGATATAGGCGTGAGTTTATGTTATGTATTCAGTAGAATGGTGCTCATTTACAACAGATTTTGCTTACTTTTGTTGACAAGGGGAGGGAAGGGGGGTTATATATCTGCTTACGTAATACTTGAACTGCCCCTTATTTAAAATAAATGGCTATGACAATGGTTGATATATTCCAGCTATGTGGCTATATATATATATGTAAAATAATGGAATAAGATCTATTACAATATAGGAATATCTATGTTAATACTTACATTGTGCTTGATTGCAACTTGGCTTCTTACTGTGGAAGGAATAAAGTTTTTATTAGTTCACCGTTGTTCTTGTTTAGTTACGACTTTTTAAAGTTAGAATGGTAGCTAGACAGCTATATAAAAATCCTTTTTGTGTATTTTTCACAGACCTCTCCCCCCTCCTCCTCACCGGAGCCTTTGGAGGAGGCTATGTCGGACTTGAACCGACTAAGTGCCGTCCACGAGCGACTGCTGTCTGACCACCCAACCATGACAGGAAAGACTTTTTTTTATACCACTTAGGAGGCAGACAAGCACACTGCCCACCTGATGGAAAGTGGTTACCGTGGCCTATGGACGTTTATAACACCAGAGGAGTCACAGTCGCGATGCCAACCCTGTAAATACAGAGTTTCTGTGCCGTCAGTGTAGAAGACCAAGCCTTTAGTCTTCCCACTGACAGCACAAATTCTCTAGTGAGCTCTGGCCTATTCACCGCTGGGAACACAACACGAAGTTATTATAGCTGCGGTATTCTGTAGGGCGGAGGTACTTCCCCAGTCGGACTGCTCAATTGGGCGGAAATACCGCCGTGTCCTACGTCCTTTGCTAGAACCTCCTCTATTGTTTAGCCGGTGCATCAGTGTGTTCGTCAGCCCTGGACCCAGATGTTTCTGCTGTCTACTATTGTTATACACTATTGTTATACTATACTATTGTTATACAAACATTGTAAAAAATGCCAATTTCATTTCAGTCTTTATTGTTAGACAGTTAAAATTCAAAATTAAATACCATCTAGTAGAGTGAATAAAAAAAAAGAATAAATTCTTTTTTTCATTAATTTGGGTATTTTCCTATGGTAATTTAACTGAATTCATTAATTTAAGAATGGTAAAAGAGCGATAAAATTTGTTTCAGTTATTATTTTATATATATTTTAATAGTAAATGATTTAACTAATAATTATTTTATATAAGTCTCGTGTTTCCCGGCAGAATAGAAATTGGACCACCCCATCTCTTCCCATGCGGTGTCGTATAAGGCGGCTAAGGGATAGAGCTGTTTAACATCAGACAGATATATACAGTCCAAACACAGCCCCATATGCATGGCTCGAGTCAACAATAGTACCCGGAATACGGTAATAGGGCTAACCCCCTGCGTGGGACCGAATACAACGATTTGTGAAACGTGGGCGTTAATTCACCTCTGTCTAACTATCTAAAGTCATAATTATATGTATGTATGCATTAAATATTATGACGTCACAAAACAATATTTACATACAAGTTTCGTTATTTCGTTAATAAAGGTAGCTAATTTGACTAGTCAATCAAATATCCAATTTTGAATTTTAAGTCATTTGTAAGTAAAGTCACAAACTTATAAAGTTTTAACGTTCATGTGTGATTCTTTGATACTTTATTTTATATTGTTTTTTTTTTAAAGAAAAACTTACCTCCTCCGGATTCAGGTACCACCTGGGGAACGGGCGGAAAGAAGGCCACATGTAAGCCGGAGGCCATGGCTGATAGTAGTTGCCAACGTTGTTAGGCAGCGACAGCGACAGCGACAGCGGCATCGGCGGCATCGGCGGCATCGGTGGCATTGATGGCATCGGCGGCATTGGCGACACCGGCGACATCGGTGGCATAGGCGACATCGGCGGTATCGGCGACATTGGCGACATCGGTGGCATCGGCGAAATTGGCGACATCGGTGGCATTGGCGACATTGGCGACATTGGTGGCATTGGCGACATTGGCGACATTGGTGGCATCGGCGGCACAGCCGGTACTTTGAATTGTATAGTCAGATTCAATGGGATCTCATCAACCTGTACCTATTGAAATATTTCGAAATTAAAATTTGTTCAGAAACAAACATTCGTTTATTGTTCACTGTGGGATGCTTGAAGTTCCATCCGCGTGGATATTGATTGTGGTAGTTTTGGTCATTTCTTGGTTCGTATGAAAGATTTTTACCCTACAACGGCGAAGCAAAAAGAAGGTTATGATTTTGTGAGACTATATTTGTATTTATGTTCATCTGTTCCCTCATAGCTCCTCAACCACTTATTAGAACTAGAAAAATGTGGTATCGTTAGAAGCGTCTTAGTCTTCCCCTGGTGATAGGTTATATAATATGTCACTGAATCTAATGGTGCGCCCTCTAGCGGTCACAAAATACTGTGTTTAAAAATAAATTTAAGATAAACATGTCGTGTTTGGTATCAACTGAAAGGGCTTAATTAGCATATTTCAATTTTGTATAAATTATACCTATTGTTTATTCTAAAACAATATAAATAAAAAAATAAGTTTAGACCTAAAACCTGACCACTGAAAACTCACGCTCTAAAAAGTATTAAACAAGAAAATATCAAGGATAGCTGTGGTCGTATGCCACTTAATCTAACAAAACAATAAATTTTAAGCGAAAGTCGTTATAGTAGGTGTGTGAATGGATACTTCTAAAATACTTACAGGTGTTGGTGTAACCTTCTTCACAACTGGTCTAACCGGGTATACAACTTTCTTGACCGGCTTCCTAACCGGTTGCGCATATTTGAATGAACTGCGCGGCGATAGGTCCAACGGGACCGGCTGTATCTTTACAGAATCACGTCGAGCCTACAAAGGTAATATGGAACATTTATATAATCATATCGTTGTTTGTTTGTATGTCTGTCAGCCTGTTTTACTCAGATATCAAATGGTAGTTCATTTTCATTCTGAATTTTTATACATAAATTTTTTGATGATTTATTTTATATTTTATGACAGAATAGCATTTGACTGGACTGTTAATTTTTTTTATAAAACTTAGGTGACAGACAAGCGCACGGCCCACCTGATGGAAAGTGGTTACCGTGGCCTATGGACGTGTGTAACACCAGAGAAGCTACCCTCGAGCTGCCGAGCCTGTAAGCACAGTGTTCTGTGCTGTCAGTATAGAGGACAAAGCAGGACAAACCTTTAGTCATCCCACTGACAGCACAAATTCTCCAGGGAGCTACCGTACTCACCGCCGAGAACACAAAATGAGGTTATTATAACCGCGGTATTCTGTAGGGTGGAGGTACTTCCCCAGTCGGACTGCTCAATTGGGAGGTAATCCCGCCGTGGCCAACCTCCTATACATTTTAATCCTCCTATACAGTTAATAATATGTGTACTTTAATAAAAAGAAAGAACAATAGAAAGAAAAAAAGAAAATAATCACTTACACGAGCTCTGGCACGCTGTCGCACTTTGCGAAGCTCATCAGTGGGCTCAGGAAACTATAATAAAATTTGTTTATTGAAATAATTGCAAGAAATATTATTTATGAACAAAAAAAAATGTCAATCATTTTAGATAGGTCGTCTAGACTATTGGCAATAAGTTTATTGAATATATTGATCAATGTACAGAATTGACATTCTTTGATAACTGCCATACACGTGATGAATGATATATTTTTTATTCCATTTAGGTGGTATACACACGGCCCTCCTGATGGAGAGTGTTTACCGTCGTGTGTAACAACAGAGGAGCCACACTCGCGCTGACGACCCTGTAAACACAGAGTTTCTGTGCCGTCTGTGTAGAAGACAAAGCAGGACAAGCGTTTAGTCTTCCCACTGACAGCACAAATTCTCCAGTGAGCTCTGGCTACCCTACTCACCGCTTGGAACACAACACGAAGTTATTATAACCGCGGTATTGTGTAAAATACTATTGTAGAATAGATCGTTAAATGAATGTGATACACCGGCCAGCGAATTGCCAATAGTCTAGCAGCAGCAGACTAGCCTAGAATATACATTAGAATTATCAAAGTATGTGTACTTACTGTGTTGTGCCTGACACCAATCATCCATTTATTCTTCTCTTGATCTATCTTATTCATGTTGACCATGTTCTGGACCAACTGCAACAAAAAATAATTTGGTTATGGACATGTCATCGCGTCGATTTTTTTTTGTTACCAATATTCGGTCCCACGTAATAGGAGGTGAGCCTATTGCCTTATTCCGGGCACTATTATTGACTCGAACAATGCATTTGAGGCTGAGTCTGGACAGTATATATATTTCTGATGTTAAACAGCTCTTTTCCTAAGTCGCTTTGAACAAAACCGCATGGGAAGAGATAGGGTGGTCCAAATTCTACCCTGCCAGGAATATGGAGAACATTGAACTTGTTAACAGTATTGAGTACAAGAATTTTTTTTTATAACACTTAGTTGGCAGACAAGCACTCGGTCCACCTGATAGAAACTGGTTACCGTGGCCTATGGACGTTTTTAACACCAGAGGAGTCACAGTCGCGCTGCCAACCCTGTAAGTACAGAGTTTCTGTGCCGTCAGTGTAGAATACAAAGCAGGACAAGCCTTTAGTCTTCCCACTGACTGCACAAATTCTCCAGTGAGCTCTGGCTACCCTACTCACCCCTGGGAACACAACACAAAGTTATTATAGCCGCAGTATTCTGTAGGGCGGAGATACTTCCCCAGTCGGACTGCTCAATTGGGCAAAAATACCGCCGTATCCTACCTCCATCGATATAGAGATGGAATAGAACAATAAATAATAACGTTATTAATTATTTAGCATAACGATATTTTTGTTACGTTATACAATATTGTTACTTTTTAACCGTTATCATTTGAGCGTTAATCCTTTCATCCGAAGCGTTCTTCTCGGAGATAACGATCCACTTTTTTTATAGCTAAATTCCGTAGTGGTTAAACGTCGGTATCTTTCGTGAAGGGATTGCCATCTGACTTTTACAACCCATTCGATTTCATTGATTGGATGGCAGTTAGACTAGTTACTCCATCTACCATCCATCCATCTACGAGGAGAGGGCCAGATCGTGAGAGATGGCCCTGGGTCGGCCGGGGTGCGAGGGATATGCCTGTCAACCTCACATTGGGCAACCAAAACGACCCACAGGCGGCGTGCGTTTTAGTCGGTTCGAGTCCGACATAACCTCCTCCACCGGCTCCGGTGGGGAGGTATCCGTGGGGATTTTGCGCACGTAAAAAAAAAGAGTTACTACATCTATCTGTAGCGATTGTCATAGTTATTGGTACTGCAACCAATACAACTTAATGTGCTCTCCGAATCATATTTTTTCATTAAACGAGAATCGAAACTGCGCCGTCTGCCTAGCAGACGAGTTCAATGCCTCAGAGGCTATTCTTATCGTGTTAAAACAAACTCTTTGGAAAAAGGGCCGTTTTCTTTGTAATATCATAATAGAAGTAAAAAACCGCGGTAGCCTAGTGGTATGGGTAATGGACTGCTGAGACGAGATTTCCGGTTCGATCCCAGGTTTTACCATGGCACACACCAATGACTTTACGATGCTTTTCTAAGTTATGTGTGTATTTATCGCAGGTTTATAAGTGCCCGGTTAATGGCAATATGCTCGCCACCTATTACATTGGGACCTAAACATAAACTGGCGAAATGTGGGTGCTAGCACCTCTGCCTACAACTTCGGGGATATAGGCGTGAGTTTATGTTATGTTATAATAATAGGAGTGAAGTATAAAAGATAGGTACGGCCCAGTTTTAGAATACCTTGACCTGTTCTGTACTAGAAGTTAAAGACAGATCGATGACTGGTTCATGTCTAATTGCGGAGTGCTATACAGACTGGACATGAGACTCATTATTTGCTATACGTAGCGTGACATTTATTGTATAAGACAGTTGGCGTCAGAATGATCTTGAGTACAAAGTATCAAAATGATATCAAAAGCAAACCAAACTGTGTTTTTTTATTATTAAAAGATACAACTTAAAAATCCACTATTTTATATCAATATTAAAATATACAGGTTTGCATAAACTTATATCAAGGCAGGTACTAATAAATATGTAAAGTAGATATATTTTTTAAATTTGTCTTGTACCTGTAAATGTTATTTTATTTCAATTATACACCTACCTAGTGAGTATGGTATTAATATACGTAGCACCGTAATAAGCTTATGGCCATAAATATGAGACTATTGATAATATATAGGTCCTATAAAGCCTTCTTTGATAAATAACTAAATAATTATTATTTCTCGGTTCCATGGCTCTCGGGACTATGGAGTCCCGGGCCTTTGGAAGGCGTGTGTCAGGCCCAAGCCAAGACGTAGAGGCCCTTTTATGAGAATTTAATATGCTAGGAACACACAGACATGGCGGATATCATCCCCGAACGCACAATATGATACACCTGGAGATGGCCCCCCCAAGTGCAGAGACTATTGCTGTGCGGTGCTGTGGCCGCGATGAAAACTAAATTATGGGCAATGGGATTGAGAATTGGATGGACTGGTGAATGGGCTATGGGGGGAGACTAACGCACGCCTGCCGTGACAATAAGTCTCAAAATTGTAAAAAAGCAGGCGGTGACTTGCCAACTCATTGCATGGGCCGAATTAAAATAGCCACATATAGTGCGACCATGGAATAACATCGTTGAGCGGCTAAGGTTGTCGAGAGGTTAGTCTGCAGGGCGCAAGTTCCTGGTATACCAGTCAGTGTGCCCCCGGCGTTATGACATTTTACACTTCCAACCTGGCGCGTAGGTTCTGCTCTTGCAACTCCACTCATGGCCGGCCAACAAAGGCAAGCACACAAGGTGAGGGGGATTATTATTATTATTATGTAATATTAAAACAAAAATACATAGAGTAGATTCCTGATTATGTCGTGTCGAAACGTGGACACAGTGGGTCTGGTCCATAACTTAAAAGTCGCGCAGCGGGCTATGGAGTGAGTTTCTCTGAAGGATAGGATTCCGAACGAGGGTATCCGACAGAGAACTAAAGTTACCGACATAGGTCACAGAATAAGCCAGCTGAAGTGGTAGTGGCCTGGCCACGTTTGTCGGAGGACCGATGGCCGTTGGAGCAAACGAGTTCTAGAGTGGAGACCACGAGAAGATAGAACGCCCCCTAGTCTGATGGACGGACGACCTGAAAAAGGTGGCTGGGACAGATTTAACTTTGGTTCTTTATATCATCGATCCGACACCTGGATTTTGTTTTATTCGGGGTCAAAGGTCATAAAATAGGGGGGTACTATAAGACCTTACTTCTTCCCCAGTTTCATAATTCTAGCTCAACGGAAACTAATACAAAATCAAACTTCTAATTTAAAGCAATCATAGTACATTGTCGTTTATGTATAAAAATAAAAAAAATTTGACAGAGACAGACAAACTGTATTTTGTTTATTGATAATAAAAAATATATACCTAAGGGAAAGATCGCGGCTTCGAATCCTGCCTGAAACGTTACAAATTTTTCTATATCCTTATCGATTTGAATATATATATATATATATCGACGGTTAAAAGGAAATAGGGGATAAGCGACAAGAGATGAAATGTTCAGGAGAGCCGTTCAAAGTTTTAAATTTTAGAAAAACTGACGTATTTTTGTCATTTATTAAGATATTGTGAAAAGCGAAACAGTTATAAAATCAGATAGAAATGGAACAGTTACTGGTATTCTTAGTTTTAGTGATTTGACGTTATTTAAAGTAGTTTTTGTCGCTTATAACCACAGCTTATAATTTTTGAATGAGGAAATATGGCTTAAGATACAAATGACAAAATCAAATATTAAAGGATAAGAAGCATATGCGACATTCCAATTTATCATTTAGCAAGGTAAAAGGGTATAAGCGACTAGACCGTTCAATCAATATTATAGGAAAAGAAGGATAAGGTACTTTTCATAGTGGTTGTATAAAAGGTAATAGGGCACAAGAAACACTCGGCATTCAAAACAATACCAGGATATACGACATTAGTAACACACAATGTCACTACGAAGCAAAGAAATATGGATGAAAAGCCACCCCAAAAGTAATGAAGTAGCGCAACCAACACAATCCTTCATCAGGAAAATATCTAAAATAGATATTACACGACACCGTAATTGGGTCTCTATCTTCTAAAGTAGGGTGAAAAGTAGGAGTAAATTTTGACAGAAACATACTAAGGATCTATTTTACTAAGAAGCCTATTACAGTATACCCTGCTATAATTTTACACTAAATGGTAAATTTAAAAGATATAGCTCGTCATTTCATATTTGCTAACGAGCAGATAGTGTGATGTTTCTTGAAATAAAAAAGGATTTTTTTTAATACTTTTTAATCAAGAAAAATCAAAATTAACCCCCTTACTAATAAAAACACGAATCGTATTTATATTAGTAAACGGAAATAAGGTATAACCACCAGTGTCATATTAAAATCAATTTAGGTAATAGAGCATAACCGACTTGGCTGTTATTAAGAACTGAATGGAAATAAGGGATAACCGCCAGAGTAATATAAGTATGCATTTTGTATATAGGGCACAAGCGCCATAGCTCTGTTAAATTACGAAATGGAAGTAAGCTTTAAGCAACATTTGTGCTTTTCAATTGAAATGCTTAAAAGGCATAAACAACCAAAAGCTTGGCACCTTTGTGAAGTAAAAAGGTATTACCGACAACAAACCCAAAATAAATCATTTTTGTAGGGGTACAATCACCTTTATAGCAAAAATGACCAGAATTTTCGTCGGTTAGCAAAAATAACACTATAAATTGTATTTGTTTTGCTTGGGCATAAACGCCAAAAAAGTCATCGTAGAGCCATGGGAGTAAGCGCATTCGAAAGAGCAGAAAATTTTAAGTCCAATGGCATAAATAACTCATTTTTGACCAAAATGTCGCTTATGCCCTTTTCCTTTTACCCGTCGATATATATATATATAATATATAATATAATGTATAATATATATATATATAGATATATATATATATATATATATATATATATATAGCGCCTCATTTTGTGTTTAGTACGGAGCCCGCAGATCTAGTTTAATAGTAGTAGTAGTCCTTATGCATGGTCCTTAACTTTGTCTGAGAAATATTTATAATATAACTTGCCATTTTCCTGAAAATCATGAAAACCACCTTTTATGTCCTTTGACCTCGAGTCTAGTGGTAGGTGCAATGGACTGCTGAGACGAGGTCTCGGGTTCGATCCCAGGTTTCACCATGGCACACACCAACGACTTTTCGATGCTTTTTGAAGTTATGTGTGTATTTATCGCAGGTTTATAAGTGCCCGGTTAATGGCAATAGGCTCGCCACCTATTACATTGGGACTTAAACATAAACTGGCGAAATGTGGGTGCTAGCAACACTGACTACCCCTTGGGGGATATAGGCGTGAGTTTATGTTATGTTACCTTATGACTACCTAAGTTTTTTTAATACAACTTAGGTGGCAGACAAGCACACGGACAACCTGATGGAAAGTGGTTACCGTGGCCGATGAATGTGTGTGACACCAATTTAGTCACATCCGTGCTGCCGACCCTGTAAGAACAGAGATTTTAAGTGCCTTCAGTGCAGAACACGAAATCAGGACAAGCCTTTGGTCTTCCCACTGACAGCACAAAAACTGTCCAGTGAGCTATTGATGAACTCACAAGGTTTTGTATACATACATATATATACACGCGAAACTAACACCCACAATTCATCAATCATCGCATTCCGTCTCACGTAATAGGCGGTGAGCCTATTGTCGTATTCCATGCACTATTGTTGATTCGAGCCACGCATCCGAGGCTGTGTCTAGGCTGTGTACCTACCCATATATGTTCGTTTCTATACATGTTATATAAACATATATATGTTTCTGATACAAAGTTCGCAACGAAATTAGGTCAGTTGGTACTTCTAGCGACTATCCCGGGCAAACAGAAAAGAGTTCTCTTTAAACGTGTATCTTCATATTCAGTATGGTCTTTATATTTTTATAATAGTACTTAAATAATATTTTAATATGAGACATTTATAATGTGAAATGTATTTTTATAAGATAAAAAACAACTTTATAATCATGTCAAGAAATAATATATAAATATTAAATACAACAAAACTAAAATAACTATTATACAACTTATAGCTAAGAACATTTAAAATGCGTCGTGGAATTCCTCCGCATCGCATGCCTCTTGTGGTAGCGTTCCCAGAAGCAGTGGCAGCATTGCCACGTTGTATGGCAATGCTTATTCTCTGAACTAAAAGAGGCCAGACTTATGGACACGAGAAGCGTCGACCATACGCTTCGCAATCTCACGGAAGAGATTGTGAACTTTCACTCCTATTAAACCAAATTATAGGAGTAAAAATTGGTACGTCAAAACACCATAAAAAATCCATACTAATATAATTAAGCTGAAGAGTACAATATAAGGTGAATTACATAATCGAATTGAGAAACTGTATTTTTGTATTAAATAGTCAGTTTATCGACGAAGGTTCTAGGTTATATATCATCACGCTATTACTTAAGGGACCGGAGCAGTGATCATAAATGTCAACTAATTGCAATTTGGCATACATTTTTTAATTTTTTTATACAACTGGGGGACGTACCTCCACCCTACAGAATACCACGGATATAATAACCTCGTGTTGTGTTCCCGGAGGTGAGTAGGGTAGCCAGAGCTCACTGGACAGTTTTTGTGCTGTCAGTGGGAAGACCAAAGGCTTGTCCTGATTTCGTGTTCTGCACTGAAGGCACTTAAAATCTCTGTTCTTACAGGGTCGGCAGCACGGATGTGACTAAATTGGTGTCACACACATTCATCGGCCACGGTAACCACTTTCCATCAGGTTGTCCGTGTGCTTGTCTGCCACCTAAGTTGTATAAAAAAAACTTAGGTAGTCATAAGGTAACATAACATAAACTCACGCCTATATCCCCGAAGGGGTAGTCAGTGTTGCTAGCACCCACATTTCGCCAGTTTATGTTTAAGTCCCAATGTAATAGGTGGCGAGCCTATTGCCATTAACCGGGCACTTATAAACCTGCGATAAATACACACATAACTTCAAAAAGCATCGAAAAGTCGTTGGTGTGTGCCATGGTGAAACCTGGGATCGAACCCGAGACCTCGTCTCAGCAGTCCATTGCACCTACCACTAGACTCGAGGTCAAAGGACATAAAAGGTGGTTTTCATGATTTTCAGGAAAATGGCAAGTTATATTATAAATATTTCTCAGACAAAGTTAAGGACCATGCATAAGGACTACTACTACTATTAAACTAGATCTGCGGGCTCCGTACTAAACACAAAATGAGGCGCTATATATATATATATCTATTCGTTTTAGCAATCAATCTTACAATTTTATGAATATATAAACTTAATTATTGAGACAATGATTGTAATTGTAGTACTATTGGCGTTCGTTTTTCCGCCGAGAGCCGGTCGCGCGGGCCTGTGATTGGCTAGCGCTATGGGCGCGTTCGTAAATTAGGAGACGGTGAATAACGTCTCGGCGCCTTACCGCGTGTATTCCAAAGAGGGAGTTTAGGATTATCCGCTACAAAGTATAATATTTCTCAAATAACATCGGCATAAAATATGCTGATTCGTGTAGTCTTCCCCCAGGCTTTTGTATTAATCACAGATGTGGTTTAATTGCTCTTCTGTACTCCGCAGGAATGGTGGCTTTCCTTTAAGATGTTTTTTTCTTTTCTTCGCTAGATACAATTCATTTATGTTTTTCTCCATTAGTTATTATTATTAGTCCATTTTCGATGCTTTTCGAAGCTATGTGTGTATTTATCGCAGGTTATAAGTTCCCGTTCAATGGCAATAGGCTCGCCACCTAATACATTGGGACCTAAACATAAACTAGCGAAATGTGGGTGCTAGCACGTCTGCCTACCCCTTCAGGGATATATGCGTGTGACATAACATAACATAAACTCACGCCTATATATTATATATTATATTATGTTTATTAGTCATTTTCATTCATCCACGGTAACTTGTCTTTTTAGTAGGTACTAATATATCTTCCTGTTATATATTCCAAACTCAACGCGAGCAACAGTTGATTAAAACCAGACATATTTTAAGCTTCTCTTATAACAATCGTTTATATCAAAGTCAAGATAGACGGATATCACTCGAAATATATATACCACTACCTTTACAGGGATACCCCTAAAACAATACTGGACATACATTACGAAGATAGGACACAACATACTAAATAATTAATCACAAAACCTAAAACAGTAACCGCGGTAGCCTAGTGGTATGGGTAATGGACTGCTGAGACTAGGCTCGGGCTTCGATCTCAGGTTTTGCCATAACACACATCAATGACTTTCGATGCTTTTCGTAGTTATGTGTGTATTTATAGCAGGTTTATAAGTGCCCGGTTAATAGCAATAGGCTCGCCACCATTGGGACCTAAACATAAAATGGCGAAATGTGGGTGCTAGCATATCTGTCTACCCCATTGGGGATGAGTTTATGTTAGTGTTTATGTTAAAAAAAACAATACACTACAAAGAAATACATTAAAAAAAAAGAAATACATTACAAAAAAGAAGACCAGAAAAAATACACCAATTCGACAAAAAATAAAACAAATAGATAAGTAATAGTTGGTTTAATATGCATAAGAGAGGCCGTCACATAGAGACCTGCACTGGAATATCGATTGCTTTTTAAGGACATCGCTCATCTTTCAATATTCTTGACAAACTTATTTCGATAAATTTTATATGAAATAATTCTATGAATACTGTTACGGTTACACACACACACACAATCTGACATAATTGTACTCACATTTTAGTTCGCACATACACTGCCATTAATATTAATTTATTTTCTTTGTTAGTTATTTATCGCAGGTTTATAAGTGCCCGGTTAATGGCAATAGGCTCGCCACCTATTACATTTTGACCTAAACATGAACTGGTGAAATGTGGGTGCTAGCACCTCTGCCTACCCCTTCCGGGATATAGACGTGAGTTTATGTTATGTTAGTTAAACCATTTGTTATATGGGCTATGAACCTATATTAGAAGCTTTTTTGCTGTTTTTATGCTTAGTGGTACGGGTAATGGACTGCTGAGACGAGATCTCGGGTTCGATCTCAGGTTTCAACATGGCACACACCAATGACTTTTCGATGCTTTTCGAAGTTATGTGTGTATTTATCACAGGTCTATAAGTGCCCGGTTAATGGCAATAGGCTCGTCATCTATTAAATTGGGATCTAAACATAAACTGGCGAAATGTGGGTGCTAGCACCAATGCCTACCCTTTCGGGGATATAGACGTGAGTTTATGTTATGTTATAAGATATTTTAAATATACTATTCGTAAAAAAAAATTACTAATATTACTTGTGGTTTATTTTTTATACCACTTAAGTGGCAGACAAGCACACGGCCCACCTGATGGAAAGTGGTTACCGTGGCCTATGGACGTGTGCAAACCAAGGCAGTCACACTCGCGCTGCCAACCAAGTAAGCACGGAGAGATGCTGTGCCGTCAGTGTAAAAGACAAGGCAGGACAAGCATATGGTCTTCCCACTGATAGCACCAAAACTCTCCAGTGAGCTATGGCCTACTCACCAGCGTGAACACAAAAGGTTATTATGGCTGCGGTAGTCTATAGTGGTTCCCGGCAGAGTGGAATTTGGACCACTCCATCTCTTCCCATGAGGTGTCGTACAAGGCGACTAAGGGATAGGGCTGTTTAACATCATACAGATATATACCTACAGCCCAGACGCAGCCTCAGATGCATGGCTTGAGTCAACAATAGTGCCCGGGAGACAGAAATAGGCTCACCCCCTATTACGTGGAACCGAATTCAATGATTGATGAAATGTGGGTGTTTATTCACCTCTGCCTAACCCTCCGGGTATAAAGGCGTTATTTTATTTAGGTATGTATGTAATATTACTTGTAATGTCTTTTGAATAACATTAATAAGATGTATTTATTGTTCATAGATATGCTGGTGATGGCGGTGCATCCGCCATTTTATTTTAAACATAATGACATAATTATGCTTTTGAAATAATTTTTAAAAAGATAATATTTTCGCGTTCAGTAAAAATACTGATTGTGCATCTAATTAAGTTCAGAATTATCACCACCCACCCCGAAATGGATAGGTTAGGTTAGAAGACTATACTATAAGATTATGTCTTTGTGGTATTTTTTTTTATAATTGGTTGGTTGGTTGGTTGCTAAGTAACTACTTACTTGCAGTAGTTTGTTGGTGCTCAATCAGTATTTTTGATGTGAATTTGGATTATTTTGTCGTACAAAATGTACTCTTTTTGATATACATTTAAATACCATTGGTTGCGCCGAAGTGGAAACTGTATTTTTGACACGGAAACACACTCCTTTTATACCCGTCTCCTCTTCCGCACTAACCATAGATGTAGCTTCCGTCCGCCATTTGTGAAATATAGACACTCAGTCTCGCTTTGAACTAGCCAGCGTAAAGACGGACGGACCGCGCTCGCGTCTCTCAGAAATGTATAATATTTGTTACATTTTTACCGCTTCATAGACCTTTACCGATCGGATTGTGCCTCTCGTGTGTTCCTCAAGCGATCTAGTGATGCTGACGGCAGCTCCTGAGCAAGGAAGAGAAGATCCGTGTACCGGCTGCGATGAAAACACGTGTGTCGTGAAGGTTAGTGCATCCTCTCCTAATTTCTCGGGCTGCATTCACTGCCTGGATCGAATCCGCGGCAGCCCGGCCACCTGTCTTGTTTTGTGTGTAAAGCGTCAATAGAACAGTTAGCTACTTCCCGCAATACAGTCCATTACCGCACGCTGCCATGCGCCACCATTTTTGGTCCTTCGAGCCGGATTCTTAGCCGTAGTTCGTATTTTGTTATTATTCTAATGGGAATGAGCGCACCGCACCTAAGTGCCTGGTTATTTTAGTAGAAAACCCCGCATCCAGACATTTAGGCTTAGAATTTGTTGTCCGTTCGCCGCTGGCTCGCATTGTACCTACCTAATACATAAATAGGTTAGGTATCATATCAACACTTAATCGTAGTTCACAATTTTCGCATCGCACCTAAGTGCCTGGTTATTTTAGTAGAAAACCCCGCATCCAGACATTTAGGCTTAGATCTTAGGTATACTAGACACCCTAGTGCATAGGCACAGTGTAATACCTAACGCATTTGGCTTTGTTTTGTTTTTTTTCAATTACGTTGTTCTCGGCTCGCGTCGTATTTGCCTAGTACCTGCGTGGGTAGACACGTGGCTGTACCTACCTCGCTCGCATCTCATCCCAATTCATACGAAAGTATTTTAATTTGAATAGATATTACGCAATACTTAATCTCGGAAATAATAGTTGAACCTAGACAGCGACCATCGCGTAGGTACGACCTTGTTGCTATGCGCGTTTGTTCAAGCGTGCATTCACAGTTGTAGGTACCTACCTACCTACGGTTATCGCTCGCGCCGCCTCGCTGCTCTGTACCGCTAGGATTGAGTCATTTCATATTTATTGTTTACCGCACTTTAGTTTGAGATTTAATTGTAAACATGTCCCCAAAGGTTGATAAGACCGGTAAGGTTCAATTGAAACTTTTATACGCTAAAAAAGAAATGATTTACTCTCGCGTACAATCGATTTATGATAATGCACTTAAAACCTCTGATTTGGTCATCAGAGATTCGTTCTTGTGTTCTATAGAAAACTTAGATAGTCTACGCGCGGATTTCGAAACCTTAGTACATGACATCAACGTTTTAGAGTTGAATTTGAATCCCGATTACTCAGTGAGTTATCAAGCCTTGTCGTCGTTTGACGATTTGTATTGTCGTATCAAACGCGTCGCTAGGAGTTTGGAGAAGCCGGCTGACCTACCCAACCCCACTCGCGACCGACCTAAGTTGCCACCAATTCAAATACCCGAGTTTGATGGTAACATTCGCAATTGGTGTCTATTTATAGATAGTTTTGAGAATACAATAGATAAGAACGATTCGTTGACAGATCACGAAAAGTTGCATTATCTCGTTGAAAAATTGACTGGTAAAGCTATAACCGTTTGCGCTGGAATTACGTTTAGTGCCGAGAATTATAATTTAATTTTAAATACTTTGAAAGCTAGGTATGAGGATAAAAGATCGGTAGCTAACGCCTATTTAGATCAGATGTTTGATTTGAAATCTATTGCGGCATGTAACGATCAAAACTTAGAGAAATTTCTAGATACTTTCGCGTCAGCTGTTCGCGCCGTAAAGAACCTAAAGATTGATGACCTCTGCGACTTCGTATTTTCGTATATGGGTTTAAGGAAATTAGATTCCGAAACCATTCGTTTGTTTGAGTCGGATCATCGCGGCAATAAAATTCCTAAGTTCGAAGACTTAGAAAGTTTTGTTCGCGAGCATATAAAAGTATTGCAGCGCTCTTCATCGAAACATGAAGGCGCGAAGATAGTTGTTGATTCTGCACGCAAAGTAGATGCGTCATCGAAGTCACTGAGGTCAACTCATACTTATGTTAGTACCGCACCAGCACGTGTACAGTCACCTGTTTGCTCTTTGTGTAGCACTCATCATTCGCAACTGTACAGGTGTCCTGGTTTTCTAAAATTGTCGCCTAGTGATCGTTATAAATTTGTTCGCGCTAATAATTTTTGTTTTAATTGTCTCGGTACTAAACACCGCGTTGTTTTATGTAATAGTAGAAATAGTTGTCGCAAATGTCAAGCGAGACACCACACTTTGCTTCATTTTGAGAATAGTAATGCCGCATCCAATGTGAGCACGGTTGGCTCGTCGAGCGGTGACACACGGCAGCCTGCGCCGCAGCCGCAGCCCGCGCTCGCGCGCGCTCCGGCCCGCCCGGTGACCGCCGCGGATGACGTCACCTTGTGTTCGTTCTCCGCTAGTGCTGCACTCACTACTGTGTGTCTTGCGACCGCTCGCGTTGTTATTGTTGATGCATTAGGTAAGCCGCGCATTGTTCGAGCGCTGTTAGATGGCGCTTCGCAAAGTAATTTTATTACTCAAGATTGTTGTCGGCGTCTTGGTTTCAATGTTGATAAGCGTTCAACCCGCTCAGTGGTGAAGGGTTTTGGAAGCTTACAGTCAGCTGTTCGTGGCACCGTTAAAACAAGGTTTAGATCTCGTTTTAATAATAATATTTGGTTTGACATGGATTCGCTCGTTATAGATAGAATAGCTGAACAGTTGCCTACCGTCCCGGTTGACACGTCTTTATTAACGAAATTTAAAGACTTGCCTTTAGCAGATGAGACTTACGCTGTTCCTGGAGTCGTCGATATATTGATCGGCGCTTCGATTCTCCCGCACCTCCAGTTATCACGTAAGGTTCAAGGGGGACCGACGTACCCCGCTCCGCACGCACTGGAAACAGTTCTTGGTTTTGTTATAATTGGTTCCGCACCCGCTTCTATAGATAGTTTTAGTCACTCGACTGCTTCGTTCTGTTGCACCGTCGAGCCGCCACTGGAGTCTACCATCCGCAAGTTTTCACTCGGTGGCTCCCGTGTATCCGCTGAAAAACGCTTTCTTTGTTTGGAACGAAAGATGCAGGCGTCCCCAAAGTCGAAGCGGGCCTATGATGAGGTTGTTAATGAATATTTAGATAAAGGTTACATCTCACCTGCGCCTGCGGACACTGGCGGGACCCAGCCTTCGTACATTATCCCGCACCGCGGAGTTATTAGAGAAGATAAGCTTACTACTAAAACTCCGCGTAGTTTTGGATGGCAGTGCTAAGACTAGCACTTCCGTGTCGCTTAATGACATTTTGTATTGTGGTCGGAATCTTTAAGGTAATTTATTTGACATAATTGTAAATTTTCGCATTAATATTAGTAGAATTTTAGCTTTTAGGACTCAACAGTCGCTTTGTGTTGGGCCCACTCTTCGCCCCATCGTTGGGACACATTCGTCGCTAATAGAGTGGCAAAATTCAATCTGAATTGGCGCCACATAATCTCTTTCACGTTGCTGGCACCGACAACCCAGCCGATTGTCTCTCTCGTGGATTGCTTCCTTCGCAAATTTTGGATCACCCGTTGTGGTTTGGTGGACCGTCCTGGATTCATGCCGCGTTAGATGGGTGGCCAGTTAGTCAATTCAATCCCACTACGGTTTCCGAACCACCCGAGGAGAAGAAGCACTCGCTTGTTGTATCGGTCCCACGTGAAGAGACCCTTATTTTGTTGTTGGCTAATCGCGTCTCGTCTTGGTCGAGACTGTTGCGTTGTGTTGTTTGTTCGCCTCTGCCCGCTGCCTAGCCAGCAGTAGGCACGAGCTCCAATCTAGGTTTATATTTTAGTTGTTATTTCCCAAACCTAGATTTAGATTAGACTTTAGATTTGTTTCGCATTTGTCGTTTCGAAGGTAACCCTTCAAGCCGGGGGGAATGGTTGCGCCGAAGTGGAAACTGTATTTTTGACACGGAAACACACTCCTTTTATACCCGTCTCCTCTTCCGCACTAACCATAGATGTAGCTTCCGTCCGCCATTTGTGAAATATAGACACTCAGTCTCGCTTTGAACTAGCCAGCGTAAAGACGGACGGACCGCGCTCGCGTCTCTCAGAAATGTATAATATTTGTTACATTTTTACCGCTTCATAGACCTTTACCGATCGGATTGTGCCTCTCGTGTGTTCCTCAAGCGATCTAGTGATGCTGACGGCAGCTCCTGAGCAAGGAAGAGAAGATCCGTGTACCGGCTGCGATGAAAACACGTGTGTCGTGAAGGTTAGTGCATCCTCTCCTAATTTCTCGGGCTGCATTCACTGCCTGGATCGAATCCGCGGCAGCCCGGCCACCTGTCTTGTTTTGTGTGTAAAGCGTCAATAGAACAGTTAGCTACTTCCCGCAATACAGTCCATTACCGCACGCTGCCATGCGCCACCAACCATCCTTTTTAAAATCAAATTTATGATGACAGAAATTATTTAAAACCAATCTGTCACATAGTAACCTAATACAATATTTCCATGACATGGAACTTATACAAACAAAACAAATAATAAGTACACTAACAATACAGTAAGTGAACGTTAAAAAAAAAAAATTTGATTGCTTTTTTTTGAAATAAAACAGATTTTTTATATCAGACGTCTATTACCATAACATAACATAAACTTACGCCTATATCCTCGAAGGTGTAGGCAGAGGTGCTAGCACCCACATTTCGCCAGTTTATGTTTAGGTCCCAATATAATAGGTGGCGAAGCCTATTGCCATTAACCTAACTTATAAACCTGCGATAAATACACACATAACTTTGAAAAGCCTCGAAATGTCATTGGTGTGTGCCATGGTAAAACCTGGGATCGAACCCGAAACCTCGTGTCAGCAGTCCATTACTCATACCACTAGGCTACCGCGTTACTTCAATTAGAACATTTTCATTCGGGACTCATAGTTTTATTTAAAAAAATTCAAATCACAGCACTAAGTTCATGTTAAGTTTAACATTTATGTTAATCTGTTTGCCCCTCATTATTATTACTATCCTGGCCTACTCGTAACATATCAGATATAATACAGATCTCAACTGAACGTTTTAAAACAGAACAAAAGATAGCCAAACCATAAACAAATCTAATAAACGTATTCGGTAATCCAAAAAGGTGACGCGACTTTTCAATAGACTATTGAAAACTAACTTTTCAGCAATCACTAGGCTACCGCGGTTAGACTTAGGTATATAAAAGACTTTGGTACTTTAATGTACTTTTCTTCTTAAGGTAAAACGGGTAATTACGCGGATGTAAGTTAATCCGGAACCTTCACAGGCTTATTTCGAAGACTATTTCAACTCGTGTATCAAGGTCAAATTATTATCAAATAAGTTGGTAGATAATTATTGTTCTGCATTTTTATATTCTAATTCTCAATTTGATAATTTATTTTTATATTTCGTGACAGAATAACGTTGATGTGACAGCTTAGAAACAAGAATAATAAGATAAGTAAAACACTTACTCGAGATTGTTCTCGCTCGCGCAGTCTACGCAACTCTTCCGCTTGGTCCGGAACCTAAAAAAAAAATATTTACTGTAATATTTGCAAAAAATATTATTTATGAATAAATAATTATGCTAATAATTAATCAGTAATTGGTATTTACTGTCAATAAAGTCAAACGTCTTGATTGATACAACATTTTGAGATAAATAGTGGCAATAAATTTATAGAGACTGCCCACAGACGGCCAACAAATTGCCACGAGTCTAGCAGCAGCAGACTAGACTAGAATATATAATAGATTTTATTTAATCTAGGACACGCCAACTTGACTTCACCTCGCCTGGAAAGAGTATCACCATTACAGACATTGAGTATTGTTACAATGGTGGCACTCAGCTTGGCGGCCTCATCAGATGCTTTTTCACTCCCCGCTTAAATGACCCGTGATAACAAAGGTGTGCGATTTTACCGTGTTCTGCCTTATGGCTGCCAAGAACGTGTTGTGTTCATTATTCAATATATCGATGTACTCCTTCTCGTCCAACATTTTCTGCACCATCTGCAACAATAAATAAATTCGTTCATATAATATAATTTAACATTTTTTGAGGAGGTAGGACACAGCTGTATTTCCGCCCAATTGAGCAGTCCGACTTGGGAAGTACCTCCGCCCTACAGAATACCGCGGTTATAATAACTTCGTGTTGTGTTCCCGGCGGTGAGTAGGGTAGCCAGAGCTCACTGGAGAGTTTTTGTGCTGTCAGTGGGATGACCAAAAGGCTTGTCCTGCTTTGTCCTCTACACTGACGGCACAAAATCTCTGTTCTTACAGGGTCGGCAGCACGGATGTAACTCCACTGGTTTTACACACGTTCATAGGTCATGGTAACCATTTTCCATCAGGTGGGCCGTGTGCTTGTCTGCCACCTTGGTTGTATAAAAAAAAAAAACACATTGTCTTCCTAGCGTTAATCTAATGTTTTGATATGTCGATTCCAATTGACGTTTATTTTTTTTATATATTATGTTATTTCGGCTCTGATATTAATTTACTGACCATAAGACTGTAGAAGGAATACCTTGACCTGTTCTGAACTAGAGTACAATACAGATCGATGACAGGTTACTAGGGCATACAATCGTAAAACAGTCACTGCAGGGTATAAAATTAATGAAAGACAAATAAATCAATAATAAAATTTTAAAATATGCTAACTATTTAATTTGATTAATCCTTTATCCCGCCTGACCGATGCAATTTTTTATAATAATAATAAGCGTCTTTATTGTACACCGATAATATTAAGAAGACAAAGTTTTGTGATACGTACAGATGGCGATCTTATCGCTATGCTCAAATTTCTTACATGCAAATTTAAAATCGATTTAATTCAATAAATATATTAAAAACCAAACTGATATCTGTGATTAAAATGAGGTATTTCTGCTTGTGATTTTAATTTATTCCTAATGAATACATCCCGAGCATTTGTAAAGCTTCCGTTAAGTCCCTATCAAATAGGGGAATTGCGATAGGGGAAGTCAATGAAATTAAGATTTTGTTCTTTGGCCTTAATTCTGTTCATCGTTGGAGACGCTTTGGAAAATCAATGCAGCTGATATTACACCACCAAAATATCGCATCAATTTTGTGTTATAAAGTTTTACTGCTTAAATATCTTGGGAGAAATGTTATTTAATGTTTCTACCACAACTCAGGCTTCATAAAGTTGGTGATTCGTTTGTAGGCAGTTGTAGAAAAATAGTTAATAAAATTTCTAAGGATTTGTTTAACATGCCACTAAATAAATTTTAAATAGAAGTGAAAAAATTTCTAATGAAAAAAGGTAAAGTCCCTTGCTTGCTCGCTCAACATAAAAGATAATCTAGTTCTTTGAGTTTCTTGCTGGTATCTTCTCAGTAGAACTAACCTACCGAACCAGCGAAAGAATCATTTTCCAATGATTTATTTATACATTATTTAATATTTTTATTAACATTAAATAAAATATGCTATTATAATATACAATTACTTACAAATTTATATAAAACTATGCTAACTATACAATATATACAAAAATGGGATAGAGAAAAAGAGGGAGACTGTAATCTTAGGCATCGAAAAATTTAATATTTCTTTACAAACCTAATTGTAAAATACCTAGTCTAGCCATAAATATTGTTACGAAGAAAAAACATTTTTTTTATTGCAAATAATATTTATTACTTTTAAGTGTGTTAATTTAATACATAAATATAAAACAATTTAAAATATAAAAAAGCTTATTCGAAGTGGTCTCCATTGGCTGCAACACAGTCCTTTAAACGTAGAGGCCAGTTATCAATAGAAGCACGCACTCTTTCCATGGGAAAATTCATCTACCTGAACTGAATAAATGAAATTGATTTTTGATTGATTCGTTGATTTTCAAGATATAAAATATGGTACCTACCGGTGAATACATTAAATAAGTTTTCTGGGCACCCGGCAAACATGTTTCTTTCCATCATTGAATCCATAAATAGATCTGTGACTATCGAGTAAAAATTAAGAGTAGTTAGTTATTTAAAAATATGCTATACCTATCTTTAAGTTAAGACCAATTCAAATATACATTTTCATGCATATAAATATTGCACCAAGCGGTTGTCGAAACCGTAGCCGTGCGTAGAAGTTGCATGTTCTACTGCTACGCCACAGAGTACGTCCCTTCACCTGGTTACCAAAACATTGTAAATGGCTATTCTTAATAAGATACTTTAGCATACTCAGACCTGTATTCTAGAATGGTACTCAGTTTAGAAACCCGATTGTTATTGTCAGTCTATCTATATAATATTTCCTAAGATAAATTAAGATTCAAGACTGTATGTCAATCTAGGCGACGGGTCTCAGGCTTCACGTAAGCACTTACTGTTTAACCGGCAGATAAATATGCACATCACATACTAAACCACTATTTGGCTGAACACTGTTGCCTAAAATACAGGCCCTGAGCCAAATTTAGGTAACAGGGTTTATCATTACACGTTACATTAATTTAATATCATATTTCAATATTTATTCACTTGTGTCATATATATTTTGTGAAAGAAATAAAATTTATTATTATTTTTATTATTTCTTTTCACTATATTTCCCAGCGGTGAGTAGGGTAGCCAGAGCTCACTGGAGAATTTGTGCCGTCAGTGGGAAGACTAAAGGCTTGTCCTGATTTGTCTTCTACTGACGGCACAGAAACTCTGTACTTACAGGGTTGGCAGCGCGACTGTGACTCCTCTGGTGTTACAGACGTCCATAGGCCACGGTAACTACTTTCCATCAGGTGGGCCGTGTGCTTGTCTGCCAACTAAGTGGTATAAAAAAAAAAAAAAAAAAACTAACAAACTATGAATGTTAAATCTGAAATAAAGAATTAATTTAAAAAAAAATATATGCAACTACTTGTGAGCTGCGTGGTTTAGTTTTTCAACAAGCGTAACATAAAATTATGTTTAGCACATAATTTTCAAATGTTGTTCACGTGTTTCCTTCTTCCTACAGTCCCGGGTCCTTTAAGTGGGGCGTGAAAAAGCATATGATGAGGCCGTCAAGCTGAGTGTCACCATTTTCACACGGTATGTGTACGTAATGGTGACCCTCTTTTCTGAGACTTTGACTTCAGCTTACCATCAGGCAAGGAGAAGTCTAATTGATGTGTTCTATATAATAAAAAAATGTAGACATTATCGATTTATACCTGATAGACAGAGAGCTATCTATATATTTGTAGCCCTATTTGGGTTCGCAAAGTGTGGAATGTTGCACCCATTGCTTAATTTTAATATAGCTACTATTTAAATTTAATAACTACTAATTATTATATTACCTACCTATTTGTACTTAGAAGGATGCGCACTGTGTGTAACTTGAATAAAATATTATTCAGTCTTTCTATAGAATGAGGGATCAAGAATTTTTCACGCAATTATAATTATTGTCATGTTATTTGATGATAGAGACCATTTTTGAGACTTTGTAATAAAAAACCAGCGAAGCAGAAAAGACCACCGCTCCCAGTGTAATTAAAACACCAAAATTTAACTTCTTGGCAGATGATTTTGGTCCCAATATACCACATATTAAGCCACAAGTCATATTGAACTCATTTTTTTCTATGGGCATTATATGTATAACTGAAGCTTTGCCATTCAACGTGGCAATACTGCCAGCCTCCTGGTTGTGTTACCAGTCGGTGATGATACCTTTATGTATGTAATTTTGACGTTATATGTATGTAATTATGATGCTTTATGTATGTATTTTTTTAGTACACACATAATAATAGTTTATAGTTTTAAATTTCATTTATATTAGTATTTATGTATTAATCAAATGTATAAATGTTTCCTTTAAAATTTTGAACGTATATTTTTTAAAATCTTTATTTATTTGGGAACTTTTGGGCAAAATAACTATGCCAGCTTCATCGTACCCTAAGTTTGTATTAATTAGAGTACATAAAGGCTTTAAATATAGTCAGATAGTACACTAAAGTATGTAGGTAGGCTTTTAAAATTATAAATATCAATTTCTTCACGGAGTTTATTGTAGAATCGGAGCTACTATTATTAGTTCAGCAATAAATTAGACGACCTGTCTCAACACTGAAGTAGAGAATTGAAGAAAAATAAATCCAAACATTAATATCGCGCGTTTGAATTAAACCTATTAGCGATATTTGATTTTATTGAACTCTTTAGTGTTGTGTAAAATGTTGTCGAATACTTATTTATTTATTGGTAATTAATTTTCATTACCTGTAAATCGTAACTTGGTATTCTAGTATCATTGTGAGTACGAAATAAAATGTGATGAATGTAAAAAATTATAGAATTAAATAATCAATTTCATTTATTCAGTTTAGACACACAAAGAGCACATATGAACGTCAAAATTTTACAATTAGGTATGTCAATACATAATATAAAAATATTAAATAATGTAAAAATAAACCATTGGAAAATGATCCTTTCGCTGGTTCGGTAGATTAGTTCTACTGAGACGATACCAGCAAGAAACTCAGTGAACTATATTAGAACTAGATTATTTTTCTTTTTTAAATTTGCTTTAGTTTACAATTTATTTGTGCGAGCAAGCAAGAGACTTATGTTGACCACGAATTAACATCATTAAGATACGCGTCCACTTTATAGTAACCTTTACTCATTAAATATAATAGACGATTTGCAACGAAGGGACACTTAAGTGATTTTATGAAAAATAGATTATTACATTTTTTTAAATTATGTTTACGGTAATATACAACTTGCAACACAACTTTTGGTGAATATTGTGTAGCGAAAATAGAAATAGGTTCTAGTCCGACATAACCTCTCCCACCGGCACCGGTAAAAAAAACTTTTCTATCTTTTCTTCCATAGATACAAATCAGTCACGTTTTTCTCTCTTAGTTATTATTAGTCCATTTTCATTTGTAATAAGTCCATTTTCTTTTACAATTTCTTTTCCATGGTCCATTGTAATTTATCTTCTCAGTACTCATGTACAATAACTCCTGTTACATCTGTAACATTCCGGACTCACCGCAAGCAACAGTTGGTTGTAAACAGACATACCATTTAAACTTCGCTTTAACAATAGTTTAAAACAAAGTCAAGTTAAAGTTAAGAAGATTCATTTTGTTAGACGTATATCGCTTGAAATATTACTAGTTGGTCAAATATTCAGTAGAGTAAGCCGCTTCATGGAGACTTGCATTTGTACTATTGATTTTCAGAGGACAGCGTACATCTATCAATATTAAATTACATGATGGAGGCTACGAATATAGTTTTTTTATACCACTTAGGTGGCAGACAAGCACACGGCTCACTTAATGGAAAGTGGTTACTGTGGCCTATGGACGTTTGTAACACCGGAGGAGTCACAGTCGCGCTGCCGACCCTGTAAGTACAGAGTTTCTGTACCGTCAGTGTAGAAGATAAAACAGGACAAGGCAGTCTTCCTACTGACAGCACAAATTCTCCAGTGAGCTCTGGCTACCCTACTCACTGCTAAAAACACAACACGAAGTTATTATGGCCTCGGTATTTTGTAGGGCGGAGGGGACTGCTCAATTGGGCGGAAATACCACCGTGTCCTACCTCCTCAACCAGATACTTTTAAATAATAATCAAACTATAAATTGTATATGAAACGGTTATTATAACACTGTTACAACATTTCTGAGTATTCACTGGTGTTAATTGATGCTGTTATAGATAATTTGCGGCGTTTTTGTTAGAAAAGTATTGTCAGACTTAAAATCATAGATTTATTTAATCGCGACGGGTTGATTAGGACCGTAGATGAGCAATAGTCGTGAAACCGACAGTTATTAAGAATAAATGTGTGTGTGTGTGTGTGTTTGTGTGTTCAAAGCTATGCTAATAAAATACATACCGCCTCACAGAGAGTCTATGGATAATAACGTAAGACCCACCTCAATACCTGGATATAAGTTGCATGAACGAAATGGACGCGCTGATGTATGTGTATATATATATATATGTACATATATATATACATATGTGTACATATATAATACCAGAACAAATAGGTATGAAATTGTTGTACACCAGTACTGTAACAGGCCCCCACAGGACAGGCCTATGCCTAGTGTGGGTCCACAGTAAACGTAAATATGTGTATTTGGTAATAAAATGTTGCTTTCAAATAAGAAGTTATGATTACACAATAATAACCTTTATTCAATTAATAAGTTAAATAAGGTACAATATTTTACAGATAACATCGACACTGATGATTCTGATTCTCATAGGCTCCCCCAGGTCCTTGTAACGTTCTCAGATGTGATTTGATTGCTTTGTCATACTCCGTAGGGATCTTTACAATTATCGCTTTATCTTCAAGATGGCGGCTAACTTTTAACCTTTCTATCTATTCTTCGATAAATACAATACAGTCACAATAATCTCCATATGTAATTATTAGTCCATTTTCATTTGTAATTAATTAGTCCATTTTCATTTGTAGAAAGTCCATTTACTTTTACAATTTCGTATATCCGTCCACGGTTCATGTTACATTATGTAAGATAAATTTCGAACACAATACGAGCAACAGTTGGTTGTAAACTGACAGACCTTTTCAGCTTCTGTTTAACAATAGTTTCAACCAAAGTCATAGTGAAGTTAAGAAGATTCATTTTGATAGACGCGTATCACTCAAAATATAACTATTTGGGATAACATGCATGAGAGTGGCCACCATATCGAGACCTGCACTCGAAAAATCGATGTTCAAGGGACAGCGCACAGCTATCAACATTTAACTTCATGATGGACGCTCCGGAATTTGATTCTTGATAAACAATTAACAAACTACAAATTGTATATGAAACGGTAATATTAACACTGTTACAATAAATAGATAATTAATAACACCAATATCACTTGTCTTTCCAATAACACAAATAAGATGTAAGTATTTATTATTCACAGATAAATGGTGGCGCATCCGCCATTTTATTTTGATGCGTAAATAAGATAACTAGTAAGTAAATAAATCACTTCTTTGCATATTTAAATACACTTTTTTGAATACACTTTAATGCTAATTAATGACGAGAGACAATTATTTAACAGAAATCAGTCATATAGCAACCTTACTCAACATCCATATGACAGGGAAATCATATATTCAAATCCAAGAAAGTAAGTATCTTATAAATTTGAATAATCATTATAACGTTTAAGTACGAATTTTGAATGATTTTGTTTTGGTAATAAAACAGAATACAAATCACTTACGGTGGAAACCGATGCACCTTTGTTCGTATATAAATGAAACGGGAAATCACGCGTACTTAACGACAGCTGACCTGCGAAACTAGACGCGGAGTGAGCGATGGGGCTGAGTACAACCTTGAGGGGTGGGTTGGCGCGATGGTGTGAGGCAATGGGGGTACAGAGGGTGACGGTGTGTTGCTTCCCGGTCCAAATTTACCACCGGAATAATAAATTTTGCCGATTGGTTTATTATACATTGGCAAGTTTATGCTATTACAGTTATCTAATAACTGTTATATTGGTTTTATTATATTTTTTGTAGAGTTTGCGAGATTTGGAATATATATCTTTATGAATTTATTTAGAATTAAAATTAAATTATTGACGAATTAAATATTCTACCTAGAGCATTCCACACAGAACAATCTAGACCCAAAGAAATGATGCTTTAATAAAGAAGTAGTTTGTAGATCAAACTACAAGTCATCATTTTCAAACAAACAAGTCATCATTTTCATTCATTCATTTTCACATTTTCCGAGTTTCTGTGCCGTCAGTGTAGAAGACAAAGTTGTCGTGCTTTGATCTTTCCATTGACAGCATAAAATTTCTCCAGTGAGCTCTGGCTGGCCTGCTCACCGCTGGGAACACAACACGAGATTTTTATGACCTCGAAATTCTGTAGGGCGGCGGTACTTCAACAGTCGCAGGGCGGTGTTTAATTGGATGGAAATACCATCACATCCTACCTCAATCATTCGTAGCTACTATTTTTATTTGCTGAAAAGGTTAGGGGAGAATTGCCCCATAAGTTTGGTTGATAAATTATGGAAAATAACGCACCGACCCCCAACGCGGTCGGCCCGCTTCATCTCCTTAGGTACTTGTGAATATTTAAAACTTCTTTCTCAGGCGGCACAGTGTAGGAGTTTGTCTCGTCGCTGTTTTTAGGCGCGTTTGATTACAAATACACGCTATAGTTTCTATTAAGCTCGACTGTTATGTTGTTCTAGAAAGAAGGTATGCTATTCCAATCGGTTTGTGTGTCACATAAACCCTGCCTTCGTGTCCAGCTTGGAGTATCCGTAGAGATTAACAAAAAGAAAAGTTTCTTACAGAGTCGGCAGCACGAATATGATGCCCTTGGATTAGTACACATCGAAAGGCTATGCTAACCACATCCTATCAGGGCATTCGTATAAGTATACGGCTGACCTGTCACCTGAGTCACCTTTTCTTTTAAGACCATTCCATAACCTTAATCTCTATTGTAGTATAGTTAAAGTTGTTTTATACCGTCTAGATGCCAAATGTTCATCCTATTCACGCTGCATTTAGTTATTATAATTCACCTTTACGCTGCTACCAGTGAAAACGGAAAATCTAGTCGAAATCAACGATCATTCGTTTGAGAAAATAACAACATATGCTTACTTACCAATATATTTTAATATAACCTATATACCGGAGTACCGTATATATTTACGTGGAAGTTAGGAGACTCCTCTGCAGATACTGGCCGATGTCACAACACGACTGAAGAAACTAGTGGATAAACATTACATAAACACTCAACGCAAAAAGTTTCTTTGGGCGATACGAAAAACTCGTGATATAAAACACACCAAGCATTTTATAATTTCTACTCAATGAGTTGGTTGAAAACTGTTCGTACTTACCTATATATTTTTCCTACATTTGTTAGTAGTTGGTTAGGCTTTATGGAAAGTAGTTGCCGTGACTTACTGTGCATTCCCAGGGGCAAGATATTAGTGCTGCCAAATCTGTAGGCACCTTCCCTCTATATTTTATTTGATGGAAAAATTGCTGCACCTGATTGAATACATGTGCCAGAGCTTATTTGTCAATCAGCAGGTGTAACAGCTAGCAGGGTGGTTTGTTCGCTTGACTCTAAAGTCTTGAAGAAATCTTTGTTTTCTGTGCACTGGGAAATTAATTTTATCAGCTATAACTACCCTTGGCCGCAAAACCAAACCAAGTTGAACATGATTATGTAAAGTAATATAACATTATCGAACTTCATTTAACGTAGTTAATTTCGTCCGCAAGTTGGTAAGTCAGCAATATTCGTATCGCCTCTCAGATGCTATCTCGTAGAATGGTTAAGGAAGATTAATTTTGAAATATCGGGGTCGCCAGCTGCGTCTTCTTCGGTAGGTTGATCAGCGGTGAAGCTCGATACAGCCATAACTGTAAGCAGTGTTGATACAAGTCGTTGTGACTCACAGTTTCGTGTAAAGATCCATCCACCAGAAGCGTGACGTTAGACGTCAGTATTAATGTATTCTGTGACTGTTGGTATTATTTGACCTTAAACGGTTCCGTTGTCACAAACAAGGCTAACGATTAACGTATATAAAGTTTCAATATCAAAAGTGCGTGAAACATTATTCTAAAGGTGAGGTAAGCTAAGTCAGAACTATTGTCACTATCCGCCCCCCGCTTTTGCCCACCGTCGCGACGGGTGGATTGCTACAACTTATAACCACAAATCACTTTGTCTCCGAGGCACCGGGGGGTCGGGGCAACAATGTAAATCTAATTTACAGATAGAATTCAACCGCAACAGGTTAGTGTTGTAAGTTTTCCTTACAAGGATTACCCGCAAAGATTGATAATGAGATGCTAACAGTAGATTAAGTTGTTTTGACTTGAGAGTTTTCAGATGAAAAGTTTCTGAATTCTGACTCTTTTGCTGGTGTAAACATCTGCTGGAAACCTCTTTTTCAATGATTTATAAAGCCTTTGTTTTTTTACAGATAGAGTGGATAGCCGTTATGTCAAATGAGGATGTGTGACATGGATGGGATACCGTAGGACTTCCAGTTTGCCCCTCTAAGCGTCGCCGCTAATGGGGCAAAGTTGAATGTTAAAAAAAGTATGTTTATAGTTAATATATTTTTATATAATTTAATAACACCTTTCACATTCAAGTTACCAACCCTAGTGGGGTCGATAGCGCCGGTAATTTAAACGGGTATAATTTGTCTACACCAGAATGAATTTAGAAGGGGAAAAGTGGATATATGCGGTGAGGCTTTATGGGGCAAACTGGAAGTACCCCTTAAATGCTAACCTACGAGTAAGTACCTACATGGTTTTATTCAGCTGGTATTATTATTATAGTCCTATGGAACAATAGATACCTTTTAGAGATTGATGAGATAATGGGGTCATGTATTGATTACACTGTATATATTTTTGAAATTAATTTATGAATCTAAATTGTTCAATATTCATTAATATTGGTAATATTCAGACACAGTTATGTCGGACTTGAACCAACTACAACCGCATTTATTTTCTAATCTATTAATACTTACTTTGTAATTTGAAAATGCCAAATGCTTATATACTTACAAATATTTTGTATTATAATGAATGGATTTCTATCAATAAGTAACAATATTTGTTCAATTTCCCAATTTTATTGCACATTTCATTGTATTAGCAACACTGGCACGACGTCGACGCCCGCAGCACCACCCTCCAGTTCGCAGAATCTCGGCCGTTATTGAATCGCTGCTCGCTATTTTAGGAAAACAACAATACATTTCGTTGTACAGATGGCGCTAGTTATGACCATAAAATTACAAGTCACTGCAAAGCACAGTGACTAGTACATAATATTAATCTATGGACCAGACAAAGGTGTGCATCTCAATCATAGAGTATTCAACTGGGGGCCCAATTTATAAAACTTTGTCAAACGAAATAAGGTTTTTAGGGCAATTAGTTGAAAATAGTTATAACTTTAAGCAAAAAACCATTGATTTCTTAAAGTATGGCAACAGCTCATATTTTTGCAATAAAACATATAAAGAATTAAGTACATAGGATCTATGGTTTCGCATAACCTTTTGTTTATGTTGTTTGGCACTTGAGTAAGAAAATTTTATTATTTCTCTAATGCGTGTGTTTTAATTAAGATTAAGTTACAATTATTATGGACCCTATCAGGTACAGCACAATGTTTGGAGAGAGGGAGAATTTGTTATTGTACACAGCTTCATTACAATTTTTTAATTTTGGTTATAATATTAAGTTTTTTGTTCTTATTAATGTATTGTATGTTTGTATTTTTTGTTCTTATTAATGTATTGTATGTTTGTATTTTATACCATGTCATTTGTTTGAGTGATGATATGATAATGTGAGCAGAAGTTTTAATAACTCTTTAAGAGTAGGTATCTAGAAATTTAATAATGGAATTCAAATATAGGCAAAATTAATTGATAATAATAAATTGTGGTTCTATGTCAAACTATTCAAAAAGGTACAGGTTTAGTAAATGTTAAAAATGTTGCGAATAACATGAGCTGTAGCCGTACTTTTAGATATAAGATATAACTGTTATTAATTAAGATACAAGTAACTGTGATTAAATTACTTCGGCCCTCCTTACCTCTTTCATGCGAAAAACTCTAAGCTATCCTCCCGCCACTCGACTGAAGTGGATATGTCAGATTCAAGCCGACTAAAACCGCACAATACTTTACTTTCTAATACAATTTATATAATATCAATTTATTTTTTATTGTAATTGTGTTATTTTAGAAAGATAAAATAAAATAAACTTTTTTAATTATAAAGTATTATACTAAACCTATTACCTAGTTTGTGAATAGAAAACAATTAAGTGTTAAAATAAAAACATTCTGTATGGTAATAATGGATTTCTACTAAGTTTTTCCAATTTCTTAGTTAGCAACACTGAACGATCGGAAAACACTTCAATGTTTGCAGTGTTGTCCGCCATGTTAGGAAAAACAACAAACCTTTTCACTATGCAACATATTACAGATGTCACTAGTCAACAACTCACAAACATTGTTATTTTACAATCTACGCGCAAAATTGCAATTGCGACGTCACCAAATTTAGAGCATGCGCAACGGGGATGTACAGGGGAAAACTAATTTCAGATGGCGTTACGTTCGCTACCGCTTGTCTTAGAGTCTAAAATCCTATGTTTCTTACAATAGACCATAGATTACCTCAGACTGAGGTTTTATGAACTTTCATACATTGGATAGAAGCCTATTGTCTAATATTTTACTAACAATCAATTAGCAGTTAGGAATAGCGGGTAAGAGGCGAGGAACTATTTTTTGATTGGTTCGATTAATTATACCGATAACGCGAGATCGTAAAAAGATAGTTTTAGGGATGATTTTATTTACTATGATCAATATTATCGATATTTTTTGTGCGCAACGAGACAAGGGTTACCTTATATTAATTATAAATTTATACATATATATATATTAGTCGTGTTAACTTGTTAATAAATTTTCTCGTTTATTTCGAACGATACATATATTTCTTGTTGTTTGACACGTAAATGAATCCTATTTTCGAAACTGAATTTTGATAAAAATTAAAACAATCTCAAATAATATATTTTAAAAATAAAAAATAAAAATCCAAAAACAGTTCACAAATGAAGGAGTTAAAACATCAAAAAATACAACCAAATACAGAATCTCCTCCTTTTTGCAGTCGGTTTAAAAGATTTGGCCAAAGCGTCAAAATATCTCGAGTTTAATTAATACGGCAGCCTATGTTTAGTTATCAAGTCTTACTGCGGAAATTGGACTAAACCATCTTGATACGTTTTGATAAATAGCAGTAGAAATACTTATTATTTAGAGATGTTGACTATTTTTTACTCTCAAATAATGGTCACTTTATAACAATATAATGAACTACTTAATTACTTAGGTACTACAAATAGTTTTAAAGATATTTGATTACGAAAATTCAATTTCTCGACGTTTCCGATATCCAGCTTCATATGCATAATCTGTGGGACAGGGTTCTCGTGATATTCTACCATTGATGACAGTAATTATCCGTTTAGTTCAATACCTGAATATATACTAGTAGTACGATTTTACGATATGAAATTAAATCATTAGAAATATTTGCAATAAATGATTTATTTATGATTTGTATTTAACTATTTTGTTTTGTATTTTTATACTATGTCGGTTTTCATTTACATAATGTACATGGGAATTATGTACTTTTTTCTTTTCTTTATAGCACTAATCTTGGTTGACAGACAAGTACACAGCCAACCTGATGGAAAGTGGTTACCATGGCCTATGGACGTGTGCAACACCAAGGGATTCACAATCGCGCTGACAACCCGGTAAGCACAAGTGTTTCTGTGCCGTCAGTGTAAAAGACAAAGCAGGACAAGCTTTGGTCTTCCCACTACAGCACAAAAACTCTGAGCTGTTATATTTAAAAAAAAAAGTTAAATAAATCATTACACTTTCTCGTCAATACACACATACATATAATCATCCTTATCCTCCGGGGATAAAGGCGTGATTCGCTCCCACGTAATAGGGGTAAATCTATTGCTGTATTTCGGACACTATCTGAGGCTGAGTCTGAGCTGTTATATATGTCTAATGTTAATTCTCGTCAATGCTCTGATAATATAATAAAATTTTCAATATTTCAACACATTACACATTCATATGGGAACATTATATTTTATAACCAACTATTTAATACCAACCACTATTTAATACTAATAACCAATATTTTGTAATCACTACTGGCTATCCTCATCACAAAGAAGTTGTAATATAAGTGACAATTAATAAAAAAAAATGTAAAAGTATCAAAAACGTACATCCCAAATTACTGGTCAACTCGCAAACTAGTCTAAGGCGATTGGCACACAGATAACCGCGTGCTTGCGGGGAAGCAGATCTGCCGTGCGTGTGCTTACATACGTGCAGGGCGGCGGCTTAGGTATAATCCGAGAGCAGTTAGAAAATAAAATAACAAAGAAAATAAAGGAATTTATAAACTTTGCACTTACTACACTTTACTGCTGGGTATATCACTTTGAAGGACAGCGCCCAATGCATCAGCAATCTAGAATAACACACAAGATTTCCGTACAAATAAATTTGTCATTTATACATGTTATATTACATTATTATTGACTTTTTTTAGCCTCCACTAACCTACAAAGAAATGGTTAAGGCGATCACTGTGAAACGCGTGGAGCGCGGGGAAGCATTGAGTCGCCTCACATCTACGTATCTCTCTTTGTATAAAAACACGCTTCTCCGCTCGTAATGGTGGGATAAAAAAACGCAGTGTAGCAATGACACAATAAAATCTGCAATCACGCGCCTGATTTTATGTAGTCTGAGAGGTGTTCGACTGTGTATGTGTTTGAGACTAACTGAAAATCAATAATACTGCAATTCAACGTGTATAAATGCCAAATTTATTTGTATTGAAATCTAGAATATTATTCTAGAATACTTATGCAACTAGGCACTGTCTGTTAAAGTTTACTTTAGCAAGTAAGGTGCGAAGTTTAATAATCCCTCACAAATAGTACCAATCGCTTTTTTATTTTCTTTACTGTCCAATATTTAACTTTAATTTCAATAAAATTTTAGAATACCTCAAACACTTAGCTAACTGCTTCTCGACCTGTACCTAAACCGCCGCCCCGCGCGTGATAGCAGACAAATCTGCTTCACCGCGACCACGCGCGTGGCTATGGTAAACCACGCCCCGTTGCGGAGTGCGGGGCAGTGTGAGAATCGCCTTACAGCTCTCGGACTAAAATCACGCGGCTCCACGCTTCCCGTGCTGAAAGGGGCCCCCGCGTGACAGGACAGTATAAGAATCGCCTATATGTATGTTTTTAAAAACTAATATTTTATAGATTTTTGCAAAGGATCGCAAGCCAAACTGTCCGCGTACTGAGGCAACTCGAGTGTCGGAGGTCGATGAATAACGAGTTGGGGGCATAGTGGTCCCCACATCCGAGGAGAGTGCCAGATGACCCTGGGTCGACCGTGGTGCGAGGGTTACGGTGTTAACCTCACCTTCGGCAACCAAAAACTGCCCATAGGCATCGAGCGTTTTAGTCTGTTCGAGTCCGATAACCTCTCCCACCGGCTCCGGTGGTGGGGTATCCGCGGGGATATTTCGCACGTAAATAAAGGATTGCAACTTCCGAACGAATTAAATGTTTAACAAATGTCAACACTAATTTTGAATGCATTTTGGTTACCTGTCAGATTTGTACGCATGTGCTAATTGGTTATACGATTCAATATTTTTAATTTTGTCGTTGTTAGTTTCCGCGAATATTATACATTGAAATAAAGCCTGGGGAGTCTGGAGTCCTTTACCAGTGTAACTGCGGATTTGGCTAATACATACATGCACACATACATACATATAATCACGCCTTTATCCTCGGAGAGTTAGGTTAGGTTAAAACTCACATTTCACCAATCACAAAATTCGATCCCACGTAATAGGGGTGAGTCTATTGCCGTCTTCCGGGCACTATTATTGACTCAAACCCTGCATCTGAGGCTGAATCTGGGCTGTATATATCTGTCTGATGTTAAAAAGTCCTATCCCTAAGTCGCACTGTACTGGACCTGTGCATTTTTTATTCAAGGTCAAAGGTCAAAATTATTGTATTTTTGCATTTTTCTTGTAAACAGTAAGTGCTATCAAAAAAGTATGTTGGACAAAGTTGTAGATCATATAATTACCTACAAAATTGTATGAACCTTTTTTTGTATGGGTCACTATTTTGGAGATATAGCTATTTCAAATATATACAAACTAACTCGTTTTCTTAGTATGATTCAATAACGCAGAGCCTGAACCGCTGGTCTTATAAACTTGACTTTAGCGGTAGATTGGCAGACCTTTCATATTACTTATATTCACCAAGAAAACATATTTCTAAAGGACTATAAATAAGGGATGAATTGGAATGAACTTATATACAAAGCTTCATATATTTTATCTACATAGCAACGAAATTTCCAAAAATCAATTCTTAGTGAATGAAAAGTATCTATTGCATGAAACGCGAGCTTTAATTCATAGCTAGGCTTTCTTACCGCAAACTCAGTGAAGATGAAGACAGTTCTACACATACATACATTCCAGACTGATGACCTATAGGAATAGTAATAAAACGTTGCATATTTAATAGTAAAACAAACGACTCCTTGCACTAAAAAAGGCGCCACTTTTTCTTCAATATCAATACATACTTACTAAATTGTTTTTTTTATTTATTAATGAATCGCCAGCAATCTACACAGAAAAATTATAAAACTATCGCAACACTCGAAACGCCAGCAGCTCCTTATTGAAGTTGATATTTATTTTTTAATTTCTCAAAGCGCAGCAGCTGTGAGCTTAGGAGATGCCTTGTGCGCACGGTACGTGCTACTTCGCCAAGCAGAAAAGTATACACCTTTAAGGAATGATTCCGAGGAAGACTGCAGACAGCAGCAGCAGACGCGGAGAGTACCAAGAAAAAGACTTCAACATGATAATTTTTTTTATTGTTTTAATTTATTGCTGCATCTCAATGGTACAATTTCTCAGTGTCCAAGTTTAACAAGTAATGTATGCGCCGAGACGACAAGTCATTCGACCACACATAAATTGTCCATAGAAAAACAGTCATTTGTCTAAGACCTTTATATGTTTCACATACTTGTTAAATTTGAATATGGATAATAAACCCGCAATAAACAAAATTATCATATTGAAGGCTGTTTCACTGCTGATTCCGAAACCATATATTTTTTTGACGTTTTGTTTATTAAGGAGTGGGCAATTATGTTGTAGTGTGTAATATGTTATTATTTTTGCGCAGTGAAGCGTCTCAATGAGGGATATCCTTAGTTTAAATAATCTAAGTATCAAGACATGTTATAATAATAAACATTTTTAATAGTAGGTAGGTAGATATTAAAAATATCTATTACTCAATAATTTCTCTTCGAAATCGTACCTTTTTATTTTTTTGAAGTAAGACCTATTGAAGCAACACTGGGTACTATAAGAGGGCGTGATAAATCATCAGAGGAGGCAGTCAAGGTAGGAACCGTTATTCTAGGGACAGAACCTGTGGGTTTAGCATGAAGTCTTAAAACAGGTCAATAAATTGGCTATAATGGCTATAATGGCTGTCATAATTGCAGTTAGTAGTATGAAAGCAGTTCAATTATTGACCTGTTTTAAGCGTTCATGGTGCGAGCCCTGTAATGGCAGACACTATTCTTTGGACTGCACCCCAGCTTACCATCAGGCGGGATGAATTTGGCTATATAAATATATTTAAAAAGCAATAATCATAGCCTATAACAATGGTTTGTGCTCACATGAATTGTTTGACACGATGCTCACAGCTACATTCTATTATCGTACCGCTCGCCATAGGCAGGGAATTCATCACCACACATTGCGACGTGAAACAGTGCACACTGTGCGGTATGAAAGAAACTTCATCCCACGTACACTTAAGTTGTGGAATGAACTCCCTGCTGCGATTTTCCCAACAACCTATAACATGGGGTTCTTCAACTGGGGCATTGGAAAGTTTCTTCAGAGTCGGCCGCGTGAGTGTAACGCCACTGGTGTTGCACACGACCATAGGGCACGTAACCACTTCCCATGAGGGGGCTCGTGTGCTTGTCTTCCACGTTTTTTTTTTTATACCACTTTATTAGCAGACAAGCACACGGCCCACCTGATGGAAAGTGGTTACCGTGACCTATGGACGTCTGTAACACCAGAGGAGTCACAGTCGCGCTGCCAACCCTGTAAGTACAGAGTTTCTGTGTCGTCAGTAGAAGACAAAGCAGGACAAGCCTTTAGTCTTCCCACTGACAGCACAAATTCTACAGTGAGCTCTGGCTACCCTACTCACCGCTGGGAACACAACACGAAGTTATTATAGCCGCGGTATTCTGTAGGGCGGAGGTACTACCCCAGTCGGACTGCTCAATCGGGCGGAAATACCGCCGTGTCCTACCACCTGACTGGTATCAAGCGTGTGATGATTTGGAATTTATGTAATATCGTGAGCATGGAGTATAGAAGTGGACGACTCCAAGGGAGAAGAAACACTTAAGATGAGGTAAATGGACTGTGAGGAAGAAATACGAAATCTGGAAGGGTATGAAGAGGGAGAGGGATTTATTGTATCAAATTAATAGTTCGAGAGGGTTTTGTTATCATTCGCCGTTTAAATTGCATCAGTCTTACTGTATTAAATAATCCCTATATAACATTTTGTCAGATTTATACACAAAATAACATAAAATTTCCTCCAATTTCTTGGAAAAAAACGGCAGTTTCATATGTAACGACATTTCGTTACATATGAAACTGCCGTTTTTTTCCAAGAAATTGGAGGAAATTTTATGTTATTTTGTGTATAAATCTGACAAAATTAAGCTAACAAACAGCAACTTTTATTACATTCTTGAAAATTGACAGCTGTAAAAAAATTAACACGAAATTTAGCATCAAAATCAAATTTAGGAAGTACTGTTTTTGAATATCGAATTTAATTTATCAAGCGGCTAATCAAAACAAAATTTATTACAGAGTTGTAATATCTTGAAATCAATTATCAAACAAAATATAAATAATGGAAATAGCTATTAAATTACAGGAATAACGAACTCATGAATCTGTAAGAAAATTTCGGCAATTTCATATGTAAAGACCTTATACCTATAAATACAAGCCAAAGCTTCGCTCAGCCTTATTCAAACTAAATAGTTCAAAGATATTTGTCGAATTTTTTTTATATAAATAATTCTTCATCAGCAGCACGCGGCATATGATACAAGGAAGGATGGGCAGTCTCCTCGCAGCACGGGACCTTTGCATTTCCGCCGTCAAGGTAGACTTTCGTTCAGGAAACATCTGGACACTAAAAAATAATATAGATTAGCGTAAAACTTGAAAATGTGTTTTAAAATCATACTTACGTAAATAGCAGCGATATGATGAATACCGAAGATGACAGTGTTGAGTCAGCAAAAAATATAGGTACAGGTTACAAGTTGTTCTTAATTTCTATAGGCACAGTCGACAAAAGAGATTAGTATAGATACATCTAGACAGACAACTTTGTATGTAGAGTTGTATACTGTATGTTAAATTAAAATTCTATATTATTTAAAACATTGCAACATTATCACGTCTTTTTGACGTCAAATTCTGATTAAAACTAGGTTTACCAACGCTCCCTAGGCGCTAGTAGGAAAAAACTTACTGCGGCATTCTTTATACATCAATTTAGGTACAACTAGTAATTTTATAAAAATAAATAAGGACGAATGTACATTTGTATCGTAGAACGATAATTAAAAAGTATTTTAAAAAAACTTAAAAATAATAATAATAATAATAATTACATAACCTAAGTTTAAAATGTTAAAAAAGTTGCGTTCCTAGTTCAGTGTTATGTAGTGATTACAGCATTTAAATAGAGGCCTGCACCATGGTCAAGTTAAAATTTTTTGTCTTTAACTCATCTGTCCTATATATTTTTTTTATACCCCTTAGGTGGCAGACAAGCACAAGACCCACCTATAGTATGCTTTTTTACATAAGGTGGTCTTAATAAAGGTTTTAAATTTATTGTCAGGCATACCAAGGATTGATTCAGGCAATATAGTATAAAAGCGTATACCATCCCCCTTAAAAGAATCACTAACTTTGCTAAGCCGATAGGATAGAAGGAGCAGTTTTTTTTATTTCACAGATTACTAAAATTCAGTCTGTAAATTTTAAAATTGTAATGTCTTAAACATAATTTTACAATAGTATGTTGTCACTTACTTTTGTAAAATGAGATATATTTTTTCTGACATACAGTAGGTATGTTTTCGAATATATATTAGGAAGCTACAGTTAAATATCAACATCTTTAAATTGTTCCCTAAACGTAGTATTCAATAGGGCAGCAGGCTATGAAAGTAACTAAAGTATACCAACCTAGCAGTTAATATATCTGTCAACTGCATAACAGCATACAGCATAAGCAGCAGAGCTAAGTCAAATTAGTGGCCAAAATAGTGATACGACCATTGCAATTTAGAATCTATGGTAATTCCTAGAAAGGTAGTGCTCTTTACAAATTCCAACCGTTGCTCCCCCAGCACGACATCAACATGTGCTTACCTCACATCAGGCAGTGTAAACTTACAAGTATTTGGTTTTTTCTGCATTCAACAATAGGTTATTTGCAGAAAATCATTAACAATATTCACATCTGTACTACGTCGATTTACTTTGAATATTAGCGCTGTATAGTTGCTGTAATAGTATGCCAGCTGGAGCCTCGATCACATAAGGCAGGTCATTGACATACGCTAAGAAGAGAAAAGGTCCTACGATTGATCCTTGGGGTACTCTTATATTAACTTTTGATCTGTTTGACTTCAAATTATTCACAACAACAGTCCGAAGCCAATCTGTTAATTATGAATCTAATAGTTCTATTGATTGCGTATTAAAACCATATCGACGTAGCTAGAGCAAAAGTATTTGATGGTTAACACAATCAAATGCTTTTAAAAGATCACAGTATACCCCAATAGCTTCCTGCGATTCCTCCCAAGCGTCGTAAATTAGGCTAAATAGGGCAGTTCCCGCATCGGTGGCAGATTTTCCGCCAGTAAAGTCATATTGTTGGCTGTGGAAAAGATAGTTGGTCTTGAAGTACAACTGCCTCTGACTCTCTCACACTCAGAGCTGGCTGGTATTCAAGTTCTGACAAGGATTCTTTCTTAAACATTGCTATGGTTAATGGTAGAGATATGACAATAGAGGGAGCACGTGAAGTATGTAAGAATAGAGCCAAATAGCGGGCTGTTGTCTCTGCCCAACTCAAACGAAATACATCTTTTCTCGTATGTACATATTGGATTGTGGAAGGGATAACTAAATAATATTTATTTGAGTGCATGATATCTTTTTTGTCAATCAAGAAAAATATATTATAGGTTGCCTGTAAGAGTTTATTTTTGTGTATACTATTGATTTCTGGTCTAATCGTGTACAATAAAGAGTCATATATCTACCTATTATACACAAAAGCATCCAGGCTACATAATCTATAAAAATCTTCCAAATTATACTGTCAGTGCAGTTTAATGAACTTCACAAGAAACTTTAACTATTTCTCCATAAAGTCACCTTGTAAATAAGAACAGATAATAAAACACTAATCATTTTTTTATTATTCAGTTATTACAGTTTTCTTATTAACAGTTTATATTAAAATTTAAACATTTAACTCTAAACATATAAAACTACACCTATGTTATATAGCGAATTGGTTATGTTAACTTAAATTTATTTATTTCCTTACTAATAAAAATTGTACATAATTTTTTTTTTCTATCTAGTTCTGTCTTGTTCAACCACGATTCCCATAGACTAATTTATATTTAATATTTATATAATTTGGGGCTCAAAGCGAGCACTTACCTAATAAAATATGAATGCCATCTATTGTACACACAGCAAAGGAGATATGTGTACACCTTTTAATATAAAGTTGTATGCGAGGGTGTATACTTGTCCTCTTTGTCGTTTGTACATATTTGGTATTTTTTTTATTAGTAAGACCAAGACTTTTACAAAGTCATGTCTAATTTACTAATAATGATTTATTTTCTACACTTATCCTATCTGCTTTTTTAATTATTATTTTTTTATTATTAAAAAGGTCTATTATATTTTTAGAATATATGGTGAACATGCTGTGAATGTATTTGGAGAACATGTTATATGATGCTGAAAGGAGATATCGATAGAACACGAAATATATACGTAATGATATATATTATTAAAGATCGAATAAGATTTTCGTTATATTCTTGTTGAAACGGCTGTATCGTTGTTTATTTGAACTTATTTAATACTATGTGAATTTTTATTCTTATCTCACTAGATGGGTTTCAATCACGTATAATATTTGTGAAATACTTTGTTTATCTAGTCAAATTTGAGTGGTAAACAATCGTGGGTAGTTGTAGGAACCAAACTGATGACGTCACTCGTCAATCGAGGCCGGTGTAAAGCCACCCTTCTATGTTGGTTCTATATCAAACAAGTTATAGATACCTACTATGTAACTTCAACTCTTCTGAATACACAATATAATAATAATTAGATATTTGACTGGCCAAATTAGTTACTTTTTACTAAATTTCAAAACAGTAGGTTATAAGGAAACTTGTATGAGAAAATTTATTGTGACGTCATTATATTTAATTGTCAAATCAATTTTATGTGAAAAAATTACCAACGCAACTATTTTCTACTGTTATTTTACCATTCATAATTGTAAGAACTCAGTTAAATAATTTATATTAACTACAGGAAAAAACCGAATTGTATCAATTATATCACGTGATTGAAACCCGCTTTAGTTATTATTCAATCGTGAGTGAGATTTTTGTGCGAATGGCACGATTTAGGTATTTATTTCGTTTGAACAATATATGTTTATACTTCCTAGAAAGTGAAATTGGAAAGAGAATTGAAATATTTGAATAATTTCATTGTATCACATACGATATTTTATATCATGCAGATTTTACAAAACCAAAATAAAATAAAAAAGCCGGCCAAGTGCGAGTCTGTCTTGCGCATAAAACGCTAAATTACACTACCGTAATATATTTAGAATCAGTTGTCTTAGAAGTTTGATTTTTGCACAATTTTAAGATGTTATAGACATGAGTAAGAGGTATGTTTTTCAACTTGATACCTCCACCTGAGAAAAAGTTCTTGATAGACAGACAGACGAACAACGTAGTGATCCTATAAGGGATACGTTTTTGTTCCTTTTGAGGTACGGATCCCTAAAAATGAAACTAACACAACATAATACTATCAAATAATATGATCCTTATAACTAATTTCGTTTTTGGTTGAATGCTTATAACTTATTTAATTTTAAATTTTAATACGGTCATCAACACGTACCGAATGGATCAAGATCATTCGGAGTAGTGTGCCCAGAGCCATGATTGTGATCACTGATAAATGATCTTGAATCTTTGAGCGTGCAAAGCTCAAAAACAATGTTTTTATTTATAACGCTTCGGTTGTGCAGATCTAATTGCTACGAATCTGAATATTTTACACAATGAAGAATGATCCAACTAAATAGATTTCTTCTACAATTAATACATTACACATTACTATTATATAATAATGTCTAATAGATGTACTAAGAAAAAAAATAGTATTATTATACCGACAGTCGTCGAAAACCAAATCTAAGCGGCATCCAACCTAATTTAGAAAATGGTAGAAAATATTTTTTTACCAATAGCAATACTTAAAAAATATTTCTCCATTTTTTTTTATTTATTGTCCATTCCATGTATGACGCTTAGGTATCAATTCTGACGGCCGTCGATATTTTTTTTTCAGTAAATATTATGCAATGATTTAAGTTGATGTTTTTTTAAAGAACAGCACTTTTAGACAAGTGACAAAATCGTTAGTGTAATCAACTTTTACTAACGAATTACCATTTGTCTATAGGTGCAGATATGGTGTAAAAATGTTTTTATATTGAATGTTATGAGGCTATATAACAATAACCCGGTTCATCTACATTATTATGATATGTAGAATAAGTAACAGAAGAAAATCACGACGACAATCAAACTACCACAGATATAGTTTCAATATTAGAGAACATAGATGTACCATATCTTATTTTACATAGATATATATACAATTAGAATTAATACATATTGTACGAATTACGTTATATTATAAATATTGTATTGTTATTTAGTATATTAAATATAGAATGTTTGCCAATTAACTCTTATCGACTCTATAACCTATAGTTGCGGAACGCTATGATTTCAGTATTGATACGACTGATATTATCGTTTTCTATTTTTTGGTGAGTTTATTTTCTTCTGTGCCAGTTCGTTTTCCTTTAGTAATTCGTTGTCCAATATTACCCGACCCAAAAAAACAACGATCAAAGCCAGTCGTGTCAAAACCGCCATCATACCTAGCCGCAACTATAGCTATGTTTTCAATTATTTAAGGCGATGACTCTATTGTGAAGACGCTGGTATATAATCTTAAGACCAAATAACCCATGAGTGATTGAACGCTAGATGTAAGTACGTTTTTTCAAGTGGAAACTTCTTGCTAATTGGGTTCATTGTTTTTTTTTGTGTACATAATGGACATGTGCACCTCTTTGACGCGTTAAGCACTTTTTTGTGAATTAATACTTTTTATTAGTTGGTTTTTTTTACTACTTGGTTTCCACCCTTCCTGTTGACTGATTGTTGATATTTTTTTTAAATAAAAAGAATATTAGAACCGTAATTATTAATATTCTATTAATAATGCAATGTTCTGACGCTGACTGCACATATATATTATTATAGCGCAGATTTAACTTTCAGCGAAGTTCTGCGTCTACCCTCATACTATCATTTATTTTGTCTTTGGTTTGTTAAACTCGATGAATCGGATGACTCATCGAGTTTACAAATGACTACGGCGAAGCAAAAAAGGAGGGTTATGATTTGATTCCTCATTTTTTTACCAATCATTGATGGCATTGATGGCTACTTAAAGGTTGATTTTTTTTCTGCACACTATAGTAGTTTGCACAATTAGCTAGGTGAGAAATTCCCAGCAGTCTAAATTTCATACTGTATAAAATTTCATAAGACACTATATACCAGTGCCCTCAATGTGGTGTCATGCCAAAGCAATCAAGTTATTGAACGGTTAAGAATAGAGTCTTTAAGAGTCTAACCCTAGATCTACTCTAGACTCGACATTCCCCAATTCAGATCTGATTAAAAAAAGTATTAATGATTGTGTGAGAACTTGTATCGTTCGTATCAAGATTCTTTTTTAAATTTAATACAAATGCATGACATGAGAAGATCGATTAGAACTATACAATATATGTAAAGGAGGAATGACTTTTAAAGGAATGATTTTACATAAAATAAAGTTACTCGTTAATTTGAACTGATATATTTTTGGTAGGTATGTTTACCTAATAATAATAATAATAATTGGAGTGTCTATTTGTACGTTACTAAAACATTTTTTTAACGAATGCCTATTCAAGAAAACTATAACAAGATCGCCATTTTTAAATGATTTTGTCTGTTTGTTTATGTGTAATGTCCGAAACCGCTGGGTCCGTTTAGATATGATTTCTATTTAGACAGCTGATGTTATTAAAACGTAAATTAGGGTACTTTTAAAAATAAAATTAGGGTTAAAAAGCAACTAAAACCCAGATCAAAGTCCACGCAAGCAGAGTCGCGGGAACAGCTAGTAATTAATAATGCTTTCAATGTTGATGTACAGAAAGAAAAAAGTTAAATAAATAAAAGAAAAAGAAAAAAGTTAAATCAACATATCTATACTATTATATAATTCAAATTGGAAATGTTTGTTCGCGATAGACGTCAAAACTACTGAACAGATTTCGATGCGGTTTTTTTTGTTAGAAATGTCTTGATCAGACTTATAATATAACGTTTGCTTGATTGCAATCGGTTGATTAAAACCGGAGAGAAGAGATGCATGAGAACGGAGCCGCGGTCGAAGGCTAGTGTGTAAGATAAAATTATAAACGCTGTATAGAGATTTCTGTAGATGTGACTACATTTGATGTATCGTATGTACGTATCATAGTAGTATATTGTATCACATTTGTCCAAAAACTATAAATACAATAAGAGAAAATTTAGCCATTTTATAATACCATTATAATTTGTACGATAGATTAACGTCATGAATCTGCACCATATACTTGTGCGAAAAAAAAAGCAATATTGTATACACTTTCGCCGTTTACTTTATGAGCTTAGAGCTGATTTCACCAATTGGGTATTTGACTGACGAGTCAAATTAAGTTACTTTTTCAAAACGGTAAGTAAGAGTTTACGCCAGAAAATAAGTCCCGCGGTCGAAATTGGAACTAAAAATGACATCGCCGCCATATTCGGCCATACTGTGTGTTGATTGGTTCAGGCCATGACAGTACGGTTTAGAGTTGCCAGTACATTTTTTTTATAATGTACTAGTAGGAATTATAGGTCTGTCATATATATTGATCCTAACTTCGTCACGACATGTATAATTTAATAAAAAGAACGCGTTTTTTGAAGGATAGAATGAGCTGTGGAGATTTCACAACACGCTCCTAGACTGTCTCTTGATACACTTTGGCTGAAGTTTTCACTCCTTTAACTTCTTAAGTTCAGCAGTTCAACTAAGAAATATTACATTCGTATCTGAACGATAGAATATTACATGTTGCGACTGCCACGCCGCGGCCATGAAACTAATTTTGTGGCGTGTAATAATTTATTGTGACGTCATAATATTTAATAGTCAAATCATATAGGCCGTGTGGAAGATTAGAAATCAATAAATATAAGAACTGACGTAATTTTTACCGCTCTATTACCATTCATAATTTAATAATCTCAGTTAAATAATTTATTTTAACTACAGAAAAATACCCAATTACAGGAACTACTATCAAAAGTAACTTAACTTTTTTACAATATTGACAGTTACTTTTTTTTTTTTTACGTGCGCAGAATCCCCACGGATACCTCCCCACCGGAGCCGGTGGAGGAGGTTATGTGGGACTCGAACCGACTAAAACGCACGCTGCCTATGGGTCGCTTTGGTTGCCGAAGGTGAGGTTGACAGGCATCTTGAAGTCTTTACGAAGTTCTAAGATTGGATTTCAAACTTTCACTCGCGCATTTCAGTTATCAAACTCCATATAAATTAAGTTTAAAAGTTTTTGTCAACTAGTGTCCTTGAGTTTGCATTGATTGTGTTTCCTGTACAGCCTCTTAACAAGTCGCAATGAGTTTGTATAATAGAATAGATAGATCAATATTTGGAATTGAAATGCATTTTTTTTTATACCACTTAGGTGGCAAACAAGCACACGGAAACCCACCTGATGGAAGGTGGTTATTGTGTGTGTGGACGTGTGTAACACCAAAGGAGTCACACTCGCGCTACCAACTCTGTAAGCAAGTTTCTGTGCCGTCAGTGTAAAAGACAAAGCAGGACCTGACAGCACGAAAACTCTCCAGTGAGCTCTGGCTACCCTACTCACCGCTGGCAACACAATTCAAGGTTATTTTGACCGCGATATTATACCAATCCTCCACATTCATCATTTTATCCTACTGGGCTGGTGTTATCAGCTGTAACTCAGCAACTACCACTAATATTAACATAATTTTGTTAAATTATAATTAAATTTAGAAAAAGTTTTATAAAAAATCGTTTGAGAAAACTTTCGCCACTTCCCTGTTAGGTACCTACATAATATCAGAGATTTTTAACACGACTCGACAATCATCATATAAAACTATGCAAGCGTAAAAATAATAAAAACTATTTACTATAAGACCTGGTGAATACAGGTTAATTTTTTATCATTGTTCAGATATCTTTGTAGATCTTTAATCAATACTATATTACTAATATTCAACTTGCTTGAATATTAACAGTACATAAAAACTTACAATAAATGTGTACAAACAGGATGAATATGAAACGAAACATTTCTATGTTAAATGCATTCAGTTCGAATGATTATTTTATCTATGAACAATTAGATGATACAAATAAGTTCCTCGTTACAAGAATACTGACAAACATTCTAATTTTCATTAATATTAAGGTATACTCTGCAAACGAATAAATGAAAAATGTACTAATGCTTCCAATTTCCACACAAATTATAATCTTATTCTCGAAATCGTTTGACAGTGGTGTAGATAGATGTCACTCCAATAGTAGTAGATATTTAATTTAAATAAAAAAACTTTTTTGTGATTCTGAAAATAAAATTTTATGAGAAAAAAAAACTGAGAATATTCGGCTCAGGCGGGATTCGAATCAGCGATCTTTCTCTTACAGGGGGAACGGTTGGACCACTACGCCACAGAACCATCGCCCGAAAGCATCCAAATCTAAATATATATAACTCAAAGGTGACTGACTGACTGACATAGTGATCTATCAACGCACAGCCCAAACCACTGGACGGATCAGCATGAAATTTGGCATGCAGGTAGATGTTATGACGTAGAAATCCGCTAAGAAAGAATTTTGATTAATTCTACCCCTAAGGGGATAAAATAGGGGATCAAAGTTTATATGAAACTTTGTCAATTTTAAACCGATCGGGCTGAGACTTCGCATGCTCAATAGCGTTGACTCAACACTAAGCGATAACCGACATCCACGCGGGCGGTGCCGCGTACAACAGCTAGTTCTTCTATAAATACAGGAAAAATGCAAGAAAAGTTAACAATTGAAAATGAGAAAATGGCAGCCGTCACGATTCGTGATTGAATATACTAAATATTATTTGATACATGGATGTGATTGTGTTCGTACATAAATACATTTTTCATATACACATACTGCAGAATATAATAAAAATTCGTTTCGTTCTAACAGATTATTTATATTATAAATATAGACTCCTGATTCTCAAGTATGAAATCGGTAAAAGCGTTGATAGGCGCAATAGCTTGCAGCGACATCTGTCCATTCGGTGGCCACGCGAGGTTCGGACCGAAAACGACAGCCAGGTTACTTGAAGTCATTTTGTTAAGACAACTTCGATCCTGGACCTAAAATTAAGCAAATGGAATGTCAGAAAGTTCGCACCATAGGTAACGACCATCCAAAAATGATTATAAAATAATCATTCAACCAATGACGACGCAATACTGCCAATAGAGACTAAAATCCCGTTTTACATTTTCAAGAAGTTTTTACAGCCTTTAACAGAGTTTCAAATATGATGAGGCCGCCAAGCTGAGTGCCACCATTGTAACATTACTTAGTGTCTGTAATTGGGTCCCTCTTACCTGAAACTGTGCCTTTAGCTTACCATCAGGCGAGGTGAAGTTAAATTGGCGTGTCCTATATAAAAAAAATATCTACAAGTTAATATTGAAACTCGTCTCATGGCATGAAAACCCATACTTTAAAATTTTATACAATTTTCAATGAAAAGGAAAGTGTTTAAACTATCACGGTCACTCACATTAGTATCAGAATCAACAATGGGTACGGGATATTTACAATGTTTCATTGTTTTGATTAGTGTGAGTTCCTCCGTGATCATGGTGTTTGCAACATCGCTAAAATATCGGAAACTCAAAACAATGAAACATGGTAAATATCCCGATTATTCTGATACTGATGAAAAAAAAGTGATTTTAGATTTCAATATTTAAAAAAATCTCACAAATGATTTGTCGTCGAATAAATATATGAGCTTATCATTAAAATTGGGATGATCAACCCCCAAGACAAGTGTCAATAATTAGTTGGCCGGCGTATTGTATAATAGATTTTTTTTAAATCCTTTTTTCATTTAGGAGCTTTTGGCCATAATAACGACCATGCCAGCTCCATCGAATACATTAGTCAGATTACATATAGTCTTTAATTCTAGACAGATATAGTATTAGCACACTAAATTATGTAGGTAGGCTACATAACTTAGTATGCTAAGAAGCTATCAAGCTTTCATACATCATTTTATAAACTATAATGGCAGCTTCAGACAGAGGATTGGCTATAATACTATTGAAGCTCCCAATATCCATCGATCGTATGAACTTCTTCCACTATAGCCGCTCTCGGTTCTCGTGTTCTCACGCAGGTGATGTACATCCTCAGGAGTGCAACACTCTGCACAATTTGGATTGGCATATGGGAAATATGCCAATCCAAATTGTGCAGAGTGTATAATGCAAGATGTATAATAGAAGTCACATAGAATATATGGGATAGTGACAATTATATTGACGATGCCACTATTGTAACAAGCTACGAGTCGGCGATGGTGGCCCTCTTTCCTGAGACTTTGACTTCGGCTTACCATTAGGCGAGGTGAAGTTAAATTGGCAAGTACTATATTTAAAAAAAATTACGATATATTTATAATTCTATTCTACAATACGCCGGCAGCTACGTTTATTTAATTTAATATTTATAAAAAAAATATATAAAAACCAGTATTTTTTTTTTAATTTTGTTTTTCTGCTAATCGTGTAAAAATGGATATTATGTACTTACATGCCACAAGAATTGGATTAGGTATTTCAACAGCTTGTAATTATCTAAAGGCAGCTTCTCAAGGATTAAAATCTTCACCTGTCTCGGCCGGTCGCGGATTGACCACGCTGTAAATGACCAGAGGTATGGGTTAGCCATCTAGATTCATAACTAACAATTATTTAGTAAACCTGGGTTCTAGAATGCACATAACCATAAATATTCTACAACATTATATAGTTTACCTAGCTTGATTTATGGATTTCTGATTGCGGATAAATTATACTGCTTTTCGTACACATACATAAACATACAAAAACTCACGCCTATATCCCCAAAGGGGTAGGCAGAGGAGATAGCACCCACATTTCGGCAGTTTATGTTTAGGTCCCAGTGTAATAGGTGGCGAGCCTATTCCCATTAACCGGACAATAATAAACTTGCAATAAATACACATATAACTTCGAAAAGCATCGAAAAGTCATTGGTGTGTGCCATGGTAAAACCTGGGATAGAACCCGAGACCACGTCTCAGCAGTCCATTACCCATACCACTAGGCTTCCACGAGTGTACATATTATACAAAGGTGCATTAGTAATTTTGGTTGCTAATATTCTTTAAAAACCCTGTGCAAATATTTAAATCAAACCCCACAGATGCTGTCATCGCGTTGATTCCAGTTACTACAACAACAACTCCTGGAAGTTTAACAGTACGAGGTTATAATGGACGCTATATTCTATAGGGTGTAGTTATTTCCCCAGTCGGACTGCTCAGCCTTATTGGACGGAAATACCGTCGTGTCCTGCCTCCATTTATCGATGAAAGTAACGGTTTGTTAGCATAAAATACGTCTCAAAAATCGGCTCGAAATACACATTACGTGTGAGTAAGGTAATATCAATGGTTTGACGCTCATTTCTCTATAAAGAATGTAAATCTTACTAGCCGCGTGGTTTCAGGCAGAGTAGAATTTGGACCATCCCATCTCTTGTCATGCGGTGTAGTACAAGGCGACTAAGGGATAGGGCTGTTTAACATCAGACAGATATATATACAGTCCAGACTCTGCTCGAGGTAACAATGAGGCAATAGGCTCACCTCCTATTCGTGGGACCGAGTACAATGATAGGTGAGATATGGGTATTAATTCACTAATGTAATAATAAACCACCCTTTCGGGATCACGCCATGATTATATCAGTCTATTGCCGTATTACGGACACTATTGTTGACTCGAGCCATTCATCTGAGGCTGAGTCATGGCTGTATATATCTGTCTCATGTTAAACAGCCCTATCCCTTAGTCGCCTTATACTACACAGCAGAGATGAGATAAGATAAGAGATGGTGTGGTCCAAATTCTACTCTGCCGGAAACCACGCGGCTACAAGGAAATCGAAAATATCGATTTAAATATGTTTTTTTTTATATTGTTTATGTACCGCATTTATTGCTATAGTAACGGCTGCATAATATAAAATAATGATAACATAATCACCAAGTGGAAACAAAGTAGAAACAATCCCTGGGAACTTCCTTGTGTTGCCATTTCAATATTGATTTCTCTGAATAAATAATGAAGACATCGCTGTAAACACTATATATTTATGTTAGCAACGGCTTTCGCAATTCTTACTAAACTACTATTGAGCTTTATCGATAATATTTTTTATAAATTACCGGACACGTATAAAAGACTCGGTCATAATGGGACCCATTCATATTTAGACCCCTATTTTTTATTTTATACCACTTAGGTGACAGACAAGCGCACGGCCCACCTGATGGAAAGTGGTTACCATGGTCGTGTGTATCACCAGAGAAGCCACACTCGCGCTGCCGACCCTGTAAGCACAGAGTTTCTGTGCCGTCAGTGTAGAAGACAAAGCAGGATAAGCCTTCAGTCATCCCACTGACAGCACAAATTCTCCAGTGAGCTCTGGGTACCCCCTACTCACCGCTGGGAACACAACACGAAGTTATTATAACCGCGGTTATCGCGGTAGGGCGGAGGTACTTCCCCAGTCGTACTGCTCAATTGGGCGGAAATACCGCCGTGTCCTACCTCCTACAAAAACCACGTATATAAATAAATCACGTTAGCTGAATGGGAACTCGCCCATAAATAATTATTTCAATCTATTTTCAGTATTCGTTGTTATAGCGGCAAATAATTTGTTAAAATTTCAACCGACTAGCTATCACTTTTCATAACCTTACAGTGTGACCCTTGATTCTATTAAAGTGGTCATACCACAGAGACTGGAAAAAAATGGCGTTAAAGACTTGTTAGGTACCTATTAATAGTATTATATTGTTACTAACATTAGTATTAAGATTATTGTTACTAACACGCTATGGACCCTGGTCCGAAATAAATGATTTTTATTTATTATTTATTTATCTATAGGTACTTCTGTCCAAAATTAAATGAAGATAGTTTTATTACACTTTTTCATTTACTCGGCAAAAAGCATTGTAATTTTACACTTTAAATATGTTGCTTTAAAAGTTTAAAATTAATTACCCATACCACTAGGCTACCGAGGTAGCCGGACTGCTGAGACGAGGTCTCGAGTTCGATCCCAGGTTTTACCATGGCACACACCAATGACTATTCGATGATTTTCGAAGTTATGTGTGTATTCATCGCAGGTTTATAAGTGCCCGGTTAATGGCAATAGGCTCGCCACCTATTACATTAAGATCTAAACATAAACTGGCGAAATGTGGGTGCTAGCACCTCTGCCTTTCCCTTCGGGGATATATGCGTGAGTTTATGTTATGTTATGAATTTTTAGCAGTGTCCTGGTATGACAGTGGTTTTGCTTTAGCAGTATCAAGACCCTCGTGATAGTTAAACGCCGGTTGCCGGAGGTGAGATTCCCAAGGTCTGTTCTCACACTCTTTTTTTTATACCATTTAGGTGGCAGACAAGCACACAGCCCATTTCTTAGAAAGTTACCGTGGCCTAAGGACGAGTGTAACAGAGAAATCACACTCGCGCCGCCGACCCTGTAAGCACAGAGTTTCTGTGCCGTCAGTGTAGAAGACAAAGCAGGGCAAGCTTTTAATCTTCCCACTGAGAGCACAAACTCTTATATTTGGTTTATCTTGTCCTTTACGGGAGCAACGGCTATAAGCTCCCCAACACAGACAGGAAAACTTGTTGCCCTATATTTTAACTTAAAACATGTAGGACCCAAAACTGACCGCTTCGTTATTGCGATATTATGAAACCTCCTGTCACTCCTTGGAGCCAGTATTAAATACTACGTAATTTTGGACGTAATTTTAAAATTTTGAACGTTAAACCGATGTATCCTACACAATATAAAACATTGTTTGTAATAAATAAATAAAAACGCACACATAAACAGTTTAAAAACCAATATTGACAATAAGTTACTTCACACAACGCGAATTTCAAGCATTTTTTTTTTGCGTCGAATTTTGTTAGCACTGTTATGTATATAGTCTATCTATATATACATAGACTAAATATATATATCAAAAATATATATGTATATACTTAATATAGAGATATAAGTTTTTAGGTGTTATATATATTAGATCTTTACCTATGAAATTGCCGAAATTTTCTTACAGATTCGTGAGTTCGTTATTTAATTTAATAGCTATTTCCATTATTTATATTTTTTTGGAAGTTGATTTCAAGATTTTACAACTCGTGTATTAAATTTTGTTTTTATTGGCCGCTTGATAAATTAAATTCGATCTTCAAAAACAGTACTTCCCAAATGCTATCCATTTTGATAATAAATTTCGTATTACATTTTTACAGCTGTCACTTTTCAAAAATGTAATAAAAGTGTTTGTTAGCTTAATATTGTCTCATTCATACACAAAAAAAGTGTCTTAAAATTTGGATTTGACATTCCTAAAAAAATGCAAAAATGTTAGTACCTACTCAAAATTGGGTTTCCTCCAATTTCTTCCAAAATAAAACGACATTTTCATATGTAACAACCTAATATATGACACCTAAAAACTTGAAATTTGTAAATCTAAAACAGTATATATGATCAAAGATCTATAAACACTTACTTTGGAATTTGAGAATCTCATCATAGAGATCGAACGTCAGGAGCGGTTCCTCCAAGTCCCTCAGGAAGGTCTTGAGCAGCACCGCTGCATTGTGCGGGTCGTTCCTGAACCTCAGAGGCTCCCCTCTGTTGCAGAGGCGCTGCAACTCTTTAGTGACGGTAATATTGGCTGAACGGCGGAACAAGCCTTCAGTTTCCATGGCTGTAAGATCAATCACACTAATATTATAGAAGTCTGTTTATTTTTGTGACGTCATGTTTTGTACACGTCCATAGGCCACGATAACTACTTTCCATCTGGTGGGCTGTGTGCTTGTCTGCCACCTAAGTGATATAAAAAAAAAATAGGTCACGTCAATTAGACTTCGCCTCCCTTGATGGTAAACTGAAGGCAAATTCTCAGAAAAGAGGGTCACCTTTACATAAATATACCATGTTACAATGGTGACAGTCAGCTTGACGGCCTCATCATATGCTTTTTCACGTCCCACTTAAAGGACCCGGGACTGTAGGAAGAAGGAAACACTCGAGCTGGTAATGAATTCCAGGTCTTAATGGTGTGACAAAGGAAGGAGTCTGCGAACCACTAGGTTCTTGAAAGGATATTATGCAACGAATGCAGGTAACATCTAAGCCCTGCACGTGTTGTCCTGTGCAAGAAAGGGGAGGGTGAGACTCTTTTTAAATCTATATGAATGGTTCAGTTTTAAAATTACATTAAATTGAGTATTTCACTGACCAGTTAAATTAGAGTTACTTTTTACTAAACGTCAAAACGGTAAGGCTTAAGGAAACTTGTATCAAATATATTATTGTGACGTCATAATATTCTATAGTCAAATCATTTACTATTAAAGATTTGGGTGGATGATTAAAAATAAATAAAAAGGATAAAATAAAAACCGACGAAACTTTTACCGCTGTTTTACCATTCTTTATTTAATAAGCTCAGTTGAATAATTTATTTTAACTACATAAAAATATTAAGTTAAGTAAGAAATATTGAAGTAGGCAACATATATATTGCAATATTAAATTGGACAATGTGTTCGGTATGAAAGTGAACCATCACAATAGAGTAATTGGATCTTTCCTCTTGGAATACTGTTACAATGGACGGATTTGTGTGTACGTACAAGGATTTTGTTCTATACAAACGCGTGCAGGTTGAATTGATATATTCCTTTGTGTATTTATTTATATACAGACAGGTGCACTGCATCACGGCTGTAAATCTCCGAAGGGGATGGTTAGTATTATCTATTAGGTAGGGTATTATTGAGCACAGGTCCAAGATTTATATGTCCTGAGCTATAACACTCACTTTTCGGCAACTATGATTGATGAGCCTATTGCTATCATGCGGTCTATTATCGCACGGGTGTTAACACACATTGGCAAAGATATGAGTCCAGCAGCTAATTGATTGTCATTATCAATTCTAATTGTACGAAGCTAGCTTAGATTGACAACCTGTAAAAGGTGGTTGGAACAGGCTGGGTGCGGAAGGTAGAGGATCGGCAGAAACGACCCATATTGAGAGAGGTCATTGGACTGCAAATAATTGATCAATACTAAGAAAATTAACATAAAAATTTTCTTAACTAGCTGACCCGGTGAACTTCGTACCACTATATTCCTTTACGTGGTCTTGTTCCCGCTGCACCTTCTTCCTCTTCAATTTATTTCATACAAACCTTGGCCACACAATAATAAACCTTGGCCAAAGAGTAGTAACAAATATTGGCCACACAATCACAAACTTTTAGCCACACAATAACGAACACAAAACAAATAAAATTGGTGACGTGCAAATTGTGTATTTGTCTGACTCTGGTTCGTCTACTACATTATTGTATTTTAAACAGCTCACACACAGAGGTTTATTTAACTACATTCTAGCGTCAACGCTTAAAACTCTGTACAAGCGCTTAAAACTCCGTACAGAGAAAAAATCATTTTCCAACGGTTTATTTTTACATTATTTAATTATTTTTATTTCTTGATAGAATTGTAAAATTTTGACGTTAATATGTGCTCTTTACGTGCCATAACTGAATAAATTAAATTGATTCTTTTATTGATAAATTAAGCGCCAAAACGTCATATTTCAATGACAGTTTCACATCAGCCAGAAAGCAATTTAAGGGATGCAGTTAATCGATCGACTGTGTTTTTATATTATAATAATAACTTGAAAATCTTCCTATTGAAATCGACTACTAGAGCTTGCAATTTTTTTTAATATAAAGCTCTAAATCGCATTCCCGACGGCTTTATCTTAACATTTAATTAATTTAATAAATTATTTGTCACACAAGCACTATGAATGGATTGATCGAAAGTACTTTATTATTTTATAAAGCGAAAGAAACCAAAGACATATCCCACATAAAAATTTATGATAAATTTATAAATGTACAGACACAAATCTACTGTTTTATTATTATTATATATATATATATATATATATATATATATATATATATATATATAGATATATCATAAACAATAATTCCACATAAAATCATGACACCTATATTTCTATTTATCGATTTATGATTATTTAATCGAAGATTTTAACTATATCAATATTTCAAATTTTTATCCAATCACTATTTCCATCTGTCTAAAATACAAAAACATAATGGACGGGGTACCAACTTGTATGAAATAATTTATTGTGACGTCATAATATTTAATAGTCAAATCATATACTATAATAGTTTGGGGGGTTTATAATTGGAAATAAATGAAAAATATTAAATAAGAAATTACGCATCTTTTTCCAATCTTTTACCATTCTTAATTTAATGAGCTCGGTTAAATAATTTATTTTAACTACAGGAAAATACCCTAATATGAATTAATCTTGTATTCTAATCATTATCATCATCATATTCCTTGTAAAGCCGCGTGGTTCCCGGCAGAGTAGAATTTGGGCCACCCCATCTCTTCCCATGTGGAGTTGTATAAGGCGACTAAGGGATAGGGCTGTTTAACATCGGACAGATATATACAGCCCAGACTAAGCCTCAGATGCATGGGTCGAGTCAATAATAGTGCCCGAAATACGGCAATAGGCTCACCACCTATTACGTGGGACCGAATACAATTATTGGTGAAATGTGGGTGATAATTCACCTCTGCCTAACCCTCTGGGGATAAAGGCGTGATTATATGTATATTCCTTGTATTAGCTCCAGTCGCAACCGAGGCTTCACCTCTGCGTCCTGGACGAGAACGACTGTCGTCTGACCAACTCGGACTGGAAATCTGAGTTGTCTGAGAGACCACCGACTGAGATATTCAGGTAGCCCATATACGCTCCAGTCTTGACCTAAACGGCTATTGATTACGGGGACCGACAGAAGTCGATAATTTTTTTTATACCACTCAAGTGGCAGACAAGCACACGGCCTACCTGATGGACTGGTTACCAAGGTTACCGTGGTCTAAGGATAGTCACACTCGTGCTACAAACTCTGTAAGAACCATGCCATTATTGCAAAAGGTAAAGCAGTATAAAACTTTGGTCATCCTTTTTTTTTTACATGCACAAAATCCCCGCGGACACTCCCCCACCGGAGCCAGTGGAAGAAGTTATGTCGGACTCGAACCGACTAAAACGCACGCCGCCTGTGGGTCGCTATGGTTACCGAAGGCGAGGTTGACAGGCATATCCCTCGCACCCCGGCCGACCCAAGGCCATCTCTCCACGATCTGGCCCTCTTCTCGGGTGTGGGGACTACAGAGTCCCCAACTCGTCCCCGGAAATGGGGAGGCGCGCCGTCGTCGCGGCCTACTTCTGCCAGGGTGACAGGCGGCTCTACCTGTCACCCCCAGGCCTAACTTTGGTATTCCCTGTATCTCTTCCTCTAAACGTTAATCCCAGTCGCTTCGGAAGCTTTCACCTTGCTGTCTGAGGTCCGTTTTACCAGTCTAAATGCGGATTTGGCTGAACTTCCGTGAAGCGTCTGCCATATGACTTCCATAACCCAAAGGTGATTTCGAAGAATTGCAGCTAGTCCAGTTGTTGAACTATTTGTGGCTGCTATTACCCGTAACGACTGCCATAGTTGTTGGTGTGGCAACCGAGACCAGCCACCCCACGTGCTCTCCGAGGCAAGACCAGACCAATGCAAATACCTATATTCATGCAAACAAATATTAGGTCTTTACCTATGAAATTGCCGAAATTTACTTACAGATTCATGAGTTCGTTATTCCTGTAATTTAATAGCTATATCCATTATTTATATCTTGTTTGAAAGTTGATTTCAAGATTTTACAACTCTGTATTAAATTTTGTTTTTATTGGCCGCTTGATAAATTTAATTCGATCTTCAAAAACAGTACTTCCTAAATGCTATCCATTTTGATGATAAATTTCGTATTACTTTATTACAGCGGTCACTTTCCAAAAATGTAATAAAAGTGTTTGTTAGCTTAATGTTGTCTCAATTATACACAAAAAAAAAAACTATAAAATTTGAATTTGTCATTTCTTAAAAAATATGCAAAAATGTTAGTACCGAAAATTGGGTTCTAGTTTTTTCAAAAAAAAAGACGACAATTTCATATGTAATGACCTATTATTTGCTTTTAACGGGGATCGAACCCGCGTCTCCTGCGTAGCGGCCGCATTCAGTAACGCCACATCACGGAGGCTGTCGGTCTTCCCACAGACATAAACAATATATCTACTAACCGTCAGGCTGTGAGAGAAACTCGACGCACTGCCTCACAACAGGTGGTATGGAGCCGACCATATCTGCGTTGTTCTCTTTGATGAACTGCAGCGAAACTCCAAACTGCTGAGTCGGCGGTGGGGATAAGCTATTTTTAGGTACGGGTTCTGTCACTATCGGAGTCTTCTCGACTGGTTGTTCAGCCCCCTGACGCGCCGTGGTGGCGGCACGGGGGTTCTTCGACAGCAATTGCTTGTCAAACCTGTAAAAGAAACGCTGTTATAGAATTTGCTTTATTACTCCCATAGTACTTAGTCGGTTCGAGTCCGACATAACCTCTCCCACCGGCCCCGGTGGGAAGGGAAGAGGTAGTGTAGATACCCGTATTAAAAGAACTCGAAAGTGGGTAGATAGATATATTAACTTCTAAAGAACTTTTTCACTGTTCACCGCCAATACTTCAGTTCCACCGCGATCATGGTGCATGCAACAGCGCTGAAATATTGGCAACTCAGAACAATACAAGATGGTAAATATCCCGATAACTTTAATACTAATGTGAGTGACCATTTAAATACAGATAATATTTTCGCGTTCAGTGAAAATACTGATTGGGCATCTAATTAAGTTCAGAATGATCACCACCCATCCCGAAATGGATAGGTTAGGTTAGAAGACTAAGGCGGGAGCGAAGCGAAGCGGAGCTCCCGCCTTATGTCTTTGTGGTAATTTTTTTTAATAATTGGTTGGTTGGTTGGTTGCTAACTAACTACTTACTTGCAGTAGTTTGTTGGTGCTCAATCAGTATTTTTGATGTGAATTTGGATTATTTTGTCGTACAAAATGTACTCTTTTTGATATACCTACGTTTAAATACCATCCTTTAAATACCTAGATTTACGTGTTTTCTTTTTTAAATTCTTTTCTGCCAGTAAGTATTACCTACTTCACAAATTATGTAATACACATATATGACAACTCTTTGAAGCTTTTTATGTGCAACGAGTGCTTTTTTTGTGAAAGAAATATTTCTTTATTCCATCTATTCGAAAAGTCTCACTTTTAGTCTCTCTAAGAACTTTTTAGCGGGTGGAAAAGTGATTTGAATTTGGAACATATTATATCATTATTATACTACGCGAAAGTTTAAAAATAATATTATATCATTCATAAAAATAGAACGTAAATTGTGTGCATTACTGGTTGGTAGGTGCTGGCCGCACGGCGGTGCAGGTTTTACTACTGTCTGCATTGCCGGAGTACCACATTTTTCTGTTTCAAAATTACGTTTTATTTTTAAGTACCTACCCAGTACCCTGTACCAGGAAACACAAATTTCGCGCGATCTTTTGCAATCAAGCACGTCACATGACTCCTCAGCCTACAATCTGCCGAAAGAAATCCGAAGTACGTGACATCAAGTGACGTAAACTGTGTACGCTTCGACTTTCGCTCACGTTCAGAGCGCGCTCGAAGTTTCACGGTAGTGCCTTTGATCTTGACACGCGATGAACTTTGAACCAGTCAAGACTGCCTGACCTACTTTTTATTTTCTTTTCTTAAAAGGAGTTTTACTCCTTAAGTAGACATGATCACAAAGTAGATATAGATAAGCCGCCTGCGGACCCAAGTTGCCGCTGCAGAAATACATGGCGAAATGGGGCTTTATCGACCGGTCGCAACAGTCCTGCGGGGCCCAACATAAGTCCTTGTCGGATTTGCTTTCCTGCTCGATATACAAGGGGTATACTGCCACTGCCGACGACCTATGTAAAGCAACGGAGAGCGCTATTGCTGTGGCCAAGTTCTGGGTCAATAAAAACTGCAAAACATCCGATCAAGAACCAAGCGGTTCGGAGACTCTGTCCTCTGTCGCACCATTAAGGCCTGGAATTCATTACCAGCTCACGTGTTTCCTTCTTCCTACAGTCCCGGGTCCTTTAAGCGGGGTGTGAAAAAGCATAAGATGAGACCGTCAAGCTGAGTGTCACCATTGTCACACGGTATGTGTAAGTAATGGTGACCCTCTTTTCTGGGAGTTTGCCTTCAGCTTACCATCAGGCAAGGCGAAGTCCAATTGACGTGTCCTATATAAAAATAAATACCAGCCCATTAAATGCCAGACCTAGCCATTGACTCGAAGAAGGTACAATTAAAAATCTGACAGCTATTCGTATTGTTTCCTGGTGGATTAGAATAGGGCTATCCCATCTCCCCCTGTAAATCGGTCAGTCGTTTCGGGTAGACGGAGACCTTAAAAAGTTCAACAACTGCTCAAAATTCAGAACTTGGAAGTCGCTCAAACTTCAAAGTTCATTTGCGTCGGAGTTAGCATATCTGTTGCACCGTGTGTGCCTGTTATTCAATACTTCATATTTCTTAATATTATAAAGCTGCAGGGTTTGTTTGTTTATTTGTTAGTTTGTTTGAACGCGCTAATCTCTGGAACTACTGATCCGATTCGAATGATTCTTTCAGTGTTGGGTAGTTCATTTATCGAGGAAGGTTTTAGACTATATATCACCACGATACTACTTAAGGGAGCGGAGCATTGATAATAAATGTTAACAAATCCGGCAATTTTTCATACATATTTTGAAGTGACATACGGGCTCAAAGGGATATGAAGCTTCAAAATATACCCCGGGCGAAGCTGGAGTGGGTCAGCTAGTACTTCATACTTCTAAGAGATTCTATCTCAGTGTGTAGAGTAGCAGGGATATGATATGTTTCTTTGTGGATGCTTTTAATAACAAAATTGAAAATCGTATCTTTATAAGAATAGAGTTTTCTCAAATACCCCTTTTTTTGAGAAAACTCTCAGTGAAGATTATTATTTTAAAATGTTCGCTGTAATAAATAATCCTTTTTTGAACCTTATTATACTAGCAGATCTAGCAAACGTTGTTTTTCCACGTATATTATTTCTAGGAAACATTTTTAGTTCAACAAAAATAACTTATTTGCTGTATGTAAGTGTGCGGGGATTTACTAATAAACGAAAGTTAAAAATCGCGATGGAAAAATAGGGGATGATCGTAGAGGGTTGAAAATTCAGGGTTTTATGTATTTTCTAATGATGTATAATAAAAGATTATAAAAATTAAAACAAATTTAGGGGGTCCTTATCATTTAGGCGGATGATAAATAGATGTTGTCCGATGTTCTTTTATTCATGGCTGACGGATACATTTAGGAAGATATGGATAATTTCAGGTTCAGTAGCTTAGTGGTCACAGCATTACCCCTGTAAGGAAAAGATCAGGGTCCGAATCCTACTGATTCAATTTTTTTACATACATACATATATATAATCACGCCTTTATTCTCGGAGGGTTAGGTAGAGGTGAATTAACACCCACATTTCACCAATAATTGTATTCCGTCCTACGTAATAGGAGGTATTCTGGACACTATTGTTGACTCGAACCATGTATCTGAGGTTAAGTCTGGGCTGTATATATCCGTCTGATGTTAAACGACGATACAATAAGAGCTGACGTAATATTTACCACTTCTTTACTATTTATTTATTTTATAAGCAAAGGATGATGGGCACCAATGTATGGAAGTTGGGCCCCCCCTCCAATCGGAATGAATGATACACCGTTGGAAAGGTATTTTTATGTGGATTATGAATAACTATGGCGCTAGTCCCGCTTTGCTGTCCGAGAGCTGTAATTTTTTTTTTTGTTACATCTTACGTACACTTTTATTGACATTGTTCTCGATTATGCCAGGTTATTATTACAATAACAATAATTACAATATGTTATCTTTTCTTGTCTTACCACATTCTACACGTCACTTTCTTGACCTATACTAAGGATAGCCTGTGTTATGGGTTCTAGAATGCGGATAAATATACTTATATACTTTTTTTTGTAAATTCATTCATATTATACATAGAAACACCCAGACAAAATGCAAATACTCATCTTCATGCACACAACTATTTGCACTGTGCGGGAATCGAACCCGTGACCCGCGAATCAGCAGTCCACCAACAATACCGATATTTGTGCTTCATTTTATGTAATTGATACATTTGTTTTTGCATGAATGTAAAAGAGGTACCGAAAGGTACAAAAGGTCACATTTCATCCCTGGAACAGGTACTCTATTATGGAGCAGGTGATGCCACGGTTCTTTAGCTAGTTATTACTGTTTATCAAAATAAAACACGTGTGAAATACGTTTTGTACAGGTTTATTATATAAGCATTAATTATACAATAATACTATTCAGTATCTACAAGGATGCTATTTAAAAACAATGCTGGCTCATTAAAGCCCTCGTGTTTAGCATATCCTAAATACCAGACTATAGACACTATATGCGCACAGGAACCTACCGTGCGACGTCCTGTCAAACATGTACAATAGTGATGTAGTATTATATTTTCATGTCTTTTAATCAATATGTAACAAAAGTATTGTTTTGCTCTCACATGTCGGGACTGTATACGTGCACGCAAAAGCCACACATCTTCTTCTATCCCATATTCATTCACATCCTCCATAGCGCCTTCTCTATATGTTTCTATGAGATATAAGCCATTGTTCAGGTGTTCGCTGCAGTATGACTTTGCGAGTTTTAACTGGTATGTCCCCAATGACAGCAATATCACATCCTGTTCACTCAATCGTGGAAAATCGAGCACATCATGTGCTTCTATTCTCTGAAAATTGGCTCTTCTATTATTTAATCTTTTTGCTTCTACATAATTGTACAACACATTTGGTGTTTGTATTTTTGTAGATATTCTTTGTAGAAAAGCTTCTGCATGCTGGCTATCTGCAATGGGCGCGTGAAAGTGATTAGTTATTGCTGCTGCAATTTTAAAATCTATAAACATATTAGGCATTGTATTATTAAAATATTTTTGCCGCAATAACTTAAAATCTCTTTTAATGCGCCCGTTAACCACTTCCACTACCCATCGGCATATCGTAACCAGTCGCGAATCGTTCGCTTGAGAAGTAGTGAGCTGTGAGTCGTTCGGGTTTTTAGTCGGAGGAACATGATATTCGTAGCCACACGCTTCAATATCGGCCAAACTGTCTCGAAACCCACGATCTAAAATAAACACATCATTGGGATGAAGCAATATGTGCAACGGGTTTTCCTCGTCATTCATTATATCTTTCATAATGTGGGCATCAGTTTTAGTTGCAGCGTAAGGTCCTTTTACGTCTATAATATATCCGTCAGTGGTCACAATTAAAAATGGTTTCAATAAGTTTTGGAACTTGTGTAAGCTATACGATTGCCTCTGAAATAAAAAGTTCGAGCTTTTATGAATATAAATGTACGTGCCATCACAAATAACAATGGCTTTAGAGTTGATGGCATTCCCATACAATGCTTTTGGTATCCTCAAGTTTCTCTCCAGTACATTGTCTCTACTTATGTGATCCACTCCCAAGTGAAGACCAACATAATCAGAACTGAGGCACTCTCGTGCAATTGCCAACTGGCGTTCGAATGTTCTTCTAGAGATATTAAACAACGTCGCAAGTCTTTCGTTGGATTCTCCTGTGCGTAGTTTCGTCAGTAAAATACCTAAAGCGGTCCTGGCATCTGTAGTTTCACTTCTTAAGGAAGGAGTTTGCTCTAGGATATCATTAAATTGTTCCATAGTACGTCCAGTCCAAAAGTGCATTTCTTCTTCAGTCATTCTTCCTTCTAGCTCGCTAAAACGCAATCTGGGTGCGTTTAAGGCATCTCTCAGTAAATCACACAGGTTACTGAAATAAGCGGCTGTAAAGTCATGAGAAATATTGCATGCTTGAGGTAATTCATTCCAATCGTTCCCATTTAGGTGGTCTAGGCACACTCTAGCAGCGTCAGGAATGTAGATTTTATGTTGGGTAAACACAAAGATTTTGACAACATTTGGGATTCGACAGCGGTTTGCGTTAGTACAGCCACGAAAAATACAACGCCTTGAACTATTTGGTGCTCTCATATATTCGGGCACGTGTATAATATGTCCAACCTGCGGTTCTACTTGTTCGTCTGGCTCTGCTTGTTCGTGCGGTGGGTCTGCTTGCTCGTGCGGCGGCATTACTTGTTCTTACGGCTGTGGGTCGGGTTGAAGCAGTTGTTGAGGTAGAGCTCCAATCGCGTTTTCAGCTCTTTGCCAGCATCGATAGCATACTCTCCGAGTATTATCGAATACCACCTGAAAATCGGTAATAATAGTGTAAGTAAATGATGATTTAAGTGATTAATAGCCTAGGTATATTGTTACATTATTTATATACATTATTGCACGCTAATTACATTATTCATGCTAGAGTTTAAAAAGAAAAGGTCAATACAATAGGTAGGCTATAGCTTAACACATTATCTGCCAGGCAACCTTCGTATAGGTACAAATTTATTTCGTATAGGAAAAATGTCGTTTTTACTAATATTTAAATCTTAGATACATAGTTTATTGTAGAAATAAATGCATTTACTTATATCTAATATTAATAATATAGGTACATATATGTTAATATTATTAGTACTAGATAAGAATGGAATAAATACCATGTACTTAACGTTAAAATAAAATATTTTACGTCATTCTGTTTAGACACTGTTTAGACTTTTTTTAGAACTGTTTAGACATACTTAACATAAAAGTTAAAAAGTTCCATGATTAGGTACTAACCTCCAATACTGCATTTTCTCGAATAAATTCTGACAGGTCTGCGCGCATTCTTGGTAAGCTCTCCGATAAAATGCGCACCTGATATCTGCCTCGGTGCAGCCCTCTTCTGCACATGACACAGTTACGGAAACGTTCCATGGTAAACAAATAATCCAATCGCTAAGCACTCAAGTCCAGTAGAAAGTAAAGGTTTAAAAACAATAACGAGGTATAAACACAACGGGTAACGGAGTCCAAAATAATGCCAGGGTCTATAGTCGACGTGAGAATGAGGAACGAGATAACGTGGTCACACAACAAATATCAGCGAACGACTGGCACGGGAACGTGCGCAAGCGCCCCTCGCTTCCCCTACACCCCCGGCACCCCCGGCCACTACATTTCTCGCCCGCAAACCACCGTTTTTTGTTAACCTTTTTTTTTTTGCTCAACCGCTGCGCTGCGCCCTCCAGGGGACGACAGAGATAACAAAACCGTTCCAAGTTAATACTTATTGCTTACGTACACGTATAGTTAATAATAAATGGTATCGTCATCAAAATCGGTCAAGCTAAATCTGATAAATATATTTTTTAAATTCTATTTCGAAGTAACTTCCGAAGCTTATATTACAAAACGGACAATAGATACAGGTTAGCTGCCATAGTCGTTTTTTATGCTCTTGACAAGAGCTATCCAATGATGGTAAATTCATTTTGATTGGACAATATTGGAAAGGGGGACCAAATTGCCCATCCTCCTTTAATTCGTTTATTTATAATATACAATTCGAAAGGACTTAACATATTCACAAATATGGACACACTGACGGCACAAAAACTCTGTGCTTACAGGGTCGGCAGCGCGATTGTGATTCCTCTGGTGTTACACACGTCCACACGCCACGGTAACTATATTCCATCAGGTGGGCCGGGCCGTGTGCTTGTCTACCACCTAAGTGGTATATTAAAAAAACTAAACTCTCCCGCATCACACCGTGTAGTGATGTTGATTATTAATTGCGCGGGCATACGTGAATCAAGCTACTTGTGTTTTCAATACAAACAGATCAACTTGTATGCGATATAAGACCACGTACTCCGACACTACGCAGTTCTATACGTACATACATACATATAATCACGCCTTAATCCTCAGAGGGTTAGACAGAGGTGAATTAACATCCACATTTCACCAATAATTGTATTCGGTCCCACGGAATAGGGCGTGAGTCTATTGCCGTATTCCGGGACATTTTTATACGTGTCTTCTAATATTGACTTCCACTTGAACAGAGTCGCGAGCATATTTAATTAAATGAAGAAGATCATAAAAATCATTATTCAACGTCCATTTATTAGTAATTTTTTATTGAAACCCGTTTGTCGTTTTTTACAAAGCAGAGGGCTTTATCAATGAGCATTACACTCAACAATATTAATATTCCCCAACGTTCGCTTTCTAAAGCCAATCAATTAGGCTTTGCACGTCAATACGTTTTGCCTTTCCTTTCAGTTGCGTTTGCAATTTAATCCAATAAATACATTAAGGTCATCTCTCTTTTTTATTTGTATAGCTAAGCTTACTAGAAAACTTTGCAGTATTACAAGCAACAAGTATATTAATACTAGTAAATAAAACAGTAAATAGCTACATAATATAAGATACAAACAAAATAAGCAGGTATTAATTTCAATTAGTTAAGCGTTTAAAGATAAGTAAATGTAAAATTTTTATGTAAAATTAATTTACATAAACTTAACATAAACTTACGCCTTTATCCCCGAAGGGGTAGGCAGAGGTGCTAGCACCCACATTTCGCCAGTTTATGTTTAGGTCCCAATGTAATAGGTGGCGAGCGAGATTAATTTGTAGGAAATAAAAGGCTTTTTTATTTTTATTTTATTTTATTACAAGGAACCTTTTTTCGACTAGTTTCCGAAACTAGTCAGCTAGTTTGAAAATACTCAAAAAAACATATATGTGTTCAAATAATTAAAAATGTGAGCTGCATTTGAAGTCGTTTTAAACCTGAATACAGATGCAGATTTCTTGATGAACCATAAAAGAAATTTGTATGGAGTCTCACTGCATATCATGTTGAAGAATACTTAGAAACAGAAAAGATAACATAAAGACAGTCGGCGTTGCCGTAAGACATGATACATGTGTAGAAGAATTTGGATGGTTTCGGGCGAAGGTTCGTTGGTGCAGTGGTTAGAGTGTTCCCCCTGTCAGGAAAAGATAGTGGGTTCGAATCCCGCCGACTCATTTTTTCTATATTAATTGATTTGAACATTATTGTATACGATGGGATGCGAAAATTTAAAAGACAGAAATACTTAGGCTTTTGTGCTAGTTTATTAAAGTTAGTCAGTACTTCTATTTAATTTCTATATAAAGCCGCGTGGTTCCCGGACAGAGCAGAATTTGGACTACCCCATCTCTTCCCATGCGGTGTCGTACAAAGTGACTAAGGGATAGGGCTGTTTAACACCAGACAGATATATACAGCCCAGACTCAGCCTCAGATGCATAGTTTGAGTCAACAATAGTACCTGCAAGACGGCAATAGCCCTTATTACGTGGGACAGAATTTTATGATTGGTGAAATGTGGGTGTTAATTCACCTCTGCCTAACCCTCCGAGGATAAAGACGAGATTATATGTATATATGTGTTTAATATCCAGCTGTAGGTTTTTCAAATGTAATATAAATAAAATTCACTACTTTGATTCAAAAGACTTAAAAACTTTAATGCAGTGAGTGCTACTCTTAAAGAACACAGGAAACCAAGATAATAGAGACTCCAGGAAAAGTGCCAATTAAGGTATACTTAAATGACATAATGTACCACATTGTCTAGAATGTCACTGTTATGTGAAACAGTTTTATTATTATGTAAGAATCCTCAGCCAGTCAGTACAAGTCGGGGCGACTTCAATCGATAACTGAACATTTATCATTTAAAACAACTTCCTTTGACCCATGTTCGCAACTTCAAACACGTGACCAGCCACCATGAAAGGACTTCGATCGATGCCTGAACTCTGAAGCTACCATAGACCACCTTACATATAAAAATCGATAGTTAGAAGAACTATTGATAATTCGAAAAACATTTACAGTTTCACGTTTATTGCTTCCACAAATAGTGGTTAGTCAGTATTTAAGGCATTTTTTTTATACCACTTAGGTGGCAGACAAGCGCACGGTCCACCTGATGGAAAGTGTTTACACCAAAGAAGCCACACTCGCGCTGCCGACCCTGTAAGTACAGTCTCTGTGCCGTCAGTGCAGAGGACAAAGCAAGACAAGCCTTTAGTCATCCCACTGACAGCACAAATTCTCCAGTGAGCTCTGGCTACCCTACTCACCGCTGGGAACATAACACGAAGTTATTATAACCGTGGTATTCTGTATTTACTAATAAAAGAATGTGATGTCTGTCTGTGAAAGTCTAAGTGTTGACCACTATTCGAAGATATTGGGATGCAATCGCCTATGTTCAAAACAGAGTGATACGATCTATTTCTGGGCTTATGTCTCTCTGTGTTACGGGACTTGGAGTTGTCTTTTGAGGAAAGCACAGGGTGCTGCAGCGGTAGACGAGCTCAAATTCACTTAATAAACAAATAAAATAAAAAAACCCTTTATTTCCTTATCATTATCGTCCATTTCAAATTTTGGTGTTAGTATGTTATTGTTAGTTATATTTTGCTTATTGTCTAAATGTTAGTAATAGTTAGTTTTGTTGGATATCAACCCCTCTTCGGGTGAAGGCCTCCTTCAGTCTTTTCCACTTGTTTCTGTCCTTGCCAATAGTTGCCCAGTCCTTTCCTATTAAATCTGTAATATCGTCTGCCCGTCGTCTCCTCGGTCTTCCTACCCTTCTTTTCCCGATAGGCCCTTTCCACCTCGTGGCCACCACGTTGTCCACCTTTCGTCTGTGTATCTCGATACGTGACCTGCCCATAGCCAAATTCACTTAGCTTAGATTATATAAAGCCAATCAGCGTGCGCCTGGGAATATTAGGTCTCGTTATATGGTTCCAAAATATGTATCCCGAGATACACAGTTAAAACTGGATCAAACTTTTCACTTGCAAAAAGAGATGATTTAAAGAGATAAACAGATTTATTAATTACTAGCTGACCCACCCCAGCTTCGCCCGGGGTATATTTTGAAGCTTCATATCCCTTTGAGCCCGTATGTTTTAGTCTTCAAAATATGTATGAAAAATTGCCAGATTTGTTAACATTTATTATCAATGCTACGCTCCCGTAAGTAGTAGCGTGATGATATATAGCCTAAAACCTTGCTCGATAAATGGACTACCCAACACTGAAAGAATCATTCGAATCGGACCAGTAGTTCCAGAGATTAGCGCGTTCAAACAAACAAACTCTGCAGCTTTATAATATTAGTATAGAAAAGAAACTACTAACCATTTCTATAATTCATAAAATTATGTAAGCGTACGTTATGTTATTACTGGCGTCGCAGTTCATATTTCTCGGTAATTAACAGTACTGGGAAATTTCAATGCTTTGACGTTGGACATTGCATGACCGTATCTCAAAGAGCTCGTTGATTAATACAGGCATATTTACATAGTTCAATAACATAAACTCACACCTATATCCCCAAAGGGGTAGGCAGAGGTGCTAGCACCCACATTTCGCCAGTTTATGTTTAGGTCCCAATGTAATAGGTGGCGAGCCTATAGCCATTAACCGGGCACTTATAAACCTACGATAAATAAACACATAACTTCGAAAAGCATCGAATAGTCATTGGTGTGTGCCATGGTAAACCTGGGATCGAACCCGCGACCTCGTCTCAGCAGTCCATTACCCATACCACTCGGCTACCGCGGTAGCTTTTTAATAGTAGTTCAATAAACTGCACACAAATGGTGTATTTACCATAAAAGCGATAATTAAACCACGAACTACATAAACATAACCTTTACAGAATTTGATGTGTGTTTGATTAATACTATACAAACTATACAAATTTATTTTACTATACATTTGATTTAATTCACCGGGCATTGAAGCTGGACATGCGTGTTGTAATATTATGTGAATATCAAATCATATTTGTTGCCCTCGCCTCCCTACCGGAAATTTGATAAAGCTAGCCTTCGTGTAAAATTTATGAAACGCTATTTGCTAGTAGTACTCACAGAACTCGTAATATCTGAAAGATATCGCTCTACAGTTAAAATACTCTCACTCTCACTGGATACTTTTTGTGTAGTCAATGGGAAGACCTAAATCTTGTCCTGCTTTGTCTTTAAACTGACGGCACAGAAATGTGCTTACAGGGTTGGCAGCGCGAGTGTGACTCCCTCGGTGTTGAACACGTCCATAGGCCACGGTAACCATTTTCCATCAGGTGGGCCTTGAGCTTGTCTGCCAACCAAGTGGGTAAAAAAAATTCTAACAATCTTCATATTCATCCTACCGTTAATCCCGATCGCATCTGAAGCTATGACGCTAACTGCGGTTTTTTTTATACCACTTAGGTGGCAGACAAGCACACGGCCCACCTGATGGAAAGCGGTTACCGTGGCCTATGGGCGTTTGTAACACCAGAGGAGTAACAGTCGCGCTGCCAACCCTGTAAGTACAGAGTTTCTGTGCCGTCAGTAGAAGACAAAGCAGGACAAGCCTTTAGTCTTGCCACTGACAGCACAAATTCTCCAGTGAGCTCTGGCTACCTTCACAACCCATTGGCTTTATCCAAGCATTGCAGTTAGACCGGCTATGGAACTTTTTAGGGCTTCCACTACCCGTAACGATTGCCATTTATGTTTGTATTGCATGCGGAACCGACGACGGCTAAACGTACTCTCCTAGGCACGATCATTCATGCATGCATATTTGCACTGAGTGAGAATTGAATCCACGCCTCCTGCGTACAAGTTGCGTTCACTACATCACTGGTAATCTCTGAGCTTAAAATACCATATTAAAATGTAGATACACTTTTTTTTTTTACGTGCGCAAAATCCCCACGGATACCTTCCCACCGGAGCCGGTGGAGGAGGTTATGTCGGACTCGAACCGACTAAAACGCACGCCGCCTGTGGGTCGTTTTGGTTGCCGAAGGTGAGGTTGACAGGCATATCCCTCGCAATGTAGATACACTGTGATGTCGAAACGTCGTATGTCACTTTATATCAAGCATTTATTTGCCAAGCTTGAACTTCAAAAGCTAAAATTTCCTAGTACAGCCTTTCCGAAGTAACGATGCAAATTCTGTGCGCAGAAAATCTCTACATTTTTATGTCATGTTTTTTTAACTTCTTTTTTTTTAATTTCGTTTCTACGCCGTTAATATTCTTGTAACACATTTTTATTTCACTAGGGAACTTTCATTTTATTTGATAAGGACTTTACACATTTGAATATAATTGACGTTTTTTTATTTTCGAAAAACTACCACACTGTGATATTATTCGTATAAATGAACTATTATATAAGTGAAATATTTTTACAATAGTTTCAGAGATATTTGATTTTGAATATTCGATTTCTAGCGCCTCCCAAAAACGCTTCATACAAAATCGAACATGCAAGTGACGTCACACGCCAGTTGCGCTTACTGCAAATGTATGGAGTGCAACAAGATACAGAATTAATAAAAATATTGTAGGAGGTAGGACACGGCGGTATATCTGCCCGATTGAGCAGTCCGACTGGGGAAGTACCTCCGCCCTACAGAATACCGCGGTTATAATAACTTCGTGTTGTGTTCCCAGCGGTGAGTAGGGTAGCCAGAGCTCACTGGAGAATATGTGCCGTCAGTGGGAAGACTAAATGCTTGTCCTGATTTGTCTTCTATTGACGGCACAGAAACTCTGTACTTACAGGGTTAGCAGCGCGACTGTGACTCCTCTGGTGTTACAGACGTCCATAGGCCACGGTAACTACTTACCATCAGGTGGGCCGTTTGCTTGTCTGCCAACTAAGTGGTATAAAAAAAAATAACAATGTTTCGTATTGAACGTTTACAACGTTTGTATTGAAAAAGCATTTAAAAAAAACTATTACTATGGATCGGTGTAGAACTGTGTTTAAAGCATTTTAAAACACACAAGGGTGTTATGGGAACAGTGTAAACAGAAAAGATAAAAGGCCGCCAGATTTATATCAGGCTCTATTTAATCTGAACCGAGGCCCGCTCGGCACGCCTGCGAGATCATCATTAATGTTTGCATTTTAAGAGTTGTAATGGATTGCGCGCGTTTGGCACGAGAGGCGCAAAGCTCGTGAGGTCTCTAACGGCGACGAAGCCTGTTAGTGTGGCGTGCTGCCCCAGAAAGGGGACATGGTGGGGCACATAAAATAATTTGTAGGGAGTCAAGAAATGCGCGCCTGAAAGAGACGACAGTAGGGTGCGCATCTCCCAAGATTCGGCCCGTTATAACCAAGATGGTTGGTAGGGCCATGGGAAGGGGGTGGGAATAGTTGTAATGGACAACGCACTGTTATAACTATTAACACCCTTGGGCCCTTATTAATAAAAATACACGGGGTATGTGGAAATTTTAACATAAGATCTGTGCATATACCCACACATACCTACCCTATGTATTTTTATTGTTGTTTTTTGAAGCGTTAAACTTGTGACATAAACCAACTCCTAACACAAGAAATTTGTTGAATTAAATTATACTAACTATTGATATCGATTAAAATCTATGCTAATATTATAAAGCTGCAGAGTTTGTTTGTTTGTTTGTTTGAACGCGCTAATCTCTGGAACTACTGGTCCGATTTAAATGATTCTTTCAGTGTTGGGTAGTCCATTTATCGAGGAAGGTTTTAGGCTATATATCATCACGCTACTACTTAAGGGAGCGGAGCATTGATAATAAATGTTAACAAATTCGGCAATTATTTCATACATATTTTGAAGACTAAAACATACGGGGTCAAAGGGATATGAAGCTTCAAAATATACCCCGGGCGAAGCTGGGGTGGGTCAGCTAGTATGGAATAAATTGAATCGCTTCTGGCGGCATTCGAACCGTCGCCGTAAGACGGATATATGTATAGAAGAATTTGGATGGTATTGGGCGAAGGTTCTGTGGCTTAGTGGTCAGAGCGTTCACTCTCTAAGGGAAAGATCGCGGGTTCTAATCCCGCCTGAACATATTCAATTTTGTCTATATCTTAATCGACTTTAATAGTTAGCATACTAAATGATTTAAAATTTCATTCAATAGTTTGAGCGGAGTCATCAAAAATCAATGTTTATAAATGATTGCAACATCATTCATTGGTTCTGATAGTTCGTATGAATGTCGATAGATGGCTCTTAACCGTCACCGCAAGACCGATATATGTTTAGAAGAATGTCGATAGATGGCTCTTAACCGTCACCGCTAGACCGATATATGTTTAGAAGAATGTCGATAGATGGCTCTTAACCGTCACCGCAAGACCGATATATGTTTAGAAGAATGTCGATAGATGGCTCTTAACCGTCACCGCAAGACCGATATATGTTTAGAAGAATGTCGATAGATGGCTCTTAACCGTCACCGCAAGACCGATATATGTTTAGAAGAATGTCGATAGATGGCTCTTAACCGTCACCGCAAGACCGATATATGTTTAGAAGAATGTCGATAGATGGCTCTTAACCGTCACCGCAAGACCGATATATGTTTAGAAGAATGTCGATAGATGGCTCTTAACCGTCACCGCAAGACCGATATATGTTTAGAAGAATGTCGATAGATGGCTCTTAACCGTCACCGCAAGACCGATATATGTTTAGAAGAATGTCGATAGATGGCTCTTAACCGTCACCGCAAGACCGATATATGTTTAGAAGAATTTGGATGGTATTGGGCGAAGGTTCTGTGGCTTAGTGCTCAGAGCGTTCACTCTCTAAGGGAAAGATCGCGGGTTCTAATCCCGCCTGAACATATTCAATTTTGTCTATATCTTAATCGACTTTAATAGTTAGCATACTAAATGATTTAAAATTTCATTCAATAGTTTGAGCGGAGTCATCAAAAATCAATGTTTATAAATGATTGCAACATCATTCATTGGTTCTGATAGTTCGTATGAATGTCGATAGATGGCTCTTAACCGTCACCGCAAGACCGATATATGTTTAGAAGAATGTCGATAGATGGCTCTTAACCGTCACCGCAAGACCGATATATGTTTAGAAGAATGTCGATAGATGGCTCTTAACCGTCACCGCAAGACCGATATATGTTTAGAAGAATGTCGATAGATGGCTCTTAACCGTCACCGCAAGACCGATATATGTTTAGAAGAATGTCGATAGATGGCTCTTAACCGTCACCGCAAGACCGATATATGTTTAGAAGAATGTCGATAGATGGCTCTTAACCGTCACCGCAAGACCGATATATGTTTAGAAGAATGTCGATAGATGGCTCTTAACCGTCACCGCAAGACCGATATATGTTTAGAAGAATGTCGATAGATGGCTCTTAACCGTCACCGCAAGACCGATATATGTTTAGAAGAATTTGGATGGTATTGGGCGAAGGTTCTGTGGCTTAGTAGTCAGAGCGTTGCCCCTGTAAGGGAAAGATTTGGGTTCGAAATCCTCCTGAACCGATTCAATTTTTTCTATATCTTAATCGACTAGCAATTTACCTTACTAACACTAATTTTCATGAATATATAATAGTAATAATAATAATAAATATTCCACGACATTTTACACAACGCTATCTAGACCCATGGTAAGCGTAGCTTAACTAGCTTGTGTTATGGGATCTAGAATGCGGATAAACATACTTAGTTTTTTTTTTTTTGTAAGTACATACATATTATATCCCATATATTCATCCGCGGTAGCCTAGTGGTATGGGTAATTGACTACTGAGACGAGGTCTCGGGTTCTATCCCAGGTTTTACCATGGCACACACCAATGACTTTTCGATGCTTTTCGAAGTTATGTGTGTATTTATTACAGGTTTATACCTAAGTGCCCGGTAAATGGCAATGAGCTCGCCCACCCACATTATGACCTTGTGTTATGGGATCTAGAATGCGGATAAACATACTTAGATATTATTTTTTTTGTAAATACATTCATATTATACATAGAAACACCCATATATTCTGTTCACTACGCTAACTATAGATGTAAGATTAATGTTACACAAATTGGTTCATAAATAAAATGTTATTGAAACCTAGCACTAGAAAATTCAGTTACTAATAATTGCTCTGTTAATACACATACGAGGCGAAACTCAAACTTATAAACAAACAATATCCCGGAAACACGAACTCAGCCCCCATACCCCTCTCCCGGAGTTACACCTGCGTGAACGGGTAGACAAGCGCGCGGCGGGACCACCCCTCTCCCCCTGCATCCGGGGTTCGCGCTCGTTCAAGTTCAGCGTTCACTCTGTTTATCTTCCTACCTACCCCAAAACAAGTGGCAATTTGTTGATCTGCGTATTATTTTTTATTCGGAAATTCGGAAAACAAATAGCATTTAAACTATGTAATATAGACATTACATGTCTAAAAGTTTTGACATATAAATAACAAATAGACACTAGACGATTTCATATACATAATATATTTTTTTACACCACTTACGACAAACACACGGCCTACATGATGGAAAGTGGTTACCGTGGTCTATGGACGTTCGTAACACCAGGGGAGTCACAGTCGCGCTGCCAACCCTGTAAGTACAGAGTTTCTGTGCTGTCAGTGTAGAAAACAAAGCAGGACAAGCCATTAGTCTGCCCACTGACAGCACCAATTCTCCAGTATTCCTTTCTCTATTGATGACCATTTAAAAAATAAAAACTTAGGAACAATAAAAATGAGAATACAGTTCAACTAGAGAGTCAACTAACACAGTAACAACCGACAATACGTTTATATTTCGCGGGACTTGTTTTAAATAAGACTAATCATCTCTTCCCATGTGGTGTCGTACAAGGCGACTAAGGGATAGGGCTGTTTAACATCAGACAGATATATACAGCCCAGACTCAGCCTCAGATGAATGGCTAGAGTCAACAATAATCCCCGGAAGACGGCAATAGGCTCACCCCTATTACGTAGGACCGAATTTAATTATTGGTGAAATGTGTGTTAATTTACCTATGCCTAAACCGCCGAGGCTTAAGGCGTGTTTATATGTTTGTATGTAATTCAGGATATTCTGCCTTTTTGTTTGCAAACTTGGCTGATCTAAGAAAGAATGAGTCGCTTCTATAATTGATAACACTGCAAGGATACATGGAGCGCAATAGGTATTAGTACCGATGTGTTTGGGAACTTTAAATAGTATTTTTAATAGCAGAGCTACATCCGCAAATATCTGCTTGTTGTACAATAGAATGACGTTTATATAATGACGTTTGTGACATGCGTTGATTACTGTAATAAATTTCAAATCCCATATATTCATCCGCGGTAGCCTAGGGGTATGGGTAATGAACTGCTGAGACGAGGTCTCGGGTTCGATCCCAGGTTTTACCATGGCACACACCAATGACTTTTCGATGCTTTTCGAAGTTATGTGCGTATTTATTACAGGTTTATAAGTGCCCGGTAAATGGCAATGGGCTCGCCCACCCACATTGGGACCTAAACATAAACTGGCGAAATGTGGATGCTAGCACCGCTGCCTACCCCTTTGGGGATATAGGCGTGAGTTTATGTTATGTTCATATATTTGTCAGTTTCAGTTATAAACTTCTTTAAAAAATAAGCTATTTTACAATATACGGCCAACGAATTTCCACTTGTCTTGGGGTCTGAACCCTAATAGGAACGTCCCTCAGTGATGGCACCCATAAAAATGCATTTATTATCTTGCCAGTATCGTAATAGACCAAGGAGAAATCTTTTATAGAAACTTTCATAAGAAATGAAATGCTTGTATGGTCTCCTAGTCTGAGATATTAAATTATGCTGCCATGTTATTAGGTTTCAAGTTTGTTTTAAATAAGTAAATGCAATATTGCTTCCCTGTGAGTAAGGACAAAAATTTATAAAAGGGAAGTTGGTGGAAAAAAGCGTCTAAAAGAAGTTCTGATATCAGATATTGAATTTTAGAAAATGAATTTCAAATTAACAAAATTTTAGTGAGAGTATAAAAATATTTTTTATTACAGAGCAAACCGGCAGGAATCGGGATTCCCAAAGAACTTTGCGAAGATGCAGCGTAAGAGCGTTCGATTCCTGCTCAGTGCAAATATTTGAATGTGCTGTGTAATATGTCCCAAAAAAATCTATTAATTAATTATTATCACTTCTATAACGACATAAAATCACAGAAATACATTAGTCGCATCGAAAGCTAATGGCAAATTGTTCAAAAGAAAGATAAAAAAAAAATTATCTCAAAAGTCTGTCATCGTGGTGATATGGTGATGGTCTGGTGATACCTAGTTAAAAGTGTTTAGGTAGGTAAATATGAATATGTGTTCTGTGTAGATTTATCTATGATAACGTGTAAATTGTACGGAGTACAACCAATTAAATGTACGGAGGCTGGATCCCGCAGACAAACCGATTACACGGTTTTGTGGGGCTATATAATCTATCAATGTAATTGATTTGCAGAAACAAATAAAAATAAAAAATAAAAATCATTTCAGTTTTTTTTTTCTGAGCTAAGACCTCCCACATTCCCACTAGTAACCTACTGCAACTCCCATACACCAGTGACAACAGCAACGAGACATGAAGACACTGACTAATGACTGTTAAAATTATCTTTGAACCAGCATCGAAATTACACTAAAGAAATATAACAAACATTTCAAAAATATAATTACAGTTAAAGATAGGGCTGTTTAACATCAGACAGATATATACAACCCAGATACAAGCCTCGAGTCAACAATTGTGCCCGGAAGACGGCAATAGGCCCACCCACTATTACGTGGGACTGAATACAATGATTGGTGAAATTTGGGTGTAAATTCACTTCTGCCTAACCCTCTGGGGAGAAAGGTGTGATTATATGTTAAAAAATTACATTTTCACTAAATATGTACTAGATTTTCTAAACCAACCACCCAACCTCAATCTTGTCGGATTTACAAGGTGACGTCGAACAGTTCCAGCATTCACACTATGACGGCATCATCAGTTCTCACTCAAGTCCTCGGTGTTACGGCAGCCGTTATCAACAAAGCTAATATGTGTTATGGTTGGAATAAAATTCCTTGAACAACCCGGATGGAATTGAGTTACGCGTTTATGCGTCTCTCTATACTGATAAAAAAAAATTGTTTATTTCTCACCACAAACCAAAAAATTCAAAATATGACACAAAAGGATTACTGTATGCACATTGGGTTGTGGATCGCTGGTCCCTGTGGTAGGTAATAAAAACATGAAGTACAGGTCACCAGGTACCCACGAACTGATACAATTCAAAAACGTATATACTGACACTTATACATTGCTTGTTATGCCAATAAATCCATAGGAGAAACATAAACTCCGAAAATAAAGTTAAAAAGGATGTGTGAGAGTGTGTTTGTGTGTGTGTGTGTGTGTGTGTGTGTGTGTGTGTGTGTGTGTGTGTGTGTGTGTGTGTGTGTGTGTGTGTGTGTGTGTGTGTGTGTGTGTGTGTGTATGTATGTGTGTATGTGTGTGTGAGGTATGTGTATGTGTGTGTGGGGGGAGGGGGGGAATGATAAAGTAATACTGACGTTTTATTTTTTAAATACCCCATTCTATAAAAGGTCTGGATCCCCGTATTTCGTCAAAAAGTGCGTCATTTGACAGCCTATCGAATGACGTAGTATATGCCAATTTTCGACAAACTCAAGTGGCGTTGTGAAAACTTTCAACGCTCTAACATAACGTCATACATTTGCGTATTACAGTCAACTAACAGATGAAGCTAATAACAGCATGTCAACAATAAAAACAGTTTCCCAAGCTACATAAAATTACCGAGAAATTCCGTCAGCCAAGTTTTTATTTTCAAATTGCAGTCAACTAGTACTTTCCGAGAATTTATCCAGGAATTTTCTTAACATCTCAATATGTATAACTCGAAGCTTCACAGATACAGGATTAAGTTCAGGATCGCTTGCGCAAAACAACCGTTAAAGATTATATAATATTCTACCGCTAACGTAATCTTTAAATTTGGTATTTGATTTTGGTATTCAAATTAGTTACTTTTTACAAAACGTAAAAACTTGTAAGATATAAATTATTGTGACGTTATAATATTCAATAGTCAAATCATTCACTATTATAGTTTGGGTGAATTTTTTTATACCACTTAGGTGGCAGAAAAGCACACGGCCCACCTGATGGAAAGTGGTTACCGTGGCCTATGGACGTGTGTAATACCAGAGAAGCCACACTCGCGCTGCCGACCCTGTAAGCACAGAGTTTCTGTGCCGTCAGTGTAGAGGACAAAGCAGGACAAGACTAGTCATCCCACTGACAGCACAAATTCTCCAGTGAGCTCTGGCTACCCTACTCACCGCCGGGAACACTACACGAAGTTATTATAGCCGCGGTATTCTGTAGGGCGGAGGTACTACCCCAGTCGGACTGCTCAATTGGGCCGATTGGGTGGATTCTACTGACGGCACAGAAACTCTGTACTTACAGGGTTGGCAGCGCGACTGTGACTCCTCTGATGTTACAGACGTCCATAGGTCACGGTAACCACTTTCCATCAGGTGGTGGGCCGTGTGCTTGTCTGCCAACTAAGTGGTATAAAAAAAAAGAAAAAAAAAATGATTAAAAATAATAAAAACGATAAAATAAGAACAGACGCAACTGGTATTGCTCTTTTACTGTTCTTAATTTAATAAGTTCAGTTAAATAATTTATTTTAACTACATGAAAATAATCAATTGTTGGACAACTCAGTCGGTAAATTATTCCGTCGGTATTTGATCCTGACTGAGGCTGAATAAATGTTTATATAATTATATTCAATACAATTCGACTTATAAAAGTAAGAAAACACGTATGACGCACAATGACCGCTTTCAAAATGAATGCCGCGCAGTCTCTTTATAAATAGTAAGGCACTGTTAAAAGAGCACTGTTTCTCAAAATACAGGTAGTTAAAAGAGCACTGTTTCTCAAGATACAGGTTTTTGCCTAGTTCGAGAATCAGTATCGACATAAATTGTAAAAATATATTAGCACAGTATTGTTTGTAAAAAAAAAAAAAGACAAAATATTTTGATGCCGATAAATTCTCTATTAACCCCTATCTATCTGAAATATTTTATAGTTATTATTATTATTATTATTTTAACAGGCAGGCAGTCGAAGCAACTGATAATGCCCGTATCCTGCTTATGCCCACTAGTGTTTATTTTTTTTGGTTAAGGTGTTGGTCTAGTCTATTTTTAAATTGGTTTATGTTCTGGGCTGTCACAACATCATGTGGTAGCTTATTCCACTCTCTCACTACCCTATTACTTATAAAGTTTTTGTGTGGATTGTTATTCGAGAAGCTGGTGGATAGTCTTAGGTGGTGGCCTCTGAGGTGATTATTATTGTTGCGTGTGAACAATTTGTCAAAGTCTTCAATGTCGTAATGTCCACTTAAGATCTTGAAAGTCTCTATCATGTCACCTCTGTCTCTGCGTTCTTTTAGAGTTGTAATTTTTAAAACTGCAAGGCGCTCCTCATAAGGTCTCTGTTTCAATGAGCGTGGAATTTTTGTGAAGCTACGTTGTACCTTCTCCAGGAGTTCAATATCTTTATTAAAGTAAGGATTCCAGATTTGAAATGCGTATTCTAGGATTTTATATGTTATGTATTGATAGTTTTATTTTATAATTTTATTTCAAATAATCTATTATATTGTCACGGCGCACTACAAATGCATTCAAAATGGCTGACGCGCAGCCTCTTTAAAATAGTAAGGCAAAATGCTTTGATGGCGATAAATTCTCTATTAACATGAAATCTGAAATATTCTTTAGTTAATACAATTTATTTTATACGTATTCTATTTAATGATAGTAGCACATAATTCAATTCTATTTCAAATAATCTATTATATTGACATGGCGCACTACGATTGCATTCAAAATGGCTGCCGCACAGCAAGTAATCCTTCTTCCTACAGTCCTGGGTCCTTTAAGCGGGGCGTGAAAAAGCATATGATGAGGCCGTCAAGCTGAGTGTCACCATTGTCACACGGTATGTGTAAGTAATGGTGGCCCTCTTTTCTGAGACTTTGCCTTCAGCTTACTATCAAGCAAGGCGAAGTCTAATTGACATGTTCTATATTAAAAAAAAAAAACCAGTCTAAATGTAAGGCGGCTGAACTTCGATATTTTCAGTGGAGCGACTGCCATCTGACCTCCCCAACCTATTGGCGATGTCGAAGGTGCGTCTCCATCGTAGTAGTCGCACTTACTGCCACTACGCCATAGACGTTGGACCATTATTTATTAACCAAAATACTATTAAACTATTAAAATATGAATTCAATTAAATGTATTATCAATAACTGTAGTCGGGATGGAGCCAATAAGGAGCCAGGTGTAGTTGTCACATTCCTTTTAATAACGAATTTTACAATTAAGCAACAAATAAACTTAATTATTAAGACAATTATCGTAAATCGTGTATTACTCTTGGCGTTCGTTTCTCCGACTCTCCGAGCCGGTCGCGCGGGCCTGTGATTGGCTAGCGCTATGGGCGCGTTCGTAAATTAGTAGACGGAGAATAACGTCTCGGCGCCCTACTGCGTGTATTGCGGAGAGGGAGTTTAGGATTATCCGCTACATACTCCCCCTCGGGTTCGATAAAGCGTCCTCGCTCAAGAACCCGTTCGTTTGAGATAGAAACAGGCTCTGGAACCCGTTCAGGTGAAATGGAAACAGGCTTAATCTGACGAGGGCGGCCTCGGTTACGTTTGGGCATGACCGGTAGAGAAACCTCGTTCCTTTTAACAAATGACGTAAGTTGTGACGCGTGAAATTTACCTATGATGTCGTTAGGATTATCAAGTTTAGAAAGAATGTAAGTAGTAGGACTCGCTACCTTAATTATTGTATAAGGACCATCTCTTTTTGGTACAAATTTAGCTGAAATCCCTTTTGCAGCGTTACTTAATACGTGCGATTTAACTAACACTTGGTCATTGACATGAAACTCTTCAATTTTACGATTTTTATCCGCGTATTCTTTACGTCTATCCTGTTCCTTCTCTACTCTATCTCGAATTGAAATTAAAGAATTCAAGAAACTCTTTAAATAAGGAGTAATCTGGGGTACAAAATTATCTTTCTCTAGGACTGTCCTGATGTCAAGATTGACTTCGATAGGTGAACGGAGATCCCTAGCAAAGGTGAGAAATGCGGGCGAGACACCAGTTGTATTACACATAGCTGAGTTCATAGCGAAACGAACCGACGGTAGGTGTTTGGGCCATGAGTTATGCTTGGTGTCAACTATCTGAGCCAGCTGTACCTTAAGGTCTCTATTTTTACGTTCAGCCGGATTTGCTTCCGGGTGGTATAAGGGTAACAGATCCTGTTGAATCCCCAGGATAAACATGCATTGTTGCATAACAGATGAGACGAACTGTACTCCATTATCGGAGACGACACGACGCGGTAGGCCATACCTGAGGAAATATTCCTCTATCAGTGTTCGGGCACAGACTTCTGCCGTGGCGTCAACAAGAGCAAAGAGCTCGACCCACCGAGTAGCTGTGTCCTCAACCAACAATATGTATTTCTCCCCCTTTTCTCCAGATGGGAGCGGGCCAAATAAGTCAACTGCTATAACCTCACCTCTTTGTTGCAAAACTGGTGTTTGCAAGAGGCCTGATGGCTTTACATTTGACGACTTATACCGCTGGCATGTAGGGCAAGACTTAATAAAATCAGCCACAAGACGTCTCATACCAGTGAAAAAAAACCGTTGTGAAAGTCTATGTAACGTTCTATCGATGCCTTGATGACCAGCAATAGGAGTGTCATGGCATTCCTGCAGGACATCGAGTCTTAAACTCACAGGAAGTACGAGCTGTGGTTCTTCAACATCGACGTCAGGATTATACCTATAAAGAACTCCTTGTTGCATGAAGTAACCTCGCTCAGACCAGCGTTTGTCTTCAAGAGCATCATTACTTTCAAGACTACTAATAATTTTCCTCAGTTCCGAGTCATCTAACTGAGCTTGGCGAAGATCAGCAGGACTTCTCGAAGGTAAGTCTACAATGACTGAGCAAATCCCGCACTGATCCTTACTATCTTCTTCGCAGGTAGGACGACTCAAAGTGTCAGCGACAACATTGGCTTTACCAGGAGTGTATTCAAAGCGAATATTAAACTCTTGCAACTTTAAAGCCCATCGCACGAGTCTACCTGAAGGCGATTTTAAACTTAATAACCACTTAAGAGGTTGATGGTCACTACTAACAACAATTTCATGACCCTCAATGTAACCTCTGAAGCGTTCAACAGACCAGACTACTGCTAGAGCTTCTCTTTCAGTAGTACTGTAGTTGCGTTCGGCGGGGTTAAGGAGACGGCTCGCATACTCAATTGGCCGTTCATTGTTTCCTTCGCCCTGCAGCAAGACGGCACCTAAGGCGTAATTGCTAGCATCCGTACGTAATACAAATGGTTTGCTGTAATCAGCTTGGATTAAAATGGGAGCAGACGTTAAACTCTTTTTGAGCTCTTGAAACGACTGTTTCTGCTCATTACCCCACTTCCAAGGTTGATTCTTTTTCAGAAGACGTGTTAGTGGTTCAGCGACTTTCGAAAAGTTCAAAATGAACTTTCGGAACCACGAGCACGTTTGAAGAAAAGTTTTGAGATGGCGTACCGAACTTGGTTCTTTCATATCCACGATAGCGCGTATTTTACCAGGATCAGGGAGGATCCCTTCCTGTGTGATGACGTGGCCAAGATATTTAACCTCTTTGCGTGCGAAAACACATTTTTCGCGGTTGGCGCGAAGATTGAATAGGCGTAGTCTATCAAAAACTATACGTAAATCTGCGATATGCTGGTCGAATCCATCTGATATAATTAGCAGGTCATCTTGGTATGCTAAAATGTTTATGTTTTTCAGTGATGTACCGGAGCGCAACCTGTCTATTAGCCTAGCAAACGTCATTGGCGAATTTTTAAGACCAAAAGGCATGCGTTTAAAACGAAACGTTCCTAAATGTGTCTGAAAGGCCGTTTTATCCCTATCACACTCGCGTACGCTTACATTCCAAAACCCACTTCTCATATCTAACGTAGTCATGATGCAATTGCGTTTTGTTGACTGTACAAGTTCGTCAATAAGCGGCATTGGATACGCGTCAGACTTAGTAATTGCGTTAAGCTTACGATAGTCGACACAAAAACGTACCTGACCATTTTTTTTTGGAACTAATAACGCCGGAGCGGCCCATGCCGACTCGCATTCCTCTATGATGTCCTCGGCTAACATCTTTTCTATTTCAGTCTGCATAACAGCCTTTTTCGCGGGCGTTAACCTATACGGAGGTACCGCGATAGGAGCGTGGTCACCGGTATCTATTACATGTTCCGCGAAACTAGTTGGTTCACCTGTCAACTTAAAAATGTCCTCACTTTCCGTGAGAACTTGAGCAAGAACCTCGCGTTGTTGATCGGTAAGACCTGATGCTTCATCATCCCTAAATATGCTGTTAACATAGACATGTTCATAAAATAAATCTTTTTCGAAAAGAAGATCAAACTTTTTATCATTATCGTTAAAGTACCATTTAGCGTTACCAAAATCCACACTGATATCAAAATTTATCAAAAAATCTATACCTAACAAAGTATGATTACTATCCGCGTCTGGAAAAATTAAAAAACTTATGAGCCTGGTTCTACCTTCAAGACATACATACACTTCCGTAGTAAGTACATTCATTAATCTAGTAACACCATCAGCTAAGCTTACATTTTTCACACAAGACAACATACGATGATTTCTCATTTTAAAAAGATTGTACAATGTATAGCCAGCCACACAACATTTGGCTGCTGAATCAATCATTGCTGTACCATTCTCACCTAAAATATTAATTTTTATTACTGGACGTAGAGAAGATTTATTTTCACAATTAACTTTAAAAAAACTTTGAGATTCATTAGCAAAACATGTTTGAGAATCATTAGCAAAACATGTTTGAGCACCATTTACCAAATATGTTTGAGCACCACTGACTTTCCCATGAAACTGTTTAGAGCTACTTGACATTTCCAATAAAGATTGTGAGCCACCAACTTTGTCAGATAATGGTACAGCAATACTGGTGTGCGGCCTAAAATCATTATTAACATGAGATTTTGATCCGACAAAATTACCAGAAACACATTGAAAACCATTTGACAACATAAAGCGGGGATTACAATTGTTACAAATACAAGTTGAAGTCTCAGTCTTTGAACTAAGGGAATAAAATGCAGTGTGCTCACCATATGAGCTTAATTTAGGGTTACAATTAGGACATTTAGATTTTATAACATTTTCTGTACCGCAACCATAACATTTAATATCTTTGTACTTTGAAGTATCACTATCACTAGACTTATTATCATTAGATTTATTAATATTAAGCTTTTCACACTTGTCTTTAGTGTGACCACTACGCTTGCAATACACACAGAACAACCTGGGTTTCCCACGTCTTGCATCTTGACCATCAACAGCTGTGCCAGTGGAATACGCAGGTGCTGCAGAGGCACGTGCGGGGACTGCAGTGGCACGCATAGGGTTAGAAGCGGGGCGCGCAGATTCCGAAGTCGTCGCGACGGATGTGTTGCAGCTCTCGGACTTGTGGTTTTCCTTTAACGAGTCCTCAATAGCGCGAGCTTTAATTAATAATTCGTCGAATGTACTGATAGCTGATCTATCTAATCTTTTCTTAATGCGGCGATCTAATAACCCATATACCATGTCCAACTCCACTCGTTCACACAGATCACCATGCGGAAGCTTTGCTAATAAAGCTCGAATTTTCGCAATAAAAAGATCTGTATTCTGCTGACCTTGAGTGGTTGAAAATATTTCGGAGTAAATCCTGAATGGCGGACGACGCTCGCCGAAGGCACTGCGCAATCTGTTTAGGGCCTCTTCCCAAGTTTTCGTTGAGTTTTTGACGCCTTGCCACCATGTTCCCGCCGATGAACCCAGTAACATAGAAAGTCCTAACATGGCGTTCTCGTCGCTTATGTTTAGGCACGCCTTGTATACTGAGATGGCATCAATAAAATTGTCAACAGACTCACCAGTATTTCCGTTGAAACGCGATGCACATTTCGCAAAATTATTTTTCATAATGGCGGAGACATTAACCTCGTTTGGTGTGGACGAACGTACCTCTCTCATTATTTGAGAATATAACTCAGCTTGAGACTGCTGCATACTCGTAATAAGCGTTGTAAGTGCTTCTTGTGTAAACACAACGTTATTATTTGTTGAGTTATTGCTATTTCCCTCCTGTACAGAACTATTTTGATCTAGCGATTGTCGTTTGCGCGGCATCTTGTTGGACGAACTTTATGCTCCTTATATACACGTTGGGCGTCAGTTGTAGTCGGGATGGAGCCAATAAGGAGCCAGGTGTAGTTGTCACATTCCTTTTAATAACGAATTTTACAATTAAGCAACAAATAAACTTAATTATTAAGACAATTATCGTAAATCGTGTATTACTCTTGGCGTTCGTTTCTCCGACTCTCCGAGCCGGTCGCGCGGGCCTGTGATTGGCTAGCGCTATGGGCGCGTTCGTAAATTAGTAGACGGAGAATAACGTCTCGGCGCCCTACTGCGTGTATTGCGGAGAGGGAGTTTAGGATTATCCGCTACATAACGAAATAATTTCAAATAGAATAATAAATTAATAAATGGAAAACTGCTACTAAATGTTTAATAATAAATATTATTTCCTACGACGCAATATCAATATTCAAAATGGCCGCCATTAGATGTAGTAAAAATTTACATTTAAAAAAATTAACCCTGTTACGTTTTTACAAATTATTTAATTATATTGAAATAATTTATAATTAATGCCTATTAATTAAATAAAGTTTACTCACGGGCAGCAACAGGTGAAGCAAGACATGATTTCTGACTTTTAATCGGCTCGAATAGTAAAATTAATGCAAGATTTTAATTGTTACCAATCAATTCAATAACTTTTAAGCAGAATAAAATAGAGTTGAATTTAAGTTGATGTTGAAAAATTTAATTTAAGTTTTCCGTTTCCGGCGACGTGCACTACTCGGGTGGTGCAAGCCGACTGTAAGGGTTGATGCGCTACCTGCCGGATAGTGGTGCAAGCGACCTTGAACTTGTGCATTGAAACATTTATCAGTGAAAACAGACTACGCATCAGAATCCTGTCGTACATGAATTGTAAAATTAAAGTATCTAAAAATGGGACTGAGATTTTTTTTATATCACTTAGGTGGCAGATAAACACACGGCTCACCTGATTGGAAGTGGTAACCGTGGCTTATGGATGTGTGAAACGATTCTTACTGTACCCAATTCCCGTGGTACAATATATTTAAAAATAAGTTTATCTTCTTCCTTTTAGCTTTAACTAGCTGACCCACCCCAGCTTTGCCCGGGGTATATTTTGAAGCGTCATGTCCCTTTGAGCCCGCATGTTTTAGTCTTCAAAATATGTATGCAAACTTGCCGGATTTGTTAACATTTATTATCAATGCTCCGCTCCCTTAAGTAGTAGCGAGTAGCCTCCGTGGCGTGGCGGTAGTGAACGCGACTCCTACGCAGGAGGCGCGGGTTCGATCCCCGCTCAGTGCAAATATTTGTATGCATGAATATGGGTATTTGCATTGGTCTGGGTGTTTCTATGTATAATATGTATGTATTTACAAAAAAAAAAGGATTTAAGTATGTTTATCCGTATTCTAGATTCCATAACACAAGCTAGTTAAACTATGCTTACCATGAGTCTAGATAGCGTTGTGTAGAATGTTGTAGAAATATATAGCCTAAGGCCTTCCTCGAAAAATGGACTACTCAACACTGAAATAATCATTCAAATCGACACAACAACTTTCATCTGACCTCTACAAAAGCCTCCCAAAGGCGGTATCGAAGCATTTGATCAGATTTGTTGGACATTTTAGGCCTCCAACTACCCGCAAGGACTGTCATAGGTATTGGTATTATTGGTATGGCAAATGTGCTCTCCGAGGCACGACCAGACCAATGCAAATACCTATATTCACGCATACAAATATTTGCACTGAGCGGGGATCGAATTCTCGCCTCATAAGTTGTGGACGCGTTCTCTACCACTACGCCACTGAGGCTGTCAAATATAACTTAGTATGATTAATTGAATAAAGAGAACTTAAAAAAAATCTTAAATTAAAGGTATGTACAGTCAATTTATGTTTATTAACCCTAAAATCCCATACTCACAGGTAGAGTGGAACCTCTTAGCCTTAGGAGGGATTTTGCCTCACTGTGTGTGTTCTACCGCCTACACAATACACATACATATCAAACAATTCATCTGAGCACAAACGCTTAGATGAATTGTTTGATATGATGCCCGTAGCTACATTCTATCATCGCACCTCTCGCCATAGGCAGGGAATTCATCCTCACACATTGCGACCTAAGACGGTGCGCACTGTGCGGTATGAAAGAAACTTCATCCCACGCACACTCAAGCTGTGGAATGACCTCCCTGCTGCGGTTTTCCCAAGCGTCTACAATATGGGGTTCTTCAGAAGGTTTCTTCATGGTCGGCAGCGCGAGTGTGACACCCCTGGTGTTGCATACGTCCATAGGCCACGGTAACCGCTTCCCATCAGGTGGGCGGTGTGCTTGTCTGCCAACTAAGTGGTATAAAAAAAAATTAAAACCTTTTTTTAAACTGGAATACCAGTATCAATATTTTAAGTTAAGTAATTTCATGATTCCCAGAGGTCATAGTTATTATATTTAATATTTTGTTCATTATTTTGTGTGAGTTATTTAATAATACTTTTTTTATACAAATTAGGTGGCAGACAAGAACACGGCCCACCTGAAGGAAAATGGTTACCGTGACCAATGTGTACACCAGGCGAGTCACATGCGAGTTGCCGACCCTGTAATCGATAAAACAGAATTTGTTGAGCTACTTTTGTCATTGATCGTACCTAACCTATAAAATATTACAATAGTGTAGTACGCTGTTGAAGTAAAATAGATACATACGACAATATATCGATTTAGACTTCTGTCGCCAAGGCGTTATGTACTAGCAGTTGTAGGTTACAAACAAGTCAAGGGATGCATCCCTTGACTTGTTTGTAACCTAACCTGTATCTGTTAAACCACACTGCGGCCTCACCCCAAATTAATTTTAAATTATTATAAAATAATTATCGAATATCGGACTGGTGCAAGGTAAAGTATAAATTGCTTAATTATTGTCTTGGCTGGAAGCTAATTGAAAGGTAAGTCAGTCTTCATATTTTATGACTCAATGATACTTTTTTTTTCTTAATATTAAACTCATAAAATATATTCACGATTATGTCGCGTCGAACAACACACTACGCATCGTTTCCAGCGCAAAGGTGTCCATGATGTTGGCTATTGCGATTCAACGAGGCAAGTGCGTTGCCTCCATGAATCGCTATGGCCATCGTTTGCCCGGATTTGACGACATAGGACGAGTTTTATAAAGTCCCTTTGCTTCATCGGTCTATTTTTTAATCTACCCGCTTCTGGTTGTAACTACTTGGTTGAGTCAAACGGCAGTCGCTCTCATGAAAATGGAAATGAATCAATATTCAACTTGCCAGGCTACGGTTGAAATCTTACCCAATGTTTAGCATTAAGTGAAGTGTTTTTTTTTTAGTTTTAGATTTATTTATTTATAAGAATATGGTACACTGAGGTATTTTTTACTTTATATCAATTTGAATTTTGTTAATTACTTTATAATTTCATTACAATAGTAAATCTTTCTAAAGTGCTTTTTTTAAATAACTCAGGTGACAGACAAGCCTTAGCTCATATTCTACCATATTAGGTGTAGAAATATTAAATTTTACAATAAATCTAATACAATGTCAAATATTAATAATTTTAGTGTACGTTACGTATGCAATATATTCATTTATTTCATTAGTCATTTCTATATTTTGCCATGTTTTTTTCACATGTCTTTCATTGTTAGGGTACAGTAAATAAATCCCGGGGCAAAACACTAAAAAACAACAAAAAAAAATTGGTTTTGCACACGTCCATGGCCACGGTAGCCATTTTCTATCAGGTGGTCCGTGTGCTTGTCTGCCACCTAAGTGGTATAAAAAAAAAGTACGTCTACTGGTTCCTGAGATAACTGGAGCACGAACATTGTGGCGTAGCACACATTGCATAGGCTACGAACGTAGAAGATGCGTAGCGCGCTCGTAGCGGACCGCTACGGAAAGTCTACGCTTGTTTCAGGTGTAACGTAACGGACATATAATTCACTTTAGTTTTTAAAACGGTGTTGACGAATAAGTATTTGCTAATAGGTAAGTTATATATTGGTTAAAGGCCAGTTTAAACACTACACCCTCCCCATCGTACACAGAACAACACGAGCAGGGCTTAGATGTCACCCGCACACGGTGCAGAATATCCGATCAAGAACCAAGCGTTTCGGAGACTCTATTTTTTGTCGCACCATTAAGGGCTGGAATTCTTTACCAGCTCACGTGTTTCCTTCTTCCTACAGTCCCGGGTCCTTTAAGCGGGGCGTGAAAAATCATATAATGAGGCCATCAAGCTGAGTGTCACCATTGTAACATGGAATATGTATGTAATGGCGACCGTCTTCTTAGAGACATTGCCTTCAGCTTACCATCAGACAAAGGGAATTCTAATTAACGTGTCCTATATAAATAAAGAACTTATGCGAATTAAAATGGCACCTGGCTTCAAAACAAGCCCCCTCTCGCATCCTCCGCACGAGACAACGGTTTAGTCTTCAGAAACCAGCAGCATCCGTAACACTGACCATTACACGTTTGCCTTAGATTGAGATTCGCAGATTTTTTTTACACCCCATAGTTGGCAGACAAGCACACATCCTAACTGATGGGAAGCAGTTACCATGGCCTATGGACGTATGCAACACCAGGGGTGTCACACTCGCACTGCCGACCATGAAGAAACCTTCTGATGCCCCTCTTGAAGAACCCCATATTGTAGGCGATTGGGAAAACCGCAGCAGGGAACTCATTCCACAGCTTGAGTGTGCGTGGGATGAAGTTTCTTTCATACCGCACAGTGCGCACCGGTTCAGATCGCAATTTGTGAGGATGAATTCCCTACCTATAATGAGCGGTGCGATGATAAAATGTAGTTCTGATAGAACTCTAAACATTGGTGTGTCACCCGCTCACATTCTCCAATGAACAAAAAAACATATCCACCCTCTGTGCTATGCTATTTAAAATATGCATGCTTCAATGAGTTAGCACAGGTTTGTGGTACTCATAATATATTGTCACCATGCCCAGCTTTGTAGATTAGTCTGACGACTTGTAAGCGAACTGCGTAGCACGGCGTAGAGCGTTCTACAGCTACTACGACGTAGCAGTCACACGCTCTACGCCGATCACTATACAATTGGGTATTTTGATAAATTTCGGAAACCTATCTTAAAAGATGTAGAAAAGTTATTTAATTTAATACCTGTTACAATTCATCAATTTCCCGTAAAACCTTATTAATTACAACACATTTTCACTTTATTAGCTTAAAAAGTGCGTTAAAAAAACTGTCGCACACGGGACATTCTACGCGTGACGTCATTAAATAATATCTACGAAGAGAGTAACCAAAGAAATATTTCGTTACGTTAAGTTACATTTTTATAATTACGTCACGCGAACCGTCAACAGATTTTTTGCGTTTCGCCTAACCCTATGGGGATAAAGGCGAGATTATATGTTATAACATAAACTCACGCCTATATCCCCGAAGGGGTAAGCAGGGGTGCTAGCACCCGCATTTCGCCAGTTTATGTTTAGGTCCCAATATAATAGGTGGCGAACCTATCGCCATTAACCGGGCACTTATAAAAACCTGCGATAAATACCACAGAACTTCGAAAAGCATCGAAAAGTAATTGATGTGTTGCAATGATAAAACTTGGGATCGAACCCGAGAGCTCGTCTCAGCAGTCCATTACCCATACCGCTAGGTTACCGCGGTTCTTATTTCATCGATTTTATTTATTTTTAATCATTCACCCAACCTATAATAGCAGTAGATTTGACTATTAAATATTATGACGTCACAATAAATTATTTCATACAAGTTTGTTTGTAACTAACTGTATTGACGTTTAGTAAAAAGCAACTAATTTTTCTAGCCAGTCCAATACCCAATTATTGCCTTTTCTAGAGAGGAAATCCTCACGATATCGACTGGCCTTGAACGGCTTATTAGAGTTCATATCACCCCACCTCCTCTCACAGAGGGTGCGGGAGTCCCCGACGCGACTCCCGCCCTAATCCGCATTGACTGGTCCCTGTTTTTCCGCCCTGGGTTTACCGGTCAGATGACAGTCGGGCACAATATTTTCTTTAATGAAATAATTACAATAATAATATACTATTTTCCCCAAGGAAAACGATAAAACTATTGTCTGTCATACTATTGTCTGTAGCTCAGTTTTGATAGATAAACTTTCAAGTGGTCAGTAGTTTGATGAGTATACATCATAGGTTTAAATACAAGCACACCAATACCATAAATACACATATATATAGTCGCGACTATAGTACCTATATAAGATATCTGTGCCCAACTACTACAGACAGACAGTGTCGTTTTACGAATGCGTCATTGTGCGTTATTATTTATATTGGTCATTTTTCAAATTGGTCTAAATGCAGATGTGTCAATTTGCGAATTGGTTCTAATGCGAATATGTCATTTTACAAATGCGTCAATATGCGAAAAAAATCCTAACCATTTTGGTCATTATGCGTCAGAAGGATATTTGAATTAAAACCGAAATTACTAATATTTCATCAGTATCAAAATAATCGGGATATTTACCATGTTGCATTGTTTCGAGTGGCCGATATTTCGGCGCTGTTGCAAGCACCATGATGATAAGTTCCTCCGTGATCATGGTGTTTGCAACGGCACCGAAATATCGGACAATGTAATACATACATACATATACATATATTCACGCCTTTATCCCCGGAGGGTTAGGCAGAGGTGAATTAACACCCACATTTCACCAATCATTGTATTCGATCCCATGTTATGTAATAGGGGGTGAGCCTATTGCCATCTTTTCGGGTACTAGTGTTGACTCGAGCCTATACTGAGGCTGAGTCTGGGCTGTATATATCTGTCTGATGTTAAACAGCCCTATCCTTTAGTCGCCTTGTACGACACCGCATGGAAAGAGATAGGGTGGCCCAAATTCTACTCTGCCGGGAACCATGCGGACAATGTAATAACAATGCAATATAGTAAATATACCGATTATCTTGATACCGATGTGAGTGACGATGATAGTTTAAATACTAATATTCCCTCTAACCCTTTCAGCTAAGCTAATATAGCTTGAGTTAGGCGTGGGTTCACGTGGCCAGTATTCGAAACCGGGACCTTTTTATCGCAAGGCCAAATTTTTTAACCAGTAAGCTACCAACACTTTAGGATTTTTTTTTTATGTGCGCAAATCCCCACGGATACCTCCCCACCGGAGCCGGTGGAGGAGGTTATGTCGGACTCGAACCGACTAAAACGCACGCCGCCTGTGGGTCGCTTTGGTTGCCGAAGGTGAGGTTGACAGGCATATCCCTCGCACCCCGGCCGACACTTTAGGTATTAGATAATTTAGGTGATACGCAGAGGAGACCAACGTTAAAAGTTCAGATGCAACCGTGAACCACGCGATGAAGATGATGGCTGGTAAGCGGTCACCATAGCTTATGAACAATATTGGTTGCTAACCTTGAATTGAAAAAAATTGCATCCCAGTTGTTAGGCAAATGTTGTGACACCTCATCTAAGGGGAGAGCCCGAAAATGTAAAAAAATAATAAGCCTTTCCATTTTTATAGAGGCCTTGCTACATATAGTAGGAGATAGGATACGACGGTATTTCCGTCCCAATTGAGCAGTCCGACAGGCTACAGAATACCACGCCTATATCCTCGTGGTGTGTTGCCAGCGGTGAGTAGGCTAGCCAGACCTCACTGGAAAGTTTTTGTGCTGTCAGTGAGAAGACCAAAAGCTTGTCCTGATTTTGTGTTCTGCATTGACGGCACAGAAACTTTCTGCTCTTATAACGTCGGCAGGTTATACACGTCCATGAGTTACGGTAACCACTTTCTTTGCCTGCCACCTAAGTTGTATAAAAAATAAATAATATATTTTTCAACCGAAACACCAAATTAAAACATTCACACTATCGAAACAGTGTAGATATATTATGGTTTGACAAAATTCCGCGTATTTTCCCCTTCATCCATCTTCGTAACTCTCGTGTCCAGTTACAAAAAAAGAATTATGTTTTGTTCGGTTTGGTAACTAGTTATGAGAGAAGAATTATTATTCATTTTATTTAATTTAATTATCATTCAACACTGTAAGGCCCGGAGCACATCATAGACATAGCCATGGCTCAGGATTCTTATTTGTCGAATAAAAATAGACGTTACCTTTATCGCAATAAATTTGAAATTTCAATGACAATCATCGACACCACTACAACAAGGGCAGCGTTAATAACATAATAATATACTTTCTATTCAATACAAAAAGAATTTTTCAATTCGAACCAGCAATTCCTGAGATAAGCGCGCTCATACAGTGAAATTTGATCCTTTAATTGACACTATCGATTAATGCCACAAAAATACAGAATGTTACTATTTCAATTTTTTTTTAATGCAAATTTGTTTCTGTAAGTCAAAGTTATGGAAAGTTTCCTTTGAATGAAATTCGCTATCTTCAACATTTCGAGTACTTAAGGACGCCGTTGTTCCACACCTGATGGGGCCTTCTATAGCCCTGGGTCAGTCGGGTAGCGCGAGGTATGCCAGAGGCTACCTCACCCTCGCCAACAGATGGCCCAAGACGGCCGTGCGGTTTTAGTCGGTACGAGCCCGACATAATCAAGCCGCTGGCCTCGGCGGGAGGTATCCAAGGGGATTTCCGCACGTTAAAAACAAAAAGTATTTAGAGTACTTTCCCTCCAAGTAAGGTCGAAATCCGAGAAGAGGGCCAGATCGTGAGAGATGGCCCTGGGTCGGCCGGGGTGCGAGGGATATGCCTGTCAACCTCACCTTCGGCTACCAAAACGACCCACCGGCTCCTGTGAGGAGGTATCCGTGGGGATTTTGCGCACGTAAAAAAAAAAATTAGGTCGAAATCTTCTACCCTATACATATATATATATATAGAAGTCATTACACATATATAAAGTAAATAGTAGTAGTTTTGTTTGATGTTTATCAGAATTATATTTAACTCTCTAAACTATCTTTGGCTCTATATGTTTATTATTTGACAGTTTGTTTTTCTGACACATACCACTGGCGAAATTGTGATGAACTTCCACAAATCGTTAAGATCGCCATAGAAGAGAAAAGAATATAAACAAAACTTCCACAAAATCAAAATCTTTTAATTTTTTAAACTCATACATCCATATATTGACAGAAACCCCAGTAAGTTAAGTTAAGCCGCTCTATAAACGTTGAAGTTATTCTATTCAACGTATAAAAATCCTGAGCCGTTTCGTTAAGCCTTAAGTATAGATTTTTTCCATAGTCCGACGATACGACGAGGTACGACTCAATCTGAGACATACAGCCACTACTCCAGTTCCTCCGTGATCATGGTGTTTGTAACAGCGCCGAAATATCGGAAACTCAAAACAATGAAACATGGTAAATATCCCGTTTATTTTGATAGTGATGTGAGTGACCATGATAGTTTAAATCTATATATATATAAAAGAAAATTGTGTTAGTTACACTACTAATAACTCAAGAACGGCTGTACCGATTCGGTTGAAAATTTGTGGGGATGTAGCTTAGGACTGGGAGATGGATATAGGATATACTTCATTCTTCATCCCGTTCCACCTTCATCCTACTGGACCGCGTTCCCGTATGACGTGATATAAAACCTCAAAGAGAATACAAGTCACTATGAAACGTGGTATAACCAAAACGCATCTGACTCTGAATAACCGGAATGACAATAACGTAATTTTGTCTATGGTTAAGTTTAGTCAAAAATTTGACAATTATAAATTTTGTCTGAAATCAATAACAACGAATAATCAGTATTAGTCAGGCACTCGACAAAAAAATTTTCCTCAATGAGAATATATGAAAATAGATATAACATATATTAGGTTTGAGATATAGAAGTAAACATATCTTAATATATTCTGAACGCAACGCGAACGAAGTCGCAGGCAACAGCTAGTACCTATATATAGCTGTAGGGTCTCGAAACAAGTCAAGGTCTCGAGGGTGTTTGTTGCAAGTACGTCACTGATGTGTGATACAAAGCGTTTCGCTCATGTAACGATACCACTACGTCAATATTACTTGCACTCATTAGTTACTGTAACCGCTACGCATCGATCGCCTGTCAGTATTGTGGCCACGCAGTTGTGTGTCAGTGTAATCGTAGAGGAGATCACAACACGATCTTCTGTAGGCATGTTTGTTATAGATGAAATTTAATCGGTGCACACAGATGCTGTAAGTCATAGAAGGTAACGTGATATGATTGGAACGAAATATAAAACTGTTGTAATTTAAGACAAATCACTTGTAAATAATAGGGCTGTTTAACATCAGACAGATATATACAGCTCAAACTTAGGCACAGATACAAGACTTGAGTCAACAATAGTGCCCGGAAGATGGCAATAGGCTCACCCTCTATTACGTGGGACCGAATTCAATGATTGGTGAAATGTGGGTGTTAATTCACCTCTGCCTAACCCTCCGGGGATAAAGGCGTGATTATATGTATGTATATGTATGTACTTGTAAATACGATATATATATTTTTTTATACCACTTAGGTGGCAGTCAAGCACACGGCCCACCTGATGGAAAGTGATCACCGTGGCCTATGGACGCGTGCAAAGCTAAGAGAGTCACTCGCGCTCGCTGTCAACCCTGCAGGCATTAACGCGGCGAGTCTCCTTGCCGGATCGCCACCATGGATCCTGGAAGCGAGATCCCTTTCGGCGCTATACCGGTTCTGAAAGGCGGCGCGGGAGCGGGGTCACGACCCCGAGCCCGAAGAAATTCGGGCCGTGAGATCCCGGCTCCACAAGGAAATGGTGGCGGAATGGGAGCTACGACTTGGGCGACCAGGCGCAGGGCGCGCCGTAGTAGCGGCGGTAAGGCCCATCATGGGGGAGTGGCTAGAGAGGCCACACGGCAGCCTCTCGTACCGTCTGACGCAGATGATCACCGAGCGCGGGTGCTTCGGAAAGTATCTGCGTCGGATGGAGAAAGAGCCAACGTCCGAGTGCCATCACTGCGACGCGAGGGAGGACTCGGGGCCGCACACGCTCACCGAGTGTCCGTCGTGGGAGACGCCGAGGCGGGAGCTTGTGGCGGCCCTGGGAGTGAGGGTTCTCACGCTCTCCACCTTGCTCGCGGCGATGGTCCGCTGCGCGGATGCGTGGCCGGCGCCTCTTTCTGCGAGCAAGTAATGCTCGTGAAGGAGGAGGCGGGGCGGGAGCGGCAGCGGGAGTGGCAGCGGGAGCGACGAGGGTTCGCAAGCCAAGATGCCCGCGTACGAAGGCAACTCGGGCGTCGGAGGTCGATGAACGACCTCCGCCCCCCATGAGCACCGGTCTGGGGGTGAAAGGTGGAGCCGCCTGTCACTCTAGCAGAAGCAGGCCGCGGCGGCGGCGCATCTGGCGCGCCTCCCCGTTTACCGGGAACGAGTTGGGGACTCTGTAGTCCCCACACACCCGAGAAGAGGGTCAGATCGTGAGAGATGGCCCTGGGTCGGCCGGGGTGCGAGGGATATGCCTGTCAACCTCACCTTCGGCAACCAAAGCGACCCACAGGCGGCGTGCGTTTTAGTCGGTTCGAGTCCGACATAACCTCTCCCACCGGCTCCGGTGGGGAGGTATCCGTGGGGATTTACGCACGTAAAAAAAAAAAACCCTGCAGGCATTGAGAGTTTCTGTGCCGTCAGTGTTAAAGACAAAGCAGGACAAGCTTTTGGTCTTTGTACCGACAGCACAAAAACCCTCCAGTGAGTTCTGGCTACCCTACTCATCGCCGAGTCAAACACGTCAATATGACTTCACCTAGCGTGGTTTTAATTTTTTATACCACTAAGTTGGCAGACAAGCACACGTCCCACCTGATGGGAAGCGGTTACCGTGGCCTATGGACGTATGCAACACCAGGGGTGTCACACTCGTGCTGCCGACCATGAAGAAACCTTCTGATGCCCCTCTTAAAGAACCCCATATTGTAGGCGCTTGGGAAAACCGCAGCAGGGAGGTCATTCCACAGCTTGAGTGTGCGTGGGATGAAGTTTCTTTCATACCGCACAGTGCGCACCGTCTCAGGTCGCAATGTGTGGGGATGAATTCCCTGCCTATGGCGAGAGGTGCGATGATAGAATGTAGCTACGGGCATCATGTCAAACAATTCATCTGAGCACAAACCATTGTATAGGCGGTAGAATACACATAGTGAGGCAAAATCCCTACTAAGGCTAAGAGGTTCCACTCTACCTGTGAGTATGGGATTGTCAACCAGCCTCAATGCCCGTCTTTGCAACGAGTCGAAGGGGTCAAGCTGGTATGCAGGTGCTCCAGCAAAAAGGTGACAGCAGTACTTCATGTGAGGCCGGACCTGTGCTTTATATGGAAGGAGTTGCTGCCCCGCAGTGAAGTACTGCTTCGCCCTGTTGAGCACTCCGAGTTTTCTTGATGCCAACTTAACCTTGTCCTGCAAATGACTTCGGTATTGGACGTCGCGGGAGATATCGACACCAAGGATCCCGATACTAGAGGAGATGGTAAGCGGTGTGCCCAAGAATTGCGGCGCTACAATGAATGGGGTTTTCTTAGCGGTGAATACACATACTTGTGTTTTAGTGGGGTTGAATTGGACTAGGTTTAGTTGTCCCCAATCGGATACTCCAGAGAGAGTAGTCTCGATTTTAGACACAAGTTGTTCGCGACTCTTCTCCACCTCGGACTGAGGGATATTTGCACGGCCCGTGTAACACGTGTCCCCGGTACTGACGTCCGCATAACAATGAATGGAGCCATCCGACAGCATGTCATTGATATGCAGCAGAAACAGCGTCGGAGACAACACGGTGCCTTGTGGGACACCAGCGTTTATGTTCATGCGACCACCGGTTTGTGAGATACACAAGAAGGTCACTGGTTGAGCGACGGTGGCGAAAGCCGTACTGTCGGTCGCTCAGTAGATCGTTTCCTTCAAGGTATCTCAGGAGCTGTGTATTAATGACACGCTCCATAACCTTCGAGAGTAGGGAGGTTATAGCGATAGGCCTGTAATTGGTCGGATCTGTCCTGTCACCTTTCTTAGGTGCACGAATGCGGTCTTCCACGAGGCTCGGACCTGCCTCGCGGAGTATGAGAGTGCGAAAAGGCGTGTAAGTACAGGGCACAGCTCGGGGGCACAGTGCTTAAGCACCATCGCCGGTATACCGTCCGGCCCACTCGACTTCCGGACATCTAGGGACTTAAGCTCGCGCCGGACCACCCGTTGCGTGATTTTAACTTCAGTCATGGAAGCACCACAGCTGGGGATGATGGGTGGTTCGGCGTTCCCGTCGTTCATAGTCGAGTTTGACGCAAAGAGATTACCCAAAAGATCGGCCTTCTCCTTAGCGCCATGGGCCAGTCTACCGTCGGATTTTTGCAGCGGCGGAAGGCAAGACTGGCAGAAGTTTCCCTCGGCAGCTTTGGCGAGCGACGAAAATGCACGACTGCCAGATGGGTAGCGCGCAAGCCGTTCGCCAATTCTGTCGCTGAACTCAAACTTTGCCCTAGACGTTGCCTTTTTACTGGACCTCGAAGCAGCATTCAACTTCCGCTTCACTTCAGCGATGTTCGGATCCTTATTGGCAAGAGCCGTGGTCCAAGCCTTGTATGCAGATTGCTTGCGGTCTCTAGCTTCCGTGCAAGGCCTATTAAACCACGGGCGTTTGTTCGCTCCTGTCGCGACCCAGCGGTTAGGGATGTAGCATTCCATACCCACTAGAATCGCGTCAGCGACTGCTGTTGCACAGGAGCTTGGATCATCAGAAGTGAAGCAAAGCTGCCTCCACGGGTACGATGCGAAGAATTCTCGCAGTCCGTCCTAGTCTGCCGACTTGTAGTGCCACACGTGTCGCCACTGAGGTGACCGCGGTGGTTCAGGCCGCGCGAGTGTCACTTGCGCCCGGACGAGGCTGTGGTCTGAATTACCAAGAGGTGCGTCCACCCTTATGGAATATTCATCCGGGCGCGTAGTGGGTCTCAATTTCTGGTGTTCTAGTGATAGAATGTACCAGTTGAGAGAGCCCATAGGTCAGAGCAAAGGCGTGAGCAGCCATTCCCGCGAAATCAGTCCTGGGAGACCCCAGCCACTCCACGTGGTGAGCGTTGAAGTCCCCCAAGAATACTAAATCCGCAGTGGGGTACTGCTCAATTACGCTGTCCGCCGACCGTTGCAGATGCTGAAACAGTTGAGCCGTGTCCAGGTCACCGCTATGAGACCTGTATAGGCACGCATAGATACGGGTGTGACCACCGTGATCTATACGTACCCATATAGTTGACAGGTCTCTGTCCTCAAGACCATGGAGACGGCGGCAACAAATATCATCCCGGACGTACAAGCATACCCCGGCGCGACTCATAAAGTTGTGCTCGAGTTTGTACCCGGGGTACATTAGGTAGGCTGTATCGGTCGGGCATGATATTTGCGTCTCCGTCAGAAAAAGCAAGGTAGGCTGCGCGGTCTCTAAGTGGAGATGGACCGCGTTAAGGTTGGAGTGTAGGCCCCTGATGTTGCAGAAATCCACATTAACTGGGGATGATGGTGCCGCTGTGGTAACGTTGCTCTTGCCTTTTGTAAATTTCATGTTTGTGTTGGGGGGGGGGGGGAGTGGGGAGAAGGTAAGAAGAGATTCTGTGCCTCCAGTGTAGAAGACAAAGCAAGGCGTCCCACCCCCACAGACAAGTTGGGGTTGTGTGACTGGCTGGCGCGGTGGGCGGAAGGGCCCCCGGTCCCCTCCCACATGCTGAAGCCGAGTCCACTCCGGTTTCCTCCTCCGGCACGGCTACAGCACCGGGAACTTTACACAGGCTGCTGGTTCAGCCTCCTGGGGCGGAGATTAAGTAATCCCCAGGTTCGGGAACCGTACAGCCTGCGGGCGGCCAGCGGATAACCGTTTCACCGGGTCTCCCTGACCACCGCGCCAACATTTCACGCCCCCACCAGTCAGCGGGGTCAATTTAAGCCTTTGGTCTTCCCACTGACAGCACAAAACCTCTCCAGTGAGCTCTGGCTACCCTACTCACCGCCGGGAACACAACACAAGGTTATTATAGCCGGGGTATTCTGTAGGGCGGAGGTACTTACCCAGACGGACTGCTCAATTTTGGACGGGAGATACCGTCATGTCCTACCTCCTATAAATAAGCTTAAGAAGGCAAAGTTTGACACCAAGAATGTTACCCTTCGTTTACACCACGAAACAAGTTGTAAAACAAGTTGTAAACTTGTTTATAAAAAACTTGTTGAAGACTTGTAGAAGACTAATTAAAACACAATACTTGTTTTAAACATGTATCTCAGATACTTTTTCGTTCACATAGTATTAACAACAAGTTGTAAACAAGTATAAAACACATTTGCGTTCACACTGTAGCCTGTGACATATTGCAACTTGTCAAATACATGTTTATACTTAGGTGTAAACGAGTCTCGTTACAATGGTGGCACTTAGCTTGATATCTCTTGTGTACTAACTACATCAGCGGTGTAATATATTTATTAACTCAGACCCTTACTCAATGATGTATTATAAACTATAAATTATGTTATACGTATAAGCAGGCCTTTATCCCTGTAGGGTTAGGCAGAGTTCAATTAACACCAACCATTGTATTCGGTCCCAGGTGATAGAGCCTATTGCCGTTTTCCGGGCACTGTTGTTGACTCGAGCCAGCACAGACAACAGCCCTATCCCTTAGTCGCCTTGTACGACACCGCATGGGAAGAGATGGGGTGGTTAAAATTCTACTCAGCCGGGAACTACGCGACTTTTACACTTAGGTGGCAAGCTGACCGATAAGCACACGGCCAACCTGATGGAAAGTGGTAACCGTAGCCTATGGGCATGTGCAAAACCAGGGGAATAACACTTGTGCTGTCAAAAACTATGTAAGATAATGACCGGACGGGCGACCAGCTATTTTGTGCGAGCCATAATATAAAATAAACTCACGCCTATATCCCCGAAGGGGTAGACAGAGGTGCTAGCACCCACATTTCGTCAGTTTATGTTTAGGTCCCTAATGTAATAGTTGGCGAGCCTATTGCCATTAACCGGGCACTTATAAACCTGCGATAAGTACACACATAACTTCGAAGAGCATCGAAAAGTCATTGGTGTGGGCTATGGTAAAACCTGGGATCGAACCCGAGACCTCGTCTCAGCAGTCCATTAGATGTTTGTATGACAACCGGGACCGGCGCGAGTCTTAACGTGCTCTCCGAGGCACAGAAACACCCAGACCAATACCAATTACGCAAACAAACGTTTGTACTGAGCGGATCGAACTCGTGCCCCCCCACCCTTTTTCCTCACGGATACCTCTCCACCGGAGCCGATGGAAGAGGTTATGTCGGACTCGAACCGACTAAAACGCACGCCGCCTGTGGGTCGTTTTGGTTGCCGAAGGTGAAGTTGACAGGCATATCTCTTGCACGCCGGCCGACTCGTGTACCCCTGCGCAGCTGTGCAATTCTGTAAGCACAAAGCGTCGAGCACAGCGATGCGTCATCCTACAGTCCATCAAATCTAAGAGGTACCGTTTGACGTTTCATATTTTTCAAACCGAAACAACTTTGTTCATACGTACATTATTCAGTTTCGATAACCTTTTTCATAAAACCATGAATTTAGAAAGATTTCATTATTGTATCTAAAAATGTACAATTCTTAATATCTAAATGTAATTGAAAACTTTCAAACAAAGCAAAATAACACATATTTACACAGTAAATAATTTCTAATAGTTATATTCTTGACCGCATTACAAAGTTACGTAGTTAGGTCACTGCACGTAGTGTTGCGACTCTTCGGATACACTTGTATGCAAAAAAATCGTTTACATATACGAAAAATCGAATGTATTATTTACAAATTACACTTGACAACCAAACAAATATTTTTTCATGTGAATGGGATTTATCTCACATATTACGATTACATAACTAAATAGTTATGTAATCGTAAAATATGAGATAAAACCCATTCACCAAAAATACGTATTTATAAATCAAATATATTTGCTTCTTTAAAAAGTTGTCGAAAGCGATTTGTCGATTTTTGATTTTCGCGCCCAAATAAGTCGGGGTTTCTCGCGCTAACGCTGTCGAAATAGTAAATGGAGTCAGGGATAGTGTTTTTTACATTTATTTTTGTGTATGATAGTATGGGTTTGCATATTACAGAGAAATAAACAAATTTTTAACAAGCACATCCATTGATTTTACAATTACAATTTTTTCTTCTAAGTCTTATTTCTACGTCTAAAACTAATAAAAATAAGGTATGTAGAACCCATTCACAAAAATGTTGTTGCCTGATGTTATAAATTAACGACGTTACTGCGCGACCGCATAATGCACTGAATACACAGATACCCTAAAATAAATTAATTTAATTATTTTTAGGTCAATAGGCAAAATCGCAGGTGTACAAGTCTCTACAATTTTTTTTTTCTGGCAACACTGCCAACTACAAGCGCACGCGGTCCGCTCGGTCGGTTCGGCGTCAGCAGTCTCTCGCCATCTTGGAAGCTGACTGTGCGCGTACTTGCTTTCTCGTTCGTGTTTTACAATTTGTGACTTGGCTATTACTTTTCTGGACTGATCATTCTTTATCCGTTTACCTTGGCAATATTTATACTGGACTCCGAACTAAGCAAGTGTTTATTAATAATGTCGAAAAGAGGACGTACTTTGAACAGCCAGGCTCGTGAATTGGTGGTGAAATTACACGAGTATTTTGAGCGTGAATCTCAAAATGGTGGACTTCTACTGCCAGTTACACAAGTTCGGGATCGCGTCGGTGAAGCTCTCGGTATTGGTAGCCGCACCGTTGGCAAAATATTAAGTGAAAAATATGGGCCTTCGGGGAGTGACAGTAACGTACTTCACACACCGAAAAAACGAAAAAGAAATAAACCTGTGACAGGCATCGATGAATTCGATAGTCATGCTATTAGAAACCATATATACGGGTATTTTACAAGAGGCGAATTTCCAACATTGGCAAAGTTATGTGCAACTTTAAAAGATGCCGGGCTGTATAAGGGAAGCATAGAGTCGTTGAGAACGGTAATAACAGGAATTGGCTTCAGATACAAAAAAGTTGACAAACGAAAAATTGTTATGGAGCGACATGACATAATTATGCAGCGACTAACATTCCTGCGCGAAGTTAAACAAATTATAAACTGGGATAATGTAATATTTTTGGACGAAACTTGGCTAAATTCCAACCATTCTGTGCCGAAAACATGGACTGATGATTCTGAAGCTTCGTGCTCGAAGGTGCCGATAGGAAAAGGTGGACGCCTCATAATATGCCATGCTGGGTCAGCGTCTACAGGCTTCGTGGAAAACTCTTTATTAGCTTTCCAATCCAAAAGCACTAAAGAGTATCATGAAGAAATGGACGCAGTAAGGTTCCGAGAGTGGTTCTTAAATTTATTACAGAATATCCCTCCTAACAGCACAATTATAATGGATAATGCCCCATACCACTCTGTGCAAATTGATAAAGCACCTACGTCAGCCAATAAGAAAGCAGATTTGGTGGCATGGCTGCAAAGAAAAGGAGTGGATGCCGACATGTCACTATTAAAAGCTGAATTATTACAGTTAGTGAAATTGCATAAACCACCAAAACCGACATATGTAATTGACCAATTGGCCGAAGAGCACGGGCACAAAGTCATACGACTTCCTCCGTACCATTGCCAATATAATGCCATTGAACTGATTTGGGCCCAAGTTAAAGGTAATATTTTATAATATTATAATAATAACACGAGTACTTCTAACATTTATAATTTAAACAATGGTTTTCGTCTGCTATCAAATAGTTACATTATTGTTTTACAGGTTATGCAGCAAGACACAACACAAAACCACCCTTCAGTGTCAAGAAAATGGAAGGTTTATTAAAGGAAGCATGTGCCCAAGTTACACAGGAAGATTGGAGTAAAGTAGTACAAAAAACAAAGAAAATAATAATGGACGACTTCGAAAGAGACGTACACTTTGATAATGTAATGGACAATCAACTGGTCATTAATTTAAATGACGATGATGACGAAGACGACGATACTAGTACTAGTAGTGAATAAAAAAATATCCTAAACATTTCTTTTATTTAATTATAACAATTGATTTCTTAAAATTCGGATATTATAGTAATCGATCTCTTAAAGTTCGGATATTATAGTAATCGATTTTTTCATCCCATCCCTATCATTCAATTGTCAGAACTGTCAAACGGTACTCCTTAGATTTGACGGACTGTAAATAGATTGTTATTGGTCGGGCTTGGTGACGTCACTAGAGATCGACCAATGACAATCATTATCAAAGAAGTCGCAGCGCTGTGCTCGACGCTGTGCTTAGAGAATTAAACAGCAGCAGTCGAAGGCACTGCCGCCGCGCCACAGAGGCTGACGTGAGATACCACTCTGTGGCCAAGGCACAGAAACACCCAGACCAATGAAAATTACACAAACAAATATTTGTAATGAGCCGATCGCACCTGTGCCTCCTGCGCAGCTGTGCAATTCTGTAAGCACAAAGCATCGAGCACAGCGCTGCGACAGCTTAGATTGTTATTGGTCGGACTGTGTGACGTCACTAGAGATCGACCAATGACAATCATTATCAAAGAAGTCGCAGCGCTGTGCTCGACGCTGTGCTTAGAGAATTAAACAGCAGCAGTCGAATGCACTGCCGCCGCGCCACAGAGGCTGTCGTGAGATACCACTCTGTGTCCAAGGCACAGAAACACCCAGACCAATGTCAATTACGCAAACATACATTTGTACTGAGCGGATAGAACTCGTGGCCCCTGCGCAGCTGTGCAATTTTGTAAGCACAAAGCATCGAGCACAGCGCTGCGACAGCTTAGATTGTTATTATTGGTCGGACTGAGTGACGTCACTAGAGATCGACCAATGACAATCATTATCAAAGAAGTCACAGCGCTGTGCTCGACGCTGTGCTTAGAGAATTAAACAGCAGCAGTCGAATGCACTGCCGCCGCGCCACAGAGGCTGTCGTGAGATACCACTCTGTGTCCAAGGCACAGAAACACCCAGACCAATGTCAATTACGCAAACATACATTTGTACTGAGCGGATAGAACTCGTGGCCCCTGCGCAGCTGAGCAATTCTGTAAGCGCGCAGCGACAGCCTAGATACAGATTGTTATTGGTCGGTCTGAGTGACGTCACTAGAGATCGACCAATGACAATCATTATAAAAGAAGTCGCAGCGCTGTGCTCGACGCTGTGCTTAGAGAATTAAACAGCAGCAGTCGAAGGCACTGCCGTCGCGCCACAGAGGCTGTCGTGAGATACCACTCTGTATCCAAGGCACAGAAACACCCAGACCAATGTCAATTACGCAAACATACATTTGTACTGAGCGGATAGAACTCGTGGCCCCTGCGCAGCTGAGCAATTCTGTAAGCGCGCAGCGACAGCCTAGATACAGATTGTTATTGGTCGGTCTGAGTGACGTCACTAGAGATCGACCAATGACAATCATTATCAAAGAAGTCGCAGCGCTGTGCTCGACGCTGTGCTTAGAGAATTAAACAGCAGCAGTCGAAGGCACTGCCGCCGCGCCACAGAGGCTGTCGTGAGATACCACTCTGTGTCCAAGGCACAGAAACACCCAGACCAATGTCAATTACGCAAGCAAATATTTGTAATGAGCCGATCGCACCTGTGCCTCCTGCTCAGCTGTGCAATTCTGTAAGCACAAAGCGTCGAGCACAGCGATGCGTCATCCTAGATAGATGGTTATTGGTCGGGCTGGGTGACGTCATTAGAGTTCGACCAATGACAATCACTATCAAAGAAGTCGCGGCTCTGTGCTCGACGCTGTGCTTAGAAAATTAACAACAGCAGTCGAAGGTACTGCCTCCGCGCCCCACAGGCTGTCATGGTATACCACTCTGTGGCGCAGAATCTGTGTCGGTCGTATACTTGTAAAAATATCATCATTTTCTTCATATTATTTATGTTAACTTTCACGGTACACTGAATTCAAGTTCAATGCTAATAAAATTATTGGATTTCACAGCAACTCGATACCAGTCAGTCGGAAAATCTGTATCGTTACATAAATAAGTGAAGCGAAATAACAAATATATATTTTCTGAGAATTACACGAGCGTTTACTCAGACACGATTATTTACTTCAGTTCGGTCAATTTTGACTTCCGATTTTGACAGTCCGATTCGATTTAGTGACATATCGATGGAGAATGGAGAATCTCTTGAAAGTTTGTTACTGTAAAGTTTTTATATAGTTTTTTTTTATCCCACTTAGGTGGCAGACAAGCACACTGCCCACCTGATGGAAAGTGGTTACCGTGGCCTATGGACGTATATAAATACACATGTTTTTTATTTCATTCAAAAGTACTGAGTAATGATTTTTTTTAATCCCACTCGGGTGGCAGACAAGCACATGGCGCACCTGATGGTAAATGCTTACTGTGATCTGGCTAGGGCTGTTTAACATCAGACAGATATATACAGCCCAGACTCAGCCGCAGATGAATGGCTTGAGTCAACAATAGTGCCCGGAAGACGGCAATAGGCTCACCCGCTATTACGTGGGATAGAATTTAATTATTGGTGAAATGTGGGTTCATTCACCATAGCCTCCGAGGATAAAGGCATGATAATATGTATGTATGTTTTAAACTTAGGAACACGATCGCCTGCAGGAGAAGAGGTCAGATACCAAAGAGTTTTACCTAAATAAATCATTTGATGCAACTCAAATCAGTCTTATTCACTGAATCCAAATATACCATTAAGGAGACGTGGTGCACTTGTGTGTTCCCCCGTACCCTGCAGAACGGCATTTGCAGCGCGACAATATGACGCAACGAGTACTAGACTCTATAACAAAATAAATAGGAAGCATAAGATGCATAAGCTGAACAAGCACGATTTTAAGCACAGTTTGATCAACTGGTTGAAGTTACAGAATTATGATGATACCGAAAGTCTTATTGAGATCCTTGAATGAGCAAAACTATTACTGTATCCTTGATATAAGGCCAGCATGAAACATAATTATATAGCATGAAATATACTATAGATATACATATATAACATAATGGTAAATTTGAAAAATCTAATTCATTGCAATGCATTTTATATAAAATGGGTAAAATCAAATATTTTGTGATTGTAACTACACAAATGACTTTTAGAACGGTGAGCCACCAACTCCCAAGATACGAGTATGTCTCAGTTTGGGGTTGGTGTGTCCTTAATATGAGCGAGTTTCACCGGTGGGGTGCAGCACTCGGGTCGCCCTGGCTGAATTGTAGTACATATATATATGCAAAGAATTCGATTGCGAGGAGCGGGAGGGTCCTGCTCGGATCGGCCTGGTTGCGGCTGGTGCCATTGGTGAAATTCGAACAAATTGTTTTTATGCCTCTGTACAACTCATAATATAATATTTTATGTCATATTGCTTTGCACCTGTACTTATATTGTGAATAAATAAATTATTATATATACAGGATTAAATCGTCTTTAGACCATGGTCTAAAGAAAATTTTATTACAAAAAAGCGTTTTAGTATTAATCCAAAGACTATCTCTGGTCTAAAGATAAACCTCCGTGACACCTAGTTTCTAGTTCTAAATATAACTGCGGTAGCCTAGTGGTATGGGTAATGGACTGCTGAGACGAGGTCTCGGGTTCAATTCCAGGTTTTACCATGGCACACACCAATGACTTTCCGATGCTTTTCGAAGTTATGTGTGTATTTATTGTAGGTTTATAAGTTCCCGGTTAATGGCAACAGGCTCGTCACCTATTACATTGGGACCTAAACATAAACTGGCGAAATGTGGGTGCTAGCACCTCTGCCTACCGCTTCAGGGTATAGGCGTGAGTTTATGTTATGTTATGTTACACCTAGTTTATCGTTGGTCTAAAGTGAAAATCACAATAATAATACGTACGTCATAATTGCCATTTTGAGGTCAGCCGGTTAGCACCAGATACATTCGTTTACTTTTTTATTTGCTCGTAATGGATATTGACGCAGTTGATTTTCTGAATATTGCAGATATTAAGAGTCATTGGACATACCACGCTTAGGTAACAGACATCGTATTCGAGTGAACCCCTTCTTAGAACTATCTGAAGAAGCTTTTTAGGCAAAAGTTTAAATTTACTAAACATTTTAAATAACATCTCAGTTCATTTCAGTTGTCATTTGTACTTACAAACGAACAGTCGCATAGTATGCGAATAAATATACATCTACCTACCTACAGTCCCAATCATGGTGAATAAAAAGTGTGTTAAATGCAAAAAATCGGTTACCAAGAAAGTGCCTGGTCTAGAGTGCAGTAGATGTGAAAAGGTGGTCCATGCTGACTCTGTATGCTCAAAGCTGTCTAATAAACAGCTTAATGCCATCAAGAACTCGCCCGGAATAGAGTGGAGCTGTGGAGAGTGCTTGAAAAATATGTCACGCAGATCCTCTTTCGTGATCCCCGAAGAAGACGAAGACAATGACTACGAGACCGATGGAGACATGGCTGAGACACCTATCATCAATGCAAGTGAACTGGTTCGAGATATCAGTCGGGAGATTAAAAAAACTTTTCGCGAGGAAATCCGAGGCCTTGAAAACTCACTCGAATTCCTCAGTGAGCAACTAACTACAATGGAGCAGTCTATAAAAAATCAGGACGTCAAAATTAAGGAGCTTGAAAATAAGAATTATGACCTACTGAATAAAAACAAAAACCTAGAGCTGCGAGTAAACGTCCTGGAGCAGGGACTCAAGGACTTTGAACAACAATCCCTATCTGCGACCATAGAAGTTGCTGGACTGCCTGAAATAACTTCTCCTGATATGGGAAAGGTGGTTGACACTGTTGCATCGAAGCTGATTATAGTGGATAAGGAAATCCAATCGGCGAGGCGACTTCCAGGCACCAAACAGAAACCAGGGCCCATCCTCGTGGAATTAAAATCGAAGGTGCTGCAACAGCAGTGGGTGGATGCCGGTAAGAAACGTAGGCTCACGGTGGGTCAAGTTATGTCGAACGCGCCTAAGGAAAAAGCTGAAGACCGTGTTTATATACGAGAAGCCCTAACCAAGTTTCAGAAAGATTTATTATATCAGGCTAAAACTCAGTTATTAAACAAATTCTGTGAATACGTGTGGTGTAAATATGGAAAAATATGTGCTCAACAATCCAATAACAGCAAAATATATTATATACGTACACTATCTGATATCGCACAGATTAAAAAACAGTTACCTCCGGCTAAGTCAGACAAAGAAACAGATGTACCTATATCAATGTAAAATGATTTATAAAATAGTATTATGTCATATCATTTTAACCGTAACTAATAACTTGCAATTATGGACCTAAAAGTAAACGAATTATTTCATTGCATTTCTACGAATCATTTCTTTAAACAGTTACCACCAAAAACTAGTATAAGCCTATCATGTTTGCATTTCAATATTAGATCCCTTATAAGAAACTTTACTAAATTGCAACAAACTATTCATAATTGTATATGTCCAATTGACCTTATAATCCTGACAGAAGTGGGTGTTTCGTATAGAATTGTTCACTTGTATAACTTGCCCGGATATAGACTGTACTCACAACTCAGAACGAAACAAAAAGGTGGCGGTATTATTATTTACGTACGAAACCATCTTAAGTTTGCAGTAATCGAAAAAAAGACAAAAACCTTTGAAAATCTTACAGGTCCACTAAAAGTAGACTCCTATCGCGATGTAGTTGTGTGTGCAGTTTATAGGCCACCTTCTACTAATAAGAACCTATTTGTCAAAGAACTGGGTAGTCACATCACTAGGTTCGAATTGAACCGGCAGTTTCTCCTTGTTGGTGATACAAACATTGATCTAAAAACTATGTCGTCATACACGGATGAATACTTGGAAGTGCTCGGCGAACACGGATTAATGTGTGGAATAACAGACTACACCCGCATCGAAACGAAAAAACATCTAATTACGAAATCTTGTATAGATCATATTTTTGCACGTTTCCCCACATTGAACCTGTTCGCGGCGGCGCTCGACGTCGTACTGGCGGATCACCGCGGTATTATATTTACCTGCGTTGATGAATCTCGGTGGGTTCCTGGGTGTGTACAGGATGTACAAAAAATAATGTTGTTAACTATAATATTTTTTACAGGGAGCTTAGAGATGTAGAATGGACAAAGACCAAAAACATGGTGGAACCTAACGAAATCTTAAGCTTTATTTATAATTCTTTCAAAAATGCAAAGAAGGTCGAATCGGATAAAAAAATATTTCGCAATCAATCCCAAAAATTTGCCTTACCGTGACTCGATGACAATGTTACACATCTCTGTGATAAAAGAGATAAACTGTTTACTAAATGGAAAAAAAAAATCTAATTAATTCAAAAATAAAATTAGAATATAATAAACTTAGAAATAAAATCCATAAAGTTCTAGAAAATAAAAGAAACAATTATTACATACAATACATTAATAATAATTTTTATAACATCAAAAAGGTATATCAAATTGTTAATCAGATGCTAGGGAGAGTGACATTGTCCATCGACACGGCTATCTTAAGGGCATTTGACGCGCAGGGAATTTCCTCTAAAAACATTGCCGACAACTTTGCGAACAGTTTTGATAGAACGGTAAAAGATATAATCCCCAAATGCTATATAAAACTATCAGACTCGAATACTACACGCAAGCCGCTGAACTCAAGTATTTTGTTTAAAAAAGCCTCAGCCCACGATGTTCACAAAATAATTAAAAGGCTAAACTCGAGGAAAGCTCCAGGTGCAGACGGCATCAGGGTCTTGGACATTAAAATGATAGGTGGCAGTATAAGTGCCCCCATTGCTGACTTAATTAACCGAAGTATTGAAAATGGTCTATATCCGGATGACCTAAAAGTTGGGTGCATAAGATCAATTCATAAACGGAGACCAAAAAATGACTACCTAAATTATCGCCCAATAACACTGCTTTCATCGATTGACAAAATTGTTGAAAAATATATTTGTGAGCAAATTCACGCTTTTTACAGGAAACACAACGTTATCAACCCATACCAGTTCGGTTTCCAGTCTGGCAAGAGCACTACAACCCTACTGTCAGACTTCACTGATGAAGTCAACAAGTATTTAAACGAGAAAAAACATGTCCCTGCTCTCTTTATTGACTTTTCGCGAGCGTTTGATACATTAGTGCATCGCCAGCTAATTGACAGACTAGATGACTGTGGAATACGAGGCCCTCTGCTGACTTGGTGTACGGACTATCTAAATAACCGAACCTCCACAGTAAAAATTGATAATGTCTGTAGCGAACGCATGTCAGTGACGGAAGGCACAGCTCAAGGCTCTGTATTAGGACCGCTGCACTTCCTGTCCTACGTCAACGACATGGGCAACTGCATTACCAACAGCACATGCTATCAGTTCGCTGACGACACTTGCCTTGTGATTGCTGATAGAAATCCGCAAGCCGCATGCGAGCGATTGCAACAAGACATGAATGCTCTCGCACGATGGTGTCATGATGCTGGCCTTGTGCTTAATGCAAACAAGACAAAACTGCTGGTAATTAAATCACCATACATCAAACAACAACCTGTCCAAAGTATTGTAGCTCACGACCATGACTGCCTGCATGCTACCAGTGGTTCAAACTGTTACTGTCCACCTATAGATACGGTCAAAAAGCAGACCTACCTTGGACTGCTAATTGATGACAAATTTAACTGGAGCCATCATATCGAAAAAGTCTGTAATAAATTGAGGCAATTTTTAGCGAACATTACAATATTAAGAAACCGAATACCGTTCAAAGTAAAAATAATGTTATACAACGCACTAGCTGAATCCTACATACAGTACGGCCTAAGTAGCTATGGTCGTACCTATAAGTCCTACCTAGACACCATTTATAAACTACAGACCAAAATTTTAAAAACTATTGTGTCACCTAAAGTAAAAAGTCAATTCTACGACAACGAAACCGGCCTCTTCAAACATTGCAAAGCATTGCCTGTACATACACAAGTACATCTATCTTTATTAAAAGAACAGTTTTTTAATGAATCTCTTAGAAAAACAATTGAACATCCTGTACGCACTCGGGCAGTCTCCGAGAATCGGTGTATGACAGAACGTGCGAATAATGTATATGGCGAGCGCACTACTGGCTATATTGTCCCGCGACTTCTTAATGACCTACCCTCTTGTATCCGAGAAAATAACAAAATATCTTATGTACATAAAAAGCTCAAAGAACATTTCCTAGGCGTAAAATAGATTGTTATTATATAGATATATTATTAAGAATTAGATAATTTGGTGGATTGTATTCGGTTTGTAAAATTCGATTGTATAATTTGTTGTACGTATATATATGTAGAATTGTGCCGACAACTCAATAGCACAGGTATAAACCTGAATGGCTTTTTGATGCTATTACTGTGTAATCCTATGTATTTAATGTTTGGTTATGATAAATCAAAATTAATATATATATATATATATATATATATATATATATATATATATATATATATATGTATATATATATATATATATAGATATATATATATATATATATATATATATATATATATATATATATATATGTATATATATATATAATCACGCCTTTATCCCCGAAGGGTTAGGCAGAGGTGAATAAAACCCACATTTCACCAATCATTGTATTCGGTCCCACGTAATAGGAGGTTTCCTTTCTATTCCATTCGGTCCCCTTTTCTCTTCACCCCTACCGCAATGCCTCAAAACAAAGGTCTTTGAACAGTGCGTCCTACCTGTTATGACTTACGGTGCCGAAACGTGGACACTTACAGTGGGGCTGGTCCATAGCTTAAAAGTCGCGCAGCGGGCTATGGAGCGAGCTATGCTTGGAGTTTCTCTGAAGGATAAAATTCGGAACGAGGTTATTCGACAGAGAACCAAAGTTACCGACATAGGCCACAAAATAAGCAAGTTAAAATGGCAGTGGGCTGGCCACGTTTGCCGAAGGACCGATGGCCGTTGGAGCAAACGAGTCCTAGAGTGGAGACCGCGAGAAGGTAAACGAAAGGTAGGACGCCCCCTAGCCAGATGGACTGACGACCTGAAAAAGGTGGCTGGGACAGACTGGATGCGGAAGGCGGAGGATCGGAGAAAATGGCGCACATTGGGAGAGGCCTATGTCCAGCAGTGGACTGCAGTGGGCTGATTGATAATAGGAGGTGAGCCTATTGCATTCTTCCGGGCACTATTATTGACTCAAGCCTTGCGTCTGAGGCTGAGTCTGAGCTGTATAAATCTGTCTGATGTTAAACAGCCCTATCCCTTAGTCGCCTTGTACGACACCGCATGGGAAGAAATTGGGTGGTCCAAATACTACTCAGCCGGAAACCACTTTTAAATAACTTGCAATAAATATGCATAACTAAATTTAAAAGTGGGTATAAAAATTGGGAAAAATTTGATAGTACGCGCGAAAGGAAAAGTTCGATCCATTCAACGTCCATAGATCTTCCAATATCATAACAATGTTTGTTAAATAAAGGCATGATAATGATATTTTATTATAAAATAAAGTATAACTATTACTCATAAAGTTGAATTTAATGATTTTATGTTGTAATTTTCTTTTGCACCATTTTTAGTAAATATTATTTATTAATGATTTCAGATAATTTTTGCTTTCGGAGGAAACGGAACGTTGCGATCGAATGGTTTCATAATGAACGAACAATTGTTGGAGTAATCTGTGGTTTTATTAAAGCCAAGGTTTAAATTATGGTACTGATTTCTTTTTATATATAGAACACGTCAATTATACATCGCCTTGCCAGATGGTAAGCTGAAGGCAGTCTCAAAAAAGAGGGTCTCCATTACTTACACATACCGTGTGACAATGGTGACGGCCTCATCATATGCTTTTTCACGCCCCGCTTAAAGGACCCGGGACTGTAGGAAGAAGGAAACACGTGAGCTGGTAATGAATTCCAGGCCTTAATGGTGCGACAGAGGAAAGAGTCACCGAACCGCTTGGTTCTTGATCGGATGTTCTGTACCGTGTGCGGGTGACATCTAAGACCTGCACGTGTTGTCCTGTGTAGGAAAGGGGAGGGTGGGACTAATTGGAAGAGCTCATAAGAACACTCACCATGGTACAGACGGTACGTACTAAGTAGTCTAGGGATTATTCAGCTTTTGTAGTAAGAAGAAGTTTAAACCATGGCCTTGAGATTAAGCCTTGGTTTGGGTTTAAACCAGAATTTATTCCGTTTCTTGTAATAAGACCGATAGATTTATTTCAAGAATTTTGAATTTTAAAATTTAAATAAGAGCTAGCTGCTGCTCTAACTCTCTTATAAATAGGTAGTCAAGAATTATTTTTATTTCGTTTCCATAGTTCGTAATGGCGTCGTAGAAGAGACTGCACCCTTATTCCACTTGACGAACCGTAACGCTACCTACGCACGTCCTTGTGAGCGCTAAGATTTACACCAGTTGTATCGTCATGTTCAACTAGTTGAAAGACATCGTCTACACACGTTACAACTACGATTAAAATTCATTTCCATGTAGAGCAGTACCTCTTTTTTTATTAAGGTATTGCATAGCTTTTATCGCGGGCCTTGAGTGTGGGGACCGAATCCAGAAATTCCGTAACGAAAAAAACCTAACACCCCCCACTCCGAGCTCGCACGAATCGAGCCGAGCTGCTCCGAAGTAGCTCCGCTTAACGTAAGATTATAATTGCATAAGTTCTTAGTTTTCAAATTCAAATTCAGACTCAGACTCAGACTCAGCCCCAGCCTCAGACTAAGACTCAGACTCAGACTCAGACTCAGACTCAGACTCAGACTCAGACTCAGACTCAGACTCAGACTCAGACTCAGACTCAGACTCAGGCTCAAATTCAAATTCAAATTCAAATTCAAATTATATTATTATTTATTATAATTGCATAAGTTCATAAAAAAATGCTATGCAATAGCTTTACCGCGGCAGTCCCCGAGTGCCACACGTCTTTTTATTTTTTAATGTGCGCAAAATCCTCACAGATATCTCCACCACCGGGGCCAGTGGGGGAGGTTATGTCGGTCTTGAACCGACTGAAACGCACGCCGTCTGTGTGGGCCGCAGGTTGCCGGACGTGAGGTTGTCTGAGACTTATACCTCCTCGGCCACATGTGAAGTAGTACTAGTCCAAGAGCATTACTTTGCATGAAAATATTTTCTTCATTTCTTGACCAATTTTGTAGATATTATTCTTTGAAATTAGAAGTTAATCACAATATTATCATTAAACTTTATTTCTTAATCATTAGTTTATATTTCTATTCTTTCTATAATAACATAAACTCACGCCTATATCCCCGAAGCGGTAGGCAGAGGTGCCAGTCTATGTTTATGTTTAGGTCCCAATATAATAGGTGGCGAGCCTATTGCCATTAACCGGGCACTTATAAACCTGCGATAAATACACACATAACTTCGAAAAGCATCGAAAAATAATTGGTGTGTGCCTTGGTAAAACCTGGGATCGGACTCGAGACCTCGTCTCAGCAGTCCATTACCCATACCACTAGGCTACCGAGGATGTATAATAAACATCAATAAATCAACTAACTCCAGCGAGTATCATTACTATAACACATCCTACGTAAGCAAAGTATTCATTTTTCTAGTCGCATTTTTTTTTTGCATAAGCCCGCAACAACCCTATATTTGAGTTCAACTATAAAAATGCAGTATCTGCCACCATGAACAAAGGAAAAATAGGGTAGTTGAACATCATGTCGAAATTTGAACTCTATCCACAGGGAAGCAAGGTTTAAAGTTGAATATCGTTCAAATATCAAATGTGCCTCCACCACCCTCTATATTTAACAGACAAAACTAATAAGTATTATTCGACCTTTATTTGAACCCAAATTGAAAACGAAGCCTTGCTTAGCTTAGATGGAGCTGTATTCAATATGTACCGGTACAGATGTAGGGCGCACAGTTTGTTCGCGAGCTCAAGGCAGATGGCGTAAAATAGAAGTCGGTGTTAAGATTCTCCGCAACTGATAGACCTCGGTCGAGTGTTTTGAGAACAATCAACGTCTTAATTCTTAACAGAGTTATACTTTTTGAATACCTTACACGGATAAAATCCGTTAAAGGTTTGAAAACTGATTGGTCATTCGTCCAATACATAATTATGTTACGATTGGACTGGATGTCATGAGATTCCTTGCGTGCGGACGCCCGGAGGGATATAGATACTCGTATTCCTGGTTATGACAACTTCATTAACATCTTCGACGTATGTCAATAAGATCGAAGGCATTTTGAACAAAGGACGTGTCATGAGTACCCGAAACCGGCGAGGATGTATGAAAACAGGAGGTAGGACACGGCGATATTTCCGCCCAATTGAGCAGTCCGACACTGGGGAAGTACCTCCGCCCTACAGAATACCGCGGCCATAATAACTTCGTGTTGTGTTCCCAGCGGTGAGTATGGTAGCCAGGGCTCACGGGTGAGTTTGTGCTGTCAGTGGGAAGACTAAAGTCTTTTACACTGACGCCACTGAAACTCTGTGCGTATAGGGTCGGCAGCGCAGACACACGTCCATAGGCCCCGGTAACCACTTTCCACTGGGTGAGCTGTGTACTTGTCTGCCACCTAAGAAGTATAAAATATAATAATAACAATTTAATTCATTGATATTTTTATTTCATAGCACCATGAACTCGTTCAATAACCCTGGCATAAGCGGACGGAGAGGATCAGATAAAATGGTGCAACTTGAGAGTGGACTATGTCCAGCAGTGGACAGGGGTGGGCTAATAGAATTGACTGAAGCGGATGTAGAGCGAACGGGGACCAATCCCAGCCCATGTTATATTTGCTTGCCTGCTTAATGTGCTCCTTGGCTTGCTCTACCGACGACCTATGTAGAGCAACGGAGAGTTCTGTTTCTGTGGCCAAGTTTTGGGCCAATAAGATTTAAATACCAGACCATTATATGCCACACCTGGCCATTTATTCGAGGAAGAAGAGATAGCGAACGGCAAAATATTAATGCAGACCATGTATGGAAAATCAAGATAGGTTTATCTAACCAGAATTCAGTGTCAATCAGTCAAATTGCTTTCAATTACTTCAGTTGTCATTACGGTCTTAGTGAAAATGTCTTTCATTTCTGTACCTGATAAAATTTGTAATAGATATCTGCAGTTTTTGTAATGGATAAATATTTACACATATTGAGAACCACCGCGGTAACTTAGTGGTATGGGTAATGGACTGCTGAGACGAGGTCTCGGATTCGATCCCAGGTTTTACCATGGCACACGCCAATGACTAATGTGTGTGTTTATAAGTGCCAGGCTACCGGGAATAAGCTCGCCACCTTACATTGGGACCTAAACATAAACTGACGAAAAATGGTTGCTAGCACCTCTGCCTACCCCTTCGGGAATATAGGCGTGAGGTTATGTTACGAGAACTGACTTGTAATTTTCTACATTATTTTTAATAGTTATTACATTATTTTTAATAGTTATTAGACCTGATCAGTTTAAATGTGGCAGCATAACAGACAGTGCTTAAAGTGTCCAATAGTTTTCTTGCTGAACTTCCTCAATTTTGATCTAGTAGTAGGTTATTGAAGAAACTAAAATTTAAGCGGGGCGTGAAAAAGCATATGATGAGTCCGTCAAGCTGAGTGTCACCATTGACACACGGTATGTGTAAGTAATGGTGACCCTCTTTTCTAGGACTTTGCCTTCAGCTTACCATCAGGCAAGACGAAGTCTAATTGACGTGTTCTATATAATAAAAAAAAACATTACTCCTGACCTGCCCCTTTTCTAAAACTTCCCCGATTTGGTCCAGTCCAACATTTATTGTCAGTGTGAAAAATCTGATCTTATTCACTCTCATTACATTCTTCATGCATGCTCGTCGGTTTAGAGTACTCCTGACCTGCCCTTTTCTAAAACTTCCCCGATTTGGTCCATTCCAACATTTATTGTCAGTGTGAAAAATCTGATCTTATTCACTCTCATTACATTCTTCATGCATGCTCGTCGGTTTAGAGTACTCCTGACCTGCCCTTTTCTAAAACTTCCCCGATTTGGTCCATTCCAACATTTATTGTCAGTGTGAAAAATCTGATCTTATTCACTCTCATTACATTCTTCATGCATGCTCGTCGGTTTAGAGTACTCCTGACCTGCCCTTTTCTAAAACTTCCCCGATTTGGTCCATTCCAACATTTATTGTCAGTGTGAAAAATCTGATCTTATTCACTCTCATTACATTCTTCATGCATGCTCGTCGGTTTAGAGTACTCCTGACCTGCCCTTTTCTAAAACTTCCCCGATTTGGTCCATTCCAACATTTATTGTCAGTGTGAAAAATCTGATCTTATTCACTCTCATTACATTCTTCATGCATGCTCGTCGGTTTAGAGTACTCCTGACCTGCCCTTTTCTAAAACTTCAACCATTCTATTGTGCTCTCAATACTGTTCCCAGCAAGATAATGGCATTTCTTATCACAATCCCGGAGTTCCAGCACCTGCGTTAGTTAGTCATGAAATATACTTTGATTTTCTGAATCACCTGAAACCACGCATAAAAAGTTATTACAACATGGATGGCGTTGAGTTGAGATGAGATACTGAATTTTATTTTTGTTTTGTTTGAATATATTTCTTCTATTATTATATATTATACTTGTTACATTACTTATAATTGATTTAATTAAGTTTCTTTGTAAGTGAACCCAGGTCTTTGAGAATATATACTCTTTTGCATTGCTTTTTTTGTCTAGATAATGATTACGTAAGCAGTAATTATTTACTGTTTCACACATAATATAATATACATTACCCTAAATATGCATATAGGTACTAATGTTTACGGTAGCATGGAGAGGAAGAGTTTTGCTCATTTTTGCTGACAAGGGGGAGAGGGAGTGTTAAATAATTGTAATAAATCTGCTTACGTAATACTTGAACGGGCCCTAGTATGTATAACCAACAAGTTGTAAACAAGTATAAAACACATTAGCGTTCGAACTGTAGCCTGTGACATATTGCAACTTGTCAAATAAATACTTAGGTGTAAACGAGGAGTTAAACATCTTTACTACACTTAACTTATAATAATTAAATGTAATATTACTCACAATAAGAATGTTCCTGGCCTGATATCCCTTGTAACATTAGTATCTTTTCTCGTTTTGCTTTGGATGCCGCCTGCAGTGGCCAACATGGAAGTCTTTAAACCGCCTGCGGACTCAAGTAGCCGCTGCCGAGAAAACATGGCAAAATGGGGCTTTATCGACCGGTCGCAAGAGTCCTGCGGGGTCCATCCCCAGTCCATGTTGCATTTGCTTTCCTGCTGGATGTGCCCCTTTACTTGCACTACCGACGTCCTATGTAGAGCAACGGAGAGCGCTGTTGCTATGGCCAAGTTCTGGGGCAATAAAATTTAAATACCAGGCCATTATATGCCAGACCTAGCCATTGACTCGAAGAAGAAAGGTGCCATCACTGGCATTAATAAAACCAATGACTTCAGATTTTTTAAAATGCCTATACTTTGTAAAATGTAGCTTGGGTCCTATGACATTTGAACATTTTCAGGACGACTTTACATTGTAACGGCGTCTCTCTTTGATCATTTATTTCTAGATTTTTATTTTTCGTAGTTACCACCATAGCTCACAAATAAAATTTATCATACAATAATATAACACAATAACAACATAATAATTTGGAAAAACAAGCATCAATAAATAAAATAAATGCGCTACAAAAAATATCTTGCCGTTCTATCAAGGTTCCGTCCGTCGGCAGAAATTACTAGAGATGGGACACAATCGGTCGACTGGGTCGACTCAGTCGACTGTATGAGGCATAATCGATACACATTATATAACTGTTGTGAATTTATAAAATTATGTAAAGTTAATAGATTTACGTTAGGTATCCTTAATGAATGTAAATATTATGTAGTTCGTTATTGTTTATTGGCTTTTAAGTCAGTTAAAACGGTTGAATACCACGAAGAAATGAATTATGAAAAATTCAAAGAGTGGTTCATGACGTTATTAGCCAATTTAAATAAGCCCCATGTTATTGTTATGGACAACGCCTCATACCATTCCGTGCAAATGGATAAACCGCCAACCAAAGTTAACCGAAAGAGCGAAATTTTGGAATGGCTCCAAAATCAAGGTGTTGAGGCTGATGTCTCAATGTTGAAGGTGGAGCTACTAAGGCTCGTTAACTTCAATAAGCCACCCGGCGGTCCAAAATATATATTCGACGAGCTGGCAAAATCCTTTGGCCACACTGTTCTCCGTCTCCCTCCATATCATTGCCAATACAACAGTATAGAAATGATATGGGCTCAAATTAAAGGTTCGTATTTTTTAATTATTTTTAGTTTTTTTTTTAATAAAATCCTGTCATATGATACATTTTATAAATTTGAAAAGTGTTTGTTTGTAATTTTTTTTTTCGTTGCAATGTAGCAACAAAGGCTGGAAGGACCATAGCCTACTTTTCATCTAAAAAAAATAATGCAGACTGAGTGCCAGGGTAAAGCTAATTACAAAAAATAGGTTACCTATTTAAAGTTCAGTAACAAAGACCCATGTAATACATATTTTACTATTAATATAATAATGAATATTTAATTGTTTTTAGGCTACGCGGCACGCAACAATACCACTCCGCCGTTTACTGCAAATAAAATGATGGGGTTATTAAAGAAGCTTGCACCAAAGTAACACCGGAGAACTGGAAAAGTGTTGTGGAAAGGACCAACCGTCTCATTATTGAAGACTGGGAACGTGACGTTCGTTTTGACAACCTTAGAGAAAAAAAAAAAAAAAAAAATGTTCCAGCGAGTCGGATATAGAAGACGACGACGATGATGATGATGATTTAGGATGTACTCCATTGTCTGATTCAGATTAAATAAATAGCTTTGATAATATACATACATGCATTTTCATTGTACCTATACTTATTCTCGACTTAGACTATTACACTTTCACATCACTAGTGATGTCTTGTCAACATCTGTCATAGGACCCAAGCTACATTTTACAAAGTATAGTGGTATGCGTAATGGACTGCTGAGACGGAGGTCTCGGATTCGATCCCAGGTTCTACCGTGGCACACACCAATGACTTTTCGATGCTTTTCGAAGTTATGTGTGTATTTATCGCAGTTTTACAAGTGCCCGGTTAATGGTAATAGGCTCGCCACCTATTACATTGGGACCTAAACATAAACTGTCGAAAAATGGGTGCTAGCACCTCTGCCTACCCTTTCGGGAATACAGGCGTGAGTTTATGTTATGTAAAATATCTATAAAACACATTATATACCTGCGTTATATGCATCTATAAATGTTCTTCTATTTTCAATTATTATGCATTGCTGTGTATACACTGCACTATATACATAGCCTTAGACATTATAAAATACATTTTAACGTTTCTTTCTTTCACTATTTTGAGGCAATATGCTATTTGACAAGGTCGTCCGTTTCTTCCCAATACTGCTTAAATATTGTTACGACTGACGTCGATATCTCGAAAACTAATAATCGAATCTTCAAGAAATGAAAACGCATTGTTAGTGACGAGGTACTCTACCGAATGGCATAGAAAAATCTAGAATCGTCAACACAAAGTCACAACCTACCTACGAGTACCTAACTACTGAATAAAAACAAACAATAGGTAAATATCGAGAATGAACTCGAAGGTCAGCGACGGCGGCAACATCAAAGAGTATAGGTATTTATCGCTTGCGAACTTTCTAGATGATTCGACCCTCCTAATTGAGAGGTATAAAAACACGCTCGCATAGCTACACGATTCATTCTGTCTTTGAGTTAGATAACGAACACAGCGAACTTAAGCGACCGAAGAAGATTCTACCTGCGACCTGAGCAACGACTGTGGACTACTGTGAACTACTGAGCGACTGGAACTGTTGAAGAGTACTGCGTGTACTAGTGATTAAATTGTCTAGTTTGTGGTGAGCTAATAAATCTCTTCGTTGAGTAAACGGATTTTATTTGTACCCCGTGCACGTAACAATATGTTAGTTTGTTATCATAAAATATGCTTTACAAAATAAGATATTGCCTAACTAAACTGCAAACTATGACTATTCATTATCTTTAATAAAATCCCTATTCAAAGCAATATAACTTAATAAGTCCACACAAGCACCAAAAGCAAAGCTTTTTCCAAGGTTATTTTCTATAGATATGATAAATAAACGTACAAGGTGTTAATAATAAAAGTATCGGGTAAAAGTACCATATTTCTATTACTGAACTCAACTCAACGCATGAACTCATACAGTCCACACTATTAATTAACATTCCACACTAATAATTCACAGCTCACACTATCAATAATAAAAGATCATATCCCAGATGTTCATACATTATACCGGCTCGAAGGACCATAAAATGTGGTATTACTTCATAGTGTGAACTCAAAGACAATACTGAAGACTACTATCGTTTTGAGGGTATTAATAGATTGCTATTACAGCAGTCAAAGATGCGTCCAAAACGTGAAACCCGGCAATTCCACTTCACATCATGGAAAATTGGCATGCTGACCACTGACACGAGGGAGTTGGCCGACGTACTCTTCACGCCAATGGTGACTGTGGGGTTCCTGCTGGAGACTCGATAAATAGGCGACAGGTCCAAGCTCACTAGAGTTCGAACAAAGGGCAGGCATGGTTCTCTCCCGGGAGCTTCAGGATGACATCCTGGAAGTGAAATCTTGTAGCTTTTGGTCGTGTGGGTACTAATTGCTGAAATCGTTAAGTAAGTGCTTGTGTGCCGCAAACCGTACCTAGAGAAGCCAATAAGATCTTCTTAACCTGAACCTACTCAAGAAACTGGGTAGTGAAATTCCATATTCGCAGTGAATTTTTCGAGTATGGTAACCTGATTGGTTATGTGGATGAAAGGTGTGATAACTGCATAATCCTGAGGCTGACTGACAGAAAATACCTATGGCATAAGTCCATCTCTGTACAATTATTTTGTATTTGTGCAAAAAGTTTAAATAAATAATAGGTCAGCCAAGTGGCCAACTACAAAGTTATCAGCAGAGACAATCTAACTGTGCAACATCATCTCTTTGTCATGGATCCGAAAGACACAACGCATGGAGCAAGAATCAATCAATGTTATACGAAATAAGTCGCCGCGAAGGAGAGGTGGCACTCTTATTTCCACGAAATCCTTTCAAGTCAAGGACCAATATCACCCGACTGAAGAAGTCCAGAATGCTCTTCGCAGCATGAACAACCGGAAAGCTGTTGGAATCGATGGAGTCCCCTGTAAGGACAGAAAAGCGATATGTCCGACTGGTGTGAGCATAATCTACTTGACACTGCGATTAAACTTTTTGTATTTGTCGTTTTGTCGCATAGCATCAGAAACTCATATGAACAGGCTCCATGGTTGCACACATGTGCAAACTTTATTATAAGCATACATATGCATATATAAGCATATTATATGCATATATAAGCATAAATTTGTTTATAATATAGCTTAGATGGATTCGGACAGGAGCAGATCGTTCCATTGGCAACATGCGAAGGTGTGGAAGAAGGTATTTGAGACCAGCAACATGAATACACAGCATCAACATGTAATTGGCAGAGTGGACGCATCAGGTTAAATACATAGGATTTGCACTTCACGCAACTGCTGACATGGATAGCGACGTCAAGGCAACTGCGTGAGTCAAGTAATGTGAAGTGATTGGTGTCATTAGTAACCTCAAAATGTCGGTAGAGTTGAAAGAGCAGTTCTATAAAACCATATTTTTTGCGGTTCTGAAGCATGGCCATTACTGGCACGATACAAGCAGGAACTGCTGGATGTGTGGACTATCAGCTATGCAATTCTCTAAGCTCACAGCGTCGAGCATAGCGCTGCGACAGTCTTAATAGAGATTTTCATTGGTCGGACTGGGTGACGTCACTGGAAATCGACCAATGACAATCCACCGTGCCACCGTGGATCCTGGAAGCGAGATCCCTTTCGGCGCTATACCGGTTCCAAAAGGCGGCGCGGGAGCGGGGTCACGATCCCAAGCCCGAAGATATTCGGGCCGAGAGATCCCGGCTCCACAGGGGCATGGTGGCGGAATGGGCGACCAAACGCAGTGCGCTACGGCGGTAAGACCCATCATGGGGGAGGGGCTGGAGAGGCCACACGGCAGCCTCTCGTACCGTCTGTCGCAGATGATCACCGAGCACGGGTGCTTCGGGAAATATCTGCGTCGGATGGAGAAAGAGCCAACGTCCGAGTGCCATCACTGCGACGCGAGCGAGGACTCGGGGCCGCACACGCTCACTGACTGTTCGGCGTAGGAGACGCCGGGAGCTTGTGGCGGCCCTGGGAGTGAGGGTTCTCACGCTCCCCACCTTGCTCGCGGCGATATCTAATAAAGACATGTTTTTCAGGGTCTTCAATGAATTATCAGAGACATTTTATTTTAACAGATATTAATGAATTTGGTCAGTTTAAAACCGTGATGATTTTTAACCGATTTTCAAAAGAAAGAAGTGTTTTCACTTCTGTTTGTGTGTTTCAATCTATTCTAAGAAAAGTTCTATAGTGTGTAGTGCGGGGTTTTATGCAATTCATTGATATGACAGCATGGTGTAGGTGCGCGTATGCGCGTATTTTAGAAAATATAAAAACATTAATATCTTTTTTTGTATGGTTGGAAATTTATATAAGTATATACGTTCCATATCAGCCCCTACAGTATTTATGGTAATTAAAAAGTATTGGTCTATAAAATTTATGTATATAAAAATGTTAAGTCGCTTTGTGCATGCTGTATCAACTGATAATGATATACAACCTGCTTGCAGAGATGATTTTAACTTTTTTTTATACTACTTAGGTGGCAGACATGCACACAGCCCACCTGATGGAAAGTGGTTACCGTGGCCAATGGGCGAGTGTAACACCAGAGGAGCCACACTCGCGCTGCCGACCCTGTAAGCACAGAGTTTCTGTACCGTCAGTGTAGAAGTCAAAGCGGGACAAGCCTTTCCACTGACAGCACAAATTCACCAGTGAGCTCTGGCTACCCTACTCACCGCTGGGAACACAACACGAAGTTATTATGGCCGCGGTATTCTGTAGGGCGGAGGTACTTCCCCAGTCGGACTGCTTAATTGGGCGGAAATACCGCTGTGTACTACCTCCTTTAGACGTTTTTATTTTCATTTTCTCCTCGGCAGATGGCACTGCAGTTAGGTTATAGAATCTTTACGACTGTTTTCGGCGAAGATGGGACCCGGTCCAGTAGTTTATTTATTAAAAAATAAAAGATTAACTGCCAGCGAGCTAATAACATAAGAACTAATTCGATTTTTGCCGCTCCGCTCTGATCTGATCTAATCCTATTTATCCAATTGATAAATAATAATCCCCTGTTTTGTACCATGATACAGTAAGGCATAGCCAAGGGTCACGTTGTAACTTGAAATCGACTTAACCAATTTCATTATTTTAAAGATTTTTGGTTTATACATCTTGTAGATGATTTTTTGCTATTATAGTTATAAGTACACTATGGATAGAAGCAGGCCGCGGCAGCGGTGCTCGCCTCCCCATTCCCGGTGATATGATGGGGACTACGTAGTCCCCACACCCAAAGAGGGCCATCTCATAAGAGACGGTCTTGTTCCGGCCGGCGTGTGATGTTATGTCTCACATAACCTCACCTCCGGCAACCTGCAGCCCACACAGTCGGCGTGCGTTTTAGTCGGTTCAAGTCCGACATAACCTCCCCCACCGGCATCGGTGGTGGGGGTAACCGGGAGGAACTTGCGCACATTAAAAAAAAAGAGTACACTGTGGACAGCCAAATTTAAAGCAGATCTTAGGATGCTTATATCAAATGCTTCTGATTTTTCTTTTGCGTCTATACATACCTAAATATAGTACACAAGATATACATGTTAATTCAAAAATTTCAAAGACAGATATGTTACAACGCCGTTGAATTTCCGCACGCGGTAAAAACATTTACATAAAAATAATAACAGATAACTTAAACTTAACTAAAAGTACAAAGTACTCACTCAAGTACAGCATCAGGTATGCAAAGCTTGTCCAAATTCAGGTACTGTTGTAACTCGTGCAGGTAATTCACATACATCATCTTCCTTCCAAACTTGACGCTGATGGCGGGCTTCAACATCTGCCACACAATCCTTATAAAGTTCGTCGGGTGTACGAGGTACAAAGCTTTTAAATTCTTCTTGTATTTTCTGTCGAAGGCCTTGTATGCCTTCCAGAGCCAGGATAGAGGCGGTTTGTTTTTACTTGAGAGTCCACAGTGGAAATATACCACGCTGTAGTCTTGCTCCACATATTTGTCTAGGGTGAACATGAGATATCTGAAATTAATAAACAATTTTTGCGTTAGAATTAAAATTAAGATACAAACATTTGTCATGTACTGGTAACAAGGGTGGTAAGGCTGTCTGCGGCCTCGTGCATGCGACCACGGACCAACCAGGTGGTTCGTACAAGTTGGCAGGTAACCGTGTAGGCAAATGCACAGACGTAATCAAGCTCGTACGTCGGTACACTAAACGAAGCATGATATCACGCAATTTTTTAACGTGCGAGGTTATGTCGAACTCGAACCGACTAACTCGCACGGCGCCTGTGGGTCGTTTTTGGTTGCCGAAGGTGAGGCCTATTTTGTAGGATCAGGTGCCAGCGACCGGGTCAAACTGGAATAGACAGCCTATTTCGTAGGATCAGGTGCCACCAACCTGGTCAAACTGGTATAGACTCAGCCTATTTCGTAGGATCAGGTGCCACCAACTGGGTCAAACTGGTATAGACTCAGCCTATTTCGTAGGATCAGGTGCCACCAACTGGGTCAAACTGGTATAGACTCAGCCTATTTCGTAGGATCAGGTCGCTCCAATCGAGTAAAACTGGAATTGACTCCGTCTACATTGTAGGATCAGGTGCCACTAACCGTGTCAATCTGAAATAGACTCCACATTCTCCGTAAGATCAAGTGGCACCAACCGGGTCAAACTGAAATAGACTCAGCCTACTTCGTAGGATCAGGAGGCACCAACTGGCGAAACCGGAATAGACTCTGTGGACTTCGTAGGATTAGGTGGCACCAAACGAGTCATACCAGAATAGACTACGCCAAATTCGTAGGATTAGCTGGCACCAAGTGAAACCGGAATAGACTCCGTCCACTTCGTAGGATCAGGTAGCACCAACAACCGGGTCAAACAGACACGTAAAACTTCTAACAAACATTTCTAACAAAAGTTGCGATACGGAAGGTAGTGTCATCTAACATAGTCCCTACGTTAGATGACGGAAGAGCTTGTAGCCAAAGATCCGATTCCCACACTCCAACCGCCAGTAAACGGGCACGCTCAGCAGCATTGGAACATGTATTTAGTAATTTTTTTCCAACTAAGCTGCAAAGCGGCCTGTCCCACTGACGCTGTGAGAAAAGGTTCCTTGGGAAATCGGTGTTTGGACATGCAATTTTCCAAGCGTTCACTGCATCAGTCATACACAATACTTCAGAATTAACTAGTGTAGGTGCAAGGATTTTCCTAGTTAATTCTTCCGTACTGTGGACTGAAGACAGGAACGCTGGTAAGCTGACATCTGAAATTTTGCGAATACCGAGCCCACCCAAACGAATCGGTAGAGTCGCTTGTTGTAAAGCTCGGTCATCCAAGGCCTAATTTTAAAATTTTAGTGATATTTAGATTTAGAGATAAATTATTCTATAATTTCGTCCATTTTTTTCAAAATTGTTATACGTTTAAAAAATGGCGTTGATCGTAGGGCATGGGTGAATTTTGGAACGAATAGGCAATACCGAAGAATGGTGAAAGCCGAGTGTATATTAATTTTGAGTAGGCGATCCGAAATGTCACTAAAATTTTGAATTTTTTCCTCTATAAAAGAGGTGTAGGCATCTTCTACCCGAGGAGAAGTAAGGTCTTTTTCTAAAATTTTGATGGTGGGAGCAGTTCATTATATGTATACATAATCATTTTACGAAAGTAAAAATAGTCAACATCCCTAATAATGTCTAAGTATGTCTACTGCATTGTATGAAATACAAATTACAATTAAAAAGTATCAAGATGGTTTAAGCCAATTTCCCCAGTATTTCACTTTACAAATTTTTATTTTCTAACTTGCCATGAGATTTTGGTACACCTATACCTACGAAATTTCATAGGTTATTAAAACGGAGGCTTTACTCAATATCAAAAGAGTGCAACTTTTGTATGTAGTACTATTTATCTATTCTGTGCTTTGGAGCCTATAATCTTCTGTATTTTACTCCAATAAGACAGAGCCCCGCTGGTAGTTATATAATGGAAATAGGGAAGGTATGTAACTAAATTCCTTCCACGCACGCTAAATTTGTGGAATAATTTCCATGCTGTTGGGTTCCCAAGCAAGTACAAGAAGGGCCTTAGATTTTTTTTGTACATGGTCGGCAGCACGAGTCAGACACTGCTGGTGTTGCACACATCCATAGGCCACGGTAACCGCTTCCCATCAGATGGGCTGTATGGGTCTGACTCCACACAGATGGTAGAAAAAGTCGTTTGTATATTTGGTACCTACGTGAGTAATTTATCTGGATGTAGGTCCTTGCTGGGCGGTAATCTGCACGCCGACACGACTATGATTCGCCTCCCGACTTCATCGTCCCCCACCACTTCCACGAGCCCCGTGCCGTTCAGCTCTGCGAAGGAATCATCCAGGGAAGACGAGATCTGGAAAATGGACAATAGCTAATAAGTATCGATTGTTATAATACGATAGTTAAGGTTAGAAGGTAATGGCTGGGTATTGGGTCTACGTACCCCGGAAGGCGAAAAACATAAGTAACATGTTTGACTATATTAAAAATCGGCGTCAAAATACGAAGACCGTTTACTGATTTAAAAAAATTGTTTTTAGAGCACAATATTTGCAGTTCTCAGTGACCTCTATAATTTTATAACTCTGATTAACAATTTTCTTGCGCAATTAAAAACCTACAAGAAAAATTTAACCTTAAAATGATCACCTTACTTTTGACGCTGAATGTATACAATGTAATGCGAAATTTCTTGTTTCCTCAACTGACTCCATGAATGTTTGCGTATTTTTTTGGTTAAAAAATCCTAGAGTTAATAAAATGTTCACACTTTGCGACGATTTTCTCGTCCCTAGTGTGTTAGGACGCCTTCAAATTAGAGGCTAAAAACGCTGCAGCGGCGCCACTACTACTGTGCTTCCTCACTCCTCTAATTTGCTGACGAATTTGACGTCTGTAGTCCAATCAGAAGTATAATCTGATAAGGCTGTCAAGCTGAGGGCTGTTGCATTTGTAATGACGTCCTTCTCTGAGACTATATTTAGCTTACTATCAGGCAAAGTGAAGTAATATTGACGTCGCTAACATAAAAAAATGATTCAGTGACGTGGGTCATATTAATTCTTATCAAGGTCAGAATTTATATTGTATGGTCGCCATTGCAACCGGCAGCGCCACTGCTTATATGTACAACTTCAAGTTTATTTTTATATCACTTAGGTGGCAGACGAGCACACGGCCTACCAGTAGGAAAGTTCGGACCTCATCTATAAAAGGGTCTTAAAATGAGGGTTGTACAGGTGTTTTTGAGGCAAGGCCGAAACTAGGTCATAAGGGTATAGATAGAGCTATGAATAAGAGTCCGCGTGGTTCCCGGCAAAGTAGAATTTGGGCCACCCCATCTCTTCCCATGAGGTGTCGTTCAAGGCGGCTAAGATCAGTTTAATTAGGAACAGATATGTACAACCCAGACTCAGCCTCAGATGCATGGCTTGAGTCAACAATAGCGCCCGGAATACGGCAATAGGCTCATCCCTTATTACGTGGGACTGAATACAATGAATGGTGAATTGTGGGTGTTAATTCGCCTCTGCCTAACCCTCCGGGGATAAAGGCGTAATTATATGTATGTATGGATAAGAGTTCTTCAATGAAACCACATGTCACTCTTTTACGCTGAACGTTATAACAAACTAATGAGACAGATGCTATAAAACCTTTCAGTAAAGCAAAGCAAAGGTAAATATCATAATCCTATAGTAAAAAAAAAAAAATACGCTTCTTTCATCTTCCTCTCAGAGTTAAATGTTCCTCGTATCCGAAGCTTTCACCTCTGAGTTTGATGTCCGCTTTACCAGTCGAACTGCTAATTTTTTTTTTATACCACTTAGTTGGCAGACAAGCACACGGCCCACCTGATGGGAAGCGGTTACCGTGGCCTATGGACGTATGCAACACCAGGGGTGTCACACTCGCGCTGCCGACCATGAAGAAACCTTCTGATGCCCCTCTTGAAGAACCCCATATTGTAGGCTAAACCCCGATATTTTCCGTGAAGCGATCTTAATAACCCAGTGGTTGGACTTTTTAAGGCTCCAAGAACCAGTAACAACTGCCATAGATGTTGGTATGGCAAACGGAACCGACGGCTTAATGCCTTTAGTCCATTTTCATAACTGATTTGCATAACTAGTTATTAAACAGGATTTTTCCTTCACTATTTCATAACCAGTTATTAAAAAAGACTTTTTGTTCCTTTTATATAACTGTTTTACTTAACCAGCTACGATAAATGAAATTTTCTATACTCTTTTATAACTAGTTATTAAACAGGAATATATCTTTCACTGTTCATAATACACTTTAATAACTAGTTATGTAAATCAGTTACGAAAATGGATTAAAGGGCTTAATGTGTTCGACCAGACCAATGCAAATACCTATATTCATGCATACAAATATTTGCACTGAGCTGGGATCGAATCCACATATCCTGCGTGAGCCGCTTTCACTACCAATACACCATAGAGGCTGTCTGATTATTATAGAAAAAACGCTATACAAATCAAATTTCAAATCGCAAGTACTCTTAATTATCTAAATAGATTTTACTTTTTTTTATAACATAAGAAAATTATACCACTTGGGTGAGAGACAAGACCACCTGTCGGACAGTGGAAACTTAGTTGATAATGATTTTTCCATAGTACATACATACATTCATATAATCACGCCTTTATCCCAAAAGGGTTAGGCAGAGGTGAATAAACACCCACATTTCACCAATCATTAGAATTCGGTCCCACGTAATAGAAGGTGAGACTATTGCCGTCGTCCGGGCACTATTGTTGACTCAAGCCATGCATCTGAGGTTGAGTCTGGGCTGTATCTGTATATATCTGTCTGATGTTAAACAGCTATATCCTTTAGTCGCCTTGTACAACACCGCAAGGGAAGAAATGGGGTGATCCAAATTCTACTCTGCCGGGAACCATGCGGCTTTCCATAGTAAATATTTGATAATTTTTAAATCTTTTAATGTATTAATATTTATAAAGCTTAAATATATCGAATGTGATTATTAATGCAGTAATTTTTTTTTTTAGACAAAATAATTAGAACATAAATACACGACACAAAATCGGGATCATGTCGCGTCAAACAACCCACTCCGCATCGTTCCCGGCGCAAAGGTGCCCATGACGCTGGCCGCGTTGCCCCGCTGAATCGCAATAGCCAACCTTTGCCCCAGGAACGAGCCGGATCGGAAGTCACCGCCTTGGTCGTGGACGCGGCGGCCAATTTAAATTCAATTTAAATAATAAAAACTTGCGCAAGCATATTTTAATTGTAATAATTTACTTATTTAGTCGCAAAAACTGCATACGTTTAGCTAACCTATTAACATAATAAATAATATTTTAAATTAAGCTAGTATTCATTGGAGGTCAGATGCAAGTCGCATTACGGCAAATATCGTTCACTCGCATCACAGTCAGGTTGAAAAGTCAAACGCAACTGAGTTGAGAATATGCTCAGATAATTATGAAAGCTTACCCCTCGTTTTCACTAAGAAACAAGTTGTAAACTTGTTAGATACAAAACTTGTTGAAGACTTGTAGAAGACTAGTCAAAAGATAATACATAAGGTATGTTTTATACATGTATTGAGACTGTCTCAGACACTTTTTCGTTCACAATGTATAACTAACAAGTTGTAAACAAGTATAAAACACATTTGCGTTCAAACTGAAGCCTGTGACATATTGCAACTTGTCAAATACATGTTTTATACTAATGTGAAAACGAGGGGTTAGCATTCATTGCACTATTTATAAATCATTTATTTATTTATGAACTGATTAAAAATTTAATTTTAAAATGAATAAAGTTAATAATAATTCAAGAACACAGCGCCATCTACACATAAACAAAGCATAGCATACAATATGGGTTCAGCGGATAAACATAAAAAGCAGTGCAAATCAGCAGCCTCTGGACAAGCTCTAGCGACGCTACGATATTATGTTACCATCGTATTGCCTTCCTCCTGCGACAATGCTCTAATCAAACATGTCAGTTTTGTATACAATACAATTACAACCACATAATATTTGGTACAATGCGTGAATAAGCTGATAAGTCAATATATAACATAATACCTTCTAAATCTATTAAGATAGAAAAAAAAATTGAAACTGTCCAGACACGATCCCCTCACAGGGGGAACGCTCTGACCACTAATCCAGCGAACCTTCGCCTGAAACCATCCAAATTCTTCTAAACATATATTCGTCTTACGGCGACGGTTAAATGCCATCTACAGATATTCGTACGAACCTTCCTTCTATAGAAATCTTAGTAAGGAAAATATATTTTTTGTCAGCAAAGAATATATCTTGTCAAATACCCCCCCACAGGAGCCGGTGGAAGAGGTTATGTCGGACTCGAACCGACCAATACGCACGCCGCCTGTGTCGTTTTGGTTGCCGAAGGTGAGGTTGACAGGCATATCCCTCACACCCCGACCGACCCGGGCCCGTCTCTTACGATCTGGCCCTCTCCTCGGGTGTGGGGACTACAGAGTCCCCAACTCGTCCCCAGAAACGGGGAGGCGCGAGAGGCGCGCCGCCGCCGCGGCTTTCTTCTGCCAGGGACGGCATATAGACTATTGACCTTAGAATGTGACACCGCGCATCCAGACACGAATAGATATATGTTAGGTCTCGCAAATACCTCAGGCGATTGCTTTGTGTCCAGTTATTTTTAAGTTACAATGCAAGATGTCGCTCGTGACATCATATTTTGGCGGCAGGTCTACTATTTTGCTGACAAATTTTGGTAATATATAAATCACAGTCTTTAATTAATAAAGTTGTTAGATTTCGTGTGAATTTTCATATGCTGCGAAAAAAACACCGAGGAAGTTCACACTCTTGCTGCCAACCCTGTAAGCACAAGTTTCTGTACCGTCAGTGTAAAAGACAAAGCAGGACAAGCTTTTGGTCTTCCCACTGACAGTACTTAAACTCTCCAGTGAGCTCTGGCTAACGTACTCACCGCCGGGAACACGGGTATTCTGTAGGGCGGAGGTACTTCCCCAGTCAGACTGCTCAATTGGGACGGGAATTGGGACGGGAATACCGTCGTGTCCTACCTCCTATTCTTGAAATTATATGTACAAAGGCGAGCTTAACTCAAGGTCGAGTTCTCGTCCAGTAAGACCGTAAGTGCAGAGGAACTGCAATCCAATGATAGGAAACGTCTTGTGTAAATTAATGTCAAGATTTAATAATATGAGTAGGTTTACAAAAGGCAGTGTAGGGAACGAATCAGATGTGATACATTCCGATGGGACTACACCGTAGTCAATTATTTATTTTGTATGGATCAATACAACGGTACTTACAAAACGTCAAAATAAAAAATAAATGAAATTATATATATTATAAAAGACTTATTTAAACTATCATGGTCACTCACATCAATTTCACAATAAACGGGATATTTACCATGTTGCATTGTTTTGAGTTTTTTGGAACTGGAGTAGTGGCGGTGAATAGAGAAAAAGTTTTTTCCTAGGAGTAATTATATCGATCTACCCTCTTTCGAGTTCTTTTACTACGCGTATAAAATACTCTCACTACAAACTCGAACCCGATCTCGATCACGTTCACGTCACACGATGCTTACCGTATCCACACGCGATTTTGTTTTGGCTTGTGCTCGGTTGTTTTTGAGTTGACTTATCAAGTTTTTCACACCTTGTACCCTCACAAACTACGTCACAACCACAACATTCAAGTGTCAATATATCAATGACATCTATATGCACACTACACAAGCTGTATAGAACAAAAATTGTATCACAGTTTCTGTGTGAAGCGGGAATTTAACTAGAATATCTGCGTCCAAGAGTCAATGAATTTTAACACCCATCTGTATAGAGATAGCACGCTTTTTGCAGCTTTAGCTTTTGGTGGTCAACGCCAGAAAATAAATCCCCGCCACTAAAAATGACATAGTCGCCATACCCGGCTATACTGTGTGTTGGTTGGTTCAGCTGTGTAATCCTATAAGAATACAGCGCAGCGCTGCGACAGCCTTGATTGTGTCTGTGCAGTCAGTGTAGAAGAAAAAGTAGGACAAGACTTTAGTCTTCCCACTTACAGCACAAATTCTCCAGTGAGCTCTGGCTACCCTACTCACCGCTGGGAACACAACACGAAGTTATTATAGCCGCGGTATTCGGTAGGGCGGAGGTACTTCCTCAGTCGGACTGCTCAAATGGACGGTCTGCTGTGACGTCACTCGGCCGGACCAATGGCAATATCTGTCAAGACTGTCGCAGTGCTGTGCTCCACGCTGTATACTTAGAGAATTGCATAGAAAGCCATGACAGTACGGTTTAGAGTTGCCAGTACATTTTTTTATTATTTACTAGTGGGAATTATAGTTCTTGGAATATATCTTGATCCAAATCACATCATATACATATAATAATGCATACGTGTTTTTTGTGTCTTCTTTTCTTCTTCGAGTCTAGGTCAATAATAAAATTGAAATACCAGACGTATTTCAATTTTATTAACCCAAAACGGTGGCCATCCACAGCAACGTTCTCCGTTGCTCTACAGAGGTTGTCTGTTGAACAAGTGAAGGGGCACATAGCAGGAAAGCAAATGCGACATCGACTGGGATTAGGCCCCGCAGTCGCAGGTTCTAGCTTCACTTTCACTATAATATATTGTTCGGTTAGACTAAGTGGCATACGACCACGGCTATCCTTGATATTTTCTTGTTTAATACTTATTATAGCGTGAATTTTTAGTAGTTGGGATTCAGTTTCAAACTTAATTATTTATTTATATTATTTTGGAGGCAAGCAATAGGTATAAATTTATACATATTTGAAATGTGCTAATTAAGCCCTTTCAGTTGATACCAAACACAGCGTATTTATGTCAAATTTATTTTTTAACACTGTGTATTTTATGGCCGCGAGAGGGCGCAACAATGGTTTCAGTGACACAATATATAGCCTATAACCAGTGGACGACTAAGACACTTCTAACGATACCTCTTTTGTTTAGTTCTAATAAGTGGTTGAGGAGTTATGAGGGAACAGATGAACCTATGTACATACATACATACATAATAATAATAATAATATATAAATAATAAATGATTTATTTTCAACCAACAACCAAATATTGACAAATTTAGAGAAATCACAGTACAGGTGATAGGCAAAATATGGCTGTGGATTGCTGGTGCTTGTGGTTGGTAAATAAATTACCTGAATTACTGGACACCAGGATTCCACGAATAACACAAATGACTGTACATAACAGTGCTCAAAAAGCAAAAGTACAGGTAATCGGTTTACGTTCTTACACAAAACTAAAATCTAAGAAATAACAATATAAAAAGTGAGTGAGGTGAGTGTGTTGTGGAGTGAGGTGAGTGTGTTGTGTTGTGTTGTGTTGTGTTGTGTTGTGTTGTGTTGTGTTGTGTTGTGTTGTGTTGTGTTGTGTTGTGTTGTGTTGTGTTGTGTTTGTGTGTGTGTGTGTGTGTGTGTGTGTGAGTGTGTGTGTGTGTGTGTGTGTGTGTGAGTGTGTGTGTGTGTGTGTGTGTGTGTGTGTGTGTGTGTGTGTGTGTGTGTGTGTGTGTGTGTGTGTGTGTGTGTGTGTGTGTGTGTGTGTGTGTGTGTGTGTGTGTGTGTGTGTGTGTGTGTGTGTGTGTGTGTGTGTGTGTGTGTGTGTGTGTGTGTGTGTGTGTGTGTGTGTGTGTGTGTGTGTGTGTGTGAGTGGGTGTGTAGGACATACATAGCCTGTCAAAATCATAACCATCCTTTTGCTACGCCGTAGACAGTAAAAATAAAAAGACGATACTGGCAACACTACAACTAGCGACACCCACGCCTCGGCCAAGGAACTTATTTCATGGCACATACTCCACATTGATCCTTCCATTCTATTCCCCAATTTATGAGTATTTATTTTTTGTTCTGAACAGCTAGTATAGCAGTACATAGTTGTCTAGATTCAATCCACTCACTTCTGCATAAACTTCAGGCGCTCTGGCTAATTCCTCCTCAAAGTTTTCCTCTATGGTGCCGTCACTCGCAGACCGGCCCAAGAGGTGATCAGGGATGTCTAGTAATTCTGGAGGCAGCGGGGCTGTGGATAAAGAAAAGGTATGATTTGAAAAAAAAAAAAGTTTATCGTTCTTTCGTGAACTCTGTAGTGTAGAGAAGTAGAGAGTTCTACTGCTAAATCGAAGCGAAGTGCGAATATTATGCAATGTTTTTTTTTTATATACCACTTAGCAGACAAGCACACGGCCCACCTGATGGAAAGTGGTTACCGTGACCTATGGACGTCTGTAACACCAGAGGAGTCACAGTCGCCCACTGACAGCACAAATTCTCCAGTGAGCGCTGGCTACCCTACTCACCGCTGGGAACACAACACGAAGTTATTATAACCGCGGTATTCTGTAGGGCGGAGGTGTTTGCATTGGTCTGGTTATAATAGATCGTTACATATAAAATTGCCGTTTTCTTTTCAAGAAATTAGATGAAACCCAATTTTCAGTAAATACTAGTTTTTGCATTTTTTTAGGAATGAAAAATACAAATTTTATGATTTTTTTGTGTATTAATGAGACAACATTAAGCTAACAAACACATTTATTACATTTTTAAAAAGTGACAGCTGTAAAAAAGTAATACGAAATTTATCATCAAAATGGATAGTATTTAGGAAGTATGTACTGTTTTTGAAGATCGAATTTAATTTATCAAGCGGCCAATAAAAACAAAATTGAATACAGAATTGTAAAATCTTGAAATCAACTTTCAAACAAAATATAAATAATTGAAATAGCTATTAAATTACAGGAATTACAAACTCATGAATCTGTAACAAAATTTCGGCAACTTCATAGATAAAGACAAATATTTGCATTGAGGAGACCATCAGTCTTTCTAAAAAGGTCAAAAGGTCTAAAAAGGTATCTTTATGAATTTCCAGTAGATCTAAATAGTTTCCCACAAAATTAGTTAAATGGTAACTCATATGAACATAATTACAACAATTCAGTTACCTAGAAGATTTTTATTTCGTGTAAATATCGCCTCAAGACAAAATATTATCCTAATACGATTCTAGTAAAGTGGTCTTTTTAGACCTCCAGGCGCATGCTTTAAGAACGGAACTGGGAGGTAGGACACGACGGTATTTCCGCCCAATTGAGCAGTCCGACTGGGGAAGTACCTCCGCCCTATAGAATGCCGCGGCTATAATAACTTCGTGTTGTGTTCCCAGCGGTGAGTAGGGTAGCCAAAGCTCACTGGAGAATTTGTGCTGTCTTGTCTTTTACACTGACGGCACAGAAACTCTGTACTTACAGGGTTGGCAGCGCGACTGTGACTCGTCTGGTGTTACAAACGTCCAAATGCCACGGTAACTACTATCCATCAGGTGGGCCGTGTGCTTGTCTGCCACCTAAGTGGTATAAAAAAACGTTTCGAAGGATCGAACAAACTCGACAGTTGAAATCCATGGTGCTATTAAATTTTGCATACTGCAAACCAAATGTAACGATGACGTCACATTGTCGAACACAAATCGACAGTGCACTCTTAATACATTCTAAAATGTGATAACTGAACACAACTAAAATCGTATCAAGACGTCTGGGAGGCTACCATGGAACGTATACCCGAAACACGAACAAAATCGTTCATGGTAGGTCCTCGGATCGTCTATGTCGGGAACGTGGCATTTAAAAAGGTCACGAAGGGTTAGTAGGGCTTTCTAAAGGTGAACATATTGCGAGGGAAAATATACATATATTGTTGGTGGAGTAATTTCTCCTTTTATACTACATACGTACAAACACGCTTGATTTGATTGACGTCTTCAGGCCACTATTGTTGACTCAAGCCTCTTCTTCTTATTTTATTTAAATGGCGCCTTGCATCGGTTATATAGATACCGATGATTCTGCCAACCTCAAGGTGGAGAGTAGCTTTAATCGTTTATAGAGGTCTCCAGGTATTCAGGGTATTCTTAGTAATTTGGGTTTATCCGTTTTGGCACTGAAAAAGGGGGGACATCACAAGACTCAAGCCTCAAGCATCTGCCGGCTGAGTCTGGGCTGTATATATCTGTCTGATGTTAAACAGCCCTATCCCTTAGTCGTCTTGCACGACACCGCATAAAGAAAAGATGGGGTGGTCCAAATTCTACTCTACCGGGAACCATGCGACCGTTTTTACTATTAAGGTATCGATACAGTTCAGCGGTAGCGGTAAAGTATTTGACTATTACGCAGCGGGCGCTGGTTCGATGCCCACTCAGTGAAAATATGAATTGTTTTGAAAATTTTAAATGTAACTGTAATCTTATATCCCATCATAAACATAAATGTGAAATGAGAGCCAAATTCAATATTATGATATATGCTTTGATTGTTGACGTCATACTCAATACATTTATTGCGTTCCATAATGTAGTACAGTTGTTCAGGTTAAAATTATTGTTACAATAATGTACCCTGCCGGGCACAGCACAATGTTTGTAGAGAGGAAGAGTTTGTCATACGCAATATGTTCACTCTTAATTACAGTTTTTTAATATTATTATTTTAAATTTAAATGACTTTATAATATAATGTCATTTTAGTCGTTTTTGTCGGTTGATTTGATGAAGTCGGTTCATTTGAAAAGAAAGAATAATGTTTATTTCAAGTAACTGCAGCACATAACATTTGATAACCAGCAATACTCGCATATAAAATATACAACGAAACCTAATACTAATTACAATTTTTTTGCGACGGCAACACTAACCACCATTTCCTGCTCTATCTCAGCCATTGCATAATTCTCTACCAATATTATAATATATTATAATCTATACATGTGTGACATCATTCATTGAGAAATAATATTAATAATCTATGTATTTATGAATGATTTCTGGATACGGATCATGGCTTCTTACAACTTAGGAAAATATATTGTAGACTTCTAGGTCATCTGGAAATGAGTTAGTTTTGATCTGTAAGTCAGTCAGTGACAAAAATGATTAGTTTTGAACGTTAATATCTAAATAACCGTTTGAGACATTATTATCCCAAATTTAGTTTTTTTAATTTAATTAGAATTTAATATTTACATAATGTACACGGAAGTTTTCTAAATTAAAATATATAAAAAAAAAAAACAGAATATATATCTAAACAATCCTGCAGGTTCATGCGTCAAAGAACTCCTCGCCATCGATTTCAACCGGGAGGGTGGCCAGAAGGCTGGCGGCATTGCCACGTTGAATGGCAATACCAATCCTTTGCGCAAGGAATAAACCAGTCCTCTGGTCACGGGTAGCGTTTATTAAACGTTTAGAAACTCTAAACAAAAGATGTATTTATTACATTTGGAACACATTTATGTATCTCGGTAAGCCAAATTTGACATTTTTATGTGTAATAGTTTTTGAATTATGAGTTAAAAGTAGTTCCAAATGGTTCGTGTAATATTTCACACGGTGCTGCTCGCCAGATTTCTTACTTGAACTTGGCTTGACACGCTACTGCGTGTCTAAATATTATAGTTAGTTTTTTTTAAACTGTTCATTGATGGCACTTGGTGGAATTTGTTGTTCTGTACTTTTCCACATTATTTTTAATTGTTATAATACCTGACCGGTTTCCGACTTACAGCATCCTCAAAGGTTTACAATAATTGTAAAGCAAGTTATATATGCAGGTGTTAGCAGCCATTCAATTTATTGATAATATTCTAGTACGGACCCAGTTGGTTAGTCAACTCTGATATGAATGCCGTGCATCACACAAGTACGCTACAGATACCGGGTACAAGGAACCTAAATTCATAAGGAGTGCAATTTTCTAATCATTCAATATTATTCAATTTGCTACGTCTGAGGGATCAGATTGGACAGTGACACTATGTCAACTTCAAAATTACTTAGCAACTACTGTTCCTGCATTTTCAAGATCAGACTTTATATTAGAATGAAAATATTTGTAACTGATTTGGTACACCGAGTAATCAACCAAAACTTCCACTGTCAGATTTTTGAAACTCTTCTTTTTTATATACCACTTGGTTGACAGACAAGCACAAGGCCCACCTGATGGAAAGTGGTTACCGTGGCCTATGGACGTGTGCAACACCAAGGGAGTCACACTCGCGCTGCCAACCCTGTAAGCACAGAGTTTCTGTGCCGTCAGTTCAACAAAGCAGGATAAGCTTTTGGTCTTCCCACTGACAGCATAAAAAGTCTCTAGTAAGCTCTGAGTACCCTACTCACGGCCGGGAACACAACACGAGGTTATTATGGTCGCGGTATTCTGTAGGGCGGAGGTACTTCCCCAGTCGGACTACTCATTTGGACGGAAATACCATCGGGTCCTACCTCCTCCTTCTTCACTCTTTATCAGAAACTAGACGATACTTCGATGCTGGCAATCTAACATTCAAGTAACGTTTGGAAATCTGCCGGATATGTAGACATTTGAGATTACTGGTCCGCTTCCATTAGTAGTAGCGTGATGATAAACTTCCTCCATAAACAGACTATTCAACGCAAAATGATGCTGTGGGTGATGAGAACGAATGTTCCTGAGATTCAACCAAACATACATACAAAGAAACTCTTCAACTTATAAAATATTGGTTTAGATATTTTTTAAATGAATGAAATCGGTTTAATTTGCAGACCATGGTCTGACCATGGAAAATAATGATACCTACATTTTATTTGTGTATTCATAGATTGACTTCTCGAATTCAGTGAAATATCGCACTGCAAGGAAAATAAAAAAAAATAGTTTTTTTTTTAATACTGGCCAACTCAAATATTCACTTGAGTCTCCCGCCAATGTCCGCGGTTAGAGTAATAAACGAACGAGTTTTGACGAAAATCGAATTTAGTGCAATGCGATACAATGTTAAAATGACATAGGCGCTTAATATACAAATATCTGGTAGAGTACGCGCCACGAAATAAATCCCTTGGCGGCGGCGTGGCAGTCGCAACATGTTATGTTGCCAGTATCGTATTTTATTTTACCAGATCTTTCATTGTTCAGATACTAATATTATATTATATATAGTTTGTATATAGTTTTTATTTGAACTGCTGAAGGAGTGCAAACTTCAGCCAAAGTGTATCAGGGGACAGTCTTGGAGCATGTTGTGAAACCTCCCAGCAATAAACTTTTTAATGTGATTAGTGGGTTTGAGGTCCTATGCCGATGCAGCACCTCAAGCTATCCATCAAAAAAAAACGTACTGTGCATATTTTAGTGTACATGTTATTACGAGATAGGGATCAGTATATACGCCAGGAAGTATAGTTTCTACTAGTACATCATAAAAAAATGTGCTGGCAACTCTAAACCGTACTGTCATGGCCCGAACCAATCAACACACAGTATGGCCGAGTATGGCGGCGATGTAATTTTTAGTTCCGAGTTTGACCGCGGGACTTATTTTCTGGCGTTGACTCTAATGCTCAACTATTTATATAAGATAACAAAGTGACTGAAAACAACAGCAACAATAAGAACAAAAAAAAATGTTATATTTTTAAAGAATGTAAGAACCTCCTTTCACTAAAACCAATGACGCCATTTATTGTTCAGTTGAACTAAAAAGATTGAACAACGTGCTGTGCCTCGTTTTACGTTTTTTCTTTACGTAATCTGTGGTGTATGGGGCCCACCAGAAGTTCGACACTCCTGCTAATTGCTGCTCTCATAAAAGCCAATAGCCAAATAAAATGAAATAGAGCAGAGCGGAGATCGTGCCCTGGAGTCTTGCCCCCTTCATGGAATAAAAAACATTACCCATATATTTCATTTAATCACTGAATAGCGGTGCAGTCGCTTATTTAGCGAATTCTTTTTACATTACAAGCTGTTATAAGCAGTTCTCTATCGATTTAATTAAGTTAGTAATGAAACTAATGAATACCGACTCGCAAACGGATCTACAGTTTGGCAGTAACAAAGCAATGACAAATAAAAGTCAAGGTACACAAGGGCATGCTTGATTCAACATTTACCATGGCAGGTATTGATCAATATGCACCGAATAATTCAAAAAGTAGCACAATAAGACAAAACCATGGACAAAACAATATAAATCGCGAAGGAGTGAGTAGATGCAACAGGGTTGTACCCTATTTTTTGTTTTCATTATTGTAAACCGTACATTGAGCCTAGTGGTATAGGTAATGGACTGCTGAAGCGAGGTCTCGGTTTCAATCCCAGATTTTACAATGGCCCACGCCAATTATTTTTCGATGTTCATCGAAGTTATATGTGTATATTTCGCAGGTTTATAAGTGCCCGGGTAATGGCAATAGGCTCGCTACCTATTACATTGGTACCTAAACATAAACTGGCGAAATGTGGGTGCTAGCACCTTTGCCTACCCCTTCGGGGATATAGGCGTGAGTTTATGTTACGTAAACGGTACATTTTACAATAATATAATTAACTGTTTAATAATTGGATTTAGAAATTCAATTTCTCAAGCGCCTGTAAATGCCATACACAATCGTGGCACGTGGTGACGTCACAGCGTGCTGGCGTGTAGTGCAAATGTTTGAAGTGCAAAAAAAATACCACATTTATCTCAGTCCACGATGTGTTTACATGTGTATAGAGTGCATAATGGCATAAGGAATCCAAAAAGTTATGGTAAGAATCCGGTGACTCAGTACATTACTCTATTGAAGGCGTGATGTAATTTATCTATTCCGTATCGCTTTCTATCGAATTCTGAATTTATTTGTTTAACAAGCACACGATCCGCATGGTGGTTCACGTGACCTATGAACGTGTGTAACACCAGAGGAGTTTATGTGCGCTCAGTGAAGAACACAAAATCAGGACAAGCCTTTGAATTTCCCACTGACAGCACGAAAACTCTCCAGTGAGCTCTGGCTACCCAACTCACCGCCGGGAACACAACACGAGGTTATAACGGTATTCTGTATGTACTTCCCCTGTCGGACTGCTCAATTGGGACGGAAATACCGTCGTGTCCTACCTACTAGTACAAAAATATTAACGGACGAGTACGAACCGAGACCTATTAATATATTTAAGATTGAAATAATATTACTTTTAAAGTTCCAGTTTGCTGAGAATCACAAAAACCCTGAGCTGGAGACTTCTAGGAGTGTGGGATCAATTGCCAAACACAATAAGGAATGTCGTAGGTGTTTAGATAACAACCTCGAAGGCACGCGCAGATATTTTGTCATTGACATCGTGTATTTACTCACAATACATATTCAAGGTTGAATGCTCGTCAACTTGCTAATCGAGAGAGCACGGATGTTGCAATTCTATAAGCAGCCATCTGCCCATTGACAGTAGTGACTAGTATTGCTATGTACTTAGTGGTCGGCAAATAAAAAAAGCGATAAAGTGCGAATTAGACTCGAGCACCGTGGATTTCGTACAATATTGTACGTAATCTGTCCACCTTTGAGAAGGACAGTTTTATGGGCTAATTCCCCATATGTAAGACTATGTAAGATTGTCAACAGTACCTATCAGTGACATAACTGACCTGCATGTTGACTCGGTGGCTATTCAAAAACGAAAAGCTTTGGATCGCCTAGGCACTTAAAACATAAATATTAGTGTCTTCCTATCTTTTTTATTTTCTCTTTCTTTGTGATGTTTATTACGATACTTATTTTTATTAATTTAGTTTTATTAATGTCTAAAATGTTTATGTAATGGTTTTATTAAATATATTTAGTACTTAAGTATCCTCCATTAATTTGTTGCATGTGTTTACCTTTAAGTAGTTGTAACATCGTCTGAAGTATTTTTTCTGATAATTTTATGTATGTCGTGTATTAATGTAAGCAACTGTTGGTAGACCTAATAAATAAAAAAATAAAAAATCCAGGATGAACTTATACTATTGAAAACGCGATATATTTTGATTGCTATGACTCATAAGTGTGATTTTTGCACTGTTACAATATGTTAGAGACTTTTTTTTTACGTGCGCAAAATCCCCATGGATATCTCCCCACCGGAGCCGGTGGAAGAGGTTAGGTCGGACTCGAACCGACTAAAACGCAAGCCGCCTGTGGGTCGTTTTGGTTGCCCAAGGTGAGGTTGACAGGCATATCGCTCGCACCCCGGCCGACCCAGGGCCATCTCTAACGATCTGACCCTCTTCTAATATGTTAGAGACTTGTGTATGTGGTATGAATTTCAACTTGATGCCTCCAACATTACTGAGAAAAAAGTCTTGACAGACAGATAGACAGACGGACAACAAGGTGATCCAATAAGGGCTACATTTTTCCTTTTGAGGTTCGGAGCCCTAAAAAGATTCATAACATAACATAACATAAACTCACGCCTATATCCCCGAAGGGGTAGGCAGAGGTGCTCATTTCGCCAGTTTATGTTTAGGTCCCAATGTTATAGGTGGCGAGCCTATTGCCATTAACCAGGCACTTCTAATACACACATAACTTCGAAAAGTCATTGGTGTGTGCCATTGTAAAACCTGGGATAGAACCCCGAGACCTCGTCTCAGCAGTCCATTACCCGTACCACTAGGCTGCCGCGGTGATTGGTGAAAAATTCAATCATAGATTAAACTAGCCGGCCCTCCCCGTATTCGCCTGTGGTATATTCTGATTGATATCATGCTAAACCCAAGTACTTGCAATGTATTAATTAATTATTAATTTACAAATTATGTATGATAATCAGCCGGATTAGTTGACATTGTTGACAAAGGTCAGCGACGCAAGTGTGACAAGCCTCTGGTGTTGCACACGTCCATAGGTCACGGTAACCACTTTCCATCAGGTTTTTTTTATAAGAAAACGGTTACCGTGGCCTATGGACGAGGGCAAAACTAAGGGTGTCACACTCGCGCTGTCAACCCTGTGATCATAGATAGTTTCTGTGGTGTCAGTGTGAAAGACAAAGCAGGACAATCTTTAGGTCTTCCCCGGACAGCACAAAAACTCTCCAGTAAGCTTGTCTGCCACCTAAGTGATATAAAAAATACATTATGATTACTGATCCGCCCACTTGAATATCAACGTGATGTTTATATAGCGTTCCTCGATAAACTGACTATTTCTGAGATGATCGCGTTCAACCAAACCAACTCTTCAACCTTATAATAATAGGTCATAACATATGAAATCGCCGTTTTTTTTTTTTTGAAGAAATTGGAGGAAACCCAATTTTCAGTAAGTACTTAAATTTTTTTAGGAAATTTTATGTGTATATTTTTTTGTATATGACACAACGTTAAGCTAACAAACACTTTATTACATTTTTGAAAAGTGACAGCTGTAAAAATGTTATACGAAATTTATCATCAAAATGGATAGCATTTAGGTAGTACAGTTTTTGAAGATCGAATTTAATTTATCAAGCGGTCAATAAAAACAAAATTTAATACAGAGTTGTAAAATCTTGAAATCAACTTTCAAACAAAATATAAATAATGGAAATAGCTATTAAATTACAGGAATAACAAACTCATGAATCTGTAAGATAATTTTGGCAATTTCAATATGTAAGGCCCTATTATTATTGTCTGTTCATTATAGGATGATTCGCGTGACAGTTCAAAGCAAATCCGACGCTACAACTTTGAAACGACGTTAATTTGACACGTCGTATCACAACATATTCACTAACAATAATATAAACTCACGCCTATATCCCCGAAGGGGTAGGCAGAGGTGCTAGCACCCACATTTCGCCAGTTTATGTTTAGGGCGAACCTATTGTCAATAACCGGGCACTTACATAGGCTGCTACTTATGTATGCGGAATCTGGGATTCCAATAACTTTAAACGCAATATCTGACCTCCATGCACATATTCGTTCTTTTTTTAAATACTGGCCGCTAATATTTTTTTTCTTATATACGTTAGTGTTTTGTTTTTGTTGGGTTTGAAATGTCATATCGCTGAAAAAATGGAACTCACTCGTGAAAATATTCGTGCTATGATTTATTACGATTTTCGACGTGGTTTAACGCAACAACAGTGCGTAGATCAATTAACTTCGACTTATGGTGGTGAAGCTCCATCAAAAACGACTGTGTATCACTGGTTTAGTGAGTTTAATCGCGGGCGGAGTAAGCTCACGGACGAAGTTAAAGAAGGTCGCCCGAAATCGGTGGTTGTGCCACAAAATATTGAAGCTGTGCGAAAACTAATAATGCAAGACCGCCATGTTACGTATCGCGAGATAGAGGCCATTCTGGGCATATGTATGACGAGCATTCATAGGATATTACATGAACATTTGTCTGTAAAAAAAATTTGTTCGCGTTGGATCCCGCACAACTTAACTGAGGATCAAAAAGATGCTCGCGTCGAATGGTGCAAGATAACCTTGAAAAAATTCAACGGAGGCGACTCAAAATCTGTTTATAATATCTACACAGGTGACGAATCCTGGATCTACGCGTACGATCCCGAAACTAAGCAACAATCAACAGTTTGGGTATTTCAAAATGAGCCAAACCCTACGAAAGTGGCTCGTGCAAAAAGCACTGTAAAGCAAATGGTGGCCTGCTTTTTTGGTATTAATGGCCATGTGACTACAATACCACTGGAGAATCGCAGAACGGTTAATTCGGAGTGGTACACGACCATTTGTTTGCCAGAAGTATTTGAAGAAATACGCAAAAACAACCAGCGACGCAGAATCATACTTCACCATGACAATGCCAGCTGTCATACATCTCAGGAAACAACTACATTTTTGGATGGTCAAAAAATAGAATTAATGGGTCATCCACCGTACAGTCCTGATTTGGCTCCCAATGATTTCTATTTATTCCCAAATGTAAAGAATAAATTACGTGGTCAACGATTTTCGACCCGTGAAGATGCCGTAGACGCGTTCAAACAGCACGTTTTGGAGATACCTCAATCAGAGAGGAAAAAGTGTTTTAAAAATTGGTTTTATCGAATGCAAAAGTGCATCGTTCATAGTGGAGAATACTTTGAAAAACAATAAAAGCATATTGAGCCATATACATTTGTTTATTTTTTCTATTCCGCATACATAAGTAGCAGCCCTCGTATAATCCTGCGATAAATACACACATAACTTCGAAAATTACTATTTACCGGAGTAACACATTTTAATTAATTAATTAATTACTGATTTTGCTCAAAGATCTTGATCACCAACTCATAAATATTCAAAAAAAACACAAGTGGCGTATCGACGTCATGTTGTTTGATAGTACCTGCCTCGTTTGATGCAATGTGCGATCAAGAATTAATTATTAATTTGCAAGATTGCACTAGCAATGATCATTCCAAATTGGAGGATAATGATATATGATACTTATATAGGTTGAGTGCCAATAAATACATAAATATTTTGCCCATTGTGGTGGAGACTATGGGCAATTGGGGGTCGGAGGCGAAGGGCTTAATCGATGAGATTGGTAGCCGTATCCACGAACAAGGCGGTGACTCCCGCTCCGGCTCGTTTCTGGGGTAGAGGATGGCCATCGCGATTCAGCAAGGCAAGGCTGCCAGTGTCATGGGCACCTTTGCGCCGGGAACGATACGGGGCGGGTTATTTGATTTGACATAACAATTGACAAAATCTATGATTGCAGATAATGATTGGACATTTGTATGTAATTAAATTAATTTATAATTGTAATTAAATTGAGAATAAATAAATTGATAATTATTTATGGTTTTATTGTTTTCAAAACGGTATGTAATTAATAGATAATCCATAAACAAATCGATTTATTCAATAATGTCCCATCACTTGTTCTTACTCAGCCTCTGTGGTGTGGCGGTAGTGAACGCGACTGCTACGCAGGAGGCGCGGGTTCGATCCCCGCTCAGTGCAAATATTTGTATGCATGAATATGGGTATTTGCATTGGTCTGGGAGTTTCTATGTATAATATGTATGTATTTACAAAAAAAAAGTATTTAAGTATGTTTATCCGTATTCTAGATTCCATAACACAAGCTAGTTAAGCTATGCTTACCATGGGTCTAGATAGCGTTGTGTAGAATGTTGTAGAATATTTATTTAATTATTATTTATTTACTCAGTGACAGCTGTCTCGCGGAGCATCCTATAATGTACAGTACAGTAAAGTAAGTACAGACTGAACTAATCACGTGCTCAAAGCCTTCGCGTGGACGTACAGGTACCTATGCCCTAAGCTGTGACTCATCTTCATTAGAGCCAACTAGAGTCATGGACCATGGATCTTATCTAAGGACAAGACAACAACGCTTATAAATAAGTGACGATAAAGAGATTATCATTATTTATGATACACTTTGTAAATACCTACGCCTACTCACTTATGCGCCAATATAAATAATAATAAAAAACATCTTTAATGAATAAAGGTTACTATAAAGAAGATGAGTATCTTGATGATGTAAATGCGTGGTCAACATAAGTCCTCTTGCTTGCTCGCACAAAATAATTTGTGAACTAAAGCTAATTTAAAAACGAAAGATAATCTAGTTCTAATATAGTTTCTTGCTGGTATCTTCTCAGTAGAACTAACTTACCGAACCAGCGAAAGAATCATTTTCCAATAGCCTAGTGGTATGGGTAATGGACTGCTGAGACGAGGTCTCGGATTCGATCCCAGGTTTACCATGGCACACACTAATGACTTTTCGATGCTTTTCGAAGTTATGTGTGTATTTATCGCAGGTTTATAAGTGCCCGGTTAATGGCAATAAGCTCCCCACCTATTACATTGAGACCTAAACATGAACTGGCGAAACGTGGGTACCTCTGCCTACCCCTTCGGGGATATAGGCGTGAGTTTATGTTATGTTATGTTATTTAGTATTTTTATATTATTTCTTGACATTATTGTACAATTATGACGTTCATATGTGCTCTTTGTGTTCCTAAACTGAACAAAACTGAGAAACAAAAAAAAGTGATACACATCGGTAAAAAAAGTATTTTCGCGGTCGCGGATATGTGACTGATGCAAAAATTAGATAAAAACAATTCTTGATGCGGATTATATATCATGCTAAAATTTCAGCTCGATCGGTGCAGATCTTTTTGAGTTTTTGAAGCGTACACAACCCAACATAAAAATTTTATATGTATATAAGATACATATATACTGTGCCATTGGTTTCGTAAATTCGTTCTCCAGAATAAAAGTTGTAGATTCGATTCCTTTTATAGTGCGAATTCCCCTTGAATAGGCTAATTGACAAGGTTTTTTTTTTTATACCACTTAGTTGGCAGACTAGCACACGGCCCACCTGATGGGAACCGGTTACCGTGACCTATGGACGTATGCAACACCAGGGGTGTCACACTAGCGCTGCCGACCATGAAGAAACCTTCTGATGCCCCTCTTGTAGAACCCCATATTGTAGGCGCTTGGGAAAACCACAGCAGGTCGTCCGTCCGATTCTTCCCAATACCGTGTAACATCTTAGTCTTTTCTGGAAAAACATATCTTGCAAAATAAGATATTTCCTAACCCAATCGAAACTATGACTTTCCATTATTTTTAATTCCTAAAGTAAGTAATATGAACAATCAAATTCACCTCCAATTTTCGACTTTTTAGATTCCCCATTAAATTTCAAATTACTTTTATTACTAACTGTACACATGTAAACGCAACGTGGACCGAGATAAACGTGATATTCTCTTGCACTCCATACATTTGTACTACGCGCAACTGTCGCGTGACGTCACTCGCAAGTACGATTTTATATGGAGCGTTTTCGGCCCGCTTGAGAAATTGAATTTCCAAAATCAAATACCTTTAAAACTAATTTGTCATAAGAAAATTTCTCTTTAGCAGTTCATTATTATTATACTAAAGTGATATTCTTTCTACAATAAAAAAAAATTGACAAAGAGCCTTATCAGACTCAAACCATTTAAAACAGCACCGAGATATCTTCGTCCCCGAATGTGAATCATATTTTATACCTGCTCCTTTAACCATGTTATACTAACTTAAAAATTATTACGTCTAATATTTTTTTTATACCACTTAGGTAGCAAAAATGCACACGGTCTACCTGATGAGAAGTGGTTACGATGGCCTATGGACGTGTCCAACACTAAGGGTCACACTAACAACTATCAGAAGGTATCAGATAATAACAATTACAACAATGTAAAAAATTCGTATGCCTAATGCAGGCGAGATATGCTGTACTATCCACACTGGAAAAATTAACACCCTTATCTTCACCGTGTCGCTTACGATTAAATTTTCATTTCATTTAAAAAAAAAAGGATAATTTTCAATATTACTATTGTCAAATTCGTGGCCAAATATTCTTTGTCTAACGAACAAACAAACATGCAGGATAAATTTGCAGAATAATATGTTATACAAATACACCATAGTGAATCACACAGTACATAATATTGTCACTGATAAGAGATTCATTATGTCTGTGATTCATACATCTATCATTAATTATCTCCCCGTTTCCGGTAACGAGTTGGGGACCCTGTAGTCCCAACACCCGAGGAGAGTCAGATCGAGAAAGATGGGCCTGGGTCTGCCGGAGTGCGAGGGATATGCCTGTCAACCTCACCTTCGGCAACCAACAATGACCCACAGGCGCCGTGCGTTTTAGTCGGTTCGAGTCCGACATAACCTCTCCCACAAGTTCCGGCGGGGAGGTATCCGTGGGGGTTCATTCGCACGTAACAAAAAACCTATCAATAAATATAGCTCCACCACCAGGACGAAATAATGATTTCGTTTTCGTGACCTCACAGGGACATCAAAACATTCATACAAGTCATATACAAATACATACACGAAGTCAGATCAGAAAATCTTAAAAGACACATTAAGATTATTTTACCATTGGCCAAACGGAGCAAAAGATACATTTTATAATCAATTAGTGCGTAGGATGAAGTTACTACAATATTACTCGTATTAGTCCTCATCATTTTCCTACTGATAAGAATAGACAGACGCTGTAGATTAAAGCCCTGCGCATCAAAAACTTGATACCGGCCAACTTCTGCCAGAGTGACAGGTAGGCACCTTCCGTCACTCCAGGCCGAGTCCTCACTTGCGTCGCACTGATGGCACTCGGACGTTGGCTCTTTCTCCATCCGACGCAGATATGGCCCGAATCACCCGTGCTCGGTGATCATCTGCTTCAGACGGTACGAGAGGCACTCCGCCATGATGCGTCTTACCGCCGCCATTAAGACCTACAGCGTGCCATAGAGTGCAGTAGTTCTTAATTTTTTTTATTGATGTTTGTAAACTATGAATAATTTATTGATTGGTAGATTATTGTTATAGATAAATAGTATTGCGTTTAATTTGTTCTGGGTGAAGTAGAACAACAGGTCCAATATGTTCAATGAAAAGAGTGTCCAGCAAACAATGAGATCTATTTATTGGTACTACACATAGATATCACACTAGAACAATTTTGTATATCTTGAAAGTGGGGCAGGCTTTAATTTTGAATTTGAAATAAGATGCAGAATTATTTAAATAAGTTTTTGTAGAATGTTGAAAGTGAGGGAGGCTTTAATTTTGAATTTGGAATAAGATGCCGAATTATTTAAACAAGTTTTTGTATCACCATTAAGGCCTGGAATTCATTACCAGCTCACGTGTTTCCTTCTTCCTACAGTCCCGGGTCCTTTAAGCGAGGCGTGAAAAAGCATATGATAAGGCCGTCAAGCTGAGTGTCACCATTGTCACACGGTAAGTGTAAGTAATGGTGACCCTCTTTTCTGGGACTTTGCCTTCAGCTTACCATCAGGCAAGGCGAAGTCCAATTGACGTGTCCTATATAAAAAAAAAAAAAAAAAAAATCATGTTGAAAGTGAGGGAGGCTTTAATTTTGAATTTGGAATAAGATGCTGAATTATTTAAACAAGTTTTTGTATAATGTTGAAAGTGAGGGAGGCTTTAATTTTGAATTTGGAATAAGATGCAGAATTATTTCAACAAGTATATGAATTGGGTATTTGACTGACTAGTCAAATTAGTGACTTTTTACTAAACATCAAAACTGTAAGTTATAAGAAAACTTGTATGAAATAATTTATTGTGACGTCATAATATAAATCAAATATAATATAAGTCAAAATATAAAGGTTGGGTGGGTGATTTAAAATAAATAAAAACAATAAAATAAGATGATGACTCAACTTTGAACACTCTTTTACCATGCTTCTTTAATTCTTTATTGCACAAAATCAGTACAAAGGTCATACACAAAAAAAAATATATCAGAAATATGTACAAATGCGAGCTTAACTCAATATGAGTTCTCTACCAGCAAACCTTTGAGTAGCAGAGAAGCAGTTGGAGTAAGTTGGGGAAATTGTTAATTTGTTAATTAATTTAATAAGCTCAGTTAAATAATTTATTTTAACTACAGGAAAATACCCAATTGAGATATATATACACACCCATATAGTATGTATAGAAAACGGGCAGGACTCGTTAGCTCAGTTAGCTAAGCATTCCCCCTGTAAGGGACTGGTCGCAGCTCAAGTCCCATCTGAGCACCATGTATTGTTCCGATAATATATTTCCTCTGTCGCACCATTAAGGCCTGGAATTCATTACCAGCTCACGTGTTTCCTTCTTCCTACAGTCCCAGGTCCTTTAAGTGGGGCGTGAAAAGGCATATGATGAGGCCGTCAAGCTGAGTGTCACCATTATCACATGGTATGTGTAAGTAATGGTGACCCTCTTTTCTGAGACTTTGCCTTCAGCTTACCATCAGGCAAGGCGAAGTCTAATTGACGTGTTCTATATAAAAAAATTAAAAAAATTGATGGAGTGTTTTACCAGTTCCCCCTTACCGGATCCCCCAGACATGACAACCCTTGAATAAAATATTCCTAGGTTTATCAAAGTTAAAGAGCCCAATTATTTTCAACATTTTGGAGGATGTATATTGTAATAGGGGTTGATTAAATTTTTTATTTTTTCAATTTTAATTGATTTTAAATGCCAGACACATTATCTCGGTGTACTGAACGTATTTGTGTACCTACCTGATTTATCTGTTTAAGTGTGACAACAAAAATTATATTCTAGAACTGTATTTTATGTTCTCATGTAAGTGATGTAAATTCTTTATACCTAAAACCTAAACCTAATGCATTAAAATTTCAGTAAACATAGGTTTATTTCTCATTATGTGTAAGTGAATACAGTGTTTGGTGAAATGATGAATCATATATGTATAAATACATCTGATTTAAGCTGTAAGGCTTACTGCAGGAAAGTAAAGGATGAAATAAAATATGACTAAAATACTATTGCCCCAAATATGTGCTGAATTTCCCTATTTGATCCAACATTGGGACTGGTTGGTCAGGATCACTTTTCAATTCCTTTTTCTAATCATCTTTCACTAATAGTGATAATATATTCAAATCTATGTTGAATGGAGGGATGTGTGTTATTTGTACAACCATACTAAAACTATGGCACATTGTAAATTCAACCAGAAACTGTTATATTATAAGTATATATAAGTATATATTATACGAATATATGTAAGTACCTAATATATTTAAATGTATGTGTATGAATTTCTTATGTATTATAGTGTGTATGTATAATGTATGTATTATTATTGAGATCATAGATAACATGATAATAAATGGATTATTATTATTTTGCCTGCACCTACCTCAATGCATCTCTGCATCACCCTAAGGTTGACTGTTAGATAATGCCTTTGGCATTAGGTCTGTCTTTGTACAAAATTACTGTGCATAAAGTTGAATAAATAAATAAAAATAAATAAACCAGGAAATAAGACATCTACTGAAAATCCCCAGTTATATATTAACCAGAGAGGTTTGTTTTTTTTTTGGCCATAAATCTGCATCAGTAAATAAAAATATACTGCATTTGTTTTACTGTTGAGGATGTAAGATTTGTTATTGGTAAATAATTAAGCTATCTCCACCTGATATGATTACTTAAAAATTATTAAACAAAAATGTGTTAATCAATCTTTTTAATTGGAAAAATATCCTTTGTGGGAAAAAGCAACAATTACCCCTGGTGGGAATTTGTTAGAAAGGATTTAGGGGTAAAAGAGTGTGCTGAATTTCCCAATTTTATCGTTTTAGTTACTGCACTAGTATCAGACTCACAATACAGAAAAGTTTTCTAACAAGACTACTATTCAAAAGTCTAATAGAAATAGCTAAATAACTAGAATAAAAAATCAAATGAAATATTCTAGGATATTTCATATACCACTAGACTCAAACTAAGCACAAAAGAATAATTTGTATTATGGGTTCTAGAAAACAGATTAAATACTTATTGATCTTTTTGTAATCACTCAAATGGAAATCGAGCGGGAATCGAACCCGCGCCCAAAACTACGTTTTCAAATTTATTACAATTACGCCACATAAGTCGTCATAAAGAGCAGTGTATATCTAATAAGGCAATGGGAAACCAAAACTTGCGCAAGCAGTCCATTACAGTCAAGTAAGTTAATTTTAAAGTAGGTACCTATGAAAAGTTTTAAGATTACTCACCTAGGCCTGAAGTTTGTATTAATTCAGAGTCGTCGAACTCAAGACTCGGTTCGTAGTCATGGTATTCTGACAGGCTCGTGTACGTCTCCTCCGGTTCAGGGTTGCACCCGTGAAGAACTAACACAGGAAAAAACACATTAATATCTACGCACACAAGCAGAAATTTATCCCATCTATTACATCTATAAAACGAAATCCTGTCTATTTACCTTGGAATGCTCGCACGGGGCTTAACTTTGGTTGGTGTTCTGACTCCATTATGGAAACACCCACACCCTTAAACTTTCGTTATCACAACTTACTATAAGCCAAACTGCGAAGTGTGAACTGGAAATGCGAATGTCACTTCCTATGTTTTTTACTAAACTACTACACCCAGTTGGCACATCAATGACGTTTCCCTACGGTTCTCTACAGCAAATTACATCAAAACTAAATGGATTTGTGAACAGTTTCAAAGTAAACAAATATGGTGTCCCAGGCAATTCCAATACGATTCTTACAGTTGGAAATGCGACGTTTTTTGTATATCTTCTGAGTGAGGAATCTCAAAGGCGAGTGTCAGACAGGCGGAACCACAGTACATATAGATGGAATAAAACTTTTATAAAAGTTTATCTGTGAGAATAACGTATGACGTCATTCATAAACAGTTGCTAGTTTATAAAATATAAAGCCAAAAAAATAGACATCTTAAGTAATTCGATACACAAATTAATGTGAAAAAATTAAGTAAATACTTAAGGTTGCCTTTGTATTGAAATTTTCGTACATGAAATGATCATAATAAATTTTAGTGGTCATCATAATAAAATCATGTCAAGAAACTTCTTTACTCTATTCCGCAAAATTAAATCTGTGATGCGCTGCAGTGACATTGTCTATACTTCAACGCCATATTTGTGTTTTCTGTTTTCCCCCCCGAAAGCTGTCGGCTTTCTGTAAACGTTTAGTGTTTACTTTAATTTAATAAATAAAATATTAGTTTGGTTATTAAATAACAGACTACAAAATGCTTGGTTACTCCAACGCTGGTATTCCAGACAGATCATGGCAACCACCAGTGGCAGTTTTTGAAACTACGTAAGTTTTCAACTCTCCTGGACTTTTTAATATTTTATCAAATGTTTAGTACATAGTATTCATACCAAATACTTTATTTCCAGAATGGGCACAATGATTATAGAAATGTATTGGAAACACGCGCCGATTACGTGTAGAAACTTCATGGAGTTAATCAGAAGAGGTTATTACAACAATACAAAGTTCCACAGAGTTATCAGAGATTTCATGATACAAGGTGGTGATCCTACTGGCACAGGAAAAGGTGGACAGTCGATATACGGGCCCTCGTTTGACGATGAAATAACACATGAACTGAAACATACAGGAGCCGGTATCTTGTCAATGGCAAATGCAGGACCGAATACAAATGGATCTCAATTCTTCATTACGTTAGCACCGACTCAGTGGCTAGATGGGAAACACGCTGTCTTCGGTAGAGTTCAAAGTGGAATGACTGTGGTTAGAAGAATAGGTTTAGTTGAGTGTGATAAAAATGACTGTCCGGTTGATGACGTTAAGATTGACAGAGCATATATTCCTAAATAATATAGCTGAACTTTGTGTTAATAGACTTAGGAAAACTTATTGACAATTTTTTATTGTAACATTGTTTTAACTAGAGTAACATAACGTTTAACGTATTGTATTATAAGTGAGACTGTAAGCACAAGAACTTCTCACCCGAGCAAGATTCTGTAACCATCTGAAATATGATCCAACAACAATAATTTTATACTGTAAGTAATGTAAAACTAATTATTACCACTGCCAATCATGTTTGTATATAAATATCCATGTAACAATTTTGAATGGGCCATTCTTGCTGTTGCGGCCAGTAATAATGGTAAGTAATATCTTTGTTTTTATACAGCACATGTTGTATTAACTGAAACAATGTTCAAACTGTCTACACTCTACACAAGTCATTTAGCGTCAGTTGCTTAGTGGTTAAGGAGTCAACCTTACAATCGAAAGGTCCCAGGTTCAAATCTCTTCCTCATCACTTTAGCTTAGCTGGAGGGGTTAGGAGGGAATATTAGTAAACTTTTCAATAAAAAATTAAATGTTTTATTCAGTCCTCGGCGTACCCGAGGCTTTCACCTCTGCAGTGTTGCTAGTAAAGTGTTTGAGAGCTTTGGATCTATGTTACAAAAGACAAGTACCATTGTTCATACTACTTACTTGCTGCCAGAAGGGGACACCGCGGCCGGATGGGTGATCCACCCTTAGTTATGGGCCATTTTACCCGTTTCCCTTATTTTTCTACAGTGGCGGATTAAGGGTGCCCAACGATTACGGCATTTTGTCTAACCTACCTGTCTCCTTGCAAAAACTTACGATCTGTTCAACCTTTAGATTGTCTATATCTTCAGGGTCTCACTTATCCGTTCCCATAATTTCCCATCTATACAGCTAGTACATGAGGCATTTGGCCGGCAGGTGGAGGTTGGTTTCCTCTGCTTTCATATATTCTGGGCATTTGGAATCAGTCTTCACTCTTATAGTGTCAGGTGCCTATTTATTCAGCAGTGTCCTGTAATCACTTCTATGACAAGCCTCATGTTTCTTCTGGAGAGATTTGTCAGTCGGCTTGTTCTTTTTGTGTCTATGCTATGTGGTTGCGCCGATGTAGAAGCTGTATTTCTTGACGCGGAAAACACACTCCTTCTATACCCAGCTCCCCTTCCGCACTAACCATAGAATAGTAGTAGATATAGCTTCCGTCCGCCATTTGTGATATAGACACTCAGTCTCGCTTTGAACTAGCCAGCGTAAGGACGGCCGCGCTCGCGTCTCTCAAAAATGATTAATATTTGTTACATTTTTACCGCTTCATAGACCTTTACCGATCGGATTGTGCCTCTCGTGTGTTCCTCAAGTGATCTAGTGACGCTGACGGCAGCTCCTGAGCAAGGAAGAGAAGATCCGTGTACCGGCTGCGATGAAAACACGTGTGTCGTGAAGGTTAGTGCATCCTCTCCTAATTTCTCGGGTTGCATTCATTGCTTGGATCACGCCCGCGGCAACCCGACCACCTGTCTTTTGTGTGTAAAGCGTCAATGGAACAGTTAGCTACATCCCCGCAATACAGTCCACTACCGCACGTTGCCAAGCGCCACCATTTTTGGTCCGGATCGAGCCGGATTCTTAGCCGTAGTTCGTATTTTGTTATTATTCTAATGGGAATAAGCGCATCGCACCTAAGTGCCTGGTTATTTTAGTAGAAAACCCCGCATCCAGACATTTAGGCTTAGAATTTGTTGTCCGTTCGTCGCTGGCTCGCATTGTACCTACCTAATACATAAATAGGTTAGGTAGCGTATCAACACTCAGTCGTAGTTTGCAATTTTCGCACCGCGCCTAATTACCTAGTTATTTTAGTAGAAAACCCCGCATCTAGGTATTTAGGCTTAGATCTTAGGTATACTAGACACCCTAGTGCATAGGCACAGTGTAATACCTAACGCATTTGGCTTTGTTTTATTTTTTTTCAATTACGTTGCTCGCTCGCCGCTGGCTCGCGTCGTATTTGCCTGGTACCTGCGTGGGTAGACACGTGGTTGTACCTCATTCCAATTCATACGAAAGTATTTTAATTTGAATAGATATTACGCAATACTTAGTCCCTGAAATAATAGTTGAACCTAGACAGCGACCATCGCGTAGCACAGTATATTATTTTGCCTCAGTAGCGGTCATCCCCTTCTTTTTATGTTTTATGATGGACAACAACCAAACTAAATATGTAGTAAAACTCCTAAATTTTTATCTCGCATGGTTTCAGAGAAATTGGGAAAATCGAGAAAAGTCCATAGAAACCATAGAAATCATTAATCTCCGTTGTTATTCGTTATTTTATCATAGATTTTTTATTATATGATACTGTTATAATTTAGGCATTGATTTATAAAAAAAAAGTGAAATAAGCTTTTCTAATTTAGGGAGAATATTTTTTTTTTAAATTTTTTTAAATTATTTTTTTTAAGAAGTATCCTTGGATTGTCGCATGTTTTTTTAATACCAAATTGTTAACTGCAGTTATTACTACTACCACAAAAAAAATTAGACACTACGAGCTTAGGACAGCTGCGATATTCAGTTTTCAAGTTTTTAGTTAGGGTTGTCTCTTAAGTCTATGGTATAGTTCAGTTGTCATTATATTATTTTTTATTTGTTATTATTTTGAATCAAAACTGATAGCCTCTGAGACGTGGCGTGGTAGTGAACGCAGCTGCTATGCAGGAGACGCAGGTTCGATCCCCGCTTGGTGCAAATATTTATATGCATAAACATTGGGTATTTTCATTGGTCTGGTCCCGGTTTCCAAACGAACATCTACATTACGGGTAGTTGGAGCCCTAATAAGTCCTCAACTAGTGAATTGGCAGTCGCTTCACGGAAAATATCGAAGTTATCGAGGCATAGTATATTATTTTGCCTCAGTAGCGGCCATCCTCTTCTTTTTATGTTTTAAGATGGATAACAACCAAACTAAATTTATAGTAAAACTCCTGAATTTATATCTCAGTGACTTTGTGTTTCAGAGAAATTGTGGAAATCGAAAAAAAAAACATAAAAACCATTAATCTCCGTTGTTATTCGTTCTTATTCATGGATTTTTTTTATATGATACTGTTATAATTTAGGTACCGATTTATAAAAAAAATGTGAAATAATCTTGTCTAATTTTGGGAGAATATTTTTTTTTTCAATTATTTCATTTATTTTTTAAAGACGTTTGTCCGTCGCGTGTTTTTTTAAAACCAAATTGTTAACTGCAGTTATAACTACTGCCACAAAAAAAATTAAATGCTACGAGCTTAGGACAGCTGCGATATTCAGTTATTAAGTGTTTAGTAAGGGTTGTCTCTCAAGTCTATGGTATAGTTCAGCAAAGAAACATCAAAATCACGTAATAATTAGTTGAATTATGACGTAAAAACAAATAAAAGCACAAATTTTAACGAAGAACCTTTTTAAAACCAGTCAGGAAGCTTCTTTTTAGTATTAATTTTTTACAGACTGGATGATCAAAGTATCAAAATATAGTGAAAACCTGCCGCCAACCTTGGTTATCTGGCCCAAGATTTATGAAATTTATGTTGATCTGACAATGCAGTTTATGTGCCCTCGTTGTCGGAAATTATTAATAGTTCATTTGTGGTCAACTCCACCTCTGCAAATTGGACATCTTACTCAGAGGGGTAATACTGAACATTATCAGTTGTCACTTCTAATAAAGAAAGAACTTTAGGGGGTAAAGGCATCTTTTGTTTGCGACGTTTGTTGTGGGATAATGAATATGGGTCGGATATTCGAGTCCACGGTGAAATAAATCAGTGATAGTGGTTTTCCGATCTAACTTGCGCGTATGATGGTCACGATCTTAACGCCAAAATTTGTTTCTAGATTCCCCGGCTTGCTCTGACAACATACCTATTGGTAAAGAGCTGGAATCAATTATTTGTCTACCGTGAATTAATATTTTGTGTAATGTAACAGACATATAATACCAATTATATGTTTGCACAGAAGTAATACTACTAATATATATATATATATATATAATAATAGTACTAAGTACATAAAGTAATATGTACCTACATACTATGTAGTTTTAGCAGTAAAATCTGTTACCGCCTTCATCGCGTGGAGGTACTCCCAGGTTATGTGATTATTAACACGTTGCCATCCGCGACTGACAAACATACATATTATGTCTGAAACGTCTTACAAACTTTAAACGAAAATTAAAGAGTTCCGCAATACCTTAGGTTCAAAATAGGGCTGTATCACTAAATCATGCTAAAAATTTAAGCCAGTCTAACTCTATCTCAAACGTTCCGTCAATTTAAATATTATAAATTTCGGATCTCTATAATTTTTTTGTGACAACCCTATTTCCATAGAAAATTTAAAAAAACTTAGAAACGTCATACCTCAGCTGTCCTACAACAAAAATAAACGAAAGTTTGTATAAAGGAAGCCACATTACTGGAGTATATTTTGCCAGCAAAAAAGCATGCGACAATCTTCTAGAAAATTTATTATTTTTATTTTTCTGAAATTTGAAAAAAAAAATTTTTTTCTTATTTCAGGATAGTTACAGACTTGTGATTTTTACACTCAATTACTTATATATTCCTCCATTATTTGGTAATTTTAACTAATATAAATTTTCATTATATCGCGCTAAATTTGTAAAAATCTTTTTGTCAAAGTTCAATGACCTTTCAGAAGAAGCTATATGTTTAAAAAACCAAGCAATATTTTCATTCTGGTGTATCATATAATGCTGTAATACGATTATATCTATCGAAATTGGCTATAAAAGGAGGATGTCCGCTACTGAGGCAAAATAATACACTGTGCGTAGGTACGATCTTGTTGCTATGCGCGTTAGTTCAAGCTTGCACTGGCAGTTATAAGTACCTACCTACCTACGGTTATCGCTCGCGCCGCCTCGCTGCTCTGTACCGCTAAGATTAAGTCATTTCATATTTGTTGTTTACCGCACTTTAGTTTGAGATTTAATTGTAAACATGTCCCCAAAGGTTGATAAGACCGGTAAGGTTCAATTGAAACTTTTATACGCTAAAAAAGAAATGATTTACTCTCGCGTACAATCGATTTATGATAATGCACTTAAAACCTCTGATTTGGTCATCAGAGATTCGTTCTTGTGTTCTATAGAAAACTTAGATAGTCTACGCGCGGATTTCGAAACCTTAGTACATGACATCAATGTTTTAGAGTTGAATTTGGATCCCGATTACTCAGTGAGTTATCAAGCCTTGTCGTCGTTTGACGATTTGTATTGTCGTATCAAACGCGTCGCTAGGAGTTTGGAGAAACCGGCTGACCTACCCAACCCCACTCGCGACCGACCTAAGTTGCCACCAATTCAAATACCCGAATTTGATGGTAACATTCGCAATTGGTGTCTATTTATAGATAGTTTTGAGAATACGATAGATAAGAACGATTCGTTGACAGATCACGAAAAATTGCATTATCTCGTTGAAAAATTGACTGGTAAAGCTATAACCGTTTGCGCTGGAATTACGTTTAGTGCCGGGAATTATAATTTAATTTTAAATACTTTGAAAGCTAAGTATGAGGATAAAAGATCGGTAGCTAACGCCTATTTAGATCAGATGTCTGATTTGAAATCTATTACGGCATGTAACGATCAAAACTTAGAGAAATTTCTAGATACTTTCGCGTCAGCTGTTCGCGCCGTAAAGAACCTAAAGATCGATGACCTCTGCGACTTCGTATTTTTGTATATGGGTTTAAGGAAATTAGATTCCGAAACCATTCGTTTGTTTGAGTCGGATCATCGCGGCAATAAAATTCCTAAGTTCGAAGACTTAGAAAGTTTTGTTCGCGAGCATATAAAAGTATTGCAACGCTCTTCATCGAAACATGAAGGCGCGAAGATAGTTGTTGATTCTGCACGCAAAGTAGATGCGTCATCGAAGTCACTGAGGTCAACTCATACTTATGTTAGTACCGCACCAGCACATGTACAATCGCCTGTTTGCTCTTTGTGTAGCACTCATCATTCGCAACTGTACAGGTGTCCTGGTTTTCTAAAATTGTCGCCTAGTGATCGTTATAAATTTGTTCGCGCTAGTAATTTTTGTTTTAATTGTCTCGGTACTAAACACCGCGTTGTTTTGTGTAATAGTAGAAATAGTTGTCGCAAATGTCAAGCGAGACACCACACTTTGCTTCATTTTGGGAATAGTGGTGCCGCATCCAATGTGAGCACGGTTGGCTCGTCGAGCGGTGACACACGGCAGCCTGCGCCGCAGCCGCAGCCCGCGCTCGCGCGCGCTCCGGCCCGCCCGGTGACCGCCGCGGATGACGTCACCTTGTGTTCGTTCTCCGCTAGTGCTGCACTCACTACTGTGTGTCTTGCGACCGCTCGCGTTGTTATTGTTGATGCATTAGGTAAGCCGCGCATTGTTCGAGCGCTGTTAGATGGCGCTTCGCAAAGTAATTTTATTACTCAAGATTGTTGTCGGCGTCTTGGTTTCAATGTTGATAAGCGTTCAACCCGCTCAGTGGTGAAGGGTTTTGGAAGCTTACGGTCAGCTGTTCGTGGCACCGTTAAAACAAGGTTTAGATCTCGTTTTAATAATAATATTTGGTTTGACATGGATTCGCTCGTTATAGATAGAATAGCTGAACAGTTGCCTACCGTCCCGGTTGACACGTCTTTATTAACGAAATTTAAAGACTTGCCTTTAGCAGATGAGACTTACGCTGTTCCTGGAGTCGTCGATATATTGATCGGCGCTTCGATTCTCCCGCACCTCCAGTTATCACGTAAGGTTCAAGGGGGACCGACGTACCCCGCTCCGCACGCACTGGAAACAGTTCTTGGTTTTGTTATAATTGGTTCCGCACCCGCTTCTATAGATAGTTTTAGTCACTCGACTGCTTCGTTCTGTTGCACCGTCGAGCCGCCACTGGAGTCTACCATCCGCAAGTTTTCGCTCGGTGGCTCCCGTGTATCCGCTGAAAAACGCTTTCTTTGTTTGGAACGAAAGATGCAGGCGTCCCCAAAGTCGAAGCGGGCCTATGATGAGGTTGTTAACGAATATTTAGATAAAGGTTACATCTCACCTGCGCCTGCGGACACTGGCGGGACCCAGCCTTCGTACATTGTCCCGCACCGCGGAGTTATTGGAGAAGATAAGCTTACTACTAAAACTCCGTGTAGTTTTGGATGGCAGTGCTAAGACTAGCACTTCCGTGTCGCTTAATGACATAATTGTAAATTTTCGCATTTGTCGTTTCGAAGGTAACCCTTCAAGCCGGGGGGAATGGTTGCGCCGATGTAGAAGCTGTATTTCTTGACGCGGAAAACACACTCCTTCTATACCCAGCTCCCCTTCCGCACTAACCATAGAATAGTAGTAGATATAGCTTCCGTCCGCCATTTGTGATATAGACACTCAGTCTCGCTTTGAACTAGCCAGCGTAAGGACGGCCGCGCTCGCGTCTCTCAAAAATGATTAATATTTGTTACATTTTTACCGCTTCATAGACCTTTACCGATCGGATTGTGCCTCTCGTGTGTTCCTCAAGTGATCTAGTGACGCTGACGGCAGCTCCTGAGCAAGGAAGAGAAGATCCGTGTACCGGCTGCGATGAAAACACGTGTGTCGTGAAGGTTAGTGCATCCTCTCCTAATTTCTCGGGTTGCATTCATTGCTTGGATCACGCCCGCGGCAACCCGACCACCTGTCTTTTGTGTGTAAAGCGTCAATGGAACAGTTAGCTACATCCCCGCAATACAGTCCACTACCGCACGTTGCCAAGCGCCACCACTATGGTTCATTTGAATTTGAATCAAACACTCATGTTACTGTTATTTTATCCTGTAGTAGACCTCACTATCACAATGATTAACTACTTTCAGTAGGTGAGTGTTAATGTTACTGGATTTTATTGTTAATGTTAATTAACGCCCATTGCAGTCGTTGGACATAAGTCTATCTCAATTCTCTTCTTGTCTTGTTGGTGTTTTGTAAGTGCCGATATAATGGTCTATACAGAATAAACGATTTTTTACTTTGAATGTATGCAATTTCTACTGATCTTTTGCCTTGTATATCCTGTCTGTCCCACCCACCTTTTTTTGGTTGTCATTCCATCTGGCTAGAGAGCGTCCTACCTTCCGGATGCCCTCTTACAGTCCTTACTTACTTACTCCAAGAGCTATAAGTTGTTTGACCATTCTGCGAGCTATGCCAGAATCATCTCGATTCATTGTAACCCCTTATTTTCACCTAAGTATAAAACATGTATTTGACAAGTTGCAATATGTCACAGGCTTCAGTGTGAATGCAAATGTGTTTAAAACTTGTTTACAACTTGTTGACTGTGCATACTATGTGAACGGAAAAGTATCTGAGACATTCTCAATACATGCATAAAGCAAGTACTTAATGTGTTTTACTAATCTTCATACAAAATACAAATACAAAACTTGTTAAATACTTGTAGTGTTTAACAAGTTTTGTATCAAACAAGTTTACAGCTTGTTTATTGGTGAAAACAAGGATTTATACTTAATAGTGACAATAAAAAAAATGGCAATGAATTTTTATTTCCAAATTCATTTCAATTTTTTGGTTGGAAATCTTATTGTCCAGAAAAAATCCTGTGTGTACACTATTATGAGATATGTAACATAGTATGCTCACACGTACACGCTACTACTATAGATAATTATACTATAGCCGGAAACCAAAGGATCCTTGTAATGCATGTCAGTTGGTTCTCATACTTTAAGAAATCTGTGATTAAGTTTATTCCCTATTTACTCTAATAGGTAGTAACCCATGTCAAATATGGCATAGTTTTCAACCAAGACTTTTAGGCCTGTATTCCAGAATGGTACTCAGTCTTCTGAGGATGTACTGTATAGATGGAATAGAAAACCATATTTAAAAAAAAAGATAATCTAGTTCGGCAATTCTTCTGTCCAATAGCAAATGAAATGAAATTAAAATTTATTCGTACTCAAGCTCAGGTACTTCACACTGTTATTGCTAGGTAGAAGCTTATAATATGTATGTATACAGATCCTACAGAGATTCCAAAATATGACTCTGAGAACCATCTCCAAGACGCACTGGTTTGTAAGGAATAAGGAAATCCATGACTAACTAGAGGTGCCCACGGTCGGGGAAGAGGTCAATAACAATAGCTAGAAATATAAAAAAAGACTAGAGAACCACAGGAGTCATCTAGCAAAGGACCTAATGAATGGGCATGAAAATGAGACATGCTTTAACAGATGGCAAATACTGGAAAAAAAAATTTAATTTGGTTTTTTGGGGGTATTGTCTACACAGATATGTTAATCCCATCATACCCTGTACCAGTAACACATTTGCTGATGGAGTTTGTGCGGAACGGAGCTGAGAGGGTGTTACTAATGAGTGACTTGAACCTGAATGAGCTCGATGTTGGTTGGGTTCAGTCTGTTCTCCGAGCCAACCTATGGCCAGAAGGCTATGTCATTTGGTCACATCTGCCAAGAGTTCCCAGCAGTGAGGTTTAGATTACCTTAGTAGTGATTAGGATAGGTTTAAACTAGGCGTGAAAAAAGAAACAACAAATACTGGACTTAGACCAGAAGAATTTAAATTCTGCCACCCGAAATGGTGTGATTTGATAGAATAGCACCTAAACGCGTCAAATATTTTGGTTTATCTAGACATACTCGATGTGCCAGCAACCCTAGGTATCACTTCTTGCCGAACCGCGTGGTGCAAATGTGGAACTCCATTCCGGAAAGTGTAATAAAAGCTCCTAATGTGAATATTTTTAAAAATAGACTTGATAAACATTGGACAATCAAAACACAAGTGCAGTGATATACACGCATCAGCTTATGCTGCTAGTGTATTAAATAATAATAATAATAATAATAATACTTGACAAATGTAAAATTTAATGTTCAGATAAGCCTAATCTGAATAAATGAAGTTGATTGTTTGACAGTTTGTGAGAGTTGTACAACAGCATTGTTCGGAAACGGAATCCATACGGGACTTAAACCTAAAACTTCCTTGTAGGTAGTATCAGAATACCAAAGTTGTATTGCTATTACTAATCATTAAATCACTAAGTTGACTTAGTAAATGTTCGTAAATAGACAAAAAAAAATAATGCCCGCTGAGTTTCCTGCCAGGGACCCAGACCTGAGAAGACCCTTCTCAGGTCTGGGTCCCGTTTCGAACCAATGATCCATTTAGTAATAGTCTTCCATATTTCTTTTTATGTTGACGTTTTGTAAGTTCCGATTTAAGTGTCTATGCAGAATATTTGATTATTGACATTACCCGGTTAATGGCAATAGGCTCGCCACCTATTACATTGGGACCTAAACATAAACTGGCGAAATGTGGGTGCTTGCACCTCTGTCTAAGCCTTCGGGGATATAGACGTGAGTTTATGAGTTTATGTTATGACATTACCTACTTAACAATGAAATTTGTCTACATTATGTATATATACAATACATAATACATATAAGTATGTGCGCCTAAATATTTCGTTTCATAAAAAAAAATAAACCTACCACCAATAATTATTTCCTTATATATTTCTTTTATCCTTTCTCCCATGACTCAAGACCGAGCGAGCAGCATCTTATAAGACCTTATTGGTTTGAAAGAAATGTGTTACACAACACTGTCCTAGTTACGCTATTCTTCTGAAGAAGAAGTGAAGCAACTGCCATCTGACCACAATCCAAAGGCGATATCAATGCATTGCAGTTAGGCCAGTTGTTACACTTTTTAGGGCTCCGACAACCGGTGTCGACTGCCATAGATGTTTGTATGGCAACTGGGACCAAAGGCTTAACACGCTCTCCGGAGGCATGACCAGGACCAATGCATACGAATATGCAATGAGCGGGGATCAAACCTGCTATAAGCTATGTGATAGCTATATGACCATATAAACCCAATTCTGAAATATATAATAGTTACACTTCTTCTGCAGAGGATAAATAAAACAAATGTACATACATCAATTCTTATTTTATTTGACACATAATCAACATCGAACATCGAGTTTACAAAAAGGTTTTACATTTAAACACTTACTTCACGGGGGAATATTGGCAATAGTTTAAAAATGCACTGGCATTGATATTGGGTTTGACTCTCAAATGTGTAATGCATAATATAACCAACAAGTGTGTTGGCAACAAACTGACAGGTGACAGGGTCTACAAAGAGGAGTCAGTAGCCACGGTTTTGCTTTACAGGGTTTACCCTTCATTCAATTTAATTGATTACAAAATAGCAGCAATATAAATACAACTAAACATATCTGCAAAATATCAAATGCAGAAAAAATAAAATTAAAGCTAATAAGGACGGAATTGCTTCCAAAATAATAAAAATATCATGATTTTTTTCTTGTCAACCTATAAAATATTCTTATAAAAAATGCTTTCAAAAAGCTTGTAATTCTTTTTTCATAAAAAATTCAATTTTACATATGATTTCATCACAGCAAAAACCTAAATAAAAAATAAAACAGGCAGTAAAAACTTAATCTATTCTCAGTCTTTTCTCCATGAGAATCATTGAAAGGAATTGAAAATAAACAATTTTAGTATGCTGTAACATACATACTTACATCTAAGCGACTTCTTATAAAAAGCAGTTAAAACCAAATATATATACCCCCTAAGACTTGGATCTCACTAGTGATATAATATAAAATCTAAGTCTAAATAAGTTTAAAGTCTATAGATAGAAATACAGAAAAACTATAAAACAGAACCCTGTTTCCCTATCTTATACAAAAATATTTCTATCGAAGTCTTTTTTTCTCTTGTTACTAAACAGTTTGTATTACCTAATGTTACATTCCAAGTAATTTTGACATAGGCACAGGGTCTCAGTCAATTTAGTATTATTTCAAAACAGTTATATCGAAATGAATGGCCAATTTTATAGAATAAGTCTTAGTAAGTTCACATTAGTACGGAAGGAATTCAAAGTATGGGTATACAAATATATCAACATACAATTCACTACACACTTAGTATTTATTACATGATGAACTGATGACTGATGAGTTAAACTTAATGTTATGGCACTGTGTGCTAAACTCAGAATGCAGAACAAACAGCAACAATAATAAAGTAAAATTAATAAACTAGTTGATATGTTTTTATTAAATATCTCTTATCTAGTGTTGTAAGACAACCCCAAAAAGTTGGTAACCGCACCTTAGCTAGCAACATTACGCGACCGAAAAGTTGCACAATAGAGCGAGACAGAGTTTTGTTTTTGGACACTGTGGGATATGCAATTGTTGTTGAATGCGGCGCTTCGGGTTTGTTCTGTATTCTGAGGTGCTAAAATAATGTGTTAAAGAAACTATATATCAAAATAAAAACTATACACTGAAGATATGAGCCCACCAGTAATATACTACTCAGATTTTATGCGGCTGGTTGTGAGAAACGGATAAAATGCTTTTAGTTTCAGGTCGTAGTTATGAATTCAAACTTTTGAACTACAGATTTAGGTAGCTTAATCAATAACTTCATGCTTAGTATTCATTATGTGAGTATATGTACTGTAGGCCCAAATATTAGTTAGTTAACCAAAACTAAACATATAGTTCAATAGAAAGTCACTGGAGACTTGAGTCTACCAATATTGTACTGTTCGGGCAGAGCTACCGAACCAAGTAAAACGGCACTGATAAAAGTCATCGATTACATAGACAAAACTACACATTTTATTTGAGAAATAGTCACGGGAAATTTGAGCCTACCTGTAATTTGTTGCTTGTGTTTTATATAGCTGGTTCTCAGAAAAAGACAAGACGCTGTTACAATCATTAGGATGCAATTATGAATTCCAACTCCAGATTAAATTAAATATTTTTATATTGGACTACACATTTAGTACTCATTATGTCATGCTACATCTCGTAATGTAGGCTCAAAAATCGGTTACATAACCAAAATTATCCATTTTATTTGATAAAGAATCACCGGTAATACACGGAAACGTGAGACTACCAATATTGTGCTATTAGCTATTAAACCAACTGATTTTATATAGTCAAGTACAATTTAACAATGTCATAAAAGAAATGACCTATTTTAGGAACAAAAAGTTCAATATGTAATAAATATAAGGAAAATGCTGTAAACCCGCAACATTATCATCAATCACATAAAGAAATTATATCTCAACATGTTCAACAGTTAAAAATAGAGTTGTAAAGACCAAGTACAATGATAATAATGAATGTTACATCAATACATTCTCTGAAACATTTAACCGTAGGTGACCATATTTGGTTCGTTCGCTCCACCCTCGCCGTTGGCCGGCCAATAGTGGAGCTTGCACCAGTGAACTATGCTCCGAAGAATCATCAGAAGCATCACGGTCAGGAAGAGACTCAGTACTATTACAGCGGGGAATGACAATAAGATAGACATCTCTAGAGGTTGGCTTTCACTCTCGAGTAGCACTGAATATTCTCGAGCAGATGTCTGTGGAGACAGGTAGTATATTTACTTTGCAAAAGACTTCTTAGCAGCTACCTGTATGCGAGAGATAAGCGGGGCCGCTGCAGGGTGCAGTAGAGCAGATTGATACAAGCTGATGATTACCTATAAAGAAAATTCCAATTAAGTACCATAATATATATATGTATATATATATATATACAGTGCTATTAACTATAGTATTGTGGGAAAGCTTCAGAATCATAAAGGCAATTTAAACCATATTTTATTTTTGTGTTTAAATTAAATGACATTTATATTGGCAACATTAGTAATATTTTGAAATATATTTTTACCAAAAATCTACATCTAAAAAGATTGAATTTATTTAAAAAAATAATTAGTTAATATGGGGCAGCAACCATTATAATAACTACAGAATTTCATTGTTTCAATATAATAACACGTTATGTTGTGAATTCATTACAAGTTTATTCTTGGCTAAAATAAAGACAAGACAAAATAAAATTTACCTGAGCAACAGTCTGCACACCGCGTATTTACAACCGTGTCTGTAGCGATCGAAGCTCCGAGCAAGCGCACCAGCACCAAAGCCTGCCCACACACTATGATGTGATTGGTGTGAGTGCATATTGATTTATTTTATCGACGCCGGGAACATGCGCCACATTTCCAACCATAGATTAACACCTATCTTATTAAAAACAACAAAAACACACAACAAGTGGTTTTCAGCTAGTGCAATGACTATGACAGGAGAAATAACGTTCAGTAATCAGTTTGTAGTAATCTCAACTTAAAGGAGGAACTAATACAAATTAAGAAAGTGTCTGTTTGCAATATTATAATGGTTTTTAATAAATGCAGTATACACACATAGCCATTATCATCATCTTCATTTAAACGTATTATCCTAATTGTATCCGAGGCCAAGGTGCCCTCAGAGGTTAGGGTTCGCCTTCCGGTTATTCCTTCTCCACTTCACACGATCTTGGGCATCCATGGTAGTGAGACCATTTGTATGTGTCCACGACGTCAAGCCAGGACTTTTTGGGCCTACTCCTTCTACCACTTGGTGGGATTGCCTCGTAGCCCAGCGGTTGCCATCACCGCCGCCGGTGGAAGGGGTTATGTCGGTCTCGAACCGACCAAAACGCACGCCGCCTGTGGGTCGTTTTTTGTTACCGTAGGTAAGAGGTCCAATCTCTCTCGATCTGACCCTCTCTTCGGGTGTGGGGGCCACAAAGTCCGAACTCGTCCCCGGAAACGGGGAAGCGCGCCAGGCGCGCCGCCACCGCGGCTTGCTTCTGCCAGGGTGACAGGCGGCTCACCCCGTCACCCCCAAGCCTGTGCTCATGTGGGGGCGGAGGTCATTCATTGTGTTGACGACCCTAACCCTTCAAGCTGACTGGACTACTCCAGTTATAAAAAATAACTGAAATAAGCTTATTGCTTCATATTGTCTATGTATAAAGCAATACAGATTAAACAAGCAAACTGTTGTCTTGATGTCTTGTAAACTTCAACAAAACAAAAGTCAAACAAAGATTCAAAGATTCGGCGACGGCTGCGTCAGCGTGACGCTAAACGAAACGGTACATTTACTTTTTAATTTTACATCTTGTTATTAATTTTTATGAAAGAAAACTGTTTCTAAAAAATAATATTTCGTAATAATCACCAGCATTGAGCTTTTTGCATGCTGTGTCCGTAGTGGTTCCTTGAAATTATCATATTTTCTCTTGCACCACGCCCTACATTCCAGAACAAGAACAGTATTCAACCGTTGAAACGATAGGCGCGGTCCCAAGCATTAGGACAATTCTTGACTGGAGTTTTTTTCTTCAACAGGTTGCCTCCGGTAATAAAGAATAATGTCGGCATCTGAATTTAAACATTACTTTACAGGGAATGGGAATGGGACATACAAAGATATAAATCCTCTTGTCTCGAAAGTCGGTGATTTTACTCCATTTTACATAGCAATCGCAATCTGCACGGTGATCCTCGGCAGTATTATATTACTGAACGTCATCTGCTGCTGCTCCAGATACTCAGATTACTGGCTGGACAGGCACACAGGTAAGTCTTTCATATTTTCATTGTGAAATACTGTGTTTATCGCTAAACCTGAGTTAATGTTCTCTTACCAGGATAGTTTAAAGCGTCGTAATTATATTTAAATGTTCATTTCATTGGAAAGGCAACATTTGTCTGTATTGTTGCCAACTTCCAGCCATCTAATAAGAAAAATAGATAACATGTATGTCTATTGAAACTGGTGCACAGCTGGTGACAGCTTCTGTGGCATAGCGGTATAAAACAGTGTATTGTATGGTAAATAAATAAATAAATAAATAAAAAACATTCAACTGATATTCAGAAGGTGTGCGTTCGATTCCCGCCCACTGCAAATATTTGTATGCACGAATATGTATATTTGTATTGGTGTGGTTGTGTCAATGTATGATATGTATTTACAAAAAAAAAAGTATTTAAGTAAGTATGTTTATCTGCATTCTAGATTCCATAAAACAAGCATGTTAAGCTATGCTTACAATGGGTCTAGAAATAGTGTTGTTAGTAGAATATTGTGGAATAATTTTATAACATTGATAGGTTAAAATACAAATAGCACGTAATTGGATTGTAACCTTAGATCTTATTGACATAATATTAGTACTTTTAATTCACTATCAACTTTGTCTGTACAGGTAATCGTTGGCTCGTATCAATCTGGTCGGCAACACCTCACAAGCAACCGCCACTAGACTTCACAGAACTTGAGAGCAATTTCCAACAAGTCCGCTACATTCACCAATTCAACGACAGCACCGACGATTATCGTGAAATTCAGCAGAACATACCACCATCTGTATCACGACAACCGCTAACATCTTCTCAGGAATATTTAGAACTGCACAAGCGTGAAAGTGATATTTAAAGATGGCATTTCTACTATTGTATCCCACTGTAGCAGTACTTGCTTTGTTCGTAATGGTAGTTATAATATTGATGCTGCGGTTTGGAGCTCGTTGGTGCAATCTCCGCCACAATACATTGAATGACCATTATTGGAATGAGGAGGATGCATATGAACAGAAGGTATCATACGCTTAAACTTCACTAGGAAGGTAAAGCTGATTATTACTAATTATTATTATCAGCATTATACTTTATATTTATTAGTATTATAACAATATTTCTGAACCATAATTATATAAACATATTGGCTTTTCGTCCTCAAGTCCTTTAAATTGGTAATTTTATAACTTTCCATGATCCAGTACAAAATATGGTAGCTATTTTCATTGGTCAAGACTGAGCTTACCGTGCATGTTAAGTACGTAGTTATACGTTAGAATAGTTGGAATTTATAACATACTGTTATGAAGTTACTAATAAGACATGCCTGTTTGCATTAATATAGATGTGGTACGTCCAATATGTTGTGAGTGTAATAGAATACTAAAAAATAGTTGTTAAGAAGTAATTTTCTATTTGAAACTGACTGGAGCCTTGTGTGCCTATTTAGGATTAGAAAAGGCATGTGTGAAATTAATTTTGTTTAATATAAGTCAGGGAGTAAAGATCTATTACATATTTTTTCCTAAATTTTGGTCAATCTTTTAAGTTACCTAATATTCTGAAATCTTATAAGAATCAAAGAATCAATTTCATTTATTCAGTTTAGGCACTTAAATATCACATGTCAAAATTTTACAATTATGTCAAGAAGTAATATAAAAATATTATGAAATATATAAAAAATAAATAAATAAATAATTGGTTCCATGGTACACATTTAGCGAACTCAGATTGTAAGATGTTACATGACACTTTGGTTCAGGTTAAGATATGATAAGATAAGGTTAAACACTATCGTAAGAAAACTAAAGTGACTTTATAAACATTCAAGTCTAATGCAGGCTCCAATTCATGGTAGCCCCCTAATCAGAATAACCTGACAAGATTTTATCAATTATATATAACTTCTCATAACTGAGTGGTATAAAAAAAAAACCTAATTTGATTAGACAGCAAATGCTATCATTGACCAAATCACTAAATACAAGAGAATTTACAACTATAAGTAGATCACTTTTGTATTTAGATATATCACATTTGTATTTAGATATATCACATTTGTATTTAGGCATATCACTTTTGTACTTAGGTATATCACTTTTGTATTTAGGTATATCACTTCCAAGTGTCTGCGTATTCTGTCTCTCACTGTTTCTTTAGGTTAAGATACATATATATTTATATATAAACATAATCCTCAGTAAGAAGAGCCTTATGCTAATAGACAGCATATAGAATTTTATACAATTTATATTGTAAGCATTTTAAAACTGTTATGATCATTTGATTAAGTATATAAAAATGAATTTGTATTGCAATTTTCATTCGAATTGCAATTTGCACTTGCATTGCAATACTATTAGTGCATCTTTATTACAAAAAGGAAATTAATCATGAAGTATATATTATTATTATTAGTATAAGTGTCTAGTGTTATACAGTACTATGTCTTTGAAAAAGATTCCGTCCACTCTGGCCTTAATTTTTAATATATTAATATTTTATTCTTTACATTTTCTTAATGTTTAATTTTATATAAATTTATATTTTCTTTATTGCACTTATATTGCTAGTAGTTTGTATTGAATTCAGTTGAATGAGGGGTGAATAGGGACATTATGCCATCATTGTCACAATGCATTATATCAAGATGTATGCTGGACGAGTTTTAAACTAAAATCAAGCTCTATAGGAAATATATTTTAACGCCTGCCACGAAGGGGGAGCATGGTCATTATTCCTTACAGTTTCTAGGTACACCTCAGACTTGTAGGGGTCAGTTGATGTGCAGTGGGATATAAAGATGAAGGCTTCTAATGCAATTGAGATACGTCTTCAAGATCATGATGGTGATGGTGATGATGATGATAATGATGATGATGATGATAGTGATGATGATGATAGTGATGATGATGATAGTGATGATGATGACACTGATATTCAAATAGTTCTCCTGTTCACTGTTCCTCATTTAACTGTTAGAAAAGTAGTCTATGTATAATACTTATTCAGTCGTTACCTGTAGCGGCTTGTGAACTAAATGTTTAATGTGGCCTTGTAAACATTATTTGACACCAATAAAATAAGTATTAACATATGTATACTTAAGTTTTATTTATCCCCTGCAATAGAAAAAAAATATAATTCGATCTTTGAAAGGGTGAAAGCGACATTTTTTTAATATTCAGGATACGTGAATTTCAATACTGATGGTAAGCTGCAGGCAAAATCTCAGAAAAGAGGGCCACATATACCATGTTACAATGGTGACACTCAGCTTGACGGCCTCATCATATGCTTATTCACGCCCCGCTTAGAGGACTCGGGACTGTAGGACGAAGGAAACACGTGAGCTGGTAATGAACTCCAGGCCTGAATGGTACACTTGGTTCTTGATCGAATATTGGGCACCCTGTGCGGGTGACATCTAAGACATGCACGTGTAGTCCTGTGTAGGAAAGGGGAGAGTGGGACTAATTGGAAGAGCTCATCAGAACATTCACCATGTTACAGACGGTTTAATACTGCCAAGGACGCAACATCTCTACGCATCTGCAGGTTCTAGGCTGTTCGTGACCTTAGGATTCCCAATAATGGGGACTGCACGTAGCTGCAACCTGTCGAGAGCAATCAGTTGGTACTTTACTGAGCTATTCCAGATATCCGAGGAGTATTCCACGTAGGAGCGAATTTGTGTTTTGTACAGAAGAGACCGCTGCTTATGCGTGAAAAAACGTCTCACCCTGTTCAGGACTCCGAGTTTCCGTTAGGCTGTTTTGATGATACTCTCGTTGTAGTGTTTGTTATTGGTTGCAGCAAAAATCCATACCTACGATAGTGAGATTGTCCTGCAGTGGCAGTGGCGTGCTCTGAAAAGTGAGAATGGGAAGGAAAGAAGATATTTTTGCTGTGAAGAGACATGCCTGATTCTTCTTGGCATTGAACTCGACCAGGTTCTCAGAGCCCCATTGGGAAATGTGATTGAGGATCCGTTCAAGGTCAGTGGCAAGAAACTGTCTTTTTTTTTTGCGTAATCTGACTGCTTGACCGCAGGATGTCCATAATAACTCCTGTGTAAAGTACTATCGTCTACATAACAATGAATACAACGAGTGGACAGTATGTCGTTGATATGCAGAAGACAGATAGTGGGTGATAAGACGGACCCCTGCGGTACGCTAGCATTTACCTGTAGAAACTCCGAAGCTAATCCGTCACATAGGTTGCGAATGCGGCACCACTGCAGGAAGCTAGCAAACCAGTTGCACAGCCTAGGAGGCAGACCAAAGGCAGGTAGCTTCGAAAATTCAACTAATTGCCAGTGACTCGCCGTACTTGTCCATAGCCTCACCCCAAAGATGGATAACTTATGCCAGAAGATCACCCATTGACCATTTCGGCATGAAACCATATTGCCGGTAAATAATTAAGGAGTGATCCTCTAGGTGACTTATGAGTAGTTTGTTGATGATGTGCTCGAAGACCTTACACAGCACTGAGGTGACGTCTATGGGTCGATACTTGCCTGGGTCTGAGCGATCTCCCGTCTTGGGAATCGGCTGTACATTCGTCTCTTTCCAAGTAGATGGCACCGTACCCAAGCTGTAGGATAGTCGGTACAGTCACGCAAGCATTGGAGACAACTCTGCTGCACATTTCTGTATAACCACAGCTGGAATACCATCCGGACCACTGGTTTTCCGGACATCGAGTGATTGCAGCACTGCATTGACTTATGGCATTCCTACGTGGTGACTGTCGGGTAGTGTTGGTGGCTGCGTACCACAATCATTGATTCGCGAGTTAGCCGCAAAGAGATTAACCAGTCGATTTGCATTCTCTTGCAGCTCATGGGCCAGGGATCCATCAGGGTTATGCAGCGGAGGCATAATAGGCACCGTGGAACAGACCAGGCGGTGTGACCACCAGAAAAGGCGTGTTGCCTAAAGCGGCTCGCACCAATACACTGTACTGCGAGTCTAAAGAGGCCACATTGAGTGATTCCGCTAAAAACTAGTAACTTTATGAATTGCCAGTAGATCTCGATCGATTTCTTTAAAATTCATAGAATGGTCACTTATCCTGAACAGAATTACAACAATTGCTCTCGCCATAGGCAGGGAATTCATCCTCACACATTGCGACCTGAAACGGTGCGCACTGTGCGGTATGAAAGAAACTTCATCACACGCACACTCAAGCTGTGGAATGAATGCTGCGGTTTTCCCAAGCGCCTACAATATGGGGTTCTTCAAGAGGGGCATCAGAAGGTTTCTTCATGGTCGGCAGCGCGAGTGTGACACCCTGGTGTTGCATACGTCTATAGGCCACGGTAACCGCTTCCCATCAGGTGGGCCGTGTGCTTGTCTGCCAACTAAGTGGTATAAAAAAAAATCGTTTACCAAGCAGATTCTAATTTCGTGTAAATGTCTCCGCATGCCAAAAATAAGGATTGTGTTGTTACGAGTTTTTTATTCTGTACTGATTTAACAAACTAAGTATGTTAATTAGTAGAATATGTGTTATTAAAACAATAAAACGATAAAATATAATTATCGGAAATAAAATTATAAGAACGAAATCAAAGTATAAGTGTTGCCATTACCTATCTGTTGGCGTCAGCAGCTTGGCTTCAGTATTATGTTATCTGTGATGTTCTCTCGTGCCTAACATTGAATTACAGGAATTACTTTGTTTTTCGCTAGATGGTGCTGTAGCCCAGAATTGTTAATTTGTGGACAAAGCATAATACAACATGTTATTTTATTCTTATTTTCTTTATATTATAGCGTATTTATTACGAAATAAGCAAAAGGAATTGAAGATGTTGCTGCTTTAGAATCTGCTAACTGACATCAAAGCAATTCATAATTTGGTAACCTGTCAAACTTTTTGAATTCCGAAGCGCAGTTCATATCAGTGTATGACCTTTTTATGATTTTCAATACGACTCATATTATTATCCTAAAACGATTCCATCTAAGTGACTCGTCAGCAGAAGGTCTAGAAGAGAGGGTGCAAGGTCTTCTTGGTATCCTAGTGACCTCGTATACCAATTAGTCAGGCCGCGCGCCAGAACAAATGCAGAGCAAACGCATGGTCTGTTTTGGCGGAGCCTAGCCAGGTCTCGCGGTGGGCGTTAAAATTCCCCAAAAGTACTTACCATTTCGGCGTTCGCAAATCACGGACTCAGATATCCAAAGAGTCGAGTTGTCTCAGCATCTCCAGTACGGGAACGGTAGAGGCACACATAGATCTGACTCGTAGAGCCATGGTCTACGTGTACCCATAGGATGGAGAAGGATGGGTCCTCTAGTCAGCGCAAACGGCGACAACAAACAACCGTCCCAACAAACACGCACACACACCGTGGAGGTACTTCGGACTGCTCAATTGGGACGGAAATACCGCCGTGTCCTACCTCCTGCCAAATGCATGCAAGAGCAGAATCGAGGCCCTGGTGCTCATGCCCATGTATCTAATTAAAAGTTTTGTAAAATAAAAAATTTAAAAAATTGACAATTTTTTTTATTTATTTATTTTACTTTATTTTAGTACCTACCTACCTCATAATGTTTTCTTGTTTTAAATGCCCCACATGGAGTACTGCTGTCACTTTATTGCCGGAGCGCCGGCATACCAGCTTGACCCCTTCGACTCGGTGCAAAGACGAGCGTAGAGGCTGGTCGATAATCGCAGGCGATGTGGTACTCAGCCTTAGGAGGGACTTCTTCTCTCGAGGGATTTCCGTACTTCAAAAATAAGTGAAAAAGTTCAGGCAGCGACCGCACCTGTCTAGTAGTATACCTATTGTATTGTTCTGTATTGTCTGGAATTGTCAAATATTGTTTAGTAGATACTTAATTTAGTATTTTTTTAAATGTGCACATTATCGCATTGGGTTTATCCTGTAAAGTAATTTTCTCTTTTTGCATTCTGTTTTTTTTCTTTTTTGTACTGTATGCTGTGTCGCAATAAACATCTTTCTTTCTTTCTTTTCTTTTCTTTCTTTCTAAAGTTGTATGTATGGAAAAGTAAATAAATAAATCGATGGCCTCTGTGGCGTAGCGGTTCGATTCTTGCTCAGTGCATATATTTGTATGCACGAATATGTAGGTATATATGTATTGATCTGGGTATATATTTATGTATTTACAAAAAAGTGTCCAAATATGTTTATCCGCATACTAGATTCAATAACACAAGACAGTTAAGCTATGCTTGCCATGGGTCTAGATAGCTTTGTGTTGAATGTTGTAGAATATCACCAATTATACATAAAAACTCGAATTCACACCAAATTCGGCAAATAAAATACTTAACACCACGATGCGCTCTAATTCGTGTTGGCGCCAAAAACTTGTCTCTTGATCCCTAGTTATATTTTTTTAGAGTAGTTTTAAAACGAGTAACTGTAAAATAAAGTTCTAAGTGTCAAAAATAATTAATTTACGCTGTCGTATTGCTAACTGAGCGACTGACTGCGAGTGACAAGGAATCAACAGAACAGCAACTTACTTACAAACATTAATTTGAGTTCTTACAAAACAAAATGAGAAACTTTATAACATTTGAGCGCCCTAATATTTGTTTGAGTGTCAACGTTACGTCATGCATTATTTTCAATATTCGGCAAATGTTGCTTTTCCCCTGAGCAGCATTTTATCTTAATTCATTTGTTTCGAATATTAAAACCACTTGGGCACCATGGCCTTTCATGCAGCAGAAGCGCTGGGCGTATACCGCGACACGCCTGCATCAACGACATTATCCGCCGTGCTCTAGCTACCGCTGGCGTACCAGCCATTCGTGAATGGTGCATAACGATGGCAAGAGACCGGATGGTATGTCGTTGCTACCTTGGAAGATGGGTAGGCATTTGGTGTGGGACGCTACGTGCGTCGACACTGCGCCTTCACATCTTTCGAGCACAGCAGGGTGTACCTGGTTGCTGCTGCCGCATCTGCGGAAAACCTCAAACGGCGCAAATACGGTGATTATGTTTTTAAGCCATTTGGGGTTGAAACATTAGGGACATGGGGTCCAAGTGCCCGTTCTCTGTACAAAGACTTGGCAAAGCACGCGTGACCAGAAGGCTGGTTATTATTTTGCACAGAGGATAAGCATTGCCATTCAACGTGGCAATGCTGCCAGCCTTCTGGGTACGTTACCGGTCGGTGATGATGCGGAGGAATTACATGACGCATTATGTATGTAATTTTTATTTTTAATATTATTTTAGTGTATTTTAGTAGGTACCTAATAATAGTTTTTAGTTTTAAATTTCATATAGGTATCTTTAAAGTCTATTTTTTTTCTGTAAGTAGATAACATAAAAAATGTACTTTGATAAATAACATAACGTGCAGCTTATTAAGAGCTCATTTTTTTTGAATTTTCTAACAAAATAACTATTTGAATAAACACTATTCTATTAGTCAAGAAATTTAATTAATAAAAGTCAAGGGTAGGTAATTGAATGAAATTATATATTACGAAAATAAAGCAATATGCATTTACTTATATATACAATATCAAATGAACAAAAAAATAAAATAAGATGTTTCAGTCAACTTAAAAAGTAATCTTATTATTAAACATAAACTCATAACATAACATAAAGTCATGCTTATATCCCCGAAGGAGTAGACAGAGGTGCTAGCATCTACATTTCGCCAGTTTATGTTTAGGTCCCAATGTAATAGGTGGTGAGAATATTGCCATTGACAGGGCACTTATAAACCTGCGATGATAATAAACTTTTTGTATTTCGTTATGTAAAACCTCATATGAAAAATGAAAAAGAAACGAATCTATCTTAATATTGAATCACGGTAGCCTAGTGGTATGGGTAATGGACTGCTGAGACGAGGTCTCGGGTTCCATCCCAGGTTTTACCAAGGCACACACCAATGACTTTTTGATGCTTTTCGAAGATATGTGTGTATTTATCGCAGGTTTCTAAGTGCCCGGTTAATGCCAATAGGCTCGCCACCTACGAGTATTACATTGGAACCTAAACATAAACTGGCGAAAAGTGGTTTCTAGCACCTCCACCTACCCCTTCGGGGATATAGGCGTGAGTTTATGTTATGTCATCATCAGTCGCTAATTATTTTTTTATTCGATCGTTTTATAATTCCCCATTTTTTTAAAGATAATATTTTCGCGTTCAGTAAAAATACTGATTGTGCATCTAATTAAGTTCAGAATGATCACCACCCACCCCGAAATGGATAGGTTAGGTTAGAAGACTAAGGCGGGAGCTCCGCTTCGCTTCGCTCCCGCCTTATGTCTTTGTGGTAATTTTTTTTATAATTGGTTGGTTGGTTGGTTGCTAACTAACTACTTACTTGCAGTAGTTTGTTGGTGCTCAATCAGTATTTTTGATGTGAATTTGGATTATTTTGTCGTACAAAATGTACTCTTTTTGATATACGTTTAAATACCATCCTTTTTTTAATTGCGGAATCCAGTGGAGGTGGTAATGTCGGACTCGAGTCAACTAAAACCGCACTCGTCGTCGTCGGGGGTCATCAGATGCTGAGGGTATGTAGCCTTTGGCGTATCCCTCACTTCCAGACTGACTCAGGGTCATCTAAGGCTCCCTCTGTCACCCTGATCCCTATTCACTTTGTTTTTCGGCTTACATATAAATTATGTAAGCAGTTAGTATTACAAGGCATAGACTAGAAAAAAAGTTTTTTCTATCAATCTTTCTTTCTTGTCTGTCGCCGCCTACGCCTTATAAGACTTTTATTTATTTATTTAATTAATCATGCACTCATATACACAGGCGGATTTAATGTCACGGGAATTCTCTACCAGTCAACCCAATAGGTAACCCAATAGGTGGTGCAGACAGAGGTAGGTGCATTATGAAAGGTAACTAGGTAATATATATAGTAATACATACATATATACTTAAATATATAAATAAAATATATATACACATAATAATATCTTACCATACATTTATAAATGTAATTACAATGAAGTTTCTTCCAATTTATCCAGCATGAGCTTCCGAACTTTTGTGAAGAAATTACGAGGTTCCCGTGCCATACAAACCTTTTTGTTTTAAAGGTGTTATAAGTTTCACGTGTCTGTCTGTGTGTGTGTGTGTGTGTGTGTGTGTGTGTCTGTGTGTGTGTGTGTGTGTCTGTCTGTGGCATCGTAGCTCCTGAACGGATTGAACGCATGAACCGATTTGGATTTAGTTTCTTTTGTTTGAATGGTATATTAGTCGGGAGTGTTCTTAGCCATGTTTGAAAAAAACGATCCAAGATGGCCGCCGCTACAAAATGAAGGAGTACATATTTTTTCTCAAGTTCCTCAATATGGTTATTAAATGAAAGGGCTTGAGTAGTAGAATACCATACAATATGACAAATTTCAAATCCAAGATGGCCGCCACTACAAAATGGCGAATTACAATTTACAGTACGACGGTAGACAGCAAACCGGTTGCTCACATATACTGCTCGCCACTCGTCAATCGACAATTGTCAGCGTATCTCAAATATTAACTACAAAATGTTTACCTGCAAGTATTGTAAAACGGAAGCCCGAGATGAAGTCACGTGCTCCCTGTGTACGGGGCGGTTTGAGTTCCCCTGTGCAGGCATAACCGAGGCTGGCTGGAGAAAGCTTGGGGACTGAAAGTCCACCTAGAAGTGCGGTAGCTGCAAATCTTCAGCAGCAGCTAGTCCTCGTACCGGAGTCCTCAAGGTAGCAGCAGTTGAGTCGGATACTATTTTGGCCGAGCTTAAAAGGGTCTCAGCTCAGATGAAGGTGCTACCAGGTTTGGTGGACAGCGTTAGAGTTATTCAAGCGGAACTATCGGAACTCAAGGCTATCAGAACGGAATTTGCGGAGTTACATGTACCAGGAGTTAATGATTACATTGCCAAGATTGAAGCGGACATTTGTATTAACCCAAAAGCTTTCTAGAGCAACGTTAAATCTAGAAGACAATCTGACTTCTATCCTACAGCCCTTAAGTTTGGATACCAGTCTTTTAGTGACGGTGAGGAAATTGCCAACATGTTTAGCAATTACTTCTCATCCAACTTCTTAGAGACGAATGCGGACACCAGCTCTTCAGCGCGTTGTGTGCAGGTTCAAGCCCTTTCTGAGGAGTTGGAACATCCCACAGCAGACATACACTCCATACAAATATGCGAGGATGAAGTCTTCAGGCTACTTAAGCAGGTAGACCTGAATAAGTCGACTGTTCCAGATCACGTTCCACCAGTCTTTATCACCAACTGCGCCAGGAGTATCACTGTTCCCATCTCAATATTGTTTAGACGTTCCCTCGAGTCCGGTCAAGTGCCATCTATTTGGAAGTCGGCATATATAATACTAATTCACAAAAAGGGGTCAAAAGATTCTGTAGAAAATTATAGACCGATTTCGAAGCTGTGTCTTTGCAAAAGTTCTGGAAAAAATCATTCATAGGCAACTCTACTCAGCTCTCAAACAAAACTTTAGCGAACAACAGCATGGATTCCTGAAAGGTAGATCCACGTCGTCTAATTAAATTATCTGTAGCAACTTCTTAACAGAATCAATGGTTAAACCGTCTCAGGTTAATGTTATATATACCGATTATAGCAAATGTTTCGATCGGATACATCATGCAACCCTACTGCGGAAACTTCTATCCATGGGCATTAGGGGTAATCTTTATAGATAGTTCACGTCGTATGTTGAAAATAGGTGTCAAACTGTCGTTTTGAATGGATACTCGTCGAGTGCCATATACCTCCCATCAGGCGTTCCTCAGGGATCATTGTTAGGCCCGCTCCTGTTCAATATCTTTATCAATGATATCAATCGGTAAAAATTTTAGAGTGAATGAAACCATTCACTCTAAAATATCTATTATCTAAAATTATATGCAGATGACATGAAGATAATGAAAAATATACAAACGACCATGGACGCTGAGTTCCTGCAGGAAGACCTGGTGAGGTTTCAGGAGTATTGTGACCGTAACAGGCTTGACTTGAACGTCACTAAGTGTTACGTTTGTTCTTTCACTCGTAAGCCCATTCCCATTAGCTACGATTATCGGCTGCTGGACATATACTTGACCAGAGTCAATGTAATGAATGATCTTGGTGTTACGTTCGACTCACAGCTACTTTTTGACACACATATTGACAACATTGTCAGTAAGGCCTCAAAAGCGTTAGGGTTCTTAATTAGAACGTCCGTAGACTTTGAGAGCATAAAAACTATAAAAATTTTATACTGTTCACTGGTTCGCAGCCACCTCGAGTACGGCTCTCAGGTCTGGAATCCTATCTACGATACATACATAGATAGAATTGAGAGTATACAGAGGAAGTTCTTAAGGTACCTACAATTCAAATCCCAATGCTATCTTCCTAACTATCATAGTCGTTGCAGAAAATTTCACCTCCTCCCACTTTATGGGCGTAGAAGAATTGCAGACTTGACGTTTTTGTTCAAAATCATGAATGGGTCGGTTGATGCGCCGGAGTTGGTGAGCAAATTTGGCCTGGGGGTTCCATCTGCATACTTACGTAGGTCTAACCTGCTGCATACTCCCATAGCAAGGACTACATATCGCCAGAACTCAGATGTGATTAGAGCTGGTCGCACGTACAACGAAGCATGCCGGTGTGTTGACATCGATATTTTTAATACCAGTGTTTCTAAATTAAAAAAAGTCTCATGTATTAGATTTTTTGGAGATACCTCAGTGTAGATGCGGAGATGTTCAGTTACACGGGCACGGCAATTTTCCATGTTATTGTTTCTTTATTTGTGTCGAATTATTATCAATGTATTTATGTATTTTTCGCTATAATATGTTCTTATTTGCTGTTGCTGTTTACTAATCTAATACTAATTATCTTGTTTATATGTGAAAACTTCTAAGTGGCCTTTTCATACTATTTACTTTTGTATAATTATATGTATATTAACTATAAGCTTATCGAAAAAAAAAAATCACAACTCCCTCAATATGGGTATCAAATCAAAGAGCTTGACGAGTAGTTCAATCAAAGTATAGAATAAAAATGTTTAATTAATTTTTTGATTTGTATAAATCGTGTGGATAGGCGGGGCCCGAGCATTTTGAACTGTTTTAGTATGTCATAGCTCTTAAGATTCATTACTTATTGTTTAATTTCACTTTAGTGCAGGCGGCGTATACATTCATTTGTATAGATGCTTTGTAGATTTGTATAAAATTATCCGATATGTCGTGAATGCGTCTTAAGTGAGGAAAGCCGCATGCTCGTCATATGTTTAAGCGTAAGTCAGGCTTGCACTCTAGGCTTTTTTTTTTATACCACTTAGTTGGCAGACAAGCACACGGCCCACCTGATGGGAAGCGGTTACTATGCTCTATGGACGTATGAACACCAGGGGTGTCCCACTCGCGCTGCCGACCATGAAGATACCTTCTGATGCCCCTCTTGAAGAACCCCATATTGTAGGCGTTTGGGAATACGGCAGCAGGGAGGTCATTCCACAGCTTGAGTGTGCGTGGGATGAAGTTTCTTCCATACCGCCCAGTGCGCTCCGTCTCAGGTCGCAATGTGTGAGGATGAATTTCTTGCCTATGGCGAGAGGTGCGATGATAGAATGTAGCTACGGGTATCATGTCAAACAATTCATCTGAGCATAAACCATTGTATAGGCGGTAGAACACACACAGTGAGGCAAAATCCCTCCTAAGGCTAAGAGGTTCCACTCTACCTGTGAGTATGGGATTGTCAACCAGCCTCAATGCCCGTCTTTGCAACGAGTCGAAGGGGTCAAGCTGGTATGCAGGTGCTCCAGCAAAAAGGTGACAGCAGTACTCCATGTGAGGCCGGACCTGTGCTTTATACAGAAGGAGTTGCTGGCCCGCAGTGAAGTACTGCTTCGCCCTGTAGAGCACTCCGAGTTTTCTTGATGCCAACTTAACCTTTTCCTGCAAATGACTTCGGTATTGGACGTCGCTGGAGATATCGACACCAAGGATCCCGATACTCAAGGAGATGGTAAGCGGTGTGCCCAGGAACTGCGGCGCTACAATGAATGGGGTTTTCTTAGCGGTGATTAGTGGGGTCCTAGTTCAGGTTTAGTCGTCCTCCATCGGATACTCTAGAGAGAGTAGTCTCGATTTCAGACACAAGTTGTTCGCGACACTTCTCCACCTCGGACTGAGGGATATTTGCACGGCCCCTGTAACACGTGTCCCCGGTACTGTCGTCCGCATAACAATGAATGGAGCCATCAGACAGCATGTCATTGATATGCAGCAGAAACAGCGTCGGAGACAACACGGAGCCTTGTGGGACACCAGCGTTTATGTTCATGCGGTCCGAGCAGCTGCCGTCGACGTCGGCTTGGATGCTTCTGTTGGACAAAAAGCTGGAGATCCATTCACACAATCCCTCGGGGAGTCCATAATATGGCAACTTCGTAAGAAGACCTTTGTGCCAGACCTGATTGAAGGCCTTCGCTATATCGAGGCTGACCGCTAGTGCCTCACCCCTACTCTCGATGGCTTGCGCCCACCGGTTTGTGAGATACACAAGGTCACCGGTAGAGCGACAGTGGCGAAAGCCGTACTGTCGGTCGCTCAGTAGATCGTTTCCTTCAAGGTATCTCAGGAACTGTGTATTAATAACACGCTCCATAACCTTCGAGAGAAGGGAGGTTATAGCGATAGGCCTGTAATTGGTCGGATCTGTCCTGTCACCTTTCTTAGGTACAGGCTGCACGAATGCGGTCTTCCACGAGGCCGGGACCTGCCTCGCGGAGTATGAGAGTGCGAAAAGGCGTGTAAGTACAGGGCACAGCTCGGGTGCACAGTGCCTAAGCATCATCGTCGGTATACCGTCCGGCCCACTCGAGTATAAATAATTTTTGACGTAAATTTGTGGTTAAAACTAAGTTTATCACTGCTTCCTAAGCGCTAGTGGAGAAACGGCGCAACAAACAACAGCGCCATTTTCAAGACGTTTTAATTTATTATATTTCCGCACTAAAAAAAAAGGATCATTGGCCTTGTGAAAAATTAATGTACATACATTAATTTTCATGTAACTCGGCAGATTAAAATATTTCTTTTATCTTTCTTTTACCTTGCCATCTGAATTTTGTAAACTATCCTTTGGGGCCACAAATATCTTCGGCTAGCCAGTACGCCTGGTGAAGACTCTCGGGTTTAGTCTAGTGACTGTTATTTTGTGTCCATATCTAGCACACATCTCACGCAATCTAAATTTAACATAACATAACATAAACTCACGCCTATATCCCAGAAGGGGTAGGCAGAGGTGTTAGCACCCACATTACGCCAGTGTAAATAAGGCCGCGGTAGCCTAGTGGACTGCTGAGACGAGGTCTCGGTTTCGATCCCAGGTTTTACCAGTGCACCACACCAATGACTTTTCGATGCTTTTCGAAGTTATGTGTGTATTTATCGCAAGTTTATAAGTGCCCGTGTAATGGTAATAGGCTCGCCACATATTACATTGGGACTTAAACATAAACTGGCGAAATGTGGGTGCTAGCACCTCTGCCTACCCCCTAAAATTACATAGCATACATTATTTTCTAGTTTTGCATGTAGACGTAGGTAGGTAGAGAAACTTCGCTCATCTAAGCCGTTTACACTAGAGCTGCACCACCAAGGTTATGCGCTTAGAATGCGTTTGCTACAGATAAAGTAGATAATAGTTAAACAAAATAGGTAAGTTAATCTGTTACTTTATCTGTCAACTTAAACAATTGTTTCACTTTTCAGGATCGTCCGATGTCACCAGTAATCACCAGCAAGCTTTTCAACGACGACGTTTGGCACACCGAAGCAGTCGCGAAATTGTCCGATGTTTCACCGACCCACATGAAAAATGACGACGCACTATTCTCGATTTAAATTGAGTTTTAAACTCATTTACCAACTGCTTATCGCCTTTCCTCACTAATGTACTCTAGTTGAGGATAGGAACGACTTTGGCTACGACTTTGGTATACGATCTTAAATGATAAGTAAAATTTTTTTTAGATATAAGCAAAAAACTTAAAAAATGCGTTTATCTTTAACAACACACAAAAAAAATGATAGTTTTTAATTTCCAAGGTATAAAATACCAACTAAAACAGCACACACGTAATTTGCCATCAGTTGCCGACGGTAAGATTGCCACTAACCTCGCAACCGGCAATCAACAACGAACCACAAACGGCGTGCGTTTTAGTCAGTTCAAGTCGAACATGACCTCCCCCTCCGGTTTTGGTCGGTTCGACTGACTGTGGGTATTTTGCGCACATAAAAATAGGTACGATTGCCACTGGCATATCCCTCGCACTCCGGCTGACCAAGCCCCATTTAGAAATGGCCCTCTCGGGTGTGAAACCACTCTTTGTCCTCATTTAACCTCCGATAGGTGGCTCCACCTGTAAGGCCAACAGTCATGGGACAAAGTTGTTTCGTTTTAACTAGGTATATATACTAACGGCACAAACGGCACTGACAAAACGTGACAAAAAAAGAGATAAAACAAACAGGACAGAATACCAGGTGGTGGCGCTTGGCAGCGTGCGGTAATGGACTGTATTGCGGGAAGTAGCTAACTGTTCTATTGACGCTTTACACACAAAAGACAGGTGGCCGGGCTGCCGCGGATTCGATCCAGGCAGTGAATGCAGCCCGAGAAATTAGGAGAGGATGCACTAACCTTCACGACACACGTGTTTTCATCGCAGCCGGTACACGGATCTTCTCTTCCTTGCTCAGGAGCTGCCGTCAGCATCACTAGATCGCTTGAGGAACACACGAGAGGCACAATCCGATCGGTAAAGGTCTATGAAGCGGTAAAAATGTAACAAATATTATACATTTCTGAGAGACGCGAGCGCGGTCCGTCCGTCTTTACGCTGGCTAGTTCAAAGCGAGACTGAGTGTCTATATTTCACAAATGGCGGACGGAAGCCACATCTATGGTTAGTGCGGAAGGGGAGACGGGTATAAAAGGAGTGTGTTTCCGTGTCAAAAATACAGTTTCCACTTCGGCGCAACCATTCCCCCCGGCTTGAAGGGTTACCTTCGAAACGACAAATGCGAAACAAATCTAAAGTCTAATCTAAATCTAGGTTTGGGAAATAACAACTAAAATATAAACCTAGATTGGAGCTCGTGCCTACTGCTGGCTAGGCAGCGGGCAGAGGCGAACAAACAACACAACGCAACAGTCTCGACCAAGACGAGACGCGATTAGCCAACAACAAAATAAGGGTCTCTTCACGTGGGACCGATACAACAAGCGAGTGCTTCTTCTCCTCGGGTGGTTCGGAAACCGTAGTGGGATTGAATTGACTAACTGGCCACCCATCTAACGCGGCATGAATCCAGGACGGTCCACCAAACCACAACGGGTGATCCAAAATTTGCGAAGGAAGCAATCCACGAGAGAGACAATCGGCTGGGTTGTCGGTGCCAGCAACGTGAAAGAGATTATGTGGCGCCAATTCAGATTGAATTTTGCCACTCTATTAGCGACGAATGTGTCCCAACGATGGGGCGAAGAGTGGGCCCAACACAAAGCGACTGTTGAGTCCTAAAAGCTAAAATTCTACTAATATTAATGCGAAAATTTACAATTATGTCAAATAAATTACCTTAAAGATTCCGACCACAATACAAAATGTCATTAAGCGACACGGAAGTGCTAGTCTTAGCACTGCCATCCAAAACTACGCGGAGTTTTAGTAGTAAGCTTATCTTCTCTAATAACTCCGCGGTGCGGGATAATGTACGAAGGCTGGGTCCCGCCAGTGTCCGCAGGCGCAGGTGAGATGTAACCTTTATCTAAATATTCATTAACAACCTCATCATAGGCCCGCTTCGACTTTGGGGACGCCTGCATCTTTCGTTCCAAACAAAGAAAGCGTTTTTCAGCGGATACACGGGAGCCACCGAGTGAAAACTTGCGGATGGTAGACTCCAGTGGCGGCTCGACGGTGCAACAGAACGAAGCAGTCGAGTGACTAAAACTATCTATAGAAGCGGGTGCGGAACCAATTATAACAAAACCAAGAACTGTTTCCAGTGCGTGCGGAGCGGGGTACGTCGGTCCCCCTTGAACCTTACGTGATAACTGGAGGTGCGGGAGAATCGAAGCGCCGATCAATATATCGACGACTCCAGGAACAGCGTAAGTCTCATCTGCTAAAGGCAAGTCTTTAAATTTCGTTAATAAAGACGTGTCAACCGGGACGGTAGGCAACTGTTCAGCTATTCTATCTATAACGAGCGAATCCATGTCAAACCAAATATTATTATTAAAACGAGATCCAAACCTTGTTTTAATGGTGCCATGAACAGCTGACTGCAAACCCCCAAACCCTTTCACCACTGAATGGGTTGAACGCTTATCAACATTGAAACCAAGACGTTGACAACAATCTTGAGTAATAAAATTACTTTGCGAAGCGCCATCTAATAGCGCTCGAACAAGGTGCGGTTTACCTAATGTATCAACAATAACAACGCGAGCGGTCGCGAGACACACAGTGGTGAGTGCAGCACTAGCGGAGAACGAACACAAGGTGACGTCATCCGCAGCGGTCACCGGGCGGGCCGGAGCGCGCGCGGGCGCGGGGTGCGGCTGCGGCGCAGGCTGCCGTGTGTCACCGCTCGACGGGCCAACTGTACTCACATTGGATGCGGCATTACTATTCTCAAAATGAAGCAAAGTGTGGTGTCTCGCTTGACATTTGCGACAACCATTTCCACTATTACATAAAACAACGCGGTGTTTAGTACCGAGACAATTAAAACAAAAATTATTAGCGCGAACAAATTTATAACGATCACTAGGCGACAATTTTAGGAAACCAGGACACTTGTACAGTTGCGAATGATGAGTACTACACAAAGAGCAAACAGATGATTGTACACGTGCTGGTGCGGTATTAACATAAGTATGGGTTGACCTCGGTGACCTCGATGAGGCATCTATTTTGCGTTCAGAAGTAACAACCTTCTTCGCGCCTTCATGTTTCGACGAAGAGCGTTGCAATACCTTTATATGCTCGCGAACAAAACTTTCTAAGTCTTCGAACTTAGGAATTTTACTGCCGCGATGATCCGACTCAAACAAACGAATGGTTTCGGAATCTAATTTCTTTAAACCCATATACAAAAATACGAAGTCGCAGAGGTCATCGATCTTCAAGTTCTTTACGGCGCGAACAGCTGACGCGAAAGTATCTAGAAATTTCTCTAAGTTTTGATCGTTACATGCCGTAATAGATTTCAAATCAGACATCTGATCTAAATAGGCGTTAGCTACCGATCTTTTATCCTCATACTTAGCTTTCAAAGTATTTAAAATTAAATTATAATTCCCGGCACTAAACGTAATTCCAGCGCAAGCGGTTATAGCTTTACCAGTCAATTTTTCAACGAGATAATGCAATTTTTCGTGATCTGTCAACGAATCGTTCTTATCTATCGTATTCTCAAAACTATCTATAAATAGACACCAATTGCGAATGTTACCATCAAATTCGGGTATTTGAATTGGTGGCAACTTAGGTCGGTCGCGAGTGGGGTTGGGTAGGTCAGCCGGTTTCTCCAAACTCCTAGCGACGCGTTTGATACGACAATACAAATCGTCAAACGACGACAAGGCTTGATAACTCACTGAGTAATCGGGATCCAAATTCAACTCTAAAACATTGATGTCATGTACTAAGGTTTCGAAATCCGCGCGTAGACTATCTAAGTTTTCTATAGAACACAAGAACGAATCTCTGATGACCAAATCAGAGGTTTTAAGTGCATTATCATAGATCGATTGTACGCGAGAGTAAATCATTTCTTTTTTAGCGTATAAAAGTTTCAATTGAACCTTACCGGTCTTATCAACCTTTGGGGACATGTTTACAATTAAATCTCAAACTAAAGTGCGGTAAATAACAAATATGAAATGACTTAATCTTAGCGGTACAGAGCAGCGAGGCGGCGCGAGCGATAACCGTAGGTAGGTAGGTACTTATGACTGCCAGTGCAAGCTTGAACTAACGCGCATAGCAACAAGGTCGTACCTACGCGATGGTCGCTGTCTAGGTTCAACTATTATTTCAGAGATTAAGTATTGCGTAATATCTATTCAAATTAAAATACTTTCGTATGAATTGGGATGAGATGCGAGCGAGGTAGGTACAGCCACGTGTCCACCCACGCAGGTACTAGGCAAATACGACGCGAGCCGAGAACAACGTAATTGAAAAAAACAAAACAAAGCCAAATGCGTTAGGTATTACACTGTGCCTATGCACTAGGGTGTCTGAGTATACCTAAGATCTAAGCCTAAATGTCTGGATGCGGGGTTTTCTACTAAAATAACCAGGCACTTAGGTGCGATGCGAAAATTGCGAACTACGATTAAGTGTTGATATGATACCTAACCTATTTATGTATTAGGTAGGTACAATGCGAGCCAGCGGCGAACGGACAACAAATCTAATCCTAAGTGTCTGGATGCGGGGTTTTCTACTAAAATAACCAGGCACTTAGGTGCGGTGCGCTCATTCCCATTAGAATAATAACAAAATACGAACTACGGCTAAGAATCCGGCTCGATCCGGACCAAAAATGGTGGCGCTTGGCAGCGTGCGGTAATGGACTGTATTGCGGGAAGTAGCTAACTGTTCTATTGACGCTTTACACACAAAAGACAGGTGGCCGGGCTGCCGCGGATTCGATCCAGGCAGTGAATGCAGCCCGAGAAATTAGGAGAGGATGCACTAACCTTCACGACACACGTGTTTTCATCGCAGCCGGTACACGGATCTTCTCTTCCTTGCTCAGGAGCTGCCGTCAGCATCACTAGATCGCTTGAGGAACACACGAGAGGCACAATCCGATCGGTAAAGGTCTATGAAGCGGTAAAAATGTAACAAATATTATACATTTCTGAGAGACGCGAGCGCGGTCCGTCCGTCTTTACGCTGGCTAGTTCAAAGCGAGACTGAGTGTCTATATTTCACAAATGGCGGACGGAAGCCACATCTATGGTTAGTGCGGAAGGGGAGACGGGTATAAAAGGAGTGTGTTTCCGTGTCAAAAATACAGTTTCCACTTCGGCGCAACCACCAGGTATACTGACCACCTATTCACAACGCGGCTCCGAAGAAACAATATCCAATGCTTCACAAATGGCATCAATGTGATTCTGTAAGTAAATATGCACTTATAACCCTAGCACATATACCTATGTAATAGGTTATTTGACAAGCGCTCGGCCCACCTGATGGAAAGTGGTTACTGTGGCCTATGGATGCGTGTAACACCAGAGAAGCCACACTCGCGCTGCCGAACCTGTAAGCACAGAGTTTCTGTGCCGTCAGTGTAGAGGACAAAGCAGGACGAGTCTTTAGTCATCCCACTGTCCGCAGTAATTCTCCAGTGAGCTCTGGCTACCCTACTCACCACTGGGAACATAACTGATTCTTCCTAGTACTGCTTAATATGCTAGTTTATTCAAAATAAATATGCCTTGCAAAATAAGATATGACTTCATTATTTTTAATTTCCAAAGTAAGTCAATCCGCGGTAGCCTAGTGGTATGGGTAACGGACTGCTGAGACGAGGTCTCGCGTTCGATTCCAGGTTTTACCATGGCACACACCAATGACTTTTGGATGATTTTCGAAGTTATAACGGGACCTAAACATAAACTGGCGAAATGTGGGTGCTAGCACCACTGACTACCCCTTCGGGGATATAGGCGTGAGTTTATGTTATGTAATGTCAAAATATAAACAATCAAATTCAGTCCCAATTTTTTACTTTTTAGATTTCTCATTCAATTACAAAATACTTTTAATAAATATGTGAAAATGCAACGTAGATATTCTCTTGTCCTCCATACATTTTGCACTACATTTTGCCTATCGCGTGACGTCACTTTTCAAGTACATTTTTGTATGGAGCGTTTTCGAGCGGCGCGGTGAAATTGATAATTCAAAATCAAACATCAATTAAACTATTTGTCGTAAGAATAATTCACTTTGGCAGTTCATTACCTATCATTTGACAGTGATCATTTTTCAATACAAATTAGTCAAATAGCCTATTAAATAGGTATTAATAGATACCTGGTATAAGTAAGTATATGGACGGATATTGCTGATATTGCCCTCATTTTATCTGTGATATATAGTATAGCTTACGGTTCACTTTTTGAATACAACAAACCGGTTATGTTGGAGACAAGTCGAATAGACCACACAGTATTACGGGCACTGGACTTATTACCACAAATTAGGAACCTACCTAGCAACTTAAATTGACAATAACAATCTGCTAATCATATATATGCTAATCGCAATAAGGTTCGCAGGAACTTATTGCTGGTTCTCTGGCCAATGGGGTCAAGAGGTACCGTCTCATGGGCGGGCTCCACGAAAAGACGTCAGGAGGTCAGCTAACGATCTCCGTCCTCAATGAGCGCATGCCTGGCACAAGCAAATGCCACCTGTTTCCGGAGCAATATGGGGATACCGTGGTTCGAACACCCAAGCGGGCTACACGAAACCAAAGACGGCGTAGTCAGCTGGAGTGCAAAGATACAAGTGTTTTATTACTTGCAGCTTTTTTTCCTCTCTTGGTCGGTCTGAAATACCCCGCCGCCGATGGGTGAGAGGAGACGGGATTTCCGCACGAAAAAAATAAGGTAGGTACAACTTTTTAACATACTAACAGAGTTTTCAAATCAAGTATTGGCACAGGCTTCTGTTTATTGAATGGTGGTCGTCACATAAAAACTGAAATTGTACACGCTATGTAAAGAACAAATTAAACTATGTTAAGTATACTCACATATAGGAATGGGGTGTTCCTGTCCACAGTGAGCACGGTACGGCGGCGTCCATCTACGTCATAGGATATTTTCACATCTTGTTCACCCAAAAGCGGGGATAGAGACGGCACTGAGGGAATAAACACGAATTTTAATAGTTCTAACCAAAGTTGTAACACAACTGTAACAAAACTATGTTGTAATTTTCTTTTTATACCACTTAGGTGGCAGACGCACGGCCCACCTGATGGAAAGTGGTTACAGTGGCCTATGGACGTGTGTAACACCAGAGAAGCCACACTAGTGCTGCCGACCCTGAAAGCACAGAGTTTCTGTGCTGTCAGTGTCGAGGATAAAGCTGGACAAACCTTTAGTCATCCCACTGACAGCACAAATTCTCCAGTGAGCTCTGGCTACCCTACTCACCGCTGGGAACACAACACGAAGTTATTATAACCGCGGTATTCTGTAGGGCGGAGGAACCTACTTCCCCAGTCGGACTGCTCAATAATAAATTTCTTGTTGCTCGTGTTCACTATAAATACGTATAGATACAAACTGTTGTATTTAGTTTAAGCAACAGTCTCACAATAACATACGTATCCTTTATTAATTGCATGCTTTACACCTGTCCACACGTCACCTGAATTATGTTTATTACAAATTTGTATTTCAGGATCAGAGCTCTTTTAGCAAATAATCAGATTGTCTATCTCTTCTATTTTTATACCTCAGTTTAATTAACGTGGCAATGCTGCCAGCCTTCTGGGTACGTTACCGGTCAGTGATGATGCGGAGGAATTTCATTACGCATTATGTATGTAATTTTTATTTTTATTTTATTTTAGTACATACCTAATAATTGATTTTAGTTTTTATTAAAGTTTCTGGGGCAGAGGATGGCCATCGCGAGTCAGCCAGTGTCATGGCACCTTTGCGCCGGGAACGACACGGGGCGGGTTTGATTTGACTTAACAATTGACAAAATCCATGATTGCAGATAATGATTTAACATTTGTATTGTAATTAATTTGGCCTGCATTAAAATGAATTTAGAAATAAAACGGTTATTAAAGTAATTTCAAAATTTCTGTAGGTTAGGTCAAATTTATATACAAATCTATATTATCCATTTTAGATTCATATTTAAGTTACCTATCAAACTAACTATAAATTACAATCATATTACGCCACGCGTGACCAGAAGGCTGGTATTATCTTGCACAGAGCATAAGCATTGCCATTCAACGTGGCAATGCTGCCAGCCTTCTGGGTACGTTACCGGTCGGTGATGATGCGGAGGAATTTCATGACGCATTATGTATGTGATTTTTGTTTTTATTTTGTTTTAGTGTATTTTAGTAGGTACCTAATAATAGTTTTTAGTTTTAAATTACAGTTAAGTATCATATTAATAAAGTTAAATTACCGTATAAGAATGAGAAGTTTAAGATTCAACCTTAAAATTTCATGTTCAAATGACAATTACATTTTTTGTATAGCCACTAAGATAACTAAAAAATAAGTTATATTATTGTTTTTTTTTTAATATTTTATCAATTGCAATTACTAATATTCCCTTTAACCCCACCAGCTAAGCTAAATGGATTGTGCTAGAAGTGGGTTCACGTCAGTTGTGTAATGCCCGAGACCTTTCGATCGTAAGGCTAAATCCTTTACCTGTAAGCTACCAACGCTAAGTAGTAAACATTTAAATAATAAAATAATTTTAACATCGGTTCAGGGGGTTTAAAAAGGTCACCGTGAGCGATTCTGCTTAAAACTACTAGCTTTAGGATTTTTTTCTAGTAGATCTCAATAGATTCTTATAAAATTATTTAAATGGTCTTTCATATGAGCAGTATTAAAACAATTCAGTTAACAAGCAGTTTCTAATTTCGTGTAAATATCGCTACAAGACAAAATATTATTCTATTACAATTAAGTGGCCTTTTTAAACCTTCAGTAACTACACCAACTTATAATTTAGTTATAATAAAAATCCAAAGAATGCCTTACCTTCGGGCACGGGTACGATGTCAGGAAGTTCGTTGTCAGCCTGGAGCCAGTTGCGTAGGTTCCACAGTCTCGCTGCGGCAGACGCGATCCAGAGCACAAACCGGACAATACTGAACCTTGACCACTGGATGACGAACGTATCACAAATATTATTAAGAATTGTATTAAGTATTAAAAAAAGATCTTGATTGGGTTCCATATCAGATACTCCATACGGTAATACTGTTCTCACACACCTCTCGGAAGGTACCGTGCTATATAGCCATGGTAACAGAGGACATGTGTGAATTAAATAGGTACTCATTGCAAGGCACTCCTCCAAAATGTTACTCCAACTTCGTATTACGTACCGAAGAGGTGACTGCTGTCTTCGTCGTAAGTAACACACAACTGTCACCTTCGCCAAATCAATACATAGGGGTAGGCAGAGATCAAAACAGAACAATGCCAGATAGAACAAATAATTCAAAGAATACAATATGGGACATTCTCGCCGGTATTTAACATGGACGTATTTGAATTTATTTTTTTTATACCACTTAGGTGGCAAACAATCACACGGCCTATCTGATGGAAAGTGGTTACCGTGACCTATGGACGTGTGCAAAACCAATTTTATACCTAATCAAAATATTTGGCAAAAATGATTATTAATTATTGTGTTAATTAATTAATAAGTAGTTAAATAGTAGTAGTAATTAAATAGTTTCCGGTAGAGTAGAATTTGGACCACCCCATCTCTTCCCATGCGGTGTCGTACAAGGCGACTAAGGGACAGATATACATACAGCCCAGACGCATGTCAGTCAGTCTCAGATGCACGGCTCGAGTCAACAATAGTACCCGAAATACGGTAATAGGCCCACCCCCTATTACGTGGGACCGAATACAATTATTGGTGAAAAGTTGTTGTTAATTCACCTCTGCCTAACCTTCCGGGGATAAAAGCGTGATTATATGCCGTTTAAGTAATTGTAATTTTCCTTGACATGTTTTATTATCATTGACATGCGTCTCCCGACTTTTGATAATATTAATTTATGTTTATTGTTGTTACTTGTTTATTCAAATTTGTTGACACTTATGACATGTTTGTTTGAAATTGGCTGTGTTAAATTTTTGTTAGCTTTGAATAATTAAATTTAACACATTTTCCTTGACTCTGTAAACAAACTTAAACATATAATGTATTCTTCCAACAAGGTAGGCCGAATAGGACTTTTAAATGTTTTAAATACTATTATAATATCTTTTATCAGCAATGAATGATTTTTATTTGATTTGATTTATCTAATAGCACTTTTGAAATTATTCTGGATACTTAAACTTCAGAAATGATAGAGGACTCTGAGCTTTTTTTTATACCACTTAGGTGGTAGATAAGCACACGGCCCACCTGATGGGAAGCGGTTACCGTGGCCTATAGACGTATGCAACACCAAGGGTGTCACACCCGCGCTGTCGACAGTAAAGAAACCTTCTGATGCTCCTCTTGAAGAACCCCATATTGTAGGTGTGTTTTTTTATTCAATTCAACTGAATATCTCAATTGGGACACGAATACCGTCGTGTCCTACCGTGACTATTATGTATCTGATTTATAAAACTGGGGATATTTAATCCGTTATGTAAAGCTTATAATTCCCTACGTAGGTAGAAGGGTAGGAATTGAAAATTGAAACACATTATAATTGAATTTTTAATATGGATTCGTACTTATTCTACAATAATAACAATATTAGCTAAGCTTAGGTTACTAAGACTGGATTTCATCAAAGAATATCTGCGTTTAACATTTTAGTGTGATGTGATGTGATGTGATGTGATGTGATGTGATGTGATGTAATGTATTGTGATGTAATTTCATTTCATTTCAATTAGTAAGTACATCCATTAACTCAAAACACTTTGGAGTTGAAAGCATTTTCACAGGTGAAATTCAGCCTCAGTCAGTATAAAACAAGAAAACTTAGCCTAATTCTGAAATAGAGCTTAGTTGCCGGAGGTGAGGTTGGCAGGCATATCCCTCGCACTAGCCGACTCAGGGCCATCTCTTTCCATCTGGCCCTCCTCTGGGCTTCATCGTCCCCGGAAATGGGAAGGCGCACAGGGCTCACCGCAGCCTGCTTCTGCTTGGGTGCCAGGCGGCTCCACTCATCACCCCCAGGGCCCACGCTCTCGCTATTCTCATTTACTCCCACCCCGCCTACTACAGATCGAATGGACTTGTAAAATCCAACTACAGTTGTGATTTAAGTATAAAAATATATTATTATTATCTAATGACTAGTAAAAATCACATAAGGAAGCTTAGTTCAGTAGATGTATTTGCTAGTAAAAGCCACTACGTGGAAAGACTTCTTTGTATACTAATAGGTAGTTATATATAAAATTGCCGTATTTTTGAAGAAATTGGAGGAATCCCAATTTTCAGTACTAATATTTTTGCATTTTTTCAGGATTGACTAATGCAAATTTTATGTTTATTTTTGTGTCATGTATGAGACAACATTAAGCTAACAAACACTTATTATTTAAAAGTGACAGCTGTAAAAAAGTAATACGAAATTTATCACCAAAATGAATAGCATTTAGGAAGTACTGTTTTTGTAGATTGAATTTAATTTATCAGACGACCAATTAAAACAAAATTTAATACAGAGTTGTAAAAACTTGACATCAACTTTCAAACAAAATATAAACAACGTAAATAGATTTTAAATTACAGGCATAACGAACTCATGGATCTGTAAGAAAATTTCGACAATTTCATAGGTAAAGACCTAATATTAAATTGGTTGTACAAAATATATGTAAGTGTATAATGTAAAATATACGTAGACACTGTTGAGGTGTCCCGTATCTACTATACTTTGAACGTAACCACTTTACCGCGCGTTAGCTATGTGCGCGGTGAGAAGGGGGGAGTACCGACTGTCACATTTGGTCAGTACGCCACCAACGTTGAATGCGCTGTCCCGCTCGCTCTAGAGTAATGTTCTTTCTTTCTCTTTTTTTACCTCGTCCCCCGCTACACAGCGTGTATAGCGGTCACGATCGATACATACCTAATATTTTATATATCATGGTTATAGCTTTCAGTTATTTAATAACATTATTCCTATACATTAATGTATTAATCTAAACATAATAGGAATGTTGACCAGTTGGACAGGTATCTTGAGAGCCGTGAGGTCCGCATCCCATCAGCAGGCGGTACGAAGATACAGGCGATAGCGAATATTGCTGGAACATGAAATGAAATGCAACAAAAGTGAAGTGAATTGATATGAAGTGAAGTGACATGAAATAAAACATAAAACAACAACAGAGATACAAGACAAGAGACAAGGCGAGGCTTCACAAGATTGTAATACATGTAATATTCAGACTATACTATATTCCAGTTATTATAATGATTATGATTATTAGATATAAAATTTTACTGATATATTTAAGTATTTACTTATTTATTACATTATCGAATGTAATGATTGTAAATATAAGTAATACCTATGGCACTTACTTTTTAATGCCATAGTTTTATCTACTAGACACTTACAAGTCAAAATTATCGATTTTAAAACGAAGTTGCATTATATAATGTTATTTGTACTATCGAACATGATCTTTTATGTACCGAAACATTTTTAAGAAAAAAGCAACTCAACCAATAAAATCAAAAAGCTATAACTCACTAGTGAATTGTGGCCAGGAAAAAGACACATTTTGATTAAAGGTATTATTATGTGCCTAATTTCGGTGAAAATAGATCATTTTATGAGCAAGTATGTTGAAAAAGTAATACATAAATAATAAAAATAATAACCTAGGAATCTTGGGTCATAATGGACAATGCTATCTAGACTGAAACTGATATGTTTTTTATAAATAATAGGTCGTTAAATATGAAATTACCGTTTTTTAAGACATCGGATGAATCCGAATTTTCAGTACTAAAATATTTAAATTTTTTTAAGGAATGACATACAAAAATTTTATGATTTTTTTTGTGTATGCAACAATATTAAGCTAACAAAAACTATTATTACATTTTTAAAAAGTGACTGCTGTAAGAAAATCAAAATGGATAGCATTTAGGAAGTACTGTTTTTGAATATCGAATTTAATTTATCAAAGGCCAATAAAAACAAAATTTGATACAGAGTTGTAAAGTCTTGAAATCAACTTTCAAACAAAATATAAATAATGGAAATAGCTATTAAATTACAGGAATAACGAACTCATGAATAGTGGTAAGACAATTTCGGCAACTTCATATGTAAGGACCTAATATATGTATATCACATATCTTAGTAGAAACATACATAGCATTCACATAGAACATTCAAGCGTCGAACAATAAGGCAGACGAACAATACCTAATGGACTACATTAACGAAACGGTATGTGATTAGATTTAGCGCCCGGCATTTATCTTGAATTCGTGGCGCACGCCAATTGGTTTGATATCATCTATGATTGGTGGATCCTTATCATCATATCATCCACTACCGCAGCACCGCGTGCTATCCTAAAAAGATACCCAAAAACGCCTACTGCGCTTAAAGAGTACATTTTGTGGCGCGTTTGGGGTCAAGATATATGCCGGTTACTATATGAACTGAAATGATGAATTCTAAGTGAGCCAATCACAATGTGACACTGATGATAATTATTGTTTGATCCGCCTCTGTCAAACACAATGACAGAGGCGGATCCATGATAAATATAGGCAAACAACTCACGCTAACATTTTTCAATCACCAAATTAGAATATTATTGACGTAACTGTTATTATTATGGCAGAAAAACGAATGATATTTTTAAATAATATCTTCTGCTAACGTACTAAATATACATGAAACCGTTAAAAAGAAAAATTTACAACTCAGTAATAAGCTACCATTGCTATGCTATCAGGCTATCGGCCTGGTTTACCGCTGAATACAATAAATTGTAATGGGCCTCCAAAAAGCCACTGTCAAAATTTTCAAGTTGAGATCTTTGATATAGTCAATTCTATGAGAGCTATTCGATCTGCATAACAATGTATGTTGCTGTCGAGGGACAGAAAAAGTGAAATGCTTAGATGAGACTTCAAAACGCGATCAGTCCCTTACGGCGAGTCATTCAAATGAGAAAATAGATTTTAAATCAATTGGGAACTGGGACTAGTGGGAAACTTTACTGAATACTGATTTAAGCGCACACAAAAACACTCTATTGTATTAAGAATGCGAACATCATCACCTAGATTTTTTAACAGTGGCCCCAAAACATTACCTTGAGGTACACTTTGAATATGTCTCAGGTTAGTAGCGTATTTTGTCAAAGGTTTTGTATTATGGCATGTCTTGCTTATTTTAGTCAAATACGATTTAATTAATTGGATAATGCTGTTTCTCACGCTATTTATAATTACGATATTATTAATTAAGTGGTGTGATCGAATGGTTTGGTGAAATTGAATAATAAATGCATATAATATATTGTATTAATATTCAATTATCATCATCATCCTTGCGTTAGGTCCGGACGTTCCGTAGTTAAAATATATTAATGTTTTTTTACACAAATTTCACAAATACGTTATGTTCATAAATTACGCTATCTCTTCCATAATTATCATCATAGCGTTGAACTTTACTTATGAAGTTTTCAAACCTAGTAAAGTCCTAGGTCTGTTTACTTCTTCTTTTGGTTTTGCTTACTGTACGAATTTTGAAAAAAATTCCCAACCATATGAGTAAAGTCTGCGGTAAAGTGTTGTCCGTCCATCACCAGATGTATCGCCATGCTGGTCAGGTTGACTTGGCTCGAAATACCCATTGAGATATTGTTGTTTATTATATCAACAGTACCATTATACACATAGCCATAAGTCATGCCTCTTTCTTATAGGAGGCAGAGACAACACCTTTTAACTTGTTCCGATACTGGCATACGATGTTTGCTTCTTCTACTTTCTAAGTACCAATTACGGGTACTCTTATATAAGGGTAAATAAATAGGTACTTACATTTTGGCAAGTGGCGAGTTGGTTCACAGTGATATTCGTTGTTCCAGGCGATATTCCACGTTCATCACGCGTGAAATCTGGTTCACGGTGGAACGATCCTGTGGGAAGAAACGCAGATTTTAATTTCTTTCTAAATAGCGTCTATATCATCCTAGCGCTAGTCCTGTTTTCACTTTGCTTTGAATTGGTATTTTAAGTTTTACGGGGGCAACTGCCGTTGGACTACCCCAAGATGATAACTTATGTTAGAGCATTGTCTCTTAATCATTCCGTGTCTAGGCTTGCAGGTACACCTAAAGATTAAGGATTGAATTGGATTCCGAAGACCTCTGAAGGCAATCTCTCACGCAAAAGCCAAAATAATCTATTTAAAGGAGTTGTAGAGGAGCGGACTCTGGATGCTAAAGTGTAAGGTTTGTCATGCAACCGGACATCATCCGTGGGAAGAAGGCCGTCAAGCTGAGTGTCACCATTGTCACACGGTATGTGTAAGTAATGGTGACCCTCTTTTCTGGGACTTTGCCTTCAGCTTACCATCAGGCAAGGCGAAGTCTAATTGACGTATCCTATATATATATATAAAAAAAACTAAACTAACATAAGTAATAAGAGTGATTTAAATGCATACTGGTAAAAATGACGTGGTTGTTGCTTTTTATATCATTAATACACCTCAGGCTTTTACAGGGATTTATAGACTCACGACTTATGTGATGAGAAGTGATTACAGTGGCGTGGTGTCATACTTGCGTTGCAGATGTTGTAAGAACCTTTTAATGCCCTTCTTGAAGAACCCCATATCGTAGTAGCTTGGTAAAACCACACCAAGGAGATTGTTGAAAATCGGAGTAGTCTAGTTACTCACCATCGACCCTCGTCACGATGTCTGGGTGTGGCTCCATGTTCTCGGATCGGGGCGGAGATCGGCGTGGACCAGAAGGCTTCCTTAGGTAATATGCCAATCCTCCAATGGCTACAAAAGATACGGTCACCAGGATCGTTATCTGCATCCAAAAGTTCCAACTCTCATCGAGAGTACTATTTTCAGAAACTGCTGAAAATATATAGATTAAGTGTACATTCACATAGTAAATTAGTAACTTCTTGGCGATGAAGAAAAAAATTGATCGTATTAAATCAATTAATTTTTGCAATTCTTGTTTGTCTGTTATGATTGGACGCCTAAACTATGGATTTTGATATTGACGAAGTCAAAAGGGTGGCGATTACCCTTGGGAATTTTTGGCACAATTAAAAGACGGGGAAGCAGGGAGGGGAAGGAAAAATTTCCGATGCTATTGCTTATAAGCTATTGCTATAACATCTACAAACTAGAAATTTAGCAGGTAGGCTCCTTATAGGGTATAGACATCACCCTGGCGGAAGCAGGCCGCAGTCCGAAATAACCTCTCATATAGGCCCCGGTCTTTAAAAGTCTGTTTTATATCAGTACTAGTCTAATAGACACAGAATCGGTTACCTGGATCTGTCGTAGGTTTCAAAATCTCCAAGTGAATGGTATTCTGATTGCTTCTGCCCTTGCTGTTGCTCGCATACACCACTGCAGTCACATTTTGATCATATTCGAGTTCCGGCAAATTGAAATTGCCAGCAGGATTAGTCATATTGGTCAGTAATTCTCCTTCTTCATTGAAGAGTTCCAGGTGGACTGTCTGTGGTCGCCCGCCGTCCCATGCTGTGGAAATGCTTTATTTATTATACCTTGAAGGTAAGACTAATAGAAAATACTGATAGACGAGTTGAATACTCACATATCAGCACCTAGTAATAAGTATTCTTGCGAATATTACGTTACAAAAAGTTAAACAAGAGCGTTTATGCGAGCATTCTCGTGAAAGTTCAGGCAATTTATATCGATAGGACTAGAGCATTCGATAAAAAGATCATTTAATAAAATTGTTCTTAGCGATGTTTGAATCTATGCTTAGCTGATCGAAGATCTGTTACAAGTCAAAGCTGAAGAATGTATATATGAAGAAAGATTTCCTACAGGGAATAAGACTTAAAAAAAAATACTCACATGTTTGACAAACTACATTCCAAACGTTTGGAATATCAAAATTGGCAGAACAATACGGAGTTTGTGGATGGCTTCCGGGCTTAACGGTGAAGGTGCAAGGCTCTGTTTGTTCCCCGAACATGTTCCGGGCTTGGCAGTGGAGGACCCCCATGCTATTCGTGCGGGGCTTCCAGTTAAAAGTGGACGCATACAGGTTATCGTAGCCAGGTAGAAGCTGCAGTAACATATTATAGTTCTATTATTCTCCCATGGTATCCGAGTCGTGTCATGGGACGAGGTACAGAAAAAACATTTATTTTTTATTTTTCAAATCATAACATTTACTTAGCTTAAACCGCCCGCTTAAACCAGGATGGTTTTTATTCGAGCGGGAGTCTGCCTATTGAAAGTTGCAAGTACTGAATACCCAACATAAGTAGTCAGCCAAAACAATTATCACAATGGTTTAGAAAATGTTTTTGTAAACTGCGAGGTTTCTCACTCGCTCTCGTTACATGGTCTTTCTTTCCCTTTCATTACCTCGTCCCCCGCCACACCGCGCGTACCATCTATTTTAGTCTCCGTTTTTAATAAAAATTGGAATCTTCATGAATAATAGAATTTGATAGATCATTTAGACTGCACTGAGTGGGACGGAACGCTTGAGTGACAGTGATAAGATATTGTGCTTAAAAGAATCATTAAAAATTAGACTATGCTTTTTTTATACCACTTAGGTAGCAGACGAGCACACGGCCCACCTGATGGGAAGTGGTTACCGTGTCCTATGGACATATGCACACCAGGGGCGTTACACTCGCGCTGACGAGCACAAGAGGAGCACCAGAAAACTTCTGATGCTCCTCTTGAAGAACCCCATTTTGTAGGTGCTTGGGAAAACCGCAGCACGGGGTCATTCCACAGCTTGAGTGTGCGTGGGATGAAGTTTCTTTCATACCGCACAGTGCGCACCGTCTCAGGTTGCAATGTGTGGAGATGAATTCCCTGCCTTTGGCGAGAGGTGCGATGATATAATGTAGCTCATGTCAAACAATTCATCTGAGCACAAACCATTGTATAGGCCTATTTGCCTATCTAAAAACTATGAATACACAAGACATTACTATTTAGCTAATCTGAACGAGAATAATATATGACTTCTGTCCAAAAACTGAGGTAGCCTAGTGGTATGGGTAACGGACTGCAGAGACGAGGTCTCGGGTTCGATCCCAGGTTTTACCATGTCACACACCAATGTCTTTTCGATGCTTTTCGAAGTTATGTGTGTATTTGTCGCAGGTTTATAAGTGCCCGGTTAATGGCAATAGGCTCGCCACCTATTACATTGGGACCTAAACATAAACTGGCGAAATGTGGGTGCTAGCACCTCTACCTACCCCTTCGGGTATATAGGCGTGAGTTTTACACGCATACTTTCATTGTCTACAACACTTTCAATTATAAGTAAATCTCAGCACACTTATAATAGGTAGTTATTTACTATTGAACTAAAAAAATGTTTCTTAGAAATAATATACATGGCAAAACAACGTTTGCCGGGTCAGCTAGTAATAAATATTTGTGGAGTTAATATGGCTATTGACAAAAAAGTTTTTATTGTCGTAAAATGATCACTTTAGTATAATATTGTTACGACCGCCGTCGATATCTCGAAAACTAATAATCGAATCTTCAAGAAATAAAAACGCATTGTTAGTGACGAGGTACTCTACCGAATGGCACAGAAAAATCTGGAATCGTCAACAAAAAGTCACAACCTACCTACGAGTACCTACAGACTTTGTTTAATAAAAATAAACAATAGGTAAATATCGAGAATGTACTCGAAGGTCAGCGACGGCGGCAAGATCAAAGAATAGGTATTTGTCGCTCGCGAGCTTTCTAGATAATTCGATCCTCCTAATTGAGAGGTATAAAAACATGCTCGCATAGCAACACGATTCATTCTGTCTTTGAGACCGAAAGCGAACACAGCGAACTTAAGCGACTGAAGAAGATTCTACCTGCGACCTGAGCAACGACTGTGGACTACTGTGACCTACTGAGCGACTGGAACTGTTGAAGAGTACTGTGTGTACTAGTGACTAATTGTCTAGTTTGTGGTGAGCTAATAAATCTCTTCGTTGAGTAAACGGCATTTAATTGTACCCCGTGCACGTAACAATATAATGAACTGCTAAAGAGATTTTTTTTTGCGACAAATAGTTTTAAAGGTGTTTGATTTTGAAAATTCGATATCTCAATCGAGCCGAAAACGCTCCATACAAAATCGTACCTGCTAGTGACGTCACACGCCAGTTGCGCGTAGTGCAAATATATGGAGTACAAGAGAATATCGCCTTTATCTCGGTCAACGTTGCGTTTACATATGTATACTTCATAATAGGAATGATAATTAGAGGTAGGCCAATTTAGCAGTCCGACTGGGAAAGTACCTCCGCTCTACAGAATAATGCTGTTAATGTATAATAACTTCGTGTTCTGTTCCCAGCGGTGATTAGGGTAGCCAGAGTTCACTGGAGAATTTGTGCTGTCAGTGGTATGACTTAAGGCTTATCCTGTTTTGTCCTCTACACTGACGGCACAGAGACTCTGTGGTTACAGGGTCGGCAGCCGAGTGTGGCTTCTCTGGTGTTACAAACGTCCATAGGCCACGGTAACCACTTTCCATCAGGTGGGCCGTGCGCTTGTCTACCACCTAAGTAATATAAAAAAAAAGTAACTTAAAATAGGTCACGGTAACCACATTCCATCAGGTAGGCCGTGTGCTTGTCTGCCACCTAAGTTTTATAATTATTATTTTAGGAGTTACAACAGTACTCACCTCGCCATCGGTAAAGGCCACTTTGCGGTCGGGAAGTATCCAGTTAAACCGCAAAGGCTTGGGGTCACTTTCAACCACACATGTGATTGACTGCATTTCACCGACGAAAATCCCAATTGTACTGGCCGAGGTCCTGTAGCATAGGGGTCGATCTGGCAAAAGAAAGATATTTAAAGTTGCCACTCTTTTTAGGCCTCCCCATTCCAGAGGATGCGATGGGGACGCCGTGGTTCCCTCACTCGAAGAGGGCCGTCTCATAAGAGATGGTCCTGGGCTAGCCGAAGTGAATATGTCTCTGATAATCTGACCTCCGGCAATCTGCGGTCCACACAGACGGCTAGCGTTTTAGTCAGTTCAAGTCCGACATAACCTTGGCGTCTGTGGGGGGGAGGGGGGGGGAGAGGGGGGGAGGTGTCCGTGGGAATTTTGCACACATTAAAGCAAAAAGTTAGGTAGGTAGGTAGTACTTAATTCGGAAACTCCATGCAGTACTCCCTGGGTAACGGAGGCAGTAGTGCCTTACACAAGGGAGATACAGGGGAGTTGGCTTTTTCTTATTAATCTCCTTTATCATCATGTTAGCGTTACATCTCCGGGGCATCTCTGCTCACTTCTTTTTCTTTTGATATTACGATTTACTGCTGACGCCTTCTGACCACCCAACCCGAAAGTAAATAAGCAGGCTTAGCCGTGATGGTCTTGGGGCCCTGAAGATCTTAAGAGGCTCTTACAACACACCTACTTCACTGGTAAAACTTGGGCTGATGTTTGCTGCTCATACACCTCTAAAAGCTGAACGTATCTAGAGTCCGCGCCAGCCAATAAGTTTCGCAGCAAAACTCTGAACTAAAAATGACATCGCCGCCATACTTGGCCATACTGTTTGTTGGTTCAGGCCTTGACAGAGAAGGTTTAAAGTTGCCAGCACTTTTTTATACTGTACTAATGGGAATTATAGTTCTCGTATATATTGATACAAATCTCGTCACATCAGGTACACTATAATATAGACAGTACGCGTTTTTTGGAGGATAACATGAGGTGCTACGGCGGCAAAGGTGCCCAAACTCACTAATAAATACATTGCTGAGAGGTTTCACAACACGCTCCAATCAATACAATTGATAAACTTTGGCTGAAGTTTTCACTCCTTTAACTTCTTAAGTTTAGCAATTCAACTAAGAACTACTACGTTCATATGTGAACAATAAAAGATCTGGTAAAGTAAATAAACAATACTGGCAACATTATATGATAGGTGCGACTGACACACCGCGTTCAAGGGACTTATATTGTGGCGCTTACTCTACATGTTTATAAAGAAATTGATTTAATTCTGGAATAGAAATAATACATACACACAATGATATATTATTAACCATAGATATGTTTTTTTTAAAAATGGCGACTAAAAATTATTAAGAACGTCAACATTTTACGCACCAATCAGAGACGCGAGAGTGCGCTACTCAAAAAATAAACGTCAATAAAAAATAAATTCGTTCGAAAGTCAAATGTTACAGAAAAAGTACATAAATATATAACAGATTGCAGATAAAATACGGCAAATCTGGCATCAAGTTAAAATCATACCTATCATTCTCTAATCTACAGGTCTCATCAAAAAATCATGACACACATCACTCAAGGAATTAAACCTATATAAAAAAAGTATATAATATATCATTACAGAAATCAATTGCTAAAGATTAGGTTAGCCCGTGATAGGTTTACACATACCAGCCCAAAAAGATTAAAAGTTTAATCGAAATAATAATAATAGCCATGTGGTTTCCAGCAGAGTAGAATTTGGACCACCCCATCTTTTCCCATGCGGTGTCGTACAAGGCGAATAAGAGATAGGGCTGTTTAACATCAGACAGATAAATACAGCCCAGACTCAGCTCATTTGAATGGCTTGAATCAACCGTAGTGCCTTGAAGACGGCAATAGACTCACCCATATTAAGTGGGACCGAATTTAATTATTGGTGAAATATTGGTGTCAATTCACCTCTGCCTAACCCTATTAAAAGGCGTGATTATATATATGTATGTAATAAAATAAATCATATAAATTATTAATAGTGACGTAATATTTTCTCACGCGATTAAGTAGCTGTATTTTTTTTAATACTCATTGATTGCGCAAGTTTTGAACGCACCGATGTATTTGTATTACATATTTATAGTAAATAAAACATCATAACATACACTTTAGCGTGTGCCCCGAGCAGGAAAATATTTGAACTCCTTATGTAAAGGTATTGAAACAACTGAGCATTCTGATTGGTAGTCTTATCTCATAGGTTCACAGTAGGCAGGCCCGCCTGCTACGTATAATATAACATATAATTTACGTCACGATCATTATTCGTGCTCGGGCCACAGGTGGGTATAGGTTTTTTTGAGTAGTCGGAATCTCACGGAGGTGGATTGAGGGTAATAGCAAGTAATAAATAAATACTCACATCCTACTTTGATGGTGATTCGGCTTTCAATCGCCTCATTCTCGATCTCGACATTCTCGACCCGGCACACTAAGTCTTTTTGATCGTATTTCATGGTTGGCGACAGGGAGATCGATGAAACTGTGTAGTTTCCCTCTTCGAGCTCCTAGATGGGAAATTTGATTATTAAAAGTATTTACAACAAACAAACATACTGCAAAATTATTGTAATCGTGTAATGGGCTAGTTCAATGTAGCGCAGTCAGCTTTAGCAGTGACACCATTTATAAAATATCTGTAATATCGCAGACAAACCACAGGATTGGATCGCCTTCACTGTTGCAGCTCCTTATCTTCGGTCGCAACTTAATTTAGTTTTAAGACTTAATTGCTTATGGATCCACAAGGACAAGTTTCACCACAATTAAACCTGCACAGGCTAGATTGTACACGGAACATCCTGTATAATTCCAGCAGTTTTACCAATCACACATACGGTAAAAAGCTGGTAAAACTGTTACCGCAATATTTATGTTTTTTTTTTTTAATTACAGTTATAATTTAATGTAACAGGTGTATTGTCATAACTTCTACAATAGAGCGTTGTTGAAGTTATGACAATAATTATTGGCATATCACGATACTGTGGCGGTGAGTTTTTTTTTTAAATAATTGATTTTATTGACAGACAATCTTTCACCTCTTTAGCCCGACATGCGGTCACTTAAGATTTGAAGTGATTCAACTTTTGGACACCACGAAGGTTCATTCTAGAAGTTCACTAACGCTAATATTCCAACTCTAAGTTCTCACATGGACCATTAGCAACCACTTACCTTGTGCACAGTGGGCCTTAGCATGTCACCCCCGAGGTACCAGGATATGATGGGCGACGGCACGCATCCAATCACCACACAGTCCACCATCCGGGGTTGGCCAGACTCGAAGTTGGGGTTCTCATCCAGTCGGATTTGTACGCTCAGTGGAGCCACTAACAAAGAAATAGCTGTTGTATTAAATCATTAGTAAACTCTACCATTATATAATATTATAAAGCTGAAGAATTTGTTTGTTTGTTTGAACACGCTAATCTCAGGAACTACTTATCGAATTGAAAAATTATTTTTGTATTGAATAGTTCGATTTTCGACGAAGGTTATATTAATCAATCAATCAATTTTTTAAACCACTAACGTGGCAGACAAACACACGGCCCACCTGATGGCGTGGCCTATGGACGTATGCAACACCAGGGGTGTTACACAGGCCCTGCCGACAATGTAGAAACTTTCTAATGCCCCTCTTGAAGAACCTGATAGTGTAGGCACTTGGGGAAACCGCAGCAGGGAGAAAATTAGCGCGTTAGTAGTAGTTTATATAACATCACGCTACTACTTAAAGCAGCAGAACAGTGAACGTAAATTTCAAAAAATCCGGCGGGTAATTATCATTATATTTTATAACATCGAAAACACTGCAAGCCAATTTACAAGGAACAAAAATTCTACCACCTCCTTGCCTTTACATTTACGAAATGTGCTTTATGTCAAGAAAGATCCACAAATGTTTCTGCTATATGACAAAATGTTCATAACATTTTGTGACAAAGTGTTCATAACATTTTGTGACAAAGTGTTCATAACATTTTGTGACAAAATGTTCATAACATTTTGTGACAAAGTGTTCATAACATTTTGTGACAAAGTGTTCATAACATTTTGTCATGTAAAATTTTCTAAAATAAAAGTAGTTACCTAAGTTACTCCTTATTACATCAGCTACCTGCCAATAAAAGTCCCCTCAAAATTGGTCCAGCCATTTCAGAGATTAGCCGGAACAAACAGACAGACAGACAGTCTTTATTGGCAGGTAGCTGATTTAATAAAGAGTAACGTAGGCTATTTTCATTTTAGAATTTTTTTATGCTCAATAGTGTTGACTCAACACTAAGTGATAACCGACATCCACGCAGGCGGAGACGCGGGCATCAGCTAGTATATAATAAACTACCAGTTGGTTGACAAAATTTAAATTCAACATGTTTAATTTTTTATTAGATGAATATTTTTATCTGTAAGGAAATTATGAATGGTAAATTTTATGTTAAAGATACTGTAATATATATTGACTGATGTAAAACAAATAAAATAACTGTTGTACAGTCGTATTGCAATTACTTATAAAATGTATACCAAACTATGCTAACTATACAATATATACGAAAATGAAATAGAGAAAAAGAAGGAGACTTCAAATTATCGAAAATTTCTCCTCTCGTAGTCATTGAGTGCTACGAAACGGCGCGTAGCACTCAAGAGCTACGGGCAAACAAAATTATGGCATAAATAAGCTACATAATTATTTGCTTCAACTCACACTTTCAAGGAGCATGTGGTCATTTCATTGGTCAGAAAGAATATATAACAAATATTTGTGAGAGCTGAGCAGAGCTCACTGGAGAATTTGTGCTGTCAGTGGGGAGACTAAAGGCTTGTCCTGCTTTGTCTTCTACTGACGGCACAGAAACTCTGTACTTATAGGCTTGGCAGCGCGACTGTGACTCCTCTGGTGTTACAGACGTCCATAGGCCACGGTAACTACTTTCATCAGGTGGGCCGTGTGCTTGTCTGCCAACTAAGTGGTATAAAAAAAAAATTGAAACAATAACAACAGTATTGGTGAAGCTAAAAGGACAAGTTCTTCTTGATTTTATATTCCATTACATAGTCTATGACTGTGGGAGGCATCCGATTAAAAAAAAAGCTGGTCAAGTGCGATCCGGACTCGTGCACCGAGGGTTCCGTAACTTAAGCTACATATTTTGAATGTGTTGACTTAGAAGCTTGATTTTTGCAGTTTCTAGACGTTATAGACTTGAGTATATAATACGAGCTTCAACTTGATACATCTTCCACGTATTTCCGAGAAAAAGGTCTTGACAGACAGACAGATAAACGGACAATTAAGTAATTCTATAATAGTTCCGTTTTTTTTCTTTTAAGATGCTGAACCCTAAAAAATATTTTGATGTTCACTATCGTTAATATAATCTATATATAATAATAAATAATAATAAATATTCTACAACATTCTACACAACGCTGTCTAGACTATTATTTGTAAATACATACATATATTATACATAGAAACACCCAGACCAATTCAAATACCCATATTCATGTATACAAATATTTGCACTGAGCGGGGATCGAACCCGCGCCTCCTGCGTAGCAGTCGTGTTCACTACCACGCCACTGAGGCTGTCATTATATATTATTTTTATACTATTTAAGTGGAGAACAGGCACACAGCCACCTGATAAAAAGTGGTTACCGTGGCCTATGGTCGTGTACAATGCTTGGGGCTTCATACTCGCGTTGTCTGGACCCTGTAGGCACTTTCTTCCTTTTTGAAGATCCCCATAGGCGTTTGGAAAAATCCACAGCATGAAGTTCATTCATTTCATACCTGTTTGATAGATGGATGGCTGAAGAGATACTAAAGCAACATGCTACTTACGGCTCATTTTTATGATAACTCCGGTGACTGTAGGCTCCGATACGTCGGCATTCTGAGCTACGCACTCATAATGTGCGTTCAGCTCGTCTCGAGTAACGTTCGCCAGCCGCACGTCGGCGCGTAGCTCACCAGGCTCCATGAGAAACGAGCTCTCCTGTAGCTCCTTGTTACGCGTCCAGTACATGGTGGTGTCAAGCTTGGCTGGAGGAAAATACCAAGTTTATTACATGGCGAATGATTCATGGCGAGTGATTTTAATTAAACTGCACAACACTGGCCAGCGTATTGTACAGTAGATAGATGTACGTATGGGATTGAAAAGTGCTTTTGAACACAGCACACTTTGGGTGCCATTTGAAGATAGCGCGGGGGAGGGGGGAGGGAGGTTACGGCATTGGATGACCTCAAATTACCAAAAAATCTGGGCGTGTATATGTATCTTGACATACATATATCGCATAAAAAAACGGTCAAGGCTTTGTCTCAGGCTTCCGCAGTCAAGCAATAACTCATTGAGGGCAAGGGGAAGAGGGATCAAATCCTTCTTTTTTCGTGGGATAATCGTGACGGGGCTGTGGTACTCATGGCGATTTGAACCACTTAAAAGAGTACGCCGTATTGGGTCTTTGATTACGTAGGACGTATCCCAACATTCAATAGGATGCAAGCTTCTGATACAACCGGGTTAAGTTCTGAAATAGGATGATATAATGCCTGTGATTACTCATCACATAAAAAATTTTGCTTTAGCAAAATTTCTAATATTTTGTTATTCACATGTTTGATTTGTCATCATAGTAGCCTCCACATACTGCTGCTGAAAAACACCCAAAATATCGGGAATAATGCACAAAATATGTAGTTTCATTTCAAAACGTAAAATGTAAATATGTACTTACTGTCCTCAACTACACAGATCAGGTAAAGAGTAGATCCAACGGTGATGGGCCTTGTGAAGCCGTTGACGATTTCAACTTTGTTCCTGTTGTATATACGTGGCGTGCTCGGGGGCTCTGGAATGACAGGGAAGTTAATATCCAACAGATAACTACTTACCTAGTACTCCATCCGGGACAAACCTTGTAATTATAGAAAAAGCCACCTGATGGAAAGAGTTTATACGTGTGCAATAATCTTTTTTTTTTTTTTTTTACGTGCGCAATATCGGATACCTCCCCACCGGAGCCGGTGCAGGAGGTTATGTCGGACTCGAACCGACTAAAACGCACGCCGCCTGTGGGTCGTTTTGGTTGCCGAAGGTGAGGTTGACAGGCATATCCCTCGCACCCCGGCCGACCCAGGGCCATCTCTCACGATCTGGCCCTCTTCTCGGGTGTGGGGACTACAGAGTCCCCAACTCGACCCCGGAAACGAGGAGGCGCGCCAGGCGCGCCACCGCCGCGGGACGTGTGCAATAACCTTGAAGTCTAAGCCAAACCGGTCTCGTACCTAAGCCAGTACGCCTGCAAATTGGCGGACGAGGCTCTAGCATAAGCCCTCTCAAGATTGGGAAGTCAAACGATGGTCACTCCCATGGAAAAGGAAGAGAACAAGGAATAGAACCCCTTGGGTTTTGCTCCAAGGTGAAAGCCTTCAAGGATGAAATCGAGACGATCCGTGTGGTGACGGAGAAAGTTACAAGAAACACCACGTCATCTCATCGGAATGGAGTCGTAAAAGGCGACGGCAAAATACGCAGACGATATCACTGCGAGGGAAGGCATACTCGAAATAAAACTTTGTTTCAACCCGTCTGGAAAGCGTGGAAACAGTAGACCACAGCTTCCTGACTTTGGGAGAGGCCTATGTCCAGCAGTTGACTCCGATAGGCTTATTGATAAATAGTGGCCTTCAGTTTCTCAGATCAGATTTTTGAAGATCCGCTTAAAGGACATATGACTGAAGAAAAAAACACATATCAGTATCAACTTAGCGGTACTGCCGGTCGTCTTCGAGGCCTTAACCTCGTTTGAAATATGATGTGACTGTTCTTGAGACTATATTGAAAGCTACTGTCGTCTGATGTCAAGTTTTTGTTAGTGACCAATCATTGAAGTACATATTTCGCCTATAAATTCCTCCGTCTTGACGCCAAAACCGATTTACAAAGTACTTATAGAACTTTTTCCACCACTTAGTTGGTAGATAAGACCAACACCAGAGACGTCACACACGTGCTGCCGACCCTATAAAAACATATGTCAGAACAGAAATGTATGTGTTGGTAAATAATTCCACGATACTTACCAACCACCTTGATCTCATACAGGAAATCCACAGATGGTGAAGCCTGGTAGTGAATCCTGCACCTGTATAGCCCGCTGTCCTGATCCGTGATCTCCTTCAGAACCAAAGTGGTGTGATCTTCACATGATGCGCCTTCGCACTGAGCATCCAGCAATTCCTCTATGTTCCTAAATCATCAGTTCAAAATCAGATCGTCAGAACGTCGTTGAGAACCTAGCTGTTCGATCAAATCGCTCAATATCATTCAGACCGCCGGCTGAATGGCGCTGTTTAATAAAGAGGCAATTGATTGACCAGCTGATTAAGCTACATAATATGCACCATGAAATCACTTTAGTTTTTGTAATATATGGGGATTTATCGAACGTAAATAAAAAAACCATAATAAGTGAATGTTCAAGACGCGAGTTCATGTGGCACAATCGAATTGTTTCAAAATTTCAGCAAATGTATGTGTGTGTGTGTGTGTGTGTGTGTATTTGTATGGGTGTGTTTCAAAAGGTGCAGTAAAACTAACGATTCCATGAAATGGTGAAAATAGGAACTATAATAAGATTATCATTGTTTTATAAACGTATACGAAACAAGCACGATTTGACATTATTGAAGGTAAAGTACCTCCTCCCGCAGTTCATGGAATTGTTGGCATTTCTGTACACTGCTCGTTGTTATTTCATTGTTAATACTAACTTATCCTCGTTTTCGTTAGGGAACCGGTAAATTACGTCGCGATCGTTTTTCAGCCATAATACGTAGGACTCGGCGCCATCCAGAAGCACACTTCTGTTCCCGCATGGCAAGCGCGCGGGGCGGCCTCGGTTTGCGCGCATCACCGTGAGTTCTAAATAATGTAAATTATATAAGAAGAAGAAGGGACAAATATTCCATTCTTATGTAATAAAAAAAGTCTCTTTACCCTGCCCTGAATATCATCTTCGGATAGGTATTTTACCAACAGCAAACAATCTTGTGGCAACTTTATATAAAAACACATTTTAATCAAATTAACTAGGCCAATCAACTGGCTAACTAGTGGTTAAATTTTGCTGTTTAAACTTTAAAATAAGTTTCTGAAGAGAAAAATATTTATAAACTGAGCTTTTAAATAAAACATATTAATAGACTCATTGTTTAGAAATTAGTTAAGTACCCTAACCAAATCTCATCTACTTATTTGTTTCGTGTTGGTGAACGTCACTTTTTGTATGTTCATTACACCAAACCGCTTTTTTTCTACTCTACTCTTCGCGCTGTGTCAATGAAATTACAATACAAAAGTCTCTTTAACCTGAATCGAATACCCTTTGCTACTAACGAAATCCTTGTTCACTTACTACGACTGTACAATGTAAACTTTTCATAATCATCCTAGCTCTAGTCCAAGTTGAACCCAAAAACTCCGGATTGATTGTATATTGGAGGACGATTGAAACGGCCCACTCGCCTCTTTAAATATTTGAGGCTCTCACTCGTCTATTAAGACTTGGGCAACCAAGCGCAGGGCACGCCGTGATAGCGGTGGTAACTTCCATCAATGAGGACTGGTGAGTGAGTCCTCACGAGAGCTTCTTGTACCGGCTGACGAAGGTGATTAATGGACAATGGTGTTTCGAAAATTACCTGTATTACATCCTGTCCCTTTGTGATTAGGACAGAGCTCTTCGCACGACTTAGTTTCCATTGCGAAAGGTATGCGAGGGGCTCGTTGTGGAGGCACTGGGGAAGGAAGATGCACGTATAAATCACACGCTTGTCTCCTGTTCTGTTATTTGTTTCAAAATCATTATCTGGGAGCACGGTAGTGTCTCCACCGAGACAAAATATCAGAAGCGCAGCGCTCGACCTACTGGAGTCGTTACATATGAAATTGCTGATGTTTTTGAAGAAATTCGAGGATATTTTTAGAAATGACAAATCTAAATATCATGTTTTTTTGTGTATGAATCAATCATAGAAACAAAGAATCAATTTCATTTAATCAGTATAAGCACATAAAGATCACTTTTGAACGTCAAAATTTTATAATTATGTCAAGAAATAATATAAATAATGTAAAAATAAACCATTGGAAAATGATTCTTTCGCTGGTTCGGTAGGTCAGTTCTACTGAGAAGAAACCAGCAAAAATCTCGGAGAACTAAATTAGAACTAGATTATCTTTTTTTTAATTTGCTTTAGTTTACAATTTATTTTGAGCGAGCAATCATGAGAGAGACTTATGTTGACCACGCATTTACATCATCAAGATACTTATCTACTTTATAGTAACCTTTATTCATTAAAGATTTTTTCATTTCTATTTTAAATTTACTCGTATGAGACAACATTAAGCTAACAAACACTTTTATTATATTTTTCAAAAGTGACAGCTGAAAAACAGTAATTCGAAATTTATCATCAAAATGGATACCATTTAGGAAGTACAGTTTTTGAAGACGAATTTATCAAGCGGCCAATAAAAACAAAATTTAATACAGAGTTATAAAATCTTGAAATCCACTTTCAAACAAAATATAAATAATGGAAATAGCTATTAAGGATTATTAGGAATAACGAACTCATGAATCTGTAAGAAAATTTTGCTCGTCTATTACGACAACCAAGCGCAGGGCACGTCGTGGTAGCGGTGGTAAGACTCATCAAGGAGGACTGGTTAGAGAGGCCTCGCGGGGACCTCTTGTACTCGCTGAAGCAGGTGATAACTTGACACTGGTCTTTAGAAAATTACCTTCATTGGATACTAGATAATTTTTTTCTTCGGGGCACAGCTCTGCGCAAGCAGACCAAATGCTCGGCTTGCGGCATGGCGGAGCGGGGTTTTGTGTTCGACCTGGGGATGGGAAATTCACGTTAAGGCATTTATTTGTCTCCTAATCTGATATTAGTCTAAAGATCATTATCTGGGAGCACGGCAGTGTCTCCGCCGAGACAAAACACCGCAAGCGTATTGTTATACCTACTGGAGCGGGTCTGTTGCCGAGAATATTGGAAACAATATTGGAACGTAGTTAGAGTAAACTGGAAAACCGGGTGCTATCGCGCTCAGAATTGTCACACGACGGTATCTCCCGTCTCAAGTGAGTAGTCCGACTGGGTAAACACCTAGGCCCTACAAAAGACCGTAGCTATAATAACCTTGTGTTGTGTGAGAGGTGAGTAGGGAAGCCACAGTTCACTGGAGAGGGTTTGTGCTGTCAATAGGAAGACCAAGTTTAGGTTTAAGTTGACGGTTTCTGAACCTGAGGAACACTTAATCTCTGCCTCAGTAGGCTGAACCAGCAGTATGTGTAAAGTTCGCGGTGCTGTAGTCGTGCCGAAGGACGAAACCGGTGTGGACACAGGCATAGTATCTGTGAGAGGATTGGGGGTACTTCCGTCCACTTCCGTCCGTTCCTGTGGGGGGTATGGAGCCTTGTTTTGTCTTCTGCACTGAAGGGACAGAAATTCTGTCTACCTTCTCCCATTTACTTATTTATGGTATTTTGAAAGACAAGGAAGAACGATACCACAGCGACACTATCATCCACTTTGTAAGTTTGTACAATATCTGAGGCCTACACTCTAACCTTAACGAGGCCCAGCGCCCTCTCGTAAGCACGAAGCGTACCTTGTTCTTCTGACGGAGACGCAGATATCATATACTGCCTATCTAATGTACCCCGGGTACAAATGCGAATACAACTTCTTGAGTAGCACCGGGGTATGTTTATACGTCCAGGACGATATATGCTTATATGCTGTCGCCGTATTGATCACGATGGCTTCACCCATGTCTATGCGTGCCTCTACAGGTCTCATAGCGGTGACTTGGGCACGGCTCAACTATTTGAGCTCCTGCAGCGGTCGGAGGACAGGGTAATTGAGTAGTACCCGACCGCCGACTTAATATTTTTGAGGAACTTCAACGCTCACTACGTAGAAGAGCAGCTGGGGTCTCCTAGAACTGATTTTGAGATAAGGACTGGTCACGACTTCGCACTGACCTACGGGTTTTTTCAACTGGTGCATTCTATTACTAGAACACCAGAAATAGAGACCCACAGAAGCTCTATACTGGACCTTCTGCTGACTACGCGCCCGGACGAATACTCTGTAAATGTGGAAGCATCACTCGGTATTTCGGACCACATTTATGTCACTCGCTAAAACTACCGAGGAAAACTACAGTCAGTCTTGCCTTCCGCCGCTTCAAAAACCCGACCGTAGTCTGGTCAATTGCGCTAAGGATAAAACCGATCTCTTGAGCAATCTCTTTACGTCAAACTCGACTATGAACGACGGGAATGCAGAGCCATCTATTATCATCCAATTGTGGACAAATTAACCTAGTTCAATTCAACCCCACTAAGACACAAGTAGGTGTATTAACGATAAAAGAAAACAATTCATTGTAACGCTGCAATTCCTGGGCACAGCGCTTACCATTTTCCTCGAGTATCGGGATCCTTCGATATCTCCAGCGACGTCCAGTACCACAGTCATTCCGACGACAAAGTAGCAAGCACTCCAAGTATTTTTGATGCCAACCTAGGCATCAAAAATACTTGGAGTGCTCAACAAGGCGAAGGAGTACTATACTGCGGGGTAGCTACTCCCTCTTTATAAGGTTCAGGTCCACCCCACATGGTTTACTGCAGTCACCTTTTTGCCGGAGCACCTGCGGAGCTTGATCCCTTCGACTCGGTGCAAGCGATATGGAACCTCTCAGCCTTAGGAGTGACTTTGCCTCGCTGTGTGTTATCTACTACCTACACAATGGTTCGTGCTCAGGTGAATTGTTTGACATGATGCCCACAGCTACATTCTATCATCGCACCGTTCGCCACAGGCAGAGAATTTATCCTCACACATTGCGACCTGATACGGTGCGCACAGTGCGGTATGAAAGAAACTTCATCTCATGCACACTCAAGCTGTGGAATGAACTCAATGCTGTGCTTTACCCAAGCACCTACAATATGGGGTTTTTTAAGAATTCTTCTGATGGGTCATCAGAGCGAGTGTAACGCCACTGGTGCTGCAAACGTCAATAGCCCACGGTAAGTACTTCCCACCTGGTGGCCGTGCGTTTGTCTGGCACCAATGTGGCATTAAAAAAAACTCCAATGGGCTAATTGATTGATAGAACAAATCGTGAGGCATCCCTCTGTTCATAGAAGCATATCGTCACACCAACGTTTCAGGCCCGCCTCCGGTAGGGTTTCTCAGACCCACGGTCATGGAGGCTGAGGACCAATAAGCCTAGTGGTATGGGTAATGGACTGCTGAGACGAAGTCTCGGGTTTGATCCCAGATTTTACCATGACACACACCAATGACATTTCGATGTTTTTCGAAGTTATGTGTGTATTTATCGCAGGTTTATAAGTGCCCAGTTAATAGCAAAAGACCCGCCACCTATTACATTGGGACCTGAACATAAACTGGCGAAATGTGGGTCCTAGCACCTCTGCCTGCCCCATCGGGGATATAGACGTGAGTTTATATTATGTTATTATTACATTGAAGTTTACTGGCAATCATACCAAAGTGAAAATATCATTATACGTACCGAAATCCGATAATTCTTGGCTCTTTAACGGATACACGTTGCTGACGTTGCATAGCAACGTCATCCAGAGCAACCACCTCGACTTCAACATCTGCGAAATTAAAAAAAAGAAGTTAATTATTATCATTCTCTATGAGCCTTTTCCCCATTCTGAGTGTTGGGGTCGGCACTTAAGGAGGTAGGACAACAGTACTGGAAGGTAGAAAGTAGGACAACAGTGAAGGAAACAGTATTTGATCGTAGCTAGAATAAACTGGAAGACCATGTGCTATAGCGCACAAAATTATCACAGCGCGGTGTGTCCCGTCTCAATTGAGCAGTCCGACTGGGGAACTATCTCCGCTCTACAGATTACCGCGGCAAGTAGGGTAGCCGAAGCTCACTGGAGAGTTCTTGTGCTGTCAGTGAGTAAACTAAAGGCTTGTCCTGCTTTGATTTACTGTAAGACGGAAGAAACTCTCTTGAATGAAATTTTAACGCATTTAGTATGTTAACTATACAAATCGATTTAGATAGGAAAGAAATAATCGCTTCAGGCGGGATTAGAGACAGAGCTGTAATAACTGATAAAGATTTTTTATGGGAACCATGACTGACGTCTGCACGTAATAGACATTTTCATGCATACAAATATTTGCACTGAGCGGGAATCGAAATCGCTACCGCTACGCCACAGAGTCTATGCGTATACGGGGCTAAAATAATAGGAGTATTCGGGGTCCCTCATAACTTCACCCAAAAGATACTGGCCTAGAGATTAAGTAGGTACAATATTGTGGGGTTCAGTTATACCACAGTTGGGCATTAATTGACTGAAGTTACATAATATACATATTTTTATACAACGGTGGCAGACAAGCACTCGGCCCACCTGATGGAAAGTGGTTACCGTGACCTATGAATGTGTGTAACACCAGTGGAGTCACATCCGTGCTGCCGACCCTGTAAGAACAGAGATTTTATGTGCCTTCAGTGTAGAACACAAAATCAGGACAAGCCTTTGGTCATCCCACTGACAGCACAAAAACTCTCCAGTGAGCTCTGGCTACCCTATTCACCGCCGGGAACACAACGCGAGGTTATTATAGCCGTGGTATTCTGTAGGGTGGAGGTACTTCCCCAGTCGGACTGCTAAATTCGGACGGGAATACCGTCGTGTCCTACCTTATATTAATTAGTAATTACATGCTATTGACTGAATCTTATTTACTGTGACTCTACACTACTTTGCAGCGGGAAGCTGTGGGAGCTGGCAACAAATGTCGCGTCTTATAATCTTGCTAACATGCATATATTTGTTATTATGGCAGAGGACGCGATTTCTTAACTTATAACATTATTATTTATATAATTTGATTTCCTTATAGAAATAACGTTATGCTTTTGCCACGATTGGCATATGCACCAGCGGATAAACGGTCAAATCACTGGTGCATGAATGGCGTCCAGTGGTCAGATAGCTCACATCTGTAAAAATAAATCAAATACTGGTGTTGTAAGATAATTTGCTCCCAAACTTTAAATAGCAAACCCTCCAAGAGGCAAAGTCCCGTCTGAGAGGTTCAACATCTCCCGCGGCGAGTATGGCATTGACGGGAACCTCAATGACCGTCTTTGCACCGAGTCGAAGGGGCCAAGCTGGCATGAGGTATTCACCAACACTTTTATCAGGCCATGTTATATATAGGCCATAAGACGAGTACAAAAAGTTAATTAGATTAATACATATTTTGTGCAAGAGTGCAAGTGTTCTGTTTTTCACAGGTGTGCAAAGAAGTATTGCAGTTTTTTTTTTATACGAGTGTTTCCCTTCTCTACCCACGAAACTGTACACACGAGATAAAATAATAATATTTTTTCCGTATTCTACCACCTGCAAAATTGGTGGCAGACAAGCATACGGCCCACCTGATGGAAAGTGGTTACCGTGGCCTATGGACGTATGAAACACCAGGGGTGTCACACTCGTACTGCCGACCACAAAGAAACCTTCTGATGCCCCTCTTGAAGAAATGTTAGACCAGTTATCGAACTTTTTAAGGCTCCCTAACTACCCGTAACTACAGCCATAGATGTTCGTATGGTAATCAGGATAGACGGCTTAACGGCACAGAAATACCCAGGCCAATTCAAACCGGGTACCCGGCGTAGCTGTTGAATGCGTCACCGTCACGCCATAGATTTATTTTATTTAACACACTGGCACCTTCCCATCGGCATCTCTCAAACGGCGCAAATATACCAATTTAACTGATAATTATATTTTTGACCCGTTTGGAGTCGAAACGTTGGGTCCGTGGGGTACCGCGCGCGCTATTCAAAGAAATAGCGAAGCGACTAATCAACGCTTCCCGTGACCATAAGGCTGGCCTTTACCTCGCTCAAAGAATTGGCATCGCCGTTTAGCGTGGTAATGCCGCCAGCCTCTTGGGCACGGTACCAGTAGAGATCGATGGGGAGGAATTTTTCGATGCCTAAAATTGCAGTCTCCCTCTTTTACTCTATTCCATTTTTGTATATATTGTATGGTTGGCATAATTTTATATAAATTTGAAAGTAATTGTATATTATAATAGCATATTTTATGTACCCTTTTATTTTTATGTACACACACAAATATGAATCTTACTGGCGCTAACCAATCACATTATGAATACAAGGTGAAAATATTAATAAAGAGATGTACACAATAAAACAATCAAGTTGGTTCAAGATAGTTAAGAGTAGTGATGGGCAAACTTAATGTTGGGCCAATAAATTTTAGTAATTTTAGAGGAGCGCCAGAATTAAATACTAAAATACACTCTCTTGCGCCTAAGACATAACATAAACTCACGCCTATATCCCTGAAGGGGTAGGCAGATGGACTAGCACTTACATTTCGCCAGTTTATGTTTAGGTCCCGGTGGTGAGCTTATTGCCATTAACCGGGCACTTATAAACCTGTGATAAATACACACATAACTTCGAAAAGAATCGAAAAGTCATTGGTGTGTGTCATGGTAAAACCTGGGATCGAACCCGAGACCTCGTCTCAGCAGTCCATTACCCATACCACTAGGCTACCGTCTAAGACAGTGGTGGTTATGTCGCACTCAAACATGCACACAGTCTGTGAGTCGTGAGTTGCCGAAGGTGAGATTGGCATATCTCTTTCACCCTGGCCTACCCTGGGCCATATCTTGGGGACTTGCCCTCTTCGCGTGTAGGGAGTTTTAATCAAAGACCCTTCCATGATAGGCGTGTTAGACATATGAAATTGCTATTGATTTGCCATAATATTTTCGAATACTGGTTCAAACTCAGTCGAAGTGATTTTTAACCCAGCTTTAAATGAATTTAAACTTCCCCAAGTCTTATCTATAAATTGATTCTCTCTTTGCATTTGTTTTTTTATTTAGTGTTCGAGAGAATCGATAAAATAATGCAAAATCAATTTTTGTCCATCAATCACTTCACCACGCTTCTTTGCGCCCTGCAATCATGAACTAAGAGGCTTCTTTATCTATGCATCTATTATTTTAATAATATAAAATCTAATTTATAATTCTGGACCACCAAAATATAATTATCGCGGGCCATAATAAGGATCTTAGGCGGGCCGAGTTAGTGCTTTCGCGGGCCGTACTTAGCCCGCGGGCCGTACTTTGCCCATCACTGCACTAGAGGGAGTGGAATTAAATAAATCGCGCTCGCTCTGATCTCTCAGATTGCACTTGCTCGGTCTATCTCTGTAAAATAATAAACCTAACCGAAATAGGATATGGGTGCCGATTCTGCTGTATCAAACATCTTTTTTTTTTTTTTATACCACTTAGTTGGCAGACAAGCACACGGCCCACCTGATGGGAAGCGGTTACCGTGGCCTATGGTCGTATGCAACACCAGGGGTGTAACACTCGCGCTGCCGACCATGAAGAAACCTTCTGATGCCCCTCTTGTAGAACCCCATATTGTAGGCGCTTGGGAAAACCGCAGCTAAAACTAGATGAAGCTAAAATGTATTTAGTTTGAAGCCACGGTAACCACTTTCCATCAGATGGGCCGTGTGCTTGTCTGCCGCCTAAGTAGTATGAAAAAAAGAAAAAAAAACATGGTCAAAACGTCAGGCAAATCGAAGGTATGTATGTTCTTATATATATAAAATCGCGTTAATTCCCGTTAACGCGGCGGTAGTTCCGCCGAATTGAGCAGTCCGACTGGGGAAGTACCTCCGCCCTACAGAATACCGCGTTTATAATAACTTCGTGTTGTTTTCTTGCCGGTGAGTAGGGTAGCCAGAGCTCACTGGAGAATTTGTGCTGTCAGTGGGATGACTAAAAGTTTGTCCTGCTTTGTCATCCACACTGACAGCACAGAAACTCTATGCCTACAGGGTCGGCAGCACGAGTGTGGCTTATCTGGTGTTACACACGTCCATAGGCCACAGAAACGACTTTCCATTAGGTGGGCCGTGCGCTTGTCTGCCACCTAAGTACAATGTCCCTGAACATTTATTTCTATAAAAACTACCTATGCAAAGACTAAATGTAATGAAGTGAATTGAAAATTTTCACAATGAAAGTTTCGAATTCAAAATACTTTGAATAGTTTTATAAGAGCTACAGAATCGGTGTCGTTGTATCTAAAAATGCTTCTGCCGTAATGAAACATAGCTTTGTTCAATTTGATTTGTTTTCAATGTAATAGTTTCTACTTTATTTAATAATACTCGGCTCTTGCAGTTGGACTTGATCCGTTCCGTTAGAAATCTAAGATAAACAATATTGCTGTGACATTTTATAAAGCACATTTCAAACAAATAAACTATATAGGCTACAGTTTGCTGACTAGCTAGTGGAGTGCTATTTAATTAATTATCGAATAATGATCACTTTTATATAACATAATAAACTGCTAACTTAGTTGACAGATAAGAAGACGGCTCACCTGATGGAAAGTGGTTACCGTGGCATATGGACGTGTGCAAAACCAAGAGCAGCCGAAACTAACTGGAGAGTTTTTGTGCTGTCAGTGGGAATACCAAAGGCTTGTCCTGTTTTTGTGTTCTGCACTGAGGGCATATAAAATCTCTGTTCTTACAGGGTCGGCAGGACGAACCACTTTCGATCAGGTAAGTTGTATATAAAAAAGGGAGTTGCACTCGCGCTGCCACCCCTGTAAGCACATGTAAGCACAGAGTTTCTGTGTCGTCAGTGTAAAAGACAAAGCAGGACAAGCTTTTGGTCTTGCCACTGAAAGCACAAAAACTCTCCAATGAGCTCTGGCTACCCTACTCACCGCCGGGAAAACAACACGAGGTTAGGTGAGGATATATGATTTTGAAAATTCAATTTCTTAAGCCTGCCGAAATCGCTCCAAACAAATTCGTACTTGCGTGGTACGTCACGCGCCAGTTGCGCGTGGTGCAAATGTATGGAGTGCAAGAGAATATCGCATTCATCTCGGTCCACGTTGCGTTTACATGTACATGTATATTTCATAATAAAAAGTATTTTGAAATGTAATGAGGAATCTAAAAAGTTAATAATTTAGACTGAATTTGATTGATTTTATTTTGACTTACTTTGGGAATTAAAAATAATGTAAAGTCATAGTTTCAATTGGGTTAGGAAATATCTTATTTTATGAGGCATTTTCTTTTTCAGCAAAAGCCAAGATATTTAGCGGTATTGTGAAGAATCCGCAGACCTTGTCAAATAGCCTATTTTGATACTTGTTCTTTATTTAAAATTAGTTTTTAAACAGAAAATATTAATAAATTGAGTTTTTAAATATAACATATTAAAAAGACACGTCAAGATTGTTGCTGCTGGACATAGGCCTCTCCCAATGTGCGCCATTTTCTCCTGTCCTCCGCCTTCCGCATCCAGTCTTTGTTCACGTTTAGTTAAATACTTAACCTAAAAAAGTGTAGGTGCTTTTCTATCATTGTCCCTTATTGCATCCGTCTATATAATCCTTCTCCTCTTCTTACGTTCGCGCATACGGCTTTTATGAGTGCGACTGTCATCTGATCTACCAACTCTTAGAAAGCCCGCTCTAGAGCTTCTCGCGTCAATTAGAGGTGTATCAGCTAGCAGCAGGCATGCTGTAAAACATTTCGATCGATCGGCAGCAGAATCAGCATTTGCATGCTCTAAATTTTGTGACATCACGCTGTGAAGAACACAAAGTTCAAAATAATACCATGTTTCATTGTTTCGAGTTTCCGATATTTCGGCGCTGTTGCAAGCACCATGATCACCGAGGAACTGGAGTAGTGGCGGTGAACAGAGAAAACGTTTTTCTAGGAGTAATTATATCGATCTACCCTCTTTCGAGTTCTTTTACTACGCGTATATCCGGTACCACTGGTTTCACTCTCACTACAAACTCGAACCCGATCTCGATCACGTTCACGACACACGATGCTCACTGTATCCACTCGCGATTTTGTTTTGGCTTGTTCCCAGTTGTTTTTGCAAAGACGGACCACTGGATGCCAGACATACGGCACTTGAAATCCATCCTCACGATTGAAATTTTTATACTATTTGATTTCAATCGCGTCCCTAACCAGTCTTGGTATATAGTGGCGTTCTGAAAACTCGAAACAATGCAACATGGTAAATATACCGATTATTTTGATATTGATGTGAGTGACCATGATAGTTTAAATACCTATGTAGAAAACATATTGATTTAAATTTATTTAAAGCATTTAATATGCTAACGATTCAAGTTGATTATGAATGACGATTGGGCCAGATCGTGAGAGATGACTCTGGGTCGGCCGGGGTGCGAGGGATATGCCTGTCAACCTCACCTTCGGCAACCATAACGACCCACAGGCGGCGTGCGTTTTAGTCGGTTCGAGTCCGACATAACCTCTTCCACCGGCTTCGGTGGGGATGTATCCGGGGGGATTTTGCGCACGTAAAAAAAAAGGACGATTTAAATAATTTCAGGCAAGGTACTGTGTCATAGGGCATGCCCCTGTAAGCAAAAGATCGCGTGTTAAAGATTTTGACGATCATATCTGCTCTTTATGTGCCTACACTGAATAAATGACTATTTGATTCTTTGATGCCGCGTGGTTCCCGGCAGAGTAGAATTTGGACCACCCCATCTCTTCCCATACGGTGTCGTACAAGGCGACTAATAGCGCTGTTTAACATCAGACAGATATATACATCCCAGACTCAGCTTCAGATGCATGACTCGAGTCAACAATAGTGACACACCCGCTATTACGTGGGACCGAATACAATTATTGGTGTAATGTGGGTGATAATTCACCTCTCCCTAACCCTCCGGGGATGAAGGCGTGATTATATGTACCTATGTATATTAATTCTTTCATTGGTCTTTGATGCGTGGTGAGCATGAACCGGATCAGAAGCATTTTATTCTGTGTCAGAAGTCCAAACACACACTACAACTAGTTTGTAATACTAGAATTAATAATACTTGTACGTTTTGTAGATCGACGAGTTGCATTAATGGTGGCTCCGTGGCGTCGTCTAGATATTAAATATAATCAACACATCCAGAAAACAGGTAGGTGCGCTTTGTAAACGCTCATTGATAGTCAATTATTCTGAAGTTCATCAAGGTTCTTGTACAGTGCCATCACATCATATATAGGGGAGATTAATTGCTCACTGAACTGTAAAAACATTCTAGAGCGTATAAAATTTAATTGTTACCTGTGAATATTATTTTGTTCGAAAATTTTCGGATTTACCGTAATGAATATATTTGTAATTGAATGTGTATCTCAGTTATTTATCTCTTTGTTAGTGCTTGTATGAACACATATAAGTTATATATGTATGTGTACAGTCACGAGCAATAAAATATATACATTGTCACATTTTTTAAAATATGTAAACTTGTAAAGCTCTAAAAAGAAGTGAACGACAATTTGTTCAAAATTAACTAACCATTACATGATGTCAAAACAAGGTATACGTTAATTCCATATTAATATAATCGAAACAAAATCATAAATATATTCACACTTCGAATATCATTTTTAACTATCCGTGACAATTTCTATAATATGTATACAAATGTACTTAGCCCAGACTCAACTCCAAATACATAGCTCGCAGTGCCGGTGTTAGGGCCACTAAAGAGCCGTGCAAAAATATTGTGGCGCCCACGTAAGGAAATCATTAATTATATTTTATTTAATGACATGTTTTGAATTCCAGGCACATAATATTTTTTTCAATGACTCTTTTTTATACCACTTAGGTGGCATACAGGCACACGGCCCACCTGATGGGAAGTGGTTACCGTGGCCTATGCACGTATGCAACACCAAAGGCGTTATACTCGCGCTGCCGACCATGAAGAAACCTTACTTTACTTTGTATAGGAAAAAAAATACTTTTCGGATCTTTTTACATACATACATATAATCACGTCTTTATCCCCGGAGGGGTTTTCTTTTACGTGCGCAAAAGCCCCACGGATACCTCCCCACCGGAGCCGGTGGAAGAGGTTATGTCGGACTCGAACCGACTAAAACGCACGTCGCCTGTGGGTCGCTTTGGTTGCCGAAGGTGAGGTTGACAGGCATATCCCTCGCACCCCGACCGACTCAGGCCATCTGTCACGATCTGGCCCTCTCCTCGGGTGTGAGGACTACAGAGTCCCCAACTCGTCCCCGATCTCTCTCACTCGCCGCCGCCACATACCCGCAGGGTTAGTATTTTTGTCACCGAAAATACAAATTACATAAACATAAACTCACGCCTATATCCCCGAAGGGATAGGCAGAGGTGCTAGCACCCACATTTCGCCAGTTTATTTTTAGGTCCCAATGTAATAGGTGGCGAGCCTATTGCCATTAACCGGGCACTTATAAACCTGCGATAAATACACACATAACTTCGAAAAACATCGAAAAGTCATTGGTGTGTGCCATGGTGAAACCTGGGATCGAACCCGAGACCTCGTCTCAGCAGTCCATTACCCAAACCACTAGGCTACCGCGGTTGCGCGCGTAAAATACAAATTAAATTAGAAAAATCTAATTGTCCAACGATTTCATTTTCAATAGAAAATGTAACCAAGCTAGAAAGTTTTGTTTGCGAGGTTGTTCATTGGAAATATACAATTAAAATACATTTTTAATACATTTTGTTTTGAAAAACTGCGTTCTCCAATTACAACAGTAACTGGAATAGCACAAATCTGAAATCGGCAATGCAATCCATATATTTGTATATAGTTTCGAGAGATATGTTGCGCTGTTGAATAAAATTGAGAATTTTTACACAAGTAGATATTTAAAATGCTTCAAACTTATGAGTTCGTCACAATGGGCATCTCCTTCAATATTGGAATTAGATCAAACAGCGAGCTTTTGCTGGAGATTTGTACGTAACACAGAGAGTTTATTTTTTAGTATCGTTAAAGAAACCACGTTTCCGATATTTTAATTCCGACAGTTTATTTATCAATAGTTTAAAAAAAAACAGCAAATAATCAAATCCGGGAATTTATATCCTTAAAAACCTTTTACCTTGACCCAAGTAGTACAGTTTCACAGTACACGTAACAAGTAGTACAGCGCATTCGCAGAGACCTTTTAAAACTGAATGGAATCCACAGGAGCATATACTCAGTATTGGGCTGGTACATCTATCAGAAACACGAAGAGGTATTCAATAGGATGCAGAGGATATTAACACCGTGGTGTAGAAAATTACGTCACTTGCAAAGCGCCATTTGGTTATAAGTACTGCAGGACATCGTGCACCATCTATACGGTTTTATATATAATTAATTATGTTCGGCGCGGTTCCCAGCAGTGTAGAATTTCGACCACCCCATCTCTTCCCATGCAGTGTCGTACAAGGCGACTAATAGGGCTGCCTAACATCAGACAGATATATACAGTCCAGACTCAGCCTCATATGCATGGCTTAAGTCAACAATAGTGCCTGGAAGACGGTAATAGGCTCACCCCATATTACGTGGGACTGAATTCAATGATATGTGAAATGTGGGTGTTAATTCACCTCTGCCTAACCCTCCGGGGATAAAGGCGTGATTATATGTAAAGTCACCAACTCTCCAAACTTGCCGGCGCACCGCGGCGCCCCTGCATAGCTGGCGTCATACCTCACGCCCCCGTAACGCCGGCACTGATGGCTGGGATCAACAATGGTGCCTGGAATACGGCAATAGACTCACCCTCTATTACGTGGGACCGTATCGAAGGATTGGTAAAAGTAGATGTTAATTTACCTCTGCCTAAACTAACCCTCCGGGCGTGATTTTTTATTTTATTATTTATTTATTTATTCATAACAACTTTTACATTGTGTTGAATTTTGAATTACATTGTATTAAATCGTAGGAAGAATAGCAATTAATGAGGCATGTCATGCAAATATTATACAAAAAAAACCATAATCAATGTCAATCATAAATGTCAATGTCAAAATAAAGTTAAATATCATAGTATCAATATTATATACCTACCTACCTACATATACAGCATATACCTTACATTGTATGTATTACATGTATGTGTATTATACTATTTGATTTTTAACGTAGTCTTTTCTTTTGTAAATCAAATATTATCCAAATACATTTTATGAAAGTTACCTACTTTCATAAAATGTATTTGGACGTATGTACATTTACATTTTGTGAAAGTTACCAACTTAAATATTGTGATGCGAATAGAGTTAAAAGTCAAAAAGTATAAAACACATACGTTTTATACTTTTTGATTTTTAACGTAGTCTTTACATTTGTAAATCAAATATTTACAGATTTAAAAATAAAATATATACAAATACATTTTGTGTAAGTAGGTAACTTTCACAAAATGTAACGTACATTTATATTTTGTGAAAGTTACTCGTACCAACTAAAATATTGTGATGCGAATAGAATATTTGAAAAGAGATATATTGTTGGTCAGTCAAGTTCCAGCCTTGTTATCGATAGTTGGGTTCTCGGAATGGTAGATACATCGCTGTATAATTGTCGGGTATCTTGTTACTTATTTTCCAAACAATACTGAACATTTTGACGACCTATGTGGCGTAGCGGTTGAGCACTCGACTGCTATGCAGGGGGCGTGGGTTAGATTCCCGCTCAGTCCAAATATTTGTATGCATGAATATGTATATTTACATTGGTCTGGGTGTTTCTATGTATAATATGTATATATTTACAAAAAAAAAAGTATCTAAGTATGTTTATCCGCATTCTAGATTCCATAACACAAGCTAGATAAGCTATGCTTACCATGGGTCTAGATAGCGTTGTGTGAGGGGGCGCGTGTTTGATTCCCGCTCATTACAAATATTTGTATGCATGAATATGTATATTTGCATTGGTCTGGGTGTTTCTATGTATAATATGTATATATATACAAAAAAAAAAGTATCTAAGTATGTTTATCCGCATTCTAGATTCCATAACACAAACTAGTTAAGCTATGCTTACCATGGGTCTAGATAGCGTTGTGTGGAATGTCGTGGAATATTTATTATTATTTTTATATTTTGGAGAGCCTCTGGCGATGGAGGTATTGTGAGCAGCCGCTACGCAGTAGGCGCTGGTTCGATCCCCGTTCTGTTCAAGTATTTATATTGGTCTGGACGTGTCTCAGAGACTAAAAGCTTATCCTGCTTTGTCCACTACACTGACGGCACAGAGGGTCTGTGCTTACAGGGTCGGCAGCGCGAGTGTGGCTTCTCTGGTGTTACACACATCCATACGCCACGGTAACCACTTTCCATCAGGTGGGCCGTGTGCGTGTCTGCCACCTAAGTGGTATAAAAAAAATTACGTTAAGCCGTCGGCCCCAGTTGCCTATAAATTCTGTCTTACTCCAATGCTTCAATATCGTCTTTGAGTTGCAGAGGTCAGATGACAGTCGCTGCTCGCAAAATATCGAAGTTCAGCCAAATCCACAGTTAGCCTGGTACTAGACCCAAACTTCTTCGAGTTCTACTGGGATTCGGAATAATCTTATTCATCTTATAATAAGGTTATTTGGGAGATAGCTTAAATCACATACATAATACATATATTATATAAAATCACGCGAGGTTCCCATAGGGGTAGGCAGAGATCACGAATCTCCACTTGCTACGATCCTGACATACTACTCTCGCTTCATTCACTCTCATTACATTCTTCATGCATGCTCGTCGGTTTAGAGCACTCCTGACCTGCCCCTTTTTTTAAAGCTTCCCCGATTTGGTCCAGGTATGTGCGCCTAGGTCTTCCCCTTCCGACGGTACCATCCACACTCGCCTCATACACCTGTTTCGTTAGTCTTCTTTCATTCATTCTCTCAACATGACCAAACCATCTCAAATCACAATCTTATTAAAATCAGTTCACTGGCGGAGATTTCGATTCTTTTTACAAGAAACTCTTCCTTTTTTAAAGTCGGTAAAGAATAGACTTTTTTAATCATGACTCATAGAAATAAATGACAATTAGCACAAAACGCACAGCCATAATAAACAGATGACGCCCAGCGCAAGTTGAGCCTGCAACTTTAAAAGACCCCTTCAAATTAGTTGGGTTAAAGAGGGGTGTAAGGGTCAAGTGACTTTGGGGGGATAGTTGCAATCGCGCACGCAACCACCCGTGGTATCCACGGGTGAGTCACAGGGGATCGTGTGTGTGGTGAGCAATCGCGATCAACCAGAAAACGCCAATTTGTTAGTCCCTTTTTAATGAACACATTTTAACTAAGTACAGTCGGAACGTGGAGATATATGACTTTAAAAAAAAAATACTCACGCCTATATCCCCGAAGGGGTCGGCAGAAGTGCTAGCACCCACATTTCGCCAATTTATGTTTAGGACCCAATGTAATAGGTGGCGAGCCTATTGCCATTAACCGGGCACTTATAAACCTAAATACACACATAACATCGAAAAGTCATTGGTGTGTGCCATAGTAAAACCTGGGATCGAACCCGAGTCCTCGTCTCCACAGTCCATTACCCATACCACTAGGCTACCACGGTTATAACTTTATTATTATTATTTATTATTATTATTATTGTTTGATACACTAGCAGCTTAAAGCTGATATGTGTATATCACTGCACTTGTGTTTAATATTCTAAATGCTTGTACAGTCTATTTAAAAATATAGGTATATATTATATAAAAACTTTTTTAATTTATATATTTATTAATTTGCTTCTTTTACACTATTTAAGTGGCAGACAAGCACACGGCTCACCTTATCGAGTTTGGTTATCGTGGTAAAACTTTTTTTATACCACTTAAGTGGCAAACAAGCGCACTGTCCACCTGATGGGAAGCGGTTACCGTGGCATATGGACGTGTGCAACACCAGAGGCGTCACAATCGCGCTGTCAACGCTATAGAAACCTTCTAATGCCCCTTTTGAAGAACCCCATATTGTAGGCGCATGGGAAAACCGCAGCAGGGAGACACACTCGTGTTGCTGACCCTGTGAAAATCTTTACCTTTGTACACACTTATAAACATGAAAAAGCCGTTCAAGTGCGAGTCGGTCTCGCTCACCGAGGGTTCCGTTACTTAAGCTACATAAACCATAATATATTTTGAATGTGTTGATTTAGAAGTTTGATTTTTTTACAGTTATAGACATTATAGATCTGAGTATGTGGTATGAATATCAACATGATACTCGTACCTCCACACATTACTGAGAAAAAGGTCTTGACAGACAGACGGACAGCGAAGGGTTTCGTTCTTTTTTCGTATTGAGGTACGGATCCCTAAAAATATGCCAACACCGCAAGATTTATAGTGGTGAGTGGACATTTCAATTTAGGGATTTTTTATACCACTTAGGTGGCAGACAAGCACACGGCCCACCTGATGGAAAGTGGTTACCGTGGCCTATGGACGTTTGTAACACCAGAGGAGTCACAGTCACGCTGCCAACACTGTTATTACTTGCTTTTAAAATTTAAAAACGGGAAGCGTGGTAAACTAAATACAATACGCACATACTGGTAAGTTAACCCCTGTTATTGTAAAGATATAATTATGTTTGATAACGCCAGCTTATTGAAAATGAGTTTATAAAACAATTAATTGAATACTTCCTTAGTTCAACGCTTAGCTTAGCGGTAGCCTAGTGGTATGGGTAATGGACTGCTGAGACGAGGTCTCGGGTTCGATCCCAGGTTTACCATGACACACACCAATGACTTTTCGATGCTTTTCGAAGTTATGTGTGTATTAATCGCTGGTTTATAAGTGCCCGGTTATTGGCAATAGGCTCGCCACCTATACATTTGGACCTAAACATAAACTAGCGAAATGTGGGTGCTAGCACCTCTGCCTACCCCTTCAGGGATATAGGCGTGAGTTTATGTTATGTTACGTATTTTATATATAGCACTCGTCAATTAGACTTCGTCTTGCCTGATGGTTATTAAAGGTATAGATTCTTACAGGGTCTACAGCATGAGTGTGTCTTCTCTGATGTTGTACACGCCCATAGACCATGGTAACCACTTTCCATCAGGTGAGCCGTGTGCTTGTCTGCCACTTAAATTGTAGAAAAGAAGCAAGTTTATAGCAGTGAAATCGTGTCGTAGAATTTTTTATTATTCGAGGATGGCTTTTGTGTCGTGGCAGTAGTGCATTCAACTGTTACGTCAGGGAGCGTGGGTGCGATTCCCGCACACTGCAAATATTTATGTATGACTAGATTTGTATTGCTCTAGATTTTTCTAAAAATAATGTGTATATATTTACGACAAAAAATGAATACAAGTATGATTTTCCGCAATCTAGAGTTGTTGTGTTGTCAGTGGGTAGACCAAAGGTTTGTCCTGATTTTGTGTTCAGCACTGAAGGTACAGAAAATCTCTGTTCTTACAGGGTCGGCAGCACGGGTGTGACTCCCCTAGTGTTACACACGTTCATAGCTCACGGTAACCACTTTCTATCAGGTGGGCGGGCGTCTGCCACCTAAGTTGTATTAAAAAAAAATCTAGAACCCAAAGTACAAGCTATGCCGATATCCCCGAAGGGGTAGGCATAGGTGCTGGCACCCACATTTCACCAGTTTATGTTTAAGTCCCAATGTAATAGGTGGCGATTCTATTGCCATTAACCGGGCATTTATAAACCTGCGATAAATACACACATAACTTCGAAAAGCATCGAAACTTCATTGGTGTGTGCCATGGTTAAAACCTGGGATCGAACTCGAGACCTAGTCTCAACAGTCCATTACTAATACCACTAGGCTACCGCGGTTATTCTCTCGGTTATGTAACATTTATTTATACTTTATTGTACACATAAATAACATTTATACAAATAGTTCAGATGTAATGTACAAAGGCGAGCCTAACTCAAGGTTGAGTTCTCTTCCAGCAAACCCGGGAGTGCATAGAGGAATTGCAATACGAGAGGCAACGTGTACATGAAAGTGTAGATTTAACATAGAAAGGTACAACATTAATCCCCACAGAATAGACACAAACATTTACACAAATGCATAACATCTAGGTAAGTGTCGTTAAAAAGATCTATTCTGATTCAGTACCATTTTTCTAATATTTATTTATAAACTCACGCCTATATCCCCGAAGGGGTAGGCAGAGGTGCTAGCACCCACATTTCGCTAATTTATGTTTAGGTCTCAATGTAAATAGGTGGCGAGTCTATTGCCATTAACCGGGCACTTATAAACCTGCGATAAATATATGTACATACATAACTTCGAAAAGCATCGAAAAGCTACCGCGATTATATTACCATTTTTTACAACACTTGGAATTTCTTTTTTATCATATCAATATCCAGTTCTGAATGAATATAAATCCTGAAACTAATACCAAAACAAGTTTATCACAGAACTAGATGCGGTTTGCATAAAAAAAAAGAAATTTGAATAAAAAAACTTTCTAATTTGTAGTTGACTTATAGAAATAAAATTATTCTGAACACACGGAAGATCAGTAAACTACTACAAACTTAATTGCAGTCAATACTTTACAAGGCTAAGTAACTTGAAGTGGAAAATAATGAAAGTTCGTGGTAGTTGCTTCTCCGAAAATTGCCAAGTTCAGTCGTGGCACAGTTAGACTGGGAAGCATTCCAATCCAGCCTTCTCTTTACAAGCTCTCCACTGTGCCCTTGACTTTAAAAAAATACCCGACTGCTGTCAAACTTGTTTTGATCGTTTATACAGTAACCGGACTTTTATTTATTTTTTAGTAATTTATTTTAGTTTCCTACTTCCTACAGTCCCGGATAATTTAAGCGGGGCGTGAAAAAGCATCTGATGAGGCCGCCAAGCTGAGTGCCACCATTGTAACATTACTTAGTGTCTGTAATGGTGACCCTCTTTCCTGAGACTTTGCCTTTAGCTTACCATCAGGCGAGGTGAAGTTATTTTGACGTGTCCTAGATAAAAAATAAAAAAGTTTATGAATGGGGTTAGATTGAAAAGCTCGAATATTTTGCAATATTATCGCGTCGCCAAGATTGGCTTATTCTGCATAACCCTTACTCCTACTGACAAATGTCGACTGAGATAAGGGACGCAAGGACATTGTGGACTTAGCAATGCACTGTAAAACCATGCTGAAACAGATGTTGTGTGCAACTGTTTGTCTTACCCCATTTTTATTCTTCCCCCTTCCTTAAAAATATCCTTAAAAATATAACCTTACCTTAAAAACCCCTATTGCATAAGGTTTATCCAGGCCCCCGATTCTACTAACAAATCCATTTCATTTTAGATTTTAAGGCATTGTTCTCAAAGTTCAAATTTTAAAAGCTATTAGCAGAGTGAATCAAATAGTACAATTAAACTCTTTTCATTTAATCTTGGGATTTTTTCCGGTAAAAAAAAATGCAAAATTTAATGCCATTTTTTGCAGTGTATGTGGTATGACATTTGTTTTAGATTTAATTAAATCGAGAGCCTGTTAAAATGATTGTAACTAATAAAAAATACATTTCAAATACTATTTATTACGTCTAAGTAAGTAAATGAGTAAAAGCAATTATGTACATTGTTATATATTTACCCTGCATTCAGATAACATTTGTGAGCTCAGCTAATACATGCAAATATGTTGTAAATATTCGCCATTGATTTATGATTTTATATTTAAAATAACGCGAGCACATCATTGAGTTTCAATCACTTTCGCTTTTATGTAGATAAGCAGTTTAATTCCATGGGTGTTTCACCTTTAGTTTGTGTGTATTTATCGCAGGTTTATAAGTGTCCGTTTAATGGCATTAGGCTCGCCACCTATTACATTGAGACCTAAACATAAACTGGCGAAATGTTAGTGCTAGCACCTATGCTTACCCCTTCAGGTATATAGGCGTGAATTTATGTTATGCTATGTCTAGTGAATGATTAAAATAAATAAAAATGATATAATTATAACAGTTTCAACTCCTACCCTTATTCTAATCTTAATTTAAAAAGCTCAGTTAAAAAAAAATATCTGAGGATATAATAATCACTGAGGTAGTAAACAATTACATTTTCTTCGTTATCAAAATTATTTTAATCACAGGAATTTATTTTTAAAATGAACTAAAAACCGAGTATGGACTTGCCATAACACATATTCTTTCGGCGGACTGTACCTCACCCTCTCAGTGAGGGCGGATATCAAAGGTGACTATTATGTTTGTAACTACAGAAAACAAGCTTTAAAATGTGTTGAAGGTGATGTATTATATTTTAATCTGGCTACTGTGAGGCTAGGCTATATTTGGAGACTTCATTTTCATTTTAATTATTATAATGGAACGATGTCATTGTGTTAAATTAATTTGCGAGATAAAATGAAGTTGAAAATGTGCATTTGAATTTAATTAAAATATACATACACACATATAATTAAGGCTTTATCCCAGGTGGGTAAAGGTCAAATTAACGCCTACGTTTTACTAATAATAGAATTCGGTCCCACGTAATGGCAAGTGAGCCTATTGCAGTATTTCATACTATGCATCTGAGGCTGAGTCTGGACTGTATATATGTCTGATGTTAAATAGCCCTATCTCTTAATCGTCTTCTAAGACACCGCATGGAAACAGATGGGGTGGACCAAATTCTACACTGGCAGAATAAAAAAAAAAAGAAAAAATATACATGTAATTCCTCTCGTCTCAATTATTTGTGGTCGGCGCTACATGTCATTCTCTCCTAAACGTAACTGTCACATGTCATTTCCTGAGTCACTCCTTTCTTTGCCATATCCTCTTGTCCTAGCCCTGCCCCTAAACATTTATACATTGGACATTTTTTTACAACATTACTATCATCTCTTCAATATACCTAATAGTATGTCCGAACCATGACAGTCACTCGCTTTCCAGCTTTTTTTTATACCACTTAAGTGGCAGACCAGCACACGGCCCACCTGATGGAAAGTGGTTACCGTGTCCTATGGACCAACGCTGCCAACCCTGTAAGCACAGAGAGTTTCTGTGCTGTTAGTGTAAAAGACAAAGCAGGACAACTTTTGGCATTTCCACTGACAGCACAAAAGCTCACCAGTGAGCTCTGGCTACCCTACTCACCGCTGGGAGCACAACATAGTTTCAAACTTCGTATAAATATATTCATACTTTATTAAATCCATTCTCTTCACACATCCATCTTAACATTTGCATCTCCACTGCATACTGTTGTCTTTCATATGATTTCAAAGGCAAACAATACGGTTTGATCATGGACTTATTAATTATTACCTCAATCTTGATAAATATAATCCCGATTAATCCACATAATTTCAACAACACCTACGCAGGTGAAGCCAAGGGCATAAGGGTGGTAACTTATAAATGAAAAGAACATGCGTAGGCATCTCCCGATTTGACGTCTTAGTGTGCACTCATCCAGACAAAACGAACAAAGGGCGACAAACATGGCGTGTCTAAAAGTAGCTAGTTCTATTGTTATCAACATCAAGTACTAATTGGTTTAATGAATCGCAGTCAATCATTTATTGCTATTTATAAGATCGCTAAGAAAAATCTGGTAAAACCGATACCTTATTACTAAAATTTCACTGTATTTCTGTTTGTCACCTGTGTATTTTATAAAGCGTGTTAGCTAAATAATTAAAATTCACAGATGAAGTATTTCTGGTCGCCGCTATGACAATAAATGCTAGAAATAGAACATAATAGATAAAATAATTGTAGAGGTCTACAGTTGTTTAGAATCACGTGTGCGAGAATCGCATTGCCACGTTGAATCGCACTTGGCTGGTTTTGCCAATAGCAGCTTCTATGTTCGTCCATTTCCCAGAATCGATGGTATTAATACCTTTTCATGGCTGTATTTCTCGGAACTTGCATACAGGTATTACATGTTAAAACCTGTTGACGGTATCATAGAGGGCTCTCTGTGGAAAAAAGTCAATTATGTGTCCTTTGAAGTTCGTTAGTGCGCAGAGGAATATTTTGCTGCGTGTAGTTTTATTTTAGGCGACGCGAGTCGATCTCCACTCAGTACAAATGTTATACACATACATATAATCACGATTTTATCCCCGGAGGGTTGGGCAGAGGTGAATTAACACAACCATTTCACTAATCATTAAATTCGTTCCCACATAATTTGCTGTATTCCGGGCACTATTATTGACTCAAGCAATGCATCTGAAGATGAGTCTGGGCTGTATAATGTATATATCTGTCTGTTGCTAAGCAGTCTTTTTCCTAAGTCGCCTCGTACGACACCGCATGGGTAGAGATGGGGTGGCCCAAATTCTACTCTGCTAGGAAATGTTACATGAATATGAATTTGTCCCGGTTGCCATAAGAACATATGTATATGGGAGTCGTTACGGAGAGTCGGAGCCCTAAAATGTTCAAGAACTGGTCTAACTGCAATGCTTCGATATCGCGTTTGGATTGCGGAGGTCAGACGGCAGTCACTTCACAGAAAATATCGAAGTACAGCCAAATATGCAGTTAGATTGGTGAAGCGGACAACAGACTCCGAGGGGAGAAAGTTTCGGATGCGAGTGGAACTAGGTTTAGGTTTAAAGACATTTATTTCTCATAAAAACATAAAGTTCACTTAAAATGAGATTTACAATAATTTAAAAATTTAAAATAAATGTTTTCCTCTATTCTGCCTACTTTAAATGATTACATTTGTTGTACATAGTTTTTGAGTTTACCCTTATACACATTCAAATTATTAATATTTTTAATGTTGTTAGGTAGTTTATTATAAAGCTGTGCTCCATCGAATAATATCGTTTTTTTACCATAGTTAGTACGTGGACGATTTAACTGAATATTGTCTCTGTTTCATAGCAAGTGAATTGATTCCCTCTTAGGTAACTGTATATTAGTTTGGATCGAATTTGTTGTAATTTGAATCGCCAAGATGATGAAGAAATGGTATAAAAGTGGTTACTGTGGGCTAACGGCGTTTTTGTGTCTTTTATTTATTTATTCACAAGCCGTCTCACACCAAGATTTTCAGTGTCCAAGTCAACCTCACTTGAAAGTTGGTACCCCTGCTGAATGACAGTCGAGTTTTTAGCGCAGGCTTTCGCTCGTGTTTTAAAGGTTAGACGGCAGTTGCTTCCCTAAAATATATCTGTCTGATTAAACAGCCCTATCCGTAAGTCGCCTTGTACGACACCGCACGGGAAGAGATGGAGTGGTCCAAATTCTACTCTGCCGGGAACCACGTGGTGGCAATTTTAATGTATTTTTTAAACAAGCACATATTAAACGAAATAAGCTACAGCTTAAACTATCGGAAAATGACAGAGGGTGAGCCTATTGCCGTCAAGAAGGTACTGTGTCATGGGCCATATGTTTATTGTCGGATGTAGAACAACTTCCTCAGTCACCTACGACAACAACCTTAGTCGCCTGCGACACTCAATTGGGTAGAAATGAGGTGCCATATTATTACTTTAGTTTTAATTTTAGTCGTGTTCTATTTTTAAACAAAAACAGATTAACGAACTGAATTATTAAATTTAAAAACATATACCTATATAGGTATATATATTATTAGTTAGGTTTCAGTTTTAGTCGTGTTCTATATTTAAACAAAGACAGATTACCGAACTGAATTTTTAAATTTAAAAAAAAAATATATATTTATATATATTATTAGTTCGGTTTCAGTTTTAATCGTGTTCTATTTTTAAACAAAAACAGATTAACGAGCTGAATACTTAAATTTAAAAAAAAACGTATATTATATTGTTAGTTTGGTTTCAGTTTTAGTCGTGTTCTATATTTAAACAAAGACAGATTACCGAACTGAATTTTTAAATTAAAAAAAAAAAAATATAGTTATATATATTATTAGTTCGGTTTCAGTTTTAGTCGTGTTCTATTTTTAAACAAAAACAGATTAACGAGCTGAATACTTAAATTTAAAAAAAAAACGTATATTATATTGTTAGTTTGGTTTCAGTTTTAGTCGTGTTCTATATTTAAACAAAGATAGATTACCGAACTGAATTTTTAATTTTTTTTATATATGTACAGGTATATATATTATTAGTTAGGTTTCAGTTTTAGTCGTGTTCTATATTTAAACAAAGACAGATTATCGAACTGAATTTCTAAATTTAAAAAATCCAAAGACACATTAGGATTATAAGTACCTAGTCTATTCGGAATATATCTCGGAGCTAAAAGCTATTACGCGGGTTATACGTATCTTAGGTGTCTTTATTTTTCTATTCACTAAGCATCGATTATAATAAAATCGCGCGCGTCACGGCCTCGTTTGTCTAGCTACCTACTTATGGCAGCACTTACATGTCTATTCGTATTTGCGTATTTGATATAGGTATTTAACAAACAATTACCATGTGATTTTTTTTCTTTATTGATGGCTACTGCAGCGAATCGCCGCAATTTTGCCAATGTCAAGTAATTGTCTTTAAAATTATTAATGGCGAGACGCCAATGTCAAGTTGTTCAAGTTGCGGTCCTTTAGAATAGTTGTTGATGATAGTGATGATGATGATGATGATGATTACTGAGATGATTGCTCAGTAAAGTTGTGGGGACTTAACTAGAAGCTCCCTAGGGAGAGACCAACACGAAAAGTCACAATTCACTGTAATATGACACTTTAATACACTTGTGTGCGTTGTCAAAGACGTTATGTCTAAAATTTTACCTTTTTCATACATAAAAACTCGAATTCTCAACAATTTCGGAAAATAAAAAAAATCCGCGATGCGCCCAATTCGTTTTGGCGCCAAAACTCCAAAGCGTATTTGAAAAATACCTATGCAGCCAATACAAAAAACGTACAATAGACATATTTATTTTAATTCCTTTACTGTCAGTCGAGTACTTTAAAAAGTGACAATTCACATGTGACACCTCTTTGAAGTGAATACTTTTTTGTGAAGTAAATTGTGTTTGTCTATATTTGCATATATGTCAAATACAATATTTTGCAAATCAGTAAACGCCCAATAGCAAACGCAAATAGCAAAGTGATGTGCCACCATAAGGTTAGGTCCATGATAAATGACCCAAAGTGTAAATGTGCAGTAAACACATAGTTACCAGCTGTTAGCGCTCCCCCTTGCAATAGGGTGCGTGCCTAAAGCCACGTTTTCACAGGACGGCATACTGCTGGGTCTGTACCCGGTGACCCGTGTCCGGTCGTTATCTCTTTACGCAAAACCGGCGGTGGGCGCCGGTTCCCGTCCGGGTAAAAACAGAACGAAACAGTCTCGTGTAAACGCGACCTAAATAATATAACCGGTAAGATATTAACTTAAAAATCGTCAAATTAAATACATAAATAAATGCAATAAAGGTTTCGTGTAAGAGATCGCTTGTAGCGATAAGGCCGCCATTTTTTATAATGTTGTCCGTACATTTACTAAAATTTATTGGTAAACAATAAAGATTTATAATATTTGCAATTTATGTAATAGATAATTTAAAATAAAATAAAGCTCAGCAATGATAGTTTAAATTATTCATATTATAATTATTTAAATCGTCATTTAAAATCAACGCATTAACGCAGGTTTATAAGTACCCGGTTAATGGCAATAGGCTCGCCACCTATTACATTGGGACCTAAACATAAACTGGTGAAATGTGGGTGCTAGCACCTCTGCCTACCCCTTCGGGGATATAGGCGTGAGTTTATGTTTTAATGTTATAAAATCAACGCTATATACCTGCACGAATATAAGTAAAAGCTAACAAAATTTACAAATAAAGACGAAGAAAGGAAAACCTAACTACCTACTGATATTATAAAAAAAGAGCAGAAGTAAACCTTCTTATAAAACAGAAGTTAAGTGTAGGTAAATTTATTTCTAACAAACATCATAAATTATCCAATACCTTATCCGTGACCAAATGTCACGAAAAAAAAATTAATTATAAATATTTTTTTTGTTGCAATTCGCAAGACGTCGTATTATTCAACACCGTTACTTGGATAAATTGGCAAGTACCTATATCTATAGATGTCATAATTATCCAATAACTTATGTGTGACCAAATGTCACGAAAACAAAATTTATCAAAAACAAATTGTTTTGTATTTGTTGTAATTCGCAAAATGTCGTTTTATTTAACACCGGCACACATAATTCCATTTCAAATATCATATTTGAATTTGAATTAAATCTAAACAGCTATATTTCTATAATGCCAATTCAAAATTCTTACTTCTCTTTGCTTTGTGTCGAAGCTCCCACACGGTGAATACGTGTTATATTAAATTATATTTTAACACACAATACGTAAAATTGTTAAAGATGCGTGATTCAAAACACAATAATATTAAGTAACAATTAAACACGTAAAGTTCAACCTCACTGTGTCACCGGCGGAGCAAACTGTTGTTATGCCCGAAGAGGATAACAGGCGCCCCTCACCCCCGCCCGATTAACCAGACAGGAGACAGGTGATAATATGTACATATTATGTACATATGTATTTATTTTTTCTCCTTGTTCATGGCTCGGTTACAGTGTGATCATATCTATAATCGTACAGTTACCTAATAGTGTTAGTAGAGCAGGCGCCCAAGGTTCTAGACGCCCGAGTAATTTTAGACACCATGAAATCTTTTGTGATTCGTGTAATTGAGACCTTTGGGTTTAAAAAAAAACCATGTTGCCTTTGGAACATGGTTCAGTTTCCTGAAGCGTCCTCTCAACTTTGCTTTTAAGTGAATGCTTGATTCCCGCTTTGTGCAAATATTTTTATGCATGAATATGGGTATTTGCATTGGCCTAGTCGTGCCTAAAAATCGTGGTAGCTTAGTGGTATGGGTAATGGACTGCTGAGACGAAGCCTCGGGTTCGATCCCAGGTTTACCATGGCACACATCAATGACTTTTTGATGCTTTTTCGATATTTATCGCAGGTTTCTAAGTGCCCGGTTAATGGCAATAGGCTCGCCACCTATCACATTGCGATCTAAACATAAACTATCGATATGTGGGTGCTAGCACCTCTGCCTACCCCTTCGGGGATATAGGTTTAGGTTTAAAGAAATTTATTTCTCATAAAAACATAAAGTTCACTTAAAATGAGATTTACAATAAATGTTTTCCTCTATTCTGCCTTTAAATGATTACATTTGTTGTAAATAGTTTTTGAGTTTACCCTAATACACATTCAAATTATCAATACCTATTTTAAATGTTGTTAGGTAGTTTATTATAAAGCTGTGCTCCATCGAATAATATCGTATTTTTACCATAGTTAGTACGTGAACGATTTAACTGAATATTGTCTCTGTTTCTTAGCAAGTGAATTGATTCCCTCTTAGATAACTGTATATTTGTTTGGATCGAATTAGTTGTAATTTTATAGGCGTGAGTTTATGTTATGTTATGCTAGACGTGCGAATATCTAAAGCAGTCTTTATGGCTAGTTGAAGCCTTTAAAAGTCCGAATAGTCTGACTACAGAACATGGCAGTCACTTCTAGAAAATATCAAAGTTGTCGCAACCAAGATAAAAACCGACCCCCACTGAAGCGGGATCAAGTTCAGTAAATGATGAGATCTATTCGTCAATCGTTATTAAGTTAATTTCGATATATCTGCTATTATAATATACAGAAAAAATAAATGCAATCACTTATAAAATGTATACAAAACTATGCTAACTAAGTATACAATATATACAAAAATGTAATAGAGAAAAGAGAGAGGAGACTGCAATTTTATTCGTCAAAAAATTCCTCCCCTTCGATCTCTACTGGCACCTTGCCCAAAAGCTGGCGGCGTTACCACGGTGAATGACGTTGCTAATTATTTGTGCGAGGTAAAAGCCAGCCCTATGGTCACGGGAAGCGTCGAATTTCTAACATTAGCGCGCGCGCTTGGACCCCACGGACCCAACGTTTCTACTCCAAACGGCTGAATAATATAATTACCAGTGTACATAACCATAATAAGCCCTTAATTTAATTAAGGGATTATTATGGTTATATACATAAAGATAATAATTTCGATAAAGTATATGTCTGTAAACCACAATATATGTGAGTGGGCGATCTTATTTTCAACCCCATTTTTAAACAATAGGTAGCTACAGGTAAGTAGTTCAACCCCCCTGTGAGTGAAGCACAGATACAAATATATATTTTATATGTTAGGTACAGTTAGCCATCCTGCTGCGAGCAAGATGAAAGAAAGAAAGAAAAAGAAAGAAAATATGTTTTATTTAGAAAACACAGCGCACATTTTCAGAGGTGGTAACACACAGCGAAATACAACAATGCTTAAAAATAATGTGTTTTTTTTTTTGGTTCCTGACCATAAATATTCGCCTCACTGCCAATCCTGACAGTTTACAGTGACATATACGTGACATACTTGACATAAATCATAAAACGTGGCAAGAGTAAGAGTGGCAAAATGCCGACATAAGCACATATTTATTTCAAATAATTTAGGTTAGTCATTATATGTTCATACTTAAAATGTACGCTGTATTCCCAAAAAAGGTTTGGATACTCAGCATACACTGCAATGGATGTGATCCATCACAGTACTGGTTTTCAGATCCAACCTCAAAAGCCGCCTGACGTCGCTAATCAATATCGCGTCATCTGTTTTATTGATAGGGAACACATTTTTTACATTTGGATACTAACAGGGTGAGTAACTACAAGCATACAACCATATTTCCAATAAAATAGACCTACCTACTAAAAAATAAATAAAAAATTAGCGATCTTTCTTGTGTCTTTTTTAGACACAATAAAACTATCACAGGGTACATATATTTACCCTCGCACAAAAAATCGAGCAAAGAACAAACAAAATACGTGACAAAAAAATGCGGACAAAACATGATATATATAGATAGTATAGTATAATGCCAGGCAGTGTAATGGAGTAAAAAGACCAAGAAAATAAGTAAAAGTTCCTTAAACAAGATAATCAATTATTTTTTCTGTGTGTTCATGAGATGCCTGCGCAATTGCAGCCTAAAGTTGCCTTTCGTTTTTAGGGACCTCAAAGGTGGAGGTATATTGTTCCAACAATGGGTTGCGGCATATTTAAAGCAGCCTCTAAACGCCATCGTTCTGTGCCGCGGCACAGACAGCGGGTTAGTCTGGAGGCGCATAGGATGCTTGGAGTGTTGGTGCCTCCAGCTAAGCTTATTTGCAAGGTGAGTTGGCTTATCTCCATTCACTATTCCAAACAACATGTTTGCCAGATGAAGATTACGCCTTGCCCGCATCTTCAAGACGCTATGCTCGTTGAGAAATGGCGTCACGTGTCCTCGTCGTGGAATATCAAAACAATAGCGAGCGCAGGCATTTTGAACACGTTGTATGAGGCCTTCTGTCCGTGACAGCAAACAGGGTCCATACACTACGTCTGCATAGTCAAAGCGAGACAAAACCAGAGCATCAACAAGCTTCTTACGCATAGGTACACTTATAAAATTCCTTATTCTGTACAGTATCTTTAGCCTATAGAAGCAGTTCCTTACCACATTTCCTATGTGATTCTCAAAAATCAACTGAGGATCCATAACCAGGCCGAGGTTGCGTGCCACATCCACTCTTTTTATGCTTTTACCCATTAGGCTGATAGATGGATTAGCAGCTGTGATATATTCAATCTGTCTTTTGCTGCCTAGGACCATAAAATTTGTCTTTAGTGGATTCAGTGCTAAGCAGTTTCTCTCAGACCATAGCGCTACCCTTTGGAGATCATCTTCTATATTTTGAATGGCTGAGCCGGTGTCTTTGGCATCAAATGAATAGTAGACCTGGGTGTCATCTGCATATATATGATATTTGCAGTGATGGAAGCATTTAGTGATGTCTGCACTGTACAGAATGAAGAGAAGCGGCCCAATCAGCGACCCTTGGGGAACGCCTCTGGAGACCAGCCGCGGAGGGGAAACCAATGAAGACCCATCCTGCTTCCGAATCTGTACCTGCTGTGACCTGTTTGAAAGGTAACTATCAAACCATCTCACTGTATTTGGTGCAAAACCATAATATGACAGCTTTGATAGTAGCATGGCGGTATTGATGGAGTCAAAAGCACGTGAGAAGTCTAGCAACGTCAAAATCGTCCCCTTCCCTTGATCACGGGCCTCAATGATGTTTCCCACTACATCGGCCAAGGCACAAGCGGTCCCACGACCCCTCCGGAAACCTGACTGCAGATCTGGGAGTATCTCATTGTCTTCAAGAAATTTAGACATCTGCATATGAACCACCCTCTCTAACACCTTAGACAGACAAGGAAGGATACTAATTGGCCTGAGATCTTTAAAGCCTAGAGGATTGTTTGTTTTTGCCAGTGGACGCACAACTGCTCTTCGCCATAAATCTGGAAACATACTTGTTGTTATGGACCTATTTACAATACTTGTTATTGCTTTCAGGGAATGTGGCAATGTAAGCAGTATCATGTCCCGTGTCAACCCATCAACTCCCTGCGCGTTTGTGGTGATTTTCTGCAGTATCTGGCCTACAGTCTCCTCACCCACTGGTGTTAAGGAAAATTCAGCATGACCAAAGCGATTAAATTCAAAGGATGTCAGTTGTGAGATGTTAACACTTGGATCCCCCGGGACATCCAGGAAGGCTGCATTTATTGCATCTGGGTTGTCAAAGTGCCCTGGGAGCTCACCATTTTGGCCTGCTATTAGCACATGCTGCTTTAGGTTTTTCCATAGGAGCTTAGAGTCATTTATGTTTTCGTTTATATGCTTTGAGAAAAAAACAGATTTCTCATTTTTTAAAGCTATGGCTGCCTGGTGCTTTAAGTCAAGATAGTACTGTTTTTGCGCATCAGTACCGGATTGCCGAAAACGAAGGCGAGCTTTATTTCTGAGCTTAAACATCAATTTTATTGTGTCTGTAATCCATGGTGTTGGTTTGGCTTTAAAGGAATTGGTCCTCACCGGGGCATGGACATCCAGTAACTGTAGTGTGAAAATATTGTACAAGGAAACCATGTCATCCACACTCTGCAGGTTGCAAATAGTATTCCATGGGATAGCCTCCAGGTCATGCTCATGTAGGTCATTCTGAATGTCTCTGATCGGTCGATAAGTCACCTGCCTATTGACTGGGCGGTCTTTCTTAATTTGCAACTCGCACGTAATAAAGGCGTGGTGACCGAGTTCTTCTATATGGTCGACAGTTACGTTTCGCCAGCGGGAGTCCGTGCAAATTACGTCAATGAGAGTACTCTTATCTGACACAAAATGAGTTGGCACGGATACTATCTGGTCCAGACTTAAGTGATTCAGAAACTCCTGCAGCTGTTTGGTCTCACGTGCATCATAGTGTAACATGTTGGCATTAAAATCACCTAGTATAATGATACTATCAAACGGTGCAAGTGCACACACGCTGTCTGTAAGTGCTTCTAGGAAGACTCTCAGATTTGCATCCGGTGGGCGGTAAGCGGTTCCTACTAATATTTTTTTTGCCTTTATGGTAAGACCAATCCACATCTGTTCCACGGTGGGGTGTACAGGATGGGGCCGCAGGCGGACAGATAGACCGGATTTTATATAGAACGCGACTCCTCCCCCTTTTCCGTCTTTTATAGTCGCTGGGCGCGGAATATGCCGCATTCTATAACCAGGGACATCTGGTGCACGGCCCTCCTGTCCTTCCTGTAGCCAGGTTTCGTTTACTGCCATGATATCGACTGTATGCTGGCTCATCGCCATCAGAAATTCATCCTGACCCGTTGAGAGTGATCCCGCATTGAACAGTCCAAACTTTAGGTACTTACTTTGCATCATTTTATTTGAGGGTTATATTTATATAGGCGGCTGGCATATGAAACATACAAAACATCTCGTAAATATACGTACTGAAAGACATAGGATATTATTGAAGAATGCTCGTGAAGGAGGAGGCGGGGTAATAAGGAGTAACGTAGACTACTTTTATTTTAGAAATGTTTTATGCTCAATAGCGTTGACTCAACACTAAGCGATAACCGAAATCCACGCGGGCGGAGCCGCGGGCAACAGCTAGTTCTTTATAATGTTAAAAAAGCTTGTCCTACTTTGTCTTTTACAGTGACGGCCCAGAAACTTTCCCTGGGCGTAGCACACGTCCATAGGCCACGGTAACCGCTTTCCATCAGGTGGGCCGTGTGCTTGTTTGCAACCAAGTGGTATAAAAAATAACAAAAAAAGTTAAATCTAAAAATATCTATCCTCAAATAGAATTATCACATTAAATTTAATTCAAAGACAATAGGAGGACATTACCAAGAACCAAATTTTACATTTAACTGTTTCGGTTCGGTATTATGACAGACCAGCAGTGGACGAAAATAGAACCCATTAGAGACATTATAAATAAAAATAAAATCCAGGTAGTTTTTTTGGAGCCCGATGACTAGGTAACTTATTTTATACCATTTAGGTGGCAGACAAGTACGCAGACTGCCTGATGGAAAGTGGCTACCGTGGCCTATGGACGTGTGTAACACCAGGGGGTGTAAGAACCTCCTGATGCCCTTCTTGAAGAACCCCATATGTTTTTTTTTTTTTTACATGCGGAGAATCTCTACGGATACCTCCCCACCGGAGCCGGTGGAGGAGGATATGTCGGACTCGAACCGACTAAAACGCACGCCGCCTGTGGGTCGCTTTGGTTGCCGAAGGTGAGGTTGACAGGCATATCCCTCGCACCCCGGCCGACCCAGGGCCATCTCTCACGATCTGGCCCTCTTCTCGAAGAACCCCATATTGTAGTTGCATGGGAAACCTACACCAGGGAATTCATCACACAGCTTAAGCGTGCGCGGGATGAAATTCCTTTCGTACCTAACTGTGCATACTGCTTCAAGTCGCAATGTGTGACGATTGGATTCCCCACTCGTGGTACAAACTGAATCAATCTACATACATACATATAATCACGTCTTTATCCCTGGAGGGTTAGGCAGAGGTGAATTAACACCTACATTTCACCAATAATTGTATTCGGTCCCACGTAATAGGGGGTGAGCCTATTGCGGTATTCCGGGCACTATTGTTGACTCGAGCCATGCATCTCAGGCTGAGTCTGCGCTGTATATATCTGTCTGATGTTAAACAGCCCTATCTCTTAGTCGCCTTGTACGACACTGCATTGGAAGAGATGGGGTGGCCATAATTCTACTCTGCCAGAAACCAAATCCGCGGCAATCTGAATCAATCTGAACTGAAAAATTCTAGAACAATCTGAAATTTAATTCTATTTATAGATCGCAGTTGAGTTTCTTTTCCAGCAACGCATCCGCAGGACGTGATGGTAGACTTGGCTCAAGTAGAACTATTATTGACGTCAATAAGAACCAATTAATATATTGTTCAATAATGAAAATAAACTATTTAGACTTTGTCTTTTCACTATCGTCATTTTCTTCAAAAGTGAAAATAAAATTCCTGTCATTCATCTGTATCTTTCGATTAACTCCTGCTTTCCAAAAAGAGCCTATTGCCATTGGGACCTAAACATAATCCGGCGAAATGTTTGGTGCTAGAACCTATGCGTACCCCTTCGGGGATATAGGCGTGAGTTTATGTTTTGTTATGTTCCAAAAAGAAGATCAAATTTTAAAGTCTCAGTTTTTTTATACCACTTAAGTGGCTGACAAGCACACGGACCACCTGATAGAAAGTGGCTACCGTGGCCTATGGACGTGTGCAACACCAGGGGCGTAACACGCGTGCTGCCGACTCTCTGAGAACACTAAGAACCAGTTGTCGCAAAGTAAACCATTGAAATCCCATAAAATATTACATAATTTATTTCGTCGCGTATTTAGTTGCGTGGTTCCCGGCAGAGTAGAATTTGGACCACCCCATCTCTTCCCATACGGTGTCGTACAAGGCGACTAAGGGATAGGGCTGTTTAACATCAGACAGATATTACAGCCGAGACTCAGCCTGAGGTGTATGGCTCGAGTCAATAATAGTGCCCGGAAGACGGCAATAGGCTCGCCCCCTATTACGTGGGACTGAATTTAATGATTGGTGAAATGTGGGTGATGGTTCACCTCTGCCTAACCCTTCGGGGATAAAGGCTATATTATATGTATGTATGTACATATATTTTATTTAAGTATAATGTGTTATCAAATATTTATTGCGCGTAATAAAGAAATTACTTAGTTATAAAAACTTTCAATAACAAATTCAGTCTGCAACAAGAAGTAATAATATTTTATTTAAACTTATCCGTTGTAGCCTAGTGATATCGGTAATGGACTGCTGAGACGAGGTCTCGGGTACGATCCCAGGTTTTACAATGGCACACACCAATGACTATTCGATGCTTTTCAAAGTTATGTGTGTATTTATCGCAGGCTCGCCACCTATTACATTGGGACCTAAACATAAACTGGCGAAATGTGGATGCTAGCACCTCTGTCTACCCTTCGGGGATATAGGCGTGATTATGTTATGTTCTACTTATTCCGCTGTAGAAAAACGACGTAAATAAGTGCACTATGATTAGTTTATTCTAGCCGTCACAAAGCGAAACGTTTCAATTCAATTACATTTTACTTTGTCTGCTGTGTAGGGATTTTCAAACTTCTTTAACATCCACTAAGCTACCAAGGTAACTGCGAACGTATTTCATTAAAAACGTTATAGATGAAGGGAATATGCAAGGTATCTCCATGTTTGTGTGGATAATATGATTGGTGAATGCATGTGACTATGTTTATTTGCATTACCTTTTACCGCTGTAGCCGCATTACAAGGCAGTTAAACTATGTTTACTTTGGTCTGTGTTCACATGTAGTTGGGACTGAGGAAGCTAAATTAGGTATTTGTTGATTCGCTATGAAGTAGTTCGGTAGTTATGTTGCTATTATTTTTGCGACGGCCTTCAATATTGCAACGTCATTATAAGCTAAGTCAAGAGAAAAAGAGTTGTATAACAGGACACCGGGTTCGAAATTACAAGCTTTGGATGCAACCGGATCTAATTTTAATAATGATTTTATTTTTTTTGTGTTTTGGTAACTTAATATTTTAAAGTTCGCGGCCTGTCGTTGTGCATTAGCATCCCACACCAAGCGGGAAGATTTTTTATACCACTTAGGTGGCAGACAAGCACAAGGTCCACCAAATGGAATGTGGTTACCGTGGCCTATGGACGTCCCGCCTTTGTGAAATATTTACAAAATTATAATTATGCTGTCTGTGATTTGTCTTGTGATCTAACTGCAATATTTTGATTTTACCTTTGGGTTGTGAAGGTGAGATGGCAGTCGCTTCAGGAAAATTATTGAAGTTCAGCGAAATTTACAGTTAGTCTGATAAAGCGGACCCCAGACACCGATGTGAAGGCTTGGGATGCGACTGGGGTTAACGCTGAGATGAAGAGAAGTTCATCACAATAATTCTTATTTTCATGTTGTTTACATAAAATAACATAAACTCACGCCTATATCCCCGAAGGGGTAGGCAGAAGTGCTAGCTATGGTGGTTGTTATCCGTTATATCATGGAGGTAGTTTTATTATAGAAATTAATTATTTATAATTTTTCTTTTGGATTAATTTGGCCAAACTCGGTTTTTATAAGAATGAAAACTATATATACCGCGGTTGCCTAGTGGTATGGGCAATAGACTGCTGATATGAGGTCTCGGGTTCGATCCCAGGTTTTACCTTGGCATACACCAATGACTTTTCGATGCTTTTCGAAGTTATGTGTGTATTTATCGCATGTTTATAATTGCCCGGTTAATGGCAATAGGCTTGCCACCAGGGACCTAAACATAAAATGGCGAAATGTGGGTGCTAGCACCTCTTCCTACCCCTTCGGGGATATACGCATGAGTTTATGTTATGTTATGTATGTTTCCAAGACTCCTAGTTGTTAGTTTTTCAAGAATTCTATCATGAGACCTTAACCACGTTTATGCTTAACGTAAGTACCTAATTAATTTAAATATATGCCATTATAATCAATAATTATTAAAGATAAAGATAACGATGCCAGAGTCGCTGTTGTGCCAGTAGATTAGGGAGAAAATAAGATGAGGTCAGGGCTTCCCTAGTTAGCCCAAACTTTGTCCAATCTTTTGTCCTAAACTCAGAAAGTCTATTATTTTAAAAATCACTACATAATCCGATCAACAACGTAAAACTGACGTAGTGTTTCGATCAGTATAGATAAACTAATTAATACGCGATTTAGATCCTGCTTTATCTTTTACGCTGACGGCACAGAAACTCTTGTGCTTACAGGGTGTGACTCCCTTAGTGTTGTCCACGTCCATATGCCAAAATAACCACTTTCCATCAGTTGGGCCGTGTGCTTGTCTGCCAATTAAGTTGTATAAAAAATCCAACCTAGCAATCAATGACATTCAAAGTTATCGTTTAGAAATTATTTAATCTCCTTTCCACAACGATTGGTTCCACAGCAAACCAATCGTTGTAGAAAGCAACGATTGGTTTGTCTTGATCGTTTCAGGAGCGTACGCCGTCTGATACCCGTAATCACTAGGAAACCTGAGTGGTAGAGCGTTCGAGCCTCAATTGTAGGTTAGCTTAAACGTCGAATTGATTGGAAACCGCACAAATTAAAATATATCAGAAATATGACGCCGTTTGTGTTTCACATAAACGGCGGGATCATCAACGTTGCCCGTAAAATAATTATTTGCCAGTAAAACGCAACAGCACAATATCGTGTTTCCAACCGACACGCATTCAAAATGGAAACTGATAACTTTAAACTTATATAAAAACACACAGCACATATCATAATTCATTATTAATTATTTTTAAATCAATAAACTCCGAAGTAGGGTACAGCCTTTACAATTCGTGATTAATCAATCATTAAAAATCCTTTATTCACAGTTAAACTTTAAAATATTCAATAATAAGATTTAATTGAGTTTAATTTATCTATATTAAACTTGTTCAAATACATATAAGATTCAATTTTATACCAAGTAATAATTAAAACATTTCTTTGCTCAGTTTAAACGATTTAATTGATTGAAATTGTATTGTCGTCCGAACTAAAGGTGTTTGTCTAATATCAGAACAATCAGGCAAGAAGAAGGGGGTAAAATATCAACCACTAACTATCTAAACACCCAACAAGTAAGTTAAACGTATTTAAAAAGGTGTTTAGGACAAAGAAACGAAAGAGAACAACTAAATAGGTACATAATTGAAAGCCTACTCAAAAGGAATTAATAAAAACGACAATTTAATGATAAAATTTATTTATTAGTTAGTTATATTATAAGTACATGATCAACATTTTAGCATTGTGTTCTGCTGCATCCGAGGCTCCCAAATCGGAGATCTGGAACAATGTACCCCTTCTCCTCTTTTGATTCGACTTATGCGGCTTTTGAAGGAAAGATTTTCTTAAAACTTGAAACACTGAAGGAACCGCTATTCACCAATTAATGCACCATATGTTTCCAAATGTGACAATCTATAATTTCTCAAAAAACTCATCATCAGACCTTAACCACATGTATGCGTAATGTATAATCACTTTAAATACATGCCACTTTGAATAATGTATTAAACTTAAATCACTTGATAAAGAAATTAATAATTTTCAAGCCGTCGGAAAAAAATCGTGAAATTCCGACATTTTTAAATCAAAGGAAACGATTAAAAACGGACACTATATTCACGCATAATACGTGCTCAAAAGGATCTGCAGAGACGTGTTAATAACATTTTGAGTTAGTTTTTCACTCCCGACGCTACTGCTCATTCTTGTCCGGAAACGCTCAAATTAAAATAATAATAATAATAATAATAATAATACTCTTTATTGCACACCAAACATAGGACACATACAATGGATACATACATTCTAGATAGTTGTACAATGGGCGGTCTTATCGCAATCTGCGATCTCTTTCAGACAACCAGTGTATGGACTATGCTGCCAGTAATCACGGTAGTTTGCGGTGTACACTAAATTAAAATATATTGGGAATAAACCATATGTGTTTAAAACAAACCACTCTGAGTTATCTATTACTCCCCCTTTATCCGTAATTAATGTAATTAAATAATTATTGGCCACTCAAACGCAACAACACTAGAAAATATCGATTTTATACCGATGCACATTTAAATATAAACTGGGGTTTATACACAGCATAATTAAAAACACAGCACATATTATAATTTGTTATTTTGAAATTATTATTTATTTTTATCAATAAACTCTGAAGTAGGGTTCAACACCGTAATATTTCGTGATTACTCAATCCTTAAGTCACAGTTAAACCTTGAAATTTTCAACAATAAGATTCAATTGAGATTAATTAATCTATATAAAGATTATTTAAGTACATATAAGATTCAATTTATATGGCAAATCATACTTAAAACTTGTCTTTGTTTAGTTTAAACGGTTTTAATGATTGAAATAGTATAGTCGTCCGAACTAAAGGTGTTTACCTAATATCAGAACAATCTGGCAACAAGAAGGGGGTAAAATATCAACCACTAACTATCTATACACCCAACAAGTAAGTTAAACGTATTTAAAAAGGCAGGAAAAAGAAAGTAAAAAGGTATTTAGAACAAAGAAACGAACAGAGAACAACTAAATAGGTACATAATTGAAAGCCTACTCAAAAGGAATTAATAAAAACGACAATTTAATAATAAAATGTATTTATTAGTTGGTTATATTATAAGTACATGATCAACATTTTAGCGTTGTGTTCTGCTGCATCTGAGGCTCCCAAATCGGAGATCTGGAACAATGTACTCCTTCTCCTCTTTTGATTCGACTTATGTGGCTTTTGAAGGAAAGATTTTCTTAAAATTTGAAACACTGAAGGAACCGCTATTCACCAACTAATGCACCGTATGTTTCCAAATGTATAAAATCAATAATTTCTCATGAAACCCGTCATCAGGCTTTAACCAGATCTTTGCGTAATGTATAATCACTTTAAATACATGCCACTTTGAATAATGTATTAAACTTAAATCACTTAATAAAGAAATTAATAATTTTCAAGCCGTCGGAAAAAAAACGGGAAATTCCGACATTTTTGAATCAAAGGAAACGATTAAAAACGGACACTATATTCACGCATAATACGTGTTCAAAAGGTTCGGCAGAGACGTGTTAATAACACTTCGAGTTAGATTTTCACTCCCGTTGCTACTGCCCATTCTTGTCCGGAAGAAGGTAGTTTAAACGGTTTTAATGATTGAAATTGTATAGTCGTCCGAACTAAAGGTGTTTATCTAATATCAGAACAATCTGGCAACAAGAAGGAGGTAAAATATCAACCACTAACTATCTATACACCAACAGTAAAGTTAGTTTAAAAAGGTATATAGAACAAAGAAACGAAAAGAGAACAACCAAGTAGGTACATAATTGAAAGCCTACTCAAAAGGAATTAATAAAAACGACAATTTAATAATTTAATTTATTTATTAGTAAGTTATATTATAAGTACATGATCAACATTTTAGCGTTGTGTTCTGCTGCATCCGAGGCTTCCAAATCGGAGATCGGGAACAATGTACTCCTTCTCCTCTTTTGATTTGACTTATGCGGCTTTCGAAGGAAAGATTTTCTTAAAACTGGAAACACTGAAGAAACCGCTATTCACCAATTAATGAACCGTATGTTTCCAAATGTGAAAATCTATAATTTCACAAAAAACTCATCTTCAGACCTTAACCACATCTATGCGTAATGTATTATCACTTTAAATACATGCCACTTTGAATAATGTATTACACTTAAACCACTTAATAAAGAAATTAACAATTTTCAAGCCGTCGGAAAAAAAACGCGAGATTCTGCCATTTTTGAAATCAAAGGAAACGGTTAAAAACGGACACGATATTCATGTATTTTCGTGCTCAAAAGGATCGGCAGACACCTGTTAATAATACTTTGAGTTAGTTTTTCACTCCCGTCGGACTATTGCCCATTAATGTACGGAAACGCACAAATTGAAATATATTAGGAATTAACAATATGTGTCTAAAACTAACCACTCGGGGTCTTTTCTTACGCCCCCCTTATCCGTAAATAATGTAATTAATGAATTATTGGCCACTAAAACGCAACAACACTTGTTAATTTTTAAATCACGAATTATTTTTCAATCGATAAAATTTTCAATTTCATGTATTTGTTTTATGTTTAATAGTTAGTAGTTTAATAATAACTTTTTTTAAAACTGCGCTTTCGGTAAATTGCAACGCGCATTACTAATGTAATAACAATAAAAAGTTAAAAGAAAAGTTTCATAAAATAATTTTCATTTCACAATTTATCGACGAAAAAATTACATATCTCGAAATTAATTACACTTTTATCATTTGTTAATAATAAAATAAGAATTATCTTACCTTGTTGAAGACTGCACACTGGAACAAAAATTATTTCCGTTTTTTATTTCATTGACACCGAGACGCGTCCGATCGCGTCAAAAGCTATAACGAGAATAGTTCTGCAGTCTGCTGCACCCTTCCCTTCGTCCTTCGCGCGTTCGGATATTCGTCGCCTGGAAGAGACATGGTATAGTCAGACTCAAGACGAGCTTGACCACAGCGCCTCAACTGATCAAAATATCAAGTAATTAAAAGCAATTCTAACTATTTTATTTATTTAAATTGTATTATTGTCCAAACTAACGGTGTGTACTAAATATCAGAACAGAAAAGAGAGAAAACCAAGTTATTAACAACACTCAAAGTACTTTATTCTGACTGTACTCATGTGTCCACGATGGCGAACACAACGAATACTGAACGCTCATTGGCTGTCTGTCGGCCATTAATAATTTCAACCAATGAGAGAAGAGTGTGTGAATTATTTTATTCATCATTACTAGACTTACGTACAGAGTAAAATCTTGTAATGAAAAGCGGACTTGGATCTTTTTAGTAGATCCGACGTTATTTCGGCGGAACGGTAGAGTGTCCGATGGCTAAGTTCAGGCTTGTTAGTTCGATGCCTGTTCAGTGTGAATGATGGTATGCATGAATTTGTATATTTCAATACATATATATAGTATTGACTAAAAGATCTAAAGAAATTTAAAAGATCTAATGTCTATTTTAGAAAGCGGAGCTAGTTCAATTCAGTAGAAGCAATTTCTTTTTATAACACTTAGGTGACACACGCTCTGTCTAATGGATTATGGCAACACCAGGGCGTCATACTTGTGCATATATATATATATCAAATCAATCAATTAGCTAACCGCAGTGCACTGCTGGACATAAGCCTCTCTCAATGTGCGCCATTTTCTCCGATCCTCTGCCTTCCGCATCCAGTCTGTCCCAGCCACCTGTTTCAGGTCGTCTGGCAATTATGCTGATATAGGAACCTTCTCATACCTTTCTCGAAGAGCTCCACAATAAGTCGCTTAAATCTAATGACGATGTAAAATATCCTAATATTGTCCAAGAATACTCTTTATGTTATTAATTGGAAGCAGGAATAATTGAATTTTGATTATTTTCACATCGGGTACACACTCCTGTGTTGCCCCCGCAACTTATAACTTCAGTGATCAGATATATTTACTGGCGTTAGGTACCTTGAAAAATTTGATCTCCGATGATAGTGGTTTGAGGGTTTACCAAATAAAAACCAATTTAAGTGTACCGTGTCTATGTTAACTCCGCAGCGGAGGTGCAAGATGCGCGCCTCCCCATACCCCATACATACATATATTTACGCTTTCACCCACACTTCACCAATCATTAAATTCGGTTCGGGGTGAGACTATCGCCGTCTTCTGGACACTATTCTTGACTCAATCCATGCTGTATATATCTGTCTGATGTCAAACAGATCTATCCCTTAGTCGCTTTGTACGACACCGCATGGGAAGAGATGGGGTGGTCCAAATTCTAGTCCGCCGGGCACCACGCGGTTCTCATAATAGACTTGTCTTGGTCCAGCAAATTCTATTCTGCCGGGAACCACTCAGATATGTCTCAGATCATCTCACTTCCGGCATCCTGCGGCCCAAACAGTCTGCGTCTGTTTTACTCGGCCCAAGTCCAATATAGCCTCCATCGTGGGTGTAATATGTTCACCTTTTAAATTTACAGAATAAAAAAGGTGAACATATTTTCTGTACCTGACACTATTAAGCGCCCCGTTAACGATCAAAATGTTTGACAAATTTTATGTGTTATTTGATAGTGTGCAGCTATGTTTGAAGTGTTTGTCAAACAATCTACGTGTTTGACGTGTTTGACAAAAATTTTGATTGAATACCCGGTTGACAAACACGTTTGAACGTGTACGGCGGTATTTGTCAAACAAAATTTCATTTGTTCTGTTGTTTTTGTATTGACATCATGGAGGACGTCTCGGCCAATGATGACAGTGCGGAGTATACTCACGGAAAAAGAACAAAAAGAACAACGTTATGTTACAAAGACAGCCGAATGTACGAATGTACGTCAAATTTGTTTGATCTGTGGTTTGATCGTTTAAGCTATTGTTTGATGAAAACGTAAAATTTGACAAACAAATTTGATCGTTAACGGGGCCCTTTAACTTAAAATGTGTTTATCTTTCATATTATCGGCGAATACCTGTGCCTCTGTGCCGTAGTGGTAGGGCGTTAGACTGCTACGGCGGGCACGCGGGTTCGTTTCTCATATGCATATCTATATTTGCATTAGTCTCGCTGTTTCTACATATAGATGTTTCTTTCTTCCTACAGTCCCGGGTCCTTTAAGCGGGGCGTGAAAAAACATCTGATGAGGCCGCCAAGCTGAGTACCACCATTGTAACAATACTTAGTGTCTGTAATGGTAACCCTCTTTCCTGATACTTTGCTTTTAGCTTACCATCAGGCGATGTGACGTTAAGTTGGCGTGTCCTAGATAAAAGAAAACATAGTGGGGTAGGTAGAGACAACAGTTTTCCACTCGCTACGATCCTGGCATATCTTTCGCTTCCTTTACTTTCATAATTGTTTTTTTTACACGCTCACCGGTTAGTACTTTTGACATGTCCTTTGTTTAATATGCCTTTGATCTGATTGAGATACTTATGTCTACGTCAACCCTTACCGGGTTGCCCATTCACCCATCCCGTGTCTGAACTATCTAAGCATCCCTTACTCTTAGTCACATCATCTTCACCCTTATTGCGCTGCTTCTCACTCGATGTGTTTGAATCAGGTACTAAATAGTATTTTTTTGAGATGATTCATTAATATATGGGTAGAGTGAAAATGGATATACCTGTCTGACTAAATATTATATTAATCAAATTTAACCAGGTATGCTGTACGATGCCCCATGCATTTTAGTCTGAGGCTTTGCTTTTAAAACGTACTCCACACATTTCCTAAATACAAACCCTATTGCCTAAATAATATGCTATAGTTCTCATCACAACGTTATAGAACATATTGCCTTATATCGCCAACAATTAAGCGGTATAAAAATACAAAATTATCCTCAACCGTGATCAAATTACACTTTGATATAAACAGGGTTCTCGTTACTCTGGACAGGATTATGAGGGTGGTCCCCCCTGTATATCGCGAGTTCATTAAAACCTTTTTGATAAAATGTGCATACGTGCAATTACAATTAGGAATACTTGTAAAAATACTTGAAGTAAGTGGATTATTACTAAGAAAGGGACAGATAAAGCACTGATTGTCATGGCCTTATTTTTGTTTTACCCTAATATTTGTCAGAGAGGGACATGAATATCCGTGACAAAGCTTAATCAAATTATGTGTTTTTTTTTATCATTATTAGATATTGCTCTGTTGTGTGGCGGTAGTACGCAGGGTGTGTAGTTTTAATATTATCGTGATTTTGAAGTTGAAATGAGATAGATAGATACATGCCAGCAAATGAAGGTCACAGTGCTTTTAATTTCCGGTGGAGTAGAATATATCACATCTTTTCTTGCCGTAGGTATCGCAGAAGGCGAATAAGGTATAGGAATGTTCTACATCCGAAAAGACAACCCACGAGAAAGTGTCCGCTTGACGGCAACAGTCTCACCTATTACTCGTACATTGGACTGTAAATCATAATTTTTAATACACCTACTAATATGCTTACACCTTCGGGGATTAACAGACGTGAATATATATATATATAAAATAACATAGAGGATTTTCACGGCCTTTTATTCATTTTCCCTGTGATTATTTAAGTGTGTGGGGAAACAAATCTTGGTAGTTATTTTCTTCGTTCAGTTTTCAATTTATTACAAAACTTACTAGTTGTTGCCTGTGGTTTCACTCGCAGGGAATTATGGTCCCATTCCCACCACTCATGGATAATGGCTAGCGGGACCAAAAAATATATCCCTGTACCAAATCTCATGTTCAATATCTCTTTAATCACGTCTTGAATCTTTTCTTAGTGATAATAAATCTCTACGTGTCACTGCCTTCGAATAAATACATACATACATTTAATAACGCCTTTATCCCCGGTGGATTAGACAGAGGTAAATTAACACCCACATTTCACCAATCATTGTACTCGTTAATAGGGTGTGAGCCTATTGCCGTAATTCGGGTGCTATTGTTGAGTCGAGTCATGCGTCTGAGGCGGAGTCAAGGCTGTATATATATGTGTGCTGTTAAACAGTCCCATCCCTTATTCGCTTTCTTCGACACCACATTGGAAGATATTTAAAAGTCCAAATTCTACTCTGCCTGGAACCACGCAGTGACACGAATAAATCGCTATTGTATTTCCGAGAACATACATAAAAAAAATTATTGCCGAATTGTTTGAGCTGTTTTCAAGTTTGTTTATAAGACGATTATTTTCTTTAGATTCATTGTATAAATTTACACTTACAAAATGTGTTCATTGTTAAGCTCACCAATGTTCCTAACAACTTATCAACTTGTAAAAAGTCGATCACCTCAAGGTTTGACAATTTGCGCGTGTAATAAAATGAATAACTGAATTACAGTGCCACTTTTAGGTTCCAATCACAGTGCAGGCAACGTGGGAGTGCAATATGAACTTGATTAAGTTGTATCTTGTATCACAGAGGGACGGGTCCTCCAGCACCGTCAAAGAATGTACATAATAAAATAAATTAAAGGAGCTTCGTGTACCTTGGGTCGTTTTATACCGCTAGCCGTTCGTACCACGGTCTAATTTACCCAGAGTTAATTGTGGATTGGTTGTTTCGCACCAAAGTTCGAATCGACTACTGGGCCTATTGGTTGCAGTTTCGATTCTCGTTTAGTTCAAATATTTGTATGCATTAATGTATATTTGCATTAATATGTGTGTTTCTATGTATAATTTGAATGTATTTACAAAAAAATAGTATCTACGTATGTATATTCGCATTTTAAATTCCATTACACAAGTTAGTTAAGCTTAATAAATTAATTAATAATGAAAAATAATTTATTTATCAACAAAAGGCATTGTGATCTTACTGGTTTTACAAATAAGGTTAAAACTTTGCTTACCATGAGTCTAGATAGCGTTGTGTAGAATGTTGTACAATATTTATTTATTTTAAATACATAGACATTATTTTTAATCTTATTTTATATTTTTGAGAACATAGAGGTAGATAAAGTATTTTTTTAGTGGTTAGGTAAGTTATGTTTATGATATTTATTAAGTAGAAATTGATGGTTTTAGGAGGTAGGATACGACGGTATTTCCATCCAATTGAGCAGTCCCACTGGGGAAGTACCTCCGCTCTATAGAATACCACGGCCATAATAACCTTGTGTTGTGTCCCCGGCGGTGTATAGGGTAGCCAGTGCTCACTGGAAAGTTTTGGTGCTGTCAGTGGGAAGACCAAAAGCTTGTCCTGCTTTGTGTTTTACACTGACGGCACAGAAACTCTCTGTGCTTACAGGGTTGGCAGCGCGAGTGTGACTCCCTTGATTTTAAACACGTTCATAGATCATGGTAAGCACTTTCCATCAAGTGAGCCGTGTGCTTGTCTGCCACCTAAGTGGTATAAAGAAATACTCTATTAAAATCATAATTATTCGGTATTTGGCTGTTTTCCCAAGCGCCTACAATATGGGGTTCTTCAAGAGGGGCATCAGAAGGTTTCTTCATGGTCGGCAGCGCGAGTGTTGTTACACTCGCGCTGCCGACCACCTGTTGTTACACCGCGGCCCCTGGTGTTGCATACATCCATAGGCCACGGTAACGACTTTCCAAAAGATAAGCCGTGTGCTTATCTGCCACCTAAGTGGTATAAAAATATATGATTTCATTTAAGAAATAGGTATTCGTTATACCGCCTAATGAAATACGATCGTCCAATAAACAGATAAGTAATATTCTTTGCGAGATTAATTATCAGAGCTCCCTCAATAGTTAAAAATATCTCTTATTATATGAATTTGTAACATAACCCCAACCTAAATAATAATCACGTAAGGATCAATTACGTAGGTAGTTTTATTTTTTGTTTTCCCAATGTATTTTTTCTATTGATAATATAGGTCATTATTCTTATTAGTGAGATTAAACCTTATACTGTGATCCCTAGGTATGTTTTTGAATAGATCAATAAATGCATAGTTTATACTGTTAGGGTTGTGTTGTGTTGGTGTCATGTTAGGGAGGGCGGTGTGAGGGCCCGGTGACTCACCGCACTGTGAATCATTGTTATTATCAAATTTAGACCTGGTTACCTGGAAGTATTATTGTACCTACGTTTGTCATATTCCTGTTAACCCTGCTTATAGTATTGATGGCATAGCTGAGCTACAAATTAGAAAATACGTTACTAGTCCATATTGATGGGGAGGATATATGTTTGGCGTCTGCTTTTTTACCGGACTGCGCCAGTGAGGGTAATGCGTTACGCGCGTATGTATGTATGTATTTATGTATGTGTGCATATATGTATGTAGTTTCTCTACAGGTCTAACGGTGGGACGGATTTTGATGAGTGGGGTCTTAAATTAGAGGTATTCATCTCTCGTGAATCATAGAGTACTAAAGTATCGACCCTGGGAGTGAGAGGTCTCACGCTCTCCACGGTTCGCTGCGCGGATGCGTGGGCGGCCGGCGCCTCCTTCTGCGAGCAAATTATGCGTGCAAAAGGAGGCGGGGCGGGCGGGGCAGCGGGAGCGAAGAAGGATCGCAAACTAAGCAAATCAAGTACTGAGGCAACTCGAGCGTCGGAGGTCGATGAATGACGTCCGCCTCCCATGAGCGCTGGCCTGGTGGTGACAGGTGGAGTCGCCTATCACCCTGGCAGAAGCAGGCCGCGATGGCGGTACTTTCCCATTTTCGAACATGATCTGGGGACTCTGTGGTCCCTACACCCGAGGAGGGCCAGATCAAGAAAGATGACCCCGGATCGGCCGGGGTGCGAGGGATATGCCTGTCAACCTCACCTTCGGCAACCAAAAACGACCCACAGGCGCCGTGCGTATTAGTTGGTTCGAGTCCGACAAACCTCTCCCAACGACTCGAATTTTTCGCTCATAGAAAAAAGTGTCAATAACAATGATGCAATGGATTTTTGATGCGAAATGCGTGTACTCAAAAAAATTATTGCAATTTAATCGAGTTGTGTATAAAAATGAAAGGAATTAGGGAGAATGGGGTAATGGGAGCTAGCGGGTAGTGGGAGCTACCACAATTTACAGAGACAGGAGCGTACAAGTCATCCTAACTAAGCTGACCCGAACTGCTTCGGGAACGTTCGGTTGTATCCGGCGACTACCGCTGGCCGGCTCAGTAGCACGCGCATAGCGGTGACGAGCACATGTTACTTTCGTTAAACATCGTTATAAAAAAGTGTCAAATCTCGCAACCAAAGTAAGTACCTGAACTGTTATTATTATATTGTATCTTGTGTTTATTATATGCATTGTTTCATTACTTTTACGATTAAAGTCGATGATGAATTGTTTTGCAATGTTTTTTGTAGTTTAGTTGCATTATTTAGACATGTTTACCATTCGGGTAATGGGAGCTACTAACGCTCCCATTACCCCAGAAGCAAAATTTTGGTCTAATAGAATATTTTTTGTGCTTATTATTTTTAGATGACATGAACTAGAAATCGCACGACATCAAGCTAGTTGGACGTCGGCTACATTAGAATCTGCAATAGAATCTTAACGAACCCAAGGAATATCAAATACCCTATAGCACGGGTTTAAAACATTAAAAGAGCAACTAGAAATATGTTCCGAGACAGTACAACTGAGGAATCATCTAGGTATCGATGAAAATAACATTTGTAGTGATGATTCTGAATAATCAGAGGAGGAAAATGAATACATGATGTGTAACGAAATAAAAATGCAGAATTATGGTACCGTTGCAGATCTTGTGGTAAATGGGCTCACTCTGAGTGTTCAGGTTGCCATGATCCAAAAGATTATATTTGCATTTTTTGTTTAGATCCCTAAAATACTTTATGAAAATTTATTTTTACTTATAAACTTCTTTATTTTTGTTCTAGATTATATTTTTTGGATTTCTTTAAAGTTTTGATTTGTTCAAGTTCCAGTTAAGTGAACAAGAAGTTTAATTTTGTTTATTATTATGTGATAGCTCTCATTACACATATGGTGATATTTTAGCTCTGATTACCCGATGTGTGGGGTTAATGATAGCGAAAGTTAAATTTATAAAAAACGTATTTTTAATTATCTACGGGTATATTTTTTTAATGTTTGAAGGTAATTACATAAAGACAGATAACTGAAAGACTGATTAGTGTCTAAAAAAGTAAATGATTGTAACTTAAACTGGTTTTTGTTTTCACTTTTCCTTACATGGCTCCAATTCCCCCACTCTCCCAAGGAAAATCCATTTTTTTTTATTAAAAATTAAAACCCGACTGCTGACTAACAGATCGAAACATGTTTAATGATAATTTATTTTTTTAAGCGCAATTTTAATCTTTTTCTTATAAGCTCACTCCTTATATGTACATTAAAGACAAACAAACAAAGATTGGCTTATGTTAAATTAACAACTCCTTATTAGGTAGATTAATATGTAAATTAATAACGTAATTTTAGAAATTAATAGGTGAAAAAAATAGAAGATGAATCTATTTATAATGATTGGTTGGTATACAGAACACACTATTCATTGGAAAGGGTCCAAAGGTTGCTATAGGAAATTCTGGGGGAGTTGATTTGTTATGATGGCAAGGACTGTCACATATTGTACTTAGTTTGTACTTTAATTCCTTTTTGTTCACAAATTCTTATTAAAATTTAGTCGTGACATCAAAAGAAACGAAAAACTGCCTATCGTTCGCTTGTGTTATATCAATAGTTTAATTAATTTCTTGATTACTTTGGCATTTCAATGATAGATAATCATACAATTAAAAATAGAGAAATCGATGAAGACTAATACAAATGCAATATCAAGTTAGCCGTCTAAGTGCACGAAATGAATTTTTAATTTATCGATTCGTCACAAGCAGTCAAGTACAAGGTGCAGAATATACGATCAAGAACCAAGCGGCTCGGAGACTCAAGACCAAGCAGTACCTATTAATTATCTTTCGATATTTATTTTTTTTTATATAGGACACATCAATTGGACTTCGCCTTGCCTGATGGTAAGCTGAAGGCAAAGTCCCAGAAAAGAGGGTCACCATTACTTACACATACCGTGTGACAATGGTGACACTCAGCTTGACGGCCTCATCATATGCTTTTTCACGCCCCGCTTAAAGGACCCGGGACTGTAGGAAGAAGGAAACACGTGAGCTGGTAATGAATTCCAGGCCTTAATGGTGCGACAGAGGAAAGAGTCTCCGAACCGCTTGGTTCTTGATCGGATGTTTTGCACCGTGTGCGGATGACATCTAAGACCTGCACGCGTTGTCCTGTGTAGGAAAGGGGAGGGTGGGACTAATTGGAAGAGCTCATCAGAACACTCCCCATGGTACAAACGGTAAAATACAGCCATGGACACAACATCTCTACGCAGCTGTAAAGGTTCTAGGGTGTTCGTGATCTCGGGATTCCCAATGATGCGGACCGCACGTCGCTGCAACCTGTCGAGAGCATCTAGTAAGTACTTTGCTGAACCATCCCAGAGATGCGAGCAGTACTCCACACAGGAGCGAATTTGTGTCTTGTATAGAAGACACCGCTGCTCCGGCGTGAAAAATCGTCTCACTCTGTTCAGGACTCCGAGTTTTCGTGAGGCTGTTTTGATGATACTTTCGATGTAGTTTTTGTTATTCAGGTTGCAGCGAACATCCATACCTAGGATATTGAGACTGTCCTGCAGTGGCAGTGGCGTGCTCTGAAGAGTGGGGAGGGGAAGGAAAGAAGATACTTTTGCTGTAAACGCACATGCCTGCGTCTTCTTGGCATTGAACTCGACCAGGTTCTCAGAGCCCCATTGAGAAATGTGATTCTGGATCCCGTCAAGCTCAGTGACAAGAAGCTGCCTTTTCTCTGCGATATCCGACTGCTTGGCCGCAGGATGTCCATGATAACTCCCATACAAAGTGCTATCGTCTGCATAACAATGAACATTGCCGGTAGACAGCATGTCGTTGATATGCAGAAGAAAGAGAGTGAGTGATAGGACGGACCCCTGGGGTACGCCAGCATTAACCTGCAGAAACTCCGAAGCTCGTCCGTCACAAAGGACGCGAATACGGCGCCCCTGCAGGAAGCTAGCAACCCAGTTGCACAGCCTAGAAGGCAGACCAAAGGCAGGTAGCTTGGAAAGAAGCGATTTGTGCCAGACTCTATCGAAAGCTTTGGCGATGTCAAGACTAATTGCCAGTGACTCGCCGTGCTTGTCCATAGCCTCACCCCAAAGATGGGTAACGTATGCTAGAAGATCACCCGTTGACCGTTTCGGTCTGAAGCCATATTGCCGGTCATTAATTAAGGAGTGATCCTCTAGGTGCCGCATGAGCTGTTTGTTAATTATGTGCTCGAACACTTTGCACAGCACTGAGGTGACGGCTATGGGTCGATAGTTGGCTGGCTCCGAGCGATCCCCCTTCTTGGGAATCGGCTGAACATTCGCCTCTTTCCAAGGCAAAGGCACTGTACCCGAACTGTAGGATAGCCGGTACAGGCGCGTAAGCATTGGAGACAACTCCGCTGCACATTTTTTCAAAACTACCGCTGGAATACCATCCGGACCACTGGCTTTCCGGACATCGAGTGATTGCAGCACTGCACGGACATCGCGTTGCCTGATATGGATATCAGGCATCGCGTGGTCACTGTCGGGTAGTGTTGGTGGCTGCGTACCACAATCATCGATTCGGGAGTTGGCCGCAAAGAGATTAGCCAGCAGATTTGCCTTCTCTTGCGGCTCATGGGCCAGGGATCCATCAGGATTACGCAGCGGAGGCAGCGAAGGCTGACAGAAGTTGGCTTGCACGGCTTTAGCCAGTCGCCAGTAGCCACGGCTTCCCGTGGGATGCATCACTAGCTCTTGACCAAGCCGCGCTATGCGCAGAGCATCCGCTCTGACGTAGGCCCTTCTACAGACCTTTGTGGCTCTGTTGTACGCCGCCTTGAAGTGGCCCAGATTGGGATGGCGCGTGGCACGCGCCCCTACCCAAGCGCGGTACGCAGACTGTTTTTGTTCAACAGCTTCCGCGCACTCGCGCCCGAACCAAGGGCGCACCCCGCGGTCACCGGTGATATCGGTGTATGAGATATAGTATTCCATACCCAGACCGATCTCACCGGCGACAGTAGTAGCACAATCCGATGGGTTCTTACTGCGCTCAACCCACGGGATGGACGCAAAATAGTCACGAAGTCCATCCCAGTCCGCTGACGAGTAGTGCCAGAGACGCCGCTTCCCCTGCACGGGTCGTGGGGGCGCTATAATAGGCACCGTGGAACAGACCAGGCAGTGGTCGGAGTTGCCTAAAGCGGCTCGCACCGATACACTGTACCGGTCCGGATCACTCGTCAGCAGAAGGTCTAGCAGAGAAGGTGCTAGGCCCGATCTTCTTAGTATCCTAGTGACCTCGTGCACCAATTGGGTCAGGCCGTGCGCCAGAGCAAATGCGTGGGCGGCTCTTCCCGCATGGTCTGTTTTGGAGGAGCCCAACCAGATCTCGTGGTGGGCGTTAAAATCCCCCAAAAATACCATTTCGGCATTCGGAAATCGCTCCTGCGCATCATCTGCCGCCTGACTCAGATATTCAAAGAGTGGAGTTGTCTCAGCATCTCCTGTATGGGAACGGTAGAGGCACACATAGATCTGACTCGTAGGGCCATGGTCTACGTGTACCCAAAGGACGGAGAAGGATGGGTCCTCTAGGCAGCGCAAACGGCGACAGCAAACATCCGCCCTAACAAACACGCACAACCCGGCTTTTGCACGAAAACTTTCCTCAAGAACATAGCCAGGGTAGAGCAAGTAGGTCGTGTCGTCAGGGCGGTGTATTTGCGTCTCCGTTAGAAAAAACATGGCAGGTTTCGCCGTCTCTAGGTGTTGGTGGACGGCGTTGAGGTTTGCATGGAGCCCACAGATGTTAGTGGACTCCACCTCAAATAGCAAGCTTTTGGGAGTGTGTCGAGCCGCTGTGTTGCCTATTTCTCTGAATTGCGCTGCCATGAGTTTGGGTGGGAGAAGGTGTGAAAAAAGAGGTGATTGCCGCCGCAGCACCGTGTGACAAAGCGCGGGATATTGGTTTTATCTATGAATGTGAGGCATGGCGAGAGCCGACGCGCCGAACGGAAGGGCCCCCGTACCCCCCCCCGAGTATGGTCGCCGGGCTCCCAAATCCGGTCACCAACCGGCACGACGAACCATATCGGGATTATGCGCGGCCTGGTGAGGCAGCCTCCCAAGGTGGTTAACCCCAGTTGGGCCCCTGTACTATACCGCGGGCGGCCAGCGGCACCACCGTTTCTACAGGTCTCCCTGTTCGGCGCATCGCCCCGCGCCATCCCCACTAGACTACGCCAAGACCCACTGGTCCCACTAGTGCTGCGACAACCACCATCTCTGCCCGGCTATGCACTTGCTGACCCCTGAACACAATCCAACCGAGATTGAATTGCTATGGAGGGTTTTTCGCAATAGTGCACGGTGGTACCTACCCGGTCGAAACTTGAGACAAATTTGTGCTACCAAGTTTCTACCACCACAAACAAACAAACTGAAAGACAATTAATAGGTAATAATTATAGGTATCGCTCGCCATCAAACTAGTTTTGAACATTTAGACAGCAGTTATTCATTTCTCAATCATTATTTTTATATTAAACTTTTTAACTATTTTTTTTTATTTTTATATCACTTAGGTGGCAGCCAAGCGCACGACTCACCTGATGGAAAGTGGTTACCGTGGCCTATGGACGTGTGTAACACCAGATAAGCCATACTAGCGCTGCCGACCCTGTAAGCACATAGTTTCTGTGCCGTCAGTGTAGAGGACAAAGCAGGACAAGCGTTTAGTCATCCCACTGACAGCACAAATTCTCCAGTGAGCTCTGGCTACCCTACTCACCGCTCAGAACACAACACGAAGTTATTATAACCGCGGTATTCTGTAGGGCGGAGGTACTTCCCCAGTCGAACTGCACAATTGGGCGGAATTACCACCGTGTCCTACCTCCTTTTATTTTTTTGATAAGTATGACATGTTGTATATTTCTGTAATATTCTTCGAAATTTCTTCATTTTGAAAATCCACTCGATAAATGTAAATGAATTTTTTATTAAACCCGCATTATGCCACCATAAATTCACCGTATTGATTTTGTTGACATATTATGACTCCTATGACATTCGGGCGATGAATACCTTTCAATTGACCCATTCATCAAAATCTGTCCACCCGTAAGCTCCGTAGAGGAGAACAAAGAAAACTACACACATACATCATAACAATATCACCCTCGCTGGCGCAGTCGGATAAAAAGAAAACAAAAGAGTGTTAATGTGATGTGAGCGAAGCAAGAAATTTACGGATCAGACGGCATGTGTTGAGTAGGGTAGCTTTCTGTATCTGTAAGGGTGGATTTCGACATATAGCTTGCTGAGGTTAGTTTGGAGGATCTTAGGGGCTACCCCAGTAGATAATATGAAGATGGGTAAAATTTTTACATTTTCTACCTGCCATTTTCTTCTGATTTCAGTAGCTAAATCTATGTATATAGCTATTTTTTCTGTGTGTGTAGTGTTTTAGGTTGTGTGTGTTGCAAAATGCTATGTCTATGATGAGTATTAATTGTATCTAGTACTGTATTGTCTGCTGTAATGTATTGTTTTGTCTGTAATAAATGTTTATTCCGAGTATATTTTATGCGAGGTGTTTTCTAAAACAGTGGTGGGTTTGTATTTATAATAAGCTGTTTATTGTGAATTGAATGAAAGTTTGTGTGCTAAGTTTTGGCGAATTATTGAAGCGTTTTGATCATGTTGGATGATTGATGTTTGATCATCTGCTAGGAGGTAGGACACGGCGGTATCTCCGCCCAATTGAGTAGTCCGACTGGGGAAGTACTTCGCCCTACAAAATACCGCGGTTATAATAACTTCGTGTTGTGTTCCCAGCTGTAAGTAGGGTAAACAGAGCTCACTGGAGAATTTGTGCTGTCAGTGGGATGACTAAAGGCTTGTCCTGCTTTGTCCTCTACACTGACGGCACAGAAACTCGGAGCTTACAGGGTTGGCAGCGCGAGCGTGGCTTCTCTGGTGTTACACACTCTGTTTCAGGATATTATTGGGCACATTTTATCATTAATTATAATGTTAAATGTCATATGTATTAATTACTTACTATGACCTACCATAATTTTATAGAAGTATGTTTTATCTGTGAGACGCTCTGCGGATAAAATATAAACCTGGCCTTAATATGTTGAGCTACCCCAAAAGGTTATTCCATATCGTTAAGTAGATCCTACGTAGCCATGGTAGGCAGTCAGTAAAGTGGACTGATTGCTAATTTTACGTAACCTATAGAATGCGTATGAGAATTGACATAGCTTTTTTATATTAACACGCTTTATTAGCTTCACGCTTCACTATGTATGTAAGAAAATCTTGGAATCTTAATTTGACCCACTTCCCGGTCTTCGATTAGGATGAAATGTTGCACACGCTCTGAGTTCTGATGACGACAATACATGACTAGCTAAGAAACGTCATTACAAGTCCAATATGGCGGCCTCCCCAAGATGGCGGATTGGCTGTTTGTAATCCTCCCCCATGATATGGGCACCAAATGAAAGGGTTTGCTGTCAGGAAAACGAAAAAGTATAAAATAAAAATAGTTGTTCAAAAAAACAAAAAATCAGCTTTTAGCACGCGCTAAAAATTACAAAACAATTCGGACATTTAGTATGATGACCCAAGAATTTTCCCTTTGCAAAATCTTCATTAGATCTAAACATAAACTATTTCAGTTCGTGATGAACGATAAATAATTAGGTACCTATGCAAAATGGTTATAAGTAGTATCTTTAGTGAATATTTACTATGATTTATTATGAAAGAAAGCGTGGAGCGTTTTGTCCAATACGAGTAAAAAATTCATAAGCGCTCCTACCTACCTACCATCTGCGATCTAATGAAGATTTTTTGTCAAAGGGAAAACTCTTGATTCATGAAACTAAATGTCCGAATTAAGTATTTTGTAATTTTTAGTACGTGCTAAAAGCGTGTTTTTTAGTTTTTTAAACAATTATTCACTTATATGTTCGCAATGAGATTGCCAATTCACTTTACTGTCAATGTAAAGGCCCAAGAATTTGGTGACATCAATCTCTTTGATTTTTATGTTTTGACAAGATATGTGCAGATTTTTTTGCGACGTGTGCCGTTGTTTAAAGAAGCATTAAATTCGTTTTGTCTATATTGATATATTTAAGTCATTTTCAGTCAGCCACTGTATTCAAATCAAATCAAAATGCTATCGTCTGCAAATAGTGTCATATCATCACGACATCATGAGCGTTATACTCGCGGCTAAATACATAGCGCAATGATAAAATTAGATAAGTTACATATTTATTGTACACCAATAAAGTTTATAGTACCTACGTGTACGGATAATTTTATGAAAAAATTTACAAATGGCGGCCTTACAGGCGATTTCTTACAGGTAACTGTTGGATGGAAATGCTTTTTGTCTTAACAATAATAACTTATGGGTAGTTATAAACTTAAACTATATACATATAAAAAATATATATACTTTAATTGTGATAAGTACTTATATATAATATGATTAGTATATAAGATATTAATAAATAATAATTAAAAGCTTATAACCGCAGTAGCCTAGTGGTATGGGTAATGGATTGCTGAGACGAGGTCTCGAGTTCGATCCCAGGTTTTACCATGGGACACACCAATGACTTTTCGATGCTTTTCGAAGTTATGTGTATTTATCGCAGGTTTATAAGTGCCCGGTTAATGGCAATAGGCTCGCGACATTGGGACCTAAACATAAACTGGCGAAATGTGTGTGCTAGCACCTCTGCCTACCCCTTCGGGGATATTAGTGTGAGTTATGAAAATTAAAAGCTTGACCTCTACGACTCAGTGCAGAGACATGCGTTGATGGTAGTCGATAATCCCATACCCGCAGGTGAAGTGTAACCTCTCAGCTTTGGGAGGTACTTTACCTCGCTGTGTGTGTTTGTGCTCAGATGATTTGTTGTACATGATGCCCACACCTACATTCTATCATCGCACCTCTTGCCATAGGCAGGGAATTCATCCTCACACATTGCTACCTGCGACGGTGCGCACTGTGCGGCATGAAAGAAACTTCATCCCACGCACACTTAAGATGTGGAATGACCTCGCTGCTGCGGTTTCCCCAAGCACCTACAATATGGGGTTCTTTAACAAGGGCATTAGAAAGTTTCTCCAGGATCAGCAGCGCGAGTGTAAGTACCCTGATGTTGCATAAATCCATAGGCCACGGTAACCATTTCTGATCAGGTAGACCGTGTGCTCGTCTAACACCTAGGTGGCATAAAAATGAGCTAACATTTATAATTATGTCATTATTTTTATCGTCCACAATTATAGCATGACGATAGGTATTTGGCTTTTGGATTGTGCGTACAGGCGAGGTGAAGTAAGTTTGACGTGACCCCCTGTCCCCCGCATAATAGTCCCTATTTCAAGGGTTATGTCACATGTAATTAGTAGATATCACTTGGAGGTTTCACTCGCGAAAGGTCTTTTTTCGTGGGCATTTAGAGGTAACTTATACTTAGAGATAAAATAGTTATTTTACAAAAAAAACAAAAACACTGCTGTAACACAGTGCTTTTGTTTTCCTTTTGGTCAATGGCAATGAATGGAAATTATTTACTTTACTAGGCACTAGGTGCATTGTAGGTACGTGTGTATATGTGTATATTGTATGTGTGTGAGTGCGTGCGTGCTTGTAAATATAAATTAAGTTCAAAATTTTAAAAAACCCCCTAAACAAAAAACCACATCTAAAAAGTTGAAAATAAATTGTGTAGTTTAGGTTAGGTTATTGTATTGTATCGTAATTTTATATAAATCCCTATATTATCGTATTATGGTTTACTTAAGAAGTTGGTTCGATAGGAACAAAAGCAGGCACTGAGTTCCGATCGGCACAGCTAGTTGGTCAGAGTGGAAAAACTGATAACACCATTTTGCTGGTGAGAGAATTTTTAAAATCGGTCTTGAATTTATCGATGACAAAGAAATCAATCTTTCTATACAATATCGAAGTTCAGCCAACTCGCAGTTAAACTGGTAATGTGAGCACCAGACTCCAGGGTGAGAGCTTCGAATACGACTGGGATTAAGGTGAAGAAGAAATAAATAAATCTATCTTTTTAGAAACTCATTTTAACGACATACCGTGGTTCCCGGCGGAGTAGAATTTGGACCACCCCATCTCTTCCCATGCGGTGTCGTACAAGGCGACAAAATGACAGGGCTGTTTAACATCAGACAGATATATACAACCCAGACTCAGCCTCAGATGCATGGCTTGTAACAATAATGCCCGGAATACGGCAATAGACTCACCCCCTATTACGGTGGACCGAATTTAATGATTGGTGAAATGTGGGTGTTAATTCACCTCTGTCTAGCCGTCCGAGGGGTGTATGTATGTATGTGTTAGTCAGTTAGTTAGCCTAGTTTATTTGCTTAGTATGTGTTTTTCTTTTCATAAAAAGCCCCAACAAGATTGTTTTATCTTTAGTTAAGTACCCTACCGAATTGAGTAAAATTATATGTCGCAAAAAATAGCTTCTCATGAAGCCGCCAAGCTGAGTGCCACCATTATAACATTACTTAGTGTCTGTAATGGTGACGCTCTTTCCTGAGACTTTGCCTTTAGCTTACCATCAGGCGAGATGAAGCCAAGTTGATGTGTCTTAGATAAAAATAAAATATGACGATAAAAATCTAGCTTCATCTTCATCGCAACACCGAGGCCGTAACGTAAACATAAGCTCTAGTACCTAATAAAATTTGCAGAAAATAGTAAATAATCATTTAAGAACGTTAAGTGCAGTGTCTTTAATGATAAGTGTGTGTGATACATGTGTAGAAATGTTATGAGCACCAGATAAAAGTGATGTACAAAAATAAAACTGTGAAGTTTTAAGTTTCAATTTAAAGCCCAGAACGTATATGAAAGTCAATTAATAACATAAAAACACTCTTATTAGTGATAATATTACACGTACTACATACCTATAAACTTAATCGGTGGCAAAAGTGAAAATTATGATCAGTTTTCAAGCGAGGAATCAGTTTTTATTCAAATGTGAACGTTTTGTGTACGGAAATAAGAAAGACCCAATCCAAAGAGATTTCAAAAAATCATTGGTAATATTAAAGACCTAAACGAGTTACAAATGAGCGGTTGTAGATTATGAACGACACGACTTATCGTATGCGTAAACAAAAAAATAGTCGTAACGACAAAAAACATAAAAGCGGCCGCTACTGCAATTACTGTGGTAGAGAGTACCAAAACTAAAAGGATACCATATGAAAAGAAATAAATGTAAAATTTGGCAGTTTATTTTTCCAACATTGAAAAGACACGACGGTATATCCGTCCCAATCGAGCAGTCCGACTGAGGAAGTCCTCCACCCTACAGAATATCGCCGTTTAATAACCTTGTGTTCTGTTTTCGGTGGTGAGTAGGGTAGTCAGAGCTCACTAGAGAGGTTTTGTGTTGTCAGTGGGAAAACCAAAGGTTTATCGTACATCTTTTGCGCTGACGACACAGAATGTCTCTGTTCTTACAGGGGTTGCGGCACGAGTGTTATTCCTCTGGTGTTACACTCGCCCATAGGCCACGGTAACCACTTACCATCAGGTGGGCCGCGAGCTTGATGCGACCTAAGTTGTATAAAAAAAATTTATAATGCCTGCATTATAACTGAATATTCTTATTCTATTTGTTGCATCTAAGTACATAGTAGTCGGTTAATATATATGATAATATTACCATTAGACGCGGACGAACGCAGTCACACATTGACAATGATGATGACAACTTCCTTGATCTTACATTAAATGACACAATGCACAGTGTGCCAGATGTTTCACACACTGAATATGTTGAAACTATTATAGAACTTAGAAAAATTGTTGAAAACCTCAAATACAACCTGAGTTGTGCAAATAGCCAAATTGATTCTCTAATATTGGAGAATTAAAAACTAAAAAAGGAAAACCAAGATTTGATTCAGAAGAATACATCATCATCATCTAAGTATCACTAATCTACTTGTGCTGAAACACCAACAAATAGGCCCAAAACGTTAGACACTGCACTATCCAGGGAACGGGTCCCCTTGATAAGGAAACACAAACAGACCCTGCCAGGACATACCATATTGCAAATATGTATACACAGACAAAAAATCAATATTCTAATACATTGATGGCGGCAGAAGATATAAAGTCGAAGAAAAGGAGCGAATTAAAAAATTATATATGTATATTAAGCTCAAATACAACTAATAAAAACATACTGACTTTGGCACAAAAATATTTCCAGGGACACTACCAAATATGTCACTACTTAACACCAAATGTTGGAATCAAACATCTCTTACGTGATATTAAAAAAAGATATAGAAAACTATACATTGAATGATTTTTGTGTTATACTGATTGGTGAGGAGGATTTCTGAACTACAAATAATTATTTCGACATAATAACATACATGAGAGATTTATTACAAGACATTAAAAATACAAATATTATTATTGGTCTACCAACGTATAAATTGAATGATAATTACAATTATCTGTTCAACTCTAGACTGGAAATGTTTAACAATATGCTGTACCTGGACATTATCACCCATGAACATGCTTATGTTATGGACTCAAACGTGAATTTGAGTTATCATCACACTTTATACATGCGCAGTGGTGTATGGCATGAAAATTATATTTAAAGACCTCTATTATCTGCTCCTGGATATCTCGGAAAATAATTCAATCAAGAGTACAGAAGAAGTACCACCGCAGGAAGATACGAGTTTTTTCGCGTCTAAATACTTAAGGATTCTACATCAAAATATTGCAGGTTTTAGATGAAAGGCGAACCAATTGACAGTTTCCGTGCAGAATCTCACGGATAGAAACATAGAAGTAGATGTTATCTGTTTTACTGAGCATTTCAAGGTTATGGAGCAGGAAGGCTCTTGCATGATTCCCAACTACAACATGGCGACAAACTACTGCAGGACTAAAAAGAGAGGAGGGGCTTGTATTCTTGTAAAGGCAGGACACAACTGGAGTAATATTGTAACACTATTGAATTTGTCTGTTTCTTCTGCTTTTGAATGTTGCGCAATAGAGCTGACAGAGTACCAAATTGTTATAGTCTGTATATATAGAGTACCTTTAACTAGGAACTTGGACATTTTCTTTGATAAGCTGAATAATGCATTAACATACTTAAACAAACACTTTAAAAAGCATTATATTATTATGGCCGCAGTTTTAATATTAATATTCTTAAGGAAAATAATCTAACACGTAGTTTTGAATGTCTGCTTCTCAATTATACATATAAGACAACCCACGAGACTAATAAGTAAAACATGTATCGACAATTTTGCACATAACTGTGGGAATAAATGTAAATCAGAGGTGATTGAATTTGGTCTGTCTGATCACACGGCCCAACTTTTGAGATGTACCGTTAAAAGAATATGTATTTTGAAGTATTGGAAAATAAGGCGACGTAATTTATGTGCAAAAAATCTGGAAAAATTTAAGTACCGTATTAGTAAGTTAACCTTTGCAGATACGTACGGAACTTGTGATCCGAACATAGCTTATGCTTATGCTTTCTACGATGCATTTTATTTGTTTTATGATTTGTGCTTCCCCTATAAATAAATTACGGTACGCGTACATAAAACACCTAAATGGGTATCTCATGGCATTAAGATCTGCTGTGCTAGTAATCGTGAACTCCTACGGAGATATAGGAAGCGTGCTAATAGAGCCAATAAAGAAAAGCTGATGCAATATAGTAGGAAACTAAAGAAAATTATGATACTGACTATAAGAGCACAAAACAATCATAGAATAACTACTTATAAAAATAAATCAAAAACTACATGGCAAATTATAAACACAATGAAGCACAATAACCCTCCAGACACTATATCACGCATTCAACTTAATAATAATACTATAACTAATCCTATTGACATCTCAAATGCTTTTAATGATTATTATATTGACAAAATCAAACCGTTAAATACAATACATAAGTTCCAGTATATACAATATTTGACCACTCAACTTCATTTAATGTTTATGAAACCCTGTGTACCAGATGAAGTAAAACTTATTATAAAATCCCTAAAAAACACTAACAGTGTCGGACATGATGACGTCTGTACTAAGGCAATTAAATACGTTATTGACTATATCCATCTCCTCTTTGTCACATTATAAATTCATCGATTGAAACTGGCATTTTCCCTGATAATTTGAAAGTAGGCATTGTTAAACCCGTGCATAAAAAAAATAGTAAAGTAGACATTGAAAACTACAGACCTATTGCTTTGCTATCAATATTCTCCAAAATTTTTGATTAATATTTACATAATGCTCTCAATGATTATTTAGAGTCTCACAACATTCTAGTCAAGGAACACAAAGGTTTTCGCCGAGACAAGACTATAAATCTTGCTGTTTATGATTTTTTGGAAACAATTATTTCTAATGTTGATAAAAGAATACAAATATGTGGTATATTCATGGACATGACCCAAGCATTTGACTATGTGGATCATGACATTATGTTGTACAAACTTGAGACTTACGGCATAAGGGGGAACATTTTGAAATTGATTGAATCTTACTTAAGAAATCGCACTCAATACACTCAATTAACTAGAATCAATGTCAAGACGAAGACGGAGAATACATATCTCTCTAACGGTCGTATATGATGTACCTCAGGGAAGTGTTCTCGGTCCACTGCAATTTTTATATATATTAATGATCTCCCAAAAGCAACATCTAACCCAATAACGCTCTTTGCGGATGATAGCACGGTTGCAATCAAATGTCATGACGCAAAGACTTATGAGCGTGATATAAATGCCACATTGACCGCCATTGTCGAATGGTTGGACGCCAATAATTTGAAGGCCAACATTGAGAAAACTCAGCTGATGCACTTTAGCCAACGTGAATCTGCTCTGGTACCTAAGGTCAAATACAAAAGCGAGCCAGTTGTTGTAGTATAGACTCACAGAAACGGTGTATCAGAGCTATGTTCGGGCTGCAGACGATTGAAAGCTGTAGACCTCTAGGTATTTGTGAAACATAAAATTTTAACTGTTGCAAGTCTGTATATATACGAGATCACGCTATTTGTTAGACTAAATCTAAACTTATTTGAGCTAGCCTGACAAAATAGTAACAGATCGCAGCTTTAATGCACAAAAGCGTATTCCATATGGCTGCAGTGCTATATAATAAATTGCCCAAAGATTTGAAGGAACTAAATTTAATTCTTTTTAAGAAAAAAATCAAAATAAATCTCGCAGAAAAATGTTACTATATTACAGACTACCTAAATGACCGCTTTATATAATTTTTTTTAATATTGGACACGTCAATTGGACTTCGCCTTGCCTGATGGTAAGCTGAAGGCAAAGTCCCAGAAAAGAGGGTCACCATTACTTACACATACCATGTGACAATGGTGACACTCAGCTTGACGGCCTCATCATATGCTTTTTCACGCCCCGCTTAAAGGACCCGGGACTGTAGGAAGAAGGAAACACGTGAGCTGGTAATGAATTCCAGGCCTTAATGGTGCGACAGAGGAAAGAGCCTCCGAACCGCTTGGTTCTTGATCGTATGTTCTGCACCGTGTGCGGATGACATCTAAGACCTGCACGTGTTGTCCTGTGTAGGAAAGGGGAGGGTGGGACTAATTGGAAGAGCTCATCAGAACACTCCCCATGGTACAGACGGTAAAATACAGCCATGGACGCAACATCTCTACGCATCTGTAAAGGTTCTAGGGTGTTCGTGACCTCGGGATTCCCGATGATGCGGACTGCACGTCGCTGCAACCTGTCGAGAGCATCTAGTAAGTACTTTGCTGAACCATCTCAGAGATGCGAGCAGTATTCCACAAAGGAGAGAATTTGTGTCTTGTGTAGAAGACACCGCTGCTCCGGCGTGAAAAATCGTCTCACTCTGTTCAGGACTCCGAGTTTTCGTGAGGCTGTTTTGATGATACTTTCGATGTAATTTTTGTTGTACAGGTTGCAGCGAACATCCATACCTAGGATATTGAGAATGTCCTGCAGTGGCAGTGGCGTGCTCTGAAGAGTGGGGAGGGGAAGGAAAGAATTATTTTGAGATCTTAATTTATGACCAAACACTATTAAATGAATATTTAAATGACAAAAAACTAAATAATTAAATTCAATCATTGTATTTTACTAATTTAATGATTATTTTGCATGGAGGTGTTTATTATATTTAGCATGGAAATACTGACATCTAATGTTATGAAATTTTGTATATTAAATTGCAAATTCTTAGCTTCTAATTATCTTCTAATAAACATATATCGTCATAATATGTGTGACGTTATTGCATGCCAATCTGGCTGAAATATGGTGGAACCTAAATGTATTTACTTGTAAACAGTGTACCCATATAATCGCAATAAATTGATTTGATTTGAACATGTCATCACGCCTGTTTTCCCCAAAGGTGTAAGCAGAGGTGTATTTATTACACCCAAGTCTGTTGTGGATGTGGATGTTTTTTTTTTATACAACTTAGGTGGCAGACAAGCACACGGCCCACCTGATGGAAAGTTTTTACCGTGAACTATGAACGTGTGTAACACCAGTGGAGTCACATCCGTGCTGCCGACCCTGTAAGAACAGAGATTTCATGTGCCTTCAGTGCAGAACACAAAATCAGGACAAGCCTTTGGTCTTCCCACCGACAGCACAAAAACTCTCCCTGCTCACCGCCGGGAACACAACACGAGGTGGCATCTATTTCATGTTGTGTAATCTTAAATTGATCCCAAACGAATAGTGATCTGTTATCATTATCACGTACACAATATAGAGGGAACAAACAGGAACGAATCTGTATATAACTGTAAAGTTTTCAACAATCGCGAGTTGTTCATGCCACTTGACCACTATTCTGCGAGTAGTTAAGTGGCACGGTATCATAAAACTATTTTTTTATACCACTCAGGTGGTAGACAAGCGCACGGCCCACGAAACGATGGAGAGAACGATGGAAAGTGGTTACCATGGCCTATGGACGTGTGTAACCCTGTAAGCACAGAGTTTCTGTGCTGTCAGTGTAGAGGACAAAGCAGGACAAACCTTTAGTCATCCCACTGACAACACAAATTCTCCAGTGAGCTCTGGCTACCCTACTCACCGGCAAGAACACAACACGAAGTTATTATAACAGCGGTATTCTGTAGGGCGGAGTTACTTCCCCAGTCGGACTGCTCAATTGGGCGGAAATACAGCCGTGTCCTACCTCCTTCAAAAAATGTTTTTTAACACCAAGACAGAGCGGCTCATCCCATTGCCTTTGGGAAGATGGGTTGGTGGGTATATACCGAATTGTGGTTTACTTAAGAAGTTGGTTCGATGGGAACAAAACCAGGCACCGCTTCCCCAGTCGGACTGTTACCTCCTGGGATAAACTGGGATAAAAAAGAGATCCAAAAAGTATTAAACTCGCCTGTGAGCCACTTCATAATAGTGCCGCTCGCAACCTCCCAGTAAAAATATAATGCAAATAACTTCGCTTGTGATATACAATTACGTTACTTGTATTAGAGTCTATTCTTGGTTTACTTAGAAACATTATTTATTCATTTGACAATTTTAAAATCATTCTGCCGTTGGAAAATGTTATATAATTCAACAAAATTACATAGGAGCGAAATAGACTTATTAGCTTCCCCTTCACTGAATTAGTGATGACCAAAATGCATATAGTCTATAGTTATTGGACAACGCTTAAATAGATGTTATTTTCCTCGGTCTTCTTGGAATCTATTTTGGTATATCGACCTGTAATAACTGCTTCTATTCTGGTTGCAACTTAGATGTGACGTAGTTTTATGTTTGTGTTGCACTGACATAAAGTATCTTTTGTTTGTTTTTAATATCCATTAGTTGAGATTTCCTAGGAGACGCTCACTTTAAGATGAGGACACAGCGATCAATTTTTGCTTTAACGTAGTTCAAAGATTTTAACTCACGCCTATATCCCCAAAGAGGTAGGCAGAGGTGCTAGCACTCAAATTTCACCAGTTTATATTTAGGTGCCAACGTAACCGGGCACTTATAAATCTGCGATAAATACACATATAACTTCGAAAAGCATCGAAAAGTCATTGTTGTGTGCCATGGTAAAACCTGGGATCGAACCCGAGACCTCGTTACAGCAGTCCATTACCCATACTAACGCGGTTGATTTTAAGTAGAATGTAATAATAATTTCGTCTGATTGTATTGTCGTTTCGGAGAAAAAGATTTTAGGCGGCACAGTTTCGTTGGCAAAGTTTGGAAGAATTTTTTAATTCACTTGGTTAGCAGACAAGTACACTGCCCACATGATTGAAAGCAATTTTTGTGGCCTATGGACGTGTGCAACATCAAGGGAGTCACACTCGCACTGCCAACCCTGTAAGTACAAGAGTTAATGTACCGTCAGTGTAAAAGACAGCAGGAGAAGCGTTTACTCGCGTTGCGTTGTACGCAGCATCTTTTGCTGAGATGGGACCCTATTTGGGGCTCGCACAATGTAAAGTAAATTAATAAATAAATTACTTTAAATAATGTATCCATCATGCATTGTGTGTGGTCGCAAATACAATATTTTCCTTCTTTCTTCTTTCTTTCTTTCTTTCTTTCTATATTTTCCCACTGACAGCATAAAAACTCTCCAGTGAGCTTTAATTTTTCCGCTAATTTAATACTAGTGCTAGGAGACAGGGTTCATTAATTTTGTTAACATAATTACGTTGACACTTAATGTGATCTCATATTAATATCACACGTAGGTATAACAGCGCCAGCTGTACTGTGAACGGTCATTGCAAAGTGACTTAGATTAGTTAAAAATGTATAGTTTTATTAGCAATAAAGTTTGTTATTATTTATTTTTTATTTCATTTTATTATTATTTATTTAACCACGGTAGCGCAGTGGTATATATAGGTAAGAGACTGCTGAGACGATGTCTCTGGTTTAACATGGCACACACCAATGAATTTTCGATGCTTTTCAAAGTTATGTGTGTATTTATCGCAGCTTTATAAGTTTCCGGTTAATGGCAATAGGCTCGCCACCTATTACATTGGAACCTAAATATAAACTGGTGAAATGTGGGTGCTAGCACCTCTGCCTATCCCTTCGGGGATATAGGTGTGAGTTTATGTTATGTTTATGTTTTATTTCAAACTACTCAGCTTTTTCTGTTGGTATGTGTGATCCTATCACGCGCATAAGCCAAGTGAGTCGGTTCATTTGGAATTATGGTGGGTGTTTGTGTAGTGGATTTGAGGAATCGCCTAACTATGGAACATTTATCTATAACAGCTGACCTCTGTAATGAAATACATACTTTTTTAGGCAGACCTAATTCTGTGAGTAATGTGTGTAATGATTTTGGAATGAGACCTGTGGATGAGAGAATGATAGGTATGATTTTAACTGTGTGTTGATGCCACATTTACCGTATTTCATTTCCAAGTGATTTTGTATGTATTTTTGTATTTATTCTGTGTATTTTTTCTTTATGTTTTCAGATTTAGGAATTACAATAATAATAGTTATTATTATGTTATTAACGAAACATTCTTTTTTGTTTAAGTAATGTACAAGTGAACGGAATAATTTAAGGTGTTATAATTTTAATATATTTTATACTTGTGTTTTTATGTTGTTTTTTAAGTATTCAGTATATATATCTTTGAATAGGTTTTTAGTTGTATATTTTGTGTTTTTAGTTTTGAACATGGCGAGTCTGTAGATGTATTTTCATGTTGTGTATGCTATATTTGGAATACTGTCTAGATCTTATAATTTATTTGACTGTATCCAAATGTTTATTTACACAATGACAGTAATCTGTAAGCGTAATATATATAGTAGTTATAGGAGGTAGGACACGGCGGTATTTCCGCCCAATTGAGCAGTCCGACTGGGGAAGTACCTCCGCCTTACAGAATACCACGGTTATAATAACTTCGTGTTGTGTTCCCAGCGGTGAGTAGGGTAGCCAGAGCTCACTGGAGAATTTGTGCTGTCAGTGGGATGACTAAAGGCTTGTCCTGCTTTGTCCTCTACACTGACGGTTAAAAGACTCTGTGCTTACAGGGTCGGCAGCGCGAGTGTGGCTTCTCTGGTGTTACACACGTCCATAGGCCACGGTAACCACTTTCCATCGAAATAAAAAGCGTACCTTTAAGAAATAAATTAATAAATAAATAAAACAACATTCCCAGACGATTCGCTATCGTAGCTGTACAAAAATCTTTTGCTTCTAAACGATTATAAAAACAAACCGGTATTTATAAACGAAACATATATGAAAGAAAATGATCATCTTACTGCCGGAAGGTATCGCTTCCAGCTATAAGTCCGCCCACTGTACATTGCTACCTACTAATGTTACTGTAAACCTATTGGTGTACAATAAAGAATTGTCTATCTATCTATTGCAGAGTTAAGTAATACTAGCCAGATCAGGTTCAGGATTTAATACCGTTCTTTGCTTTTAATTGTTGCATTTAAATATTGCGCTCAGGAGCTCAGTCATCAGTCAACTTTTTCCATTTTTTTTATACAACTTAAGTGGCAGACGCTGCCCACCTGATGGAAAGTGGTTACCGTGACCTATGAACGTGTGTAACACCAGTAAAACATTATTGTATATCATGAAACGCAAAAGTTTAGCTAATTCAAAAGTTGACTTCAAAACTTTATCATAATATGTAATTTATAATCACGCCTTCATTCCCAAAAGGTTAGGGAGAGGTGAAAAAACACCCACATTTCACCTATCATTGTATTCGGTCCCACGTAATAGAGGATGAACCTATTGCCGTTTTCCGGGCACTATTGTTGACTCGAGCCATGCATTTGGGGCAGAGTCTGGGTTGTATATATCTGTTTGATGTTAAACTGCTCTATCCCTTAGTCGCTTTGTACGACACCGCATGGGAAGAGATGGGTTGGTCCAAATTCTACTAGTTACTAATCCAAATTCTACTAGCTAGCGAAATCTCAATTGTATTGTTCCATTTATTGGTATACCAACTTTCCCAACCGCAACTGCCGGCTGACATGATGACAATTGAATCAGGAGACTTGTAATTGTTCTTCGGAGAAGGTGAGCAGTTCTCCCAGTGAGGTGTAAGTTTTGTAGTGAAAAAGAATTCGATAGTACTGAGTGCAACAATCCTCTCAGCAGTACTGATGTCCGTAAAGGAATAGTATATTTGATAGAAACTTTTTTATTTACGTACGCAAAATCCCCACGTAAACCCACCCGGTGGCCGGTGGAAGAGGTTATGTCGGACTCGAACCGACCAAAACGCACGCCACCTTAGGGTCGTTTTTGGTTGCCGAAGGTGAGGTTAACAGGCATATCCCTCGCACCCCGGCCGAACCAGGGACATCTGCCATCATCCAGAGTGACAGGCGACTCCACCCGTCACACCCCGGCCTGCGCTCATGGGGGGCGGAGGTCATTCATCGACCTCAGATGCCCGAGTTGCCTTCGTACGCGGGCTGCTTGGCTTGCAATCCTTCGTTGTTCCCGCTGCCGCTTCCCTTCCCGCCTCCTCCTTCACGAGCATTACTTGCTCGCAGACGGATTTGATAGAAACCTTAGTTGCAGTCGATATCATTAATAACAATCATTTGACTTCAGAAACGTTTCCTCATTTTAATTAACATGCCACTACATAAATTTAAAATAGAAGTGGAAATAAATCTTTAATGAATAAAGGTTACTATAAAGTAGATGAGTATCTTGATGACGTAAATGCGTGGTCAACATAAGTCTCTTACTCGCTCGCACAGAATAAATTGTAAACTAAAGCAAATTTAAAAAGAGATAATCTAATTCTAATATAGTTTTCTGAGTTTATTGCTGGTATGTTCTCAGTAGAACTAACCTACTGAACCAGCGAATGAATCATTTTCCAATGGTTTATTTATATTACTTATTATTTTTATAATATCTTTTGACATAATTATAAAATATAATTGTAAAATTTTGACGTTCATATGTGCACTTTATGTACCTAAACTGAATAAATAAAATTGATTCTTTGATTCATTATAAAATGTTAGATATTTTTTATACAACTTAGGTGGCAGACAAGCACACGGCCCACCTGATGGAAAGTGGTTACCATAACCTATGAACGTGTGTAACACCAGTGGAGTCACATACGTGCTGCCAACCCTGTATGCACAGAGTTTCTGTGCCGTCAGTGTAGAAGACAAAGCAGAACAAGCTTTTAGTCTTCCCACAGACAGCACAAAAACTCTCCACTCCACCGGGAACACAACACGAAGTTATTATAACCGCGGTATTCTGTAGGGCGGAGGTACTTCCCCAGTCGGACTGCTCAATTGGGCGGATAATATATCGATTTAACGAAAAATATCCTACTTGATCGAACAAGCGGATGTATGTCTTATTTAGTAATAAAAAGTTTACGAAACTTTTCGAAGTTATGTGTGTATTTATCGCAGGTTTATAAGTGCCCGGTTAATGGTAATAGGCTCGCCACCTATTACATTGGGACCTAAACATTAACTGGGGAAATGTGGGTGCTAGCACCACTGCCTACCCCTTCGGGGATATAGGCGTGAATTTATGTTATGTTATGTTAAAAAGTTTTAAAGAGGCACCAATGAATGAAACAGTGAGAAGTGAGATACTGTTGTAGTGAGAATATTGGACATACTGTAATGTCGTATAAATAGGTCCAAAGTATGAATATAGAGGGCTTTAGGAGTAGAGGGTATTAGGAGTACATACATATATATAATCACGCCTTTATCCCTACAGGGTTAGGCACAAGTGAATTATCACTCACATTTCACCAATCATTAAATTCGGTTAAACGTAATAGGGGGTGATTCTATTGCCGTCTTACGGTTACTATTATTGACTGAAGCCATTTATCTGAGGCTGAGTCTGGGCGGTATATATCTGTCTGATGTTATACAGCCCTTTTCCGAATTCGCCTTGTACGACACCGCATGGGCAAGAGATGGGGTGGTCCAAATTCTACCCTGCCGGCAACCACGCTTCTTCTATTCTAACAGGTACCTTTTTTATACGACTTACATGCCAGACAAGCACAAGATACACCTGATGGAAAGTGGTTACCGTGACTTATGTTGCAAAACCGGGTGAGTCACACTCGTGCTGGCGACCCTGTAAGCATAGAGTTTCTGTGCTTTCAATGCAGGAAAAGCCTTTGGTCTTCCTATTGTCAGCTCTACTTACCCTACATAATGTAAAATAATAAATAGCTTAGTGGCTTTTTTTTTACGTGCGTTAAATCCCCACGGATACCTCTCCACCGGAGCCGGTGGGAGAGTTATGTCGGACTCGGACCGACTAAAACGCGCACTGCCTGTGGGTCGTTTTGGTTGCCGAAGATGAGGTTGACAGGCATAAGTTCTCTATGATCGCCAAATAGCTTAGTGACTAAGACCTCAGATCGGCGTTGAGCTCTTCATGGGTTCGAACCCTGGTCATTGCATTGTGTACGTGAGTAAGAGTATTTCAGCATAGCTGCATAAAAGCTAACACTACTCCTTGATTCAGAGGAAAATTTTCTTTTTTTTATAAATTTTTTCATATGATTCTTAAATCTACCAATGTAACCTTCAGTGGTTACCGCCATACCATTCAGACGAAAATTTGTCTCGAGGCCGGAACATTTTACTAAGAATCTTCCAAATAAGCGAATGGAAAATTAAAATAACCTTTTGCTTATAATACTAGCTGTTGCCTGCGACTCTGCCCGCATGAATTTTTATGCTACTTAGATGGAAGACAAGCTCACGTATTTTGATAATGTACCTTCCTTTAGTCCACAACCATTGTTTCTTTCTTTCTTTAACCAAGTTATTTAGTCTATCTCTGTACCAATTTAAAAACGACACATTTTCATCCCCGGGTCTTCATATATATAATCTTCTTATATTAAGCTGCTATTTTAACCGTACAAACAGACCATCCAATTTTATTTATTCGTAAAGAATATCGAATCCACCTTATCTTATTAATAAATCATTATGCATCATTATCATTAGGCGCCATAGTCAAAACAACCTACCCCGTAGCGCAGCCGGGTTAGGGACCCTTCATACTAGAGATTTTTATACAACTTAGGTAGCAGAAAAGCATTACTACAATATAGGGTCCATATAATAATAGTATAAATGAAATAAAAGCACACGGCCAACCTGATGGAAAGTGTTTAATGTGGTTTATGGGTGCAATACCACGGAAGTCACAATCGTGCTGCCGACACTGTAAGAACAGAGAGTTTCAATGCCGTTAGTGCAAAACTTTTGGTCTTCAAATTGACAGCACAAACTCTCTCCAGTAAGTATTGGTTACCGTGCTCACAGCCGGGAACACAACACGAGGTTATTATGGCCTCGGTATTCTGTAGGATGGAGGTACTTCCTCAGTAGGACTACTTCATTAAGACCGGAGTCAATTGTCAGGTGTAGGCGTTAGGTGAATGTACCTGAAGTGCAGACAAAGGGATGTGGTTGAAGCAATGCGCACGCACGTGTCTGGGAGCGCAGCCGTCATGACCGCTGCCGACCTTTGCGTGTTTTCTATAAATAAAAACACCTACGCTAGATTATTATTAGATTCTTATATTTGAAATTGTTGTATTGTACTCGAGGCATATAATCGTAGTAATTTTTTTTATAAAACAATAATAGGTAATTGGAGGTAACCCAATTTTCAGTGCAGTCCTATGGACGCGTGCAAAACGTATGCGTCCATAGGCCATGGTGACAACTTTCCATCAGGTGGGCCGCGTGCATGTCTGCCACCTAAATGGTATTTAAAAGAATCTGAAGTAATCGTTTGGCCAGATTTTATAGGTAGAAAGCTGTAGTGAACGACACCGGCACACGTCCACCAAGCACTCACAAGTAACTTATTCTGAGTCAATTTTCATTTAGGGCACAATTTGACTAGGTCTCCAGGGTTCAGCCATTGCGACGAGCGCTTCCGATTATTGTACAGTATCCACTTTTCATCACAAGTAACGATTCCATTTGAAATACCTTCATTATTGTGTCGGTTGAGCAAAGTAACACAGCAGTTGATGCGTGTTTGCATTTTCGATTCACTAACTTTATCGTTCCAGTTTTTTTAATTTCCCGATTTGCTTCAAGTGGATTAATACAGTTTTATCACTTATCTCGAAGCCTACAACTATCTCTGAACTGTTTTGTGATGGACCCGCTTCCACCATAGCCTTTAACTCTTCCTTTTCTACTTTCCGGCCGTCTACGGAGTTGGTTCTGAAGGTCATAATTTCCATAACGAAAACGTTGAAACCAAAAAGTACTGTGCTTTCTTTTGCGACATCAGCGCCGTACACATTATTAATCATATTTTTTTTTGTTTACTTTTATGGTAATCTATTTTTATACCACTTAGGTGGCAGACAAGCGCACGGCCCACCTGATGGAAAGTGGTTACCGTGGCCTATGGACGTGTGTAACACCAGAGGAACTACACTCGCGCTGCCGACCCTGTAAGCACAGAGTTTCTGTGCCGTGATTGTAGAGGACAAAGCAAGACAAGCCTTTACTCATCCCACAAATTCTCCAGTGAGCTCTGGCTACCCTACTCACAGCTGGGTACACAACACGAAGTTATTATAACCGCGGTATCTTGTAGGGCGGAGGTACTTCCCTAATCAGACTGCTCAATTGGGCGGAAATACCGCCGTGTCCTACCTCCTATGTCATCTTATCAAAGAGGAGATATTACAGATCAAACTGATCATTACGACAACTAATTTCATATATAAGGAATTAATATTAGTGTGAAAGGGCTTTTAGTAGACACGTGTCAAATTTGTTTGACCTCTAAGATGTCTGGTTTAGGCGCCGCCATCGTCTCGAAATGTTTTTGCTTATTCTATTGATCGGGCTGACACGTGTGACACGAATCTTCCCCGCTGAGCTGGAGCCTGGAGTCTGCTGCAATTATTTTCGTCTGGAGATGTGGGCTGCTTTCTGTTGACATGGAATATATCTTATCAAATTGGCTTCTAGAAAGCAGAAAGAAAGAAAAAAAACATTTATTTAAGAACACACAACGTACAGAGAGTCAGACTAATATACAAACACAATAAGGCAACACAACAAGAATACACTCACTGCACATCATGCGCACCCAAATGGGCCACAATCTCAGCATGAATGCCGTGCACTCCAGGGTATGCGAAGCGCTGGTTTTCAGATGGCGCCGCTAGTGGCTCCGCCGCCACGCAAATCGAGTCAGTGACGCATCAGAACACAACAGATCTCAAAACAATACAACACTTAAAAATGGCTTCTGTCTGGTTAGCAACGTTATACTGTTCAAATCGATTAAAACATAGTAATAATCTGTTCAAGCGGGATTTGAACCCTCGATCTTTCCCTTACGGGGTGAACGCTCTCTCCACTAAGCCACAGAACCTTCGCCCGAAACCATCAAATTTCTTCTATACATATTTTCGGTTTTCAGTAATTTTCCAGTTAGACACAACTGAAGCTCGAGATCTGATTAGTTATTTTTGAATGGCATGTTAAAGACCGCGGTAGCCTAGTGGTATGGGTAATGCACTGCTGAGACGAGGTCTCGGGTTCGATCCCAGGTTTTACCATGGCACACACCAAAGACGTTTCGATGCTTTTCGAAGTTATGTGCGTGTTTATCACAGGCTTATAATTGCCCGGTTATTGACAATAGGCTCGCCACCTAATTACATTGGGACCTAAATATAAACTGGTGAAATGTGGGTGCTAGCACCTCTGCCTACCCCTTCGGGGATATAGGCGTGAGTTTATGTTATGTTGGCTTTTCTCCGAGTGACTGCCATATAACCTCGCTAAGTGAATAGGCTGTGGTAGACACAGCTTAACATAGCGTTATGTCTCGATTGCACCCGAGACCTTGACCTCGAAGCAGGAGGCTTGCATGCTGGGACTTTTGACACTCCTTCTTGCCTTGAAGTAGCACGTTAAGCCGTCAGTCCCAGTTATCAACCCCAGTTTTTGCAACCTAGTCCACAGACCTTTAATATCACCAGTGGGTTGTAGAGGTCAGAAAGCAGTCGCTTCACGGAAATATCGAAGTTCAGTCATTTCGTTGATACTGATGTCTCAACTAAGTAGAAGGCTTTAATGGAGGTAGGCCACTGCCCATCAGTTGGGCCATGTGCTTGTCTGCCAACCCAAGTGGTATAAAAAAGTGGGGGAAAGGCTTGACCGTCTTGCGAGACTGGTGAGATCAGATTCCATGCTCACGAGGTTTGTTTGATGGTAGTTCTTTTCGACCAAGCTTGTGATCGTCCACTGTCCTACTCCTTTCAATAATATTGTTGTTTGATTTTGTCTTTCACAATAGTAGGAGGAGGTAGGACACGGCGGTATTGTCGCCCAACTGAGCAGTCCGACTGGGGAAGTACCTCCGCCCTACAGAATACCGCGGTTATAATAACTTCGTGTTGTGTTCCCAGCGGTGAATAGGGTAGCCAGAGCTCCCTGGAGAATTTGTGCTATCAGTGGGAAGACTAAAGGTTTGTCCTGCTTTGTCCTCTACACTGACGGCACAGAGACTCTGTGCTTACAGGGTCGGCAGTGCGAGTGTGGCTTCTCTGGTGTTACACGCGTCCATGGGCCACGGTAACCACTTTCCATCAGGTGGGCCGTGCGTTTGTCTGCCACCTAAGTGGTATAAAAAAATAAAAATAGTGACTGCCTTCCAACTTCCAATGCTGAGAGAAAAGTTAGCTTGTCCGTCTGTAACCAGGTGTATGGCTTACAGGTGAGGATGGTTTAACAATAGGTACTAATAATACAGCACTATTTTTTATATTTATAAATAGATGTATTTAAAAATATAATTTATAAGTTGTATATAATATAAACATAACATAAACTCACGCTTATATCCCCGAAGGGGTAGGCAGAGGTGCTAGCACCCACATTTCGCCAGTTTATGTTTAGGTCCTAATGCAATAGGTGGCGAGAATGTGGGTGCTAGCATCTCTGCCCACCCCTTCCGGGATATAGGCGTGAGTTTATGTTATATATACATACATACATATAATCACACCTGTTTCCGATAGGGGTAGGCAGAGATCACGGATCTCCATTTGCTACGATCATGACATAATACTCTCGCTTCATTCACTCTCATTACATTCTTCATGCATGCTCGTCGGTTTAGAGTACTCCTGACCTGCCCCTTTTCTAAAACTTCCCCGATTTGGTCCAGGTATGTGCGCCTAGGTCTTCCCCTTCCGACAGTATCATTCACCCTCGCCTCATACACCTGTTTTGTTAGTCTTCTTTCATTCATTCTCTCAACATGACCAAACCAACTCAACATTCCTCTCTCAATTCTCATCACTACATCTTCTATCACTCCACATCATTCTCTTATCACGCTATTTCTCACTCTATCTTTCAAGGTCAAGCCACATATACTTCGCAACGCACGCATTTCTACTGCATTCACTCTACTCTGATGTTTTTCCTGCCACACCCAACTTTCACTACCATACATAAGAGTCGGCACTAATACTCCTCCATGTATTAGTGCCGACTCTTATGAACAGCCAGTCGTGCCTTTTCGGACACTTTCCGGCTGTTCATAAAGTTGTGTAGTGCCCCATTCACTCTATTTCCAGTTATCACTCTCCTTTCAACATCTTCTTCATGCTTTCCATCTCTCGTAAACAATGTTCCCAAATATATGAACTCATTCACTTGTTCCACTTTTTCTCCATCTATACAAATCCTACACTCTGTCACGCATTCATCTCTTTCAAAAACTATAACTTTTGTCTTACTAACATTTACTTTCATTCCTTTCCTCTCAAAAGCTTCATGCTTAGTTGTTAGCATTTCCTGCAACTCATCTGCCGATGACGCAAGTAACACCTGATCATCAGCATAGAGAAGACATTTGACGAGTAATTTATTCATTCTTAAACCACGTTCTTAATCTTTCAAATCTTGCAAACAACTGTCCATGAATAAGTTAAACAGCCATGGTGACGCTACACATCCCTGTCTTACCCCCTTTTGGATGCTAAACCATTCAGTGTATGACCCATGTATCCTCACGCAAGCTCTGGAGTCCTCATAGAGACTTCAGAGCTCGAATAAGGTATGACATAATATACAGCTACTAGAAGTAAAAAAGAAAAAAAAAACAAAGAGTGAACATACACTTATAACGCTAGGTAGTGCTCGTTTACCAGTCTCTGAACCCGCAGGCCCCCGGCGAGGGGACGCCGGCGAACGCAATTCGCCCGCGTCCCCGAATGAGAGTGGCCACGGGCAGTGGGTCGGGGGACCCGCTGCCCCTATGCTGATGTGGCGGAATGCGCCCCTGTGTGTGGTAGTCTGGCCTTTGTCCAAGGCTAGGAGTCCCACACGAAGCGAGCCCCCTGCCCCCGCGGGGGGTGAGCGAAGTGCGTAAATGCATTCCACCACGTAAACAAAAAAAAAAAATAATAATAATAATAAAAAAAAAAAAAAAACCAGTCTCTGAAATATAGACAGCGACTGTGCTCGTCTGCTGTTTACGGCACGGTTTAGGTTCCAAATATCTTTAGCCAACGACGCGGCGAGTTGCCAGCTTACTTAAATAAAATTTTGAAGCAATTGTTAAACAAACTTTTCCTAATGTTTTATATTGGAAAGGTTAACATCCAGGACATGAATCCGGGATCTCCCCGTTACTTTAACCAACAGGGATACAGACATTTTTGCATACGTATAATGCAACTGACGCCCGAACTAAGTAATCGTATCAAAACAATTTATGAAGAACGAATCGATAAAGCTGTGCAACTGTAGCGCCTGTGTTGCACACGTGCATATCTGTAGGCTACGGTAACCACTTTCCATTAGGTGGGCTGGGTGCTTGCCGCTTAAGTAGTAATATATCACATAAGTAATATTTACGTCCAATTGAGCAGTCCGACGGGAGATGTCCACCCTACAGAATACCGCGGCCATAATAACCTCGTGTTGTTTTCCCGGAGGGTAACCAAAGCTTACTTTTTTTTTTTTTTTTCTCTTTATTTTCATATAAAATTACAGTTCAATAACACAAACTTCTCGCCAAACTGTGAAGTTTGATGGCGAGACGCGCTCTGTTTTGCACACCTTTATGTTACTTATATTCTTACTTATTACTTATCACACTTATATAAGAATTCAATTATATATTAATATTCTCCGCATCTACTTAAAATTTTAATTACAATAATTTAGTTGACGTTACTTCTAAAATGTCTGTCTGTCTGTCTGTTAGTGTACTATTAAATTTTATTAATTATCACAGTATTTTATGTTAAGGTTGCTCCTCACCGACCGCTGCCACCGCAGTGCCTTCTCCGGCAGCAGGGCCGTGGAGGAGCAAGTTCCTTAACTTGGCCCTCAAAACACCTTTACTCATCTCAGGGCTCTGTCGTAACAATTCATATTTATTAAATGTCTTCGGTACTATATATTTTGACAACTGGAGAGTTACGGAGTACTGTCCGTGGGAAGACCAAAAGCTTGTCCTGCTTTGTATTTTACACTGACGGCGCAGAAACTCTTGTGCTTAAAGGGTTGGTTACGCGAGTGTGACTCCCTTAGTGTGTTTCACACGTTCATAGGCCACGGTAACCACTTTCCATCAGGTGGGCCGTGTGCTTGTCTGTACTATAATAATAATAAAAAAAAAACCTGAAAGTCATTGGGGTTAAAAGAAAACAGAATTTTATTACTCAGATCTTTATTTTATCATCGTTCGTTTCTTCTTATGAGTTAAAGAAAGCTCAAAATTATTGTGGGCGTGTACGCCGTACAAAGATAACAATCAAACAAAATCTCATTAAATCAGCCCTTACAAAATGTCAAAGAAAAAGAAAGTGGTAAATAGACCAATCCGCCCCCCTAGACGGCAGTTCGTTGGCCCGCGTATTGTAGTATGGAATGATAAATGCCATTTTGACGTTTACAACAGTCGTCAGCAAGTTTCATACCGATATATTTATCAATCTATTGTATTTTACAAACTTACTGCCACTTGTCTAGAGATCTGACATTTTACACAAAATGGCGGGCGACCACAAGACGGCTGCCGATAATTGTATTACAATATAATTCTACAAACACTGAATGCTATAAGAATTTAAAAATAGTAAATTGATTTTATACATTTATGTACTTAGCAATATAACGCTTGTATCAATATTAATTTTCTCTATTACACAGCCGTATCAGTTCACGCATCAACTAGGTGCTAGTATTTACATATAATAATAATAATAATAATGTATAATTTTATATATATATATATATTAATTTCGAATAAATAATTATTGATACTTAAAACTAGTTATCATTTAGAATGCCTTACTACTTACTTATTTATTTCAATTTATATTTTCAATGAGTTAAGTAGGTACGTACAATCGCCATTGATCAGTTCTAAAGCCTTATATAAAATAATGAAGAATAAGCGGTTGTTCGACGCTACGCGTGACCAGACGGCTGGCATCTTGCACAGAGGATAAGCATTGCCATTCAACGTGGCAATGCTGCCAGCCTTCGGGGAACGTTACCGGTCGGTGATTATGAGGAGGAATTTCATAACGCATTATGTAATTTTTTATTTATTTATTTATTTTAGTATATAATAATAGATTCTAGTTATAAACAAAAAAAAATTAAATGTTAATTTTGTCCTCTGAAGTCTCCTTAACCCTTTGTACATCAATTCTTAAATTGATTTATTTCAGTAGGTACTGTACCTGTGTACCTACTTTTAATACAGTATGAATCAATATAAATCAAATGTCACCGTATCTATGCTAGCATCGGCGTAGAGTAGAAGGTCTATGGTATATCTATGACCTAAGTTGTTTCAGAACAAATTAAAATTGTGTCTCGGTTCCATGGCGAGACGGGATTTTTTTAAATTTCGAGTGGGTCGCAGAGACTATACTCCATTAGGTTAGGTATTTAACTAAAGATTAGGAGTTTTGGCGCCAACACAAAGAAGTGCGCATCGCGGTATTATTTTACTTTCTGAAATTGTTGTGAAATCGAGTTTTTATGTTTAAAAATGGCGGATTTTTAGACAAAACGTCTTTGAGAACGCACACAAGTGTAGGAAAGTGGCATATTACAGTGAATTGTGACTTTTCGTGTTGGTTCCAACTCTTTCTAAGTCACCACAACTTTACTGAGCAATCATCTGATCTGGTCATCATCAACAAACATCTTATAGCACCACAACTTGAAAAACTTGACGTTAGCGTCTCGCCATTAATAAGTTTAAAGACATTTACTTGACATTGGCAAAATTGCGGCGATTCGCTGCAGAAGCCATCAATAGGAAAAGAAGAACTAAAGGTAAACAATTTTGTAGCGACTTTTCGTAAAAACACGTATTAAACTTGGCCAACTAACTACTAACTTCCTCCATTTCCACAGGATCCGAGCATCAGATCCTGACCTCCTGGATATGAGACCACACGAGAAGTACCAGCTTTCAAATGAGAAAAGAATCATCAAAATCGGTTCGGCCGGTCAAGAGTTTTAACGATAATAAAAAAACACATCAAAATTGTTTACGTTTAGTTAAATACCTACTTAGGCAAGAGTCTAGCTACCTAACCGTACCTATGGAGTATAGATGGGCTGTTCAAATATTACGTAAGCAGATTTATTACAATTATTTATCCTCCCCCCACCCCCTAGTTAGCAATAGTAAGCAAAACTGTTACCCCCCTCCCCCCGTGCTTACGTAAACATTGGTACCTAAATGCATATTTCTTTTCATATTTTTAGGGTACCTAATTTGTGGGTAATGCATGCAATATTATGTATGAAAAAGTAAATAACTACTGCTCACGTAATCATTATCTAGAACCCCCCTCCATCCCCATATCATCAAAAATAAGCAATGCAAAGACCTCATTTAGTGCTTTAGTAATACTTGGACGGCCCCTAGGTAAATAGGCATGCTGTATTTAATGTGACCCTCCTCTAAAACTTCTTACACTTTCTGTCCCCGTCCCCGTCCCCCCCTCTCCGCCATTAAAAAAGTTTGCCCCCTACTGAATCCCATGCTATGATTTTTATTACAACAATTGACCAAATTAGTGTGGTGAACGCAATTTTTGTTTTTATTACCGATTAGCTCGAACACTAGAACAAAATCTTAACACCACCCCCGACGTCTGCGCCTGAGGCGGATGAGTGGGGGGTTAATGTTGGCATAGGTATATATAATTTGGCCCTCCTCAAAAATTCTTACACTTTCTAGCCTCCCATTCAAAAAGTTTGCTAAATTCTATGCAATAGCGGGAGGTGCGACTTACCCCGTGTTCGGCGAGCCAATCAATGGTTGCCAAAAGCTTGCAAAACAATGGCTGCATGACCACCATAGCATTATACCACAGCGGTTAACCTTAGCCTTTGAGTTACGAAATTCTTTACTGCATTGTAACAAACAATAAACTTACAGTTATTTCAATTTATAAAGATGATTCGTATTCATAATCAATTAATGTTTTATGCATTCTTAAACAAATGCAGACTCGCGTTGATCACTGAGAGCTAGCCTCAATAATATTCTACGAATAATTTTCGGTCTGGAGGTACAGTACTTAGGTAGTATGGGCATAACATAAATAGGTACAGAACCACAATATGAGGAACTCTGCTCCCATCAATCGCCTCACCACTGAGGGCCCAGCGCACACCGCTGGAAACGCGGCGAAGAGCATTTTAAGACATCAATTTAATATAAAGTTTAGCTACCTTATTATACGGTCGAAAACTGTATATCAAGAATAAATTCGCACTCGGCACCAGGAGCGGCTACAAGAGCAATCGCGCGACTGTACTTTCGACCGTTTGTCAAGGTAGTTAAAGTATATATTAAATTGATGTCTTAAAATGATATTCGCCGCGCTTCCAGCGGTGTGCGCTGCACCAGCGGCCCGATTCATTATCGTGACGTTCGCAAAACGCGAGGTTTCTTTTCTATTACAAAGAAAAACGTGATCAAGTTTTGGTATGCCATTTCGTACTATCTGACAAAACAAAACCTTACTGGTTTAAAATTCGCCGGGATATTTACTATATATAACAAGCCTGAAAAACAGGATTACCTAGTTCAGGCACAATCTATGTAGCACAGCTTAATAACTATAGCGCAAGATTGATTTGACAATTATTGTAGAGTTTATGTATTAAGTATGCAATAAGTATAAAAGATAGCAATATGATATTATGAAACTATGTAACATATACTATTGAATTAACGAAATAAATTATTATTATTTATGTTGAGTAATCGATATTTCGGCGCTGTTACGGTGTAGGTACACCACCGTAACAGCACCGAAATATCGGTTGCTCAACAAAAATAATAAATATAGTTAATATCCCGGTGAGTTTTGGACTAGTAATGTGAATGACCATGTAAATCTCAAATCATAACAAAATCTTCATCGGTCTTCAATTCAGAATCACTCATAGTTTGAATAAAACTTTAAAACGTTTAGTATGCCAATTGCCAACTATTCTAATCGATCAAGATATAGAAATAATTAAATCAGTCCAGGCGGGCTTTGAACCCGCGATCTTTCGCTTACAGAACGCTCTGACCACTAAGCCACAGAACCTTCGCCCGAAACCATCCAAATTCTTCTATACATATATCGGTCTTACGGAGACGGTTAAGAGCCATCTACCGACATTTGGACGAACTATCGGAACCAATTAATGATATTGCCTTCCCGCTGTGAGGGAATGATCGCGGATACGAATCCCGCCTGATCTGATTAATTATTTCTATATTTTAATCGACAATCAAACTGATTGAGTTTTAAAAAAATGGCGAGCGTGCGTTTACACTCATTGTAAGACAGATGTCTTTCTGTATGTACCCCTATTTATTTTATGTAACTCTTAGCTACCTGCCAAACTTTCGCTTAAGCGTTAAACTTACATAATTATGTCTAAGTCATTATCAAGAAGTCAACACTCGGGATTGCCCACTCTGTATCTCTCGAGCAAGAGTTCATGCCTACTTCAAAGTATTAAGACTTGATTTGTAAGTACAATATAGAAAAAAACTATGTTTTGGTAGTATGAACCTTTGACCAAGATCACTCCTTATAATATAATTTTAGCACAGAAGGCCAATTCTCATAATAAATAAATATTCAAAATACAGTTTAGATCTGTCAAAAAAAATTAAAGTCAAAACATCAGTATCATTAACAACATGAGCTCGAGACAAAATTAATGAATAATTTTTTTACGCTATTTTCTCTGATATGGTAATATTTTAGATATTTTTACAATTTGACAATAAGCCGCGTGGTTCCCGACTGAGTAAATTTGGACCACCCCATCTCTTCTCATGCGGTGTCGTACAAGGCGACCAAGGGATAGGGCTGTTTAAAATTAGACAAATATATACAACCCCGACTCAGCCTCAGATGGTTGGCTTGAGTAAACAATAGTGCTCGGAAGACGCTCAATAGGCTCACGTTTATTACGTGGAACCGAATTTAATTATTGATGAAATGTGGGTCTTATTTCACCTCCGCCTAACTCTCCGGGGATAAAGGCGTGATTATATGTATGTATGTATGTTTTCAAATTAGGAACACGATCGTCTGCATGATCCTCTACCTAGATGAGGTCAGATAACAGAGTTGAACCTATATAAATCATTTGATTCAACTCATAAGGTTTATTTCAAGATCTTTGAATTTTAAAATTGAAATAAAGCGCTAGCTGCTGCCTGTTTTTTGACATTTGGGACATTGAAAGTAGATCGAGACTGGATTTTGAATATCTTTTAATCAGGAGCATTGCTCTTCAGGTTCAAATTTCATCCTAAATGTTGACTTACTCAAATAAAGTTTACAATTACACTTTTTAAGTATTTATATAACCTAATATTACATTATATACCTAGTAGGTAAAGTACACGCAATAATTATATATATTTAGACATTTTGTTATCGTCAGATTCGAATCTGTACTCGCATAAGCTAAAAAGTAGCATAAGGCCCATCGGTGTTGCCACGACATAAAATATTTTCCAAAAGATAATTTTACTCACTTTGATTAAGTGTTTAACTAAAGGTTAACAATCTTTTTGATATTTTTCATTTTAAAAACTCGGTTTAAAGACTTAAAACCGAAATCGAATCGAAGTAGGTAGAACAAGACGGTATTCTCCTCCCAATTGAGCAGTCTGACTGGGGAAATACCTCCACCCTACAGAATACCATGGCTATATGATTAATAACCTCGTGTTATGTTCCCGGTGGTGAGTAGGGTAGCCAGAGCTCACTGGAGTTTTTCTACCGACATTGTGCAGAAACTCTGTTTTTACAGAGTCGGTAGCACTGGTGTGACTCCCCTAGTGTTGCACACGTTGCCACGGTAACCACTTTCATAATTGGCTGTGAGTTCGTCTGCCGCTTAAGTTGTCTAAAAAAATCAGACCACTAATTTAAACCTAGTAGATTTCTTATATATGTCTTTTTAAAGTTTGTTTACCTTTATTTAAATACCTAATCAAAAAGAGTACCTATAGTGTTCATTTGAATGGTGCTTTACATCAAACTATGTCTACACTAGATATAACATACAACCATTGGCTGATTTTTGACTGATCTGAATGACTTTTCAATAAGGTATTTTCTTGTAGTTATAACATTCACTTGTATGAATAAATGTTACAGTCAAAATCCAATTTTAGTTTGAATTTTTCATAACATGATCATCGATGGAATCATATTCCAATGGTTTATTTATATTACTTACTAGCTGTCCCGGCAAACGTTGTTTTGCCATGTTAAAAAAAATTAGGGTGGACTACCCTTATCACTAAGGGGTATGAAAAATAGATGTTGGCCGATTCTCAGACCTACTCAATATGCTCACAAAATTTCATGAGAATCGGTCAAGCCGTTTCGGAGGAGAACGGGAACGAACATTGTGACACGAGAATTTTATGTACAAGATTATTTTTGTAATTTATCTCGACATAATTGTAAAATTATGACGTTCACCTGAACGTCAAAATTTTATTGATTGGCTTTATTTTTTTGCCAAAACTGAATAAATGAAATGGTATCTTTTATTCATAGTTAGAACTAGTTTTACAGTTGCAAAATGTCCTTCTAGATGATAAAAGTATTGCAGAACTTTGAGCACTTACATATATTTTTCAATAAATTGTATATTCTACAAGCACCGGGTTAAACGGGGTGAATAAGAATAAAATGGACATATTATTTGTATTTATATCCTTTTAGGTATAATTATGGAACGTATTTATACTGAATCATTTAAAAATATTTGGGTAGGTACATAAAATCTGTTAATAAAAACAATTATTGTAAAATATAGTGCCTATTCACCCCTTGGTGTATACCCCGTTTTTTACGGTAGGTAAATAATTTTCAAAGCAATACAATCATGAAACAGGTAGCCTATTCTAACAGTCCTCACCAGGCTGTCTCGTCTATTATGGTAGAGATTTTATTCCATTCTCCTGACCGGAATGGTAAATGGTAATACATTCCATAGGTAAGTATACCAATATTTATTTAAATCGATGTTTACTATTTATTGGTCAAATAAATCCTTTCAATTCCATGTAGTCCTAGTACTTTAGATGTTAATATTTGAAAGGAAATCTGTATATGGATAATGCCGAAAGTTAACATTCAACTAACATTTTAAGTATACTGCGCTATCTATTTACAACCTATGGACGTAATAATCAAAATTTCCTCTCTACGTAACACTCAAGCAGGCAGCTGGTGAGAAAAGCTTTGTAGGGTTGCTATAAGATATATATGCCAGACTCGTGGTAACACCATGTTTTCACACCAGTGTGACAAACAGGAATATTTTTTCTTGTTTGTCACACCGCCAATAATACAACACTTTTTATCACGTAGCAATGAGTGCGGATGAGTAACACCATACCTCCTATCCATTGATATTGAAAGAAATTCTTGTTTGTCACACTGGTGTGACCACGAGTCCGGTACCAATATATCATCATACAATGATACTAATAATAATTATCTTCTTAATAATCTCAATATATAATAGCAACCGGCAACCTTCGTGAGACTGCGCTTGTACATTCACTAACCAACCAAAAAGCCAATAAAAGGACTGATCAACCAATGAAGCGAGCTTTGTTAGCTTTAAATATGATTGGTAGAATGCGCGCCTCCCCCACTCTGCACATACCACCAAAGAGACCTTAAAACTCGCTATGCGTATTGAATAAATTGTCATGAAGAGTGCCGGTCACTATAACTCGGACCTATCTCCGATGAGGGGGCTTAATCTCTTCTAGCATTTTATCTAATGTAAGGCGCAAAATAATTACTTATCTGGTAAGAAAGCGTTTTTTTAGGAGGCCTAGATAAACGTATTCGCCGCATAAAAGTTCTAGTAGGTTGTGGCTCAGAATGTCAACTTCCCAAAATGTTCCCTGGTACCAAAATGTCGCTTTCCCAAAATGTCCCATATTCCTAGGCATGACAGACATGATGTCAAAGGCTACAGTGTGAACGCAAACGTGTTTGCAACTTGTTGGCTACACGTACTATGTGAACGAAAAAGTATCTGAGACAGTCTCAATACATGTATACAACAAGTATTGTGTTTTGACTAGTCTTCTACAAGTCTAACAAGTTTTGTATCAAACAAGTTTACAACTTGTTTTTTAGTGAAAACGAGGCGTTATATACATATAATGTAACTTTATCTAGGCCCCCTGCTCCGCTTGCGCACACGGACGGACATTATTAATAGACTATCGTTATTGTCGGTCGTTATAGCATATACATACGCTGAGGTGTGTCGTGTCGTTGGCACACGAGGGTAGTGTGCAAAAAAAAAACCAAAATAAAAAAACTCAAAAGATAAGGTTAGTATTTATTTACTAGGCAAAAAGGTGATCGTTTCATACAAAAAAAAAAGAAAATATATTCGCTAAATCGCACTGTGTGCGCAAGTCCTATTAAAAGTCTTTAAACAGACCGTTTTATTTTATAAATAATGACTTTTCCTAGGAAAAAAAATACACCAAAATATGGTATTTACTTTTATACAAACATTAGTTACAAGCGAACCGTACGTCTTAATGTTCATAAACCATATCGTGTAAATGCACAGAGATCGTGTGAGGGCTACCGTTAGATCTCCATTGCCGTTGTTCGTACACCGAATCGACTTATACCATCAATCTACCAAACCATATATACCGCCATAGGCATTATATAAACCTCCACTATACAATTTCTGCTCCACAAACAAAATAGTCGATCCGCTAGAACGTATTGCACGCAATTTTATCATTGCACTAAGTTTAAATTGTAACTAATATGCGATTCACAATAGAATCACTATGACATCGTAAAAATATACAGGTACAGCCGTGAAGAAAACCTATATAAATATTACTATCGTGACAGGATTCTGTCACCGGCTGTCCCGTGTTTTTTTTTTATTATAAATTACAAAGAAATAATATTAAACACAGTTACCGCCGCTGTGTAAGGGCGTTGTTTTAGCTATTCTATATTACAGCCTTAATTTTATTTTCTTTAATCATTTTCCTCTAAGTATAAATAGATGTATCACCAGCCTTAGATATCAAAAAGTATTGTTTTACGAGCTATAACAATTAGTTGTAAGAAACGAGCTTTGCTAGTCGGTTACAATCTCTATGACAACGTGGAGAAGGACTATTCTCCATTGTCTGTTGCAGCAAATGAAAGACTCTTATTATACTAATCTCTTATCGATAAACTCGAAAAAAAAGCACAAATCAAATTCAATAAAACAACTTAAGTAGGTTGTGGCAGTTGAGAGGTATTCTATCACTATTTAGTAAGTACTCTTAGTTTTAATTTGATTGATGTTTATATATATAATTATCTATAGCGCCCAGTTGACGGCTATAGGCTTGCCCACTATCATGTAGGATCAAAAAAAAAATCAAACGTTGGTGTTTCTCTACCCATCCTATATAAACCATGATATACTTTAAAATAGATTTCTTGACTAATCTCACAATCTCAAACGAGGTTCCTAATTTTTTTTATCTATAGCAATATCCTATTTAATCGATATATTCGTGTTTCGATTGTCTATATATCGAATCGCTAAATCATATCGTAACATACTAGCAAAGCAAATTAAATATTTATAAATATTATATATATGAAAAATAACAAGATAGACTAACCACGCCAAACAATAAATTTCTCAATAAATAAATAACAAAGGGGACATGGACGCGCACGAAAGTAGCTTGAATAAAACAACGGCCGGAATTTTTAGAACAATTTTCAAATGAATATGAACTTTATCTCCAGTTCATAAGACTTAACTTTGCTTGGATTGAAGCCGCTGCCGGCCGCTGAGTCTGAACACTACCCCGGCACTGTCGGTTATATCGTTATACGAGTTGTTAATCGAAAATATTTGTACTTTAACGCAGTTTCGGTTTTTCGAGTCACTACGAATTTTTAACCGCTTACCCGACAGGTTATGGGCCCATCAAAATATTGTACGTAAAGGAACTTCGACTGATATAAAATAGCATAAATAAATAAGTTTTGGAAGATACCTGGTTATATTTATAAATCATGATCTGTAACAAATAAAGGACATAAGGCACGGAGTGCGTACTCAAAAAGACTCTCTATGATGAACGTCGTAGCGTAAAAATTTAAATAGCAAATACATTAATCACACGTCGGGAACTTAAATCTAAGAGGTATTTCAACTTTCGAATAAGAACTTGGTCTCGATAATAAGAGAGCTGCGGCTACCATGATACACGAGAAACATCAGACCCACACAAAACATGAACTAAAGATGTATGCGTGAACAGTTTGTTAGCAATTTGACACAAGACAGGAATAACTTGATAAGTCAACTTGCACGAAACTTGTAAGTTACGTAAACTAACGTGCAAGTTGACTTATCACCCTATTCCCGTCTTGTATCAATATTGTATAAGTGAAAAATTTGTTAATAATTTGATACAAGACGGGAAAAAGTTGATAAGTCAACTTGCACGAAAGTGTACATAACTTGAAGTGTCGTGCAAGTTGACTTATCAACTTATTCCCGCCTTGTATCAATCTTATATTCGTAATAATTTTTTAGTAATTAGATACAAGACGGGAATAAGTTGATAAGTCAACTTGCACGAATCTAATTTTTGCGTAACTTATATTTCGTGCAAGTTGACTTTTTTATACGACTTAGGTGGCAGATAAGCACACGGCCCACCTGATGGAAAATGTTTACCGTGGCCTATGGACGTGTACAACACCAGGGGAGTCACACTCGCGCTGCCAACCCTGTAAGAGTAGAGGCCGTCAGTGTAGAAAACAAAGCAGGACGAGCCTTTGGTCTTCTCACTGACAGCACGAAACCTCTCCAGTGAGCTCTGGCTACGCTACTCACCGCCGGGAATACAAAACGAGGTTATTATGGGCGCCGTATTCTGTAAATTTGACTTATCAACTTATATCCGTCTGGTATAAAATTACTAACAAAATTTTCACGCTGTTTGTGCACTTTAGAGGAGTACTACGCTATACCGAACTATTACAGACTAAGGAAGTATGATAATTGACGATAAACTTCCGCTTTGTAAATGGAGACGGATTTCTTCGGAGATATATTTTCGTAAAATTCTAATGATTTTTAAACTACCAAGAATTGTGCAAACTGTACCAAAATGAACATAATGAACTTTTATAAGACCTTTAAGTACACAACTGGCATCTCATCTGAGTTGATTTGCATAGTTATTTATGTAATGTTATTATGTTTATGAGAGAACCTTTACAGTAAGGCGCCGTATTCTAGAACGAGACTCAGTCGTGAATTTTGATTCATCTGAGGACAGATTGTAGAGTCTGCTACAGTCTAGCATTCTAGAATACGAGTCTTAAATCTGCACTAATATTATAAAAGCTGAACAGTTTGTTTGTATGCGCTAACCTCAAGAACTACTAGTTTAAATTTCACCGGCTTATCATATCAGCCCTTTAAGCTCACTTTTTTGGGTTTCAAATCATGTATGGAAATCCGTCGGATTTGTTGACAATTATAATCACTCCGCTCCATTAATAAGTAGCGTGATGATATATAGCGTAAAACCTTCGTCGATAAACGGAATACGCAGTGTAAAAATATTTTTTATATTTGAACCAGTAATTCCTGAGATTAGCGTATTCAAACAAGCAAACAAATACATTCTTTAGCTTTATAATATTAGTATAGATTAAAATAGGATTATTTGTAACGGATTCTATCATTGATGGTCTGTTTTGAACCCGAAAATTCGGTTGTTTTTCAACGGCTTTCGTCGGGGAGAATTTGATTTCAACAGAGTGTTATTTTCACATTTATAATATCAGTATGTATTTTATTTTATAATTGGGTATTTGACAAATTACGGAAACATATCTTAAAAGATGTAGAAATTTATTTAATACCTGTTGCAATTCATCATTTACCCGTAAAACATTATTAATTAGAAAAGAAACACATTTTCACTTTGTTAGCTTAAAGAGCGCGCGAAAACGGTCGATCACGTGACATATTGTGTAACCAAGTAAATTTTTTATAATTATATCATGCGAACCGTCAACAGATTCAAGTACAAATAAATAATCTCAATTGTATTTTGTAAACATTAAATATGTAAAATTCATCCTTTTGTGAAATACATTTTGTTTAGTTACTATTAACGTATAAGCTATCATATCCAATATACAAAAGAAACTCGTGTTAGTTACACTATTTATAACTCAAGAACGGCTGTACCGATTCGGTTGAAAATTGGTGGGGATGTATCTTAGGACTAGGAGACGAACATAAAACTTTTCCCGTTCGACCATCATCCTGTTGCACCACATTCCCGTATGACGTGATACAAAACCACAAAGAGAATACAATTCACTATAAAACGTGGTATAACCAAATCGCATCTGACTCGAAAACAAAATTTGGAATGACAGAAACGTAATTTTGTCTATGGTTAAGTATAGTTAAAAATTTGACAATTTGACAGTTATCCCGAAATCAATAATAAGAGATAATCAGTCACTCGAAAAATACTTTGACCACAATATGAAAATAGGTATAACTTATATTTGGTTTGAGTTATGGAAGTGAACATATCTTAATATATTCTGAACGTAACGAGGACGAAATCGCGGGCAAAAGCTAGTATTACATTTTTTTAGTAATCTTTGTCAAATACCCAATTCAGTGTATCAATGAGGTCTCACGTTCATTTCTATACAGATTGTATAACACCGAGAAGTCTAACTTTACGAACACGTGTCTTCAAGTAATTCGCGAGGATGTTGATTATTAATTTAAAGCAATACATTACTATGCTAGGCACGTTTACCGTGCCCTGATTCTTCAAATTTTATGTTAAAACAATTCCATTATGCTATTGACACTGCAAAAATGCTATTAATTTTTTAAGATTTAGGACACGACGGTATTTCCGTCCAATTGAGCAGTCCGGCTGGGGAAGTACCTCCACCCTATAGAATACCGCGGCTATAATAACCTCGTGTTGTGTTCCCGGTAGTGAGCAGGGTAGCCAGAGTTCACTGGGCATTTTTTGTATTGTCAGTGGGAAGACCAAAAGCTTGTTGTGCTTTGTCTTTTACATTGACGGCACAGAAACTCTTGTGTTTACTAGGGTTAGCAGCGCGATTGTGACTCCCTTGGTTTTGCACACGTTCATAGGCCACGGTAACCACTTTTAGGTGAACCGTGTGCTTGTCTGTTAACCAAGTAGTACAAAAAAATATATATCAGACCGATCTTGAAAGAGTTAATTTTAATTTTTTCTACAAAATGTCATTTAATGGTCTAAAATATATATTTTTTTTTATACCACTTAGGCGGCAGATAAGCACACGGCCCACCTGATGGGAAGTGGTTACCGTGGTCTATGGACGTATGCAACCACTCGCGTGGCCGACCATGAAGAAACCTTCTGATGCCCCTCTTGAAGAACCCCATATTGTAGGTGCTTGGGAAAACCGCAGCAGGGAGGTCATTAGCATTTTTTGCAGTGTCTGTGTATGACAGTGGTTGCCGTTACACAAAATTATCAGAATCAGGGGCTTGGTCATATTCTGATTCTGTCCCTGAGTTTGCATATATACACATTCGCAGTGACATAGCCGCTAGAATATAATTTTATTTCTATCTGTATATATAGACCCTTACTAATAAAATAATACAGAGGGTGTATACAGCTGTTATGTAAAAAAATTGTTACAACGGCGTAATTTTAATTCGCAAGGGTCATAGTTTCGTGCAAGTTCACTTATAAATTTATTCACGTCTTGTACCATATATACAGAATGATTTTTTTCAAAAGGGTATTTTTCGAATCCGTAACTATAAGGAATAGCGAAAAATGTTCAAAAAGAGTCACGAGACCGATTTTGATGAAAACCGCGTGGTTCCCGGCAGAGTAGAATTTGGACCACCGAATCTCTTCCCATGCGGTGTCGTACAAGGCGACTAAGGGATAGGGCTGTTTAATCCAAGAATACTTGGATGATAAACAAGCTTGGAAATGAGCTGTTCGCTCAATTATGCTACTCAAGTAAATTTTTGTATTTAGATTAAGTAAACTAAGTGTATGTTTGTAAATAGATAAAAAAAAAAGAAATGCCCGCTGAGTTTCTTGGAGGAGTCTTCTCAGGTCGGGGCCGCGTTTCGAACCGGTGTGGTCCATTTACTAAACTGATATTCATGTTCCTTTTTTGTTGACGTTTTGTAAGTGCCGATATTAATGGTCTATACAGAATAAATGATCTTTGACTTTGACTTTGCCTACCCCACTGGGAATAAGGCGTGACTGTATGTATGTCCTTGAGGTCTCGAATCCAGCTGTGTATTGAAAACAATGGTCTACATTTTGAACTATTAATCAGTTAACGTAAGAAAAAAAAAATATTTTGTTAAAGATGAGCTCCTTCCTTTAGTTTGCTGTATGTCTTTACTTCTCATAATATCGTATGGTGTAACATTTTTTTATTTTTTCAAAATACATGGGTTCGATTCCCAGCGCGGATTATTGGTTTTTCAAAAGCTAAGGATGAAGTGTTAAGTTTCATCAAAATCGGTCTCGTGACTCTTTTCAGCACTTTTCGCTATTGCTTATACTTCCGAATTTGGCCATCCAACCCGTTTTGAAAAAATCAGCCTATAAAATACATATATGTATATATTAGTTCTATTAAACTTTGTGAGAGAACGACGCGAGATATATTCGACAAGTTGAATACTTATATCTGTATATTTAACATCTATTTATATTAATATATTATTATTTTCAATTCATAAGTCATTGCCGACGTCAAATAATCAGTCGAATTATCTAAACAGGAATCTCTAGCGTAATTACGGAGCTATGAAAATTTCATAAAAAGTATGTTCTATTAAATTGGATGTGAAACAAAATTTGAAAAAAAAAAGTGTTTTAAATGTATCTAAATGGTTCTTAAATGTACATATGTTGTGAAAAATGAAGTGTATATGTGTGTGTATAGGTACGTCATGTTTGCCGATAAACTGTTTTTCTTTTTTAATAATTATAAACAGTAAACAAAATATCGAGAATGTTCCACCAATTAAACACCAATTTCAATGTAAAATGTTCGTAAATAGAATACCTACTATAAAAAAAATTCATTTCTTGACTGACGTTTTATGTCAATAAAAATAATGTATTGCACTTTATAGAACAATAAGTATTCAAAATCTGAACAATAAGTAAACGGTACTACAAATATACTAAAGTGTACCTACCTTTTAAATTTGTCAGCAGTCTATTCAAGTATTCTCCTCCAATCTGACAGATGTCACTTTTGACAGATGTCATTCGATTTGACATATTGGGCAAAAATCTTTTCCTATATTAAAATTTTGAATTAGCAACTAATTTTGTATAGGCTCGTGGTTTAGTCCACAAAATACTATACGTCGAGATATATTACTTTCTTAACTACCATCTATTAATTTCATATTATTACAAAAACGTAATTTGCTCATATTGTACCACCGTATCATATAACACATTCCATTAAATAAAGATGGATTTGAATGATGGAAAATGGAATTTAAAAAAATTCTTAAGAAGACATAGAAGATGTATACGAGAATAAGAAGAGATAGATTTAATATGAAACCTTATTTAAGTATCGAAATTTCAAGATAATTAAAAAAAACGATCGGTTTGGCTCGAGGAATATCTTTCAATATTCCGAATTTGATTTCGTAGACCTAGTTTTAATGACACAGCATTCATAGAGCAAAATATGTACCAAACCATAGATTAAAGAGCGAAATCTTGTTAAACAAATATATTTTTAAAAATCGAATGCTAATACTTTTAACTTCAAAAAATTCTAATTTAAGGTTGAAAAATTTGGTATTTCTAAAAGTATGATTGAAATGAATTCATACCTCGTTCAAAAAACTGAAAAATTCCTTATTTTGTGAGATCAATCAACATAATACATTGGGCTTCTTTTCGTTTGTATTTTATCCGAAATTGATAGTTTAAATGGTGAATCATTTTCATTATATTTGCTTCTGTTGCTACAAAGCGGTCTTAAGCGGCCCTGACGAGTGAACTAATATACTTTATTTATTTGTTGGCTGTACACAGAACATCCTAATTAGTATCATGACGCCTGTAGACGTCTTGTCTCGCTGTGCGCTAGTTCAGATAGTGTAACATCACATTCACAATAAATAAATTAACAATAAAGACTACAAAATTTTGTAACACTGCACTATCTGAATACGTAATGTTAGAAAATGTCTACTAAGACTTGCATTGTCTTTGGTCTAACAACACTTTTGCACCAATTTAAACGTCATCAATACATTGACTGAAGACACATCTATAGGCGAGGCGGCTTTGGGTGAGTTACGTATAACAAATCAGGATGTTCTGACAGCGTAAAAGATTTTAAATCATTAATGCAGTCGTTTAGTTGAAATTAATCAGCATTCTTGAATTCGGTGTCGATGCGACGTTCCAAAGCTTGTAATCCAGCTTCCAACTCTTGCTGTAATCAAAATGAAATGACATATTAGTTTCTAAGATTGTGAACGCGGTTTTATTTATAAAAAAACCAGTCTATTGCGAGGCGAACCGAAGATTACGTAACTTAAGCTACATATTTTGTATGTGTTGAATTAAAATTTTGATTTTTGCAGTTTCAAGACGTTATAGACTTGAGCGTGTGGTATGAATATCAAATTGATACCGCCACGTATTCCTGAGGAAAATGTCTTGACAGACAGACAGACACGACACAACGATGTGACCCTGTAAGGGTTCCATTATTTTATCCTTTTAGGTACGGAACTTTATAAATATTTCGACCGAGATAAAGGTTTTTTTTTATTTAGGACACGTCAACTCGGTAAGCTAAAGGCAAAGTCTCAGGAAAGAGGGTCACCATTACGTATACTAAGTAATGTTACAATGGTGGCACTCAGCTTGGCGGCCTCATTACGCTTTTTCAAGCCCCGCTTAAAGGACCCGGGACTGTAGGAAGAAGGTAATGAATTCCAGGTCTTGGTGGTGCGGCAAAGAAAAGAGTCTCCGAACCGCTTGGTTCTTGCTCGTTTATACTGCACAGTGTGAGGGGTGACATCTAAGCCCTGTGTAGGAAAGGAGAGGGTGGGATTAGTTGGAAGAGCTCATCAGAACACTCACCATGGTAAAGAGTTCCTTCACAAAGAGTGTGTGACTAGATATTTAAGAAGAGAATTATACAGAGAAGGCAAGAGATGTAATTAAATTTAAAAAAAAGCCGTAGGTATCGACGCAATGTCGGTCTGCAATCACATCGTTACGTGAACAGCAAAAGTATAATTATACAATATTGCGGGGTTCAGTTATACCACAGTTGGGTATAAATGACTCTTTATTGACTGAAGTTAGTTAGTAATTACATGCTACTGACTGGATCTTGTTTGCTATGACTCTACACTACTCTGGAGCGGGAAGCTGTGGGAGCTGGCAACAAGTGTCGCGTCTAATAATCTTGCTAACTTGCATTATATTTGTTATTATGTATGAGGATGTGATTTCCTAACTTATAACATTATTATTTATACAATTCGATTTCATGAATCTTGCCTTTACTATGCAATTCACGACGGAGACGCTAAGCTATATAAAATACAATAAATGCCTTCGATTTTTAAAACCAATCTCGGTTACATGTAAACCTTGGATTTTTAAAAGTCAGAGTCCAAACTCTTACTATTCTTTAGCTTCTGAGGTGACTGCTGTCTGACTCTCCAGCCAATAAGCAGGTGTACTGGCTTGCAGGTAAGTTTAGTGTGTCCTGTATTAAGTATACATATAATGCTCACGTCCTTTTCACTCCGAGGTAGGTAGAGACAACAGTCCACCATCTACTTTTATTCTTACACACTTCATGAGCTTAGAGCCGGGAAGCGAGGCCATTTTCAACAAAGTAGGTAAGACTTAGCATATATACCTACCATAATTTAATATAGCCATATATTAATTTCAGCTGTCTGATCTAGGGAAAACTCTTAGTAGAACTTATTTAATATATTTTCTAGTAAACTAATTAATAGAAATACTGTGTAAAACCAGTTGAAAGAAAAATCAATGTTTCTACATACAATTTTCAATCGTCTATTTCTTTGAGAACAACGCCATCTATATCAGCATACATGAAACTTGTCATTACCAACGCCATCTAGGAAAGAAAAACTGCACACTAGTCCCAAATGAAAGTAAGTTAGTACTTACATCGTCCAACCCAGTAACTTCATATGCCTTCGCAGCGGCCGCTAACCGTTCCGACACTGTTGATCTTTCCAGGGGAACCCTGTCTGCGCCGACCGCCTTCCTACTGGCCACTATAGGGGTTTGGGGTTCATTGGCGGTAGACGGGACAGGCGACGGTGCGTTAGGGCCACTTGGAGCGTTAGGGACGGACACGGGACCACCGACTGCTCTAGGCCCTGCACCTTCGACGGGCGAGGAACGACGGGAGAGGGGCAAAATCGTAGAGCGTTGCGGGAACGCCTGTCAAATAGTGTGACGGTTAGGGTCAATTCGCACTGTAAGAGCAACGGCCAGCAGCAGTCCTCATTTATTACTAAAAATAGCTACGAGAACCTCATTTACCTTCAAATGATTATAAACTTTCTATTTTGAAGATAAGATTCAAAATGATTTGTCAAAATGCCGCTGCTGGCCACTGCTCTTTCAATGAGGATTGATCCTCGGAGACGATATGATCAATTAGCCTGTTGCAGTCCACAGCTGGACAAGAACCTCTCCCAACGTGCGCGTAGGAGATGGGTCTTTAAACGACTTATCAAAGACTGTTATTTTTGATACTTCACCTCAAGTACTCAATAGGGTATTTATGGCTTCACCAAGGTCTTACCGGTCCAAATCAACCTACCAGCACCGGCTTATGTAGGCCTTCTGCCGAAAGCTTTCTTCGGGGGTTTAAGCCTCAGACGGCAATCGCGCCCACAAAAGCCAAGGTAGATCAAAACAAGAGAGAATGAGAGAAAGAGAGGGAGAGAGAGAAAGAGAGGGAGAGAGGGAGAGAGAGGGAGAGAGAGAGAGAGAGAGAGAGAGGGAGAGAGAGGGAGAGAGAGAGAGAGAGAGAGAGGGAGAGAGAGAGAGAGAGAGAGAGAGAGAGAGAGAGAGAGAGAGGGAGAAAGAGAGAGAGAGAGCTAGCAGATCTCTTGGCTCTACTTCATCTTTTCATATTTGATTATTTTAGTATTACAAGAGCGATACCACCCTCAACTCCAAGAGGACAGCCTGCGTCACAGCTTCATAAGTCAACTAATAGACTTTATTAATATGGGCTTCAAGTTTAAAATTGAATGAAAAAGAGTTCATAGCATTTTTTTTATTAATTTTACAACATGCTATTTAATTGTAGACTTTAACAGAATAACAGTAAGGTAATATTTTGCAGTCTGTGGCATGAAAGTAGATGACAATGGGGTAGTGTCCTGAGTCAACGGATTCTTACCAATACTGCATTATGTCTGTTTTTTTTTTCTTTGAACATTTGCATAGTGAATTACGATATTGCCTAACTAAATTGAAAGTATAATTTTTCATTATTTTTAATAGCACAAAATACAAACATTTATAAGTTTTTAGATTACTTATTAAATATCAAATCATTCTTATTATCATTGTACATGTGTAAACGCAACGTGGACTGTGATAAATGCGATATTCTCTTGCACTCCATACATACACTAAGCGCCAGCACACTGTGACGTCACAGTGTGTTGCGTTTTTGTGTGGAGCGTTTTCGGGTGGCTCGGAGAAATCGTTTTTTTTAAAACAATTTGTCATAAGAATATTCAATTTTAATAGTTCATTATATTATTGTAAAATGTAGTTTACAAGACTAATGAAAAAAGGACACTACCTATCGCAAAATATAGTATATTCGGGGTCTAGTATGCTTGCAGGTCAAGTTGACTTGGACACTAAAAGACCTTGGTAAGGCTCCATACACCCTGATGTAAAAATACCTAGTTTTTCTTCTATTTCTAAGGTAACAAACAGGCGAACAATATCCCTAATTTAAAGCGACTACCGTTATTTGTGAGTGATTGAACCATCTGAAGTATCATTCGTTTGAATTATAATAATGAATGACTGAATGGGTGAACGGGCAGAAGTGATTGACGCTGTAGAAGATGTTTATGTCAAACTGTGATGGAAGCCCAACCCAAAACCGTGCGAAATGGAAAAGCTGGAAAGTGGATCCCGAGCTGAATGAGTGTCTTGGATACGATCGGGACTAACGTGAAGTTGATTTTTTTTATACTACTTGCTGATGTGATGTCGCATGTGATGATGGTAAATGTTGATTATATGATACAAACAGCTAAATAAATGAATTTATTAACAATCAAATGTTCATATAACACACAATGAATGCAGTGACAAGTGTTGAAGGATTTATATTTTATTTTTTAGGAAAATTGCTGATGTAATGACAAATTGGCAATCAAATGTGAATGGCTAGGTCAGTCGGGACTGAACTTGAAGACCGAACATCAAAAATTCCATGATATCTTGAAAAATGGCCGATTGGAAGCTCCCGAAACCAATGGACTTGCATGAATGGATAGACGTAAATGATGGCTTGTCTCTGCCTATCCCGGAAGGAGAGAAGCGTGAGTGTGTGTGTGAAAGAGTAAAGGCTTACCTCAGCGGGCGGTGCTTGAGGCAACGAGCTCCTTATTTCGCCAAAATTGAACATCTGAAATTAATTTTGATACTTATTTAAATTTAAAAATCATAATTTTATTTATACCACTTAGGTGGCAGATAAGCACACGACTCACCTAATAGAAAAATGGTTACTGTGGCCTATGGACGTGTGCAGCATCAGAGGAATCATATTCGCGCTACCGACCCTGTAAGCACAGATTTTCTGTGCCGTCTGTGTAGAAGACAAAGCAAGACAAGCCTTTGGTCATCCCACTGACAGCACAAAAACTCTCCAGTGAGCTCTGGCTACCCTACTCACCGCCGGGAACACAACACGAAGTTATTATAACCGCGGTATTCTGTAGGGCGGAGGTACTTCCCCAGTCGGACTGCTCAATTGGGCGGAAATACCGCCGTGTCCTACCTCCTATCAATAGACTTCACCTTGGCTGACGGTAAGCTGAAAGCAGTCTCAAAAACGAGAGTCACCATTACTTACATAATATACCATGTTGCAATGGTGACACTCAGCTTGAGGGCCTCATCATATGATTTTTCTCGCCCCGCTTAAAGGACCCATGATTGTAGGATGAAGGAAACACGTGATGCTGGTAATTCCAGGCCTTAATGGTGCAACAAAGAAAAGAATCGCCGAACTGCTTGGTTCTTGATCGAATATTTAGCACCGTGTGTGGGTGACGTCTAAGCCACACGAACAAAACACGAGCTTATTATGGTCGCGGTATGTAAACATGTATATGAGTGTTTAATATTCAAACGGTTGAACGGAACTGCCTTGATTGCTGGATAGTGTTTGCATAATTTTTTTTGCTTTTTTAATGCGGGAATACCCCATTCCACCTTGCCGGAGTCAGCTAGGATGGTAATTTCGGACTCGAACCGACTAAAACCGCACGCCATCTTGGTATATTTGTTGTCGAAGGAGACCATGGTGTCCGCATCATGTCACAGAGACGGGAAAATGCGCACCGCCGCCACCTCTGTTGTCTCTATGTACTCAAAACTTATATTAATATCACTCACAAAGGTTACTATAAAGTGGATGAGTACCTTAATGATGTTAATGCGTGGTCAACATAAGTCTCTTGCATGCTCGCACAAAATAAATTGTGAACCAAAACAAATTTAAAAAAGAAAAATAATCTAGTTGTAATGTAGTTCGCTGAGTTTCTTGCTGGTATCTTCTCAGTAGAACTAATCTACCGAACCAGCGAAAGAATCATTTTCCAATGGTTTATTTTTGCATTATTTAATATTTTTATATTATTTCTTGACATACATAATTGTGAAATTTTGACGTTCATATTATGTGCTTTTTATGTGCCTAAACTGAATAAATGAAATTGATTCTTTGATTCTTTGACTTGTAATCTGTTTCAAGCTACAATGTATATTTCAATCAATAAGCTTAGTGCATTCCACAGCTGGACATAGGCCTCTCCCAACGTTGGGAGGCTTTGCCTTACAGTTTCCACACTGGCCAGACGGGTTGGTACATGGTTTTACTTCTGGTGTAGTGATATCATATGCGTATTTTTCCATTATGCCGCGTGGTTCCCTCCAGAATAGAATTTCGACCACCCCATCTCTTTCCATGCGGTGTCGTACAAGTCGGCTAAGGGATAGAGTTGTTTAACATCATACAGATATATACAGCCGAGACTCAGCCTCAGATGCATGTCTCAAGTCAATAATTAGTGCCCAGAAGATGGCAATACGCTCACCCCTTATTACGTGGTACCGAATTCAATGATTGGTGTGAAATGTGGGTGATAATTCACCTCTACCTAACCATACGGGGATAAAGATGTGATTATATGTGTGTATGTATTTTTACATTAGTCGCATCTTACGACACCCTTCAGTTGAGATGAGATGGTGATATATGTCTTTCTCCGTCACCACGCAGATGCTGTTTTCAACTCTGACTTCTGAGATAATACCGAACCCTCGAGCATCAATAAGCAGATATTGCAGGTCAGATTGGTTTTGGCCATGAAGATTAAGGCGTGGCCCTTCACACAGTGGAAACTTGATTAACCGAATTAGATAATTTCAGATATCCGAAATATCGCTTAATTAACATAACATAACATAAACTCGCACCTATATCCCAAAGGGGCAGGTAGAGGTGCTAGCACCCACATTTCGCCAGTTTATGTTTAGGTCCCAATGTAATAGGCGGCGAGCCTATTGCCATTAACCGGGTACTTATAGACCTGCGATAAATACATACAACTTCGAAAAGCATCGAAAAGTCAGTGTGTGACATGGTAAAACCTGGGATCGAACCCGAGACCTCGTCTCTACAGTCCATTACCCATACCACTAGGCTACCGCGGGTACTGTATGTATAATTTTATTTCTTATTTAATTCTTTATTGCACACACACAGTACAGTGATCATAAATAAAAACTTTTACAAATACAGAGCGGAGAATTTGTGCTGTCAGTGGGAAGACTAAAAGCTTGTCCTGCTTCTACACTGACGGCACAGAAACTCTGTACTTACAGGGTTGGCAGCGCGACTGTGACTCCTCTGGTGTTACAAACGTCCATAGGCCACGGTAACCACTTTCCATCAGGTCTGCCACTTAACAAAGGCGAGTTTAACTCAAAATGAGTTCTCTCCCAGAAAACCTTTGAGTACCAGAGAAGCATTAGTAATGAATCTATTAATTTCAAAGAAAAAAATTCTATAAAATTGGTCCCAATGTAATAGGTGGCGAGTCTATTGCCATTAACCGACCACTTATAAACCTGTGGTTAATTGAATGTTTTTTTTTATAGGTATCATTATAAACTCTAGAAAGATAATATAGGTATTTAAAATTTTCGAACGAAAATTATCTAGAAAGATAACTTTCGTCGTCCGTTTAAGGTTATCTATTAAGTAGGTACGTCGTCTGATAGTCTACTTTGTGTTATTTCATTTAGATAACACACACACACATACACAATATATTTATAAAGAAATTCGGTAGTGACTATCGTGTGTTGCAACACAATACCTCTTCGTGACCTCCGGGTGTATATTTGACCGAGAATGTATATAAAACATTCATATAATCATGCCTTTATCCCCGAAGGGTTAGGCAGAGGTGAATTAACACACATACTAATAATTGTATTCGGTCCCACGTAATAAGAGGTGAGTTGCCGTCTTCTGGGTAATGTTGTTGACTCAAGCCATGCATATGAGGCATGTATATCTGTCTGATATTAAACAGCCCTATATCTCAGTCGCCTTGTACGACACCGCATGGGAAGAGATGGGTTGGTCCAAATTCTACTCTGCCGGTAACCACGTGTTAAAACAGCTTGAAATATTGTGTCAGTAAGATGATAAGTTCTTTAAACTGCCAATGTGTGCATGTGATGTATGTAATATGTCTACTTGTACTAAAATCTTAGCTATTTTTTACGCCGCGTTGCAGTGACATTTACTGTGTCTATAGAGTTTGTATATAGTCTAAGCTAGGATACTTTACGAAGGAATAAAGAGAAGAGGAAATTTTAAGATTTTAGAATATCGGTGTATTACACCTGTGCCGTCAGTGTAGAAGACAAAGCAGGACTAGCCTTTGGTCTAAACTTTTATGTACTTTAATTATTAAATTATTTATATATTCTACAACATTCTACACAACGCTGTCTAGACCCATGGTAAGCATAGCTTAACTAGCTTGTGTTATGGAATCTGGAATGCGGATAAACATGCTTTTTGTAAATACATACATATACATAGAAACACCCAGACCAATACAAATATACATATTTTTGCATACAAATATTTGCACTGAGCGGGGATCACACCCATGCCCCCTGCCTTAGCAGTCGAATGTTCTGGGTTCAAATTATAAGATTATTTCTTTTGGAAAAGATTTTTTTATACACTTTTTAATTATCCTGACACGTGATCTTAAATTCGTTCATATTTGGCCTTAAGAAAATACTAATTGTAAATTGACGTCTCCAAAATGTGACAGTGGAGTTTGTTGCGCCGTTTCTCCACTAGCGCCTAGAAAGCGGTGGTAAACTTAATTATAAGCAGAATTTGACGTCAAAAAGATGTAATTACGTTACATTATTTTGAGATATAAAGAATTTGAATTCGAAAATCATAATTTGAGAAGTAATAATAAATCATAAATCGTTCTTCCGTTTTTTATGTGTTACTGTATTGTATTTATGTAGGTATGCCATGTATACTGACCTCGTTAGGGATGGGTGCCCAGACAGCGTCGGCGCGCGGGTCCATGCGCATATTCGGGAACGATGGTGGTGGGTTCCCGCGGAAGTCAGGCATCAACTCAGGAGCTATGACGGCTGGAACAAAACATTGACGTCAGCAGTCGTCCCACTAAGATAAGTTACAACTAATATTATGTATACGAGTTTGGACGAATATTTCAATCAAAATCAAATCAATCGTTGTCCACTGCTGGACAAAGGACTCTCCCAATGTTAGGAGGCTTTGGCCTACTGTTTCCACTCTGGCCAGGTTGGTACAGGGTTTTATTTGAGGTTTTCCTTCTCTCGTAATAATATCGTCTACGTATTTTTTCGTTGGTCGCCTCTTACGACACCCTTCGGATGAGATGGGGTGGTGATACTTGTATTCTTTCTCCGTCACCACTCGGACGAATATTTCATGAAATTTTAAATCAATTCAACAACAATTCTCGCAGATTTCATCAGTAACATAGTGGTCAGAGCGTAGAACAAGCTTCCAGAACATTTTTCAGCTGACAGTATCTACCAGGGCCTCGAGTCCGCTAATTTTATGTCAGGTCAACCACTGCATAAAATGAGATTTCATTTTAGACTTTACACTTTTTTTTATACAACTTACGTGGCAGACTAGCACACGGCCCACCTGAAGGAAAGTGGTTACCGTGACCTATGAACGTGTGTTCATAGGTCACGGGAGTCACATCTGTGCTGCCAACCCTGTAAGAACAAAGAGTTTCTGTGCCGTCACAGAACAAGGCTTTATTATTCCCACTGACAGCACAAACTCTCCAGTGAGCTCTGGCTACCCTACTCACCGCCGGGAACACAACACGAGGTTATTATATTCTGTACTGTAAAGTCTAAAATTAAAAAGCTTCTTGTAGAGTGAATTAAAATTTAACAATAAACAAATAAATTATAAACAAAATATAAATAAACAATAATGTTCTAAACATTTTTTCGGTTAAATTTAGGACTTTAAACGTATTTCAATAAGGTCTATAATTCAATGGCATTTATGTATGACAAACTTATTCGAAGGGAGGCCCAGTTCAAAAACAGACTTGATATAACACTAGAAAAATATATGTAAAAATAAAATGAAAAAAACTGAAAGGTATTATCAGTTGTCTTTGTCTGCTTGCTAACCTACAAAAATAATAAGCCCGCAGGGGCAGCTTGTGACGAGCTGTTGGTGAGTGGCGACACCACGCACCCCGAGTTCCTCGAGGATAGAGATTCATTCATACAATAGTGCCCGGGAGACGGCAATAGACTCACCCCCTATTACGTGGGACCGAATTCAATGATTGGTGAAATGTGGGTGTTAATTCACCTCTAACTAACCCTCCGGGGATAAAATTGTGATTATATGTATGTAAGATTGCTTACCTACTTACAAAATGGAATGTAAGTGTATTAAGTGCATTGAATTGGCCGTGCCTAGGAGAGCACGTTATGCCTGGGACCGAACCAGTTGCCATACGAATATCGGGTAGTCGGAGCCCAAAACAGTCTGACGAGTCTAACTACAGAACTTAACATTTTATACATTACTAGCTTTTGCCCGCGGCTCCGCCCGCGTAGATGTCGGTTATCGCGACAAAACATAGCCTATGTCCTTTCCCAAGATCTAATCTACCCCTGTGCCAAATTTCAGCAAAATCGGTTCAGTGGTTTAGGCGTGAAAGCGTAACAGACAGACAGACAGACAGACAGACAGACAGAGTTACTTTCACATTTATAATATTAGTAAGGATAAGGATTTAATATTTTTATATTATATCTTGACAATATTGTAAAATTTGGATGTTCATATGTGATCTCTTTACGTCCTTAAACTGCTATAAATAAAATCGATTCTTTGATTTTCTTCTTTTTTTTTTATACCACTTAAGTGGTGGTAGTGGTTACTATGGCCTATGGACATGTGTAACACCAGAGGAGTCACACTCGCGCTGCCGACTCTGTAAGCACAGAGTTTCTGTGCCGTCAGTGTAGAGGACAAAGCAGAACAAGCTTTTAGTCTTCCCACAGACAGCACAAATTCTCCAGTGAGCTCTGGCTACCCTACTCACCGCTAGGAACACAACACGAAGGTATTATAACCGCGGTATTCTGAAGGGCGGAGGTAGTTCCCCAGTCGGACTGCTCAATTGGAAGGCACGGTGTCCTACCTCTTAATGTACTTGTTTATGTTGTCTTCTTCATCAATATCACCAATAGGACGTGGAGGTCAAATGGCAGTCCCTTCATAGAAAATAAGTTCAGCCTCATCTTAGTTAGACTAGAAAACTGACCCCCAACTAAGTTTAGAATGATGTTTCACTTGTAATCTTATATATAAAATTCTCGTGTCACAATGTTCGTTCCCGTACTCCTCCGAAACGGCTTGACCGATTCTCATGAAATTTTGTGAGCATATTGAGTAGGTCTGAGAATCGGCCAACATCTATTTTTCATACCCCTTAGTGATAAGGGTTGTTCACTCTGGGAACCGACATCCACGCGAGCGGAGCCGCGGGCAAAAGCTAGTAATAAATAATACTTACGATTAAAAACATCCTCCCTAGGAGCCTCCGCCGGTGAGTACATATTCGGCATATGTATATTAGGGTTGTTCTGCTGAACGAACGGAGGAGGGCACATCTCCGGCCTGAAGGGCACGTTGGCGCGGTGCTCCTCCGGCAGACGGTTGTACGGCGGGTAGAACACGCGTTCGGCTCCCGGCGGGAGGATAATCTCGTTTGGGGGCATCTGCTGGCCTATGATCATCTGGTGGTGGGGCATCGTGAAGGCACTGAAATTTGTAAGAAAACTATATAAATCTATCCCGAATATCATAAGTACCGGTAAATATCTTGACCTCAAGCTAATTCGCGCGCTTCGTCTCTCTCACGACGGGGTCAGGATATATGCGGAGTCTTAAGATACATCATATCGCAGTTTTATAAGTGCCCGGTTAATGGCAATAGGCTAGTCAAACAATAACAAAGTCGTGAATTTAATCGATGTCGACTGAAGAACTTCGAGATAGTAACTTTGTGAGTGATATTCATAATCTAAGGATATAAGAGCGTGACTAACCTATTACATTGGGACCTAAACATAAACTGGCGAAATGTGGGTGCTAGCACCTCTGCCTATCCCTTCGGGGATATAGGCGTGAGTTTGTTATGTTTAAGATACATAATGTTTGAGATCAAAGTGTTAAAAGTGATTATGTCTCGCATATCGATTCAAAAATATATAATATGGTTTTTTTTAATATCATTTTGGTGGCAGACATGCACACGGCCCACCTGATGCAACACCAGGGGCGTTACACTCGCGCTGTCCACCCTGAAAGACCCCAGAAAGTTTTTGTGCCGTCTGTGTAGAAGACAAAGCAGGACAAGCCTTTGGTCTTGCCACTGAAAATCTAGTACCTCTCTTTGAAAACTCAATATTATACGGCAATATTATAGGCAATTGGGAAAACCGCAGCAGGGATATTAATATCCTATTTATAACACAAAGAGTCCAATAAGGTTCTCTCGAATCTTATTGAAGTCTTTGTGTTATGCCTACTAGAAACATGTATTGTACCATATTAACAGTAGTAATTTTTAAACTATTGCGTTCCATGATGATATGTATAGGAAACATTGTATCCAATGGTAAAAAAACATACAACCTCGCTTTTCTGCGCAGTCGGATAGACACCTAACAGTTTGCTTACAGAAACATTACTGTAAAGAGCGGTAAAGGACGTGTCGTTTCTTATTTCATTGTTTTTATTTATCTACTACCTACTTATACTACTAAATGATTTGAATATTGAATAATATGAAGTCACAATAATTTATTTCAAACAAGTTTTTTTTTATACCACTTAGTTGGCAGACAAGCACACGGTCCACCTGATGGAAAGTGGTTACCGTGACCTATAAACGTGTGTAACACCGGTGGAGTCACACCCGTGCTGCCAACCCTGTTAGAACAGAGATTTTATGTGCCTTCAGTGCAGAACACAAAATCAGGACAAGCCTTTGGTCTTCCTACCATTTTGACCATCATTATGACATTTGGGAGATTGATTAAAGATCTTTTTAATTCTGTTTTTAATCTGAATTGACATTCAAGAACGTACTTTTTTATATCAACAACATTACCATCTGATGGTAAGCGTTCACCATGACCAATGCTTGGGATACTTGCCGAACTAGTCATTTGTGACGTAATTTACAAAAAGATAATAAGTCACATAAATAAAAGTTATACGCACAGCAATTTCGATCTGCATTTTCGCGGTTGCATTTGAGGCTTGCAAGAGCCCAGAGTCTACTCACTCCATCTCCTCCTTTCGATTTGAGGTTATAGGAGTGACTGCCGTATGACCTGTCAATCTTTTCAGAGTCTCAACCGGTCATCAGCAGATGTATCGGCTTATAGGTGAGATTTACTTAGGCCTCTTAGACGGGAATGACGTCTCGTACAAACACACACGCACAGCTATACATACAGGGTGTTACAGAAAGGTGTGGTCATATTTAAGGGTCGTTACACATGCCTGATAACCAGTCGATATGCACCGGCCAATGTACAAATAGTAATAAAGTGATGACATCGTTAGTCGTCTTACAAAATTGTTAAATTCGTTAAAATTTTCGATATTTAGCAAAAGCGGTAGGTCACAACACTATTGTATTTTGTTCTTTCGCGATAAGTTCAATTGAGTTCAATAACCTCTGCAAAATCTCTAATCTCAGCTGTGCGCCTGGTAGCCGGCCTACCAAGCGTAGGTATAGTTAGATACAGGTTACATCAGAGATATTTTGACTATCACTTACCGGGGCGTGTTCTCCTTACAGCGAAACGGTGATGTACCTGATCTGGTACAGTCATAAGAACGCACTAATTTATCACTTCACGATCGCGACACAAGGAGTTTAAACTATCACTTATGTAGGCCACAAAAACATAACGAGTACATGTACACATGAATGGAGTTTATGACGCCACAGTATGCGTGAAACTCCAAGGCATACAGACCTACGTTTAAAAAATTATAGCAACGCGCAACGGCTCGTTGCTCGATGCCGTAACATGCTACCACGCACGCTTCGAAACATATCTGGGGTTACGCTACGTAAATCTCTGATATTCGGGCTTCCATATTCTCTCTGCTGTCACATGCTGTACTGTACACTTTTTCTTCACGTAACCTCAGAGAAAATAGTCGAGCGGAGTGAGATCCGGGGACCTCGCCGGGCAAGCGACTCTCACTTCACCGCCACGCCCAATCCTCTGATCAAAACGCATCTTTAAATACGCGCGAACTTCCCCCTTGAAATGAACGGGTTTCACTCCGATAACCGTTCCAGCTCGCCGGGTATCTACTCGTACTCGGGTCTACTTCAAAATGCTCGAGAATACGATCGTCTAAAGCAGTGGGCGTCGTAGAAGGTCGCCACGAAAACTTCCAGTGTGTTGAAGGCGGTTCACCATCTTCTTAAAACACTCCAAAGAGGGAAACCGCCGACGGTCACCCTCTAGTCTTCCGTCCACAAATATCTCACTGTACAGCCGACGAGCTTTTCGCAAGCTACCATCAGCTGCGCCAATACAAAGCATCATCTAATATTCGCTATTACTAAAAACCGACATTTTCACTGCACAACAGAACAACAACTAGTCTACAAATAAACATGTAAACAACCTACAGAAAAGAAGTCGGCACAAGTAGGTACATACGAATGTTGCCAACCATTAATCTATCTAATTCTAATTATCTAATTTAATACGTAGAATTTTGAAAAATCCACAGACCTTCCTTTCATTTTTAAGGTAAATATGACTGAAAAACCTGCAGTTAACTAATTAATGGTTAAATCAATCCCTTTGTTCAGAACAATATTCTATTTCTACTAAAAAGTACATTGCCTAGGTACATTTTGCTATCTGTTCGCGCTAAAAATCTGAACTGAAAAGTAAATGATAGCTTCGTGCTCAGTGGTTAAGGTCGGCCTTTCTACTGAAAATCACAAGTTTTAATCATACCGAGAGGAGATAGAGCCAGAGTAGAAAGAGGAGAAAAAGTTGAGGAATCAGGAAATAAGTAATACATAAAATTGTCACGATATTTTTCTTTGCATATGACAAGACTTACCTACTCTGCGGGTGACAAGACGCAAAACAAACGAACCGGATTTCGTCTTCTATCTTTTAAAAAGCATAAACGCGTAAAAATACATTTTAATCTACTAATAAATTTACCACTTTTTCATTTGAAATCTACGCTGCTTCTACTATTTTTAACATGCCATCTACAGATTTTATAAAATCAGTTATGGCAACATTGATGCCTACTGTTTTACGCACTTTGGCGCCAAATATTATGTCCTTGGCGGCACCGATTGTCCGTGTCAAAAGCGCCGCCACGCATCGCGGTCTCATCAAAGGACTCCGCGGCCGAACGTATTACCTATGAAATTAGGGTAGAGGTACAGGTTTACGTCCATTTAAAAATTTTATTTTAATATTTAAATCTGGATTTTTCAACTATGACTTTGTGCTTCTTTCAAGTGCAGAAACCCCCTCGCATTGAGTTTGGGTTGGACAATGAATGGACTATCGCGCTCAAATTTAATAAAAACCAGAGTTATGTACTTACTCTGAAAAAAAAATCGCAGCTACTATTCAATCTTCTCGTTGTCTGTTGTTATGTAAGAGACAACTTTTTCGACGCCGTGATTTTCGTATCATTCAATAACGGGTGGGCAAACAAACATACGACCCACTGACTGAACAACATTGTTATTAAAAAAGAGTATGTAATTCAGTAGAAATACATCCGATACTAAGAATGCAGAAAATAATAAAATTGTGACCATGGTCGAATACTAGTCAGTTCACCCTATTTAGGTATAGGAAAAAAATAACAAATGATTTTATCGTATCAATTATTTTAGGGTACCGTAAAATCTTGTTTCAAAAATTTTGAAGAAACGACTCTTACATTTTATGTTATCCTGGTATTTGAACATATTTTTGTTCACTTTACCATACCTTTTTATGCTTTAAGAAAGGTTTTGTATTAAATAAAAATTGGTACGGAACCAATCATAATAAAGGGCGTGGCGATTTGGAGTGAAAGAGAAGATATTTTAATTTTATGAAATAGTTTAGGGTACCGCAATGAATGTTACTTTAACGAACACTTATGAAGGACCTCTTAGAGTTATGTTATCCGGGTACGACATGATATACCTTAGTAAGTTCTGTGTGCATTTTTGTACACTGCCGTTATTTATGTTGTGCGCCATTGTGCGCATTATCATGACACCTGGTTTCCCAAACGTAACGAACAAACAAATCTCAAAAAAATCCGATAATAAATAACTACGTAACTCAACTAAGGCAAACGTGTAACGATCACAGTGTTGCGGATGCTGCTTTTTTATACCACTTAGGTGGCAGACAAGCACATGGCCCACCTGATGAAAATTGGTTACCGTGGCCTATAAACGTATGTAACACCAGAGGGAACGCACTCGCGCTGCCGACCCTGTAATCACAGAGTTTCTGTGCCGTCAGTGTAGAAGAAGTGTGCCTTTAGTTTTCTTACTGACAGCACGAATTCTCCAGTGAGCTCTAGCTACCCTAACACAACACGAAGTTATTATGGCCGCGGTATTCTGTTGGGCGGAGGTACTTCCCTAGTCGGACTGCTCAATTGGGCGGAAATACCGCCTTGTCCAACCTCCTGCTGGTCTCGAAGGACGAGAGCGTGCGGGGATGCGAGAGGAAAACAACCCTGTTTTCGAACCTGTTGCCATGTTAATTCCGTATGGAAAAGTACGATATCCTCATCTTACCCTGAAAAGGGGCGGCTCCTCAACCAGCCCTTTGAGGCTTTGTCTGCTCTCCACTGTGTCCTATGCTACTCAGGCACACATGAAGAGTCACCCAGCATCCCTTTACAGGGGCATTCCTGCCTCGGTCGGGATTTTGGGAGAGGAGGTGTGCTGCCGTCTTCACGCGCAGTTGCGCTGCGGAGATTCGCAACCAAGCATCTCTATTTATCGTGTACCTACCCAACAACTTGGAATTTTGTTCTATTTAACTTCTCATCAGGTGGGCCGTGTGCTTGTCTGCCACCGAAATTGAATAAAAACCGAAAATTTATTTTTTGCATAACATTTCAATAAAATTGGGTACGGAACCAATTTTAATTAGTTTCATATTAAGGGGCGTGGCTGGAAATTCGATAGTCCACGACTCCTGGTATTGAATGTAGGTTAACCTTTACCTAAGGTATCTTTGAGACAAGTCTTACATTTAGCATGGATGATTTCAGGAACATAAAAATGTTTTATTATTGCTAAAAGTAAATTTTGTTTTATTTTAATACTATTTTAACAAGTTTAAGCTGTTTCAGAATTTCTTTGCACGATATAAAAAAAAATTGTTTAGGTACAAAGTAAGTAATATGATATTGAGACAGGGCCTATCAAATCCGATCGTTTGGTAAACCTACTCGGGTTCAAACCGTAGAGTTCATTTGTAACAGCGCGCTGCAGCTGCTGCAGCCCTGGTTAGTTTTTTAGTGTTGTGCGTTTGTCGACAATTTCCACTAGCTTACACATGGTCGATAAAAAAGAAAATTAATTATCTACGTGATACAAAGTAAATTGGTGTTTATACTCCCGCGGAAAATTTATTTATATCACACGTAATGCGTCCCTCGAATATGACCACACCTTTCTGTAACACGTTGTATATATACAAGCAATTCCGGCAGGCGTCGTTCTGCATAGAGAAGTAGTGAAATATGTACGCAATTTTTCTTTAAAGAATATTAGCAACCGAAATTATTAATATTCCCTCTTATCCCTCCTCCTGTTAAGCTAAATTGCTTGTGCTAGGAGTGGGTTCACGTCGGAAGTGTCATGGTCAGGATTCGAACCCGGGATCTCAATCGTAAGGTAGTACTCCTTAAACACTAAGCTACCGACGCTGATTTCATTCAAATCGGTTCAACCGTTTGGGGGGAGTTAGGCGACAAACACACGTACTTACATAATTATATAAAATAAAATAACTTTTAAGCGTCTGTCTGTTTGTTAGCAAACGATTAGTAAATAAGACAATGGATTTTGATAAAATTTTTGTACCATTTAGAAGAAAATATTATATGATAGGACCACATTTTTGTCAGTCCGTTTGTCTGTGTGTCAAAATCTTTTTCTCGGAAATGTGTGGACGCTAAATCTGAAATGCCTAAAAGTTGTTTAAACATAAGTATGTCCTTCAATACAGTTTTGAACGGAACCCTCGGTGCACGAGTCCCGAGTCGCACCTGACCGATATTTACATATTACGCGCAATATTATTCACAAATGAACTATTGAAGAATATGTTTGTCAAATTGTTAGTAAAAGAACAAAATACAGATTTAGTCTACATATTTTCGCTTAGTTCTAAGAAGCTATAAAACATATTTTTTTTTTTTATACCACTTAGTTGGTAGACAAGCACACGGCCCACCTGATGGAAAGTGATTACCGTGGCCTATGGACGTCTGTAACACCAGAGGAGTCACAGTCGCGCTGCCAACCCTGTAAGTACAGAGTTTCTGCACATGTAACATTGCGTCCATATTATTGTTAATCACGATGATAAATGAAATAATCGGGATATTAACCATGTTGCATTGTTTCGAGTTAAATCAATGTAAGAAGTTTTGCGGTTTTTTTTTTTAAATTGGAGGAAACCCAATTTTCAGTACGAACATTTTTGCATTTTTTTTAGTAATGACATATACAAATTTAATTATCTTTTTGTGTATAAATGAGACAACATTAAGCTAACAAACACTTTTATTACATTTTTGTAAAGTGACAGCTGTAAAAAAGTAAAACGAAATTTATCATCAAAACGGATAGCATTTAGGCAGTACTGTATTTGAAGATCGAATTAAATTTATCAAGCGGCCAATAAAAACATAATTTAATACAGAGTTGTTAAATCTTGAAATCAACTTGCAAACGAAATATAAATAATGTAAATAGCTATTAAATTACAGGCATAACGAACTCATGAATCTGTAAGAAAATTTCGGCAGTTTCATATGTAAAGACCTACAACTAAAAAACTTTTTCTCTGTTCACCGCCACTACTCCAGTTCCTCCGTGATGATGGTGCTTGGAACAGCGCCGAAATATCGGAAACTCAAAACAATGAAACATGGTAAATATCCCGTTTATTTTGATACTGATGTGAGTGATCATGATTTTTTTTTTATACCACTTAGTTGGCAGACAAGCACACGGCCCACCTGATGGAAAGTAGTTACCGTGGCCTATGGACGTCTGTAACACCAGAGGAGTCACAGTCGCGCTGCCAACCCTGTAAGTACAGAGTTTCTGTGCCGTCGGTAGAAGACAACTCAGGACAAGCCTTTAGTCTTCCCACTGACGGCACAAATTCTCCAGTGAGCTCTGGCTACCCTACTCACCGCTGGGAACACAACACGAAGTTATTATAACCGCGGTATTCTGTAGGGCGGAGGTACTTCCCCAGTCGGACTGCTCAATCGGGCGGATATACCGCCGTGTCCTACCTCCTACGATGATGATAGTTTAAATAAAATAAAAATATATCTTACGTTCCCTGATGAGTGCTGTTGGTGTGCGAGTTCTCTCCCATTTCTGCTGGCATGCTCACTGGAGGTATGGCTGCATTAAAGAAATAACCAAATAATGGTTCAGTATCACAAAATAAATAGTAATATTTCATACAGAAGTTTTTTAAACGACAAACGAATAAAATCTCGGCTTTCGCAGTCACAGATAGCTGTACAATCTAGCTCGTACGGCTGTCTATCAGAAAATAAAAAATTATTGCCAACAAAAATGTGCCGTATCACGTCGTGTGAGATTACATTTTGCTATGACCGCGTCTGTAGACCTTACGACCCAAGGTTATCAGCGTTTTGGGGTCAACTGTGTTGATGAATAATATGTTTTTTATTTCTTTCTATAATCAATTCTTTACCTAATGAGCTTGAAAATAACCTAGTAATACACTGCAAGGTTAAGCAATATCAGAAAGGTTGATCTTAGGATGGGTGACTGCTACGACATTGAGATCTTTCCGTGCCTCGGAACAAATTAAAGTCGTCGATTCCGGTGACAAGGGTCTCGATTCTGCAGACACTGCTAAAAATACATATAATTTTAGACTTTAAAACAATGTCGTTTAGGCCCAAAATTAAAAAGCTTTTTGTAGAGTCCATGAAATAGTGCAATGAAACAATTTTTTATTATTTCTAATGAAACTATTAGAACCAAGCGGTTCGGTGACTCTTTCCTCTGTCGCACCATTAAGGCCTGGAACTCATTACCAGCTCACGTGTTTCCTTCTTCCTACAGTCCCGGGTCCTTTAAGCGGGGCGTGAAAAAGCATATGATAAGGCCGTCAAGCTGAGTGTCACCATTGTCACACGGTATGTGTAGATAATGGTGACCCTCTTTTCTGAGACTTTGCCTTCAGCTTACCATCAGGCAAGGCGAAGTCTTTTTGACGTGTTCATATATATATAAAAAATAAAACATTTAAATTTTAATTTTAACTATACAGAAATTAGGTCTAAAATCTAATTTCATTTTTGCAGTAGGTATGACAGTGGATTTGATTTAGTAGAATTGAATGCCTGTACGAACATAATTAACCTAAAAAGTCCGACAACTAGTTTAACAACATAACTTTGATATTTGATAATGGGTTGAGGAGGTCAGATGACAGTCGCTTTGTAAACATCGAGGTGAAGAGTACGGGTGCGAACGCAAGGATAATAATGAATTCTTTACCTAATACTTACGTGGTATGATAGTTTGAGCAACGGAGTACTGAGGGAATTGAGGTGGTATCGGCATTCGTTGCCCTCCCAGAGGCACGGGGTTCGGATGAATCGGCACGAATGTGTAGTTTCCATTAACTTGGGCCACGTATTCGCGAAACCTGTTGATGAAAACACGTAATTATTATTTTAAGGAGGCTTAGACATTTGCCGCGTGGTTTCCGGCAGAGTAGAATTAGGGCCACCCCATCTCTTCCCATGCGGTGTCGTACAAGGCGACTAAGGGATAGGGCTGTTTAACATCAGACAGATATATACAGCCCAGACTCAGCCACAGGTGCATGGCTCGAGTCAACAATAGTGCCCGGAATACAGCAATAGGCTCACCCCCTATTACGTGGGACTGAATACAATTATTGGTGAAATGTGGGTGTTAATTCACCTCTGCCTAACTCTCCAGGGATAAAGGCGTGATTATATGTATGTATGTATGTTAGACTTTTAAATAATGGATAAGATTTTTTTTATATAGAACACGTCAATTAGACTTCGCCTTGCCTGGTGTTAAGCTGAATGAAAAGTCTCAGAAAAGAGGGTCACCATTACTTACACATACCGTGTGACAATGGTGACACTCAGCTTGACGGCCTCATCATATGCTTTTTCACGCCCCGCTTAAAGGACACGGGACTGTAGGAAGAAGGGAAAAATTTAGAAAGAACACTTGAAATAAAACCCTGTGACAAGCCGTCTGTCTGGGTAGCGAGGAAACAGTAGGCCAAAGCCTCCCAATGTTAGGAAAGGCCTATGTCCAATAATGGACTGCGACAGGCTAATCGATCGACGTCTGTAAATCCCCGAATGGGTAGATGGAGGTGAATCTCCATCTATTTACAGTCAAAATCGATGTTATGCTGACTGTACCTAACATCTATACTATATAATAATATGAAGAGGAAAGATTTGTATTTTCGTATGTAACGAATAAACTCAAAAAGTACTGGACCGATTTTAATAATTCTTTTTTCATTAGAAAGCTACATTCTTCGTGATTAACATAGGCTACTTTTTATCCCGATGTTCCCATGGGATCAGAATTTACGCGGGTGAAACCGCGGCGCGGTGCTAGTTTATTATAAATTAAATTGAATTACATAATGTCAGCAATAATGTAAGGGCCTAGAGGCGGCAATGTTCTTGTTTATTATTGTTAAATATAATAATAACAATTTGTATCGTATTTCATTATAAGTGAACTGTATTGTTTTTTATGAGAAATATAAAATTCTCGTGTCACAATGTTCGTTCCCGTACTCCTCCGAAACGGCTCGACCGATTCTCATGAAATTTTGTGAGCATATTGAGTAGGTCTGAGAATCGGCCAAATCTATTGTTCATACCTCTTAGTGATAAGGGTTGTCCACCCTGGGAACCGACATCCACGCGGGCGGAGCCGCGGGCAAAAGCTAGTGAGAAATAAATATCTTTAAACCGATCATAATATGTGTATGATTTGAGATTTACATAGTCATTCACATTACTACATTTACAAACATAATTCAGATAAATTATAGTTATTTACTAAATCGACCGCAGTAGCCTAGTGATATGGTTAATGGACTGCCGAGACGAGGTCTCGGGTTCGATCCCAGGTTTTACAACGGCACACACCAATGACTTTTCGATACTTTTTGAAGTTATGTGTGTATTTATCGCAGGTTTATAAGTGCCCGGTTAATGGCAATAGGCTCGCCACCTATTACATTGGGACTTACACATAAATTGGAGAAATGTGGGTGTGGTGTGGGTTCGGCGATATAGGCGTGAGTTTATGTTATGTTATGTTTTTTACTAAAAATTTAAAGCAATTGGTATACTATCCTATACATTCAAAAAAATTAACGCTGAGCTCACAAAGTCACCCATTATGGTTCGGTACGATAACAAATAGTAAATGTATAAAGCTGAACTTATCGCATTCTAAACGCCCACCGGTCATTGACTTCCAAAAGTCAGCTGATCACTGCAGCCCATGCGCTGGACATATCGACGCGGTACGGTTAGCATGCGCATTAATGTTTATCTTTACAACTGAATTTTAGATGAATGGACCGCACGATATTTTTTTCTACACATATTTTCCGTTATAAAGTAATATCACAATGTTTCAAGAGTTCATTTTGTTACACCTTATATAACATTTAAGCAACTGTGGTCAATAACTTGAGATTGTTTTGTACACAGTACGGCAGTACATGACATTGCATAAAACAAACGTTGATTTTTTTTTTATACCGCTTAGGTGGCAGACATGCACACGGCCCACCTGATGGAAAGTGGTTACCGTGGCCTATGGGCGTTTGTAACACCAGAGGAGTCACAGTCGCGCTGCCAACCCTGTAAATACAGAGTTTCTGTGCCGTCAGAGTAGAAGACAAAGCAGTACAAGCCTTTAGTCATCCCACTGACAGCACAAATTCTCCAGTGAGCTCAGGTTACCCTACTCACCGCTGGGAACACAACACGAAATTATTATAGCCGCGGTATTCTGTAGGGCGGAGGTACTTCCCCAGTCGTATTCATATATTTTAATGAAATAAAATTCTAGTACGGATAAATATATCTACATAAATACATACACACATACATACTTTATACATGAAAGTTTGGATTTAGCCATCATATACGGTTTAAAATTATTGTAAAATAAAATAAAAAAAATCTATCAGTCTTCCCCAATGGGGTAAGTAGAATTTCCGCATGCTATGATCCTAATTACTTCTCCATAATTGTTTCCATACACGCTCGTCAGTTGGGGGTACACTTGATCTGGCATGTTCTCGGTTCGGATTAAGATACATTCGTCTACATCGATCTTCACAGGATTACCAATTCACCCACACTGTATTCTCCACGTGTACAACTCAAAATATGTATTATTAGTACATACCTGCACGAATTCGGGACCCACACTAGTTGTACATACTTTGTATTATTCATTTTGTTTTCAGAAATTGTAACTTTAAAAAAAAAAACTACAGCAGACGTTTACTATAAGCTCGGAAGAAGTACAAATATAAAACGATACTGTAATCACTAAAAACTAAAATTAAAATGTATCCTCATCTATTTTATCACTAAGACAAGATAAAAGTAGGAATATATTTGAAGTACCTACTATCAATCACGTATACTGAGAGTTTGGTTAGAACAGAATAAAATTGACACTTTACGGCTCTAATTCTTTTTTAAACTACCTTCATATATCAATAATTACAATTGAGAATCATTGCACCAGTATTATAGTACAGTTACCGGTATATATTTAGAACCGAAATTCCGAGAGAAATGAGGCCTAGGCGCCCGCGGATAGGTTACATAGTAAATCGCTATTGTATTTTTTTTTGTATACCACTTAGGTGGCAGACAAGCACACGGCCCACCTGATGGAAAGTGGTTGGCGTGGCCTATGGACGTGTGCAAAATCTTAGTAAATTGGTTGTATCTCCAATAGTATTAAATAAATATTGTTAATCTGCACTTGATGCCTAAAGCACACGACTACTGTGCGCATAATCCCCACGGATACCTCCCCACCGGTGGAAGAGGTTATGTCGGACTCGAACCGACTAAAACGCACGCCGCCTGTGGGTCGTTTTGGCTGTCGAAGGTGAGGTTGACAGGCATATCCCTCGCACCCTGGCCGACACAGGGCCATCTCTCACGATCTGGCCCTCTCCACGTTTCGGCGCCCCCAAGTCATCCCCGGAAAGCACAAGACTACCTAGTGCAGGCACAGCTTAGATAATATCCCTAAGTAAGGACCTCTGTAAGACAATTAACTGCACAAATATATATTATACATACCCAAGATATTCATGCACAATGTAATAACGCACGATAGATTAAGAACTCATGTAAATACTGTATTATACACACATATAATCATGTCTTTATCGCCGGAGTGTTGGGCAGAGGTGAATGAACACCCACATTTCACCAATTAATAAATTCGTCAATTGCCGTCTTACTGTACAACGATTAGTAAATAAAATTTATTTGAGTTGATATTTATGATAGTGGATTTAAGCTTTAGTTTGTAGCACCCCGTGATACCCTTGAACGACACCCTAAAAAGACACAAATAAAAGCAAATTGGTCGTGAACGAAAAACAGCGCTTAATGTTTTGCTCCTCACCTAACACTACCTCACAACAACAAGGTGAGAAGCCATCAATTTTAGCTGCTGCAGCGCATAATAACCCTACTATAGAATATCAACAATACTACTAGTTTTTTTTACTTTCGACAAAATGATCACTTTAGTATAATAATATAATGAACTGCTAAAGATAAATTTTCTTATGACAAATAGTTTTAAAGAAATTTGATTTTGAAAATACAATTTCTCAAGTCGGCCGAAAACGCTCCGTACAAAATCGTACCTGAGAGAGACGTCTCGCGCCAGTTGCGCGTAGTGCAAATGCATGGAGTGCAAGAAAATATCGCGTTTATCTCGGTCCACGTTGCGTTTACATGTGTATATTTCATTATAAAAGTAATTTGTAACTTAATGAGGCAGCCGCGTGATTCCCGGCAGAATTTGGACCACGCCAACTCAGGAGAGTTATTGTGCTGTCAGTGGGAAGACCAAAAGCTTGTCCTACTTTGTTTTTTACACTGACGGCAAAGAAACTCTTGTGCTTACAGAGTTGGCAGCGCGAGTGTGACTCCCTTGGTGTTGCACATGTCCATAGGTCACAGTAACCACTTTCGTATAAAAAAAATACAATTTTTCATGGTTTTCATTTTTTATTACTGGTTTTATTTTTATGTGCTGCAGTTATGCAAATATAAACTCATTTTTCTTTCTTTCTTTCATACTTTTTTTCTTAAAAACGCGTACATAATGCGCGAACAGAATATATACTGTGACGTCACTGGAGTCAAGATATATGCCGGTTAGTATAACCGCGGTCGATTAATAATAAAAAAAACGATCTCATTTTGATTTATACGCTGGCGTACCATTCATCCAGATACCTCCGAAAATATATCATTGTTGGGATCGCAGATAACTTTTTTCAATAATAATATTGTTTTAATTGCGAAACAGGCGATTGTGGTTACGAACAGATAATATATGTAATAAAAGGTAGGTTTCTCAAAATAGTGCAACGTTATTACATCTTCGACGACCTCCGTGGCGTAGCGGTAGAGCATTCGACTGCTATGCAGGGGGTGCGGGTTCGATTCCCGCTCAGTGCAAATATTTGTATGCATGAATATGTATATTTGCATTGGTCTGGGTGTTTCTATGTATAATATGTATGTATTTACAAAAAAAAAAGTATCTAAGTATGTTTATCCGCATTCTAGATCCCATAACACAAGCTAGTTAAGCTATGCTTACCATGGGTCTAGATAGCGTTGTGTAGAATGTCGTGGAATATTTATTTATTTATTTATTTATTTATCTTTGTGACGTCAAATTCTGATAAGTTTACCACTGCTTCCTAGGCGCTAGTGGAGAAGAAACGGCGCAACAATCTCCACTGCAGCATTTACGAGACGTCAGCTTACAAATTAGCTAGTGATTTCCTAAGACTAAATATGGACAAATGTAATTTTTTGTTTCGTGTCAAGATACCTAAATGGCTAGTTGACCCTTTTTTTAAGTAGGTCTTAAATGCTTACTGACGTTATAGTAGACCCAAAAAAAATATCACAATTTTTTTTTTGAGAAATAGAATACTTTTTTTTTTTTAATATATTTTTGTCAAGCTGACGAAAATGCTCTCCGTCATGTTGATCTGTAGATTATCTGTGCTGTAACGTCATACAATTTGGTCATACAATTTGTAAACACAAGCATAACCTCACTCTCAAAGTCCATTTAAATTATAAACCATGTTTTCTACTACTTTACACGACAAATATAGTAATTATTATTATTGTACCGTCCGAGAATGTAAATACATCGATAAAGACCCCAAGGAAGTTGTGGATTAGTGCCCAGCGAAATAAATATGCGGAACTAATGGCTAAAACTCGCTGAAAGGGATCCAAAATCGTTATCAACTGCAACTCAAATTTATTTTTGCTAAGACCACTTTAATGTAAGTACTTATTCATGTTCTTCAGAAATTTTCAATCGAAATCAGTTTAAAATTTAATAGTATAATGTTTGAGGTTATGTTTAACACAATGAGCATAATATTGAATAATGATCTTATTTATTTTTCAGTTTGAAAATGACATGGAAAATTATCAGCAATGTAATGGGCTAAGTTAAAAGAATTCGACTAAAGCCAGCCTGCATACCAACCAGGTTTGAATGTGAAACTGACAGAAAACGCAAATATACCCCGAGCCCAGATAATGTACAGCAACCAAGCAAACAGCAGCGTTTCCATCACCATTTCGATCAGGTAATATGATGTACATAATATTGTTTTTATTAAACCATAAATGTACAAGCTCCTTGCAAGTGGATTATAAAACTTGATTAATTACCTGTATTCATTTTTTTTTCAGAGTTACTCGATAAGGAACTCCTCACTTTTAAGAAACATGTGATACCTTCATGTTCCTTTTCTCTTGAGAGGAAGTTCCATGATAAGGCCGTGCAAGTAGTACAACATAATACTTGGTTTCGTGATGAAGCAGTCCAAGTCCAGCCTTCACATGAACATGTGTCATGTCAAGCAGTACAATGTTGTGGTCACAAAGTGATACAAGCTTGTGTTAGAAAACACTACAGAAGTAAAGTGATGCAGTTCAGTGCAAATGTGAAAGCTGAAGTGTCATCACCAATTCAAGCAATTGCTCATCAATCAACTGCAACATCTCCTAGTAAACCATTGGGTAGGAGCAACAAACCATCCATATCCGGGGACAACCATTATCAAGGAGGAAATTACATTTTATTGATGAAAAATATGACAGTGATGTATCATATACATTCTCTCAAGAAGGATCATCTATTAACTCATCGCCATCAAAACCATCAAGCCAAACTACTGCAGACAGTTAACAAGAGAAGTTTACAAAAGACCAGGACTTAAATTTTAATAGTTCCCTATATAAGATTAAACGGAACCCTAAATTGTATATTGGGATACCTGCAGAGCATTATTTTATTGTTGATCTCATTGAAAAAAACTATCAGAGAAACACATTTTACTATGTTTTATTCTCTCCTTACTGTACACCACTACTATCACTAACTCCTTCTTACTTGAAACAGCGGTTTGAGTTCTTACACGTCACACTCAAAGGTTTTGAGATCAAAGGTTGAAAATACTGAGTCATTCCACTAACTTCACTGACAAATCCTTTTGGGTTCAGGCGGCTCGGTTGTGGAATGGTCTGTCAGTGACTGTCAGACGTGCTCAGTCCTTGCCTGTTTTCAAAAGACTCGTAAAAGATTACTACCTGTCTCTCTGAAAGAGTGAAATAATAAGGTAGTGTGAGGTACGCTGGGATATTTATGGAGTGTATGCTTATATGCAGTTGTATATACTGTGTTTATGTGTTTTCTTTTTCATTATTATTGTTTTATCTTCTTTATATATTCTCTATGTACGTCTAACTACCCTAAACTATTCTTCTCCTATTTTTTCTCTACATCCTATAGTTGCCTGTAAGAAGTTGCCGCAGAGTGATAAGGCCGCCAACTGTACGTACCACAAAACTTAATTAATCTCATATTGTAATGTATTATGTTATTGGTGTACAATAAAGACGTTATTACTATTATTATTTAATGAAAATAAAATTAAATAGAACATTTTCTCAGTTAGCTGATGATTTTATATTTCACTGTCTCAAGCAAGTAAAATATCTGTTATAGTTAGTGTACTTTCGCCTTTCGTCAAAACATTCACTAAAAGCACAATGAAAAGAAATCTGCCTATAGCATTTCGCCATAAATATAACAAAGTGAATAGTATTATAGATTGTTTAGAAATAGAAATACAACAAAAACCGAAAAAGGCCTTACATCAGGCACTGACTTAGTCGGAATATAAAAAAGCAAATACATATAAATACCTAGTGCCTAGTGGTATGGGTAATGGACTGCTGAGCAGAGGTCTCGGTTTTGATCCCAGGTTTTACCATGGCACATACCAATGACTTATTGATGCTTTTCAAAGTTATGTGTGTATTTATCGCAGGTTTATAAGTTAGGCTTGTCACCTATTACATTGGGACATAAACTGGCGAAATGTGGGTGCTAGCACCTCTGCCTACCCCTTCGAGGATATAGGCGTGAGTATTTTTTTTCTATACCACTTAGTTGGCCGACAAGCACACGGCACACCTGATGGAAAGTGGTTACCGTGACCTATGGACGTTTGTAACACCAGAGGAGTCACAGTCGCACTGTCAACCCTGTAAGTACAGAGTTTCTGTGCCGTCATTAGAAGACAAAGCAGGACAAGCCTTTAGTCTTCCCACTGACAGCACAAATTCTCCAGTGAGCTCTGGCTACCCTACTCACCGCTGGGAACACAGCATATGTATAATGAAATAATAAAATATAACAGTAAATGAAAATACCTCATATCATGACACCAGATTGTTTAGTTAATTTTGTGTCTAGCGGATATGGAGGCAGGATCAGCTATATTAACTTACTTGAGCACAGTAAGTTTCTTGATAGTTTGGAACCAAAACTTACCATTTTAGTAGATAGAGGTATCAAACAAATTGAACATATTATTTAAATCAAAGGGGTTTCACTTTGTTAAAGCATCCAAGTGTTTCTGTTGGATCAAAATTGGCCAAAAGTCAGGTAAAAGAAACTAAAGAGATTGCGAATTCATGTGGAAAGAGTCATCAGAAGAATTCGTGAATTCTCAATCCTGAAGCCGCATTCAGTTATAAATTTAAATTTGTTACATCTATTAGACTCTTGTGTAATCTCAGCTTGTGCTCTAATAAATCTACAAGACTCGCTTATTAAATAAAATATATCATACTTCATGTAGTCTTACAGTGGAGACCGCGAGAAGGTAAACGAAAGGTAGGACGCCCCCTAGCCAGATGGACGGACGACCTGAAAAAGGTGGCTGGGACAGACTGTGGGCGGACGGTGGGCTAATAGATTTGATTGATTGATACTCCATGTATTATTATTGTATTGTATAGTTGTGTGTTGTATGAAATTAATAAACATGATCTATAAATAATGCATTTTATTTTTATAGAAATACACATTATAAACACTTTCATTTAGCTTAGGGAAAATATTTACTTTCTAAAATGAATTTATTTTAATGGTGAGTTTCTTTAACATATTTGTCATTATAAAAAACTAGCACCGCGCCGCAATTTCACCCGCGTAAATCCTGATCCCATGGGAATATCTGGTTAAAAGAAGTCTATGTTACTCACGAAGAATGTAGGTTTCTAATGAAAAAAGAATTATTAAAATCAGTCAAGTATTTTTTGAGTTTATTCGTTACATACAAAAATACAAATATTTCCTCTTTATAATACATATTAGTATAGATAGGTAATATTGTCATTTTCTTTGTTCTTCCAAAATCACTGCCAGCGACACAAAAATATGTTAAATATAATTTTGTACAAAACATCTGAATTTGTATTCGAGTTGAACATTTTTTTGTTAAATTACCATCTTTGATGTAATTTTCGAAAGTTTTTTCAATAGACGGGCATTTAATTTCAATAAGACCCTTTTCTTTATTGATACCATCTGGTGACCTAGCAATCATAGGGTCTTTAACGGAAATGAAGAGGCCACATTTAGCAAATTTTATACCTAACTGTTCTTCTTCAGCCTCTTTGACTTTCTCTTCTAACTATTGGCCATGTTTTATTGCTGGGGTCTCCACAGTTCTCGCACCAAAAATCACTGCAACCAGAGCACCATCAAATGTTTTGCAGCGACTTACTTCATAACACTTAGATGCTGTTATTCTCCCATAACGAAGCTCAAACCAAAGACCACTTTTGTTTTGATTTCTAGTTTGCATTTTTCCTTATTTTTATCATTTAATAATTCTTTAATTTTTGCTAAAAAGCTTTCACAATTTGAATCTTTGTACATATTTATCATCAAGTTATGCAATGATAAAACTGATCTATTTTCTACATAACCTTCTGTATGCTTTAACAACTGACAGGTTTAAAATTTTTCTTTTCGTAAATTCGCATTAGTTAATAATAGACTAGTATCTGGTACAAGATCCTGATGTTTTCGTTTGCACATTTCTTTTGAAGTTAATTCTTTTAATGTTGAACCGACTTTTGATGGATTGGATTTTTTACAATAACATTCAACCGATGTACAAACAGGCTCTTCGCTGCAATGGTGCAACAACATTAAAAATGCAATAGCATGTTTGCAGCCTTCTGCAGCCGCAGGACAATCTTCACAGAGAACACTAGTGACCTTTTTTTCTACTATATCTACTAGTACTGACACCATGTACTGCATGGGGCGTTCTTTATGCTCTGAACACATTTAACACTTTATATTGCAGATAAGTAGGAAGTAACCATCGCCACACGATTCCCTTGCAGATCTGAAATTAGAAATAGACAAACAATCAATTAGAGTATGATTAGAGTGAGATGAGAGAGCTAAGTTTTGTATGCATTTGATGTTAATTTTTTATACTTATTCCTCCCTTTTATGTTTATCTTTATATTAAAATACCAAATTATTATACTCTACTTACATAGAAGTTTTGACGTTCCTCAGCTCGGTAGAGAAGAAATCCAGGTTCGTGGCAAAAAAATTACCAACCATCAATGTATCTATTCTCGGTAAATTTGTACCATAGGCGTTCACGAATCCAACATATTATTATTATTAAAATTATGGACGAGCAGCATATTTGCTGATATGTGCACTTCATGGTGTTGGAGTACAGTTCAGTCCAGTCCATATCTGTTTTATTGTTTGTTTTGTACTGTGAGCCCATCATCCAAGCGACACTTAAAGGTCGTTAGTGTAGCAGCTGACACCACTTCCTCGGGCAATTTGTTCCACAGTTGAACAATGCGGTTATTTAGCGAGTGTTAAGCTGTCAAAGAATGTGCGTGTGAGCGTGAGAGAGTGAGGCTGTGACCACGGGATAAATAATCAAAATTATAACATACATCCATGATTAATTTAAAAAATAAACATAAAAAGTAGCATTAGTGTTTTAATGATACTAGTATGTTAACGGTAAACTACGCGATATTCGACGGGTATCATGCGTATAACTTTTACTCTGTTTACAAATTGTATGACATCACATAATGGCTGACAGCATCTTTAGAGCATTTCAAATTTAAACAAAACACACAATTTTTAAATGGAATTTATACAACCATTTGGTCATAACGCATTAGGCTCCTTTTTTTTAATACTACCCTACTAAGCTGTGGTAAATGTTGTAGGGAACACAATTAAACTTCATGCTTTAGGCTCCCAAGTTACTGCAGTGCATAAGGAATGTTTGCCGAAGCACGCATTAACAGTTTTACTTTTGAAGGAGCTTTATAATAAGTTACCACTAAACATCAGAAAAAGTGACTCTCTCAATATCTTTGAGTCAGGATTATCATTGTTATCATAACTACATACATACATACAATCACGCCTTTATCTCCGGAACGTTAGGCAGAGGTAAATTAACATACACATTTCACCAATAATTGTATTCAGTCCCACGTAATAGGGAGTGAGCCTATTGCCATGCTCCGGACACTATTGTCGACTCGAGCCATTCATCTGAGGCTGAATCTGGGCTGTATATATCTGTCTGATGTTAAACAATAATAATAATAATGCTTTTATTTTCTCCCACAATAAGTTCTACATATGCATATGTTTAACAAATTTACATTATAGAAACACATATTTTTCTTAGCACCTAGAACAACAGAGTGGATCCCGCCAGCAACAAGAACCGAGCCTAGCCGAACCGTAATCAGGCCCTACATGTTTTGCCCGATGATTTTCACTGAGCAAAACGCGAGGACCCCGTCGAGATATAATAAATAATAAAATAATAGAGTAATAATGTAAAAACGTAAATATATCACAAATTACAACAACAGGTCGTTGTTAAAGCAATCTTAGGATTGTGTAATGTGAAATTTTCTGCAAATGATTATGAACACAAAAGACATGCTTATTTGTTTCATAATTCATTTATTTTTACCTTATATTAACATGAACACTGAACTTAAATATCCGTTATCAACAAAATTATAAACTTTCTGAAAAATCAACATAAAAAAATGTTAGATACAGTTGAGATCAATTGAGTGTGTTGCTAAACAGTCTTAAAATTCTTATATAATGAATCAGTACTCTCACTGTGAGATCTGTTTACTTCTCTACAGTGAAACTTGGAAAATGTTTCTGCACATTTCCACTTTCCTATTTCCAGAATTTCATCAATAGGTCCAGCCATCCCCGAGATGCTACAGCCGACCTAATGCTGCCTGGAGATGCTACTATATTTGTCTGATTAAATATTGAACGTATCCATACAGCAATGATAGTTCTGGTGGCCGATTTCACTTGACCCGTAATTGTGATGAAAAGACACTTTAATAACTGCTGTTCATCTTTATTCCAATCTGATATTTGGTCGGCCCACCCCCAATTTTCCAAGCCTAAAGTACGAACTTCTTCACTTGTGGAGGGCTTGTCCCTGTTGCCCAATCGTCAAGAACCTTCCGTAGGTTCTCTATGGGTAACGGATTTGACAGCGCTCTAGCCTGAAGGTCTGGGAACCAAAAGCATTGAGTCCAATGAGGTGCTATTAGGATATATGTCCCTGTTGCCCTGTTTAGGCGGGCTAAGACCCTGGGAATCATGTTGGGGGTGGGAACACCCAAGCGGTATGAAAATCCCACTTTCAACTGAAGGCATCGTAAAAAAGAGCCAATCCATCTTTTGAATCTAATGTCATATAATGCTGTACGACGGCGGTTTCTTTGGAAGCAAACAGGTCTACTTCTGGGGTGCCTCATCTTTCGAATATTGCCTCTGTGACTGATAGTAGTGGCGCCTTGATTCCGTATGTAAGCAACCAGAGTCCGATTGTCGGACTGCACTAGAATGTGTGAAATGTGAATAATACTTATGTGTGCATTGTTCAGAAGGACACCTAGGGACCTGAGCACAGCAAAGACTGCATACATCTCTTTTAAGTTGGATTGCCATGATTTTTTTTAATAATAATAACACTTTTTTTAATAAAAGCCCAAGTTTGTTTAATAGTTTAGTTGTATTTATTTTTATCATTGAATAAAATAATTATTTAACTGATCTGTCAATGTCCATTCAGCCACCTCAGCTGTGCGCGCTTGCGCGGGACAGACGTAGCGGGAACGCCACTTGGCTGCGCAAGCAATTATTTGGAGCCCATTTGCCAGACAGGTACTGGTTGTTCAAATGTGCTCCCCAGGCCGCATCCGCTGCGTCTGTTGTTAAGAAGAACTTCTTTCTTGTGAAGTGGGACTGGACTGCTATCTACTGCATCCAGCACCTCATCAGTTCCTGTTGCACTGGGGCACAGTTCCTTTCTCTGAGCTTTTTGGTTGAACCTTTTCAGAGAGACTGCATGGTTAGCAGAAAATCGTCGAATTGTTTCCACAACCCAGTTTGATACTGCTGCAAAGGTTCTAGGGGGCAGAAGACAGGCCAAACGGCAATGCTGTCAGCTGAATAATTGCTCATGTAAATCACTAAAAATTGTACTACATTGTACAATTTTTAGTGATTTACATTGTACTTGAGCCCATGAGAAACAGCATACGCTACAAGGCTATTAGCTTCCTGAGGCCCCCAATTGATGGACTCAGCAGCGCCATGTCATCAGCATAACTCACATTATTCATGCTAACCCCACTAATGTGACAACTGACATGTGCGCTGCTGAGCTCACCGATCAAACGATTTATGTATAAGTTGAACAGAAGGGGCGAGCTTTGCCCTCCCTGCCTTACGCCACACTCCAACCCATATTCATCAGACCGGGCCTCAGCCCATCTTACACAATTTTCCTGGTTATTATACCAGTATCGAAACAAAAACACTCATCTGGCACTATTGTATCTGCCCGAAGTTTACTCCACAGTACCTCGTAGGATACCAGATCGAATGCCTTCGACAGATCCAGAAAACTCGCAAATACAGGTGTTTTTCTACTCGTATAATACTGAACAGTTTCCTTGAGACACAGAATTGCACTCACCGTGGACAACCTGGCCTGAAACCAAATTGAGCATTATGGAGTTCAATGTGTTCGGCCAGCTGTTTATCAAGCAAACTGTCCAAGACATTGGCAACTATTGTGGCCAGTGAAATTGGCCTGTAGTTATTATTATTAAAATTATGGACGAGCAGTATGTTTGCAATCCATTTCTCTTTTATTGTTGGTTTTGTACTGTAAGCCATTCATCCAAGCGACACTTAAAGGTCGTTAGTGTAGCAGCTGACACCACTTCCTCGGGCAATTTGTTCCATAGTTGCACAATGCGGTTATTTAGTGTTTAGCGTATGAGAGTGAGGCTGTGACCACCGGATGAGTAATTTTTTTGCTGCCACACAAATATATCACCAATGTTAGGTAGGTTATATTTATTAGTTAAGATTTTATAGCACTCAATGAGATCACCCCTTGTTCTTCTATCTTTGAGTGTTGGCAGTTTCAATAGTCTTAGCCGTTCCTCATATGTTTTCCGCCGGCAGCCATAAGGTATTTTTGTTGCTTTTCTTTGTACACTTTCCAGCAAGTCTATGTCTTTAATAAAGTATGGGTTCCATATTTGGTAACCATATTCCAAAAGCAATCTTATGTAACTTTTATACATTGTAATGAAGACATCTGGTGACAGATACTGAAAAGACCTGAGTATGATGTATTGGAGGGAGTTCGCCTTTTTCACTATATTGTGTATGTGATTCGCCCATTTTAGGTCATTAGTTTTGGAACATTGACACCGGAAATGGCTCTTAGAATCCACAAAATGTATGTCAGACCAATATTGGAATATGCCTATCAGGTATGGAGCCCCTATTTCATAAAAAACATAGACCTGTTGGAAAGAGTGCAGCGTGGATTCACCCAGACAGCTGAAGCGGTTGCCATACGAAGAACGATTAGACAAACTGAACCTGACCACCTTGAAGGAGCGCAGAGAACGTGGAGACCTGATTGAGACCTTCAAAATAATCACTGATCACTATGACTTACAAGGATTCAGCAACATGTTCATACGCCCACCGGACCGAAATCGTAGAGGACACAACATTAGACTGCAAAAATCTAGTTGGAATACAAACCCACACAAGAACTTCTTGAGCAATAGAGTGGTTAACATATGGAATAGGCTACCTGAAAATATTGTGACAGCAGAAAACATTAACCAATTCAAAAATAGACTGGACAAACACATAAATCAACAAAATCATTGAGTAGTGGAAACAGTGTAGTGAACAATGAGATGCAGGCTGATATCAGTTGTTTCAACTGCTGGCCTGTTCCCCAATAATAATAATAATAATAATAGTCACTGTTACTCCTAGGTCCCTTTGTGTAGTCACAGTAGCAATTAATGTGAGTGTGGGTGAGTTAGAAATGTCGGAGGCGTCCCCCGTCTTGTACTTGATAATAGGAACTACCACAGTGTACATGAGATTCCGCGACAGGTAGTGATGGCCAAGACACAGATTAAGCAGCTAAGAAAGAACACTGTATAACTGATGTCCTGCATATTTTAGGTGTTCAACACTCAGGTCATCATGGCCCGGCGATTTGCCTTTTGTCATATTATTTATTGCTGTGGCAATTTGGTTAGCTGTGAATCTTATAGACTCATCACCCCCATTCCACTCTGAACATCAACCACCTTCTGCGCAGCCCTCAATGGTGACTCCACCTTAAAGTGCTGAACAAAAAGATTGGCTATAACCTTTTGGGTCATTTCAGATTCCCGCAGACACACTGGTCGCACATCACTTCTTTAGTAACAGAGTTGTCCACAATTGGAACTCACTGCCAGATAATGTTATTGCTGCAACCACAATAAATGGTTTCAAGAATAGACTTGAAGACTGGCTACGACTAGGCAACACACGAGCTCAAAAAAGTGACAGACAGTTAAGGCTTCAATAGAGAGACTATGTATTTTATCACTAGATGTGAACACATCAGCTTGTAGCTGCATGTTTATAAATAAATAAATAAAAATAAATAAATAAATTTCGATCCGCAACACTCACAGGAAGGCTCGGCCACAGATTTAATTTATTTGTAGCTTTCCAAAATATTGCAAACTGTTTTTTAAAGTGATGATCTGCCAAAATATCTAATTTAATTTGTTGTTCATTGAGAAAGGTAGCTGGTTATATAAGCTACCTGTGACATTCATGTATCGACACGGGAATCAGAGCGAAACGAACGTGTCGTGGCCTCTTTACATTTCCTTTTTTGGCCTGTTCTTGGACGCTTGTTGGGTAGGGGTGATGCCAAGCCCTCCTCGACCTCCGAGGAAGAGGAAGAGCTACTCCCCGAAAAGGTCGAGGTTTGCCCTCCATCCGAAGCAACAAACTCTCGACCGGCACCCTGAGCATCCTCGTCTTGCAACGGCTCCATTACGACAGCAAAAAAGAAAAAGAACGCTTACCAATTAGAAAAAAATATATATAAGAAAACAATGCTCTGCTGTATTATCACCTCACACGCTACACTTTTCACAAAACAATAACTTATATCAATTGTCTTTGTGTTTTAAAATCTATCACGTGTACTCTCGCAAATTACGAAATGCTGACACTTTTTTATTTTTCCCTTTTGGCAAATAATTGATATAATTATGACCATGTCAAATAAATGTCTTTAGAATGATTAATGGTCAGACGCCAAGGTCAGTTTTTCAAGTTACAGTCCTCAGTAAAGTTGTGGGGATTTTACTACAAGCTCCCTAGGGAGATTTGGAACCAACACGAAAAGTCACAATTCACTGTAATTTGTCACTATCCACACTTGTGTGCGTTGTCAAAGATATTATATCAAAAAATCCACCATTTTTATATATAAAATCTCGAATTCACACCAATTTCGGAAAATAAATAAATACCGCGATGCGCCATTGACAGCTTGACAGCTATTTGCGCGCGAGGTGGACGATGACAGATGCCATAAGCACCCTCTGGTGAAACAATTTACTTAACTTAATCGGATTCAGGTATGTTTTCTCTGATATTCTCGATACTCAAGGCAACTCACTGAGCTGCTTCTTCATCTCAATGCTGTGTGTTTTTGAAGACATATAATAACAGAATATTTTAGTAGTGTATGAGTTATAAAAATAAATAATTAAATTTAAATACAATACGTATTTAAGGGGGGGCTCCTATATATCATAATGTGATAATAGGGCTGTTTCGAGGAGGTAGGGCACGACGGTATTTCTGTACAATTGAGCAGTCCGACTGGGGAAGTTATTCCGCCTTACAGAATACCGCGGAAATAATAACCTAGTGTTGTGTTCCCGGTGGTAAGTGGGGCAGCCAGAGCTCACTAGAGAGTTTTTGTGTTGTCAGTGGGAAGACCAAAAACTTGTCCTGCTTCGTCTTTTACGCTGACGGTACAGAAACTCTCCGTGCTTACAGGGTTAGCAGCCTAAGTGTGACTCCCTTGGTTTTGCACACGTCCATAGGCCACGGTAACCACTTTCCATCATGTGGGACGTGTGCTTGTCTGCCACCTTACTGATATAAAAAAAGTGAGTTTAGACACGATATCAATACCGGCAATCGTCAGATGCTTGAAATATTTACGGAATATTCAGTAATATATTTGTCGCAGTCAACTTGCAATAATTAAGCGTTCAATCAATAGCCTTACCTCTTTTCTAACCAGCAGCTTATTACCACATTACCAGTTTACTACAACATTTAATTGATCGCGGCATATTCATTTTAAAAATATATACATACCTACGTATGATCACGCTTTTATCCTGGCACTGTAAGTCAGAGGTGAATTAACACCTACATTTCACCAATAATTGTAGTACCACGTAATATGGAGTGAGCCTATTGTCGTCTCCCCGGGCTGTATTGTTGACTCAATGAATGCATATGACGCATTTTAAAAATAAATAACGAAATTCAAAATAAATCAAGTCGAACTAGATAATGGTACGAAACCCTTCGTGCGCGAATTCGTTTCGCCCATGCCAGTTTATTTTTCGATAACTAGTTCCTAATCTTAATAATTATATTTTTCATAAAAATCTGCACATATATTTTCGTCTCTCTACAGTCCCCAGGTACCTTTAAACGAAGCGTGAAAAAGCGTATGATGAGATCATCAAGCTAGATACCCACCATTGTAACATGGTACGTGTCTAATGTTGACAATCTTCCCCGAAAATTTGTTTTCAGCTTACCATCAGACGAGGTGAAGTCATATTAACGTGTCCTTTATAAAAAAAAGTCATCCCCTCTATGCCTAATATCATTAGAAATTATTTTATTTCTAATAAACCAAGCAAATTTTGTTCCAATTCAAACGGATGTGTAACAAGCCAAAAATTGACACTACTAGCCCCTAGATGGCGTTGCTCGATTTAAATTCAAGGTATCGTTGTGTTCGCATAGCACTATAAGTAACCTGTACTTGCGTGCTATTGGCAATCATCATCATCTTAGCGTATTTTTGAAAAGTTCTTTCACGACCATTTACTGGTCGTGAATTGAACTGCATATAGTCATATATTTCACGACTCGCTTTTATAGTGAGTTGGACAGCTCTCGTACTGGGAATCATGAGACTCCCTAGTCGTAGGGTTTCCTAGAGGGTCGGTTTTCGAGCCGCCTCTGTATCTAGGAATAAGAATTGAATATAGCGTCAAAAAAATTATTGTATTTTTTAATGTAATCTTTTTTTTCGATAGGCGGTTTCGATTCCATCTCATATTGCCAAAATTTCTAAACGGTACCATTCTTTATTGAAATTACAAATTCTTTCTTGAAAATTGTGAAATTCAGTTTCGATACCACCTCATATGGCCAAAATGTTCAAAAACGGTATTTTCGTTATCATTGAACTTTCTTAAAATTACAATTCCTTTTTTGAAAATTGTAATTTTGAAGAAAGAAAGATGACATCGTGATCGTTTTAACATTAGGTTGAGGTAAAATTACTGATTAAATTACTATTATTATGACAATTGGGTATTAGACTGACTGGTTAAATTAACATTATCATAAGACAGATGCTTATGCCACTACTATCATAGGCGTATGATTTTTAGAATACCGCTCTTTTTGAAATATAATCTCTTGATATAAAAATGAAGTGTAATGTGCCGTGGTGAAATCTTAGATTATAGAAATTTATAGGACCTATAGTCCTATACATACCTTTAATAATGTTCAAAGTTATGGTTAAATTTCAACCACAGGTAATTTTAGGAAATTATCGTTTTCGGAAGTAGTAATTTTAGGAAATTGTCGTTTTCGGAAGTTGTAATGTTAAGAAATTGTCGTTTTCAGAAGTTGTAATGTTAAGAAATTGTCGTTTTCGGAAGTTGTAATGTTAAGAAATTGTCGTTTTCGGAAGTTGTAATGTTAAGAAATAGTCGTTTTCGGAACTTTATCTTATCACAGTCCACTGCTGGACATAGGCCTCACCCAATATCCCGAGACTTTGGCCTATTATGTCCACGCTGGCCAGACGGGTTGGTACAGGGTTTTATTTCAAGTTTTCCTTCTCTCGCAATGATATCGTCTGCGTATTGTTCCGTTAGTCGCCTCTTACGATACCATTCGGATGAGATGGTGTGGTGACACTTGTATTCTTTCTCCGTCACCACACAGTTTGTCAGCTAGTATAATATGTACATACATACATACATATAAGGGGTGAATTAACACCCACATTTCACCAAAATTGTATTCGGTCCCACGTAATACGGAGTGAGCCTATTACTGTACTCCGGGCAATATTTTTGTCTCGAGTCATGCATCTGAGGCTGAGTATGGGCTATATATATCTGTCTGATGTTAAACAGCCCTATCCCTTAGTCGCCTTGTACGACACCGCATGGGAAGAGATGGGGTGGTCCAAATTCTACTCTGCCGGGCACCACTTTTATTATCAAATAAAACGTCACATACCTTTCAAGTTCCTCCTCGGAATGTGCGAACGTGCAAGCATTCCCTCTGGGGCAGAAGGATCTCGCGGCCGCATCCCTGCACATGGACACTTTGTACTTGGCGTGCGTGGGAGTAGACGGGGTCTGCGGCGATCCCTGGCCTGGGGAACATGCCTGGTTGAAACCTCGCCTACGTGCCGAACCGTATTTGCGAATGGTGGATAAGGGTTGGACTTCATTTAGCTACACGAAGCTACACTATTTTTTTTTTAGGTTTCAGACTCGTGTCCTCACTGCTTTGGTCTACTAGTGGGGTCATGAGGATCATTTAGACCATATGTCCCCATTTGTACGGTGGAGCCAAAGGTTTCTATGGTGTAATTTTATATTACTAGTAATATAAAATTACACCATAGAAACCTTCATACGTCGTTACGTACGGTACGTTCGTCTCCACCATCATATTTTAAAGAAAACTGGTGTTTTGAAAAACAGGCCGAGGCCTATTTTTTTTTTAAATATACTTTTTTTATTTCATTTTCCTGAATAATTGAAATTACTAATATTCCCCTCTAATCCCTCTAGCTAAGCTAAATTGCTTGTGTTTAGGAGTGGATTCACGTTGGTAGCATTACTATTAGAGTTTGAATTAAAACTGTTTTGAATCAATATTTTTTCTTATTTACACAAATTTCGAAGTTTTGATTACTTTTGAGCAATCGCAGTTTTATTGTATTTCTTTATTTCATAACACACACATATGTTAATAATTGGTCCTGCAAAACTGTTTACACAGTTTGACTGGAGAATCAGGTGAGTCTATCATTACATTTTACATTAAATTTATTTTATACCTATGAGTGGAAAGTAAGTATTTTCTAATCTTCCTTTTGAATTTATTTTTACTGATTCCAATCTTATCTTTTCTCCCGTATTGTTATTCTTTCTTTTCTTGTATTTTTTCAAAAGATTTTGTTTTTTTCTTTTAGCCGTTGTCTTTTAACAGGTTTTGTAATTGCATCGCCGATTGTGTGTTGACAACATACAAAATATGGGTTACGTATCAAAATACCAAAGTTCAAAATCCCGATTTTGATACGTCGCTGATGGTAGGCGTTCTGATTTAACTTTTATATTTATTTTTTGCAATGGGTGTTGTTATATAATGACTTCGTTTCTTTTGTTGAGCGTATTACGAATGTGCTAATGTGGATTACATTAGCTTACGTTAGTGCATCTAAGTAGGTTTAAGAATTAATTTATATTTAACAAGCAGTGCTATTTGTACAACCTCCACGTCGAGACACGCAGTATCCACCACGTGCAATCCGAATTAGATAGATTAGGTTAGAAGGCTAAGGCGGGAGCAGAGCTCCGGCATAAGCATTCATGGTTATTTTTTTATAATCACCCAATAAACGCATTTTCGGGACATTGTCCTTCGGAATTTAGTACTGTCGGTATTTTGAACATTACGTCAAACGAACATTCGGGCTTTTAGAACTTAGGTCTCTTGTGCATTGATATAATAAAGCTTCTACTATTGGATTTCAATAAGTAACCAACATACGCAAAAAGAATGAAAGAAACACGTCTTTTACAATTTTCCTGAATACATTACCAGTTAATGTCGAAGCAAAGCATTTTTCTAATTTCATCTATGTAAATCCTTTGTCGGTTTGTCAATTTTTGGACTTTTCAAAACCAGCTTTTTCGTTTAAACTAATAAATTTGTTTGACAAAACATCAAATTAGATATATTAACCCTAAGTTAACGCAGTTTATAGTTAAAATGTTTTTTTTTAATCACTGAGAACAACTCCTCGAGTATTACTAAGATCAATAAACGGCTCGTGCAGCTAAACAGTGTTCAACCCTTCCACTGCTATAACCAACTCACTTGTCGGGTTCTCCAAACCCCTGTCTGTTAGGTTGTGTTTCTGGTTTTGATTGGCATCCCTGCCCTGCGCCTGCTGTTGTAGGTAATGAATCAAACCGGTCACCACCTCCTTCAGTGACGTCATAATCTCACTCAGCTGTTGCCACGTGGGACTCCTTGCATCTGAAATCATGAAAGCTGAGTGTGAGAGATTTTTTTTTATACCACTTAGGTGGCAGACAAGCACACGGCCGACCTGATGGAAAGAGGTTACCGTGGCCTATGGACGTGTGCTAAATCAAGGGAGTTAAACTCGCGCTGCCAACCCTGTAAGCACAGAGAGTTTCTGTGCCGTCAGTGTAAAAAACGAAGCACGACAACCTTTGGTTTTCCCACTGACAGCACGAAACCTCTCTAGTGAGTTCTACCTTACTCACCGCCGGGAACACAACACGAGGTTATTATGGCCGCGGTATTCTATAGGGCGGAGGTACTTCCACAGTCGGAGATGGAGTTAGTGTTAACATGGGCGTTTACAGTCTGTCCAAGGAATAAATTAACTTTTGAAGTATGATGTCAAGTCAAATAGTTATGTACCAAAACATTACCTATTCAATTTCAAGTAACAATGGACTTTTTATACTATTGATTGATGCCACTTGGTGGAATATGTACACATATTGAGAACTCACTTGTACTTTTCACCCAACTACGGCGAAGCAAAAGGAGGGTTATGATTTTGACTGGCTATGTATGTATGTAGGTTCATCTGTTCCCTCATAGCTCCTCAACCACTTATTAGAACTGGACAATTGAGGTATCGTTGAAACCGTCTTAGTCGTCCGCTGGTAATAGGCTATATAACGTGTCACTGAATATAATGTGGCGCCCTCTAGCGGTCATAAAGTACTGTGTTAATAGATAAATTTGTGATAAATATGTCGTGTTGGCTATCAACTGAAAGGGCTTAATTAGCACATTTCAAATATGTATAAATTATACATATTGCATGCACCAAAATAATTTAAATTAAAAAATAAGTTTAAAACTAACCTGACTACTGAAAATTACGCTCTAAAAAGTATTAAACAAGAAAATATTAAGGATAGCCGTGGTCGTATGCGTCTAACAAAACAATACATTGTAGAGATTTTTTTATTATTAATTAATACATTTTGAACAATTAATCAGTAACCGTAAGAAAAATAAAATGTATTTTGTTAAAGATTAGCTCTTTCCTTAAAGTACAAAAGCTGTCCGGGATGTTTACCATGTTATTTATAAGTATCCGATATTACGGGGACGAGTTGGGGACTCTGTAGTCCCCACACCCGAGAAGAGGGCCAGATCGTGAGAGATGGCCCTGGGTCGGCCGGGGTGCGAGGGATATGCCTGTCAACCTCACCTTCGGCAACCAAAACGACCCACAGGCGGCGTGCGTTTTAGTCGGTTCGAGTCCGACATAACCTCCTCCACCGGCTCCGGTGGGGAGGTAGCCGTGGGGATTTTGCGCACGTAAAAAAAAAAGGCTAAATAAATATTTAAAAAATAAGATTAAGAAAATAATACCTGGACTAGCATCAATGTTGGCGAGCCTGTCTAGGTGCAAACTCATAACTATTAACTGCGCAGGGTCGCCGGTCCGCTGCAGGGCGATGAACAGCTCCTGAACAGACTGCGCAAACGACTGCGGCGTCTGTAATTTATCTGTAAAACACAGACAAATAGCCTGTCAAAATCACAAGGAGGTAGGACACGACGGTATTACCGTCCAATTGAGCAGTCCACCTGGGGAATACAAAATTAAAAATCATTTATTCTGCATAGACCATTAAATCGGAACTTACAAAACGTCAATACAAAAGGAAACATGAAAACCAGTTTAGCAAATGGACCACCGCACCGGTTCGAAACGCGGCCCCGACCTGAGAAGACTCCGGCAAGAAACTCAGCGGGCATTTATTTTTGGTCTATTTACAAACATACACTTAGTCTACTTAATCTAAATACAAAAATTTTGTTGAGTAGCATAGTTGAGCGAACAGCTCATTTCCAAGCTTGTTTATCATCCAAGTATTCTTGGATTTTATAATAGCCTTTCTGCCTCAATTTAATTTTAACTACATTTTTAAATTTATCCACAGTTTAATCCCTAATTAATGACCTAAACATAAACTGGCGAAATGTGGGTGCTAGCACCTCTGCCTACCCCTTCGGGGATATAGGCGTGAGTTTATGTTATGTTATGTTTAATCCCTAATTTCATTAGGGAGCTTGTTACAAAACGTATACAGTTGCCCTAGACGAATGACAATTTTTTTTAAGTCAACTACCATAGACTACAGATTGTTTTTGTGTGTGATATGTATATTATGCCAGTCACAAACTCTTGAGAATGTTGAAACTTTCCTTACATGCATTAGGTTCTCGAAAATATATTGTGACACTACGGTTAGAATGTCTATCTCTTTGAACTTTTCTCGGAGGGTGACACTCTTAGGCCTAAATTATAAATAGCTCGCACAGCCCGCTTCGCGCACAGTACCTCCGCCCTACAGAATACCGCGGCCATAATAACCTCGTGTTGTGTTCCCGGAAGTGAGTAGGGTAGCCAGAGCTCACTGGAGAGTTTTTGTGCTGTCAGTGTCCTTACAGGGTCGGCAGCACAGAGGTGACTCCCCTGGTGTTGCACACGTCCATAGGCCAGGGTAACCACTTTCCATCAGGTGCGCCGTATGCTTGTCTGCCATCAAAGTGGTATAAAAAATATAAAAAAATGTCTGTCTGTGTGGCGTAGCCGTAGAATGTTCGACTGCTACGGGTTCGATTACCGCTCAGTGCAAATATTTGTATACTTGAATATGTATATTTGCATTGGTCTGGGTGTTCCTATGTATAATATGGGGGTGTTCAAGTATAACGTAAGCAAATTTATTACAATTATTTAACCACACACTCCCCCTTGTCAGCAAAAGTAAGTAAAACTCTTAACCCCCCCCTCATTATTATAACACATTAACGTCATTTTGTTTGACAGTACCTCGTTTGACTGCGTCAGTACGAGTGCACCACGTCGTGGTAATATCTTTTCTATGATCACGCCTTGTATGCGCTACATGTTTATCTCGTCTTTTTACGTAAGCATAGCCCCCCAAACCGACACTGGTGGGAGAGGTGATGTCGGACTCGGACCGACCAAAACGCACGACACCCGTGGGTCGGTTTTGGTCGCCAAAGGTGAGGTTAACAGACATATCCCTCGCACCCCGGCCGGCCCAGGGTCATCTCTCTCGATCTGGCCCTCTTGGAAATGGAGAGGCGCCGCCGCAGCCTGCTTCTGTTGCGGGTGACAGGCGGCTCCAACCATCAACCCCAGACCTGCGCTCATGGGGGGCGGAGGTAATCGACCTCCGACGCCCGTGTTGCCTTCGTACGCGGGCAACTTGGCTTACGAACCTTCGTCGCTCCCGCTGAATAATAACACATGCTGGTACTCCGTCAGGATTCATGCCCAACTACAAGATTGCACTAGCGATGATGATTCCGAGTATGAGGATAATGATTTAGGTTGTGTGCCAATAAATACATAAATAAATATTTGTGGTATCATTATTTTCATAACGGTATGTATCTACATACTTACATACATAAACTCACGCCTATATCCCCGAAGGAGTAGGCAGAGGTACTAGCACCGACATTTCGCCAATTTATGTTTACGGCCCAATGTAATAGGCGAGCCTATTGCCATTAACACTTATAAACCTGCGATAAATACACACACAACTTCGAAAAGCATCGAAGTTATTGGTGTTTGCCGTGGTAAAACCTGGGATCGAACCCGAGACCTCGTCTCAGCAATTCATTACCCATGCCACTAGGCTACCGCAGTTATCTAAAATCCATAAATAGATCCCAGTAACAGCTGTCACGCGAATCATCTACAGAATATTATCCAGGTTATGCATGTGAGTTTGGAAGAAAGTTTGAATGTCAATTATTATTGTAGTTGATTTAAGTAACACACTGTGAGAAGCAAAATAAAAAATTTCTTTCTTTCTTTCAATTATTATTAAATCTAAAATCTTAGCCATGATTCCTAAGAACAGATGTCGCTATCTCTCATAATTCCAGACTTCCCCTTACTGATACACTTGATTTGACCGCCATGTGTAGTGATTTAACCTCATGAAGCTCAATAAAGAAAGGTAGGATATTTTGTAATTTCTATTACAAGTATGGGTATTTTTTTTTTTATATCGGACACGTCAATTGGACTTCGCCTTGCCTGATGGTAAGCTGAAGGCAAAGTCCCAGAAAAGAGGGTCACCATTACTTACACATACCGTGTGACAATGGTGACACTCAGCTTGACGGCCTCATCATGGGTATGGGGTAAAACACCTAATATTATTGCAAGTTTCTTTTTTTAAGTACTTTCGAGGCTAGGGGTCAGACGGCAGTTACTCCCATAAAAGCTAATCAAATGAAGTCATTGGAAAGGAGCCTCTCGGCTGACAACGTATCTTTTTTTTTTATTTAGAATATGCCAACTTGACTTCACCTCGCCTGAAGGTAAGCTAAAGGCAAAGTCTCAGTAAAGATCACCATTACAGACACTAAGTAATGTTACAATGGTGGCACGAGGTCTCGGGTTCGATCCCAGGTTTACCATGGCACACACCATTGACTTCTCGATGCTTTTCGAAGTTATGTGTGTATTTATCGCAGGTTCATAAATGCCCGGTTAATGGCAATAATAAACATAGACTGGCGTAATGTGGGTACTAGCACCTCTGCCTATCCCTTCGGGGACATAGGCGTGAGTTTATGTTCCGTTATGTTTTGTCCATTATAAGTGTAAGTCCGTAAGGCGTCCCCTAAAGTCTACCACAGACTCATGGTTATTCAGCCTACTGGCGAATTCGCCACTGCCATCATCATCACCATCCAGAGGACAGGCCACAACGCTTCTGCTAGGATGACAGGCAACCAACCGTACCTGTTACTCTCAGAGATACATATATACAAATCACGACATACGACATCCCCGACAATCCCCGGAGGATTAGGCAGAGGTGAATTAACACCCACATTTCACCAATCATTAAATTCGGTCCCACGTAGGAGGAGTCTATTCAAATCTTCCGGGCACTATATTGTTGACTCAACCCATTCATCTGAAACTGACTCTGGACTGTATATATCTGTCTGATGTTAAACAGCCCTATCCCTTAGTCGCCTTGTAAAGAAGAGATGGAATGGTCCAAATTCTACTCTGCCGGAAACCTAACGGACTCTCAGACCCACATTCGGAAAACCAGCCGACCCTTTGCCTGATATGCCTTGTGCTAGCAAAACGGACACGTGGAAACCCTCGAAGCAGCCTATAACCCCGTTCGAAATTGGCATAAGACCGAAGGTTCTGCTGTCTCCGTCACATGTATATGATCGTACCTATAATGCTCTGCATGTGACTCTTGTGCGCCGTGTCCCCGTAGAGCAGGGCGCTCCACTGGTCCGGCGCTATCCGGAGCCCTGCTTCGGTAGCGATCTGCACAATCTGGGCATCGTGCTCCCGCCTCAGAGACTCGTACGTTCGGAACTCGTCCTTCAACTGCATGAGTGACGAGTCGCATTCACGTTTGGAAACCTGGAAATAGAGAATTGATAGTCATTATTTTGTTAACATTTCTTTTTATACCACTTAGGTGGCAGACAAGCACACGGGCCACCTGATGGGAAGTGATTACTGTGGCCTATAGACGTGTGTGTGTTACACTCGCGCTGCCGACCATGAAGAAACCACCTAATGCCCCTTTTGAAGAACCCCATATTCTAGGTGCTTAAGAAAACCGCAGCAGGGATGTCATTCCACAGCTTGAGTGTGCGTGGGATGAAGTTTCTTTCATACCGCACAGTGCGCACCGTCTCAGTTCGCAATGTGTGAGGATGAATTCCCTGCCCGAAGACAGACGTGCTGGCGTGCAATATACATACATACATATAATCACACCTTTATCTCCGGAGGGTTGAAGAGAGGTGAATTGAAATCCACATTTCACAATTGTATTCGGCCCCACGTAATAGGGGGTGAGCCTATTGCCGTCTTCCGGGCACTATTGTTGACTCGAGCCATGCATCTGTGCCAGAGTCTGATGTTAAACAGCCCTATTCCCTTAGTCGCCTTGTACGACACCGCATGGGGAGAGGTTTCGAACCCGGGACCTCTCGATCGTAAGGACATCGACCTTAACCACTAAGCCACCGACTCTTTGATTTTATATTTGGAAATTATTATATATGTTAGATTATAGATAATTTAGATAATTATATTATAAAGCTGCAGAGTTTGTTTGTTTGTTTGTTTGTTTGAACGCGTTAATCTCTGGAACTACTGGTCCGATTTGAATGATTCTTTCAGTGTTGGGTAGTCCATTTATCGAGGAAGGTTTTAGGCTATATATCATCATGCTACTACTTAAGGGAGCGGAGCATTGATAGTAAATGTTAACAAATTCGGCAATTTTTCATACATATTTTGAAGACTAAAACATACGGGCTCAAAGGGATATGAAGCTTCAAATATACCCCGGGCGAAGCTGGGGTGGGTCAGCTAGTGTTAGATAAAAATCGAATATCCGTTGTTTTTATTTTAATATTTTGTAGTATTAGCACAAATCTCACACGGCCCCCCTGAAGAAAAATGGTTACCATGACCTATGAACGTGTGTAACACCAGAGAAGCCACACTAGTGCTGCCGACCCTGTAAGCACAGAGTTTCTGTGCTGTCATTGTATAGGATAAAGCAGGACAAACCTTTAGTCATCCCACTGACAGCACAAATTCTCCAGTGAGCTCTGGCTACCCTACTCACCGCCGGGAACACAACACGAGGTTATTATGGCCGCGGTATTCTGTAGGGCGGAGGTACTTCCCCAGACGGACTGCTCAATTGGGACGGAAATACCGTCGTGTCCTACCTCTTAACAACCTGTTGATTGATGTACCTGTATTTTGAGTAGGGTTTTCTCTAGCGACCTGAACAACTGCCAATGGTCACAACTCAGGTTAGTTTGGAAGGCAGTCGCTCCCAATATAGCCAAGAAACCCAAGCCACAGCATATTTAGATCAGACGCACACGCTGGGTTTTCCGATACGGTTTCCTAATCAGGAATTCAGATTCGGAAACATGAATGTTTCATTTAAATATAAAATATTCAACAAGTCGCACACGTTTTTACTATTTCCGAACGGAAGAAACAAGACATTCGTTTTCGAATTCGTTACATGCGCTCGGGTTGCCAGAACGGAAAATACCTAATGACGTCACTGCGAACGCAGCGTTTTTTTTTTAATACCACTTTAGTGGCAGACAAACACACCGCCCCCCTGCAGGGAAGTGGGTGCCGTGGCTAATAAACGTATGCAACAACAGGGGCGTTACACTCGCGCTGCCGACCCTGAAGAAACACACACAGAGTCTAATTGACGTGTCCTATATAAAAAAAATATAAAAAAACACAATAAATTATTTCATAAAAGTTTGCATATAACTTACCGTTTTGACGTTTACTAAAAAGGTCAATAATAATTTGACTAATCAGTCAAATACTCAATTGTATTCATACAAGCTCGCCGGTCCCATTCAACAAACATACATACATATAATCACGCCTTTATCCCCGGATGGTGAGGCAGAGGCGAATTAATACCCACATTTCACCAATCATTGAGTTCAGTCCCATGTAGTATTACCGTCTTTCGGATCTACTCACTCGAACCATGCATCTGAGGCTGAGTCTGGGCTGTATATATCTGTCTGATGTTAAACAGCCCTATCCCTTAGTCGCCTTGTACGACACCGCATGGGAAGAGATGGTGTGGTCCAAATTCTACTCTGCCGGGAACCACACGGTATCAGCCTTTGTGGCGTGGCGGTATTAAATATTTGTACGCATGAATGTAGGTATTTGCATTGGTCTGGGTGTTTCTATGTATAATATGTATTTATTTACAAAAAAGAAAGTATTTAAGTATGTTTATCCGCATTCTAGATTCCATAACATAAGCTAGTTAAAATATGCTTACCATGGGTCTAGTTAGCGTTGTGTAGAATGTTGTAGAATATTTATTATCCGCTTACCTTAAAACAAGAAGCTCTGTATAGGAGCTGGACGACATGGCCTATGCTAGTTTTGGAAGCCTGCGGAAAATGAGGCTCCAGTCTTTGGACTACAAACATCACTAACACCTGAAAAAACCAAAAAAATAAAACATATCACAAATCTGACAACGTCCTTGAGACCCAAGCCAGCATCACCTTTATTGTGCTCAAAATTCCCACGGGGCCGGTGGGTGAGGTTATGTCAGACTTGAACTGACTAAAACGCACGCCAACTGAATGGGCTGCAGGTTGCCGGAGGTAAGATTATCGGAGACATATGCCTCGTACCTTTTTTTTAATGTGCGCAAAATCCCCACAGGTATCCTCACCACCGGAGCCGGTGGGGGAGGTTATGTCGGACTTGAACCGACTAAAACGCACGCTGGGCTTCAGGTTGCCGGAGGTGAGATTATCTGAACCCTGGCCGTGCCAGCACCGTCTCTTATGAGACGGCCCTCTTCGTGTGGGGGGACCAGGGAGTCCCCGTATCATCCCGCTTTTGATAAGTCGACAGGCAACTCCACCCGTCATCCCCAGGCCAGATGGAGGACGCAGGTCATTTTGCGACCTCTGACGCCCGAGACACATCCGCTTGAGGACGGCACGGTTTGCGAGCCTCCTTCGCTCTCCCTCCACTGTCTCCTTCAAGAGCATTACAAGGAGGCGCCAGCCATCCACGCATCCGCGTAGCGAAGTCAGCATCACCTGCAAGTCGTTGTATACCTGTTGATTGACAGATGAGACTTTTATTTTTTACGTGCGCAAAATCCTCACGGATAACCCTCCCACCGGAGCCGGTGAAAGAAGTTATGTCGGACTCGAACCGACTAAAACGCACGCCGCCTGTGGGTCGTTTTGGTTGACGAAGGTGCCCTCGCACCCCGGCCGACTCAGGGCCATCTCTCACGATCTGGCCCTCTCCTCGTGTGTGGGGTCCCTAGTCCCCAACTCGTCCCCGGAAACGGGGAGGCGCGCCAGGCACGCCGCCGCAGCCTGCTTCTGCCAGGGTGACAGGTGGCTTCACCTGTCACCCCCAGGTCTGCGCTCATGGGGGGTCGTTCATCGACCTCCGACGCCCAAGTTGCCATCGTATGCGAGTAGACCGTGGAACAGACTTTTAACATGGAGAGCGGCGATCAGACGGAAGTCGCTCCTACAAAAATCGTATAAACCAAACCAAGGAAAGGAGAAGTAGTCAGGGTTAGATGCACAGCTGTCGTAACCTCAGTCCCCAAATACAATTGACGACTTTTTGTATGTGAGTCGTCCCTATTTCATTTAGTGACATCTAATATAACATGAAAATGAGTAGATTATTATGAGTAGATTATACTGGCGGGATATTTTAATATCACCCATGGGTTGTGAATGTCAGAGGCAGTCGCAGTTGGAAAATCCAGAATTCCGTACTCTGAAATGAAGCCCACATATGTGACAAGGATTAATGTAAGGAGAAATATACACATATTCTAGTTGAATTATAGGCTATATAAATTATATCCTATTAATATAATAAATTTTTATACAACTTAGGTGACAGATAAGCATACGGCCCACCTGATGGAAAGTGGTTACCGTGACCTATGAACATGTGCAACACCAGTGGAGTCACATCTGTGCTGCCGACCCTGTGAGAACAGAGATTTTATGTGCCTTCAGTGCAGAACACAAAATCAGGACAAGCCTTTGGTCTTCCCACTGACCGCACAAAAACTCACCAGTGAGCTCTGGCTACTCTACTTACCGCCGGGAACACAACACGAGGTTATTGTAGCCGTGGTGGAGGTACTTCCCCAGTCGGACTGCTCAATTCGGACGGGAATACCATCGTGTCCTACCTCCTCGAAAGTGTGACCGTTAATGAGGAGCCTTTTTCCCAACTCAAATGGGGCCAGCATTTCTTTTTAATAGAATATTAGCAACCGCAATTATTAATATATATTTTTTTTATATAGGACACGTCAATTGGACTTCGCCTTGCCTGATGGTAAGCTGAAGGCAAAGTCCCAGAAAAGATTAATATACCCTCTAACCCCGGCAACTAAGGTAAATTTCTTGTGCTAGGAGTAGGTTCACGTCGGCAGTGTAACGGCCAGGAATCGAACCCGGGACCTCTCTTAGTCTAACTAAGATGCGGCTATAGATATATTCCGTAATGAGACTGCCATTTGAAATTTTGAGGATGTAAGGTGATTCAGTATTGAGTATGGAAGCTTGTTATCTACTTTCACGCAAAAGCTGCTGAAAAGATCAGAAGGTTTAAGCTTTTCCAGGAGGAAGAAAACGACGGAATTCCCGTCTCAATTGAGCACTCCTACTGGGGAAGTACCTCTGCCCTATAGAATACCACGGATATAATAAACTCGTATAGTGTTGCCGGCGGTGAGTAGGGTAGGCAGACCTCACTGAAGAGTTTTTGTACTGTTAGTGGGAAGACCAAAAGCTTGTCCTGATTGTCTTCTATGTACTGATTGCACAGAAACTCTCTTGGTGTTGCACACGTCCAAAGGACATAACAACCACTTTCAATCAGGTGGGTCTTATGCTTGTTTATAACCTAAGTAGCATAAAAAAACATACACAACACACAATATTATTGGCAGTATGTATTTTACATACATAAAATCACGCCTGTTTCCCATAGGGGTAGGTAGAGATCACGGATCTCCATTTGCTACGACATACTACTCTCGCTTCATTCACTCTCATTACATTCTTCATGCATGCTCGTCGGTTTAGAGTACTCCTGACCTGCCCCTTTTCTAAAACTTCCCCGATTTGGTCCAGGTATGTGCGCCTAGGTCTTCCCCTTCCGACGGTACCATCCACACTCGCCTCATACACCTGTTTCGTTAGTCTTCTTTCATTCATATTTATTTAACTTTAATTAATAGGAGGTAGGACACGGCGGTGTTTCCGCCCAATTGAGCAGTCCGACTGGAGAATTACCTTCGCCCTACAGAATACCGCGGTTATAATAACTTCGTGTTGTGTTCCCAGCGGTGAGTGGGGTAGCCAGAGAGTTTGTGCTGTCAGTGGGATGACTAAAGGCTTTTCCTGCTTTGTCCTCTACACTGACGGCACAGACTGCTTACAGGGTCGGCAGCGCGAGTGTAACGCCTCTGGTGTTACACACGTCAATAGGCCACGGTAACCACTTCCCATCAGGTGGGCCGTGTGCTTATCTGCCACCTGAGTGGTATAAAAAAAAATTCATTCTCTCAACATGGCCGAACCATCATAACATTCCTCTCTCAATTCTCATCACTACATCTGCTATCACTCCATGTAAGTTTATATATTTTTTTTTTTACGTGCGCAAAATCCCCACGGATAACTTCCCACCGGAGCCGGTGGGTGAGGTTATGTCGGACTCGAACCGACTAAATCGCACGCCGCCTGCGGGTCGCTTTGGTTGCTGAAGGTGAGGTTGACAGGCATATCCCTCGCACCCCGGCCGACCCAGGGCCATCTCTCACGATCTGGCCCTCTTCTCGGGTGTGTGGGGACTACAGAGTCCCCAACTCGTTCCCGGTAAACGGGGAGGCGCGCCAGGCGCGCTGCCGCCGCGGCCTGCTTCTGCCAGGGTGACAGGCGGCTCCACCTGTCACCCCCAGGCCGGCATGTAAGATTATATTGTCAATATAATGGTCTGTGTGTGTTATGTCTAACAATTCCACCATCTTACCTTTCTAGACAGTGCTGAACCGTCCTCCAGAGCAAGTAACACTAATTTGAGGACCTCCTCCTGCATCGCCGGTCCCAGGAACTGACACCCTCGCGCCCTCACAGCCGCCCAGAGGTTCGCACTCAACTGCTGCGGATTCTGAAGGAGGAAAATATTACATGTCTTGGTGATGGAAGAAAACAGCACTAAGTACATACAGAGGCAGGAAGACAGAAGATGAATAAAATAGAAGATACCTACAGATATACACCAATTTACAGTAGTGGCGAAGGGGTTAACTTAACCCGATTCTCACGGGCTTGCATTTATCCTACATGTAATACATTGATCTAAGCTACATCATACATATATACATACATATAATCAAGCTTTTATCCCCGAAGGGTTAGGTAGAGGTGAATTAACACCCACAAAACTAACAGTTGAGTATGTCACAGCAAATAACTTGAAGGAGGTAGGACACGGCCGTATTTCCGTCCCAATTGAGCAGTCCGACTGGGGAAGTACCTCTACCCTACAGAATACCACGGCTATAATAACTTTGCGTGAGTAGGGTAGCCAGAGCTCATTGGAGAGTTTTTGTGCTGTCAGTGGGAAGACTAAAGGCTTGTCCATTGTGCATTGAAGGCACAGATAATCTGTATCCTTACAGGGTAGGCAGCACGGGTGTGACTCCCCTGGTGTTGCACACGTTGCATATGTCACGGTAACCACTTTCCATCAGGTGGGCCGTGTGTTGCCACCTAAGTTGTATAAAAAAAAGACGAAAATAAGTGTTGCCACAAAAAAAAAATGCTCCCTACTGAAATATCGGTTATCTCTCTGTTCATTATAATGGTAACATAGCTACCTATTGGTCAACATTAATATTAGTTAAATTACTTTTTAAATGACTTTTCGATGCTTTTCGAAGTTATGTGTGTATTTATCGCAGGTTTATAAGTGCCCGGTTAATGGCAATAGGCTCGCCACCTATTACATTGGGACCTAAACATAAACTGGCGAAATGTGGGTGCTAGCACTTCTGCCTACCCCTTCGGGGATATAGGCGTGAGTTTATAAAAAAAAAAAAAGAATACTTTTTAAAAAGCTATCTTGATTTTACTTGAATGGTAATAGGCTCACCCACCTATTACATTGGGACCTAAACATAAACTGGCGACATGTGGGTGCTAGCACCTACCTCTTCAGAGATATATGGGGTGAGTTTATGTTATGCCTGGTTTACCAATTGCTTAGTGTCTGAATCATGTTCAGCATAACTTAACATAATGCTTCTATGTTATATATGTTATATGTATTTCCAAAAAAAAAAGTTTCTAAGTATGTTTATCCGCATTCTAAATTCCATAACACAAGCTAGATAAGCTATGCTATCACGGCTTTATATAGCGTAAACGAAAAAAAAAATGTTTACAGCAATTTTATTACAGAACAAAAAACCGACCCTAAGTGTAATATTAAGGTTTATATTGAAAGAAAACTTTCATAAAGTGGGTGAACAGAAAGAAAATAACCCAGTTTTTCATCTAAATCCATTAATAGATAACGGATTCATTATTAGTTATTGAAAGGAGCTATCATAGCGGAGAGTAACGAGTTCAGCTGAAACGAAGAAATCTTTTAATTAGAGGATCTGAAGTTCCCGCTCAGCAATGACATTATCATAAAAAGATAAGAATATGACTATTAAAGAATTGATATTTTAAAATGGCGTCTCAATTCAATTCAATTTTTTTTTTTTGACATCGGTGACGACGTTATTCCGCCAATGACAGACATGCGATAGATAGATCATACACGGGAAAATAACGGAGTAGTTCGAATTTTGAATTCTTTAACCCTGACCACCAGAGACAAATGCCATTTGAGCTGGCCGTGTTATACTGTATTGGGCTACAAAAATAAAAGTAGGTTGGGTTAGGTTAGTAGGTTAGGTTATATTATAAAGCACTAGCTGTTGATGTAGTTGCAGATATGACATTGACTTGTCAAATGTCATATTTGCCATCAAAATGACGTGGCAATTATTTATTCTTTTCTTTTTTACGTGCGCAAAACCCCTCGGATACCTCCCCACCGGAGCCGGTAAAAGAGGTTAAGTCGGACTCGAACCGACTAAAACGCACGCCGCCTGTGGGTCGTTTTGGTTGCCGAAGGTGAGGTTGACAGGCATATCCCTCGTAATGACGTGGCACCTCACCCTCCACAGTATATAAAAATTATATAGTATTTTTATTTTATTTTATCTTTTTGCATTATGTTTTTTTCACTTAATGCTGTGTCGCAATAAACATTTTTTCTTCCTTTCTTCTTTCTGTTGCCCGCCGCTTCGCCTATCGCGATTTGGTCGCTTATGTCATTTCACGAAGTCTAATCTACACATATTTCGAATTGCATCTACAACGGTTCAGTCGTTTAGGCGTAAAAGCGTAACAGATAAAGTTACTTTCGCATTATGTACAGGCTCAAGGTTCATTTCAGTACATAAACTTGCATAGATTATTTTAAAGAATTTTTTGAAACCTCATATCCCCTAAGTCTTTAGTTTTAAATAACTTATAGGAATTTTCCGGATTTATTGACATTCGTAATCACTGCTCGCTTAAGTAGTAGCATAAATGATATATAGCCTAAAACCTTCGTCAATAAACGTACTATTCAACACAAAATATTTTTTAATTGAAACCAGTTACTGAGTTTAGCGCGTTCAAACAAACAAGCAAACACTTCAGCATTATAATATTGATGTAGATTAAGATTGGAAGATGTCTAACTCTACTCCCAAGATGGGTCTCGAACCACCAGTAACTTTTAAGGGGGAAAAACCCCCTTCTGACTCGTTCTGGATATTCTAAATTCTCCTATACACGTGACTTGGGCTTACATAGATCTTTGACAGATAAAGCGTGTGATGGATTTTGAAAGTACGGTTATTTAAAAAAATAAATATGTACCCCAAATTTTGGAATTATTTTTGGAATCAATGGCATAGGCAAAGACCACATGTTTCGACGTGTCCTACAAGTTCTACGATTTCTGCATAGTAAATTTTGTCTATCAAACAAAAAACGATGTATTTTTTATATCCTACTTAGTAGGCTGACAAGCACACGGGTATTCATTCCCATCTGATGAGAAGTAGCTACCGTGGCTTATGAACGTATGTAACACCAGAGGCGTTACACTCGTGCTGCCGACCTTGAAAAAACTTTTTAATACCCTTCTTGAACGCTAGCAAGTTAACATGTTCAATGGTTAATACGCTGGCTGGTTAATATGCTGGCTGGTTTATACGCTGGCTGGTTAATACGCTGGCCGGTTATTTCGCTAGCTGGTTAAAGCGTACGCTTACCTGATGCTGCAGGATGAGCTCGGTCACCGTCCTTTCGCCCAGCGATCTCGCTGCGCGCGCGGCCCTTCCCCGCCCCTCTTCGTCAGTGATGGCACACTGCAGCAGCATCACCAACTTGCGTTGCATCGGCCTCGACAACCGGTTGCCGAGCACAGTGTTGCTTACTACGAGAAATTCTCATTTTAATACGTCAGTTGATTCAAGCTGGGAGATATAAGGAATTAGATGCATTTTTTTATTACGTGCGCAATATCCCCACGGATACTCCCCCACTGGAGCCGGTGGAAGAGGTTATGTCGGACTCGAACCGACTAAAACTCATGCCGCCTGTGGGTCGCTTTGGTTGCCGAAGGTGAGGCGCAACCCGGCCGACCCAGGGCCATCTCTTACGATCTGGCCCTCTTCTCGAGTGTGGGGATTGCAGAGTCCCCTACTCCTCCCCAGAAACCGGCCTGCTTCTGCTAGGGTGACAGGCGGCTCCACCAGTCACCCCCAGATCTACGCTCATGATGCATGACATAAATGGTGTTCCAGGGCATATTATATGGCGCTATATAGACTTAGTGCCCAAATAGAATGTGGATAAATATATTCTAGAATGATACTCATCCCGAAGCTCGATTTATAACAAGATCTGAGACAGATTGTATTCTAGAGTCAAAGCCAGAAAATAAGTCCCGCTGTCAAACTCGGAACTAAAAAATGACATCGACGCCATATTTAGTCATAGGCACAGGCCAAGACATTATGGTTTACATGCATACATATAATCACGCCTTTATCCCCGAAGGGTAAGGCAGAGTTGATTTAACACTCATATTTCAAAAATAATGATACTCGGTACCATGTAATAGGGGGTGAGACTATTGCCGTGCTCCGGACACTTTTGTTGACTCGAGCCATGCATCGGAGGCTGAGCCTGGGCTGTATATATCTGTCTGATGTTAAACGGTACTATCCCTTAGGCGCTTTGTACGACACCTCATAGGGGGCGTACTGGGTATAAAAAGTTAATAACAAGGGTTTAGTGCACCCACTCACCATTGCCACACAGCTTGAGGTAGACAGCTAAGTGCTCCATACATTTGACTATGCAGTCGTAGGCCTGCCTGTCGACCTCGGGCAGGGCCTGTATCGATGGCGGGTGATACGGCTGCGGCGGGGGCGTGTACCCGGCCAGTTGGAGGAGCGCCGTGTTCACGACCAGCTCCTCCGGCTCCAACAAGATGACTGTCTGAAATTTATGCCATGATAATCTAATATTATTGACGCTCAAGTGTTTTTTTTATACCACTAGTGGTTACCGTGGCCTATGGACGTATGCAAAACCAAGGGAGTCACACTCGCGCTGCCATTCCTGAAAACACAGAGAGTTTCTGTGCCGTCAGTATAAAAGACAAAGCAGGACCAGCTTTTGGTCTTTCCGCTGACAGCACAAAAACCCTCCAGTGAGTTCTGGCTACGTTATTCACCGCCGGGAACACAACACGAGGTTATTATGGCCGCGGTATTCTATACGGCAGAGGTAATTCCCCAGTCGGACTGCTCAATTGGACGGAAATACCGTCGTGTCCTACCTCCTCCTAATTAATTAAATATTTTGGCTGATATGAATAAGGCTCTTTCAGCTGATACCAAACACGGCATATTTATCTCAAATGATTTTTTTAACTATAAAGTACTATTTATGGACGCTAGAGGGCGTCACATCAGACTCAGTGACACGTCATATATCCTATAACCAGCGGACCGCCAAGACGCTTCTAACGATACCTCATTTGTACAATTCTAATAAATATTTGAGGAGTTATGAGGTACAGATGCACCCTACTTACCTACATACATACGTAGCCTGTCAAAATCATAACCCTCCTTTGGCTTCGTCGTAGTCGGTAAATAAAAGATGTATATTTAATACTAAAACTATCATTTTAAAATGCAATTTTGATGAATATTAAATACCCAAACCGTTCGTGAAAGCTACGCCATCTGACGTGGCGGCGTGTTTAAATATTTATTCATGAAATTGTGCATCGACAAATGACAGGTAAGCGAAGGGGGGTATTCCAGTTGAACGTCTAATTAAATATGACGTATTATGACGTCACATTTCCCCTCGTACCACGATCTACGTCTTGTGACGTCTTTATTTAATAACAGTCCATGGCCCCTATTGTGAGTAGTGTACGCAGTCTAATGTGTGTTTGTAGAAAATGCCATGTAAATAAACACAAAGTTTTCAGCATGTGAAATGGAAATGACACCATGGATTGAGCTGTTGAGTTTCTTTGATGACGACCTTCGTGGCGTGGCGGTAGAGCATTCGACTGCAATGCAGGGGGCGCGGGTTCGATTCCCGCTCAGTGCAAATATTTGTATGGATGAATATGTATATTTGCATTGGTCTGGGTGTTGTGATGTATAATGTGTATGTATTTACAAAAAAAAAGTATCTAAGTATGTTTATCCGTAATCTAGATCCCATAACACAAGCTAGTTTAGCTATGCTTACCATGGGTCTAGATAGCGTTGTGTAGAATGTCGTGATATATTTGATTGTTCAAAACGTTCTTAAAGTATGTGCCTGCTGTGCGTTGTTCTGGGTCCGACTACTAATTTGTATTTTGCACCTTTATATAAATTATCTAAAGTGAAATTGCCCTCGGCGTGGGAGACGTCGAGGCGGGAGCTTGTGGCGGCCCTGGGAGTGAGGGCTCTCACGCTCTCCACCTTGCTCGCGGCGATGGTTCACTGCGCGGATGCGTGGGCGGCCGGCACCTCCTTCTGCGAGCAAGTAATGCTCGTGAAGGAGGAGGCGGGGCGGGAGCGGCAGCGAGAGCGACGAAGGATCGCAAGGCAAGCTGCCCGCGTACGAAGGCAACTCGGGCGTCAGAGGTCGATGAACGACCTCCGCCCCCCATGAGCGCCGGCCTGGGGGTGTCAGGTGGAGCCGCCTGTCACCCTGGCAGAAGCAGGCCACGGCCGTGCTGCGCCTCTCCGTTTCCGGGGACGAGTTGGGGACTCTGTAGTCCCCACACCCGAGAAGAGGGCCAGATCGTGAGAGATGGCCCTGGGTCGGCCGGGGTGCGAGGGATATGCCTGTCAACCTCACCTTCGGCAACCAAAACGACCCACAGGCGGCGTGCGTTTTATTCGGTTCGAGTCCGACATAACTCCTCCACCGGCTCCGGTGGGGAGGTACCCGTGGGAATTTTGAACACATAAAAAAAAAAAAGGTGAAATTGCCCCGGCAAGGATTAATCTGGGTCAGCCGGGGTGCGAGGGATATTATATGCATGTCAACCTCACCTTCGGCAGTGCGTTTTAGTAGGTTCGAGTCCGAAATTTTTTTTTATACCACTAGGTTGACTGACAAGCACACGACCCACATGATGGAAAGTGCCACACTAAAAGAGTCGCTCTCGCGCTACCAACCCTGTAAGCACGAGTTTCTGTGCCGTCAGTGTAAAAGACAAAGCAGGACAAGCTTTTGGTCTGCCCACTGGCAGTACAACAACTCTCTAGTGAGATCTGGCTACCCTACTCACCGCCGGGATCACAACACGAGGTTATTATGGCCGCGGTAATCTGTAGGATGGAGACATAACCTCTTTATGCGTTTTGATCAGCGTAAAAAAGGCAAGGATTAATCTTGTCATCGCTATAGAAAACACATTATTAGAAGAAATATGAAATATATTTAGTTTTAAAATTCTTACGTTCTTTGTTGGTAGGTATAATTTGAATTGCTAGCTCTCAAATAATTTATCAATATTTTCGTCGTTATTCTTTAAGTATTCATAAAATATTATTTCTTTTTCTGTTCTTATTAAGTGGATTCAGGTTTCTTCAATTTAATCTGTTGGGGCTTGTGAATTCAGATAACTCGACAAATACCTCTTTCTATTGGTGAAATCGAAGATCAACACAGAAATACAATCTAGTAGCCAACCTACAGACAGTCAGTTTTAAGCAATAATTAAATTTTAACGTTATTCGATAAGGTTGAAAATAGTATGACGCATTAAATCTTATCCTATAAGAGTTGTTGCTTACTAATACATTTAAAGGCTGCGCGAGCATTTTTACATAACATAACATAACATAACATAAACTCACGCCTATATCCCCGAAGCGGTAGGCAGAAGTACTAGCACCCACATTTCGCCAGTTTATGCTTAGGTCTCAATGTAATGGCGAGCCGATTGCCATTAACAGGACACTTATAAACCTGCGATAAATACACACATAACTTCGAAAAGCATCGTAAAGTCATTGGTGTGTGCCATGGTAAAACCTGGGATCGAGCCCGAGACGTCGTCTCTGCAGTCCATTACCCATACCACTAGGCTACCGCGGTTTTTACGCCTGAATTAAACGAACCATTACTATCTGTTGTGCGTCGTCTATTTTGCTATACATTGTTTAGGAAAGATCATTGTACGAACATCACATTAGCGGTGAAGGTATCTTGTTTTATTCATTGTTTGGTCCCGACGAAGAGGAACAATATGTCATTACTTGAAAGGTGGACGTAATTCTAGAAGGGTATAATATAGGCTATATAAATTATATCCTACTAATAAGTGTGACAATTTATGAGGAGCATTTTTCTAACTCAGCCGGGATCAGCTTCCTATTCTAATTAAAATGCGACTATAATTTATGAGGATGTATGTGGTTGAGTATTGAGTATGGATGCTTGTCATCTACTTTAGGTAGGACACGACGGTATTTTGCTGGCGTTTCTTGCTGGTATCTTCTCAGTAGAACTAACCTACCGAACCAGCGAAAGAATCATTTTCCAATAGTTTATTTTTACATTATTTAATATTTTTATATTATTTCTTGACATATTGTAATATCTTGACGTTCATATGTGCTCTTTATGTGCCTAAACTGAATAAATGAAATTGATTCTTTGATTCCCAGCAGTCCGACTAGGGAAGTACCTCCGCCCTACAGAATACCGCGGCTATAATAACCTCGTGTTGTGTTCCCAGAGCGGTGAGTAGGGTAGCCAGAGCTCACTGGAGGGTTTTTGTGCTCTCAGCGGAAAAACCAAATGCTTGTCCTGCTTTTTCTTTTACACGAACGGCACAGAAACTCTCAATGCTTGCAGAGTTGACAGCGCGAGTGTGACTCTCTTGGTATTGCACGCGTCCATAGGGCACGATGACCACTTTCTATCAGGTGGGCCGTGTGCTTGTTTGCCACTAAGTGATATTAAAAAAAAACTGCTGTACAGGTCAGAAACCACATTTTCTCTTAGTAAAAAGATTTCTCCAATAAAAATCTAACATGTAAGACTTTATCGAAACATTCATTTCCTAGCTCATTTATAAATATGTTTTTTTTTATACCACTTAAGTGGCAGACAAGCAAGTGGCCCACCTGATGGAAAGTGGTTACCGTGGCTTTGATAACAGACAGACAGGGAGTAATATAAAGTGTCGGGAAGTAGCCTAGTAGACGCAAAACTAATTACTATCTTATCGAATCCCTTACGAATTAAAAGTGAATCGTTTGAACTTCGGCCCACCTGATGGATAGAGGTTACCGTGACCTATGGACGTGTGCAACACCAGGGGAGTCACACCCGTGCTGCCGACCCTGTAAGAACAGAAAGTTTCTGTGCCGTCAGTGCAAAAGACAAAGCATGAGTACCCTGTGGTCTTCCCACTGACAGTACAAAAACTCTCGTACAAATACTGTTCTGTTTACTTCAAAATAAGTTTGAATTCAATACCAGCTGGTCCCCCATGACATACGGAGCCCCCGTTGCATCCCTTCAACTTAACCGATAATTTATTCGTTGTCAATTAATGTATGGAAATCTGGCGGTTATGTTGACACTTATTATTACTGCTCCACTCCCTAGGGTAGTAGTGTGACAAGCACACGACCCACATGATGGAAAGTGCCACACTAAAAGAGTCGCTCTCGCGCTACCAACCCTGTAAGCACGAGTTTCTGTGCCGTCAGTGTAAAAGACAAAGCAGGACAAGCTTTTGGTCTGCCCACTGGCAGTACAACAACTCTCTAGTGAGATCTGGCTACCCTACTCACCGCCGGGATCACAACACGAGGTTATTATGGCCGCGGTAATCTGTAGGATGGAGACATAACCTCTTTATGCGTTTTGATCAGCGTAAAAAAGGCAAGGATTAATCTTGTCATCGCTATAGAAAACACATTATTAGAAGAAATATGAAATATATTTAGTTTTAAAATTCTTACGTTCTTTGTTGGTAGGTATAATTTGAATTGCTAGCTCTCAAATAATTTATCAATATTTTCGTCGTTATTCTTTAAGTATTCATAAAATATTATTTCTTTTTCTGTTCTTATTAAGTGGATTCAGGTTTCTTCAATTTAATCTGTTGGGGCTTGTGAATTCAGATAACTCGACAAATACCTCTTTCTATTGGTGAAATCGAAGATCAACACAGAAATACAATCTAGTAGCCAACCTACAGACAGTCAGTTTTAAGCAATAATTAAATTTTAACGTTATTCGATAAGGTTGAAAATAGTATGACGCATTAAATCTTATCCTATAAGAGTTGTTGCTTACTAATACATTTAAAGGCTGCGCGAGCATTTTTACATAACATAACATAACATAACATAAACTCACGCCTATATCCCCGAAGCGGTAGGCAGAAGTACTAGCACCCACATTTCGCCAGTTTATGCTTAGGTCTCAATGTAATGGCGAGCCGATTGCCATTAACAGGACACTTATAAACCTGCGATAAATACACACATAACTTCGAAAAGCATCGTAAAGTCATTGGTGTGTGCCATGGTAAAACCTGGGATCGAGCCCGAGACGTCGTCTCTGCAGTCCATTACCCATACCACTAGGCTACCGCGGTTTTTACGCCTGAATTAAACGAACCATTACTATCTGTTGTGCGTCGTCTATTTTGCTATACATTGTTTAGGAAAGATCATTGTACGAACATCACATTAGCGGTGAAGGTATCTTGTTTTATTCATTGTTTGGTCCCGACGAAGAGGAACAATATGTCATTACTTGAAAGGTGGACGTAATTCTAGAAGGGTATAATATAGGCTATATAAATTATATCCTACTAATAAGTGTGACAATTTATGAGGAGCATTTTTCTAACTCAGCCGGGATCAGCTTCCTATTCTAATTAAAATGCGACTATAATTTATGAGGATGTATGTGGTTGAGTATTGAGTATGGATGCTTGTCATCTACTTTAGGTAGGACACGACGGTATTTTGCTGGCGTTTCTTGCTGGTATCTTCTCAGTAGAACTAACCTACCGAACCAGCGAAAGAATCATTTTCCAATAGTTTATTTTTACATTATTTAATATTTTTATATTATTTCTTGACATATTGTAATATCTTGACGTTCATATGTGCTCTTTATGTGCCTAAACTGAATAAATGAAATTGATTCTTTGATTCCCAGCAGTCCGACTAGGGAAGTACCTCCGCCCTACAGAATACCGCGGCTATAATAACCTCGTGTTGTGTTCCCAGAGCGGTGAGTAGGGTAGCCAGAGCTCACTGGAGGGTTTTTGTGCTCTCAGCGGAAAAACCAAATGCTTGTCCTGCTTTTTCTTTTACACGAACGGCACAGAAACTCTCAATGCTTGCAGAGTTGACAGCGCGAGTGTGACTCTCTTGGTATTGCACGCGTCCATAGGGCACGATGACCACTTTCTATCAGGTGGGCCGTGTGCTTGTTTGCCACTAAGTGATATTAAAAAAAAACTGCTGTACAGGTCAGAAACCACATTTTCTCTTAGTAAAAAGATTTCTCCAATAAAAATCTAACATGTAAGACTTTATCGAAACATTCATTTCCTAGCTCATTTATAAATATGTTTTTTTTTATACCACTTAAGTGGCAGACAAGCAAGTGGCCCACCTGATGGAAAGTGGTTACCGTGGCTTTGATAACAGACAGACAGGGAGTAATATAAAGTGTCGGGAAGTAGCCTAGTAGACGCAAAACTAATTACTATCTTATCGAATCCCTTACGAATTAAAAGTGAATCGTTTGAACTTCGGCCCACCTGATGGATAGAGGTTACCGTGACCTATGGACGTGTGCAACACCAGGGGAGTCACACCCGTGCTGCCGACCCTGTAAGAACAGAAAGTTTCTGTGCCGTCAGTGCAAAAGACAAAGCATGAGTACCCTGTGGTCTTCCCACTGACAGTACAAAAACTCTCGTACAAATACTGTTCTGTTTACTTCAAAATAAGTTTGAATTCAATACCAGCTGGTCCCCCATGACATACGGAGCCCCCGTTGCATCCCTTCAACTTAACCGATAATTTATTCGTTGTCAATTAATGTATGGAAATCTGGCGGTTATGTTGACACTTATTATTACTGCTCCACTCCCTAGGGTAGTAGTGTGAAGATTTTTCTTAATAAACTGACTATCTAATGCAAAAATATTCTTTCGATAACTTCTCGAAGTTAGCGCGAACAAATAAACTCTTCCGCAGTTTTGTGTGAAAGGGATTTTTTTTAAGCTGTCAATGTTTGATGGTATGTACCAGTGTTAGGCAAACGGTACGTTATAAAGAAGTTATAAAGGAGTGTCGTACCATGTAAAACGGCTTTAATGCACAGGAGCTTTTTTGTATCGCTCCTCATGTTTATAATAAATTACCTAAAGAGCTAAAAGATCTGCCGAATATAAATCTCTTTAAAAGAAGGTTGCAGCAGTTCCTGGTCCATAAATGCTATTGCTCATTGCATGAATATTTAGAGGATAAATGTAGCGAAATGTAATAGTTTTTTTTAGTCAAATTTTTAAATATTTATTCGTAGGTATTAATTGTTGACATACTTATTAATCATATATTTTGACATTAATTGTTATACTTGACATTATTAATTATGCTATACTTATTATTGTTTTACTGTAATATTTAATATATTTTTGACATTCTAATATTGTATGGTAATTTAACTTTTTAAAATTTGCACACCTATCAAAGGTAATAAGCAGAGCACTGCACATATGATGTAAACTACTTATCTTATGCGAATAAAAATGATTTGATTTGATTTGAAACTTGTATGAAATAATATATAGTGACGTCATAATATTTAAAAGTCAAATCATTGACTATGTTATATGTTGGGTGGATGATTTAAAATAAATAAGAACGATAAAATAAGAACCGATACAACCATTCTTTTTCCAGTTAAATAACATAACATAAACTCACGCCTATATCCCCGAAGGGGTAGGCAGAGGTGCTAGCACCCAAATTTTTCCAGTCTATGTTTAGGTTCCAATGTAATAGGCGCCGAGGCTTTTGCCATTAACCGGGCACTTATAAACCTGCGATAAATACACACGTAACTTCGAAACGCATCGAAGTCATTGGAGTGTGCCATGGTAAAACCTGGGATCGAACCTGAGACCCGTTAAATACATACATACATAAATAAAATCACGCCTGTCTCCCATAGGGGTAGGCAGAGATCACGGATCTCCATTTGCTACGATCCTGACATACTTCTCTCGCTTCATTCATGAATTTCATGCATGCTCGTCGGTTTAGGGTACTCCTGACCTGCCTTAAATCAGGCACTGATTTGATCAGAATATAAAAAAGCAAATACATATAAATACCTAGTGCCTAGTGGTATGGGTAATGGACTGCTGAGACGAGGTCTCGGGTTCGATCGCAGGTTTTACCATGGCACACACCAATGACTTATGTTTAATGCTTTTCGAAGTTATGTGTGTATTTATCGCAGGTTTATAAGTGCCCGGTTATTGGCAATAGGCTCCCCACCTATTACATTGGGACCTAAACATAAAACTGGCGAAATGTGGGTGCTAGCACCTCTGACTACCCCTTCGGGAATATAGGCGTGAGTTTATGTATGTATGTATGTACAAAATTAGATTTCGTTGAATTGATAAGTAATAGGAGGCGTATTGAAGACTTCGTGGGCATATTTATAGGATGGCAATGTTTCGGCATGGTCAAATGTCACCCCAGGGCCTAACACGAGTTAAGACGGCGTGCATTTTAGTCCACGACCCCAGGGGGTCACCTGGTGTCGTGGACTAAGACGCACGCCGTCTGTTGGTCGTAGGTTGCCGGAGTTCACATTGTTGAGAATACCCCGGCAGACCCAAGTATCATTCGAGATGGCGCTCTTCGGCTGTAGGGACCACGGAGCCCCCATCTAGCCCCCGGGTAACGGGTAAGCGCACATCCCGCACCGCCATTGCCACCGCGGAGTGAGACTCCCTCCTGGAGGTGTACATGTCCATAGTAAACAGTTACCACATTTCATCAAGTGGACGGTTTTGTAACTCAGGATCGTAAGAAGAAAACACGTGTGTGGACAGACCATTACAGTATTTTCTTATACCACCAAAGTGGCAAACAAGCACACTGTCCACCTGATGGGAAATGGTTACCGTGGCCTATGACATGTGCAACACCAGGGGCGTTAAACTCGCGCTGCCGGACCTGAAGAAACCTTCCAATGCCCCTCTTCAAGAACCCCATAGTTCATAACCGTGCGACAAAGAAATGGAGTTTCGAAATGTGTGTGTCTGTGACCATATTATACAGACACCCTAGCACGAAAAACTTTAGTAAACGTATCGAGTGAATGGAGAATTGTGATTGGCTGGCTTCACACACAAACAGGTTCACAGTAGGCAGGCGACCAATCGCAATGCGCCATACTCTCGATACGTTTACGATAGAATTTCGTGCTAGGGGTACTATAAAGACATTTTTTGAGATATGTGTACTAAATAATTAAGACCAATTTTTTACGCCGCGTGTTTGGTCTAATGTTACTGACTTACCTGGTCGAAGGGACATTGTTTCCGGTGTAGGTGCTTGAGGCAGTGCCTACAAAGTGTGTGGCCGCATCCCAGACTGATAGGGCTCCGGGGCGGCGCACCAAATTCTCGGTAACACACTGGACAGTTGAGGTAATCCGTCCATTGAGGCGCCTGGATTGGCATTCTGCGACAAAGGAAACGTTGGTTAATTTAAAGTTGATAAAGGCCTGAATGTTGATTTTGAGGTTGAGGTATTGAGGTTCATGAAGGATGCCTTCAAATATAATCATATTCAAATTATATCAAATCAAATCAAATCAAATGAAATAAAAAAAATGAAATCAAATCAAATCAAATCAAACCAATGTCTTATATTTCTTGTTTTTCTTTAATTCTTAATCACAAATACATCTTGGTGTGCAAACACGAGCTTAACTCAATATTGAGTTTTCTCCCAGCAAACCTTTGGGGATTAAAAGTGCAAAAAACAAAATGATTAAAAAAAAAACCAAGCGTACAACAGCAGAAATAATTAAGCGCTAATAATTTTCGATTTAATGCTCTCAATAAACGAGACATTCATGCTATAATACATCATTAAGAAATTTTGTTATCTACCTCCATAGTTCAAGACTTGGTAGTTCTAACACGCCCTTGACCATCGTAATGTCGCCTAACATGTCACAGGATCGTCATAAAAGTAGCTTAAAAGCAATCATTTCCTATTTGATTTCGAAGAGTTCTCTGGTATATGTCCGGGGGCCAAAGTCCAATACCCATGAAATTTATATGGAACTACCTGTGAGTTATACCGAACACAATGCAAAAATAATTTTTAAAATCAGTTCATAAACGACGGAAATATCGAAGAACAGTGAAGAAGTCTGGAGAAGTACCTCCGCCCTAGAGAATACCGCGGCTATAATAGCCTCGTGTTGTGTTCCCGGCGGTGAGTAGGGTAGCCAGAGCTCACTAGAGAGTTTTTGTTCTGCCAGTGGCAAGACTAAAAGCTTGTCCTGCTTTGTCTTCTACACTGACGGCACAGAAACTATGTGCTTACAGGGTTGGCAGCGCAAGTGTGACTCCCTTGGTTTTACACACGGCTGTAGGCCACGGTAAATACCTTCCATCAGTTGGGCCAAAGCAGGTTACATAATAAGGTCGCGTTATCTGACACTCATACAGGCGAAGCCGCAGGCAACAGTTAATCGTATAACAATACAGAAGTCCCTAATAAAGCCCTATAAACATCTAGCTAGGTGCTAATATCACCAACAATTTATCAAGGAATACAGCCTTTGGCCTCGGGTCTCCGAATAGTCAAAAGCCACTGTAAATTGTGTCTCCAATCTCAATGTATAGACATAACCGATCAATTCTGTATGTTTACACAACGATGTAATTAAGGTTAAAACAGTGAGTCTACCATGATACATCCGAAATCGCGGACCGAAGTTTCGGAAAAACACACAAATATATAATCATGTCCCACATCCGAGCAGTCTACCATGAAACATCCGAAATTGCGGACCGAAGTTTCGGAAAAACATACAACAAACATATAATCACCGTAGTCACACATCCGACCGGTTCTTGATCCTTCGATGGTTCTGGGTCAGCTGAAGTGTACGAGGGATGGTTCAGCTCAACTTTAACGCTACCGTAACAAAATTGAATTGATGTCATGGTAGCTACAGAAGGTAAGACACGACGGTATTACCGTCCAATTGAGCAGTCCGACTGGGGAAGTACCTCCGCCCTACAGAATACCACGGCCATAATAACCTTGTGTTGTATTCCCGGCGGTGAGTAGGGTAGCCAGAGCTCAATGAAGAATTTTTGTGTTGTCAGTGGGAAAACCAAAAGCTTGTCCTGTTTTGTCTTTTACACTGACGGCACAGAAACTCTAGTGCTTACAGGATTGGCAGCGCGAGTGTGACTTTTTTGGTGTTACACACGTCCATAGGCCACGGTAACCACTTTCATCATCAGGCGGGCCGTGAGCTTGTCTGCCAACCAAGTGGTATAAAAAAAACATGGCTAAATACCTATCTATCGTTATATATATATCTTTCGTAAATGTGGGCCCGAAGTTTCGGATGCCTCATGGTACCTAGCCTCGAGTTTGGTCAATACTCAATATTGATTGCGTACAGCTAGATTCAAAGGCTTACGTTTATCTACAGATTGAAGATGCGATTGAAGTTCCTATTACAGTAGGAGGTAAACAATAAAACAGTACCGTAGTACCACTTGTCAAAATTCAATGTTCAATCAGCGTCAGAAATATCTTGAATAAAAGTCTCGGAATGATCTTCAAACTGAGGTATTAAAAGAATATAAAACTGTTTTATGTATTCATATAACAGGTTTGTCTGAATTAAAGATGTGTACCAAATATCAGAACAATATGTGGACAGGAAGACGGGAAACAAGGCATTAAGATAATTTTGAGTACTTTGTTCGTCAAGATTGATCTGATGCTGTACAGTCGGGATGAAAAAAGGTTATGAATTCAAAACATGACGGAAGATTTTGCACTTCATTGTGCATGAAATTTCAGGTGTTTTTTTTTATACCACTTAGGTGGCAGACAAGCACACGGCCCACCTGATGGAAAGTGGTTACCGTGGCCTATGGACGTTTGTAACACCAGAGGAGTCACAGTCGCGCTGCCAACCCTGTAAGTACAGAGTTTCTGTGCCGTCAGTGTAGAAGACAAAGCAGGACAAGTCTTCCCACTGACAGCACAAATTCTCCAGTGAGATCTGGCTACCCTACTCACCGCTGGGAACACAACACGAAGTTATTATAGCCGTGATATTCTGTAGGGAGGAGGTACTTCCCCAGTCGGACTGCTCAATTGGGCAGAAATACCGCCGTGTCCTACCTCCTTGCTTGCCATTGTATCTTCTTCGTACTAGCGTTACGGCAACAGCAAGGTCAATGAACTTTATTCTCAATCCATTTGGCAAGAATTTTAGATTACAGATAAACATGCATAGAAAAGTTTTTTTGTAATTACACCTATATTATATATAGAAACAAATCAAATATTAATATTCATACATACATATGCACACGCCTAATTCCATTCGGGGTAGGCAGAGGCAGCAGCCCGCCATTTGACTTTTCCTTAAACACTTAACGAGTATCCTCTATTGTGCGGGAGCGACGACGGATCGCAAGCCAAGCTGCCCGCGTACGAAGGCAACTCGGGCGTCGGAGGTCGATGAACGACCTCCGCCATGAGCGCCGGTCTGGGGGTGACAGGTGGAGCCACCTGTCACCCTAGCAGAAGCAGGCCGCAGCGGCGGCGCGCCTCCCCGTTTACCGGGAACGAGTTGGGGACTCTGTAGTCCCCACACACCCGAGAAGAGGACCAGATCGTGAGAGATGGCCCTGGGTCGGCCGGGGTGCGAGGGATATGCCTGTCAACCTCACCTTCGGCAACCAAAGCGACCCGCAGGCGGCGTGCGTTTTAGTCGGTTCGAGTCCGACATAACCTCTCCCACCGGCTCCGGTGGAGAGGTATCCGTGGGGATTTTGCGCACGTAAAAAAAAAAAAGTATCCTCTATTGTCATCGAGCCTTTCATGCATACAAATATTTGCACTGAGCGGGAATCGAAGCCGCGCGCCCCGCGAAATAGTCGAGCACTCTACTACCTTACGGCTCCTACTAAAGAAAGTTTTGTAATTGCCTCTAATGTCTTGTTACTGATTTTGGTATATTGAACTCATCAATGTTATTTCATCTCGCCAAATGGTAAGCTCAAGATAAAGTCTCAGAAAGTCTCAGGTAAAAGGAATCAGAACAAGTACAGACGCCATCAATGATGATGAAAGACGGCCCTGGGTCAGCCAAGGTGTGAGGAATATGTCGTTCAACCTCAACTTCAGAAACCAAACATGAACAGGTCACGCGTGTTTTAGTCGGTCCGAGTCCGACATAACATCGCCCACCGGCTCCAAAGGGGGGTATCATAGAGGTTTTTCGCACGTAATAAAAAAAGGGGAAGAGGGCGATCATTAAACGTCTGGGGTTGATTATTTTAATAAACAATTAATAATATTATTTTGCGAGAAGTCCCGATACCTACTATAATTATGAACTATTAATAAATCAAATATTAACTATATTACATCAAAAACTAAAATTTTATCAGAAACTAAAAATATTATTAGGAACTAAAAGCCTTCCTTTTTTATATAGGTATATGAATCAAATAGCCCAGCGCAGTTCACTGCTGGACATAGTCCTCTCCCAACGTGCACTATATTATCGATTTTTTTATTGGTAACATTAATATGATTCTCGACTGATGGTAAGCTAAAAGTAAACAAGTCTCAGGCAAGAAAGTCATAATTACAGACATCAACGAAACAAAAAAAAAACTAACCACCAAAAAATATCCCAACATACCTCAAGTCTAACATTAAATCACTAGTCAAATGTTTCTTATAAATGAACTCATGCTGCATCCATGCACTTAAACGCCAATCGGCCATGAAATACGCGTAAGAAAACATCGCGAGGCGAAACGCGGCGGTTTTACGTTGAAATCGGAAGATTTTGTGACACCGTCTACGTTGCACCGAATCTCCAGCGTGATTGCGACGCGTCCGATTAATACAGACGCATCGTTGTGATTCGCCGTACTGATATAACGGCTGAGACAACCAGCCCTTAGAAAACACCCTCCCGCTGTACACCGCAGGGACACATATACCAACTGAATATGTACATATATACTATTATATATATACCTGTTGGGCATAAAATTGTAGAAATTGTAAAATTGTAAGATTTTTGGTATGCTGACATAATTTAATTATTACAATACTTAATTATTATATTAGTAAATTTTATTGTATGCCTTGAGGCGGAGAATGGAGAAACCATATTATATTATTGTACCAACTGTATCACTATTGTACCCATTTTCACAATAAACAGCAAAAAAAAAAAATACTATTAAATAATTGGAAATTGGAAATATTCTAGTGGTATGGGTAATGAACTGCTGAGACGAGGTTCTCGGGTTCGATCCCAGGTTTTACCATGGCACACACTACTGACTTTTCGATGCTTTTCTAAGTTATGTGTGTATTTATCGCAGGTTTATAAGTGACCGGTTAATGGCAATAGGCTCGGCACCTATTACATTGGGACCTAAACATAAACTGGCGAAATGTGGGTGCTAGCACCTCTGCCTACCCCTTCAGGGATATAAGCGTGAGTTTGTTATGTTATGGAAATATTTGTTCGTGATGTACACAAAAACTACTGAACTGATTTTGATGCGGTTTTTTTTTTAATATCTTACGTTTGTTTGGTTGCAATTGGTTGATTAGAACCAGAGATAAAAGATCCACGCCGGCGAAATGCTAGTCACATTATATATACTTAGTTTGGCCATAAATACTGTTACAATTAAAATAAGAAAGATATTACATTTGAATTTGGAATCTGTCATTTTTATACGATTGTTCATTGTGTTTTCTAATTGTGGCGCCAATACATTGTACAATATTTTGCTATATTAAAATGGAGTGGGGTGATAAAGAAAACCGAATCGCTGTGATTGCATTACACAAAGTTGGTATGGAGCCGAATGTAATTTTTAAAACTCTCCATACGCTTGGTATTAGTCAAATGTTTGTGTACCGGGCTATTAATAGGTACAATGAGACCTCCTCTGTTTGTGACAGAAAAAGATCTGGCCGTCCACGTAGTGTTCGTACGAAAAAGGTGGTCAAAGCAGTAAGGAAAAGAATTCGAAGAAATCCTGTCCGAAAGCAAAAGATTTTATCTCAGGAGATGAAGATAGCACCCAGAACCATGTTGCGCATTTTAAAAGATGACTTAGGACTTGCAGCCTATAAGAGACGCACTGGTCATTTTTTAACTGTTAATTTAAAAAAGAATAGGGTGGTAAAATCGAAGCAACTACTGAAGCGGTAAGCAAAGGGAGGTCACAGAAAAATTTTGTTTACGGATGAGAAAATCTTTACAATTGAGCAACATTTTAACAAACAAAATGACCGTATTTATGCTCAAAGCTCTAAGGAAGCTTCCCAATTAGTCGACAGAGTGTAACGTTGGCATTATCCGACTTCAGTGATGGTTTGGTGGGGTGTTAGCTATGAAGGAGTGACTGAACAATATTTTTGTGAAAAAGGTATCAAAACATCGGCACAAGTGTATCAAGATACCATTCTTGAGAAGGTAGTTAAACCCCTTAACAACACCATGTTCAATAACCAAGTATGGTCCTTCCAACAAGACTCAGCGCCGGGTCATAAAGCTCGGTCCACGCAGTCTTGGTTGGAAGTGAACGTTTCGGACTTCATCAGAGCTGAAGACTGGCCGTCGCACTATGTACGATTTGATCAATCTAGGTGGACAAAAATCAAAAATACAAATCATTGAAATTGTGTATTTGTTCCCTTGTATCTTAATTTTGGATAACACTAGTAACTCATAATACAAAGGAATCACGTGTGGGCGCCGCGACCCTTTCTATAACAAAAGGCAAAGATACCCTTTTAATAGCAGGTAGTCGGACACACGCTCAGTGCGACCGCTAACGTTAACGTGTTTGCATGTCTCATAGTGTTTTGTGTGATACCAAGTGCTTTTTAGTGATGGAGTCGTCTATTAGAGGTAATTATGCTTCTATTTAGTTAACATATGACACTCAGTTCCTTTTTTTTATATCATAAGTTATGCCCTTAAAGATACCCTTTTAAATATGTTTTTGAATAAATAATTGAAAATGTAATTGGACTCGAAAGTATCGAGCAATATGCAGCAATATCATAGTAATAGTTTTAAAAGATCTCTTATTTATTCTATTTATCGGAACTACTTGTTACATTTTGCGATTTTTTGCGAAAATTAACTTTTTCGTGTTTTCTTATAGGTGGCCGTATGCAGCGAAAATCTTTGTTTGAGTTTTGGCGTTCCATTTCGCCTAAGGGGCGAGTAACTCAAATGATTGACTTTGTAAAGTCAACATTCAGTGTTCTTGTGCTTAGTGAAGAATCAGAACGTCTTTTGCGTGCTTTAATGAAGAATGAAAGTGAAAAAATTCGTGAACAATGGGAACGCAAGCATAGAAGGTTGAACTTGTTTCTACGTTCTTACGAAGAAAGGCTAAATGAAGATTTAGTTTTAGAAATGATTCCCGATCCTATAGAACCCAGTTCCGCTCGTGGTAGGCCAGAAAAAGATTTTGAAAGTAGTTCCAAAAGAACCAAAAAGCGTAAGGTTCAGCATTTACTTACAAGTTATAGCAAAGAACAATTATCATATGCTGCTCAATTAAGTGTTCGATCCAGTGGCAGCCGAGATGCCGCTGACTTAATGCAGGAAATAGCCACTGCTTCGCCAAGGCGCGCTACTTCATATAAGCAAGCCCGAATACTTTATTCCACGTCCAGAAGAAGTGTGAAATCTAAGAAAGAATTACGGCCATACACTGCTGAAGAAGTATTAGCCTTGTTTATATCAAACAATTTTACTGTTTACACTTATAAAAATATACAGCAAGAAGCTAAAGAAAGGGGATTTCCGTTATATCCATGCTACGATCAATTAGCACGAGTAAAAGAAGAATGCTGTCCTCCGGTAGAATTTATTACAGTTAGTGATACATGGGCTGAGGTTCAGCTTCAAGCACTTCTTGATCACACAGTTATTAGAATATGTAAAAATATCATTAAAAATATATTGTTAACCTCTACAAATGAGTTAAATTATACCATGATTTATAAGTGGGGGTGTGATGGTTCCTCGGGACATAGTTTATATAAGCAACGGTTCGGTGCGGAAAGTACCGACGAATATATGTTTGTCATATCTCTAGTACCCTTAAGGCTAATAGCTGATGACAATAATAAGAAAATCCTATCGGAAAATCCACGCCCATCCTCGCCGCGATTTTGCAGAATACTTAAATTTATGTATCAAAAAGAAACAGACCTCCTAATTAAAAAAGAATGCGTTGGAGTACAAAATCAAATCAAAAACTTAATGCCAACACCAATAGAGATAGATGGACAGATCATATTAGTTAATCACCATTTAATTATCTCAATGATAGATGGGAAAGTTTGCAATGTTCTCTCCGAAAATAGATCGTCCCAGAGATGTTTTATTTGCAAGGCTACATCGAAAGAGATGAACTCGCCTACAGACCACAGGCAGCCTGACCAGGACATGTACCAGTTTGGCATATCAAGTCTTCATGCCTATATTCGTACTATGGAATGTCTTTTAAACATTACATACCGCATGGAGTATACTGAATGGCAGGCCAGGGGAACTGAAAAGCAAAACATGAAGAAGAAACGAAAGGAAGAAATACAGTATAAATTTAAAGAAGTGGGGCTTATTATTGACAGAGTAAGACCTGGATTTGGGACCAGCAATGACGGGAACACCGCAAGAGCCTTTTTTCATAACAGTGCTACAACAGCACGTATTACTGGTCTCAATGAAAATCTAATAAAGCGGTTTGGAACCATACTAGCAGCTATAGCTTCTGGATATGAAATTGACTCTGATAAATTTCAACAATACTGCAATGAAACTCGGCGACTATATTTAGATTTATACAAGTGGTACAACATGCCAGCAACTGTGCATAAGATTTTGGTGCATGGTGCAGAAAATATGCGGCATTCCATAATACCACTCGGGCAGATGTCTGAAGAGGCCTCGGAAGCTAAGAACAAAGAAATTAGAAGAGTGCGATTGGGGCATACTCTGAAAACTTCACGTTATAGGACTAACTTTGATTTAATAAAATATATGTTGATGTCGTCAGACCCATACATAGCTTTGTTAAGAAAACTACCTAAAAAAATCAATTTAAAAATCATAAAGATTTGAGTTCTCTAATAAAAAAAAAACTAAACATCAAATATTGTTTTAATATCGCTATTATAACCTATATCAAGCATTTCCAATCATTTAAAATGCAAAACAAGCATTCCTGATTTTTGTCCACCTAGATTCATCAAATCGTACACTGTGCGTCGTCTAGATCCCGATCTTAATCCGCTGGATTATGATTTATGGTCAGTTTTAGAGAGTATGGCTTGCTCTAAACGCCATGATAATTTGGAGTCCCTAAAATAATCCATACGATTGGCAGTGAAGAATTTTCCCATGGAAAGAGTGCGTGCTTCTATTGATAACTGGCCTCAACGTTTAAAGGACTGTGTTGCAGCCAATGGAGACCACTTCGAATAAGCTTTTTATATTTTAAATTGTTTTATATTTATGTATTAAACTAACACACTGTAAAAGTAATAAATATTATTTGCAATAAAAAAATGTTTTTTCTTCGTAACAATATTTATGTCTAGACTAGCATACACACATATAGTTTTTGTATAATTCTAATATATAAAATTCTCGTTAGTGTTGTTGTTAGTGTTGGTCACCATACTCCTCCGAAACGGCTTGACCGATTCTCATGAAATTTTATATGCATATTCAGTAGGTCTGAGAATCGGCTACTTTTTTTTATATAGAACACGTCAATTAGACTTCGTTTGCCTGATGGTGAAGGCAAAGTCTCAGAAAAGAGGGACACCATTACTTACACATACCATGTGACAATGGTGACACTCAGCTTGACGGCCTAATCATATGCTTACTATCTATTTTTCATACCCTAAGGGTTGTCCACCCATTTTTTTTTAAATTCTTATATATATTTTTTATTTTTTTATGATATAGTATTAGAAAATACATACAACCCTGAATTTTCAACCCTCTATGATCAACCCCTATTTTTCCATCGCGATTTTTATTTATTTTAATTTTTAATAAATTCCTTTAATTATGATTTTTCTCAAATTGTTTTTTTTTGGGTAATAGTCCGTTTATCGACAAAGGTTTTAGGCTATATATCATCACGCTACTACTAAAGAGAGTGGAGCAGTGACCATAAATGTTAATAAATCCGGCAGATTACCATACATTGAATGAATGAATGAATGAATGAATGAATAAAACTTTATTGTACACCGATAATCAACACAAAATAAATATTAACAAAGTTCATAGTAGTATGTACAAATGGGCGGTCTTATCGCGGACTGCGATCTCTTCCAGACAACCTTTAGATGGACTGGTATCTTTGGAATAGCAGGCTAGAAATGGTGTACTTACTACATTAAAATATGTATGCACTTAAAATATATTCAGCCAATGTTACACGCTATATCCATTCCTCTACAGAAAATGTCTATACTAAACAACTTATTGAAATAAGTCTGATGACCTATGATATAGATACTCTAATAAATACATAAATATATCCATACATATATACAATCATATATACACATACCGGCATACATACATACATACATACACACATATAAACATAAATACACATACATAAATACATACATACATACATACATATCAATCACATTATTTGCAAAATTGAAGAAATACGTTCTCAAACGGTTTCTCAAAGGTTTTAAAACATGCCACGAGCGAAGCTGGGGCGGGTTAGCTACTAATGTATATATATAAATATCTCGTATATAAATCAGCCGCGTGGTTCCCGGCAGAGTAGAATTTGGACCACACCATCTCTTCCCATGCGGTGTCGTACAAGGCGACTAAGGGATAGGGCTGTTTAACATCAGACTGATATATATACAGTTTAGATCCATGGCTCGAACAATAGTACCCGGAATATGGCAATAGGCTCACCCCCTATTACGTGGGACCGAATAAAATGATTGGTGAAATGTGGATGTTAATTCAACTCTGTCTAACACTCCGGAGATAAAGGGCTATTTCGCTAGACCACTTCATGAATTGAGAAAGACTAGTTTTTTTTTATAAATACTTTTTTTCTTTATCTTACAATAAAAAGAAAATGCAGTGTTTCAAGAAAATTAAAGGAAAATACACTTATCGAATTTGAAGCGCTTCTGACTACGGTTCGCCAAGCGAAGAATTAAGCTAGCTACCTATACTAGACGCGGTGGTCTTTTTGGATGGGTGACCACTTAAGAGGTATTACAACTGAGCGCTTAAGAGGTATTACCTACGTCAGAGTGAAAAATACCAAGACCAATAAAACGTTAAAATTAAAAATATATGAAATACTAGTTTGAAAGTTTTTTGTAACGGGAGATTTGTTTTTTTTTTTATATACCACTTGGTTGGCAGACAAGCACACGGCCCACCTGATGGAAAGTGGTTACCGTGGCCTATGGACGTTTTGTAACACCAGAGGAGTCACAGTCGCGCTGCCAACCCTGTAAGTGCAGAGTTTCTGAGCCATCAGTGTAGAAGAAAAAGCAGGATAAGCCTTTAGTCTTCCCACTGACAGCACAAATTCTCCAGTGAGCTCTGGCTACCCTACTCACCACAGGGAACACAACACGAAGTTATTATAGCCGCGGTATTCTGTAGGGCGGAGGTACTTCCCCAGTCGGACTGCTCAATTGGGCGGAAATACCGCCGTGTCCGCATTTAATGTTTATTTTACACTTTTTAAATTGATATACCTTTCATTTGATACCCATATTGAGTGGGCTGTAATAAAATATGTACTCCAAAATTTTGTATCGGCGGCCATCTTGGACAGATTATTTTCAAACATTTTTCTTTTCTTTTAATACCCCTTAGGTGGCAGACAAGCGTACGGCCCACCTGATGGAAAGTGGTTACCGTGGCCTATGGACGCGTGTAACACCAGAGAAACCGCACTTGCGCTGCCGACCCTGTAAGCACAGAGTTTCTGAGCCATCAGTGTAGAGGACAAAGCAGGACAAGCCTTTAGTCATCCCACTGACAGCACAAATTCTCCAGTGAGCTCTGGCTACCCTACTCACCGCTGGTAACACAACACGAAGTTATTATAACCGCGGTATTCTGTAGCTAAGAACACTCTCGACTAAAAATAACTTTCAACCAAATAAAAATAATTGATTGAAATTTTAAAGCACTTAAACCGTCGCCGTAAGACGGATATATGTATAGAAGAGTTTGGATGGTTTCGGTCGAAGGTTCTGTGGCTTAGTAGTCAGAGCGTTCCCCGTGTAAGGGAAAGATCATGGGTTCGAATCCCGCCTGAATCGATTCAATTTTTTTCTATATCTTAATTGATTTGAATAGTTAGCATATTGAATGCTTTAAAATTTTCATTCAATAGTTTGAGCGGAGTCATCAAAAATCATTGTTTAAAAATGATTGCAACATCATTCATTGGTTCTGATAGTTCGTACGAATGTCGATAGATGGCGCTTAACCGTCTCCGTAAGACCGATATATGTATAGAAGAATTTGGATGGTTTCGGGCGAAGGTTCTGTGGCTTAGTGGCCAGAGCGTTTCTCCTGTAAGGGAAATATCACGGGTTCGAATCGGGTCATTCGTTCAGAAGCTACGATGCTACACGGCCGGGGTGCGAGGGATATGCCTGTCAACCTCACCTTCGGCAACCAAAACGACCCACAGGCGGCGTGCGTTTTGGTCGGTTCGAGTCCGACATAACCTCCTCCACCGGCTCCGGTGAGGAGGTATCTATGGGGATTTTGCGCATGTAAAAAAAAAGGCTACAGAAAGAATTATACAGACACGTCAAACTTATAAAATCCCGTCGTTTTTGCGTTGGGGGTTAAAAATGGATTATTATTGAATAAAGTAATATGCCGAAATAAAGAACATAACCGCGGTAGCCAGTTGGTATGGGTAATGGACTGCTGAGACGAGTTCTCAGGTTCGATCTCAAATTTACCATGGCACACACCAATGACTTTTTGATGCTTTTCGAAGTTATGTGTTTTTCGTAGGTTTATAAGTGCCCGGTTAATGGCAATAGGCTCGCCACCTATTATTTATTTATTTATTTAAACTTCATGCACAAACTTACAAAGGCGGACTTAATGCCACAGGCATTTTCTACCAGTCAACCCAATAGGTGGTGCAGAGACATTGGGACCTTAACATAAATTGGCGAAATGTGTGTGCTAGCACCTCTGACTACCCCTTCGGGGATATAGGCGTGAGTTTATGTAATGTTAAAGTAAATTCAACATTCCAGAACGAGACTCGTCCTGAATATCTATTCATAACCAAATCTGAAGACAGATTACATTCTAGATGACAGTTATAATGTTTTTGATTCGCAGATGGGCGTAATTCTGGAATTAGGGCCTCAGTATACTTAGTTTACGCGATAAGTATACAGTTTGTTTCCCATGACGTCAATAGGACAATTTGTATATAACTTCCGGCCCGTCCTTGTTGGGCACTTGTCGTATACAATTGCCCCTTCTTCAAAGGTTTATTTAATGTAGATTGTGTGTAATGTAGGCCATACACAACCATGCATATATTTATAAAAATTGTGAGGTTTTTGTATTGAAGTGGCTGTTTCATCGTGGGGTTTTTTTTTACGTGCGCAAAATCCCCGCGGATACAGATATTTCAATCCACGAAGACGCGCCCCTCCATTTCTCCGATCAGTTTACAGTACATGTGTGCACGCTTAAGTCAATGTCTGAGTGTTATCCGTACACACTAATAATCTATGTGTGCACGCACACACTATAATTTAGACTAATCAGGAGAGAGCGTCATAGTCAAAAAGAAAGATGCTCTACTTCAATTTTAAATTTTATACCCGACTGCGAGAAAAGGGTTGTTTTATTTTTAGGTGTAGATATTTTATGTGATTCTTTAATATAATGATAATATTACCATTTTTATTATAGGGGTAATTATAGACATACGTGAAATTTTTTATAGAACTTTATTAAGAAATAAAATAGGTAGTCAATCACTCGTTTCAGAATTATCTAATTCAGAGTCTGATGTATCGCCGACATTTATAATAAAACTAAAATCAAGATCACAGTGTCTCAGGTATTCGTCTTCTATTTTTTCCACGTGCTTACAAGTATTGAACCAGACATCTTTATTTACGCGATCAAATGCTTCATTTAAAATGGGCATAATCGAAGTGTAATTTTGACTGATATTGCGACTAGCAACGTCGTTTTTTATAATACCCCAAATATTTTCGATTGGGTTCAATTCTGGATGATAAGGAGGCAGCCGAAGCACTGTGAATCCATGCTCTTTCAATAAATCGTCCACTTTGTACTTGCGAAAGTTTTCTTTGTTTTTTAATATAAGATTATAAAGTTCAGGTTTTTTGTAGCTTGGTTCAAAATGGATATTTTTTGCATTCAGCCAAGTCTGCATGTCTGATTTGTTGGAGTTGGATGTTGGAATTTTTTCCGAACTCGTATTGTGATAAGCTGCATTATCCAAGATTACCACGGCATTAATTGGGAGATTTGGTATTCGTTTCTCCTTAAGCCACTTTAAGTAATTTTCTGTGTTCATGTTATCGTGGTAGTCTCCAGATTTGATCTCTGCTCTATATGTCAACAATGCATTTGGAACGAAACCCTCTGCACTTCCACCATGTACTATAATTATGCGCACTCCTTTTGATAAATTTTGTTTTATTGCTGTATTAGAATCTTTTTCGGCCCAAGATTTTTTTTGCACGTGATTGGTATGAATATATGATTCGTCTGTGTAGACTATAGGTCTACCTGCATTACGAAAAGACTTTACTTGTTTTAAATATTTCAATCTTAACATCTGCATATCATGTTTTTCGGTTAGCACCTTCCTGTTATTCTCAGTTTTTCTCCATTTATAACCAAGTTTAAGTAACAATGTCCTTAGGGTTGTTAAACATCCATCAAATTGTATGCGGTCTTTTAAAACAATATTAAGTCGTGATAATGTTGGAAATTGACGATGTTCTATATGATAATTGTGAATGGTTCTTCGGATTACACCTATATCAAATTCGTCAAAATTAATTTTTCGTGGTCTTACCCTTCTCTTCTTCATAGGTGATGTAAAAATAGTAGCACTTCTGCCCACTAAATTAGAATGCGACGTGCTCGTTTCATTTTCACACTCAGTAACCACTTCCGTAGTCAGCTCTGTTGTACGCTCCACACTTGGGACTATGGGAACTATACCATCCGTCTCCATAGTTATATTGGATTCTATAGTAGGAGCTGTAATAGGCTGCATTGCATCAGTATATTCCTTTCTTTCGCGTAGAATTCTAGTCACTGTGCTTTCAGAAACTCCAGCAGCCTGTGCGGTTCTCCATCGTGCATCAGTGAGTTTTTCTGCATATTTGTTACTTGCTTCTTTTTTCATAAAATCATAAACTTTAGAAATAATTTCTCTCGCCTAAAATTAAAAAAAAATATATATTTTTACTTATTTATAAAAAAATCCTTTATTTATTTCATGTGTTTTAATAACTATAAAATTATAAACAGTCATTTACATACCTGGCTTTTAAGTACAATACGCTGAGATTTTTTCGACATTTCAAAAAAAAAATAAGTGGAGCAACTTTCGTAATGAGTCTGGAATTTCGCAACATAGATTTTACTACCCGTCTGCATCGAACCGCTGACGGTTCGCGACTGAGGCCGGAGCAAACTCCCCGCACCCCGCAATCCCCTCAACTGAAAACAAGTGGGGCGCGTCTTCGTGGATTGAAATATCTGTACCTCCCCACCGGAGCCGGTGGGAGAGGTTATGTCGGACTCGAACCGACTAAAACGCACGCCGCCTGTGGCTCGTTTTGGTTGCCGAAGGTGAGGTTGACAGGCATATCCCTCGCACCCCGGCCGACCCAGGGCCATCTCTCAGGATCTGGCCCTCTCCTCGGGTTATTTCATCGTGGGGTAGGCTTTTCAGTTAGCGATGCGGCTCAATTTTTGATATTTTCCATGAAGCGACTGCAATATGACCGCCACAAGAAATTGGCGATTTTTAATCGATTTATATAAATAATAGGAAAATTTTTGAATCAGTTCAGGCGCAATTAGAACCCGCAGTCTTTCCCTTAGAGGAGGAGTGACCAAACCTCAGCTAAAGTCATCCAAATCTTCCTATATATATTCATCTTGCGCGACGGTGAGAGCCATCTACCGATACAGTACGAACTATCGGAATCAAAGAATGATGTTACAATCATTTTTAAACATTGATTTTTGATGACTACGTCTGACCAATTAAATGAAATTTGAAAGCATATATCTATGCTAATTTTATAAAGCTGCAGAGTTTGTTTGTTTGTTTGAACGCGCTAATCTCTAGAACTACTGGTCCGATTTGATTAATTCTTTCAGTGTTGGGTAGTCCATTTATCGAGGAAGGTTTTAGGCTATATATCACCACGCTACTACTTAAGGGAGCGGAGCATTGATAGTAAATGTTAACAAATCCGGCAATTTTTCATACATATTTTGAAGAATAAAACATACGGGCTCAAAGGGATATGAAGCTTCAAAATATACCCCGGGCGAAGCTGGGGTGGGTCAGCTAGTCGTACATAAAATGTCCACGGATACCTTCCCGCCAGAGCCGGTGGAAGAGGTTATGTCGGACTTGAACCGACTAAAACGCACGCCGTTTGGGGGTCGTAGGTTGCCGGATGTAATGTTGCCAGAGGTATTTCCCTCGCGCCCCGCCGATCCAGAACCGTCTCTATCGAGCTGACCCCTCTTCAGGAGTGGTGACTACGGAGTCCTCATCTAATACCCGGGTGTGCCGCGGCATTTTTTTTTACACCACTTAGGTGGCAGACAAGCACACGGCCCACCTGATGGAAAGTGGTTACCGTGGCCTATGTACGTTTGTAACACCAGAGGAGTCACAGTTGCGCTGCCAACCCTGTAAGTACAGAGTTTCTGTGCCATCAGTGTAGAAGAAAAAGCGGGTGAAGCCTTTAGTCTTCCCACTGACAGCACAAATTATCCAGTGAGCTCTGGCTACCCTACTCACCGCCGGGAACACAACACGAAGTTATTATAGCCGCGGTATTCTGTAGGGCGGAGGCACTTCCCCAGTCGGAATGCTCAATTGGGCGGAAATACCGCCGTGTCCTACCTCCTGCTTCTGCTAGGCTAGAGTGACAGGAAGCTCCACGCGTCACCCCCAAGCCTGCGCATAGGGTATGGATCATATATAACCATGGTACAAAGAAAGGAACGGATCTAAAAATAGTTTTATCACTATATTGCTTAAATAGTTCAAACTTCAAATTATAATTAATATGCTACGTTTTTATATCTAGAAAGGAATATATATCACTAATTACTTTTATTCTATAACTTTTATTTAGTCTGAAATAACACCATAAAGTTATGTGGTCCAACCATCGCAACCTTCACTATGTGGATCGGAGGTCATTCTGAGACCTAAGCATTTAGTATGCTGACTATATACATAATATATCACTATAACTAAAATATTGGCTGCGTGGTTCCCGGCAGAGAAGAATTTGGATCACCCCATCTCTTCCCATGAGGTGTCGTACAAGGCGACTATGGGATAGGGCAGGATGCATGGCTTGAGTCAACAATAGTGCCCGGATAACAGCAATAGGCTCACCCCCTTTTACACGCGACCGAATTTAATGATTTGCGAAATATGAGTGTTAAGTCACCTCTGCCTAACCCTCCGAGGATAAATTATTATACTTAGAAACACCCAGACCTATGCAAATATACATATTCATAAATACAAATATTTGCACTGAACGGGAATATAACCCGCGCCCCCTGCGTAGCAGACGAATGCTCTACAGCTACGCCAAGGAAGTCAACAAATATCTGCATAATAATTTACACAATTCAAAAAAAAAAAACTATAAAAGCAAAGCGCTGAATGAAAATTATGTAAATTTATTTGAAATCGAGCGCATGACACTGAGTCGAATAAATCAATGTGAATATTTTTTTTATTGATTCAGACATTGACCTAAGGTCAAGGGCACGGCCGACTCAGGTGGCGTGGACAGCTGACTGACTTAATATTGGTAAGCCACTTATGTCACTATCTCATGTTTGAAGTTCACGTGAACACCGCTCATTCAAATAAAACCACAGTTTAACGAATTCTATTGCGATTCGTTTGTTTTTTTTTCTTGCTGACTGACCGTAGCCTATGAACGTGTGGAAAATCGAAGGAGTCACACTCGCGCTGCCTACCCTGTAAGCACAGAGAGTTTATGTGCCGTCAGTGTAAAAGACAAAGCAGGACCAGCTTTTGGTCTTCCCACTGACAGCACAAAAACTCTCCAGTGAGCTCTGGCTACCCTACTCACAGCTAGGAACACAACACGAGGTTATTATGGCCGCGGTATTCTGTAGGGCGGAGGTACTCCCTCAGTCGTGTCCTATCTCCTCGAAAAGCTACTGGTACTAGCTGAACTGCCTTTTGTAACATTATATCATGTATTTTCTTTAGTTTTCAAATTATGTACCTATGGGAATCTACCGGATTAGTTGACATTTATCACCACTGCTCTGCTCCGCTATCTTAAGTAGTAGCGTTATGATTATTTAGCCTTTTATGTTACGTGCGGAAAATCCCCACGGATACCTTCCCACCGGAGCCGGTGGAGGAGGTTATGTCGGACTCGAACCGACTAACACGCACGCCGCCTGTGGGTCGTTTTGGTTGCCGAATGTGAGGTTGACAGGCATATCCCTCGCACCCCGGCCGACCCAGGGCCATCTCTCACGATCTGGCCCTCTTCTCGGGTGTGGGGACTACAGAGTCCCCAACTCGTCCCCGGAAACGGGGAGGTGCGCCAGGCGCGCCGCCGCCGAACAAACTAGGCTACAAATAAATAGACTCGTGTTTCAATTTCGGTTTTTACTCTTTAAAACGAGTTTCTAATAAGTTTTATTTTTTTGTAAATTTTTTTTTATTTTTATACAACTTAGGTGGCAGACAAGCACACGGCCCACCTGATGGAAAGTGGTTACCGTGACCTATGAACGTGTGTAACACCAGTGGAGTCACATCCGTGTTGTGTTCCCAGCGGTGAGTTGGGTAGCCAGAGCTCACTGGAGAATTTGTGCTGTCAGTGGGAAGACTAAAGGCTTGTCCTGCTTTGTCTTCTACTGACGGCACAGAAACTGTGACTCCTCTGGTGTTACAGACGTCCATAGGTCACGGTAACCACTTTCCATCAGGTGGGCCGTGTGCTTGTCTGCCAACTAAGTGGTATAAAAAAAAAAAAAAACTCTGTACTTACAGGGTTGGCAGCGCGACTGTGACTCCTCTGGTGTTACAGACGTCCATAGGTCACGGTAACCACTTTCCATCAGGTGGGCCGTGTGCTTGTCTGCTAAGTGGTATATAAAAAAAAACCACAAAAAAAATGGTTAATTCATCGTCTTTTCAAATTTTTTCTACCACATACATACGGATGCTTTATTTGTTTTAATTCCTCAACTCGCAACAGAATTAATAAGTAGACATGATAAGGGTTTTTTTTTAGTTAGCCACCTAATCCTACTAACATTATAAATATAATATACTAGCTGAACCGCCCCAGCATCCCCCGTACCGGATTTTAAGCCCATAATTTTTTAGTCTTCAAATATTATAATTATTAAAAACCTGTCGACTTTGTTGACATTTATTATCACAGCTCCGCTCCCTTTTGCAGTAGCGTGATGTTAAATAGCCTATAACCTTCGCTACTTTTAGTCTCAGGAATAAATTCCTGTTTCGCAGTAACGGGATCATTATTTCACACTGGTAAAATCCCTGGCAACAGCTAGGCATTTGCTTCAGAATGAGTATAAACAGTTATTTATGTAAAAAAAAAAAAGTAAAATGTAGTTCGCTGAGTTTCTTGCTGGTATCTTCTCAGTAGAACTAATCTACCGAACCAGCGAAAGAATCATTTTCCAATATTTTTATATTATTTCTTGACATACATAATTGTACAATTTTGACGTTCATTATGCTCTTTATGTGCCTAAACTGAATAAATGAAATTGATTCTTTGATTCTTTGATTGATTCTTTGAAAAAAAAAACACAAAACAAAACATACCCAAAATCTAATACACGCTCCATATTTAACAAACAATATCACCGCTCAGATATCATTGACACTGACAAACACTTCACAAATACAAAATAAATTAATAATTATTATTTACACGTCAAAATTAATTATTATGTCAATAATTAATAAATGATGATTAACTATAAAAACATTTAATAAACATCTAAAGGCCAACTAATCAGTTTTTGTAACAATATTATTTCGCTATACCCTCACGGATTTATAAAATAAATTGTTTTCTTTTCTGATACAGCAGCTGTCATTTTTCAAGAATATTTTTATTAAGTTTCACTTATTTTGAATATGTATTACTATTGTAATTATGCGGAATATGTAGTGCCTACGTCAGAATTGCATAAACCGTAAAAAAAATACGTTTTATTTGTTTATGATTACTGGGTTCTAAGAATGATTTCATTGCTACACCAGAGATGTCACCTGTGGGGGGAAAGAAGAGAGGGGAAGGAAGAAAAGGAGACCAGGCAAAGAGGAAGGGATGTAAGTACTCTTTCAAACAGTACGATTATTATAATACTGGGTCCACAAGTTAGTCACTAGCCATAATTGTTAAACTTTTTAACTAAATGCAGAAGAGTTTCTTTAAACGCGCAACTACTGATTCGAATTGAAAAAATATTTTTGAGTTGAATTATCCGTTTATCGACGAAGGTCTTTGGCTATATATCATCCCGCTACTACTTAAGGGAGCGGAGCAGTGATCATAAATTTCTACGAAACCGGCAGTTTTTTTTTATTCAACTTTATGCACAGTAATTTTGTACAAAGGCGGATTTAATGTCAAAGGCATTATCTAACAGTCAACCTTAGGGTGATACAGAGATACGTTGAGGTAGGTATAGATTTCAATAGGTAGGAGATACAGATTTCAATACATAATTTGAAGATTAACGGCCTCTGTGGCGTAGCGGGTGAACATTCGACTGCTATGCAGGAGGCGCTTTCCGGGGTTCCATTCCATTAATATTTGTATGCATGAATATGCAGGTATACTTGCATTGGTCTGGGTGTATCTATATATTATAATGTGTTTACTCCAGGGTCTAGATAGCGTTGTGTGGAACATAAAAAGAAACAACTACATACTTTTTTTTACGTGCGCACAATCCCCACGGATACCCCCCCACCGGGGCCGGTGGAAGGAGGTTTTGTCGGACTCGAACACCGATCAAAACGCACGCCGCCTGTGGGTCGTTTTGGTTGCCGAAGGTGAGGTTGACAGGCATATCCCTCGCACCCGGCCGACCCAGGGCTCTCACGATCTGGCCCTCTTCTCGGGTGTGGGGACTACAGAGTCCCCAACTCGTCCCCGGAACAACTACATACTTGGCACTATTTGATAATATTGAAGGGGAAGTGGCGGCCTCGTTCGGTTCACAGAACTGTTGGTTTTACTATATCCTACTAGAAAGATGGTTCCAACAATGATGACAACATGAAAGGTTTAAAGTTTGCAGGCTGGGACCGCGGTGCGCGATGCGCGCTTGCCCATACCCAGGGATGAGATGGGGACTCCATGGTCCCAACACATGAAGAGGTCCGTCTCATTTGAGACGGTCCTGAGATGCGAGGGATATGATAATCTCACCAGCAACCTGCGGCCCACACAGTCGTCGTGCGTTTTAGTCAGTTCGAGTCCAACATAACCTCCTCCACCGGCCCCAGAGGTCCGTAGGGATTTTGCGGACATTAAAAAAAAGGGAAGATTTAGAGTTGTCAGCAAGTTTTTACGATAGACTAGTGAGAATTATACTTTCTGGAATATATATTGATCCCAATGTCGGTTCAATATTTACTCTATAATATGATGCACAGCACAAGTTTTTTTGGGGATTGCTTGAGGTGCTACGGTGGCGGAGGAGCCACTAATAACATTAAAGTCTGTGGCTTCACAACATGAACCAAGACTGTCTCTTGATACACTTGGGCTGAAGTTTTCACTCCTTTTACTTCTTAATTTCAGCAGTTCAATTAAGAAGTATTACATTCATATCTGAACAATAAAAGATCTGGTAAAACAAAAAGACGATACTGGCAACATTACATGTAGCGACTGCAACGCCGCTGCCATTAGACTTATTTCGTGGCGCGTACTCTACAGCGCGACGTTATATAATGTCATCTGTGTTTTTCGCAACATTTTCAATTAAAACTCAATAAAACATTGTGGATATTTACATCTTTATGGTTTTAAGGCATTTTAGATAAAGTATTATTTCTTCAGGTAGCCGAACTTATTAAAAAGCTCGGTCAAGTGCGAGTTATACTCACACACCGAGGGTTCCGTTCCTTTAGAGGGTTAACTTTAGCTATATACTTAAGCCTTAATATATTTTGATTGCGTTCAATGAATTTGAATGAGTTGATTTAGAAAATTATTTTTTGTACAGTTTCCAGACGTTATAGACCTGAGTATGTGGTGTAATATACCATAATGCATTCCTGAGAAAAAAGGTCTTGACAGACAGACTAGCGGACAACGAAGTAATTCTTTAAGGGTTCCGTTTCTTTCCTCTTTAGGTACGGAACCCCAAAAAGTACATTTTCAAAATAACGGTCTTTTTAAAAATATATATTCAGATAAGTAGTAGCCGCGTGGTTCCCGGCAGAGTAGAATTTGGACCACACCATCTCTTGCCATGCGGTGTCGTACAAGGGGACTAAGGAATAGGGCTGTTTAACATCAGACAGATATATACAGCCCAGACTCGGCCTCAGATACATGGCTCGAGTCAATAATAGTGCCCTGAAGACGGCGATAGACTAGGCGGTGCCTATTCCGTGGGACCGAATTCAATGATTAATGAAGTGTGGGTTTTAATTCACCTCTGGCTAACTTTCCGGCGATAAAGGCGTGATTTTATGCATATATGTAAAAGTAGTTTGACATTGAATACATTCTTCAAATAATAATATAATATTATTATAATATAATTGAAGTAAAAGTGATTATACGAGTGTCTAATTTATTTATATATTCTGCCGTTTTAGCTTATTAACTTCTTAATTACTAGCATTTTTTATGTCCTATTCGTGTGCATGTCGGGAAGCCAACCTAGTTTCTTACAGTACCTACCACCTTTTTAGGCAATTAGGCATTCTGTCAAATCGAATTATGATATTTATATTTCACTCCGTCTGGTCATACATACTAATACACATACATAAATAATTATAGCATACTAGCGCTCTCTCTCTCTCTCTCGACAGACGAGAGAGCGCTAGTATAGTGGATTCTGGACTCCTAGAGAGAGAGAAGGAGAAAGAGAGAAAGAGAAAGAGAAAGAGAGAGAGAGAGAGAGAGAGAAAGAGAGAGAGAGAGAGAGAGAGAGAGAGAGAGAGAGAAGAGAAAGAGAAAGAGAGAGATAGAAGCTTCTCCTAGGAGTCCAGAGTCCACTTTTCCAGTCTATTTTCCGATAAGCAACTGCTATCTGAACTCCACAACCGATTAGAAATATCAAAGCATTGCAGTTACACGAGTTGTTGGACATTTTAGAGCACCAACTACCCGTAACGACTGCCATAGATGTTTCGTATGGTAACCGGAAGCCACGGCTGAACGTGATCTCCGAACGACGGCAACTCGTGCGTCGGAGGTCGATGAACGACCTCCGCCCCCTATGAGCGCAGGCCTGGGGGTGACAGGTGGAGCCGCCTGTCACTCTGGCAGAAGCAGGCCGCGGCAGTGGCGCGCCTCCGCGTTTCCGGGGACGAGTTGGGGACTCTGTAGTCCCCACACCCGAGAAGAGGGCCAGATCGTGAGAGATGGCCCTGGGTCGGCCGAGGTGCGAGGGATATGTCTGTCAACCTCACCTTCGGCAACCAAAACGACCCACAGGCGGCGTGCGTTTTAGTCGGTTCGAGTCCGACATAACCTCTTCCACCGGCTCCAGTTGGGAGATATCCGTGGAGATTTTGCGCACGTAAAAAAAACGTGATCTCCGAAGCACACCCAGGAGATCTAAAAAGGTCACTTTATTGGAATCGTAATAGGATAATATATTAATAACTAGCACCGCGCCGCGGTTTCACCCGCGTAAATCCTGATCCCATGGGAATATCGGGATAAAAAGTAGCCTATATTACACACGAAGAATGTAGCTTTCTAATGAAAAAAAAATTATTAAAATCGGTCCAGTACTTTTTGAGTTTATTCGTTACATACAAAAATACAAATCTTTCCGCTTTATAATATTAGTATAGATAATATTAGAATCTGCGTAGTAATTGAATTATCGTGTTTCAGCTCATATGAGTGACCATTTAACGATTTTTATAGGAAACTATTGTGATCTGCTGGAAATTCATAAAGTTACTAGTATTTAGCAGAATCGCTCAATGTGACCTTATTAGACCCGCAGACCAATGCATACAAATATTTGCGCTGAGCGGGGATCGAACTGGCAACTACTGCGTAGCGGTCGCGTTCAATACCTCCACGCCACCAAGGCCTAAATACCGTCTAATTAGAATAAAAAAAGTTTATTTTAATATTCCCAACGAACAGACACAAAAATCAACAATTTTATAATAGTTTAGCATACTAGAGAATTTGCAGTGACAATCGCAATGAAAGTATACAGCGGTCGTTGAACCCCAGGTGAAACTGTATATAATTTCTGTATAGCAGATATTACTCAGCTAAGTCTGAATTTAATTATTACAATAAATTAATTTCACTTAGAAGACCTTCGCCACAACAGAGCTGTTGAATTGGCTATTAGTCTGACTAGTCAAATTAATTACTTTTTAATAAAGGTCAAAACGGCAAGATACAAGATGGACTGACGACCTGAAAAAGGTGGCTGGGACAGACTTTGGCTGAGGATCGGATTAAATGGCGCACATTGGGAGAGGCCTATGTCCAGCAGTGGACTGGGGTGGGCTAATTAATTGACAAGGAAACTTGTACGAAAACAATTATAATGACGTCATAATATTTAATACTCAAATCATTTACTATTAGATTGATTAGGTCGATGAGACAGGCGGTAGCCTAGTGGTATGGGTAATGGACTGTTGAGACGAGGTCTCGGGTTCGATCCCAGGTTTACCATCGCACACACCAATGACATTTCGAATCTTTTCGAAGTTACGTGTGTATTTATCGCAGGTTTATAAGCGCCCGGTTAATGGCAATAGACTCGCAAATTACATTGGGACCTAAACATAAACTGGCGAAATGTGGGTGCCAGCACCTCTGCCTACCGCTCCGGGTAAAAAAAAACCATAAAATAAGAACCAACGCAACTTTTACCGCTCTTTTACCATTATTAATTTTATAAGTTAAGTTAAATAATAAATATAAATAAAAAAAAAATATATTTCACAACGTTCCACACAACGCTATCTAGACCCATAGTAAGCATAGCTTAACTAGCTTGTGTTATGGGATCTAGAATGCGGATAAACATACTTAGATACTTTTTTTTTTGTAAATACATACATATTATACATAGAAACACCCAGACCAATGCAAATATACATATTTATGCATACAAATATTTGCACTGACCGGGAATCGAACCCGCGCCCCCTGCATAGCAGTCGAATGCTCTACCGCTACGCCACTATTATTAAATTTTGTTTTTATTGGCCGATTGATAAATTAAATTCGATCTTCAAAAACAGTACTTCCTAAATGCTATCCATTTTGATGATAAATTTCGTATTAGTTTTTTACAGCTGTCACTTTTCAAAAATGTAATACTTAATAGTGTTTGTTAGCTTAATGTTGTCTCATACATACACAAAAAACATCATAAATTTCTAAAATATTAGTACTGATAATTGGGTTAAAAAACTGCAATTTCACATGTAAATCAACCAAGCATTATTTTTCACGATCACTTTAGAATCCTGTATAAACTGTTCCATGGAACTACTGGGCGACAAAATACCAGTAGTCCCAAAATGGAGTTCCATTATGGGACTACTGGGATGGGACTGATGAATGTACCATAATATCATACGCATGGAGATGTTGTGTCTGCCTACCCTAATTGAACCTTTCGTTGGTGTAGGAAGGATTGATGATAAGTGTATTAAGTTGTTAATTTAATTAACTAAGTCAAAGACGATTGTAAAGTTAGTGAAAGTAAAATTTTATAACAATTAATCGTGCAAATGTGCCGCAATCTTTCATATGAATGAAATTTTAAAACATTTAGTATGCCAACCAACCATTTAGCCTAAGGCAAGAAGACTGTCCGCCTGTCAAAATAGGTCAAGAAGAGCTACCTCACAATACAACTGTAAAGTACCTTGGATTTCACCTTGACAGAAAGCAAACCTGGAAGACACATATACAAAAAAAACGGGATGAACTAAATTACAGGTTTAGGTCATTGGAATGGCTTCTAGGCAGAGGATCACGGCTATCGGTAGAAAATAAGCTACCCATCTACAAAACCATATTAAAACCTATCTGGACATATGGGATCCAGCTCTGGGGTACAGCAAAAACCTCAAACATTGAAATTCTGCAAAAATTTCAAAATTCAGTGCTTAAATCTATTGCAAATGCTCCATGGTTCACTAGAATGGATGAATTGCACAAATACCTAGATATTCCCACAGTAAAAGAGGAAATAGTTTAAACTACCTAACAGTGGGAAGGCATGCCTAACACACCAAATATCTCCTAAACAACTGCTTATGGTTTTAACTGAAACCGATCGCATGTTAGGTCCAAAATAATAAAAAAAAAAAGTATGCCAACCATTCAATTTGGTTAAGATAGAAAAAATTGAATCGGTTCAGGTGGGATTTGAACCCGCAATCTTTCCCTTACATTGTAATATATTATTATGTATGCAATTTTTATACATATTTCTACAATTATTACTTTGCCTCTTAGTGTTAGATAGAAATTATCGATTAATTAAAAATAGCAATTTGCAAGAACATCCTTAACATCCTGAAATGTGAATTAGACAGCCTCAGTGGCGTGGCGGTAGTGAAGCGCGGATTCGAACCCTGCTCAGTGAAAATATTTGTATCCATGAATACGGTATTTGCATTGGTCTGGGTGTTTCTATGTATAATATGTATATATTTAAAAAAAACACAAGTATTCAAGTATGTTTATCCGTATTCTAGATTCCATAACACAAGGTAGTTAAACTATGCTTACAGTGGGTCTAGATAGCGTTGTGTAGAATGTTGTAGAATATTTAATTTAATAATAATAAGAAGAAGGCAACGTCACTTTCTAATGGGAATACTCTGTCTAACAGAGATACCTGGACATGTCCTGGACATTCAAAACTAGCTGGATATTCAAATCTAAACATAGACTATGAAATTCTATAACCTGCAGACCAATTTTCGTAAGGATATCTTCAAATATGACAAACTTTTCTTCTTCTACTAACTAACTTTCTACTACTTCTACTAACTTTCTACTAACTTCCTTCTACTTCTACTAACTGCCTACTACTTTTACTAACTGCCTACTACTTTTACTAACTTCCTACTACTTCTACTAACTTTCTACTACTTCTACTAACTTCCTAATACTTCTACTAACTTCAATCCCTAATTTGAAACACTTCAATCCCATTTTTCGCGATAAAAGCTAGGCTATGTCCCTTCCCAAGCTTTGATCCATATCAGTCCTAAATTTCTTCTCTAAATAATCTAAATAATCAGTCTTAAATCAAGGTTCTTTTAGGCATAAAAGAGTGACAGACAAGAGTTACTTTCGCATTAGCATGGATGGACCTTAAACACTATGGAAATAACTATAACAAAGGCAGTAATGGCGGCTAAAAATAAAATATGGACAGCTCTATATGATTAAATGAATCATCACTAGTCTGTGACAATTCATTATTACATTGTACCGAAGATTAGAGAGAGATTAAATTTCAGATTCACATGACAAATTTTATTTATTATCAGAAATTAAAGTTAGTCATTTAAACAAATTGTAGTAACTCCATTTGGTTAGGAACTTCACTAAAAGTAAAAAAATCTAGATGTGTGTTTAAATATTTTATTATTTAAAAACTTAGTTTGTTAATCTAACTTTTCTTTTAAACTAATTTTTAAAAAGAAAATGTGACTAAAAATCGAAATATAACTTCTAGTTTAAGCAGTAATTTATTTGCTTAAAATGTTTGTTAAGTCACATGAGATCGTTTACCTTTAGTTAAATGGACTTAGGTCCTGTTGTCAAAGTCTATCACCTCTACCAATAAATAAAAAATACCTCTAGATAATATATTTCATAGAGCAATAAAGAGACTAACCCCTGCTCTGGTTATGTGAATACTAGATAATTACAAACATTGTCTGCAGTTATGAAAATACATCCTCCATAACCGTGTTTTACATACCACATAAAAGACATATAAATATTTAAAGGGGTTATATGCCAACCTGGTGACATGGTATACTAGTATAACAATACAGACACGAATATTTGAAGAAGTTAGATTAAATCATATATTCAAAACAGGAAATGTTTGGTTTTTGTAGTCAGATTTTGATGTAGTATTATTGCAAAATGATAACACGAGTCTGGTGTGAGTTCGAGGGCATGTATTCATATCGAGGAAGGCATAAATGTAACAAAGTTGAGGCATGAGCCTGATAAATAATACTTGTGTAAGTCATGACGAATTTCATGGTAATACGACATTATCGAACTTATACGACCACTTCTATAATTATATACACAGCTTACGTAGTCACCATTCATTCAAAATTAGTGTTAAAACTAAAATTGAAGAGTAAAACGTAAAAAAAGTAGGCACTGTACAAAAATTATGACATCCGAAAATGCCACCTAGGCAGTCGCCTGAGTGTCTGAACACACCATGATTCTCAATTTCTCATTTAGAAATATCAAAGGAAGGTAAAATAATGTTATAAAAACTATACTTAGTTTACATTTACCTTACAAATATCTCGTACAGTCATCACAAAAATAACACATATAGCTTCTACCCACTTCAAAACATGATCGGTCAGCAGCCGTGAATCATAGACTAGATAGAATTTTGCAATACATAAAATTATATGAAAAAGTGACTTGACAGCTACAAATCTTCTCTAAAACTGAATGGACTACACGTGTTATCGTGCTATGCTGATTTAATTCGCAGATCGCAGTTGACAGTCAATTTTATACAATTAATTTCAAATTAAGTAACAGAATTAGGATGTTTTCGAATATTTAATTTGTAAAAATATATTATTAATAAACATTGCCTCCAATTTTGCATTTGCACCTTTTAAAAATTGTATTGTATTGTACAAATACAGACAGTAGCATAAGCTTGGTCCACATACAGTGATTCTGATTAACAGTGACTCGCTAGCAATTTAATCTTTTCGTAGGAGACGTGCATTCTGGTATCTATTGTTACTTGTGTTCGATTTTCCCGGAAGACTGATCATAGGAGGATTATTCAAAATCATCTACGCACAGATGTGACCTTTTACACAACGACGATGTCGCTGGCAAGTAGGAACAATGTCGCTTTCGCTAGCTACTACCAACTCTTTAGATTCATAGCCATTCGATCATATCAACTGTAAATCACTGTATCCGCACAATAATTTTTACTTTTGCGTCACCGCGTCGCTGTGTGAACCGTGCTTTAGGTTAATAGTCGGATATCACACATTGATATTGACATTTTCACCTGAAACTAGGACGGTTTTTTGATCGATTTGGTATTATTCTTTTATTTGAAATAAAAAATATTATAATGCAAATTACAATAAAACTCATATTTTTATTTAAAAACTGTAAGTATTTACATACCAGAAAAGTTCCGTTCGCCAAGTTTTTATCAAAATTAGTACTTTTAGGGACCACATCCAAATAATACAATAACGCCAAATAAATCGCAGTTTCATCAATTTAAAATAATTTCAAGTTCATAAATAAAACGATGTACCGTATTGCACTATTTTTTAATACTGTTTATAGAACAGTTCAATGCGGTATCAGAGAATACTCCGTGATTATGGCGCTTGTAACAGCGCTGAAATTAGGCCGAAATATTGGTTGCTCAACAAAAAGAACATGGTAAAAAACCCGGTAAGTTTTACACTATTAATATGAATGGCCATATCAATCTCAAATAATACCTACATTAATTAATAAATATTATAGAATATTCTACACTATTTTAACAGGCAGAATAAGGTAAATAATGAACTATTTTTATTGGATCAAACACTATTAATACCTTATAGTCTCATTTTAAACCTACTGAGTAGAATTTAAACTGAGGCGCCCTTGTCCATTTAAATCATTCAAAAAGTATGAATTATTATATACTTTAAACATGGTAAGAGTAGGTACTGTTTGTATGAAGCAATGTATTCAGTATTTATTCAGTTCAAAATGTATCTAATAAGTAGTTTGTAAGTATTTAAACATACCTGTTGTAATTATTCATTTTGGCACAGATAAATGTAAATAAAATGTTTCAATTTTTATCGCTCTAAAGTATGTTTGGAGCGCTAAGCATTTCAGCTTTGACTGCGGTAGCGAACTACAATACAACATTCGGGGAGTGATTACCCATGGTAAAATAATCTACCATCGCTAGTCACATCTTGAATGCCATACAGAGATTTGTTATCAAGGACCACGGAATTCGAAATTAATAGTACTCACTCATAATTTCCGCTATCTTTTGTGTGCTACAATTCTGTGAAGATGTTCAGCATAATCATGGATCATTCTTACCAAATATCTGATGACACTTAAAAGGTAGCAAAGGGAAGGCATATTATTAAAAAAATAAGTTTCAAACTAAACCCGACTGCTAAAAAATCATTCATCAATCATTTGCACATATAATATAATATAATTCTTACATTAGACAAGAAAATATCAAGGATAACCGTGATCGTATGGACATGTACATTCTAGGAAAATGTCGGGATTTAGATTTAAACTTATTTTTTTATTTATATTATATTGGAGCTAGTAATAGGTTATATATTAATACATATTTTAAATGTGCTAATTAAGCCCTTTCAGTGGATATCAAACACGACATATTTTTCTCAAATTATTTTTTTAATACCTAGTACAAGTACTAGTACTTTATGACCGCTAAAGGGGCACCCTTTAGCAGTCATAAAGTTTCATCATCACATCATCATGAGTCATTACATTAGATTCAGTGACACGTCATCTAGCCTATAACCAGCGGACGACTAAGATGCTTCTAACAATACCTCTATTGTCCAGTTCTAATAAGTGGTTGAAGAGCTGTGAGGCAACAGATGAACCGACATACATACATAATTATACAAAAGATCCGTCAAGGATTTGGCAAAAATAAACGGGTACGGATCTTTCCTGTTCCTTGAATAACCGTGAATATGAAAATCTGGCACATCAGTAGACACGTGTCTGCCGCTAACATAAGTCAAAACTTTACTACAACGAGGACCAAACAAGAGCATTGCACTTGCAATTATCACCAACTTTTATGTATTTTTGTTTATATCAGCATCGTAATGAGTGTAAGGAAGTTGTTTCCATCGAGAAAAGGGATGTTGGTTACACACACTTGATTGCTCGAACACATTCCGAGGTCTTCGAAGTGTGAGCGTATGTGTTTTTACTTTCGTTCGTATTGTAACATATCTACGAACCATCGTTCAAGCAGCATCCTGCCTGAAGGAAGACGAGGGATACGTGGTTGCCGTCGTCGTGCAATCACAGACTACGTAACATGCGTGCGGAACGAGCATATCGCTTAACACTTATAAATTATCACATCATTCTAGTTTCATCATTTTGTATGTATTTTCCTTATATGAGTAGATTTTTATACTCCATAATATACAGTACTTTTGTATAATATCTGCGTAAGCATTTCTTATACTGAACCTACGTAGCTGTGATTATACATTACTACAGTTAGTTGTTAGTTCTCAAATTGCAGCACAAGTGTAAACACATATCTAATATGCATAAAAGATACAAGCAGACAAGTGCTCGTACACTTATATTCTAATAGATTAAATAGGAATATTTAATCCTATTAAACTAATATTATAAATATGAAAGTTTAACATCAAAAGGGCTGTTTAACATCAGATATCCGACTGGGGAAGTACCTCCGCCCTACAGAATACCGCGGTTATAATAACTTCATGTTGTGTTCCCGGTCGGTGAGTAGGGTAGCCAGAGCTCACTGGAGAGTTTTTGTGCTGTCAGTGGAATGACCAAATCCTGGTCCTGCTTTGACCTCAACACTGACGGCACAAAATCTCTGTTCTTACAGGGTCGGCAGCACGGACGTGACTCCACTGGTGTTACACACGTTCATAGGTCATGGTAACCACTTTCCATCAGGTGGGTCGTGGGCTTGCCTGCCACCTAAGTTGTGTAAAAAAATAAAGACATATTTATACAGCCCAGACTCAGGCTCAGAAGAATGGCTTGAGTCAACAATAATGCCCGGAAGACGACAATAGGCTCACCGCCTATTACGTGGGACCGCATTTAATGATTGGTGAAATGTGGGTGTTAATTCACTTCTGCCTAACTATCCGGGGATAAAGGCGTGATTATGTTTGTGTGTATGTAAAGTTTATGCAAATATTGCATAATATTGCAAATATTGAACTCTTCAACGGATATGGCTGAAATTTGAAGCAACGACAGATTATAGTCTGGAATAATTTAAATTATTTGTTCAGTTTAGGTACATAAAATGCTATTTTAGTATAAAATTACTTGCAATTTTTTTTAAAACTATATTAAGTATACAATATATATATACAAAAATGGAATAGAGAAAAAGAGGGAGACTGAAATTTTAGGCATCGAAAAATTCCTCCCCATCAATAATACATATGCCACGTTTTATCCGAAGAATTGGTTCACATGGGTTCCGGTCCCCAAATCAAAATTTCACGCGGGCGAAACCGCGGATACCAGCTAGTTTTATAATATTCTTTGACAGCTGAGCTAAGGGAATCAAATGATTCTATGTAAACCAAGCCTAGAATTTATAATTGTCTATGACTGCGCTGCCACTTTCAATATATTACCTAATGAACCAATGAACCGTCAACAATGTCAAAGTCAAACTTAATTGAGATGACCAATGACACCCTGCTTCCGTAAATAGTTTGAGTCAAATCAAATGCAATTCGATCTATAAAAACTTCATGTAAAGTGCAGACTCCATTAGGCATTCACTTCTTCGATTTCTTCTGCGGTTTTCGACATAACTTATAAACGTCATGTTTCTCAAGTTATTTACTATTATTCTCACCATCTCATTCGTTAGGGTAAGTAAAAGATATTTACTATATATACCTTGTGGCCGACTCACGGCTAAAATGTAGTGCAAGTGCAACCTTCCGTTGTACGTTAACGGATATAAGGACATACTAACATTTGAATAGAATCAACATATTTCAGGTAATATAATTCTTGTTAGATTTTTTTCTCTCAGTAGTGCTAAACACCACGAAGTATTAGTGTATAAATTTCATAGTTCAGAGGCGCAGTCATCTTTAGTTCCGGTATCGATTTTTCACTTATCTCGTAGTTGCACTTCTGAAAAATATCTGCTTACATTCCTGTTAGATACATTAATACAATACAATTTACAAAAATACATAAAGGATCTCCAAGAGGTAGTTGAAAGCTATCACTTTTAACAATTTTGTGAATTTTTATGTAACAAGAACTATTACGACATTATGGAATATTTACGACATTATGGAATATTTACGACATTATGGAATATTTAATGCCAAATTTTTAAATGTATAATTTCTATTATCTCAATTAAAAGCAATTATTAATTACAAATGTGTGGTTGGGAAAAGAAATTTAATATTTGCACGCCACAGATTCTTATTCTTGTATTATAAAGCTAAAGAGTTTGTTTGTTTGAACTGCTAATCTCAGGACCTAATGGTTTGAATTGAAATTTTTTTATTGTGTTGAATAGACTGTTCTTTGACGAAGGTTTTAGTTAATATATTAAATTTAAATTCAAGCTTTGTACTAATTGAAAAAGAGTTTTACATAGAAATAAATCAATTAAAAGTTTTATAATTAGCTGTATATCACGCTACTACTTAAGGGAGCAGAATATGCTAAAATAGTTTTCATATTTTCACAACATATTGACGTTTTTAAGTGGCGATGTAATGGTCTATGCAGAATATAAATATATTATATTTTTAAAACGTATAAAAACATCTATCTAAAAATATAAAAAATAATGTTAGTGTTCCGTCAGCATCGGGTACAGGGACTAAGCTACTGGTGGTTAGGGTTCCAGAGATAGGAATCTCCTCACAATGCGTGCTGTGTTGAGCAGTACTGCTTTCTGTACCAGGCCCTTGACCCAACTGTCTAATGCTAGAATATTAAGATGTTGGTCGAGACAACTATCGGAACTATAATCACCGAATCCACATGTCGACAACCTCGTGAGCCAGATCCAAATATTTTATTTGCTAATCTTTTTCGGGATTTACGAGATTTTCATCATGCCGGATGGTGATATCAATCATTATTGCGCGGCACTCTATTCGATCTATCACCACTATATCAAGCTTATTGACTACAACGGTCATGTCAGTCATGATAGGTCGATCCCAATACAACGTGATACAACCATTGTCAAGAACTGTACATACTTGTAATATGGCACTTCTGAATGTACAAGGTTATATTTAAGAGCAAGTTGCTGATGGACAATCCTGGCTACTTGGTTGTGTCTATGCAAATACTCACCGTTGGCTAGACAGGAACATCCAGAAATTATATGCCTGAAGGATTCTCCGGGACAGTGACATGCCCAACACATGTCAACTGTACCATTATTAAGGATATATCTCCGGTAGTTGTTAGTCATTACAACTTCATCAGTAATTGCACAGACAAAGCTTACGGTTTCTCCAAAGAGATCAAGGAGATCAAAACGTAAGTTACCAGGCTTCAGTCGAGAGTAGACAACTGATTGAAGCCTGTATCCAGTTTCCATTTTCTTTCCTTCTATTTCTCTAGTTTGAGGTAAAATGTATCAAGTCTGTTTTTGAACTGGTTGATACTGTCGGCTGAGACTACATGTTCTGGGAGCTTGTTCCGCACTTAGACCACTCTGTTACTGATGAAATGTCTGTGAGGATTGTTGTTGGAGAAGCTAGTGCATTACTTTAGATGGTGTCCTCTTAGTTATGCATTCTCATTACGAATAAAGAGGGCATCAAAGTTCTTTATATCGTAGAATCCGTTCAAGATTATGAATGTTTCTATTAGATCTCCACGATTCCTCCGTTCCTTCAGAGTTGTGAGTTTTAGTATTAACAAACATTCCTCATATGTTCACTGTTTGAGATTCTTCGATACTTCAGTAAATCTTTGTTGCACTCTCTCTAAGAGATCAATATCCTTAACGAAGTAGGGACTGCAGACTTGAAATGAGTATTCCAAGATAGGTCTTATAAACGTTTTATGGATTTTCAGCACCATTTCTGGAGTTAAGGTTCCAAATGCTTTCCTGGTGAGGTAGATTAGGCTGTTTGCCTTCTTGGTAACTGATGTTGTATGGGCCTCCAACTTCAGGTCTTCGGTAATCATGACACCCATATCTGTCTGAACTTTGACATCCATTAGTTTTATGTTGTTTAGTGTGTAAGTCGAGTACCATGAATTTCGAGGCTCTCAGATTAAGGAGCCAATCTTTTGACCAGTTTGCTGTTCTGTCTAGATCAGCTTAGACATCTTCATAATTGGTCAAAGGATTTCCAAAGACTTTGGTGTCATCGGCATTTCAACAAATGTATGGGACGGACATTCATTGAAAGCTTAAGAAAAAAAAAATGTGATATTAGTGTATATATGGTGACCCTCTTTTCTGAGACTTTGCCTTTAGCTTACCATCAGGCGAGGTGAAGTCAAGTTGGCGTGTCATAGATAAAAAAAGGGATTTAACACTATGCCATAGGTACGGCAGGGCGGGGTCAGCTAGTCAAATATATTAATCTTTCGTAAGTAGACACTAGCTGTTGCCTGCGGCTTCACCCAGAGTCTGGGCATCTCCTGGGAACTTAATTCTATTTCACACAATAATCTATCCCCTGTGGCAAATTTCAGCCGATTTTGTTCAACCGTTGACTCATTAATGCATCATTGAATAACAAACATCCAGACATCTTTACAAATAACTATTATATTTTATATAATGTTAATAGAATTAGATAGGATTAGAGGATAGTGACCTTAACATGAGACGAGATCTCGGGTTCGATTCCAGGTCTTACCATGGCACACACCAATGACTTTCGATGCTTTTCCAAGTTATGTGTGTATTTTTCGCAGGTTTATAACTGCCCGGTTAATGACAATAGACTCGCCAGCTATTACATTGGGACCTAAACATAAACTGGCGAAATGTGGGTGCTAGCACCTCTGCCTACCCCTTCGGGGATATAGGCGTGAGTTTATGTTGTGTTATAAAATACATTTAAAATTGAAAACCGTGAGAGAGGCGTCCCAACAAAAGTCAAACAAAAAAGGCTGGAAAATCACCTGAATGCACTTATGGTGACTCTGTTAAACGGAACTACCATAAAGGTCTTAAAAGAAAAGACTTAGTCTAAAACGTCTCTCACCTAACTTGATATCTAGGAGGTAGAACACGGCATTTCCGCCCAATTGAGCAGTCCGACTGGGGAAGAACCTCCGCCCTACAGAATACTGCGGTTATAATAACTTCGTGTTGTGTTCCCAGCGGTGAGTAGGGTAGCCAGAGCTCACTGGAGAATTTGTGCTGTCAGTGGGATGGCTAAAGGCTTGTCCTGCTTTGTCCTCTACACTGACGGCACAGAGACTCTGTGCTTACAAGGTCGACAGCGCGAGGGTGGCTTATCTGGTGTTACACACGTCCATAGGCCATGGTAACTACTTTCCATCAGGTGTGCCGTGCGCTTGTCTGCTGCCACCTAAGTGGTATAAAAAAAAAGATTATAACGAGTTGCTGTCCTCATTATAGGATGCACTCAACCCGACAATATCAAACAACCAATCTGCTTATTACTTACCTACTGATTGCAAATGAGAACAGGAAAATAAAAGTAACACTTATGAATGTCACTTAACAACACATTACTATTGACAGGGTCAGTTCTACGAAAATAAAAGGTGCAGGTGCATTTGCCCTAGCCTGTCTGCTGTCATCAACCGGACATTGAGTGACAGAAAAGTATTCACGAGGAACGTCCCACCAAATAAATGGTAAGATATTCTTTTTAACTCGCCATGAACTTGTGGAAATCGAGGAGACGTGTATGTATACTTGTATACATACAAAGATGCATGTAAAAATGTATGAGTGTCATACATACATATAATCACGCCATTATCCCCGTAGGGTTAGGCAATTTGGTCCCACATAATAGGGGGTGAGCCTATAGCCGTGTTCTTGGCTCTTTTTGTTGACTCAAGCCATGCATCTGAGGCTATCTTCATTGCGTCCAAGACTGCTCCACACAGTTGTTTATTGGCCGTGAAACATGATATTGGAGTAAATATGACCTGTGGTGCGGTTGTCTCATTAATTAGGGAAACCTCCTTATTTTTTATACCACTTAGGTGGCAATAAACACACGGCTTTCCTGATGGAAAGTGTTTAATGACCTATGGACGGGTACAAAACCATGGACGTTACTCGTACTGTCGACCCTGTAGGCACATCCTAATGCTTCTTGAAGAACCGGAAAAGCCATATTATTTTGTTGGACTTTTTAGTTATATTAGCGGTATTCTGTAGGGCGGAGGTACTTCCCCAGTCGGACTGCTCAATTGGGCTGACTGATTGACACTTAGACTATATAAGTCTCATGCCGGATTCCTCTGGGGCCGCGTTTCGATCCGGTGGTCTATTTACTTAACTGGTTTTCATGTTTCCTTTTTTGTTGACGTTTTGTAAGTGCCGATTTAATAATCTATGCAGAATAAATGATTTTTGACTTTGACTATACAAACTATACCTAGACACAGCAAGTGTCATTTCAACTTGACATAAAAAGTGGCTACTACTTCTTTACAAGTTGACATTACATGCACACATTGACAGTTTAAAGAACAATATTTACATTAGCTAACTCATACAAAAAATGTTTTACACGACGTTTTTTTGCTATGCATGTTGTTGGTTGTGACTATACAGTAATAGTCTAAGCCAAGGTTGAACTGTCCCTGTTTTATAGTAAATCTTTGCAGTCAGTATCCTCTGTTGTACATTTTGTTGTAAACATTTATCGTTGTCCACAGTAACTGCCAGGGGGTCATCTTAACGGAAGTAGGTGATCTGAAGGCTCATGAGCAAGAGTTTTGCCTGCGTTGTGAGTGCAAGTACGAGACCCGTAACACTACTATAATTATGGTATGTTTGTACACTGAATACATTTTTAAAGTTCTATCAGCCCACCGGATTAGACTAAATACAAAACTATCTTGTAACACAGTTATGAACTAATACGGTTATTCTCGTGCACATTTGCTATTATGTACCTACTTTGTTTTCTGTTGCAATAAACATTATTATTATATTATATATTATCTAGGACACGCCAATTTGACTTCACCTCGCCTGATGGTAAGCTAAAGGCAGTCTCTGAAAAGAGGATCACCATTACAGACACTAAGTAATGTTACAATGGTGACACTCAGCTTGGCGGCTAAATCAGATGCTTTTTCACGCCCCGCTTAAATACGTCTAAACTCTACGTCACGTCGTCAAACTCTATGCCACGTTTGTCGAAAGACCTATAGCCGTTTTAGCAAACGAGTCCTAGAGTGGAGACCGCGAGAAGGTAAACGAAAGGTAGGACGCTCCCTAGCCAGATGGACGGACGACCTGAAAAAGGTTGCTGGGATAGACTGGTTGCGAAACGCAGAGGATTGGGGAAAAATGGAGCACATTTGGAGAGGCCTATGTCCAGCAGTGGAGTGCGGTAGGCTAATTTTTTTTTTTTTTATACCACTGCTGATGGAAAGTGGTTACCGTGACCTATGGACGTCTGTAACACCAGAGGAGTCACAGTCGCGCTGCCAACACTGTAAGTACAGAGTTTCTGTGCCGTCAGTAGAAGACAAGCCTTTAGTCTTCCCACTGACAGCACAAATACTCCAGTGAGCTCTGGCTACCGTACTCACCGCTGGGGATACAACACGAAGTTGATTGACAAACTCTATAGACCCCGCTAGTGCATATATTTGTATGTATGAATATGTTTATTTGCACTGGTCTGGTCGTGCTTCGGAGAGCACATTAAGCCGTCGTTCTCAGTTGCCATACGAACATCTGTGGCAGTCTCTACGGGTAGTTAGAGCCCTAAAAAGTTCAACAACTAGTCTAATTGCAATGCTTCGATATGACATTTGGGTTGTGGAAGTCATACGGCAGTCGATTAACGGAAATCTTCGAATTTTCGCCAAAACTTCGGGGGGCATCGGTAAGTATCGGGGGCATCGGTAACAGAGAGGCATCGGTAACTAGGGGGCATCGGTAACAACGGGTTAGCGGTAATATTAGTAATATTGATTGTTAGTATTCCTTTAAAAACCACCAGCACTTTTTTCACTTGATAAATGCCGTAAGACTGTTAACCCGTTGTCCTACGTGAGCGACAAACGGGACAGTGCGGCAACGCGACGCGCGAACGTGACATATTCTTCCATATTTCACAACGTATTGACGCAACACAACGTAGGACACGATAAAGAACAACGACCATTTGATATTTACGCGCCGCGTCGCAACTCATCGCGTTTGTTGCTCACGTAGGACAACGGGTTAACAGTCTTAAGGCATTGGTCAAGTAAAAAAAAATGCTGGTAGTATTTAAAGGAATACTAATAATCAATATTACTAATATTACCGCTAACCCCATGTTACCGATACCCCCTTTTTACTGATGCCCCCTTGTTACCGATGCCCCCTTGTTACCGATGCCCCCTTGATACCGATGCCCCCTTGATACCGATGCCCCCTTGTTACCGATGCCTCCTTGTTACCGATGCCCCCCTTGTTACCGATGCCCCCTTTTTACCGATGCCCCCTATGCCTATCGAACGACGTTAGGAAATAATGTCTAAGACAGATCTAGACTTAGAACTATTGTCATATTTCCAGGTTGTGGTCATCCTGCTACTGTGGGGTCTTACCTTCCTGTCGGGCTATATGGCGTTCCTGATTTGCTTGGACCCGCTGATGAACCGTAGGCGGATTAACCTCCGCGAACGATTCGACCACCAGAGAGATGACGATACAGAGGAGGTGCATAATTATTTTTAAGTATTATTATTATATTATATAATTATTACTTTCGTTTTTCAAGTACTTTCGAGGTTAGGGTCAGACGGCAGGTACTCTCATTAAAAAGTAATCAAATGAAGTCATGGAAAGGAACCTTTCGGCTGACAATGTGTCTTTTTTTTATCTAGGACACGTCAACTTGACTTCACTCCGCCTTAAGTAATGTTATAATGGTGCCACTCAGCTTGGCGGCCTCATTAGATGCTTTGCCACGTCCCGCTTAAAGGACCCGGGACTGCAGGAAGAAAAAGCTCGTGTCTCTTTTCCAAAGTGGGACAGTACTTCCGGGCTCTAGAGCCCCCCTAGGTTTGGATGCATCCAGGATAATGCAAAGATGGTGATGATGTCATTAATTTTTAATAATCATTGGAAATACTATATTAGACGTAAAAATAACCGCGGTAGCCTAGTGGTATGGGTAATGGACTGCTGAGACGAGGTCTCGGGTTCGATCCCAGGTTTTACCATGACACACACCAATGACTTTTCGAAGTTTGTATTTATCGCAGGTTTATAAGTACCCGGTTAATGGCAATAGGCTTGCCACCTATTACATTGGACCTAAACATAAACTGGCGAAACGTGGGTGCTAGCCCACCTCTGCCTACCCCTTCGGGGATATAGGCGTGAGTTTATGTTATGTTATGAGTCGTAAATTGGTTGCTTTTTGACCTAAAGTTGTAAAGATGACAACTCTTATTATCATTCATTTATGGGAATTATTTGGAACACAACATTTGACAATAATAAATACATACATAGATATAATCACGCCTTTATCCCTGGAGGGTTAGGCAGGGGTGAATCAACACCCACATTTCACCAATAATTGTATTCGGTCCCAAGTAATAGAGGGTGAGCCTGTTGCCGTATTCGGGGCACATTTGTTGACTCGAGCCATGCATCTGAGGCTGAGTCTGGGCTGTATATATCTGATGTTAAACAGCCCTATCCCTTAGTCGCCTTGTACGACAACGCATGGGAAGAGATGAGGTGGCCTACTCTGCCGGAAACCACGCGGCAATAATAAATATTATTTTATAGCCTAGTTGTGAAGATATTTTTGATATCTATTTGCAGACGAGCTTGCTTATGTCATGCTTTTTTGAGAACCACTTGAAACGTGACATATTTGACAATTTTTGCAAAACCAAGAATTCCTTGAACTGAAGTAGGCCGCCATTTTCTTTACAATAGTAGTAACGAATTTATTTGTTAAATGTTTGCAGAACGCTGGGCTGCTGCTCCAGGATCAAGAGGAATGACTAAATTACCAGATAAATGCTCCTGCCCGCGATGTCGAGGCTAACAATGCACCCAGGGATTAAGTCGCTTACCGGATAAAATGGGACGAATAGATTACAAGGGGTGAGAAATAAAATTGCCAGAAATTTCTTTAAATACTTATTTTATTTTAAAACTAAACTATTTTGTTGTTATAATGTGTTATATATTAAATAATTATTTATTTTTTCACATCACAATATTTATAGGATTGTCTAATACAATAGTGCAGTCGTTATTGTAACTATTACAGGAGCTATTTACTCGACTGCGGCAAAGCTAAGGGAAAGTTATGATTTTATATCTATTCGCCCCATTATACGGTAGTTCTTGTCTATGCATTATTACTTAACTAGTTTAGAATAAGTACATATCGACCGTTGAAAGGCTAAAGGCCGTAAGCGACAAGAACAGTTGACGCGCAAATTACACTGTGTTGTAAAGAGTGTTTCATGTGCTTTAAGACCGTTTTTTGTATGAAATTTCGATGTCGCTTGTACCTTTTTGCTTTTCAACTGTCGATATATACCACAGCACTTTAGTAAAGCATTTGATATAATAAAAATGTCTTTACATAAGATGACGATTAATTAATATTTATATACAATATAATATTATATTATGCATTTATATAATCGAACCTGACGACCTTGGCGCTTAGTTAATAAAAAAATATGGCATTATTGGAAAATCAAAAAATAAAATTAAATATTTAATCAACGGTATTAATTACCAATAAAATTAATGCTGCAATTAGCATATTAGGGAACTGTATCCCAAACTATTATTGGGGCTCAATTTTTAGCCTGCTTATTAGAATATACACTAATATGTGTATATATATATACATATTAGAATATACATTAATATACATTGAGGTATTATATAATCTCTACTTATAGTATTAACGGACTGACACAGGTATTTTGATATGTTATATATAATTATATTGTATGTAATACCCCTCGTTTACACCACTATACAAGTTGTAAACTAACTTGTAGAATACTTTAGAAGACTAATGAAAACACTATACTTGTTTTATACATGTATCTCAGATACTTGTTTGTTCACATAAGATGTATAACCAACAAGTTGTAAACAAGTATAAAACACATTTGCGTTCACACTGAAGCCTGTGACATATTGCAACTTGTCAAATACATGTATTATACTTAGGTGTAAACGAGGGGTTACACGGAGTCGTGCGATTATTTTGTTTACCCTCCGAGTATTTTTTTTATCAAACTCGCACATATCTCACACAAATAACGTAGTTTTAGTTAGATTAAAGTATTATTAAATAAATAAACTATAATTATTTATAGTTCGTTGTTGACAGAATTGATTTAAATTTAAAACTTTGACTTTTGTTATTACGGTGTTAATTTTTTTTTTTATTATTAGTTATTTAAAATTGCGGGCCAAGTGTTATTTATTTAGTATCTTTATATTATTATTGTTATATTATTATATACACACAAAAAACTAAAATCGTAATAGTCTGTACAGAATAAATAAAATACTTTGATTTTTATTTATTTACGGTGTACCTGAACTGATTACGTTATTTATTTTTTGTATTTAAATTATTATTTCATTTATAATAAGAAAAAAATGTTAACGAGACTGTTATGTCGATATGATGAAAGATTGCATTTTGTTTTATAATTTTTGTATTGTATAAAAAAAAAAATTGAGTAGGTATGTAATGTACATTTTATAGATTTGTTTTTAAATAAGGGAACAATTTTATTTGTAGATAGGGACAAGCGATGATGAATGATAGCACTTGTTAAATCACCAACATGAATGTACACCTTTGGAATTGATGGTTTCAGATCTCTTTCATAATTTTTGTAAGTTTATAAAAAAATCTATTTAAGTCTCTTCCATTTGATATTCGAAGAATTTTTAAAAAAAAATTTTAAAGAGTATATTTTTTTTAATCGAATGGCATGGAAGCAAAAAAAAAAAAGAAATACCTATAGGTATTTAGAGGGTAAGTGCATAAGAGAGTCATCATGTGATATTAGGAATTTTATATTAAATTAATATTTTTATTTTGTTCGACAACCAGATAAAATCTCAACATTTATATATAAAAAATACAATTGTTATAAAAAACTGGTTCAGTTTAATTCATTTTAGAATCACACGCATTTAATAGTAATACACAGATTGTAAACATTTTTTTGTTTTGTTACTTGTTAAGTTTGACAAAATTATATTGATTATACTATAATTTTGTATGCCAAGTCCTTAAATTAATACTACATCCATTTAATAACTAATTAATAACTGTAATATCTCATTAATAACTATAATATCTCATTAATAAATCATTGAAATCATGACAAGTTTGTTTTTATTTCACACGAGTTGCTCGTTCGTTCCCGCTGCTGAAACTCCCCTATAGCGCGTTTTTAATATAGCCTACGTTACTCACAAATAATGTGGTTTTAAAATTGGTAAAAGAATTTTCTAAATCGGTCACTTAACCTCTTTCTAACAATAGCATAATGCATAGGAAAAAATATTTGATGAATGCTATACTTCTTCGTGTCAATGGCAACAATTAAAAAAATAAAGGCTAAATGCGCCCGGCCCAAAATTCGGCGATATTGACCGCACTTTTTTTTATATAGGACACGCCAACTTTACTTCACCTCGCCTGATGGTAAGCTAAAGGCAAAGTCTCTGGAAAGAGGGTCACCATTACAGACACTAAGCAATGTTACAATGGTGGCACTCAGCTTGGCGCCCTCATCGGATGCTTTTTCACGCCCTGTTTAAAGGCCCCGGGACTGTAGGAAGAAGGAAACACATGTGCTGGTAATGAATTCCAGGTCTTGGTGGTGCGGCAAAGAAGAGTCTACGAACCACTTGGTTCTTGCTCGTATATTCTGCACAGTGTGAGAGTGACATTTTTTTTTATACCACTTAGTTGGCAGACAAGCACACGGCCCACCTGATGGAAAGTAGTTACCGTGGCCTATGGACGTCTGTAACACCAGAGGAGTCACAGTCGCGTTGCCAACCCTGCAAGTACAGTTTCTGTGCCGTCAGCAGAAGACAAATTAGGACAAACCTTTAGTCTTCCCACTGACGGCACAAATTCTCCAGTGAGCTCTGGCTACTCTACTCACCGCTGGGAACACAACACGAAGTTATTATAACCGCGGTATTCTGTAGGGCGGAAGTACTTCCCCAGTCGGACTGCTCAATCGGGCGGATATACCGCCGTGTCCTACCTCCTGCCATGTCCTACCTCCTGCCATCTAAGCCCTGCACGCGTTGTCTTATGTAGGAAAGGAGAGGGTGGGATTAGTTGGAACACTCACCATGGGAGAGACGGTAAAATACAGAAGTCACTTCATTCAGGTCAGCAATTGTGCAGGTCTTGCCACAGTGGGCACGACAGGAGGTGGTCCATCGACTGCAGAGGTGCACCACAATCACAGCCACCACCCCCCGAGTTTAGGTAGCCCCATTTTACGCGGTTGGCCTGGTAGCAGCCGACCTGAGTTCTCAACCTATTTAAGGACTTCCAGGTGGACCATTTAAGATCATGCCCGGGTGGTAGGCTCTCGGCAAGCTGAATGTTGTCTAAAAGTGTATTGATGTTATACTAAGTGGTGCAAAGGTTAAGATATGATTCCGAACTCTGCAGCACGAAGCAGTATTGCACAGCGGCAGACTCGGAGCCTACTACGAAATAGACATGGATATGATAATTTTGTTTATTATTTTCTTTGATTGCGGTTTCTCAATTGCGTATTTTATTCCTATTTAAGTTGAACAAGTAATGTACGTGAAAAAATAAAAGTATAGTTTTTGACAAATGATCGAAATGCAGGATTGATTTTCCTTTATTTCTATGGACCATTTATATGTAGTCAGATTGGTTAGAAGTCTTTTCGCATATATTCTTGTTAAACTTCAATACCATGCGGTAGCCTAGTGGTATGGGTAATGGTCTGCTGAGACAAGGTCTCGGGTTCGATCCCAGGCTTTAACCATGACACACTAATGACTTTTCGATGCTTTTCGAAGTTATGTGTGCATTTATCGCAGGTTTATAAGTGCCCGGTTAATGGCAATAGGCTCACCACCTATTACATTGGGACCTAAACATAAACTGGTGAAATGTGGGTGCTAGCACCTCTGCCTACCCCTTCGGGAAATATAGGCGTGAGTTTATGTTATGTTAAACTTTGATACAGATAAATGTCAGTTGAAAAGCCACAATGAATTAAAAGTAAAACAATCAAAATTATGGGTGGAGGGTGGGTTAGTTTCAAATTAAATCTAACTTGTGGGGTTGCAGCCATTGTCCCACGGCCGCCATTGTGGAAAAAGGTTCAAATCGGTTTTATGGCATACCTTCACCATTTTTATAAGTTAGAATCATGTATTTATTAAGTTTAGATTTCACGAATTTCCCTTTATTCACCATGTTTGTTAGAGATTTTATCCATATGTTTTACCAACGGATGGTAGGTATAATAATACACGCTGTTGTTTTTCGGATTACAGTCTAGTCGGTCCGATCGAAAAATCGCTTGTCACATGCGGTAACAAGCGATTTTTCAGAAATCCATGAATGCAGTTTTGTTTTTTCGAACAAGATAATGTTACCTTTTAGTGATATTTTCTATCTCCAGTATTTAGAGTAGGTACGTTCGAAAAGTTGCACCTTGTACATACTTTTTTCATTTTCGGTTCTATAACTGAAGTTACTTGATAAAAATTGTAGATAATCTTATTTACAACAAAAACTGTTATTATAACTAATTTTTTGTGAGACCTACAGTCGTGAGAAAAACCATAAATACGATTTGAACACTTTTTTCCAAGATGGCGGCCATGGGACAAAGGTTGCAACCCCACAAACTTTAATTTAACTTGGAACGGACCCTCCCCCCTCTATCTTTAAAAAAGAAAATTGCATCCTCTAACAAAAGCACGCTGCATCAGCAGCAGAAGCGAAACTGACCCCAAATGTCAAAGTCAAAAATCATTTATTCTGCAGAGACCATTAAATTGGAACTTACAAAACGTCAATAAAAAAGGAAACATGAAAACCAGTTTAGTAAATGAACTATCTCGGTTCAAAACGCGGCCCCGGCCTGAGAAGACTCCTGCAAGAAACTCAGCGGCCGGTTTTTTTGGTCTACCTATTTATAAACATGCACTTAATCTAAATACAAAAATTTACTTGAGTAGCATAGTTGAGCGAACAGTTCATTTCCAAGCTTGTTTATCATCCAAGTATTCTTGGATTTTATAATAGCCTTCCTGGCACAATTTTATTTTAACTATATGTTTAAAATTATCCACAGGTAAATCCCTAAATTCATTAGGAAGCTTGTTCAAAAAGCGTATATAATAGTTGCCCGAATGACTATTTTTTGTAACTTTTGGGTTGCATTTTGTCATAACAAGCCTGCACAACAATGAACTAGCTGGATTATATTGTGGACCTTACTTGTTCTATAGAGGCAAACAGTGTGTCGAACACCTGTAGAACAGTTATTGGCAAATTAGGTGTTTGTTTAGAAGAAATTACAGATCATTCTAGAGCCTTCAAAGTTAACGGTACATTTCAACTAACTGTCGTAAATCCCTATGTTTCGGTTGGTCAATAACTGGGTCTAGTCTGGGATCTGTTTTCTTCTAAAAACGCCATGCATACCATATTATTGAAAACAGAATACCTACCTTGAGAGATAGAGCGAGGAATAACGTGATAAGAGGGCGATTTGGAATGATAGAAGATGTAGTGATGAGAATTGAGAGAGGAATCTTGAGATGGTTCGGTCATGTTGAGAGAATGAATGAAAGAAGACTAACGACACAGGTGTAAGAGGCGAGTGTGAATGGTACCGTCGGAAGGGGAAGATCTAGACGCACATACCTGGACCAAATCGGGGAAGTTTTAGAGAAGGGGCAGGCCAGGAGTACCTACCCTAAACCGACGAGCATGCACGAAGAATGTAATGAGAGTGAATGAAGCGAGAGCAGTATGTCAGGATTGTAGCAAACTGAGATCCGTGATCTCTGCCTACCCCTATGGGAAGCAGGCGTAATTTTATGTATGAATACCTACAGAATACCGCGGCCATAATAACATCCGTGTTGTGCTCCCGGCGGTGAGTAGGATAGCCAGAGCTCGCTGGAGAGTTATTGTGCTCTGTGAGAAGACCAGAAGCTTATTCTGCTTAGTCTTTTACGCTGACACAGAATCTCTCTATACTTACTTACAGAGTTGGCAGCACGAGTATACTCTCCTTTGGTTTTTCATACGTCTAAATTCACGGTAACCACTTTCCATCAGGTGGGCCGTGTGCTTGACTGCCACCTAAGTGGTATAAAAAAACGGAATAGGACAGCAAAGTGCAGAAGACTCACGAGATAAATAAAAAGTGCAATGATATTTTATTAGCCTTTATTTAAAATTCAAATAGTTAAAATATTTACATTTAAATTTCTTTAAATAAGATTATACAGTGCTTGTTCCAATATACAGGATATAGTAGCTGCGCTGCCCAGCTAAAAGAATACATTAATATGATTAAATTATATCGACTAACTTATAATTTTATATCTTTGATATTACGCGAGTAGGTACAATACAGCATCAGATCCATCTTGCCGCACAAAACACTCAAAATGATCTTAAATCCTTGGTTTTGTTCCTTCCTGTTGACTGATTGTTCATTGGTACATTGGGACAATGGTACCTTTAGTTCGTACAATAATACAATTTATATCAGCCTAGTGGTATGGACTGCCGAGACGAGGTCTCGGGTTCTATCCCAGGTTTTACCATGGCACACACCAAAGACTTTTCGAAGTTATGTGTGTAATTATCGCAGGTTTATAAGTGCCCGGTTAATGGCAATAGACTCGCCACCTATTACATTGGGACTTACAACATAAACTGGCGAAATGTGGGTGCTAGCACCTCCGCCTACCCCGTCGGGGATATAGGCGTGAGTTTATGTACATCAATTAAACAATATTGATTTGCTCTTCATTACATGGTATCAAAATCATCTTGAGATTTTGTTGTCAAGATTTTGTTCTGAAGCTGACTTATTTACACACCTGTTTAAATCCGTTAAGATGGTAAAAAATCCCACCTGAACCGATTTAAACATTTTCCTATATTATTTGATTTGAATAGTTACATACTAAATGCTTTAAAAATTTAATTCCACACATCTGTTTAGTTCAGTGCACAACTTTTGATTGCTACATCGTGTTGGATAAAGTTTCTCTTCAATCTAGTACAACATTTTGTCTGTATAGCAATTTTTATTAAGACAAAATTTATAGCTTCAATGTATACACCAAACTTGTGAAGCGTCGGTAGCTTAGCTGGAGAGGTTAGTTCAATTATTTTTTTTAAGTAAAAATTAAGCTTATATTATGATGACAATAGAGAATGCTCCATCGAACCGAGAAAAACCGATCTCACTCAGACCTTTACTTTTCTTCTCAACGTGTCATATCAAAAGTTGTGTTTAATACTTGTGTTTATTGCCTATAAATAAACAAGACACACATTGTAACTATATTGCTATATGAGAAGAGCGGGATCAACCCGTAATCTTTACATTCTCATCTAAAATATATTTAATGGCATTATACATGAGCTACAACCTAAGGCCTGTCGGTGATGCTGAGAACTTAAGCCTAGTGCTAAAATCAACTACATACTAAACAATAGCCTTACATTTAACTTCGTACACACTTTATAATAAAAATATTAATATTTGTAGACACAATATTTATATGAATTTGTTTGTACAATACTAAAATTATCCCATGTTCAAACCTCACTTTGGTTATGTGTAATAAATCAATATTATCACATTAGTAATAATTTAATAACTTAATTTCCAATATAAACATTAAATTTATATTATTATACTTAATTATTTACTTAATATTAAACAGTGGCGAAATATTATTATTACATTAAATTATTATTTATATACACAATTGAAAAACACTTGTATTTTTTCAATAGTATTTTTTATTTGTACACCTGGCCGATTTCGCCTTATCCGCAAATGTTCACAATTGCAGTTCAATTAAAACTACAATTGCAATGGTAAACCTTTGAGGATGCCGTGAGGCTAAATCGAACATGTGTGATAATAAAAATACTGTGGAAAATGTACAAGTCTATTTCAATATGTGTAACAACAAATTTCACTAAGTGCTATCAATCAACAGGATACATTTTATATTTTAACTTATTTTATTTAGTTATCTGGTTTATTATTGACGTGACAACGTCTTATAAATTGGTTTGCGGGGTGACACTTCAAGAAACTGCGTTACGCTCCGCTCACGTTATGCGCTCACAATGAGAGCGAGTGAGAGGCACGCGTCCCTTCCACTCGGGCATGGTTAGCCCGCCTAAGAGCGAGAGAGACAGACATAAAAAGTGAAAGGCACGCGTCCTTACTATTATTTCATCCTTCTTCCTACTATACGAATGAATATTCACATTAAAATTATTTTACCACTCAAAGTCGTTGTCACGTAAAACTTTCGCCCGTATACCGACTTTACAGGCAACCAATTTTTATTTTTTTTAACAGTTTTGTAGTGTTGTGTGGGGGTCTGGGGTCGAGACGCGGGGATCATGGGGTCCAATGCCAGTCTTTTCTTTAGATACATTTCTAAACGTTTAATTCACGCTACCCGTGACCAGAAGGCTGGTTCATTCCTTGCGCAAAGGTTTGGTATTGCTATTCAACGTAAGTCGCCAGCCTTCTGGCCACCATCCCTGTTGACATCGATGGGGAGGAATTCTTTGACGCTTGAACCTGCAGGATTGTTTAGGTATATTCTGTATTGTTTTTATATTTTAATTTAGATAACTCCCATGTAAATTATGTACATAATAAATACACCGAGAATTAAACTGATATAAATATAGCTATATATTTAAATAAAGTCAAACTTGAAATATTCCTATTGTATTGTAATAATCTCATTACGGATTAGTATGGAACATGTACGTTCGACAAGTATTGCTAGTCAAGTCTTTCATTACAGTCATAACCACGCCTTATCCCCGGAGGGTTAGGCCCACATTTCACCAATAATTGTATTCGGTCCCACGTAATAGGGGGTGAGTCTGGGCTGTATATATCTGTCTGATGTTACAACAGCCATAACACATGGGAAGAGATGGGGTGGCCCAAATTCTACTCTGCCGGTAACCACGCAGTTGAATAGATATTTATCTATACTAATATTATAAAGCTGCAGAGTTTGTTTGTTTGTTTGAACGAGCTAATCTCTGGTACTGGTCCGATTTGAATGATTATTTCAGTGTTGGGTAGTCCATTAATCGAGGAAAGTTTTAAGCTATATATCATTGACGGAGCATTGATAATAAACATGATGTTAACAAACCCGGCAATTTTTCATACATTTTTTAAGACTAAAACATACGGGCTCAAAGGGATATGAAGCTTCAAAATATACCCCGGGCGAAGCTGGGGTGGGTCAGCTAGTGTAATATATATATGAATTCAATATATTGAGAGTGCCGGGAAGATATTTACAATCCCAATCGACCTGGCTCTCGATTTAAGTAAAATCACTGTCATACCACATACAACGCAAATGATTAAAGACTATTTTTATACGCTTAGAGTTTAAAATTCAATGAAATTGGCTCTGCAAAATGTATTTTAATTTTGATCTTTAACAGGATTGCGTTAAACTTTAAATTAGCAATGTCCGTGGTACCCGAAGAGGGCCAGGTTGAAAGAGATGGCTCTGGGTCTGCCTGGGTGCGAGGGATATGTATCTGGCAATCTCACCTGCGAAAACTTACGAGCCGCAGACGGCGTGCGTTTTAGTCGGTTTGAGTCTGACCTAACCTCTCCCACTGCCTCTGATGGAGGTGTATAAAAAAATACACCTCCGTTTTGTGACCGTGGTTTTGTTTCAGCAGAAATGTGGCCCTGCTATATTGAATTGCAAAAGGAAACAAACAATTGGATGTAGTGCATACATAAATAAGCGATTTTTTTTTCAAGAATATGTAAAAATATGCATTTATACAGGTGATTGTACGTTATAAATAGGGTAATGTGCCATTGTCCCGGATGTGCAACCTTGAAACACGAGCTCGGGTTCGATATAATAGACATTTTTTTTTTTCAATAAATGTATAGACATTTTTTTTCAATAAATGTTGACATTTTTTTTTCAATAAATGTATAGACATTTTTTTTTCAATAAATGTATAGGTCCGCTGTCCTCTTCAAGGTGTGCAAATATTTGATATTGTCTATACATGCAATATTTCAATTAGAGAGCATTCATAATATTTTAATTGCATTATTAGTTATTGAGTTAATGTCAGAAAATTAAATGATCTCAAAAGGAAATAAGGAGATTGTTATAATTATGGTGAATGTCAACTAGGTCTATTAAAATAATAATATCAATTAGTATATTATGTCATTCATTATATCATTGTTGCAAGTGTACACGAATATACCCGCGTGTGTCCCACATTTGGGTCACCTCATCTCTTCCCATGCGGTGTCGTACAAGGCGACTAAGGGATAGGGCTGTTTAACCTCAGTCAGATATATACAGAGTAGACTAAGCGTCAGATGCATGGTTCGAGTCAACAATAGTGCCCGAAATGCGGCAATAGGCTCACCCCTTATTACGCGGTACAGAATACTCGTACTACAATGATTGATGAAATGTGCATGTTAATTCACCTCTGGCTAACACTTCGGGGATAAAGTAGTGATTATTTGTATGTATGTATATATAAATAGACAAAAATCACTAAGAAACTGATTTGGTATAGAAATGAATAATGAATAATAAACATATTCATATAATAATATGAATAACAGTTGAGAGTGGTATATTTTGTGTCGACATTAGAACAAGGATAGGGTTAATTATAAAATGGGTATTGATACTTAATTAGATTTGATTCACTGTTTTGTGTATTATTATTAATTATTTTTTGCTATCATTATGTTAAACAAAAAACAATATTAATTCGGTGTCTCTTGTTTGCGATATGGCAAAAGTAACATCTAGGCTACATATTAAGTTGAGTAACGTATTGAGTTGAGTAACATAAGAGGGTAACATATTAAGTTGAGTAACATAAGAGAGTAATATATTAAGTTGAGTAACTTAAGAGGGTAATATATTAAGTTGAGTAACATAAGAGGGTAATATATTAAGTTGAGTAACTTAAGACGGTAATATATTAAGTTGAGTAACTTAAGAGGGTAATATATTAAGTTGAGTAACATAAGAGGGTAATATATTAAGTTGAGTAACATAAGAGGGTAATATATTAAGTTGAGTAACTTAAGAGGGTAACATATTAAGTTGAGTAACATAAGACGGTAATATATTAAGTTGAGTAACTTAAGAGGGTAATATATTAAGTTGAGTAACTTAAGACGGTAATATATTAAGTTGAGTAACTTAAGAGGGTAATATATTAAGTTGAGTAACATAAGAGGGTAATAAATTAAGTTGAGTAACATAAGAGGGTAACATATTAAGTTGAGTAACATAAGAGGGTAACATATTAAGTTGAGTAACATAAGAGGGTAATATATTAAGTTGAGTAACATAAGAGGGTAATATATTAAGTTGAGTAACATAAGAGGGTAATATATTAAGTTGAGTAACATAAGAGGGTAATATATTAAGTTGAGTAACATAAGAGGGTAATATATTAAGTTGAGTAACATAAGAGGGTAACATATCAAGTTGAGTAACATAAGAGGGTAAAAGTAACGCAAAATGTTACAAAAGTTACATTCTGGCATTGCTGGCCATAAACGTAACGAGTTGAAATAATCTCCATACGATTCAATAGGAGGTAGGACACGACGGTATTCCCGTCCCAATTGAGCAGTCCGACTGGGGAAGCACCTCCACCTTACAGAATACCACGGCCATAATAAACGCGTGTAATGTTCCCGGCGGTGAGTAGAGTAGCCAGAATTCACTAGAGAGTTTGTGTGCTGTCAGTGGGAAGACCAAAGGCTTGTCCTGATTTTGTGTTCTGAGCTGAAGACAGAAAATCTCTGCTCTTACTGGGTAGACAGCATGGGTGTGACTCCCCTGGTGTTGCACTCGTCCATAGGTCACGGTAACCACTTTCCATCAGGTGAGCCGTGTCAAAGAATCAAAGAATTCATTTCATTTATTCAGTGTAGGCACACAAAGAGCAAATATGAACGTCAAAATTTTACAATTAGGTATACATAACACATAACATAAACTCACGCCTATATCCTCGAAGGGGTAGGCAGAGGTGCTAGCACCCACATTTCGTCAGTTTATGTTTAGGTCCCAATGTAATAGGTGGGGAGCCTATTGCCATTAACCGTGCACTTATAAACCTGCGATAAATACACACATAACTTCGAAAAGAATCGAAAAGTCATTGGTGTGTGCTATGGTAAAACCTGGGATCGAACCCCGAGACCTCGTCTCAGCAGTCCATTACCCATACCACTAGGCTATGTCAAGGCTCGCCATCTATTACCCAATGTATACCCTATTGCCATTTACCGGGCACTTATAAACCTGCGATAAATACACACATAACTTCGAAAAAAAATCGAAAGTCATTGGTGTGTTCCATTTAGTCACTGCAGGTTTTATAAAAAATATAGATATTATAAATAAAATAAATATATAATGCAGTATGTGTGAAGATTGTAATATGTTTTATAGTTTAGGAAATAAGTTTATAGTGAGTTCGTATTTTCACTTTGAAAAGGTATTTTCATAAAACTTGGTTACTGTCCAATTTCATACAAATAGTTAGTAATTCATTACCAGCTCACGTGTTTCCTTCTTCCTACAGCCCCGGGTCCTATAAGCGGGGCGTGAAAAAACATATGATGAGACCGTCAAGCTGAGTGTCACCATTGTCGCAAGGTATGTGTGAGTAATGGTGATCCTCTTTTCTGAAACTTTGCCTTCAGCTTACCATTAGGCAAGGCGAAGTCTAATTGACGTGTTCTATATAAAAATAAATAAATAATTAAAAGTAAACATCATTTCAATCAAACCTGAAGATTTTTACGTAGGGAAGCATTTCTCTTCTTAAATTCTTCTTTCAAATTTGCCACTATCATGCAGGAGCACGTTTTTATTGTTGCTATATTATTTAAATGTAAATGTCTACGACAAGATTGTCAAGTGCATCTGACGTAAGAAACTTAAGACTCTAAAACAAGCACCAGCGGAGGTGGCGCCATCTGAGATTAGTTTTGTAGTTGAAATAATTTAGTAGGTGCATTATGACAGTTGCAGTAAGTCAGAAGATTACTAGGAACGATTGAAAAGAAACATAACACTATAAGTTAAATAAGAAGTAAATACGTAATATCTCATAATAGTAAGTTTAAGAAATAATACTAACAATAATAGTGTCATATTTCAGTTTAAATTACAACGAGTAATTTAAACAATTGCGCCATTCTGTATTTCTACGAGACCTCGTAATACGGCTACGTTTTATGGTTTCTATTTTTAACTTTAGTGTTTTAGCTGTATCATCTTTGTATGTTACAATTTTTTTATACAACTTAGGTGGCGATAAGCACACTATGATATATAATCTAGTTCTAATGTAGTTCGCTGAGTTTCTTGCTGGTATCTTCTCAGTCGAACTAATCTACCGAACCAGCGAATCATTTTCCAATGGTTTATTTTTACATTATTTAATATTTTTATATTATTTCTTGACATAGCCTAGTGGTATGGGTAATGGACTGCTGAGACGGGGTCTCGGGTTCGATCCCAGGTTTTACCATGGCACACACCAATGACTTTCGATTCTTTTCGAAGTTATGTGTGTATTTATCGCTGGTTTATAAGTGCCCGGTTAATGGCAATAGGCTCGCCACCTATTACATTGGGTCCTAAACATAAACTGGCGAAATATGGGTGCTAGCACCTCTGCCTACCCCTTCGAGGATATAGGCGTGAGTTTATGTTATGTGTTATGTATACCTTATTATAAAATTTTGACGTTCATATGTACTTTTTGTGTGCTTAAACTGAATAAATGAAATTGATTCTTTGATTCTTTGACACGGCCCATCTGATGGAAAGTGGTTACCGTGAACTATGAACATGTGCAACACCAGGGGAGTCACATCCGTGTTGCCTACCCTGTAAGAACAGAGATTTTCTGTCTTCAACGCAAAATACAAAATCAGGGTAAGCCTTTGGTCTTCTCACTGACAGCACACAAACTCTCTAGTGAGCTTTGGCTACCCTACTCACCGTCGGGAACACAACATGAGTTTATTTTAGCCGTGGTATTCTGTAGTGTGGAGGTGCCTCCCCAGTCGGACTGCTGAATTGGGACGGGAATAGCGTCGTGTCCTACCTCCTATTGAATCGTATGGAGATTATTTAAACACGTTATGTTTAAGGCCAGCAATGCCAGAATGTAACTTTTGTAACATTTTGTGTTACTTTTACTCTCTTATGTTACTCAACTTAATATGTTACCCTCTTATGTTACTCAACTTAATATGTTACCCTCTTATGTTACTCAACTTAATTTATTACCCTCTTATGTTACTCAACTTAATATGTTACCCTCTTATGTTACTCAACTTAATATGTTACCCTCTTATGTTACTCAACTTAATTTATTACCCTCTTATGTTACTCAACTTAATATGTTACCCTCTTCTGTTACTCAACTTAATATGTTACACTCTTATGTTACTTAACTTAATGTGTTGCTTAGATGTTATTTTGACATATCACAAACAAGAGACACGGAGGTAGGACACGGCGGCATTTCCGCCCGATTGAGCAGTCCGACTGGGGTAGTACCTCCGCCCTACAGAATACCGCGGCTATAATAACTTCGTGTTGTGTTCCCAGCGGTGAGTAGGATAGCCAGAGCACACTGGAGAATTTGTGTTGTCAGTGGGAAGACTAAAGGCTTGTCCTGCTTTGTCTTCTACTGACGGCACAAAGCAGCGCGACTGTGACTCCTCTGGTGTTACACCTGATAGAAAGTAACCACTTTCTATCAGGTGGGCCGTGTGCTTGTCTGCCAACTAAGTGGTATATAAAAAAAAAGACAGGATAATTATTATTTAACACAATGAAAGCGAAAAAATAATGATTAATAATATGGACCATTCGTTGGATTGATACCCAATACCAGAAAACAAAGAAAATATCTGATTACAGCTAATAGCCGATTGCAGATAAATTAGAACACAAAAAAAACGAAATAAGTCAATATATACCTACTGTACCGGCAAGCTCTAAATATGTATATGGGGTCCTATGGGTCCAAGCGCGCGCGCGCTATTCAAAGAAATAGCGAAGCGACTAATCGATGCTTCCCGTGACCATAAGGCTGGCCTTTACCTCGCTCAAAGAATTGGCATCGCCATTCAGCGTGGTAATGCCGCCAGCCTCTTGGGCACGGTACCAGTAGCGATCGATGGGGAGGAATTTTTCGATGCCTAAAATTACAGTCTCCCTCTTTTTCTCTATTCTATTTTTGTATATATTGTATATTATAATAGCATATTTTATTTAATGTAATTTATTCTCTATTTATATCTCAAAATTTCAATATTTCCCATTTCTATTAAAAAAGAAATTCTGTCAATATGTATATGCGAAAACTTATAAATGGTTTTAAGATAACCAATCGTGTTTGTTTTCCAAATAAAATAAAATAAATAGATAAAAATTACCTTAGTCTATAAAAACCTCTTGGGTAATATATAATATAGAAAGGTTATGAAAATGTCAATGTAAAAAAACTACGTGATTATTTATCATTAAATATCACTTATAATATAGATACTTAGGAATAAGGTATATTCTGTTATCACCGCAGACCGCAAAACAACGCCTCGATGAGCATAGCTACTAAGTCTGTCCCCATTAATATATAACCTTCTCATTTGGGTTCAGTTTAATTCCAAGAACAAAAGAAATGCATTACTTACAGCCGCACTCAGAGACCTTTAACGGTTACTTAAGTTGGTCCTTAGTAAACATTTAAAAAAGTTGACACTCAGAGTCAGTTAATGATTCATTAACATCCCTTAATGACGCTTAAAGTTAAGTGAACCAAATCCCTTACTTAACTTGTTAAGTATTGATTTTGACATTTACGTTTGAGGTTATATTTATATTTACACCTGTGAATTTGCGGTGGAGTCGGACTGTTTATCAAACCGCAATGTCTGAGCTAGTAGACTTTCTTGAATTTGTGGACTATACCAGTAGGTACAGAGAAATAGGACCCAGACGGTACTTGCGTGATAATTCGGACCCCTTTACAAAATATTCTGTTAAAGAATTCCATGCACGTTATAGATTTACACCTGAATCTGTAAAAAGTGTTATATTGCCCTTGTTGGCACCCGATCTAAGGAAGCGAACAAAAAGAGGATTACCATTTGCACCGGAACTAATGTTACTGCTAACATTACGTTACTTCGCTACAGGCAGTTTTCAGGTTAGTATGTACCTAAAGTACATTGCATGGTATTTAAACAAATATTGTATTTTCATTAGAGTAGGTACCTATAGTGTGCGATTTTAAGTAGGTAGGTCTGTCTACCTAATAAGCACATGTCCCTAATATACCTACAGTTCACACTAGTTTGGGAACTAGGAAATTCATAAAATATGTAGGTACCTACTGTAGACCTATGTACCTATTCTTTATTAACAAACTATTAATACATATTATCATAACTTAAATTACATCAATTAGGTATGTGATTGTCCATGTTTCAGAAAATGGATGGAGATGTCATGAATATCTGTCAGCAGTCAGTCTCAAGGATCATTGCCCAAGTCTCTATGTTGTTAGCAAACAAAAACAAAAAATATTGCACTAACGTTAACCTAGTTAACCTAACTTCGAGTGATTTGACGTTGAATAAGTGACATTAACAGTTAATAGTGATACCATAGAATAAAAGTAAATAATTGCTTTGTTATAATTATATGAAAATAGGTATTTAGTTTTGTCTATTAATAGAAAATAACAGTAAATGAACTGATTATCATTTATTTTATTATGAATAAAAGTTATCAATTTGTTTTTGAATATTTTTTCCACTTTTTACTGTTACCAGTTTTTAGATATGGCTATACCGATGTTTTATCGATACGGTATCGATACAACAATTTGTCACTGCTCCGCCCTTCGAAAACTAAAGGCTGTCATTAACTAATGAGCCCTTAAATTATGTCTCTGGGATGTCCCGTCAATTAACAGATTTAATGATAATTAGTTAAGTATTACTTAGGACTAATTTAATGAACTTCTCTGAGTGCGACTACTACTAAGTTAACTTAATAAAAATTATTAAGTGAATTTATTTAATTATTAACTACACTTAATTATTTTTTAAGTAAACTTGATAATTAAAAAATCACTTAATTATTTATTATGAAAACAGTGTTGTACAAGGCGACTAAGGGATAGAGCTGTTTAACATCAAACAGATATATACAGCCCAGACTCTGCCCCAAATGCATGGCTCGAGTCAATAATAGTGCCTGGAATAAGTTCACCCCCTATTACGTGGGACCGAAAACAATGATAGGTGAAATGTGGGTGTTAATTCACCTCTGCCTAACCCTTTGGGGATAGAGGCGTGATTATATATTATATTTCGATTTTATAGTCAACTTTTATCTCAATGTGGCTGTATCATATGTTTAATATTTTTTAATAGTTATTTATATAAGTTAAATTTGTATATAATAAGTTTATATAAGTTATACTGCGGTAGCCTAGTGGTATGGGTAATGGAATGCTGAGACGAGGTCTCGGGTTCGATCCCAGGTTTTACCATGGCACACATCAATGACTTTTCGATGCTCTTCGTAGTTATGTGTGTATTTATAGCAGGTTTATAAGTGACCGGTTATAGGCAATAAGCTAGCCACCTATTACATTGGGACCTAAACATAAACTGTAGAAATGTGGGTGCTAGCACCACTGCCTACCCCTTCGGGGATATAGGCGTGAGTTTATGTAATATTATTTTTTAATAGAAAGTTCTATGACTTAATCGCGAAAAGTACTGTACCTTGGAATAATTATTTTATTACTATTATTTATTATAAGATAACTAAGTTAATTAGTATTTATCATTCGCCTTAAGAACTAATAGAGGTTATGCACGACAGTCATCGAATTATTTATTATTAAATATCGATGATAAAGTTAATAATAATATCTATACTAGTATTATCAAGCTGCAGAGTTTGTTTGTTTGTTTGAACGCGCTAATCTCTGGAACTACTGGTCCGATTTGAATGATTCTTTCAGTGTTGGGTAGTCCATTTATCGAGGAAGGTTTTAGGCTATATATCATCACGCTACTACTTAAGGGAGCGGAGTATTGATAATAAATGTTAACAAATCCGGCAATTTTTCATACATATTTTGAAGACTACGGGCGCTATCTAGACCCATTGTAAGCATAGCTTAACTAACTTGTGTTTCCATAACACAAGTTAGTTAAGCTATGCTTACAATGGGTCTAGATAGCGTTTTATAAAGTATTGTGGAATATCTAGAATCTAGAATGCGGATAAACATACTTAAACATACTTTTGTAATTACATACACATCATACATAGAAACACTCAGACCAATGCAAATACACATACGCATACAAATATTTGCACTGAGCTGGAATTGAACCCGCACCTCCTGCGTAGCAATTGAACGTTCAACCCCTACACCACAGAGTCCGTTTATACATGTCCGAACCACCTAAGCAGTTTGCTTAGGTGGTTCAGGATTTTACTTTCGTCTCCCTATATTTTCACACAGTCATACAGTAATAGATGAGTAATCCTGCTATCCCGCATTATATACTTCAATAATACAAATATTTCCCATAACAAACTTTTTTTTTAATTTTTCTTTTTTTTTGTATACTTAAAAAGTTAAACTAGTACCTTAACTATCATACGTAGTAGCCTGTATTAAAGATTCCAGTTTGTTTTCATTGTCTTATTGAATTAAGTCTGTGAAGTCCCCAGTAAGCTTCTGCGTTTTTTAGCGGAGCTAGGCTGGCTGTCATAGCCGCACAATGGTTCGAAAAAATTAGCGCAGTTATGTGTCTTATTGCATATAAGCATACTAATATGATTTGGACTATTCTAATTATTACTATAGAGCTTTTTTTCAAGCAGATTTATATGTTTGCTGGCAGTTTGATTCAGTGTTAAAATTTTGGTGTAATTCTAAAAATTCTTACATTGAATTACCTAAATAGTGATTAAAAAGTGTTCCATAAATCTATTTTATAAAATTATATATCTGTTCGAAATATAGTGATAACCGTTATGCATTATTCTAAGTAATTATTGATAATTTGTTTATAGAATTTATATATTTTATTTATATAATATAATTTCTTTTTTTTTTGTAGGAAGCATTCATATTGCTGTCGGTTAATAACTATTTATAAGAGTTACAGTATTTTTTAAGATTTTTTTTGTACATACCTAGTGCAAATCTGTATGAATTTTTACTTTATAACTATGAATTACATAAGCTGGAATATATTACATTTGTTACATTATTTCATAGCTTAAATGCATATTTAACAATTTAACAATAACGCTATATTATTAATAATATGCTGCTAATGTAAATTTTGTGCTTCTACACAGCCATCCGCTACATTAATATTTGTAAAAGGGTTAAAAAATTGTATTTATATTTTTATTGAGGTCTCTGATTTATATCAAAGAGGTTAGCTCCTCGCCTACACGGTCCGCCGTCTATTGTGTAGGCGAGGAGCGAGCCGAGTTTGATTCAGATAAACTTTAGGACATAACTTCAAGGTTTGTAGTTTGCAGTCTACTGAGGACATGATGTAATATGAAAGTGATTTTATAGGGGTAAGATGGGTAAAGCACGCCATTTACCGCACCAATTTTTAATGACACCAAAATTATTCAATTATTTTTTACTAATGATCACTTCGATATTACTTCGCTACATATATTGATAACTTAAAAGTCTCAGGAATGACTATTACCATTAGAAATACTAATGGTGATAGTCATTCCTGAGACTTTCAACATACCAATATATGTGGCGAAATACTAATGGTGATCCTAAATAATAATATTACAACAATGACTTCACACAAAGTGAAACTCACTGTCTCATTAGATATTTCCTCCACTAGGCCCCGAGACTGTAGGAAGAACAAAACACATCTAAAGAATGCCATGGCTTTACATTCCATACAGCTATGGGGTAATTTTGGTGATTTTAAAGTTATGGGGTAATTTTGGTGGTTTTAAAGTTTTGGGGTAATTTTGGTGGTTTTAAAGTTATAGGATAATTTTGGTCATCGAATTGGTGGGCTCAATGGTATGCCTAGATTTTGATACGAACTTACGCAGTCCGTAACGCCGTTTCCTAGTTCAGCATGGTGTGCCTATCGTAGATATTCCGGCGTTGCTCGCGCACCTGGCGCTTCCATTTGTCTTGCTGGTGAGTGACGCGGTTGAGGACATTGCCGCGAGGGCCTAACTGTTGCGATGGACCACTGATACTACCTTCATCCTGTAGGTAGAGACATGATATTTTTAGATAGTTACTTTTATTTATCAGTAGTATGGGCTTTCATCATGGTCTTTGGGCCCAAAAGGACTTTACTCGCAAGCTGGTATATTTACCTGCTGATAGACGGAAGTGTAGGGAACGCGAGATTATATCAAATCGACCATGAGTTTATCAAGATATTTTGATATAACTACAGGGGGAGTCGCAATCAACTTCACTAGTGGGTACACCTGTTTATTTATTGATGAGACTGTGGCACAGGCTTTTTCTCCTTAGGGTAACAGCAGTCACTTCAAATCAAGATAGTCAAATCTAGACAATGACTGTGAGAGTGGACCCCAGGCACCAAAGTGCGAGCTTTGGATGCAACTGATATTAACACTAAGATCATTCATACCATACTTACATCTTCGTTGGTGTGTTCCTGATAAGAGGCCTTGGCGCGCTTGTTGATCAGAGGGTCGAGGCAGATCAGGAAACCCATGTAGACCACCAGCAGCATTATCACCCAGATCACAATTATCACCACTACCTGTATAATAACCAAATGAAAATTGAATTTAATATGTAGATATAATATAATATAGAGCACTTTGTAATGAAACATTATTTCAGAACACAGTGAATCAAAATCTGCAAGCCTATTTCAGAACACAGTGAATCAAAAACTGCAAACTTATTTCAGAACACAGTGAAGTCTTGATTCTCTGGATAAGAGAGATTTTCAGAAAAAACAAATGTAAATAAGATGGAAAAGAATTCGACAGTTTATCTACAATATTTCTAGGAACTATTTTTTTTATATAAAACTTAATGAGTTTTACTGAAACATTTTTTACTGAACAAAATTCCGGTTAGTAACTAGCCTTGCATTCAACCTTCCCATGAATTTTAATACCCCAACAAAGACTAGAGCTATATTCCTCAAATGCATACTTGTATGGCTATTATAATAAAGTACCAGTTAGTATGAGAGCCTACGATAAAATTTAAATTCAACATGTTTAATTTTTTTTTTTTTTTTTTTTGGGGAGGGAATTTATGGATAGCAAACTTAATGTTAAAAATATTATATTGACTGATGTTAAACAAATAAAATGACTTGATTAAGACAGGAAAAAATGTAGCGGTCTAGGCGGGATTCAAACACTTACAGGGTAAACCGTGGAGGCAAGACGGATATATGTATGGAACAATTTGGATGGTTTGAATTTTGTAAAAGAAATTACCTTAATGATTGTGGTATTCCTGTTCTCATACTTGCATTCACAGCGTGGACAGAACTCTTGCTGGCGGTCTTTGAGCTGGTCAGCTATGAAAGGCAGGACTACAACCTCACAGTTGCTGTAGAAAAAAAAAGACATTCATTATTAGATTTAGTTAGGAAGCTTCATTAGGACACGGCGGTATTTCCGCCCGGTTGAGCAGTCCGACTGGGGTAGTACCTCCGCCCTACAGAATACCGCGGCTATAATAACTTCGTGTTGTGTTCCCAGCGGTGAGTAGGGTAGCCAGAGCTCACTGGAGAATTTGTGCTCTCAGTGGGAAGACTAAAGGCTTGTCCTGCTTTGTCTTCTACTGACGGCAAAGTAACTCTGTACTTTCAGGGTTGGCAGCGCAACTGTGAGTCCTCTGGTGTTACAGACGTCCATAGGTCACGGTAACCACTTTCGATCAGGTGGGCCGTGTGCTTGTCTGCCAACTAAATATAAAAAAACAAAAATTAGCGCAAAACACCATATTAAATGTGTATCTTACCATTTATTGGGCGGTACATTGCCAGATTTCATGAAAGGACTTCGGTCTGCCCCAGCAGTGTCATTGAGAACAGCAGCGGGACTCGGGCAAACACATTTGCAGCGGTTGTCTTCATATGAATGTCCCTAAACAAAAGAGTTTATTATAAAATGCAATAAATATGCTGTTAATAATTAATGCAATTGTTTTCTGTGGTTTTTGGGTAAAAATTGGCACTACTAACACCTTCGGAGCTAAACTCAGCATCACCTATGAATTTAGATTGACTTCCTTCAAATCCCCGAATTGGTAAGCAGAGGTGTTGAATATCTATTATGAAGACAAGTTACTATTAAATGAGCTCTTGTTTTATAGGCGGCAAGGATTGAACTGCACAAAAACAGTTATGAGCTCCTGTTTTATAGGAGGCAAGGAATGAACTGCACAAAATCAGTTTTTGTTATTTAGCCCCTTGCAGGACGCCAACAATAAATTGCTCTAATAGAATCCTGGATGCGGGCAATCAATCAATTTAAATTCAATTGTATGTAATTGAAGAATTAGATCAAGTGGCAATAATATTGGCTTCGTGGACCATACTGCGAAAGAGGCGTGTGAACGAACAGATATCCCTTTTTTTTTTTTTTTACGTGCGCAAAATCCCCACGGATACCTCCCCACCGGAGCCGGTGGAGGAGGTTATGTCGGACACGAACCGACTAAAACGCACGCCGCCTGTGGGTCGTTTTGGTTGCCGAAGGTGAGGTTGACAGGCATATCCCTCGCACCCCGGCCGACCCAGGGCCATCTCTCACGATCTGGCCCTCTTCTCGGAACAGATATCCCTATGTAGTTTTATTTTTCTCTCTTTATTTGTTATTGGGGACTTTTATACATTTGTACATGCCAGTCCCATCGTACCTTCTATACATATTTAGTTCAATCAAAGAATCAATCAATTTCATTTATTCAGTTTAGGCACATAAAGAGCACATATGAACATCAAAATTTTACAATTAGGTATGTCAAGAAATAATATAAAAATTTTAAATAATGTAAAAATAAACCATTGGAAAATGATTCTTCTGCTGGATCGGTAGGTTAGTTCTACTGAGAAGATACCAGCAAGAAACTCGGCAAACTATATTAGAACAATTTATTTTGTGTGAGCAAGCAAGAGAGTTATTTTGACCACGCATTAACATCATTAAGGTACTCATCCACTTTATAGTAACCTTTACTCATTAAAGTTTTTTTCACTTCTATTTTACATTTAATTATTGGCATATTAATCTCTCTCTGTCTCAATAAGTTGCCTACAAAACGCAGCATAACAAACTTAGATTTTAGGCAGCCTCAGATTTAGGGGTACACAATTTTTGTTGGAAGATACCTACATCATACAAGTTTAAGTTAAGCTCCTGAAAAACTCCTCTCTAGCAGCCTGATATCTGGCACATTTTGCCAATAAGTCGAGGACATCTTCCACAATACCACAAACGTCACAGTTACAAGAATCATTTTTTTTCATTAAAAATCCAATCTTATTGAGCGGCATGTGGCCAGACCTCAGTCTATGGGCGATAACAACCAATATCGAAAATACTAACATGAATATTAAGCTACACAGGTTTGATTCCCACTCAGTGCAAATATTTGTATGCATAAATATTTATATTTGCATTGGTCTGGGTGTTTCTATGTATAATATGTATGTATTTACAAAAAAGTATCTAAGTATGTTTATCCGCATTCTAGATCCCATACACAAGCTAGTTAAGCTATGCTTGCCAAGGGTCTAGATAGTGTTTTAGAATATTTATTTATTTTATTTATTATTACATACATACATATAATCACGCCTTTATCCCTGGAGGGTTAGGCAGAGGCGAATTAACACCCACATTTCACCAATCATTGAATTCCGTCTCACGTAATAGGGGGTGAGCCTATTGTCGTTTTTCGGGCACTATTGTTGACTCAAGCCATTCATCTGAGGCTGGGTGTGGGTTTGAATATATCTGTCTGATGTTATGCCCATACCCTTTACCACCAATTACTTATTATTCACTATTATATTAAAAGCTTAGCTTATAGAAGACAGGATAAAAGGTTATTATGAATTAATAATCAACTATTAATTCGTAATTATTGTACTGCTTAATTGTTATGAAAAATACTTAATATTTTCTACACACGTCATGAAGGATTCTAAGGTTTCACAAAATATTTGTTATAACCAATATCAACTAATTTATTCTACAATAAATAGGCTCATATATGAAGGGGTGGTTTTTTTTAATACATAATAAAATAAATGGACGCAGACTCACTATGGTGTTGCGTAAAATTGATAGTGTTAGTGGAATTGAAATCTGCCCCGTCATTACTCCTTAACATTATTATCCTATGTAACAATTTTAATAATAGAATGGGCTAAAACATAATTTACACAGCTTCTTGAAAAGATATGATATATAATATGGTACGATATGAAGAAAAATATATATTAATTTGGTTTGATTGTTATACTTACAGAGACTACCACGGCGCAAATAGCACTGAGCAGTAGAATAACTACTTTCACATACATTTTGAACGTGTTTTATCACCAATATAAGTAGAAAATAGAATATTTTTAAAATTCAACAACTAGATATATCGCCACAACCTTAGTTATTCGGCCATTTTTATTTTCATTTCAATCATTGAATATTTCCATAGATTATATAGAACTAGAACCATAGAGTAGAAAAGTTTATAGACGTCGACTACTCCCGTCCGAGTCCTAGAGGATTCTGCGAGTGGCGACCAGGGACTGTCGACTGCGATACTAATAAATGGGAATTACCTATATGAAATTGCAATTAGTTACAAGATTGACAAGAAGTGTGCTCCTGAAGAATTAAAATGGAGCAAGAGCATGGCAGTAGCGAAGACCTCAACCTTCAATCTTTTGGCTCACGTACAATATTGTGTAGTACCCAAGTAATGCGATAGTAGTTGGATATACCCTCTTGATTATATATTTCGTACCCCTATTCCTTTGTTCCCGCACCGGTGTATCGTTGCATGCCTCGTGTTTTTGAATAGTTGAATTTAATTGAAATAGATGGCGTTACTTGTACCATTTCTTTTTAAGTTTACCTAATTATATTTCAAAGTTTTCAAACGTTCTATTACACTTAGCCCACATTGTGTGAGCCGAACTATGACTTACACTTGCTAAATGAGGACAAAGGAGGCTATGGTGCTGATATTCCTCAGCATCCATCATGCCATGAGACCGCCCTCTAAAGCCGCAAAATAATGTAGGAAGTTCCACATGCATATACATACGACCTGTGCTGGAATACGCCTTAAAAATTTGGAGTTCATACCTACTTCAAAAAATACATCCTAATTTTTTAATATACCACTTAGATGGCAGACAAGCACACGGTCCACCTGATGGAAACTGGTTACGGTGGCTTATGGACGTGTGTAACACCAGAGGAGTCACACTCGCGCTGCTGAGCCTGTAAGCACAGAGTTTTTGTGCCGTCAGTATAGAAGACAACGCAATACACGCCTTTAGTCTTCTCACTGACAGCACGAATTCTCCAGTGAGCTCTGGTACTCACCGCTGGGAACACAACACTAAGTTATAATGGCCGCGGTATTCTGTAGGGCGGAGGTACTTCGTCAGTCGGACTGCTCAATTGGGCGGAAATACCGCCGTGTCCTACCTCCATATACCTGATAAATAGACTTGATAAACATTTAACAAACTAAAAAAACAAGTGTAGTGATATACACCCATCAACTAGACGGTTGGGTCAAGGGCCAGATGCAGAAGGCTGTGCTTCTTGATACGGCGCGCATCGTGCGGAAGTTTCTTTCTCTGGAGCCCTAACCAACGGTAGCTTGGTCCCTGTACCCGATACCGGTGGAGCAATATATATATATTTTTTATATGTATTTAAAATATAATTTATAAGTAGGTAGTTTATTGTCATAAAGAGTAATAATAATGATTCCTCTTCAAAAACTCATTAACAGCTCACGTGTTTCCTTCTTCCTTCAGTCCCGGGTCCTTTAAGCGGGGCGTGAAAAAGCATCTGATGAGGCCGTCAAGCTGAGTGCCACCATTGTCACATGGTATGTGTAAGTAATGGTGACCCACTTTTCTGAGACTTTGCCTTCAGCTTATTATCAGGCAAGGCGAAGTCTAATTGACATGTTGGTGAAATGTGGATGTTAATTCACCTCTGTCTAAGCCTCCGGGGATAAAGGCGTCATTATATGTATGTATGTGTAATAGGAGGTGACCCTATTGCCGTCAAGCGGGCACTTAGTCAGAGGCTGAATATTTACTGCCGTCGAATGAAGAACAAAAATAATCAACAGGACAGAATCAAAGTAGTTCACAGACAAAGTGTTACAAAAATCAAGACACGATATCACCAAGTGATCCGCGAACGACCAAGCGGATCAACCCCTCATAATCCAGGCAATCAGCGAGCCTCCAGGCATTGGCGACCTTAAAATAACAGCATTTGTACAAGCCAATAGAGCACGCTATAAAAAATTAATTACATTTTTAATCCACAAAAAAGCGAACGGAAGGTTGAACAACGAGATACACGGTATCTAGATGAGACATCACTAACAATAATAAGAATATTGTTTGAGTATGTACGACATCAAGTTTATACCACATTTTATAAAAGGGTATTTTTTTAGAGGGCCAGATCGTGAGTGATGGCCCTGGGTCGGCCGGGGTGCGAGGGATATGTCTGTCAACCTCACCTTCGGCAACCAAAACGAGCCACAGGTGGCGTGCGTTTTAGTCGGTTCGAGTCCGACATAACCTCCTCCACCGGCTCCGGTGGGGAGGTATCCGTGGGGATTTTGCGCACGTAAAAAAAGGGTATTTTTTTTAATATGCGCAAAATCCCCACGGATACCCCGATCACTAGGCCCGGTGGGGGAGGTTATGTCGTACTTGAACCGACTAAAACGCACGCCGTCTGTGTGGGCTGCAGGTAGCCGGAGGTGAGATAATCCGAGACTTATACCTCGCACTCCGGCCGCTGTAAAAGGGTCTTATAGTGAAGTCTTATAGGGTGTGTTTAAGGTTTAAGTTTAATGGTGTATAATCTATTATTTGAAATTATTATTACATCTGCGGCTAAAACAAAGGCTGCAAGTTGTGGCTGTAAATGGATCCATAAATGTTCAGAAATCTTTTTTTATACCACATAGGTGGCAAGCAAGAACGAGGTGCACTTGATGAACTCACATGAATCTGAGGCTGAGTCTGGGCTGTATATATCTGTACGATGTTAAACAGCCCCATCCCTAATCGCCATGTACGACACTGCATGGGAAGAGATGGGGTGGCCCAAATTCTACTCTACCGGTAACTACGCAGCTAAGTTAATGGTCAGAATAAAACCACTGACAATGCAGAGAATGCCCTTAAAATGTCAATTTTATACAAGAGCGATGGGACCGACTCACAAGTGAATTCGAACCCATCTCCGCAACATAGGAGAGTCCTGCCGATCTGTGAACACGGCCTTTGATATTATTTTGTTATTGATCTTGTCATTTATTAATAACTAGCGACCCGTCCCGGCTTCGCTTGGGTGCAATGCTGATACTAAATATACTACAGAAAAACTGTGAACGTTGTATCCGTCGGTACCGCTGCAAACACTACGTCCTGCCTAATAATAATAATCTTTTTTTTATATCCGTAATATCTTCGAAAATATTCATTTAAATCATATGCTGTAAAGCGCTATATTAAATCAACAATGTATTTAAGGTATTTCATTGGATAAAGTCGCTTCGAAAATCAGCTATTATTTGTCGTAAAATGTAAATGACAATAAAATGTTATTGTGGGATATTCATAAGAGATAGACATATACCATCGCGGAGTTTTCTGTAGACCTTTTTATTGTGTATAATACTTAGTACATTATTTTGATAAATATCGTAGGGTTCAGCCAAAGAAAAAATGAAATTATTTACGACATCACATTACAAACCTCAAAAATAACAATATTACTACATTATTTAATAGATGTTATTTTACATATAAACCTTCCTCTTCAATCACTCTATCTATTTAAAAAACCGCATCGAATTCCGTTGCGTAGTTTTAAAGATTTAAGCATACATATGGATTTAGGGACATAGAAAGCGACTTTGTTTTATACTATGTAGTGATAATTATAAATTAATTTATTGTACACCAAAATACACAAACGAACATAGATTTTTATACATATTAATATGTATAATATTTTATACATATTATTTTCGGTCTTATTGCAAACAACAATCTTTTCCAGGCAACCTTTGGATGGATAGGAGTGTCTAGAAATAAAACGTGTATTTATAGTGTAAAAATTCAATCAATTTATAGACTACTTATTTAACATAACATAAGCTCACGCCTATATCCCGAAGGGGTAGGCAGAGGTGCTCGCACCCACATTTCGCCAGTTTATGTTTAGGTCCCAATGTAATAGGTGGCGGGCCTATTGCCATTAACCGGGCACTTATAAACCTGCGATAAATACACACATAACTTCGAAAAACATCGAAAAGTTATTGGTGTGTGCCATGGTAAAACTTGGGATCGAACCCGAGACCTCGTCTCAGCAACCCATTACCCATACCACTAGGCTACTTACTTAATTTACCTTATTCAACTTGAGCATGACGAGCAGTTTGGTATTTTTTTTTTAAATAACTCTTCTAGTAACGTATGCATCTCTGTTCACCCTTAGTAGCCCCGAGGCGCACACATTGGGTACTAATGTGATTTTATAGAGACCATAGAATGGCGATTAGATTTTCTTGTTGCAAGGGGGCGCTGCACTAATTTTACTTGTAGCAAGGGGGCGCTGCACTAATTTATTTTTTTAATTCTTGGTAAAAGTATCTTTATTTCATCGTTGCGTTGGTAGGTAATAAGCTATTTGACAAGGTCATCCGATTCTCATACCGCTTATTATCTTAGCTTTTACTGGAAAAAATTGACTTGTAAAATAATACCTAATCCAACTGAAACTATGACTTTTCATTGTTTTCAATTCATAAAGTAACAAGTAAGTGACCTCCGTGGCGTAGCGGTAGAGCATTCGACTGCTATGCAGGGGGCACGGGTTCGATTCCCGCTCAGTGCAAATATTTGTATGCATGAATATGTATATTTGCATTGGTCTGGGTGTTTCTATGTATAATATGTATGTGTTTACAAAAAAAAAAGTATCTAAGTATGTTTATCCGCATTCTAGATCCCAAAACACAAGCTAGTTAAGCTATGCTTACCATGGGTCTAGATAGCGTTGTGTAGAATGTCGTGGAATATTTATTATTATTATAAAAGTAAGTCAAAATATGAACAATCAAATTCAGTCCCAATTTTTAACTATTTAGATTCCTCATTACATTTCAAATTACTTTTATATAAAACATAACGGTCTAATAATCTAGATATTTTCCTGTTTAGTGCTTTTTAGAATGTGATTTTTCAGTAGTCGCTTTTAGTTTTATTTTAAAGGACACGTCAATTAGAATTCGCGCTTTGCCTGATGTTAAGCTGAAAGCAAAGTCTCAGAAAATCATCATTACATACATATGCTATGTTACAATGGTGACACTCAGCTTGACGGCTTCAACATATGCTTTTTCACGCCCCGATTAAATTAAATTTAAATTCTGTTTTTTTTTTTTAAAACACCGTAATAAAACAATAATTAAGTGAAATACAAGAGCTGCTGGACAAAGGTGAGCTAAAATTATTGTTATGCAGTTAGAATAATTTGTTTTTAACGTTGTACAAAGTTAACTCTGTTCCTTAAACTAGGTATAAGACCTTTACTATAAGGGATAGATATCGAAACATTATCTTTTTGTACGCGAATGATTGAGTCGACAGTTTAAGTTACGGGTAAGGATGCTCAGGATGTATGTTGCATGTGTATGCGAAATACAAGGAGAGGACGCGTGCAAAACGTCAATAGCGGATAACGTAGTAGCGGGTTGAATGTCGTGTCAAATTTTGAATCATACACAAACCAATAACTTCTGCACACCCCAGCTCCGGACATCTCAAGTCACAGAAAGTTCATCCTTCTGTTCACCTGTGCTGCAGTATTGCCAAGAAAGTTCTCGAATGGGTCTCAAGATGACATTTCGGAGTTAAGTACGCAACTTGGCACCTTAAGCGAGACGTGGCACATTGTATAATTAATGCGTGTTTGAGCGAAACTGTCACGGCGAGCTTCCACTTGGCCCTTTATCACAATAACAATAACACCGTACAGATACAGGGTGCGACCGTTTCGGCTTGTATTGTTGTTTATTTTTTTTTTATTGCAAAATTAACAATAGGTACCTACTGAGTCTTTTTTTAAAATGAATTGCATTAGAAATTTTAAAAAATAATTACAAAAGAATTAAAAATTGTGTAGTGTAATTGGGTTATTTGACTGTTTAGTCAAATTAGTGACTAGTAAACGTCAAAACGGCGTATGAAATAGTTTATTGTGACGTCATAATGTTTAATAGTCAAATCATTTATTATTATAAGTTGGGTGGATGATTAAATATAAATAAAAACGATAAAATAAGAATAGACTTAACTCCTACCGGTCTTTTTCAATCCTTAATTTAATAAACGCAGTTAAATAATTTATTTAGTAAAAACCGCGGTAGCCTAGTGGTATGGGTAATGGACTGCTGAGACAAGGTCTCGGGTTCGATCCCAGGTTTTACACCTGCACACACCAATGACTTATCGCTGCTTTTCGAAGTAATGTGTGTATTTATCGCAGGTTTATAAGTGCCCCGTTAATGGCAATAGGCTCGCAACCTATTACATTGGGACTTAACATAAACTGGCGAAATGTGGGTCCTAGCACCTCTAGGAAAATACCCTAATGAAATAACAGAAGAATATTAAGCTGAACTGCCTCTCTAAATAAATGGCAATACGTTTGTAATTAGAATTGAATATAATTGATTGATCAATTGGGATTGAAATGACGATTGATATACATTGACGACTGCTTTAAACGTCAAAATAAGTATCAATCATATGTAGTCTTCATTCTAATCTACATATGAATAAAAATTGTCACTTGTCACACACAACTGATACTCGTTTTAGTCCTATTTCCCGGGTTCAATACCTAGACAATAGTACCACTTTCTACCTACCTATAAAATAACATTAACATAAAATAAACTCACGCCTATATCCCCGAAAGGGTAGGCAGAGGTGCTAGCACCCACATTTCTACAGTTTATGTTTAGGTCCCAATGTAATAGGTGGTTAGCCTATTGCCTATAACCGGGCACTTATAAACCTGCGATAAATACACACATAACTTCGAAAAGCATCGAAAAGTCATTGGTATGTAGGTACCATGGTAAAATCTGGGATGGAACCCGAGACCTCGTCTCTGCAGTCCATTACTCATACCACTAGGCTACCGTGGTCTTACAACAATCAATCTTAATCCACTGAAAATTTTAACAGATAACCAATCCAGGAACCCATTTAAATACATACGTATTTTTATAGGAGGTAGGACACGACGCTATTTCCGTCCAATTGAGCAGTACGACAGGGTAGCACCTCCACCCTACAGAATACCGCGGCCATAATAACCTCGTGTTGTGTTCCCGGCGGTAAGTAGAGTAGCCAGAGCTCACTGGAGGGTGTTTGAGTCCTGCTTTATCTTTTACATTGACGAGTGACGGCACAGAAACTCTCAATACTTGCAGGTTTGGCAGCGCGAGTGTGATTCTCTTGACTGTGCACACTTTCCATCAGGTGGGCCGTGTGCTTGTCTGCCACCTCTGCTGGTGGATACATAAAATTTAAAAAAAAATGTATGGCCGCTTAGATGGAACCTTTGCAAACAGTTCTGGGAATTGCACGGCTTGTGAGTGGGCCGGCAATTTTTTGATTATACTATCTTCTCTTTCCCTAATATTTAGGTATTAACTGCGCGTTTCCGCAAGGAATACCTAAATCTAACTTTATAAGCATTTATAAACCCAAATAAAATTTCGCTAAAAATATTTTCCTAAATATAATACCTAAAACAAAATAAACGCATCACCCTGTACAGAAGCCCCGCAACCCTCTCCCAAAGGTAATTATGGCAGCGAGTGAACTGCAATTAAAAACCTTACAAAAGCTTCCAAGTTTAGTCGAAAAGCGCTTGTAAATATTACATTAGCCATCGAATTAGCTGGCATGTTCATCACCAGATACCCAGCCCCTATAATTACGAGAACAACGCTTTTAGACGTAAAATCTAATTTTAATTTTAATATATATCAACTCAAGGGAACTTGGATTTGTTAGTGCTTAAATCCTGACTTGAGATGAACATCAAAGTTTACGGGAATATTGTGACGTCATCTCTCTATCTTCTATACCAGTGGAGGGCAAACTTTATTATTGGGGGGGGGGGGGGGGGGAGGTGAGCGCCATAATTTAATAGGTCGTTACATATGAAATTGGAGGAAACGCAATTTTCAGTACTAACATTTTTTAAATTTTTTTAGGAATGATAAATCCGAATTTTATGATTTTTTTGTGTATGAATGAGATAACATTAAGTTAAAAAAACAATTTTATTACATTTTTGAAAAGTGACAGCTGTAAAAAAGTAATACCATATTTATCATCAAACTGGATAGCTTTTAGGAAGTACTGTTTTTGAAGATCTAATTCAATTTATCAAGCTGCCAATAAAAACAAAATTTAATACCTACAGATTGTTAAAATCTTGCACTCAACTTTCAAACAAAATATAAATAATGGAAATAGCTATTAAATTACAGGACTAACGAACTCATGAATCTGTAAGAAAATTTCGACAATTTCATAGGTAAAGATCTAATATATAGGTATTTACCTATGTTATATGCTATTCAGGTCAAAGGACCGTCTGTGGGCCGGATTAAATACTTGCGCGGGCCGGTACTGGCCCGAAGCAGTAAAAGTACTGCTTGCGGGCCAATATCGGCCCGCGCAACAAAAATCCAGTTTAATAAAAAATGTCTGTCTGTCTGCCTCTATCCGTCTGTTTGTTACGGGTAATATCCGAAACTACTGAAACGATTTTGACGAGGTTTTTACTGGAGATAGCTTTATTTTATCGTGCGCAAAATTCCCTCGTATATCCCAACCAGTGGGGGAGGTTATATCGGACTTGTACCGACTAAAACGCACGCTGACTGTGTGGGATGCAGATTGTCGGACGTTAGATTATCTGTGGAATATCACTTGCATCCCTGCCGAGGAGATAGCTAATGTTAAAAGTACCTATAGGACTATATTATAGGCATATATTACTATATAGGTATGCTACTTTTATACTATTGCGAAAGATCAATACAAAACTCAAACTCTTTTACGTCAGCCCAGCACACGTTGCCCGTTGTTGTTGAAAATCAACGAATGTTGTTGCATTGGTCTGGGTGTTTCTATGTATATTTCGTATTTACAAAAAAAAAAAATAGTATCTAAGTATGTTTATCCGCATTTTAAATCCCATAACACAAGCTAGTATGCTTACCATGGGTCTAGATAGCGTTGTGTAGAATGTCGTTGAATATATTTATTTGTTTATTTATTTAATGGTCACATATTGTTGCTGAAAAAAAAAATGCCACCAGTGTAGACTCACATACACACACACATAAAATCACGCCTTCATCCCCAAAGGGTTAGGCAGAAGTGAATTAACACCTACATTTCACCTATTAGTATTCGGTCCCACGTAATAGGGGGTGAGTCTATTGCCGTTTTCCGGGCACTGTTGACTCGAGCCATGCATTTGAGGCAGAGTCTGGGCTGTATATATCTGTCTGATGTTAAACAGCCCTATCCCTTAGTCGCCTTGTACAAAACCGCATGGGAAGTGATGGGGTGGTCCAAATTAAAGAAAGAAAGAAAGACAGAATGAAAATATTTTATTTGCGACCACACACAACGCATGATGGATGCATTATTTAAAGTGATTTATTTATCAATTTACTTTACATTGTGCGAGCTCCGAATAGGGCCCCATCTCAGCATAAGATGCTACGTACACCGCAACGCAAGTATACGCAGCGCTGGTTTTCAGATGCTGCCAAGGCCAAGGCAAATTCTACTCGGCCGGTTAACTCTACTCCAGCGTAGACTCTCTTGCAGTTTATAAGTGAATTGACGGGCATAGGGTTTATGGTGGATGCGTGCGTTCCTCAGGTATCTTCGTCTCACAGTCCTCACTTAAGATGTTGCTATACGATACTCGGTAGTGATTGTTTTATAAATATAATTAATAACTTACGATAGTGTGAATATGTAATAACATTAGGTATTTAACTATTAAAACTCAGGCTTCACAAAGTTGGTGATTCGTTTGCAAGCAGCTGTATAAAAATAGTTAGTAAAATTCCTCAGTATTTGATTAACATGTCAGTAAATAAATTTATTTAGTAATATTTCATTTAACAATATTTACCGCGGTAGCCTAGTGGTATGTGTAATGGACTGCTGAGACGAGGTTACGGGTTCGATCCCAGGTTTACCATGGCGCACACCAATGACTTTTCAATTCTTTTCGAAGTTATGTGTGTATTTATCGCAGGTTTATAAGTGCCCGGTTAATGGCAATAGGCTCGCCACCTATTACATTAGGACCTAAACATAAAATTCCGAAATGTGGGTGCTAGTACATCTGCCTACCTTTTCGGGGATATAGGCGTGAGTTTATGTTATGTTATGTTAAATAAAATAAAATATAAAATAGCATAACCTAAATAAATAATCAATGTAGCAGGATCAAATAAAGGCTTTTTTATTTTTATTTTATTTATTATTTATTATGTTAAATAAATTTAAAATAGAAGTGTAAAAGGTTACTATAAAGTAAAGATGAGTATCTTGATGATGTAAATGCGTGGTCAACATAAGTCTCTTGCTTGCTCGCACAAAATAAATTGTAAACTAAAGCAAATTTGAAAAAGAAAGATAACCTAGTTCTAATATAGTTCTCTGAGTTTCTTCCTGGTATCTTCTCATTAGAACTAACTTACCGAACCAGCGAGAGAATCATTTCATCACATAGATACCTACTATTAGTATTGTACCTAATGAACGTGAAGTGTTTGTGAAAATATATATCATACAAAGTTTTCAACTCCTAAACTTAGCTGATTCTTAAACTTCGTTCAAAGACTCCAAGCAAACTCCTTAACTAACCATACAAATCTGTCTCATTCAATTTATGTGACAGGTTACAATAAAACGGCAGTTAAAGCTGTCCACCATCAATCTTGCAACTTTAAATGAACATAATATTTTAAGAGAAAACAGATCAGTGCAACCATCCATCTCTCTCGTTTCTCTCAGTTACCTAACACACTCTATTTCTGTGGTAATTTGTAAAAGTTAACTCACTCTGTACCAAAGTTGGGGAGGAGCGGCCATTTTGTCGTGGCACCCGAACGTACAGACATGGCCGTTTGCGCGCGAAGATTTCCCGCGGAACGCAGGAAGGGTGCGAGCGCTATGTACAGTGGTCCAAAAGAAATGATGATTACAACCATTTATCATTTTAATACGAATCCGGCCCTTGTTAATAGAGTGTTTGGAGGATTAATAGATGTAACATTATTTTCATTGTTAATTTTGTGGGTTCGTTACATGTAATTCGTTGCGTCGGTCAGTAGCAATGAATTTATTATGAACTTATCTACAGAAAGGGTTCATTTTAATGCACGCTCGTTCCTGTTTTAGTGATGCTAGCTGTGGCAATGCGTGCCGGAATTTGTATTGTTTACTTTCAACCTTTTTCGCTTCTGTTGGTGTGAGCAGAGGATGAGGTTAGTAGCTTCCGCAGTCGTAAAATGTATTCGACGAATGGTCAGGCACATTCATGTTACGGCTTTTCAGATTGACAGTTTCTGAACGAATAGCGACCTTGTAGCGGGCAATTGTACCTCCTATGTTATTTATTTCGACTTAAGGTACCTAGTACCTATAAATCTATTGGTTCCTTTTTTTACGCGCGAAAAATCAACACTGATACCACTTGCCGGAGCCGGAGCTAGAGGTTATGTCGGACTCAAACCGACTAAAACGCACGGTGTCTGTAGGTCGTTTTTGGTCGTTAAAGGTGGGGTTGAGAGGCATATAGCTCGCATTTAACCTTCCTCGGATGTGGGAACCACAGAGTCCCAACTCATCCCCGGGAAACGAGAAGGTGCTGCCGCCGTGACGAGCTTCTACCACTGTGACGTGCTGCTCCACCCGTCACCTCTAAGCCTACGCTCGAGTTACCTCAGTACGCGGGCAGCTTGGCTTGCGTTCCTCTTTCTGTTTATTCAAATTTGGAAAAATTAAAACGCCTATCTCGAAATATAAAAACAAACCAACAACTAGTCCATCGTAGTCCACTGCTGGAGTAGGCCTCTCCCAAAGTAGAGAGACTTTGGCCTACTGTTTCCACTCTGGCTAGACGGGTTGGTACAGGGTTTTATTTCAAGTTTTCCTCCTCTCGCAGTGATATCATCTGCGTATTGTTCCGTTACCGACACCGACACCCTTCGGATGAGATGGAGTGGTGATACTTGTATTCTTTCTCCGTCACCACACTGATCTCGAAATATAAATGGTTGCAATTCATCAATTATTTTTTCGCTTGTTTCTCAGTTGGATTATAAGAGTTTGGAGGGCGTAACGTTATGGATATGTGAGCTACTCAGCTTTGCAATGATTTCGATACAAAGGATATACCAGATACTGCAATAGAGGTGGAGGAAACGAAATGACAGAGGTCTAGCTATTTGCTGAGGCTTTATTACAATAGGAGGTAGGACTCGACGGTATTTCCGTCCAATTGATCAGTCTGACTGGGGAAGTACCTCCACCCTACAGAATACCGCGGCCATAAACTCGTGTTGTGTTCCCGGCGGTGAGTAGGGTAGCCAGAGCTCACTGGACAGTTTTTGTACTGTTAGTGAGAAGAACAAAAGCTGGTCCTGCTTTGTCTTTTACAGTGACGGCACAGAGAATCTTGTGCTTACAGGGTTGTGAGCGCGAGTGCGACTCCCTTGGTGTTGCACACGTCCATAGGCCACGGTAACCACTTTCTTGCCGTACCAGTTTAAAAAAAGAACACCATACTTTTTCTATTATTTTTTTTTTTACTTGGGGCATACTCAAAAGTCTTTTTTTTCTTATTATTGTTTAAAAAGAAGTATCTCATAGTCTAAATATGTCATTGCGCGTATCCATTACTAAACGACATATCTTTGCTTACAATAAGAAATTCTAAAACGAAAGCTGTAGAACACTAAACACATATTTCGCTTGCTTTATGAAACATGCAAAGGAGTGCTCGCGGGCGTAGTATTTTATACGATATTTTGTCATCTGGCAACCCTCACAGACGTGGCTTGGGTGCGTAAACACAAGCTTGTTGTAACTTATGTATTTGTAAGTTCTTTTTTTGCGACATCGCAGCTTGACGGGTACCGCTAAAAAGTTGCATTTGACGATCTGAAAACCAAATCTCCTTAAAAAAAATATTTTAAATTCGATTTGAGGTTGACGTGGTTATTCATATTAATAGTGTAAAACTCGCTGGGATACTTACCATGTTTATTGTTTTTTCCATGGCTTATGATCATAGCGTTTGTAACAGCTCCGAAATATCGGTTTCTTGAAAAAACTATTCATTTGGGAGGGTTTAGCCTACTATTGCCACGCTGGCCAGACGGGTTGGTAACGGGTTTGTTCTCGAGTTTTCCTTCTCTCAGGTCTTTCTGACCTCGGCAGAATATCGGCCAGGAGCCGCAACTCCTCCCCTAAATTTGGGGAGGAGTTGCCGCTTCTGTTGCCCAGCGTGCACCGCGTGGAGGTTTTCTAGCCCACCGACTGGATGCGGAAGGTGGAGGATCCAAGAAAATGACACACATTAGGAGAGGCCTATGTCCAGCAGTGCAATGCAGTGAGCTGATTGATTGATTGATTGCAAAAAACAATAAAGATGGTAAATGTCCTGGCGAGTTTTTTACACTACTAATATTATAACAGACTTATTTAGTGAATATAGATAAATGGACAGATAAATGTTAATGATTTAATAAAGAACTGTTCTTACAGGGTCGGCAGCACGGATGTGACTCCACTGGTGTTACACACGTTCATAGGTCATGGTAACCACTTTCCATCAGGTGGGCCGTGTGCTCGTCTGCCACCTAAATTGTATAAAAAAAATCCTAACATAGATTATAATAAAAATGAGTCTTAATCTCGTGTATCAAACAATCAATTTTATTTTTCTTAGACATATTGTATTGTGTGTCTGAAACACTAATGAATATTTGTTCTTTATGTAATCAAGTATTCAAAGTTTTTTTTTTAAATGGTGTTACGAGAATAATACTTATTTGGTGAGAGAGTTTGAGATTAGATGCAGGCCGAAATTTAGTTCTTGAATTGGATCTGTTTGAAGGTCAATTATTTTCAATAACGCACATTTCGCTTAACTGATCAATCATGATTTTAATTACGATAAAACTATCGCATTCCATGATATAGACAGTTCGATCACTTTGTAGATATTATCAGTGTGAGTATCACGGCAGAATGTGCTGTACTTGTGAATATTATAAAACCTGATGTTGTAACCATGTTCTGTGAAATAAAGATGATTTGATTTGATTTGATGTATAATAAACTATAGATATGATATCCACACACGAAAATGGCGATAAATAATTCGCTCCTGTGTGAAATACTGCTCGCATCTCTGGGATGGTTCAGCAAAGTACTTACTAGATGCTCTCGACAGGTTGCAGCGACGTGCGGTCCGCATCATTGGGAATCCCGAGGTCACGAACACCCTAGAACCTTTACAGATGCGTAGAGATGTTGCGTCCATGGCTGTATTTTACCGTCTGTACCATGGGGAGTGTTCTGATGAGCTCTTCCAATTAGTCCCACCCTCCCCTTTCCTACACAGGACAACGCGTGCAGGTCTTAGATGTCATCCGCACACGGTGCAGAACATCCGATCAAGAACCAAGCGGTTCGGTGACTCTTTCCTCTGTCGCACCATTAAGGCCTGGAATTCATTACCAGCTCACGTGTTTCCTTCTTCCTACAGTCCTGGGTCCTTTAAGCGGGGCGTGAAAAAGCATATGATGAGGCCGTAAAGCTGAGTGTCACCATTGTCACACGGTATGTGTAAGTAATGGTGACCCTCTTTTCTGGGACTTTGCCTTCAGCTTACCATCAGGCAAGGCGAAGTCCAATTGACGTGTCCTATATAAAAAAAAAACTAATCATAGACGCGACAAAGCGCTACGCAATAAAATTATAAGAACAAATTTTTTAAATAAATAATAATATTAATTGATATAAACACGGAAGTTATCTAAATTAAAATACACACATCAACAAAGTCTAGGGAACAAGGACATTTCTAGTTTTTATTTAAAAACCCTTTCTTGTAATAGTGAGTGTTTTATATCAATAGAAGGGTATTTTTATACCGTTTTTAATTTTAATTTTAATAATAACATTTTCATACCAAAATTTTTTTTTTTAAGAAAGAATTGAATAGTGCCAATATTGAGTATTACAACCTTCTATGATTAGGCACAAAAATAACGAGGTAGTAAGAAATACAGTAATTAACCGTACTTTAAACGTTTTTAATAATCTGTAGGACCTCCTAAAGCATTAGCAACAGCTCGACAACGGCGTGGCATACTTAGTATGAGATTGTCAATCATCGTCTGTGGAATATGGCTCCATACACTGCGAAGGTGTAAAAAAAGTTGTTCTTCAGTGTTCAGATTTTCCAAAGAATCACTGAAAGCTCTTCTCCCAAGCAAATCCCAGGCATGCTCTATGGGATTGAGGTCGGCAGACTGAGCAGGCCATTCCAACGTCGTCATATTGTGCTCGCTTAACGCATTGACCACTACCCTCGCGGTGTGTGACCGTGCATTATCTTGCATGAACATAAAATCTTGACCGAACTGCTGTCGATGAGGGATTACCATGGGGTGTATAACCTCCTGAATGTATTGGTTTGTATTCAAATTGCCCCGTATCCAAACGAGGTCGGTCCTTCCACCAAGGCGAATTCCAGCCCATACCATGATTGTTCCACCTTGGTAAGGATGAACTTCTTGCGGATTCTGGAGACGACTCCGACGTCCAGGAACTCGCCATATACGCACTCTTCTCGAATCAGGATGAAAACCGAAGCGAGATTCGTCGGAAAACAGAACCCGTGCCCATTGATGGTCGGTCCACTGTAAATGTGCGTTAGCCCACAATAAGCGACGACCTCGATTTCCACGTCGAAGAGCTGGAACCCTAAGCGGTCTGCGAGCATGAAGATTGGCTTCGTGTAGTCTTCTCCTGACAGTTTGATCGCTAATAACCACTTGATGCTGAGACTGGAGGCCTGCGACCAACTGACGAGCAGTAATCGTGGGTTGCCGCCTTGCGGAATTTTGCAAGAAACGATCTTGTCGCGGGGTAGTAACCCTATTTCGTCCCCTGTGACGTTCGGCAACATCCCCTATAGACCTGTAGCGTGCCCATAATCTGCGAATTACGCTTGGTTGGGTGTTGACAGCATCCGCTACGTCGCGTTGAGTTCGTCCAGCTTGCAGCATACAAACAGCCCTTAACATCTCTTCGCGACTTAAATGACGACGTGACATGATGACTACAGTCACAAAAATGCACAAACCATACGTAAAAGACGTATTATTGATAATAAACGTTATTTACAATCAAAAAAAATAATTTTTATTTTGCCTCAGAGAAACTGCACAATCAAACACTTTTAAAAGTTTTCTCTCCATATTCGAAAATCATTACTTATTTAAATTTATTTTTAAATTTCGAACAACTCTGTAATCTACTTTATTCTATTTTTATTTATATGCTGCCAGTTATTTGCAAAACAAGATTTACACGAAAAAAAATAATTGGGGTCATCTTGTTCCCTAGACTTTGTTGAGGTGTTTATATAAAAAAAAACAGAATATACCTATATCTAAATAATCCTGCAGGTTCAGGCGTCAAAGAATTCTTCCCCATCGATGTCAACCGGGAAGGTGGCCAGAAGGCTGGCACTATTGCCACGTTGAATGGCAATACCAATCTTTTGAGCAAGGAATACACCAGCCCTCTGGTCAAGAGTAGCGTGTAATAGACGTTTACAAATGTCTCTAAGTAAAAGACGGGCACTTGGTCCTTATAATTCAAGCGTCTCGACTAACAAACGGCTCAAATATGTAATCACCTCTTAAATGACTATGCTTGCGCCGTTTGAGGGTCTCTACCGATGCAGCAGCAGCGCAGTTTGCAGTTCTTGGAAGATGTGAAGGCGCAAGTGTGTCAGCACATGTTGCATCCCACACCAAATGCCTTCCCATCTTCCAAGGCACCAATGACATTCCATCTGGCCTCTTGCCATCGTCGCGCGCCAAGCCAGTGGGTTCTAATATGGCTGGAACGCCAGCGGTGACAAGAACTCGACAGGTTATGTCATTGATATACCCGTGCCGCGACAGCCGTCCTGCGCTCCTGCTGCAAGAGAGACCATGATGTGATAAAAATAATAATGTAATTCATATAATCTAAATAATATTGACGTATTATGACTAATTAGCTATAATTTTTTTTACGTAGTGTTTGTGCAATAATCGATCTGTCACCACTGTATCAGGACTATTGGCTAAAATGGTCCTGTCAGTGACGACAGGTCGATCCCAATGAAAATCAAATCAAAATGTTTTTATTTGTCTACTCATACATTGTTATAACATTCATATATTGAGAGAAACCCCAGTAAGTTAAAAAATACTGAGACGGTTCTCTCGCTGCTTCCCCTAGCTTTGAGTATGCAATGCTGAGAACTTAATCTAGCTGCTTCAATATAATGTGACATGACCATTACCTTTTATTTACTAATTATTATTATTATTATATTATTTCTCAGTACCTTGACTCTCGGGACTATGGAGCCCCGGTCCTTTGGAAGGCGTGCGTCGGGCCGAAGCCAAGACGTAGAGGCCCTTTTAGGAATTTAATATGCTAGGAATACTATTAATTGTCGTTGTACATTAAAGGTGCAACGACCGGAGCACTTCTTGAAAACGTACCTAGCTGTACAGAAAGCTCTTGTTAGGTCTCAATTATGCGACAACGACTCCGCCGACGGAAGCCGTCTTTTAAGCAATAATACAGGACTTCGATTCTGCTAAAGCAAAATCCCTGTCATACCGCGGACAGTGCTAAAAATCCATTTGATATTAGACTATAAATCAATGTTTTCAAAGTACAAAATTAAAAGGTTTTGTGCATAGTGAATGAAAAAGTGTAATGAACATACATATAATCACGCCTTTATGCCCGGAACTTAGAACATATTTAATAGGAAAATGCTACTATTCTACCAATGAGTATTTAGAAGGTAAGTAAAGTCCAACTATGACATTAAGAACCGACATATTGAATTTCGTATAAATTGACATTCTAGCGTTGTTTGTGAGCATTTATTGACATTAAAATTATTGTATATTGACATTGTATATTGACATTTAATCAAAATTGTTTAATTTATTTTATTTGAATTTGACATTTTTTTTTCTGTGTTTAATTTAACATTTGATATGTGTTATATGAATTAGAGTACTTATAAATAAACCTATATTTGGAATGCGAATATTTAGTACTAAGTCTAATACACAGTTAAATTAAATTAAATCTGTTATGTAAACAGATTTAATTTTATTTAACTGTGTCCAAATTATAATTATTATTGTATTGATTTAAATTTTGTGTGGGTCTGTAAGATCTAGAAGACCTAAATGTACCTACCTAGTTCAATAACGAAAAAAATGTGACCTAAATGTTGCAATGCCTAGAAAAGGCGCTAAGTTTTAAGTACTGACATATAAATTGTAAGAGCTACATATGTACACTTGGTAAGCAGTAAATGATTTGATTTGACTTGAAGGTTATGTGAATTAACACCCACATTTCACCATGGCGGTATTTCTGCCCAATTGAGCAGTCTGACTGGGGAAGTAACTCCGCCCTATAGAATACAGCGGCTATAATAACTTCAAGTTGTGCTCCCAGCGGTGAGTAGGGTAGCCAGAGCTCAATGGAGAATTTGTGCTGTCAGTGGGAAGACTAAAGGCTTGTCCTGCTTTGTCTTCTACTGACGGCACAGAAACTCTGTACTTACAGGGTTAGCAGCGCGACTATGACTCCTCTGGTGTTATAAACGTACATAGGCCACAGTAACCACTTTCCATCAGGTGGGCCGTGTGATTGTCTGCCACCAAAGTGGTATAAAAAAATTATAATGGGGCTGTATATATCTGTCTAATGTTAAACAGCCCTATCCCTTAGTCGCCTTGTACGACACGGCATGGGAAGAGATGGGGTGGTCCAAATTCTACTCTGCCGGAAACAACGCGGCAATGTAATGAAACTCTTTTCATTTCATTTAGAACTTCAAGTTCTGTGGGATGACAGTGGTTTTGCTTTAGTAGAATCGTGGGGCTGTGAAATAAAATTTACAAAAACATTGGTTGTAGAAAACCTATTGAAAAACATTGGTTGTGCTTTAGTAGAATCGTGGGGCTGTGAAATAAAATTTACAAAACATTGGTTGTAGAAAACCTATTGAAAAACATTGGTTGTGCTTTAGTAGAATCGTGGGGCTGAGAAATAAAATTTATAAAAACATTGGTTGTAGAAAACCTATTGAAAAACATTGGTTGTGCTTTAGTAGAATCGTGGGGCTGTGAAATAAAATTTACAAAAACATTGGTTGTAGAAAACCTATTGAAAAACATTCTTTGTGCTTTAGTAGAATCGTGGGGCTGTGAAATAAAATTTACAAAAACATTGGTTGTAGAAAACCTATTGAAAAACATTGGTTGTGCTTTAGTAGAATCGTGGGGCTGTGAAATAAAATTTACAAAAACATTGGTTGTAGAAAACCTGTTGAAAAACATTGGTTGTGCTTTAGTAGAATCGTGGGGCTGTGAAATAAAATTTACAAAAACATTGGTTGTAGAAAACCTATTGAAAAACATTGGTTGTGCTTTAGTAGAATCGTGGGGCTGTGAAATAAAATTTACAAAACATTGGTTGTAGAAAACCTATTGAAAAACATTGGTTGTGCTTTAGTAGAATCGTGGGGCTGAGAAATAAAATTTATAAAAACATTGGTTGTAGAAAACCTATTGAAAAACATTGGTTGTGCTTTAGTAGAATCGTGGGGCTGTGAAATAAAATTTACAAAAACATTGGTTGTAGAAAACCTATTGAAAAACATTCTTTGTGCTTTAGTAGAATCGTGGGGCTGTGAAATAAAATTTACAAAAACATTGGTTGTAGAAAACCTATTGAAAAACATTGGTTGTGCTTTAGTAGAATCGTGGGGCTGTGAAATAAAATTTACAAAAACATTGGTTGTAGAAAACCTGTTGAAAAACATTGGTTGTGCTTTAGTAGAATCGTGGGGCTGTGAAATAAAATTTACAAAACATTGGTTGTAGAAAACCTATTGAAAAACATTGGTTGTGCTTTAGTAGAATCGTGGGGCTGAGAAATAAAATTTATAAAAACATTGGTTGTAGAAAACCTATTGAAAAACATTGGTTGTGCTTTAGTAGAATCGTGGGGCTGTGAAATAAAATTTACAAAAACATTGGTTGTAGAAAACCTATTGAAAAACATTCTTTGTGCTTTAGTAGAATCGTGGGGCTGTGAAATAAAATTTACAAAAACATTGGTTGTAGAAAACCTATTGAAAAACATTGGTTGTGCTTTAGTAGAATCGTGGGGCTGTGAAATAAAATTTACAAAACATTGGTTGTAGAAAACCTATTGAAAAACATTGGTTGTGCTTTAGTAGAATCGTGGGGCTGAGAAATAAAATTTACAAAAACATTGGTTGTAGAAAACCTATTGAAAAACATTGGTTGTGCTTAAGTAGAATCGTGGGGCTGTGAAATAAAATTTACAAAAACATTGGTTGTAGAAAACCTATTTAAAAACATTCTTTGTGCTTTAGTAGAATTGTGGGGCTGTGAAATAAAATTTACAAAAACATTGGTTGTAGAAAACCTATTGAAAAACATTGGTTGTGCTTTAGTAGAATCGTGGGGCTGTGAAATAAAATTTACAAAAACATTGGTTGTAGAAAACCTGTTGAAAAACATTGGTTGTGCTTTAGTAGAATCGTGGGGCTGTGAAATAAAATTTACAAAAACATTGGTTGTAGAAAACCTATTGAAAAACATTGGTTTTGCTTTAGTAGAATCGTGGGGCTGTGAAATAAAATTTACAAAAACGTTGGTTGTAGAAAACCAATTGAAAAACATTGGTTTTGCTTTAGTAGAATCGTGGGGCTGTGAAATAAAATTTACAAAAACGTTGGTTGTAGAAAACCAATTGAAAAACATTGGTTTCGCTTTAGTAGAATCGTGGGGCTGTGAAATAAAATTTACAAAAACATTGGTTGTAAAAAACCTACTGAAAAACATTGGTTTTGCTTTAGTAGAATCGTGGGGCTGTGAAATAAAATTTACAAAAACATTGGTTGTAGAAAACCTATTAAAACTTCGGCATATAAATACGCCTCTGTGTGTATTGTAGCGGTAGATCATTTGACTGCTACGTAGGAAACGCGCCCCGAGAAAGGACAGATCCCCGAGGAAGGCCAGATCGAGAGTGATGGCCCTGTGTCGGCCGGGGTGCGAGGGATATGCCTGTCAACATCACCTTTGGCAACCAAATTTGACCCACTTGTGCCGTGCGTTTTAGTCGGTCGGAGGGGAATTTGTGGGGATTTCTCGCACGTAAATAAACGCTGAAGAGTTTGTTTGAACCCAGGAACTACTGGTTCGATTTGAAAAATTCTTTTTTTATTGAATAGTCCGTTTATAAGCAAAAGTTTTAGACTATATATCATCACGCTACTACATAGGGGAGAGAGCGCTTCTTCTTAAAGAGTTTATTTGTTTGAACGCGTTAATCTCAGGAACTAGTAGTTCGAATTGAAAAATCTTTTTGTATTGAATAGTTAGTTTATAGACAAAAGCTTTATATTATATATCATCACGCATCATAGGGTCTAGAGAGCGTTTTAATAAATATATCTGTACTAATATTATGAAACTGAAGAGTTTATTTGTTTGATCGCGTTAATCTCAGGAATATAATAATAATTCTTTTTTTATTGAATAGTCTGTTTATAAACGAAGGTTTTAAACTAAATATCATCACGCTACTACATAATGGAGCGGAGTAGTGATTATAAATGTCAACAAATTCGGCATAATTCTATAGATTGTTTAGAAAATTAAAAAAATGTGGTTTTCAAAGTGATGATACGAGGTTTCAAAATATACCCCAGGTGAAGCCGGGGCGCGTTAGCTAGTTTATAATATTAGTAGTAAAAGCATATAAGTAATGTATTCATTGACATAAATAATGCGCGACCCGGCGTCGAATTCGGCACACGAACTTGCAATACGACATACCTACTCATATTTTATGTGTCAACGCATTCGCCTTTTGCCTAACTTCCTGATCTTCAGTTGTTGATACATTGCCCTCCTGATTTATGAAGATATATTATGTACATACATTCAATGAAGTATTGTATTTATAGATACACAAATATAATATTGTATGTATATACAAATATTATAATGTCAAGTAAATGTCAATGAACTTCTTTAAAATAGCGAGACGCCAATGTCAAGTTTTACAAGTTGCGGTCCTTTGGAATGATTGTTGATGATGAGTTGATGATGATAATTAATAAGATGATTGCTCAGTAAAGTTGTAGGGACTTTACTAGAAGCACCCTAGTGAGATTTGGAACCAACACAAAAAGTCACAATTCACTGTAATATGCCACTTTTCTACGCTTATGTGCATTGTCAAAGACGTTATGTCTAAATATCCACCATTTTTATACATAAAAACTCGAATTCACAACAATTTCGGAAAATAAAATAATACCGCGAAACGCCCTTATTCGTGTTGGCGCCAAAAGCCATGGCGGCGTATAAAATATTCCTGATATAGTGGTGATAGATCAATTGGAGCGCCGCGCAATAATTATTGAAACTACCATCCCGCATCCCATCGCAGTCCACTGCTGGACTAGGACTCTCCCAATGTTGGGAGGCTTTGGCCTACTGTTTCCACGCTGGCCAGACGGGTTGGTACAGGGTTTTATTTCAAGTTTTCCTTCTCTCGCAGTGATATCGTCTGCGTATTGTTCCGTTAATCGCCTCTTACGACACCCTTCGGATGAGATGGGGTGGTGATACTTGTATTCTTTCTCCGGCACCACACGAAAGTATTTTCGTATTGTATCTGGCTCACGAGGTTCTCGACTTGTGGAATGTGGATTCGGCGATTGTTGTTCCGATAATTGTGTCGGTTCACAGACTGATTGCCAAGAGCCTCGACCAACATCATAAAAGGCTCGCATTAGACAGTTGGGTCAAGGGTCTGATGCAGAAGGCGATACTCCTCGATACGGCATGGCATTTTTATACAATACGACTTTCAGCAGCAAATATCCACCACATTTTTTTGTCATTTTTTTTTATCTAGGACACGATAACTTGACTTCACCTCGCCTGATAGTAAAGGCAAAGACTCTGGAAAGAGGGTCACAATTTGTTTACAACGCGCCTACTAACAGTTCATAGAACATCATAAAATGCTTCTAGACGTTATCTCATAGCAAGGCACTTTATAGCCCTAATAGCATAGCCTTTGTAAACCTATGGCACATACCAACTACCCTTGTAAGAGAGCAGAAAGTATACTAATTTGATTACCGAAGACAGAGATTTATTTTATCACCTCGGTACCTCGGTAGGTAGAACACGGCGGTATTTCCGTCCCAATTGAGTAGTCCGACTGGGGAAGTACCTCCGCCCTACAGAATACCGCGGCTATAATTACTTCGTGTTCTGTTCCCAGCGGTGAGTAGGGTAGCCAGAGCTCACTGGAGAATTTGTGCTGTCAGTGGGAAGATTAAAGGCTTGTCCTGCTTTGTCTTCTACACTGACATCACAGAAACTCTGTACTTACAGGGTTGGCAGCGCGACTGTGACTCCTCTGGTGTTACAAACGTCCATAGGCCACGATAACCATTTTCTATCAGGTGGGCCGTGTGCTTGTCTGCCACCTAAGTGGTATAAAAAAAAACCTCAAACGTTACCTGACAAGCTCCCAATCACCATTACAGACACTATGTTACAATGGTGACACTCAGCTTGGCGGCCTCATCAGATGCTTTTTCACGTTCCGCTTAAAGGACCCGTTACTGTAGGAAGAAGGAAACATGTTTTATGTACTCTATGACATTCGGGAGACGAATACCTTTCATTAGAGACCCCAATTATCAAAATCCGTCCAGCCATTAGGCCTGTAGACGGGAACAAAGAAAATTACATCTTATCTATCCTACTAATATTATAAATGTGAGTGTTTGTTACTCTTTCACGCATAAACGGCGGGACCGATTTGGTTGAAATTTGGTATGTATATAGGGTATACCCTGGATTAACATATAGGCTACTTTTTATCCCGGTCAACAGGGATGAAAGCGTTTAAGTAACGATAATTCTTGACAATGACGGAAAAAAATAAGTTGTCTGGGAGCTTTCAACAAAAACGCTGCCTAAATTCTTTAAGATATAACAAAATAATGTATGGTGTAATTGTCTATCTTATATACATCTACAGAAAAGTCCGCTATCCCATATGTCCAGCTCTTAAGGATAACATACTATATCCATTTAAATACTTAAAAAAATAGGCAATTATAAAGTGCTAACTTGGAAAGCTATTTATACAAATACGTTATTAATCCTTATAATTTTAAATAGATTGGTTGGCTTGAACATTTCATGCAGATTATTTTTTCCCTTTACACCATGCAAATTAAATAAATACTTTAGGAGATATAGCAAAATCAAATAACGAAGCAGCGTGGCGGATTTTGGGTCTGCCTCTGCATGAGAGATACCCAACAGTCACTCATCTTGCGGTACATCTGCCCAATAGACAGCGAATTTATTTCACTGAAAATAATTTTAGAGAGAGAATGGCCACACCACCTAAGACAACTCTAACTGCATTCTTCCTGCTTTGTCAAAATGACGCATTTGCTAAAACATTACTTTATGTTGATGTGCCCCGCTACTATACGTGGAATGTGTCTTTAAAAATATAGAAACGTCGTTTACAGGGAACACCTGTTGACGGCTGGCCAGGTGTGAAGGCAGAAGATGCTCTTGGGCGCCTTTACACAGTGCACGTTAGTAACTTCGAATGTTACTGTTTGCGAATGCTACTAAATGTAATACAGGGCCCCACTAACTTTTCGGATCTAAAAACTATTGACGGCCAAGAACTAGAAACTTTTCGACAAGCGTGTAAAAAGTTGGGGTTGTTGGAAGACGACAACCACTGGGATGCCACAATGGAAGAAGCCGTTCTGTGTCGCTCTCCTTCGCAAATAAGGGAGCTATTTGCAATATTGATATGCACTTGCGGCTTATCCAATCCACTCCAATTATGGGATAAGTACAAAACTGCATTATCAGAAGATATCTTGCACAGACTGGAAAGTATAAATCAAATCAATAATGATTTATATTTGAATGAAACACTCAGACTCATAAAAGACAAAATAATAACGATTTCCGGCAAGATACTGTCCGACTTTGGTATGCCCATACCACAGCGTCGAGAAGAGCTGTCGACCGATTTAGTCAAAGAATTAAGCTACGACACCACTTTATTAAACGCTCAGGTCAGCGAAACTGAGTCAAGCCTACTACCCGAACGAAAGGACATTTACAGTAAAATATTGCAACGAGTTGGGCGTGGTGAAGCTGGCCTTTTTTTCCTTGATGCCCCGGGCGGTACAGGCAAAACATTTTTGCTTAATTTACTACTAGCAAAAATTCGCAAGGACCATAATGTTGCTTTAGCAGTGGCTTCCTCAGGTATCGCAGCTACATTACTGAGTGGTGGACGGACGGCACACTCGGTATTTAAATTACCGCTTAATCTGGCAAGCGAAGAAACCCCAACGTGCAACATCAGCAAGAACAGTTCCCGTGGCGCCCTCTTAAAAGAATGTAAGCAGATCGTGTGGGACGAGTGCACGATGTCACACAAACGCGCCATCGAGGCGCTAGATCGCTGCCTACAAGACATCCACAGCACACGAAAATTAATGGGTGGTGTAGTAGTATTATTGGCAGGGGATTTCAGACAGACTTTACCTGTTATTGAGAGAGGCACTGCAGCAGACGAGATTAATGCGTGTCTAAAGGCATCATATCTGTGGACTAAAGTTGAAAAGCTTTATCTTACCACCAATATGCGAGTCCAGTTATTTAGCGATACTGAGTCAGGAGCATATGCTGAAAAACTCCTAGAAATTGGTGAAGGCCACCTACACACCGACCAGAAAGGTATGGTACTTTTCACACATCAATTTTGCCATGTCGTGGAGACGGAAGACGAGCTCATTGATCAAGTTTTTCCGAATCTGCAACAAAATTTCTTGACGAAAATTGGCTGTGTGAAAGAACCATACTGGCACCAAAAAATGACACTGTTGCAAAAATAAATAAAAAAATCTTGGACAAACTAACGAGCGACACATCAGTGTACAACTCCGTCGACACAGTTATGTCATCCGATGACAGAACGAGCTACCCCGTGGAGTTCCTGAACTCTGGAGTTATCTGGGGTGCCATCGCATAAGTTAGAATTCAAAGTAGGTGTACCCGTTTTGTTAATGCGTAACTTGGATGCGCCAAGATTATGCAACGGTACTCGGTTACGAGTGACTGAATTAGGAAGGCATATTGTGAAGGCAACCATCTTAACTGGAAAAGCCAAGGGAATCAATGTTCTTATACCGCGTATCCCAATAATACCCAACAATTTACCATTTAATTTTAAACGCCTGCAGTTCCCTTTAAAAGTCCCTTTGGGTCAAACCTTAAAGGCTTACATTTAGGCTCACCATGTTTTTCCCACGGCCAGCTCTATGTGGCTTGCTCTCGCGTTTCTAAATCGCAAAATCTACATGTCTTTGCTGAACGAAATAAATCTTTTAATGTAGTTTATAGGAGTATATATGTATTGCAGTAGCTATAACTTTTGTATTACCATCACCATCAATCATTATATCCGTACCTATCTATCCTTCTCAAAAAAATTCAAATTCTTCAAATTCAAATTCTTTAGGGTCCCGTTCTTACATTGGAGACACAACCTTAAAAAAAGACGTAAGCTTATTTATTCTTCGATTTTGTTATTTTTTATCAACACACCACGCGGGCGAAGCCGCGGGCGGAAGCTAGTATATACATATAAATGTTATGTTGGTTTGTGTACGCTTCAAAAACTCAAAAATTTCTGCACCGATCGAGCTGAAATTTTAGCATGATATATAATCCTCATCAAGGATTGTTTTCATCTAATTTTTGCGTCAGTCACATATCCGCGACCGCGAAAAAACAGTTTGCAAAATTAAACTTAAATGACATGTATTCTTTGTTTTGTTTCTCATTTCGCAACCGTTCAATCACAATGTGCCACAGCGAAGCGTGGCAGGGTACAGCTAGTACATTATATACGTACATATATACATACACACATACATACGTGCGTGCATACTCGCTGGCGCAGTCGAGTAATAAGCTCGTACGGGTATTATAATATAGGATCATAATTTTCTAGTCGACCTCAAAGTTGGAACCTAATCTATAAACACACAAACATACACATGATCACGCCTTTATCCCCGAAAGATTAGGTAAAGATGAATTAGTACCTACATTTCACCATCATTGTATTCGGTTCCACGTAATAGGGGTAATAGGGTTCCACCTATTGCCGTTTTCCGGGCACTATTGTCGAGGCTTGCATCTGAGACTGAGTCTGGGTTGTATATATCTGTCTGATGTTAAACAGCCCTAACCCTCAGTCGACTTGTACGACACCGCATGGGAAGAGATGGAGTGGTCCAAATTCTACTCTGCCGGAAACCACGCGACCTATAAATAGGTTTTAAAATAAGGTCGTAAGCGTATTTTTGTTTTAGGGTCCAAACATTGACATCGATATCGGAGCGAACGAAAATTTACAAAAAAATATAGTCCACACTTGTGTTGTAATAAAACTTTCCTATAAGCTTGTTTACAAGCGCACTTATTAAGTATTTATGTATTGTAAACAGCCGCACAAAGGAAGTGGCCACATAGGAATGTGCGCATTCAAGCCGGGGTCGCTCGGAAGTATGACAATGCTTCAGTGTACGCCGATGTGAATACACCTTTAGGTACAGATGTCGGGGTGCTAAGTTGCTGCTTATTCTTTCCCCTTTTTTTGTTTTATACTTGAAAGTTTTTTTTTGATTCGCATTTGTTGAGAATTCACTTCACTGGTATACTTTCAAATGAAGATTGTGAAAAGTGTGGTATAGATATTGGTGAGGAGTTTTTTATACCACTTGTTTGGCAGACACTGCACTGATGGAAAGTGGTTACCGTGGCCTATGGACGTGTGCAACACCAAGGGAGTCACGCTGGCGGTGCCAACCCTGTAAACATGCAGTGAGTAGGGTAGCCAGAGCTCACTGGAGAGTTTTGTGCTGTCAGTGGGAAGACCAAAAGCTTGTCCTGCTTTGTCTTTTACACAGAAACTCTGTGCTTACAGGGTTGTCAGCGCGAGTGTGACCCTTGGTTTTGCATACGTCTATAGACCACGATAACCACTTTCCATCAGGTGGGCCGTGTGCTTGTCTGCCACGAAAGTGGTATAAAAAATAATTGACGTTCATTATGTGCTTTTTATGTAACTACATTGAATAAATGAAATTGTTTCTTTGATTTTTTGATGTCGGGGCCGAGCTAAGGGTCTAATAGTATCTATTTAGAAGTGAATTTTAATCACTACATAACATGAATGAAATGAACACATTTTTGTACACAAAACATTTTTTATGTAGTGTTTAGTTGTTGTGATTTGTTCACTTGCGTACCCTTAGGCCACTCTTTTCGTTTACGTTAAAATAAATTAAATAAAATATGCTATCATAATATACAATTACTTACAAATTTATATAAAACTATGCTAACTATACAATATATACAAAAATGGGATAGAGAAAAAGAGGGAGACTGTAATTTTAGGCATCGAAAAATTCCTCCCCATCGATCTCTACTGGTACCGTGCCCAAGAGGCTGGCGGCATTACCACGCTGAATAGCGATGCCAATTCTTTGAGCGAGGTAAAGGCCAGCCTTATGGTCGCGAGAAGCGTCGATTAGTCACTTCGCTGTTTCTTTGAATAGCGCGCGCGCGCGCTTGGACCCCACGGACCCAACGTTTCGACTCCAAACGGCTCAAAAATATAATTACCAGTTAAATTGGTATCTTTGCGCCGTTTGAGAGTCTCCGTTGATGCAGCAGCAGCGCATGCGCAGTCCATCGTATTTGGAAGATGGGAAGGCGCCAGGGTGTCGACGCAAGTTGCATCCCACACCAAAGCAAAATTGGATTTCAACATAGAAGAAAGGGCTGGCCTTGGGCTAGACAAGTAGCTAAATCGTTAGTAGAATATAAATAATAGAATAATTCAATGTATGGAATTAATATGTCAAAGTATATCACACAAATCGTAAACATATACTAATATCGGAGCGGGAGCGGCAGCGGGAGTGACGAAGGATCGCAAGCCAAGCTGCATTCCATATGAATTCCATATATTGATTTGATTATGTTATCAGAAATATTGTTGTGCAGTGTATGCCATTGCGATTGGGGCACTTGTATAGTCTATCTTAAATGTCGCTTTTTTATTTAATAAATAAAAAGAAATAAATATTCCACGACATTCTACACGTAACGCTATCTAGACACATGGTAAGCATAGCTTGACTGGCTTGTGTTATGGGATTTAGAATGCGGATAAACATACTTAGATACTTTTTTTTGTAAATACATACATATTATACACAGAAACACCCAGAACAATGCAAATATACATATTCATATTTATTTTTTATTTTTTTTGTTAATGCCGCGTGGCTTCCGGCAGAGTAGAATTTGGACCACCCCATCTCTTCCCATGCAGTGTCGTAAAAGGCGACTAAGGGATAGGGCTGTTTAACATCAAACATATATATACAGCCCAAACTCAGCCTCAGATAAATGGCTTGAGTCAACAATAGTGTGTAGCCCGGAATACGGCAAAAGGCTCACCCCCTATTACGTGGGACTAAATACAATTATTGGTGAAATGTGGGTGTTAATTCTCCTCTGCCTAACCCTCAGGGGATAAAGGCGTTATTATATATATGTATGTATGTATGTTAATTTATTTATATACACACAAGAATAAATATAGAGATACATAGGTGGAAATAGTAGTACAGAGGCTCTACTTATTTCTATTAGAAATCTCTTCCAGCAGACCTGCGAGAGGAGAGAAAGAGAAGTAGAGAATTTAGTGAAAAGGGTGTAGGGAAGACGAGAGTCAGATATATACAAAAAATATATAACAGATACAATACGAACATAATTAAACATAAACATATGTACATAACATGCATAACTATATATGTATGCATAGAAGCCGCGTGGTTCTCGGCAGATGCCGCGTGGTTCTCGGCAGAGTAGAATTTGGATCACCCTATCTCTTCCCTTGCGGTGTCGTAAAAGGCAACTAAGGGATAGGGCTGTTTATCATCAGACAGATATAAACAGTCCAGACTCAGCCTCAGATGAATGACTTGAGTCAACAATAGTGCCCGGAAGACGGCAATAGGCTCACCCCCTATTACGTGGGACCGAATTCAATGATTGGTGAAATGTGGGTGTTAAACCACCTCTGCCTAACCCTCGGAGGATAAAGGCGTGATTATATGTATGTTTGTAAAAGCAATATAAAATATAAGTACACATTGTTACATAATTTATGCAAGAGTAAATAAGGATTAAGGAGAGAAAGTCAGTCACAGGTGGATAGATAATGATGACGGAGTTTGTGTTTAAAACTATTAACCGTATTGCATTCATTAATATTAGTAGATTTTACTGACTTCACGTTCAAAAATTACTGTCACAGAACATTATAATATAATCTTCTGTTCGATTTTTAAATCATAAAAAAAAACGAGACAAAAGTTCTTGCGGTACGAAAGCATCATTTTAGCGCCGCCAGCAATCGTTATTGTTCCCAGCGGAGTGGCGCGCGAAATTCAGCGCACTATACCTACACAGCTACACTTTACAAAGTTTATTGCGCACAAATTGTGTGCATTATTTATTTAATTTAAAAGCGAAGAAACCGGAGCGCGATCATACGCCTCCACGTCGGAACGAGGACGGGAACAATGCAAAAATATAAATAACTCCGCATTTCTTTTCTAAGGGTAATGGCATATTGCTTTCGATTGCCTTGCGTATTTTAATACATATATGTAAATCCTATTCTTTCCTTTGTCGCACCATTAAAGCCTGGAACTCATGACCAGCTCACATGTTTCCTTCTTCCTAGAGTCCCGGGTCCTTTAAGCGTAGCGTGAACAAGTATATGATGAGCCCGTCAAGCTGATTGTCGCCATTGTCACATATTGTATGCAAGTAATGGTGACCATCTTTTCTGAGACTATGCCTTCAGCTTACCATCAGGCAAGGTGATATTTATTTCATGTGTCCTATATAAAAAGAAGAAATACTTGCGTGTGTATAAAGGAGAATTTTGTTCAAAGTGGATTCTATTTCCTAGAATGGAAAGTTAAAGGTAGGTTGAGCAGACGATTGAGCCGCGCTAGCAGAAGCTGGTCCTGAGTATGAGAATCCTGAACGTGTAAGTCGAAATTGGGCCTGCGTATGGCGGTGAGATCTAGCTTTGATCTAAAAGTGGGCCCTGAGTGGTTTTCAAACGTGAATTTTATTCGTAGAGGCTTCTATTTCCTAGAGCGGGTGTGTCTAGGGGTGACGATTGCTGGAGACTCTGTAGTCCCCACATCCGAGAAGAGAGCCAGATCGTAAGAGATGGCCCTGGTTCGGCCGGGGTGCGAGGGATATGCCTGTCAACCTCACCTTCGGCAATCAAAAACGACCCACAGGTGGCGTGCGTTTTAGTCGGTTCGAGTCCGACATAACCTCTTCCACCAGCTACGGTGGGGGAGATTTTGAGCACGTAATGACGATTGGATCTAAATATCGTGCTAGCAGAAGGAACAAAGGTCTTGTGTGCGGGAGTTTTGTACAAAGGCACCTTGTACAGCCCCTCAGGACCCATTTCGGCTAAGCGGTGACAAGGTTCAAATGACACCACAGGCAACTCCTTCGTATCATCCCCAACCTTCTTGTTCAGGCAGGAAAAAATAAACCTTTCGCATTCCGCGGTCTTATTGGCTAACTGATGGCATTGGATGGCGGTTAGATCTAGCCGTTTATTATTTTTTTATACCACTTAGGTGGCAGATAAGCACACGGCCCACCTAATGAAAAGTGGTTACCGTGGCCTATGGACGTGTGCGAAAATAAGCGAGTCGCACTCGCGCTGCCAACCCTGTAAGCACAGAGAGTTGCTTTGGCGTCAGTGTAAATGGTCAACCAAATCTCTCCAGTGAGCTCTGGCTACCCTACTCACCGCCGAGAACACAACACGAGGTTCTTATGGCCGCGGTATTCTGTAGAGCGGAGGTACTTCCACAGTCGGACTGCTCAATTGGGCGGAAATACCGTTGTGTCTTACAACCTACGCAGATGTGTTTCCACGTGAGTCTCTTCATAGGGAAGTAGGAATCTGATCCGCCATAATACGCTGGGGTGGTTATCGTTTTAGGCAAAGCTGGGGTCTCAAGGATATTCTTAGTGAGAAGTACTTACCTGGTAAACTTGACTGAATATCGAACGGTTAAATTTACCCAGCTACGGCGAGTTGAAGTATTACCATCCAATGTGGTAATCTGCTCGGTTATTCCACGAGCTCCTCAGTTTAGTGGACGTAAGTTTTTAATTTTAAAAATGAAATGAAAGGTTAACGAGTACATAAATCCTTATTAAGTGTTTCATAAAAACCAGCAACAATCTCCAAAGATTGTATCAGACTGACTGGCGATGTTATAAAGCGTACCAGACTAAGGTCCAGTTATAAAAAAATAGTGTTTAAGTAAGTTTTTCGGAGGTAGGACACGGCGGTGTTTCCGCCCAATTGAGCAGTCCGACTGGGGAAGTACTTCCGCCCTACAGAATACCACGGTTATAATAGCTTCGTGTTGTGTTCCCAGCGGTGAGTAGGGTAGCAAGGGCTCACTGGAGAATTCGTGCTGTCAGTTTGAAGACTAAAGGCTTGTCCTGCTTTGTCTTACTGACGGCACAGAAACTCTGTGCTTACAGGGTCGGCAGCGCGAGTGTGGCTCCTCTGGCGTTACACACGTCATAGGCCACGGTAACCACTTTTCATCTGGTGGGCCGTGTGCTTGTCTGCCACTTAAGTGGTATAAAAAAGAACACTGTTTTAGTTTGTGAATATGTAATCTAATTGATTATTAAAAAATAATATTCATTTAGATTCTGTATAAATGGTCGAAACTAGTTTGATAGTAGGTGGTATCACTATTCCCACCTCCTTCCCATGGCCCTACCAACCATCTTGGTTATAACGGGCCGAATCTTGGGAGATGCGCACCCTACTGGCGTCTGCTCTCTTTCAGGCGCGCATTTCTTGACTGCCTACAAATTATTTTATGAGAGCGAAAATGGTGGGGCATTTTCGCTCTCTCCCCTTTCTGGGGCAGCACGCCACACTAACAGGCTTCGTCGCTGTTAGAGACCTCACGAGCTTTGCGCCTTTCGTGCCAAACGCGCGCAAACCTCCGCAGCCGTCCGACGTTTTGCAGCATTATAGCAGGTGGTATCCATTAATTTTCTTTCCGTTTATAATAGGCAAATGGGTACCGCCTGATAGTTTTTTTTTACGTGCGCAAAATCCCCACGGATACCCCTCCACCGGAGCCAGTGGGAGAGGTTATGTCGAACTTGCACTGACTAAAACGCACGCCGCCTGTGCGTCGCTTTTGGTTGCCGAAGGTGAGGTTGACAGGCATATCCCACGCACCCCGCCCGACCCAGGGCCATCTCTCACGATCTGGCCCTCTCCCCGAGTGTGAGGACTACAGAGTCCCCAACTCGTCCCCGGAAATGGGGAGGCGCGCGAGGCTTCTGCCAGGGTGACAGGCGGCTCCAAGGCCACCGCCTGCTAGGTATCAAACTTATTTCGATCTTTTAGACTGCAGTCGAGTTTTCTTTTATTTTTTAATAATTAGTTTTATTTTAACCTTTTTTCCCGACTACGTCGTAGCAAAAGGAGGATTATGATTTTGACAGGCTATGTATGTATGTAGGTTCATCTGTTCCCTCATAGCTCCTCAACCACTTATTAGATCTGGACAAATGAGGTGTCGTTAGAAGCGTCTTAGTCATCCGCTGGTTATAGGCTATATGATGTGTCACTGAATCTATTGTGGCGCACTCTAGCGGTCATAAAGTACTGTGTTAAAAAATAAATTTGAGATAAATATGTCGTATTTAGTATCAAATGAAAGAGCTTATTACTAATGATATGACATGTATATAGTTTTGTAATCTCCTTTTAATTCTCCTCATTTCGATATCCTACTCGAAGAATTAGAATGTTTTTTATTTTATCAAACGACATTTTATGACCTAAAACCCACACTATAAGTATTTTGTTGATATTATATGTAACCTGTGACACTAGGGAGATGAATACCTTTTATTTGAAAACCAATTCATTGAAATACGTCCAGCCATTAGACCTATAGAGGGGCACAAAGAAATCTACATATGCGCGTAACACATTACCATTGTTGGCGCAGTCGAGTAAAAAGCTTGTAAAATTTTTTTAGATGTTTGTAATTCAGTCACGCTCAATCATATGTAGGGGGCGTGGGTTCGATTCCCGCTCAGTGCAAATATTTGTATGCATGAATATGTATTTGTATATCCAAAAAAAGTATCTAAGTATGTTTATCCGCATACTAGATCCCATAACAAAAGCTAGTTAAGCTGTGCTTACCATGGGTCTAGATAGTGTTGTGTAGAATGTGAAGGAATCTTTACTTATTTTTTTTTAAGTATTTATTATTAAGTATTTGGAATAATATAAACATTCAAGCAGCATTCTAGAACTCTCCTTACAAAGTTGTGCTCACTTGGGTCTAGATAGCGGTATTTAGAAGGTGCTAAGATATTATTCAATTCAATTCAATTCAATTTATTTTATTGCGATATATAGGTACAAAGATGGTACAAGCAATACATTTGAGTTTCACCATATTTCAGCTAGATTGGCATGCAATAATGTCACATATTATGACAATAAAAACAAAATTATAATCAGCTCGGCGAACCTTGATCCCTATGACACTGACAGTTATTCCCACGACACAACCTTGTAGTAGCGTCACCGTTATATTATAATCGAATTGGCGGTGTCTAAAAATGATATATATTAATTTTAGGCAGATATATGCAATTACAATAATATCCCGTTGGAATTATAATAATTATTAACACTTACAAGAAATTATCTCAATCAGACTTTACGTTGACGTCCTGCAAAAGTTACTCCGTTTGGAAGATATCGACTAGTGCGGAAAAGTATCGATAAACAAATATCGATAATGGAAACGAGTGTACAAAATACATCAATAGAGCACCTACGCTCTTAGTGTCAGATTTATAATCATTTAAGTTGTTTGCGATAATAAAATAAAGGAGATTTAACAAATTTATTGTATATACCTACAAAAATAAAACAAAAGCGGTTTATTTATGATTTTTTAATATACATTAATCTGAATCTGACAATGGTGTCACCGATTGCGTCTCAGACTCGGAATCCGAACTGCAGCTGCTTTCTCCTATGTTTATGATAAACGGCTGGTCTACTATATTGTCGTATCGCACGTCTCGATTCCAATCATCTAAGCATAGCTTTTTCGTCTTTTCAACCACTTTCCTCCAATTGTCCGGAGTCACTTGACTACATGCCTCTTGTAGCAACGTAAGCATTTTATTAGCTGTGAATGGTGGAGTGGTGTTAAGCCTGGCTGCACAACCTGAAACAATAATGGTTTAGATTGAAAATGATGCAAAGTCAAAGAGCGAGATCGGGGTAAGTACATTATAAGTAGATACATAATTTTGTACGTTAAAAGTGTGTAATTGATATAAGCACATGGATAAAAATAAAAATGCAATTTGCTAGTGAAATAAAATAGCTTTAAATAGTACTAGCCGACTAGACAGTCACCAGTGACCTAAATAAAAACATGTTAAAATAAATACAAATCAACCCACCTTTGATCTGCGCCCATATCATTTCGATTGCATTATATTGGCAGTGGTAGGGCGGTAGCCGAATCACGGTGTGCCCTTTTGATTTTGCCATCTCATCCAAGAAATATTTCTTCTTTGTTTGCTGTTTATGAAGGTTCAACAATCTAACTAATTCCTTTTTCAGCATTTGAGTATTAGCTGCCACACCATTGTTTTGCAGCCACTCTATTATTTCGCCTTTATTGTTGTTCGCGGTAGGCGCTTTATTAATTTGCACAGAGTGGTATGGGGCGTTGTCCATTAAAATGTAGTGGGGCTCGTTTAAATTGTCTAATAGTTTTGTGAACCATTTCTTGAAATTCTCAAAATTCATCTCTTCGTGATAATCACTTGTTTTCACGGATTTGAAGGCCCACAAGCAGTTAGGTACAAAACCTTTGGCTGTGCCAGCGTGGCAGATAATCAAACGCTGGCCCTTGCCTTCTGGTGCTTTGGTACAGGATTTCTCTGTGTCGTCTGTCCATGTTTTGGAGACTGAGTGATTGGCGTTGAGCCACGTTTCGTCCAGATAAACCACCTTGTCCCAGTTCTCGATGTTTTTTATTTGTCGTAGAAAATCACACCTCATCAATCCAATGTCCTTCCGCTCCATTATCACTTTTCTTTTGTCACACTTCCCATAACGAAATCCACATTTTTTTATAACTTGTCTGAGAGAAGTGAATCCACCTTTAAATAAATCAGCCGATTTCAGCGACGCTAATAATTTTGTGCAAGTCGGCAGTTCACCTCGAAAATAATAGCCGTAAATATGGTTTCGTATCGCTGCCATGTCGAAATCATCGGGGTTAGTTACGGGTCGTGCCCTATTATGTTTTTTCTTCTTTGGAGTTGATAATTTGTTCTCCTCCATCGACGATTCGCCGAACTTCTCCTTTGTAATTCGGGAAACGGTAGCTTTGCCAATTCCCAAAGCATCAGCAACACGGTCGCGTACGTTGTCAAGTGGCAACAAAGGTCCGCAATTTTGTAGTTCGCGAGCAAAATAGTCACGCAAGCGTACAACAAACTCCCGCGTTTCACTGTTGAGTACAGTTTTTCTCAGTCTTTTCGGCATTTTGAAACACCAACAAACACAAAACAGCAACAATAACAAAAACAGAAAACAACAATAGTAACAAACAAAGGATTCCGTTGACACAAGAAAACACGTGGCGCATACAAGGCGTTAGCACTCGTACTGGCGTAGCGAACTGACAGTACTAGCGTAGTGACAGATCAGATAGTGTTGCTATAACTAAAATTTTAATTCACATTAAAATTATACAGTCCGACCATGTTACCTCTGCATCGGAATATTGGCAACCCCATATACAAATACACGGATACTTGTAAATATAACAAGCATTATAATTATAGTAATGTAGATTATATTTTAAAAACATGTTTATCGATGTGGCTGAATGCAAGTCACGCCTTTGCCTATAAAAAGTTGCGATATATCGACACGACCCGTCACTAGTATGAACTGTCATAGGGATCAAGGTTCGCCGAGCTGATTATAACAATTTTTAATTAGGAGTTATGAATAGATGAAATTTTTCATGTCAAAAATAATAAATAATCACCTTCATGCATACATAATAACATTAAATTAGTCAATAACAAATATTTACCTAAATAAAAATAATGTCAGAGTTATAATTGAATTTTATAATTTACATCACATCAAGTATTTTGTCATTTAAATAATCATTTATCGTGTAATAACATTTGCTTAATAATATATTCTTAATTTCTTTTTTATTATTTTTATAATATTATAATTTATTATTACATTTCGGTTCGCCACTGTGTCAGTACCTTAAGCCGCCATCATGCAACGCTCTATCGTCGAGTAACAATTCTTGAAGCGTTAACGAACTCCGTTTGTAAAAAAAAAATCGTATCTGCCCCAATTGTGCCTGCTTTTCAACTTACTTCACTAGTGAAATGCATTTATTTGCCTATTGATTAACAATGGAGGATGGAAAATGGAGGACAAAAGATAATTTTACAAACATCGTTTGATAAACTAATCATTTGACAATTTTCCTTTCGCTAACATATTATGTACTTTAAATTGAATCATTTGATATAAAATAGGTTTCGCAAATGTATTACTTAGGAAATATTACAATTATTATAATTTTATTTTAATTTGAATAAAGAAGTCAGTAGATAAATTGTTAGTAAGTAATAATTTTGTTCTAATACTAATTCTATGAGTACCTAGTTATTTAACAAGAAAATATCAAGAATAGCCGTGGTCGTATGCCACTTAGTCTAACAAAATAGTGCAATCTAGAAATAAAGAAATAAATTTAAAACTAAATCTAAAACTAAAACCCGACTACTGAAAAATCACGCTCTAAAAAGTATGAAACAAGAAAATATCAGGGATAATTGTGGTCGTATGCCACTTAGTCTAAGAAAATAGTATTTCTAGAAATAAAGAAATAAGTTTAAAACTAAAACCCGACTACTGAAAAATAACGCTTTAAAAAGTATTAAACAAGAATATATCAAGGACAGCCGTGGTCCTATGCCACTTTTCCCTAGAATGTTTGTTGTTTTGTGGGTACTAACAACAAACAATTCTAGGGAAAAGTGGCATAGGACCACGGCTATCTTTGTTATTTTCTTGTTTAATACTTTTTACGGCGTGATTTTTCATGTGTCAGTTCTAATTAGTGGTTGAGGAACTATGAGGGAACAGATGAACCTTTTCTTTATACAACTTAGGTGGCAGACTAGCACACGGCCCACCTGATAGAAAGTGGTTACCGTGACCTATGAACGTGTGTAACACCAGTGGAGTCACATCCGTGCTGCCGACCCTGTAAGAACAGAGATTTTATGTGCCCTCAGTGCAGAACACAAAATCAGAACAAGCCTTTGGTCTTCCCACTGACAGCTCAAAAACTCTCCAGGGAACTCTGGCTACCCTACTCACCCGGGAACACAACACGAGGTTATTATAGCCGTGGTATTCTGTAGGGTGGAGGTACTTTCCCAGTCGTACATACATGGCCTGTCAAAATCATAACCCTCCATTTGCTTCTCCGTAGTCGAGTAAAAAAAATACACACTGCTTTAACTAATAAGAAGAATTAGTTCCTAACCTAATCATTTTCTTTCAGTTGACTTTACTTATAAGGTCAGGGAAAAACTATTTTCGTATTTTTCATACAAAGGGAAATATTTTTTATAAATATTTATTTATTTATATGTAAGTGTCTTGTTGCCATCTTGTGCGTAGTGCCATGATTTCATTGCTGTAGACATTTTGAGATTTATGCATACATAAACATAAACTCACGCCTATATCCCCGAAGGAAGGCAAAGGTGCTAGCACCCACATTTCGCCAGTTTATGTTTAGGTCCCAATAGGTGGCGAGCCTATTGCCATTAACCGGGCACTTATAAACCTGCGATAAATACACACATAACTTCGAAAAGCATCGAAAAGCCATTGGTGTGTGCCATGGTAAAACCTGGGATCGAACCCGAGATCTCGTCTCAGCAGTCCATTGCCCATACCATTAGGCTACCGCGATTTTTGGATTCAAAAAATATACAGGTAGTGTTCACAGTATTCTTTTAAGGCTAACTTTATAGTTCTTAAAGAGTTTTAAAGTGACCGAAACCGGTGGAAATCTGATGGAGCAAGGTCAGGACTATACGGAGTTTTCATAATATGTATGTAAATCGAACAAATTTTATTCGTGGCGCTTATCGCATTTTATCTTTTTTGAAATAAAATTTCCACATGTACCGAATTTCTTCGTCACATACCTACATCCTTGCTTGAAAAACAACTGAAAACTTTTAAATGTTTTTTTTTATACAACTAAGGTGGCAGACAAGCACACGGCCCACCTGATGGAAAGTGGTTACCGTGACCTATGAACGTGTACAACACCAGTGGAGTCACACCCGTGCTGCCGACCCTGTAAGAACAGAGATTTTCTGTGCCTTCAGCCTTTGGTCTTCCCACTGACAGCACAAAAACTCTCCAGGTGAGCTCTGGCTACCCTATTCACCGCCGGGAACACAACACGAGGTTATTATAGCCGTGGTATTCTGTAGGGTGGAGGTACTTTCCCAGTCGGACTGCTCAATTCGGCCGGGTATACCGTCGTGTCCTACCTTCTATAGATATTGTTGGGAACTAGGGTTATTTAAATTTATTGCAGCTTTATAATGTCAACATTTAATGGGATTAAAACCAGCCAGCTATATTCAGTACAGCCCTTTGACTGTACTGAATGTCAAATCTTTTTAGATTTGACTACTAATAATACATTTAAAATACAAAAATACTTTTGCCCCTACCTTTTCAATTACATCATTTAGTTCTAAAAATAAAATATACTTTAAGTGTACTTAAATATGCTATTTTCAGGAGATTGTTTTGCCAACTAACATGGTTTTAAAAAACATTAAATTTGTGAAATTATGTTAAGGCATAATTACATTTTTCTAAGTAACTGGGTCATTATTTGGAGCAGATGAAAAAAATAAAAAATAAAAAGTGTTTAAATTTTTTATAATTCGTTTATTATGAATGAGAATACACATATTAATCACAGATAAAATTGCTGCAGAGATCAATAACACTTATTTCTGAAGTAATTTGAATTTTTTTTTATATTGAAGTAACGTAAGTGATCCTAATGACCACGAAAAATAACATTTATATGAATAACAATCAGACTCATAATTCTAAACTTATTTTGAACCTTTATCAAAGGTGCGTACATAATCAAAGAAAAAAACGTAATAAGAGATCAATCAACAAAAAATAGGATTTACTAAAAAAAAAATAAGTATTTGGCCACGAAAGTGACGTCACATTACGTAGCATTACTAACATTATAAGTAATGTTGTAACTTTAGTCACTATCTGTATCCGAAAAAAAATTTCTTTTTTCACGGGGATATGGTGCTCCTGCATACCAGATATCAAGACTATCAGTTGAAGACCGTTGCCGGCTCGAACTTGGTATTATACTTAATGAGCTTGCAGTGGTACCATCATCCGACATAATTGCCTGTAGCTCTTGTTGTGACATTTCAGATGGACTTGGTGAGCTTGCCACGCTAGTATTAGGTGTACAGAGTACTCTGTTTGATTCCTCATGCTGTGTATCCACTGAACTATTTGAATTCCATCTGATGTAACAGGAGCTTATACGATTTGCATTAGTCATTATACTATTTTGAATTTCTATATTTCCCAATTCATAGTGCTTACAGAATATATCAGACTGACAAGATACACAGCTGAGACGTCTAAAGCGTAACAAGTTTGGAATTGTGTGGTTCCATGTTATTTGGTGAACAGACAAAGTAGCTCTAAAAGGTTTAATAACATCGCTATTTATGTATTGGCTAATGACTTCGAAGTTTCTATCATCTATGGAGATTATCTTTATTCCAGAGCAATTATCCGTAAGGTAATTTACCAGGCTTTGGAAATTATTAACATCTTTTCCTAACGCCGCAGCTCGATCTTCTGTTTTTTTTAGGCAGCCACCTACGCCATCAGGGGCTCCTTTTCCATGGCCTGCTTCATTGTAGTGCCAAATTATGTTAGATGCACTCAGTTGTGGTGCTATGTACAATGCAATCAACTGGAACATTTTACGATTGCGATATTGACTACAAGCACCATCACTTAAAATATGGAACGTATCAATATCTGGAATTTTTGACTTGACCAAATCAAAGACTGGTTTTAAATGGGCACAAACAGCTATGGAATCGTGATGTAAATTTTCAGATATGGTACTAAAGACTAAGGTAATAAAGAACAACTGTGTGCAAAGTTATTTGTTGCTTTGACCCACCGAAGTGGGCTGATTGTATTTCTTCCCCATATTTGCAGCAATAATTTTCGGAGAAGTCTATATGGATAAACGCCTCCGTATCTGCCAAATTATTCTTTATTTGTTGCACTACGTGATGTTGGTGATAAATATTTGCCAGATTTTTCATGAATGGTGCAAGATTATCTTCAAGTAGTTTAACAGCCTCCAATTTGCATATTATTGTTGCCTCTTTAATAGTCTTCTGGTATAATTTTTCCGTTCCTCTGACCAATAGTCTTTCTTTTTTCGAAACCCATCTTTCATACATAATTCTTGCTGAACCATTAAATTCCTTGTACTCAACCTGTTTATTTTGACAATTAGAACAGCGCCGTTCCAAACATAACTCTCTCAATTTGTTTGGACAGCAAATAGATGATATTAAATCGTTAGCATTGTTGAATTTAATCATTTTAACATTTCTCATTGCTATCACTAAATTAGCCATATTAGAGTGAGTTGCACACAAACATGTATTACGTGTCTTTTCAGTTGGAATAATGACAAAAAATGGTCTACAGCGACAAAAAATGTCATAAGACACTCTACATCCAGATTTTTCCATGAAAGACTTGTGAAGGTTTTGAATAGTGTCATTTAGTAAGCGTATTTGTTTCTTCACTTTTTTTTTGTAATAGTATCTTTCTTGCCGGAAGTTAAACGACTGGAGCTGTCTTCTAAGTAAAATTTTTTGTGAGTTTCTTTTTCCTTTCTTCCAGATTCTTCTCATATATATGTTTTACCCTTGTTTGCTTCTCCTTTAATTCTTTCTCCTTTTTTCTTTTCTCTCTCATCCTATACATGGCTAATTTCCTGTCTAACACTTCTAACTTTTTTCGGAGATATTGATTCTCAAGCGTTAGTTTTCTGCGGTTTTTAAGAGCTACTAACCTACCAGACGACGCTCGCGAAACTCTAGAACTGGACAGGTTGCTAACACTTGAAGATGGAGTATCTTCTCTTATAATTCTTTCCGTAATTTTAGCTTGTTTCACACGGTTTCTATATCTATCTCTCCAGTTTTTTCTAAGGTTTCTTTGTTCACGTGGTGTCATTTCTGCAACTTTTTTTTACTAAACCCTTTGCCTTCCTTTTATAATATCTTTCCCTAGCCTTCCTTCTCTCTTCTTCTAAAGCAGCCGGATTATTTTTCATTTTCTCTCTCAGTTTTCGCATCGTTATCTTTTTCTGCTCTCGTCTTTTAATTTTTTTTTCTTCTTCTGTCATTTTCTTGCGAGTTTTTGCCATTGCTATTAAAGATAAAGCCATTATTAAAAAAAAGTTAATTTATTCTTCCTGTGAATTAATTAAACAAATAAAAAACTCCGCAAATCTCAATGAGGAGCCCTTTTAAAAGCAAAATTGGGAGTTGTAGACAATAATTTTAATAAAAACATCACACATCGTGGTCTTAAATCACTTTCGTGGTCACATGTGCCACGTAACGTGATGACCACAAAAGTGACGTTTGTGTAGTATAGCCGTTCCAACAGAAAACAGTTTTGAGGTTAGTAAAAATACAATAAACCATTTACAACATATCCTTAAATCGAACCAAATTAATATGTATTATAATTATTTGGTTCGTGGTTTGGTTATATAAATTAATAGTAATATTAGAATATAATTTAAATGAAATAAATAAGAACACGAACAAATAGACAGGAATTAATAGAACTAAGTATGGCAAACAAACCTCTATTCAAACATTGTGATGTGCCCCACAGGGTCCATGATTGTAACCTAATTTTCTAAGCATTATGGAATTTAATATAGGTAGGTAAGTATTGAGTACAGAATATGGAGCAAAAGATATTCGTCGGGTAATATTTCAATAATTGTTCCTTTTATATAGGATACGTCAATATGATTAAACTTCTCCTCGTCTGAGTGTGAGCCGAAGGTACGTTTCTAAGGAAAGGGGGTCACCATTAAAGATACCTAAAATGTTATGTACTATGAAGTCCCTCAGCGTGAAGGTCTCATAAGGTTTTTCACGCACCGTTTAAATCCCGGGACAGTACGAAGAAGGAAACACGTGTGCTTGTAAAGAACCCCAAGACTTTATGATGCGATAAAGAAAATAGAATTAGAGGGCTTTACACGAGTACTTGCAAAACCAACGCAAATTCCAGCGAAATTCACTTTTGAAAAACACATCAATTTTGGAAATCAAATGGTTTATTAATACCTACAACTATGCTGTTATGTATATATAACATATGTATTGTATCTAATTTATGAATATCTAACTACACATAGAAGTTAGCTAGTTATAGAAGTTAATAAATAAATAAATTCAGCTGTTATTTATGTCCGTATTGAGTAATTTGTTGAATAAATTAAAAAATAAAAAAATACTGCGATGCATCCTTCTTCGTATTGGCGCCAAAACTCGCTCTATTCTACAAACGAATTGCCACTTGTCTAAGACAGCACAACTATTCCTACTGTAGATCTATTAAAGAACTTCCAAGTTCAGTCCTCCCTGTCTATATTAAGTAAAATGACGTCGTTACCAACACTAATGAGTTAGTTAACCGCACAATTGTTTTAATACAAACCCGCCGAGTGCTGTAATGAACTCCATTTGTCTTACGGTGCGGCCGCCATCTTGGTGTGTTTTGGAGGGAAAATACTGATCGATGTCAAACGTTATTTTTCATTGACGCGTTTCGTTTTAGAATTTTGTACCTCTATAAGACTATTATATAATTGTGACATCCTCCTGGCATGGCAATAGTGAACGCTGGAGACGCAGTTTCCATCCTCGTCCAGTGCAAATATTTGTATGTTATTCTTATTTTTGATGTGGGTGATAATACAAAGTATTATGAATCAAAGAATCAATTTAATTTATTCTGTTTAGGCACATAAAATGCACATATGAACATAAAAATTTTAAAATGTTGTCTAGAAATAATATAAAAATATTAAATAATGTAAAAATAAACCGTTGGAAAATGATTCTTTCGCTGGTTCGGTAGGTTAGTTCTACTGAGAAGATACCAGCAAGAAACTCAAAGAACTATATTAGAATTAGATTATCTTACTTTTGTAAATTTGCTTTAGTTTACAATTTATTTTGTGCAAGCAAGCAAGAGACTTGTGTTGACCACGCATTTACATCATCCAGATACTCATCTACCTACTTCACAGAAACGTTAAAGTTTTTTCAGGAGTTTTTTGTAGTAAGTTCTGAAGCAGTTCAAAAATTGACACCTGATTACAATAGTTCAGCAATGATTCATTTATAATAAAAAGACTTAGATAGTAGCAATTAAGTGGACCCAATTAAGTGGATAATTAATTAATTAATGTAAGACTGGGTCCACTATGAATTAAGGTACGATTGGGTTGACATATCTTTCCTGGAACAAACCCATTTAATAAATCAATTTAAGAAAAATGAAATTTAATTAATTAATTAAATTTTGGCACCACTATTTGTTGCTGTTATAGCCACAGATAATAATTTTATTAATATTGAGGTTATCAGTTCATCATCTAAAGAAGACAAAATAAATTGTGTAAAGGCGCCAAAATTCAAGTAAACGTAGGTGTTTTATAATATCACCTGCGTTGGAGTTTTTTTTTCGACTAGCATATTAATCTATGGCGAGGCGTCCCGAATGAGATCAAAATCACGCGTTTTGGAGACGTGGCATTATAGAATACGGCGTCTTTATTAGGTTTTAAAGAGCAGTATCAATTATTCTATGTAGTAACTTTTTTATTCACTGGCGTACATCGCCAATTGTCGCCAAATGTACGAGGGTGAATGAATGAATGAGATTGAGTGAATGTTTCAAACAGCTTGGCTCCAAAAAGACAGATTAAAAAGCGACGTTTCACACTCAACATGGGAGCTCCACTTGGTGATTTAAAGAACAAATTTCTTCTAGAGATTGAAGAAAGAAAATATCTCGTGATGTTAGTTGGGGCTTGATTTAATTTATTAGTAGCTGCTGTTCACGGCTTCGCTTGCTTGAGAACTGGGAGGCTATCAAATCAAACCATGAAACATTCGATGATGTATTTTAAACTGTAGATATATTGTGCGTACTCTAACCCTTCGTTTTCACAAACATACATAGGTACATACATACATATGATCACGCCTTTATTTATTTATTTATTTATTTATTCCATAAAAATTATACATGTTTACACAGTTACACAGTTTGTCATTGGAAATGTTACAGTAAGCTTAGACAGAATTGTGTCTGGTTTAAGCATCTGCTACTGAACTAGGCTTTTGACCTGCATCTCAGTTAACAGCGCCTCCACCCCACTTTGGATATACATAACAAACAATACAGCTACATAATTATTAAATACAAAACAGTGTGTGTGTGTGTGTGTGTGTGTGTGTGTGATGTGTGTGTATGTGTGTGTGTGTATGTGTGTGTGCGTGTGTGTGTGTGTGTGCTTGTATACGCAAGAGAGAGAGGGTATGTGTGTGTGTAAAATGAAAGAAGAGTAAGATGGTGTGAAAATGATACTTCTTCGTAAAACTTGTTTGCTTGACCAAAAATAAAGTTAACAGAAGAGCAAACAATAGTATATAATTGCATAAAACTACACTACTCAATTATCCTTATAGTGAGCTTAGTCTCGTCGTATGATAATTTGCTCAGATAGTTGGACACCGTCCCTTTAACACCTGTATTGGTTAACGGGTATATATTAGTGGCCTTATTAAATTTGTTGTAGGTGTAGGGTCCTAGAAATGGAAAGAACCTGCGGATAAAACATGTTTTAGGTCTAATAGTACGCTCACACACCGCATAAGATCTTCGCTGAGACGATTGTTGTTGGGTATAACTAATTAAAGAGTGCTGCTTCAACGTCAACCTCAATAAAAATAGCTGACGCACAGTTAACACCTCACAGTACTCGTACAAAAGCTTAGTTGGATATCGATAGGGTTTGAAAGTACAAAGCTTGAGAATACTTCGCTGAGCCACCTCAAGTTGAAAGAGAGTCGTTTTTCGCGCTCCACCCCAGGATGTTATGCAGTACGTAATCACTGATTCACAGAGGGCATGGTAGACCTGTTTAAGAGTTTCAGGTAATAATACGTGTCTCAGAGTTTTAAAGATAAAAGTAAGTTTGCGAACTCTTTTACTCAGCGTTTCTATGTGAGCCTTGAAGCTAAAATTTTCATCAATAGTAATTCCCAAGTACCTATTCGTTTGTGTACGGTGTAGTGTTTTGCAAGTTGACGTGCAAGAAGTATTAATTGATGATGGTGATAAACAGTCATGGACTATTAATTCCTGATTTATTTGTACAGAGTCCCGAATTGAAAATTGGATGTATTTGGTCTTATCTTTAAGACCTATCTTAGTCTTTGGCAGATCAGTACTTGTGTGTTTACCCACCCTTACATATTGAGTCCTATTTGATAAATAGTCTTTAAAAAGCTTCAGTTGAATCCCCCTAACGCCGACCTTTTCTAGTTTAAGCATCAGGGCGGGAACAGAGACAGTATCAAATGCCTTCGATAAGTCTATAAAAACAGATAAACATTTTCTGCCTTTGTCCATATTCGTTGTTATAAAGTCCGTGAGGTTACCAACCGCATCGTCAGTAGATTTCCCTTTGCGAAAACCAAATTGGTGCCTGGATAAAATGTTTTTGCTTTCTAAATAATAAACTAGCCTGTTATTCATGACTTTTTCAAGAATCTTTGAGAGAGTAGGTAAAATTGATATAGGTCTATAATTTTCGACACTGTCCCTGTCACCACCCTTGTGAATTGGGCGTATTTGAGACCTTTTAAGGTCCATAGGAAAGACACCGTTAGTGAGACACATATTAAAAATGTGAGTTAGGTGGGGTACTAGAATGGCACTATTTTCCTTCAGGAGTATCGGTGAGATATTATCCCAGCCCACAGAGCTCTCGTTTTTTAGTGCCATTATTAGACTTGCAACCTCTGCTTCATCTGTGCTTAGGAGTACGAAAGAATCACGACAAGTTTTCAGTGGTGTTGGTACCCTAGAAGCAGCTGTTTGGCTTGAAGTTATTTTCTCCGCTAGGGTTTTACCAACATTAGCAAAATGGGCGTTAATTTTATCTACAGAGTCCTGTGGAGAGTTGGAAATGTCAAGCAGCTCTTTAGGGTAGGACAAGTCTTTGGTTGAATATGTGATGTCTTTGATTATATTCCACAACTTTTTCGTATCTTTACCGGCCCTCTGAACACGTTCCCTTTCATAGTTGTATTTAAGTTTCTTTAAGATTGAAGAGCAGAAATTTCTGTACCGCGTGTAGGTAGTTTTTAGGATAGTATTTTCAGGTGAGGATTTTGCTTTTTGGTGTAATTTGTTCCTATTTTGAAGGCAACGTAAGAGACCAGGTGTAATCCATGGTTGGATAATCTTTTTCCGACGTGGTAAAGAGATCGTGTTCGAGTTTTTATCAAGAGCTGCCTTTATTTCGGTGATGACATAGCTCATTGCGAGATTGGCGTCATTAGTAGCATAAATTGGATCGAAATCTATTTTTGCTATGTGGTTTTTTAAAGATTCCTTATTTATTTTGGTTTGAGTCAACAAAGTATAATTCCGAGTCTGTGCTCTATTGATGCACAGTATGACTGTTTTGTGATCAGTGAGCGTTGATTGTGGAACTATAGTAACCGAAGGAGTTTTAGTTTTTAGGATGACATGATCAATACATGTTCCACTGGCATCGCGGGTAACAAAATAGTGAGTCGGTAGTAGTCCGTGCGTGCTGGTAAGTTCCAGATACTGATTAGCATTGGAGCTTGGGGAGTGGATATCAATATTAATATCACCAATGATTGCAATATTCCTGAAACCCGATAGGTTTGACAAACAATCATCCAGTGAGGTAAGAAAAAGATCTAAGTTTGTATATGAGGGTGATCGGTACACCGCTAGGATAGCTGTGTCATTGATTCCTATTTTAATAAGCAGACAATTGCTGTTTTGAAGTATAATTTCATCAACCTTGAAAGTGAGTTGGTCCTTAACATATACAACAACGCCGTCATTTTGTATAGGGTTATTTGTGGTTGCAAAAGAACAGTAACTTTAAATTGGCATTCAGTGAAAATCAGCACATCGCATTCAATCCCAAGTTTAGTCAGCAATGCCAGAAAGCCAATAAAATTACAATTTATGCTACGTATGTTTTGGGATAAAACAGATAGAGTTGGGTCAGTGGGAAATATTTTCTTACAGTCCTCTACTTCGCAAGCAAACGCTTTCGACATATCGAATCCGTCGATATCCGTTATTAAATTATTTATATTAGCCATGGGTGCTGATGGTACATGGATGTCTCAACTGATGGTCACTACATGAGATACTTAAAATTTTAGTGCAGTATTTGTTTATAAACTTATGAAGTGATTTACCCCCTAGAGCAAATACAAAAACAGAACCAAATGGTACATTTACAATAATGTCAGTACTAGGATATTTCCAAAAGGAAACGGTTCAGTATCATTGAAACTTACAGAGAGAATGTAACAGAGTGTGTATAGTGTAGCGTGTGTGTATTTAATTAGTGTATGAATGCTTGCTTTTAATTCAAGAATGGCATAGTTTACAAAACAATCCCCAATCAACAATTATCCCCGGAGGGACACGCTAACGCTACCTCTGCCTAACAGAGGTGAATTGACACCCACTTTTCAACAATCATTGAATTCGATCCCGAGCCTATTGCCGTCTTCCGGGTACTATTGTTGACTATCGTTTACACCTAAGTATAAAAACATGTATTTAACAAGTTGCAATATGTCACAAGCTACAGTGTGAACGCAAATGGGTTTTATATTTGTTTACAACTTGTTGGCTATACATTTTTTTCTTTTTATACAACTTAGGTGGCAGACAAGCACACGGCCCACCTGATCGAAAATGGTTACCATGACCTATGAACGTGTGTAACACCAATGGAGTCACATCCGTGCTGCCGACCCTTTAAGAACAGAGATTTTGTGCCGTCAGTGTAGAGGACAAAGCAGGACAAGCCTTTGGTCATGCCACTGACAGCACAAAAACTCTCCAGTGAGCTCTGGCTAGCCTACATACTATGTGAACGAAAAAGTATCTGCGATACATATAAAACAAATACTGTGTTTTGGTTAGTCTTCTATAAGTTTTGTATAAACAAGTTTACAATTTGTTTCGTGGTTAATACGAGGGGTAAAGTGACGACAAAAAACGCATCAATCAGAGACGCGACAATGCGCAAAAATTTGAGATAAGCACGTTCAAACAAACAAACTCTTCAGTTTTATAATACTAGTATACATTGCGATGCTAAAGCCCTCCCCTTCTGAAAACACACGTAAAATTATATTACCCAACTAAATCGTAGAAACAATATAGGTGCTTGGAGCAGGCTATTGTGCGGGATATTGGTACATATTTTGTATTCAATATGGCTGGTTGATTGTATCTATCTCATTCATTGTCTGAGCATTTTTCCAACTCATTTGGGGTCGAATTTCACTTTAACTGCGATACGGCTGCACTTTGAAATTTTCCTTGAAGCGACTGCTATGTGACCGCTACAATAGACTGGCGATATCTAAGTTTTGTAGTTAGACAGGTGAAGTTAGATCTTAGGGCTCCAACTACCCGTAACGACTGCCATATAAAGAAAGAAAGAAAGAAAAAAAAATGTTTTATTTTTGATTCTCACAGTGTTTCTTATGTACTATATTTACCTTAACCTAGTTATACTCTCACACTGTGTGAACCTAAATAGGGCCCGATCTCAGCATTAAATGCTACGCACACTGAGAGTATGCGGCGCTGGTTTTCTGATGGGGCCGCCAGGCACTGCTGACGCCGCGCTCGTACATGTTGAATATCCCGCGCAAACATGCCAGCCGCTTCGACGCCGTCATTGGTCATTGCCTTGCCAGAGACTGCTATGATGTTCGTCTAGCAAGAACCGACCGGCGTAACGTACTCTGCGAGGCACGGAAACACAACGTTCCTCGGAGCCAATCAAATGTACGAGCTACTACTTGTATCGAGGTGATAAATAAAAAGATGAAGTTAAGATCAACTGTATATTCTAATTCTCTTTCTTTTGTTTTAATAACATAAAAACATAACATAAACTCACGCCTATATCCCCGAAGGGGTAGGCAGAGGTGCTAGCACCCACATTTCGCCAGTTTATGTTTAGGTCCCAATGTAATAGGTGGCGAGCCTATTGCCATTAACCGGGCACTTATAAACCTGCGATAAATACACACATAACTTCGAAAAGCATCGAAAAGTCATTGGTGTGTGCCATGGTGAAACCTGGGATCGAACCCGAGACCTCGTCTCAGCAGTCCATTACCCAAACCACTAGGCTACCGCGGTTATTTTGTTTTAATACACTATCTATTTAAGTTTAGTCGGTAACTACACCATATCTTTTGTTTTTATAACATTACTGTCCATCCCAAGGTTGCCTGGAAGAAATCGCTTCAGCGATAAGGCCGCCCATTGTACATTGAACTGTTTACATGCTACCTATTTGTCCTACTGTAAATCTGTTGGTGTACTATAAAGAATTATCTATCTATCTATCTATCTATATTGACTCAACGTAATCCGAAATGATATGCTATGATTGATAATGTAAGAATAGTGAGTACACCCGAACTGATTGATTGTCGTAATGATTTTGCACTGAGTGGGAATCGAACTAAGATCTGGGTATTAACTTTTGATGCGCAGGACACTAATATATTTTTGAAAATAAAAGTAGCCAAGTTACGCTTTATAATAGGACCCCGTCTACAAATAGACAGAAATTTAGAAATACATGGTCACTCACATTAGTATTAAAGTTATCGGGACCATGTTACTTCTAAAATACTTTTTCACTGTTCACCGCCAATACTCCAGTTCCTCCGTGTATATTTAGAGTATACACTGGGGCTTAAATTGAAGTTCAACTTTAAGATTATAGCGAATAGATTAATCTTAGAAGATAGGTATTCTCATTAATTAATACGTAAAACGCCTGACGTAATTGTGATAGCCGTCACCCGCAGGTGGGCGGCAACACTCTGTGACCATGGTGCTTGCAACAGCGCCGAAATAACGGAAACTCAAAACAATACAATGTGGTGAAAACAGACAAACTAAAAATTGCTTTATGGTTATAAGTTAACGTTTCATTCATACATTTTTTTTTACATAGATTAAAGAGTTTTTGGGTCCCGTTCCAAATTCAAAATTTAAATTCCTCATCACCCCTATGAACCGTGATACAATTATTGCTCAAAACAAACATATAACTCATTGACAATAACTAAAGAACCAGTTATTTGACAGCAGCTGTCAATCTCAAAAGCAAACAAGTAACTTTTTAACCGTCAGAAATCCCGTCAAATGATCCACAAAGCCGGGAAGCCGTGATGGGATCATAAATATCATACTATACAATACACAATGACGTACTCTAACCCCCTGTATCGCGAATAAAAAAGAACTCGTCATAATAATACCTACATTGAAATTTGATGGGGGATTTTGGCAACCCTAGTTTGCAACACCGAGAGTAGAATACATTCGAATTTGTATTATATTTGTTTGACGTTAAGGTCAAGAGTGGTTTGTTAAGATATTTGTTATGGAATTAGGTGTGTATTTCATAACATATGGATCCATTAAGCAGGTTGTATTCTATGAATCGTTACTAAATTAATGTAAACAATACTTTAGTTAGACAGATTTTATCTTAAAAGATATTGCTGTTGAAATTGAATAGGTATTATTCTGTGAAGGGTAGAAATAAATTTGTGAATGGTAGTCTGATTAAATAATTTTACTGATATTGTAACTCAGCGGTTGGAAACTGATAGGTATGTAAGCAGGTATCTTAGGGGGCCACATATTACGGAGACAAATTTCGAAGCTGATTACGACAAATTTGGTGAAAGGAAATTGATGATTAGTAGCAATTTTGTAATTTTATTTTTCAAATTAGGTTTTATTTGTTTGTTTTATAGGTTACTTTAGACTGCGTTGGGCATTATTCCGTAGAATTTGTTCGAAATAGGATAAATCATTGAACTCGAGTCACCGTTACCGTCACTTCTTGCAATACGACACGGACGACGAGAAGGTAGAAAACGATAGTATTACCTCCGCCCTACAGAATACCGCGGCCATAATAACCTCGTGTTTTGTTCCCGGGTGTGAGTAGGGTAGCCAGAGCTCACGGGAGAGATTTTGTGCTGTCAGTGGGAAGACCAAAAACTTATCCTGCTTTGTCTTTTACACTGGCGGCACAGAAACTCTCTGTGCTTACAGGGTTGGCAGCGTGAGTGCGACTCCCTTTGTTTTGCACACGTCCATAGGCCACGGTAACCACTTTTGGCCATGTGCTTGTCTGCCACCAAGTGGTATAATAAAATCGTCAATTATGATAATTCACATGTAACACATACATATATATTACATTGGTTAAGTTTTCACTTATGTCGGCATCAGCAGAGTGCCGCTGTTTTTGTTATTTTTTTTATTTATTTTTTATGCCACTTAGTTGGCAGACAAGCACACGGCCCACCTGATGGAAAGTAGTTACCGTGGCCTATGGACGTCTGTAACACCAGAGGAGTCACAGTCGCGCTGCCAACCCTGTAAGTACAGAGTTTCTGTGCCGTCAGTAGAAGACAAAGCAGGACAAGCCTTTAGTCTTCCCACCGACGGCACAAATTCTCCAGTGAGCTCTGGCTACCCTACTCACCGCTGGGAACACAACACGAAGTTATTATAACAGCGGTATTCTGTAGGGCGGAGGTACTTCCCCAGTCGGACTGCTCAATCGGGCGGATATACCGCCGTGTCCTACCTCCTTCTAATATTGTTAATTCTGATACAATACGCTTTAGCTTTTATAAACATTTGCAACTGATTCTATTTCTGTCTTTTGTTTAGAGATATTTCTAAACGTTTAATAGACGCTACCTGAGACCAGAGGACTGGTTTATTCCTTGCGCAAAGGATTGGTATTGCCATTCAACGTGGCAATGCTGCCAGCCTTCTGGCTACCCTGACATCGGTTCCATCCCGGTTGACATCGATGAGGAGGAATTCTTTGTTGACTGAACCTGCAGGTTTGTATAATAAATATTCTGTATTGTTTTTATGTGGTTTCCGGCAGAGTACAATTTGGAACACCCCATCTCTTCCCATGCGGTGTCGTACAAGGCGACTAAAGGATAGGGCTGTTTAACATTAGACAGATATATACAACCCAGACTCAGCCTCAGATGAATGACTTGAGTCAACAATAGGGCCTGGAAAACGGCAATAGGCTCACTCCTATCACGTGGGACCGAATACAATACAATACAATCGATTCCCGCTCAGTGCAAATATTTGTATGCATGAATATGTATATTTGCATTGGTCTGGGTGTTTCTATGTATAATATGTATGTATTTACAAAAAAAAAAAGTATTCAAGTATGTTTATCCGCATTCTAGATTCCATAACACAAGCTAGTTAAGCTATGCTTACCATGGGTCTAGATAGCGTTGTGTGGAACGTTGTGGAAAAAAAAATGATAGGTGAAATGTGGGTGTTAATTTCACCTCTGCCTAACCCTTTGGGGGTAAATGCGTAAGTATATGTATGTTTTTTGAGGAGGTAGGATACGGCGGTATTTCCGCCCAATTGAGCAGTCCGACTGGGGAAGTACCTCCGCCCTATAGAATACCGCGGTTATAATAACTTCGTGTTGAGTTCCCAGCGGTGAGTAGGGTAGCCAGAGCTCACTGGAGAGTTTTTGTGCTGTCAGTGGGATGACCAAAGGCTTGTCCTGCTTTGTCCTCTACACTGACGGCACAAAATCTCTGTTCTTACAGGGTCGGCAGCGCGGTTGTGACTCCACTGGTGTTGCACGCGTTCATGGGTCATGGTAACCACTTTCCATCAGGGGGGCCGTGCGCTTGTCTGCCACCTAAGTTGTATAAAAAAAAATGTTTTTAGAAAGGTTGAAATAAAACCTGCAGCTATTTTTGATAATATTGTAGAACTCTGTGCTACGAGGTTGAGAGGCTTTGTAGCAGTCGAGCTACGAACTAGGACCTACGGATGCTACGCCAGCGTTATAATTATAAACCTTTGTAAGTTAGAACTGTTTAGTTAGGGGCAGACGGCTACAAAAACAGAGATAATAAATAATAATAAATAATAAATATTCCACGACATTCTACACAACGCTATCTAGACTAGACCCATGGTAAGCATAGCTTAACTAGCTTGTGTTATGGAATCTAGAATGCGGATATGTTTACATATATAGTTATATATATATAGTTTACTTTTTATTTGTAAATACATACATATTGTACATAGAAACACCCAGACCAATGCAAATATACGTATTCATGAATACAAATATTTACACTGAACGGGAATCGAACCCGCGCCCCCTGCATAGCAGTCGAATGCTCTACCGCTATGCCACGGAGGTCGTCAATATATACATATAATCACGCCTTTATCCCTGGAGGTTTCAGTAAAGGTAAATTCAATTAATCAATTAGCCCACTGCAATTCACTGCTGGACATGGGCCTTTCCCAATGCGCGCAATTTTTTCAGATCCTCTGCCTTCCAGTCTGTCCAAGCCACCTTTTTCAGGTCATCCGTCCATCCGGGACATATATACATATAATCTTTTTTTTTTTTATATAGGACACGCCAACTTGACCTCACCTCGCCTGATGGTAAGCTAAAGATAAAGTCTCAGGAAAGAGGGTCACCATTACAGACACTAAGTGCTACAATGGTGGCACTCAGCTTGGCGGCCTCATCCCATGCCTTTATCCCCGGAGGGTTAGATAAACGGATGAAGTAACACCCACATTTCAGCAATCATTTAATTTGGTACGTAATAGGGGAAGCTTATTGCCGTATTCCGGGCACTATTGTTGACTCGCGCCATGTATTTGAGGCTGAGTCTGGGCTGTATATATCTGTCTGATGTTAAATAGCCCTATCCCTTAGTCGCTTGTATGTATGTTTATTGTACGACACCGTTTGGGAAGATATAGGGTGTCCCAAATTCTACTCAGGCAGAGGTAAATTAACACCCACATTACACTAATCGTTGAATTCGGTCCCACGTAATAGGGGGGTGAGTCTAGTACCGTTTTCCAGGCACTATTGTTGACTCAAATCATGCATCTGAGACTGAGGCTGAGTATAAGCCATAATATCGCGTCGGTAGCTTAGTGGTTTAGGCCTTACGGTCGGAAGGTACCGGGTTTGTATCCTGCCCAATTACACTACTGACATGAACCCACTCCTAACACAGGCAACTTCGCTTAGCTGGAGGGGTTTAATTTCGGTTCTAATAAACATAACATAACATAAACTCACGTCTATATCCCCGAAGGGGTAGGCAGAGGTGCTAGCACCCACATTTATCCAGTTTATGTTTAGGTACCAATGTAATAGGTGGCGAGCCTATTGCCATTAACCGGGCACTTATAAACCTGCGATAAATACACACATAACTTCGAAAAGCATCGAAAAGTCATTGGTGTGTGCAATGGTAAAACCTGGAAACGAACTCAGCAGTCTATTATCCATACCACTAGGCTACAGCGGTTTCAATCGGTTCTTAAATTCAGACCCAAAGGGATTTAGAATGCGGATGATTATCCTTAAGAACATTATTTTTGTAAATATATACAGCCCAGGCTCCGCCCCAGATGTGTGGCTCGAGCCAACAATATTGCTCTTAAAGCGGCAATAGGCTTACCCCCTATTACGTGTGATCGAATATAATGATGGTGAAAACTGGGTGATAATTCACCTCTGACTAACCCTCCGGGGATAAAGGCGTGATTATATGTATGTATGTATGTAAATATATTTGCACTGGGCAGAAATCGAACCCGCGCCTCCTGCGTAGTTCGAACGTTCTACCGCTACGCCACAGACACGTAATACAAACACGATTAGTTATGGCTAGTAGCGGGAGCGACGACGGATCACAAGCCAAGCTGCCCGCGTACGAAGGCGTCGGAGGTCGATGAACGACCTCCGCCCCCCATGAGCGCCGGCCTGGGGGCGACAGGTGGAGCCGCCTGTCACCCTAGCAGAAGCAGGCCGCGGCAGCGGCGCGCCTCCCCGTTTACCGGGAATGAGTTGGGGACTCTGTAGCCCCCACACACCCGAGAAGAGGGCCAGATCGTGAGAGATGGCCTTGGGTCGGCCGGGGTGCGAGGGATATGCCTGCCAACCTCACCTTCGGCAACCAAAGCGTCCCACAGGCGGCGTGCGTTTTAGTCGGTTCGAGTCCGACATAACCTCTCCCACCGGCTCCGGTGGGGAGGTATCCGTGGGATTTTGCGCACGTAAAAAAAAAAAAAGTTATGGCTAGTACTATTTATCTGTACGGTAGGTCAAGCCTTATAAGGCCGTTTTCACATTATACTGTCCGATATCTGTCGGACGATGATAGCCGATATACGATATCCGATACCATGTACTGTTTTCACATATATTTTTTATTCATACCACTTAGGTGGCAGACAAGCACACGGCACACCTGATAGAAACCGGTTATCGTGGCCTATGGACGTGTGTAACACCAGAGGAGTCACACTCGCGCTGCCGACCCTGAAAACACAGAGATTCTGCGCCGTCCGTCAGTGTAGAACATAAAAGCAGGACTAGCCTTTAGTCTTCCCAATGGCTGTACGAATTCTCCAGTGAGCTCTGGTTACCATACTCACCGCTGGGAATACAACACAAAGTTATTATGGCCGCGGTATTCTGTAGCGAGGAGGTACTTCCCCAGTCGGACTGCTCCTCCTGCTATATATCCGTTAAAATCGGTCAGATACGTCAAGGATATGTACATTGATGTTTTTTCTTTCTTTTGTTCCCTTCGGCACTTGCTAAGGTGCTGTGACCATGTTGCTATGTCATCAGTTTATTAATTTCTTAGTTGGGATGAATGTTGATAATGATGATGAATTGCTGTCTCAGTAAAGTTGTGAGGACTTTACCACAGGTTTTCTAGCGAGAATTGGAACCAACAAGAAAAGTCACAATTCACTGTAATATGCCAATTTCCTACACTTGTGTGCGTTTTTAAAGAAGTTATGTCTAGTAATCCACCATTTTTAGATATAAAAATTAAAATTCACACCAATTTTGAAAAATAAAATAACACTGCGATGCGCCGTCGTGTTGGCGCCAAAATCTCTAAGGATACGTTCATTCTCTCGATAGCACAGACGCAGAAACTTAACCACAGACTCTTTAGAAGCCTCTACCACTGACTATGATATAAAATTTGTTTTTTTTAATTATTATTTTACTGTTGTAGTTACCGATTGAAATTGATATCTGATATCGGGCGAACACAGCGGTGTCAGCTCCGATATCGGGCCGGACAATGTGAAAGACAGATAAATATTTCTTAAATTTTACTTTCATGTCGGCTATCAGATTTTTTTTATACCACTTAGGTGGTAGACGAGCACACGGCCCACCACCTATGGACGTGTGCAAAACCAAGGGAGTCACACTCGCGCTGTCAACCCTGTAAATATAGTTTCTGTGCCGCCAGCGTAAAAGACAAAGCAAGATTTTTTTTTTAATATAGAACACGTCAATTAGATTTCACCTTGCCTGATGGTAAGCTGAAGGCAAAGTCTCAGAAAAGAGGGTCACCATTACTTACACATACCATGTGACAATGGTGCTACTCAGCTTGACGGCCTCATCATATGCTTTTCACGCCCCGCTTGAAGGACGCGGTACTGTAGGAAGTAGGAAACACGTGAGCTGATAATGAATTCCAGGCCTTAATGGTGCGACAGAGGAAAGAGTCTCCGAACTGCAAGATAAGCTTTTGGTTCCCACTGATAGCACATAAACTGTCCAGTAGCTCTGGCTACCTTACTCACCGCTGGGAACATAACACGAGGTTATTATGGCCACGGTATTCTGTAAGGCGGAGGTAGTTACCCGGAGGTAAATACTGTCGTGTCCTACCTCTTTATAAATAGTCCAGATATTGGATTCAACACCGATATCGAATCGGATAGTGTTAAAACGCTCTAAGGGTCCAAGTTAAGCAAGCTTATGTGACAAGTCCAAAGAGGTTTACGGCACTAAGTACCTTAATAAAAAAACCCGAAGATATTGAAGCCGGCTGATCTTTAAAAGAGCTCAGGACAAATCCACCACTTATCCGGGTGAAGGCAGCCACTTCACAATTGCACACACAGTAATCAGATCAGGGGTGCAAGTGGAAATTGAATCAGAACGTACTTGACCCATTAGGATACCCACTATTTTTAAAATGACCTGTTCTACTATCATGTTAGAGTACAAAATTGATTGTGTAGTTACAAAATATTGAAGCAGAGAAATTTGAAGCTTATGCTGTGAGTTGTTAGGATTTAAGTTTGAATGAGTTTTTTATCGAATGTTTTTAGTGAAGGGTGATTTAAGATCAATGCTTATTTGTGTCTAATAGAAAAAAAAAACAACAGATGCAGACATTTCACGGGTATAATAATGTACTTATTGGAATTTTATGGCGCCTTTGATCTCGTGTGGTCTCCGGCCCGGGTCTTGGTCCTTTGGGAACGGATTGTTTGGACATGCCCTGTATGTTGAGTGAACGAGCGGGACCTTTTTTTCGAAGCATTAGGGATTGTTAACAAAGCTGAATACTTAGTTTTATTTTCTATGAAAAATTGTGAAAAATTATACATATTTACATATTATAATCATGTGCGGTATGAAAGAAACTTCATCCCACACTCAAACTGCGGAATGAACTCCCTGCTGTAATTTGAACGACTGCCATTAGATGTTCGTAGTTATAACACCTGGGAAAGACTGCTTAATGTGCTTTCGGGAGGTACGACACGACAGTATTTTCGTTCCAATTGAGCAGTCCGACTGGGGAAGTACCTCCACCCTACAGAATTCTACGGCTATAATAACCTCGTGTTGTGTTCACGGCGGTGAGTAGTGTAGCCAGACCTCACTGGAGAGATTTCGTGCTGTCTGTGGGAAGACCAAAGGCTTGTCCTGATTTTGTGTTCAGCACTGAAGGCACATAAAATCTCTGTTCTTACAGGGTCGGCAGCACGGGTGGGCTCCACTGGTGTTACACACGTTCATAGATCACGGTAACCACATTCATCAGTTGGGCCGTGTGCTCGTCTGCCACCTAAGTTTTATAAAAAAATAGACATGGCAATAACCAGAGAACATTTGCACTGAGCGGGAATCAAATCCGTACCCTTGCGTGGCTATCAAATACACTAACATAGTATCGACTATATAATATAACGCCCGTTAAAATTCTATCCCAACTTTTATTTTAAACTCAATTGTGAGCATGGCAACATTACAATTGAATTACTATCAGTGTGTGCCCCTCTACACGGGGCATCCCGCGAATCCTGTTATAAGTAGCTACTTGATCACTATCTTAGTGGCTTACGTGTGACGTAACACTGTATGACGTAATCACATTTGCTAAGTTTCAGGGGTCGAATGATCCAATTTGGTCCTAACTTTCGGATCGAAATGAATTTTTTTGATAACTTTGATTTTTATTGGGGCTACGACCCTTCATTGGTACTTGCTTAATTTTATATTATGGGGCAGTTTCTAACAATTAAAATAATTGTTTAACATCCTCATATATCGTTTATTAATCGTATTAAGTATATAAAACTCAAAAATTCGTGTAATACAACTAAAACATCAAGAAACAAGCATTGCCATTCAACGTGGCAATGCTGCCAGCCTTCTGTGTACGTTACCGGTCGGTGATGATGCGGAGGAATTTCATGACGCATTATGTATGTAATTTTTGTTTATTTTATTTTAGTGTATTTTAGAATCATATAACAACAACTTTTTTTTTAGTTTACCTTATTTTTTTAAAATTTTATTATATACTTACCTAATTTGTTTCACTAATTTTTTTATTTTTTTTTTCATTTTTTTTTGTTCCTCACACTACCATCTTTACAGGTTGTTAGCCAATGCAATGGTAGTGGACCACAATAATTAAACTTATACAATTACAATTCATATTTATATGTATAGAGGTATCAGGTATTACAATAAATAATTAAGTCACATACTCAAAATTAAAATAAGATGCGTAGAGATGTTGCGTCCATGGCTGTATTTTACCGTCTGTACCATGGGGAGTGTTCTGATGAGCTCTTCCAATTAGTCCCACCCTCCCCTTTCCTACACAGGACAACGCGTAGATGTCATCCGCACACGGTGCAAAACATCCGATCAAGAACCAAGCGGTTCGGAGACTCTTTCCTCTGTCGCACCATTAAGGCCTGGAATTCATTACCAGCTCACGTGTTTCCTTCTTCCTACAGTCCCGGGTCCTTTAAGCGGGGCGTGAAAAAGCATATGATAAGGCCGTCAAGCTGAGTGTCACCATTGTCACACGGTATGTGTGAGTAATGGTGACCCTCTTTTCTGGGATTTTGCCTTCAGCTTATCATCAGGCAAGGCGAAGTCCAATTGACGTGTCCTCTATAAAAAAAAAAAAAAAAAAAATCAGTCATCAAAACAACACAATGTCAATTTGCTATTTAGATTTCTAATGTCAAAGTTACAATAATTTAAGGTCAAATTAATTAAATTACAATCACAATTATGTACATATAAATAATATTCAATTACACATTTTGATAAGATAATCAGTCATCAAAACCACACAATGTCAATTTACTATTTAGATTTCTAATGTCAAAGTTACAATAATTTAAGGTCAAATTAATTAAATTACAATCACAATTATGTACATATAAATAATATTCAATTACACATTTTGATAAGATAATCAGTCATCAAAACCACACAATGTCAATTTACTATTTAGATGTCTAATGTCAAAGTTACAATTATAAGGTCAAATTAATTCTTAGAGTATTAAAAAGCCGCGTGGTTCCCAGCAGAGTAGAATTTGGACCACCATCTTTTTCCATGCGTTATCGTACAAGGCGACTAAGGGATAGGGCTGTTTAACATCAGACAGATATATACAGCTCAGACTCAGCCACAGATGAATGGCTTGGGTCAACAATAGTGCCCAAAAGATGGCAACAGGCTCACCTCCTGTTACGTGAGACCGAATTCAATAATTGGTGAAGTGTGGGTGTTTATTCACCTCTGCCTAAGCCTCCGGGGATAAAAGCGTGATTATATGTATGTATGAATGTATGTTACAAGTAGACAAAATGTGACTATTCTCATGTGACACCTCTTTAAAGGAAATACTCACATCCACGAATAGAGAAGGTATACCTGCCGATTTGAAGATTTCGTCTAGGGTTTGAGGGGTTGGCTGACAGTCGCTCCTGAGAAACCCAAAGTGAAAAAAATTGTTTTAGGATAGTAAGTACAATACAGGGTCCAACCTTGGACTCTAAGATACCTTGCCTGGAAATAGGTTGCCTGGAAGAAATTGCGTAATGCGATAAGGCCGCACTTTGTACGGCTCTTGTCTTCTCAATTTCTGTATTATTATTGTAATAGGCATACAATAAAGTATATAATAATTAAATAAATAAAATACAAGCTTTCTATGCAATAACATTGGAGCTCAGATAAAAATACAGATATTTGATGTAGTTAAAAACGAAAAGTGCGTGCGGGACGCCTCAAAGCCAGGAGGTCTAATGACCTGAAAAAAGTGGCTAGAACAGACTGGATGCGGAAGGCGCACATTGTGAGAGACCTATGTCCAGCAGTGGACTGGCAAAAGCTTGATAGAAGTACTACAAGTCTTATTAGGCCATCTTATACCCTGGCAATTGAGACTCTACACCGTATGCCTCATGCCTAAAACTTTTTCTTTAGCTTACCATCAGGCGAGGTGAAGTCAAAATCATGCGCCTTATGAATAAAAAAATGCGGATATAATCATCATAGTCACATTTATTGAAAACTAGCTTTTGCCCGCGGTTGCGCCCGCGTGAATGTCGGTTCCCGGCAGTTATTCGAATTTTTCTCACCTTTTAAACCTCTCCTAGAGCTCCACGAACATTTCAAGACTAAGATAAGATAAATCCGTTCAGCCGATCTCGAGTTTTAGCGAGACTAACGAACGGCAATTGATTTTTATATATATAGATAGGGTAGCCAGAGCTCACTGGAGAATTTGTGCTGTCAGTGAGAAGACTAAAGGCTTGTCCTGCTTTGTCTTCTACTGACGGCACAGACACTCTGTACTTACAGGGTCGGCAGCGCGACTGTGACTCCTCTGGTTTTACAGACGTCCATAGGCCACGGTAACCACTTTCCATCAGGTGAACCGTGCGCTTGTCTGCCACCTAAGTGGTATAAAAAAATATATAGGTAGATAATTATCACAATTGAAATCATTCAAATGTAGCCACACTCGTAAATCGATCAGATAAATTTAAAAGCACGAAATTAACACGATCAAATACAAATAAGCAAAGAGACCTGCCCCCTCTTGTAACGAGATATAAATATAATAAAGCTTAATCGATTACAACCCCATCATCATCCTGTAGCAACCCTATCAAATAACTTTTTGAGAAAACGAATACGTAATTTGTACTTTATTTTCTCAGTTTTAGGGTTGATATTCAAGTGATGCTGGTTTGACTGTTGATACGCGAATTATTGTACGCTCTGCTTAGCCATTTGTTGGTCTATAAGATTAAATAAAGCTGGATAGGAGTTGCAGATAGTATGGTTTAGAATTAGATTGTTGTAACAAACTGCTCATTTGTACCAATTGTGAATGAAATTTAACATAACATAACATAAACTCTATCCACGAAGGGGTAGGCAGAGGTGCTAGCACCCACATTTCGCCAGTATATGATTAGGTCCCAATGTAATAGGCCCCACTTGATGGAAAGCGGTTACCGTGGCCTATGGACGTATGCAACACCAGGGGTGTCACACTCGCCCTGCCGACCATGAAGAAACCTTCTGATGTCCCTCTTGAAGAACCCCATAGGGAAAAACCGCAGCAGGGAGGTCGTTTCTACAGCTTGAGTGTGCGTGGGATGAAAGATGAGAATGAAAAGATGAGAGTTCTTTCATACCGTACAGTGCGCACTGTCTAGAAAGAAAGAAAGAAAGAAAATAATTTTATTTTACTCAGCATAAAAATACAGATATACACAGTAACAAACAATATGTGATAAGAGCCATGTAGAAATAAAGGCCGCCTCTCAGCTTAACGCTGTCCGCGTTGTGTGCAGGCGGACAGCGCTGATTTTCAGAGACAGGCGGACAGTGGTTTGACATCACTTTGATCCAAAAAAAAATATTATAAAAAAAAAACTACAAACCATCACCGTCGCAATGTGCGAAGATGAATTCCCTGCCTATGCATATATTTAATTTACTCTCAATACTATATGCCATTCCATCAGTTTCGTGATTCCGTGCTGACCCCAGCTAAACGCATAGGCGGCGCGCGTGTAATTTCATTGTTATTACTTATATGAGCATGTGCATCGTGTGGGCTGAGGGCGGCTTTCGCTAATCATGCTTGCTGACAATCCTCGGGGCGGCGCCACTTGTTCGACTTTGGGTGGAAAAGAAAAAAAAACTATGTTATTGTTTTTTTAGGCAGCTCGATATTACTTTGTTCTTGCGTCAACGTACCAGCATACATTACCGAACGAAAATTTGGCGCCAAAAAAAAGTATCTCAGTATGTTGATCCGCATTCTATATTCTATAACATAAGCTAGTTTATGCGTTATCCCAACTCAACTATGCTACTCAAGTACATTTTTGTACTTAGATTAAGTAGACTAAGTGTATGTTTGTAAATAGACCAAAAAAAAAGAAATGCCCGCTGAGTTTCTTGCCGGAGTCTTCTCAGGTCGGGGCCGCGTTTCGAACCGGTGGTCCATTTACTAGACTGATATTCATGTTCCTTTCTTGTTGACGTTTTGTAAGTGCCGATATAATGGTCTATACAGAATAAATGATTTTTGACTTTGACTTTGAGTTAAGCTGCTTATCATGGGTCTAGATAGTGTTGTGTAGAATTTTGTAGAATTTATATTTATTTTATATTTATTTCATTGACAAAGTCACGTCAATCAGAAAGAAAATGTATGTAATTAGTCGATCGACTGTGTTTTTATTATACATACATATAATCACGGCTTTATCCTCGGAGGGTAAGGCAGAAGTGAATTAACACCCACATTTTACTAATCATTAATTTCGGTCCCACGTAACAGGGGATGAGTCTATTGCCGTCTTCCGAGCACTATTGTTGACTCAAGCTATTCATCTGAGACTGAGTTTGAGCTGTATATATCTGTCTGATGTTAAACAGTCCTATCCCTTAGTCGCCTTGTACGACACCGCATGGGAAGAGATGGGGTGGTTAAAATTCTACTCTGCCGGGCATCTCGCGGCATTTTATTATAATAACTTGAAAATGTTACAATCGAAATAGACTGCTTGAAAATACATTATTTCTTTAATTATTACATTACTGACGGATTTTTTAACATTTATTTTATTTAAGACTGATTTATTTGTCACGCGATCACTGGAGAATTTGTGCTGGTAGTAGGAAGACTAAAGGCTTGTCCTGCTTTGTCTTCTACACTGACGGCACAGAAACTCTATATTTATAGGGTTAGCAGCGCGACTGTGACTCCTCTGGTGTTACAAACGTCCATTGGCCACGGTTACCACTTTCCATCAGGTGGGCCTCATCAGTAAGTGGTATAAAAAAATGTCTATGAAATGATTTATCAAAGGTGCGTAGTGCGTCTTTTAAATCGAAAAAATACGAAAGCTATATTCTACATTGTTAATTAATGTAGTGCGTTGTAGCCCACAATCATTTTATGAAAAATTTATAAAATATACAGACACGAATGTAGATAGATTGTAAATAAATAATTCCACATAAAACCATGATACCTATATTATAATTAATAGACTTATGATTTTTAAAAATCTGAAACGTAGTATCTTACTTAAAGATATTTGCCGCTTGAGTCCTCCCGCTCGTTGCCGCCTACAAAACTTTTTAAGACTTCCATAATACTTAAAATTATTTACCTTATTATATACAAAATCCAAACTCTCTTATAGTAAACAACTAAGATGTAATCCCAGTAGAAACAGAAGACTAGCCGGTCGCATATCAACGAAATTTATAAAGCCAAAACTCCATCACCTAATTTGTAAGTGAAAGAAACCATTTTGCCGCCGAGGAGTAGTAGAAATGACATCGTAAAATGCAGTAATAGGCACAGCCTAACGATGTTTCGAACGAGCGCTGCTCTTTAATAATATATAAAGAAGAAATCAGTGGGACTTTACTGGGAGATTGGACACATATTACGTGGAGACTCCGTCGGCCTCCCCAAGTTTCGGGAGAAAAAAATATTCGTAGACAATTATTTTCAGAGTTTATCACGTCGTTAAACATATTTTCGGGGAAGAAGTTTTGCTGAATGAATTAATGATAATGGTAGGAGTATTTTACGCTTTTTTACATTCATACATACATAAAAACACGCCCGTCTCCCATAAGGATAGGCAGAGATCTCTATTTGCTACGATTCTGACATACGAGTACTACTTTCGCTTCATTCACTCTCATTACATTTTTATGCATGCTCGTCGGTTTAGAGTACTCAAGACCTGCCCCTTTTCTAAAACTTCCCCGATTTGGTCCAGGTAGGTATGTGCGCCTAGGTCTTCCCCTGCCGACGGTATCATCCACACTCGCCTCATACACCTGTTTCGTTAGTCTTCTTTCATTCATTCTCTCAACATGTCCGGACCATCTTAACATTCCTCTCTCAATTCTCATCACTCACACATTTATGTTTATTTATAGGCGCATATTTTCTAAAAAACGGCACAGAAACGAAAGACCACAGAAATTAACGTCTGGTCTTCGGATATGAAGACCTCTGCCACGAAGAGAGCTTAACCGCAGCTGTAAACTATCAAATTTTTGCGGTGTAGGGATGTATCTGGAACCTACAAAGATTTTCGGAGCCCAAGCTTGGGCCAAATCATGTTCGTAATCAATAAAACTTATTGCAGTAATTAACAATCAATTTTTAGAACTACGTTCATGATCTTATAATCAAAATAGATTTAAAAAAAAGGAAGAGAAGTCAATTTTGAGCTAAGCTAGCCTTTGTACATTACATGTATTTTTTTAATGTTATTTTTTAAAATATCGCGGTGTGAATTCATAATTATACAAGGTATCAGGAATTCGCGAGAAGTTCCGATACCTTGTATAATTATGTATTTTTCTGTATAAATGTAATTTTGTGTATGTGTACAATAAAGTATAAATGAGAATGATAAATTAAAATCAATAATAACAAAATAATATCAAGAAAAGATCATAATGTACACTAATCGGAATAAAATGAATATTAAAAATAAAATGTGTATATATTACATAATGGCCTGAAACACACGTTTGCATAAACCTAGATCAGGCAGGTCGTAAGAAATATGTAAAGTAGATATATTTCTAAAATTTTTCTTGTACCTGTAAACGTTATTTTATTGCAATTATTCACATACCTAGTGAGTATGGTATTAATTTAAGTAGCACCATAATAAGCTTGTGGCCATAAATATAAGACCATTGAAAATATATTCTGTAAATTATTTATTATTACTGTAAATTATAAATTCTTTGATAAATAAATAAATTATTATTACATTATATTAAAATGTACACATTTGTTGCGTATGACTTTTGGTGAAATATGTAGATATAAATTATGATACGGGTGTATTTAAAAAAAATAGTGTCTATGGACGTGTGCGACACCAGCGACGTTACATTCACGCTGCCGACCCTGAAGAAACCTTCTAATGCCCCTCTTGAAGAACCTAGCCATATTGTATTCAACGGCTTCATAATATACTTTCTTTAAGGCCAGATTACACTGCGTAGAATGTGATAGAATATTATGGAATATATTGATGTTTACAAACTCAAATTCTCTTCTCGTATCTATATAACTTAGGTGGCAGACAAGCACACGGCCCACCTGATGAAAAGTGGTTACCGTGGCCTATGAACGTGTGTAACACCAGTGGAATCACAGCTGTGCTGCTGATCCTGTAAGAACAGAGATTTTCTGTGCCTTCAGACAAGACTTTGGTCTTTCCACTGACAGTTTAAAAACTCTTTAGTGATCTCTGGCAACCGTACTCACCACCGAGAACACAACACGAGGTTATTATTGCCGTATTATATAGGTTGGAGGTACTTCCCCAGTCGGACTGCTCAATTGGCACGGAAATACCGTCGTGTCCTACGAGCAGTAAATGTCGGCAGTTTACGTAAATATTACTCATAGGCATAAAACTTTCATAAAACCACTTTTTAAACGCCTCATGGCGTCTGTCACCCTGTGACCATAGCTACTAACAAGTAACCGAAAAAAGTCGATGCTAATGTTTATTGAATAGTTAAAATAAAAATAAAATAAAAAAGGGGGCTTTTATTTCAACTCCCTTCTCATTATTTCGTGGCAACGAACTTTCATAGTTATCTATTCACGATGCCCTAGTTACTCGGCCTTTCACCAAGTCTCCACAGACTACAAAATATTCTCTTTTTTAAACGACAAAAGCATAATTAAACCTTAGAGAATATTCCGTATTGTATTCTCTTTGGTGTGCTCGAATTTTAAATTTAAATGCCTGTGAGTTTCCCGCCAGTTGTGTGGTTCGTTCAGAAATAATACTCTAATGAAGGCGTGCATTGTAATATTTTTCCTTCTTATTATTTACTGATTTGTATGCAAAATGTCGCTAATCGTTATTACTACAAAGTCTATGGTTTGAAACTTCAAAGTGAAGTAAAATAATGACATAATGATGTTCAAATTATACATCATGGCTACAGAATGAGTGCAACTTTGCTTTAATTTTAAAAAAGGAAACTAAGGTTCAAAAGAGTTAATTTTGAAATCGCTATGAAATTATCTTGTAGGTAATTAGAGATGGGTATAAAAAAGTAACATTATAAAGAAATATATTTTAGTTTTGAGATAGTGAAACTCAAAGAGGAAAAAAGGGGGAGAAATGGATGTATACAAGAATTTTAAATGTCCAGGGCGTCCTGAGTAGCTTCGTTGGTTGAAGTATTCCCCCTGTAAGGGACTGGTCACGGGTCTAAGTCCCGTATTTACTTTTACCGTACAATTTTTTTTATGGCAATAAAAATAGAATTCCTTCCAAACAAGCTCCGATTAAAGACTTCTATGTATCAATTGTAAACGTACGAGGCGGGACTTGAATCTGAGACCAGTGGAATTACAGGGGATTGCTCTGAACAACGAAAGCACAGGAACCACGTCTTGCAGACTTTTGTTAACTTGCGCAATATCCTCACAGATACACCCAAACGGAACCGGTGCGGGTCTATCAAGCCCCAGGAATGGGGAGGCGCACAATAGCTAGGGTGACAGGCGGCCCTCGGTCATGGGGATATAAGTCTTTCTGCGACCACCACTGCCCGATTCGCCTCTACTCACGTCTAGAACATTCGAAATTTGCCCATGCAATCGTGTTAGGTGGACTATAGATAATAAAAAAATAGTTTCGTATTCCCGTTCTAAATTCGAAAATTCAAAAATTCCCGCCTCTCCCAGGAATTGCATTACAATCTTTTTGCTGTACACAGCAGGCTTGTTTAGTAAAGTATACATATAAATCAATATAGTACCTTTTTGGTGTGGAGTCCCATATACTCCCTCCCTTCCTTCCTTCCGTCGTTGTGTCCAGTTATATCGGACTCGAACCGACTAAAACCGGTTTAACCGTCAGATTCAGGTGTAAGATTGCCTAAAACAAAACCAAAAAAATGTTTTACTTAATTGAAAACTAAAACCACAATATTCGTGTCGTTCGCCGATACCATAACAATTACGGCGGCCATTAAACGTCGCCGTTAAACAAAATGTTCAGGGACATAATATCTACATGCAGTCTCAAGCACTCAACTGCCCTACAAAATTACAACAATAAAGAAATGAGAGGTAAGTGCTACAACATTGAAATTCGTCTACTAACTACCATTATAACCTAAACCGTCAACTTCCAAACATTTTGATCCACCCAACCGATTTTACAAGACAATAATACTAGCGGGAGTTCAACCGTAACTGGTAGACTTGAGTAGGGTAAAAGCTTCAAAATTGTACGCGTGGCTTACACGTGCCTCGGAGGGGACGGTGAAGTTTACATCACAATTAATGTCACATCACTAATTGGTGATAGCGGTTTGACAGTTAGGTACAACACTAGACTGGTGGCAAAGTTTATGTATTGAGGAAACTTTGACAGAGGCGTAGTGTTGTGTCTGTACAGACAGCTTTAAAACAATCTTGAATACAATGTCGCAAAATGATCTTAATACCATTGAATTAAGAGCAAATCAATCTGTTTCATTGATTTAAATTGTATTATTGTCAGAAGGTGTGTACCGAATATAAGAACAATCTGTCAGCAGTAAGGGGGGAAAATCAAGGCATTAAAATCATTTTGTGTACTATGTTTATTAGGATCGATCATGCCGACTGTATATTTGATAGACCTATTTTGAAGTGGAATTTATGATTGACTTTTAGATAATTGTGACTTAACAAACATATTATTATTACTCTTTTTAAAAGCATTTCCTTTGTAAACAAGTATACAGGCCCACCTAGTTCAAAGTGACAATAGGATACAGCGCTTTTTTTTTATAACCTATAGAACCTAGTCACATACCTTGCATAAAAGAATAGAATAGAATAGAATAGAAGAATAGAATAGATCTTTATTTTCATACACATACATACATAAAACTCTCACAACACCTCCACCAATAACATTTCCTCTCTCTTACATCCACCTCACAACATATTATATTCCAACCTATACGCACGCACCTACTAACGCTCTCTCTCACACACACACACACACACACACACACACACACACACGCACACACACACACACGCACACACACGCGCACACACACACACACACACACACACACACACACACACACACACACACACACACACACCATACACCACACACACACGCGCGCACACGCTCGCACACGCACACATACTCACACATCAGTAACATATTAATAAACAATAAAATTATAATTGATTAATACTTACATCGAAGCAACTGTATGCCCGCCGCTCAGTAACAATCAATTGTTAATTACTAGCATATACATAGCATAGCATAGCATTAGCCTAGTATGGGTATCAGTACTCACCATTTAAGAAATTATAATCACCTCATTGATGTCAAAGTGATTGTAACTGTAAACTTTTTGTATGAATAAAATTTTTATTATTATTATTTATTATATCACTAAGGTGGCAGACAAGCACACGGCCCACCTGATGGAAAGTGGTTACCGCGGCCTATGGACGTGTGTAACATCAGAGAAGCCACACTCGCGCTGCGGATCCTGTAAGCACAAAGTCTCTGTGCCGTCAGTGTAGAGGACAAAGCAGGAAAAGCCTTTAGTCATCCCACTGACAGCACAAATCCGCCAGTGAGCTCTGGCTACTCTACTCACCGCTGGGAACACAGCACAAAGTTATTATAACCGCGGTATTTTCTTTAGGATGGAGGTACTTCCCCAGTCGGACTGCTCAATTGGGTGGAAATACCGCCGTGTCGTACTTCCTATAAGACTTTAGTGACTGCTTTTAGGGTATTATATATGAATGGTAACAGGAAGTCCTTTTTTTATCTAGGACATTTTTTTTTATCCATTGCAGACACTACGTAATGTTAAAATGGTGGCACTCAGCTTGGCGGCCTCATCAGATGCTTTTTCACGCCCCGCTTTAAGGACCCGGGACTGTAGGAAGAACGAAACACGTGTGCTGGTAATGAATTCCAGGTCTTGGTGGTGCGACAAAGAAAAGAGTCTCCGAACCGCTTGGTTCTTGCCTATATATTCTGCACAGTGCGGGGGTGACATCTAAGCCCTGCAGTGTTGTCCTATGTAGGAAAGGAGAGGGTGGGATTAGTTGGAAGAGCTCATTAGAACACTCATCATGGTAGAGACGGTAAGGTAGTCTTTTGTTTGTCCCGCGACATTCCTCTGTGATGGCTAGCCCAAGCATACATAATCAAAGAAATGTATAACTTACATACGTATATATAATCACGCCTTTATCCCCAGAGGGTTAGGCAGAGGTGAATTATCACCCACATTTCACCAATAATTGTATTCGTCTCACGTAATAGGGTGTGAGTCTATTGCCGTATTTCGGGCACTATTGTTGACTCGAGCCATGCATCTGAGGCTGAGTCTGGGCTGCATATATCTGTCCGATATAATTACGTGTGTTACGAGCAAATATCATAAAACCTATGTAATAAAATAAGCAAGTGTCGCAAATAGAATAGTGGCCGTTATTTTTAGAGTTTACTCAAGTTTGTCAGTAAGCTGGGCACCGTCAAAGTAACTTCAATTTGTGGATCGTACTGAGGCAAAGGCTCAAGTGGCTAACTGGTACTAACAAAGTTCACGACACGCCCTGAAGCTATACCATGACTTCGGCAAGAAACTCTTGACTTTTGTGTGGTCTATTTCAATCAATCAATCAATTAGCCTATCCCAATTCACTGCTGGATGGATATAGGTCTATTAACAAATTTATGATATTTATTCGCTAAATGTATTTAAATTAATGGTCAAGAACCACTACCTATCATGTTGTGCACAGTAGGTAATAGCTCACAATTATGTGCTCACTCACTATTTTCCCTTCGTATCAGTATGAACTATCTACTTTATGTATATATTTATTTAATACATGTAGGTATATGTATTTGTATGTCAGTATTTATGTTGATATTTTTTGTGTAAACCGTATCTTAGCCGTAGCTCTTTCTTTTGTTTTAATACACTATCTATTTAAGTTTAGTCGGTAACTACACCATATCTTTTGTTGTTATAACATTACTGTCCATCCCAAGGTTGCCTGGAAGAAATCGCTTCAGCGATAAGGCCGCCCATTGTACATTGAACTGTATAGATGCTACCTACTTGTCCTACTGTAAATCTGTTGGTGTATAATAAAGAATTATCTATCTATCTTTATAGCATATAGCCGCATGGTTTCCGGCAGAGTAGAATTTGGACCACCCCATATCATCCCATGCGGTGTCGTACAAGGCGACTAAGGGATAGGGCTGTTTAACATCAGACAGATATATACAGCCCTGACTCATCCTCAGATGTATGGCTCGAGGCAACAATAGTGCCCGGAAAACGGTGATAGGCTCACCCCCTATTACATTTTTGACAATCCCATACTCACAAATAGAGTGGAACCTCTTAGCCTTAGGAGGGATTTTGCCTCACTGTGTGTGTTCTACCGCCTATACAATGGTTTGTGCTCAGATGAATTGTTTGACATGACGCCCGTAAACATTCTATCATCGCACCTCTCGCCATAGGCAGGGAATTCATCCCCACACATTGCGACATAAGACGGTGCGCATTGTGCGGTATGAAGTAAAATTCATCCCACGCACACTTAAGCTGTGGGATGACCTCCCTGCTGCGGTTTTCCCAAGCGCCTACAATATGGGGTTCTTCAAGAGGAGCATCAGAAGGTTTCTTCATGGTCTGCAGCGCGAGTGTGACACCCCTGGTGTTGCATACGTCCATAGGCCACGGTAACCGCTTCCCATCAGGTGGGCCGTGTGCTTGTCTGCCAACTAAGTGGTATATAAAAAAAAAACATGGGACCGAAAACAATGATGGTGAAATGTGGGTGTTAATTCAGCTCTGCCTAACCCTCCGGGGATAAAGGCGTGATTATATGTATATATGTAGCCTAGTGTATGGATAATGGACTGCTGAGACGAGGTCTCGGGTTCGATCCCAGGTTATGCAATGGCACACACCAATGACTTTTCGATGCTTTTCGAAGTTATATATGTATTTATTGCAGGTTTACAAGTGCCCGGTTAATGGCAATAGGCTCGCCACCTATTACATTGGGATCTAAACATAAACTGGCGAAATGTGGGTGCTAGCACCTCTGTCTACCCCTTCGGGGATAGGTATAGGCGTGAATTTATGTATGTATGTATTATATCACTGAAATTTTTAAATTGAGAATGGTAAAAGAGCGATATTCGTAGCGTCTCTTCTAATTTCAAATCTTTTTTAATCATCTACCCTACCTTTGAGAGTATAATTATTTGACTGTTAAAATTATGATGTCATATTTTTGTATCGCATAGATCTTACTGTTTTGACGTTTAGTAAAAAGTAACTAATTTGACTAGACAGTAGAGTACCCAATTACAACGCAATTATTACGCTGTTTGAGTAGTAGAGCTAACAGTTCACTGAAGCTTCGCGAACCTAATTAGGTAATGTCTGCTGACAGACAGCAACTAATTTTGTAGATGAAATAATCAGCTGTTGAAAATGCTCCTCTAGCATTTACTATCTAATAAGAATATTGAAAGCAAAAAAGAAAGAAAAATGTTTATTATCAACTTCCATTTGACACAATTTATGTTTTAATCACTTATACACTCCACGTTCAAGAGATTGTCAAAAGGTTACAACTCAGCATAATGCTGGGGTTACACCCAACGCTGGTTTTCAGTTGCAACCCACAAGTTTCATGCAATTAAAATTTAATGTAATATATCTATATACATATATAAAAATCGATTGCTGTTCGTTAGTCTCGCTAAAACTCGAGAACGGCTGAACGGATTCATCTTATCTTGGTCTTGTAATGTTCGTGGAGGTCTATAAAAGGTTTAAAAGGTGAGAAAAATTCGAATAATTGCCAGTAACCGACATCCACGTAGGCGGAGCCGCGGGCAAAAGATAGGTTACAATAAATTGAAGAACATTACATGCGTAATAAATAACTTAAAGTTAAAATTATAATAATATAATTAGATACCGATAATTGGATCAATATTGAGTCTAAAGTAATAGACAAGAGTTATTCAAATGAAAAGATGACTGAAGAAAAAAGATTGATGTACTTCAATTAATTTAAAATTGAATTATAAGTTGATTATAGATTTATTTCTCAATATTGACTCGCTCTTGGTAATCTCTTAGTATTTTCACCTAGGAGGTAGGACACGGCGGTATTTCCTCCCAATTGAGCAGTCCGACTGGGGAAGTACCTCCACCCTACAGAATACCGAGGCCGTAATAACTTCGCGTTGTGTTTCCAGCGGTGAGTAGGGTAGCCAGAGCTCACTGGTGAATTCGTGCTATCGTGCTATCAGTGGGAAGACTCAAGGCTTGCCCTGCTTTTTCTTCTACACTGACGGCTCAGAAACTGCGCTTACAGGGTCGACAGCGCGTGTGTTACACACGTCCATAGGCCACGGCAACCAATTTCCATCAGGTGGGCCGTGTGCTTGTCCGCCACGTAAGTAGTTTATTTATTTGGCACAGAAAACAATGAAAGTTTTATAAAATATCATTTGAAGGTTCGGTTCCAGATTGAGTTCCAAAACATGTGTACTCAGCACGACACAATTAAAAAGCACGCATTAAGCATTACAATAAAAATAATAATCAAAAACCAAAAATAATAAACAAAACAAAACAAAAACTCTAGTAATTAAATAAATTAAATTCATACTTAGTGTTTCATTATAGGTATTTAAACTATCATGGTCACTCACATCAGTTTCTAAATAAACGGGATATTTACCATGTTTCATTGTTTTGAGTTTCCGATATTTCGGCGCTGTTGCAAGCACCATGATCACGGAGGAACTGGAGTAGTTGCGGTGAACAGAGAAAATATTTTTTCCTAGGAGTAATTATATCAATCTACCCTCTTTCGAGTTCTTTTACTACGCGTATCTGCATAACTATTGGTTTCACTATTGCAACAGCGCCGAAATATCGGCAACTCAAAACAATGAGACATGGTAAATGTCCCGTTTATTTTGATGCAGTGTTTCATTATTTATTTATATTGCCACAGTCACACTCAAGTTCGTTGTAGCCATGTCAAAGTCCCAGTCATACTCCGGTACAGTAGTGTAGACTTTAATAGCGGTTTCATTATAGTTTTTGAATCAACACGGAAAATCACAATTCACGATAATATGCCACTTTCTTACACTTGTTAGGAGTGGGTTAGCTTTAATATATGTTGTGGAACTGTCAGGATTCGAACACAGGACGATCATAAGGCCGACTCCTTAATCACTAAGCTAGTAATACAAAAAGGATCTCGTGCGTCCGTTCAAAATGCATAATCTAATCTATTCGCCATCCGATCGGCGCGTGTCGGGACGCGCATTCTCTTGGGACGCGGCCAATGTTAGTGAGTTCAGTTACTCGACTGCGGAGTCGAAGAGTGTTATGTGTTTGACCTATATTTATGTTGTACCTCATCTCTAGCCTACGCTCGCCTCTTAGCCGATCCATAAAAATTATAAATGAAATCGGTGACAGGGTGGATATATTTTCTGGCACTTGGAGTAATGACATTATATAATTCTTGTTATGAATCGTATTTTTTTTTAAATTTTGTCGTTGTTTTTTTGTATTTCTTTGTTGTGTATTGTTTTGTGATTAGTTATTTAGTATGTTGGGTCCTATCTTAGTAATTTTGTATGCCCAGTACTGTTTTGGGGGTGTCCCTGTAAAGGTGGTGGATAAAATTGTGAAATAAATAAATTAAAAAATAATAATTACTGAATCAATTTTATTACAAATCGCCAGTAAACTACAGACAGATACACAGATACACAAACAAATCAGTCAATCTTATAACACACCTCGTAATTAATATAAGTAAACAGATATATACAGCCCAGACTCAGCCTCAGATGCGTGGCTCGAGTCAACAATAGTGCTCGGAAAACGACAATAGGCCCACCCACTATTACGTGAGACCGAATACAATTATTGGTGAAATGTGAGTGTTAATTCACCTCTGCCTAAACCACCAGCGATAAAGGCGTGATTATATGCATGTAGGTAGATATGCTAAAACTCATTGACTGTCCATTTTTTTCTAAAGAATTTATAGTTAATGTCAACATAGATAAAAAAAGATAAAGATATTCCTATGGCAGTGTTATCCAGTCCTATAAATAAAGCTGCAAATTGTGCCCAAACTTTGTTATAAGTATCACAAATTAAACTGGAGCAGCCAGTTCTCGGCGAAAAGTTTTCGATGAGTGGCTGAATATAAGGGTAGCAGGCACCTTTATTGAATCATTATAAGCTTTTAACTCTGTTTGTATGCGCACAATAATAAATAATCCACGACATTCTACACAACGCTATCTAGACCCATGGTAAGCATAGCTTAACTAGCTTGTGTTATGTTATCTAGAATACGGATAAACATGCTTAGTTTTTTTTTTGTAAATACTTACATACTATACATAGTAACACCCAGATCGATGCTAAAATATACATATTCATCCATACAAATATTTGCACTTTTTTTTTTTATACGTGCGCAAAAACCCCTCGGATACCTCCCCACCGGAGCCGGTGGAGGAGGTTATGTCGGACTCGAACCGACTAAAACGCACGCCGCCTGTCGGTCGTTTTGGTTGCAGAAGGTGAGGTTGACAGGCACATCCCTCGCACCCCGGCCGACCCAGGGCCATCTCTTACGATCTGGCCCTCTTCTCGGGTGTGGGGACTACTGAGTCCCCAACTCGTCCCCGGAAACGGGGAGGCGCGACACGCGCGCCGCCGCAAATATTTGCACTGAGCGGTAATTGAACCCGCGCCCCCTGCATAGCAGTCGAGTGCTCTACCGCTACGCCACAGCAGACTTGCCTTGCCTTCTAGTTTGGGTGGGAGGTCAGCGCTCTCATAGAAGACAATAACATACATACATACATATAATCACGCCTTTATTCCTGGAAGGTTAGGCAGAGGTGAATTAACACCCACATTTCACCAATAATTGTGTTCGGTCCCATGTAATACAGGGTGAGCCTATTGCCGTATTCCGGGCACTATTGTTGATTTGAGCCATGCATCTGAGGCTGCGTCTGGGCTGTATATATCTGTCTAATATTAAACAGCCCTATCCCTTAGTCGCCTTATACGACACCGCATGGGAAGAGATGGGGTGGCCCTAATTCTACTCTGCCGGAAACCTCTCGGCAATAAACACAATAAACCTGTAGAAATGTATCTTAAAGATAAAAAAAATCGGACTTTGAATGTAAACGAAAATTACTAGGTGGATGATGACAGCCAAGAAAACCAAGGAGCAATTCTCGTTATAAAAATCTGTTCCAAATTCAGTGTCGATGTAATGTTAATCTGTAACATTTAATATAACATAACTTAAACTCACGCCTATATCCTCATAGGCAGAAGTGCTAGCACCCACATTTCGCCAGTTTATGTTTAGGTCCCAATGTAATAGGTGGCGAGCCTATTGCCATTAACCGGGCACTTATAACTCAGGTATACATATACTTGACTGTATCAAGTTGAAATTCCTACCACATACTTAGGTCTGTATCGTGTTGAGATCGTGCAAAAATTAAACGTCTAAGTCAATGCAATCAAAATATATTGCCATTTGTGTATTATATGCCCATCCCTGTATCCAATTTTATACGGAACCCTCGGAACGCGAGCCAAACTTGCACTTGACCGGCTTTTTTGAAATGTTTGGGTGATTGGGATTGGGTCGAGACTGAATTTTAAACAGATTTAATGTATTTTTTTTTCTCTTTATTTACATAAGATGTGTGCAGATAGATTCTGCTTGCGCTAAGCTCTTACTTACAAGGGTCACACCACTGTTGGGTTGTTTCTGAGTGTATCAGAGAATTACTGGTTTGCTTCGTGCATTTTATCGTCTACGAAACCTTCTACCTACCTACACCAAAGCAATACTTGTGCAGGCATTGCTATTCCCTATAATTCGGCGCTGTTGCGAGCACTATGATCACGGAGAAACTCTATACAATGCAACAAGGTAAATATCCCGATTATTTTGATACCATATTAGACTCCACACCAAAAGATCGAAGTACTAAACATTCAGTTATATTTTAATTAAGATATTGGCACCCAACGTGTTGCTCTGGCCCCACGTTGGGCGTCATTAACATGTGTTTACATTTTCATGCTGTATCAACTGAGCTTTCAGCTAGTCTGCTGCCACCCGAGATCAATATCATTCGTGATCTCGATTTCAACCAAAAGCGAGTTCTTGAACATAGCCGAGGTATAATATACTGAGCATTTTTACATTGAGTATCACAATACCGCCACTACTGCCGTTACTGTCGTTGAACCCACTTAAGGTCTTGGTGGTCCATATGGGTCCCACCAAGACCTTTGCGGACCAATTACAGTAGTAGTATGGGTAATGGACTGCTGAGGTGATGTCTCGGGTTTGATCCCAAGTTTTACCATGGCACACACCAATGACTTTTCGATGCTTTTCGAAGTTATGTGTGTATTTATCACAGGTTTATAAGTGCCCGATTAATGTCAAGAGGCTCGCCACCTATTACATTGGGACCTAAACATAAACTGGCGAAATGTGGGTGCTAGAACCTCTTGTTACCCCTTCGGGGATATAAGCGTGAGTTTATATTTTATATATTATTATATTATTAATTAATAACGAGGCTCTGACACAGATTTTTCTCACGGGATTGGGTAGTCAAACAGCAGTCGTTCCTATAAGACCATCTAAGTTAACTACGATACCGGACCCACTGTGAAAAATTCAGTTGCAATAAAAGTCACCGCTTGGATGAAAAGGAGAGTATTTGCCCAAAAATGTTTGCGTGTGTTAACATCGTCCCACACATCGCCGAAACTAATAAATTACATTACAAATTTTATTATCGTATAATCATATAACTGCAACCTGCCCCCAGCCGTATTGTGGAGTTCCATGTGCCCTCGCATAGCGACACGTGGCCAGTAATCAGACAAATAGAGACATGGACGTTTGAACTTAAAAAATTATAATTCATTAGAATTGGACACCCTAGCTTTGGTGCGAGGGTGAGGAGATAATTGTTTTGTCCTCAAACAGCGGAGTAGTAAGTGTTTAGTATAATTTGTTTATTTTGTATTCTTAACTAAAGTGTTATACTACACAATCGTAATGATAAAGCACTGGAAAAAAAACAATTAGGCTTCTGCCATTACCAAATCCACGATTTCATGATCCAAAAGTTAAATTAAGTGTGGTAAAAACGAACAGTACTTATGCAAGTATTTTTTTGAGTACACCGAAACTCGTCAATAGTGAAACATAACCAAATAAAAACAGAAAATTGATTCACAAATACCGGAGAATAAACTCAGTTTACGCTTAACATATTAATGTATACTTGAATCTTTGAATACATTACAAAAAAAAATTATAATGTATTATGTAAAACTAGAGGCGAGGGTCACCCAAGGTGACATGATATGACGATTTTCAGCGTTACACGCGCCAAAAATCTCAAACGAATAACAAATATACTAGGAACTCATAACCCAAAAGAATTTGATACCAATTTCCCGATCACTGCTGACATCTGTTTGCATTTGTTTAGGTATTTCTTTGTTAGTGTGTGTTTACAGAACAATGTAACTATGCGTCTATTTACGCCAATTTATACGTTCGAATCTATCTTTCTTTGTCGCACGATATATATTAGAATACTGCATTCACACACATGTTTCCGTCTTACTTACACTTCGGGTTTTTTCAAACGTGGTGTGAAAAAGCATAAATGTTGAGGCCGTCAAGGTAGGGATAGATCAACAGCATCTAGGATCGAGGTCAGCAGCTTCTGTATATCACCCTAGTTTCTCGGTTTAATTGGCTGTATCCCGAATGGCCTATATGGAATCAATTAACGAACTAGTCATACAAATTGGTATTCTAGATGAGCCTGTACGTTCTGGTGCAAGCTTTCTTTTCAGAGTCAAAAGATCAGACAGTCACTTTTCAAAAAGTAAAGTACGAAATAGCGGACCCCAGGCTGCCAAGCGTGAACATTCATGGAAACTGGAATTACTGCCAGGATGCTGATGGATCGCTGGTCATTCCTCGTCGGAAGACTTCCATACCAGGCTGTCATAAACACCTGGAGGTAAATATTTGTTGAAAATTCAGGTAAGAGCAGGACGGCAAGTATTTTGTTTCAAATATATTCCAAATAATAAATATTAATGTGCAGAGCGTACGTCAAGAGTTCAGTCAAGGTTACAGATAAACGTGTCGCAAAATGATCATTTCCCGCCCAAGTACTAGGAACGTATAACCCCAAAGGAGTTGGAGTAAAATTTTCAGTCAATGCAAATACGTCATTGATTCGAATGATTCTATGTGTAAAAACATGCACATATTTTAAAATAAATATGCTGCTATAGTGTGTTTATGCCTTCGATTTTTGTCACACTTTAAAGAACTGGAATCTTTTACCCGGATACGTGATTGAGTTTAATGTTATTACTATTTAAATTACTTACATTAAGACCAAGCTTACAATATTTTTGCAATGACAAGACATTTAAATCTGAACCTCTATCTAATTTAAAAGTTTCTTTCATACTAATATGCGATACGAACAAACTTAGGTCTTAAACAACTTTTTGGAATCCTCACTGCCATAGGTACCTACTTCCCACCATAGAGACGAAGTACAAATTCATCTCACTTTTGATGTTCTCATCAATACTTTGCCTTTTAAAATTATCCTAACTCCCCGCACCCAAAGCACCATACGCCTCCAGCCAGACAATGGCGGTAACCATTACATTATGTTCTCATATACTTACGATACGCACGCTTGACTGCTGTACCCTGCACCGGCTCCCCGGCCCAGAACCTCATGCTGCCCCATTATGTCGACGCTGCGGACGGATCCGCGGTGACCTCCAGCCACCGCGGCTCGCTCCTCCTGACCTGCTGCCACGTATTATGTTTTTTTTTAATTTATTTCAACAGTATTATATTAGTTCATCTCGTATCGTATATATATATATATATCTCGTTCAACCCGTATAGGTTTATCTTGGGATGTCTACTGCTACAGACAACGAGCTCGTGCTACCTTCCGCCGTGGTCTCCTGTATCTACCTCTTCTTCTCAGTGGATATTTCGTTCACCTGGCATCTGAGCTATTGGTCGCTTAACCTTCCTTCGACTACGCCACAAACTATACGGTTTTGTATGAGTCCTTTCTCCAAATACTCAAGATCACACTGTTAAGTCAAAAGTTTCTAAGCCATACTTATCTAAAGATTCTCCGTTTTCGTGATTTCTTGTAAAGAACTTATAACGAGCCATTATCAAATTTTGCTTATTACTGAAGTAACAGTGCCGAAATATCGGTTGCTCAGCAAAAATAATAAACATGGTAAATATCCCGGCGAGATTAATTCTAGTAATGTGAATGACCATGTAAATCTTAAATCATGGATCTCTGCCTTTTCGCCAAAAATCGTTTGCCCGATTATCACTTGCCAACTAACGTTTAACCGCGGTAGCCTAGTGGTATGGGTAATGGACTGCTGAGACGAGGTCTCGGGTTCGATCCCAGGTTTACCATAACACACACCAATGACTTTTCGATGCTTTTCGAAGTTATGTGTGTATTTATCGCAGGTTTATAAGTGCCCGGTTAATGGCAATAGACTCGCCACCTATTACATTGGGACCTAAACATAAACTGGCGAAATGTGGGTGCTAGCACCTCTGCCTACCCCTTCGGGGATATAGGCGTGAGTTTATGTTATGTTAGAATAATCATTTGCCAACTTGATTGATTTCATTTTGTTTTTATTACCCAATTTCTCAGTTGCCAATTTTACGTTTGGTCAACCTTTTAGAATGACACTTTTCAAAATGCCAACTTTCAAGTAGCGAATGTTTTAGTTGGCATAATATTCATGTAGTTGTTTATTGTTTGTTATGTAAATGTATGTAAAAATATAAAAAAATGGATACGGCACTTCGCCGGCCGCTGCCGCAGCACGCTCGCTTCGCTCGCTCGGCTCGTGCATTGTTTATCATAATACTAACCTAACCTAACCTAACCGATTCTGTTATTAGTCTAAAAGTTGTCTGGACTAATAAATAAATTGGCAAAAGATAAATGTCCCAAACGTATTTTGTCATTACAATAATCAGCTTAACAATAATTCTACCAAATGAAACGTTGTCATACAAACATTTGACAATCGTTAGTCGTCAAAGTGAAAAATTGGCGTAACGTTGGTTGGCAAGTGATAATCGGGTAAACGATTTTTGGCGAAAAGGCAGGACCCCCTCAAATCATACATAGTCCTGAAGTGTTTATTAAACTTACTTACCAATGTATCAAGATTCGACTTAGGTGATATTTTCATCTGCGGATGAAACGCCACCCAGTTTTAATTATTAGGGGACGAATCATCTGCAAAATATTTCATATTCGGATAAGATTTCACCGTTTCAAACTTGGAGGTGTTAACTCATCCGAAAAATATTTAATACAATTAACTACTAATAATAGACAAGACAATGGTAGGAACAATTTGATGTTCATATACACGTAAGAATAAATTATTAAGTTGAATCATTTTAGAAATCAAAATATTGAAATGTAATTTTAGTAATTTGTACTCGATAGCATTAACTATAATATTTATCGGATAATGTGGACTTATATAGCGAATGTAAGTCCACATTATCCGATAAATGGTGTTTTTGTAACGTACGACATAAAGCTAACAATGCTATCGAAAGGTGGAATTCAAGACTTAATATATCCAAACCTATCATTAATGTATTATTGAAAACTCTTAAAAAAGATAGTTCGTATTATTCCAATTTACGTAGAAGATAAGGCTGTATATCAAAGAGAACTGAAAAAGTAAACTGAAAGAAGAAAATAATTATAAAATCTTGAGAGACCTAATTGATAATGAAATTAGTCTCAGACACTGCACCAAAAAGTTAGCTCATTGAGTCGCAAATTATTTGCTTTTCTTAAATTCTCCTATCAACATTTATTTATTTACTACACATTTTTTACATACCTTTTTTTTTAGAAGAATCTTTCGTCTTATAGTTACTGCTGTGTGATTAATATTAATATAATTTATTTTGGGTAAACATATTTTGTATAGGTAACGTTCGAACACTACCAACAAACGCTCAAACAACAACTACTAACCCATGAATTTAATTATTCCGCTAAAAATAATATAATAATAAAATAATAAATTAAATAATAATAATAATAAAATAGACCGCTGTCACCATGTTGTAATAAAAGACATTTTGACCATAGACTTCTTTATTCCGTGTTGTCACATGTCATATTATTCAGTAAAAAGGTAGTTATCAATCAAATAATTCACCACAGTACCCCAGTTTCTTTTAATAAATCTTAGGTGGCAGACGGCCCACCTGATGAAAAGTGGTTACTTTGGCCTATGGGCTTGTGTAACAGAGAATTTCTGTAAAAGAAAGTAGCAAGCCATTTGTCTTTCCACTGACACAAAAACTCCCCATAACACGAGGTTATTATGGCCGCGGTATTCTGTAGGGCGGAGTAACTTCCCCAGTTGGGCTGCTCAATCGGGAAGGGAATACCGTCGTGCCTTATCTCCAGTAGGGTGCAAAAGTAAAATAAAACCTCGTTCGTTAAACATCAGGGAAAACTTATATATATATATATATATATATATATATTATGACCAATCAAATCAGGAGAAAAGTGATTAGATTTTAGCGACTAGCTACTTACCTCAATATTTAGACTGTTTAGACATTCCATTTCTCATAAATATATATATATAGACATACTGAACAATATATTAAATTTGAAGAAAATACTATGTTTCATTTCAAGGTGCGTCTTCAGTATTTATTTCAACATTAATTCAGTATTTATTTAACATTTTCTCTAGATAATAAAAACCCGATCACGATCCCGAAATATCAAGGATAGCCGTGGACGTATACCACTTACTACAACTTTAGTATTCAACTTATTTTTTTATTTATATTATTTTTGGGCAAGCAATATACAATTATACATATTTGAAATATGCTAATTAGGCCCTTTCTGTTGATACCAAACATGACATATTTCTCTCAAATTTATTTTTAACACAGTACTTTATGGCCTCTTTTTTTACGTGCTCAAAATCCCCACGGACTCTCTCCCACCGGAGCTGGTGGAAGAGGTTATGTCGGACTCGAACCGACTAAAACATACGTCGTCTGTGGGTCGCTTTGGTTGCCGAAGGTGAGGTTGACAGGCATATCTCTCGCACCCCGGCCGACCCAGGGTCATCTCTCACGATCTGGCCCTCTCCTCGGGTGTGGGGACTACAGAGTCCCTATCTCGTCCCCGGAAACGCGAAAGCACGCGAGGCGTGCCGCCGCCGCAGCCTGTTTCTGCCAGGATGAGTTAGAGGGCGCCAAAATAGATTAATTGCATATCATATAGCTAAGACTGCTGGTTATATAACTAAGACGCTTCTAACGATACCTCATTTGTCCAGTCCCAAGAAGTGGTTGAGGAGTTATGAGGGAACAGATGAACCTACATACGTATATACATACATAGCCAGTCAAAATCATAACCTTCCTTTTGCTAAGGGTAGTTGGGTAAAAACACGCAACAAACCATTATAGAGTGTACGCTACCACAAGAGGCATGCGATGCGGAGGAATTTCACGACGCATTTTAACTTTTGTTTTTTTTTATACCACTTAGTTGGCAGACAAGCACACGGCCCACCTGATGGAAAGTGGTTACCTTGACCTATGGACGTCTATAACACCAGAGGAGTCACAGTCGCGCTGCAAACCCTGTAATTACAGAGATACTGTGCCGTCAGTGTAGAAGACAAAGCAGGACAAGTCTTCCCATTGACAGCACAAATTCTCAGGTGAGCTCTGGCTACCATACTCACCGCTGGGAACACAACACGAAGTTATTATAACCGCGGTATTCTGTAGGGCGGAGGTACTTCCCCAGTCGGACTGCTCAATCGGGCGGAAATACCGCCGTGTCCTACCTCCTCCTTTTGTTTTATTTAATTATTATTTTTTACTAACGTAAATATTAGCATAGATTTAAAATACATTAACTGTAAAAATATCTAGGTATGTATTAAGTTTCAACATTTATGGAATTTCAACATCTAAGTATGAATTTTTGCATAATTATAGAGTATTACATTTCTATGTTTTTTTTTAATGATGAATGATTTAGAGAAAGAAAAAATCTGGGCTTGTTGTTAAATGTTTGAACCCTTAAACAAAGAGCAGGAGGGGAACGTTGAAATCTATACAAAACAATAAATATTAATGTTTAGAGTCCACGAACAGAGGTCAGTCAAGGTTACACAGGAACGTGTCGCGAAGTGATCATTTCGCGCTCAAGTACTAGGAACTCATAACACAAAGGAATTAGAGATACATTTCTGGTTAATACAAATATGTCATTGATCTGGGTGTTTCTGTGTAGGTGTACTTAATATCATGCACATATTTAAAATAAATGTTACACATATTGAGAACACACATATACATTTCCATAGTATTTTTTATTTGTTATTAGACCTGTCCGGTTTTGACTTACAACATCCTCAAACCCTTGAGGATGCCGTTGTTATTGAGTATATTAATTATTGACACTAAATTCCACCATGCGCAAACAATCAACAGTATAAATAGTAAAATAAATATGCTGAACTATGTTTATGCCTTCGATTCTTCATCGCACGTAACTATTGAAATCCTTTACTCACCCAGGATTGTATATTTTTTTTATATCAACTTGACTTCACCTCGCCTGATGGTAAGCTAAAGGCAAAGTCTCAGGAAAGAGGGTTACCATTATTACTGACACTAAGTGTTACAATGGTGGCACTCAGCTTGGCGGCCTGCTTTTTCACGCCCCGCTTATAGGCCCCGGGACTGTAGGAAGAAGGAAACACGTGTGCTGGTAATGAATTCCTGGTCCTGCAATCCTGGGTTCTGAGACCATCTCTAAGCGGGGTGTGAAAAGTATTTGTCAAGTTTGAGGTAACCGTTTTAATATCAACAGCATTTGGTGGACTCTATTTGTTCTGGACTTCATCCTAGCATATATTTAAAGGGCTCGAAAAGTAAAACTGGGATTGGAATCTTCTTCTCTCTTAAATAACAAGTGAAACTCATTATACTATGGACAATCAAAGCACAAGAAAAACGATGTGACTAGTTACAATTAGTATTAGAGAAACCAAAAAGTAAATGTTAGTTAGTAAGTTTCATTTCATTATTTTCTGACACGGTGCTGCACCGTGGGCGGCCGGCGCCTCCTTCTGCGAGCAAGTAATGCTCGTGAAGAAGGAGGCGGGGCGGGAGCGGCAGCGAGAGCGACGAAGGATCGCAAGCCAAGCTGCTCGCGTACGAAGGCAACTGGGGCGTCGGAGGTCGATGAACGACCTCTGCCCCCCATGAGCGCAGGCCTGGCTGTGACTGGTGGAGCCGCCTGTCACCCTGGCAGGAGCAGGCCGTGGCGGCGGCGTGTCTGGTGCGCCTTCCCGTTTTCCGGGAACGAGTTGGGGACTCTGTAGTCCCCACACACCCGAGGAGAGGGCCAGATCGTGAGAGATGGCCCTGGGTCGGCCGGGGTGCGAGCGATATGCCTGTCAACCTCACCTTCGGCAATCAAAACATCCCACAGGCGTTTTAGTCGGTTCGAGTCCGACATAACCTCTTCCACCGGCTCCGGTGGGGAGGTATCCGTGGGGATTTAGCGCACGTAAAAAAAAAACACGGTGCTGCACTGCTCATATCTGTCACTTCAGAAGCAGGTCGGGCTGAAGGTGCGACGCACGCGCGCAGTGATTTTCTCACCACAATTCAGGCTCTGAATTTCAATGTAAACAAATATGTGACCGATTCTGAAAACAAAATGTATTTTATTTCAAATATATTCTGAATAATAAATGTTAATGTGTCGAGGCCACGACAGAGGTCGCTCAAGGTTACACTTAAACGTGTCGCAAAATGACAATTTCGCACCCATGTACTAGGAACGCATAACCAAAAAGAATTGGAGCCACATTTTCCGTTCAATGCAAATAAATGTCATTGATCGGAGTGTTACGTATACTTAATATCATGCAAAAAATCGGGGCAATAAAGTAGTGCAATGATTCCATTGGTGTAGAAATTTTGAGATTTTTGTTTTAAAAACATCTGACAGGTAGTTTTGATGGTATTCTTTTGAGGCTAACTTTATATTTGAGTATATATATATGTGTGTGAATGTAAGTATGTATGTATTGCTATTGCCTGAGGTATACATCTTGTATGCCTCTTACATTAAAATCGCCACTTTTATGTACACTAGACTTTGCCTCTCGTATTGCAATTTCTCTGTGCACTCCCAGGTTTGCTGGAAGAAAACTCATTTTTGAGTTAAGCTTGCCTTTGTACATTACTTCTATTTTTCTGTATAAATGTAATTTTGTGTATGTGTCCAATAAGTATAAATAAAAATAAAATCTTTATGGTTTCTAAAGAGTTCTATAGTGATCGAAACAGGTGGAAATCTGATGGAACAAGGTCAGATCTATACGGAGGATGCATCAACACATCCCACTCAAGCTCTCTTAATTTTTGCTGAGTGACTGTAGATGAGCGCGGCCTGGCGTTGTAATGAAGTAACACCACATGTGTTCCTTCATGTTCGCCAGCTCCGGTCGGATTTTCTCAGTAAGTTTCTTCTAACCTCATTAGTTGCTGACAGTAGAGGTCAGAATCGATAGTTTTACCCGGCGCGCGGCGGCAAAAGCTCATAGTGTACGATTCCTTTCCAATCCCACTAAACATACAGCATCACCTTGTTCCGAGTTAGGGCGGGTTTTGCCATGGTCTGTGAGGCTTGTCCACGCTTCGACCACGACCTCGTAAGAAAGAAAGAAAGAAAACGCGTTTATTAGACACACACTCACAAAATACGACATAAAATCAATAACATTAAATACTAAACATGCATAATAAAATACATAATTATTAAGTAAAACTAACAAAAAATAACAAAAACAACAAACCCATGACCCATATTTTAACACCAACAGTAATCAACCATTTAAGAAATGGTTCGGAATTGGATTCGGTTGGAAATTGCATTAGGTTTCTCTCAGTAAGAAATGAAATGAAATAAAAGTTTATTTGTCAGAATATGGGTGAGTGGGTACATTGGGTACATTGGATGTTTGTATTTAGGTGCAAGCCATACTCTACCACTGTGTGGCGTACAAAAATATGTCTTACAATTAAAATTAAATTATTCGATAGTTAAAATTATCATATACATTATCATGCAAAAAGTAAAAATAAAACAATAATTATCACAATTTACCATTATTTAAAAATTCGTCAATAGCATTATAACATTTTATACATTAGTAATGTAAACAGTTTTCTTTTAAATGCATTGATCGTATTACCTTCTTTGAGACTATTTGGTAACTTATTATAAATATGTATTACCAATTGCCATACAATAGATATACATTTTTACTAAAAACATTCATGATTCAAGATCATGTGGTACCCAAATTTCAAGTTTTTTCTTGTACCCAGCCTTTTGCAAATAACGTAAAACTGTTTTGTGATGAACATACAGTTCTTCAGTAATATCGTAACTATTAATACCTTTCACATTAAAATTTCCGGACTTGGAACGCTTGAACCTAATTGTGCTATTCTTTTTGATACCGCATTAGGTGCGTAAACCGCACAAATGTTATTCGTGGCGTGTCTTATTTAATCTTTTTACATTAGTTTACATGTTATTTATATGCACAATAAATATGTATATTTGTATGAGCAATTAAAAGTATCTTTTTTGAAATAAAACTTCCAAAAGTACCGAATTTCTTCGTCACAAACATATGTACATTTTGTTTGCTTGAAAAACAATTGAAAAATGGCAGAAACTAATGCTTTTTTATTTTATTTCATCTTTACAATGTTAAAATTTAATGGTATTAAAACCACCCAGTTACATTTAGTGCAGCCAATGAGATGTGACTACTAACAATACATTAAAAATACGATAACACTTTGCCCATGGACCTATGAAAGAATGCTGACTGATAATACTCTAAGTGAAGCAAAAACCTGGTGTATTTTGGTTTATTTTTCGTATATGTACACGAAATACGCACACAATCTCATCAAAAGTACACCAATCAGCACTACTCGGTTGTCACTAATGAAATTAGAGATTTACCTGTGTATAAATTTAAAAATATTGTTAAAAGTAAATTGTGCCAGAAAGGCTATTATAAAATCCAAGAATACTTGGATGATGAACAAGCTTGGAAATGAGCTGTTCGCTCAACTATGCTACTCAAGTAAATTTTTGTATTTAGATTAAGTAGACTAAGTATATGTTTGTAAATAGACCAAAAAAGAAGAAATACCCGCTGAGTGTCTTGCCGGAATCTTCTCAGGTCGGGGCCGCGTTTCGAACCGGTGTGGTCCATTTACTAAACTGATATTCATGTTCCTTTTTTGTTGACGTTTTGTAAGTGCCGATATAAAAGTATATACAGAATAAATTATTTTTGACTTTGTCATTAATGACAGGAAACAGTAACAAAACACATTCTAAATATACCGTTCCGCGGGAGTTAATTTTGCCATGACCGTAATGGTTTGCATTGAAAAAATCAGGGGATAACCGTCCTCAGCTGTTTATTTGCTTTATTTCGTGTTTTATTTTTTTAATTTTTAACAAATTACGCACTACGTCAAATATAGTCACGGTAATTACGGCATATCACGGCATGGACTTATCCACACTACGATCCGGCATTATTTTTTGGGGCAACTCAACTGACTGCTCGCGTGCTTTTATAGCACAGAAACGATGCATCAGAGCCATCTTCAACATAAAACAAACTGATACATGTAAGCCGTACTTTGTAAATAACAGGTTATTGACTTTGCCTTGCATCTATATATTGGAATGTGCTATGTTTGTCAAACAAAATATGGAATTATTTGATAAAAGGCAAAGAGCTCGTAACCCTGATAAATTATGTTTGGTTCCCAGTAGAACAGCGTTAAAGAATAAAAGTTATTTTTTTATACAACTTAAGTGGCAGACATGCACACGGCCCACCTGAAGGAAAGTGTTTACCGTGGCCTATGGACGTGTGTAGCACCAGAGGAGCCACACTCGCTCTGCCGACCCTGTAAGCGCAGAGTTTCTGTGCCGTGCGTATGTAGTGTTGAGGACAAAGCAGGACAAGCCATTAGTCATCCCACTGACAGTACAAATTCTCCAGTGAGCTCTGGCTACCCTACTCACCGCCGGGAACACAACACGAAGTTATTATACCCGCGGTATTCTGTAGGGCGGAGGTACTTCCCCAGTCGGACTGCTCAATTGGGCGGAATTACCGCCATGTCCTACCTCCTTTCATATATTTAGCATGGCGCCACATGTGTATAATAAGTTGCCAAAACAAATTAAAAATATAACAAATATTCACATATACAAAAGAGCCTACAAGAAATGCTCATACAAAAGGGTTATTACTCACTAGCGGTCAGCCTCGATATAGCGAAGGCCTTCGATCGGGTCTGGCACAAAGGTCTTCTTGCGAAGTTGCCGTACTATGGACTCCCCGAGGGACTGTGCGAATGGATCTCCAGCTTTTTGTCCAACAGAAGCATCCAAGCTGTCGTCGACAGCAGCTGCTCGGACCGCATGAAGGCTCCGTGTTGTCTCCGACGCTGTTTCTGCTACATATACACTGACGGACTCATAAACTGCATCAAAGTAATAGACGACTTTGAAATAAATATTTTAACCAAGTATGCATACTTTCTATGCAGATTTAAATTGAAACCTCTAGATTGGTTCGTGAACTTTAAAACAGCGTAGGGTCATATCTTTAAGTTTAAGTTTATGTACTGGAAAGGACCTTAAGACTTTTATTGAAGAAAAAACAGAAATTTAAGAAAAATTGGTTTAATTAAAAAAATGGTTTTAACAATAGACACAAACTTTATGCAAGGGTTTATTTGTGTTTTAATAAGGTGTATTACCCCCACGTGCCCTTATTACGGATTCTAATCGGTTCCGCATAGATTTTATAAGGGTTTTTAAAAGATCTTGCGGAATATTGTCCCATTCTTCTGAAAGTGCTGTTCTTAGTGCTGCCACTGTCGTGGGCGAAGGGTTTCTCGCATATACAGCTCTTTTTAAATTGTCCCAAACATGCTCGATGGGATTAAGATCCGGGCTGCGTGCTGGCCAATTCATTGTACGTATCCCAACCTCTTCGCAATAATGTTGAACTTGTGCAGCTGCATGCGGCCGGGCATTATCCTGCATTAAAGTAAAATTTTCGCCTATGAATCCCATGTAAGGCACCACGTGATCTTCTAATATCTCTGTTATGTAGCGATGTGCTGTCAAACCCCCTCTATTACCGTTTTGACGGACCATGTCTATGAACACAAGTTCGGTTCGCCCGTTCATCGATATGCCACCCCAGACCATACATGAACCGCCTCCAAAAGGAACACGCTCCTCAATGCAACTTTGAGCATATCGCTCCCCACGTCGACGATAGACTCTTCTGCGACCATCTGCACCATATAAACATGTCCTACACTCGTCCGTGAACAATACAGAGGCCCACTGCTCTTCTGTCCAATTCAGGTGATGACGCGCAAATCTTAAGCGAGCTTGTCTGTGAGCTGTAGACAACTTTGGACCATTTGCTGGTCTAAAAGGGGTGATATCCGCTTCCTTTAACCTTCTTCTTATTGTTCGTGCACACACGTTTACTCCACGCACTTCATTAAGCTCGGTTTTGATGTTAACTGACGTGAGGAAACGATTTCGCAGGGAAGTTATAACAATAAATCGGTCATCACGACCTGTGGTTGCTCGAGTTCTGCCTGTACCACGTCTCCTCCTGTAAGAACCTGTCTCTACAAACCTTCTGTATATTCTAGAAACCGTAGACTGGTTTAAATTTAAATTTCTACCAATCGTTCGTTGATCCAAGCCCTCCCGCACCAATGCTACAATTTGTGCCGCTTGTTCGGACGAAGTATCCATATTATGGTTCAAAAACTCTCGATGTGTTAAAAAACTAACCCAACAATTATGCTGGTAACAATAATTCAATTGACAAAACAAAAAAAATCAATGAGAATCAATTTAAAACTTTGCTATAAATAACACGCAAATCTGATACTACAAGTAAATTTTCTTTCCCGGCTATATTCATTTGTTTTACTGCAGTTCTATTTTTAAATTTAATTTTTTTTTAAGATTAAGAGCCAGTCTTTCCATATTTATATAATTTAATCTAAAAAGTTTGCATACTTATTATAAAAAATCCTTTTAGAGTAAACCTGAACTTTGATGCAGTTTATGAGTCCGTCAGTGTATATCAATGACATGCTGCCTGATGACTCCATTCATTGTTATGCGGACGACAGTACCGGAGACACGTGTTACACGGGCCGTGCAAATATCCCTCAGTCCGAGGTGGAGAAGAGTCGCGAACAACTTGTGTCTGAAATTGAGACTACTCTCTCTGGAGTATCCGATTGGGGACGACTAAATTCAACCCCACTAAGACACAAGTATGTGTATTCACCGCTAAGAAAACCCCATTCATTGTAGCGCCGCAATTCCTGGGCACACCGCTTACCATCTCCTCGAGTATAGGGATCCTTGGTGTCGATATCTCCAGCGACCTCCAATACCGAAGTCATTTGCAGGACAAGGTTAAGTTGGCATCAAGAAAGCTCGGAGTGCTCAACAGGGCGAAGCAGTATTTCACTGCGGGGCAGCAACTCCTTTTTTATAAAGCACAGGTCCGGCCTCACATGGAGTACTGCTGTCACCTTTTTGCTGGAGCACCTGCATACCAGCTTGACCCCTTCGACTCAGTGCAAAGACGGGCATTGAGGCTGGTTGACAATCCCATATTCACAGGCAGTGTGGAACCTCTTAGCCTCAGGAGGGATTTTGCCTCACTGTGTGTGTTCTACGCCTATACAATGGTTTGTGCTCAGATGAATTGTTTGACATGTAGCCCGTAGCTACATTCTATCATCGCGCCTCTCGCCATAGGCAGGGAATTCATCCTCACACATTGCGACCTGAGACGGTGCGCACTGTGCGGCATGAAAGAAACTTCATCCCGCGCACACTCAAGCTGTGGAATGACCTCCCTCCCTGCTGCGGTTTTCCCAAGCGCCTACAATATGGGGTTCTTCAAGAGGGGCATCAGAAGGTTTCTTCATGGTCGGCAGCGCGAGTGTGACACCCCTGGTGTTGCATACGTCCATAGGCCACGGTAACCGCTTCCCATCAGGTGGGCCGTGTGCTTGTCTGCCAACTATGTGGTATAAAAAAAAAAATTAAAATTTGCATGCCATTACTGATGATAATACATTGTACTTATTTTATTTTCAGCGACCCACTTATTGTGACTGTATTATGCAAATAAACGAATTAATGAATAAATGAATAATTAATAATAAATGAACATTCAAGTACAAAGTACGTCAGCTCTACTACAGTAGCCCCTAGTCATAGTAATGTGTAAAACCTTAATGTTAGAAATACTTAGTCATTCTGTATAACTATGTAAGTATAGGTAAGTTTATATTATATAAGTATATATTATACGAATATATATATAAGTATATATATAAGTAGTAAGTATAAGTAAGTAATATGTAAGTAAATATATTTAAAAGTATGTGTATGAATTTCTTATGTATTATAGTGTGTATGTATAATGTATGTATTATTATTGTGGTCATAGTGCACTGCACCTACCTCAATGTATCTCTGCATCACCCTAAGGTTGACTGTTAGATAATGCCTTTGGCATTAAGTCCGCCTTTGTACAAAATTACTGTGCATAAAGTTGAATAAATAAAATAAATAAATAAATAAATAAAAATAAATAAATAAATAATAATTGTTTTTTCATTAACAAAATTGCCAAGCAACGCTGTCGATGAAATGGGAAAATTACCCAATAATATGGGAGATATTGAAGAAGCTGAAATGAAGAATAGTGAAGTGAATCCAATTAAATTTACTGTGTCTTGTCCTGCCCATTTTGATACTGTCGATTTGTACCGAAACCGATACGTTATTTACAAGTGATATGGGGTTTCGAAGTCTACCACAGACGAAGTCAGGATGTACTGGCTAGTAAAATATAAGTAAATCATGAATCTCAATATTATGGATACTAAATTGTAGTGTAATTCGTTAAAGAAAGAGCTCAAATGGGGTAAATATAAATATTCCACGACATTCTACACAACGCTATCTAGACCCACGGTAAGCATTGCTTAACTAGCTTGTGTTATGGGATCTAGAATGCAGATAAACTTACTTACATACTTTTTTTTTCTGTAAATACATACACATTATACATAGAAACACCCAGGCCAATGCAAATATACATATTCATCCATACAAATATTTGCACTGAGCGGGAATCGAACCCACGCCCCGTGCATAGCAGTCGAATGCTCTACCGCTACGATACAGCAGCCTTGCCTTGCCTTCTGGTTTGGGTGGGAGGTCAACGCTCTCATAGAAGACAATAACATACATATAATCACGCCTTTATACCTAGAGGGTTAGGCAGAGGTGAATTAACACGCGCATTTTACTAATAATTGTATTCGGTCCCACGTAATAGAGGGTGAGCCTATTACCGTATTCCGGGCATGGCATCACATCTGTTCACATGATATGTGACAGCGAATATTTTATTGTTTATAAACAACGTTGCTATGCAACCAGTGTTCACTACTACAAACGTAATCGCCGTGAAGTTTGAAGGTAGACTTTCGAAGCGAGCGTCAATAGCGTCAGTGGCGCCGCGACTGTGACGCCGCGACAGAGCGACAGATATATGTTCCATACAAATGTATGAACTTCTAGGGAACGACTTGCGAGCTCAGCGACACAAACGCGGCGTCAATGACGTCACAGTGCCGCTATCAGGCGCGACATTGGTGACGTTATAGACGATGCGTCTGTGACGCTTAGTTCGAAAGTCTACCTTTAGGCTTCAGTCGATGTTCTGTGATATTACGTCCACTTTTACCCCTACGTATTATTTAAAAATAAATGTGCTGAAGTATGTTTGCCTCTGATTCTTCGTCGCACGAAGACTTGTATCGCAACTAATATAACTTATCCTATTTAGGATACCTCCTAAATAGGATAAGTTATATTAGTTGCGATACAAGTCTTCGTGCACATGTCCTACCGGACACGGCGGTATTTCCGCCCAATTGAGCAGTCCGACTGGGGAAGTACCTCCGCCCTACAGAATAACGCGGTGATAATAACTTCGTGTTGTGTTCCCAGCGGTAAGTAGGGTAGCCAGAGCTCACTGGAGAATTTGTACTGTCAGTGGGATGACTAATGGCTTGTCCTGCTTTGTCCTCTACACTGACGGCACAGAAACTCTGCGCTTACAGGGTCGGCAGCGCGAGTGTGGCTCCTCTGGTGCTACACACGTCCATAAGCCACGGTAACCACTTTCCATCAGGTGGGCCGTGCGCTTGTCTGCCACCTAAGTGGTATATAAAAATAACTAATATCTTCTTCAACTTATAATATATTATATAACTTTTAAGACAATCTTCAACGTCGAAAAGTGGACAAAATTGAATAATGTACCAAAATGGCGGCTACTACATATTCGCTCGTTCTAGTCCGTGTTGCCAGACCTAAAATGGAAAAAGATGTACTAAATTGGTGTTGTATCAATAAATATTATGGACCCTATTATTGAATATGCTAACATTTAGCAGCACATATGTTTCTTACAATCCTGGGTTCTCCAAGCGGGGTATAAAAAGCATCTGTCAAGATAGGAGCCACCGTTTTAAAAGGAACAGCCTCTGGTGGACTTTGGTGGACTTCATTTTAGCTACTTACTATCTAATGGGGTATAATAGGAAAACAACCTCTTTGATTAAACATTAGGTGATACTCATTATATGAGGTGATTACCAATGAAATTGCAGATTTTTTTACAAATTCATGAGTTCCTTATTCCCGTAATTTAATAACTATTTCCATTATTTATATTTCGTTTGAAAGTTGATTTCAAGGTTTTACAACTCTGTATTAAATTTTGTTTTTATTGGCGGTTTGATAAATTAAAATAAAAAACAGTACTTCCTAAATGCTACCCATTTTGATAATAAATTTCGTATTACTTTTTTACAGCTGAAACTTTACAAAAATTTAATAAAATTATTTGTTAGCTTAATGTTGTCTCATTCATACACAAAAAAAAACATAAAATTTGGATTTCTCAATCCTAAAATGCATAAATGTTAGTACTGAAAAATAGGTTTCGTCCAATTCCTTCAAAAAAGAAACGGCTATTTCATATGTATCGATTATAAGGCATAAATCATAGTCTGAATTAGCATCAAATAACAAACCTAAAAGAAAACGTTAGTTAGTTGCTTATCGCGTCGGGGATTATGTCGACCAACCCACGCAGTTGCTTATATGGATGTTATGATTGAGCGGGTGAATACTGTTGGCATGTAGGACAGTGTGACCTTTAACCTCCAAGAGCGCAGGTCCCGTGACAGGGGAGGCCACTTGTCACCTTACCAGAAACGGGTTGGGGTGTAGGTACGACGCGCGTACCGTACACGACCTAGGTTCAATGGGGTCACGAATGAATGGCCTTATTGCCTTTCAGGCACAAACACAATACATGTGATTCTTGATGACGTGCAATTTTAGTCGGTTCGAGTTTGATATAACCAGCTCTACTGGTATAAAAATAGGTAGCCTCATCCAAATTTTTTAGGCTCAACAAGTCTCACCTGTTATTGAGCCGATGAACCAGTTTTCATTTCGTTGTGAGGGTGGAGCAGTCACATCAATGACGATGTAACCATCAATCACGAGATCGGGAGAACTTTGTCGTAAGCAAGTTTCGATACCAGGCTCTCATAAAAATCTGGATGTAAGTATATGTTACTGATTCACGAAAGAGCAGGAGGGGCACCTTTTTGTTTCAAATGTATTCGTAACAATAAATATTAATGTATAGAGTCCACGATCAGCGGTCGGTCAAGGTTACACAGGAACGTGTCGCGAAGTGATCATTCCGCACTCAAGTACTAGGAACGTATAACCTCAAAATAATTGGCAAGTCGCGTTCAATGCAACTATGTCATTGATCGGTGTGATTCTATGTAAAATACATGCACATTTAAAAATAATTATGCTGAAGTATGTTTATTTATTCGATTCATCGTCCCACGTAAACGTACTCACGTCCACGTAATACTGGACCGGAATCTTTTACCCGCACCCAGGATTGTATGAAGATAATCATAAAATCCTGGGTTCTCGAAGCGGAGTGTGCAAAGCATATATCAAGATCGGGGCCACCGTTTTAAAAGTAACAGCCAATGGTGGACTTTGGTGGTTCTGGACTTTGCCCTAGCCGCTTATTATCTAGTGGGTACACAAAAAAAAACTGGGGCTGGAACCTTGTCCATGAAACATCAGGTGAAACTCATTATACTATAGCAAATCTAAGTCCGAATTAGCGTCATACAACAAACCTGAAAGTTATCCTTAGCTAGTAGCTTATCGCGCGCATTATGTTGACCATCTCCGTGTGTGGAGTAGCACAATATCGATAGCTGCAGGGCAGTTCCTCTTACTTTTATATGGATGTTGCAGCAGGTCGAGGTAGTATGGTATTCGCGAATACCGTAGATGACTCAGAGTTAATCGGATTGCGAGAGGATTGATTACCTTATTACGCCACCTGTCACTCACATTCACATGCGATTCTTTTATTCGGTAGTGAGGTCGGAGCATTCGCTGCCATAAAACTTAAAATAATTCAAATCAATTAGGACTCGAATTCAAAGCGAGCTTGGCATTGAGCTGTGACTGAAGCTGGGGTGACGATGTAACCTTAAATCACACGATTGAGAGAACTTCGTAAGCAGGTCTCAGGCTTTTAGAAAAATCTAGATGTAAATATATGTTGCCGATTCAGGAAAGAGCACGAGGGCACCTTTTTGTCTCAAATTTATTCTAAACAATAAATATTTCAATGCATCCACGACCAGAGGTCCCAAAATGACCATAGTACTAGGAATTTTTGTTCAAGCCACATGTCATTGATCTGGATGATTTTATGAAATGTGCATATATGTATTTACAAAAATGAATGATAAAATGCTGAAATGTTTTTATTTACGCAATGTATCATCAATGTATGATAAATCATCCAAATTAAACTTAAATTAAATTAAACGTTGCAGAGTGGCACGTCCCATTGCCTCTAGGAACATGGGTTGTCTGGCAAATCAGCGTTTGGGTTAAACATTTTTCAAGCATTTAAAGCTTCGGCCTTGCCGGGCACTTCCGAATGAGATAGGCTAAGGATTAAGATTTTTCTAACTAATTCTTCGGTGCCATGTACCGAAGATAGAAATGCTGACAGACTTACGTTAGTAATTTTGCGAACGCCGAGCCCGCCTAGACGCACAGGCATGGATGCTTGAAGCCAGACTCGGCCGTTCATAAACCTGGATGTGTTATATGATGTAATTATATTAAATTTTAGTATGTTTTGATTCTTATTTGAATAAATGCTCTTCAATATAGTCGGGGCCGTCAGGGGCAGACCACCACACTCATACGAGCGTGTGATATAAGTGAAGCGTATGCCTAAACTCTTGGAGAAAATTTAAAGCATTTCACCTGAGTGGTTTTCACGTGGTACCCGAACATTAGTCCTGACTAACTGTGTCTGTTTAGACCACACGAACAGTAAAACGTTCTATATCATAAATATCTGGCATAGATCGGCATTGGTCTAAGAATACATAGCACATTTGACCATTTTTCAATATTGTACAATATCGATTCCTCAAATAAACAGAAGAACTCGTAGAAAGTTTCACTGGGCCAGTGATCTACAAGGCGGCTATCGCTACGGTTGGAATTTATCAGAGGACAGTCTCCTAACCTTGAATTAAAAGCGCTGCCTTCTTCATTGTCCAGGATGAATCGCGTACTACTGAGGAGGTTATCTATCAGTCACCCTACCGCACCTTTTAGGGATGAATGTAGCCGGTGTTCTGTGGATGGCTTACGTAACTGGGCGATCAAATGGCAGTAGGTCCCCTAAAAGTTAAGAACAGTCATCATTGGATAAATTTGTGCGATCCACATTAAACGATTTGTCAACTTTATCGAGAGCCGGTACTAGGCGCTCATGAAAACCTGGATATGATTCTGATACTGAAAAAAGCAAGTGAGGATCTTTTTCATTCAATAAATAGTAATGTTTAGATTCAACGGTTGAGGTCAGGTCAAAGGTACATCTCAAGCGTTAAATGTGTCGCAAAATAACCATCTCACACCCAAGTACTAGGATTATAAACCAAAGGAATGTATTTGAATCGCCAAGACCCAACAATTGTGACACACAATTGTGGCCTCACCATATGCTTGTTCACGTTCCGTTTAAAGGTCCCGGGATTTTAGTGAGAAGGCAACACGTGAGCTTGTAATGAATTCCATGCCTTAATGGTGTGACAAAGGAAACAGTCGCCGAATCGCATGGCTCGTCATCGAATATTCTGCACCGCGTGCGGGTGACCTCCAAGCCTTGTAAGTGTTGTCCTGTATGTTAAAGGGGCAGTTGGGAACAAATTGGAATAATTATCTTGTTGATTCAATACCTGAATATTTATGAAACTAGCTATTACCCGCGGCTCCGCCGGATCTAAATCTTCAAAAATTACAAACTTTCATACGAACTTCCAACCTCCGTATTATTCCTTCTAGAGTGGTGTTTCGTAAAATCCGTTCTTAGGGGACGTTTACACGCTATATGAAATCTAGTGTCCCTGAAGAGATTGCGGGCGCTTGGACTCCACGGCCCAAACTTTTCGACACCAAACGGCACAAATTCATAATTACCAATGAAATTGGAGTATTTGCGCCGCTTAAGAGTCTCTGCAGAAGCTGCAATAGCACGAAATAGCTAGCCGTGCTAGGTATATGGGTAGGGGCAATGGTGTCGACGCATGTTGCATCCTACACTTGAGTCCTACTAATTTTTCATGGCCCTAATGATCTACCATCCGATCTCTAGCCCCCGTCGCTCACCAAACCGTTTAGTTCAAGCACAGCTGGCACACCGGATGTGACAAAAGCACGGCGGATAATGTGGTTGAGGCTGATGTGCCTTTAAATTTGGCCAGTGTACCTGCAGCACGAGAGGCCATGGTGTCCGAGTCAGTCAACTGCTTCTCAACAACGACATCGATGCGGAGAAACACAGCGCGCACCCAACCGAAGGCGAACGGCTGAGATCTGAAATTTTGCGAATGCCGAGCCCACCCAAGCGATTCGGTAGTGACGCTTTTAGTGAAACTATTTAAGGGCACTTTTAAAATTTTGGAGAGTGTAATTTATATAATTTTATCTATTTTGGTTAATGTAAATAAATATGTAACAGATTTTGAAAAGGAACATATTAATGTGTACAGTCCACGACAGAAGTCAGAAGTCAGTCAAAGTTACAGTTAAACGTGTCGCAAAATGATAATTTCGCATTCGTGTCTGGGGAAGGGGGGACACTTATTACCTCACTAGAAACGGGTTGGGGTGTCATGACCCAGGTTCAATAGGGTTGCGAGAGAATCGCCTTACTGGGCCACCTTTTATCCATATACACATGTGATCCTCGATGGCATGCAGTTTTAGTCGGTTCGAGTTCGATGTAACCAGCCCCACTGGTATAAAAGTAATAGCCCCATCAAGATATTTGAGGTTCAACAAGTCTCACCTGTTATTGAGCAGATGAACCAGCTTTCATCTTGCGAGGGTGGAGCAGTCGCTGCCATTAATCTTAAGTCACATCAATGACGATGTAACCATAAATCACGAGATCGGGAGAACTTTATCGTAAGTAGGTCTCGATACCAGGCTCTCATAAAAATCTGGATGTAAATATATGTTGCTGATTTATGAAAGAGCAGGAGGGCACCTTTTTGTTTCAAATTTATTCTAATCAATAAATATTAATGCATAGAGTCCACGACGAGGTCGGTCAAGGTTACACAGGAACGTGTAGCGAAGTGATCATTCCGCGCTCAAGTACTAGGAACGTAGAAACTCAAAGGAATTGACAATTCCCGTCCAAAGCGACCATGTCATTGTTCTGTGTGATTCAATGTAAAATACATGCACATATTTATAATCAACTGTGCTGAAGTATGTTTATGCCTGCGATTCTTCGTCCCATGTAAGAACTGGACTGGAATCCTTTACCCGCACCCAGGATTGTATGAAGAATCATATAATTCCGGGTTCTTCAAGCGAAATGTGAAAAGCAGATGTCAAGATAGGGGCCACCGTTTTAAAAGTAACAGCCTCTGGTGAATTCTAGAGATTCTAGATTCTTATTATCTAGTGGGTGCAAAAAGAAAACTGGGACAGGAACCTCGTACATTAAACAACACGTGTAACTCATTATACTATGGTTAATCATACATACATACATTCAGGCACGCCTTTTTCCCAACTGTGGTAGGCAAAGACAACAGTTTTCCTCTTGCCACGGTCCTGGTTTACATCTTTCTACTTTTATAATGCTTTCATACATACTCGCCGGTTTCGGGTACTCTTGACGTGTACTTTCATTAAAATGCCTTCGACCTAATTGACATACTTACGTCTACGTCGACCCCTACCGGCTTGTCCATTTGACCTCGCTTCATAAATTTGTTTCGTTAGTCTTCTTTCATCCATCCTCTCCACTTATCCAAACCATCTATCTAAGCATCCGTTTCTCTATCTTCTTTACTACATCGTCCTACATGGCCAATCAAAGCACAAGAAAAGCGATGTGATTAGTTCAAATTAGTGTCAGAGGAATCTAAACCCAAACGTTACCTTCCTTCTACCTTATTTTTATATTAATGTTACAATTGACTTGCTGAACTTGCTGGTACTTAGACCTGTGGTCAATGAATTTTGAAGAAAAGATTGCAGGGCTGGGGGAAAGGAGTCACATGCCACCTTAGCAGAAGCAGGCCGAAGCAGATTTCTACACCCCGAAGGAAATCTGATTACTCAGGTTCAGCCGATGTGCGAGAAAATTACATTATCACGCTTCCTCGTATGACACCCTAAAAATGCGTGCAGTTTTAGTAAGATCGAGTTAGATATTTTCAGCCTCGCTGGGATACAAGAATACCTTACTCTAGGATAGGACTTCGAGACGAGCATTGTTACCATGAATCACGAGATCAGCAGAACTTTATCGTAAGCATGTTTTGATATCAGACTATCACAAAAATCTTGATCTCAATATATGTTGACTTTTCAGAAGAGCAGGTGGGAAACGTTAAAATATATACCAAACAATAAATATTAATGTATAGAGTCCACGAACAGAGGTCAGTCAAGTTTACACAGGAACGTGTCGCGAAGTGATCATTTCACGCTCAAGTACTAGGAACTCATAACACAAAGGAATTTGAGACACATTTCTGGTCAATGTAAATATATCATTGATCTGGGTGTTTCTATGTAGGTGAACTTAATATCATGCAAATATTTAAAATAAATGTGCTGAAGCATGTTTATGCCTTCGATTCTTCGTCGCATGTAATAACTGGAATTCCTTACCCACAGCCAGGATAATCAAAGCACAAAAAAAGGGATGTGATTAGTTCAAATTAGTATCAGACAAACTTAAAAGTTAACGTTAGTTAGTAGGTTACCGCGACGTAAACTATTCGATTATCTCCTCCACAGTGTACACTGTACTGCACTGCACAAACCTGTCACTTCAACAGAAGCAGGCCGGGCTGCAGGTGCGACGCGCGTGCGCAGTGATTTTCACACCACTTTTCAGGGTCTGAATATGAATGTAAATAAATATGTTACTGACTCTGGAATAAAAGAAAATTCCCTTTCGTTTTCGGATGTAAATTTGCCGATTCAGAAAAGAGCAGGAGGGCAACTTTACTTTTCAAATTTATTTTAAACAATAAATATATCAATGCACAGAGTGCACGACCAGTGGTCCCAAAATGACTATAGTACTAGGAACTTATAACTCAAAGGAATTGTAGACAAATTTCTGTTCAAGGCACATGTCATTGATTTGGATGTTTTAATGAAATGTGCATAAATTTACAAATAATGAATGATAAAATGTGGAACTGTGTTTATTTACATAATGTATCTAACTTTAAATATAAAAATAATACAGAATATTACTATACCAACCTGCAGGTTTAGACATCAAAGAATTCGTCCTCATCGATGTCAACCAGGAGGGTCGCCAGAAGGCTGGCAGCAGTGCCACGTTGAAAAGCAATACCAATCTTTTGAGCAAGGAATACACCAGCCTTCTGGTCAAGAGTAGCTTGTAATAAACGTTTACAAATGTCTCTAAGTAAAAGACGGGCACTTGGTCCTTATGATCCAAGCGTCTCGACTCGTCTCGACTAACAAACGGCTCAAATATGTACTCACCACTTAAATGACTATGGTTGCGCCGTTTGAGGGTCTCTACCGATGCTGCAGCAGCGCAGTTTGCAGTTCCTGGAAGATGTGAAGGCGCAAGTGTGTCAGCACATGTTGCATCCCACATAAAACGCCTTGCCATCTTCCAAGGCACTAATGATATCGCATATGTCCTCTTGCCGTCTTCGTGCGCCAAGCCAGTAGGTTCTAATACGGCTGTAACGCCGGCGGTGACAAGAGCCCGACGAATTATGTCATTGATATACCTGTGCCGCGACGGCCGTCCTGCACTCCTGTTGCATGATAGGCCATGGTGTCTTAGGCTACCAGCTCCTTCTCCACAGCGACACCTAAACGAAGGCATACAGCGATACGCAAAGTATTGTCGTGCAACATGGTACCAATGCTAGGCGATGGTAGGGTCTGAAGCCAAGCACCGGATTCCCTTTCCCCCTCAGCCAAAAGGCAAGCACGCTCTGCAATGTTGGTAGAAGTAGAAATTAGATGTTTCTTACTATGTTGCAGAACGGCACGTCCCTTTGTCTCTAGGAAGATGGGTTGGTTGGCAAAGCAGCGTTTGGGCAAAAAAAAATCCAAGGATTTAATGCTTCGGCCTTGCCTGGCACTTCCGCATTAGTTAAGATAGGGGTTATGTTTTTTCCTATTAATTTATCCGCGCCATGCACCGAAGATAGAAATGCTGGTAGACTTACGTTAGTAATTTTGCGAACGCCGAACCTGCCTAGACGCACAGGCACGAATGACTAAAGCAAGACTCGGTCTTTCATAAACCTGGATGTGTTTTATGATGAAATTATATTCAATTTAGGATGTTTTGATTATTTCTTTGAATAAATGCTTTTTCAATATAGTCGTGGGCCATCAGGAGCAGACCACGACATTCATACGAGCTAGATGATATAAGTGAAGCGTATGTCTAAACTCTTGGAGAAAATTCAAAGCGTTTCACCTGAATCTATAGAGTGGTTTTCACGTGATACTTGAATATTAGTCCTGACGAACTGTGTCTGTTTAGACCATCCATACAAGCTATAAAACGTTCTTAAACATAAATTTTCGGCATAGATTGGTGATGATCTTGCCCAGGATGCATCGCGTGAAGGTTATCTATGAATCAACCAACCGCACCTTTTAGGGATATTTGTAACCGGTGTTCTGACGAAGGCTTTCGTAACTGGGCGGTCAAATGACAGTCGGCCCCTAATAGTTAAGAATAGCAAAATTTGTCCGGTCCACATTACACGATTTTTCAACTTTATCGAAAGCCGACGACACTAGGCGCTTATAGAAACCTGGATGTGTTAGATTTTTCTAATACTGAAAAAAGTAAGTGGGGATATTTTCATACAAATTTATTCCAAGCGATAAATATTAATGTGTAGATTCAACTGTAGAGGTCAGGTCAAGGGCACATCTCGAGCGTTAAACGTGTCGCAAAATGACCATATCACACCATAGTACCAGGAACTAATAAACCAAAGGAATGCAATGCAAATGCACATTCAGTGCAAACATGTTTAAGTGGAACTCCTTGCGGGGGATTCGACCTTGAACTTCTGTACAGGGTCTTCTCATCTCATTGTCAGCAGCGCGAGTGTGACACCCCTGGTGTTGCATACGTCCATAGGGCAGTATAACCGCTTCCCATCAGGTGGGCCGAGTGCTTGTCTCCTGGAATTAAAAAAATAAAAACAGGGGTACCAGAATCTCATGGCAAATAGGAAATTAAATTAAACTATCTTGAGACTTTTTTTATTAATTATTCATCCATAGCAGTAAACATACCTACTTATGTGTATTTTTTGTGCGCAGTTTTAAAAAGATATTCTGTGTGCGGGTGACATCTAAGCCCTGTATGTGTTGTCCTGTGTAGGAAAGGGGAGGATGGGACTAATTGAAATAATAATTATCTGTTTAATTCAATACCTGAATATTATGAAACTAGCTATTACCCACAGTTTCACCGGCATGGGTGTTTCTGTATCTTCAAAAATGACAAACTTTTATTTAAACTTCCAACCTCTGTTTTATCCCCTTGGATTTAAGTTTCATAAAATCCGTTCTTAGCGGACGTTTACACACTATATGAAACCTGATCTCCCTAAAGAGATTGCTGGCGCTCGGACCTCACTGCTCAAACGTTACGCACCCAATCGTTTATTTGACGCACAGCTGTCACTCCCGTTGTGATAAGAGCACAGCAGATTATGTCGTTGAGGCTGGTGTGCCTTGGAATTTGCCCAGTGTAACTGCAGCACGATATGCCATGATGTCTGAGTCAGTCAACTGCTTCTCAACAACAGCATCAATGCAGAGAAACGCACGGCGCACCCAACCGAAGGCAAACCGCGACTGTGAACCGAAGACAGGAATGCTGGTAACTGACATCTGAAATTTTGCGAATACCGATCCCACCCAAGCGAATTGATGGTGATACTTGTAGTGAAGCTCAGGTATTCAAGGCCACGTATAAAATTTTGGAGAATGTAATTTCCATAATTTTATCAATTATGGTGAATGTAAATAAATATGTGACCGATTCTGAAAAAAAAATTAAAAGATGAACTTTGTTTCTAATATATTTTGAATAATAAAGTTACAGTTAAACGTGTCGCAAAATGATAATTTCGCTCCTATGACTGGGGAGGCCACTTGTCTCAAAGAATCAATTTCATTTATTCAGTTTAGGCACATAAAGAGCACATATGAACGTCAAAATTTTACAATTATGTATGTCAAGAAATAATCTAAAAATATTAAATAATATAAAAATAAACCATTGGAAAATGATTCTTTCGCTGGTTCGGTAGATTAGTTCTACTGAGAAGATACCAGCAAGAAACTCAGCGAACTACATTAGAACTAGATTATTTTTCTTTTATAAATTTGTTTTGGTTTACAATTTATTTTGTGCGAGCAAGCGAGAGTACCTTAATAATGTTAACGCGTGGTCAACATAAGTCTCTTACTTATGTTGACCACGCGTTAACATTATTAAGGTACTCATCCACTTTATAGTAACCTTTACTCATTAAAGTTTTTTTCACTTCTATTTTAAATTTATTTATTGGCATATTAATCAAGTCCTGAGGAATTTTATTAAATATTTTTATGCAGCTGCCTACAAATGAATCACCAACCTTGTGAAGCCTTTTTTATTTCTCGTATTAAAATTGTGTACATCAGATAGTTTTTCGAAAATATTTAGGTTTTTTCGTACATATAAGATATTTTCATAGATGTATTGAGAAGCAACTGTTAAAATATTAATTTCTTTGAAAAGTTCTTTCAGCGAGTCACGGGGTCTGAGGCTATAGATCGCTCGTATCGCTCGTTTCTGTAGTACAAATATAGTTTCAATATCAGCAGCTGAGCCCCACAGCAGCAGACCGTATGACATAACGCTATGAAAGTATCTAAAATAAACTAGTCGTGCAGTTTCATCAGTCAGTGACCTTATCTTTCTAACCGCATAGGCAGCTGAGCTAAGTCTTCCTGCCAAGGCTGTGATATGAGAACCCCATTGCAGTTTACCATCTAGAGTTATTCCAAGAAAAACTGTGGTATTGACTATTTGGACAGATTCGTTATTAATTTTAATATTAATATCTGCCTGTCTTACATTTGGCATAGCAAACTTTACACATTTAGTTTTCTTCGCATTGAGCAGCAAGTTGTTACTTGTAAACTAATGTAATATATTAGAAAGGGTATTATTCACTTCGTCAAGTACTACTTCATGTCTATCAGTCTTAAAAATTAATGATGTATCATCAGCAAATAATACAATTTCACAAAGATTTGTCGCGAAGTAAGGAAGATCATTAACATATATCAAGAATAGAAGGGGTCCTAATATCGAGCCCTGGGGTACTCCCATAACTAATGGGGCAGCAGAAGAGTCAGTGCCATTAACGTTAACTTTTTGAATTCTGTCTGTAAGGTAAGACGTAAGTAATCTAAGTGAGCCGCTTGAAACACCATAATATTCTAATTTTAGTAACAACGTCTCATGATCAACACAATCAATAGCTTTTGATAGATCACAAAAAATACCAATGGCATCCTGCTTCTTCTCCCATGCATCAAATATATGTTTGACAAGTGCAACTCCTGCATCTGTCGTGTTTCTACCTTTAGTGAAACCAAACTGTTTATCATGAAGTAAATTATTTCCTGTAAAATGTGAAAGCAGTTGATTAAATAATATTTTTTCAAAAATTTTACTTAGAGCTGGAAGTATGGAGATGGGTCTAAAATTTGAAGGATCACTTTTGTCCCCTGCTTTGAATAACGGTATGATTTTACTGTACTTCATAAGGTTAGGAAATTGGTTTTCATCTATGCATTTATTGAAAATGAATGCCAGGTAAGGTGCGATAGCGGGCATTATTGATTGTATTATATTGATTGAAATGCCCCAAAGATCCTCAGTCTTTTTTACATTTAGTTGCTTAAAAGTTTTAAGTATAGTTATAAAATCAATATACTGAAAATCAAAGTTAGTACTACATTTATCAACACTAGATTTAAGAAGAAAAGCAGCTATATTTTTTGAAGAATTTAATGAATTTGTAGTGGTAATTGGAATATTTGTGAAAAAAGATTCAAATGCATTAGCCACTACAGCATCAGTATTAATGTGTTTACCATCTATTTCTAACTCGAAGGAACGATCACGTGACCTTGTCTTACAGGTTTCTTTGTTAATAACATTCCATGTTGCCTTAATAAACGCGCGCACCGTACTTGACCTGGGTCATGTACGGTTCGAAACCCGATTGAACCTGGGTTCAATCGGGTTGCGAGAGAATCGCCTTATTGTATATTTCACCCACACACACATGAGATCCTTGGCGTGCAGTTTTAGTCGGTTCCAGTTTGATATAACCATCCCCACTGGCAGAAAAATAATAGGTGGCCTCATCAAGATTTTTGAGGCTCAAACCTCACCTGTTATAATAATAATAATAATAAAACTTTATTTCAGACCTTGATCCATAAACAATGTTAGTAGTACACAATACTTAAAAGCTATGTTAGTAACAAAATAACACAAAATTACAAAAATCTGTTTATATACCGGCCCCGCCCGCCTGACGCATAGGGAACATGCGTCTGTATACGAACCCAGTGCGCCATGATAGCGCAATACGGCTTCTCACTGATGACCTTCAGAATGCCGTTGACGCTCCCACGCACCCTGAGCATCATAGATGCCATCCTCTTTCGCAGGATGGTGCTAAAACAGTCAGTGCGCGCTTTGGTAAACATTCCTGATGCACTGTATTGTTGTACTGGATTCTGATAGCGTTGTATGCCTTCTGCGTATAGCGAACCCACAGGGAACACGTGTACATGGACTGGCAGAAGGCTTTAAAAAGAGTTATTTTAACTGCCGGTGTACAACGCGTGAACCTGCGGGCCAACATATTGCATCTGACAGCCAACGCCCTCCGTTCTCTTTCTATATCAGCGTCATCTTTTAAATCGTCAGTGACTATGTGCCCCAGGTATTTAAAATTGCAGACCCTCTCCAGGGCTACACCTCCCAGCATAACCGGTGGAATATATGGTAGCTTTTTACGCTTCTCCCTAAATACGTATATATAAGCGTTTTATTTTTTTGCACATTATAGCAAAGCCCATGCGTTTCAGCATAAGCCTCGCAGACTGCCAATAGCTTCCTGAGTGCAGCTACTGATGGAGCCAGCAGCACCATGTCGTCTGCATAACTAATACTGTTGACCGTCAATAGAACAGTCAACGTGTGTGCTCCACAATCAGCTGGTTTATGTACAGATTGAAAAGCGTCGGAGACGTTAGCCCTCCCTGTCTCACTCCGCATTCCGACCGGTACTCCTCAGATAATTCGTTGGCCCATATAACCTGATTTATTTGGTGGCCATACCAATACTGAAATACACCGGATATGGCGTCAGGCACTCCCACTTCGCGCATCTTACACCACAGTATATCAGGAGGAGGCAGCTCCACAAAGGGCTGAGACAGCCGGTAGGAGCAGCCGGATCTTTACATCTTCGGTGAGAGTGACAGAAACAGCTGATGGATGACTGGCGGATGTGCCACATTTAAGTTATATAGAATCCCATTTTCTTTCACATCATAGTTGTTGTTCGCCACCATCACTTCACAAGTACTGTAGTGTGTAGGTACTATGCTATGCACAGTACACGTTCTTGGGTGTCTTTTGAGGATAGTTCGGAGTGATACGCGGCTCTGGCTCCTCCGTCCCTGTAGGACGGAGGAGCCAGAGCCGCGTATCTTTCGCGACTCGGGATCAAAATATGATACCGGTATCGCTATGGAGTGGATAACTGCTACGTTGGATGTCCCGAGTTGTTTATTTGCATTGATTTAAGTGTTTCAATATAATAAAAAAAATATCTGGGGAATATATTTCAACGAAAGAGAGCCAACGTCGTAAATCATTTATTCTGCATAGAACATTAAATCGGCACTTACATATGAAAGACTAGTTTAGCAAATGTACCACTGGTTCGAAACGCGGCCTCGACCTGAGAAGAACCCGGCAAGAAACTCAACGGGCATTTTTTTGGTCTATTTACAATCATTTACTAAGTCTACTCAGTCTAAATACAATTATTTACTTGAGTAGCATAGTTGAGCGAACAGCTCATTTCCAAGCTTTTTTATCATCTAAGTATTCTTGGATTTTATAATAGCCTTTCTGGCACAATTTACTCTTTACTACAATTACCAGATAGATACAGATATAATGTATGATAATCACTTGCAACATTGAACGGTGATCTAGAATAAAATTTAAATAGCTTTATGCAAAATTGTCACAGTTTTTCTAAGATACACTCAAATATATACCGTATTTTGCAGTGGTTACAGTGCATTTTATTCATTTTCAATAACAATTTTGTCACAATATGACGTTTTTATTTCCACCAATCACACGCTTTTCTTTAGGTTCGTATTTTTATTCAGTTCCTCTGGCTTATGGGTGCCTAGTACTACGGTCTGAAATGGTCACTTTATGGCACGTTTAACACAGAGGGTGTTGTTTACTGCAGGCACAAATATTTATTGTTAAGAATCTATTAATACTGTTATAGAATTGTAGTAGATGTGTCTATACATTGGAGATGTAACATGGGGTTGTATAGGAACTCCAGCCCTGAGGGTAAAACGGGTTTATGCGTACGAAGTCGCGGGCGACCGCTAGTATATGTATATAAATTTAAAAAAAGCAAAGGCTTCTTGGCTCGTTCAAGTCAACGTATTACAAGCTTTCTAAACATTCCAATACGGTGATTTCGTTTTTCGTTCAGTAATAATCAATCCAATTTTAATATCTTTCTCCTTTAACCTCCTTTATTCCATCTAGTCCTACTAATAGTTAGAGAGTCGAACTGTTTGAATTTTTTTATTCCAAATTGTTATACTGACGGTTCGAACTATTTGGAAACGCGAATTTTATTCTAAACTAGCTGGACCCTGGCACGCTTCGCTGTGGCATATTGTGATTGAATGGTTGCGAAATGAGAAACAAAACAAAGAATACTTGTAGTTTAATTTTGCAAACTGTTTTTTCGCGGTCGCGGATATGTGACTGATGCAAACATTAGATAAAACAATCCTTGATACGGATTATGTATCATGCTAAAATTTCCGCTCGTTCCGTTTTTGAAGCGTATACAAACCAGCATAACATTTTTATAGATATAGAAATAATGTGAATATAATTGTACAGTCATTTTACAAAAAGTTTCTATCCTTCTTAAATTTCTGTCTTGGCCAGTATCAACATATATACATGCATGCATAGATACATGTATATTTGCCAGTGCATATATATATGTATATATATATATATACAGATATTAGGTATTTATTTGATTATACGTACCAGATTAACAGAATAATGGAGGTATCTCTTTTGTTTAATAGGTATTATACTCGTACACAATAACTGAAGCACAATTTACAAGATAATATTTGAATAGCATTGGCAAACTATAAATATTAATATATTAGTGATTAAAAATAATATCATAATAATGTACTAAGTTTAATAAACAAATCAAGAAATAATTTATAAATATTAAATACAATAAAAATAAAATAACTATTATACAACTTATAGCTAAGAACAATTAAAATGCGTCGTAGAATTCCTCCGCATCGCATGCCTCTTGTGGTAGCGTTCCCAGAAGACTGGCAGCATTGCCACGTTGTATGGCAATGCTTATTCTCTGTCCTAAAAAGAGGCCAGCCTTCTGGTCACGAGAAGCGTCGACCATTCGCTTCGCAATCTCACGGAAGAGGTTGCGAGCGCTCGGACCCCATGACCCCAAAGTCTCGACTCCAAACGGCACAAATTCATAATCTCCGATGAGATTGGAGTATTTGCGCCGCTTGAGAGCCTCTGCAGAAGCAGCAGCAGCACCAGCACAGCCAGCCGTGCTAGTTATATGGGTAGGAGCCATGGTATCAACGCATGTGGCGTCCCACACCAGAGTCCTACCCATCTTCCATGGCATTAACGACATGCCATCCGGTCTCTTGCCATCGTCACGCGCCAAACCGTTTGGTTCTAGTACAGCTGGTACACCGGCGGTGACAAGAGCACGGCGGACTATGTCGTTGAGGCTGGCGTGCCGTGGAATTCGCCCAGCGCTCCTGCAGCACGACAGACCATGGTGTCCGAGTCTGTCAACGGCTTCTCCACAACGGCATTGATGCGGAGAAACACACGGCGCACCTAAACGGAGACAATTTGCGATGCGGAAGGTAGTGTCATCTAACATAGTCCCTACGTTAGATGACGGAAGAGCTTGTAGCCAAAGACCCGATTCCCACACTCCAACCGCCAGTAAACGGGCACGCTCAGCAGCATTGGAACATGTATTTAGTAATTTTTTCCAACTAAGCTGCAGAGCGGCCCGTCCCACTGACGCTGTGAGAAAAGGTTCCTTGGGAGATCGGTGTTTGGACATGCAATTTTCCAAGCGTTCACTGCATCAGTCTTACACAATACTTCAGAATTAACTAGTGTAGGTGCAAGGATTTTCCTAGTTAATTCTTCCGTACTGTGGACTGAAGACAGGAACGCTGGTAAGCTGACATCTGAAATTTTGCGAATACCGAGCCCACCCAAGCGAATCGGTAGAGTCGCTTGTAGTAAAGCTCGGTCATCCAAGGCCACATTTAAAATTTTGGTGAGGGTATTTTCTATATATATATGTTGATACTGGCTATTTTGAGTAACTGTATGATTCGATACAACGGCAGCTTTACTGGAATTCTGTATTTAAGGCGGCCATGCCACCCTTCAACTGGGTTATTCCTTCGAAATATTTATTTGTAGCATCTGAATTTATTAGTAGTAAATAATCCAATCCATTGTTTTGAGAAGCAGTCTCTGAACGCAGTACATTTCTCAGAATCGCTATTTAATCCATGAATGGTTAAGATGCCTTCGGGAATCATAATTGGTGGCAACAATGCCAGTTGCATATACATCCGCGTAATGCGTTCCCACCATCAATATTCTTGAGAAGATAATTTTTGCTCTTTTCGAAAGCGCTTTCCAATAGTGGAAGTAACAACCAATTACTTTGGCATTAGAATAAACGACATTAACTGCTTGAATTACTGCTAACTCGTAATCGCATTTGTATTGTTCTATATTATCCCGTAATATAGTAATAAGTCTTTCATAAATAGCTAGCGTTTTGTTCGGCAGGACTACCTATATAAATCAAGAGAACAAAATTTACGGTATCCTCGCTTTGTGAAGCATTAATGTGTAAAGTATTTAATTGATAGAAGAGCCTAGGAGCTACTTTGAAAGTGCCGTCGCCGTAATAACACTTTTATACTTAAAACATTGCTTTTAGCTAATGGAAAAACGAAATTTTTTCTTCACTCCCATCATTGGGTGCATCCCACTATTTCCATTATGGAAATAATGGATCCAATAATGGAAATACTGGGGCAGAGTCTCCCACTATTTCCATTGAGGGCGGCGCGGCGCGACGATTAAAAAACGCTGCAATGCCTCTTTATGACAGTATGCACATGGAAACTATACACATTTTTACATATTTCCTCTTTAAAACCTAGCACCTCTGCCTACCCCTTCGGGGATATAGGCGTGAGTTTATGTTTATGTTCTAAAACCTCTTTTGAACATATTGAGTGACCGCTATCATTATTAATGTTACGACAGACGGCGATATCTCGAAAACTAACAATCGAATCTTCAAGAAATAAAAACGCATTGTTAGTGACGAGGTACTCTACCGAATGGCATAGAAAAATCTAGAATTGTCAACACAAATTCACAACCTACCTACGAGTACCTACACACTCTTTGGATAAAAACAAACAATAGGTAAATATCGAGAATGTACTCGAAGGTCAGCGACGGCGGCAAGATCAAAGAATAGGTATATATCGCTCGCGAACTTTCTAGATAATTCGACCCTCTTAATTGTGAGGTATAAAAACATGCTCGCATAGCGACACGATTCATTCTGTCTTTGAGTTAGATAACGAACACAGCGAACTTAAGCGACCGAAGAACATTCTACCTGCGACCTGAGCAACGACTGTGGACTACTGTGAACTACTGAGCGACTGGAACTGGTTGAAGAATACTGTGTGTACTAGTGATTAAATTGTCTTGTTTGTGGTGAGCTACTAAATCTCTTCGTTGGTAAATGGCATTTAATTGTACCCCGTGCACGTAACATTATTATAGTTCTATTAATGCATTATTGCGTTATTGATTCATTGACTGAATAATAATTAAATTATTTCATTCATGGAATTTATAAAAATTGGGAAGGGTGTTGTATTATAGTAAATGGGAAATGAATATACTAAACAAATAGCCTATAAAAATAATAATACTTTCTTTGTTTTTTTTATACAACTTAGGTGGCAGGCAAGCACACGGCCCACCTGATGGAAAGTGGTTACCATGACCTATGTACGTGTGTAACACCAGTGGAGTCGAATCCGTGCTGTCGACCCTGTAAGAACAGTGATTTTGTGCCGTTAGTGTAGAGGACAAAGCAGGACAAGCCTTTAGTCATCCCACTGACAGCACAAAAACTCTCCAGTGAGCTCTGGCTACCCTACTCACCGCCGAGAACACAACATGAAGTTATTATAACCGCGGTATTCTGTAGGGCGGAGGTACTTCCCCAGTCGGACTGCTCAATTGGGCGGAAATACCGCCGCGTCCTACCTCCTCATCCAAATGCAACAAACGCCATAAAACTAAATGCCGAGAGTCGCTAACAGTATCCCCAGTAAGTGCCCAGCACTTTACGTAGTTACTTTAGAATTTTGAAAATAGTTTTAGCTACATATTCTACTGACGTAAAAACAAATAACTTCTCATTTTCATCAACTACCAGAACCTTATGAACAGAATTTTTTTATACAACTTAGGTGGCAGACAAGCACACGGCCCACCCGATGGAAAGTGGTTACAGTGACTTCTCAAAGGTGTGTAACACCAGCGGAGTCACACCCGTGGTGCCGAGCCTGTAAGAACAGAGATTTTTTGTGCTTTCAATCCAGAACACAAATTCAGAACAAGCCTTCGGTCTTCCCACTGACAGCACAAAAACTCTCCAGTGAGCTCTGGCTACCCTACTCACCGGCGGGAACGCAACACGATAGTGGGATACACCCCCATCATCAAACAAGAAAAAATTGAAAAGAAAGTACAACTGCTACGTTGGAAGCTCACTAGTATCTAGATAATACATCTCAACGAAAGCGAGATAAATATAATGTATGATAATCGCTTGCAACATTGAACGGTGATCTAGAATAAAATTTACATGGCTTTATGCTCAATTGCCACGGGTTTTCTAAGATACACTCAAATGTATCCCGTATTTTGCAGTAGTTACAATGCATTTTATTCATTTTCAAATTTCAATTTTGTCACAATATGACGTTTTCATTTCCACCAATCACACGCGTTTCTTTCGGTTCCAATTTTTATCTAGTTCCTCTGGCTTATGGGTGCCTAGTACCAGGGTCTGAAATGGACATTTTATGACACGTTTAAGCTTCCATGGACCTCTATGTTTTGACTGCAAGCATAAATACTTATTGTTCAGAATCTATTAATATCGTTATACAATTGTAAAGTAGATAACTAAGCTAAATTGCTTTTGTTAGGAGTGGGTTCACGTTGGTAGTGCAATGGCCAGGATTTGAGCTCGAGGACCTTTTGATCGTAAGGCCGACTCCTTAACTACTGAGCTACCAGTAGCTCATGAGGTCTATAAAGATGACGAAGCCCGTTAGTGTGGCGTTCTGTCCCTGAAAGGACAGAGAGTGACAATAGTAGGACACCTTTTAAAGAAGGTAAGACATGACGAAATTTCTATCCAATTGAGCAGTTCTATTGAGGAAGTACCTCCGCCCTGCAGAATATCGCAGTCATAATAATCTTATGTTGTGTTCCCAGCGGTGAGTAAGGTAGCCAGAGCTCACAGTAGTGTGAGTGGAAACTCAAAAGCTTGTCCTGCTTTGTCTTACGGCATAGAAACTTTCAATAATTACAGGGTTGGCAGCGTGACTATGACTCTTTTGTTTATGCACGCGTTCAAAGGTCACGGTTACCACTTTCCATCAGGTGGGCCGTGTGCTTGGTCTGCCAACTAAGTGATATAAAAAAAAACAAAAAAGCAACTTGTAGGAGGTAGGACACAGCGGTATTTCCGCCCAATTGAGCAGTTCGACTGGGGAAGTACCTCCGCCCTACAGAATACCGCGGTTATAATAACTTCGTGTTGTGTTCCCAGCGGTGAGTAGGGTAGCCAGAGCTCACTCGAGAATTTTTACTGTCACTGGGATGGCTTGTCCTGCTTTGTCCTCTACACTGACGGCACAGAAACTGCGCTTACAGGGTCAGCAGCGCGAGTGTGGCTCCTATGGTGTTATACACGTCCATAGGCCACGGTAACCACTTTCCATCAGGTGGGCCGTGCGCTTGTCTGCCACCTAAGTGGTATAAAAAAAAAGCCAAGAAATGCGCGCCCAAATGAGAGCAGATGTCAGTAGAGCGCGCATCTCCCAAAATTCAGTCTGTTGTAGCCAAGAAGGTTGGTAAGATCTTGAGAAAAAGGTGGTTTATCTTAACACCACTTAAAGAGAAATCTTTTTGAAATTTAAAAGTTTAATAGGACTCATGCATAGGTAATGTCCAGAATATCGTTACAAGTTACAAGTTCGAGGTCGAATCCCCCACATGGAGCTCCACTGAAACATTTTTGCATTGAACGTGCATTTGCATTGAATTCCTTTGGTTTATTAGTTCCTAGTACTTGGGTGCGAAATGGTCATTTTGCGACACGTTTAACGCTCAAGGTGTGCCCTTGACTTGACCTCTACAGTTGAATCTACACATTAATATTTATCGCTCGGAATAAATTTGAATGAAAAAGATTTTTAGTATCAGAAACATATAATACATCCAGGTTTTTATGAGCGCCTAGTATCGGCTCTCGATGAAGTTGAAAAATCGTGTAATGTGGATCGGACAAATTTATCCAAAGCCTTATTCATGCGCTTGCGCAAAATGTTGTGGTTCTTAACTTTTAGGAGACCGACTGCCATCTGACCGCAAAATAACGAGAGCCTGCGACAGAACATCGACTCAAATCACCCCTAAGAGGTGCGGTAGAGCGATTGATAAGTAACCTCCACGCGATGCATTCTGGGCGATGAAGACGGCAGCGCTTTTAATCTAAGGTGGGGGAAGACTTTGTCTTCTGACCAATTCCGTCCAGAGCGGGAGTAGCCTTGTAGATCACTTGTCCAGTGATCTACAAAGGCTTTCTATGAGTTCTTCAGACTAGCTGAGGAATCAATATTGTACAATATTAAAAAATGTTCAAATGTGCTATTTATTCGTAGATCAATGCCGATAATGTATGTTTTAGAACGTTTTATTGTATTCATAATTATACTAGGTATCGGGACTTTTCGCGAATTATATCTTGAACTTACTATTTCTGCTTACATTTCATTGAATATCGTGAACTGTGTCTGTTTAGATCAACTCAACAGACACAGTTCGTCAGGACTAATATTTTTGAATTTTCTTCAAGAGTTTAGACATACGCTTAATTTTTATCATCACGCTCGTATGAGTGTGGTGGTCTACCCCTGATGGCCCCCGACTATATTGAAAAAGCATTCATTCAAAGAAATAATCAAAACCTCCTAAATTGAATATAATTTCATCATAAAACACATCCAGGTTTATGAACGACCGAATCTGGCTTCAGGCAACCATGCCTGTGCGTCTAGGCGGGTTCGGCGTTCGCAAAATTATTGACGTAAGTCTGCCAGCATTTCTATCTTCGGCGCATGACACGGATGAATTAGTTAGAAAAATCTTAATCCCTAGCCTAACTTATTAGGAAGTGCCAGGCAAGGCCGTAGCTTTAAATGCTTGGAAAATGTTTTGCCTAAACGCTGATTTGCCAGCCAACGCATCTACCGAGAGACAATGCCACGTACTGCTCTGCAACATAGTAAGAATACATCTATTTTCTACTACCACCAATGTTGGCCTTTTGGCTGTGGGGGAAAGAGAATCCGGTGTTTGGCTTCAGGGCCTACCATTGCCTAACATTGGTACCATGTTTGACGATATGATCTTTCGTGCAGCGATACGATTGCCTTCGTTTAGGTACTTTTTGCGTTTCTCCGCATCGATGTCGTCATGGAGAAAAAGTTGGTAGCCTTGGACAGAAGAAGGACGGAGCACGGCTGTTACGGCACGACAATATCAATGACCAAGTGCCCGTCTTTTATTTAAAGATATTTCTAAACATTTAATAGACGCTACCCTTGACCAGAGGGCTAGTTTATTCCTTGCTCACTACTCTGCAGGTATGGATCGGACCGCATTGCCGTGCAAATGGTCATATAATCCACCATGTAGTCAGTTACTAAGTACTGGTAACGTTTACTTTTAGCTTTCTCTGATACTAATTTTCACTCCCTTTACATCCCTCCCCAAAAAGAAAAAAGAAAGAAAGAAACTTCCTTTTCTAATGAAAATTATGAGAGTCCAGAAATTATAAAATTCCAAAAAACCTCAAAAGATAAAATGTCTTGCAACATTTTGCAATAAACAAAAAAGCAATGCGAAAGCATCCCGCATTGGGTATTGCAAAAATAATTATAAAGTAAAGAATGTGAAAGCATTCCTAAAAATCAAAGATCGAAGGCATTTTCAAGAAAGAACACGTCAAGAGTACCCGAAATCGGCGAGCAAATGTGAAAACAATTATAAATGTAGAAAGGTGTAAACCAGGACCGTGGCAAGTGGAAAACTGTAGTCTCTGCCTACCTCACTGGGAAAAAGTGCCTTAATGTATGTATGTATGATTGACCATAGTATAATGAGTTACACATTTTATTTAATGGACGAGGTTCCAGTCCCAGTTTTCTTTTTGTACCCACTAGAGTTCACACCATAGGCTGTTAATTTAAAGCGGTGGCCTCTATCTTGACATATGCTTTTCACACTCCGCTTGGAGAACCCGGACTTATATGATAGATAATCATATAAGTCCTGGGTGCGGGTAAAGGATTACAGTCTAGTTCTTACGTGGAACGAAGAATCAAAGGCATAAACATACTTCAGCATAATCACTTTGAAATATGTGCATGTATTTTACATAGAATCACACAAATCAATTACATGGTTGCATTGAACGGGAATTGCCAATTCCTTTAACGTTATACGTTCCTAGTACTTTAGCGCGGAATGATCACTTCGCGACACGTTCCTGTGTAACTTTGACCGACCTCTGGTCGTGGACTCTATACATTAATATTTATTGTTAAGAATAAATTTGAAACAAAAAGGTGCCCTCCTACTCTTTCGTAAATCAGCAATATATGTTTACATCTAGATTTTTATGAGAGCCTGGTATCGAAACTTGCTTACGATAAAGTTCATCTGATCTCGTGATTTATGGTTACATCGTCATTGATATGACTTAAGTTTAATGGCAGCGACTGCTCCACCCTCACAACGAAATGAAAACATGAAAGCTGGTTCATCTGCTCAATAACAGGTGAGACTTGAGCCTCAAAAATCTTGATGAGGCCACCTATTATTTTTATGCCAGTGAGGATGATTATATCAAACTTGAACTGACTAAAACTGCACACCAAGGATCTCATGCATGTGGGGGTGGGTGAAAGTCGCAATAAGGCGATTCTCTCGCAACCGGATTGAACCTGGGTCATTCAGGGAGATTAGGTTTCATATAGTGCCTAAACGTCCGCTAAGAAGGAATATAATTTTACGTGCACGGGGTACAATTAAATGCCGTTTACTCAACGAAGAGATTTATTAGCTCACCACAAACAAGACAATTAATTCACTAGTACACACAGTACTCTTCAACAGTTTCAGTCGCTCAGTGGTTCACAGTAGTCCACGGTCGTTGCTCAGGTCGCAGGTAGAATCTTCTTCGGTCGCTTAAGCACGCTGTGTTCGTTATCGATCTCAAAGACAGAATGAAGCGTGTCACTATTCGAGTGTGTTTTTATACCTCTCAATTACGAGGGTCGAATTATCTAGAAAATACGCGAACGATAGCTACATACTCTCTTTTGAAGTTTGCCGCCGTCGCTGACCTTTCGAGTCATTCTCGATATTTACCTATTGTTTGTTTTTATTCAAGAGAGTAGGTACTCGTAGGTAGGTTGTGACTTTGTGTTGACGTCACTAACAATGCGTTTTTATTCCTTGAAGATTTGATTATTAGTTTTCGAGATATCGACGTCAGTCGTAACAATAATATAATAAAACGGGGTTGGAAGTTTGTATGAAAGTTTTTGAAGATACAGAAACACACATGCGGGTGGAGGCGTGGGCTATAGCTAGTTTCTAACATGTGCTAACAAACTTGCTCCTGCCCATTTTTCAGGAACTGCAAGCTGCACCTGCGCTGCTGCTGCTTTCGGCAGAGACCCTCAAACGGCGCAAGCATAGTTATTTAAGTGATGATTACATATTTGAGCCGTTTGTCGGTCGAGACGCATGGATCATGAGGGCCAAGTGCCTGTTTTTCATTAAGAGACATCTAAACGTTTAATAGATGCTGCCCTTGACCATTGACCTTGTTCAAAGGATTGGTATTGGCGTTCAACGTGGCAATGACGTCGTCGAAGATAAGTTATCAAATCCTGCTTACGATAAAGTTCTGCCGATCTTGTGATTCATGGTAACATTGCTCTTCTCGAAGATCTTGATGAGGATAATTATACTTTTACCTGTCGTGTGAGAATAGAAACGTCCTAACGGCGCACGTATGTTCAATTGGACGCGGACACGTGCCTGCTACAGCCCTGGTACGGCACGGACCAGTGTGGAGGGACCTCAATTGCTTATTTTCATTTATTTATTTCATACCAATTTCCTTATAAACTATGACTTTGACGTTAAGTAAAATGTAATTTGGCTAGACACTCAAATACCCGGCCCTTTTGATTTTGGCGGTCGAACGGTATTTTCGCACATGCGCTCTAAACAGACAAATCAGAAAGCATGGTGTCATGTAAGACAGAGTAATCAAAAGTCTGAGTTCGTGCATGCGTTCTACACGAACCAATAAGATATGTTTACGTGCTCGATATACCGTAACTGCTGTAAAGTCTTGGTGTACACTCATGGTAAAGCTACTGACCTCTACAGTTGAATCACATTCATATTTATTGTTAGGAATAAATTTGAATGTAAGAGATTGCTGTTTCAGTATCAAAAACATATTTCACATCCAGGTTATTATGAGCGCCTAGCATCAACTTTCGATAAAGTTGAAAAATCGTGTAATGTGGATCGGACAAATTTGGCTATTTTTAACTTTTAGGGGCCTACTGCTATCTGACCGCTCAGTTACGAAAGCCTTCGTCAGAACACCGGTTACATATATCAATGAATAAGAGGTGCGGTAGGGTGATTGAAAGATAACCTTCACGCGACGTATCCTGTGCAATGTAGATGACAGCACTTTTAATAAAAGGGAGGAGACTGTCCTTTGATAAATTTCGACCAGAATGGAAGCAGCCTTGGAGATCACTGGCCCAGTGAAGTTTTCTGCAAGTTCTTTAGACTAGCTGAGGAATCAATATTGTACAATATTGAAAGATGTTCAAATGTGTTGTATTCTTAGATCAATGCCGATAATGTGTGTTTTAACACGTTTTATTGTTTGTCTGGTCTAAACAGACACAGTTCGTCAGGACTAATGTTCGAGTATCACGTGAAAACCACTCTATAGATTCAGGTGAAATGCTTTGAATTTTCGCCAAGAGTTTAGACATACGCTTCACTTATATCATCACGCCCGTATGAGTGTGGTGGTCTACCCATGACGGCCCCGACTATATTGAAAAAGCATTTATTCAAAGGAATAATCAAATCATACCTAAATTCAATATAATTTCATCATATAACACATCCAGGTTTATGAACGACCGAGTCTGGCTTCAGGCATTCATGCCTGTGCGCCTAGCCAGGCTCGGCGTTCGCAAAATTACTAACGTAAGTCTGCCAGCATTTCTATCTTCGATGCATGGCGCGGATGAATTGTTTAAAGAAAATCTTAACCCTTGTCCTAACTAAAGCGGAAGTTCCAGGCAAGGCCGAAACTTTAAATACTTGAAAAAAGTTTTGCCCAAACGCTGATATGCCAGCCAACTCATATTTCTAGAGACAATGGGACGTGCCGCTGTGCAACATATAATTTCTACTTCCACCAATGTTGGCCTTTTGGCTGTGGGGGAAAGGGAATACGGTGTTTGAAGGCCCTACTATCGCCTAACACTGATACCATGTTGGACGATAATACCTACCGTATCGCTGCTTGCCTTCGTTTAGGTGCTTCTTGCGTTTCTTCGCATCGAAGTCGCTGTGGAGAAGAAGTTGGTAACCTTGGACGTCATGGTTTCTCATGCAGCAGGAGAGCAGGATGGCTGTCGCGGCACGGGTATATCAATAACATAATTCGTCGGGTTCTTATCACCGCCGGCGTTACAGCCGTATTAGAACCTACTGGCTTGGCGGGCGACGTCTTGCCTTGGAAGATGGGAAGGCATTTGTTGTGGGATGCAACATTTGCTGACACCCTTGCGACACACGGAGATGGTCTACGTTATCCGCGACGCGGTAAGCTACTAACTAACGTTTACTTCAGGGTTTGTTGTATGACGCTAATTTAGACTATAATTTGTCATAATATAAAGTTTCACGATATTTACTGGATGAGGTTCCAGCCCCAGTTTTCCTTTTATACCCACTACTTTTAAATCGGTGGCCCCTATCTTGATATATGCTTTTCACACTCCGCTTCGAGTACCCAGGATTTTATGATTATCTTTTTCCAATTCTGGGTGCGGGTAAAGGATTCCAGTCCAATATTTACGTGGGACGCTGAATCGAATAAATAAACATACTTCAGCCTAACTATTTTTAAATATGTACATGTATTTTACATAGAATCACACCGATCAATGACATAGTTGCATTGAATGCGACTAGCCAATTCCTTTGAGGTTATACGTTCCTAGTACTTCAGTGAGGAATGATCACTTCTCGACACGTTCCTGTGTAACTTTGACCGACCTCTGGTCGTGGACTCTATACATTAATATTTATTGTTACGAATAAATTTGAAACAAAAAGGTGCCCTCCTGCTCTTTCGTAAATCAGTAACATATATTTACATCCAGATTTTTATGAGAGCCTGGTATCGAAACTTGCTTACGTCAAAGTTCTCCCGATCTCGTGATTTATGGTTACATCGTCATTGATGACTGCTCCACCCTCACAACGAAATGAAAACTGGTACATCTGCTCAATAACAGGTGAGACTTCTTGAGCCTAAAAAATCTGGTTGAGGCTACCTATTTTTATACCAGTAGGACTGGTTATATCAAACTCGAACTACCCGACTAAAATTGCACGTCATCAATGATCACATTTATTGTGTTTGTGCCTGAAAGGCAATAAGGCGATTCATTCGTAGCCCCATTGAACCTAGGTCGTGTACGGTACGCGCGTCGTACCTACACCCGAACCCGTTTCTGGTAAGGTGATAAGTGGCCTCCCCTGTCACGAGACCTGCGCTCTTGGAAGTTAAAGGTCACACTGTCCTACATGCCAACAGCATTCACCCGCTTACAACAATTAACTATTAATTAGCAACATTAACTGCGTGGGATGGTCGACATAATCCCCGACGCGATAAGCTACTAACTAACGTTTTCTTTTAGGTTTCGTATTTGATGCTAATTCAGACTATGAAATATGCCTTATAATCGGTGCATATGAAATTGTCGTGTTTTTGAAGAAATTGAACGAAACCTATTTTCCAGTACTAACCTTTCTGCATTTTTCTTAGGAATGACAAATCTAAATTTTATTATTTTTTTGTGTATGTATGAGACAACGTTAAGCTAACAAACAATTTTATTAAATTTTTGTAAAGTTACAGCTATAAAAAAGTAATACGAAATTTATCGTCAAAATGGGTAGCATTTAGGAAGTACTGTTTTTTAATTTCAATTTATCAAGCGGCCAATAAAAACAATATTTAATACAGAGTTGTAAAACCTTGAAATCAACTTTCAAACAAAATATAAATAATGGAAATAGTTATTAAATTACGGGAATAACGAACTCATGAATTTGTAAAAAAAATCCGCAATTTCATTGGTAATCACCTCATATAATGTATCACCTAATGTTTAATGAAAGAGGTTCCAGAGCCTGTTTTCCTATTATACCCCACTAGATAGTAAGTAGCTAAAATGAAGACCACCAAAGTCCACCAGAGGCTGTTCCTTTTAAAACGGTGGCTCCTATCTTGACAGATGCTTTTTATACCCCGCTTGGAGAACCCAGGATTGTAAGACCGGCTAAATGTTAGCATATTCAATAATAGGGTACATAATATTTATTGATACAACACCAATTTAGTACATCTTTTTCCATTTTTGGTCTGGCAACACGGACTACAACGAGCGAATATGAAGTAGCCGCCATTTTTGTATATTATTCAATTTTGTCCACTTTTTGACGCTGAAGATTGTCTTAGAATTTATATAATATAGAGGGACCGGCGGCTTCGAGCCGCACGAGATTGAGCAATAACAGGTCTGTGATGCCCTTAGATGTCCTGGGCCGCACGCGCGCTACACTGAAGGAATCAGCATGTTCTCCCTGGCCTAGAGGCCCGGGCAACCCGCTGAAACTCCTTCGTGCTGGGGATTGGGGTTTACAATTATCCCCCATAAACGAGGAATTCCTAGTAAGCGCGAGTCATAAGCTCGCGTTGATTACGTCCCTGCCCTTTGTACACACCGCCCGTGTATTATAAGTTGAAGAAGTTATATTAGTTTTTTTTTATATACCACTTAGTTGGCAGACAAGCGCACGGCCCACCTGATGGAAAGTGGTTACCGTGGCCTATGGACGTGTGTAGCACCAGAGGAGCCACACTCGCGCTGCCGACCCTGTAAGCGCAGAGTTTCTGTACCGTCAGTGTAGAGGACAAAGCAGGACAAGCCATTAGTCATCCCACTGACAGTACAAATTCTCCAGTGAGCTCTGGCTACCCTACTCACCGCTGGGAACACAACACGAAGTTATTATAACCGCGATATTCTGTAGGGCGGAGGTACTTCCCCAGTCGGACTGCTCAATTGGGCGGAAATACCGCCGTGTCCTACCTCCTATATAGGATAAGTAATATTAGTTGCGATACAAGTAAATAAAGAGATGGAAATATGCAAGTATGTAATGGAGTATTATTCTTTCATGAAGCATTTATGCTCTTCGTGCGACGAAGAATCGAAGACAAACATACTTCAGCACATTTATTTTATAAAATATTTTATAAATAATACGTAGGGGTAAAAGTGGACGTAATATCACAGAACATCGACTGAAGCCTAAAGGTAGACTTTCGAACTAAGGTTCACAGACGCAGCGTCTATAGCGTCACCAATGTCGCGCCTGATAGCGGCACTGTGACGTCATTGACGCCGCGTTTGTGTCGCTGAGCTCGCAAGTCGTTCTCTAGAGTTTCATACATTTGTATGGAACATCTATCTTTCGCTCTGTCGCGGCGTCACAGTCGCGGCGCCACTGACGCTTTTAACGCTCGCTTCGAAAGTCTACCTTCAAACTTCACGGCGATTACGTTTGTAGTAGTGAACACTGGTTGCATAGCAACGTTGTTTATAAACAATAAAATATTCACTGTCACATATCATGTGAACAAATGTGATGCCATGCCCGGAATACGGCAATAGGCTCACCCTCTCTGACGTGGGACCGAATACAATTATTAGTGAAATGTGCGTGTAATTCACCTCTGCCTAACCCTCCAAGGATAAAGGAGTGATTATATATATGTTATAGTCTATGAGAGCGCTGACCTCCCAACCAAACCAGAAGGCAAGGCAAGTCTGCTGTATCGTAGCGGTAGACTTCGACCGTGGTTTCGATTCCCGCTCAGTGCAAATATTTGTATGGATGAATATGTATATTTGCATTGGCCTGGGTGTTTCTATGTATAATATGTGTATGTATTTACAGAAAAAAAGTATCTAAGTATGTTTATCTGCATTCTAGATCCCATATCACAAGCTTGTTAAGCAATGCTTACCGTGGGTCTAGATAGCGTTGTGTAGAATGTCGTGGAATATTTATATTTACCCCATTTGAGTTCTTTCTGTAACGAATTCCACTACAATTTAGTATCCATAATATTGAGATTCATGATTTACTTATATTTTACTAGCCAGTACATCCCGACTTCGTCTGTGGTAGACTTTGAAACCCCATATCACTTGTAAATAACGTATCGGTTTCGGTACAAATCGGCAGTATCAAAATGGGCAGGACAAGACACAGTAAATTTAATTGGATTCACTTCACTATTTTTCATTTCAGCTTCTTCAATATCTCCCATATTATTGGGTAATTTTCCCATTTCATCGACAGCGTTGCTTGGCAATTTTGTTAATGAAAAAACAATTATTATTCATTTATTCATTCATTCGTTTATTTGCATAATACAGTCATAATAAGTGGGTCGCTGAAAATAAAATAAGTACAATGTATTACCACCAGTAATGGCATGCAAATATTACATTTTCTTTTTATACCACTTAGTTGGCAGACACGCACACGGCCCACCTGATGGGAAGCGGTTACCGTTACTATGGACGTATGCAACACCAGGGTTGTCACACTCGCGCTGCTGACCATGAAGAAACCTTCTGATGCCCCTCTTGAAGAACCCCATATTGTAAGCGCTTGGGAAAACCGCAGCAAGGAGGTCATTCCACAGCTTGAGTGTGCGTGGTATGAAGTTTCTTTCATACCGCACAGTGCGCACTGTCTCAGTTCGTAATGTGTGAGGATGAATTCCTTGCCCTGCGAGAGGTGCGATGATAGAATGTAGCTAAGGGCATGTCAAACAATTCATCTGAGCACAAACCATTGTATAGGCGGTAGAACACAGACAGTGAGGCAAAATCCCTCCTAAGGCTAAGAGGTTCCACACTACCTGTGAGTATGGGATTGTCAACCAGCCTTATTGCCCGTCATTGCTCTGAGTCGAAGAGGTCATGCTGGTATGCAGGTGCTCCAGCAAAAAGGTGACAGCAGTACTCCATGTGAGGCCGGACCTGTGTTTTATAAAGAAGGAGTTGCTGCCTCGCAGTGAAGTACTGCTTCGCCCTGTTAAGCACTCCGAGCTTTCTTGATGCCAACTTAACCTTGTCCTGCAAATGACTTCGGTATTAGACGTCACTGGAGATATCGACACCAAGGATCCCTATACTCGAGGAGATGGTAAGCGGTGTGCCCAGGAATTGCGGCGCTACTATGAATGGGGTGTTTCCTTCTTCCTACAGTCCCGGGGCCTATAAGTGGGGCGTGAAAAAGCAGGCCGCCAAGCTGAGTGCCACCATTGTAACACTTAGTGTCTGTAATGGTGACCCACTTTCCTGAGACTTTGCCTTTAGCTTACCATCAGGCGAGGTGAGGTCAAGTTGGCGTGTCCTATATAAAAAAAAATACAATCCTGGGTGAGTAAAGGATTTCAATCGTTATGTGCGATGAAGAATCGAAGACATAAACATAGTTCAGCATATTTATTTTACTATTTATACTGTTGATTGTTTGCACATGGTGGAATTTATTGTTAATAATTAAGTCAAAACCGGACAGGTCTAATAACAAATAAAAAATACTTTGGAAATGTATAAGTGTGTTCTCAATATGTGTAACATTTATTTTAAATATGTGCATGATATTAAGTACACCTACATAGAAACACCCAATGACATATTTGTATTGACCAGAAATGTATCTCTAATTCCTTTGAGTTTCTACGTTCCTAGTACTTGAGCGCGAAATGATCACTTCGCGACACGTTCCTGTGTAACCTTGACTGACCTCTGTTCGTGGACTCAATACATTAATATTTTATTGTTTAGAATAAATTTGAAACAAAAGGTGCGGCCTCCTGCTCTTTCATGAATCAGTAACATATATTTACATCCAGATTTTTATGAGTGTCTACATACTCTATACTCTCCGAAATTTTAAACGTGGCCTTGAATATCAAGCATCACCATCAAATCGTTTGAGTGAGCTCGGTATTCGCAAAATTTCAGATGTCAGCTTACTAGCATTCCTCAACGCCAGCCTCAACGACATAATCCGACGTGCTCTTGTCACCGCCGGTGTACCAGCTGTACTTGAACCAAACGGTTTGGCGCGTGATGATGGCAAGAGACCGGGTGGCATGTGGTTAATGCCATGGAAGATGGGACTCTGATGTAGAACGCCACAAGCGTTGATACCATGGCTCCTACCCATAAAACTAGCAAGGCTGGCTGTGCTGGTACTGCTGCTGCTTCTGCAGAGGCTCTCAAGCGGCGCAAATACACCAATCTCATGGGAGATTATGAATTTGTGCCGTTTGGAGTCGAGACTTTGGGGTCATGGGGTCCGAGCGCTCGCAACCTCTTCCGTGAGATTGCGAAGCGTATGATCGACGCTTCTCGTTAGCAGAAGGCTAGCCTCTTTTTAGGTCAGAGAATAAACATTGCCATACAACGTGGCAATGCTGCCAGTCTTCTGGAAACGCTACCACAAGAGGCATGCGATGCGGAGGAATTCCACGACGCATTTTTAATTGTTCTTAGCTATAAGTTGTATAATAGTTATTTTAGTTTTATTATATTTAATATTTATATATTATTTCTTGAAATGATTGTAAAAGTAATATCTCATTTGAATTGAAGATTTTCTTAATGAAAAAAAAAATACATAGAACATTTTAACATTTTTCAATATTGTACAATATTGATTCCTCAGCTAGTTAGAAGCACTCGTAGAAAGCCTCTCTGGGCCAGTGATCTACAAGGCTGCTTCCACTCCGGTTGGAATTTATTAGAGAGCAGTCTCCTCACCTTGGATTAAAATCCCTGCCGTCTTCATTGCCCAGGATGCATCGCATGGAGGTTACCTATCAATTACTCTACCGCACCTCTTAAGGATGATTGAAGTCGATGTTCTGACGCAGGCTTTCGTATTGGGCGGTCAGATGGCAGTCGGTCCCCTAAAAGTTAAGAACAACCAAAACATTTTGCGCAAGCGCATGAGGCTTTGGATAAATTTGTCCGATCCACATTTTCACGATTTTTCAACTTCATCGAGAGCCGATACTAGGCGCTCATAAAAACCTGGATGTGTTATATGTTTCTGATACTGAAAAAAGCAAGCGGGGATCTTTTTCATTCAAATTTATTCTGAGCGATAACTATTAATGTGTAGATTCAACTGTAGAGGTCAGGTCAAGGGCACAGCTCGAGCGTTAAACGTGTCGCAAAATGACCATCGTACGCGCAAGTACTAGGAAGTAATAAACCAAAGGAATTCAATGCAAATGCACGTTCAATACAAAAATGTTTCAGTGAAGCTCCATGTGGGGGATTCGACCTCGAACTTGTGTACGATATTTTGGACATTGCCTATGCATGAGTCCTATTAAACTTTTAAATTTCGAAAAGATTTCTCTTTAAGTGATGTCAAGATAAACCACCTTTTTCTCAAAATCTTACCTACCTTCTTGACTATTACAGACTGAATCTTAGGAGATGTGATTTGTACTGACGTCTTCTTTCATTCGGGCGCCCATTTCTTGACTCCCTACAAGATTTGTTGCTTTTTTTTATATTCCAGTTAGGTGTCAAACAAGCACACGGCCTACCTGACAGAAAGTGGTCACCGTGGCCTATGGACGCGCGCAAAAACAAAAGAGTCATACACATGCTGCTAATCCTGTAAATATTAAGAGTTTCTGTGCCGTCAGTGTAAAAGACAAAGCAGGACAAGCTTTTTGTCTTTCCACTGACACCACAAAAGCTCTCCAGTGAGCTCTGGCTACCTTACTCACCGCCGGGAACACAACACAAGATTATTATGACCGCGATATTCTGCAGGGCGGAGGTACTTTCTCATTTGAACTGCTCAATTGGATAGAAATGTCGTCGTGTCTTACCTCCTTTAAAAGGTGTCCTACTATTGTCACTCTCTGTCCTTTCAGGGACAGAACGCCACACTAACGGGCTTCGTCATCTTTATAGACCTCATGAGCTACTGGTAGCTCAGTAGTTAAGTAAGGCCGACTCTTTGCCTTACGATCAAAAGGTCCTCGAGCTCGAATCCTGGTCATTGCACTACCGACGTGAACCCACTCCTAACACAAGCAATTTAGCTTAGCTATCTACTTTACAATTGTATAACGATAATAATAGATTCTGAACAAAAAGTATTTATGCTTGCAGTCAAAACATAGAGGTCCATGGAAGCTTAAACGTGTCATAAAGTGACCATTTCAGACCCTAATACTAGGCACCCATAAGCCAGAGGAACTGTTAACTGAACTGATAAAAATTCGAACCTAAAGAAACGCGTGTGATTGGTGGAAATGAAAACATCATAATGTGACAAAATTGAAATTTGAAAATGAATAAAATACATTGTAGCTTCTGCAAAATACGGGCCATATTTAAGTGTATCTTAGAAAAACCATAGCAATTGAGCATAAAGCCATGTAAATTTTATTCTAGATCACCGTTCAATGTTGCAAGCGATTATCATACATTATATTTATCTCTCTTTCGTTGAAATTATTCTCCAACCATTTTTTTTCATCACATTGAAACACTAATAACAGGCGACAATTATGTAGAAGTTAGATCGGTGCAGAATGGAGAAGAAAAGATTTGTAAATCCAATATGACCACAGTATCCTGCGGAGTACCACAGGGATCTGTCTTGGGCCCCATTTTCTTTATCCTGTTTATTAATGACTTGATTCCATTCATAAAAGACCGTATGTCCGACACTAAAGTCATTATTTTCGCTGACGATACAAACGCCATAATATCAGCAAATAATATAATTGATTTAGAATCAAAGGTCAATAAAGCACTAAAAGCTTTCGAAGAATGGTTTGATATAAATAATTTAAAACTAAACATAAACAAAACAAAATGTTTATTATTTAAATCTACGGTGAGAAAAAATAGTAGTCTTGAGGTGGTGTCCTCTGGTGATGTGGTTCAGATGGTAGATAGTGTCAAGTTTCTGGGCGTTAACGTGGATGCAATGTTAAACTGGAAGCAAGAAACACTTGCAATAACTAAGTCCATTAGCTCTGCGTGCTATGCAATAAGAAATTTGAGGGAAGAACTCACTGTGGAACAGTTTAGGATGGTATACTTTGCTTTAGTAGAGAGTAAGCTCAGATATAGCATTGTCTTCTGGGGAAATAGCTATAAATATAATATAAGTACGACATTTATTATACAAAAAAGGGCTGTCAGAACAATGCTTCGCCTCAAGCAAACAGACTCATGTAGAGAACATTTTATAAAACTCAAAATTTTGACGGTCCCATGTCTATATTTATTGGTACTACTATCTAACTTTGTAAAAAGTCTCTATAAAATTGAAACTGACGAAGAAAGAAAGGTTAGACAAACCACCCGTAGGAAAGATATTCCGTCAACAATACAACCAAAACTCAATGTTGTGCTACAAAGTACAAGAGTGCAATCAGTGACATTATACAATAAGCTACCCACAGAGTTTAAAATTATCTATAGTGTGACCAAATTTAAAAATAAACTTAAAGCGTATTTATTGGGGAAAGGCTATTATAGCATTGACGAGTTTATTAATGACAAACACTAGAATTAGGTAATTATTGTATTTGTTAACCATTTGGAAATGTAACTGGTATTGACAATTGTTATTGGAGTGAATTTATTGTAATTATATTATTGTTATTTCGTAGTTGTTATTAAATTTATGTAGTTTGACAAATTTTCAACACAATGTAAAATTGTTATGAAATAAAATACTTATGACTTATGACTTAAATCAATACAAGTAAACTACTAGCGAGCTCCAACGTAGCAGTTGTACTTTCTTTTCAATTTTTTCTTGATGATGGGGGTGTATCCCACTATCGTGTGGTGTTCCCGACGGTGAGTAGGGTAGCCAGAGCTCAATGGAGAGATTTTGTGCTGTCAGTGGGAAGACCAAAGGCTTGTTCTGATTTTGTGTTCTGTATTGAAAGCACAGAAAATCTCTGTTCTTACAGGGTCGGCACCGCGGGTGTGACTTCGCTGGTGTTACACACGTTCAAAAGTCACTGTAACCACTTTCCATCAGGTGGGTCATGTGCTTGTCTGCCACCTAAGTTGTATAAAAAAATTCTGTTTATAAGGTTCTGGTAGTTGATGAAAATGAGAAGTTATTTGTTTTTACGTCAGTAGAATATGTAGCTAAAACTATTTTCAAAATTCTAAAGTAACTACGTAAAGTGCTGGGAACTTACTGGGGATACTGTTAGCGACTCTCGGCAGGTAGGTAGTATGATAATTCATACTACCCACCATTCATAAATTAAGAAATTTTTGCATGCCGATAAGGTAGGCTGAAGAGAACTTATTTCCTATTTAAATGTACTACCTAACATTTTATATACCTTTGGTCAGCAAATAGATGATACATTATTATTATTATTATTTTTATTTAAATTTACGGCGTTTGTTGCATTTCGATGAAGTGTTATTATTTTTATAGACTATTTGTTTAGTATATTCATTTCCCATTTACTATAATACAACACCCTGCCCAATTTTTATAAATTCCATGAATGAGATCTATTATTCAATATTATTGAGAATTATTATTCAGTCAATGAATCAATAACGCAATAGTGCATTAATATAACTATAATAATGGTACGTGCACGGGGTACAATTAAGTGTCATTTACTCAACGAAGAGATTTATTAGCTCACCACAAACTAGATAATTTAATCACTAGTACACACAGTACTCTTCAACCAGTTCCAGTCGCTCAGTAGTTCACAGTAGTCCACAGTCGTTGCTCAGGTCGCAGGTAGAATGTTCTTCGGTCGCTTAAGTTCGCTGTGTTCGTTATCTAACTCAAAGACAGAATGAATCGTGTCGCTATGCGAGCATGTTTTTATACCTCACAATTAAGAGGATCGAATTATCTAGAAAGTTCGCGAGCGATAAATACGTATTCTTTGATCTTGCCGCCGTCGCTGACCTTCGAGTACATTCTCGATATTTACCTATTGTTTGTTTTTATCCAAAAGAGTGTGTAGGTACTCGTAGGTAGGTTGTGAATTTGTGTTGACGATTCTAGATTTTCTATGCCATTCGGTAGAGTACCTCGTCACTAACAATAATTTTATTTCTTGAAGATTCGATTATTAGTTTTCGAGATATCGCCGTCTGTCGTAACAATAATAATGGGAGCGGTCACTCAATATGTTCAAAAGAGGTTTTAGAACATAAACATAAACTCACTTTGTAAAAAGTCTCTATAAAATTGAAACTGACGAAGAAAGAAAGGTTAGACAAACCACCCGTAGGAAAGATATTCCGTCAACAATACAACCAAAACTCAATGTTGTGCTACAAAGTACAAGAGTGCAATCAGTGACATTATACAATAAGCTACCCACAGAGTTTAAAATTATCTATAGTGTGACCAAATTTAAAAATAAACTTAAAGCGTATTTATTGGGGAACGGCTATTATAGCATTGACGAGTTTATTAATGACAAACACTAGAATTAGGTAATTATTGTATTTGTTAACCATTTGGAAATGTAACTGGTATTGACAATTGTTATTGGAGTGAATTTATTGTAATTATATTATTGTTATTTCGTAGTTGTTATTAAATTTATGTAGTTTGACAAATTTTCAACACAATGTAAAATTGTTATGAAATAAAATACTTATGACTTATGACTTAAATCAATACAAGTAAACTACTAGCGAGCTCCAACGTAGCAGTTGTACTTTCTTTTCAATTTTTTCTTGATGATGGGGGTGTATCCCACTATCGTGTGGTGTTCCCGACGGTGAGTAGGGTAGCCAGAGCTCAATGGAGAGATTTTGTGCTGTCAGTGGGAAGACCAAAGGCTTGTTCTGATTTTGTGTTCTGTATTGAAAGCACAGAAAATCTCTGTTCTTACAGGGTCGGCACCGCGGGTGTGACTTCGCTGGTGTTACACACGTTCAAAAGTCACTGTAACCACTTTCCATCAGGTGGGTCATGTGCTTGTCTGCCACCTAAGTTGTATAAAAAAATTCTGTTTATAAGGTTCTGGTAGTTGATGAAAATGAGAAGTTATTTGTTTTTACGTCAGTAGAATATGTAGCTAAAACTATTTTCAAAATTCTAAAGTAACTACGTAAAGTGCTGGGAACTTACTGGGGATACTGTTAGCGACTCTCGGCAGGTAGGTAGTATGATAATTCATACTACCCACCATTCATAAATTAAGAAATTTTTGCATGCCGATAAGGTAGGCTGAAGAGAACTTATTTCCTATTTAAATGTACTACCTAACATTTTATATACCTTTGGTCAGCAAATAGATGATACATTATTATTATTATTATTTTTATTTAAATTTACGGCGTTTGTTGCATTTCGATGAAGTGTTATTATTTTTATAGACTATTTGTTTAGTATATTCATTTCCCATTTACTATAATACAACACCCTGCCCAATTTTTATAAATTCCATGAATGAGATCTATTATTCAATATTATTGAGAATTATTATTCAGTCAATGAATCAATAACGCAATAGTGCATTAATATAACTATAATAATGGTACGTGCACGGGGTACAATTAAGTGTCATTTACTCAACGAAGAGATTTATTAGCTCACCACAAACTAGATAATTTAATCACTAGTACACACAGTACTCTTCAACCAGTTCCAGTCGCTCAGTAGTTCACAGTAGTCCACAGTCGTTGCTCAGGTCGCAGGTAGAATCTTCTTCAGTCGCTTAAGTTCGCTGTGTTCGTAATAGATCTCAAAGACAGAATGAATCGTGTCGCTATGCGAGCATGTTTTTATACCTCACAATTAAGAGGATCGAATTATCTAGAAAGTTCGCGAGCGATAAATACGTATTCTTTGATCTTGCCGCCGTCGCTGACCTTCGAGTACATTCTCGATATTTACCTATTGTTTGTTTTTATCCAAAAGAGTGTGTAGGTACTCGTAGGTAGGTTGTGAATTTGTGTTGACGATTCTAGATTTTCTATGCCATTCGGTAGAGTACCTCGTCACTAACAATAATTTTATTTCTTGAAGATTCGATTATTAGTTTTCGAGATATCGCCGTCTGTCGTAACAATAATAATGGGAGCGGTCACTCAATATGTTCAAAAGAGGTTTTAGAACATAAACATAAACTCACGCCTATATCCCCGAAGGGGTAGGCAGAGGTGCTAGGTTTTAAAGAGAAAATATGTAAATATGTGTACAGTTTCCATGTGCATGCTGTCATTAAGAGGCAATGCAGCGTTTTTTAATCGCCGCGCCGCCGCGCCGCCCTCAATGGAAATAGTGGGAGACTCTGTCCCAGTATTTCCATTATTGGATCCATTATTTCCATAATGGAAATAGTGGGATTCACCCAATGATGGGAGTGAAGAAAATATTTCGTTTTTCCATTAGCTGAAAGCAATGTTTTAAGTTTATAAGTGTTATTACGGTGACGGCACTTTCAAAGTAACTCCTGGGCTCTTCTATCAATTATATACTTTACACATTAATGCTTCACAAAGCGAGGATACCGTAAATTTTGTTCGCTTGATTTATATAGGTACTCCTGCCGAACAAAACGCAAGCTATTTATGAAAGACTTATTACTATATTACGGGATAATATAGAACAATACAAATGCGATTACGAGTTAGCAGTAATTCAAGCAATTAATGTCATTTATCCTAATGCCAAAGTAACTGGTTTTTGCTTCCACTATTGGAAAGCGCTTTCGAAAAGAGCAAAAATTATCTTCTCAGGGATATTGATGGTGGGGAACGCATTACGCGGATGTATATGCAACTGGCATTGTTGCCACCAATTATGATTCCCAAAGACATCTTAACCATTCATGGATTAAATAGCGATTCTGAGAAATGTACTGCGTTCAGAGACAGCTTCTCAAAACAATGGATTGGATTAATTACTACTAATAAATTCAGATGCTACAAAGAAATATTTCGAAGGAATAACCCAGTTGAAGGGTGGCATGGCCGCAATAAATAGTTCAATTAATTATTGTTTAGTTGTCTGTACTTTTGCCTTAAAGCGAATCTGTCCTGAAGCCAATCTGTGTGCGCATCAGCACGTTCGAACCTCTAGGTCAGCCAGCAGCACACCCGCAAGTACCTCTAGCGCGTCAGAGCTAGCCCTGCTGTTGGTCTTTGTATCCCAGGATTGCAAGCATTATGCATAAGGGCCCATCTGTACATACTGCCGCTGCGTATATTTCCATATGCATGGTGATCAGGTTCCTGTACAACCCCATGTTGTCTACTACAATTCTATAACAGTATTAATAGATTCTTAACAATAAATATTTGTGCCTGCAGTAAACAACACCCTCTGTGTTAAACGTGCCATAAAGTGACCATTTCAGACCGTAGTACTAGGCACCCATAAGCCAGAGGAACTGAATAAAAATACGAACCGAAAGAAACGCGTGTGATTGGTGGAAATAAAAACGTCATATTGTGACAAAATTGTAATTGAAAATGAATAAAATGCACTGTAACCACTGCAAAATACGGTATATATTTGAGTGTATCTTAGAAAAACTGTGACAACTTTGCATAAAGCTATTTAAATTTTATTCTTTATCACCGTTCAATGTTGCAAGTGATTAACATACATTATATCTGTATCTATCTGGTAATTGTAGTAAAGAGTAAATTGTGCCAGATAGGCTATTATAAAATCCAAGAATTAACAACAATTAATAACAAGCTTGGAAATGAGCTGTTCGCTCAACTATGCTACTCAATTAAACTATTGTATTTAGACTAAGTAGACTTAGTAAATGATTGTAAATAGACCAAAAGAAAAATGCCAGCTGAGTTTCTTGCCGGGGTCTTCTCAGGTCGGGGCCACGTCTTGAACCGGTGGTACATTTGCTAAACTAGTCTTTCATATTTAAGTGCCGATTTAATGTTCTATGCAGAATAAATGAATTACAACTTTGACTCCCTTTCGTTGAAATATATTCTGCAGATATTATTTTTTATTATATTGAAACACTTAAATCAATGCAAATAAACAACTCGGGACATCCAACGTAGCAGTTATCCACTCCATAGCGATACCGGTGTCATATCTTGACCCCGAGTCGCGAAAGATACGCGGCCCTGGCTCCTCCGACCCTGTAGCACTTCAAGCTATCCTCAAAAGACACTCAAGTACGTGTACTGCGTATAGCATAGTACCTACACACTACACTACTTGTGAAGTGATGGTGGCGAACAATAACTATGATGTGAGAGAAAATGGGATTCTATATAACTTAAATGTGGCACATCTGCCGGCAATCCATCAGCTGTTTCTGTCACTCTCACCGAAGATGTAAAGATCCGGCTGCTCCTACCGGCTGTCTCAGCCCTTTATAGAGCTGCCTCCTCAGCTGCCTACCATTTTGTACTTTTTTTTAAAACAACTGTGTTGTTAAACTCCGATTCAGAGTAGTTTTTGTTGCTTCAATGTCAAGGGCACTTGCTGTTCCTAAAAAAAAATTGAAACTGGGTCCAGGCGGGATTCGATCCTGCGATCTTCCCCTCACAGATGGAACGCTCTGACCACTAAGCCACCGGACCTTCGCCTGAAACCGTCCACATTATTCTGTACATATATACGTCTTACACTTGTCTGTTATTCCAAAATTGAAATAAGCCGGCGCTTTTCATCTTTCATCACCGTTGTATGTGCTCAATACAGCCGAATGATAGCCCCTCGTCACCAGACGACATACCACGTACCTCCCGCGGGTATGGTGTCCATCGTGTATATCCCTCAAGGGGAGTATACCACGGAAATGGCCGCACCGCAGCTCCAACGAAGCCTATGAATGCAGAATATTGGCCCACAACATTCATTATTGCGTTAGCACCAGCATGGAATTGCCAAGTGATAATGAATTCAGAAACCAGCTATCGTAGCATAGATTTTATGACTAGGGTAATAAAATATGAGAAAATAACTTTTTTTTTATACAACTTAGGTGGCAGACAAGCATACGGCCCACCTGATGGGAAGTGTTTACCGTGACCTATGAACGTGTGTAACACCAGTGGAGTCACATCCGTGCTGCCGACCATGTAAGAACAGAGATTTTATCTGCCCTCAGTGCAGAACACAAAATCAGGACAAGCCTTTGGTCTTCCCACTGACAGCACTAAATCTCTCCAGTGAGCTATGGCTACCCTACTCACCGCCGGGAACACATCACGAGGTTATTATAGCCGTGGTATTCTGTAGGGTGGAGGTACTTCTCCAGTCGGAATTTCTGCTTCGCCAGATAATTACATATCTTGTATACAATCAAATCAATTCTTTTGGTGCCAATTTGACTTCACCTCGCTTGATGGTAAGCTAAAGGCAACCTCTCAGGAAAGAGTTTGTATTTCATGATCGAACTTTGTGACGCTTCCCACGCGAAAGAAATTGAAAAATTATCATATATCACCTTCTCAAGTTGACTGGCATTTAAATCTCGTGACTTTATGTCAAAGTCACACGGCTCCGAGGTCATAGAATCAAGATGAATTATAAGTACATATACTCACGCCTGTAAATCTCCGAAAGGGTAGGCAGAGGAGTATTAACCCCCAAATATCATAACATAACATAAACTCACGCCTATATCCCCGAAGGGGTAGGCAGAGGTGCTAGCACCCACATTACCCACCCACCCGCGGTAGTCTAGTGGTATGGGTAATGGACTGCTGAGACGACGTCTCGAGTTGATCCCAGGTTTTACCATGGCATACACCAATGACTTTTCGATGGTTTTCGATGTTATGTATGTATTTATCGCTGGTTTGTAAGTGCCCGGTTAATGGCAATAGGCTCGCCACCTATTAAATTGAGACCTAAACATAAACTGGCGAAATGTGGGTGCTAGCACCCACATATCACCAACTATATCCGACTGGGGAAGTACCTCAGCCCTACAGAATACTGCGGTTATAATAACTTCGTGTTGTGTTCCCAGCGGTGACTAGGGTAGCCAGAGCTCACTGGAGTATTTGTGCTGTCAGTGGGAAGACTAAAGGCTTGTCCTGCTTTGTCTTCTACTGACGGCACAGAAACTCTGTACTTACAGGGTTGGCAGCGCGACTGTGACTCCTCTGGTGTTACAGACGTCGATAGGCTACGGTAACTACTTTCCATCAGGTGCGCCGTGTGCTTGTATGCCAACTAAGTGGTATAAAAAAAAAACTATGATTTTCGTTTCCACGTTATAGGAGGCGAGTCTATTACCATCAACTGGGCTGTATGTCTAATGTCGGATGGAGAACAGCCCTAACCCTTAGTCGCTTTCTACGACACCCACGGTAAGGAATGGGGTGAACCAACACAGCGATAAATATACGTTCTATCTCATATACACATAGTCGAAACCAAAAAAGAAATTAAATTAAAACAAGATTAACAAACACTAATAGTACTTTTTTTTTGCAGAAATGGTAAGTCGCCATTATTTAATCGCTAGACATCCCAAACCGTTGTATAACTAAAAGTAATTGTTAACTATAAACTACACGTAACCCTTAAAGTTAACGTAACCCTAAAAAGAAATAAAAACTCGTTTGAAAACATTTTGTTTAGTAACTCCGAGGCTAGTGGTGAGGCCACGCGCCGCCGTATCCGGAATCTTTCCGGCGTTAAACACCGTAAACGCAACGGTCAGGCCCCTATTGTCCGGATTGTCCCTCACTAGTTTCGGAGGGATGGAAAGAACATGGGAATGTGTCTGTCATACTTTTATATTTGTTTTTTTAGAGGGCGAACGGGGTTCTATGGGTAGATAGACAAGACAATACAAAAATATACATGTAGATATTACGCTAACTTTTTGTAGGAAAATAGAAAAGGAAACAATATTTTAATAGGAATTCGAACTGCCTGTCGTATTGGTTAGCCGTTAGTGTAAAAGGAAGTTAAGGCCTAAGTTAGTTCCTCTACCCGATAGTAAACATAATAGGTCTATACATTTGAAATTGCCGAAATTTTCTTACAGTTATAATTACTCCTAGAAAAAAACATTTTCTCTGTTCACCGCCACTACTCCAGTTCCTCCGTGATCATGGTGCTTGCAACAGCGCCGAAATATCGGAAACTCAAAACAATGAAACATGGTAAATATCCCGTTTATTTTTATACAGATGTGAGTGACCATGATAGTTTAAATACCTATATTATTATTTATTATTAAGCCAAAACCATGAGGCCCTGTTGCTAACATTGCGTCTCCTCATACTTGAGGACCGGAAAAGGTATGAACAATGAAGTATTAAAGGAACTTTAACACTCTCAATATGTGGTACGATCTCCTTGCTGTAGTTTTACGAAGCGACTGCAACACGGGGTACCTCAAGAAAAGTATTAAAAGATAACTCCAGAGGCATCACAGTGGCACTGTCTTACCTTTTTTTCTTTTTATACTACTTAGGTGGCAGACAAGCACACGGCCCACCTGATGGGAAGTGGTTACCGTGACTACCAGGGGTGTTACACTCACGCTGCCAACCATGAAGAAACCTTCTGATGCCTCTCTTGAAGAACCCTATATTGTAGATGCTTGGGAAAACCGCAGCAGGAAGGTTATACCACATCTTGAGTGTGCGTGGGATGAAGTTTCTGTCATACCGCACAGTGCGCACCGTCTCAGTTCGCAATGAGGATGAATAGGATGAATTCCCTACCTGTGGCGAGAGGTGCGATGATAGAATACCTATAGCTGTGGGCATCATGTCAAACAATAATTCATCTGAGCACAAACCCACAGCGAGGCAAAGTTCCTCCGAAGACTAAGAGGTTCCACATTACCTAGCAGTATAGGATTGTCAACCAGTCTCGACGCCCGTCTTCCCGTGTACCCGTGTACCTGCAATTGCACATACATGTTGGCCACAGTAACCAGTTTCTATCAAGTAGGCCGTGTGCTCGTTATGCTGTAACTTTACAATGCCGGGGAGACATCATAGACGGTGTTGTTGCTGTTGTTTTTATTTATTTTTATATTTATCATTACATACATACATACATAAAATCACGCCTGTTTTCCATAAGGGAAGTCAGAGATCACGGATCTCCGTTGATTTGACGATCGAAGAGTTTGTTTGTTTGTTTGAACGCGCTAATCTCAGAAATACTGGTTTACAACAACTAGCCCATCGCAATCCACTGCTGGACTAGGCCTCTCCCAATGTTGGGAGGCTTTGACCTACTGTTTCCACGCTGGCCAGACGGGTTGGTACAGGGTTTTATTTCGAGTTTTCCTTCTCTCGCAGTGATATGGTTTGCGTATGTTTCCTTTAGTCGCCTCTTACGACACCCTTCGGATGATATGGGGTGGTGATACTATCTCTCTATATTCTTTCTCCGTCACCACAAAAAATATATTTTCTGTTGAATAGACCATTTATCGACGGTGGTTATATGCATAACTTTGTATAACCTTTGAATTTATTCTTATCCAAATAAATTACTTCATATTCAAGACATTTTAATTACCTTCCGTCGAAGAGTTGGGGACTCTGTGGTCCCCATACCCGAGTCTCTACTCGAGAAAGACGGCCCTGGGTCATCCAGGGTGCGAGGGATATGCCTGTTTAACCTCATCCTCGGCAACCAAAAACGACTCACAGGCGGCGCGCGTTTTGATTGGTTCAAGTCCGACATAACCTCTTCCACCGGCTCCGGTGGGGGAAATCCGTGGGGATTTAGCGTACGTAAAAAGGAAGACTGTTTAATTACCCGTTGATTACTTTTTGAATTATTAAAATCAGACATACTATTCAAAAGATATTACCAAATTATAAATGTCAATTAATCTGGTAGATTCCCATACATTTATTGAAAACCGATTAGAATAAATTGAATCGGTTCAGACGGCATTCAAACTCGCGATCTTTCCCTTACAGGGGGATAGTTTAGACCACTAAGCCATAGAACCTTCGTCCGAAACCATCAAAATTCTTCTATACATATATCCGTCTTACGTCCTGAACAGAATACGTAATCCCGCCTGAATCGATTAAATTTTTCTATATTTTAATGAATTTGAATAGTTAATATACTAAATGCTTTAAAATTACATTCAATTTGTCAAAAACTTTGTAAGTGATATAAAATACAGATATTTTAGTGACAAAATGTAATAACAAATTTAAATATGGATTGCCTGTTGGGCATAAAATTGTATAAATTGTAAGATTTTTGGTATGCTGACATAATTTAATTATTACACTACTTAATTATTATATTAGTTAATTTTATTGTATGCCTTGAGGCGGAGAATGGAGAAACCATATTATATTATTTTACTGTATCACTATTGTACCCATTTTCACAATCAACTGATTTGACTTGATTTGAATTATTTGAAAAATAATAAATTACAGGCATGGGTTAAAGGTGCAATGTGGGGTCGGAGTATGTCAGCTGCAGAAGGAAGGTCTGCTGAACAGAAGATGCAACAGGAACTGGATCCAAATGCGTGGTCCGGAACCTCCATGCGATGCATCCTGGGCAACGAAGTCGGTAGTGCCTCTCAACCAGGGGAGGCGCGATCGCCTAAGGCAAATACCGGTCCTAACGGGAGCGACCATTTAGAAGGCTGCTCTAAGGCTTCCCACATGTCTGTCTGATTAGAGGGAACAGTGGAAAGCAGGCAAAGGGGCGGGGTGGTCGCTTCTGGAGCTACGCCCTTCACGTCTGCCTCCCGATTACCGGGGTGCGATAGGGACATTGTGCTGCCCACTTCTGCGGAGGTTTCCTTAAACAGTACAAGACCCTGGGTCACCCAGGGAGCGCGAGGTGCTCACCTTAAGACGAATTTGCCAGATTTATTGACATTTTTGATCACTGCTCCGTACCCTTGACTAGTAGCGTGATGAAATAAAGCTTATAACCTTCCTAAATAAACGGACTATACAACCCAAAAAGAATTTTTCAATTCGAACCAGTAGTTCATGAGATTAGAGCATTCAAACAAACAAATTCTTCAGTTTTGTAATACTAGTGTAGATATTCAAATTAGTATCTGTACTGATGAGTACTGTATGCAAAACAAGCTAGCTATGATTGGATTAGTCCTGTGTTAGTACCAAGTTAATTATGATTTTAATTGGGATACGCGAATAATATATTTTGTCCGAATACACGCTCGCGAGCGTAGTACGCCGGGCGTACCGTTAGCAAACTAGGTGGAGTAAAATTATTTGTGCCGATTTTTTTTATGTTATGTGGTACTTTGGGGATTTCCGCACGAAATAAAAAGTTGCCTTAAAGGCACTAATAATACGACAAAATAAAATAGGTGGTAAGTTTTCTTTCATGATTTTGTGATAATTCGATTTGCACTAAAGCTTTCAGTTATAAGTGTTTTCGACTCGACAGAAGAAGAAGTTAAATCTAAAAGAGAAGTAGGAGGAAAAAAAGAGATCGTTGTGAATTGCGACAACCAAAATATTTAAGGTTTTTCTATATGTGTGCGTTCCGGCCATTTAAGAGGAGTTAGGTGACAAACTCACCTCTTAAAAGGCTGGAACGATTTGAATGAAATTTTGAAGAGTTCCTGGATGGTTTAAAAATATAATTGAACCTAATCGGCAGCACTGATATCTCTGTATGCCGGGTCTGCTATTCTATATATAAAAAAGTGTTAAGTTGATTTGTGTAGGCTCCATAAACTCAATAAATTCTGTATCGATTTAGTTCAAACCGCGATAGAGATTGCCCAATGAGAGCTCGTAAATTTGTTCAGTATTTTTCTTTCTTCATCTTTGCGTTTAACCCGATCGTATATATCTGACCTCGGAATTCAGGATCCGTTTATTTTGAATCCGTTTACTATTTCTCGTTAGGTGCATTTAATAAAATAAAAAATATTGTGTACTTTTTTTGCTATCTGTCCTCGTTTTGCGGATGGGCTCGGCAGCTTCCGGCGCGAGTGGAGGCCGCCACATCCGCCGGAAGCGCCTCTCAACCTGCTGTCTTGCTTCGCTCAAAACCTTTCATGTTTTTACTTTTTTCGTTATATAATACCTAATAACGGAGGTCTAATTCACTCTATAATGGTCTGTAGGAGGTAAACACTCTTCGGAAAAGTAATTTTTTTACCAAGTTTCTACTGCTTTAAAGTATTGTGTTATTAGAATATATAATTCATTTTTAACAAGTTTTTATATACGTATGTAGAACATGACGGTATTTCCATCTAATTGAACAATCCTACTGGTGAAATATACTCCACCCTACAGAACACTACGGCCATAATAACCTCTTATTGTATTGCCGGCGGTGAGTAGGGTAGCTAGAGCTCACTAGAGAGGTTTTGTGCTGTCAGTGGAAAGGCCAAAAGTTTGTCCTGCTTCGTCTTTTACACTGACGGCACAGAAACTCTCTGTACTTACGGGGTCGGCAGCGCGAGTGTGACTCTAGTGTTGCACATGCCAATTTGCCACAGTTCATTAGGTGGGCCGTGTACTTGTCTGTCGCCTAAGTGGTATAAAATAATATGTGTTTATTAATATAGGACTTGTCAATCCACTCCTAGCACAAGCAATTTATCTGGAGCTTGGAGGGGCTAGTAATTGCGGTTGCTGATAGATAGATAGATAGATAATTCCTTATTGTGCACCAATAGATTACAGTAGAACATACAACATATGCATACAGTTTAATGTATAATAGGCGACCTTATCGCTGAAAGTGATTTCTTCCAGGCTGAGATGAACAGTGATGTAATAAAAGCATAAGATTTGGTGTAGTTAGCAAATAAACTAGAAACATAACGAAAATATATTCTTTTTTAATAAATAAATGAAAAAAAATGTTACTTCACCTCAACTGCAGATAAGCTGAAGCTACACCATATCTTTTGTTTTTATAACATTACTGTCCATCCCAAGGTTGCCTGGAAGAAATCGCTTCATCTATAAGGCCGTCCATTGTACATTGAACTGTATACATGCTACCTACCTGTCCTACTGTAAATCTGTTGGTGTACAATAAAGAATTATCTATGTATCTATCTGAAGTCTCAGAAAAGAGGGTCACCATTACAACAAACACGGAAATGTTACAATGGTAGCCTTTAGCTACGGCCTCATCAGATTCTTTTTCACGTCCTGCTTAAACGATCCAGGAGTAACACCAACAATTCATAAGGTACTTTGAGTAAATTACACTTCTATGTTACAACTACTAACTTTAGTCACTCCGGGACCATAGCAGCTGAATAGCAACCGAAACGTCGGGCTAAAGGTTTAAATGTAGACTTTTGAACTAAGCGTCACAGACGCAGCGTTTATAGCGTCACCAATGTCGCGTCTGAAAACGTTGTCACAGCGGCACTGTGACGTCATTGACGCCGCGTTTGTGTCGCTGAGCTAGAAAGTCGTTCCGTAGAATTTCACACATTTGTATGGAACATATATCTGTCGCTCTGTCGCGGCGTCACAGTCGCGGTGCCACTGACGCTATTGACGCTCGCTCCGAAAGTCTTTCTTAAACCACATTGGCGCGACACTGTAACACTATGCTACGATTCGAAGTGTCGCTACCCTAGCAGTGTCGCTATAGTGCATTTTACTTCATAAGAAACAGGGGCAAGAATATCTTTCTTGACGCGTCGTCAGTCTGCTGATGCGCCGCGCTTCTCCGCTGCAGTGTCGCGTTAGAGTGGTTTCATTTTTGTAAATATTAAAAAATAAATAACGTTAGAATCCTTTAAAAAGTAAATACATACATACATACATATATAATCACGCTTTTATCCCCGGAGAGGTAGGCAAAAGTTAATTAACACCCACATTTCACAAATCATTAAATTCGGTCCCACGTAATAGGGGGTGAGTCCATTGCCGCTTTCCGGACACTATAATCATGCATCTGAGGCTGAGTCTGGGCTGTATATTTATTTATTCTTTATACACGATGTACATTGGCAGACTTAATACCGTAGGCATTCTCTGCCAGTCTACCATTGGGTGGTGCAGAGCTAGTTATACGCTCATTATACACTGTATTAAAATATGTTGAACATATATTAGTTAACAATGTAAATTCTTACTGTCAATAAAGTTTTTATTATTATTATTATAGTACGTGGTAGGCGCATATTAATGAGGGATAAGTTGGGTTGTATGTCTGATGTTAAATAGCCTTATCCTTTGGCCGATTTGTACGACACCGCATGGGAAGAGATGAGGTGGTCCAAATTCTACTATGCCGGGAACTCTGGATTGTTTTTAACGTTATATACTGTATGGGATAACAAAGTTTTTAAGGCTGAAGCGTCTACACCTGAAAGTCAGTACACCTGCTAGAATACCCGCGTAACAATGATCTAGATTTTCTATCTTGAAGTTTGCGGACAGAAGACAGTCGCCACGTAAAATTCTTTTTGTAAAATCAGTCAAGATAAACAAAATTGTTGATTGTTGTTTTTTTTAGGCCTGGAATGCATTCCCAGCTCTAGTGCTCCCTTCTTCCTTCAGTACCGAGTCCTTTTAACTGTTTCTTATCAAGGACACGATAACTTGACTTCGCCCACCAGATGGCAAGCTAAAGGCAAAGTTTCAGGAAAGGTCTACAATGATGGCACTCAGCTTGGCGGCCTCATCAGTAGATTTTCACGCCTCGCTTAAAGGACCCGGGATTGTAGGAAGAAGGAAACACGTGTGCTGGTAATGAACGTTTTCCGTAACCTAGCAACTGTTGCCTAGTACTGAGGGTGACTGTACCACGTTGCTGTTTCCGGATATATAACCTTGTCCCTTGAGAGATGTGGCGTGATGGCATTAGTTTGTACCATACCGGCTGTAGTGGCAGTACTAAAGTTTGGAGCCCACAATAGAAAATTATAATGGATTTTATTTAGAACTAGCTGACCCACAAACGTAGTTTTGCCATATAATGTTAAGGGTGGACAACCCTTATCACTAAGGGGTATGAAATATAGATGTTGGCCGATTCTCAGACCTACTCAATATGCTCACAAAATTTCATGAGAATCGGTCAAGCCGTTTCGGAGGAGTACGGGAACGAACATTGTGACACGAGAATTTTATATATAAGACTACCTGACCCGGCAAACGTTGTTTTGCCATATAATGTTAAGGGTGGACTACGCTTAATATTTAGGGGGATGAAAAATAGATGTTGGCCGATTTTCAGACCTACCCAATATGCTCACAAAATTTCATGAGAATCGGTCGAGCCGTTTCGGAGGAGTTCAAGTTCGAACACCGTGACAAGAGAATTTTATATATAAGATAAAGTAACCGTGTCCGTAAATTGTAGATATTAAAAAAATATTAGTATTTGAAATTGTCAATTTAAATTAACTACTATTAACTACTTATTTAGCAGCGTGGTTCTCGGCAGAGTAGAATTTGGGCCACCCCATCTCATCCATGCGGTGTCGTACAAGGCGACTAAGGGATAGGACTGTTTAAAATCAGACTGATATATACAGCCCAGACTCAGCCTCAGATGCATGGCTCGAGTTGACAATAGTGCCCGGAAGACGGCAATAGGCTCACGCATATTACGGCATATTACGTAGGACCGAATTTAACGATTGGAGAAATGTGGGTGTTAATTTCACCTCTGCCTAACCCTCCTCATAAATGCGTGATTATATGTATGTATGTATGTCACCAACTACTTAAGATATATCATGTTTAATTAAATTAATTTTTTAAGTAGTTTATTGTACGAGGGCTGCTACTTATGTATGCGGAATAGAAAAAATAAACAAATGTAGATGGCTCAATATGCTTTTATTGTTTTTCAAAGTATTCTCCACTATGATCGATGCACTTTTGCATTCGATAAAACCAATTTTTAAAACACTTTTTCCACTCTGATTGAGGTATCTCCAAAACGTGCTGTTTGAACGCGTCTACGGCATCTTCACGGGTCGAAAATCGTTGACCACGTAATTTATTCTTTACATTTGGGAATAAATAGAAATCATTGGGAGCCAAATCAGGGCTGTACGGTGGATGACCCATTAATTCTATTTTTTGACCATCCAAAAATGTAGTTGTTTCCTGAGATGTATGACAGCTGGCATTGTCATGGTAAAGTATGATTCTGCGTCGCTGGTTGTTTTTGCGTATTTCTTCAAATACTTCTCGCAAACAAATGGTCGTGTACCACTCCGAATTAACCGTTCTGCGATTCTCCAGTGGTATTGTAGCCACATGGCCATTAATACCAAAAAAGCAGGCCACCATTTGCTTTACAGTGCTTTTGCACGAGCCACTTTCGTAGGGTTTGGTTCATTTTGAAACACCCAAACTGTTGATTGTTGTTTAGTTTCGGGATCGTACGCGTAGATCCAGGATTCGTCACCTGTGTAGATATTATAAACAGATTTTGAGTCAACCCGTTGAATTTTTTCAAGGTTTTCTTGCACCATTCGACGCGAGCATCTTTTTGATCCTCAGTTAAGTTATGCGGGATCCAACGCGAACAAATTTTTTTTACAGACAAATGTTCATGTAATATCCTATGAATGCTCGTAATACATATGCCCAGAATGGCCTCTATCTCGCGATATGTAACATGGCGGTCTTGCATTATTAGTTTTCACGCAGCTTCAATATTTTGTGGCACAACCACCGATTTCGGGCGACCTTCTTTAACTTCGTCCGTGAGCTTACTCCGCCCGCGATTAAACTCACTAAACCAGTGATACACAGTCGTTTTTGATGGAGCTTCACCACCAAAAGTCGAAGTTAATTGATCTACGCACTGTTGTTGCGTTAAACCACGTCGAAAATCGTAATAAATCATAGCACGAATATTTTCACGAGTGAGTTCCATTTTTTCAGTGATATGACATTTTAAACCCAACAAAAACAAAACACTAACGTATATAAGAAAAAAAATATTAGCGACCAGTATTTTAAAAAAGAACGAATATGTGTATGGAGGTCAGACATTGCGTTTAAAATTATTGGAATCCCAGATTCCGCATACATAAGTAGCAGCCTATGTAATAAAGAGAAATAAAATACCTCCTTTCCTTGCGTAAATGATTGGTATTGCCATTCAACCTGGCAATGCCGCCAGCCTTCTGGTCACCCTCTCGGTTGACATCGATGGGGAGGAATTCTTTGACGCCTGAACCTGCAGGATTGTTTAGATATATATTCTGTTTTTTTTACATATATTTTTATTTAGATAACTTCCGTGCACATTATGTAAATATTAAATGATAATGAAAGAGAAATAATAATAACGTTTCATGATGTACAATATTGTTAATAGTACTTAACGCAATCAGAGGTTGATCTGACCTGACAGTCAGCCTGTGACCACGGCAGGTGTAACTTGGCCGAACCGTCAGGGAAATCAAAGGTATTTATGTACCTCGCCGAGACGGGAGAGTGTCATACTCTAGTCCGATGTCCTCGATGGCCGTTACCTCGATGTCTCTAGCTCGATTGTACACTTCACCGATGGGTCGTTTCATCGAAAGGCCAATACCTCGAAGGATCCATTCGTCGATGGGTCTTTTCTTCGATGGTACATTTGATCGATGGGTCGTTACCTCGAAAAATCATCAAAGGTACGGTAAATGTAAAGTGTTTGTATGTGTAGCTGAAAGGTGTATAAATACTAGTGAATTGAAATGAATATCGATAAGAGGCAAATAATATTGTGATCATAAAGATAAGTAGATAAGTACCTACACATACTCTTAACATTTAAACAACAAGCTGTAATCAACAACATTTATTATTAAAACAAAAAGCATCAAAAATGAAATCATTATTATTATAATTATTATTTCTTTATGTCAAATTGAATGCGATCAACTCATAATATTATAACGCAGTGCAATTTGCAATAGAACGCAAAAAGTCTTTTAATTCCATTTGTTCTCTGTTCTTAACAATTTGTACAATTGCCGATTGCAATTTCTGGTTTTTCTTTCTCGGGGGTGTCTTGTCCACACATGAACGAGCCTTTTGAACAATGTGGTTAGTGCTGTTTTGCCCTTTAATAAGTTCGCGAACTGTCGCATAGAGACCAAGACGCCTGTTATTCAATAAGCTGTTCCACCGCCTGTGCCAACCCTCCACATTGTTCTGAGTTCTCGGTAACCCTAGTTCATTATTGCGTTGGACTGACCAAATGTGGGGTGAAAATAAGGGTGGACATGTCGTGATAGTAATTGTAGTTCCTTCTCCTTGTACTGACTTTCTAACGTAATATGTTTCGAACCACTCTGTCAAAGGTTCTGCTTCCTCGGGTAAAACTTCTTCTTTTAGCATGTAAAACGCTGTCGGAATCTCATCTGGCGGCAAATATGCCAAGGCAACTAAATGTCGTAGGCTAACAGCAAAGTTACTATCCTGACCATATCGTACTGTTAATCCGAACTCTTGAATTCGTTTTCATACGTTTTGTCCTAAATGAAATAAACATCCATTATGAGCTGCATGTGGAAACTCAATTCTAACCGCATTAATAGCGGCCATTTCAAAATCCGTCTTTACATGATCTGGTTTCAATTGATAAGCATTTTCAGCTACGTAAGATTACAGTTGCTGAAAAAAAAATGTATGCTATTTCTCTTTTTGTGGTCATAAAACAATAAACCAAAGGCACGATTTTTCTATGTTCGTCTATTCCAATAATACCGTGTATAGAATACATCTGTTGAAATAACCATGGGCAAGTTTTGAACATACCGTCCATAATCCATATCGAAGATTTGTGTAAAATCTTGACATTTTCTTTGGTACAGAATATTATTATTCGCTCACCATCGCCAAATGAAATTCACGAGCCAAAAATGTTTCACCAGTTACTGTCGTATGATCATCTGGAAAGTTGATTTCTCCCAAAGTAGATGGTTCTTTTGGTTTGTTCTTAGCGCGAGCACGTTTTACGATTTGTCTTAATGAGTTTTTGTTACTTATGTTGCATGCACTTGTGCTGGGTACTTGTAATAAATGCTTATTGATAAGTTGCGTTGGTTTATCAGAGCTCGTCAACGCATCCTGTTTGAGGTTGTTTGTTAGTTTTATATTATCTATTTTACTAGGTGACGGTGCATGAGAATGTTCTGTCATTTCTTTGATTACATTTTATTCACCTGAATTAACAGTTTCTGTTGTTATGGTGCTTGTACAAAACTTATAATTGTTTTCATTGCACCACCAGTAACATTTGTTGTTCACTTTCTTGTTTAAGTATAAACAATATCCACCACAAATAATCAACTCTTTTCCGCGATTAGTTTTTCCCATTACTATTGACATGTTTCCGACTGCATTGATATTTATTTAAATGGACAGCGAATGACTTGTGACTAAATTGGGAATGTTGGGGGTATTTGTTAAAAAAAATGACATTTTCTTGTAAGTTAAGGAGATTAGTATGTTCATAACTAATGTTTTATTCAAATAATAATATTTTGAAAACATTCATATATATATGGCATGTACCTGACTTAAAAGTTTTAAATTTTGTTTTTGTTTGATTTTGTGTAATATTTAAACGCCTCATAACATTCTCACAGCAGATATTTTGTTGTAATTATTGTAATTTTTTTGAACAATCAAATGGAAAAGTCTCATAATGTGGTTGTGTATATTTCGAGGTAACGACCCATCGATCAAATGTACCATCGAAGAAAAGACCCATCGACGAATGGATCCTTCGAGGTATTGGCCTTTCGATAAAACGGCCCATCGGTGAAGTGTACAATCGAGCTAGAGACATCGAGGTAACGACCACCGACTAGTAAACATACAAACAACGGGTGTTAACACATCTCTGCTTACACCTACGTGGATTTACTGGCGTGAATGTATACCGCCGCGTTGTTCCCGGCAGAGTAAAACTTTTACCACCCCATCTCTTACCGTTGATTGTAGTACAAGGCGACTAAGGAATAGGGCTGTTTAACATCAGACAGATTTATACAGCCCAGACTTAGCCTCAGATGCATGGCTTGAGTCAACAATAGTGCCCCGTGCTCCAACGAAAAACGCGGTCAGCCCACTGCCACTTCAGCTTGCTTATTCTGTCTATGTCGGTAACTTTAGTTCTCTGTCGGATAGTCTCGTTCCGAATTCTATCCTTTAGAGAAACTCCAAGCATAGCTCGCTCCATAGCCCGCTGGAGCGACTTTTAAGCTATGAACCAGCCCCACTGTAGGTGTCCACGTTTCGGCACCATAAGTCATAACAGGTAGGACGCACACACCAGACCTTTGTTTTGAGGCATTGCGGTAGGGGTGAAGAGAAGACTCGACGTAGTTTGCGAAATGCTGTCCAACCCCGCTGGATCCTTCTGGCTAGTTCTTTCTCGAAGTTGTTTTTACCGAGCTGGATAACCTGCACCAGATATATTTTTGAACAACTTCGAGCTTCGCCCCTTCGATGGCAATCGGTCTCGGTGCAACATGCTCGTTGAACATAATTTTGGTTTTATGCAAGTTTACACCGAGAGCGACGCGTAGAGAAGCTCCATCTAGGCTATGCAGCATTTCGCCCTTCAGGGACGAGGAGCAATTGAGCAGTCCGACTGGGGAAGTACCTCCGCCCTACAGAATACCGCGGTTATAATAACTTCGTGTTGTGTTGGTGAGTAGGGTAGCCAGAGCTCACTGGAGAGTTTTTGTGCTGTCAGTGGGACGACCAAAGGCTTGTCCTGCTTTGTCCTCTACACTGACGGCACAAAATCTCTTTTCTTACAGGGTCGGCAGCACGGATGTGACTCCACTGGTGTTACGCATTCAAAGGTTATGGTAACCACTTTCCATCAGGTGGGCTGTGTGCTTGTCTGCCACCTAAGTTGTATAAAAAAAGGTGTAACTATACGTATGTATGTATGTATGAATGTATGTATCCTATATGAACAAACAAAATCACTTTGCTGAGTTATATGTATACGTAGTTATTAATCCGAAAACCCAAAACATATATCAGATTATAACGATTTTTTTTTCCATTTAGCTACAAAGAATGACGATGCCGTTTCATTACAGGTCTAATTCGAAATAGAATAGTTAATGTGCAGCTAAGTGTGGTATACTGTGCCAGTCCAGCCGTGGTTCCGTACCTATCTGCGGTACCCTAAAAAGGGTACGAAGTTATGGTGTGGTTTCGGTCATAAGCGGGAGCGGTGAATGGAAATAATGTTTATAGAACTCGTTTGGAAGGTGTGGATATAGGGATTTAAAAGATTCAAAAAAAAAAAAATGTTTATTTTAACCCCCGATGCAAAAACGACGGGGTGTTATAAGTTTGACGTGTCTGTGTATGTGTGTGTGTGTCTGTCTGTGACATCGTAGCTCCTAAACGAATGAACCGATTTGGATTTAGCTTTTTTTTGTTTTAAAGGTATATTAGTCGAGATTGTTTTTAGCTATGTTTGAAAAAATCACCGTCACAAATAACAACCTCCAAAAAGTCGAAAATAAGTATATATATATATATTAGAGATGCGCCAAGTAACACTTTTGCCGAGTAACGAGTACCGAGTTTTACTCGGTTCAATTTTTTTACGACCGAGTACTCGGCCGAGTTCAATCAAATTTCCATTTTGCGCGCGTAAACACGTACAAACAGGGTCACGCCTGTCGAGCGGCCGGCTCGTGTTGATGCACCCCTCACTCCGCCAACACCAGTCAGTTTCAACTATCAGTCGCTTGATAGCACAGAATACTTTATTAAATATGATAATAATAATACTTGATAGCTTGCAAACAAATACTTCGCGTCATAAGAGATAAATAATTGAAAAAGATTGTCAATTAACGATTGACTGTGTGATCAGTGATTGTTGACAATGATTTCACGTAAAAGATACCGAATTTGTGCGTTTTACGACGAGGTTATAGAAGATAAAGCAAAAGTAAAATGTACTTTATGCAATTCTCTGACTTCACATAGTGGCTTCTACGACGGCAATGTTGAACCATGTTAAAATAAAACACATAGTAAGTATACAAGTAATTTACTACTCGTTCATTAGCATAATTTTGATTTCGATTATATTAATTGAGATTGACATAAATTAGTAAGAAATACTTTTTGATTAACACTGCTGTTTTAATTATATCTACCTAAATATATTGCTTTTCTTAAACCGAGTATACTCGGCATTCAAACCGAGTTACTCGGGGCGAGTACGAGTATCTAAAACCAGCCGAGTACGCCGAGTATCGAGTATCAACCGAGTACTCGGCCCATCTCTAATATATATATATATAGTATAATGTACCTAAACACCATTGTGTACAACGAATAAAGACTTTGACTTATTTGTGTAGGTATATATTTATTTAAATTCCCAACCCGCTACCGCTGTTAACTCGGGCCACAGCCCACGAATCCCCGAAGGAGCCACGGCGGCGATAAAAGCCTCATGCATTATACAGGCGGGTCCGAAATCGAAAAATTAAAACTCGCGCCATCTGCCGGCTGAACGCCGTAATTACTGTGTTGTGATGCGTTGTTCGCTAATCACAAGTGTCTACTTGTGTTGTACATATATGAGTATTTATTAAACATGTATGTATATGTATTGTTTATGTATATACTTTTGTTAATTAGCGTGTTTATTATGTTACGTACTGATTAGCTGTTCCGCGATTCCGGCTACATGGAGTTTTTGTTTTTTTTTTATATCACTTAGGTGGCAGACAAGCTCACGGCCCACCCGATAGAAATTGGTTACCATGGCCTATGGACGTTTGTAACACCAGAGGAGTCATAGTCGCGCTGCCAACCCTGTAAGTACATAGTTTCTGTGTCGTCAGTGCAGAAGACAAAGCAGGACTTGCCTTTAGTCTTCCCACTGACAGCACAAATTCTCCAGCGAGCTCTAATCCCGAGATACATGAAATAAATATTATAACTGCTAAAATCTTAACAATGATATAATTATACCGTGCCGAATGGAATCTGGTTCAGCATAGGTATGCATTTTAAACGAATATCCACTAAAATATTATCTAACAAAAGCAGTTTGGTGGCGCATGGCAGCGTGCGGTAATGGACTGTATTGCGGGAAGTAGCTAACTGTTCTATTGACGCTTTACACACAAAACAAGACAGGTGGCCGGGCTGCCGCGGATTCGATCCAGGCAGTGAATGCAGCCCGAGAAATTAGGAGAGGATGCACTAACCTTCACGACACACGTGTTTTCATCGCAGCCGGTACACGGATCTTCTCTTCCTTGCTCAGGAGCTGCCGTCAGCATCACTAGATCGCTTGAGGAACACACGAGAGGCACAATCCGATCGGTAAAGGTCTATGAAGCGGTAAAAATGTAACAAATATTATACATTTCTGAGAGACGCGAGCGCGGTCCGTCCGTCTTTACGCTGGCTAGTTCAAAGCGAGACTGAGTGTCTATATCACAAATGGCGGACGGAAGCTATCTAGTCCTATTCTATGGTTAGTGCGGGAGAGGAGACGGGTATAGAAAGAGTGTGTTTCCACGTCAAGAAATACAGCTTCTACATCGGCGCAACCATTCCCCCCGGCTTGAAGGGTTACCTTCGAAACGACAAATGCGAAACAAATCTAAAGTCTAATCTAAATCTAGGTTTGGGAAATAACAACTAAAATATAAACCTAGATTGGAGCTCGTGCCTACCGCTGGCTAGGCAGAGGGCAGAGGCGAACAAACAACACAACGCAACAGTCTCGACCAAGACGAGACGCGATTAGCCAACAACAAATAAGGGTCTCTTCACGCGGGACCGATACAACAAGCGAGTGCTTCTTCTCCTCGGGTGGTTCGGAAACCGTAGTGGGATTGAATTGACTAACTGGCCACCCATCTAACGCGGCATGAATCCAGGACGGTCCACCAAACCATAACGGGTGATCTAAAATTTGCGAAGGAAGCAATCCACGAGAGAGACAATCGGCTGGGTTGTCGGTGCCAGCAACGTGAAAGAGATTATGTGGCGCCAATTCAGATTGAATTTTTGCCACTCTATTAGCGACGAATGTGTCCCAACGATGGGGCGAAGAGTGGGCCCAACACAAAGCGACTGTTGAGTCCTAAAAGCTAAAAATTACTAATATTAATGCGAAAATTTACAATTATGTCATTAAGCGACACGGAAGTGCTAGTCTTAGCACTGCCATCCAAAACTACACGGAGTTTTAGTAGTAAGCTTATCTTCTCTAATAACTCCGCGGTGCGGGATAATGTACGAAGGCTGGGTCCCGCCAGTGTCCGCAGGCGCAGGTGAGATGTAACCTTTATCTAAATATTCGTTAACAACCTCATCATAGGCCCGCTTCGACTTTGGGGACGCCTGCATCTTTCGTTCCAAACAAAGAAAGCGTTTTTCAGCGGATACACGGGAGCCACCGAGCGAAAACTTGCGGATGGTAGACTCCAGTGGCGGCTCGACGGTGCAACAGAACGAAGCAGTCGAGTGACTAAAACTATCCATAGAAGCGGGTGCGGAACCAATTATAACAAAACCAAGAACTGTTTCCAGTGCGTGCGGAGCGGGGTACGTCGGTCCCCCTTGAACCTTACGTGATAACTGGAGGTGCGGGAGAATCGAAGCGCCGATCAATATATCGACGACTCCAGGAACAGCGTAAGTCTCATCTGCTAAAGGCAAGTCTTTAAATTTCGTTAATAAAGACGTGTCAACCGGGACGGTAGGCAACTGTTCAGTTATTTTATCTGTAACGAGCGAATCCATGTCAAACCAAATATTATTATTAAAACGAGATCCAAACCTTGTTTTAATGGTGCCATGAACAGCTGACTGCAAACCCCCAAACCCTTTCACCACTGAATGGGTTGAACGCTTATCAACATTGAAACCAAGACGTTGACAACAATCTTGAGTAATAAAATTACTTTGCGAAGCGCCATCTAATAGCGCTCGAACAAGGTGCGGTTTACCTAATGTATCAACAATAACAACGCGAGCGGTCGCGAGACACACAGTGGTGAGTGCAGCACTAGCGGAGAACGAACACAAGGTGACGTCATCCGCAGCGGTCACCGGGCGGGCCGGAGCGCGCGCGGGCGCGGGGTGCGGCTGCGGCGCAGGCTGCCGTGTGTCACCGCTCGACGGGCCAACTGTACTCACATTGGATGCGGCATTACTATTCTCAAAATGAAGCAAAGTGTGGTGTCTCGCTTGACATTTGCGACAACCATTTCCACTATTACATAAAACAACGCGGTGTTTAGTACCGAGACAATTAAAACAAAAATTATTAGCGCGAACAAATTTATAACGATCACTAGGCGACAATTTTAGGAAACCAGGACACTTGTACAGTTGCGAATGATGAGTACTACACAAAGAGCAAACAGATGATTGTACACGTGCTGGTGCGGTATTAACATAAGTATGGGTTGACCTCGGTGACCTCGATGAGGCATCTATTTTGCGTTCAGAAGTAACAACCTTCTTCGCGCCTTCATGTTTCGATGAAGAGCGTTGCAATACCTTTATATGCTCGCGAACAAAACTTTCTAAGTCTTCGAACTTAGGAACTTTACTGCCGCGATGATCCGACTCAAACAAACGAATGGTTTCGGAATCTAATTTCTTTAAACCCATATACAAAAATACGAAGTCGCAGAGGTCATCGATCTTCAAGTTCTTTACGGCGCGAACAGCTGACGCGAAAGTATCTAGAAATTTCTCTAAGTTTTGATCGTTACATGCCGTAATAGATTTCAAATCAGACATCTGATCTAAATAGGCGTTAGCTACCGATCTTTTATCCTCATACTTAGCTTTCAAAGTATTTAAAATTAAATTATAATTCCCGGCACTAAACGTAATTCCAGCGCAAGCGGTTATAGCTTTACCAGTCAATTTTTCAACGAGATAATGCAATTTTTCGTGATCTGTCAACGAATCGTTCTTATCTATCGTATTCTCAAAACTATCTATAAATAGACACCAATTGCGAATGTTACCATCAAATTCGGGTATTTGAATTGGTGGCAACTTAGGTCGGTCGCGAGTGGGGTTGGGTAGGTCAGCCGGTTTCTCCAAACTCCTAGCGACGCGTTTGATACGACAATACAAATCGTCAAACGACGACAAGGCTTGATAACTCACTGAGTAATCGGGATCCAAATTCAACTCTAAAACATTGATGTCATGTACTAAGGTTTCGAAATCCGCGCGTAGACTATCTAAGTTTTCTATAGAACACAAGAACGAATCTCTGATGACCAAATCAGAGGTTTTAAGTGCATTATCATAGATCGATTGTACGCGAGAGTAAATCATTTCTTTTTTAGCGTATAAAAGTTTCAATTGAACCTTACCGGTCTTATCAACCTTTGGGGACATGTTTACAATTAAATCTCAAACTAAAGTGCGGTAAATAACAAATATGAAATGACTTAATCTTAGCGGTACAGAGCAGCGAGGCGGCGCGAGCGATAACCGTAGGTAGGTAGGTACTTATAACTGCCAGTGCAAGCTTGAACTAACGCGCATAGCAACAAGATCGTACCTACGCGATGGTCGCTGTCTAGGTTCAACTATTATTTCAGAGATTAAGTATTGCGTAATATCTATTCAAATTAAAATACTTTCGTATGAATTGGGATGAGATGCGAGCGAGGTAGGTACAGCCACGTGTCTACCCACGCAGGTACTAGGCAAATACGACGCGAGCCGAGAACAACGTAATTGAAAAAAAACAAAACAAAGCCAAATGCGTTAGGTATTACACTGTGCCTATGCACTAGGGTGTCTGAGTATACCTAAGATCTAAGCCTAAATGTCTGGATGCGGGGTTTTCTACTAAAATAACCAGGCACTTAGGTGCGATGCGAAAATTGCGAACTACGATTAAGTGTTGATATGATACCTAACCTATTTATGTATTAGGTAGGTACAATGCGAGCCAGCGGCGAACGGACAACAAATCTAATCCTAAGTGTCTGGATGCGGGGTTTTCTACTAAAATAACCAGGCACTTAGGTGCGGTGCGCTCATTCCCATTAGAATAATAACAAAATACGAACTACGGCTAAGAATCCGGCTCGATCCGGACCAAAAATGGTGGCGCATGGCAGCGTGCGGTAATGGACTGTATTGCGGGAAGTAGCTAACTGTTCTATTGACGCTTTACACACAAAACAAGACAGGTGGCCGGGCTGCCGCGGATTCGATCCAGGCAGTGAATGCAGCCCGAGAAATTAGGAGAGGATGCACTAACCTTCACGACACACGTGTTTTCATCGCAGCCGGTACACGGATCTTCTCTTCCTTGCTCAGGAGCTGCCGTCAGCATCACTAGATCGCTTGAGGAACACACGAGAGGCACAATCCGATCGGTAAAGGTCTATGAAGCGGTAAAAATGTAACAAATATTATACATTTCTGAGAGACGCGAGCGCGGTCCGTCCGTCTTTACGCTGGCTAGTTCAAAGCGAGACTGAGTGTCTATATCACAAATGGCGGACGGAAGCTATCTAGTCCTATTCTATGGTTAGTGCGGGAGAGGAGACGGGTATAGAAAGAGTGTGTTTCCACGTCAAGAAATACAGCTTCTACATCGGCGCAACCACAGTTGGTAGACAAAAGAAACTAAGAGGGATAAAAAGACTCCGCCATTATTCCTCTGGTAAGTTACTCGGCGGTCTTTTTTGGTATATTTATCATCATCATCATCATGTCAGCCACACACAGTCCACTGCTGAACATAGGCCTCTCCCATAGACTTCCAGAATGACCGACCTAAAGCAGCCCGCATCCAGCGGGGACCTTGATGAGGTCATCTTTCCAAGAATGAAACTGGCCCTGGTAACGCACAACGTTAGCACGATGAGGATTGACAAGAAGCTGTTCCAGGTGGAAGAGTGAGAATGAGTAGGTTGCACTGGGACATTTTTTTTTTATTTCTTTTATACCACTTGGGTGGCAGACAAGCACTCAGCCCACCTGATGGGAAGTGGTTACCGTGGCCTATGAATGAGTGCAAAACCAAGGGAGTTAGCCTCCCGCTGCTAACTCTGTAAGTATAGAGAGTTTCTGTGCCGGCTGCGTAAAAGACCAAGCAGGACAAACTTTTAACTGACAGCACAAAAGCTCTCCAGTGATTGTGCGGTTGCCCGAGATACGAAGAGCGGGGGAAGGCACGACAATCCTGAAGTCCGGCTACTCTATCACCGGGAGGGTGACAGAACGTCACTGCATGGTGTCGGGTTCCTCGTACACAGGTCCCTTATTAACAACGTCAATTTTTTTTCTTACTAGCACCTTCCACTGTGTTACGGGGCACTTCGTGGAAGCCTATTCAACACATTACATTACTTGACTAGGCTGAGTACTTTGCCAGTCTTTGCCGGACTGAAAATACCCACTCAGGGTTTAATATGCCGTCAGGGTTTAATATGTGGTATGGTCGTCCACCTGCTGGTGGACTGTCCCATACACCAAAGGGCACGGTACGATTTAGAACAGAAAATAGACTTAAAGATAAATATTGGCAATTTAACAACACTGATAACCAAAGAATACAGACAGTACTTCTTGGAGTACTGGTCCAAAATTTTATGAATAGTGCAGGTATAAGAGAGGGGAAATTGTATGTTACTAGAGGACAGGAATAAAAGCGAGATAACCAAATTATATATATATTTATATATAATTTGTACCTGCACTATTCTTAAAATTTTGGACCAGTACTCCAAGAAGTACTGTCTGTATTCTTTGGTTATCAGTGTTGTTAAATTGCCAATATTTATCTTTAAGTCTATTTTCTGTTCTAAATCGTACCGTGCCCTTTGGTGTATGGGACAGTCCACCAGCAGGTGGACGACCGTCTCATCCACCCCTGGCTCACAGGCCCCTTACAAACAACGTCTATTTATAAATGTAACAAATATTAAATTCGATTAAGAGATTGAAAATTTTCATCGCCGCAAGACTGATATATAGGAAGATGTGGATGGTGAGATGTCAGGTGTTGTACGATGGCTCAGTGGTGAGAGCATTCCCCCGTAAGGGAAAGATCGCGGGTTCGAATCCTTAATCGATTTGAATAGTAAGCATACTATATTTAGCATATAGAATGTTTTAATATTTCATTCAATAACAAATATTATTTGCCAATAGCCAATAGAAAATACCAGCTCACGTGTTTCCTTCTTCCTACAGTCCCGGGTCCTTATAGCGGGGCGTGAAAAAGCATATGATGAGGCCGTCAAGCTGAGTGTCACCATTGTCACACGGTATGTGTAAGTAATGGTGGGCCTCTTTTCTGGGACTTTGCCTTCAGCTTACCATCAGGCAAGGCGAAGTCTAATTGACGTGTTCTATATAAAAATATATATATATCAATGTTATTTAGCCGCAGAGAGCCGTGGCTTCCGGCAGAGAAGGGCCACGGGCTCTTTGGTGTCGTACAAGGCAACTAAACGATAGGTCTGTTTAACATCAGACAGATATATACAGCCTCAGATGCATGGCTCGAGTCAACAATAGTGCCCGTAATACGACAATAGGCTCACCCTCTATTACTTGGGACCGAAAACAATGGTGGTACAATGTGGGTGTTAATTCACCTCTGCCTAACACTCCAGGGATAAAGGCGTGATTGTATGTATGTATCTGTTTAAAGTCACTGCATGGTGACGGGTTCCTCGTCCACATGTCCCTTATTAACAACAAGATGGCCGTAGGAGCAAACGAGTCCTAGAGTGGAGACCGCGAAAAGGTAAACGAAAGGTAGGACGCCCCCCAGCCAGATGGACGTTTTCCTTATGAAGGTCGCCGGGAAGCGCTGGATGCGGGCTGCTTTAGATCGGTCATTCTGGAAGTCTGTGGGAGAGGCCTATGTTCAGCAGTGGACTATATGTGGCTGATATGTTGATGATGATGTATCTGTTCACGCCTACCAAGCTTCAGGTGGTCAGGAGGTGTTCAGATTATTAATTATAATATTATATTATTATATGTACTCACAAGAGCGAAGATGACATGCGCAATCGTCACTTTTCACTATTGTACTAGAGCGAGTAAACATCTCATTACTTTAGACCTTTTGAATTGTTTGACATGATGCCCACAGCTACATTCTATCATCGCACCTCTCGCCATAGGCAGGGAATACATCCTCACACATTGCGAACTGAGACGGTGCGCACTGTGCGGTATGAAATAAACTTCATACCACGCACGCTCAAGCTGTGGAATGACGTCCCTGCTGCGGTTTTCCCAAGCACTTACAATATGGGTTCTTTAAATGGGGCACCAGAAAGTTTCTTCATGGTCGGCAGCGCAAGTATAACACTCCTGGTGTTGCATACGTCCATAAGCCACGGTAACCACTTCCCATCAGGTGAGCTGTGTGCTTGTCTGCCACCTAAGTGACATAAAAAAACCTACTTATTATGTGTTTTAAATACACAAAGTTTGTCCTAATCAGCAAATAATAATGCCCGCTCTAAACAGTATCTATGTTTCACGCCCCACTTAAAGCTTAAAGCGTAAATGTTAGCCTAACTTTTTTTTAAATGTCCACAATCTTACTTTCTAGGTAAGTAATTTACAATGGCGTATTCGGTAAAGTTTGAAAACATAACTTTAAAGATGTAGAAATTTATTTAATACCTGTTGCAATTCATCATTTTCCCATAAAACCTTGTAACTTATAAAAAAATTACCTTTTGTTAGCTTAAAAAATGCGCGAAAATCGGCTGGTCACGTGACATCCTGCGCGTGACGTCATTAAATAACATCTCCGAAGAGGCCAACCAAAGAAAGTTTTCGTTACGCTAAGTAATTTTTTATAGTTACGCGTTTTGCCTCATTTGAAAATACAGATAAAAAATCTCAACTTTTTTTTTTTTTAACCAAAACATTTAAAATTAATCTTTTCGTGAAATACATCTTGTAAGTTATCCAATATTGCATATCTTTTTGTTATAGTTGTCAACCAATTATATAATATACCCAATTGTAGGTACACCCAAATAAACAATACTTAAATAAATATTCTACAACATTCTACACAACGCTATCTAGACCCACACTAAGCATAGTTTAACCAGCTTGTGTTATGAGATAGGTCCCAAAACACAAGCTGTGAAGTGTGAAGTCTAGAGACTTCGGATAAACATACTTTAATTATTATCATTAATTATAATTATAATAAATAAAAAGTATCATTCAAGTCGATAAATTGACACAAACTTTTTAGTCCGCATTATGACAATAGCAAAAAATAACTCGTAACTTGATATATTCGCTAAAATCGCAATTTATTTTAATTCACTCAAGAGTGTCCTCTATTCCACACCCAAGCCCAAATGTGTAACTAATTGCTATAAATATGTATTCCTTTGAATAGTTATTAAGTATGTAGTGTTAATTAATTCTTCTTGGTTTTTGTATTTGCATAAGTTTATAGATTGCAATTCAGACTTTGTTGATTGAGTTGATAATCTTAATTTCATGATAATCACAATTGTAATCTGTGTTGTGTAAAAAGCAAAATAAAATAATAGTTGGAATGGAATGACCTGATGCTGCGGTTTTCCCATGCGCCTACAATATGGGGTTCTTCAAAAGGGGCATTAGGTGGTTTCTTCAGGGTCGGCAGCGCGAGTGTGACGTCTCTGGTGTTGCACACGTCCATGGCCACGGTAACCACTTCCTATCAGGTGGGCCGTGTGCTTGTCTGCCACCTAAGTGGTATAAAAAGATATATATATATATATATTTGGCTGTATGTAACTAATTTCAATCATTATACCTTTAACATGACTGTTGTTCCTCCAAACAAATAAATAAAAAGTATCGCCAAAATCGGTCCCGCCATTTCAGAGATAAGCCGGAACAAACAGACAGACAGACTTGGTTGGCAGGTAGCTGATGTAATAAGGAGTAACGTAAGCTACTTTTATTTTAGAATTTTTTTATGCTCAATAGCGTTGACTCAACACTAAGCGATATCCGACATCCACACGGGAGAACATATAATCCTTAACAGATTCAGACATTGATACAGAGTCTGTAGTCTGGAATCACGCTTATAAAGCCACATGAATCCTATCAAGTCACACATGAGAGCTAGCCTTCATAAGTAAGCCGATTAACGGCATTCGTATAGATAGATAGAGTGTTCGCTTCCGGATATCGGTGTTGCCAGGCTATAGATCTGCTCTTGTACACAAGTGGCAATACATTGGCTGGCATATTGTAGAACAGAATAATGAATATGATATGGTATCGATACGTGTTTTAGCAGCGTGGTTCCCGGCAGAGTAGAATTCGGGCTACATCATCTCTTTTTGTTATACGACTAAGGTGGCATACAAGCACACGTATCCCGCAGACAAACCGACAACACGATTTTGTGGGGCTATGTATAACCTTATGAAAATACTATAAATAATAAACCTTATGTATAATATTATGAAAAGACTAGTGCCATTAGTGTGAGTGTGAGGGGATATTTATGTAGGTCATAAAGAATGTTTACATTGTAGTACGAATGTATTTTTATCTCCCAATTTAATCCTATCTGACATTATTGTATTGACATTTAATATTTACCTAATTCTTATGATTTGCGTCAGTATCTTGCCTTCCATTTGACATTATTCGCTTGACATTTGTATTGTATTGGACATTTTTTTTTTATTTATTGAATGATTGTTTACCTGATTATTTGACGAACTGTAGAATGTGACTAAGTATTTTTAATTTTTATGTGTTTATAATGCAATTTAATGTAATGCCTAATGTAATCTACAGCATATAAGCGCTTTGGTGTATACTGTAAGCTTGTATTGCTAACAATAAATGAATAAATTATGAATAAATTATGAAGTAAATAAGGTCAAGGAATATTCTAACAATGTAATTGTTTAGCAGAAATAAATAAATAAAGAATAAACGTCTCACCTGATGGGAAGTGTTTACTGTGGCCTATGGATGTGTGTGACTCCTGGGGCGTTACACTTGCGCTACCGACCCCGTTGAAACCTTCTAATGCCTCTCTTGAAGAACCCTATATTGTAGGCGTTTGGGAAAACCCCAGCAGGGAGTTCATTTCATAGCTTAAGTGTGCGTGGGATGAAGTCGCAATGTGTGAGAATGAATTCCCTGCCTATGGCGAGAGGTGCGATGATAGAATGTAGCTATGGGCATCATGTCAAACAATTAATCTGAGCACAAACCATTGTATAAGCAGTAAAACACACAGCAATCTCTTCCAATGCGGTGTTGTACAAGGCGACTAAGGGACACATACATACATACACATACCTACATATAATCTCCTCCGCCTTTATCCTTGGAGGATTCGGCAGAGGTGAGTTAACCCCCACATTTCACCATGATTGTATTCCGTCCCACGTAATAGAGGGTGAGCCTATTGCCGTTTTTCGGGCATTATTGTTGACACAAGCCATGCATCTGAGGCGGTGTCTGGGCTATACATATCTGACTGATGTTAAACAGTCGGCACCAACATCGTATGGGAAAAAATGGAGGCGAGATGAATTAGACAGATTTATGCCTCGACAGCCTCTATGGCGCGGAGGTAGTGAACGCGGCCGCTGCGCAGGAGGCGCGGGTTCGATCCCCGCTCAGGGCAAATATTTGTATGCATGAATATGGATATTTGCACTTGTAAACCGTGCCTCAGAGAGCACGTTCAGCCTTCAGTCCCGGTTGCCATACGAACATCTATGGCACTCGTTACAGGTAGATGGAGGCCTAAAAACTTCAAAAGCTTTGTGACCCTCTTTTCTGAGATTTTGCCTTTAGCTTACCATCAGAAGAGGTGAAGTCAAGTAGGCATGTCCTAGATAAAAACAAAGTAATACTGATAAATAGGTCGTAGAGCAAATACTGATTATAGTAAACACAAAGGGAAATATCCACTCTGTAATTTAAAACTTTACAAAAGGGATAAAGGCTAGGGAAAGGAGATACTTCATCAAGGAGGTAGGACACGGCGATATTTCCACCCAATTGAGCAGTCCGACTGGGGAAGTACCTCCGCCCTACAGAATACCGCGGCTATATAACGGTATTATTTTAAATTAAAGACCTCCTGGTGCAATAGTAAAGAAGCTGTTATGATATAGTGCCGTTTTACAAGAAGCTAGATGCAGTTTTTCTGCTCGGCGTGCACTACTAATTACTTTAAACCTTTCAATGTTTTGTCTAACGAACACAGCAGTTTCATAGATGTAAAGGAACATTCTAAAAACGGAAAATTGTTTGATATAATTTATTGTGACGTCATAATATTTCTCCGTTCTACAGAATACTGCGGTCATAATACCTAACCTCGTGTTGTGTTCGTGGCGGTGAGTAGGGTAGGAGGTTTTGTACTGTCCCTGGGAAGATCAAAAGCTTGTCCTGTTTTGTCTTTTACACTTACAGCAACTTTTTGTGCTTACAGGGTTGGCAGCGCGATTGTGACTCCCTTGTTTTTACACACGTCCATGGGTCACGATAACCACTTTTCATCAGGTGGGCCGTGTGCTTCTCCGCCAACTTAGTGGTAAAAAAAACGATACAATAAGAATTGACTCTACTTTACTCTTTTACCATTCTTAATTTAATAATAATTAATTTTAACTACAGAAAAATAACAAAATTTTTCCGTATTCTACTATACGCAAACTGTTTTTTTCCGATCGCCACCCCTATAGAACTACTGGGATCTCCCCAACCCTAACTTATTTTATCTTGTTACTTTACTTATTTTAACTTATGTTTGGTGTACTTGAAGTGTTAATCGGTATATACGTACTGTCAATAAATAAAATAATACTTTGATACTTGTTAAAAATATTTGTCTTAAATAGATAATCGCATACGTGAGGTAACAGATGGTATTTTTCACTGAACAGTTTTTGTGCTATCAGTGGGATGACTAAAGGCTTGTCCTGCTTGTCTTCTACATTGACGGCACAGAAACTCTCTGTTTCAACACGGTCCATTATCCATCAGGTAAGCCGCGTGTAGCCTGCATAAGTGGCATGAAAAACAGGTTCTCCTCTGGTCCCTATCCTGGTAAATGTCCAAATACCATTTAACCATTTTATTAAGTTTCTTATGTCAAATCAAATCAAATCAAATCAATTCAAATTTATTTTGTAATCGTTGTGCAGTATTTTACATGGGTTCTTAATCTATCGTGCGTTATTACATTGTGCATGGGTATGTATATTAGGTATGTACAATATATATTTATTGCAGTTAATTGTCTTACAGAGGTCTTTACTTAGGGATATTTATCTAAGCTGTGCCTGAACTAGGTAGTCCTGTGCTTCAGGCGTCAAGTGCAGATTAACAATATTGCATAAATACTTCTACATTTATATTACTTTATTTGTGGTAACATCGTAAATGTCATGTATCAAGAAGTAACCTACCACTCAAGTGGTATAAAAGAAAAGAAACTGTCAAATGAGATGACTTTTGTCACCTATCTGTCAATCCTGTCCATGTCATCTGACAGGTGTCGTAAGAGGCAACTGACGGAAAAATAATACGCAATCGATATCATTGCGAGAGAAGGAAAACTTGAAATAAAACCCTGTACCAACCCGTCTGGCCAGCGTGGAAACAGTAGGACAAAGCCTCCCAACATTGGGAGAGGCCTAGTCCAGCAGTGGACAGCGATGGGCTAATTGATTGTCAATACTACCGTTTTGTTGTATCTATACAAATATTATATAGTTGAAGAGTTTGTTGAATGAAAGAAGACTAACGAAACAGGTGTATGAGGCGAGTGTGGATGGTACCGTCGGAAGGGGAAGACCTAGGCGCACATACCTGGACCAAATCGGGGAAGTTTTAGGAAAGGGGCAGGTCAGGAGTACTCTAAACCGACGAGCATGCATGAAGAATGTAATGAGAGTGAATGAAGCGAGAGTAATATGTCAGGATCGTAGCAAATGGAGATCCGTGATCTCTGCCTACCCCTATGGGAGACAGGCGTGATTTTATGTATGTATGTATGTAAGAGTTTGTTTGTACGTTAGTTTGTTTTTTCGTTTCTTTGTTCGTTTGTTTGTTTGAACTCGCAAATCTCAGGGACTACGACTACATCATCACGCTATTAATTAAGGGAGCGGAGTAGTGATCATAAATGTCAACAAATCCGGCAGATTTCTACACATTACTTGCTGTTGCCCGCAGCTTCGCCCGCGTGAATCTCGGTTATTATTATTGATTTCTGTCAAAATTTATAATTATCAAATTTTCAACTATATGGTATACTTAAGCATAGACAAAATTACGTTTAACTGTCATTTGGTGAAGCAGCTTCCGCTTATTGGTTAAGTAGTCAGTCTTACGATCGAGAGGACCCGGTTTCGAATCCTGGCCATTACAATACCGACGTGAACCCACCCCTAGCACAAGCAATTTAGCTGAGTTAGAGGGGTTAGAGGGAATATTAGTATTTGCGGTTGCTAATATTCTTAAAAAACAAAATTGCGTGTTGTTATAACAAGTCAGATGCGTTTTGTTCTACCATGTTTTATTGTGACTTGTATTCTCATTGAGGTTTTATGTCCGATCAAGAACCAAGCGGTTCGGTGTCTCTTTCCTCTGTCGCACCATTAAGGCCTGGAATTCATTACCAGTTCACGTGTTTCCTTCTTCCGACAGTCCCGGGTTCTTTAAGCGGGGCGTGAAAAAGCATATGATGAGGCCGTCAAGCTGAGTGCCACCATTGTCACATAGTATGTGTAAGTAATGGTGACCCTCTTTTCTGAGACTTTGCCTTCAGATTACCATCAGGCAAGGCGAAGTCTAATTGACATGTTCTATATAAAAAAAAAGTCACACGGGCTGAGGTCAAACGGGATGAAAAGTATCCTATTTCCGTCTCCTGGTTCTAAGCTACAACCTCACCAATTTACAGCCAAATCGGTACTGCAGTTCTTGAGTTATAAATAGTGTAGCTAACACGACTTTCTTATATATATATAGATTTAAAGGAAATATTACGAACCCTGGTAGCCTAGTGGTATGGTAATGGACTGCAGAGACGAGGTCTCGGGTTCGATCCCAGGTTTTACCATGGCATACACCAATGACTTTTCGATGCCTTTCGAAGTTATGTGTGTATTTATCGCAGGTTTATAAATGCCTGGTTAATGGCAATAGGCTCGCCACCTATTACATTGGGACCTAAACATAAACAGGCGAAATGTGGGTGCTAGCACCTCTGCTTACCCCTTCTGGTATATAGGTGTGAGTTTATGTTATGTTTTTTATGTTATTACGAGCAATAAAAGTGAAATTAGGTTTCTAAATACCCCGGGCTAAACTGGGACGTTTTAGCTAGTCTTCTAGGTAAGTACCTATTATCTATGATGGATTATAAACATATAATTGTGTTTATTAAGATAGGTAAAAAAAATAATGAGTTCAGGCGGGATATTTTATTTTTTTCATAGATTTTTTTTTCTTTTTTATACCGCTTAGGTGGCAGACAAGCACACGGCCCACCTGATGGAAAATGGTTACCGTGGCCTATGGACGTTTGTAACACCAGAGGAGTCACAGTCGCGCTGCCAACCCTGTAATTACAGAGTTACTGTGCCGTCAGTGTAGAAGACAAAGCAGGACAAGTCTTCCCATTGACAGCACAAATTCTCAGGTGAGCTCTGGCTACCCTACTCACCGCTCGGAACACAACACGAAGTTATTATAACCGCGGTATTCTGTAGGGCGGAGGTACTTCCCCAGTCGGACTGCTCAATTGGGCGGAAATATCGCCATGTCCTACCTCCTTATATTATTTGAATAGTCAGGAAATGTTTTAAAAAATTTCATTCTACAGATAACATATCTCTTCCATATACGAAAATGGTGACAAATATTATGACCGATTGAATTTGACTGGTTTTTTTTTATCACGTAGGTACAGTTGTAAACACAAGTGTTAGCAGTACCTACCAGTGGGTACAGTTCGGTCAGCACGCAGTAAGGCACCTCGTCCCCTGTGCTTTGAGTATCGACTGTCCCCCAATTAGCTGTGCCGATCGTCACGCGCCATCATTTTTAGTTTATGTTAGAGGTAGGACGCGAAGGTATTTCTGTCAAATTGAGCAGTCCGACTGGGGAAGTACCTCCGTCATACAGAATACCGCGGTTATAATAACCTCATGTTGTGTGCCCGGTGGTGAGTAGGCTAGCCGGAGCTCATTGGAGAGTGCTGTCAGTGGGAAGACCAAAAGCTTGTCTTGCTTTGTCTTTTACACTGAGAAACTCTCTGTGCTTACAGGGTTGGCAGTGCGAGTGTGACTCCCCTGGTGTTGCACACGTCCATAGGCCACTGTTACCACTATCAGGTAAGCCATGTGCTTGTCTGCCACCCAAGTGGTATAAAAAAAAAAGTTAGGAGCGTGAAAAGGTAACAAGTAAGAGAGTGAATGGACCAATTAAATAATTCAGTAATTCGTGAACCCGCCGGCGGCGACGTAAACACGCGTAAGACGCTGCGGGGGCCATGGGGCGGGGGCGGGGGCAGTGGTGGGGCGAGGGCGTGGCCCGTGACGTCACCCCGCTCGCACCACAGTCGGTATCTATCCGGCGAAGCGGACGGTCGCGGCGACGCGTCGCCTATTATCACCCGAAAGTACGATAAAAAACGCCAAAATTTTTGACCGGCAGTATCACTCACCTTCCAAGGTGTTGAAATTGGAGGACGACCCTTGGGGGTCATGTGCGATGTATTCGCCGGATAAGATGAAGGCCGGCGGCGGGCTGATGGCGCCGCCCGGGTGCTTCCCCGGCCGGTACAGCCCCACGTACCGGAGCTCGGACCCGCGCCGGTGCGTCCCCAACCCGTCCGTGAGTACATAATACTACCTTCTCATATACCAGACTCTTATTTTTTTCTTTTCCGAAGTGAAGAACGTGTTTACATCAACTTGACAACAAAATAACGTAAACAGACCGCGCGTAAAAACATAAATACAAAAAATAAATACCGGGTTCATTCCAAATTATTTCTTTCAGGACGTCGTTCTTCGTACAAAATTTAATTATTTTTGTACTAAACCTTGCTGTTTTAGGTTATTATGTTTATGTATTATATGTATATATGAGCTATGCGATGTATATATATTTATATACTTATAGCTGGCGTGCAATGGCGATTTCATGGAGCTCCATGGGGGGATTTGTGTTTCAGCTAATTTGTCAATGTGTTCATATTTACTTCAGTCTCAGTACCTTACCACAGTATATACTTATAACAATCGCGACAATAAAACCTTCATTTAAATTGGTGACAATTGGGTATTTTCCTGTAGTGAAAATAAATTATTTAACTGAAATTAATTGAACTTATTAAATTAATTGAACTTATTAAATTAAGAATGTCAAAAGTTGTGTCGGTTCTTTTTTATTTATTTTTAATAATTCACTCAACCTTTAATAGTAAGTTATTTGATTATTGAATTTTATGACGTCATAAAAATTTATTTCATACAAGTTTATGTGATCAGTTGATGTTTAGTAAAAAGTAATTAGTTTAACTAGCCAGTCAAATACCCAATTACTATATAAACGTCTTTATTTAAATTTCCATAAAAATAATCGGTATTCAGATGTAATTGACAATTATATTCATACAATAAAAATAAATCATCATTAAATTTCATGACTCTAAAATAAATAACATATTTAATTACATTTTCATATCAACATAATATTGAAATACATAAACCAGATTTAGTACGTAATTGATGTAGATTTATTAAATTTACCATACAAATTAAATGATAAATCAATTCAATTTCAAAAATCAAACATATTAATTAATTAATCTGAAATCAGTTTTCATTTAATTCCAAACAAAAATTTGATTTCGATTTAAATTCAATTCCATGTAATTTCAATTCTGTTATAAATTGTGCGGTGAACAAAAATGATTGTAGACAATTACGCGTCGGTAAATAAACCGGTATTGCTGTTTCTACGAGTTTCGCGTTTATTTGTAACAACCGGTGCAAAGTGCCGACGGCGGGTGTGTAATCATTACAATTCAATTATTGTTCAACTGTTCTTTAATTGGACATTTCAATTGGTTTAATTTTATTTGTCATTATATTTCAAATAATTAATTATTATTTCGATTGGACTGATTCTTAGAAATCGGTTACCGTCGGTGATATCGACAGTAGTCTTTTTTTTAGCAAACACGTTCTTATATTTACATTAATAACGTGCGTATTTTTACGTGTAACTTTTATAAAAATAAAAATGTTATAAATAATAAATTATTGTAAAAATAAACAGGATATAAAAATAGCTGAATTGTGTTATACTCTCGGGATAATCTCATTTTTTACGAGTTATTAGAAATTCTTTTCTGTTGGTAATGGTAGAATATTGTTCTGTCGAAAGGAAATTGTTGTAATACATGAAAATGTCAGTTGCCGACGGTGACGGCTACGGCAGCGTAGCGTCGGCCGTAGACATTCGTAGACTTGCGGCGCGCGGCGAGGCCATTATGTAGGCGGATCTGTAATTGTGACGGAAAATTTATATTCTAAATGTTCAAGTAAATGAAAACTGAAGGATGATTTAATTTAACCCAAATTAAGTGAATATGATTTACATTGTAAATGTTTAGTAAATGAAAACTGAAAGATGGTTTAATTTAACCCAAATAAAATGAATAGGTTTAATATTGTACATGCTCAGTAAATGAAAACTGAAAGATGGTTTAATTTAATCCAAATAAAATGAATAGGTTTAATATTGTAGGTACATGCTCAGTAAATGAAAACAAATTTATTTTGTAAATATTTAATAAATGAAAACTAAAAGATGGTTTAGTTCAAACCTAATGAATAGGTTTTAAATTGTAAATGTTTAGTAAATGAAACACTGAACGATAATTTAATTTCAACCAAATTAAATGAATAGGTTTTTATTGGAGTCGGGTTGGATTTTTTTTCTTTTCACACACGTTAGCATTACTAATTCATTTGCACATTTGGTACTGGCAGTCGTGAATGTGAACACTAATTGTGATCGATATGTACCTACTGAATTGAATTGTGGTGAAATTTTGCAGATTTCAGCGACGGCGGGCGTCGCGACACGACTCGGACTGTCGGCTTTAGATGAATATCACATTAACTGATTTCTTTCCTTCTCGTGAAATATTAATCTAGAGTTGTTGTATTCTCCAACATTTTAAACGCGGAATAGGCCTGAAAGAACCATTTGAAAACCTCAATAAACGAACTAAAAAAAGTACAATTTAAAAGTGCGTGAAAAGTATTTTAACGTCAATACGTTTAATAATTTTATAGGTTTTTTTTATTTATATTGGTTAATATAACTACATTATCTGAATAAATAACTAATGAAATAATTTTTCTTCAAAGTAATCTACCTAATACTTGTAAAACAAACTACTGAAAAGTTAGCGTTATAACATATATTTTAGTAATTGAATTAACCGTAACACTTTTTACACTAAAATATTTTTAGCATAAAAGTTTTATATGCTATATAATAATTTCAACGGATTTTAACGTAGTAAATGAAACTGTAATTGTAATTCTCGTTTACGTTATTTCAAAATACAATGAATGAAATACAATAGTACTTTATTAATTACAATACTAAACTAAATTAATAAAATAATTATACAATAATGAATACATAATTTTATCTTACGATTATGACTAGTCAGAACTGATAAAAATAAATTTTTACAATCGAAAATATAAAAATAGTTCGATACATATGAAATTGCTGTTTTTTTTTGAAGAAATTGGAGGAAACCAAATTTTCTGTACTAACATTAATGCATTTTTTTAGGAATGACAAATCCAATTTTTTTTTGTGTATTGTATGAGACAACATTAAACTAAAAAACACTTTTATTCCATTTTTGAAAAGTGACAGCTGTAAAAAAGTAATACGAAATTTATCGTCACAATGAATAGCATTTAGGAAGTACTGTTTTTGAAGATCGAATCTAATTTATCAAGCGGCCAATAAAAACAAAATTTAATTGTAAAATCTAGAAATAAACTTTCAAATATAATATAAATAATGTAAATAGCTATTAAATTACAGGAATAACGAACTCATGAATCAGTAAGAAAATTTCGGCAATTTCATAGGTATGTAAAGACCTAATATTAATTTCTGAGTTTAGAGTGGTGAGACTAAAAGACTAACAATAACGAAACGAGACATTCTCAGTTGCGATTTATAAGTCATATACTTTTCATGTTAAACCATCCTATCGAGTTACACTTTTTAGTGTCACTTAATTTACAACGTTATGTAAATCCTCATTTTGTACGCGTTTCACGTACCATTATATTTACTTTACGTCCGTTTACGTAAAAATACCAACAATAAATGAACTTTAAATGCAACATTCTAATATTTCATTTAAAATTGATTATGTTTTGTATGTTTATTATATATAAATATAATAAACATACAAAACATAATCAATTTTTAATCAAAACATCTTTTTTTTTTCAATGAAATTTTGACTATAACACTATTTTAACTACTATTAATTTACATACAAATATACTTACAATGATTACACAAATATAACCGCGGTAGCCTAGTGGTATGGTTAATGGACTGCTGAGACGAGGTCTCGGGTTCGATCCCTGGTTTTACCATGGCACACATCAATGACTTTTCGATGCTTTTCGAAGTTATATGTGTATTTATCGCAGATTTATAAGTGCCCGGTTAATGGCAATAGGCTACCACCTATTACATTGGTACCTAAACATAGACTGGCGAAATATGGGCGCTAGCACCTCTGCCTACCCCTTCGCGGATATAGGCGTGAGTTTATGTATGTATTTTATGAGAGTATGGTTATTAAGAATATCAAATATTATAAACAATAAGTTATTTTTTTGCAAAATAGGGTTAATCAAGCGGTATTCAACGCGCCCGCTACTCAGGAGACGCGGGTTCGTACTCCGCTCAGTGCAAATATTTGTATGTATGAATATATGTATTTTTATTGGTCTGGTCGTACCATGGAGAACAACCGTCGGTCCTGTTTGCCATACGAACATATGGCAGTCGCTAAGGGTAGTTGAAACTGTAAAAAGTTCAACAACTGTTCTAGTTGTAACGCTTCGATATCGCCGTTGTGTTATGGAGGTCAGATAGCTGTCGCTTCACGGAAAATATAGAAATTCAGTGTGACTGGTAAAGCGGACCCCAGACTCGGAGGTGAAAGCTTCATATACGATAATAAGAGTATTAATCAATATATAGATAAAAAATAATAATTTGCTAACACCAGTTTTCGGGATCTAAGTCAACTTCATTTACAAGCTGCGGCAATTCTGGCTCAGGCTTTGTTCTCGGAGTTAGGAGGACAGACGGCAGTCGTTCTTATAAAACATACACATTAGCCAAAACTAAAAAAAGACGGACGGACGGACGAAAATTCTGCCTCAGGATTTATTCTCGGAGCTAGGAGGACAAACGGCAGTCGTTCTTGGAAAACACACACATTAGCCAAAACTAAAAAAAACGTCTATCCGTTTTTTTTTTGTTTTGGCTAATGTGTGTGCTTTATAAGAACGAAAATTCTGCCTCAGGATTTCTTCTCGGAGTTAGGAGGACAGACGGCAGTCGTTCTTATAAAACACACACATTAGCCAAAACTAAAAAAAACGTCTATCCGTGTTTTTTTAGTTTTGGCTAATGTGTGTGTTTTATAAGAACGAAATTTCTGTCTCAGGATTTCTTCTCGGAGTTAGGAGGACAGACGGCAGCCGTTCTTATAAAAGCAGTATTAGCCAAAATTTAAAAAAGATACCTAACTAGGAGAAAACTAAATAGGTAAACATCTGAAGAGGCCGTTCAGCTGAGTGTCACCATTGTAAAATGCTAAGTAAACATCTTTCCTGAAACTTAGCCTTTGGTTTACCATCAGGCGTTGTGAGATTGCCGTGTGTTATATATAAAAAAAGGAGAGGGAATAATGCAAACGGGAATCGAGGAAAAATGGCATTTAAATCTTGGGCTTGTTTTTTTTTTATCCTGGCGTTAATCCCATCCGAAGCGTTCAACGCGTAGTCTGGGGTCCGCTTTTGCAGTCTGATAGCGCGTATTCCTGGACTTTAATATTTTACGCGAAACACATATTAAAACCACATTACTTGTGTTATTTTTAAACTACCGCGGTATGAATTCATAATTACACAACAGCTCGGGATTTGTCGCGATTAAATCATGGAACTAACTATTAATGCTGACGTTTCGGATGCGTTGCAGCACCCGTGGTCACGACTTGAGTGTCTGACCAGAAGTTGAAGACCACAGGTGCTGTTGTAACTGTTGTTTATCCCTTGTAATTTTTCCACAGTATATTTTATTAGACCGCCTTACAGCATTCTCAAAGGTTTACATGTTGTTGTTTTGAACCTTTGAGGATGCCGTACGGCGAAACCGGAATAAGTAGGTACAAGTGCGTAACCACAAATTCCATCAAGTGCCATCAAATGCCATTAAACGACAGTATAAATAACAACCACCCATAACGACTGTCACAGGTGTTCGTATGGTGACCAGGAGCGACGGCTGAACACGGTCTCCGACTCACAGAAATACCCAACCCAATGTAAATAGACTTAATTAGCTATTCATTTAAATATTTGCACTGAGTGGAACAACGCAGCTATGCCACAGAGACTGTCTATTTATGTCCTACTGTGGACTGCAATATACCTATCTAATTGATTGGTGGTTCCCGGCATAGTTGAATTTAGACCACTCAATGTCTTCTCATGCGTTGTCGTACAAGACGACTAAGCGACAGAGCAGTTTAACATCAGACAGATATATTTATAACTCAGACTTAGTCTCAGATGCATGGCTCGAGTCGACAATAGTGCCCGGAATACGGTAAGAAGCTCATCCCTTATTACGTGGGACCGAATTAAATGATTAGTGAAATGTGGGTGTTAATTTATCCCTACATAACCCTCCGGGGTTAAAAGCGTGATTATATGTATGTATGTACGTATGTATGTAGTGGTATGGGTAATGGACTGCTGAGATTAGATCTCGGGTTCAATCCCAGGTTTTACCATATCACACACTAATAACTTTTCAATGTTTTTCGAAGTTAATGTGTGTATTTATCGCAGGTTTATAAGTGCCCGGTTAATGGTAATAGGCTCGCCACCTATTATATTGGAACCTAAACATAAACTGGCGAAATGTGGGTGCTAGCACCACTGCCTATCCCTTCGGGGATATAGCCGTGAGTTTATGTTATGTACCTATATTTTTACAAAAGAACAATGTTATTTTATTTCTTTGAAAAATAAATCGAAGGAATTGCACACTCGGTCTAAGAATGATAGCTTGAACATATTGTTTGACATTGATAGTGACCGAAGAGTGAACTACAATTATTGTTCAATCGCCTCGGTCTAGCTGTTGTCACTGAGGTGCAGAGGCCAGGCCGCCTCCAGCGGGTCACTGCTCTAGACTGAGGTCGAGGTTGAAGAGCGACAGTATTAGATAGTTTTCATTTAAGTAAATGTTTTATTGAGATTCAAATATCTAGATCGCCGTAAGACGGATTTATGTATAGAAGAATTTGGATGATTTCAGGCGAAGGTTCTGTGGGTTAGTAGTCAGAGTGTACTCCTGTAAGTGAAAGATCGCGGGTTTGAATCCCGCCAAACTGACTGTAGGTCAAAGTTATCAACTAGAATAACCCCGAAGGGGCAGGCAGAGGTGCTAGCACCCACCTTTCACCAGTTTATGTTTAGGTCCCAATAGGTGGCGAGCCTATTGCCATTAACCGGGCACTTATAAACCAGCGATAACTAGAATAAAATATAATTAATAGCAAAATGGAACAAGAAATTTCAAATTTATACATATAATTCAATTACAGGTAATTACTTCTGGGTCTTTGGTGAATAGAGCAGGGTCTTCAAACGTAACAAAAGTGGTCTTACGGTGGTAATTAGGAAAGCAATGGGGTGGTATATGACAACTGCAGATGTGGAACGTAGGTACCGTGAAATAGACGTGATTTGATAATCTTATTTGTGGTATTATAAATAGGTAGGTAGGTACTATAAATTATTTAAAAAATAATAATTGTGGTATGGGTAATGGACTGCTGAGACGAGGTCTCGGGTTTGATCTCAGGTTTTACTATGACACACACCAATGACTTTTCGATGCTTTTCGAAGTTATGTGCGTATTTATAGCAGGTTTATAAGTGCCCGGTTAATGGCGATAGGCTTGCCACCTATTATATTGAGACCTAAATGTAAACTGGCGAAATGTGGGTGCTAGCACCTCTGCCTACCCCATCAGGGATAAAGGCGTGAGTTTATGTTATGTTATTAATTCATTGCGGCTTCTCAATAGTGCTGTTCTGTATCGATGTTTACTTCACCAGTAATGTACCTAGATATGTGAAGAGACGACACGTCGTCCGATCACACAAAAATATTCCATTGAAATAAAAAATAAACAGTCCCGCAAGCTACTCATTTGTCATAACTACACCTACTTACATTTATATATTTTCACGAGCCCCCCATGAGCGCAGGCCTGGGGGTGACTGGTGGAGCCGCCTGTCACCCTGGCGCGCCTCCCCATTTCCGGGGACGAGTTGGAGACTCTGTAGTCCCCACACCCGAGGAGAGGGCCAGATCGTGAGAGATGGCCCTGGGTTGACCGGGGTGCGAAGAATACCTATGCCTGTCAACCTCACATTCAGCAACCACAAACGAACCAAAAAAAAAACATACCACTTCTTAAACTTCGATAAGGATAAACTGCTTGAAACAATAAACAAAATTGTCATATCAAGTGTCTTTCACGGCCCATCATAAGATCTTCATCAAAATTCACCTTCAGTTATAATATTCCTCCCTATAAAAAAATAAAAAATAAACGAAACGATAGAAATAAACCTAACGATAATAAATCTTTTTTTGAAATCGATTAACAAGTCTTTTTTTAAATAAAAGACGGTTTCATACAAATATTACCTATTTAAAATTAAGTTTTTACAAAAAATGTTATGATAATAAATTCATGTTCCAGAACCCATACAAGCTATGTATAGAGCCTGGAACGCTATGTAGTAAAAGGCGTATTATCTACTACTTATAATACTTAGTTATAACTTTAAATTTAGTAAATAAACATCTTTAAATTGTATTTAAATTAATTTATGAAACGTAATGAATACAATATTATAATAACATAATTTTTACAAAAAATAAACGGAAATTAACACTTCAGAACGTATCTCTACAAGCAAATAAAATATCCACGCACTAACTCCAAGTTTGTATAGCAAATCTCCTGTGTAGCCATCTCCGTTTTATTGCATTTCTACCCTATGCCACCCTCCCTTTCACGCACGCACCCACCACATAAGACAGAGCGAGACCGATAGCGGCTGTCCGTGCTATTTTATTCATGGTAGCGCGAACGTAACGAGAGATAGACACAGTTATTGCACAATGCGAAAGAAAAGGACGGGGTACAGTACTCAGTTTCGTCTTCAACCAAAACGCGGGCTAGGGAGTTTTTGATTGTTGTCTTATATACGTCGTCTCATAAAGGAGGCACGCACGATTTTACATTTTTTTTTTTAAAACTGCATTTATTGAAACGTTGTCTTTATATCTCCGGAAGTTTATGTAAACAAAGTTATATTTGAATTCAAAAGCATCACTGTTTAGAACTATTATCGTATTGTTTTGTAGATTGCTTTCATCTCTTTACGCTACAGAGAACAGAGCCTCGTGGAAATGACATACAAATAAATATGGCAGTAGTTTTATGCGCAACAATTTTATGTAATGGACGATTTTACTTTTTTAAATTTAGAATTTAAATTGTTTTTTGTAAGTTATAGGAGATTGTAGATAGCTTTATTTTGAACGAGATATTTTCCTTTAAGTATTCAATATACATTAATTAAATACATATAATCACGCCTTTATCTCCGGAGGGTTAGGCAGAGGTGAATTAACACCCACATTTCACCAATCATTGAATTCGGTCCCACGTAATAGGAGGTGAGCCCATTGCCGTCTTCCGGGCACTATTGTTGATTCAAGCCATAAATCTGAGGCTGAGTCTGTGCTGTATATATCTGTCTGATGTTAAACAGCCCTATTCCTTATTCGTCTTATACGATACCGCATGGGAAGAGATGGGGTGGTCCAAATTCTACTCTGCCGGGAACCTCGCAGATTATTTAAATGTGTTTATTAAATTGGGAATGGTAGATAAAAAGCAGTAACAGTTGTGTCGGCTCTTATTTGGTCGATTTTATTTATTTTAATTCATTCACTCAGCTTACACTTAATAAATAATAGTAGGTAGGTAGGTATCTATTATTATTTGAAAATTAAATATTATGACGTCATAATTTGTTTATTTCATACAAGTTTACTTGAAACTTGCTGTTTTGACGTTTAGTAAAAAGTAAATAATTTGACTAGACACTCAAATACCTACCGAATTGTTATATTATATAACGATAGGTATTTTATTTTAAGCAGTTTACTTCAACCGCGGTATTCTAGTGGTATGGGTAATGGACTGCTGAGACGAGGTCTCGGGTTCGATCCCAGGTTTTACCATGGCACACACCAATAATTTTTCGATGTTTTTCAAAGTTATGTGTGTATTTATCACAGGTTTATAAGTGCCCGGTTAATGGCAATTAATCTCGCCACCTATTAGGTACATTGGGACCTAAACATAAACTGACGAAATGTGAGTGCTAGCACCTCTGCCTACCCCTTGATATGTTATGTTTATATGTAACATGATAACATTTTTTTTTAAACAAATATTATCTTAGTTTATGTAAAATACATCAAATATGATATTCAAGAACTAAAAATAATCTATGAGATAGGAGTTGGATAAGTTTATAGAAAAACAATTGAAATATTACTTTATTATTTATTCAACTTTATGCACAGTAATTTTGTACAAAGGCGGACTTAATACCAAAGGCATTATCTAACAGTCAACCTTAGGGTGATGCAGAGATATTTATATCAAAGGTAGATGCACGCAAAATAATAATCAATTTATTATCATAGTATCTATAATATTAAATATATTTAATATTAATATTAGCCAGTGAAAAAAAAATAGTGACTTTTTTTGCGGTTCGCAGTTGCCTACTTTGTTTTTTTTAATCGTTCTCTTTGGCATCGAATGACACATAAAATTGATTTTCGGAGAACATAAAAAAAAAGCACTTGTTGACTAGAATAGGAGCAAGCTAGCAGACAGACGAGAGTTACTTTTTCATTTATAATAATCATGAGCTTTTTTTGCCTGAAATAAATGATTTATTATTATTATTATTATTATTTAAACTGTCTGAAGTTTACTTGAATATTACTCATTGAAATAAAACTACTCTTTAAAAGATAATATCTAAACTTAACCTAGTTTAGGTAACAGGGTTTTTTTATACAACTTAGGTGGCAGACAAGCACATGGCCCACCTGATGGAAAGTGGTTACCATGACCTATGAACGTGTGTAACACCAGTGGAGTCACATCCATGCTGCCGACCCTGTAAGAACATAGATTTTGTACCGTCAGTGTAGAGGACAAAGCAGGACAAGCCTTTGGTCATCCCACTGACAGCACAAAAACTCTCCAGTGAGCTCTGGCTACCCTACTCACCGCCGGGAACACAACACGAAGTTATTATAACCGCGGTATTCTGTAGCGGTACTTCCCCAATTGGGCTTCCTGCTCAATTGGGCGGAAATACCACCGTGTCCTACCTCCTTAAAAAGAAAAAAATTGTTTATCATTACTTGTTACATTTCGTTAGCATAATATTCACTTGTGTCATACATAAACTATGTTTTCTTGTTCTTGTATAGGTACCTACCAATTTGTGTATATTGTGAAAATAAATAAACTTTATTTATTTTATTATTTTGGATAAAGTATTCTACGTAATAACATTGTGGAGTATATTTTTTCAAAATCTGTTAAAGGTTGTGGGTTTTAAATCGATGCATAATTACTAAATATATTGTAACGAACAGACAGTTTAGTGGTAATATATATATATATTAGAAGTTATTGGCCGAAGTTTGAATCATTTCAAGTCTTCCCATGAGTCGGTCAATGTTAATAATATTTTCCGCGTCCAAACAATTACTATAGAGACAATCAATAACAGTCAAATAACGTAAATGTATTATTCAAAACACCAATTTAATATCACCTTTAATAACCACCAATAGAGTTTACATTCCATTGCGATCATTAACCTTCTGATGTCAAAACATTATGATACATTCTAAAATCAACTCTAACTCTGTTGCTATAGAGGTCAAAATCAAATAGGCAAACTTTAAAAGTCCTTCGTACATGCCATTGTTGCTACGGTTAAGGTCGATACTCCTGTTGCGAGGCGACAATAGACGGGCCACAATACAACTGTACTTGAAATACAGTGCACGCGATATTGAACCTTGCGTACTGTATTAAATGAGGCTGTATTTTTGTGAAAGCCGTTTATAAATTATAGATGAATGTTTATTTGAAGGGTTAAAAGCTCCTTTTCTTTATTCGCGGTTGTATCCTTGAACGATAGGGTTAGTAAAACTTCTTGAAATACTTGAGACTAGTCCATTTTTAGGGTAGGTACCGCAACTGAATACCAAAAAAATCTGAATCCTTGTAAGATGACTTCGATTTCTACCTGTCTATCTTTTTCTTTTTAACCTTAGCGTTAATTCATTCGAAGTCTTTTCACCCCGGAGTCTGGGGTCCGCCTTACCAATCTAACTGCGGTCTTCGTTTTTTTCAAGAAGCGACTGTTATCTGCCTTCTATAACCCAAAGCCAATATCGAAGCATTATAGCTAGACCAGTTTTTGGACTCTTTAGGGCCCTGACTACCCGTAACGATTGCCATAGATGATGGTATGGCGACTGGGACCCACGGTTTAACGTACTCTCCGATGTACAATGCCACTGAACGGGGATCGAATACACACTGTAGCGGCGTCGCGTCACAGACCCAACGTCAGCAAATTCCTTCCCGGCCCGCGGCGTAGTGCCCGCGCTTTGTGAGCCAGTTCGTACGTAAGGCTTGCCACAGTCAGCCACATATGAACTCGCTCACTTATAGATGTTCCTAGTAATATCAAGCGTTCTAATTAATCGATTGTAAGTCCTACATATAGAGAGACAGTTAACGTAATAAGTGTACGCCATCTTCTATTGAAATACTCCCACGTAAACCTATAGGCATAGCCTCCAATCACACCCCCTGCGTAACGGCCGTATTCACTACCGCCACGCCAGAGGCTGTCAGTCTGTCTGTCTATCAAAACCCTTTATTAGTACTACTACTCTAAAGTCAACATGATAAATTTTATGGTTTTGCGTGGTTCCCGGCAGAGTAGATTTAGGACCACCCCATCTCTTCCCATGCGGTGTCGTACAAGGCGACTAAGGGATAGGGCTGTTTAACATCAGACAGATATATACAGCCCAGACTCAACCTCAGATGCATGGCTCGAGTCAACAATAGTGCCCGGAATAAGGCAATTTTATTTGAATTATGTATTTAATTGTAATTTATATTATTTAAAATTCAATTTATGAGTATATATAATTCTCATTGGACATTCAATTTAATTTAATAATTTTATTTTTGTAATGCGTTATGACGAAAATTAATTTAAATTTGTTTTCATGACATTTGTGTACTTTATCTTATGTGTATTGTATTATAATAATGATAGTAGATCAATATGTAATGAGTCTCTGATACTTGAAATAAATGAACTTTGATTTGATTTGATTTGATAGACTTACCCCCTATTACGTGGGACCGAATACAATTATTGGTGAAATGTGGGTGTTATTAATTCACCTCTGCGTAACCCTCCAGGGATAAAGGCGTGATTGTATGTATGTATGGTACCTATTGTTGTCTTGTTATGCTAAAATATCATTCATACTATTGCCGACGTATCAGATACTCGATGAGTCGGTAAATATTTTGCTGATACTAACACAAATAATACCTAGTAGGTTAGATACCGTGATGGTTCAAAAAAGTACCTACCTAGTATTTTTTATACATGGTGTATTTCGAAAACATTTTTTGGGACACCCTGTATTACACATGTCGATGTAGTAATTCTACAAATAACATAAGATAACATAAACTCACGCCTATATCCCCGAAGGGGTAGACAGAGGTGCTAGCACCCAGATTTCGCCAGTTTATGTTTAGGTAGCCTATTGCCATTAACCGGGCACTTGTAAACCTGCGATAAATACACATATAACTTCAAAAAGTCATTGGTGTGTGCCATGGTAAAACCTGGGATCGAACCCGAGACCTCGTCTCAGCAGTCCGTTACCCATACCACTAGGCTACCTTATATTTTCCCATTAACTGGTACCTAGGTATTTAGAGTTCATTCCCAAGAAACAAGTATTTGATGAAAGAACGAGTTAAAAATATTAACTTTTATGAATATATTAGACAATCTTTTTAGGACAAAAATTAATTATTTTTTTTAGTAATAATCATTTATTTTAACAATATTAATATTAACATAATGTACACGGAAGTTATCTAAATTAAAGTAGATATTTAAAAAAAGAAAAAAACTGAATAGGTATATTGAGTTAAATCCTGCAGGTTCAGGCGTCACACAATTGAATTTATAAGTATATTGATTAAATTAAAAAAAATAATTTTGACATCTGTATGTCATAGCGCGTCTGTTTGTCCAGCAACAAAAATTTACACATTGTATGTATAATTTTTGTACTTAGGTATAAAATCTAGAATAAAATTTAGTTTTGTTTTATTACACCAGTCGTATACATAGATAAAACATTGATCCAGGCGTTTTAACTAAGACTTCTAATAAGCTGTGAAAAGTACTTATTTTTTTCCTTTTTCATAACTGATTACAAAGACAGCTATGAAAGTGGACAAAAATTTCTCAATATTATAACCAATACTAAATACTAAATTTTCCTTCGTAGCTGGTTATTAAAGCAGGAAAAAATTTTCATGTGGGTAGCTGGTTATAAAAAAAAAGCTTTAGAATAACGAAGCCCTATGTTTAAATAATTTTTAGCCTGTAATTTTTGACATTAATTAAGTTTACCATCAGGCGGGGACATTTAGGTACGTAGCCACGTGTGGGTAGGTAAATCTCGTCGGTGGTATAAAAGAACAATTCTTAAAATTGCACAAACCAGTTGGTTAGTTGTTTCGCTGACGTCACACAACAAAAAATTTCAAAAATCCAAGCAATCACAATAAAGCATAGAGTTTTATTTTATACCCTGTGATAAAAGAACGGTACGAACAAATTTCAACCTAAACACTAAGAGAATACCGTCGAATATCGCCCGATACACTTCTGTTAGGATATTTATCCGTGCAAAATGCAGTAGGTAGTGCACACACCGTATCGTTGCGGGTAATCGGGTTAGTGAACGGTAGCATTTACTTTTAACCTTCTGATGAAGTGTAGACCTTGAACGATACATTCTGCATCTGTGTATATTAAGATAAGATAATAAGTCTCATCTTACATTTTGTGTATATTAAGATAAGATTAGAAGTCTTTATTGTACACCAACACATTACAGTACATGTACATAAATACATAAAATCACGCCTGTTTCCCGTAGGGGTAGGTAGAGATCACGGATCTCCATTTGCTACGATCCTGACATACTACTCTCGCTTTATTCACTCTCATTACATTCTTCATGCATGCTCGTCGGTTTAGTGTACTCCTGACCTGCCCTTTTCTAAAACTTCCCCGATTTGGTCCAGGTATGTGCGCCTAGGTACCTACCTTTCCCTTCCGACGGTACCATCCACACTCGCCTCATACACCTGCTTCGTTAGTCTTCCTACATTCATTCTCTCAACATGACCGAACCATTTCAACATTCCTCTCTCAATTCTCATCACTACATCTACAGTAGGTACATGTACGGACAACATTATGACAAATGTACAAAATGGCGGCCTTGTCGCTACTAGCGATCTCTTCCAGCCAAACTTTGGATAGAAATGTTTTAATTGTCCTAACAATAATAATCCATGGGTAGTTATTAGTGTAGCCATAAGCTACATACTTATATACAGGGTGTTACAGAAAGGTGTGGTCATATTTAAGGGTCGTTACACATGCCTGATAACCAGTCGATATGCACCGGCCAATGTACAAATAGTAATAAAGTGATGACATCGTTAGTCGTCTTACAAAATTGTTAAATTCGTTAAAATTTTCGATATTTAGCAAAAGCGGTAGGTCACAACACTATTGTATTTTGTTCTTTCGCGATAAGTTCAATTGAGTCCAATAACCTCTGCAAAATCTCTAATCTCAGCTGTGCGCCTGGTAGCCGGCCTACCAAGCGTAGGTATAGTTAGAGATAGGTTACATCAGAGATATTTTGACTATCACTTACCGGGGCCTGTTCTCCTTACAGCGAAACGGTGATGTACCTGATCTGGTACAGTCATAAGAACGCACTAATTTATCACTTTACGATCGCGACACAAGGAGTTTAAACTATCACTTATGTATGTCACAAAAACATAAGAGTACATGTACACATGAATGAAGAGTTTATGACGCCAGAGTATGCGTGAAACTCCAAGGCATACCTACGTTTAAAAAATTATAGCAACGCGCAACGGCTCAAAATGTCCACCACGTTGCTCAATGCCGTAACATGCTACCACGCACGCTTCGAAACATATCTGGGGTTACGCTACTGAAAATCTCTGATATTCGGGCTTCCATATTCTCTCTGCTGTCACATGCTGAACTGTACACTTTTTCTTCACGTAACCTCAGAGAAAATAATCGAGCGGAGTGAGATCCGGGGACCTCGCCGGGCAAGCAACTCTCACTTCACCGCCACGCCCAATCCTCTGATCAAAACGCATCTTTAAATACGCGCGAACTTCCCCCTTGAAATGAACGGGTTTCACTCCGATAACCGTTCCAGCTCGCCGGGTACCTACTCGTACTCGGGTCTACTTCAAAATGCTCGAGAATACGATCGTCTAAAGCAGTGGGCGTCGTAGAAGGTCGCCACGAAAACTTCCAGTGTGTTGAAGGTGGTTCACCATCTTCCTAAAACACTCCAAAGAGGGAAACCGCCGACGGTCACCCTCTAGTCTTCCGTCCACAAATATCTCACTGTACAGCCGACGAGCTTTTCGCAAGCTACCATCAGCTGCGCCAACACATCATCACAAAGCATCATCTAATATTCGCTATTACTAAAAACCGACATTTTCACTGCACAACAGAACAACAACTAGTCTACAAATAAACATGTAAACAACCTACAGAAAAGAAGTCGGCACAAGTAGGTACATACGAATGTTGCCAACCATTAATCTATCTAATTCTAATTATCTAATTTAATACGTAGAATTTTGAAAAATCCACTGACCTTCCTTTCATTTTTAAGGTAAATATGACTAAAAAACCTGCAGTTAACTAATTAATGGTTAAATCAATCCCTTTGTTCAGAACAATATTCTATTTCTACTAAAAAGTACATTGCCTAGGTACATTTTGCTATCTGTTCGCGCTAAAAATCTGAACTTAAAAGTAAATGATAGCTTCGTGCTCAGTGGTTAAGGTCAGCCTTTCTACTGAAAATCACAAGTTTTAATCATACCGAGAGGAGATAGAGCCAGAGGAGAAAGAGGAGAAAAAGTTGAGGAATCAGGTAATAAGTAATACATAAAATTGTCACGATATTTTTCTTTGCATATGACAAGACTTACCTACTCTGCGGATGACAAGACGCAAAACAAACGAACCGGTTTTCGTCTTCTATCTTTTAAAAAGCATAAACGCGTAAAAATACATTTTAATCTACTAATAAATTTACCACTTTTTCATTTGAAATCTACGCTGCTTCTACTATTTTTAACATACCATCTACAGATTTTATAAAATCAGTTATGGCAACATTGATGCCTACTGTTTTACGCACTTTGGCGCCAAATATTATGTCCTTGGCGGCACCGATTGTCCGTATCAAAAGCGCCGCCACGCATCGCGGTCTCATCAAAGGACTCCGCGGCCGAACGTATTACCTATGAAATTAGGGTAGAGGTACAGGTTTACGTCCATTTAAAATTTTTATTTTAATATTTAAATCTGGATTTTTCAACTATGACTTTGTGCTTCTTTCAAGTGCAGAAACCCCCTCGCATTGAGTTTGGGTTGGACAATGAATGGACTATCGCGCTCAAATTAAATAAAAATCAGAGTTGTGTACTTACTCTGAAAAAATAATCGCAGCTACCATTCAATCTACTCGTTGTCTGTTGTTATGTAAGAGACAACTTTTTCGACGCCGTGATTTTCGTATCATTCAATAACGGGTGGGCAAACAAACATACGACCACTGACTGAACAACATTGTTATTAAAAAAGAGTATGTAATTCAGTAGAAATACATCCGATACTAAGAATGCAGAAAATAATAAAATTGTGACCATGGTCGAATACTAGTCAGCTCACCCTATTTAGGTATAGGAAAAAAATAACAAATGATTTTTTCGTATCAATTATTTTAGGGTACCGTAAAATCTTGTTTCAAAAATTTTGAAGAAACGACGCTTACATTTTATGTTATCCTGGTATTTGAACATTATTTTTGTTCACTTTACCATACCTTTTTATGCTTTAAGAAAGGTTTTGTATTAAATAAAAATTGGTACGGAACCAATCATAATAAAGGGCGTGGCGATTTGGAGTGAAAGAGAAGATATTTTAATATTATGAAATATTTTAGGGTACCGCAACGAATGTTACTTTAACGAACACTTATGAAGGACCTCTTAGAGTTATGTTATCCGGGTACGACATGATATACCTTAGTAAGTTCTGTGTGCATTTTTGTACACTGCCGTTATTTATGTTGTGCGCCATTGTGCGCATTATCATGACACCTGGTTTCCCAAACGTAACGAACAAACAAATCTCAAAAAAAATCCGATAATAAATAACTACGAAACTCAAACTAAGGCAAACGTGCAACGATCACAGTGTTGCGGATGCTGCTTTTTTATACCACTTAGGTGGCAGACAAGCACATGGCCCACCTGATGAAAATTGGTTACCGTGGCCTATGGACGTATGTAACACCAGAGGGAACGCACTCGCGCTGCCGACCCTGTAATCACAGAGTTTCTGTGCCGTCAGTGTAGAAGACAAAGCAGGACATGCCTTTAGTTTTCTTACTGACAGCACGAATTCTCCAGTGAGCTCTAGCTACCCTAACACAACACAAAGTTATTATGGCCGCGGTATTCTGTAGGGCGGAGGTACTTCCCTAGTCGGACTGCTCAATTGGGCGGAAATACCGCCTTGTCCAACCTCCTGCTGGTCTCGAAGGACGAGAGCGTGCGGGGATGCGAGAGGAAAACAACCCTGTTTTCGAACCTGTTGCCATGTTAATTCCGTATGGAAAAGTACGGTATCCTCATCTTACCCTGGAAAGGGGCGGCTCCTCAACCAGCCCTTTGAGGCTTTGTCTGCTCTCCACTGTATCCTATGCTACTCAGGCACACTTGAAGAGTCACCCAGCAACCCTTTACAGGGGCTTTCCTGCCTCGGTCGGGATTTTGGGAGAGGAGAGGTCCTGCCGTCTTCTCGCGCAGTTGCGCTGCGGAGATTCGCAACCAAGCATCTCTAATTTATCGTGTACCTACCCAACAACTTGGAATTTTGTTCTATTTAACTTCTCATCAGGTGGGCCGTGTGCTTGTCTGCCACCGAAGTTGAATAAAAACCGAAAATTTATTTTTTGCATAACATTTCAATAAAATTGGGTACGGAACCAATTATAATTAGTTTAATATTAAGGGGCGTGGCTGAAAATTCGGTAGTCCACGACTCCTGGTATTGAATGTAGGTTAACCTTTACCTAAGGTATCTTTGAGACAAGTCTTACATTTAGCATGGATGATTTCAGGAACATAAAAATGTTTTATTATTGCTTAAAGTAAATTTTGTTTTATTTTAATACTATTTTAACAAGTTATAAGCTGTTTCAGAATTTCTTTGCCCGATATAAAAAAAAAATTGTTTAGGTACAAAGTAAGTAAGATGATATTGAGACAGGGCCTATCAAATCCGATCGTTTGGTAAACCTACTCGGGTTCAAACCGTAGAGTTCATTTGTAACAGCGCGCTGCAGCTGCTGCAGCCCTGGTTAGTTTTTTAGTGTTGTGCGTTTGTCGACAATTTCCACTAGCTTACACATGGTCGATAAAAAAGAAAATTATTTATCTACGTGATACAAAGTAAATTGGTGTTTATACTCCCGCGCAAAATTTATTTATATCACACGTAATGCGTCCCTCGAATATGACCACACCTTTCTGTAACACCCTGTATAATATACCTAAACAAATTTATTATATTATATAATTTAATAATATCTTACATATACCTAAATACACACCTAAATACATACATTCAATTTCTATAATACATATTTACATAAACATACATACATATCTACATAATTGACATACACATATAAGTATTCAATTAATTTTACATTCATGTCAAGAAATAAGTTATAAATATTAAATACAATAAAACTAAAATAACTATTGTACAACTTATAGCTAAGAACAATTAAAATGCGTCGTGGAATTCCTCCGCATCGCATTGTGGTAGCGTTCCCAGAAGACTGGCAGCATTGCCACGTTGTATGGCAATGCTTATTCTCTGACCTAAAAAGAGGCCAGCCTTCTGGTCACGGGAAGCGTCGACCATACGCTTCGCAATCTCACGGAAGAGGTTGCGAGCGCTCGGATCCCAAATTTTTTGGACATATAATAAAAGTATTCAATATGTTCCTACACAACACAGCGAGATAATCCAACGCAAGACCACATGATAAACTCACAGAACACAGATAGCATTCTTTTATCATTTTTTTGAATATGGCCAGGTATTCTGCACGTCTAATAATCGGACATTTGGATCGGTTATCGTGACTTTTGGTCATTTATTGATTCTACTCAACAAATGCGATGAAATAAACAGATTTTAAGTCAGACCAAGACTTAAAAAAACTGCAACAAAATCCGAAAACTTTCAAAATGTGTACCTATGTAATAAAATAACATACCTAACTCAAGTTTTTTTTTAAACATCTCCAACATACAGACACCACTTTTCAATTGTATAAGTAACTGCACAGATATTATCCAAGCTTATTTTATTAATTCAATAAAATTCAGCCATTGCTTCCGACGTAAAAACTTATTGATTTTCCGTAGCGCGCTGTTGCGTCTCTGATTGGTGCAAAAAACGATGACGAGCGTCATCTTTTTTTTTTGTAACCGTTTTAGAGTGCGGGCAACGTATCTACGGCTTATACCTAAATGTCATTTATCAAAAAATCATTGTAAAAATCATTTCATTGTAATGTAGTTCTATTTCGCAAATCTGGGTGCACGCAGGTTTTGACAATTTGAATCTCATGATATTTTAAACGTAACTGCAACTGGAACTTAAATAATATCTAATAAATAATAAAAATAATTCTAATATATAGTTCTCCGAGTTTCTTGCTGGTATCTTCTCAGTAGAACTAACTTACCGAACCAGGGAAATAATCATTTTCCAATGGTTTATTTTCACATTACTTATTTAATATTTTTATATTATTTCTTGACATAAATGTAAAATTTTGACCTTCATATGTGCTTTTTGTGTGCCTAAACTGAATAAATGAAATTGATTCTTTGAACGTTCCGAGACTAAATCATATTTTGTAGCGACTTACCTACTAAAGGAGGAAGGTTTTAGGTATATATTTTTGTAACTGCTTTACAAAGGGCGCCATGTATCACAGTATAGATATTATTACTGTGCCTGTACCTATGTATGCACATAGATGTCAAAATTGGGTAATTCCTTGTAGTTAAAATAAATTATTTAACTGGCCTCATTAAACTTGGCCCGTATTCTAGAACGAAATTCAGTTTTAGTTTTGATTTATTTGAGCACAGATTGTATAAGCAGACTGACAGATTTGACAGATAGGCTATATAATCTGTTCTCAGATATATCTGGATTATTATACTATTATTAGCTTTTGCCCGCGGCTCCGCCCGCGTGGATGTCGGTTCCCAGGGTGGACAACCCTTATCACTAAGGGGTATGAAAAATAAATTTTGGCCGATTCTCAGACCTACTCAATATGCTCACAAAATTTCGCAAAAAAGCCGTTTCGGAGAAGTACGGGAACGAACATTGTGACACGAGAATTTTATATATAACATTACTAAGTAGTAGTTACAATAAGGGCTTAAGATCGGTAAAAGGTTTCAGTCCTTACTACATAGTTTTTTTTAAATCATCCACCCGACCTATAGTAGGTATCTAAGTAGTATATTTTTGACAATTAAAAATTATGACAACACAATAAATTGTATATTTCATACAAGTTTCCTTTAAAATTTACCATTTTGACGTTTAGTATAAAATAATTTAACTAGACAGTCAAATGTCCAATTTGTTATCTATATCATTTCTTTAATTTTTACGTTCCGTTCGAATTTCAAAATTGATTTCCCGCCTATATCTACCAAAAACCGTGACACAATATTTTTTTAAACAGCTTATCTATAAATACATTGACATATAAGTCATTGAAAAGTCCTTGTTTTTTTTTTAATATTTACGTGGGACCCAAACAATCTGATACACCATGTTTTCTTTCGTCCCCAGATCAGCATGGAAGCGAATTTACACACATATGTAAGTAGATATACTACATATAAACACGATTAGGTACAACACAATACAAATTATATATTATAATAGCTAGCTGTTTTTAAATTTCTTTAGCGCGGGACCTAGATTCTCTTCTAAAATAAAAGTACCTGGTCTATCTTAGAGTTTTTAATATTCTTTTTTTTAGTATTTCGGCTTAGACGTTCCAGAGATTGCCTAATTCACATAGACAGATGTATAGAAAATTAAAGACTTTTATGTTTTTGATGAATGATGTTATATTGTTTTCATTTTACATTTCACTTACATCTATTTTATAAAAACACAATAATTTAAACCTCTAATTACTGGTGTAAATTCATATAATTGCATTTTACAATAAATGTTTAAATAAAGAACTCATTTTGCCGCCATTCCGCCATCTTGAACGCGTTGCATTAGCTCGTGACGTCATCAAAACGCCCATACAACATAGAATTAAAATACTCTATTGACACTCAGCTATGTTCGTTGAATTGTGACGTCACTACTATCCTGACTACTATCGATCACGTCACCCTTGAAAATGCTTTTACTTTTATAATACTAACCAGCTGGTGGCCGCGGCTCTGCTCGCGTGAATGACGGTAATCGTAACCAAACATAGCATAAGTCCTTTCCCAGTATCTAATCTACTCCTATACCAAATTTCAGCAGAATCGGTGCAGTGGTTTAGTCGTGAAAGCGTAACAGACAGAATTACTTTCGTATTTATAATATTAGTAGGGGATCTACGGGGGTGTATGGACCTGGATAATGTACGTACTGATTGACAGAGGAAGCCTGGTACAGGCTTGTCTCTCGAGGATGGAGTTCAAATGACAGTCTTTCCCATTAAAGTTACTTTCAACCTGTAATGGTTAGTGTTATACTATACTTGGTTCCTAAATAACTTTATGTAGTATGTTCTAGAATATAATTCCGTTTTAAATATCATACTTTATATCTAGCACACACTTCAAAAGCTATACCTAAACATAATTCCCTAAACAAATTATTGCCGGTCAGTTTTTATGTCGTTCAGAAATAGCCTAGCGTACAATCGAGTTAACTACACTCACCCAATCACGGTTAACTGGGCCTCCTAACTGCATTTTTAATATTTAAAAGGATTTTGGCGCCAACTATCTGTGCCACGGAAAAGTTTCCAACTACAGTTTGACAGTTGTCAGTTAGTGACCGTTGAGGTTAGTTTTTATTCGTAGAACTTTTTACGATTTAATTTTTTTTTTCTTGGTTGATAGTAGGTATACTAAATATTAGATAAGCTGTTTAAAATAAAATTGTGCAACGATTCCTGGTAGAAGTGGGAATAAATTTTGAATTTCTTATGGAACGCAGAAAATAAATTGACGAGTTAATGAATTCTCTCTCTCTCTTTAAACTTGCTCTTGTTGGTGGAGTAATCGCCACTCTTCTCTCTATTATGCCAATCTTTTGACCTCCTGATACAACGCGACTTGTATCTTTTCTTTTATCTGTACCATAAACGTTCCTCTTGGTCTACCTCACCTCTTTCCTTCTACCTTCCCTTCTATGATATTTTTTTTCTAAATCATGTCTTATCTGGTGACCAATCATTTTACCCCTTCGGTCCCCTATTATTTCCAGTATCGAACTTCTTTCTTGTACTTTGTTTAGTACACTAGTAATTACCAATTGTTACGTCAGATTTCTTTATTATATGAAAGATTTCTTCATTAGGGAATCAAATCATAAGATTAGACTGTAGCTAGTATGTTTTTTTTTTGCAGACAGCGACGTCAAATTTTTAGGTCTTACAAAGTAAGTTGTTATTGTGAACACGCGTGCACACATACGTGATACTGTTGCTAATTTATGCAAGAAGTAAGTGGTTTACTGCATTACTTAATATATAAATGAGTAATAAAGTAACTTACACGGGTAGCTAATAACGTTTTCAACCAACGAATATTACTACCGGTTCCAAGACAGGAGTACCTTTTCCGTTTTGTACCCGCAATAATATATTGTTTTCCGTATTTTTCCTAAACCAAGTAATAATAGCCTCGGAAGTACAATACTGTATATACTAAGTACAATTACCGCGGTAGCCTAGTGGTATGGGTGATGGACTACTGAGACAAGATCTCGGGTTCGATCCCAGGTTTTACCACGGCACACATCAATGACTTTTCGATGCTTTTCGAAGTTATGTGTGTATTTATCGCAGGTTTATAAGTGTCCGGTTAATGGCAATAGGCTCGCCACCTATTACATTGGGACTTAACATAAACTGGCGAAATGTGGGTGCTAGCACCTCTGCCTACCCCTTCTACCCCTTCGTTTTTTTTATAGAATATTAGACCCGAAATTACTATTATTCCCTCTAACCCCCCCAGCTAAGCTAAATTGCTTGTGTTAGGAGTGAGCTCACATCAGTAGTTTAATAACAAGAATTCGATCCATGGACCTCTCTATCGTAAGTCCGACTCCTTAACCACGAAGCTACGAACGCTTCTTACGATATACATCTATGATTTTTGAACGCAGTAGCGAGCAATAGGTAGATAAATAAATAATCAGGTCACATTCGCTGTTAATACAACGACGCCATTATTTGTGATTTCAAATTACTGTCATAGACCACAGCGTATAATCGAAGCATGTTCAGCCTTTCATTAGACAAGTTTTAATTATACCTACGCTTGTCGTTAGGTCAGGGCTTTCTGCTACACTTGTGCCAATGCATGCTACTGTCATTCTACTGGCACTCTATCTATACTAATATTATAAAGAGGAAAGATTTGTATTTTTGTATGTAACGAATAAACTCATAAAGTACTGGACCGATTTTAATAATTCTGTGTGTGTGTGACATGATGCCCACAGCAACATTCTATGATCGCACCGCTCGCCGTAGGCAGGTAGTTCATCCCCACACATTGCAACCTGAGATGGTACGGACTGTGCGGTATGAAAGAAACTTTATCCCACGCACACTCAAGTTGTGGAATGAACTCCCTGCTGCGGTCTTCCCATGCGCCTACAATATGGGGTTCTTCAATAGGAACATTAGGAGGTTTCTTCATGGTCGGCAGCGCGAGTGTGACGCTCCTGGTGTTGCACGAGTCCATAGGCCACGGTAACCACTTCCCATCAGGTGGGGCGTGTGCTTGTGTTTTTTTTTTCTTTTTATACCACTAAGTTGGCAGACAAGCACACGGCCCACCTGATGGGAAGCGGTTACCGTGGCCTATGGACGTATGCAACACCAGGGGTGTCACCTGGTATAAAAAAAAGTATTTTCTCATTAGAAAGCTACATTCTTCGTGAGTGACATAGGCTACTTTTTATCCCGATGCTAGTAATATATATAATATTATAAAGAGGAAAGATTTGTATTTTTGTATGTAACGAATAAACTCAAAAAGTACTGGACCGACTTTAATAATTCTTTTTTCATTAGAAAGCTACATTCTTCGTGAGTGACATAGGCTACTTTTTATCCCGATATTCCCATGGGATCAGAATTTACGCGGGTGAAACCGCGGCGCGGTGCTAGTAATATATATAATATTATAAAGAGGAAAGATTTGTATTTTTGTATGTAACGAATAAACTCAAAAAGTACTGGACCGATTTTAATAATTCTTTTTTCATTAGAAAGCTACATTCTTCGTGAGTGACATAGGCTACTTTTTATCCCGATATTCCCATGGGATCAGGATTTACGCGGGTGAAACCGCGGCGCGGTGCTAGTAGATTTTATTTTAGACTTTATTCCTACGTCACTCTAGCAGAAGCAGGTCGTGTTTAGTGTCTCTTCGCTTTTTTCTGGGGATAGATGGGGACGCCGTTATCCTACACCCGATGGGGCCTTCTTTAGCCCTGGGTCAGTCGGGATGCGCGAGGCATATGCCAAAGGCTACCTCACCGTCGGCAACAGATGGCCCAAATCAGTCGTGCGATTTTAGTCGGTTCGAGCCTGACATAGCCACCTCGCTAGCCACAGAGGGGGTATCCGAGTGGATTTTCGCACGATGAAAAAAAAACTTTATTGCTACGCTGTTAAAGTCAAAAATTAATTGTTTAATGGTATTTTTGAAGTAGCAGAGGTACGACAGTGGCTTGCGTTAGGTAATATAAAATAACAAAATCGTGTCTCTGGCGTTTCGGAAATGTATATCACAGTCTAGTTAAATTTGTTCCTTTTTATTAATCGTCAAAACGGTACGCTATGATGAAACTTCAAATCGATAAAGATAGAAAAATGCTTGTCTGCCAACTTAGTGGCATAAAAAAAAATAAAAATTAAATCGCCCCAGGCGGAATTCGAATCCAAGATCTTTCGTTTACAGGAGGAACGCTCTGACCAATAAGCTACCGAACGATCGCGGGTTCGACTCCCGCCTGAACCGGTTCAATTTTTTCTATATTAATCGAATTGAATAGTTGGCATACTAAATGTTTTAAAATTACATTCTATAATAAAACTTGTATGAAATAAGAAATTGTGACGTCACAATTTGGTAATTTATCAAACAATATCTAGATTATATTGTTTTTATAGGTTGAGTGGATGATCAAAAATAAATAGAATCTTTAAAATGATACGCTACCTTTATTACTATTTTACCATTATTAATTTAATAACCCGCCGCGTGGTTCCGGCAGAGTAGAATTTGGACCACCCCATCTCTTCCCACGCGGTGTCGTACAAGACGACTAAGGGATAGGGCTGTTTAACATCGGACAGATACATACAGCCCAGACTCAGCCTCGGATGCATGGCTCGAGTCAACAATAGTGCCCGAAATACGGCATTAGGCTCACCTCCTATTACTTGGGACCGAATACAAATATTGGTGAAATATGGGTGATAATTCACCTCTGCCTAACCCTCCGGGGATAAAGGCGTGATTATATATGTATTTGTATATATAATTTAATAAGCTCAGTTATATAAATTATTAATATAAATAACCCAATTGTTTGACGTTTGATTTGCTATGATGTCCAATGACTTCTCGGTATTTTACCTACTTTTTTTATACCACTTAAGTGGCAGACAAGCACACGGCTCCCCTGATGGAAAGTAGTCTCCGTGGCCTATGGATGTGTGCAAAATCAAGAGAGTCACACTCGCACTGCCAACCCTGCAAGCATTGAGAGTTTCTGTGCCGTCAGTGTAAAAAACAAAGCAGGATAAGCTTTTGGTCTTCCCACTGACAGCACAGAAACTACTCACTGCCGGGAACACAACATGAAGTTATTATGGCTGCGGTATTCTGTAGGGCGGAGGTACTTCCCCAGTCGGACTGCTCAATTGTCCTACCGCCTCACCTTGTCCATTCCAAGGTTGCCTGGAAGAAATCGCTTTAAGCGATAAGGCCGCCCATTGTACCATTAAACTGTTTACTACCTACCTACATGTCAGACCTACATATTTGTCTTTGTTGTAAATGTATTGGTGTACAATAAAGTAATACTTATCTGTCTAAAATCGGTTCATTAATGTCAGTGTTCTTCAATGACAAACAAATCTTTTCTCTGTTTAATATAGATAAATAATAATAAATAAATATAATAAATATTCTACGACATTCTACACAACGCTATCTAGACCCATGGTAAGCATAGCTTAACTAGCTTGTGTTATGGAATCTAGACTGCGGATAAACATACTTAGATACTTTTTTTTTGTAAATACATACATATTATACTTAGAAACACCCAGACCAATGCAAATATACATATTCATGCATACAAATATTTGCACTGAACGGGAATCGAACCCGCGCCCCCTGCATAGCAGTCGAATGCTCTACCGCTATGCCACTGAGGTCGTCAAGATATAGATTAGGTTCTTAACTGAGTGATTAAGTTCTTAACTACAGGGCTTAATTAGCACATTTCAAATACCGATGTATAAGTTATACTTATTGCTTCACCCAAAATAATATGAATAAATAATAAGTTTATAAATAAAACCCGACCACTGAAAATTCACGTTCTAAAAAGTATTAAACAAAAATATATCCAAGACATCAGTGATCGTATGCCACTTAGGTTTAACAAAACAATACAACAGGCAAAAGTAGCATACGGCCACGGCTATCCTTGATATTTTTTTGTTTAACATTCTTTAGAGCGTGATATTTCAGTAGTCGGGTTTGATTTTAAAAACTTACTTTAATTACACTTTACTGCTGTGTTTTAAAGCCTTAGATTAAATGTCTTTAATCAAATAATTGATAAAACCATTTGGTAGTACGACAGCAATTCAATTATTGTTACCTGTTTTAAGCGTTTATAGTACGCGCCCTGTACTACGCACTGGTGGGACGACAGATAGGTACCTCTCGTTTATGAGAGGTAGGTATAAAACAAATAACTGCACTAAAACTTAGTCAGACGCTTCGTACTTCGTAGGTACTACAACAATGACGCATCAACTTCTCTTGTTACCAAAACGTATTAACTTCAAGACTCGGTTGTTTTAATAAATTAATACCCGTCATAGCAAACTTGAAATTAACTTGGGGCTCAAGGGACGCTGCATGAGAACCATGAATAGTCTACGTTCTGGGCACGCTACCTATTGTTAGGAGCAAGACTTGATGTTAAACTTGCCAGGATTATGATTCTACAGAGTTAGGGACAATTCAGACCAGTCTATTTAGACAAGTGGTTATACGATAGAATATTGTCGATCAATGATTGATAGCTGTCATAAATGTCAAAATACGAGGTTAATACCCTTAAGCTATATACTGTAAGTAGTGTGGGGAAAATTTTAACTGAAATAAAAAATATATCAAAAATAAAAATACCGACTTGCTGTCTAAAATATCGAAATAAGTAACCCTGACTGCGGCTTAAAAGATCGCAACAAGTTTGACAGCAGGCTTATTGTCTGTCGTAAGCCGCAAGAAAAATTCGTGGGTACCGAGTGCTGTCCAACTTGTTCCAATATTTAAGACAGCAGTCGGGTTAATTTCTATCAAAATATACTTATAGTAAAAAACGACTTAAAAAATGGGTTATGTATAAATAAGCTAACGTCAATATTATTCTTTAAATTGTCAATGTAATAATAATAATAATTATTCACCAGATAGTTAAAATCAATTTTTTTGTTAGTAATATTTTTTTTACTTAAATTTATGACAGTACTTATATTTTACAGAAGATTGGTACATTTTATACACGTGCATGCGTGTCATGGGATGTATGTACTTATATGTCAACTTGTACCGAAGTAGTAGACATTTTTTTACGACGCGTTGAAACGTCCTTTGCTGTGTCTAGGTATAGAGTTTGTTTATAGTCTAAGCCATTCCATTTCGATTATCTTCATATTCTACAATCCGTCGTCTAATCAATTGCCACTAGTGTAAAGGGACAAGTGGGGAAATTGTCAAGTACTTTTTTTGTGGTAATTAAATTTCAATCAATCCATTTAGCCCATCGCAATTCACTGCTTGACTTAGGCATCTCCCAATATGTGCCATATCGTCTGATCCTCCGCCTTCTGCATACAATATAAATATCAATCTTATTCTATTAAGACAAAGCTTAAAATAATAATGCTGATCAGCGTGGTTTCCGGCAGAGTAGAATTTTGGGCACCCCATCTTTTCCCATGCGGTGTCGTACAAGATGACTAAGGTATAGGGCTGTAAGTTTAACATCATACAGGTAGGACACGGCGGTATTTCCGCCCAATTGAGCAGTCCGACTGGGGAAGTACCTCCGCCCTACAGAATATCGCGGTTATAATAACTTCATGTTTTGTTCCCGGTGGTGAAAAGGGTAGCCAGAGGTCACTGGAGAGTTTTTGTGCTGTCAGTGGGATGACCAAAGGCTTGTCCTGCTTTGTTCTCTACACTGACGGCAAAAAATCTATGTTCTTACAGGGTCGGCAGCATGGATGTGACTCCACTGGTGTTACACACGTTCATAGGTCATGGTATCCACTTTCCATCAGGTGGGCCGTGTGCTTGTCTGCCACTTAACTTGTATAAAAAAAATACAGATATATACAGCCCTGACTCAGCATCTGATACATGGCTCGAGTCAAGAATAGTGCCCGAAATACGTCAATAGTCTCACGACCTATTACGTGAGACCGAATACAATTATTGGTGAAATGTGTTAATTCACCTCTGCCTAACCCTCCGGGGATAAAGGCGTGATTACATGTATGTATGTATGTATGTTAAAATACTAAGCAATAATGCGCTATAGGTTCGTATACTGTGTTACTGGTCCGAGTAAGACAATTTACCGCACAGATGCTATTTGAATCATCTATTTAAGATGCAAGAGACTACTGCCACGTCCAAGTTAGACTGCATATAGCTCTCTGTTAATGCCTATTATTACTTTAGTCTATGTTCTACATTTAGTCTGAGACTATCTTAGTTATATATATTCTTTATAGTACACAAAACGAACACAGAAACAATACAAGAATCACTAACCCGTCTCATCCGAAGGTTGTCGTAAGAGGCGACTAAAGGAAAAATACGCAGACGATATCACTGAGAGAGAAAAAAAAATTGATATAAAACTCTGCACCAACCTGTCTGGCCAGCATGGAAACAGTAGGCCAAAGCCTCCTAAAATTGGGAGAGGCCTATGTCCAGCATGGACTACGATAGGCTTATTGATTGATTGTACACCAAACACATTTTTATAACAAAACATAGAAGGATATTGTATTACAAAGGTAAGCTCACCTTTAACTTAACGTTGAATTTTCTTCCAGCAAGCCCAAGAGTTAGAGATTCTTATTTTTTATGATCGTATTTTTTTTTATTTTTGTTTTTATTTGTTACCATTCCACAAACTACTTAAATAATAGATAGAATGCAAACCACAAGCCATTTGAGCTTATCTGGAATGCTGTACCTTAACCTTTTTATATAATAATATTGTACATACACAAGAGCATTAAAACACAAGAAAAAAATAAAGCGAACATTTAGTTCACATACACCAATATAATATTGATAATAAAATTTACTCGCAAAAAAAACATACTACCCACAGATTTAACACACTATTTTCAGCCTAGTCTGAATGGCGTTTCATTCCATTAGGTGAACCGTGTACCTGTCTGCCACCTAAGTGATATAGAAAATTGAATAAAGTTGATATTTAATTACATTTAATTAACACTTGAAAAGTGATCGATCATTTTCCCGCCTGTTTTAAATAGATCCTTATTGGCGGGAAAGTCAGTGTTACATGAGAGAATGTGCTGAAAATATTTCCTTGTTACACTTTTATAATCAGACATTTAAGTACTTGTCTGCCACCTAAGTGTTATAAAAATGAATTTAAGTTGATATTTCATTACATTTAATTAACACTAGAAAAGTGATCGAGCACTTTTCCGCCTGTTTTAAATAGGCCCTTATTGGGCGGGAAGTCTGAGTTACATGAGAGAACGTGCTGAAAATATTTCTTTGTTACACTATTATAATCAGACATTTAAGCACTGGTCTGCCACCTCATTGGTATAAAAATGAAATAAAGTTGATATTTCATTACATTTAATTAACACTTGAAAAGTGCTCGAGCATTTTCCCACTGGTTTTAAATAGACCCTTATTGGGCGGGTGAGTGAGTTACATGTGAGAATGTGCTGAAAATATTTCCTTATTTCAATTATTACACTATTGTACTCAACCACTTAAGTACTCATATCATTAATAACATTTTGAACAGTTTTATTATTAGTAGGATGTCGGTTATCGCGTCTTTCAATCATATACCCGGTTCTACCAATTGCGAAAGGCAGGATTCCAAGCCACGATCTTTCCCTTACAAGGGGAACGCTCTGGGCACTCTTGCACTTCACTATGCGCCAGTACGCTGTGACGTCACCACGTGCCACGATTTTGTATAGAGCGATTTTTATGGCTGCGGAAAATGAATTTTTAAAATCAAATATCTTTAAAACTATTTGTCATTAGAAATTTTTCACTTTTATATAACATAAACTCACGCCTGTATCCCCGAAGGGGTAGGCAGAGTTACTAGCACCCACATTTCGCCAGTTTTTTACAGTTCATAATATTATTGTAATTTTTTCTAAGTTTTGGAATTTAGGTCCCCTTCCCGCCATCCATGGGAATTCCCAGGATGAAAATTAGCCTATGTGTTATTCCAAACTTTTTACCCAAAGAAATTAATTGATTTAAATCTTAAAACTCAGTTTAGTTAAACGTATTTTCTGAGAGGAAATCCAGCTATCTGTTTACATAGCAAATAAATTCATAGAGGCAAAAATCTCGTCTGCTCAACCGCGTATTAAAATATCTACATATATTTATTTTTACGACTTATCATTTTTACGACTTTCCGTATTCCCGCCGAAAGCCGAAAAATGGTTTCCGGCCGATTACCTTGTGTATCCATCCAATTTTATGGTCTCACATGTTTTTGCCTTTTCGAGCTAAAGTATTCCATTTGTACATTTAAGAGTTGGTTAAAAAAAACATAACATAACATAAACTCACTATATCCCCGAAGGGGTAGGCAGCGGTGCCAGCACCCACGTTTCGCCAGTTTATATTTAGGTCCCAATGTAATAGGTGGCGAGCCTACAGCCATTAACCGGGCACTTATAAACCTGCGATAAATACACACATAACTCCGAAAAGCAACGAAAAGTCATTGGTGTGTGCCATGGTAACACCTGGGATCGAACCCAAGACCTCGTCTCAGCAGTCCATTACTCATACAATTAGCTACAGCGGTTTTTATTTTGAACAATGCCAGTTGAATTAAAAATTACAATAAATATATTTGAGTTTTCACCAATATATCGTATTTAATCGCATTACAAAAGCTACAGTTAATTATTATTGAACGTATTATGAATAAGCCCATTGGCGGTAGCGCTCTTTACCGGAATTATATAGATGAACTGCAGGCAGTGTGTGCATCCACAAAGAGAATACAAAATAAGGTTAGTCATATATGAAACGATAGCTTTGTTCGTGTTCAGTAGATAATATTTACTATCGTTATTATTTTATTCATGATCTCTTCATAATTTGTTATATTAAAGAATCTGTTGTGCTTTTTTTTTTATCTTTATTTATTTTGGGGTTCTGATCCAGTAAGGATATGCCAACCCCATCGTACCTTAATTCCTAGTGGACAGTCTTACATTATTTGTTACAGTCTAGGTAGTACACTTATTATAGGGAATTATGCTGAACTATTGTAATCAGGTGACATAGTTTTTGGGCGGCTTTGGAGCTTGGATAACTCATAATACTTTGTATTAGACCCACATTGTCCCTGCACGGCGAGCATTGTGTTGTTTGCAAAAGTAATTTAAGTATTTAATTCAGTATAAGGTATAAAAATATAGCTTTTTGGAGCTTTTTTTTTACGAGCGCAAAATCTCCACGGATACCGGTGGGAGAGGTTATGTCGGACTCGAACCGGCTAAAACGCACGCCGCCTTTGGGTCGTTGTGGTTGCCGAAGGTGAGGTTGACAGGCATATCCCTCGCACCCCGGCCGACCCAGGGCCATCTCTCACGATCTGGCCCTTTCCTCGGGTGTGGGGACTACAGAGTCCCCAGCTCGTCCCCGGAAACGGGGAGGCTAGCTTTTTGGAGCTGTCATTAAACGTGTAATGCTTTTTTTTTTCTTCTGGCGATTCCGTGTAATGCTTTCAGCTCTACAGATAGGTGACAGAATCTAATTGCGTGAGACCAAACGAATATAGAATCTAAGTCAATATCAAAGTCATTTATTTTCAAAATTGTTTTTTATACCACTTGGTTGGTAGACAAGCACTCGGCCCACCTGATGGAAAGTGGTTACTATGGCCAATGGGCGTGTGCAACACCAAGGGAGTCACACTCGCGCTGCCAACCCTGTAAGCACAAGAGTTTCTGTGCCGTCAGTGTAAAAGACAAAGCAAGACAAGCTTTTGGTCTTCCCACTGACAGCACAAAAACTCTCCAGTGGGCTCTGCAATATTGAGCAATAAAATTGACATCAATAATAATTTTACTTAAGCTAAGTTCCTAGGCGCTAGTTTCATTTTTCATGTTTCTTCTGCACCTTGGCTATCTGTGATTACACAATAGCCATAGGTATGGGTAATGAACTGCTGAGACGAGGTCTCGGGTTTGATCCCAGGTTTTACCATGGCACACACCAATGACTTTTCGATGTTATGTGTGTATTTATCACAGGTTTATAAGTGCTCGGTTAATGGTAATAGACTCGCCACCTATTACATTGGGACCTACACGTAAACTGGCGAAATGTGGGTGCTAGCACCTCTGCTTACCCCTTCGGGAATATAAGCGTGAGTTTATGTTATATTATTGAAGAGAAAATTGCGGTCACACAGCCACATGCATACATGCCATGACTTGTATTTTAATCTGATTTAAAATGGTAGATGTTTCTAGTATTCTATTTTTAAAATTTTGATGATGGTTTTAAGAATTAATCCTATTTTTGGGATAATTAGACACAGGAATAAAATAATTTTCCTTATCTTATAACACAGGCAGATGTGAAGGACTTGAATCGAACCTACTAAAACAGCACAATGCTGTTTTAGTAGTTCGATTCAAGTGCCCGCTTGGTGGCAATAGGCTCGCCCCCTATTCATGAGACCGAAAATCATAATTGGCGGAATGTGGGTGTTAATACACCTCTGCCTACCCGTTCGGGGATTTACAGGCCAATTCCGTGAATTCATTTTATTTTGTAATCTTATATAAAAATGGCTACCCGAGAAAATTCATTCACAAAAGTAGTCTTCTCCTATCTAAATAAACAGGAAAACTTACTGTGTTTTGTGATTTAAGACCTGACACTGTAGTTCAGACAGATTTCCGTTTTTAGCGTAGACGGTTAAAACAGTTTCATTTTTAAACTCAACCATAGTATTGTCACTGTTTTTGACAGTTTAACTGTCAGAATGTAGTGAGTCTGTATAAGTCTCAGGTATTCCTGTTCAATGGGCATGACAGTTATGTCTTGGTACAATTACAGCACAACTCGTCTGGGGTAGCTTATTTTCCAAACTTGGGCACCGATGACAAGCAAATTATCCTTTTGTCAGTGGCTTTGTGGTTCTTGCTTTTACTAAGAGTTGCAATCCTACTAATATTTAATTGTCTTCGCTTGTGATTTACGATCGGGGTTTTAATTTCTCTTTGCATAATTCTAATATTCTCGTGACCAGGGGGCTGGCCTCTTCTTAGGTCAGAAAATAAGCATTGCCATACAACGTGGCAATGCTGCCAGTTGCTTGCCATTTTAACTTTTGCTTCATTTAATTTTTATATTTATAATTATAATTACCATATATTTAATTAATAATGATATATCAAAAGTAATAAATGTATGAATTGAAAAAAGATTTTTTCTTTTACTATTAGTAGCCTGTATTATAACATAAGCCATCTACAGCTCTAGCCGTTTCGTAGATAGCATAACGTAAACTCACGCCTATATCCCCGAAGGGGTAGGCAGAAGTGCTAGCACTCACATTTCGCCAGTTTATGTTTAGGTCCCAATGTAATAAATAGGTGGCGAGCCTATTGCCAGATATCCCAAGACAATCACAAAGAACGAAAGGTAGATCTTACATTTTTTAATCAAATTCAAATTTCAAATTCTTTATTTCTTCAAAATAGTGTAAAGTAATTACATCTTTTTGACGTCAAATTCTGCTTGAGCTAAGTTTACCACCGTTTCCTAGGCGTTAGTGGAGAAGAAACGGCGCAACAAATAATAGCAAGCATACTAAAGAATGAACCTTGGGTTTTATTCAGACTGCAAAGATTGTATGCAACTGGGATATTCCTTTGTTTTTTATACAACTTAGGTGGCAGACAAGCACCTGATGGAAAGTGGTTACCGTGACCTATGAACGTGTGCAACACCAGTGGAGTCACACCTGTGCTGCCGACCCTGTAAGAACAGAGATTTTCTGTGCCTTCAGTGCAGAACACAAAATCAGGACAAGCATTTGGTCTTCCCACTGACAGCACAAAAACTCTCCAGTGAACTCTCTCTCACCGCCGGGAACACAACACGAGGTTATATTATAGCCGTGTTATTCTGTAGGGTGGAGGTACTTCCCCGGCCGTACTGCTCAATTTGGACAGAAATACCGTCGAACTCACATCAATCAATTAGCCCATCGTATCAGAATAAACGGGATATTTACCATGTTTCATTATTTTGAGTTTCCGATATTTCGGCGCTGTTGCAAGCACCATGATCACGGAGGAACTGGAGTAGTGGCGGTGAACAAAGAAAAAGTTTTTTCTTCTAGGAGTAATTATATCGATCTACCCTCTTTCGAGTTCTTTTACTACGCGTATCTGCACTACTATTGGTTTCACTCTCACTACAAACTCGAACCCGATCTCGATCACGTTCACGACATACGATGCTCACTGTATCCACTCGCGATTTTGTTTTAGCTTGTTCCCGGTTGTTTTTGCAAAGACGGACCACTGGATGATCGGAAACTCAAAATAATGAAACATGGTAAATATCCCGTTTAATCTGATACTGATGTCAGTGACCATGATAGTTTAAATACCTATATAGCACATCGTAGTTCACTGCTGGACATAGGCCTCTCCCAATGTTGGGAGGCTTTGGCCTACTGTTTCCACCCTGGCCAGACGGGTTGGTACAGGGTTTTATTTTCGAGTTTTCCTTCTCTCGCAATGATATGGTCTGCGTATTGTTCCGTTAGTCGCCTCTTACGACACCCTTCGGATGAGATGGTGTGGTGATACTTGTATTCTTTCTCCTTCACCACACCGATCGTACATTCATACATACATATTATTATAACGTATTTTGTATTACGCGGTAGCCTAGTGGTTTGGGTAATGGACTGCTGAGACGAGGTCTCGGGTTCGATCCCAGGTTTCACCATGGCACACACCAATGACTTTTCGATGCTTTTCGAAATTATGTGTGTATTTATCGCAGGTTTATAAGTGCCCGGTTAATGGCAATAGGCTCGCCACCTATTACATTGGGACCTAAACATAAACTGGCGAAATGTGGGTGCTAGCACCTCTGCCTACCCCTTCGGGGATATAGGCGTGAGTTTATGTATGTATGTATGTATTTTGTACTGAACAAACATAAATGTACTAATTCCGTAAAATTGATATGACATTTCATTATACAAGGGTTATGAACACGCGTAATGTGTACATAAATAATGGCACGAAGTTCAAGGTAAGATTAGACAGAGCAAAAACAAATTCCTTAGGGTTATTTTTGTATTTACATTCTTTATTTAGTACAAAAAAGTTATTTTTGGCTTCGGTGTTCTAATGAGCGTGTAAGCATATGCATTTGTTGTTTTCAAATGAACTTCGGTTAGAATTTTTTTTTTATACCACTTAGGTGGCAGACAAGCACACGGCCCACCTGATAGAAAGTGGTTACCGTGACAAATGGACGTGTGTAACACCAGAGAAGCCACATTCGCGCTGTCGCCCTTGTAAGCACAGAGTTTCTGTGTCGTCAGTGTAGAAGACAAAGCAGGACGGTTATAAATAACTTCGTGTTGTGTTCCCAGCGGTGAGTAGGGTAGCCAGAGCTCACTGGAGAATTTGTACTGTCAGTGGGATGACTAAAGGCTTGTCCTGATTTGTCTTCTACTGACGGCACAGAAACTCTGTACTTACAGGGTTGGCAGCGCGACTGTGACTCCTCTGGTGTTACAGACGTCCATAGGCCACGGTAACTACTTTCCATCAGGTGGGCCGTGTGCTTGTCTGCCAACTAAGTGGTATAAAAAAAAAAAAAAAAAAAAACTTAATCATTGTATCCGTACTATTTTTCACATGATAATACTTTTTTTGGCTGACATTACCTCTATTTCATATTGTATTTTTCTTTTGACAACGACATTTTTGATTTGGTTGTATTGCTACATGTTAATATCTAATCACAATTATATTTGCTTGTATTTTAACTGTATATCAAACACAATGTGACATTATTAATGATTAAATAAATAAAAATAATAAAAACAATGAGGAAGAATGGACTTTATTTAAGCTTGTGTAAAGTATATTATGTTCATATGATTAAAATAAAATGAAAAATAACAGATAAGATAATTCAAATATAGATATACAAAATTTGAATACTAATTCCAATATAGAATTTAAAATTAACATAACAAAAACTCACGCCTATATCCCCGAAAGGGTAGGCAGAGGTGCTAGCACCCACAGCCAGTTTATGTTTAGGTCCCAATGTAATAGGTGGCGAGACTATTGCCATTAACCGGGCACTTATAAACCTGCGAGAAATACACACATAACTTCGAGAGAAAGAAAATATTTATGTTATTTATTTATTTATTATGTTATATATTTTATTCATTTTTATTCATCCACCTAACCTATAATAATAACTGATTTGACTATTTTTTTAAGAAAACTAGCAACAGAAATTACTAATATTCCCTTTAACCCCTCCAACTAAGCTAAAATTACGTGCGCTGGCAGTGGGTTCGAACCCGGGACCTCACGATCGTAAGGCTCTCTCTTTAACCACTAAGCTACCGACGCGTCGCTATTATGACGTCACTATAAATTATTTTATAAAAGTTTCCTGACAACTGTTTTTTATACAACTTAGGTGGCAGATAAGCACACGTTACCGTTTTGACGTTTAGATAAAGGTACTAATTTGACAAGTCAGTTAAATATGATTATCTACATTCTAAATTCCATAACACTAGCTAGTTAAGCTATTCTTAGTGTGAGCCTAGATAACGTTTAATATTTAATATTTTTCAACATACTTGCTCATAAAGTTGGTCTAATTTCACTTCAACTAGGCACATAATTACACCTATAATCAAACTATAACTTTTTCCTTGCTATGATTCACAAGTGAGTTATAGCTTTTTTTTTTTTAAATTTATTGGTTGAGTTGCTTAGTTCTTAAAACACATTCGATACAAAAAATTGTATTCAAAATAGTACAAATAAATTAATAGCTCATTTCATTCATCTTAATATTTAAATAAGATAATTTTAACTTACTTGCTTAGTTTAACATTAACTCAAATATAACTTATGTTTTCTCTGTGAGTAAAAACTTTAAATTCCCCATTTTCTACGTTCCAGAAGAAATCTTATTCTTTTAGTCTATGCCTTAGACTAAAAGAATAAGATTTCTTTTTTACCATATACTTAATCTAGCATATACCATAGAGTCTATGGTATATGCTAGATGCGCGCATAGGAAAACTAATTAACTTTTCCCGCTATTCCGAAAATAATACTCAACTCACAATCATAATATCTATTGACAGAATTGAGAATGGATTATTAACACGAACACGACAAAATCACGAGTAAAACTAGTTATAAATAAAATACTGTTAAAGCCGGCGCCATATCAGAAATAAGGCAATAAACCATCAGAAATTCAATTTCACTCCAGACGTCTTGTAATCAACCAACACAAAATGTCTGGTCGTTTGGGTTGTGTGGTACACGTGCCTTTGCTTTTATTTTGTGGAAATTTCCTCGGATACCCAGTCCCCGTCGGCCACAGAGGCGTTTTGTCTATTAATGTCGGAGTTATTAAACCCCACGCCGTCTTCAGTCTTCAGTTACTGGAGGTGAAGTAGGCATGTCCCTCGCAGGTCGATTTGGGTTTTGAAATTGATCTCTTGAATGACTATATAACAAAACTTGTCTATTTTATTTTGGTTTAGCGCCGAATTTCACTACGCACATTTTTTTTTTGTATCTAGGACACGCCAACTTGACTTCACCTCTCCTGATGGTAAGCTAAAGACAAAGTCCGAATACCGCGGTTATAATAACTTCGTGTTGTGTTCCCAGCGGTGAGTAGGGTAGCCAGAGCTCACTGGAGAATTTGTGCTGTCAGTGGGAAGACTAAAGGCTTGTCCTGCTTTGTCTTCTACTGACGGCACAGAAACTCTGTACTTACAGGGTTGGCAGCGCGACTGTGACTCCTCTGGTGTTACAGACGTCCATAGGCCACGGTAACTACTTTATATCAGGTGGGCCGTGTGCTTGTCTGCCAACTAAGTGGTATAAAAAAAATAAAAAAAAGTCTCAGGAAAGAGGGTCACCATTACAGACTCAGGTTGGCGGCATCATCAGATGCTTTTTCACGCTCCGCTTAAAGGACCCGGGACTGTAGGAAGAAGGAAACACGTGTGCTGGTAATGAATTCCAGGTCTCGGTTGCAAAAGTGAAACACACAACAAGCACTTTGTCAGATTTTATGTAACCAATTTTACACACAGTGTTAACCTTGAGTGTTTTTTCGTTTCTTTGCTTGGTTTTTCGTAAATCTAATAAATCTAATATTGTAACGTTAAGTGTTGTTGGTTTTATTTTTATACACAAACGGTGTTTACTTTTAAGAGATTGTCACGTTGCTTTGTGCTAGATCATTTTGTACTGATCTTTATTGTCAATCAAACAATCAATCAGCACAGCGCAGTCCACTGCTGGACTTAGACCTCTCCCAATGTGCGCCATTTTCTCCGATCCTCCGCCTTACGCATCCAGTCTGTCCCAGCCACCTTTTTCAGGTCGTCCGTTCATCCTAGGGGGCTAAGGGGCGTCCTACCTTTCGTTTACCTTCTCGCGGTCTCCACTCATGGACTCGTTTGCTCCAACGGCCATCGGTCCTTCGACAATGCCACTTCAACTTGCTTATTCTGTGACCTATGTCGGTAACTTTAGTTCTCTGTCGGATAACCTCGTTCCGAATTTTATCCTTCAGAGAAACTCCAAGCATAGCTCGCTCCATAGCCCGCTGCGCGGCTTTTATGCTATGGACCAGCCCCACTGTAAGTGTCCACGTTTCGACACCGTAAGTTTTTGTATACTAGCACCGCGCCGCGGTTTCACCCGCGTAAATCCTGATACCATGGGAATATCGGGATAAAAAGTAGCCTATGTTACTCACGAAGAATGTAGCTTTCTAATGAAAAAAGAATTATTAATATCGGTCCAGTACTTTTTGAGTTTATTCGTTACATACAAAAATACAAATCTTTCCTCTTTATAATATTATATATATATACATATAGTATAGATTGCCAGCCTCTTGGGCACGGTACCAGTAGAGATCGATGGGGAGGAATTTTTCGATGCCAAAATTACAGTCTCCCTCTTTTTCTCTATCCCATTTTTGTATATATTGTATGGTTGGCATAGTTTTATATAAATTTGTAAGTAATTGTATATTATAATAGCATATTTATTTTAATACCAATATGTAAACAATTGTTAGTAAACCTAAATAAATATATGTATGTTTGTAGTTATCACATTAAGAAGTATTGGAAAGCATCGACCGACCTTGTCAAATAGTTTATTATATAGAAAACGTAACCGCTGGGAATCGTCAATTCTTCATTATAGTTTAATAGGCCCGCTAATCTACTATTTCGATATCAACGCACATGCGCACAATGACTTACGCACGATTATATGAGTAGCTTTTGACTCGCTATCAAATGACTTACGCACGATTATACGAGTAGCTTTTGACTCGCTATCAAATGACTTACGCACGATTATACGAGTAGCTTTTGACTCGCTATCAAATGACTTACGCACGATTATACGAGTAGCTTTTGACTCGCTATCAAATGACTTACGCACGATTATATGAGTAGCTTTTGACTCGCTATCAAATGACTTACGCACGATTATACGAGTAGCTTTTGACTCGCTATCAAATGACTTACGCACGATTATATGAGTAGCTTTTGACTCGCTATCAAATGACTTACGCACGATTATATGAGTAGCTTTTGACTCGCTATCAAATGACTTACGCACGATTATATGAGTAGCTTTTGACTCGCTATCAAATGACTTACGCACGATTATATGAGTAGCTTTTGACTCGCTATCAAATGACTTACGCACGATTATACGAGTAGCTTTTGACTCGCTATCAAATGACTTACGCACGATTATATGAGTAGCTTTTGACTCGCTATCAAATGACTTACGCACGATTATATGAGTAGCTTTTGACTCGCTATCAAATGACTTACGCACGATTATATGAGTAGCTTTTGACTCGCTATCAAATGACTTACGAACGATTATATGAGTAGCTTTTGACTCGCTATCAAATGACTTACGCACGATTATATGAGTAGCTTTTGACTCGCTATCAAATGACTTACGCACGATTATATGAGTAGCTTTTGACTCGCTATCAAATGACTTACGCACGATTATATGAGTAGCTTTTGACTCGCTATCAAATGACTTACGCACGATTATTTGAGTAGCTTTTGACTCGCTATCAAATGACTTACGCACGATTATATGAGTAGCTTTTGACTCGCTATCAAAAAACCAACCAAAATAGGTAACGATGGGCATGACAACCACGAAGCATCAGAAGGGTATTTTTTTTTTACGTGCGCAAAATCCCCACGGATACCTCCCCACCGGAGCCGGTGGAGGAGGTTATGTCGGACTCGAACCGACTAAAACGCACGCCGCCTGTGGGTCGTTTTGGTTGCCGAAGGTGAGGTTGACAGGCATATCCCTCGCACCCCGGCCGACCCAGGGCCATCTCTCACGATCTGGCCCTCTAAAAAAATACCCTTTTATAAAATGTGGTATAAACTTGATGTCGTACATACTCAAACAATATTCTTATTATTGTTAGTGATGTCTCATCTCAACTCGACCCCGGAAACGGGGAGGCGCGCTGGGCGCGCCAGAAGGTTTCTTTATGGTCGGCAGCGCGAGTGTAAGACGGAGAGGGAAGACCAAAGGCATTTCCTGATTTTGTGTTCTGCACTGAAGGCACAGAAAATCTCTGTTCTTACAGGGTCGGCAGCACGGATGTGACTCCACTGGTGTTGCATACGTCCATAGGCCACTAAAATCGCTTCCCATCAGGTGAGCCGTGTGCTTGTCAGGTAGGACACTGCGATATTTCCACCCAATTGAGCAGTCCGACTGGGAAAGTACCTCCGCCCTACAGAATACCGCGGTTATAATAATTTCATGTTGTGTTCCCAGCGGTGAGTAGGGTAGCCAGAGCTCACTGGAGAATTTGTGCTGTCAGTGGGATGACTAAAGACTTGTCCTGCTTAGTCCTCTACACTGTCGGCACAGAAACTTTGTGCTTACAGGGTCGGCAGCGCGAGTGTGGTTTCTCTGGTGTTACACACGTCCATAGGCCACGGTAGTCACTTTCCATCAGGTGGGCCGTGTGCTTGTCTATCACCGAAGTGGTATAAAAAAATCAGTGTTACCATACCACACAACCATCTCTCTTCCTCGTTACTTTTCATACCATTAGTCAAGTGTATGGTCAGACTTGCTTCCCTAGAAAAATGGCAATTCACTGGCCGGCTATTGTAGAAAAGAATAATAAAACGTATGGGACAGTCGTCACCATATGCGAATCCTATACATTAATTAATATATTCTATTCTATAAACGAATTGCCACTTGTTTAAAAAGGCAGGTATAGCTCTGAAGGTGACCGTTTATGACAAACAATCAAAGAATCAATTTCATTTATTCAGTTTAGGCACATAAAGAGCACATATGAACGTCAAAGTTTTACAATTATGTAAAAGTATAATTGAAAACTATAAAATAATATAAAATAAACTGCCGCGTGGTTCCCGGCAGAGCAGAATTTGGACCACCCCATCTCTTCCCATGCGATGTCGTACAAGGCGACTAAGGGATAGGGCTGTTTAATATCAACCAGATTTAACACACAACACAAACTCAGCCTCAAACGCATTGCTTGAGTCAACAATAGTGCCCGGATGACGGCAGTAGACTCATCCCCTATTACGTGGGACCGAATTCAATGATTAGTGAAATGTGGGTGTTAGTTCACATCTGCCTAACCCTCCAGGGATAAAGGATAATTATGTGTATATACTAATATTATAAAGCTACAGAGTTTGTTTGTTTGTTTAAACACGCTAATCTCTGGAACTACTGGTCCGATTTGAATGATTATTTCAGTGTTAAGTAGTCCATTTATCGAGGAAGGTTTTAGGCTATATATCATCACGCTACTACTTAAGGGAGCGGAGCATTGATAATAAATTTTAACAAATCCGGCAATTTTTCATACATATTTTGAAGACTAAAACATACGGGCTCAAAGGGATATGAAGCTTCAAAATATACCCCGGGCGAAGCTGGGGTGGGTCAGCTAGTGTATGTATAAAAATAAACCATTGGAAAATGATTCTTTGGTTCGGTAGGTTAGTTCTACTGTGAAGATACCAGCAAGAAACTTATGACTTGTCGTCTCTTCACATACATTGCTTGTTGAACTTCGATATGGATAAACGGCACTATTGAGAAGCTGCAATGAATTAAAATCACAAACAAATTTATCATATCAGGTATATTTCATGGTACGCTCCTCGTCTCCCTGTTGTAGTATGCCATCGCCTTTGGAATTACACCATTCGCCGTCACAAAGGACATAACCTTAAGTATTGGACTGTGCCAACAGCCAGCCCAAAATATGAACCCTTTGTGTGTCCCTCGTAATTGTCCGGCTCTGCGTGACCGGCCGTGGGAGCGAAAGGCTGGTATGTACCCACCTAAACCATCCATTATAATAATGGTAATGGTAATATCCTTTTCTGCAATCAATAGCTTGGATTATATGGAATTTGACCGACTGTATTTCAGTTGAAGTGGCAACTTCTTTAAGTGCGTTGTGCAGTTTTCTTAGATTCTAATTCGAAGTCGCATTGTCATGTTTGATCATGTTTACTCACCAGCAGCTGGCCGGGGTGCGAGGGATATGCCTGTTAACCTCACATTCGGCAACCAAAAATACGACCCACAGACGGCGTGCGTTTTGAGTCGGTTCGAGTCCGACATAACCTCTTCCAATCGACCATTTAAGATACAACTCTAGGATTTTTTTTTAAATTCTATACGGCCAGTGCCAGTTTTACTTAAATTACTTATATTACGTTATGATAATCGATCATAACATAAACATAATATAAACTCACGCCTATATCCCCGAAGGGGTAGGCAGAGGTGCTAGCACCAACATTTCACCAGTTTATGTTTAGGTCCCAATGTACCTAATAAGTAGCGAGCCTATTGCCATTGGCCGGGCACTTATAAACCTGCGATAAATAAGTACACACATAACTTCGGAAAGCATCGAAAAGTCATTGGTGTGTGCCATGGTGAAACCTGGGATCGAACCCGAGACCTCGTCTCAGCAGTCCATTACCCATACCACTAGGCTACCGCGGTTGATAATCGATCAATTGTAAAAAAAAAAATTAGTTATTTTTTATTTAGTGATAATTGGATTTTTTTTAAATTTTATTTCATTTATATTTAAATTATGCTCGAATAATATTTATATTATGTCTATTTTTTTTAAATGTTTTAATTGTTTGTATTGCTGTTTTTTCCATGATATAAACGAAGCTTTATTTTTATTATTATACGACCAGTGTTACCTATTTGAAAAATTGTGACAATCCACATATACTTACATTTTTTTGAGACGTAAATTTTTTTTTACTTTTTATACAGACTGTTTTCACTTATGTGAGCACTCTAATAGTATCCTATACTTTTAATGGAATACTTGTCTGTTTGTCTGCTACGGACGCAAAAACTACTGAACGAAATCTAATGCAGTTTTTTCTGTTTGAAAGGTCTTTGTCATATTATGATTCGTGTTTTAGAACGGTACTCAATCTATCAAATCTGTCTATAAAAACTGTCTTCAGATAAATTTTGTAAGGAGGTAGAACACGGCGGTATATCCGCCCGATTGAGCAGTCCGACTGGGGTAGTACCTCTGCCCTACAGAATACCGCGGCTATAATAACTTCGTGTTGTGTTCCCAGCGGTGAATAGGGTAGCCAGAGCTCACTGGAGAATATGTGCTGTCAGTGGGAAGACTAAAGGCTTGTCCTGCTTTGTCTTCTACTGACGGCACAGAAACTCTGTACTTACAGGGTTGGCAGCGCGACTGTGACTCCTCTGGTGTTACAGACGTCCATAGGTCACGGTAACCACTTTCCATCAGGTGGGCCGTGTGCTTGTCTGCCAACTAAGTGGTATAAAAAAAAAAAAGACAAGCACACGATCCACCTGATGGAAAGTGGTTACCGTGGCCTATGGACGTTTGTAACACCAGAGGAGTCACAGTCGCGCTGCCAACCCTGTAAGTGCAGAGTTTCTGTGCTATCAGTGTAGAAGAGAAAGCAGGACAAGCCTTTAGTCTTCCCACTGACAGCACAAATTGTTCATTGAGCTCTGGCTACCCTACTTACCACAGTACAGGAGGGATTCAAACCCGCCATCTTTCCCATACAGGGGAACTCTCTGCCCGAAACTCTTCTAAACATATATCCATACAATTCTATACATAGGTACATACAAAGCGTTTCATAAGGAAAAGACTCCACTGGTGTTATACACGTTCATAGGTCACGGTAACCACTTTCCATCAGGTGGGCCGTGTGCTTGTCTGCCACCTAGGTTGTATAAAAAAAAAAGATCATGGGATCGAATCCCGTTTTAACCGATAGGTGAGTGACAGGTTTACCCGCCTGTTACCCTAAGCAGCAAGCTGAAAAGGTGGCGCGATGTCGTCCCTATCCTCTTTTCTGCAGAAAGATAAGGACGCCGTAGTCCCACACCCGAAAGGACTTTCTATGGCCTCGGGACAGTCGGGGTGGGCGAGGAATTTGCCAAAGGCTACCTCAGTTCCCACAACTGATGACCTAAGGCGGACGTGCGGTTTAAGTCGGTCCAAGTCAGACGGGGAAGTCCCCTCGGATTTATAATCGCACATTTAAAAAAAATGTACAGAATTATTCTTGTGCGATACAAATCGGAACTCCAAATAGCCTGCCCCTTCTGTTCTTTAGTCTTCTGTCTTGTTTTATAATATTTAAGTCAGTCCGAGTCTGACATAACCAGCGTCAGGCGGTGAAATCCCTTCGGATTGGTATACGCACGTTTAAAAAAAATGTACAGAATTATTCTTGTGCGATACAAATCGGAGCTCCAAATAGCCTGCCCCTTCTGTTCTTTACTCTTCTGTCTTGTTTTATTTCTATATTAGCGAGACAATCCGGTTACCTCGGACTTAAATAGCCAACGTTGGCCGGCAGTTGGCGCAAGCCATCTCAATTTGATTGGACAAATCTTTTATAGCCGGCACTTTAAAAGCTCCCTTGTGTCCGCCTTCCGTCGAGGCCGTTCCCAAATATGAACTTTATTATAGTTGGTTTTAGGATTAATTTTTCAATGGTCCGCGTTGCTTTGTTTTATTAGGCTGGCTCGTGGTCAATATATTTGGTTTGGTACTTGGATTATATTGACTTTATTTACCAGAGTTAGAGAGTTAGAGTTGTTACGAACAATGTGTGGGTACAGAACTGTTTATAGGGTTCCGTAGACAATATTGAAACTTTTATAGTATTGGTTTGACTGTTTGTAGCTTAGCTCCTCTAAACACTTGGTAATTCGTTGACTAGCGTCTTGTAATACATACATATAATCACGCCTTTATCTCCGAAGGGTTAAGCAGAGGTGAATATTTTTGCCCGGGCAGTGGTTGAATTTGTAATACAATTTGCGCTCACTTTGCATAGGAGCGGATATGTTCGGTAACATACGAGTGAAATTCTCGTTTTTATATGTAGGTAATCGCTTACCATTGAGGGATTAACCAATACCTCGTGGTTTTAGTAACTGTACAGCTTTTAATGACACTTTTTGCGAAACCCTGTATAATACTAATATCACTAAACGTGTGCTCTGCATTGAAATATTTTTTTATACTACTTAGGTGGCAGACAAGCACACGGCGCACCTGATGGAAAGTGGTTACCGTGGCCTATGGACGTGTGTAACATCAGAGGAGCCACACTCGCGCTGCCGACCCTGTAAGCACAGACTTTCTGTGCCGTCAGTGTAGAAGACAAAGCAGGACAAGCCTTTAGTCTTCCCACTGACAGCACACATTCTCCAGTGAGCTCTGGCTACCCTACTCACGGCTGGGAACACAACACGAAGTTATTATGACCACGGTATTCTATAGGGTGGAGGTACTTCCCCAGTCGGACTGCTCAATCGGGCTGAAATACCGCCGTGTCCTACTTCCTATAAAAAAAATATTATTACCAGTTCGAATTGAAAAAATATTTGTGTGTTGCGCTGAGGTGGTGAGGTTTCTGTTTATTGTGGAAGGCAAAAATGATCAATCAATTAAGTCATCGCAATATACGCCTCTCCCAATGTTGGGAGACAAAAATTAATCACCTGGCAAGTATCCAAGAGAGCGACTGTAATTATAAATAGTCCTTAGTCATCAGGTTCTTTTTTAAAGCATTTAGCACGGTGTGTGCTCAGATGAATTGTTTGACATGATGCCCGTAACTACATTCTATCATCGCACCTCTCTCCATAGGCAGGGAATTCATCCCCACACATTGCGACCTGAGACAGTGCGCACTGTACGGTATGAAAGAAACTTCATCCCACGCACACTCAAGCTGTGGAATGACCTCCCTGCTGCAGTTTTCCCAAGCGCCTACAATATGGGGTTCTTCAAGAGGGGCATCAGAAGGTTTCTTCGTGGTCGGCAGCGCGAGTGTGACACGCCTGGTGTTGATAAGTCCATAGGCCACGGTAACCGCTCCCCATCGGGTGGGCCGTGTGCTTGTCTGCCAACTAAGCGGTATAAAAAAAAAAACTATTAAAGTCGATTAAGATATGGAAAACATTGGATCGGTTTAGGTAAGATTCGTACCTACGATCTTTTCCTTATGAGATGCTCCGCCCACTAAGCGATGGAACCTTCTTCCGTAACCATCTAAATTCTTCTAGAATAGTATGGATGTATATATAGAAGCTAGATAGAAAAGAAACCACACATAATCTAAGAAAAAACAACAAAATACAACTTAGAATTCTTCGTACTAACTATGGCAAAAAAACATTATTGTTCGAAGGCGCACAGCTATACAATAAACTACCTAACCATATCAAAAACTGCGAGAGCGTGAATGCATTCAAAGGTAAACTTAAGGCCAGAAGCAGGTCGCGGCGGTGGCGCGCCTGGCGCGCCTACCCATTTCCGGTGTCGAGTTGGGGACTCTGTAGTCCCCACACCCGAGAAGAGGGCCAGATCGTGAGAGATGGCCCTAGGTCGGCCGGGGTGCGAGGGTGCCTGTCAACCTCACCTTCGGCAACCAAAACGACCCACAGGCGGCGTACGTTTTAGTCGGTACGAGTCCGACATAACCTCCTCTACTGGCTTCGGTGGGGAGGTAGCCGTGGGGACATTGCGCACGTAAAAAAAAAAAAAACTTAACTTAAGGCGTATGTGCATGCCCTTTAGCTTTACTTTCGAATGCACGTGTGTAAGTACATACTGTGCAATAAACGCGTGTTGTGTTGACATCCCAGCTCGCCAGATGCAAATGTGAATACAATTTTTAAGTAATATCATCACTATGTATCTCATTTTAAGCGAACTATTGTTGTTCTTATGAGAAATAAAGTTCTTTAAACCGAATTTGAATGGTTTCGGGCGAAGGTTCTGTGGCTTAGTGGTCAGAGCCCTGTCGCCCTGTAAGGGAAAGATTGGGGGTTCGAATCTCGCCTGAACCGATTCCATTTTTTCTATATATCCATCTTTTTTTTTTTTTTTAATCTTCATTTATTTAGGAGCTTTTGGCCAAAATAACCATGCCAGCTCCATCGTACCCTAAATTTACATTAGTGAGATTACATAATTGTTTATTATAATTACATAAAACGCTTTACATATAGGTATATAGGGTATATGTAGCATACCAAGTTATGCAGGCAGTAAGCTACATAACTTAGCATGCTAAGAAGCTATTAAGCTTTCATACATCATTTTATAAACTATAAAGGCAGCTTCAGACAGAGGACTGGCCAGAATACTATTGAAACTCCCAACATCCATTGATCGTATGTTAAGTTCTTCCACTATAGTCGCTCTCAGTTCCCGTGTTCGCACGCACTCCACCATATATCCATCGAATTATGTACTAGTTGATACCGGCGACGCCGCCTGTGTGGATATAGTGGCTTTACTTTTGATCATAACTACCCTTACAGAGGCAACGTTCTGACCACTAACCCACAGAACCTTCGTCCAAAACTATCTAAATTCTTCTATACATATATTCGTCTTACGGTGACGGTTTTTCGATCAGATTCTTATCAATACTACTTAATGTCTTTGTTTTTTAACAAAAACATATGTAAAGTTAACACAGAACAAACTTCTGTTTTTTTTTTTTACGTGCGCAAAATCCCCTCGGATACCTCCCCACCGGAGCCGGTGGAGGAGGTTATGTCGGACTCGAACCGACTAAAACGCACGCCGCCTGTGGGTCGTTTTGGTTGCCGAAGGTGAGGTTGACAGGCATATCCCTCGCACCCCGGCCGACCCAGGGCCATCTCTCACGATCTGGCCCTCGTCTCGGGTGAAACTTCTATGTTCTGTGATTGTAAACTGTGATATTGCCTAACTAATCTGAAACTATGACATTTATTATCTTTAACTTCCAAAATAGGTCAATATATAAACAAAATTTGCTACTTTTAAGATTCCTCATTGAATTTCAAATCAATCTTATCTACGCATTGTAAACGTGTAAAAGCAACAGAGAATAAGATAAATGCAATATTCTCTTGCACACCACTCCGCACTACGCGTCAGCACGCTGTGACGTCACCATGTGTCACAATTTTGTATGGACCGTTTTTGGATGGCTGGAAAAACTGAATTTTCAAAATCAAATGTGTTTAAAACAATTTGTCATAAGAAAATTTCATTTTTATAGTTATTTATATTATTACGATTTTAGGACATTTTATAGTAATAATAAAAAAAATAAGACACAGCTCTAATGTTATTTTTTTATTTCATTATCTATATTATATATTAAACTAGCTGACCCGGCAAACGTTGTTTTGCCATATAAATATTTTTTAAGTAAATGTCTAAAAATTAAAGTAAAATGTTAAGGGTGGACAACCCTTATCACTAAGGGGTATGAAAAATAGATGTTGGCCGATTCTCAGACCTACTCAATATGCTCACAAAATTTCATGAGAATCGGTCATGCCGTTTCGGAGGCGTACGGGAACGAACATTGTGACACGAGAATTTTATGTATAAGACTAGCTGACCCGGCAAACGTCGTTTTGCCATATAATGTTAAGGGTGGACAACCCTTAACATTTAGGGGGATGAAAAATAGATGTTGGCCGATTCTCAGATCTCAATATGCTCACAAAATTTCATGAGAATCAGTCAAGCCGTTTCGGAGGAGTTCAAGTTCCAACACCGTGACACGAGAATTTTATATATAAGATATATATTATATATTTCATTATCATTATTAGAAAAATAATAAAATATGGGCATATATGGCTTAAAGTGGACTGTAATAAGCAAATTGATAGCTTATGTCCAGTGACGTTTTATAAACTATGCCTAGATATGTTTTCCATATCCTAAATTGGCGCCAAAATTAATTTAAGCAGAAATCACTGACGCGAACTTGCACTACTCAAAAAAGTCTTGAATAATGAATTCATAATAATAATAATATTAATTGACATACATAACAATATAATTCACATAATTTAATCATGTTGACGTATTATTAGCAATTAATTATAGTTTTTTATACTTAGTGTTTGCGCCATTTTGAAAGCCGCCATTTTCTATTATGACGTAGCTATCTTTTTAAATTACGTCATTGCTGATACTGCACTCACAATTTATTAATATTTCTTCGAGTTAAAGCACGGGCGAAGTCAGAGTGGGGAATCTAATACTTTATAATTTTTACTCCCTACGTATAGGATGCTATCGGTGTGCTACCGTAATTAGGAGCATTTGTCAATTCAACTCGACAAGGGACGTACCAAAGCAGGGAGCACTTCCGGCCTTACACACGCGATGCACCGGGCATTGATTTATGGGGTTTGCACCCACCTGATGGTAAGTGGCCCACGTGCCCAATTAACACTTGAACGGTTGAGGTGCACCTGCGACCACAGAATGACGTCAAATCTTGTTAGTGAGGAAAATAATCAGGAAATAAATAAATATTCTAAAAGATTTTACACGCTATCTCGACACAAAGTAAGCTTAACTTAACTAACTTGTGTAATGTAATGGGTACATATATACATATATTATGTAGAAATTAGAAACATCTAAACCAAAAATGGAAATAGACATATGCAATAATAAAAGGTTAATTACTATATATATATATATATTTTTTTTTTTATTTATTTAATTAAATACAAAACATTCTACTAAATAGTACTAAATTTTCATCAAATTGAAAGCATACACTTTCGTCATAAAAATGCCACATAAACTCATTAGAGTTTTTCCGTGCATTAGTGCCATCAATGTTCAAACAGTTTACAATAATAACAGATTTTTATACACAAGCGAGAAATTATAAGAACTTAGGAGGTAGAATACAAAAACGAATGAACGCGTCGTCGGCGGCCACACCGCGCCGCCGCGTCTCGCGTCGCTGTGCCTTGGCGAAATTATTATGCATTACTATACAGGCTGCTCCAACAAAAACTTCTTACGCATTTATTTTGTTTTCTAAAAAGTATTTTTTTAATTTGTTTTTTATATTTCCATTGGTTATTGAGTTCCTTATAGGTTTAGGTTATAATTAGGTTAGGTATAATTAATACATATCAAATTGCCGCCTTTTGTTTGAAGAAATTGAAGGAAACCCAATTTTCAGTACTAACATTTTTGCATTTTTTTAGGAATGTTAGATCCAAATTTTATGATTTTTTTTTGTGTCTGAATGAGACAACATTAAGCTTACAAACACTTTTGTTACATTTTTGAAAAGTGACAGCTGTAAAAAAGTAATACGAAATATATCATCAAAATGGATAGCATTTAGGAAGTACTGTTTTTGTAATTCAAATAAAGTTTATCAAGCGGCCAATAAAAACAAAATTTAATACAGAATTGTAAAATCTTGAAATCAAATTTCAAACAAAATGTAAATAATGGAAATAGCTTTTAAATTACAGGAATAACGAACTCATGAATCTGTAAGAAAATTTGGGCAATTTCATGTCTATAGAAAATTTCGGCCTGTCTATATTATTACTGTTGGGTTGGATGAACTTGAAATGAAATAATTCTGTGACATAGAGGAGTCCACCATTGTGTCTTCAAAATTGTCAAATAGTCGCCGATTTTAGCCACTTCACGGAATCGTTGGTTCGTCAATAATCTATTATATATCCAACTGTCAATAAATGACATTTGAAATCCGCGCTTACTGTCCTCTAAATACTGTCTACTGTCACAAATTGTTTGACACATATGATTCTAACGATAGGTTATTTTGGCACTAGAGTCACACCAATCGATGTCAACTATAGCGAACACAGATTACAAATAGACTTGCAGTATCTATAACTGCTTTCTAAGAGTTTCAATTAAGAATAGGACTGTCAAAACACCTGTCACTTTAAGATTGTGACAATCTAATTCTATCCTATCCATCCTATCTTGGAAATAGCGGACAAGCTTTGCCCGTGGCATATGTATTTTGAGACTTCATATCACCTCGTTAAACCAGTATTTTTTTGGTCTTCAAAAAATGTATGGAAAGTAGCCGGATTAGTTGAAATTTATGATCATTGCTCTGCTCCATCATGTAGTAGCATGATGATATATAGCTTAAAAGTTTTGTCGAAGAACGGACTATTCAATTCAAACCAGTAGTTCCTGAGATTAACGCGTTCAAACAAACAAACTCTTCGGCTTTATAAGTATAGATATGACAGTTTGTGAAGATTTTTGTTAATCAATCACGCTCTTCAACAGATCCGACTGAAATAAATTATAACCTCAAAACCGATAGTTTACTTTTATCCCGGGAATAGGTTCTGGGAATCGGGAACGGCCAAAGACACGGTCATTAGTAAGTATATGTATGGTAATAAGATTCATCGCAATAATAATTGTGATTAGGCAGTGTAAGTGAATAAAAATTACACTCACATTTTATAAATCATTGAATTCGTTCCCACGTTGTAGGGGGTGAGCCTATTGTCGTCTTCCGTGCACCATTGATGACTCGAGCCATCCATCTGAGGCTGAGTCTGGACTAAAAATATCAGTCTGATGTAATCAGTCCTATCCCTTAGTCGCCTTGTAAGATATCGCATGCGAAGAAATGCTAACTTTCCTAAATTCTACTCTGCTTCCATGCTCCACGCGGCTTCCTTTCGCAAATTCCTAGACTTTAAATTAAAATAGAACCTTCTACCTCCATGCACTTTATCCTCCACAAATGTAAACGTTCATTAATAATTTGGTGACGTCACTATAAATGCACACACATGACGTCACTGCCGGCCGGATCTCGCAAACATGAGCGTTTATTAATAAGCTCGCATTCGGCCCCGTTTGTGTTTGTATAATTAAGGAGTAAGTGAATTTTTGTATTTGTATTTTGTATTGTATTTATTGGCAATAAATACAAGTTATATTTCATTTTGAGCCTGATGATCTTATGTCTTGTTGTATTAATTTAAATCATTTATTTTAACAGTCAGCATCAAAAGCTTGACGAAGAAAGTACTCAAAATGCTTGTTAAAAAAGAGTTTACAGTTGCCCTGGAATGAATGACTAATTTTTTTAAGTCGACTACCAATCGGGTTCGGGCGCACATCAGAAGAGGCCTGTATCCAGCTGTGGAGTCCGATAGGCTAATTTGATTGATTGTCCCGTCCAGTCCCGGCCCGTCCCGTCCAGTCCCTTTCCCGTCCAGTCGCCTCCCGTCACGTCCTGTCTATCCCGCTTTGAGCATCCACTTTTCCAATATAAATCGTTTTCTTTTTAAGTTATGGCTTAAGATATGAAATCACACATTTACAAAAGTAAGTGACATTACACACAGAAATCAGCGCAATAAAAATAAACTGCTATTTCCATACTTAAAAAACTTTGTGATTCTTTAAAATGGGTTGGTTTTAGTTTTCGCTTTTATAATAAATTGCCTGAATCGGTCCTTGGTACGCCTAACCATAAATTTTAAAACCTCTCTGTTAAGAACACCTTATCTAAAAAAGATGATGATTACCTTAAAGACAAAAATGTCTGGATTGAGCATGGTGCAGGCCCCTCCTAAAATGCTATAACTACAGCATAAGTTCGTAGAAGCGACCTTTTTTAACCATATTTTCACTTTTTCAACTATATTAAAGTTTAACTTAGGTTTTATACACCTGGTAATTATATTTTTGAGCCGTTTGGAGTTGAAACATTGGGTTCGTGCGGTCCAAGCGCGCGCGCGCTATTCGAAGAAATAGCAAAGCGACTAATCGTCGCTTCCCGTGACCATAAGGCTGGCCTTTACCTCGCTCAAAGAATTGGCATCGCCATTCAGCGTGATAATGCCGCCAGCCTCTTGGGCACGGTACCAGTAGAGATCGATGGGGAGGAATTTTTCGATGCCTAAAATTGCAGTCTCTCTCTTTTTCTCTACTCCATTTTTGTATATATTGTATAGTTAGCATAGTTTTATATAAATTTGTAAGTTTTTATATATCATAATAATATATTTTATGTACCTTTAATTATCTTGATACGAGATAAAAATGTTTATTCGTCCATATTTAGTCTTAAGAAATCACTATTCAAAAACTGACATCTCGAAAATGCCGCAGTGAAGTTTCTTGAGCCGTTTCGCTCTGTGGTGAAGCGGTGGTAAATTTAATTTTATGCAGTAGTATTTGACGTCAAAAAGATGTAGATATTATTTTGCACTATTTTGAGAAATAAAGAATTATTATTACGTTGATTATGAATGAAAGAAGACTAACGAAACGGGTGTATGAGGCGAGGGTGGATGCTATCGTCGGAGGGGGAAGACCTAGATGCACACATCTGGACCAAATCGGGGAAGTTTTAGAAAAGGGGTAGGTCAGGAGTACTCTAAACCGACGAGCATGCATGAAGAATGTAATGAGAGTGAATGTAATGAGAGTGAATGAAGCGAGAGTAGTATGTCAGGATCGTAGCAAGTGGAGATCCGTGATCTCTGCCTACCCCTATGGGAAACAGGCGTGATTTTATGTATGATTATGTACCTACGTAAGTCGTTTCTTAGAAAAGCTTTAGCACTTTTCACAACACATAATAACTGCTTAAATTTCACACTAAATTCCAACTTGTCTTCAACGAGTTGCGTACTTACTACTCAGAATTTGTCCCAACCTGAACATTTTCTACTTCCTCCCTTTCATTAGGTATAACGTTTTATTTCCCGCAGTAAAAATAGTAGCAGTAACCAGAAGTCAATTGTTCTAACTTATAACAGTAACCGCGAAAGCTTAGTGGTATGGGTAATGGACTGCTGAGACGAGGTCTCGGGTGCGATCCCAGGTTTTACCATGGCACACACCAATGACTTTTAGATGCTTTTCGAAGTTATGTGTGTATTTATCGCAGGTTTATTAGTGCCCGGTCAATGGCAATAGGCTCGCCACCTATTACATTGGAACCTAAACATAAACTGGCGAAATGTAGATACTAGCACCTCTACCTACACCTTCGGGGATATAGGGGTGAGTTTATGCTATGTTTTTATAATGATTTGATTGACTGTCATACTTATATTAAACTTCAAAAACTAGTAGGTACGATTTTAGTGACAAATAAAGGGTACACTTTTTTTTTTTAAATAGGACACGTCAATTAGACTTCGCCTTGCCTGATGGTAAGCTGAAGGCAAAGTCGCGTTCAATGATTATAATATACAATAATGTTTACCGGGAATCCTGGACGAAACGTCACGAAAATCAAATGTATGTATGTTACCGTTTTTACGTGCGCATAATCCCCACGGATACCTCTCCACCGGAGCCGGTGGAAGAGGTTATGTTGGACTCGAACCGACTAAAACGCACGCCGCCTGTGAGTCGTTTTGGTAGCCGAAGGTGAGGTTGACAGGCATATCCCTCGCACCCCGGCCGACCCAGGGCCATCTCTCAAGATCTGGCCCTCTTCTCGGGTGTATATGTTACCTATACCATGATCACGTTAATTCAAACAAAAATGTTTCAAATTTCTCCATAGTTTGTGACCGGCATAAAATAAATACCAGACGCAAAAACAATCTGTGATTGTCGACTTCAAAAAATTAGTCTTTCATTCTAAGACAACTGTATACGCTTTTTTAACAAGCTCCCTAATGATATGAAGGATTTAATTTTGCCAGAAAAACATGCTTAAATTGTGCCAGTAAGGCAATCCAAGAATACTTGGAATGAAAAGAATAAAATTCAAGAATACTTGGATAATAAACGAGCTTAGAAAAGAGCTGTTCGCTCAACTATGCTACTTAAGTAAATTTTTATTTTTAAATTAAGTATGTTTGTAAATAGACCAAAAATGCCCGCTGAGTTTCTTGCCGGAGTCTTCTCACGTCGGTACTGCGTTTAGAACCGGTGGTCAATTTACTAAACTGGTTTTCATATTTTGTATTTTGTTAATTTTTTATTGTCGTTTTGTAAGGGCAGATTTAATGGTCTATGCAGAATAAATGATTTTTGACTTTTTGACCCGTAAACATTATTATACGCCTATACATTCATCATATTAAATAAACGTAAGATTTCAATTCTGACCAAGACTATTCAAATAAAAAAATGCATCAAAATCTGTTCAGTTGTTTTTGGGTCCATCGCGAATAGACAGAGATTCTATAAAAGACGTTCTTTTCAGAATCGAACAAAAAAATAACTCTAATATTTTCTTTTTAATACATACATACATACAGTCACGCCTTTTTCTCATTGGGGTAGGTAGAGACTACAGTTTTCCTCTTGTCACGATCCTGGCATACATCTTTTGCTTCTTTTACTTTCATAAAATTGTTTTTAGACATGCTCGCTGGATTCATGTACCTACTCTTCTATTTAATATTAGATCTTTACCGATGAAATTGACGAAATTTTCTTACAGATTCATGAGTTCGTTATTCCTGTAATTTAATAGCTATTTCCATTATTTATATTTCGTTTGAAAGTTGATTTCAAGATTTTGCAACTCTGTATTAAATTGTGTATTTATTGGCCTCTTGATAAATTAAATTCGATATTCAAAAATAGTTCTTACAAAATTTGATTATGATGATAAATTCCGTCTTACTTTTTTACAGCTGTCACTTTTCAAAAATATAATAAAAGTTGCTGTTTATTAGCTTAATGTTGTCTCATTCATAAACAAAAAAAAATATTTAGATATGTCATTCCTAAAATAAATGCAATAATGTTAGTATTGAAAATTGGGTTGCGTCCAATTTCTTTAAAAAAAAACGGCAATGTTCAATATACAGACACAAATACTTTTACAATTATGTATATAATAACAGGAATAGGACAAACCTATCAAATACAGGTACAGGGACACTCTACCGGTAATCTCCTCTCAAACTTCCTGAAACTCGTAAGCAATTCTGTCACAAACGCGTCCTCTATAAAAATAAAATGTTCGAGAAAGAAAAGACACATTCTCGACAACAATTACCGCTTGATGTCAATAAGACCAATAAATGTGTCCAAACTTTCTTAAGCAACTGTTGAATGAAATTTATCGATTAAGGACCTTCACCACCCTATACATCAGAGGGTTGACATTGATAGCCGGCGACAGAACCTTCGTTGACATCCCCTATGACTCAATACCAACATATCCTACAAGCAAACCAAACGAAAATAAACTTTATGTTAACTGTATAAGGTGTACAGCAGTTGCAAGTATTAACTTGGTAACGTATCTAAGAAAATATTTTTGTTCGGAAAATGTACTGAGGTTTTCGTATGTCGGTTGTAAGGTTTTTTTTTTTCTAAGGCAGCCTTTTCATAACTGTCGTAGTTCTATCCCTTCAAGAGATTCGGTACGTAAAGCCTTACTTATCTTGCATTTTGGTTGCTGTAAGTTTGTTTTTTAAGTTTGTTACGCGTGAAGGGTATTCGGTACTCCGTGGATATTGAATAAGCAGTGGGGAGGATTTGATGTGATTGTCCTGTGGCGTTAGAGGGTATAGTAATATAGAAGGGTTTGGATTCTAAGCTGTTTGGGGATATTTTTTTTTATTAAATAAGACATATGATTTTGGTGATGGCAAGTGATTATAAGCATTTTTTTTATACAACTTAGGTGGCAGACAAGCACACGGGTCACCTGATGGGCAGTGGTTACCGTGGCCTATGGACGTATGTAATCAACTTGTGTGTGTTATCAACTTTATCATCGAAGCGTTGTTTCACCTCAAAGCCTGGAGTTCCCTAACTCCTCTTCCTTTTAGATTGACATAGATGGCTTTCATAGGAGCGACTGCCGTCTGACCTACCAACCCTGAGAGGCAAGTCTGTACCAGAGCTTCATCAAACAATCACCCTACCAACACTTCACCAGCAGTCCGACTGGGGAAGTACCTCCGCCCTACAGAATACCGCGACACATCATAAATAAACCAAAAAAAATACAAATTTGACTATCGAATTACGAATCCCACTTAAATTTGGAACAGAATCAATAAACAAATGTCCACTGTTTGCAACCAGTGCGCCCGCACCGGAAGCGCGTAGTTAAACAAAATGGCCGCCGGCTGGTCACGTGACCGCCGCCCGGATTCACCCTGGCTTCCGGTACTCGAAACACGTCAAGTGTACAAGTAGTTACGGTTTGATAATTATCTGTGCCATTATATCAACCCTCAGTGTTCCGATGCTATCACGCATATGCTATGATTTCTATGTTTTTTTTCTTTACGATGCACGTTTGTATTTGTGGTTGGGGTATTAATTAATTTGTGCAGCCCTATTTCATAACTAATTTTGTGAAGAGTGTCCGGCTGTTTAGGGTTGACGCGTGTTTATATTATCGCGTAATCTGTTGGTATATCGTCTGGCCGTATGGCTAGTGACAAGTGCATTACCAACTGTAGAAAAAAAAATACATATTCGCAATTCAAATTTTTTTTAATACTCGATTTTTTGTGTTTGCGTTGAAATTAGGGCCACCCCATCTCTTTCCATGCGGTGTCGTATAAGACGACTAAGGGACAGAGCTGTTTAACATCAGACAGATATATGCTGTAGACTCAGCCTCAGATGCATGGTTTGAGTCAACAATAGTGCCCGGAATATGGCAATAGGCTCACCCTCTATTACGTGGGACCAAATACAATTATTGGTGAAATGTGGGTGTTAATTTACCTCTGCCTAACCCTCCAGGGATAAAGGCATGATTATATGAATGTATGTATGTTTTCAGTGTTCCGTACCTCAAAAGGAAAATCGAAACCCTTATAGGATCGTTTCGTTGTACGTCTGTCTGTCAGCCTAACTGCCACAAGAACTTTTTTAGAAATGCGTGGAGGCATCAAGTTGAAATACACACCAAATAATCAAATCTATGACATCTTGAAACTACAAAAAATAAACTTATAAGTCAACTCAATTAATATGGGCAACGCAAATATGGGGTTCTTCAAGAGAGGCATCAGAAGGTTTTTTCAGGGTCGGCAGCGTGAGTGTAACTCCACTGGTGTTGCATATGTCCATAGGCTACGGTAAGCACTTCTTATCAGGTGGGCCGTGTGCTTGTCTGCCACCTAAGTGGTATCAAAAAATATATATTGTGGTACCCTCGGGGTGCGAGTCCAACTCACACTTGACCGGCATTTTCTAGGTAAGCTACCGAATAGGGGATTGAATTGATTAAAAAAACAATTGCATTTCTCAAAATGATCACTTGTCATAGCATTCAATCCTTATAAATTATAGAGATAAACTTAGAATTTTAACCTTATAAAAGACTAGCTTCATCCGTGACATATTAAGAAACCTATGCCAAGGTTTCTTAATCTGTGGCATATTTTTAAACCTGTAATTTTTTAGTCTTCGAATATAGCACGGAAATCTGCTGAATTTGTTGACATCTATGATCACTGTTCCGCTCCCTTAAGTAGTAGCGTGATGATATATAGCCTAAAACGGCCATCGATAAAAGAACTATTTAATTTAAAAATATTTTTTGATATAATAGTGGCTTTTGAGATTTGCGCGTTCAAAGAATCAAAGAAAAATTAAAGAATCAAAGAATCGATTTCATTTATTCTTTTTAGGCATATAACGAGCACATATGAACTTCAAAATTTTACAATTATGTGAAGAAATAATATAAAAATAAACCATTGGAAAATGATTCTTTCGCTGGTTCGGTAGGTTAGTTCTATTGAGAAGATACCAGCAAGAAACTCAGAGAACTATATTAGAACTAGATTATCTTTCTTTTTAAAATTTGCTTTAGTTTACAATTTATTTTATGCGAGCAAGCAAGATACCCATACTTTATAGTAACCTTCATTTATTAAAGTTTTTTTTCTTCTATTTATTGAGTGGCATGTTAATCAATTCCTGAGGAATTTTATTAAATATTAGCTGTACCCTGCCACGCTTTGCTGTGGCACGTTGTGATTGAATGGTTGCCAAATGATTCAATTCAATTCAATTCAATTCATTTATTTGCTTCGAATATGGTTACATTATAGGTCTTAAAAGCTAGTGAATACAGCATATTCTGCCCCGTAGAGCGTGCAAATTTTAATGTCATTATCTTTACAAGAAACAAAACAAAGTGGTACACAGCTGATCGTTAAAAAAACTGTTTTTTCGCGGTCGCGGATTTGTGACTTATGCAAAAATTAGATAAAAACAATCCTTGATGCTGATTATATATCATGCTAAAATTTCAGCTCGATCGGTGCAGAACTTTTCGCCAAAAACGCTTCTTGATACCAGGGACTAATAAAAAACAGGAAGTTAATATTGGTATGTTGTGAAGATATAAAAGCAGTATGCAACGTCATATGCAAATTATGAGCATGCGTTCGTGATGCAGTGCACCCAAAAACGCATAACAGCAGATCCTCGGTACCAGGCGACCATAAACCACTGTATGTGTATATGCGACCAACGTTTGAAAATGTAAAAATTTAACATAAACCCATGTAAATTAGATTCAGTCGATGCAAAAACAATTCATAATATGAAATTTTTACATTTTTATATGAATTATTTTTTAATATATACATGCAATGAAAACTGTGGTGACAGCGAGAAGGCAAACAGAAGGAGGAACTGCCCCCTAGCTAGACTTCTTCTTTATCTTAAGGTAGTCTTTCGATGCGAGCGTCAATAGCGTCAGTGGCGCCGCGACTGTGACGCCGCGACGGAGCGACAGAAAGATGTTCCATACAAATGTATGAAATTCTAGGGAACGACTTTCGAGCTCAGCGACACAAACGCGACGTCAATGACGTCACAGTGCCGCTGTGACAGCGTTTTCAGACGCGACATTGGTGACGTTTAGACGCTGCGTCTGTGACGTTTAGTTCGAAAGTCTACCTTTAGCGTTAATCCTTGTAGCGTGGTGGTAGTGAATTCTGCCGTTACGCATGAGGCGTAGGTTCTATCACCGCTCAGTGTAAATATTAAATTTGTATGCATGAATATTTTTTTTTTTTTACGTGCGCAAAATCCTCCCCACCGGAGCCGGTGAGAGAGGTTATGTCGGACTCGAACCGACTAGAACGCACGCCGCCTGTGCGTCGCTTTGGTTGCCGAAGGTGAGGTTTACAGGCACATCCCTCGCACCCCGGCCGACCCAGGGCCATCTCTCACGATCTGGCCCTCTTCTCGGGTGTGGGGACTACAGAGTCCCCAACTCGTCCCCGGAAACGGGGAGGCACGCCAAGCGCGCCACTGCCGCGGCCTGCTTCTGCCAGGGTGACAGGCAGCTCCACCTGTCACCCCCAGGCCGGCTGTATGCATGAATATAGATATTTGCATTGTTCTGGTCATGTCTTTAAGATTACGTTAAGATATCAGTCTCGGTTGCCTTACGAACATCCATGGCAGTTGTTTCGGGTAGTTGAGGCACTAAAAAGTGCTATAACTCGCCTTTGGGTTGTGCAGGTCATATGGAAGTCACTTCACGAAGAAAATCGAAATTTAGTGAAAACCGCAGTTAGACTAGTACATAGAGTATCACTCCTTAATTGAGTCCTGAACATAGTGAGACGATTTTTCACGCCGGAGCAGCGGTGTCTTCTATACAAGACACAAATTCGCTCCTGTGTGGAATACTGCTCGCATCTCTGGGATGATTCAGCAAAGTACTTACTAGATGCTCTCGACAGGTTGCAGCGACGTGCGGAATCCCGAGGTCACGAACACCCTAGAACCTTTACAGATGCGTAGAGATGTTGCGTCCATGGCTGTATTTTACCGTCTGTACCATGGGGAGTGTTCTGAAGAGCTCTTCCAATTAGTCCCACCCTCCCCTTTCCTACACAGGACAACACGTGCAGGTCTTAGATGTCATCCGCACACGGTGCAAAACATCCGATCAAGAACCAAGCGGTTCGGAGACTCTTTCCTCTGTCGCACCATTAAGGCCTGGAATTCATTACCAGCTCACGTGTTTCCTTCTTCCTACACTACAGCGGGGCGTGAAAAAGCATATGATGAGGCCGTCAAGCTGAGTGTCACCATTGTCACACTTTATGTGTAAGTAATGGTGACCCTCTTTTTTGGGACTTTGCCTTCAGCTTACCATCAGGCAAGGCGAAGTCTAATTGACGTGTCCTTTATAAAAAAATATCGGACCCCAGACTCCTAGGTGAAAAGTAAGGACTGGACTTGCCTGAGTAACATAACATAACATAACATAAACTCACGCCCATATCCCCGAAGGGGTAGGCAGAGGTGCTAGCACCCACATTTCGCCAGTTTATGTTTAGGTCTCAATATACCTAATAGGTGGCGAGCCTATTGCCATAAACCGGGCACTTATAAACCTGCGATAAATACACACATAACTTCGAAGTAAGTAAGTAAGTCATAAGTAGTGTGTAAATAAGCATAAAAACTTAAAAAAAATAAACCTTTTTTTATACCACTTATGTGGCAGACAAGCACACGGCCCACCTGATGGAAAGTGGTAACCGTGGCCTATGGACGACTGTAACACAAGAGGAGCCACACTCGCCCTGCCGACCCTGTAAGCACAGAGTTTCTGTGCCGTCAGTGTCTACACTACAAAGCAGGATAATCCTTTAGTCGTCCCACATACAGCACAAATTCTCCAGTGAGCTCTGGCTCCTACACACCGCTGGGAACACAACACGAAGTTCTTATAGCCGCGGTATTCTGTAGGGAGGAGGTACTTCCCCAGTCGAACTGCTCAATTGGGCGAAAATACCGCCGTGTCCTACTTCCTACTAACCTACGGGAATATTTTACATTAAAACTTCAATTTTTGTATTGATAACAAACCAAACTATGAGTGATTTACGTAATAACTTCATGAAAATGTGGAATGAACTTCTGAATGATGAACGAATGGAGATAGTAGATACTTAGGTTTTGTTTTGACATACAGAATACCTCTATATTCTAACCTTCTCGATGTTTCTTTTCACATAAACGCACAAAAAAACTACTGCTTAAATTAATGGTTCCCAGTCGCGTTTTATTCTTAAACTTATTTAAAAAAAGTGATAAAGAAATTGGGTTTCTAAATAAAATAATACATCAAGGTTGTTTAGCTTTAGTTAAGTAGGTACGCAACCAAACAGAGTACCTAGATACTTAGGTAGCTGTTTTTAATCAAATTGAAATTCTTGACATTGTAGGTTAAAAAATGTCAAAATTCTAAAACGTGATGTGACGTTATTGAATTAGACCTCTGATTGAATTGACTTCTAACAGAAAACAGCATTCAATTAATTTCAAATAAAGAACAACTACTACATATAGTAAACTTTCTATTAGATTTATTAATATTAAATAAAACCACTTGAAATTATTCCAGATCACGTCTGCAGTGCACTGCAAATAGGCTTTGTAACTGTTGACGTGAATGTTTAAAAAAAAATCGTAAGTTACAATTTAAAAAAAAAAACAAAAAAAAGAAACCTTCATTTCAAAATTCGAACACTACGCACCCTTCTATGCATTAACCTTAAAAAGTCTACCGAGAAATTAAATCCAGCTCCCTCCCCAGCAATAAAAAGGTGTACACTGCGTCTGCCTGTCAGTTCATTTCTGTCAATCAATTATAGCTGGTGGCTGGTGGCGCAGATCAGGCACGCAGCGTCCCCGGCCCCGCCCACTATCGATCGAGCCCGCCCAAATGCGCTGAAAACCGCGCCAAACTTACGCCTGTTTGTAACCACGCCGTTTGGGAGACGTGATTCTTTTTTTTTTTTGTTTGGCTCCGTCAGCCTAACCGCCTGTCAATTAGCGTTCATCGTTTTTAAACAATGCATTTTATTTTTGACATTTGACTGTTCTACATCTTAAATTGAGAATTGTTTTATCTTTCGATTGGAATCGAGTAACTTCGAGTTTCGTTGTAGTAGTAGTGACTGTTCGATAGTACGAGCGTAAATAATAGTAGGTCGTGGCACTCGTAGTACGTTAGCTTTACGTTCACGTGGCTGACTACGGGCGTAGGACGTAGCGCTGCGTCGCTTATACCATAGATACGAGAAGTTAAGAGCAGATAGCTCAAAGTTAATGTTGTTATATCATTGACTACATTAGATTTTTTTATAAAGGCAGTATTAGATTACTTAGATTGCGTGTTAGATGTTTCAGAGCACATTGTTTATTTATTGTTACACGACTGTTCAGTTATGTGTGTAAAATTTTCAGGTTAAGTCTACGAATAATGTATCCTATAAGTAGGTTTACGTAGTATTAAGTAGATACATCAGAAGAATCTCAATAACATTTCAAAGAATCAATCAAAGAATCAATTTCATTTTGTTCAGTTTAGGCACGTAAAGAGCACATACGAATGTCAAAATTTTACAATTATGTCAAGAAATAATATCTACATATTAGTTTAATGAATAATATCTAAATAAACCATTGGAAAATGATTCTTTCGCTGGTTCGGTAGGTTAGTTCTAATAAGAAGATACTAGCAAGAAACTCGGAGAACTATATTAGAACTTTATCGTTAATGATATTGGCTACTTAACTAGAATATATTTGGCTTTTAATTCGTTTTTATTGGGACGCGGACGGTGGCTTCATAGGGCCTACTATTAGACTGGTTAGTTTACGGAAACAAAAATTATATGAATAGATAATAAACATAATGTGATTAGTAACTTTTTGTAACTGCCATATAAATGACATTACTAATTGGCGCGAAGTTATACCTACAGATAAGTGTCAAAACACAATGGCTATTTTTGCTAGTCTATGCGTCTGGTTCCAAATTCGAAATTCAAACTTCATTCCCGTTTCGCCCAGTGACCTGTGACAGAATTTTACTCCAAATAGCTTACCTCTTGTCTAGTATAGATACATGGATGTCACAAACTAAAAGCAATATATTTAAATGAGTAGTATATTACAGTGGTAGGTATAATTATAATAACATCGTAATTGATGGGTTATTTCAACTCTTTTTGTAATTAGTAGCTACACGATTTTATTAAGGACACAATTTTTCAATTCCACTATTATTGTAATAATATGTTTGGTATAATTGGTAATAGGTTTACCTATTGATTTTTGTTGTTGTTTATAAGGAGGTCTGTATTGACAATACACAAAATTTAGTTTTAATAACTATTAATTAAACCATATGACACTAATGATATTACTGGATGATTTTTATAATCGTTTTGCAGCCAGAGATTTTGGATTTCTGTTACAAAACTTTAAATAAAAATTTATTATAGGTATTGTGTGAGAATAATGTTCAGGTTAACGGCTCCAAAACGATAATAATATCAACTAAATACAATTAAGGTTGCACCCCTAACCTATCTGCTTTAAATCTACCAATTTCACATATAAAACCTCAATATTACACCATTTTCAGAAATAATACCGCGAAACGTCATTTTGGCGCCAAAACTCCACAGATATTCTATAGATAATATAGAAGTAGATGGTGTAGATGCCATGTAGAAAGGCAAAGGCGGCACTCAGTCGGCCTCTCGGTCCAATAGCAATAACAATTACTATAACATTAGCCGTTACAGCTAACCGTTAATGTAACGTTATATTGTTAGTAAGGCGGGACACACAATGGACGATTATGCGGATAATAGCTACTGCTGTTTTGATGGCAGAAAACAATGTTAGCATGCTGGTACATACATACATACATAAACTCACGCCTATATCCCCGAAGGGGTAGGCAGAGGTGCTAGTACCCACATTTCGCCAGTTTATGTTTAGGTCCCAAAGAAATAGGTTACGAGCCTATTCCCATTAACCGGGCACTTATAAACCTGCGATAAATGCACACATAACATCGAATAGAATCGTAAAATCATTGGTGCCATGGTAAAACCTGGGATCGAACCCGAGACCTCGTCTCAGCAGTCGATTACCCATGCCACTAGGCTACCGCGGTTTTTGTATCATGCTGGTTTCGACTGAAAAACCGACAAATGAAAGACTGAAGCACGAAGGGTTCCGTAATTTTTTTTAAATTTTTTTTTCGCTCTGTGTGTGGGTGTTTTTCTGTATAATATGTGCGTATTTACAAAAAAAAAAGTATCTACGAGTAAGTATGTTTATCCGCATTCTAGAGTCCATAACACACGGTAGTAAAGCTATGCTTACCATGGGTAGATAGCATTGTGTAATGACAAAAAGGCGATATATAGACATACATATATACATATAATCATGCCTTTATCCTCGGAAGGTTAGGCAGAGGTGAATTAACACCCATATTTCACTAATAATTTTATTCGGTCCTACGTATTACGGGGTGAGCCTATTGCAGTATTTCTGGTAATATTGGGGACTCGAGACATGCATCCGACGCTGAGTCTGAGCTGTATATATCTGTCTGAAGTTAAACAGCCCTATCCCTTAGTCGCCTTGTACGACACCGCGTGAGAAGAGATGGGGTAGTCTAAATTCTACACTGTCGGGAGTCACGCGGCATAAAAAAATCTCTATAGGTACAACTTTAGATCCTCCTAAAATATTTATTGTATTCTGTTTTTAGTATTTGTCGTTTTAGCGACAACAGAAATATATCATTCGTGAAAATTTCATCTGTCTGGCTATTTACAGTTTGTGAGCCTGATGACAGATAAAACACGGACAGTGCAGTCGTTTTATAAAGATATCATTAGCTGTTCAACTTTTAAAAAAGTATTAGGTATTATTTGTGTAACATTTTTTCTCTTTAAGTAAATTACAATCTCAGTCATGCTTAGGTATTGACGAATGACGGTCCTGGGCCTGTGCGAGGGATGTCCCTCGCACTGGTCCAGATAATCTCACCTTCGGCCTATGGGGGCGGTTAAGGTCCGACATAAACTCCCCCATCGGTTCCGTAGGGATATTGAGCACAATAAAAAAGGCTAATATGACAACTTCAGTGGCGTAGGGCTGTTTAACACCAGACAGATAATATACAGTACAGACTTAGCATTAGATGCATTGCTCGAGTCAACAATAGTGCCCGGAATACGGCAATAGACTCACCCCCTATTGCGTGGGTATTCAATGATGGTGAAATGTGGGTGTTAATTTATCTCTACCTAACCCTCTACGGAAAAAAGGCGTGATTATATGTATGTATGTATGTATCTACCTGTCGGTCGTTTTTGGTTACCGAAGGTGAGGTTGACAGGCATATCCCTCGCACCCCGATCTAAATCCGCTTACTTTAAGCTCCGGTTTCGTATACTTTATAATAACGAGTATGTAGGTACATAATGTAGATTCAAGTAATAATTATTGATATTTAAACTGTTATTATTATTTCTAAAGCAATAATTTTATAAATGTCATCGATTAAATTCACGTTGCAACAAAAATTAACTCCACCGCATAATAAACTTAATTGCTGAGTACGAAGGTTTGTTTTACAATAATTATTCCAACAAATAACCCTTACCTAAGTCGCGCAATAATTGTATAATAACAGAACTTTGGTTGATGCCAGCAATTACGAGTATATTTACAATTCAGTTAGTATTTTATACACATGTGGTGGAAGGATTTTCATTATAAACGTATGCAATTTTTAATTATACAATTCAGGACTATTCGCGAATAAATCATGGAACTTACTATTTCTATCTTCTAAATATATATAAACCTTCTGTCACGACGTTTGTCCGCGATGGCCTCCTAAACTACTTAACCGATTTTAAATTAAACTGGCACACCGTGAGCAGTCTGGTCCAACTTAAGAGATAGGATAGCTTAGATCTTTAATTATAGTCGCAATTTTATTTTATTGCAAATAATTGGTCTATAATTAATAGCGTGATAAGAGAACGATGTGGAGTGATAGAAGATGTAGTGATGATAATTGAGAGAGGAATGTTGAGATGGTTTGGTCATGTTGAGAGAATGAATGAAAGAAGACTAACGAAACAGGTGTATGAGGCGAGTGTGGATGGTACCGTCGGAAGGGGAAGACCTAGGCGCACATACCTGGACCAAATCGGGGAAGTTTTAGAAAAGGGGCAGGTCTTGAGTACTCTAAACCGACGAGCATGCATGAAGAATGTAATGAGAGTGAATGAAGCGAGAGTAGTATGTCAGGATCGTAGCAAATGGAGATCCGTGATCTCTGCCTACCCCTATGGGAGACAGGCGTGATGTTATGTATGTATGTATGTATGTATAATTAATTGACAGTCACAATTATCTGTTAACTCCAAAAGATTCTAACAGATATCGATGATTTTCGACTGGATTGAGTAAATCATGAATAGATGGCACTGCTATGGTAAACCGACAAACGTGTCATATCAGCTACAATTCAATATCATGATTACCACGTAGATCTAAATGGCGCTTTACAGCATATGATTTAAAAAATATTTTCGAAGATATTACAGATTTAAAAATTGCGGAACGTAGCGTTTGCGGTGGACTGTAGTGTATTTAGTATTAGCATTGCACCCGTGCGAAGCCGGAGCCGGGTCGCGAGTATATCTATATATATCGGGAGGATTAATTCAAACTATCCGGAACATGGAATCCAGTGATTAATATACTAATATTAAAAAAAAGCCGTTAAAAACTGACATAGTGAGTGTGGTGTGTCGCCTGCCTAACCGTTCATAATAAATGTAATGGTGGGTAGGTGCTAAAAAAATGTTCCCCGCATACCTCTCGATGCTCGTTAGCTAGTCAAGCCGTGACCACGGGTGCTGCAACGCATCCGAAACGTCGGCAGAAATAGTAAGTTTCATGGTTTATTCGCGGGAAGTCCCGAATCGAGATAGTTTAAAAATAACATTATGTAATTTATGACTTTTTATTTTTCTTTCAATTATTTTTTTCGTATCATTAACACAAATAAATCCGTATATCCTATCCTACCACAATATTGTTTTGTTTTTTGCAATTTATAAATATTTATTTGCAATACCAAAAATGGTACTAACATATCACAAACAGTATCAATAGACACGACACAAATAGTATTAACAATAAGTCATTATATTCGTCAAATTAATTCAAAATCAAGCAATGCTTCATGTACTAATCAAATAACCCGCCCCTGATCGCTCCCGGTGCAAAAGTGCCCATAACAATTGGTGCGTTGCCACATTGGATGGCGATGGACAGCCTTTGGACCAGGAACGACCCGGAATGAGTGTCACCGGTCGCCTTGATGAGCCTCTGACCGATTTCTTTAATAAGGCTTTTAGCTTCCTTGCCCCAACTCCCCAAATTATTGATACAAGATTATAAATATTATGTTTGTAACTAAAATCACTCTCAAATGGTTGAACTAAGCTGAAATTTGATAGGTACAGGGATTGATAATAATATAGAATCACACAAAAGTTACAATATATCCCAGCATCACTGCGACGCGAGTGAGGACTCAGGTCCGCACACGCTCACCGAGTGTCCGGCGTGGGAGACGCCGAGGCGGGAGCTTGTGGCGGCCCTGGGAGTGAGGGTTCTCACGCTCTCCACCTTGCTCGCGGCGATGGTTCGCTGCGCGGATGCGTGGGCGGCCGGCGCCTCCTTCTGCGAGCAAGTAATGCTCGTGAAGGAGGAGGCGGGGCGGGAGCGGCAGCGGGAGCGACGAAGGATCGCTAGACAAGCTGCCCGCGCACGAAGGCAACTCGGGCGTCGGAGGTCGATGAACGACCTCCGCCCCCCATGAGCGCCGGCCTGGGGGTGACAGGTGAAGCCGCCTGTCACCCTGGCAGAAGCAGGCCGCGGCGGCGGCGCGCGTGGCGCGCCTCCCCGTTTCCGGGGACGAGTTGGGGACTCTGTAGTCCCCACACCCGAGAAGAGGGCCAGATCGTGAGAGATGGCCCTGGGTCGGCCGGGGTGCGAGGGATATGCCTGTCAACCTCACCTTCGGCAACCAAAACGACCCACAGGCGGCGTGCGTTTTAGTCGGTTCGAGTCCGACATAACCTCCTCCACCGGCTCCGGTGGGGAGGTATCCGTGGGAATTTTGCGCACGTAAAAAAAAAAAAAAAAAAAATATATATCCCAGTACATTAATTATTATGCTAGCTCTTGCCTACGACACCGCCCGTGTGATTGTCGGTTATATGATTGATTTCTGACAAAAAAAAAAAATTCTACCATACTTCACCATAGACAAAATTACGTGTAGCTGTCATTTGCGTTTTGTTATTCCAATATTCCAAGTGAGATGTGTTTTGTTATATCAGTTTTTATAGTGAATTGTATTCTCTTTGAGGTTTTATGTGACGTCACACGGGAATGCGGTCGAATGGAATGAATGTCGAACTGGATGAAAAGGATTCTATATCCGTCTCCTGGTTCTAAGCTACATTCCCACCAATTTTCAGCTAAATCGGTACTATATCATTCTTGAGTTATAATAATAATAGTTATAATAAAATATAGGTTACTTCTTTTATACGACTTAGGTGACAGACAGGCTCACGGCCCGCCTAATGGAAAGTGATTATCGTGACCTATAAACGTGTGCGACACCAGTGTAGTCACACACATGTTGCCGACCCTGTAAGAACAGAGAGTTTCTGTGCCGTCAGTGTAAAAGATGAATCAGGACAAGCTTTTGGTCTTTATTTTTAATTTTGCGCAAATAAAAAAAAGACAGTTTAATTTTTAAATATTTTTTATCATAAACATCATTTCTACAAAAAAAAAACCGGTCAAGTGCGAGTCGGACACGCGCACCGAAGTTTCCCTAACTTAAGCTACATAAACTGTAATATATTGTGAATGTGTTGACGTAGAAGTTTGAGTTTTACACAGTTTCAAAACGTAATACACCATATGTGGTATCAATTTCAACTTAATTCCTCTACGCATTCCTGAGAAAAAGGTCTTGACAGACAGACAGACAATCAAGTATGTTTTTTATACCACTTAGGTGGCAGACAAGCACACGGCCCACCATAGAAAGTGGTTATCGTGGCCTATGGAAGTGTGGTAAAATCCAAGGCAGTCACTCTCGCGTTGCCAATCCTGTAAGCACAGAGAGTTTCTGTGCCGTCAGTGTAAAAGATGAAGCAGGACAAGCTTTTGGTCTTCCCACTGACAACACAAAAAATCTCTAGTGAGCTCTGGCTACCCTACACACTGTCGGCAACACAACACAAGGTTATTATGGCAGTTTGACTGTTCAATTCGACGGAGATACTGTCGTGTCCTACCTCCTCCACAATCCTTACCTCCTCCACCTAATCCTATAAGGCTTTGGTTTTTTTCCTTTTGAAGTACAGAACCTTAAAAAAACAAAAAATACCGAACCTATCTAGGAAATAACATCCCCACCACACCACCCTGCGACACGACCGCAAAATTACATTTCCTACAGCCCGCCCGATAAAGTCGCACCGTGAATGGCCCGCCTAATGAAAGGCATTAGCCGTTATTGTTATAGCATCCGCGTTGATTACCCGCCCGCATTAACTGGGCTAACGTTGTGTACATTTGATTCGCCCAAATCCTGCTAAACATGGCTGCGTATTGTGGGACAGATGATTTAGCTATCTAAATACCGACAGGTACATTGGGCTACAGAAATGCGTACACAGTATTAAATCTGGAAATGTAACAGTATATAAACTGTGACAGTTTACATATTGAATTAAAATCATATACAAAATTATCATATCAAGTATTTTAGACGGTACAGGTAAAGTCAGAGTCAGAGTCAGAGTCAGAGTCAGAGTCAGAGTCAGAGTCAGAGTCAGAGTCAGAGTCAGAGTCAGAGTCAGAGTCAGAGTCAGAGTCAGAGTCAGAGTCAGAGTCAGAGTCAGAGTCAGAGTCAGAGTCAGAGTCAGAGTCAGAGTCAGAGTCAGAGTCAGAGTCAGAGTCAGAGTCAGAGTCAGAGTCAGAGTCAGAGTCAGAGTCAGAGTCAGAGTCAGAGTCAGAGTCAGAGTCAGAGTCAGAGTCAGAGTCAGAGTCAGAGTCAGAGTCAGAGTCAGAGTCAGAGTCAGAGTCAGAGTCAGAGTCAGAGTCAGAGTCAGAGTCAGAGTCAGAGAAAAATCCTCTCGGCACTTACAAAACGTCAATAAAAAAGGAACATGACAATCAGTTTAGTAATTGGATCACCGGTTCGAAAACGCGGCCCCGACCTGAACAGACTTCGGCAAGAAACTAAGCGGGCATTTTTTTTTTGGTCTATTCTCTCCGCTCCCTGTCTGAGTTGTCGTATGCCATCGCCTTTGGAATTATACCTTAGATTTACGTGTTAAAAGGATTTTTAGATCTTAGGCTGCAGTCCAGTGTGCATAAAACTTAATTTCTATTTTAGCTGAAACCCGTGGCTTCGTGGTTTTGTGCTGTCAGTGGAAATACCAAAATCTTGTCCTGTTTGTGTCTTCTGCACTGATGGCACATAAACTTTTGTTACTCCTCTGGTGTTACACACGTTCATATGTCGCGGTAACCACTTGCCACCAGGTAATGTGCTGTCTGCCACCTTACCGTCACCGTCCAATGTACCAAGACGACTTCTTTACAATCATTTATTTGTAGGTTAGAAATAATAAATAATATCTTTTCTATTTTAAAATACACTCAATCCACTTACACACATACATATAATCACGCCTTTATCCCCGGGGGGTTAGGCAGACATGAATTAACACCCACATTACGTAATAGGGGGTGAGACTATTGCCGTCTTCCTGGCACTATTATTGACTCAAGCCATGCACTGAGTCTGGACTGTATATATCTGTCTGATGTTAAACAGCCCTATCCCTTAGTCGCCTTGAACGACACCGCATACGAAGAGATGGGGTGGTCCAAATTCTACTCTGCCGGGAACTAACATTTTTTTTAAACTCCGTTATTTTTTTAAATTGATTTATTTGTTTGATATAATCCAACTGAGCTCGCACCGAAAGGCTTCACGTTACACACAGAATACGAAAGCGACAACTCTGCCCCCGTAAAAGCCTAAATAACTCCTCTCTCGTCACTTCAATACGAAAAATCCCTAAAAATAGAACATAGCAACCTACAGAGTGCACCCAATTATGAATTCAGATCCCTCTCAGTCCCCTTCCGAACTTGGGAACATTAAATACATATCTTCAAATTGCTTGTAAGTACTACCACTCTGAACTGGCATTCTTATCATTATCATAATCTTATAGTCGTCTCCCTCTCCCTTACTGGATCCCAATGGTTTAAGAACTGCCGTCCTTTTCATGTTTAAGTCGGACAAATTTGAAGCTCGTTCTGTCGTGCCAGATTGAATTCTCTGAGGATATTATGCGTCTGTAATTTGTACAATGAGTTTGGGAGATACTTTTTAAGGGCGTGTGAAAGAATGCAGGTGTTAAAAGGTGGTGTTATAAATTTTAAGATGAATTAAAACGTTTTTTGTCATTTAAGTTTGTTAGGTTCAGTTTGATATTGGTGCGTTTTTTAGGCCGTATGAAAATGATACTTTAGCCTTGCTAATACTATTTCTTTTTAAATATTAGGCCTTATGAGAGTGTGACACCTTAGCTTGGGGTAATGAAAAACATAGCATACTATTGCCGTTAACCCCATTAAATTATCTATATTGCTTTTGTCCGAAGTGTAAGTTTATGAATATTGTATCTCTATTGAGTAAGGCTGACTCCTGCTTCTTTTTTTATAGTGGCGATGGTGCCTCGACTCTCAGGCTGTGTTTTCCCAGTGTGCTTCTACCTCGGCCTCGATTTTGCTAAAGTAAAACCACTAACCCTGCTAAAATTCATTTAATTATGAACTTTTTGCCGAGTAAATGAAAAAGTGTAATGAAACTCTTTATAGGTACATATCTATATATATATATATATATATAGATCAATTACTGTTCGTTAGTCTCGTTAAAACTCGAGATTTTTTTTATTATCTTGGTCTTGAAATGTTCGTCGAGGTCTAGGAAATGTTTAAAATGTGAGAAAAATTCTAATGATTGCCGGGAACCGACATCCACGAGGGCGGAGCAAAATCTAGTATATGATATAATTAGACAGCTACCAATATCTTTGAGTTTGTAACACTTTTGAAAAACAGAGGTTTTCGTAAGTGTATCAAACAAAAAAAATATTTTAAATTGATTTAAAAATCTTAGCTTAAATTTATAAAAACTTTGATAATAATTGCTAATATTAGTTTTTTATTTACGCTGGATATAAGACATGTCAATTTAATTTAAATTTAAGTTTCTAAGATTTGTGTATATGTACGTACTAACATAATAGACCAATAACTAAGAAAAAAAAACTACCAGGTCTCAAAGTAATTATAACTTAATTAGGTTGGGATATAGATTATATAATGCAAATAAACATACATACATACATATAATCACGCCTTAATCTCTGGAGGGTTAGACAGAGGTGAATTAACACCCACATTTCACCAATAATTGTATTGCGGATAAACATTTTATTTTATTTATTTATTTATTTCATACATACAATGTCATTACAGGCAGACCCAATGCGACAGAGTAGCAACATAATTTTAATAATTTCATTTACAATATAAATATGTCATTTACATTATCATAATCACACATAATCATGCTTCAAAAACTAAACAATAATTCCACAACATATTATTAATTAAAGTAGATATAACATATCTACTTATATACTCACATTTTTAATATAGATCATGTATTTTATTTGACTGAATGTTAATTAATAACTAGTTACTTATAAAATGTATACAAAACTATACTAACTATACAATATATACAAAAATGAAATGGAGAAAAAGAGGGAGACTGCAAATTTAGACATCGAAAAATGTTTAATAGATAGATACACAAATTATACTTACAAACTCTCAGACCAATTCAAATATATATAATATACTAGCTGACCCGGCAAACGTTGTTTTGCCATATAATGTTAAGGGTGGACAACCCTTAACATTTAGGGGGATGAAAAATAGATGTTGGCCGATTCTCAGACCTACTCAATATGCTCACAAAATTTCATGAGAATCGGTCAAGCCGTTTCGGAGGAATTTAACCACAAAAACCGCGACACGTAAAATTTTATAAGATTTATGAATATAAAAATTTACTCTCACCGGGAATCAAATCCAATCGACTTGGAAACTCAACACACTACCACTACACCTATATACCATGATGGAATGGTACTCCGTGGTACTTGTCCCCACTTAGCCTTCTTTTTGGGCCATTGTGCTAGTATATATAAAGAGACACAAAACATCCCCAAAAAATTTACACAAACTTTCCACTTAAAACAAAAAACAGATTATTGAAAAAAAAAATTGAAAACGTTAAGTAAGAACAGGTAATTTTGACCTGCACTCCGAATTGCCTCAGAACAAACGTTCAGTATTAAAAGTTTCGAGAGGGAGTGGGCCGAGGGTCCCTCCCTTATTTAGTCACGCCATTAGGCAGGCGAGGGAAAGGGCTAGCAATGAATTATTAATGACTATTTGTAGGCACAGAAGGAAGATGTCACTCGCGCCATTTAGGTTATATTTTGTTCTTAAATGTTGATTACCTCCGTGGTGTAGAGGTTTGGATGCTGATTTACAGGTCGCGAGTTTGATTACCGGTTTATGTAAATATTACTAGTTAAGTATTATGTAAAATAAAGTTTTGTATGATATATCCATACTAATATTATAAAGCTGCAGAGTTTGTTTGATTGTTTGTTTGAACGCGCTAATCTCTGGAACTACTGGTCCGATTTGAATGATTCTTTCAGTGTTGGGTAGTCCATTTATCAAGGAAGGTTTTAAGCTACATATCATCACGCTACTAACTAAGGGAGCGGAGCGTTGATAATAAATGTTAACAAATCCGGCAATTTTTCATACATATTTTGAAGACGAAAACATACGGGCTCAAAGGGATATGAAGCTTCAAAATATACCCCGGGCGAAGCTGGGGTGGGTCAGCTAGTATATGATAATTGTTTAAGATAGAAAAAATTGAAACGGTCCAGGCGGGATTTGAACCCACGATCTTTTAATTACAGGGAGAACGCACTGACCACTATTCTTTTAAACATATATCCGTCTTACTTAAATAGTTATCATATAAAATTTCATTCAATATGTATGATAATAACCACGGTAGCCTAGGGTATGGGTAATGGACTGCTGAGACGAGGTCTAAGGTGTGATCCCAGGTTTTACCATGGCACACACACACCAATTTTCTATGCTTTTCGAAGTTATATGTGTATTTATCGCAGGTTTATAAGTGCCCGGTTAATGGCAATAGACTCGCCACCTATTACATTGGGACCCAAACAAAAACTGGCGACATGTGGGTGCTAACACCTCTAAATACCCCTTCGGGGATATAGGCGTGAGTTTATGTAATGTTTTATGTATGTGATGAATGTAAAAAAAGTGTTTTAATTACTTTTATTACATTCAAACTAATTAGGTACGTACAATAATAAATAATTATTAAAGTGAAAGCACAAGTTAAGGAACTATTTATAGGTCAGAGAATAAATTTTGCGATACAAAGTGACAATGCTGCTAGACTCGTGGGAACGCTACCACAAGTTGCATGCAATGTGGAGGAATTCCACGATGCATTTTAATTACTTTTCAAGAAAGTTATATTTACTCTGTGCTATTATTAGTTAACTTTAAATATTATACTAGCCAGTATACGTTCTTTATATGACGTATTTATACAAAATAAAATCAAGTTTTTTTATCTGTATTTTACATGAGGCAAAACGCAAAACATCTGTTGACGGTTCGCGTGACGTAACTATGAAATTTTACTAAGCGTAACGGAAACTTTTGTTGGTTGGTCTCTTTGTAGATATTATTTAATGACGCTACTTTATTGGCAGACAAGCACACCGTCCACCCCATGGAAAGTGGTTACCGTGGCCTATAGACGTGTGCAACACCAATGGAGTCACAATCGCGCTGCCAACCCTGTAGGCACAAGAGTTTCTGTGCCGTCAGTGTAAAAGACAAAGCAGGACAATCTTTTGGTCTTCCCACTGACAGCACAAAAACTCTCCAATGAGCTCTGGCAACCCTAGTCACTACAATACAACACGACGTTATGAAATATGAAAATCGAAATTCAAATCTGGTTCATCGTTCTGAAACTATGAATTAGAACGTCGAATAGAATTCTTTAAAAAATATAATATCACAATATTCTTTTTTAAAAGAATAATTCTTTTTTAAAAGAATAATTCTTTCAAATTTTTAAACGTTCCAATCAATCAACCAATAGGAACAGCGGTCAGCGTCGTTCATCAAACTGTTTGCTCGGCAAATGGCGGCCACAGCGCGATCAGGTTCAACTGCAATATAATTGGTTTGTTTATCGTCTTACCCATTACCTTGGTCATACTCTATCAATCACCATTAATATTCACTGGCTTCGAGTCATGGCGCAGGCATAATGGGAACTTAGTAGGTTATAGTTATATAGCGAAGAGTAGATACCTATACTAAAATAGACTTAAGTATATGTAATAACCTATAGTGAGTATATGAAATAAATATGTACAAACCCCTCGTTTACATTTAAGTATAAAACATGTATTTGACAAGTTGCAACATGTCGCAATAAGTGCGAACTCAAATGTGTTTCATACTTGTTTACGACTTGTTGGCTATACATCCTATGTGAACGAAAAAGTATCTGATATACATGTAAAGTAAAAGTATTGTGTTTTAATTAGTCTTCAACAAGTTTTTGATAAACAAGTTTACAACTTGTTTTACAACTTATTTTGTAGTGTAAACTAGGGTTAAGATATATAGTAGGATAGGATCGTACATAAAAACATTCAAAGCAAATACCTACTTTAAGTGTACCTAAGTGCACTAATGTTAAAACCGAGCGGCAAATGCGACAATTGAAGATTTAAAATAAAGAATCAAAGTATCAATTTTATTTATTCAGTTTAGGCACACAAAGCGCACATATAAACGTCAAATTTTACAAATATGTCCAGAAAAATATAAAAATATTAAATAATATAAAAATAAACGATTGGAAAATGATTCTTTCGATGGTTCGGTAGGTTAGTTCTACTGAGAAGATACCAGCAAGAAACTGAGAACTATATTAGAACTAGATTATCTGTCTTTTTATAAATTTGCTTTAATTTACAATTTGTTTTGTGCGAGCAAGCAAGAGACTTATGTTGATCACGCATTTACATCATCAAGATACTCATCTGCTTTATAAGAGTAGTAACCTAATTTCACTAAAGTTTTTTTCCCAGACTCAGCCTCAGATGCATGACTTGAGTCAACAATTAAATGCCCGGAAGACGGCAATACGCTCTCCTATTACGTGGGACTGAATTTAATGATTTTTTATTTTGATTTGTGAAATGTGGATGTTAATTCACCACTGCCTAACCCTCTGGGGATGAAGGCGTAATATATATGTATGTTTGTATGTATCGTCAACCGATTTTGTTAAAATTTTACAAAAGTTTCCATTTGGACGGCAATGTCCAACTTCCTCTGCTCTGCTCTCGTTAAAGTCAAGATAAACTAAACTACAACCTAAGTAGGAAAGGGAAGACGGTTTCCGGACTGCGATTTGACACGTGTTGTATTATTGGCGGCGTGACATACAAGAAAGAAATTCCTGATTGTCACACTGGCGTGACAACTTGGTCTGAACTGAACTGAACTGAAGTTCGGCATCTAATTTAGCGTTTATTGACTCTATCCCTCCTACCCCGGCGGAGGTGTATTTGTCCAGATATTAGATAAGATAAGATAACTTTATTGAAAATAAACAATTTAAGAAGAGTTAAGTCTAACAATTATGATAAATACAACTTAGTCTCAACAGCCATCTAGACCAGCCCTTCCACTGTGTTACAGATAGGCTAAGGATAATTCCAGACAGCACAATATTGGCTCGCATTGCTATTTAAGGTGGTTCTTTGATTTCCTGAGTCCCCAATCTCAGTGAGCCTGCTTATCGGGGACCGGCTAGTGAAAAATAAAGAAAATGAATATAGGAGAAATAAATATTCTACTACATTCTACAGAACGCTATCTAGACCCATGATAAGTATAGCTTAACTAGCTTGTGTTATGGAATATATAATGCAGAAAAACATACTTAGATACTTTTTTTTGTTAAAAACATACGTATTATACATAGAAACACCAAGACCAATACAAATATACTTATTTGCACTGAACGGCAATCGAAACCGGGCCCCTGCGTAGCAGTCGAACCTTCCACCGCTACGACACAGAGGCCGTCAATAATACAGTGGTGAAAGTGTGTGTGTGTGTCTGTGCGTGCGTGTGCGTGTGCGTGTGCGTGTGCGTGTGCGTGTGCGTGTGCGTGTGCGTGTGCGTGTGCGTGTGCATGTGCGTGTGCGTGTGCGTGTGCGTGTGCGTGTGCGTGTGCGTGTGCGTGTGCGTGTGCGTGTGCGTGTGCGTGTGCGTGTGCGTGTGTGTGCGTGCGAGTGCGAGCTTTAACTATAGGTAGGATAAATGGCGGCATTTGTACGTACCACAAAACTTGTATCTCATATTGTAATGTAATATGTTATTGGTGTACAATGAAGACGTTTATTATTATTATTATTGTAGGTAGTCAAGCCGATTCTGTGATGTCACACAAAAATAAATCCATAGGAAATTGAAATTTACTAGGAGGTAGGACACGGCGGTATATCCGCCCAATTGAGCAGTCCGACTGGCATAGTACCTCCGGCCTACAGAATACCGCGGTTAGGATAACTCCGTGTTGTGTTCCCAGCGGTGAGTAGGGTAGCCAGAGCTCACTGGAGAATTTGTGCCGTCAGTGGGATGACCAAAGGCTTGTCCTGCTTTGTCCTCTACACTGGCGGCACAGAAACTCTGTGCTTACAGGGTCGGCAGCGCGAGTGTGGCTTCTCTGGTGTTACACATATCCATAGGCCACGGTAACCACTTCCCTTCAGGTGTGCCGTGCGCTTGTCTGCCACCTAAGTGATATAAAAAAAAATTTGTGTCTATGTTAGTGCGTTATATGACATGTATGACATGTCTCATCAAATCGGGTCACTAGGGTTATTCGTACGCTACCTCTTTCGTAATAGTAGTAGATTGTTTGTTATGCAAAAGCTATTGAGGATAATAATAAACAGACCATTAGAATGACAACAAACGTATATGCTATGCCATTATGGCCACTTATCTATGAAATTTTAAACGGTACTTAGTAGTGGATTATATGTATATTTCGCTTGATTTATTATTTATTTTTTTTATACCACTTAGTTGGCAGACAAGCACACGGCCCACCTGATGGAAAGTAGTTACCGTGGCCTATGGACGTCTGTAACACCAGAGGAGTCACAGTCGCGCTGCCAACCCTGTAAGTACAGAGTTTCTGTGCCGTCAGTAGAAGACAAAGCAGGACAAGCCTTTAGTCTTCCCACTGACAGCACAAATTCTCCAGTGAGCTCTGGCTACCCTACTCACCGCTTTTATGTTTTATATGCAACACAGCAAGTACTGTTTTTGACTAATAGATATTTTGTCAAATATATTCATATACATAAACATAAACTCACGTCTATATCCCCAAAAGGGTAGGTAGAGGTGCTAGCACCCACAGCCAGTTAATGTTCAATAATAGGTGGCGAGCCTATTGCCATTAACCGGGCACTTATAAACCCGCGATAAATACACACATAACTTCGAAAAGCGTCGAAAAGTCATTGGCGTGTGCCATGGTAAAACCTGGGATCGATTAGGCGGTAAATATATTCTTACTTACGATCATCATCTCAAGTTCGGTATTTTGGAACCTGGAGCACAACATAGATAAAAATAGTGGAGTCCGCTCACAGAAAATTCAAAATAGTTTTCACCTTATATCAACAGCTGTATGCATGCGACGACCTCCGTGGCGTAGCGGTAGAGCATTCGACTGCTATGCAGGGGGCGCGGGTTCGATTCCCGCTCAGTGCAAATATTTGTATGCATGAATATGTATATTTGCATTGGTCTGGGTGTTTCTATGTATAATATGTATGTATTTACAAAAAGAAGTATCTAAATATGTTTATCCGCATTCTAGATCACATAACACAAGCTAGTTAAGCTATGCTTACCATGGGTCTAGATAGCGTTGTGTAGAATGTCGTGGAATATTTATTATTATTTATTATTATTATGCAATAATTGTGTAGATTACCTACCTAAAATTTATTATTTTTACCAGTTTATAAAAGAGATGGTAGCTTTGTGGTTAAGGAGTTGGTCTTACTGTCGAGAGGTCCATGGTTCGAATCTTACACGTTACACTACCGAGGTGAGCCCACTCCTCACAAAAGCTTAGCTGGAGGAGTTAGAGGCAATATTAGTAATTCGGTTCTAATATTATTAAACAAAATAAATATCCCGAATTATTTACTTTTATTCTTTTACTTAAATATTACACAGTTTCCAACATACATATACTCACGCCTGTAAATCCCCAAAAGGGTAGGTAGAGGTTTATTAACACCCACATTTCGCAATATATTCACCAACATGACAATAGAATCAATTAAAAACATGTTTTTTACTAATAAATGGTAACACTCTGATTGATTTATGCGGAACTACATATAAACAAGATAAAAAATTATAAAATACAAATTTAAAACCACAACGAAAATATGTACATACATACATATAATCACACCTTTATCCCGGAGGGTTAGGCAGAGGTGAATTAACACCCACATTACACCAATAATAAAATTGTATTAGGTCCCACGTAATAGGGGGTGAGCCTATTGCCGTATTCCGGGCACTATTGTTGACTCGAGCCATGCATCTGAGGCTAAGTCTAGACTGTATATATCTTTGTGATGTTAAACAGCCCTATCACATGGGAAATGATGGGGTGGGCCAAATTCTGCTCTGCCGGGAACCACGCGGCAAAAATATGTTGTGTATGTTGTGTAAATATATGTTGTGTATGTTTATAAAACCAAGTTCCCTCTTTCCAGAGTCGAATACTGGAAGATGCATCGTTGATGTGCAACTCGTGGTCACCAAGACACAACGTAAGTTATTAAACACCTCTTAATTGGCACTTTTGATTTCATCCCTATTCCAAATTTTACCTGTAACATAGCCTCGCAATTGCGCTTGCGTCCATCTTTGGCCAAAGATTTATTTATTTATTTATTAAATATTGCTACGCGACGACTTGTTTTCAGATATTGTATTTTATCATCTCGCCTAGATAAGTGGCATTTCGGTCAATGTACTGTAAGAAAATAATGTTGAATGTATGGTATTGACACTTATTTTTTCGTCAATGTTTATCAATGCCATAGATTGATCAATGTAATCTACAAAAGTATTGTCAATTGTCTAGAGAGGTAGTTGTTTGTAAGAAATTTATCCAATCGCCTTCTAGTGTTCTCCTTTGTAGTAATAGATAAATTTGAACCACTTTATTTTACATAGCTTTTGTACAGAGCGTCATTCTGGTGTGACGTCACATATACGGTAAGTTTGTTAGAGTTGTGTTGCATTGATATTATTTCAGGCTTCTTGGCATGTTGAACAAATAATTGATTATGTAGAACGATACGTATATATTATATTGATACCTATAGATAATAGTAAACGTTTCGTGAAATATATGGCATTTAACACCCGGTTTTTAATGGACACTTTTGTAATGACAAATGCGTCTGCAGTATCATGGACCAGCTCTCCACAGTGCAGGTGTGTGTGATCGCGTAGGTAGATTTAATTCATATAATTCGCAATATTTTATAAATAGGTAGCTAGCTTTAACTATAGGTAGGATAAGGCCGCCATTTGTATGTACCACAAAACTTGTATCTCATATTGTAATGTAATATGTAATAGGTGTACAATGAAGACGTTTATTATTATTATTATTATTATTGTAGGTAGTCAAGCCAATTCTGTGATGCCACACCAAAGTAAATCCATAGAAAATTGAAACTTACTAGGAGGTAGGACACGGCGGTATATCCGCCCAATTGAGCAGTCCGACTGGCAAAGTACCTCCGCCCTACAGAATACTGCGGTTAGGATAACTCCGTGTTGTGTTCCCAGCGGTGAGTAGGGTAGCCAGAGCTCACTGGAGAATTAGTGCTGTCAGTGGGATGACTAAAGGCTTGTCCTGCTTTGTTCTCTACACTGATGGCACAGAAACTCTGTGCTTACAGGGTCGGCAGCGCGAGTGTGGCTTGTCTGGTGTTACACACCTTCATAGGCCGCGGTAACCACTTTCCATCAGGTGGGCCGTGCACTTGTCTGCCACCTAAGTAGTATAAAAAAAACGCGTCTATAAAATCACGAAAAATAGCCCGAAGGTAGTTTTTTTTTTCACAAGATAGTCTCAGGATCGTAGCAAATGGAGATCCGTGATCTCTGCCTACCCCTATGGGAGACAGGCGTGATTTTATGTATGTATGTATGTAAGATAGTCTACACGTTTCTGCAATACACATTATCTGATTGTAACCCCACGGAACATACGCTGATCAAAGATTTATTGATAATAGAGCAGGTCAAAAATACTAGAAACCAGCGGGCTTAATTGAAAGACTTAAGGACGGTAGAAGAGGCTTGTGAAGTATGTAAGAACAGAAGTCGATGGCGGTCTGTTGTCGTCTACCTCCGTGGAAAAGGATAGAGATAGGACACGACAGTATTTCCGCCTAATGGAGTATTATCCTGTAGTTAAAATAAAATATTTAACTGAGCTTATTAAATTAAAAAAAAAGAAAAGAAAAAAATGAAAGAGAAAGAAAAATTAAGAATGGTAAAAGGGCGGTAAAAGTGGCGTCTGTTCTTAATTTTATAGTTTTTATTTATTTTTACACATACATACAGTCACGCCTTTTTCTCACTGGTAGGCAAAGGCTAAAGTTTTCCACTTGCCACGATCCTGGCGTATATCTTTCGTAACTTCAGATTATTTTGACGTTCATTTTGTCAACGTGCGAAGTGGAATTCCTCTTTTAAATTTGTTACATGTTTCTCTCACCTTAAAACCCTCAAAATCGTTATCATATATATCTAAATTCAATAAACATATCGATAAATAAATAATATAATTTTATTAAAAAATAATAAAACAACAATATAAACATAAATATCCATTTGGCGAACTGTATTGCTCCACACTCGATATGCGACATACCTATTATAGTTAAATGATAATTAATTTGGTGAAATATTGTGTTGTTACATTATCTTGCACCGTCACTTTATAACAAAATGAACTTGAAATGCCCTATTTTTGGACTCACACGCTTCAACGCTAAGATAGTTATCTGGGAGTTTCTCCAACAGTTGAACTACGATGAGACGGAAGACTGTTTTAATTAATGAAGTGAAATCACATATTTATAATATTGATAATGTGGATAGGTACGCATCACATACAAACACACACACACACACATACACACACACACACACACACACACACACACACACACACACACACACACACACACACACACACATACACATACACACACACACACACACACACACACACACACACACGCACACACACAATAATTAATCTTATTTTTAATAGCCTTGCGTAATTTTGAGTTTAAATAAAACCATTGTCGACCATACTAAAGGAAGGGCACTGCTTATCCTTAACACAGGCTACTTGTAGTCTATCTAGGAAAGCAGCTGGCCACTCACTGTATCACTGTTCTGAATAAAGAAATATTATTATTAAAAAAAAAAAAAAAAAAAAAAAAATATCGAATTGAAACAAGAAAATACGATCAAGAATACTATTAATAAAAAAACGAAAAGGCATACAATCGGGGTATAAAAAGATTGCTTCCAATTTAGCCAACGTTGAATTTCAAACGCTTCTTCCTACAGTCCCGGGTCCTTTAAACGGGACGTGAAAAATCATGCAGAGGGTGTCAAAATATACTTAACACTACTTAGGGTCCTAAAAGGCGACGATTACAAAACCCCTGATCAAAAGTACTTGGAGTGATTAAGTGTGTTAAGATTGTGTCTGCGCATGTGTGTGTGTGTGTGTAGTAGATAGAGGTGTGTAATATGTATAATGACTGTTACAACTTACACGCGAGAAACTCGATTTGATTATTGGAATAAAAAGTCGATAGGTATTAAAGATATAGAGATAATAAGAGTAACATTTTATTCTGTACATTTCTAACTTTTTTTGTACACATTGCGGACATGTAGTTTTTTAGTGTTCAGAATTGTTAATAACCTAAGTTTTGTAATTATGTGTGTGTGTTCATTTTGCTTCTATCTATTGTTAAAATAGATTCCGATATCAATATTCTTTCCTTAATAAAAATACACATCGAATTGAAAAATCCCTCCCTTTTTGAAGTCTATCCCCCTCGTTTACACCTAAGTATAAAACATGTATTTGACAAGTTGCAATATGTTACAGGCTACAGTGTGAACGCAAATGAGTTTTTATACTTGTTCACAACTTGTTGGCTATACATCCTATGTGAACGTACAAGTATCTGAGATACATGTATAAAACAAGTATTATGTTTTAATTAGTCTTCTTCAAGTTTTGTATAAACAAGTTGTAAACTTGTTTTACAACTTGTTTCGTGGTGAAAACAAGGGGTAATAATTACGAGAACAATAGTTTTTGACATTTAATTTGATTTTGTCACATTACAAACCGTATTCCAGAATGACACTCGATTTAATTGAGGATAGATTGACTTAATTATTGTCTACATAATGTGTCCTCAGATAAACCTTGATTCGGGTCCGAGTACCTTTCTAGATAACGGTCCCTAGGTTTTTAGATCGAAAATATACTATACAATAATAGGCCTTCATGACTGAACTAATACAAACGCCGGTAGCTTAATGGTTAAGGAGCCAGGCTTGTGATCGAGAGATCCTGGGTTCCAATCCTGGCCATTGATTAGATTTAATTTATTTATTTCATGAACAATTTACATTGTTTTTGAATAAAATTAACCTATAAATTTACTACACATACAATTTACTACACAGTTTTAAATAAATTATAGAACTTTTTTTAACCATTATACTACCGTCGTGAACCCACTTAGTTGGAAGGTTAACGGGCATATTGGTAATTGTGGTTGTTAATTTTCTTTAAAAAAAATATGGTACATACAATTCCATCTCTCTAATCTTCTTCATCTTAGTTCATCCCAGTCGTCTCCGACGCTTTCAACTCGTAGTCTGGGGTCCGCTTTATCAGTCGAACTGATTTTGATGGACATCGATATTTTCCGTGACCTTCACAACCTATAGGCGATTTCAAAGCCCTAATAGTCTAACAACTGGTCTAATGCAAGACCAGTTATTAGACTAGTAGGGCTGCAACAATCCGTAACGACTGCCTTTTATGCTCGTATGGCAACTGGGAACGACGGCTTAACGTAGGTAGGTACTCTCCGAGTCACGAACAAACAAGTGTTTATACTCATTTTCGTGCAGACAATTACTCCCACTGAGCGGATCAACCCGCGCCTCCTGTGGACGTTCACTACCGCAACGCTACAGAGATTGTCTGTGAATTCCACCTCTCTCTCTCTCTCTCTATGAACAAAATTATTCAGAAGCTCGATGTTTGTCAAAATTCATAAACTCCTAATTATACAAGGTACCGGGAATTCTCGCGAATTAAATCATGGAACTTACTATTTCTGCCGACGTTTCGGATGCGTTCCAGCACAGTATAACTATGAATTCACACCACGATAGTTTAAAAAAAATCTTTTACTGCATCTATAGTAAAACCAACATTACCGTGAACTTTTTTTTTTTTACCGTCTTGGTTTTGCACACGTCCATAGGTCACGGTAACCACTTTCTATCAGGTGGGCCATGTGTTTGTCTGCCACCTATGTGGTATAGGAAAAAAAAGAGTTAAAATATTAGTTATAACATAACATAAACTCACGCCTATATCCCCGAAGGCGTAGGCAGAGGCGCTAACACCCAAATTTCGCCAGTTTATGTTTAGTTCCCAATGTAATAGGTGGCGAGCCTATTGCAATAAACCGGGCACTTTATAAACCAGCGATAAATTCACACATAACTTCGAAAAACATCGAACAGTCATTGGTGTGTGCTATGGTAGAACCTGTCCAGCAGTCCATTACCCATACCACTACAAAAAAAAAAATATTTTTCACGTAGCATGGGTACGGTGACGTTTGGGATTTGAAGTTACTAGAGATGTAGTCAAGATAAAATCGCATGAAATAAAATCGATTATATATCTTATCGAGATCATTTATTAATGAAGAAGAAATCGATTCTATTAACTAATAATTTTGAAGAAAAAAAGTAAAACAAAATTGATAACCTGTTTAATTATTTATTAAAAATCAAACATGTTCATCATCTTCATCATCATCATCATCATCATCATCATCGTCATCTGACTCGTCGACGTGAATAATTATTTGGGAATCAATTATGCAGTCTATTCTAATGTCTCGCTCCCAGTCATGTAAGATTAGATTTTTGGTTTTCTCCACTACTTTCTTCCAGTCATCGCCAGTGACATTTTTGCATCCCTCTTTCAATAACCTCATCATTTTTGTGGCTGTAAAAGGCGGCGCTGTATTTTTTCGTGCAGGGTATCCTGAAACAAGATAAAAAACAAATTGAGTCATAGAATTCAAGTAATAAACATAATCATATTTTTGTCAGTATGTAAATAGACTATGGTTAAACAAGTTACCTTTGATTTGGGCCCAAATTAATTCAATGGCATTGTACTGACAGTGGTACGGTGGAAGCCTCAGGACTTCGTGACCATATTCGTTTGCCATCATATCTAATTTGTATGTCGTTTGGGGCTTGTGCATTTTTACGAGCTTCACTAGCTCCACCTTTAATTTCGTCTCATCGGCTTCCACATTATTGGCTTGGAGCCACTCGATCAACTCGCTCTTCTTATTGGAAGAAGTCGGCGGTTTGTTCAATTGCACGGAGTGATATGGGGCATTGTCCATAATAATTGTGCTGGGTTCTTCTAAATTGCTAAGCATATTTTGAAACCACTCCGTGAATACTTCCGCATTCATATCTTCGTGATATTCTCCCGTCTTTTTCGATTTAAAAGCAAGTAGCCCATTTTCTACAAATCCTTTCGATGTGCCTGCGTGACAAATAATCAATCTCTCCCCTTTTCCTTCTGGCACTTTGGTCGAGGCATGAGGTGTATCGTCAGTCCACATTTTACCGACCGTATGATTGGCATTCAGCCAAGTTTCATTCAGGAAGACGACATTGCTCCAATCGGTAATCGCTTTAGCCTTTTTCAAAAAGGTAACCCGCGCAAGTGCTATATCGCCCCTCTCCATGACAATTTTTCTTTTGTTTACTTTTTTGAATTGGAAACCAATGTCCTTCAATACGCGCCACAAGGATGTAGGACTTCCAGTAAACAAATCAGCATCTTTTAAAGACTTGACCAGCTTTAGAAGCGTCGGTAATTCTTTATTCTGGTAATAGTTATAAATGTGGCTCCGTATAGCATCGGCCGCAAAACTGTCTACATCTGTTACAGATGCCTTTTTGGTTCGCTTTTTATTAGGGGTGGACAACTTATTTTCTTCTGTATCGTGAGCACCATATTTTTCTCGAGTGATTCGAGAAACCGTGTTCCGCCCAATGTCTAACGCATCTGCCACTCGATCCAAAACGTTGGACACAGGCAATAGCGTTCCGCCATTCTCACGTTCCCGCTCAAAGTAATCCCGCAATCGAACTACAAATTCACGGGCTTGACTACCAAGCACAGTCTTTTTCGTTCTATTTGGCATTTTGCCAAAAAAAACAACAAAACAAAAGTCAATAATAAAAAACGGTAACGAAAACAACAAAGCACAACGATAGTCAATAACAAAAACAAGTAACAAAAACACCACGCAAGTTCAAAACAAAGAAAACAGACCGCATACAAGGCAGACGCACTCGTACTGAGTTGATATAACAAGATGGCTGCCAGCTCATGCTTAAGCAGTGTTGCTATATTATAATAAAGCTCCACAAAGACAAAAATGCTTTGTTTAAAGTTTATTATTACATAATTATATTTTATAATCGTATTTTAGTTAAAAATACAACTAACGATTTATGATACTTTATTCGACAATTTATCGATTATAACGATTTTACTATGTCAATCTCTAACGCAACCTGTTCCGATTCACGCATCAAGAATTATGTATTTGGAATGTTTATATTTAAAGTTTAAATAATTACGGAGAAATAAAAATAGTTTTAAGTTAAAAATGCAAAATAAAACAGTTTTCTTTTTATCTTCGTATTAAGTGTTGTTTCCTGTATTCCGCGTTAGGTAAATTGTTTCGAAATGAATCATGCATGAAATGGAATTAGTCAAATGTCACCGTACCCATGCTACGTGAAAAATATTATAGGCTACCGGTTATTTTAACTACCTGAAAATACCCAATTTTTTTTTAATATAGTTTATCTAAATAATCGCAGTCTAAATAGAAGTCAGTTCTTCAGCCTTCTGAATTACTCTTATAGCTTACCATTAGGCATTATGATGTCATACACACGTGTCTCATAAAAAAGCCTGACATTAAAATACAACAATGAAAAGGAAATAAGTCTGGCATTTTGTTATGTGATCGCGTTTCCATCGCATCACTGAAAGTCGATTATACCAATTGAATACCGTGATATGTCAGCTCGAAGGTCTTATTAGACTGAAGGTAGCAGCAGAGGGTTAATTTTTTTTATATTATACTAGCTGACCCACCCCAGCTTCGCCCGGGGTATATTTTGAAGCTTCATATCCCTTTGAGCCCGTATGTTTTAGTCTGCAAAATATGTATGAAAAATTGCCGGATTTGTTCCGCGGATTTGCTCCGCTCCCTTAAGTAGTAGCGTGATGATATATAGCCTAAAACCTTACTCGATAAATGGACTACCCAACACTGAAAGAATCATTCAAATCGGACTAGTAGTTCCAGAGATTAGCGCGTTCAAACAAACAAACAAACTCTGCAGCTTTATAATATTAGTGTAGATATACCTATTAAAGAATATTTTTTTTCATAAAGAATCTTCACTTCTGTTCTTTAAATGCTATACTAGATACAAATATTAAATAATTATAATTTAGTGTACACCGCAAACTACCCTAATTACTGGCAGTATAGTCCATACACTGGTTGTCTTGAAGAGATCGCAGACCGCGATAAGACCGCCCATTGTACAACTATCTAGAATGTATGCATCCATTGTATGTGTCCTATTTTTGATGTGCTATAAAGAGTATTATTATTATTATTATTATTATTATTATTATATTATTAGCAGCCTAAATTACTAATATTTAAAAACCCCTCCAGCTAAGCTAAACTTTGATTGGGTTAGGAGTAGGGTGCAGTACGATCGTAGACATCGATGGTTAGGAATTTTTAATGCTTAAAGTTGCAGTCTTCCTCTTTTCCTCTATTTCATTTATATATATATATATATATATATATATACATACATATAATCACGCCTTTATCCCCGGAGGGTTAGGCAGAGGTGAATTAACACCCACATTTCACCAATCATTGGATTCAGTTCCACGTAATAGGGGGTGAGCCTATTCCCAATGTAATGCACCTAAAGCTGAGTCTAGACTGTATATATCTATCTGATGTTAAACAGCATTATCCCTTAGTCGCCTTGTACGACACCGCATGGGAAGTGATGGGGTGGCCCAAATTCTACTCTGCCGGGAACCACGCGGCATATATTGTATATTGTATAGTTAGCATGAAAGACGGTTGCATGTAGCCGAGACGCGATTGTTGAGATGGATGTGAGGTGTGACAAAAATGGATAAGATTAGGAATGAATATATTAGAGGAAGTTTGAGAGTAGCACCAATATATAATATAATATAACAATAATATACAGAAAGAAATATATGCAATTACTTATAATGAAAAAAACTTCATCCCACGGACACTCAAGTTGTGGAATGACCTCCCTGCTGCGGTTTTTCCAAGCACCTACAATATGGGGTTCTTCAAGAGGGGCATCAGAAGGTATCTTCGTGGTCGGCAGCGCGAGTGTAACACCCCTGGTGTTGCATACGTCCATAGGCCACGGTAACCACTTCCCATCAGGTGCTTGTCTGCCACCTAAGTGGTATAAAAAAAAACACCAAAGAAACTTATTATTTAACGTTTTCTGCTCAGCTAAAGTATATTGTCAAGATATTTGCCGGTCAGTAACTCGTACGTATGTATTTTCAATGTATTCAAACGTAGTGAAGATGGTGAAAATCACATTGAAAGATTTCATTACACAGATGGTAGATACGCCAATATAAAAACATGAAAAAGAGAAATTATATAACGCTATTTCCTTTGACAGTGGCCTTGAGTTACGAGAATATTTCCAAAAGCACTTTATTTATTAGGTATAATTTCAATTATTACAATCAATATTACTTTGCGCGTTTGCATCAAGATCCCTCGAAGGATTTCGAATAAAAGCAATGAATAATTCGTAATTATGAAAGTAATTTGTATATTTTAGATCAAAACGTAGTCAAAACAACCCTCCGCGCGCCGGGCCCCCTAAATAATCGCGGATACTAAGTGCACAGCGCATAATCCCAGTCGCAACGATGAGCCGTACAAGCGACGACAAAAGTGTTACTAGAATTAGTTAATGTACGCATTTCTGTTTTCATACATACGAATATCTGACATTACTAATAGCTTAAGTAAAGCGTGGGTTTTAGTAGTGCGATGCTCAGTATGCGATATCTTGATTACAATTCCAATAGCCTTGCAAGTGCCAGTGCCAATATTAAGCGGCTTAACTCTGAAATTGAGGTGTATTGTATATTCATGTCTATAAATAGATATTGTAATGTAGGCAGAAATCGGATCTAGTTAAAATCTAGAATTTCACTATATCACAAATTATATATTCACCGCAGAAATATCTAAAACTCAAAGGTGACAGACTGAATGATTGACTGACATAGTGATCTATTAACGCACAGCCCAAACCACTGAACAGATCGAGCTGAAATTTGGCATGCAGGTAGATGTTGTGACGTAGACATCAGCAAAGAAAGGATTTTAATTAATTCTACCCCCAAGGGGTTAAAATAGGGGATATAAGTTTGTATGAAACTTTGTCAATTTTAAACCGATCGGGCTGAGACTTTGAACTTTTCTGAGGACATCCACGCGGGCGGAGCCACGCGCAACAGCTATTATATTATATTAGTGTTATTACATCGCCCGTTTTGTAGTTATTACTAACTCTAGGGTGGCTTCAATGGGGTTAGATAATTGCCAGCGATTTTGCTAAGTACTAGGTAACTTAATTATAGCCGTAGTTAGCTTTTGTTACTAAGCTTTGAAAAAAACTAGAATAGAATACCTACCTTAAAATTATTCAGACCAGTGAATAGTAAAAGGGATGATAGTAATATTGTTTAGTAAACTACGCAAAAAAAATAATTACAGAAGCAAAAATGAAACAATTGCTAACAGTAATAATAGTACAATATAATAAATACGATCTTACGTGTGATTAAAAATCAATGCAAACTAATTTTATTTAATAAAATTTAGATGTCCCTTCCAAATGCAATGAGAATTATTTTAAATTAGGTACAACATTAGAAGACTGGCCGGTTTTTAGGTCAGAGAATAAGCATTGCCATACAAGCAACGTGGCAATGATGCCAGTCTTCTGGGAACGCAACCACAAGAGGCATGCGATGCGGAGGAATTCCACGACGCATTTTAATTATTCTTAGCTATAACTTGTATAATAGTTATTTTAGTTTTATTGTCTATATGAATTATATTATGTTTATCAATAAAAAACAACATTATTATATTAGAAACTGGGAACATATATTTATCTCTGTATAACACTAGTGTTCGCGACAGTACAATAGACACAGCGGTCTAATCGACCCCATCTCAGTGACATTTGATACAGTGAGCCCGGGATCATGTCACACGTTAACCCTAAAATGCGCGACTGATGAGTAATAATAGCTAAGGATTAGCATAGAGACTAATGCATCGAGCTTTTAGTAATAACTTTTAGTCGGTCTCGGCTTTTGTGAGTGAGGACTTACTTAGTGAGGATTTACTTAGTGAGTAAGGACTTACTCACTTGTGAAAAATAAAATGTATTAATGTACTTTTGTGCTGTTTTTTACTTCTCTAACAAACTAATTAGTAATGGAGATTATTTTAAATTAAAACATGTTATATAAGTATTAGCATTAAAATAAAAAATATTATGTCTTAAAAAGAATGCTTTGGTTTTTTTATTGTAATATTTCGATTTGGTACCGTAAACCAAATTTGAACTGAAATAAATATTTTTTTTATATTTATTTACATTAATTATAGATTTATTTTTGATGTCTTTGCATTTTGCAGTAGAATCGTTGGAATTTTGTTATATATCACTTAAGCGGCTGACAAGCACACGGCCCACCTGATGGAAAGTGGTCACCGTGGCCTATAGACGCGTGTAAAACCAAGAGAGTCACACTCGCGCTGCCAACCCTGCAAGCATTGAGAGTTTCTGTGCCGTCAGTGTAAAAGACAAAGCAGGACAAACTTTTGGTCTGTAATAATCTTAAGTAAAATAAATAGCTTAAATGTTTATTTACTTAAGCAACAGTAGGTACCAGACAGCGGGGTATTTAGACAACATTTTTCCTGTTATTTCGTTGAGGATAAAGACAAACCTTTTACGGTCAGAATAGCTACATTCTGTATATACAGTAAGAATATTATAACCACTTAAAATATTTACCCATAAAAACATATAAGAATCATACATACATATATATAATCACGCCTTTATTCTCGAAGGGTTAGGCAAAGGTGAATTAACACCCACATTTCACCAATAAATGTATTCGGTGGTGTGCCTATTGCCGTTTTCCGGGCACTATTGTTGACTCGAGCCATGCATATGAGACTGAATCGGGGCTGTATATATCTCTCTGATTAGTTAAACAGCCGTATCCCGTAGTCGTCTTGCACGTCACCGCATGGGAAGAGATGGGGTGGTCCAAATTCTACTCAGCCGGGAACACGCGGCTTTCTGCACTCTCACTGCACTCTGCAGAATCAATGAACATTTATTATAGTTATTATATGTAGTGGTAACACTGACAAATAACAACAAAACATTTAATTTTAAGATGAACTGTCATATCCTATTATAATACTCTAAAAATCGTACACGCGTGGTTAAATCGTAGATAAATCCAAATAAAGAATATTGAAGACAATTTGACAATATTTGATCAAGGTATTGCAAATTTGTAAGCACCAGCAGCAAAAGTACTTACTTGTTCAAAATTATTTAACCAAGCAATTACAAAAATATACAATAGCATTACGAAACATTGCAACCAGTATTTCAAATGAGCAAGCAATTACAAAAATACACGAGCACAACACAGGTTATATATTTGCCACCAGCGTAATCTAAAATATCTTATAACCCTTACATACTCATACACTTGTACTCAATAAGATTAACATTAAAATCAGCATGAAAATAAAATAGCATAAGTTAATCAATTAAATATATCAAACCCCCGACAGCGCGAGCGTCGTCCTGCCGGGGCTTAATTCAATTGTTGATTCTCCCCTATCAAACAATAATTATCACCGTCAGTGTAACAATTTGCAACGTCATGTTACCATAAAAATAGTAACGCAGTGGATTTTGTAGCAATTGTCCATTATCGGGGATGACTGTGAGAGGGTTAACATTGACAGAAAACAAGTAAGGGGATTGATGTGTACAAATTGTTTATTTATATCAATCGAAATGTGTTTTGTTTATATTGTTACGTGCACGGGGTACAATTAAATGCCGTTTACTCAACGAAGAGATTTATTAGCTCACCACAAACTAGACAATTTAATCACTAGTACACACAGTACTCTTCAACAGTTCCAGTCGCTCAGTAGTTCTCAGTAGTCCACAGTCATTGCTCAGGTCGCAGGTAGAATTTTCTTCGGTCGCTTAAGTTCGCTGTGTTCGTTATCGATCTCAAAGACAGAATGAATCGTGTCGCTAATTTGTTGTTGTCAGCATATTGTGCATCGGTTGCTCCCGAGGATTTCTTCTTGGAGCTATCCGCTAACTCCTTGTCTTCCTTTTATTCGTATAAACCAACGATTATACGAATAAATAATAGTGAATTCTGTTCTTTGTGATAACGAATCTTACAATATAAAAGGTATCATCTGCCTTCAACCAGGGTGCGAGGGATATGTCTGTCAGCCTCACCTTCGGCAATCAAAAACTACCCACAGGCGGCGTGCGTTTTGGTCGGTTCGAGTCCGACATAACCTCTTCCACCGACTCCGGTTTGGATTTCGCGCACTTAAAAAAAAAGGTATCATCTGCCTAAGTTATCATTTTATTTTTCAGGATATTGTAATTAATGTATATGAGGATAAGTTCGCTTGATAAAATATCTTATTAGTAAGGTAAGGCGTGAATTTTCAACATTGGACCACGAAAGGAAGAGAAATTATTAACATCGTCACATTGACTCCAAATTTCCAAATTTCGTCATAAAGTTCATAATAAAAGTCAGTACAACAGCCGCGTGGTTCCCGGCAGAGTAGAATTTGGACCACCTCATCTCTTCTCATGCGGTGTCGTACAAGGCGACTATTACGTTGGACCGAATACAATTATAGGTGAGTGTTAATTCACCTCTGCCCAACCCTCCGGGGATAAAGGAGCTATAATAAGTTTGTATGTAATAAGAAAAATATTCGTACATACATACATACATAAAATCACGCCTGTTTCCCATAGGGGTAGGCAGAGATCACGGATCTCTACTTGCTACGATCCTGACATACTACTCTCGCTTCATTCACTCTCATTACATTCTTCATGCATGCTCGTCAGTTTAGAGCACTCCTGACCTGCCCCTTTTCTAAAACTTCCCCGATTTGGTCCAGGTATGTGCGCCTAGCTCTTCCCCTTTCGATGAAACCATCCACCCTCGCCTCATACACCTGTTTCGTTAGTCTTCTTTCATTCATTCTCTCAATATGACCAAACCATTTCAACATTCCTCTCTTAATTCTCATCACTACATCTTCTATCACTCCTCATCGTTCTCAAATAAAAAATATCTGTGTACCTAATCAAGGTGACCTAATATCATTGTGTTTACAAGCTTCGAACGACCTTTTTGTTCAACCAATTACTAAAAATGTACATTTCAATCACTATAACACTATAAAAACCCATAAAAATTAAGCGCATCAATGAAATTAAACTTGACAAGTAACCCTCCAACGCGCGCGAGTGGCAAACGTGGAAAATTAGACGGCACGTCGCTGCGTTGCCACTTGTTAGCAATTACAATGAGGGTTACAGTCCATATAATGGGGGTATACGAACAATCTGCGATTCCCACGGTCGATTGCAACTAACTAAAAATTGATATTTGATGCTTACTTATAATAAGATTGTCATAGAATATTAGGGGATTGAGCAAGTGATCTTTCGTATACAATTTCTATTTTTTATTATGGCAATCGTTGCCGATATGGGAATCGCTAATTTTGCCAAAGTCAAACCATTGACTTAATAATAAACACCTCAACAAAGTCTAGGGAACAAGATGACCCCAATTATTTTTTTTCGTGTAAATCTTGTTTTGCAAATAATTGGCAGCAAATAAATAAAAATAGAATAAAGTAGATTACAGAGTTGTTCGAAATTTAAAAATAAATTTAAATAAGTAATAATTTTCGAATATGGAGGGAAAACTTTTAAAAGTGTTTGATTGTGCAGTTTCTCTGAGGCAAAATAAAAATTATTTTTTTTTATTGTAAATAACGTTTATTATCAATAATACGTCTTTTACGTATGGTTTGTGCATTTTTGTGACTGTAGTCATCATGTCACGTCGTCATTTAAGTCGCGAAGAGATGTTAAGGGCTGTTGGTATGCTGCAAGCTGGACGAACTCAACGCGACGTAGCGGATGCTGTCAACACCCAACCAAGCGTAATTTGCAGATTATGGGCACGCTACAGGTCTACAGGGGATGTTGCCGAACGTCACAGGGGACGAAATAGGGTTACTACCCCGCGACAAGATCGTTTCTTGCAAAATTCCGCAAGGCGGCACCCCACGATTACTGCTCGTCAGTTGGTCGCAGGCCTCCAGTCTCAGCATCAAATGGTTATTAGCGATCAAACTGTCAGAACAAGACTACACGAAGCCAATCTTTATGCTCGCAGACCGCTTAGGGTTCCAGCTCTTCGACGTGGAAATCGAGGTCGTCGCTTATTGTGGGCTAACGCACATTTACAGTGGACCGACCATCAATGGGCACGGGTTCTGTTTTCCGACGAATCTTGCTTCGGTTTTCATCCTGATTCGAGAAGAGTGCGTATATGGCGAGTTCCTGGACGTCGGAGTCGTCTCCAGAATCCGCAAGAAGTTCATCCTTACCAAGGTGGAACGGAACAATCATGGTATGGGCTGGAATTCGCCTTGGTGGAAGGACCGACCTCGTTTGGATACGGGGCAATTTGAATGCAAACCAATACATTCAGGAGGTTATACACCCCATGGTAATCCCTCATCGACAGCAGTTCGGTCAAGATTTTATGTTCATGCAAGATAATGCACGGTCACACACCGTGAGGGTAGTGGTCAATGCGTTAAGCGAGCACAATATGACGACGTTGGAATGGCCTGCTCAGTCTGCCGACCTCAATCCCATAGAGCATGCCTGGGATTTGCTTGGGAGAAGAGCTTTCAGTGATTCTTTGGAAAATCTGAACACTGAAGAACAACTTTTTTTACACCTTCGCAGTGTATGGAGCCATATTCCACAGACGATGATTGACAATCTCATACTAAGTATGCCACGCCGTTGTCGAGCTGTTGCTAATGCTTTAGGAGGTCCTACAGATTATTAAAAACGTTTAAAGTACGGTTAATTACTGTATTTCTTACTACCTCGTTATTTTTGTGCCTAATCATAGAAGGTTGTAATACTCAATATTGGCACTATTCAATTCTTTCTTAAAAAAAAAAAAATTTGGTATGAAAATGTTTTTATTAAAATTAAAATTAAAAACGGTATAAAAATACCCTTCTATTGATATAAAACACTCACTATTACAAGAAAGGATTTTTAAATAAAAACTAGAAATGTCCTTGTTCCCTAGACTTTGTTGATGTGTGTATATACTAATTACTTGTTAGACTCTCGTCCGACATAACTCAGTGCCTGAAGACAAAAGTCTTTAACCAATGTGTGTTATCATATTGGTTATTGACTTTCGATTAAACTTTTGATGACTTACGGATCTGAAACATGGTCCCTCACTTTAGGTCTCCTAAAAAGCTCAAAGTCACTCAACGAGTTATGGAGAGGGCTATGCTCGGTATTTCCCTATGTGATCGCGTCAGAAATATTGATATCCGTACGAGAACAAAAGTAACCGACGTAGCCCAGCGGATTAGCTCATTGAAGTGGTAGTGGGCGGGACATATAGCGCGCAGAACAGATGGTCGATGGAGCAAAAAAGTTCTGGAATGTCGACCGCTTACGGGCAAACTTAGCGTAGGACGCCCAACGACCAGGTAGACCAGGAAGGACGACCTCATTAAGCTCGCTGGGAAGCGTTGAATGCAGGCTGCTTTAGATCGGACATTCTAGAAGTCCATGGGAGAGGCCTATGTTCAGCAGTGGACTATGTGTGGATGATATGATGATGATGGTGACTAAGTTTATGAGTCAAACATGCGATAGATTTGAGTGCGAGGGGAAAATTACTTGACAATATTCGACTGGTTATGAATCATCTTTCTTGGCAAGTAACTTGTAGATTACATACTGTAGTACATAGAAGTTTTTGAAGTTTGTATCACATAAATCATAGTACAATATATGCTTTGGTGTGCTACGTTTGCCCCTTATTTGCCTCTATTTTGGCTCTAAAGCGTCAACGTGCAAACGAAAAATCTTATGTAGCAGATGTTTTGATCACTACTTACTTGTAATTAGGGAGATGTAGGTAGGATAATAATACCTCTATAGTCTTGTATAGAATTATAATGAATAGTATCGAAAACTCAGACTTCATAAAGTTGGTGATTTGTTTGTAGGCAACTGTATAAAAATATTTAGTTGAATTCCTCAGGATTTGGTTGACATGCCACTAAATAAATTTAAAATTTAAATGACAAAATGTTTCATGACAAAAATTTTACATTCATATATGTGTTCTATAAGTGCCTAAACTGAATAAATGAAATTGATTCTAAAATTCTTTGATTCTATGAAAGGTTAGAGCAGAACAATAATATTGTGAATGTATCATTAAGTATGTATATTATTAAATGATAAATGAAGACTGGGTAAATTTAAATGTAAATTGCTATTCCGTGCATTTATTTCTATACATAAATGTCTGTTTGTAGGAATTGATCAGGATATTTTAATGTTTTTTTTTAATTTCAAACCATCAATTTTTTTTAAATATTAGGTAATAATAATATTCCACGACATTCTACACAACGCTATCTAGACCCATAGTAAGCATAGCTTAACTATCTTGTGTTATGGGATCTAGAATGCGGATAAACATACTTAGATACTATTTTTTGTAAATACCTACATACATATTTTACAAAAATATACATTAGGAGTAAGCTGATCCAGAACCCAAACTACAAGGTATAATTTATTTGGGTCTAAATAACATCATGTTTTATATCTCTATAATATTATTACACACCTACAACTTCAAAAAGACCCTACACATTTTACCTCGTACATCTAAAAAGCTGCCTAAACAGACACGCCCTTCGTTCAAACACAAACACAAATAATAACAGACCCTTTACAAGTTTACTAAAAGCAGGTTTTCCATCAGCCCTCGGCAACTTACAAAAACCAAGAATCGATTTAAACAAAATTCGAATGCAAACAGAATCGCTGGGGGCCTGGCAAATAAAACTAGCAAACGTGCCAACCGCTGCCATACGTGCCAGTGGCAAGCTAGTGCCATTTTAAAAGTGGTTCGAAGCCATAAAACTACCTGCTTAGAAGTCGGATCGCGGAGGAGAGATACGGGCGCCTTTACACTTGATAGATGCCTTTTTAATTTAGTAGTGGGTCGGTTAATTGTTTAAGCAGAGGGTTAAGTGATAGGCATTGGTTGGATAATTTTGTTACGTTTTATTTATATTGATGATAGATTTGTAACACATTGACTTTAGAATGCTTTTTGTTCTGATAATATTGTTTTAATTATATTTATGTTATAGATAATGTATTCTAGTTTAATTTAGTATAGTTAGAAATAGTGTATTTTATAACTTTAAGGTTGTATAGGTTATTACGACCTACGTATTATTTGTTTAACCAGGATTTTTTTTGCATTATTTCATTGCTGTAGGTCGTATAAAAATTGTCATTGGATTTATTTATTATTTTTAGCTTCTATATTTCTGAAAAAGTATTTTGTCAAACATGTCTTTTATCCTATTTAGACAGATAAGTACTATTAAATAAGCATTATTACCAGATTCCTTCCTGCTACTGAGGATTCCTTATACATATCAAATAAATTCTTTACCTGACACGGATATCCAATCCAAGACCACCAATTTGCATCACCAGAGTTTTCTATCTGCTTGTTGATTATAATTCTCCATTAAAAATCCTGTTTGCCACTATATTATTACTTTATATGAGCGAATATATACATCACTTTAACACGTACAACAGTAATAAAAAACTTACACACATTACCATATATCTATTTATCACATATAGTATAATTATGAGTGCGATAATTATGCCTATACGTGTATTAACCGACAATCATTAGCAACAAGATTAAAACACTTCACATTTCATCACTTCACCAACTCATTATCATTTCAAACACTATAATTTTATTCACCCACTCATATAAATTCACTCGCAACAAATTACACCGGCCAATTAAATATCTGTCCAGTGTGACCGTCCTCTAGTACAGACTAACTCATGGGTCAGAGGCTCTCATAAATAATTTAATATAATTCGTGAAAAACCCCTGTCCGCAGGGATATTTTATTTATTTATACGCAAAGGTCCAAATTAGTGGATGTCTCAGTACGTTGGACGTGTTAATTTTTGTCTAGTGTACCTTTTTAGAGGTAATTTTCCTTTTAATTTGATTAGGTTTTGGTTAGTGACGTGTTGAGTGAAAGATATCATTATCTCGTATTGGATTACTGTGACTTTAAGATAGGTAGATCATGAATAATCTTCTTGTAGCGTCTTCTTACGGCTTCTTTGAAAGTCTGCTTACGATTGTTTTTTACTCGACTACGGCGACGCAAAAGGAGGCTTATGATAGCCCGACTACAGTAAATCAAAAGTAGGGTTATCATTTTGACAGGCGCGGCCAAGGGTTAGGTCTAGGAGTTATGAGCAGTCCTACTGGGGAAGTACCTTCGCCCTACAGAATACAGCGGCCGTAATAACCTTGTGTTGTGTTCCCGGCGGTGAGTAGGGTAGCCAGAGCTCACTGGAGAGTTTTTGTACTGTCAGTGGGAAGACCAAAAGCTTGTCCTGTTATATCTTTTACACTGTCGGCACAGAAACTCTTGTGTTTACAGGGTTGGCAGCGCGAGTGTGACTCCATTGGTGTTGCTCACGTCCATAGGCCACGGTAACTACTTTCCATCAGGTGGGCCGTGTGCTTGTCTGCCAACCAAGTGGTATAAAAGAGGGGTATTCTCCATCCGACAATAAACAAACAGTCAATAACAGTGCCCGCTTGACGGTAAAAGGCTCGCCCTTTATTGCTTAGGACCGAAAAACATAGTTGGTTGGTGTTGTGGGTATCAATTAATTGGCAATTACACATTTCCTATATTTTAGAATTAAATTTTAATAACATTAATTATTATTTAATGCATGTAAAATTTTCACATTTAATAAGTCCCTATACTTAGGATTAGTTCTTATTAACGCATGAAACTAGTTTTTTAGTATTTTATTATTATTCATACTATTGTTATTAGCTACATACATCAAACTTGGGTATTTGACTGACTAGTCAAATTAGTTACTTTTTACTAAACGTCAAAACGGTAAGTTATAAGGAAACTTGTATGAAATAAATTATTGTGACGTCATTATATTTAAGTCAAATCATTTATCATTATAGGTTGGGTGGATAATTAAAAATAAATAAAAACGAGTAAATAAAAACAGATGCAACTTTTACCATTCTTAATTTAATAAACTCAGTTAAATATTGTATTTTTATACCACTTAGGTGGCAGACAAGCGCACGGCCCACCTGATAGAAAGTGGTTACCGTGGCCTATGGACGTGTGTAACACCAGAGAAGCCACACTCGCACTGCCGACCCTGTAAGCACAGAGTTTCTGTGCTTACATGGTCTGTGTTTCTGTGTTTGCAGTGTAGAGGACAAAGCAGGACAAGCCTTTAGTCATCCCACTGACAGCATAAATTCTCCATTGAGCTCTGGCTACCCTATTCACCGCTGGGAACACAACACGAAGTTATTATTATAATTTATTTTAACTACACGAAAATACCCAACTAACTCATTCTCTGAGAAGAGCAGAGAGCTAATAGACACTTGTAATAAAAATGGCCGTGTGGTGACAGAGAAAGAATACAAGTACATATCACCATCCCATCTCATCCGATGGGTGTCGTAAGAGGCGACTAACGGACAAATACGCAGACGATATCACTGCGAGAGAAATTAAAACCCTGGACCAACCTGCCTGGCCAGCGTTGAAACAGTACCTTGGCCAATTGAGATTTTCTGTGCCGTCAGTGCAGAACACAAAATCAGGACAAGCCTTTGGTCTTCCCATTGACAGCACAAAACTCCAGTGAGCTCTGGCAACCCTAGTCACCGCCGGGAACACAACACGAGGTTATTTATTATATTATATATTCTGTAGGGTGGTACTTCCCCAGTCGGACTGCTAAATTGGGACGAAAATACCGTCGTGTCCTCCTCTAAAAAGTCAATGTTTGCACTGAGCAGGAGTCGAAACTGCGACCTCTGCTTTAGCAGTCAAACGCTAGGCCACACACGTCACCATTATGTATTTATTCTAACTCTAAAAAAATGACATGTTTGAGCACCTAATGACATGTTTTACGACGTAACCGCCTTGACAAAATAACTAATAGAAAAACAAATATTTCTACGACACTATTATTTCATGTTAGACATGTGTATCCTCATTTTTCAATAATAAAATAATAGTTTTGTGAAGATGTTCATATATCGAATGAAATTTTAAATCATATAGTATGCTTCAAATCGATTAAGACATAGAGAAAATTGAATCTGTTCAGGTGGGATTTCGGGCGAAGGTTCTGTGGCTTAGTGGTCAGAGCGTTACCCCTGTGAGGGAAAGATCACGGGTTCGAACCCCGCCTGCACCGATTTTTTTTTTTTCTAAATCAATGTCCATATATCCACGACTGTAAATCCCCGAAGGTGTGGACAGTGGACAGGTATATTAACACTCACAATTCGTATACTGTACTTTTCAGCTCCACGTAATAAGGGGCAAGCATATTGGTATCGAGCGAGCATTTTCTTATGGACTCCACGTTTACTGTTAGATGGAGAATATCCCTACCTTTTAGTCTTCTACAATACCCACGGGAAGAGACAGGGTGGTCCTTTTCTGCTTTACCGGGAACCAAGACGGCATTCGGAAGATTTTCAAATCAACTCTTTGTTTGTAGTACCTACAAAAGTTATGCCGTCACGTTTCAACGGGTGTTTGCAGATGACACTACGATAGTAATGGGTTGTGAGAATACGGAGACGTATGAAACAAATATAAATAACACCTTGGACGACATAGCTACCTGGTTGAATCAAAATTCTTTAAAAATTAACATTGACAAAACTAAGATTATTAATTTTAAAACTCACCAGAGTAAGCCTTTACAACTTAACATAGTATATAGGGATCAACAGGTTGAACAAATACATAATACTAAGTTTCTCGGCATATTCATAGATGAGCACTTAACGTGGAAAGAACATATTGATGCTCTAAGCTTGAAAATCCATAGATTTGTGTTTGCTTTAAGAAAAGTTAAAGACATGATATCTAAATCTACAGCCATAATGGTATATCATGCCTATGTCTGTTCCATTATCAGGTACGGCATTGTTGTTTGGGGTAACTCTTCAGAAATCTCACGGGTCTTTATAGCACAAAAAAGGTGCATTAGAGCTATATTTGGTATGGCTTGGACGGATTCTTGTTTACATGTGTTCAAAGCCAATAAACTCTTAACTGTACCATGTATTTTATATATATGAAAGTGCCATATTTGTGAAAAATAATATATCACTATTTAATAAAAAGGACAATTTTAATAAACGGAAGGTTACACACATGCAGCTTGAGATGCCGGCACCTAGGTTAGAAATATTTAGACGTAGTTGTGTTTATATGGCTCCACTAATTTACAACTCATTGCCAGCGTCGATTATAGACCTGCCTTATAAAAAAAATTGTGCTGCATTACATAAATGGTTGGTGGACGAGACCTTTTATACAGTGGAAGATTTCTTAAAGAAATATGCATGTCGTTCGTACCACTGCAGAAATGCATTGTAGCAGACACTGCGCTCTTATTGTGACTGTAATATTTTTGTTATTAAGTAGATATGGCTGTGTATAATTGTGTTTGCATGCCAATTGTATGGCGGAATGTGCCCGGACTTGATATCATATTACCATCTTTTATTGTACCACAACACACGCAAATAAAGGAATTTGAATTTGAATTTGATAGATACAGCTGAAAATAGTTCCAGGTCTAAGATAATGTCCTGTTATAAACCTGGAATAAGTGCTCATGACCATAGGTAGCGGGAGCAGAATAAAAATTCGTCAAAGCCACCCCCTATAGTGTATTCAATAGTTCTAAAAATGTATTCTACAAATATTCTTGTAATTGTTTTCAATGACAAAATAATACAAGCAATTTAGCTTAACTTGATGGGTTAGGGGTTATATTAGTAATTTCGGTTTTAATATTCATAAAAAACCGCGGTAGCCTAGTGGTATGGGTAAGGGACTGCTGAGACGAGGTCTCGAGTTCGATCCTAGGTTTACCATGGCACACACCAATGACTTTTCGATGCTTTTGGAAGTTATGTGTGTATTTATCGCAAGTTTATAAGTGTCCGGTTAATGGCAATAGGCTCGCCACCTATTACATTGGGACCTAAACATAAACTGGTGAAATATGGGTGCTAGCACCTCTGCCTGCCCCTTCTGGGATATGTATGTAGCCAAACGGTATCGATTAAAGCTTGTGTGATAGAATTGGACAGTTTTTAGATTCTTTCAAGTTTTTCTAGCATCTATTTCTAGTCTAACCTATGAACCTGAGAATTTTAATTGGGTCTGAGTCTGTAGCAGGAGTCAGGGTGCTTCGAAGTAGCTAGACCAATTCAAATTAACATATATATATATATATAAACAAATAATTGAAATGCATGGGTATCAAACTGGGTTTCGATGCTGCTAAATATCATACCACGGATACTGCTAGACCATAGAGGTTTAATTACCTTTTTATTTACAGGGTGACCTGTTCGGCGGCCTCAACGATGGGTTACTCAGCCGGGCAGAGGCTCTTGCGGCAGTGGACATCAGCAAACACCAGTCGGGGCCCCAGCCGGGGCCGCCGCTGCCGCAGCTCAAACACGACATGGTGTACCATCATGGCGTCGGGGGCCCTTCACCGCACAATGCAAGACCACATCAGGTGAGGACATTTACATACATACACACATTCATTTATTCATACATACATTGCATACATACAGGCCCACCTGATGGAAACTGGTTACCGTGGCCTATGAGCGTGTGAATATTCAGGAGAGACACATGCATGCTGCCTTACACCCTTCATGACGATAGAGGACATTTTTTTTATTCAGTCCGTAAATAGACTATATCTGTTTGGACGGCAAAAAGTTTTTGATGATAAATTTCGTATTATTTTATTACAGCTGTCACTTTTTAAAAATGTTATAAAAGTTTTTATTTGTTAGCTTAATGTTGTCTCATTCATACACAAAAAAAATCATAATATTTGGATTTGTTATTCCTAAAATAGATGCAAAAATGTTAGTACTGAAATTTGGGTTAACTCAAATTTCCTTCTTCCTATTTCCTCAAAAAAAACGACAATTTCATGTGTAACCACCTATTATTATATTTTGGCAGTCAATTTAAAATAAAATCAATGATTTTACACATATATTATTAAAATAGGGAAGGTAGCGTAGTGAAGATTTACCATTTTTTTCACCAGTTTGCTCGAACAGTATAATCGACGCGCCGTGATGATTAAATTCTGGCCCTCCTCTAAAATTTGGACCGTCATCAAAAAAGTTTGCACACCACTTGACTGTCCTAGACTGTAAGAAGAAGAAAACGTAGTCATGTGCTGGAAAGAATTCTCTATCATGAATACTTGAACTATCTTTCACGTAATTAGAGCTTTTCAAGAAGAGCATTTAGAAAGTTTCTACAGGATCGACAGCACGAGTGTAACGGCCTTAGTATTGTACTCGTCTACAGGGCACACAGTAACCACTTCCTATCAATGGCCAGTGTGCTTGACTGCTACATAATTGGCATAAAAAATACTACCAATATTATAAATTGCAATTTTTGTTGATATTGAAATTAAGTCGTAAAGAACCATACTATTTTATGCAATACAAATTATAGATAAATTTATTTTTATTCTGTAACATACTTCATCTTTCTTTATTTTAACAATATTAATATTTACATAATGTACACGGAAGTTATCTAAATTAAAGTATTTAAAAAAAGAAAAAACTGAATATACCTAAACAATCCTGCAAGTTCAGACGTCAAAAAATTCCTCCCCATCGACGTCAACCGGGAAAGTGGACAGAAGGCTGGCGGCATTGTCACGTTGAATGAAAATACAAATCCTTTGCGCAAGGAATAAACCAGCCCTCTGGTCACGGGTAGCGTCAATTAAACGTTTAGAAATTCCTCTTAACAAAAGACGTGCACTTGGACCCCATGGTCACAGCGTCTCGACCGCAAACGGCTCAAATATGTAATTACCACTTATATTACTATACTTGCGCCGTTTTTATAGTTTAATTTATTTCTTAACGAAACGTAATCGAGTTTATTTTGAGCAATATAATAACATTAAAAAAAATAACCGCGTGTTTTCTTCAGTGGCACAAAACATCTTAGTTGCCCCATAATCTAAAAATAAGTGACACATCACGAACACCACCCTATTGCATCAAAACTACCTTTCAAACATCCATAGCTATTATTAATACGAGAGCCTCCACCCCCAGCTCCAATCCATACGAATCATACAAAATCGAATTTTCCATCAATAAAACTAAGGCAGGATCGTAAAATTTTTTGCAAATTCGACCGCTCCACGCCTCGCATCCCCTCGTAAAGTTACCCTACAATATGATACGATGTGCGATGTATATATTTTTGCTGATTTTTGAATAATATGAGTTATATATGTCGTTTGGATGGACTCACAAATATTATGCGCGGCCCCTACTTCGTGTTTCCTGCCATATATTTATAAGTGACTGTCGAAAATCATGAGATTAGACACAGATTTATGAAGGATTAGACAGCGCGAATGTATCAAATAGTACTTTTAGTTATAGAGTTTTTGGGTTAGAATCGATGGCGTCACCTTAGTGATAATACTCACTCAATCTAGGTATTCTAGGATATATAGAAACTTTATTTTGTCTGTTTTACGAGGTACCTTCTATTTTACTAACTAACTACCTACCTAATTTTTTATATTTAGATAAAAAGTTAGGCATATGATTGCAACTTTCAAAAATTAACCTATGTTATAAATATATTTATGTTTTGTTTACTATGATTATAATTTTTTCTTTTTTTTTTTATGAGATTTGTAATGTTTTGTACTCAAGAGAGAAGCGCATGTGTCGCACACAAGCCGCAGTAGCTTTAGTGGTAGGCACATTATCTTTTATTAGCTATCTAGATCTCACTGAAGACCAACTTAACAAGCTTGAGAGACTTCAAAATCTTTGTATACGATTCGTATTTGGATTACGTAAATATGATCATGTTTCAGATCTTCGAAAAAAGCTCAAGTGGTTACCTATACGCCTTCGCCGGAATGCGCATATTCTCTCCTTACTATACAACATTTTATTTAACCCACTAACTCCTTCTTACCTGAAACAGCGATTTGAGTTCTTACACGACACTCACTCAAAGGTTTTGAGATCATCGGAGAATCTAAGGTTGAAAATACCGAGCCATTCCACCAACTTTGCTGACAAATCCTTTTCGGTTCAGGCGGCTCGGTTGTGGAATGCTTTGCCAGTGAATGTCAGGCGAGCTCAGTCCTTGTCTGTGTTCAAAAGACTCGTCAAGGAATACTACCTGTCACTATGAAAGAGTGGAATGACAAGGTAGAATGAAGTATATCTATGTTTGTGTTAATGTATTGTGTCTTTCTAAGATATATATAGTGTGTATGCTTATATATGTATAATTGTATTTACCTATGGCTATTGTGTTTTCTTTTTCATTATTATTATTTTATTTTCTTTATATATTCTCTATGTACACCTAACTGCCCTAAAATATTCTTCTCCCATTTTATTATCTCCATCCTATGGTTGCCTGTAAGAAATTGCCGCAGAGCGATAAGGCCGCCATCTGTACGTACCGCGGAACTTGTATCACTTATTCTAGTGTAATGTGTAATTGGTGTACAATAAAGACGTCATTATTATTATTACATTAAGTCTAGTTTTTTGATAAATACGTAATTAAATAATAAAAAAAATGCAAAAGCTACAACAGCCTCACAGTTAGTGAACAGGCCCTTAATTCTACTAAAGCAAAACCATTGTCATACCACAGACTCTGTAAAATATGGCAATAAAATGTTAACTTCCTTTCTATACGCTTAAAGTCAAAAATAAATCGTGTATAAAATGAATTTTCATTCACTCTGCACGAAGCTAAATTTGAATATTAACACCATTGCTTTAAAGTACTGCATTAGCCTAGTGGTATGGGTAATGGACTGCTGAGATGAGGTCTCGGGTTCGATCCCAGATTTTACCATGGCACACACCAATGACTTTTCGATTCTTTTCGAAGTTAAGTGTGTATTTATCGCATTTTTATAAGTGCCCGGTTAATGGCAATAGGCTCGCCACCTATTACATTGGGACCTAAACATAAACTGGCGAAATGTGGGTGCTAGCATCTCTGCCTGCCCCTTCGGGGATATAGGCGTGAGTTTTCGTTGTGTTAAAATCTAAGATTAATTGAATTTTTTAGCAGCGTCTCTGGTTTGACAACGATTTTGCTTGAGCAGAATCGAAGCTCTGGTTAGTTAAGATTATCACAGGGTGACTTGCGTCTATAATTGACTACCTATGCCCTCACCACATGGACCTACGTAACTAAATAGTGGTAGGCATCGTCAAACCCCATTAACGTCATTAATGAAGAACCACTTAAAGTTTTTTTTTATACCACTTATTTGGCAGACAAGCACACGGCCTACCTGATGGAAAGTGGTTACCGTGACATATGGACGTCTGTAACACCAGAGGAGTCACAGTCGCGCTGCCAACCCTTTAAGTACAGAGTTTCTGTGCCGTCAGTAGAAGACAAAGCAGGACAAGCCTTTAGTCTTCCCACTGACAGCACAAATTCTCCAGTGAGTTCTGGCTACCCTTCTCACCGCTGGGAACACAACACGAAGTTATTATAGCCGCGGTATTCTGTAGGGCGAAGGTACTACCCCAGTCGGACTGCTCAATCGGGCGGAAATACCGCCGTGTCCTACCTCCTTAAGTTCTGAGAATTGTACACAAACACTACGCATACCATGACGTTTAGTCATATAATGGTTCGGAACTTAAAGCGTCGGTAGCTTTGTGGTGGTAAGAACAGAGATTTTGTGCCGTCAGTGTAGAGGACAAAGCAGGACAAGCCTTTGGTCATCCCACTGCCAGCACAAAAACTCTCCAGTGAGCTCTGTCTGTCTGTGATATTTTAATTTAGATAATTCCCATTACACATCTAATCATAATCAAACATATTACCAATCCTCATCTAACCGCAAGATATTCCTGTATATTGCCTACACGAGAACATCAAACGATACACAATATAAATAATAAATGACAACCAAGAATGCATCTCTGTGTATTTTCGCAAGGGCTGTTGTCTTAGGGGACTGGGGGCTGCAATATATGTGTACGGAGTTATAAAAATGAGCCAATATTATGCACTATTCGATGTGATACGTATTGTTGGATTAATGGTACCGCCATTTCTTATGGGGGTGGAAGAGAGGGGAGTTTACAAGATCGTATTATGAGTGAAATAGGTATATATATATGTGGCGATGAAAATGTTAAAGAAAATTGTAATTGCTAGTAATTTTCTTATTACAGATGTAACGTTTTGTGTATAATTATGGCGGACAATAATTAATGTTATCGACAGCCTTGCCGCGTGGTTTCCGGCAGAATAGACTTAGTGCCACCCCATCTCTTCCACTGCGGCGTCGAACAAGACGACTAAAGGATAGAGCTGTTTAACATCAGACAGATATTTACAGCCCAGACTCAACAATAGTTCCCGGCGTATTGATTGATTCAGCCTCATATGCAAGGCTCGAGTCAACAACAGTGCCCGGAATATGACAATAGGCTCACCCCCTATTTCGTGGCACCGAATACAATTATTGGTGAAATGTGGGTGTTAATTCACCTCTGCCTAACCATCCAGGGATAATGGCGTGATTATATGTATGTATGTATGTATCGACGTCTCCATTGCGTAGCATTAGTGTAGGTTTGATTCTCGCGCAGTGCAATTACTTTTAAACATGACTAGCACCGCGCCGCGGTTTCACCCGCGTAGATCCTGATCCCATGGGAATATCGGGATAAAAAGTAGCCTATGTTACTCACGAAGAATGTAGCTTTCTAATGAATAAAGAATTATTAAAATCGGTCCAGTACTTTTTGAATTTATTCGTTACATACAAAAATACAAATCTTTTTTTTTTATACAACTTAGATGGCAGACAAGCACACGGTCCACCTGATGGAAAGTGGTTACCATGACCTATGAACGTGTGTAACACGAGTGGAGTCACATCCGTGCTGCCGACCCTGTAAGAACAGAGATTTTGTGCCGTCAGTGTAGAGGACAAAGCAGGACAAGCCTTTGGTCATCCCACTGACGGCACAAAAACTCTCCAGTGAGCTCTGGCTACCCTACTCACCGCCGGGAACACAACACGAAGTTATTATAGCCGCGATATTCTATATGGCGGAGATACTTCCCCAGTCGGACTGCTCAATTGGGCGGATATACCGCCGTGTCCTACCTCCTCTCTTCTTTCCTCTTTATTATATTAGTATAAATTATGGCTATTTGTAATGTCCTAGTCGTGCCTCCAAGAGCACGTTAAGCCATCACCGTCTTCCCGGTTGTCATACGATCATCCATAGCAGTCTTTACGGGTATTCGGAGATATTAAAACACCAACAACTAGTCGAATTGCAATGCTTCAATATCGTCAATAGTTTGTCGATGTCAGAAAGACAGAAGAAAGAAAGAAAGAAAATGAGTTTATTAGACACCCACACACACAAAATACGATATAAAATCAATAAAATTAAATACTAAACATGCATAATAAAATACATAATTATTAACAGGTACTTAAGTAAAATAAAATGTAAACATAAACAATTTAAATAAAGACGAAACAAAAATTGTATGTCAACATTAAAATGTGTTAAAGTGACGGTCTAATCTATTAACCCGCCCCTCATCGTACCTGGTGCAAAGGTGCCCATGACGCTGGTGGCATTGCCCCGTTGAACAGCTATGGCCAACCGTTGCCCCAGGTACGAGCCGGAGCGGGAGTCACCGGTTTTGTCCCTCAACCTGCGCCCTAATTCGCTCACCAGATTCTTGGCATCGGTACCCCAACTACCCATTGTCTCGACCGCAAAGGGAGCAAACATATATTGCTCTGTCAACGCCGCATATTTCTCGCGTTTTTTATCCGCTGCGTCCTCAGCAGCAGCTGCCGGAGACCGAAGAGTACGGCTCAGGTGACTGGGCGCAACCGTGCTGACACACGTGGCATCCACAGAAGGCACTTACCATTTTTCCATGGTACCAGAGTTATACCGTCCGGCCTTTTGCCGTCGGATCTGCTGAGGCCAGGCGGCTCTAATAATATTAAGTAAAACAAACAAAAAAACAACAAACAAACGCTCGCATACAGTTCGGTACGCACCACCAGTTCGGTCGCTTCACGACAAATGCCGAAGAATTTCCAAACCTGCAGTTCAGCCTGTATTCTAGAACGATACTTAATTTTGATTCTATTTTTATTTATTTATTTATTAGATTCACCAACAGTTATATACAATAAATACAATTCATATAAATTTCACATGTTTGGTGCTTATAACTAATTGCATAACCAATTACAGGTGAATACAGCATGCATCACTAATTAAGTAATGTTGTTATGGGAAAATTAAACATATTAAACAATTAATAACAATTTTAAAAATTTAGTAAATTATAATAGATTTATTGAGATTAATTTTAAATGATTATATGTCAATTAATAGAGGAATTAAATGGCTATAGTAACAATAGTAATACGTACATAAATAACAACTGTAGGATTTAAAGTTTTATAATAGATGTCAATGAAAATATAAAAATACTATACAATATTTTATTAGAACATATTGTATGGACAGATTTGATAGTATGTCTTAGTTGTCTATATACTGAGCACCATTCTAGAACGAACCTTAGACTGCTAAAACGGACGCTAGACTCTGGGCTGATGGACTTCGGCTACGACTGGGATTAACGCTCAAATGGAGAAGAATAATTTATATTACGTGTCATTTGAATGTTATGAATTTTTTTTTTTCATAAACTCACACCTATATCCCCGAAAGGGTAGGCAGAGGTGCTAGCACCCACATTTCACCAGTTTATATTTAGGTCCCAATGTAATAGGTAGCGAGCCTATTGTCATTAACCGGGCACTTATAAACCTGCGATAAATACACACATAACTTCGAAAAGCATCGAAAAGTCATTGGTGTGTGCCATGGTAAAACCTGGGATCGAACGCGAGACTTCATCTCAGCAGTCCGTTACCCATACCACAAGGCTACCGCGGTAACGCGGAATGTTATGAATTACTGTTTTTAATACCACTTAGGTGGCAGAAAAACACACGGCCCTTCTGATGGAAAGTGGTTACCGGGACCTATGGAGGTGTGCAACACCAAGAGAGTCATACTCGCGCTGCCAACCCTGTAAACACAGAGTTTCTGTACCGTTCGTGTAAAAGGCAAAGCAAGATAAACTTTCGGTCTTCCCCCTGTTAGTACAAAAATTCTGGGTACCCTATTCACAGCCGGGAACTCAACACGAGGTTATTATTGCCGCGGTATTCTGTAGGGCCGAGGTACTTCCCCAGTCAGACTGCTCAATTGGATGGAAATACCGTCTTGTCCTACTTTCTTGTAACTTTAACTGGCCCCCTTAAAATCTAACCACTCGTTCTGATCGGCCACCTGAATCCAGAGTTATAAAAAAAAACATGCAAACCGCTGTTCCACCAGAGGAAAGAAAAGGTACTTTGTTCCTCCCTTCTCCTCTGTGTCACAGCGTCTCAGCTCGTAACTCAAACTTAGGTACTTTTTTTTTTACGTGCGCAAAATCCCCATGGATACCTCCCCACCGGGGCCGGTGAAGGAGGTTATGTCGGACTCGAACCGACTAAAACGCACGCCGCCTGTGGGTCGCTTTGGTTGCCGAAGGTGAGGTTGACAGGCACACCCCTCGCACCCGGCCGACCCAGGGCCATCTCTCACGATCTGGCCCTCTTCTCGGGTGTGGTGACTACAGAGTCCCCAACTCGTCCCCGGAAACGGGGAGAAGTGCCAGGCGCGCCAAACTTAGGTACTATATAAAATAAACACCACTTTACTAGCAAAATGCTTCGCAAACAACGGCATTAAAAACGCATTAGGTATATGTGAGTGAGCTAAAGTCAATATTGTTCTTTAAACAGTAAACAGACACAGGTGTATGTATATGTAAATATATGCGTGTTCTGAGATGTATAAGTCAACTTTTACCGAAAACGTAGACATTTTTTACGCCGCGCAAAATTTATACTTGCGGCATCTATAGAGTTTGTATATAAATCTAAGCTTAGGTACGTCCCGCGGCGGCGGCTCGCCTCTCGCGCTTCCTCATTTCCGGGGACGAGATGGGGACTCTGTGGTCCCCACTCTCGAGGAGAGGGCCAGATCGAGAGAGATGGCCCTGGGTCGGTCGGGGTGCGAGGAATATGTCTGTTAACCTCACCTTCGGCAACCAAAAACGACTAAAACGCACGACCGATGATGTTGAGCGTTTTGGTCGGTTCGAGTCCAACATAATCTCTCCCACCGGCTCCGGAGGAAGAGGTTATGTTGGAAACACGTAAAAAAAAGCTTAGGTACGTAAGATTTAAGTCTGACCAAGAGTTTTTTAACAGAACAACCGCATCTGTAGTTATAGCGTGCATGGCGAACAAACAAGAATAACAAAAAATACATTCAGAATTGTTAATTTAACATAATCCAAGTTTTTTTTAATATCTCCAATCTGTGGACACCTAGCCTTGTGGTATGGGTAATGCAGATGCGTAGAGATATTGCTTCCTTGGCTGTATTTTACCGTCTCTACCACGGTGAGTGTTCGGACGAGCTCTTCCAACTAATCCTACCATCTCCTTTCCTACATAGGACAACACGTGCAGGCCTTAGATGTCACCCTCACACTGTGCAGAATATACGAGCAAGAACGGAGACTCTTTTCTTTGCTGCACCACCAAGACCTGGAATTCATTACCAGCACACGTGTTTCCTTCTTCCTACAGTCCCGGGCCTGTAAGCGGGGCGTGAAAAAGCATCTGATGAGGCCGCCAAGCTGAGTGCCACCATTGTAGCACTTAGTGTCTGTAATGGTGACCCTCTTTCCTGAGACTTTGCCTTTAGCTTACCATCAGGCGAGGTGAGGTCAAGTTGGCGTGTCCTATATAAAAAAAAAAAGTAGACTGCTGAGACGAGGTCTCGGGTTCGATCCCAGGTTTTACCATGGCAGACAACAATGACTTTTCGATGCTTTTCGAAGTTATGTGTGTATTTATCGCAGGTTTATAAGTGGCAAATTACATTGGGACCTAAACATAAACTGGCGAGTGGGTGCTAGCACCTCTGCCTACACCTTCGGGGATATAGGCGTGAGGTTATGTTATATTATGTTATCTTTACCAACAAATCAAACTGTTTAATTAATTTAAATTGTATTATAGTCCGAACTAAAGGTGTATAGCTAATATCAGCACAATCAGGAAACTTTGTTCATCAAGATTGATTCTGGCTGAACTATTACTCTTATTTTTTTTTATATACCACTTAGGTGGCAGACAAGCACACGGCCCACCTGATGTAAAGTGGCTACCGTGGCCTATGGACGTGTACCAGAGAAGGCACACTTGCGCTGCCGACCCTGTAAACACAGAGTCTCTGTGCCGTCAGTGTAGAGGGAAAAGCAGGACAAGCCTTTAGTCATCCCACTGACAGCACAAATTCTTTGGTTTCGCTTATACACAAAACCATACATCGAAATATTGATCAATGTAAATTAATATTTCTTGCAACATTTACATTTATGCATTGTGCGGTTAATAATCGAACCGGTGACATACACGAAACTTAGAAGTACTTACAAGTCTTCAATTATGGACAGCCCTATCATTACAATTCATAAGAGGCAACGCCCCTAACTCGATACTGCAGTTGACCCGTTATGAACTATCTATGGACACTAGGGTTGTCACGTAATATCGATAAACCAGTAACATCGACAGCAAGGAAACACCAAGTTCTGTAGAACTAGACAAACTTTTTAATGCTACAACTACCCGTATCGACTGCCATGGAAGTTCGTACGAGTATGTCAATCCAAAATGACGGTTTAACGTGCTCTTTGAGGCACGGAAACCCATCTTTTTTTTTATAAAGAGCAAATCCACTGTAATACCACGAATACAGCTAAAAATCCATATAATTTTAGACTTTAATGCAATACGCCTAAGGTCCAAATTTGAAAAGCTTTTTGCATAGTGAATGTAAAATTGTAATGAAACTTTGCATTAAATTTGAACATAAGCGTATCGAAATAAAGTCTACATTATAATACAATGTTTTGTAGTATCTGTTTGTGGTATGACAGTAGTTTTGCTTTATTAAATTTATGACATAATAAAACCATTGTCATACCACTGATACAGCAAACTATGCCACTTAAATTTTAAACTACTTTTAAGATGTTAGAATCTAAAATTAAATGTCATCTTGCAATGTGATTTAAAATTTGTAATGATTTTTTTTTTATTTAATTTTGGACTACAAGTCTAAATGATTAAAGTCTAATATTTTGTGTCAGTGGTTTTGCTAAGACATAAAATTGGCAGAAACGGGCGCCAGCTTTTTGATTAAGAGGAATTCTGACTACGGTCTCACCACCCATGGGAATATATACCAGGAATCGAGTACTTAGGACACGGCGGTATTTCCGTCCAATTGAGCAGTCCGACTGGGGAAGTACCCTCCGCCCTACAGAATACCGCGGCCATAATAACCTCGTGTGTATATTCCCGGCGGTGAGTAGAGTAGCCAGAACTCACTGGAGAGTTTTGTGCTGTCAGTAGGAAGACCAAAAGCTTGTACTGCTTTGTTTTTACACTGGCAGCACAGAAAATCTATGTGCTTACCTGGAAGCGCGAGTGTTTGAATGACTACCTTGGTTTTGCTCACGTCTGTTGGCCAGTAACCACTTTTAATCAGGTGGGCCATGTGCTTGTCTGCCACCTAAGTGGTATAAAACAAATAGCCTAGCTATAATCTCTGCCTGACGAAATTTCTATTAAATTCGTTCAGCTGTTTGAATATGATTGAGGAACAAACATACAAACATCAAAACATGCTCAATAACTTTCAGCTGTTATTAGTAAGTAGAAGGTAAGTAAGTAAGCGGTAGCCTAGTAGTATGGGTAATGGACTCCTGAGACGTAGTCTTTGGTTCGATCCCAGGTTTTACCATGGCAAAGTTATGTGTGTATTTATCGCAGGTTTTATAAATGCCCGGTTAATGACAATAGACACGCCACCCATTACATTGGGACTTAAACATAAACTGGCGAAATGTAGGTGCTAGCACCTCTGCCTACCCCTTCGGGGATATAGGCGTGAGTTTATGTTATGTTATAGGTAGGACACGGCGGTATTTCCGCCCAATTTAGCAGTCTGACTGGGAAAGTACCTCCACCCTACAGAATACCGCGGTTATAATAACTTCGTGTTGTATTCCCAGCGATGAATAGGGTAGCCAGAGCTCACTGGAGAATTTGTGCTGTCAGTGGGATGACTAAAGGCTTGTCCTGCTTTGTCCTCTACACTGACGGCACAGAAACTCTGTGCTTACAGGGTCGGCAACGCGAGTGTGGCTTCACTGGTGTTACACATGTCCATAGGCCACGGTAACCACTTTCCATCAGGTGGACCGTACGCTTGTCTGCCACCTAAGTGGTATAAAAAAAATAAAAAACAAAGTACTCATAGCATGAAAATAGGCAGATGGAAAGTATGATATCCCCCAATCTTTTTTTTATAATGTATTTATTTAACTAGAAAAACATACATTGGGTCTAATGCCCTAGTAGTGTAACAAAAACCAGAAAGGTTTGTCCGTACACTACGTTCGTCGTCGAGTCTATATAATACTAATTATGTACATCAGGTAGGCAAGTACTTAATCTAGGTATAACAATATCGTCAGTCTATCTAGAACTATGAACTGAAAAAGATGTCTTAGCTAAATTTTTCAGGTCCTCAATCCATCTGTATAATAATAAACTGCGTTTCAATTCTTTTTAAATTAAGTACGCTGTTTTAAAACCGCCATAAAATATCTATAACATCAGGTGATATTTATCGATATCGAAATACTTGATGTCGATACAAATATCTGTTACAGAACATCCCTATGCAAAGCTCGTCAATATTACGACGACTTATCAACCCTTAGTCTTCAACAATAAATGTATAAAGCTATTTTTTATGCAATAGAAGGCTTCACAGGTCACCATGATCTTAGTGCTTGCAAGGTGAACGTAAGCCTGCGAATGGCCGCAGTTGACGTAAATATAGGGGAATGAAATGCAAACCGTATAATAGAGGCAGTCGGTATTGAATATAAATTGAAGGCTCTAGACTTGATAACGTGTGAGGATATCGTGACTGAATATCTAGTCACTCAGTTGGTAATTATACTGTAAGGTATCACTATTACTAGCCAGGTTTGTCGTGAACTCGTGACCTACAGATAATATAAGGTGTAACAAAATTAGCTCGCGGAACTTAGGGGATTTGATTAGTAATTATGTCCGAAAGAATAAAAAACTATATGTTAATTTTTCACATAACATAAACTCACGCCTGTATTCCCTGAAGGGATAAGCAGAGGTGCTAGCACCCACATTTCGCAAGTTTATGTTTAGGTGGCGAGTCTATTGCCATTAACCGGGCACTTATAAACCTGTGATAAATACACACAAAACTTCGAAAAGCATCGCAGCAAGGTATACGTCTAAAGTATGACCATCCTTAACATATCGGAAAATACGTGGTCTCGGTTGCCTTGTGCTGTGTAGAATAACGTTGAATATTTTATTTATTTTTTATTTACTTATCTGTGGCATTCGTGCGTTAGTTAGAGCTCGAAAAAGTTCGACGGTTTTCATTCTCAACCCACGACAGTCTGCCAACAAGTTAAAAAGAAAAGATAAGTCTATTTTTTCTACCAACTGCAAAAGTTCTTTTCGATCTTCAACCACGATCTAACTTCGATGTTGTTTTGAGTTGTAGCAGGGTAACAGCAGTCACTATCAAATTTTATCAGTTGATAATTTACGAGTATTTTCAACAGAAACTGAAAATTATCATAAATACTTTGAAGTCCAAGGTTCTCTTATTAATTTTTTGTCGAAACCGTCGCGGCAGGCGTGCATGAAAAGATTATTGAGAGTTGAGAAAGAGCGTTAAGTGAAAACAGAATCGAATGATGGATGTTATCTCTGCCTACCCAGAAAGGAAAAAGCGTTTAAATAATGTATGTTAGGTATTTTTTTTATACCACTTAGTTGGCAGACAAGCACACTGCCCACCTGATGGAAAGTGGTTACCGTGACCTATGGACGTATGTAACACCAGAGGAGTCACAGTCGCGCTGCCAACCCTGTAAGTACAGAGTTTCTGTGCCGTCAGTAGAAGACAAAGCAGGACAAGCCTTTAGTCTTCCCACTGACAGCACTAATTCTCCAGTGAGCTCTGGCTACCCTACATAACAGTGACAGTCGTCTGATTTCCCAATTCAAAGAGAGCTAGAACCTCATTAGTTGTTTAAAAGCGCTCTGTCGTCAACATTAACTTGGGCTTCAAAATTAGTACGGCCCTGTATGCCTACCCCCAAACAATAAAAACAAACGTCTTGTCAACGTTACCCCCGTTCCCAGAATCGGTCTATCCATTCCCTCAAAACTATGAATACAACAAAAATATATATAAATAATTGATTTAACATGACAAACTAACGTTCAGAATGTTGGGGCAATTTTTTGGCCCCCCTATCGCAGGGGTATGCCGTAATGCTTTCTTTATTGCCGTTGGAACCGACGGTAGCAGTTAGGGGCAAGTCCCACGGAACCGGGGCAGTTTGGGGTTGTGTTTCTGTAATCTGAAAATGTGGTTCTTGGGTTCATTGTCGGTATTGCCGTTTGTTGTAGGCAGTTGAAATAAATGTGGGGATTTGTGTATAGTTGTAGAACTTACCTATACTAATATTATAAAGCTGCAGAGTTTGTTTGTTTGTTTGAACCCACTAATCTCTGGAACTACCGGTCCGATTTGAATGATTCTTTCAGTGTTAGGTAGTCCATTTATCGAGGAAGGTTTTAGGCTATATATCATCACGCTACTACTTAAGGGAGCGGAGCATTGATAATAAATGTTAACAAATCCGGAAATTTTTCATACCTATTTTGAAGACTAAAACATACGGGCTCAAAGGGATATGAAGCTTCAAAATATACCCCGGGCGAAGCTGGGGTGGGTCAGCTAGTTGGATAATAAAAAAATTTTATTAATAAATAAATATTCTAAGACTACTATAGTTTAACTAGCTTGTGTTATGGGATTTAGAATGCGATAACATTAACATAATTAGATACGTTTTCTATTGTATATATGTACTTAATATACCCAAAACAAATACAAATAAACTTATTTTCTTTTTCGTTATTATTGTTTTATTTTCTTTATTTAAGTACACCTAACTGCCCTAACCGCGGTAGCCTAGTTGTATGGGTAATGGACTGCTGAAACGAGGTCTCGGGTTCGATCCCAGGTGTTACCATGGCACACACCAATGACTTTTCGATGCTTTACGAAGTTATGTGTGTATTTATCGCAGGTTTATAAGTGCTCGGTTAATGGCAACAGACTCGCCACCTATTACATTGGGATCTAACCATAAACTGGTGAAATGTGGGTGCTAGCACCTCTGTCTACCCCTTCGGGGATATAGGCGTGAGTTTATGTTATGTTATGTTATATAACTGCTCTGAAACATTTTCTCTCTATCCTCTATCCAATGGTTGCCTTTTTAAGCCGCCATCTGTAAATAGACAAAACTTGTGTCTCTTATTTAACTGTTACTCGACTAGTTAGAAAAAAAATGATTGCTACCTCTATTAGTATGTAGCTATTATAAAAAAGTACGTATTAAATATTCCATTCAACCCCTCCAGCTATGTGAAATTGCTTGTGTTAGGAGTGGCTTCACGTAGCCACGTTCAGGGTTGCCAGAGCTCACTGGAGAATTTGTGCCGTCAGTGGGATCACTAAAGGCTTGTCCTGCTTTGTCCTCTACACTGACGGCACAGAGGCTCTGTGCTTACAGGGTCGGCAGCGCGAGCGTGGCTTCTCTGGTGTTACACACTTCCATAGGCCACGGTAACCACTCTCCATCAGGTGGGCCGTGTGCTTGTCTGCCACCTAAGTGGCATAAAAAAAACGTTGGTAGTGTAATGTATTTAGGAATCGAATCCGGGACCTCTCTACCAACGCTTGATGTTCAAATGGTAACACTCAGCTTGACAGCCTCATCAGCCGCTTCGCTTTAAGGACCCGGGACTGTAAGACGAACGAAACATGTAAGCTGGTAATGATTTCCAGGCCTTAATGGTGCGACAAAGGAATGAGTCTCCGAACCGCTTGGTTATTGATGTGATTAAAACTACAAATGAACATTATACGTTTAGTCTGCATTAAAAACCTTTTATAATAAAATAAATGATAACGTATAATATCAGTGGGATACACCAACTAGACAATATTCGTCGTTTTTAAACAGTACACAAAAACTGTCACGGTGTTCCCTAGCGGGCACAGCGACAATTGGGTACTAAAATACGGCCAACTCCCCAAGGGCCATATTTGCCCTTTGTTTGAACGCACTTTTGTTTAAGTTTCACCGTTTGTCACTGGAGTGTAGGGTTATCTACGAAATAATCTCAAAGGGTGTACATAACGCCATGGAAAAATGTAGTGAATTTAAAAAAGTAGACCATTGTTTTTTTTTTCATCGCTTACTAAGTGAATAGGTGTGTTCCCGGCAGAGTAGGATTTGGACCACCTTATCTCTTCCCATGCGGTGTCGTACGACTACGGAATAGGGACAGACATCAGACAGATATATACAGCCCAGATTCAGCCTCAGATGCGTGGCTCGAGTCAACAATATTGCCCAGAATTAGGCAATAGGCTCACGCTCTATTACGTGGGACCGAATACAATTATTGGTGAATTGTGGGTGTTAATTCACCTTTGTCTAACCCTAAGAGAATAAATGCATGATTATTTATAATTATGCCTATCTATGTAGATAATAATCTATTACAATTGATTGTTTGATGAGGTGAGAGACAATTTATTAATAGTGATAAAGCAATTATATGTTTAATTTGTTTCCTAGATACAGGCTTGCCTAGTGAGGAAACCACAGATAGATCTAGGTTAAGTTAAGTGTGTTTTCTGCAGAATGTTTCTCATTAGATCATTACATACTTATTACACAAAACTTGGTCAGAGTTACCCAAAATGACTATAGTTGTTGTGTTATGAAATTGTGTACCTATGTAACATTTTGCATCAATAAATATATTTTTTTATTTTGTTACATATGTATGTATGATTTTTTTCCTAAACACGAATATAGTTATTTGCATTGGTCTGGTCTTCCCGATTGCCATATCAATCTTTAGCAATTATTTCCGGGTACTTGGATCCCTAAAAAGTTAAACAGCTGGTCTAACTACAACCCTTCGATATCGCGATTGAGTTGTAGAGGTCAGATGACAGTCGCTTCACAGAAAATATTTTCAAATTCAGTCAAATTTGCAGTAAGACTGGTAAAATCGGATTTCAGACACAAATGTGAAAGCCTCGGATACGACTGGTTTTGACTCTAACCCGAGCGGTTAACAATACCAAAAAACAAGTTGTAAACTTGTTTAAGACTTGTAGAAGACTATCAATCAATTAATTAGCCAACTGTTGGACATAGGCCTTTTTTATACCACTTAGGTGGCAGACAAGCACACGGCCCACCTGATGGAAAGTGGTTACCATGACCTACCGTACCGTGTGTAACACCAGTGGAGTCACATCCATGCTGCCGACCCTGTAAGAACAGAGATTTTGTGCCGTCAGTGTAGAGGACAAAGCAGGACAAGCCTTTGGTCATCCCACTGACAGCACAAAAACTCTCCAGTGAGCTCTGGCTACCCTACTCACCGCCGGGAACACAACACGAAGTTATTATAACCGTAGTATTCTGTAGGGCGGAGGTACTTCCCCAGTCAGATTGCTCAATTGGGCGGAAATACCGCCGCGTCCTATGTCCTCATTTTCTCGTATCCTCCGCTTCCTTTTGTAAAAGATTAATCAAAATACAATACATATGTTTTATACATATAATACATTTGTTTTGAGGCTGTCTCAGATACTTTTTCGTGCACATAGTATGTATAGACAACAAGTTTTAAACAAGTTTAAACACATTTGCGTTCACACTGTAACCTGTGACATATTGTAACTTGGCAAATACATGTTTTATAAGTGTAAACGAGGGGTTAGATGTAAAAGTACGTTTAAAAATAATCCAACTTCAAAAACTAAAAACTTTAAAATAATTTAATAAAGATAACTGAACAATTATAGATTTTTTGAGTCATACAAAGATAACATAGCTTATCTAACTTGTGGTACATATATATATTACTAAAATATATATATGTTATACATAGAAATACCCAGGCCAATGCAAATATGCTTGCAAACATTTGCACTGAGCGAGAATCGAACTTGCGCCTCTTTGCATAACAGTCAAACTCTCTACCGCTACACCGGAGTGTAGCAGAGTATATTTTTGTCCAGGGTGTGTAATAAATATTCTAAGACATATTACACAGGACCATTTAGACCTAGAACAAGCGCTGAGCGGAATCAAACCCGTGAGCTCTAACATAGTTGCCGTATGCCTATCAGCAACTACATAAGAGGCATGTTTTCGTGTCGCGTCTAAAATGTTCTTTAAGCACAGGTGTCCAAGCCACGCCTTTCTTTATATAGGACACGTCAATTAGACATCGCCTTGCCTGATGGTAAGCTGATAACAAACTCTCGGAAAAGAGGGTTCTTCGGCTGTATGCCTCCTGCCTTTTTTGTATGATCACATAGTCGAGATAAGAAAAGCAAAAATGGTAAGACATCGCCGTAATATGTATAAAATAATTTGGATTTGGTTTCGGGCGAAGGTTCTGTGGCTTAGTGATAAGAGCGTTCCTCCTGTAAGGGAAAGAACGCGGGTTTGAATTCGGTCTAAGCCGATTCAATTTTTTATTATCTTAATCGTTTTGGACGGTAAGATAAGTTACCGAAGAGAATGGCGCAAGTGTGGCCACGAAAACAAACATTAAAACTTTTCCCAAAATTACTAGTATAAATTAGTCAATTTTGCCGCTGAAAATTCCATAATTACCTATTGTCGTACACCCTTCGCAGACTGTACACGAAGAAGACACGCCCACGGCTAGAATATGTCCCAATTTACCCAAAGATTATCATAAGTTTGGTACCGTAGAATAAAATGGTCCGTCATGTGCTGGCAAGCAAAAACAACCCTTAACGTCACATACTAAAGGCTATCCTGACATGTCGACATGTGTTATGCTGATTTGAACCTTATTTACTTGATATAAGGGTGCTTTGTGTAGATAGCGTAAATGTTTTTGTGGAGGGTGCCGCTCTTGTGTGGCTATGAAATCCGCTAATTTATAAAGTTTATCGATTACAGTTGGCGATTTTTTAAATTGTCTTATTTACATGAAATTTGTATCTAATATTGCATTTTATTACATTCTAATGTAAATTTATTTTTATTCTAAGAATAAAATGAGTATGTAATTGCGTGATTATTAAAATTGTATTACAGAAACGCCAGCATAATTTAGCGTGTTTCGCTAATAGACACCCTATTAGCGAAACACGCTAAATTATGCTGGCGTTTACGAATGTGGGTCTTTTGAGACACGCCAACAGTATACATATAAATCGTTGAAATCGTAGAATACAAAGCATAACTAGTTCTGATAGGTACACCAATTAGAGGCATGTGCAGTTCACCCCATAGGATAGCGTACCATTAAGTGCTAGATAACAGCAATAATGATTTTACCTTGCTAAAATTATAACAAATTCTTATTTTGCTCAAAACAGCTTGTTAAGTACCATAGGCAGCGTACACCAAATTGACAGGCAGTATACTTTATAAATATTACATTACATTACATTATATACATTATATAATCCCACCTTCTTCCTCGGAGGGTTAAGTAGAGGTGAATTAACACCCACATTTCACCAATCATTAAAATCGGTCCAACGTTTTTTTTTAATATATAACTTAGATGCTTAGGTGCACGTATGCTTGTCTGCCACCTAATAGACAGTGGTTACCTTGACCTATGAGCGTGTGTAACACCAGAGGTGTCACACCCGTGCTGCCGACCCTGTAAGTACAGAAATTTTCTGTGTCGTCAGTGCAGAACATAAAATCAGGACAAGCCTTTGGTCTTTCCCACTGACAGCACAAAAACTCTCCAATAATCTCTGGCTACCCTACTCACCGCCGTAATGGGGGGGTGAACCTATTGCCGTCTTCCGGGCACTGTTATTGACCCAAGCCATTCATCTGAGGTTGAATCTGGGCTGTATTTATCTGTCTGATGTTAAACAGCCCTATGCCTTAGTAGCCTTGTACGACACCACATGGGAAGAGATGGGGTGGTCCAAATTCTACTCTGCCAGGAACCACATTAAAAGAACTAAGTACAATACAATTAATACAAGTATTGAATCGTGCGACTCTCAAAGCAAAACGCGTGATAAAAGATTTTATTATCAGAGTCGCCTATGGCGTTCCGCTCGCCTCGGGGCCGCACTCGGCTACAAATTTGGCCACTTGTCCAAATCATAATGTGGCTCTATAAATCACCATTATAGGAATATAATTTACTTGGTACTTGGTGCCCACTTGCAACTATACCAGTGGCATAGGGAGGGGACATGTCGATAAAATGTAATTAAATTATTATTTGTAATTGAAATGGGGCGATGCGATGTACTGGTGTTATTTTTTTGATGCAATGTGAACTAATCTTTTTACGTTTTTGTCTGTTTGTCCGTACCACAAAAGAAAAATAAGGAACCCTTATATGTAGTATCACTTGGTAGTTCGTCTGTCTGGCTATCAAGACCTTTTTCTCAGGAATACGTGAAGTTATCAAGTTGAAATTCATACCATATATTCAGGTCTATTATGTTTTGAAACTGTTGCAAAAATTAAACTTTAAAATCAAAACAATCAAAATTTATTACAGTTTATGTAGCTTAATCGATTTATTATTATTAAAGATAAAGATAAAGAGGTAAAGATAAAGATAATTTTATTTGCGGATACATATGTAGGTACAGGTGGCATTTTATAATTTAACTAGCTGTTGCCCGCAGCTCCGCCCGCGTGGTAATCGGTTACCGCTTAGTGCTGAGTCAACGCTATTGAATATAAAAAAATTCTGAAATAAAACAATGTAGATGGCGCTAGCATATAAAAATTCGTATATTTGAAACTGAAAAGTTACTAATCTTATCTAGCCTGCATCTTAAAATCCTTTCTTAGGGGATGCCTATGTCTTAGTAGTTTTATGCATGCAAAGTCTCAGCCCGATCGGTTTAAAATTGACAAAGTTTCATGTAAACTTTCAACTCAACTTGGGGGTAGAATTAATCAAGATCCTTTCTTTGTGGATGCCTAAATCATAACATCTACCTGCATGCCAAATTTCAGCCCGATCCGTCCAGTGGTTTGGGCTGTGCGTTGGTAGATCACTATGTCAGTCAGTCAGTCACCTTTGAGTTATATAAGTTACAAGTTTCAACATGTTCTGTCAATGTAGACGTACATTTTTTTTGAAGCTCGTAAGCTGTTGTAACAGTTCAAGATACGGGTACATTGTTTCCCTTTCTATGTAATAATGTTTAAAATGTTTTACAAAACACAGTCATGTTTGTTAGTTTGTGACTTTATGGTGTAATCGCCGGCTCTACTGAACCGATTTTATGTTTAACATCAGCCCAGACTCAGCCTCAGATGCACCGGTCAACAATAGTGCCCGGAAGACGGCAATACTCTCACCCCCTATAACGTAAGACCGAACTCAATTATTGGTGAAACGTGGGTGTTTATTCACCTCTGCTTAACCCTCCGGGCATAAAGACGTGATTATGTTATGTTATGTAAAAGTAAATATTGAACTTAAGTGTTTATTAAATATCAACCAAGGTAACTTTATTTACACAAAGCTTAAAAGAGTACCGAAGCAAAAAATCTTTTCTCGCATAAAATTGAATAAGTACTGCATACTATTTTCAGCCTTGCGCAATAGGTATAAAGTTAATATTTAATTGAATATTGAAAGTTCATTTACGATAGAAACGCCATTGAATTGGCAACCACGTTATACACTTGTAGTGATCCCCTTCGGTTCAAGGTAAAACTTACGCTGCAGCGCAGAATCAAATAATTAATCGTCTAACCGTATAATTTAAATATTCAGCGAGATATTGCTTTCTAGGAACAGATTTCGCACAGCCATTAGTTTAGTGCTTAAGAAGTCGGCCGTACGATTAAGACGTGCTAGGTTTTAATCTTGGGCGTTACACATTATATTACTATGTACTAGTCTTCAAACGTAACAGTTTGGCGAGAAAATTTATGAAACAAATCATTTGTATTACATATTTATAATAATGTATAAATAAAAAAATGATTTTTTTACGAGCGAATAACCCCAATGGATACTCCAACCGGAACTGGTGGAGACTTTATGTCGGACTCGAACCGACTTTTCTTTCATACAACTTAGGTGGCAGACAAGCACACGGCCCACCTGATGGAAAGTGGTTACCTTTTAACGTGTGTAACACCACCAATGCTGCCGACCCTGTAAGAGCATAGTTTTTCTGTGTCGTCAGTGCAGAACAAAGGACAAGCATTTGGTCTTAGCACTGACAGCACAAAAACTCTTCAGTGAGCTCTAGCTACCGGCCGTGGTATTCTGTAGGGTCTACACCCTACAGAATACTACTTCCCCAGTCGGACTGCTCAATTGGGAAGGAAATACCGTCGTGTTCTTCCTCTGTGTAAATAGGTCAGTACATCTATGAAATTGAATAAAGTACTACATTATGAGAACAGCTTTTTTGGTAATGTCGGGTAAGTTTGGTGTTTAATACCTCAGTTCTCTTAGTTCCGGGTGGTTGCTGGCCGAGTAATTAGTTTAAATTTACAGATTTTCAGGATGACTAAAGGCTTGTCCTGCTTTGTCCTCTACACTGACGGCACAGAGACTCTGTGCTTCTCTGGTGTTACACACGTCCATAAGCCACGGTAACCACTTTCTATCAGGTGGGCCGTGCGCGTGTCTGACTCCTATGTGGTATAAAAAAAAAAAATAAAAAAAAATTGATTTCATACTGGCTGTACAAATGAATCGACTCCAGCTATCTTATATATATAAAAGAAAGTCGTGTTAGTTACACTATTTATAACTCAAGAACGGCTGTACTGATTTAGCTGAAAATTGGTGGGGATGTAGCTTAGAGGCAGGAAACGGACATAGCATACTTTAAATCTCGTCCGGAACAGGATCAGAAATCTTTGCGGGCAGAGCCGCGGGCAACAGCTAGTCATATAATAAATATTTTATTTAGTTTGTCCAAGAGATACCCAAAATGAGTAACACACGAAAAACGACAAGGTTTAAGTCCGTATAACATAAAATATTGTGCACCACATTGCAGAGGTACGTGCGCAGCCCTAATTGTGACGTACTGCGCCCCGGGGACTGGGGCACAGACCCGGGACTGCATGTAATAGATAGTGCACTTTTTTATTTTTTATCCAACCTTGTATTTTACTCAGGTTGGTTTCCTTACCGAAGATATATCGTTGCAATAATCTAGTAGGTACTGATAGATAATATTGTTTGGTGACTGTACTTGACTGTTTCTGTGGTCCTAGTACCTAAATAAGTATATATATACATATCATCACGCCTTTATCCTTGGAGGGTTAGGCAGAGGTGAATTAACACCCACATTTCACTAATGATTGTATTCGATCCCACATAATAAAGGGTGAGCATGTTGCCGTATTCCGGGCACTATTGTTGAGTCAAGCCATGCATCTGAGGTTAAGTCTGGTCTGTATATATCTATCTGATGTTAAACAGCCCTATCCCTTAGTCGCATTGTAGATGAGGTGGCCCTAATTCTAATCTGCCGGAAACCACGCCGCAAATCCTAAAGTCATAACATAGCATAAACTCACGCCTATATCCCCAAAGGAGTAGGCAGAGGTGCTAGCACCCACATTTCGCCAGTTTATATTTAGATCCCAATGTAATAGGTGGTGAGCCTATTGCCATTAACCAGGCACTTATAAACCTGCGATAAATACACATATAACTTCGAAAAGCATCGAAAAGTTATTGGTGTGTGCCATGGTAAAACCTGGGATCGAACCCGAGACCTCGTCTCAGCAGTCCATTACCCATACCACTAGGCTACTAAATAAGTCAATGCCAATAATATTGGGTAAAAGGCGTGAATGTATGTTTGTAGTCCAGACTATGTCTCCGAATGAATGAATGACAATTTTTAAGACACTTCAAAAGGAGTTTCAATCACATGTTGAATTATAATCAAAGAGTTTACACAATGTTTACGTGAATTAATCACTGAGCTAGTCAGTATGTGACCACGACATGGCAGGTAAGCCAAAGTTATGTACTTATGTACATATACCATCATCGGGTTATTTCCCGTAAATATTATTGTGTATCACGGAACGGGAAAGTTTAATAGTTAGTTTAACATAGAATTCATTCAATCTTTGACATTTAGTGTGTCCACGATTAACTCGCGTTTGGTTGATTCAATTTGTTTGATAGAGGAATGTTAAGATGGTTTGGTCATGTTGAGAGAATGAATCAAAGAAGACTAACGAAACAGGTGTGTGAGGCGAGTGTGGATGGTACCGTCGGAAGGGGAAGACCTAGGCGCACATACCTGGACCAAATCGGGGAAGTTTTAGAAAAGGGGCAGGTCAGGAGTGCTCTGAACCGACGAGCATGCATGAAGAATGTAATGAGAGTGAATGAAGCGAGAGTAGTATGTCAGGATCGTAGCAAGTGGAGATCCGTGATCTCTGCCTACCCCTATGGGAAACAGGCGTGATTTTATGTATTTATGTATGTATGGTTGGATCAATTTTGATGGGAGTTTCGGAAAAGTATTTGTTACATTATTAAATCTGACACACTACTGACGTGAACCCACTCCTAACACAAGTAATTTAACTTAGCTGGAGGGATTAGAGGGTATAGTAGTAACTTCGGTTCTAATAAACTTTAAAAAAAAAATTAAATAGATTTTTACAAAAAATGATATCACATATGTCCTACCACACGATGTCAAGTATAATAATTACACCGAGAAGAGGGCCAGATCGTGAGAGATGGCCCTGGGTCGGCCGGGGTGCGAGGGATATGCTTGTCAACCTCACCTTCGGCAAACCAAAGCGACCCACAGGCGGCGTGCGTTTTAGTCGGTTCGAGTCCGACATAACCTCCTCCACCGGCTCCGGTGGAGAGGTATCCGTGGGGATCAAGTAAAAAAAAAAAAGTATAATAATTACAATTAATTTTTTTTTTATTCTACACAACGCTATCTAGACCCATGGTAAGCATAGCTTAACTAGCTTGTGTTATGGGATCTAGAATGCGGATAAACATACTTAGTTATTTTTTTTTTCGTAAATACATACATATTATACATAGAAACACCCAGACCAATGCAAATATACATATTCATGGATACAAATATTTGCACTGAGCGGGAATCGAACCCGCGCCCCCTGCATAGCAGTCGAATGCTCTACCGCTACGCCACCGAGGTCGTCAAAATGGTGAATTCAGGTGATTCTGCTACATTGCATTGCATGCACTGCCATTAAATAAGTTCAATATCATTAAATACTGTGAAATTTAAGTTAAAAAATACAGATAATGAATTATTATTAAGTAACACAAAAATATACAGTGTAGGTATACTAAAGCGACTTACTAATTCATCATTTATTCCCTTCTTGTTTTTTGAACACCGTTCTATTTCATAATTATTCGCATCGGAATTTTTCGCGATCAAATCATCGAACTTACTATTTGCAGCACCCGTGTTCACGATTTGATCACGATTTAACCATGATTTAATCGCGAAAACTCCCGAGACGTTGTTTAATTATTAATTCACACCGCGATAGTTCAAAAATAACATCTGTTCTATATTTTTTATAGCATTCCAATACAGACAGAACACATATTTAGTCGAAGTTTTAATTGTGTTATTCGTATTCATTAACATTTTGTGGTAGAAAAATACACGAATGATTTAATAATTAGGGGAGACCATCGCCTAAGATAAGTTGTATCTCAGTTCCAGGGTGAGGCGGGAATTGATTTTAAATTTCGAAATTCGGGTTATCGTCATTTGCGTTACTCATCTTGTTCCGTGCAGCCGGTCTGATATTATACCAGTCATTGAGAACTGAGGCTGTATCACTTACCGTGTGCAGATATTCCCATAGGATGGTTATGGAACACAAAATGTGCGTTAAATCAAAGGCGGGATGCGTCAGAATATTAATGGAGCCGCATATGTGCGGACTTCTACAACAAACATTCATTTTCGCAACAATACCGGTCAACAACTCAAGCATATTGGCTGAACACTCGCTCCCAATCAACGTCAGCTCCCCCACACACCCCTCATAGAAAAAACACAAGTGTTTGCTCTCATAAAGAATGAGTGCAAATCTGCACAATGACTGTTTATGTTACCATATCGGAACGAGTGCCATTGTTGTCGCGAGCACCCTCGCTTTATTTACAATAAAACGTACGATTTAACATGAATACAGAAGTTAATACGGCGGACAATTTTAATGGCCGCCGCGCCCCTCATAATCCTCTTATTCAATCCAACTTTGACAGCGAACTCAAGTATATTTCTCTCCACAGATGGGCCACCATGGAATGGAAGGACTGGACATGCTTGATCCACTAACGTCGTCGTCGATGACCACACTAGCTCCCATGGGGGAGGCCGCTCCACCACACCACCAACTCCACGGCTACGGTGCCATGAACCATGTCATGAATCACCATCATCATGCTGGTGGTCTTTCACATGCACCCCCCGGACATTTAGGACATCCTGGAGCAGCACTACACCCAGATACAGACACAGATCCGCGCGAACTGGAGGCCTTCGCCGAAAGATTCAAACAACGAAGAATCAAACTTGGTGTCACTCAAGCAGATGTTGGAAAAGCGCTGGCGAATCTCAAGCTGCCGGGAGTAGGAGCCCTCTCACAGAGCACTATCTGTCGTTTCGAAAGTCTCACGTTAAGTCACAATAATATGATCGCGCTGAAGCCTATCTTACAGGCATGGTTAGAAGAGGCAGAAGCGCAAGCGAAGAACAAACGCAGGGATCCTGACGCGCCCAGCGTATTGCCGGCTGGCGAAAAGAAACGCAAAAGAACGTCAATCGCAGCGCCAGAAAAGCGAAGTCTCGAAGCGTATTTCGCGGTACAGCCTCGGCCCTCTGGAGAGAAGATCACAGCCATTGCGGAGAAGCTGGATTTGAAGAAGAATGTAGTGCGAGTGTGGTTCTGTAACCAGCGGCAGAAACAGAAACGTATGAAATTCGCCGCGCAACACTGACCGGCGGGCGGCGGCGCGGCGCTCCTGTACCCGGGCGCCGGCTACGGGTACTAGCCGCGCCAGCTCCGCCGCCACACGCCACCACGCACAGACACACCCGCAGACACACACGTACACACACAAATGATCTCATTCCGATCTCATTTTTTCACTAGCCCAAATCGTGCAACGTAGTCGGTAGTGTAGATAATGTATAACCATTTCTACTTTATTTTTTATCGAACTCTTCATATATGTTTCGAGACACAGGGTATATAATAATCTATTATATACATATCACAGCAGTGAGTAGTGGTCGCTTCGTACATCGTTTGGTTCGTGCGCGTCGTCTTTCTATGTTTTGGGAACATCGGATATGTACATGATTAAAAAAATGAAATTCAGGATTTTTAAGAGAATGTGCCTTGCAAATAATCAATATTCTGTGTTTTAATGTTAGTAACTTGATTGCTGCGAGTCGCAGGAGGACCTCGGGGCGGCCGAACGAGCGGCGTCCTACCGTCGCACGGCGTGACGTCATATGCGCTGATCAGGCACGCCGCGTGCGAGAGCGAGACAGTCTTTTAAATGTAGATTAACTGTCATTTATTGGAACCTCTTTACAAATTAAAACGAACACTCTCTCGCAGGTCACCCGTGTCTCATCAGTGCATATTCTAAATTGTATTTAATGATAAATTTGTTAGGCTTTTTGTTTACTATTGATACTGTACAAAATAAGTGTAAGATTTTACTGGTTTCATGTATAAGTTGTAGATAGTGTTCAGTAGTTATTATTATTATTTTTTTACTTTAAAAAATTATTTATTCATTTGAATAATTATAAAATTTCACGAAATGGCACAATTTCTAGTCTAAGAGGTTATTAGAGACATTTAGCCAAAATAGTCTTAAAAATCATTTGTAAATAATCACATTTCGATTAACTAGTAGGCATTAGTTTAAATACACATAGTTACTAAAACGAAAGAAGAGTTAGTACAACGCGGTTGGATTCATGCAACTTATAGGATTTGATTTGTTGTGAAGTTTTGACCAATCAAAAGAGTCAATTACATTTGATGCCAAAACTTTAATTTCGTGCGAGGCCAAAGTGTTAAATGAAAGTTAAATAAAACGGCTTTGGTTATTTATTGCATGAATCCAAAATGGTGTCAGCACCACAGCTTAAATAATAGAAAACCAGAAAAAAATCATAAAAATTTGCGAATTATAAATAATATTTTTAAAAGATATTTTGTAAATATAGATTTAAAAAAGACTTAAGTAATGGAACGTGCAATCTAGACCTCGGTAATTATGAACCTAACTACTAGGAATTTATGGTATTTACCAAAAATAAGAATAATAATAACACGTTATTCTTTATTATCAATCTAGTCATAGCTTAATTTTATAGAATCGTTTTAAAAGCAAATTAATGATATTAATTTACTACATCTCAACATTTTATTTTTATTTATTTTTATTTCGGAAATACGGCCAATGATGATGTAACATTTGATTAGAAGTTACTTTTTATTATAAAATAGGGTAAATAGAAGTTAATTGAATATAAATGAAATGATTATTAAAATGGTTTTCATAATATCCTTTACAATATAGAGTCAACATTCTCACTAAAGAAATTAATCACCATTTGACTTCTATTTACCCTGTTTTACCCTATGATCTTACATTAAAAAGATTGATGTGATTTATAACCTCTATGTTGTAAACCACTAGACTGGCTATATGGAATAGAAAAAAAAAACAAAAAAGAACAAATTACGTAGGACCAGCAACTTGCTAAACTCTATGTTTCTATCATACAGAGGAATTTACTAAAAAGCGCGCTATGCCTATACAGATAAGTGTCAAAATTCATTTACACATTTTTATCCTATTCCAAATTCGAAATTCAAAATATCTCCCGCCTCACCCATGAACCGTGACACAATATTTTTTTTACTGACCAGCTGGTCTAGTATATAAAAAAGTTATTGGTTTTAATAAACTATCAAAATGTCAAAAGTATACCGCTTTGACAAACATTTTTATTTTTTAATTTGTACTCCCTGATTATGCAGTCCACTGCTGGACATAGTCCTCTCTTAGTGATTAGTGAGAAATAATTTATTCTAGTTATTCTACTTGACAATGAGTTTCAAACGCAGTCGTAACTTGAGTGAGAATCGGCATTAAACTAAAGTAACTTAAATGTGTTTTATACGAACGCGCGTATATACTTACTATTGGGCAAGCCTAATAAGGACCCTGTATAACACCTTTTTAACATAAGATCATTGGTTCGACCGTTATTTTTGTGTAATGGTTGCCGTCACAAAATAATGACATTAATGACATTTATAATGTAAGTTTGGCTATATATTCAACTTTTGAATTCTAAGGCTGGGCGCGCACGCTGGATCTCCGGAATTCAGATTCAGAAACCTGAATGCAATATTTACATACAAAATTTTAAAGAAGCCGCAGACGTCCTTATTATTTCAAAAAGGAAATAAACTGACGTTTGTTTCGAAATTCATTCCGTATGAATGAAAAATTCCTAATACAAAAATATTACGATAATATGCGCTAGGTACACGGAATTATGAATTTAGAATAGAATGATAAATGTATGGGCAGTTTTGGCGGCAATACGAAGAAGAGCGCATTGCGGTATTGTATTATTTTCCAAAATTGGCGTGTATTCGAGTTTTTATGAATAAAATCGTGGTTTTTTAGACATAATGTCTTTGACAACGCACACAAGTGTAGGAAAGAGGCATATTACAGTGAATTGTGACTTTTCATGTTGATACCAAATCTGCCTAGGGAGCTTCTAGTAAAGTCCCCACAACTTTACTGAGGCCGCAATCATCTTATTGGACGGCATCATCATCATCATCAACAACAATCATTCTAAAGGACCGCAACTTGAAAAACTTGACATTGGCATCTCGACATAATAATTATAAAGACATTTACTTGACATTGACAAAATTGCGGCAATTCACAGTAGAATCCATAATAAAAAAAATATGAAGTTTGATGTATTTGACAGGCGTCAACGCATGTCTTAAACGTCAAATCCCATACATTCCATTTTACAATACGCCAGCCAAAGAATTGCCACTTTTCTAGCGAGTCTGATGAGGAAACCGAGCATGTGCACCCCAGCCTAAGAAATAAGCCATAGATATTGTTATTAGATACTAATAACTCCTATGTATACCACTAGACTTACTGTTCGGTACTTCAAATTTGGCCACTTGGTTCTCTCAAATTGCCAGTAACTTTTAGGTCCGTCGCTCTCAATATTAAGATCGATCTGGAGGTCAAGAACTGTCGAATTTGAAGTAGATTTTGTATCAAAGATTCCATGAAATGCCTAAAATTGGAACTATGATAGTCACTGCCAAATGCATTATGTTTTAATGCACATTGAGCATGATTTGACAACACCTGTCAAAGTTACGATGACGCCATCCTTCAGTTCAAGTGGTTGTTAGAACTGACTTCAAAATTGGCGGTTCCTGATCTCAAAGCCGATCGCCGTATTAAGAGTAAATTGTTAATACCAGTCATAATAGCTGTTAGACAGATGATATTACAAAAAGGCGTGAAATCTCTTTACAGATACATATGAAAACTTATTATCCAGAGCTCACTGGAGAATTTGTGCTGTCAGTGGGATGACTAAAGACTTGTCCTGCTTTGTCCTCTGCACTGACGGCACAGAGACTCTGTGCTTACAGGGTCGGCAGCGTGACTGTGGCTTCTCTCGTGTTACACACGTCCATGGGCCACGGTAACTACTTTCCATCAGGTGGGCCGTGCGCTTGTTTGCCACCTAAGTGGTATAAAAAAATACCTTGAACCTCATGAACGGGACATATATCTTGAACCTAAAATGTGTTCAAAATGTGGTCAGTACGCGCATAACTGGTTTCTTGGATATCTTTTGAGGGTAGCACGGGATGCTACATTGGTGGAAGAGCTCAAATTCAAGCATAAATTATTACATAGTTATCCGCGCGCGCCAGAGCCGCATTTGTCTAGCAACTTTGATCCAAAATGTGGACTGAGGTATAATTTATTTATCTAGTATCAATGTAAGTACTTCTCGTGCTGTACTGAGATATTCTAATTTACTAAATACTTCGTCTAGTACTACACATAGGAGTTATAGACTTTTAAATTGTTACACTGTTCCTTAATCCAAAGTATTGTAAGTACGACACGCCTCGTGTGATTGATCTAAGTCACGTAGCTTGTGTTTATATCTAGCGTTTAATTGAGTGATTATTAGATGAAGAACAGAACATTTTTATCTAGTCACATAGCATCTAGCATCTTAATATTACACAAAAACATTACGTTTAGTTTTAAAGTACATTGGGGTAATTCTGACCTGCGGTGTTTTAGAAATTTTGAATGAGTCCATTCGGTCAGTATACTGCGCCGTTGAAAATTAGTATCTAGTCAGTTTTAGTGTTAAAAGTGATGTAAATATAAATAATAATGTATGGTTGTACCTATAAAATTTTCATACAAAGATCGAGATCGGGTAAAACCTAATACGATATCAAGCTGATTTATATCTTATTGCAATACACACAATAACTATTTTAAAAAATATCCACGATCGAAGTTACCCCAGTGTCCTGTATGAAATAAAAAATTGAAATAATAACACTGAAGTGTTGCTCAAAGTAATAAACTTACATTAATAGCAATAATTGTTTTTCATATAAAATGGAAACGAATTTAATAAAGAAGCACTTTCTACTTTCACCAATGATCTCAGTATTATTAAAATATTTTTTAGTCGTAATAATTAATAATACCTAATGTGACGAAAACTATTATGCAAAGAATTTATTTAGTAAGTTGTTTTGATTTGTAAATAAAATGGAAAATTATTAATAATAATAGACCGAATGTAACTATTATTACCTACTATTAGTTCAGAAAACTAAGTCAGTAATACGTTTAAGTAGACATTAGAAACAATTTCTCTTGCAATTATTAATTCTTAATTAATTATTATTATTAATAATAAAACGAAACAATCTTATTTCGAAAACCAATAAACAATACATTGAAAATAGAAATATTAGTAAAAAAAAAACTGTTGTTTTATTAACAATTCCCTATTCAAGATTGCTATTTAAAGAAATCAAGCTACCAATTTGTACTACCTACAACAAATTGGTACCACAAATGGTGCCAGGATTCGTACCCGGGACCACTAAGCTCATCATTCTCTGAGTCTTATCCCCACATTTGGGGTCGACTTTCTAACATAACAAACTCACGCCCACTCCCCGAAGGTATCAAATATCGCCAGTTTATGTTTAAATCCCAATGACTTTCTAACTTTGATACTTTCCGTGAAGCGACTATCATCTGACCTCCACAAACAATTGACCATATCAAAGTTCTGTTGTCAAACTAGTCGGACTTTTGAGGACTCTAACGACTGCCATAAACTGACAGCTTAGCGTGCTCTCCGAGACACGACCAGGCCAAAGCAAATACCCAAATTCATCAAAGTATAGGAGGTGGAACACGACGGTATTTCTGTCCCAATTGAGCAGTCCGACCGGGGAAGTACCTCCGTCCTACAGAATACCACGGTCATAATAACCTCGTGTTGTGTTCCCGGCGGTGAGTAGGGTAGCCAGAGCTCGCTAGAGAGTTTTTGTGCTGTCAGTGGAAAGACCAAAAGCTTGCTTTACTTTGTCTTTTACACTGACGGCACAGAAACTCTCTGTGCTTACAGGGTTGGCAGCGCAAGTGTGACTCCATTGGTTTTGCACACGTCCGTAGGCCACGGTAACCACTTTTTTTTTAATACAACTTAGGTGGCAGACAAGCATACGGCCCACCTGACGGAAAATTGGTTATCGTGACCTATGAACGTGTGTAACACCAGTGGAGTCACATCCGTGCTGCCGACCCTGTAAGAACAGATATTTTATGTGCCTTTAGTGCAGAACACAAAATCAGGACAAGCCTTTGGTCTTCCCACTGACAGGTCTCTTTCCATCAGATGAGCCGTGTGTCTGCCACCAAAATGGTATTTAAAAACAAACAAATTTTTGCACTAAGTGGGAATCGAGACGCGCTTCTTGCATAGTGGCCGCGTTAATTGCCACCACGCCACAGAGACTGTTCTTAACAACCAAGCTGCTGCCGCTATATTCCGGCATCTATTGGTTTGCGTTATATCTACTGCTTTCACACAAACAGGTCCTCGATTTTGATAAAGCAAAACCACTGTCATATCAAGGACACTGTTAAAAATCCCTTTAATTTTTTTTATACCACTTAGGTGGCAGACAAGCATACGGATCTCCTGATGGAAAGTGGTTACCGTGGCCTATGGACGTTGGTAACACCAGAGGAGTCACAGTCGCGCTGCCAACCCTGTAAGTACAGAGTTTCTGTGCCGTCAGTGTACAAGACAAAGCAAGACAAGCCTTTAGTCTTCCCACTGACAGCACAAATTCTCCAGTGAGCAAATTTTGTCAACGCAAGCAACATCGTGTGTCGTGAGCGTGATCGAGATCGGGTCCGAGTTTGTAGTGAGAGCAAAACCAGTGGTAGTGCAGATACGCGTAAAAAAAGAAGTCGAAATAGGGTAGATCGACATAATTACTCCTAGAAAAAACTTTTTCTCTGTTCACCGCCACTACTCCAGTTCCTCCGTGATCATGGTACTTGCAACAGCGCCGAAATATCGGTAACTCAGAACAATACAACATGGTAAATATCCCGATTCTTTAACACTAATAGCCTGAATAGTTTGTTGTATAGAATCTAAACATAACATAACATAAACTCACGCCTATACCCCCGAAGGGGTAGGCAGAAGCCGGAAGAACCCACATTTCGCCAGTTTATGTTTAGGTCCCAATGTAATAGGTAGCGAGCCTATTGCCATTAACCAGGCACTTATAAACCTGCGATAAATATACACATAACTTCGAAGAGCATCGAAACGTCATTGGTGTGTGCCTTGGTAAAACCTGGGATCGAACCCGAGATCTCATCTCAGCAGTCCATTACCCATACCACTAGGCTAACGCGGTACCGAGTGGGATAGAATCTAGAATGAAAAACATATTTAATTCAATACATGTACATATATCATATACATAGAAACACTCAGACCATGCACACATTGTTCTTGAGTGCAAATATTTGCACTGAGAGGGGATCGCCCTCCGCGTACTAGCCGAATGTTCTATCGTTACTCCACAGAGGCTGTATAAAAAAAGTATATATCAAAATCGCTGTCATTCTTTTAGGCAGTATCATTACTACTCCTATTGCCATTGGGGACACCATTGACCGGTGAACTTCACTTCTGTGTATGGCAATACATGCATTTCCACTATTCAACTATTGCCATGGATGTTTGTACCGGGACCGGCGGCTTAACATGCTCTTGAAAGAAAGAAAAGAAAAAGAAAGAAAACATTTTTTATGTTACTTAGCTTAAAACAAATATACACAGTACAGCAATATGTGACAATAGCTTAGTAGAAATAAAGGCCGCCTCTCAGCTTAATGCTGTCCGCGTTGTGTGCAGGTGGACAGCGCTGATTTTCAGAGCTCTTTGAGGTACGGTAATACCTCGACTAATACAAATAGACAAATTCGTACATACATACAGTCACGTCTTTTTCTCAGTGGGGTAGGCAGAGACCACAGTTATCCACTTGACACGATCCTGGATAAATCTTTCGCTTTTCGGTTTCAGGTAGATACTCTTTTTATTTACGTGTGAAAAAATCCCCACTGATACTTCTCCGCCGGAGCTAGTGGGAGAGGTTATGTCGGACTCAAACCGACTACAACTGTGGGTCATTGTTGATGTGCGAAGGAGAGGTTGACAGGCATATCCCTCGCACCCGGCTGACCTATGGCCATCTCTTTCGATCTCACTCTCGGGTGCGGGGACCACAGAGTCCCCAACTTGTCCCTGGAAACGGGAAGACGCCCAACGCGAGTGGAATTCTTCTGCTAGGGTGACACTCGTCACCCCCAGGCCTGCGCTCATGGCGGCCGGAGGTCATGCATCGACCTACGACGCCCGAGTTGCCTTCGGGTTTCGGGTACTCTTGACATGTCCTTTCTCTAAAATGCCTTCAGTCTGACTGACATACGTATGTCTACGTCGACCACTACCAGGCTGTCCATTCACCCTCGCTCCATAAATTTGTTTCGTCAGTCTTCTTTCGTCCATCCTTTCTACGTATCCGTACCATCATACTACATATTACTAACTCGTACATAATACTCTCTCGTCTGATCTGCTCTTGTCATACATTATCATTATTTTGAAAATCTAGGATTGGATAATGACAAATTTCTTTTCCATACTAATTATTTACTTAACTACCTCGGTACCGATTATTCCAGAAATCCCTTCCATACAAGTATCATTGCCACAAATCATACGAACGGTGTCGTAAGACACGACTAACCGTAAAATACGCGGACGATATCCCTGCGAGAAAAAAAAACTCGAAATAAAAACCCTGTAAGTACTAGCTCGCCTGGCCAGAGTGGAAGCAGTCGGTCCTAGCCTCCCAATATAAGAGAGAGACCTATGGAATGGAATGGAAAGGGCAGTCCCTTGTCCGCACTTAGCCTCCCTTTTGGGCCATTGTGCGTGTGGAGTACTGGCTAGAGTAGCCAGCCTAGCTCCGCCCAGGAGCGCAGAAGCTTACTGGGGGCTTCACAGGCTTCGCGGAGCGACCTCACTGTACCGACACCTATGTCCAGCAATGAACTGTGATAGGCTAATTGATTGACTATTTAATGATGTTAAATTTAGAAGCTTGTAATACTGATATAAGGTATTTTTTTTAACTGTACTTTTACATTTTTTTATACATAGTATAAAGTAAGAGAAATTGATGTGTAATATTAATTGCCTGAATTGTTATCAAATAATTATCACAAACCTGTGATAAATTCGGGCTAAGTAGACAGGTTTAATTAGTAGAACACACAAGGCAAGGTAAGCGAGTGACAGAAAATTCTCGTTCTATTTTCAGAGAGATTATCGCTAAACTTTCTGTATCACACGTGTCGATCTGCATTATTTTACAATCACTTAAATATGAAACATGGCGCGTATCGGCTAGTCCTAAAAGACCAGTATTTTCTCCAAAAACTCGTCCCATTATTGTAACGAATTTTTACCAAAAACTCTACAAGTAACATAACATAAACTCATGCCTATACCTCTGAAGGGGTAGACAGAGGTGCTAGCACCCACATTTCGTCAGTTATATGTTTAGGTCTCAGGCTGTTTAACATCAGACAGATATATACAGACCATACTCAGCCTCAGATGCACTGCTCGAGTCAAGAATGGTGCCCGGTATACGGCAATGCTCACCCCCTATTACGGATCGAATACCGAATTGGTGAAATGTAGGTGTTAATTCACCTCTGCCTAACCCTCCAGGGATGGAGGTGGATGAGACAGTCGTCCACCTGCTGGCGGACTGTCCCATACACCAAAGGGCACGGTACGATTTAGAACAGAATATAGAGTTAAAAATTAATATTGGCAATCTTTACAGACAGTAAGTACTTCTTGGAGTGTTGATCTAAAATTTTAAGAATAGTGCAGATTAGAAATAATGGATATTTTAAAGAAATATCCGAAAGTGGGACCACACACACTAAGTAAAAGATATAATATAATGTAAGCAAATAGCAAACAAAATAAAATAATAAAAGAAATACATCCCCCACCCCTATCCCAGAGCCTCCCAGAGGTATGAAAGGTATAGCGTGAAAGTACGAGAGGTATAAGAGCGCGAAATTGTTTGTTACTAGAGGACAGGAATGAAAGCGGGATAACTAAGATCATAAGTAGTGTTGAACCCTGAGTGGGTCTTTTTTTTGCAGTCTCAAGAATGGCAAATTATTCAGCCTAGTTAATACGTTATGTACAGAATAGGTATCCACGAAGTGCCCCGTCACGCAGTGGAAGGTGCTAAACAAAAAAAACCTCCACGTGATTAAATGTATGTATGAATGACCTCCGCCCCCATAAGCGCAGACCTGGGGGTAACGGGTGGAGCCGCCTGTCATCCTGGCAGAAGAAGGCCACGGCGGCGGCGCGTCCCGCGCGCCTCCCCATTTCCGGGGACGAGCTGGGGACTCTGTGGTCCCCACACCCGAGAAGTAGGCCAGATCGAGAGAAATGGCCCTGGGTCGGCCGGGGTGCGAGGGATATGCCTGTTAACCTCACCTTCGGCAACCAAAAACGACCCACAGATGTTTTGGTCGGTTTGAGTCCGACATAACCTCTCCCACGTGCTCCGGGTGGGCTGTATCCATGGGGATTTAGCGCACGTAAAAAAAAAGTTCCGCGTGGTTCCCCGCAGAGTAGAATTTGGACCACCCCATCTCTTCCCTTGTGGTGTCGTACAAGGCGACTAAGGGATAGGGCTGTTTAACATCGGACAGATATATACAGCCCAAACTCAGCCTCAGATGTATGGCTCGAGTCAACAATAGTGCCCGAAACATGGCAATAAGCTCACCTAATATCACGTGGGACCGAATACAATTATTGGTGGAATGTGTGTGTTAATTCACCTCTGACTATCACTCCAGGGATAATAACGTGATTATATGTATGTATTGTATTTCTGAAGGAGGTAGGACACGGCGGTATTTCCGCCCGATTGAGCAGTCCGACTGGGGAAGTACCTCCGCCCTACAGAATACCGCGGTAAAATAACTTCGTGTTGTGTTTCCAGCGGTGAGTAGGGTAGCCAGAGCTCACTGGAGAATTTGTGCTGTCAGTGGGAAGACTAAAGGCTTGTCCTGCTTTGTCTTTTACTGACGGCACAGAAACTCTGTACTTACAGGGTTGGCAGCGCGACTGTGACTCTCTGGTGTTACAGACGTCCATAGGCCACGGTAACTACTTTCCATCAGGTGGGCCGTGTGCTTGTCTGCCAACTAAGTGGTATAAAAAAAAATGTATGCAAAAAAGAAAAAACTAACAAAATTACTAGTATCAAAACAGCCGCCGTAGCGTGCCGTAACTATAGTTAACTCATGTCAAAGGCCGTAACTAGTCACATTAGTCCCTATAAAGCCACTGTACCGGCTGTACATCTCTGTTTGAGATTGTTCTACTAACTTGTTTGGCTAACACACAATCAGACTTGAGCCGTAGTAATCTCATGTTTAATTATTCCAGTGTCCACTTTCTGGCTCCATCACTAAACCAGCTCTTCGACGTTCCTATTGACTTCCAGATATCATGGGTGCTTAGGCGTTTTTTATGGCGAAGCAAAAAAAGGGTTAGGATTTTGACAGGCTATGTATATATGTAGGTTCATCTGTTCCCTCATATCTCCTCAACCACTTATTAGAATTGGATAAATGAGGTATCGTTAGAAGCGTCTTAGTCGTCCGCTGGTTATAAGCTATATAACGTGTTAATGAATCTATTGCGGCGCCCTCTAGTGGTCATAAAGTGCTGTATTAGAGAATAAATTGCAGATAAATATATCTTGATTGATTTCAAATGAAAAGGTTTTATTAGCACATTTCAAATATGTATAAATTATACCTATTGCTTGCCCCAAAAATAATACAAAAAATATTAAAAAAATAAAAACCCGATTACTGAAAAATCACGCTCTAAAAAGTGTTAAGCACGAAAATATCAAGGATAGCCGTGGTCGTATGCCACTTAGTCTAACAAAAACATACATTCTACGGCATATAACCACGGCTATATTTTGTTGTTTAACACTTTTTAGAGCGTGACTTTTTTTTTTAACATTTGCGTTTTATTTTTTTATTGTTACGTGCACGGGGTACAATTAAATGCCGTTTACTCAACGAAGAGATTTATTAGCTCACCACAGACTAGACAATTTTATCACTAGTATACACAGTACTCTTCAACAGTTCCAGTCGCTCAGTAGTTCACAGTAGTCCACAGTCGTTGCTCAGGTCGCAGGTAGAATCTTCTTGCACTTGCTTAAGTTCGCTGTGTTCGTTATCGATCTCAAAGACTGAATGAATCGTGTCGCTATGCGAGCATGTTTTTATACCTCTCAATTAGGAGGATCGAATTATCTAGAAAGTTCGCGAGCGATAAATACCTATTCTTTTGATCTTGCCGCCGCCGCCGACCTTCGAGTACATTCTCGATATTTACCTATTGTTTGTTTTTATTCAAAAAAGTGTGTACGTACTCGTAGGTAGGTTGTGACTTTTTGTTGACGATTCCAGATTTTTCTATGCCATTCGGTAGAGTACCTCGTCACTAACAATGCGTTTTTATTTCTTGAAGATTCGATTATTAGTTTTCGAGATATCGACGGCTGTCGTAACATTATCATGAGTTTTTAGTAGAATTAAGGTTTGAATTAACTCCTTTTTTTTCATGCGGCAATCTCCTCGGATTCCCCTCGTCGTCCACTGATTCATCCTGGTCGAGAGCCATATGACAAGATAATAACTATCATGATACAGTCTGATGATAGACAGAAGGACAGACGTACAGACAGAGGGATCTCTGAGTAACAAGAACAACAGGGTTTCGTTTTTACCATTCCAGTATAGAACCTTATTAACGACTTAGGAACTGTATGTAATACATATTAATTTTTAAACTTTATGCACAGTCTATTGTACGAAGTCGGACTTAATACCAAAGGCATTATCTGATCCGGGGACGAGTTGGGAACTCTGTAGTCCCCACACCCGAGAAGAGGGCCAGATCGTGAGAGATGGCCATGGGTCGGCCGGGGTGCGAGAGATATGCCTGTCAACCTCACCTTCGGCAACCAAAATGATCCACAGGCGGCGTGCGTTTTAGTCGGTTCGAATCCGACATAACCTCTTCCACCGGCTTCGGTGGGGAGGTATCCGTGGGGATATTGCGCACGTAAAAAAAAGGCATTATCTGACAGTCTACCTTAGGGTGATGCAGAGATGCATATAGGTAGGTGCAGGCAAAATAATGAACTATTAACCATAAGGGTAATACTCAAATTTGTACACAATAATGATATTACATAAATGCTTCTGTATGTATGTATGTTTGTATGTAGTTTTCTTTATTCCCCTCTACAATCCTAATGGCTGGACAGATTGCAATGAATGAGGTCTCAAATGAAAGGTTTTCATCTACCGAGTGCTGCCGAGTGTGAGGTTCATAGTGTTGTGAAAAAAAAAACATTCAAATTTATCGAGCAAGGTATCAAAATGAAGCAAATTAGAAAGCGATTTCTACATTTTAAATATAAACATAACATAACATAAACTCACGTCTATATCCTCGAAGTGGTAGGCAGACGTGCTAGCACCCTCATTTCGCCAGTTTATGTTTAGGTCACAATGTAATGGGACTTATAAACCTGCGATAAATGCACACATAACTTCGAAAAGCATCGAAAAGTCATTGGTGTGTGCCAACCTGGGATCGAACCCGAGACCTCGTCTCAGCAGTCCATTACCTATACCACTAGGCTACCGCAGTTTATATACCCATACCACTAGGCTTATAGCGGTTTATACTGGTATAAATATGTCATATCATAAAAGTTTGAAGTAAAATAAAGCAAAAAATTCATTTTTTTAAAATTACTCGTAGCACCGAACACAACACAACACAGCGTTGTTTATTAAAACAATCTTGCTTACTTAATTCACAATCAGGACTCAGGACTCAATATACCCTGCACCACTCCCCCGATACCGCAACATAGGTCCACAAACACATCATCCAATTAGGAGGCAGTGCAAACATCTACAGATTAACTCAATATTGTTTGTTTAACACAATGCAATCTCCATACATTCAATATTAGGGGGCTGAATGCCTCTAGGCGTACAAACAAACTACATTCTATAAACGAATTAAAGGGATGGTGGGTCCAATGAATCTGTTTTAAACAATTGGGCCCGCATTGCACTGAAACGTTGTGTAGTTTCATTAGATATAGATTGCTAGCGTTCAACGGCGTTCAACTCCTGGTAATGTGTTACTAGTATTTTGTGCGATCATTAAAAAAAAAACATCAATTGAGGAAACCACAGATAGATCTAGGTTAAGTGGGTTTTCTGCAGAATGTTTTTTTTTTAGAACATAACATACTTATTACGACGACCTCCGTGGCGTAGCGGTAGAGCATTCGACTGCTATACAGGGGGTGCGGGTTCGATTCCCGCTCAGTGCAAATATTTGTATGCATGAATATGTATATTTGCATTGGTCTGGGTGTTTCTATGTATAATATGTATGTATTTACAAAAAAAAAAAAAAGTATCTAAGTATGTTTATCCGCATTCTAGATTCCATAACACAAGCTAGTTAAGCTATGCTTACCATGGGTCTAGATAGCGTTGTGTAGAATGTTGTGGAATATTTATTATTTATTTATTATTACACAAAACTTGGTCAGAGTTACCCAAAATGACTATAGTTGTTCGGTTATGAAATTGTGTAACTATGTAACATTTAGCATCAATAATTTTTTTTAATGTTTTTTTTTAATTAAATTTTCGAATTTCAAATTCTTTATTTCACAAAATAGTGCAACGTAATTACATCTTTTTAACGTCATATTCTGCCAAAAATTAAGTTTACCACCGCTTTCTAGGCGCTTATTTGTTTTTTTTTTATATAGAACACGTCAATTAGACTTCACCTTGCCTGATGGTAAGCTGAATGCAGTCTCAGAAAAGAGGGTCACCATTACTTACACATACCATGTGACAATGGTGACACTCAACTTGACGGCCTCATCATATGCTTTTTCACGCCCCGCTTTAAGGACCCGGGCGGGACTGTAGGAAGAAGGAAACATGTGTGCTGGTAATGAATTCCAGGTCTTGGTGGTGCGGCAAAGAAAAAAAGTCTCGGAACTACTTGATTCTTGCTCATATATTCTACACAGTGTGAGGGTGAAATCTAAGGCCTGCACGTGTTGTCCTGTGTAGGAAAGGAGATGGTGGGATTAGTTGGAAGACCATTTCACAAAATAGTGCAACTTAATTACATCTTTTTGACGTCGAATTCTGCTTAAAACTAAGTTAATCACCGCTTTCTAGGCGCTAGTGGAGAAGAAACGGCGCAACAAACTCCTCTGCGGCATTTTTGAGACGTCAGCTTTTAAAAGATTTTTTTTTTTCTTTATTTATTTAACCAGAAAAACATACATTGGGTCTAATGCCTTAGTAGTGTAACAAAAACCAGGAAGGTTTGTCCGTACACTACGTTCGTCGTCGAGTCTATATAATACTAATTCTATACATCAGGTCGGCAAGTATTTAATCTAGGTATAACAATATCAGAATTACATCTACAGAACAAAAATATGTTACATTGTGGGCACATAATATATAGTGCAAAAATATAATTTTACTTTTGCTCTGTGTTCATAATATAATTATTTTTTTAAGTGTAAAGTAAAATAATGTGCGGGTAGACACTAGTCATTTCTTAACACTAAATATGGACGAATGTACTTTTATATACCTATCGTGTCAAGACAATTAAAAGTATATAATAATAAAAAATACCTTATAATAAAATAATTAACCTAAGTTAAAAAATAAAGTAATTGTAGAAACTTAAAATATGAAAAAAACGTTCACGTGCCTATTACAATATTGTGCCATAGTTATAGCATTATAGGAGGGACCTGCGCCATGCTCAACCCAGTCATTTTTGTCTTTAAGTTAATCATCTGTCCTAGTATCCTATAGTTAGGATGTGCCGCACATATAACAAACTGAATCGGGCTGAGGACGTAGATATATTCAATGGTAGATTCTCCCAGTACAAGAAGGCCATATCAAATTTAGTGGGTGTACAATGCCTATGACATTCGAGCAGCATTTTTATTTATACTTGTATTTTTATGTTTTTTTTAATTAAGTATTCAATATGTGTTATTGTAACCTACTCAAAGAGGTTTTTAGTTGTATATTTTGTATGAGCATGACGAGTATGAAGATGTATTTTCATGTTGTGTATGCTATATTTGGAATACTGTCTAGATCTTATAATATATTTGATTGTATCCAAATGTTTAGTCACGTAATGACAGTAATCTGTAAGCGTACCTTTAAGAAATAAATAAATAAATAAAAACCCCTTTCTTTAATTGATTACATTAAATAAAATATGCTATTATAATATACAATTACTTACAAATTAAAAACTAAAAACTATGCTAACTATACAATATATACAAAAATGGGATAGAGAAAAAGAAGGAGACTGTAATTTCAGGCATCAAAAAATTCCTCCCCATCGATCTCTACTGGTACCGTGCCCAAGAGGCTGGCGGCATTACCACGCTGAATGGCGATGGCAATTCTTTGAGCGAGGTAAAGGCCAGCCTTATGGTCACGGGAAGCGTCGATTAGTCAAAAATAAAATAAAAGTATGCTTTTTACCCGACTACAGCGAAGCAAAATAAGGGTTATGATTTTGACAGGCTATGTATGTATGTAGGTTCATCTGTTCCCTCATAGCTCCTCAATCACTTATTAGAACTGGACAAGTGAGGTATCGTTAGAAGCGTCTTAGTCGTCCGCTGGTTATAGGCTATATAACGTGCCACTAAATCTTATGTGGCGCCCTCTAGTGGTCATAAAGTACTGCGTAAAAAAAAAATTGAGATAAATATGTGTTTGGTAACAACCGAAAGGGATTAATTAGCACTAGGTGCTTGCCCCAAAGTAATGTAAATAAAAAAATAAGTTTAAAACTAAAACCCGACTGCTGAAAAAGTATTAAACAAGAAAATGTCAAGAATAGCCATGGTCGTATGCCACTTAGTCTAACAAAACAACTATGGCTATCCTTATTTAATACTTTTTCAGTAGTCGGGTTTTAGTTTTAAACTTTTACATAATTAAATAATTATATAAGGTACAAATTTACATGCGGTGATCTTCACAAAAACTTTAAATTTATTGTCAGGCATACCAAGGACAATTAGCCTATGGCAGTTCTCTGCTGAACATAATATCACCTCTCCCAATATTAGAAGGCAATGGCCTAATGTTTCCATGCTGGCCAGACATATACCAACATGTCTGGCCAGCGTGCAAACATTAGGCTTTAGAGAAGGAAATCTCGAAAAATAAAACCCTGTACCAACAGGGTTTTTTTTTCGAGTTTTCCTTCTCTCGCATGATGTCGTCTGCGCATCTTCCCATTGGTCGCCACTTACGACACTCTTCAGAAGAGATGGGAGGTGATACTTGTATTATTTTTCCTTCACCATACCCTACACAAAAAAGTTATTTATTTATTTTCATGTAAGTACTGTACCCTCCGCCCTACAGAATACAATATAATAACTTCATGTTGTGTTCCGAGCGGTGAGTAGGGTAGCCAGAGCTCACTGGAGAATTTGTACTGTCAGTGGGCTGACTAAAGGCTTGTCCTGCTTTGTCCTCTACACTGACGGCACAGAGACTCTGTGCTTACAGGGTCGGCAGCGCGAGTGTGGCTTCTCTGGTGTTACACACGTCCATAGGCCACGGTAACCACTTTCCATCAGGTGGGCCGTGCGCTTGTCTGCCAACTAAGTGGTATAAAAAAAAAGGTTCAATATGGCGGACAGGCGGACTGTAGTGGACCTGTGTCAAAGTTCATTAACTCGTTTTTTTAATCTGCTTCCCGTTACAAACCAAACTCTTAAAAAAAACAACAATTACATGAATTTAAGGAGGCAGCCATTTTCCCTTCATAATGTCAAAAGTGCTAAATTGTCTTTGATTTGCAATAAAACCGTAACTACTCTTCACGGAATTGTTAATTCTGCTATAGGTACAGTCAGCGGCAGAACGATCTGGACTACTAAGTTTAATTAACTTAGTAGGAATTTCATGACGCATCATGTATTTAATTTTTATTTTTATTTTATTTTAGTGTATTTTAGTAGGCACGCAATAATAGTTATTAAATTTCATTTAAGTATTTTAAAGTCTAATTTCCTCTGTAAGTAACATAATAAAATTACTTTACTTAATATCAAGGTATTAAGAGCTCATCAAACTGTTTTATTGATTTAAATTGTATTATTATCTGAACTAAAGGTGTAACAAATATTAGAACAATCAAGAAAGAAAGAAAAATATGTTTATTTTGCATAACTGCAGTACATAACACAGTCAGTTCACAATTGGATATTTGCCTATAGTTAAAATAAATTATTTAACTGAGCTTATTAAATTATGAATGGTAAAAGAGCGGTAAAAATTACGATGGTTTTAACTTTATATTTTTTATTTATTTTTAACCATTCATCCAACCTATAATAGTAAATGATTTGACTATTAAATTTTATTTGACGACCTCCGTGGCATAGCGGTAGAGCATTCGACTGCTATGTAGGGGGCGCGGGTTCGATTCCCGTTCAGTGCAAATATTTGTATGCATGAATATGTATATTTGCATTGATCTGGGTGTTTCTATGTATAATATGTATGTATTTACAAAAAAAAGTATCTAAGTATGTTTGTCTGCAGTCTAGATTCCATAACACAAGCTAGTTAAGCTATGCTTACCATGGGTCTAGAAAGCGTTGTGTAGAATGTCGTGGAATATTTATTATTATTATTTATTATTGTTATGACGTCACAATAAATTATTTCATACAAGTTTCCTTATAACTTATCGTGTTGACGTTTAGTAAAAAGTAACTAATTTGATTAGTCAGTCTAATACCCAATTTTGTACAATATACAATCCACCTTTTATAAAACTAATTATTATAATTACTATTATTTTAATCGATAAAGATATAAAAAAAAAAATTGGTCCAGACGGAATTCGAACCTGCAATCTTTCCCTTACACACCTGTAACGCTCTGAATACTGAGCCATCGAGCCTTCGCCCGAAACCATCCCAATATTTTTTATGCCGTGATGCCATGATGGGCCGTGTTGCCGTTTCAAACTTTGAATTTTTTTTTTATATAGGACACGTCAATTGGACTTCGCCTTGCCTGATGGTAAGCTGAAGGCAAAGTCCCAGAAAAGAGGGTCACCATTACTTACACATACCGTGTGACAATGATGACACTCAGCTTGACGGCCTCATCAGACTGTAGGAAGAAGGAAACACGTGAGCTGATAATGAATTCCAGGCCTTAATGGTGCGACAGAGGAAAGAGTCTCCGAACCGCTTGGTTCTTGATCGGATGTTTTGCACCGTGTGCGGATGACATCTAAGACCAGCACGTGTTGTCCTGTGTAGGAAAGGGGAGGGTGGGACTAATTGGAAGAGCTCATCAGAACACTCCCCATGGTACAGACGGTAAAATACAGCCTTGGCCAGCCATACATATTATTTAATTAAGTAGAATTTGTAGGGAGGTACCTACCTATTTTTTATATACCACTTAGGTGGCAGACAACAACACGACCCACCTGATGGAAAGTGGTCACCGTGACTTATGGACGCCTGCAAAACAAAGAGAGTCACACTCGCGCTACCAACCCTGCAAGCATTGAGAGTTTCTGTGCCGTCAGTGTCAAAGACAAAGCAGGATAAGCTTTTGGTCTTTCCACTGACAGCACAAAAACCCTCCTGTAAGCTCTGGGTACCCTACTCACCGCCGGGAACAAAACACAAGGTTATTATGGCCGCGGTATTCTGTAGGTACTTCCCCAATCGGACTGCTCAATTGGGTGCAAATACCCTCGTGTCCTACCTCCTTATTCGTGTCCTACCTCCATATGACCTTCTTATGACTTAGGTTGAGCTCACTGGAGAATTAGTGCTGTCAGTGGAAGACTATAGGCTTGTCCTACTTTGTCTTCTACTGACGGCACAGAAACTCTGTACTTACAGGGTTGGCAGCGCGACTGTGACTCCTCTGGTGTTACAAACGTCCATAGGCCATAGTTTGAAACGGCAACACTGCCCATCATTGTCTCCTCTATCTGCAACCATTACATAATCTAGATAAAATACTCTATTTCATATTAATTCATTGTGATATTATCTATTGTAAATAAAATCATAATCAGTGAACAAGAAGAATTGAAACCAATGTGATGAGATCATTTTGATCACTTTGTTCGTCAAGAGCTGTTTTGCTGACTGTACAGCTAAATACGAACGGTCGTCGATGAATGTGTTCTGACCCTTAATCAGAACAAGTTTCATTAAAGTTTAATCGTGAAAGTGCTCGCGGCACTTACTGCGGCGGTGTTGGCACACTCTTAATTCAGCCACCGTCCGCCATGTTAAATAAAGTGAACTGTGTACAAAACGATTTGCTATAAATTTTTTGGGCTGGCAGCATCTATGCTTCGTTTAGTTAGTTACTATAATAAGGGAAAACAATATTGATAATAGATCGTTACATATGCAATTGCCATTGTTTTTAATTTTTTAATTTTCCGTACTAACAATTTTGATTTGCTTTAGGAATAACAAATCCATATTTTATGTTTTTTTTGTGTATGAATGAGACAACATTAAGCCTCTTATAAACTCTTTGCATTTAGCTAACAAACACATATTACAGTATATTACATTTTTGAAAAGTGACCGCTGTAAAAAGTAATACTAAATTTATCATGAAAATGGAAAGCATTTAGGAAGTACTGTTTTTGAAGAACGAATTTAATTTATCAAGCGGCCAATATAAACTAAAATCAACTTGATTTGTTTGACCTCCCTGCTGCGGTTTTCCCAAGCACCTACAATATGGGGTTCTTCAAGAGGGGCATCAGAAGGATTCTTCATGGTCGGCAGCGCGAGTGTAACACCCCTGTTGTTGCATACATCCATAGGCCACGGTAACCACTTCCCATCAGGTGGGCCGTGTGCTTGTCTGGCACCTAAGTGGTATAAAAAAAACTTTCAAACAAAATATAAATAACGAACTCGAAATCTGTAAGAACAATTCGGCAATTTCATAGGTTAAGACCTAATATGTATCCTTCACGCCCTACTAAATAAAAAAAACGATTTGCTATCAATTTTTGGGGCTGGCAACATCTATACTTCGTTTAGTTAGTTACTTTACTAAAGGTAAACAATATTGATGTATCGTTTAATTATTTTTTATTTACATTCTCACATTCTCTGAGCGTTTTCCCAACTCATTTGGTGTCGAATTTTCAGTATAATTGTGATGCGAATAAACTTCGATGTTCCGTAAAGCGACTGCCATCTGACTTCTACAACCAATTAGCGATATAGAAGTTTTATAGTTAGACTACTCAGACGTTTGTGGGCCTAGCTACATACCCGCTACGACTGCTATAGGTGGTCGTGTGCTCTAACTTGCTTGCTTCTCTAACGTGCTCTCCGAGGCACGATCAGACCAATGCAAATACCCATCTTCGTGCATAAAAATATTTGTGCTGAGCGGGAATCGAAGCGGCGAACGCTTCCTCGCAAAGGCATCAGCTTAAAATGATATGTGACTAAAATTCGATATCTATAGTTTAAGCGGTAGTTTATTTGTTATGTTTTGGTGTCATACAAGGCGACTTAGGGATAGGGCTGTTTAACATCAGACAGATATATACAGCCCAGACTCAGTCTCAGATGAATGGCTCGAGTCAACAATAGTGCCCGTAATACGGCAATAGGCTCACCTCCTATTACGTGAGACTGACTACAATTATTGGTGAAACGTGGGTGCTAATTCACCTCTGCCAAGGATAAACGCGTGATTTTATTAATGTATGTAGGTATATAAAACCACGGTAGCTTAGTAGTATGGGTAATGGACTGCTGAGACGAGTTCTCGGGTTCGATCCCAGGTTTTACCATGGCACACACACATGACTTTTCGATGCTTTTCGAAGTTATGTGTGTATTTATTGCAGGTTTATAAGTGCCCGGTTAATGGCAATAGGCTCGCCACCTATTACATTGGGACCTAAACATAAACTGGCGAAATGTGGATGCTAGCACCTCTGCCTAACCCTCCAGGTATAAAGGCGTGATAATATGTATGTATGTATGTAAAAAGACACTTAAAGGTTGTTAACCTTCAGCTAAGTTAGTACCTACCTAACCAAACTGAGTACCTATAGGAAGGTATATAATTTCTGGATGGTTGGACCAGGAGACAAGAGCTTTACAACTTGTCGACTTGTGAAAGAAAGTAATAAAACTGAATTCAATGTATGGACGTTACAGACAGAAAAGAAGCAATAGGGAGAACAAAAGACAATGTCAGAGAGAAATAAAAATGTTCACAGAAGAGTGTTTCAATTCTTATTCGACTGGTAATGTCGGGGCAAAAGTATTTTCGTATTTTTGATAGAAAAGAAAATATTTTTAGATAAAGATAAAGATAAATTTATTTGTAGAAACATGTATGTACAGGTTATGTTTCAAAGTATATTACAGTGCATTGCGAGTTTCAACATGTTCTGTCAATGTAGACGTACAAATATGAGTATTCGTGAACTTCATGTATGAGCACGAGATATAAATTATATAATGTGCCTATAAGTGCAATAAATGTATTGAGTGTTGAGTGTTGAGTGTTGGGTGTTGAGTGTTGAGTGTTGAGTGTTGAGTGTTGAGTGTTGAGTGGTGAGTGTTGAGTGTTGAGTGTTGAGTGTTGAGTGTTGAGTATTGAGTATTAATTACATAATTTTTACTTAGGTTATTCGGCAATCATTGGTTACTCAATTCTTAACAAGGTTAAATTTATCTTTATTTGTCAATAAAGAATATAAATAATTAATTTAATGTCAGTATAAAGAGATATATTTAGTCAAAGAGATATTAATACAAATCAGAAACAGATTGATGTCAAATAAAATACTACGTAAATTTATGTCAGAATCCCAAATAAACTGATGTCAAAATCTTATAAGTAATTATTTATGTCAAAGTGCTGTATGTCAATTCAGTGTTAGTAAAAACAATAAACAAAATTTAATCAATACTTATATAGGACATATAAGTATTGATTAAATTTTGTTTATTGATCATTAATAAAATATATTTATATAATTTTATTAATTTATATTATGTATGTGCCGTTTGAACCAGCCAGTTACTTTCAGTACAACCAAAGAGGTTTTCTGTGTTTTCAGTGCAGAACACAAAATCAGGACAAGCCTTTGGTCTTCCCACTGTCAGCACAAAAACTCTCCAGTGAGCTCTGGCTACCCTACACACCGCCGGAACACAACACGACGTTATTATAGCCTAGTGGTATTCTGTAGGGTGAAGGTACTTCCCCAGTCGGACTGCTCAATTCGGACGGGAATACCGTCGTGTCCTACCTTACCTATTATATCTATAGGACTTTTATATGATTGAAAATTGTTAATGTTTGTTCGCGATATACGCAAAAATTACTGAACCAATCTTGATGCGATTTTTTAGTTAGAAAGGTCAAAGTTAGACTTAAAATCTTATATTTATTTGATTGCAATCGGTTTAGTAGAACTAATGATAAGAGATCTGTATTCACTTAATTGTCTGTGGTCCGCTTTAGCAATATAACTGCGGATTTGGTTAAACTTCGATATTTTCCGTGAAGCGACTGCCAACTGACCTCCACAAACCAGAGGCAATATCGAAGCATTGCAGCTAGACCAGATATTGAACTTTTGAGGCTCCAACTGTCCGTAACTACAGCCATAGACGTCCGTATGGCAACCGGGGCCAACGGCATAACGTACTCTCCGAGGCACGACCCAGACCAGTGCAAATATTCTTAATCATGCATACCTACATGCACTGAACGGGGATCGAACCCCGCCTCCTGCGTAGCGTCCGCGTTCACTACCGCCACGCCACAGACACTGTCACGAATATCTACTATAGTTAATTTAAAGTAGTGTAGTGTCCCTTCATGCAGGATTTAAAAAAAAAAGAAAAATAATCTAGTTCTAATATAGTTCGCTGAGTTTCTTGCTGGTATCTTCTCAGTAGAACTAACCTACCGAACCAGCGAAAGAATCATTTTCCAATGGTTTATTTGTACATTATTCAATATTTTTATATTATTTCTTGACATACCTAATTGTAAAATTTTGACGTTCATATGTACTCTTTGTGTGTCTAAACTGAATAAATGAAATTGATTCTTTGATTCTTCTTTGATTGAAAGTAGTGTATTTATTTTCGACTAATCTTCGTAAACCCAGGATCGATTTTGATGGATTTCACTGACTTAGCTGATGTTATAGCGCGTAATTGAGCCTAGTTTTATTCCAGGACAATTATATAAGCGGCGGTAGCTTAGCGGTTAGGGAGTCGGCCTTCGAATATGGTTATTTCACTACCGACGAGTGATTTAGCTTAGCTGGTGGGGTGAGAGGGAATATTAGTAATTTTGGTTCTAATATTCTTTCATTAAAAAAACTATTAGGCTTTCGCGTAAACAAATACCTACCTACAAGTCCACGTGGACAAAGTCAGAACAGCTACCTACTTTAGCTACAAACTTAAATATATTATGTATAGGTTTTTGACGGAGGTAGGACACGACGGTGTTTCCGTCCAGTTGAGCAGTCCGTCTGGGGAAGTACCTCCACCCTACAGAATACCGCGGCCCTAATAACCTCGTGTTGTGTTCGTGACGGTGAGTATGGTAGCCAGAGCTCACTGGAGGGTTTTTGTGCTGTCAGTGAAAAGATCAAAAGCTTGTCCTGCTTTGTCTTTTACGCTGACGGCACAGAAACTCTCAATGCTTGCAGAGTTGGCAGCGTGAGTGTGACTCTCTTGGTTGTGCACGCGCCAATAGGCCACGGTGACCACTTACCATCAGGTGGGCCGAGTGCTTGACTGCCACTCAAGTGGTATACAAAAAAATTAGATCCCAGCAGAGTAGAATTTGGACCACCCCATCTCTTCCCATGTGGTGTCGAACAAGGCGACTAAGGGCTAAGGCTGTTTAACATCAGACAGATATATATAGCCCATAGTCAGCAATAGTCCTCGGAAGACGGCAATAGGCTCACCTCCTATTACGTAGGACCAAATACAATGATTGGTGAAATGTGGTTGTTAATTCACCTCTGCCTAACCCTCCGCGGATAGAGGCGTGCTTATATGTATGTATAATATAACAAGATTATGTTTATTTCGAGTTTCTTTTGCGAGTTAGTTCTACCTTAAGTATGTACACTGTACGTACATAAAATATATTATTTGTATATGGTGTGCCCAAACGTAAACAGAAAAATACACACCAGAGACCATTCAGGAAAGTAAAGAATAATTCAATTATTGACTTATTTCGACTACATCCAGTGGAAAGCTGGTTCATAACTTGAGTTTGGGTTTTTAGCTCTTCAACCATGAGAAAAAACAATTCTACCGTACTTATCTTTTAGGTGAATTTGTGTTGGACCTTGGAGACCTAGATAGATAGATATATAGATAGATAATTCTTTATTACACACCAATATTATAAAAGATGACCCACCCCAGCTTCGCCCGGGGTTTACATTTATTATCAATGCTCCGCTCCCTTAGGTAGTAGGGTGATGATATATAGCCTGAAACCTTCCTCGATAAATGGACTACCCAACACTGAAAGAATCATTCAAATCGGACCAGTAGTTCCAGAGATTAGCGCGTTCAAACAAACAAACAAACTCTGCAGCTTTATAATATTACTAGCTGACCCACCCCAGCTTCGCCCGGGGTATATTTTGAAGCTTCATATCCCTTTGAGCCCGTATGTTTTAGTCTTCATAATATGTATGTAAAATTGCCGGATTTGTTAACATTTATTATCAATGCTCCGCTCCCTTAGGTAGTAGCGTGATGATATATAGCCTAAAACCTTCCTCGATAAATGGACTACCCAACACTGAAAGAATCATTCAAATCGGACCAGTAGTTCCAGAGATTAGCCTCTTTAATACTTACTGGCAATGCATTCCATAGGCAACTGGCCTTCACCGTAAAAGATTTGCCATAGTAAGCGGTACAAGCGCTGGCAATCCCAGCGTCAGGTTCCTTGACGGCCTCAAAGATCTCGTGTGTGTGTCCTGGAGAAATGCAAAACGTTCTTTGAGATAAGTGAGAGTAGTTGGATTAATGAGAACGTTATATATATGTAATAATGCTATAAAATAGGTGCAGTGTATCTACCTGGACTACCTACTCTTTACTTATTTTACACCTTTAAAAATAAAATTTATTATTTAGGTATTCCTGCTTGTATAGACCTAAAAATTCCCAACAACTGTTCAAACTATAATGCTTCGATGTCGCGTATGACGGAGGTCAAATGACAGTCGCTTCACGGAAAATTTCGAAGTTCAGCCAACATACATACATACATATAATCACGCTTTTATCCCCGGAGGAAAAAATCACGCTTTAAAAAGTATTAAACAATGAAATATCAAGGATAGCCGTGATTATTTCATATAAACTTATTGCAGAATACGATCACGGCTATCCTTGATATTTTCTTGTTTAATACCTACTTTTTAAAGCGTGATTTTTCAGTAGTCGGGTTTTAGTTTTAAACTTATTTTTTGTTTCTTAAAAACACTCAATATTTTCATAATTATCGTTGTTACAACTAAGCTTAAAGTAGGATTGGTCAGAATTAACACTTACTTTTTTTTATTGAAGATATACACTTAACTCTTCCACGCGTACAACGGAATCAGGGGCATAGGCATATATTTAGTATTCATATAAAGTGTATGCTTATCTCCTTTGCCCGCTGTACTCTATACGTACAGTGTACGCACCTACAGAATCGTACAGACCGCTCACGGGGTCCGTACATTACCCTTTACTAACAATAACTCACTCGTAACAAGACAACTTACGGATAATTCGCAAGTGTTGGTAACCGCTTTATTGTTCAATGAATATTTAAACGAGATACTGGCATTTGATTTAGTACATATCTATGTTGGATATATGTGGGATTACCTTTAGAGATCTATTACCTAGTTAAGAGAAAGCTCTGTGATTCCCTTGGGCGGTAGAAGGATAGGTATATGCTTTGTGTAAGAATATAAGACGTTTGGTTTTGTTGTATGAAAGATTGCAGTGGAGGAACGATTAGGAGCGTAACGTCAAATGTGCAAAATTATAAATGATATAAATACAAATGAACCGCGGTAGCCTAGTGGTATGGGTAATGGACTGCTGAGACGAGGTCTCGGGTTCGATCCCAGGTGTTACCATGGCACACACCAATGACATTTCGATGCTTTTAGAAGTTATGTGTGTATTTATCGCAGGTTTACAAGTGCCCGGTTAATGGCAATAGGCTCGCCACCTATTACATTGGGACCTAAACATAAACGGGCGAAATGTGGGTGCTAGCACCTCTGCCTATCCCTACGGGGATATAGGCGTGAGTTTATGTTATGTTATGTTATAGATACAAATTGAAAAAAAAAAGCAAAAACATACAAAAAATACCGCGGCCATAATAACCTCGTGTTGTGTTCCCGGCGGTAAGTAGGGTAGCCAGAGCTCACTGGAGAGTTCTTGTGTTTGTCCTGATTTGTCTTTTACATTGACGGCACAGTAACTCTCTGTGCTTACTGGGTTGGCAGCGCGAGTGTGACTCCCTTGGTTTTGCACTAAGTGGTATAAAAAAAACCACACAAAGTTAAGAGTGCTTTTTTTGTTATACCACTTAGTTGGCAGACAAGCACACGGCCCACCTGATGGAAAGTAGTTACCGTGGCCTATGGACGTCTGTAACACCAGAGGAGTCACAGTCGCGCTGCCAACCTGCCTGTAAGTACAGAGTTTCTGTGCCGTCAGTAGAAGACAAAGCAGGACAAGCCTTTAGTCTTCCCACTGACAGCACAAATTCTCCAGTGAGCTCTGGGTACCCTACTCACCGCTGGGAACACAACACGAAGTTATTATAACCGCGGTATTCTGTAGGGTAGTGCTTGACGTCAGACGAGCATATTATAGTACAAATTTCAACGATTTATTTAAGGTTTGTAGATGTACAGACAGAAGTGAATAGCAGGCTGTTGTATATGCCTATCCCGCACGAGTAAGCTCTGTAAGGTACCGAAATATGCAGCACGCAGGAGTATTGCTCAGCACCACGTACAGTGGAACAAACTAGAATACAATGGTTTTATTTATTATATATGTATAAGCGGTAATATTATTATATAAGCGGTAGCCTAGTGGTATGGGTAATGGGCTGCTGAGACGAGTTCTCGGGTTCGATCCCAAGTTTTACCATGGCACACACCAATGACTTTTCGATGCTTTTCGAAGTTATGTGTGTATTTATCGCAGGTTTATAAGTGGCCGGTTAATGGCAATAGGTTCGCCATTATAATATATTACATTGGGACATAAACTGGTGAAATGTGGGTGCTTGCACCTCTGCCTACCCATTCTGGGATATAGGCGTGAGTTTATGTTATGTTATTTATTATTTTTATTCGTTGCGGCTTTTCAATGGCGGCGTTTATTTGTGTCGAAGTTTATCAAGTAATGTATGCGAAGTTACGACAAGTCATCTGACCACACAAATGGTCCATGATAAAAGAATACCAGTCCCGCAATCCACTCATTACCCCACTACGATGAAGCAAAAGGAGGGTTATGATTTTGACAGACTATGTATGTCTGTAGGTTCATCTGTCCCTCATAACTCCTTAACCACATATTAGAACTTGACAAATGAGGTATCGTTAGAAGCATCTTAGTTGTCCGCTGGTTATAGGCTATATAAGGTGTCACTGAATGTAATGTGGCGCCCTCTAGCGGTCATAAAGTACTGTGTTAAAAAATAAATTTGAGATAAATATGTGTTTGGTATCAACATACACAGTACTTCATGACCGCTAGAGGACGCCACAACAGATTCAGTGACATATTATAATAGCCTATAACCAGCGGACGACTAAGACACTTCTAACGATACTAAATTTGTCCAGTTCTAACAAGTGGTTGAGGAGCTATGAGGGAACAGATGAACCTACATACATACACAGCCTATCAAAATCATAACCCTCCTATTGCTTCGCTGTAGTCGGGTAAAAATAACGCAAAAATCAACTTCAAAAACTATTGTACTGTAAGACATCTGTTCAAGCAACAAAGATGTGCAGGTACGGACCCCGTACTCACCCGGTAATAAATAAATCAATTGCAAACCACTTGGGGTGTCCACCGCGCCTGGGGAACCTTAAATTGCAGTACGGTATCACTAAATCATGGTTATTGTTAAATGTGACTCCGGAATGGTCAAAGGCGTTCGCTGATATTAGCAAGTGAGTTTCTATGCATTGTTTTTATTTTATTTAAAGAATATTACTTACCAAACGCAATTACCTAAAAAAAGGGTGGTATTTAAACGCAAATCAAATAAAATACTTTTTTTAATGAAATAATAATCCAAATTTCCATCAAATTACTGAATGCACAGCAGAATACTAAACTCAAAGTATTAGAAAACACACTACAATTTATATTGATTGAGCACCAACAAAGTACTTACTTGCTTATAAAAAAATTTACTACATCATCTTCTAACCTAACCTATCCATTTCGGAGTGGGTGGTGATCATTCTGAACTTAATTAGATGTACAATCAGTATTTTTACTGAATGTGTATATCTTCTACATGCGCACTAGTTAATTTGCTGTGCAGTTAGTATTTTTGATAAACATTTATTATTTTTGTACTTAAATAAATTTATTTGTATCGCATTATGAGGATAAAAGTAATGTAATATATTGATATGTAATTATTTATTTGATGTGCAATTAATAATATTCCAAAAAGAAATGCGTGTGTTGCGAAGTATGTGTGGTCAATCATACTTGAGAGATGGAGTGAGAAATAGCATGCTAAGAGAGTGATAGAAGATGTAGTGATGAGAATTGAGAGAGGAATGTTGAGATGGTTCGGTCATGTTGAGAGAATGAATGAAAGAAGACTAACGAAACAGGTGTATGAGGCGAGTGTGGATGGTACCGTCGGAAGGGGAAGACCTAGGCGCACATACCTGGACCAAATCGGGGAAGTTTTAGAAAAGGGGTAGGTCAGGAGTACTCTAAACCGACGAGCATGCATGAAGAATGTAATGAGAGTGAATGAAGCGAGAGTAGTATGTCAGGATCGTTGCAAATGGAGATCCGTGATCTCTGTTTACCGCTATGGGAAACAGGCATGATTTTATGTGTATATGTAATAATATGTATGTATGCAATTACCTACTAATATTCCCTCTGAACCCTCTAACTAAGCTATATTGCTTGTACTAGGAGTGGGTTCACGTCGGTAGTGTAATGACCAGCATTCGAACTCGGAACCTCTTGATCGTAAGCCTGACTCCTTAACCACTAAGCTACCGAAGTTTTTTGTTTTGTTTATGTAGTTTTAGTCCCGTATTCTAGAACGATACAGACTCTGTGGAGTTCCGGGGACGAGTTGGGGACTCTGTAGTCCCCACACCCGAGAAGAGGGCCAGATCGTGAGAGATGGCCCTGGGTCGGCCGGGGTGCGAGGGATATGCCTGTCAACATCACCTTCGGCAACCAAAGCGACCCACAGGCGGCGTGCGTTTTAGTCGGTTCAAGTCCGACATAACCTCCTCCACCGGCTCCGGAAAAAAAGAAAAAAAGACTGTGGAGTGACGGTAGCTTAGCTGGAAGTGAATGTTAGTAATTTCAGTTGTTTAGTGTTAAGAATTCAAATGTGTACATAATTTAGTTCCGAGTTATACACTAGATGGCGTTGTACAATTTGTCAGATTTGTACATGGCGGTATCGAAAGTCTCCGGAACCATGTGTAAGGACGTATCCTCCAAAATCACCTTTATAATGAATTGTTGAAGTGAAACAACCATTACAAGCGAGTTCAAAATTTATTTTCTAAGGTTACATTATAAATAGCTTGCTGCCGATCTTAACACCGTCATTCACAATAATGTCAATATGTACTAAGCGCACTAACTAGTGGCACATACGTGAACTAAAACTAAGACATTTTATATCCTTGCGGCGGATCTTGTTAGCGCGATTCACAACAAATAAGATGAGCGCCATCTAGTGACACAGCTATTAATTAACGTTCAAACACATGTTAAAAGCTTCAGTGAATAAAATTGTTTTTGTCCTCGCTGGGTATGTGTGTTGGTTATTTAAACCCCATTCTAACTACGATTTTTGGTACTGCGGTCCATTTGGTCCTTCGAGCCGGATATGAACCAGCGACCTATCAAATCAAATCCAATCTGACAAATTGTACAACGCCATCTAGTCATCATATATCAACGTACACATTTGAATTCTTAACACTAAACATTCCGCCCACCATGGACAGAATGGCCATGACAATCAAAAGTTCAGAATTACACACAGTTAAGGCCTGGAATTCATTACCAGCTCACGTGTTTCCTTCTTCCTACAGTCCCGGGTCCTTTAAGCGGGGCGTGAAAAAGCATATGATGAGGCCGTCAAGCTGAGTGTCACCATTGTCACACGGTATGTGTAAGTAATGGTTACCCTCTTTTCTGGGACTTTGCCTTCAGCTTACCATCAGGCAAGGCGAAGTCCAATTGACGTGTCCTATATAAAAAAAAAATTAAAAAAATGCAGTTATAAAATTATTATTTTTTTAAATTTTAGGCATGAATATCGTCGATCGTGCCTCAAATAGTATGTTAAGCCGTAGGTCACGGTTGCCATACCATCCATGGCAGCCGTCATGGGTAGTCGGAGCTCTCAAAAGTCCGACTAAAATAACTACATACATACATATCAAATATACAAAAATCGATAAGTAATGAAACATCCTGTAAGCAGCTCGGTAAGACGCAGCGGCAAACTTATTCATATTGTGAGCCATTGTGCGCTGTAAATTTACCAATCTACCCGCACATTATTTTACTATACACTTAAAAAATATTATATTACGAACACAGAACGAAAGTAAAATTATATTGTTGCACTATATATTTACCCACAATATTACATATTTTTTTTGTGCAGATTTAATTCTGATATTGTTATACCTAGATTCAGTACTTGCCTACCTGATGTACAGAATTAGTATTATATAGACTCGACGACGAACGTAGTGTACGGACAAACCGTCCTGGTTTTTGTTACACTACTAAGGCATTAGACCCAATGTATGTTTTTCTGGTTAAATAAATAAAAATAAAAATATAATCACGCCTTTATAACTGGAGTGTTAGGTAGAGGTGAATTAACACCCACGTTTCACCAATAATTGTATTCGGTCCCACGTAACAGGGGGTGAGCCTATTGCCGTATTCCGGGCACTATTGTTGAGGCATGCATCTGAAGCTGAGTCTGGGCTGTATATATCTGTCTGATGTTAAACAGCCATATCCCTTAGTCGCCTTGTACGACACCGCATGGGAAGAGATGGGTTGGCCCTAATTCTACTCTACAGGAAACCATGCCGCCTAAACTAACTACAGAACTTTGATATTGACAATTAGTCAGATGGCAGTCGCTTCACGGAAAATATCAAGTTCAGACGCATCTTAGTTAGACTAGAAACCCAATCCCAACTGAGTTAGGAAAAAGATCAGAAAATGATGATTCTAGAACGATACTTAATCCTGAATCTGGATTTATAACTAGATTTGAGAACAGATTGTATTCTTGATGACAGTTCTAATGTACACAAATTAGATGGCTGACAAGCACACGGCCCACCTGACAAAAAGTGGTTAACGCAACCTATGGACGTGCGCAATATCAGAGGAGTCACACTCGTGCTGCCAACCCTGTAAGAACGGAGAGTTTCTGTGCCATTAGTGCAGAAGACACGATCAGAACAAGCCTTTGGTATTCCCACTGACAGCACAAAAACTCTCCATTGAGCTCTGGATACCCTACTCAAACCTGGGAACACAACACGAGGTTATTATAGCCGCGGTATTCTGTAGGGCGGAGGTACTTCCCCAGTCGGACTGCTCTATATTTGGTGTCCTACCTCCTCATAAGCTGTCATTGTGAGAGTTGATTCACAACTTAGCGTTGTTCTGGAATACGTACTTTAGACTGAGAATCTCTTGCTCATAGATAATTATTTCATAATGATCAAAACTCTGATCTAAAAATGACATCGCCGCCATACTTGGCCATACTGTGAGTTGGTTGGTTCAGGCCAAAATATCGTGCTTAGTATCAACTGAAAGGGTTTAATTAGCACATTTCAAATATGCATAAATAATACCTAACACTTGCCCCAAAATTATATAAATAAGTACATAATAATCACGCCTTTATCTCTGGAATTTACACCCACATGTCACCAATAATTGTATTCGGTCCCACGTAATAGGGTCCCCTATTGCCGTATTCCGGGCACTATTGTGCACTCAAGCCATGCATCTGAGACTGAGTCTAAAACTAATGAAACCAAAACAGTGTTGGTTGGTTCAGGCCTTGACAGGGAAGGTTTAGAGTTGTCACTACATTGTTTATATATACTAGTCATTTTATGCCCATTGCGGTGGAGACTATGGGCAGTTGGGGGTCGGACACGAAGAGGTTGATCGCGGAAATTGGCCGCCGCATCCACGACCAAGGTGGTGACTTCCGATCCGGCTCGTTCCTGGGGCAAAGGTTGGCTATTGCGCCGGGAACGATGCGGAGTGGGTCGTTTGACGCGACATAATAGCGAATTTGTTTTGTGTATTTATGTTTTAATTTTTTGTATGTATTAAATATATATATGTATACGCGTTTTTTAAAAGTATAGTATGAGGTGCTACGGCGGTGGAGGAGCTTAAACCCACTAATCACATTAAAAAGTGTATTGTTGGGAGGTTTCACAACAGTATCCATGACTGTCTCTTGATACACTTTGGCTGAAGTTTTTACTCCTTTAACTTCTTCAGTTCAGCAGTTCAACTAAGTACTTATTACATTAATATCTGAACAATAACAAATCTAGTAAAACAATAACACGATACTGGCAATATAATAGGTCGTTGCATATTATGAAATTGCCGCTTTTTTTCAAGAACTTGGTGGAAACCAAATATTCAGTACTAACATTTATGCATTTTTTTTAGGAATGACATGTAAATATAAAATTTATGATTTTTTTTTGTGTATAAATGAGACAAAATTAAGATAACAAACACTTTTATTACATTTTTGAAATGTGACAGCTGTAAAAAAGTACTTAATACGAAATTTATCAAGCGGCCAATAAAAACAAAATTTAAGACAGAGTTGTAAAATCTTTAAAGCACCACTTTCAAACAAAATATAAATAATGGAAATAGCTATTAAATTACAGGAATAACGAACTCACGAATCTGTAAGAAAATTTCGGCATTAAGGCCTAATATATAGCGTCTGCCACGCCACGGCCAAGAGACAAGGACACGACGGTATTTCCGCCCAATTAAGCAGTCCGACTGGAGAAGTACCTCCGCCCTACAGAATACCGCGGTTATAATAACTTCGTGTTGTGTTCCCAGCGGTGAGTAGGGTAGCCAGAGCTCACTGGAGAATTTTTGCTGTCAGTGGGATTACTCAAGGCTTGTCCTGCTTTATCCTCTACACTGACGGCACAGAAACTCTGTGCTTACAGGTTCGACAGCGCGAGTGTGACTTCTCTGGTATTACACACGTCCATAGGCCACGGTAACCGCTTTCCATTAGGTGGGCCGTGCGCTTGTCTGCCACCTAAGTGGTATAAAATAAAAAGACTTATTTTAGTTCTTACTTTCGCCATTTCACTGAATCATTAGTTGTACTATAGATAGCGTTGTAAAATGACCTAGAATATATTTCTAATGTCAAGGTATCGCACAACTGACCTAGACATAGCAATTATTCAATTACAGGTCAATTGAATGTAAGCCGTGCAGTAAGGCTGGAGCAACCGTATTTCAACTTTATCGAAAGTGCAATTATCTATAAGACTTCGATAGTGCTGTCCCTATGTCGATAAACGACCTATCGATATCGACCCATCGACATTATGAAAGCCGCGTGGTACTCTGCAGAGTAGAATTTGGACCACCCCATCTCTTCCCATGCGGTGTCGTACAAGGTGACGGCTGTTTAAAACCAGACAGATATATACAGCTCAGAGTCAGGCTCAGATGAATGGCTTGAGTCAACAATAGTGCCCGGAAGACGGCAATAGTCTCACCCATTGTATTAGTTATAAGACACAAATTCGCTCCTGCGTTAAATACTGCTCGCACATCTGGGATGGCTCAGCGAAATACCTAATAGATGCTCTCGACAGGTTGCAGCGACGCGCGGTACACATTATTAGGAATCCTGAGGTCACGAACACCCTCGAGCCTTTACAGATGCGTCGAGATATTGCGTCCTTGGCAGTATTCTACCGTTTCTCCCATGTTGAGTGTTATGATGAGCTCTTCCTACTAATCCCACCCTCTCCATTCCTACACAGGACTTCACGTGCAAGGCTTAGATGTCACCCTCACACTGTGCAGAATATACGAGTAAGTACCAAGCAATTCGGAGACTCTCTTCTTTGCCGCACCACAAACACCAGGAATTCATTACCAGCACACGTATTTCCTTATTCCTACAGACCCGGGTCCTTTAAGCGGGGCGTGAAAAAGCATCTGACGAGGCCACCAAGCTGAGTGCCAACATTGTAACATTACTTAGTGTCTGTAACGGTGACCCTCTTTCCTGAGACTTTGCCTTTAGCTCACCACCAGGCAAAGTAAACTCAAATTGGCGTGTCCTAGATATTAAAACATAACATAAACTCACGCCTATAACCCCGAAGGAGTAGGCAGAGGTGCTAGCAGCCGCATTTCGCCAGTTTATGTTTAGGTCCCAATGTAATAGGTGGCGAGCCTATAGCTATTAACCATGCACTTATAAACCTCCGATAAATACACACATAACTTAGAAAAGCATCGAAAAGTCATTGGTGTTTGCCATGGTAAAACTTGGGATCGAACCCGAGACCTCGTCTCAGCAGTCCATTACCCATACCACTAGGATACCGCAATACTTACTAAAACTGAAACTGTATGCATGCTTGTGAAGGAGGAGGCGGGGCGGGAGCGGCAGCGGGAGCGACGAAGGATCGCAAGCCAAGCTGCCCGCGTACGAAGGCAACTCGGGCGTCAGAGGTCGATGAACGACCTCCGCCCCCCGTGAGCGCCGGCCTGGGGGTGACAAGTGGAGGCGCCTGTCACCCTGGCAGAAGCAGGCCGCGGCGGCCTCCCCGTTTTCCGGGAACGAGTTTGGGACTCTGTAGTCCCCACACACCCGAGGAGAGGCCAGATCGTGAGAGGTGGCACTGTGTCAGCCGGGGTGCGAGGGATATCCCTGTCAACCTCACCTTTGGCAACCAAAACGACCCACAGGCGGCGTGCGTTTTAGTCGGTTCGAGTCCGTGATAACCTCTCCCACCGGCTTCGGTGGGGAGGTATCCGTGGGGATTTTGCGCACGTAAAAAAACCGAAACTCTATGCAACGTAATAGGAGCATTGTTAAACAGGGGTTGTAAATTGTAAATATTTCATTACACCGCCGCGTGACGTCGTAGCCCGCGGCTCGGCGCCGACCCAATAAAAAAATAGTTACCTCCTTATTAAAAAAAGTTATGACCGCAGATTAAAAAGTTCCCCATGTCTGTAAAGCCCAATTAGAACAGCTAGAGTGAAAATAATTTCACTCGGGGACACACAACGAATTTTTATTTCTCAACTCTCGAGTTGAGAAAAAAAAATATAATTTCTTTTTACGGTATTAAGTCGCTTAGAAGTCAGGGGTGAGTGGACTAATTAATTTTTTTCTCCAGTTACCTCCCGAATACCAGCACAGAAGTTCGTTCGCGGCGTAATTGGAAAATTTACACGCCATTTCATTACTCGGGGCTGTTTTTTAATCACCGTATTTTTTGCAATTAATTTTGGCTTTTTTTTTTAATCGAGTTGCCAGGTTGAGGAGTTTGATTGGTTTATTGGTTGTTTTTTTATTAAGTCTGTTAACGTTTGAATCAAATCATACTGGGTAGGATTATTAAGTAGCTGTAACTTAAGTAATTTCGGACAGGTGGAGCCGCCTGTCACCCTGGCAGAAGCAAGCCGCGGCGGTGGCGCGCCTGGCGCGCCTCCCCGTTTCCAGGGATGAGTTGGGGACTCTGTAGTCCCCACACCCGAGAAGAGGACCAGATCGTAAGAGATGGCCCTGGGTCGGCCGGGGTGCGAGGGATATGCCTGTCAACCTCACCTTCGGCAACCAAAACGACCCACAGGCGGCGTGCGTTTTAGTCGGTTCGAGTCCGACATAACCTCTCCCACTGGCTCCGGTATCCGGGGGAATTTTGCGCACGTATAAAAAGAAGTAATTTCGGACATACTTCCTTAATCACAACGAGGAGACGCCTATGGTTAGCAGTGGGATGCAATAAGCTAATTTAATCTTGAGGCAACATAGTAGGTACCTATTATTTATATATTTATTTATTATATTCATGATACAGAAATTGAGAAGACAAGAGCAGTACAAAGGGCGGAGCAGTAAAAGTATGTAGTTGGAAACCAGTAGCCTCGGAAGTCTGTCGCAGTTGCCATAGTTAGGCAATAACTTAGCTTACTATTAATTTATTACTATTAAGTAGTACCTATTGGTAAGAATTCGATGACTCAGGACACTACCCTATTGCACCCATGAGAAAATCATATTATATATATATATATATATATATATATATATATATATATATATATATATATATATATATATATATATATATATATATATATATAATATATAGGACACGGCGGTATTTCCGCCCAATTGAGCAGTCCGACTGGGGATGTACATCCGCCCTACAGAATACCGCGGTTATAGTAACTTCGTGTTGTGTTCCCAGCGGTGAGTAGGGTAGCCAGAGCTCAGTGGAGAATTAGTGCTGTTAGTGGGATGACTAAAGGCTTGTCCTGCTTTGTCCTCTACACTGACGGCACAGAAACTCTGTGCTTACAGGGTCGGCAGCGCGAGTGTGGCTTCTCTGGTGTTACACACGTCCATATGCCACGGTAACCACTTTCCATCAGGTGGGCCGTGCGCTTGTGTGTAAGTGGTATAAAAAATAAAATGATAATAGGTAACACACGTTATGCCGCGAAGCTACCTGATGGAAAGTGGTTACCGTGGCCTATGGACGTGTGTAACACCAGAGAAGCCACACTCGCGCTGCCGACCCTGTAAGCACAGAGTTTCTGTGCCGTCAGTGTAGAGGACAAAGCAGGACAAGCCTTTAGTCATCCCACTAACAGCACTAATTCTCCACTGAGCTCTGGCTACCCTACTCACCGCTGGGAACACAACACGAAGTTACTATAACCGCGGTATTCTGTAGGGCGGATGTACATCCCCAGTCGGACTGCTCAATTGGGCGGAAATACCGCCGTGTCCTACCTCTTTTTGATATATGATTATATTTTAAAAACTTATCTTTTATTTGTCGGGAATTGAAACCCCCTACAGAACCTGGGCTCCGCTATTCTGTCTAACTCCATGTACGGGCGATCTTTGATATTTTCCGTGAAGCGAATGCTATCTGGGTTGTAGAGCACAGACCATTGTTGATATTCAAGTATTTCATTTAGACCAGTTGTTGGCTTCAAATATCCGTAACGGAGGCACAAACAGACCAATACAAACACATTTGCAATGAGCGGGAATTTAAACTGCAGCCTAAGGCTGTCTATATCCCCCCGTTGCTCAAAAGTTTGCTCAAAAATTGGACTTCCTAATTACGCTTTATTCGAGCCACACGCGGCATTACACGAAATTATTTTCAAGCACTAATGGCAAATATTACGAATAAGACTAATAAATACCATGATTTTTAAAGAAAAAACACTTGAGAAAGAAAAATAAAGAAAAAAACAATGAATAAGTGTATTATTTATTAATATTAAGTTACATATGGTAAGCAGTATTATTAGTATTAACAGTTTTATATTTGAATATTATATATTGTCCTCTGAATTGAATATTTATATTGAGATAATTTCTTGATATTTGTTTCGACACATTTTTGTGACGTTACATATTTGAGCCTTATTGACGAATATATTTTATTTATATACTAGCGACCCGCCCCGGCTTTGCACGGGTGTAATGCTGATACTAAATACACTACAGTACCGTCCGCAAACGCTACGTCCCGCAATTTCTAAATCTGCAATATCTTCGATAATATTTATTTAAATCATATGCTGTACAGGGCCATATAGATCTATATTAAATTAACAATGTATTTAAGGTATTTAATTGGATAAGGATTAATGCTTTATTGGTTAAAATCGCTTCGAAAATTAGCCATTTTTGTCGTAAAAAGTAAATGACAAAAAAAAAATTTGTAGGATATCCATAAGAGATAGACATATACCATCGCGGTGTTTTCTGTAGACCTTTTCAATGTGTACAATACTTAGTACATTATTTTGATAAATCTCGTATGGTTCAGCCTGCGTTTGCGATGTAAGCGGAAAAAATGAAACTATTTACGATTACACCAGAAACCACATCACATTACAAACCTCAAAAATAACAGTATTTCTTCACTATTTAATTTATGTTATTATACATTAATAACCGTCCTCTTCAATCACTTTATCTATTTAAAAACCCGCACCAAATGCCGTTGCGTAGTTTTAAAGATTTAAGCATGCAAACGGATATAGGGACAGAGAAAGCGACTTTGTTTTATGCTATGTAGTGACTTAAAATAAATATCGGTGGCTGCACAAAGGATTCTGGTCAAATGAATGATTTATTCACTGTGCAAAATGTGTTATCCGTGACAATATTCCTCAAAATTAATAAAATCGTTCGATCAAACATCTTCTGATTCAAATTCATAACGAATGTTTGAAATATTTTTATACATTTACGTCTTTCTTTTTTAATACCACTTAGGTAGCAGACAAGCACACGGCCTACCTGATGGAAAGTAGTTACCGTGGCCTATGGACGTGTGCAAAACCAAAAGAGTCACACTCGCGCTGCCAACCTTGTAAGCATTGAGAGTTTCTGTGCCGTCAGTGTAAAACACGGAGCAGCACAAGCTTTTGGTCTTCCTAATGACAGCACAAAAACTCTCTAGTGAACTCTGGCTACCTTACTCACCGCCGGGAACACAACACAAGGTTATTATGACCACGGTATTCTATAGGGCGGAGATACTTCCCCAGTCGGCGGTATAAAAAAAAATACATATAAAGTGTTAGTCACTTTTTTTTTTACGTGCGCATAATCCCTTCGGATACCACCCCACCGGAGCCGGTGGGAGAGGTTATGTCGGACTCGAACCGACTAAAACGCACGCCGCCTGTGGGTCGTTTTAGTTGCTGAAGGTGAGGTTGACAGGCATATCCCTCGCAACCCGGCCGACCCATGGCCATCTCTCACGATCTGGCCCTCTACTCGGGTGTGAGGACTACAGAGTCCCCAACTCGTCGATATCAGTGGGGATTTAGCGCCCGTAAAAAAAAGTATCTATCATACTTCTATTAGCCATGGATTCATATTGATATGTGGTAGTTAAAAAAAAAGTGAATTTCCCTAGCCAACAATTTTCAACTAAGTTTAGGAACACACTAGCATCGCATCAATTTCAGAAATATTGCGACCGCTCTACTCTTTTACGGTAACTCCCTTTTGTATAGTTTTAAAAACAGAAGTTGACGGCGTACATTCGGGAGCCGCGTTCATAATCTGATCCAGGATTTCACCCAAATTCAGCTCGCACTTAATTCGTTCAGGGAATTAGGTTCGTACGAACGTAATTAAGGAAACTTTTCGGATTAACCACCTTGCTTTTCCACTTATAATGACCATTATAACATGGCCCCTCTCTCCTCTAGCCGTTGACTTCGAAACTTACATGTTTGACGGCTTCTGTCGAGGCTCAGGGCTCCGTGTAAGCCGGTGGTTGTCACAACATTTTTCGGCCACTTATTTAGTTTTAGTTTAGTTGCGGTGTTTCGGAAACTCTCGCCCCTAGACAGTGAGATATTTGCTAATTTCGTTGTTGCAAATTTGTTTTGTTCCCGCATGTTTTCGGTGGAACCGGTGACAAGTGCTGTTGGCGTATTCTTTATTTTTTTAAATAAACTAGTTAGCGACCGCAGGTAGAATAGTTCATTCTCAGTGAGTGTTAACGAAACTTTCGCGCCATTTTCATTATATAGGTACCTACAATGACGTAGGTAAGTATTGTTAATAGATTCGTTATCATATCAACATTAAGTAATAGTATATTACGTCACTAGTGTGTAACGTTGTTGATTACCACTGAGGCGCAATTACAGGCGAGACTCTTAAGAGAGCCGAAGACAGTAATCATCAATACACACGTGTATCGTACGACGTTTCTCAACACACTTGAAAAGAAAATAATTCTAAAATAGATATTTATCCGGGTAGTTTCCAGGTAGGTAGTAAATTTTCCTTAACTTGAAGGGCTTCAAATCATAATAACATACAGTCATATGACATAAGTCATAACTAGTACTTGTACACTAATGAATTAATAATTAACTATAATTTCAACAGGGAAATCGAGTTGAGAATGATTTTCACAATAGCGGGAAAAAATTAAGGGGGTAGGACACGGCGGTATTTCCGCCCAATTGAGCAGTCCGACTGGGGAAGTACCTCCGCCCTACAGAGTACCGCGGGTATAATAACTTCGTGTTGTGTTCCCAGCGGTGAGTAGGGTAGCCAGAGCTCACTGGAGAATTTGTGCTGTCAGTGGGAAGACTAAAGGCTTGTCTTGCTTTGTCTTCTACACTAACGGCACAGAAACTCTGTACTTGCAGGGTTGGCAGCGCGACTGTGACTCCTCTGGTGTTACAAACGTCCATAGGCCACGGTAACCACTTTCCATCAGGTGGGCCGTGTGCTTGTCTGCCACCTAAGTGGTATAAAAAAATAAAAAAAATAAAAAAATAGTTTTACTATTCGCGCCCATTTAATATAGATCATAGTCTAAAACGTAACGTAGAAAATAGATTGATAGGTATAGTTAGTCAATTACTCACGTAATTTAATACTCACGCCATACTCAGGCTCTCACCTACATTAAACCTAACACACACACAAAGTTAAAGTCCTAAACAAAAAGGGTTTTGAAGAGTGAATGAAAAAGTGTAATGACACTTTTCATTTTGAACTTTAAGGCTATAGAAATAAAGACCAAAATTTAATGTAATTACAGAGTCTGTGGTATGATAGTAGGTTATACTTTAGGTTAGGTTATACCTGTTAATTCACTTTTCAATCTTATAAAACATAATTTGTGCGTCTCCCAAGAGACAAAGTTCAACAAACAAAATGATTCCGCTTAATTTCTTTTCATTTTTTGACCTGGTAACCTCGTAACGTCCGCAGACATACACTAGCCTTACTGAGTCCCACTTCCATAACTCAATTAATATTATAAATATATATTAAAACCACTTAATATCGCGCCTGTTTCTAAGCACACTAAAAAAGAACATATTATAATTCCGATTGTACACAACAATCACCCTGGGGGTAACATGTAGAGTACTCGTAGGTACGAAGAAGTAGCGTTACTTTAGAAAGAAAAAAAGAAACAAAAGAAAATTCTACGGAATGCCCGACATAAATTGTACCGCTCGTGGGAGAGAAGCGTTTGCATACTAGCCGAGTAGGCGGTCCTCACTACCCGGGAACTCGGGACAAAGGACTGACGGCAGATACAACAAAGAAAAAATTATACACTATACTTTGTAAATTTATGAAATTATGGCTACCTAAAGTGATTTTTATTGAGGACTTTGCGATTGTTGAATAGATTTGTTTTAGCTGAAATTTTATCGCGAATATTAAGAAATAAAACCTATAATAATAATAATAAATAGATATTCTACAACATTCTACACAACGCTATCTAGACCCATGGTAAGCATAGTTTAACTAGCTTGTGTTATGGAATCTAGAATACGGAGAAACATACTTAAATATATATATTTTTGTAAATACATACATATTATACATAGAAACACCCAGAACAATGCAAATACCCATATTCATGCATACAAATATTTGCACTGAGCGGGGATCGAACCCGCGCCTCCTGCGTAGCAGTCGCGTCCACTACTGGCTGTCTGTGTGAATTTTTAATAAAATTGGTTCGAGTGTGACTCCCTTGGTGTTGCACACGCCCATAGGTCATGGTTACCACTTTACATCAGATGTCTGCTGTCTGCCAACCGAGTGGTATTAAAATATATATATATATATATATATATATATATATATATATATATATATATATATATATATATATATATATATATATGTACATTTAAACATAAATACATACCATGCGTCCCTCTGGGTACGCGAAGACAACAGTCCACCAACTGCCGGATACCTACTTATAAGCATTTAATTATTATTATTTTTTTATACCACTTAGTTGTCAGACAAGCACAGTGCCCACCTGATGGGAAGCGGTTACCGTGGCCTATAGACGTATGCAACACCAGGGGTGTCACACTCGCGCTGCTGACCATGAAGAAACCTTCTGATGCCCCTCTTGAAGAACCCCATATTGCAGGCGCTTGGGAAAACCGCAGCAGGGAGGTCATTCCACAGCTTGAGTGTGCGTGGGATGAAGTTTCTTTCATACCGCACAGTGCGCACCGTCTCAGGTCGCATTGTATGAGGATGAATTCCCTGCCTATGGTGAGAGGTGCGATGATAGAATGTAGCTACGGGCATCATGTCAAACAATTCATCTGAGCACAAACCATTGTATAGGCGGTAGAACACTTTCATCATCTTATCATTTACACACTCTTACACACACACACACACACACACATAGCATGCTCAATATATTATAAACGATAGCATAATTTGAACCAAAATTGATTGTTCTGTAATTTATTTTTTGAACACAACATACTTATTGTGTTATAGTGGAATCCTGGTGACCAGTGATACAGGTAATTTATTACCTACAACAGGCACCAGCGATCCACAACCAGACTGTGTATACCTAAATTTGTGCAAACACTATATTTTGTAATTTGGTTGTTGGTGAAGAAATAAAATTTATTTTATTTATTCACGAGCTTATTCGTCTGCTTGAGTACTTATCTTTTATTATCCATGGTCGTAGTTTTCAGTTACGGATGATATAATTTCTTGAAACTACATTAAGTACCTATTCTTAGTTCTATAGATCACAACAAAGTTTAATCAAAACACTTTTTCTTCTAACTAATCAAATATAATCTATCCCTGTGTCAAACTTTAGCCAGTTCTGTTCAGCCGAGCATGAGAAAAAACATCCTTGCATCTTCACGAACATTCACATTTACTTATTTAGGTATTCCATTTCATTATGTACCCAACAACCAGGTGGAAGGACGACCTCATGAAGGTCGCCGGGAAGCGCTGGATGCGGGCTGCTTTAGATCGGTCATTCTGGAAGTCTGTGGGAGAGGCCTATGTTCAGCAGTGGACTATGTGTGGGTGATATGATGTTGATGAGGTACTTAACTACTGGTAAACAATCTTGTAGCGATTTTTATGATAAAAAACCACATATTAAACAAATAAACTAGGCTAATCAACTGACTAACTACTGATTCGAATTCGGTTTTTAATCCTTAAAATGAGTATCTAAACAGATAAATATTAATAAGCCGATTAAGACAACGCAATAATAGACACATCAAGATATGTGCGTATTCATACATACATATATAATAATCACGCCTTTATCCCCGGGGGGTTAGGCAAAGGTGAGTTATCACCCACATTTCACCAATAATTGTATTCGGTCCCACGTAATAGGGGCCTATTGCGGTATTACGGGCACTATTGTTGACTCGAGCCATGCATCTGTGGCTGAGTCTGGGCTGTGTATATCTGTCCGATGTTAAACAGCCCTTTCCCTTAGTCGCCTTGTACGACGCCGCATGGGAAGAGATGGGGTGGTCCAAATTCTACTCTGCCGTCATATTGAAAGACATTATAAAGCATTTAGTTTGCTAACTATTCAAATCATTTTTTTCCCTGTAGGGGAAATATCGCGGTTTTGAATTCCGCCTGGACCGTTTTCAATTTTTTCTATCTTATATATCGTTAATATAGTATTCTGATATATTTCACTACTAACTTCTAGCTTAACTACCGTGTTTCATCAACAAGAGCTTACTGGAGAATCAGTGGCAAGACCAAAGGCATGTTCTGATTTTTGTCTTACACTGATGCCACAGAAACTCTGTTCTTACAGGGTCAACAGCACTAGTATGACTCCCCTGGTGTTACACACGTTCATAGGTAACTGTAACCACTTTACATCAGTTGGGAAGAAAGCTTGGCTGCCACCTAAGCTGTATAGAAAAAATAGACAATAACAAAACAATGCCTTAATCATAGTCACCCTACCCGCTACTCACACATACAAACACACGTCATACGTCCACACACATACACACAAGACCGTTTAGGGTTCTCACGACGAGCTCCCCGCTCCACGGATGATTTCCCGTGGTGCAACCCTGAAAGTACCGTGTACTTAAGCTTTTTCTATATATGTATCTTTTCAACTATTCTTATCGTAAGTTTTGATGTACATTGTCTGTCTGTTCGTCACGATTTATGGGGTGTTCTTTTAGTGAATACAATCAGATGTTGATATAAGTGCAGTGTTTGGTGTGCTTGCTACAGGATTGCGGTTTGATTCTCGATTAGTGCAAATGTTTTCTTGTTTTATTGACAGCTTTTGTGGCATGGTGGTAGTTTACGCAATTGAAAAAGTACTATTATCATACCACCTTTATGTTGATGATCTACAAATTTACACCTAAGCTCCTCCAAACAACGTGTCCGATGCTTTTGCTGTACTCAACAACGATTTGGAGCGGATTTGCGAGTGGAGCAAGAACCATGGACTCGCCCTAAATTCGTCCATAACACAGGTAATTGTTATTGGTAGTCCAAGGTTGAGTTCAAAAATAGATCGGACCCAACTTTCTCAGGTTTCTAAGGGTGACAGTGTCAAAAACTTAAGTATCTTGATGCATAAATCATTTTCTTGGAATATCCAGCTAAAGGAAACCAGTCGAAAAATTTTCGCGTCAGCGGGTACTTTGCGAATGTTTCTAAACTTTCTACCAATTGCCACTAATACTGCGCTCGCATAATCGGCTCCTCTTCCTGTTCTTGATCACGCCGACATCAGCTATCCTGATCTAACAGAGAAGCAACTAGATAAACTTAAGCGACATCAAAATTTTTTACATAACATTCATATTTGGTCTACTCATGTATGATCACGTGTCTGATTTCCGTAAACATCTCAAGTGGCTCTCAATTCAACTTAGCAGGAATGCCCATATTCTAACATTGTTATATAATGTATTGTTTAATCCCAACACTCCCTCTAATCTCAAAGAACGAATCCAGTTCCTCTATGATACACGAGATGCCTGAGGTCATCCGAGAATTCGAGGCTGAAAATGCCTATGCATTCCACTGACTTTGTTGACAAGTCTTTCACTGTCAAGGCAGTGCGCTTATGGAACGCGTTGCCACTGAACATCAGACGGGCAAAATCCCTAAACGTGTTTGAATTAATGGTTAAGAACCACTATTATGTTGTACACAGTAGGTAATAGCTCACAATTATGTGCTCACTCACTATTTTCCCTTCGTAGGTATTAGTTTCAACTATCTACTTTATATATCTATTTGTGTGTTATAGTATATGTATATCAGTATTTGTTGATAATACTTTGTGTAAAGCCGTATAATAATTTTATTTTACTTATACTTCTCTCTTTCTTTTGTTTTTAATACACTATCTATTTTAGTTCAGGCGACAACTGCACCATATCTTATGTTTTTATAACATTACTGTCCATCCTAAGGTTGCCTGGAAGAAATCGCTTCAGCGATAAGGCCGCCCATTGTACATTGAACCGTATACATGCTACGTACTTGTCCTACTGTATATCTATTAGTGTACAATAAAGAGTTATCTATCTATTTATGTAAGGGGCCCAGGTTCATTACACGATCTGCACAATATTTGTCTATTTGCATTGGCAGTTCTGTGCCTCGAAGAGCATGTTAAATAACCTCTATAACAGTCGTTACCTCCCTGTAATGGCCAATTACCTGTAGATGGAGCTCTAAAAGTTCAACAACTGATCTTACTGCAAGACTTCAATATCATTGTTTGTGGAGGTCAGATTGGCAGTCGGTTTTCGGAAACACCGCGACGCAGATCTATCTCTTCAGTTCCAATTTCGGAATAAACTTGGAGCCGACTGACCGAAACTTTGATCTGCAATTTTTGTGGATATATCGGAAGTATTCACTTAATAGAATAAGTTTAAAACTAAAACTCGACTACTGAAATCTTTAAAAATGTTTAACAAGAAAATATCAAGGATAGCCGTGGTCGTATGCCACTTTTTCCTAGAATGTATTGTTTTGTTGCATTAAGTATTTTTATTATACCTACTATTATAATTATATCGGAAGGTTTATCAATCAATTTCATTTATTCAGTTTAGGCACATAAAGAGCTCATATTCGCCTAACTGTTTAACATGTGGCACAATAGACGATGTCCAACATTTGCTCTCGGAGTGTGAACGAAATCGTAGTGCTAGTTCCCTAGTAACTAGTTTTAGATTTTAATATAAGAATAGAAAATGTAGGTTCATTCCACAGTATTTTATCGGCACCTCATTCTGATGCTGCAAGGTGTGTTTATGAGATGTGTAGAAATGTTTGGTAAATGTAAATAATATGATTTGTTACAATAGGACTGACATGTCTTACGATAAAAGTCCTGTAAATAAATAAAGATTAAAAAAAAGAGCACATATGAATGTCAAAATTTCACAATTATATCAAGAAATAATAAAAAATATTTAATAATGTAAAAATAAACCATTAGAAAATGATTCTTTTGCTGCTTCGGTAGGTTCTGAGAAGAAACCAGTAAGAAACTCAGAGAACTATATTAGAACTAAATTATCTTCCTTTTTTAAATTAGGTTTAGTATACAATTTGTTTTGTGCGAGCAAGCAAGAGACTTATGTTGACCACGAATTTACATTAACGCCTAAAACCTTTATTCATTAAAGTTTTTTTCACTTCTATTTTAAATTTATTTAGTGGCATGTTGACACAAACCGACATGATTTGTCATAAAGCAGTATATATTTGTCGTTATTTTAAATAAAGTTATGTTTTTAATTAATTTAAAAAAACTGTTAGGTACTGTAATAGATTTTTTGTATTATTAAACTTATTTTGTGACAATGTACATAACATTGCTTAGCATAGCTCCACGGATAACTCACCGCCGGAGCCGGTGAGAGAGGTTATGTCGGACTCGAACGGACTAAAACGCACGGCGCCTGTGGGTCATTGTTGGTTGCCGAAGGTGAGGTTGACAGGCAAATCCCTCGCACCCCGCCGGCTGACTCAGGGCCGTCTCTCTAGATCTGGCCCTCCTTGTGTGCGAGGACCACAGGGTCCCCAACTGGTCCCCAAATAATGTTATACATCCAGACTTCTAGACCAATGCAAATATTTCATATTCAAACGTACAAGTAATTCCACTGAGCGGGCTTCGAACCCACGAGCTCCAACTTGGCAGTCGAACACTCTACCGCTACAGAGGTCGTCAAAAATGAAAAACGGTAATGACATACAAGTGATACCATATAATATAATTATATCAAAGTTATATAAAAATGTATTTGATCCAACATTATAGGGAAAACTATAAAAGGTAAATTGAGCAGTTGCGCAGCAATTAATCAGTCCGACTGGGGAAGTATCTCCGCCCAACAGAATACCGCGGTCATAATAACCTCGTGTTGTGTTCCCGTCGGTGAGTAGGGTAGCCAGAGCTCACTGGAGAGTTTCTGTTTATTATAATCTGTTTCAGTTGATGTCCTGTCAGTGAAAAACCGAAGGCTTGTCTTGCTTTGTCTTCTACACTGACGGCACAGAAACTCTCTGTGCTTACAGGGTCGGCAGCGCGAGTGTGACTCAATTGGTATTACACACATCCACAGGCCACGTTAACCACTTTCCATCAGGCGGGCCTTGTGCTTGTCTGTCTTTTAAGAGGTATAAACAAAATGGAAATTTAAAATTATGAGAAATACTGATTCATATTCATAATCATATTCATTTATTAATTGCATTGCACGGAATGCAGGTACAACAAGTGTGGTCTTATAATTAAAATAATATTTCCTTGTACATTCTATCACTTTTGTGTGTAAATATTCAAAAAGTCAATCAATAATTTGTGACACAGTAGATATAACTAAATTTATAACTGAAAATGAACTTAAAGACGAAACTCTGATAAATACTTTCATTATCGATGTGGAGGAACGAGGTAATATGTTCCTCCAACACAAAGGGAGGATCCTCCGAGACGCAAGGTGATCACGCCTGGCGGGCCGCGGCCCTACGATTGTCGTTGGGACGATGTACATGTGTTGTACCAGCGCGAGAACTTCACTTGCGCGATGTAGGATTCGTAGTTACGTAATAGTTCTGCTTGCTGTCGCTAGATGGCGCTGGGTACATATGGCATCGCCACAATCGACTTAGGTATCTTTGATGGTTATTCTTATCTAAGGACAAGCTCTTTATAGCTACTCTGCTAAGAATTTGTACGAAATTTAACAGTAATACAACATCAGCGATAATGCGCCACCTGGCGCAAATAAGTGGTGTGTCTCATCATTGGTATTATTTTTTTATAGGCAAAGTTATCATACCTATGAATTGATTGAAAATTTCATTGAAACCGATATGTTTTGGCTATTTAATTGCGTACAACGCCCTCTACTAACACAGCAGTAACCTACAATAAGACGCCCTCAACATTGTGTTAGGGTACGACGTTGTATGCGGTGAGCGCCATCTATACTCCATTCGGGTAGATACTTAATTAAACGTTAACAATCTGGATGTATCATTTTAATACATTCATACATACATACATATAATCACGCCTTTATCCCTCGAGGGTTAGGCAGAGGTGAATTTAACACCCACATTTCACCAATAATTATATTCAGTCCCACGTAATAGGGGGTGAGCTTATTGCCGTATTCCGGGCACTATTGTTGACTCGAGCCATGCATCTGAGGCTGAGACTGGGCTGTATATCTCTTAGTCGCCTTGTACGACACCGCATGGGAAGACATTGGGTGGCCCTAATTCTACTCTCCTGGAACCCACATTTTAATGTTTTATTTAAAAACTCAGTTTATTAATAGTTTTCTGTTTATAAATTCATTTTGAAGACTACAAACCGAAAGTAAACCACAAGTTAGTCAGTTAGTTAGCCTAGTTTATTTGTTTAATATGTGCTTTTATAAAAACAAAATTGTTTAGCTTTAGATAAGTACTTAACCGATAGCCCTCGTTTTCACAAGGTCAATGAATGACCTCCGACGCCGTGGTATTCTGTAGGGCGGAGGTACCTACTTTCTGTGCCGTCAGTATAGAGGACAAAGCAGGACAAGCCTTTAGTCATCCCACTGGCTGACAGCACAAATTCTCCAGTGAGCTCTGGCTACCCTACTCACCGCTGGGAACACAACACGAAGTTATTATAACCGCGGTATTCTGTAGGGCGGAGGTACTTCCCCAGTCGAACTGCTCAATTCGGACGAGAATAACGTCGTGTCCTACCTCCTGTGTATTTGGGGCGATTTAAGTATTACGTAAGCAGATTTTTTTTTAATTATTTAACCCCCCTCACCCTTGTCAGCACAAGTAAGCAAGACTATTTATTTATTTAATTTAATGATGTTTGTTTTTCCAAATTATTATGTTATTATTCTGTTATATTATTGTACGATACATTTTATTTGTGAGCTATGGTGGTAACTACGAAAAATAAAAACTTATAAACGAATGAATGATGTATATATATCATTATTGTGTACAAATTTGAGTATTTCCTTATTGTTGATAGTTCATGGTTAATTTTTTGCCTGCACCTACCTCAATGCATCTCTGCATCACCCTAAGGTAGACTGTCAGATAATGCCTTTGGCATTAAGTCCGCCTTTGTACAATAAACTGTGCATAAAGTTAAAAAATACATAAATAAATAAATGATCGAAGAGAGACGCCGTTGAAATGTAAAGTCGTCCAAAAAATGTTCAAATGTCACAGGACAGGTAAAATTAACATATGAAATTTAATGATATAAATTACCAAAAAATATTTATTATTGGCTTCTGTTTTAATATTAATATTAATTACGAGTATTATTGGTTCTCGGCTGAGTAGAATTTGGACCACCCCAACGGTGTCGTACAAGGCGACTAAAGGATAGAGCTGTTTAACTCAGACAGACTCAGCCTCAGATGCACGGCTCGTGTCAACAATATTGACCGGAATAGGGGTATTCCGGTCTATATTGTAGACATTACGTAGGACTGCAATGCAATGATTGGTGAAATGTGGGTGTTAATTCACGTCTGCCTCACCCTCCGGGGATAAAGGCGTGATTATATGTATGTTTGTAATATTAATATTCTACCACATTCTACACACCGCTATCTAGACCCATGGTATGCATACTTAACTAGCTTGTGTATTGTGTTATGGAATCTAGAATGCGGATAAACATACTTAGATACTTTATTTTGTAAATGCATACATATTATACATAGAAACATCCAGACCAATGCAAATATGCATATTCATGCATAGACATAGGTAGGACACGGCGGTATATCCGCCCGATTGAGCAGTCCGACTGGGGAAGTACCTCCGCCCTACAGAATACCGCGGTTATAATAACTTCGTGTTGTGTTCCCAGCGGTGAGTAGGGTAGCCAGAGCTCACTGGAGAATTTGTGCCGTCAGTGGGAAGACTAAAGGCTTGTCCTGATTTGTCTTCTACTGACAGCACAGAAACTCTGTACTTACAGGGTTGGCAGCGCGACTGTGACTCCTCTGGTGTTACAGACGTCCATAGGCCACGGTAACTACTTTCCATCAGGTGGGCCGTGTGCTTGTCTGCCAACTAAGTGGTATAAAAAAAAAACATATTTGCAGTGAGCGGGTCTCGAACCCGCTCCTCCTGCGTAGCAGTCGAACATTCTACTGCTACGCTACTTAGTAGTGACATTACTATAAACACATTCGCGTTTGCAATGTTGTACATCACACTTAATTCGCACAAACCCGCTACAACCCTACATATGAGTTGAAGTTTAAAAATGCTGTAGCGCTGTTTGTCGCCACGAACAATAGAAAAAATAGCTAAGGACCGTCTCAGGATGGGGCTGAACATCGTGTCAAAGTTTGAACTCTATCCATCCACAACAAGGTCTAAAGTTGAATATCACTCAAATATCAAATGTGCCTCCATCCCCCTCTGTATTTAACAGACAAAACTATTAAGCATTATTCGACCTTTGTTTGAACCCAAGTTGAAAGCGAGGCCTTGCTTAGCTTAGATGGAGCTGTTTTCAATATGTAACGGTACAGATGTAGGGCGCACAGTTTGTTCGCGAGCTCAAGGCAGATGGCGTAAAATAGAAGTCGGTGTTAAGAGTCTCCGCAACTGATAGACCTCACGCGTGTTTCAATGTGAATGTATATACAGGACAGTATCTGTTGTAAAGACAGCAGTATTTTTTGTAGACCTACAACGGATGAAATTCGTTGAAGGTTAAAAACTGATTGGTCATTCGTCCAATACATAATTATGTTATGATTGGACTGGATGGCATGAGATTCCTTGCGTGCGGACGCCCCGAGGGATACACTTGTATTCCTGGATAGTGCATGGCATGGCAACTTTATTAACATGTTGGATCAGGTTGTTTGTGGTCCTGGACTGCAGCTATGGGAGCTCCTAAATTTTAAGACTATAACACAATAAATGTTAGTAATGTATTAAATTGTATTTATAAAATATAGTTAACAAGTTTTATTAATAAGTTAGTTTATTTTTTTATTACATTAATATAATGAGGCAAAAAATAATTTGTATCAGAAAAATTATATTGTCATTACGGAAGGCTGCAGAGTCCACTCATGATAGGCATGGCAGCGAGAGGGGAGGGAAGGGTCGGCCCATCCTGGGGTGAAATAGGTATGTAAGGGATGCTCACCGGCACGCTCGGCAAAAATTTAACATCTGGGTTTGACATGGGAAATCATGTGAGGGATATATTTATGATGAAATGTTTGAGTTCAGAAAATCTTTAAACAAAAACTTAAACTATGTCAAAACAAACAAGATCAAATTAAAATTGATATGTTGGGTTTTGGATACACACCAAAAAATTAAATCCCAAGCCTAGCGTACTGTCTCATGCCGGATAAGGGAGCACATCAGAGCGGTCAATGACAACGAACCACAGAAATCGGCTATCGCTTTTGTAAACGCATACATATTGTACATAGAAGCACCCAGACCAATGCAAATATACACATTCATGCTTACAAATATTTGCACTGAGCGGGAATGGAACCCGCACCTCCTGCGTAGCAGTCGAACGTACCGCTAAGCTACTAAGTCGTATCATTACTATAAACACACAGGTTTTTGGCATAAACCCGCTACAACCCTACTTTTCAGCAGGGTACGCCCGGTACGCCGTAATCGAGGCGGTAAGACCCATCACGAGGGAGCGGCTAGAGAGGCCACAGGGCAGCCTCTCGTACCATCTGACGCAGATGATCACCGAGCACGGGTGCTTCGGGTATTATCTGCGTGCGTTATAGTCGGTTCGAGTCCGACATAACCTCTCCCACCGGCTCCGGTGGTGAGGATATCCGTGGGAATATATCGCACGTGAGAAAAACCCTAAATTTGAGTTCCAGTATAAAAATGCAGTAGCGTTGTTTGTCGCCACGAACAATAGAAAAAATAGCTAAGGACCGTCTCAGGATGGGGCTGAACATCGTGTCAAAGTTTGAACTCTATCCACCCACAACAAGGTCTAAAGTTGAATATCATTCAAATATCAAATGTGCCTCCATCCCCCTCTGTATTTAACAGACAAAACTATTGAGCATTATTCGACCTTTGTTTGAACCCAAGTTGAAAGCGAGGCCTTGCTTAGCTTAGATGGAGCTGTATTCAATATGTAACGGTACAGATGTAGGGCGCACAGTTTGTTCGCGAGCTCAAGGCAGATGGCGTAAAATAGAAGTCGGTGTTAAGAGTCTCCGCAACTGATAGACCTCACGCGTGTTTCAATGTGAATGTATATACGCCACAGTATCTGATCTAATGACATTAGTATTTTTTGTAGACCTATAACGGATGAAATTCGTTAAAGGTTAAAAACTGATTGGTCATTCGTCCAATACATAATTATGTTATGATTGGACTGGATGGCATGAGATTCCTTGCGTGCGGACGCCCGGAGGGATACACTTGTATTCCTGGGAATGGCATGGCATGCCAACTTAATTAACATGTTGGATCAGGTTGTTTGTAGACCCTATTAGAATTATACTGTAAATTAGTCCATTGGAAATATTAAAAATAATAAATATTGTTTTACTTAAACTATTCTGAGAATACAAATGCGAATTTTTGTTATTTTTTTTTATTTTTTTTATACCACTTGGTTGGCAGACAAGCACACGGCCCACCTGATGGGAAGCGGTCACCGTGACCTATGGACGTATGCAACACCAGGGGTGTCACACTCGCGCTACCGACCATGAAGAAACCTTCTGATGCCCCTCTTGAAGAACCCCATATTGTAGGCGCTTGGGAAAACCGTAGCAGGGAGGTCATTCCACAGCTTGAGTGTGCGTGGGATAAAGTTTCTTTCATACCGCACAGTGCGCACCGTCTCAGGTCGCAATGTGTGAGGATGAATTCCCTGCCTATGGCGAGAGGTGTGATGATAGAATGTAGCTACGGGCATCATGTCAAACAATTCATCTGAGCACAAACCATTGTATAGGCGGTAGAACACACACAGTGAGGCAAAATCCCTCCTTAGGCTAAGAGGTTCCACATTACCTGTGAGTATGGGATTGTCAACCAGCCTCAATGCCCGGCTTTGCACTGAGTCGAAGGGGTCAAGCTGGTATGCAGGTCCTACTAAACTATAGATCTGAGGACGGACCAGATTCTAAGATTCTACAAGGAAACATGTAGGAATAGCCCATGCAGACGGGCAGATCACACGTCCGAGCAACGCCGTCTCCGGCTGGAAGTACAAACTATAGACGCATGCATGGCTCAAGTCAACAATAGTATCTACCTGGACAACGGCAATGGGCTCACCCCCTATTACGTGGGACCAAATACTCAGCCAAACCATACGGGGATAAAGGTGTGATTATTATTCTATATATTTATATATGTTTGTGAATTCAATATTAGTCCACACAACCACCAAAATCAAAACTTTTTGGAAGACAGACAGACAGACAATCTGAGATAATAATAAAAATACTGATATTATAAAGCTGGACAGTTTGGTAGTTTGTTTGTTTGAATCTCACGAACAACTGAGTCGAATTGAGAAAATCTCTTTGTATTAAATAGTCCGTTTATTGACGAAGGTTTAGGCTATAAAATCTAAAATGTTCATACAGTATACCGGCTCGAAGGACCATAAAATTTGATATTACTTCACAGTGTGCACTATTGACTGAAGGGTATTCATAGATGGTTGTTACGTCAAAGAAGGTGCGCCCAAAATGTAAAACCCGGATACTCCGCTTCGCATCATGGGACATTGGCACGCTGACCGGCCGCAAGGAGATCCGACAGACTCTTCAGGCAGAAGGCGGCCGCGGCGTTCCTGCCAGAGACTCGGTAGAAGGGCAACAGGTCCAAGCTAATTGGCCTATGGACAATGGGATAGGCGTAGTGCTCTCCCAGGAGTCGCAGGATGGTATCTTGAAAGTGAAACCCTGTACCTTATAGTCGTATGGAATTTATCAATGGGTTTGTAGCCCATTTTATAAGTGCCTACGTGGCACAGGCCCGGATGTAGCGAAGCCGAAAACATCTCCTTTTGGAATCAACTCAGGGAAGTGGTTAGTGTAATTCCATTTTGGCAGGGAACTGTTCGGGGTGGTGACCTGATTGGTCATGTGGATGGATGAAAGGTGTGGGGAGTTTGAACGAGTTCACTATATTTTTAGGGCGCACTATTCAGATCTAATCACTAGGAATAGAACACATCAGCCAAGTGGCCAACTACAAAGTTATCAGAGGAGAGGATCTCACTGTGTAATATCATCTCTTAGTCACGGATCCAAAAGACAAACACGTCGAGCACTGCGAGCACAAAATCAAGCGACAGCTGCTTGATCTCATTTCAGAGGTTTTGCGTCAGCTATCGGCGACAGCTGCGTCGTTGCTGAAAATGAACCTGTTAAGTACTGCTAGAACAAACTTACAATAGATATTAATGCTCTGCATGTCTAAGGGTCCTTAGTGTTACAACAACATAGTTTAGAAGAATACTAGGATGAGGAAAAGACGTGCTAGCATCTAAATCTCCATTAGACCAGGGCGCGCACTATCAGCCGCAGTATGATGTCTGGAATACTCTGAAGGATAAAATCTAATCTTTAAGCTGCCAGGTCCAACAGCAGACTATATTTTAAGTGCCGCTGTATCTATAATACAAGAGCGGGGGGGGGGGGCAATCTGTTATACGAAGACGTCACAGAGAAGGAGCCCCGTCGCATTTGACTACGCTCGCATTGGCCGTCACGAGCCGCGTGCGAGTGGCAGTATTTAAAGTCTTCCATACCATAGGCTACCGGTACTTTTATTGGACTCCGCATTAGTTCTCAAGTGTCGACCCGGCACGTACGTGGGCGTGTCGCATAGCTGAGATGCGTGTCGCATAGCTGTGGTGTGTGATTTGATTCTCGATTAGTGCAAATATTTTCGGTTTAGGTTCAGAATATCCAATTCTCAAAATGTCAAACGGTTTCAAAATGTCCAATTCCCATATTGTCCAATTCCTAAAATGTCCATTTCCCTGATTGTTCAGTTCCTAAAATGTCCAATTCCCAAAATGTATTGTGCCCAGACACGGATAGATATAGGTTAGTGGCCGAGGTCTCGCAGAGACCTTTGACATAGCTCACATGTCCTTTAAAAGAGCACTGCGAGTGATTCAATATAATTTTCATTTAAATACTTTGACATTTTGAGACTTGGGCGTTTGGGATTTTGACATTCTGCGTCTTTGGCATTTTGCTACCACTTGACATTTTGCAAATTGGACCTTCTGCGACTAAACAATATTTATTTGTTGCTTTATTGACAGCTTCTGTGGTATGGCGGTAGTTTGCGCAACTGCTATGTAGGTGGCACAGGTTTAATACCCGATCAGCACAATATTTATCTATTTGCATTGGTAGTTCTGTACCTCGAAGAGCACGATAAGCAACATTTACAATAGTCGTTACCTCCCTGTGATGGTGCCATAAAAGTTCATCAATTGATCTTACCGCAAGACCCCGATGTCTTCGGTTGTGGAGGTCAGATGGCAGTCGTATCATGTCTTCAGTACCGATTTCACGATAAACGTGTGCCTGGACAACGGAACGGAACCGGAACCGACTGACCGAAACTTTGATCTGTAATTTTTGCAGATGTTTCATAGTAATTCAATGTCTTTGGAATGAGATTTAGAAGCATTTAGTGTGCGAACTATTCAAATCGATTATGACATAGACAAAATTGCATCGGTTCGGGCGAAGGTGGCTTAGTGGTCAGAACCATACCCCTGTAAGGGAAAGATCGCGGATTCGAATCCCGCCTGCACCGATTCAATCTATGTCTTAATCGAATTCAATGTCTTACTGCATGCTGTACAGAATAAAACAAATATCTGGGGCCATGATTTATTACAAATAAATTAGCTAGAATACAAATTATATTACTCACAAAATTAAACTTTCAGTAAAAGAAATATATAAAAAATCGTACTAAAATATCTAAAATAACACACATAATATCGTCAATTCTTTGGCGAACATCAAAAAGGCAATATATCAAAATCGGAATTTCACGACACGCTTACACCAGTAGCACTTATTATGTATATTTACAACGGACCACTATGGCACACTTTGTATGGAAGCCTCATATACACTAAGGGCACATCCATTAATTACGTTGGGCCCCACAGACCCCATCTTGCCAAAGTTGAAGACCGCGCTGAACACTGGGCGAGTCGAAACTTGTGTATGATATAGACGAGTTTATAATTAAGTATTAAGTAATAGACCAGTTCATTTATTATTTTTGTTTGTTTGTTTGTAGCTTCATGAAATAATGTAAGATAGTAAGGATTTATCTTGGAAAAAATAAACCGCGAAGTTCAGAGGGGTCGTCAATTCTGGCACGTAGTATTGTAACATATTTTTAAAGAGTATGTATATTACATACTCTCTCAAAAAAGCCGGTGGTTACTGGAACTCGTGGAAAGAAACATTTTCTAGTCTTTTAACCGATTCATCGCCACCTCCATTTTGGTACATTATTACCAGGGGCCGGAACATTTGTTCTAAGACGCGCAAGAGGCGTCATTGGCCCTGCTAAATGATGACGCTCTACCTGCGTCATTGGCCGCTCGTAGTGTTTTTGCACATTTCACAGTAAATACGAGAAAACGTGAGGAAGTAAATTTTGTTTACGTGTTATTTCTTTGTGTTAGTGGACATCAAAAGGTGATATGGCGTATCAAGGTAGTTATTCATATTTTATGTAATATTTGTCAGTGCTTATCAACATTTTTCACAAACTTATTGAAACATTTTTAATATTAACATAGTACAATGCAAGTTTGCGCAATTTTATTTACTTACTTAGTGGAAGATAGCATAATTATTTCACAACAATAATTGATTTATCAAAAAAAAAATGTTTTGCAGATAGAGAATCAGAATACAATGAAAACTTTCCTGAATGTAGCCAAGCACTATTTACTAACACAGATGAATATATAACAAAGAATGTAGTCAATCAATATTGCAAAACGAGACAATAAAAAGTAAATTTGAAAGTTCTCGTACTTGTCTAGACATAGTTTCAGAATCAACAGTGATATTACTGACACCGATGAAGATGAACACGCTAAAAAGAGAATAAAAATAATTAAAATGCCATTGATACGAAATAAGGAGTCTTCAAGCCAAACCGAAGCAAGTCTTGAATGTTGTGCTGCCAAAAAATATTTTAACGCATTATTTGCAAAAGATTTAAGCGTCCAACTGAATACATCTAATGAATTACCTCCAATTTACGCCCAGTTCGAACATGATTTGGGCATAATGCTTGCTTTTAGACTTAGAAATGTGCCTGCGAACAAGCGGTTGGAGTGCTACGAAAAATTAATTCGCTCAATACGTGAGTTTGAACATTAAAAAATAAATTAAAAATAAAAGTTACATTTTATTTTATTCATATTGATATTTTGACATTTGGGCTACTTTAGGCTTTTCAGTACTGCATCTAGAATTCGGTTACTTTGGGCTACATCTTGTATGAAAAACAGCGATGTTATTCCAAGTCCTGTTGGCAACCAATAAATCAGTCACTGATTTATTAAGCTGTAAAACGGTTGACAATTTCTGACTTGTTGTTTATAATTTTAAAGTAAGTAGCCACACAAGAAATTGACTTCAACATGTTTTATTAGGGTAAAACATTGTAGTTATATTGTTAATATTCAGTTAGAACGTGTTTTTTCAATATTTTTATACGACGCGCTAGGTGCGTCTTTGGCCTCACTGAATAGATTTACATGACGCCCCTGGCGCGTCAGCGGCCACGAATCGGTTAAATTGCATTTTAATTTGTTGAGCGATTATTCTATAAATACGCACATTCTGACTTATAAAATATTATATTGGAATTATTTCCACCCTAAATAATAATATCATACAGATTTATAACCTACCATACATACATACGATTGTCGTCGGGTTGAAGTATACATGTTGTCCCAGCGCGTGAACTTTACTTGCGCGATGTAGGATTCGTAGTAGTTCTACTTGCTGTCGCTAGATGGCGCTGGGTACATGTGGCATCGCCACATACTAAATGCAGTCTGTATACACGAATACGAAAGCATAATATAACAAGAATATAATTAGGAAGACAGGACATTGATTGGTTGGGAAGATCTTCCCACTGGGAATGCGCTGCAACTAACATGAGTGACTTTAGGGTCAATTCCCACAAAAGAGCAACGATCGGCAGCAGAGAAAGTTCATAGTCATTTGAAGGCAAAAGGCAAAGAGGCTGAGCGTGGCTCTGGGCCTTTTGCCTCCAGCGGTCTGAGCCTCTTGAGACAAACGCTCGATATCTGCTCGTACCTTCTGCAGCTCATTGTCGAAATCCGCATTCTCGACTACAGTAGGCGATTTTGAGATTTTCGACAGGATCTGGAAAGAACAAGAAAGGTAGACTTATACTTAAGGTGATCTCATAAATCAAAGTCAACGTCTGCAAACATTTACTTTTTGATAGACCATTTACAAAACATCAGTAATAACTCGCTTGTTTTATACTAAAGAACCAGTGGTAGTAAGTAACCAGTGGTGGTGGCCCCAGATAGTTGTTTCATTCTGAGAATACTGGCAAGTAAGCTAGCAGACTTGTCTTGGTTCACAAACGTGAAGAACTTTATTGAAGTAGCACAGTAAATGGCGACATTCCAAGCTAATTAATTAAACTAGTATATACTCACATCATCAAGTTCAATGAGCTCTCTGCGGTGATTATCAACTGCCTCCTGTACTAAATTGTAGCATGGAGGACCATTCTCGCAGTCCTGGCTATCGGCGCAACGCTTTTTGTTCTCCATACACCTGTAAAATTAGTGTAATGTTGTTAACACAACAATTAATCTCTGGAATAAAATGATAATAACTTATCATTTTATACCAGAGATTCAACTACCACACCTTACTTGGTTAAAATACCTGACTTGAAATCAATAGAATGTTGAAATGCACTGCCAATAGGCTAATAATCACATCTTTAAACAATGAATATGGATCCTATACACTCTATTCAAATAATGATAGTATGCTAAGTAAGTGTCTCAATTTCTAACCGGAGATTTCTGTTTACCAAGCTTTTGACACGGACACACTATGTTTGTCACTATTCAGGTACACTTTGATATGATTGATACACTAACTCTGACTATAGATGCTCTGAAAACACTGTCGCGTTGCAAAACCTGGTTGTTTCATGTTATTAGTGAAGTGGTGGAGGTAGACATTGCTGTGTTACAACGCTTATCATCAAGCAGCAAATAGTGACCACGAACAACATACGTTATTATCGTAGAATAAGGCTTCTGTCGTACACCAACAAGCTGTATATGTTACAACTCAAGTAGGATTCCTTGAATTTTGATACGAAGAATCAGGATTAAATTGAAGGTCGAAAAAGCGATACCGACCGGTTCTTTTACAATATCATCAGAAATTTTATAGCATACCATATTCATTTTATCCACTATTATTTTAAATTTATGTTTTTTGATCAATTGTTTTCCAAATTCAATCAGAATTAACATAAAATCGTGATACAAAACAAACACCACACAACGTAAACAACAAAATCTGACATTTGACATCTCTGACACAAGTAGCGTTTCGTTTATACTGCGTGCAATAATACATTTTTGATTTAACATTTATTTATCACCCCCATTTGAATGTTCTTTTTATAGTTTTTACGTACGTATCAACTTCTTTTTATAGTTTTTACGTACCTATTTGAAATTAAGCCATACATTTTGCGTATATTTTCGTATACATAATTTATTTGATTTATATTTCGAATTAGCGTTTTATTTTTGGAATATAAATGAGTTTTATTTTTGCAAACGTACAAGCGTTTAAAGTCTATGTTTTTTCTGTGAGTAACATAATAAATGTATATAATTACAAGCATTTAGTTTTTAATGACTTTTCGATGCTTTTCGAAGTTATGTGTGTATTTATCGCAGGTTTATAAGTGCCCGGTTAATGGCAATAGGCTCGCCACCTATTACATTGGGACCTAAACATAAACTGGCGAAATGTGGGTGCTAGCACCTCTGCCTACCCCTTCGGGGATATAGGCGTGAGTTTATGTTATGTTATGTTATGTCATTTAGTTTTTATACTACACGCCACTTCCAAGGGAATGCTTATAATTTTAAAAAATACAACAACATTCATTTTATAAAAGGTTTAACACCTTTCAAAAAGTTTGCAAATAATTAATATACACACAATAATAATTACTTTGGTTTTGTGACGACAATATTTTCACAAAAGCGCGGGTTAAACGGAACGGAACTTAAGTTAGTGAGTGATGACTGATGACAGATGTCAGGAAATAATAAATAAAGTTTGTTTACGCGATGTTCGTATGTGAAAATTGTGGTTGCATTCAGAAAATTGAGTCAAAATTTTACACAAATTTAATAATAAGTGGACTAACTTATTAAATAATCAATGATCTATGCTGGGAAGCCACAGTTCGTCTGGCTTTCGGTGTTAAAGTGGTTTTTGTGACAACAGCCGGTTTCTCAACCTCTGCGAACTTTTCCCAGCAGTAAAGTCAGTCTTTGCAGGTCACCAGACCAGCGAATAGCATGTATGCGGTGTCTTATCTAATCCTGTAGTAACCAATGCCTAGTTGTTGCCGCTGTCTCTAAGATGTGCCTTGTTATCAGTAAGAATGCGGACAGTACTAGAACAACCATCCCTGATGTCAACATATTATAATTTGAGGCGAATTGGTCTTGATTTAAGGGTATAATTGATATTCTATATGTATTTACAAATTGCTTGTATTGAGTTGGGTAAATGATATATAAATGAAAAAATCGAAGCATTTTTATTAAATTTACAAATTTCGTACGATCTGGCATTAGTGAACGCGGCAGTGCAAATATTTATGCATTGAATAAGAGTATTTGCAATTGTCCGGTCAAGTCTCGGAGAACACGTTAAGACATTGGTCTTTGTTGCCATATGAACATCAATTCCCTTGCCAAGGAAGCAATATCCAATGGTGCTCTCGACCAATATAGAGTCTATGCTCACGATATCCTCTTACTTGCCAAACCCTGTTTGATCTCAAAATGGACTACCCTTTGGGAGAAGTCCAGTAAGGTGAAGGGTAGACACTATGCCTCCATCCAGCCTGATATTCCAGCTAGACCTTGGTTTTACCAATTCCGTGAAGCTAGTAAGAGAGCTACTTCGGTAATTTGTCGTCTGCGTTTAGGTCATGCCAGCACCAATGTATTTCTAGCTAAAATCAGGATCAGGGACAGCTCTCTCTGTGAGTGTGGCTTAGATGAACACACAGCGGATCATATTTTCTTTGAGTGCACAAGAAGGAATGGTTCTTTATATGGTATCCTCCCCATTAACCGTATCCCTCGTCCCATGAATTTTAACTCTCTTCTGACCTATACTAATTGTCCTCTCATATATTTATATCTGTAGCTACATTAACTCAAATAATATTAACCTGTAGAACTGTGTTTGTCTGCTATAACCTCCAACCAGTGTGTTTTGCTTTGACTCAGGTACTCCAGCGTGCTACATGACTTTCGGCCTATATTGGATGTTAAATACAACATCTCTTGTACATTCATAAAACCTTTGATCCGAGATTATAACAAGTCACATTCCGCCAAGTCGAAACTATTAATTAAATCCCGAGCTAGTCATTGGCGGAAACATCGGAATCGCCATAAGAAAAAAAAAAAAACTTCAATAGCTGTCGTTACGGTTTGTTGGTGCCCTAAACAAAGTCCTACAACTGGTCTAACTGCAATGATTTGAGTTGTGGAGGTCAGATGGTAGGCACTTCATGAAAAATATTGAGGTTTAGGTATATCCGCAATTAGCCTGATAAAGTGGACCCCAGACTCTGAAGTGAAAGCTTTGTATCCGACTGGAATAACACTGAGATGAAGAAGAATAATGGGTTAATATAAGTTATGGTGCCTACAGTTACGCACAACAGTTCTACTGCAAGAGGTGGACAGTCATATGACATCACTTTAACAATGGCCATTGTCTTAAGGCTGACTGATATCAATTCTTCACTAGATGAAAAGATAAGCATAATGACCAAATTGTTTTCGGAGTTTACGGCAGAAAAATGGAAGTGGGATCGTGATAGTAGATTCGACGATATTATCGACCCTTTCATAATAAATTTGCAGAATGACTCCGACTCCAGTTCCGATGACGAAACAGAATCAATGTCAGAATAACATTAAATATCTAAACAAATAAATATTTACAATTAATATGACATTTCATTCAATATGACAATTCCCTATTAAATTTAATAATTAAATACGTACGAGTGGCGTGTAAAGTCAAAAATATTTATTAGGGAATTTTAATAATCTTAGGCTTCACACACTAGTCGTACAATAAAACTGTCAAGTGATATCGTAAGATCCGTCCGACAATGTCAATCTCGTGTGAACTCATACTCTTTCTTAACCGTCCCCCGCCTCACCGCACATACCTAGGGCGCGGTACAGCGGTAGCAGTCAAACTATAATAAGGTTGACCTTTTTTCGAGCCCTTTCAACCTTAAGGAAACCCAAAGCCTTTGGTTTAAGTGCGGAATACCTACGGATGTTCCCTTCCCCCTGCTGGAGTCGATAGGGGTGGTTACGTCGGACTCGAACCGACTAAAACCGCACGGCTGGCTCGGGTCATCAGTTGTCGAAAGTGAGGTAGCCTTTGACATATCCTTTACTTCCCGGCAGACCCGCAGGGCTCTCGGGTGTGGAACTACGGAGTCCCCATCTCTCCCTGGACCGGAGGCAGGCGCTCTTTACACCACAGTCACGACCTGTATCTACTAGGGACTAAATCCGGAGCCTACTCCTTGAATCAGCAGGTGTACCAATGGTGTGCAATGCTTCAGGTCCAGGTTCCGCTCATGTACGCTTTCTGGTCCTGGCGTGGCTTATCTTTACTTTTTAATCTCTAAACCTCTGACCCAGCTGCCGAACGCTCTACTGCCTACGCTCTAATGTCGTCAAAAAGTATAAAAGAATCCAATACCTCGCATTTATCACAGATCTTGCCAATGACGTGAGGATGGCATGTGCAGTATCCAGTGAAGGAGTCGCACTGAGGGGTACCTTCGGCAGTCTCCACGGTACCAGCCTCGTGACACTGACAGGGCTTGCAGTCGCCTCTCTTTTTAGGGTCCAACGCATCACCAAAATAGCCTGCAATGTATGAAATATTAGGAATTAGGCACGATTTGTGTCACAAATTCATTTCTGCTACACAAGAATGAGTATTGAATTGGGAGCAGGACCCATATGTCATTCCAATGTGCGATAAAGACAACATAAACATGATCACGCCCTAAATCCTGAAGGGGGTTCTTCTCTTCCCCCCCCCCCCCCCCCCTTCTCATTCCCTCTCCATATCTCTCTCTCTCACACGCAATCTTTCACTCTCTATTGCTAACGAGCTTGTGTTATGGAAGTGGATGTGGAAGTGGACTTGGCAACGTCGGGACTCTGTGATAAGAAACGAGATAGACTTTTTGATAACGGACAGTAAGCACATATTTAGAGACGTCTCTGTGATCAACAAGTTTAAAACCGGAAGCGATCAGACTTGTCCGAGGCTCTCTAAATGTTAACATCAAGGCTGAAAGATTCCGAATGATACGGTCTACTCTCCGACTTACGCCACTCCAAGTCGACAGGATCTGGAAAGAACAAGAAAGGTAGACTTATACTTAAGGTGATCTCATAAATCAAAGTCAACGTCTGCAAACATTCACTTTTTTGATAGACCATTTACAAAACATCAGTAATAACTCGATTGTTTTATACTAAAGAACCAGTGGTTTACAAAAAGGTCTCATTCTGAGAATACTGGCAAGTAAACTAGCAGACTTGCCTTGGTTCACAAACGTGAAGAACTTTATTGAAGTAGCACAGTAAATGGCACCATTCCAAGCTAATTAATTAAACTAGTATATACTCACATCATCAAGTTCAATGAGCTCTCTGCGGTGATTATCAACTGCCTCCTGTACTAAATTGTAGCACGGAGGACCATTCTCGCAGCCCTGGCCATCGGCGCGACGCTTTTAGTTCTCCATACACCTGTAAAATTAGTGTAATGCTGCGTTATTATCATTTTATACCAGAGATTCAACTACCACACCTTACTTGGTTAAAATACCTGACTTGAAATCAATAGAATGTTGAAATGCACTGGCAATAGGCTAATAAACATTATCTTTAAACAATGAATATGGATCATTTACTCTCTATTCAAATAATGATAGTATGCTAAGTAAGTGTCTCAATTTCTAACCACCACAATCATTCATCATTTTCATCATCAGATTCTTACTTTACTAATACTACTTAATGCCTTAGTTTTTTATCTGAAAATATGTAACGTAAACTAAGATATTGGCCTAACTAAACTGAAACTATGATTTTTCCTAATAATTAATTCCCAAAATAGGTCAAAATATGAACATTCGAAATAACACAACATTTATAAATTTTTAAATTCCACATTAAATTTCAAATCAAACGTATTATACATAGAACAAGTACAAGCGCTACGGGGACTGAGATAAATGCGATATTCTCTTGCACTGCATACATTTGCACTACGCGCCAACACGCTGTGACGTCACCACGTCCTACAATTTTGTATGGAGCGTTTTCGGGCGGCTCGTAAAATTGAATTTTCAATATTAAATAACCTTTAAACTATTTGTCATACGAAAATTTCACATTCAAAGTGCATCATTTTAGTATTGTAAAATGTAGTTTACGAAATGTCTATTTTTTAAATAAAATTCTTATGAGGTGCATTACCAGATATGTGATGATTCTGTTATTACATTGAACAAGTTTACGAGTTTCACTTAAAATAGAATAACTACAGAATTCAGTCGACCATTTTATTTCTAATCACCCTTTGATCCCTATTCATCGCATTTTACGTAACGAATTTCAAGTGTATATGGTATAGCGAAGAAAAGAACTGCTGCACCGTCTGATTCCATAAGGTGATATGAGGAGGATGCGCGTGAGTCGATCCTGCTGACTTACGCTTATTTGCTTCTGAGCAGCTTCGATGGTGTCCTCGGCTTTGGACACGTTGCCTTTACTCTTCTCCACAGCCTCGTTGCCCTCAAAGCTTTCATCTCCATTTTGAATAACATATTTCTGAGGGATAAGAAAAATTATCACTTTATTTCTATTTATATCCTTGAAATAAGTGTGCAGAAGTGTTTTCAGCCACAGCGAAGTTCCAAGGCTTTCACAGCAGAGCCCTAGATCTAAAGGCAGCTATGAAGGGCCTCGGAGGTTATCAGGAGGCAGCACTGTTATGAAGATGAAGTCTATTTAGCCCCACATTTTTACCCTGCTCTAATTTAATGGAGTCGATTTTTTACTATTGTGCTTATTGATATTGTTAGGAAGTTTGCACATGTTTTAATTTCTTTTTAATTTAATTTTTAATTAATAAAATTGAAATAAATACATGTTCTACCCAAAAACATATTTACACTCTGATAAAAGTACATACATACATAATATAATCACGCCTTTATCCCCGGAGGAGGAGAACACACCTTAATAAACTCTTAACATGATTATAAAATAAATGAATAAATATGTTGTCTCTATCCATGTCTTGTCCTACTGGCAGACTGCAGTCGTAAAATTTTATTGCTTTTTGTACACTGCATTGTAAAAATAGCTTTAAATCATGTGTGTAAGGATGAATTTCCCAAAAACTATGTTCATTACATAACTATAACTACCTATGTAAAATTGGAGACGGTTTCGAGTGTTACTTCGGTTCAGGATTGTGTATCTTGGGTTTTTTGTATATCGATGGCAGAAATGATCTTTTTTTAATAGCACACATGATTAATTCCACAGATAAGATGCATTTGCCATAAAAGAGTCTAAATGGCCGAATTGTTAATTTTGTCCATATACTTAGTCTGGCTATAAATACTGTTACAATTAAAATAAGAAGAAGAAAAACATTTGAATTTGGAATCTGTCATTTTTATACGATTGTTCATTGTGTTTTCTAATTTTGGCGCCAATACATTGTACAATATTTTGCTATATTAAAATGGAGTGGGGTGATAAAGAAAACCGAATCGCTGTGATTGCATTACACAAAGTTGGTATGGAGTCGAATGTAATTTTTAAAACTCTCCATACGCTGGTATTAGTCAAATGTTTGTGTACCGGGTTATTAATAGGTACAATGAGGCCAGATCTTTTTCTGTCACAAACAGAGGAGTTTGTGACAGAAAAAGATCTGGCCGTCCACGTAGTGTTCGTACGAAAAAGGTGGTCAAAGCACTAAGGGAAAGCAAAAGATTTTATCTCGGGAGATGAAGATAGCACCCAGAACCATGTCGCGCATTTTAAAAGATGACTTAGGACTTGCAGCCTATTAGAGACGCACTGGCCAATTTTTAACTGATAATTTAAAAAACAATAGGGTGGTAAAATCGAAGCAACTACTGAAGCGGTACGCAAAGGGAGGTCACAGAAAAATTTTGTTTACGGATGAGAAAATCTTTACAATTGAGCAACATTTTAACAAACAAAATGACCGTATTTATGCTCAAAGCTCTAAGGAAGCTTTCCAATTAGTCGACAGAGTGCAACGTGGGCATTATCCGACTTCAGTGATGGTTTGGTGGGGTGTTAGCTATGAAGGAGTGACTGAGTCATATTTTTGTGAAAAAGGTATCAAAACATCGGCACAAGTGTATCAAGATACCATTCTTGAGAAGGTAGTTAAACCCCTTAACAACACCATGTTCAATAACCAAGTATGGCCCTTCCAACAAGACTCAGCGCCGGGTCATAAAGCTCGGTCCACGCAGTCTTGGTTGGAAGTGAACGTTTCGGACTTCATCAGAGCTGAAGACTGGCCGTCGTCTAGTCCCGATCTTAATCCGCTGGATAATGATTTATGGTCAGTTTTAGAGAGTATGGCTTGCTCTAAACGCCATGATAATTTGGAGTCCCTAAAATAATCCATACGATTGGCAGTGAAGAATTTTCCCATGGAAAGAGTGGGTGCTTCTGTTGATAACTGGCCTCAACGTTTAAAGTACTGTGTTGCAGCCAATGGAGACCACTTCAAATAAGCTTTTTATATTTCACATTGTTTTATATTTATGTATTAAACTAACGCACTGTAAAAGTAATAAATATTATTTGCAATAAAAAAAAATATTTTTCTTCGTAACAATATTTATGGCTAGACTAGGTACTGGACACATTGATGTAGTGATACACAGTGTAGTGCACCTGCGTGAACTTTCTACATTCTGTTGATGAAGCTATTGTAATGGTTCTTCATAAAAATACTTAATGCATGCTGGTAACACCAGCCGATTCGTTATAAATGAATCCCCACAGATACTTCTTATGTCGACGTCGGACTTGAACCGAAAACACGCGCACCGACTGTGTGGGCCGCAGACTGCCGGAGGTGATTATCTGAGACATATCCTTCGTCCTTCATCGTCTTTTATGAGACGCCCTCTTCGGGTGTGGCGACCACACAATCCCCATCACATCACCGGGAATCTGCCGCGGCCTGCTTCTGCTAGGGTGACAGGCGGCTCCACCCGTCACCCCAAGTCCGTCTTAAGCATACCTAACATCGGCAAGCCTATCAGCAAACTCCGCCAAGCTAACTGTAATCGTGGCTCCGGGCCCTTTGCCTCCTGTGACAAACGCGCGATATCTGCACGCACCTTCTGCAGCTCATTGTCGAAATCCGCATTCTCGACAACCGTAGGAGATTTTGAGACTTTTAACAGGATATGGAAACAACAAGAAAAGTAGTCTCATAAATCAACGCCAACGTCAATAAACATTTACTTTTTTGATAGACCATTTACAAAACGTCAGAGTAAAAACTCGATTGTTTTATAGTAAAGAACCAGTGGTTTACAGAAAGGTCTGATTCTGAGAATACTAGCAAGTAATTTAGCAGACTTGTTGACTTGCAGTTCTTCACAAATGTAAAGAACTTTATTGAAGTATCACAGTAAATTCATTTCCAATCAAAGCTAATTAATTAAACTAGTATATACTCACATCATCAAGTTCAATGAGCTCTCTACGGTGATTATCAACTGCCTCCTGAACTAAATTGTAGTACGGGGCACCATTCTCGCAGCCCTGGCCATCGGCGCGACGCTTTTTGCTCTCCATACACCTGTAAAATTAGTGTAATGCTGTGTTATTATCATTTTATGCCAGTGATTCAACTACCACACCTTACTTGGTTAAAATACCTGACTTGAGATCAATAGTACGTTGAATTGCACTGCCAATGGGCTAATAATCACATCTTTAAACAATTCATATGGATCCTTTGGCTCTCCATTCAAATAATGTTAAAATACCAGTAAGTGTACCAAATTCTAACCAGAGGTTTCTGTTTACCAAGCTTTTGACACTCACTGAAACACTATGTTTGTCACCATTCAGGTAGGTACACATTGAGACACTGACTCTAACTATAGATACTCTGAACACTGTCGCGTTGCAAAATTTTGTTATATCATGTTAGTGAAGTGGCGGAGGTGGACATTTCTGGAGTAGTATCGATTGTCATCAATACTGATTGAGAACTTTAGCACGGACAACATACGTTATTATCGAAGAATAAGGTTTCTGTCGTACACCAACAAGCTCTACATGTTACAACTCAAGTAGGATTCCTTGAATTTCGATTCGAAGATTTCAGGATTAAATTGAAGGTCGAAAAAGCGATACCGAACGGTTCGTTTACGATATCATCAGAAATTGTATAGCATACCATATTCATTTTATCCACTATTAATTTATATTTATGTTTTTTGACCAATTGTTTTCCGAAATCAATCAGAACAGAATTAACATAAAATCATGATACAAAACAAACACCGCACACGGTAAACCAAAGAGAATACAATACGGTAAACAACAAAATCTGACATTACCATCGCTGACAAAGCTGCGTTTCGTTACTGCGTGCAAAAATACATTTTTGATGTAACGTTTTATCTGTTCCCCTGCGGTGTTGTAGATACACTTGAGACATTCCACAGTAGTCCTTGCCCATGGCATTGGGTCGATATTCCGGTTGCACTGGCACAGTTCGCACTGCTTTGCCGGAACAACACCAAACTGTCCGGTGGGGTGCCCGAAGTATTCATCCGCACGCAATTCTGTGCCTCGAAAAGCACGTTAAGCAACATTTACAACAGTCCTCCCTGTAACGGCGGTCCAACTGCCTGTAGATGGTGCCATAAAAGTTCAACATCTGATCTTACTGCAAGACTTCGATATCTTCGGCTGTGGAGGTCAGATGGCAATCGTTTAAAGTATCATGTCTTCAGTACCGATTTCGCGATAAACGTGTGCCTGGACAACGGAACGGAACCGGAACCGACTGACCGAAACTTTGATCCGCAATATTTGCAGATGTTTCATAGTGATTCAATGTCTTTTGAATGAGATTTTAAAGCATTTAGTGTGCTAACTATTCAAATCGATTAACACATCGAATTGCATCGGTTCGGGCGAAGGTTTTGTGGCTTAGTGGTCAAAGCCGTACCCCTGTAAGGGAAAGAACGCGGGTTCAAATTCCGCCTGCACCGATTTAATCTCTGTCTTAATTGAACACGAACAATAGAAAAATAGCTAAGGACCGTCTCAGGATGGGGCTGAACATCGTGTCAAAATTTGAACTCTATCCACCCACAACAAGATCTAAAGTTGAATATCATTTAAATATCAAATGTGCCTCCATCCCCCTCTGTATTTAACTGTTTGTTTTTAAGACCCATAACGGGGGAGCGGCTAGTGAGGCCACAGGGCAGCCTCTCGTACCGTCTGACGCAGGAGATCACCGAGCACGGGTGCTTCGGGCAGTATGTGCGTGCGTTTTAGTCGGTTCGAGTCCGATATAACCTCTACCACCGACTCCGGTGGTGAAGATATCCGTGGGAATATATCGCACGTGAAAAAACCCTAAATTTGAGTTCCAGTATAAAAATGCAGTAGCGTTGTTTGTCGCCACGAACAATAGAAAAAATAGCTAAGGACCGTCTCAGGATGGGGCTGAACATCGTGTCAAAGTTTGAACTCTATCCACCCACAACAAGGTCTAAAGTTGAATATCATTCAAATATCAAATGTGCCTCCATCCCCCTCTGTATTTAACAGACAAAACTATTAAGCATTATTCGACCTTTGTTTGAACCCAAGTTGAAAGCGAGGCCTTGCTTAGCTTAGATGGAGCTGTATTCAATATGTAACGGTACAGATGTAGGGCGCACAGTTTGTTCGCGAACTCAAGGCAGATGGCGTAAAATAGAAGTCGGTGTTAAGAGTCTCCGCAACTGATAGACCTCACGCGTGTTTCAATGTGAATGTATAAATATATACAGGACAGTATCTGTCGTAAAGACAGCAGTATTTTTTGTAGACCTGCAACGCATTAAATTCGTTGAAGGTTAAAATCTGATTGGTCATTCGTCCAATACATAATTATGTTATGATTGGACTGGATGGCATGAGATTCCTAGTGTGCGGACGCCCGGAGGGATACACTTGTATTCCTGGGTATGGCATGGCATGGCAACTTTATTAACATGTTGGATCAGGTTGTTTATAGACCCTATTAGAATTATACTGTAAATTAGTCCTGTCTGTCCATTGGAAATATTAAAAATAATAAATATTATTTTACGTTAAACTATTGTGAGAATACCAATGCGAATTTTTGTTAGAAAGGCCTTGGTCAGACTTAAAACCTCTGGAATATTTGATCGCGGCCCTACTAAACTATAGATGGACGGACCAGATTCTAAGATTCTACAAGGAAACATGTAGGAATAGCCCATGCAGACGGGCAGATCACACGTCCGGGCAACGCCGTCCCCGGCTGGAAGTAGGTACAAACTCTAGACGCATGCATGGCTCAAGTCAATGGGCTCACCCCCTGTTACGTGGGACCGAATACTCAGCCAAACCATACGGGGATAAAGGTGTGATTATTATTCTATATTGTAGCGGATAATCCTAAACTCCCTCTCCGTAATACACGCGGTAGGGCGCCGAGACGTTATTCTCCGTCTACTAATTTACGAACGCGCCCATAGCGCTAGCCAATCACAGGCCCGCGCGACCGGCTCGGCGAGTCGGAGAAACGAACGCCAAGAGTAATACACGATTTACGATAATTGTCTTAATAATTAAGTTTATTTGTTGCTTAATTGTAAAATTCGTTATTAAAAGGAATGTGACAACTACACCTGGCTCCTTATTGGCTCCATCCCGACTACAACTGACGCCCAACGTGTATATAAGGAGCATAAAGTTCGTCCAACAAGATGCCGCGCAAACGACAATCGCTAGATCAAAATAGTTCTGTACAGGAGGGAAATAGCAATAACTCAACAAATAATAACGTTGTGTTTACACAAGAAGCACTTACAACGCTTATTACGAGTATGCAGCAGTCTCAAGCTGAGTTATATTCTCAAATAATGAGAGAGGTACGTTCGTCCACACCAAACGAGGTTAATGTCTCCGCCATTATGAAAAATAATTTTGCGAAATGTGCATCGCGTTTCAACGGAAATACTGGTGAGTCTGTTGACAATTTTATTGATGCCATCTCAGTATACAAGGCGTGCCTAAACATAAGCGACGAGAACGCCATGTTAGGACTTTCTATGTTACTGGGTTCATCGGCGGGAACATGGTGGCAAGGCGTCAAAAACTCAACGAAAACTTGGGAAGAGGCCCTAAACAGATTGCGCAGTGCCTTCGGCGAGCGTCGTCCGCCATTCAGGATTTACTCCGAAATATTTGCAACCACTCAAGGTCAGCAGAATACAGATCTTTTTATTGCGAAAATTCGAGCTTTATTAGCAAAGCTTCCGCATGGTGATCTGTGTGAACGAGTGGAGTTGGACATGGTATATGGGTTATTAGATCGCCGCATTAAGAAAAGATTAGATAGATCAGCTATCAGTACATTCGACGAATTATTAATTAAAGCTCGCGCTATTGAGGACTCGTTAAAGGAAAACCACAAGTCCGAGAGCTGCAACACATCCGTCGCGACGACTTCGGAATCTGCGCGCCCCGCTTCTAACCCTATGCGTGCCACTGCAGTCCCCGCACGTGCCTCTGCAGCACCTGCGTATTCCACTGGCACAGCTGTTGATGGTCAAGATGCAAGACGTGGGAAACCCAGGTTGTTCTGTGTGTATTGCAAGCGTAGTGGTCACACTAAAGACAAGTGTGAAAAGCTTAATATTAATAAATCTAATGATAATAAGTCTAGTGATAGTGATACTTCAAAGTACAAAGATATTAAATGTTATGGTTGCGGTACAGAAAATGTTATAAAATCTAAATGTCCTAATTGTAACCCTAAATTAAGCTCATATGGTGAGCACACTGCATTTTATTCCCTTAGTTCAAAGACTGAGACTTCAACTTGTATTTGTAACAATTGTAATCCCCGCTTTATGTTGTCAAATGGTTTTCAATGTGTTTCTGGTAATTTTGTCGGATCAAAATCTCATGTTAATAATGATTTTAGGCCGCACACCAGTATTGCTGTACCATTATCTGACAAAGTTGGTGGCTCACAATCTTTATTGGAAATGTCAAGTAGCTCTAAACAGTTTCATGGGAAAGTCAGTGGTGCTCAAACATATTTGGTAAATGGTGCTCAAACATGTTTTGCTAATGATTCTCAAACATGTTTTGCTAATGAATCTCAAAGTTTTTTTTAAAGTTAATTGTGAAAATAAATCTTCTCTACGTCCAGTAATAAAAATTAATATTTTAGGTGAGAATGGTACAGCAATGATTGATTCAGCAGCCAAATGTTGTGTGGCTGGCTATACATTGTACAATCTTTTTAAAATGAGAAATCATCGTATGTTGTCTTGTGTGAAAAATGTAAGCTTAGCTGATGGTGTTACTAGATTAATGAATGTACTTACTACGGAAGTGTATGTATGTCTTGAAGGTAGAACCAGGCTCATAAGTTTTTTAATTTTTCCAGACGCGGATAGTAATCATACTTTGTTAGGTATAGATTTTTTGATAAATTTTGATATCAGTGTGGATTTTGGTAACGCTAAATGGTACTTTAACGATAATGATAAAAAGTTTGATCTTCTTTTCGAAAAAGATTTATTTTATGAACATGTCTATGTTAACAGCATATTTAGGGATGATGAAGCATCAGGTCTTACCGATCAACAACGCGAGGTTCTTGCTCAAGTTCTCACGGAAAATGAGGACATTTTTAAGTTGACAGGTGAACCAACTAGTTTCGCGGAACATGTAATAGATACCGGTGACCACGCTCCTATCGCGGTACCTCCGTATAGGTTAACGCCCGCGAAAAAGGCTGTTATGCAGACTGAAATAGAAAAGATGTTAGCCGAGGACATCATAGAGGAATGCGAGTCGGCATGGGCCGCTCCGGCGTTATTAGTTCCAAAAAAAAATGGTCAGGTACGTTTTTGTGTCGACTATCGTAAGCTTAACGCAATTACTAAGTCTGACGCGTATCCAATGCCGCTTATTGACGAACTTGTACAGTCAACAAAACGCAATTGCATCATGACTACGTTAGATATGAGAAGTGGGTTTTGGAATGTAAGCGTACGCGAGTGTGATAGGGATAAAACGGCCTTTCAGACACATTTAGGAACGTTTCGTTTTAAACGCATGCCTTTTGGTCTTAAAAATTCGCCAATGACGTTTGCTAGGCTAATAGACAGGTTGCGCTCCGGTACATCACTGAAAAACATAAACATTTTAGCATACCAAGATGACCTGCTAATTATATCAGATGGATTCGACCAGCATATCGCAGATTTACGTATAGTTTCTGATAGACTACGCCTATTCAATCTTCGCGCCAACCGCGAAAAATGTGTTTTCGCACGCAAAGAGGTTAAATATCTTGGCCACGTCATCACACAGGAAGGGATCCTCCCTGATCCTGGTAAAATACGCGCTATCGTGGATATGAAAGAACCAAGTTCGGTACGCCATCTCAAAACTTTTCTTCAAACGTGCTCGTGGTTCCGAAAGTTCATTTTGAACTTTTCGAAAGTCGCTGAACCACTAACACGTCTTCTGAAAAAGAATCAACCTTGGAAGTGGGGTAATGAGCAGAAACAGTCGTTTCAAGAGCTCAAAAAGAGTTTAACGTCTGCTCCCATTTTAATCCAAGCTGATTACAGCAAACCATTTGTATTACGTACGGATGCTAGCAATTACGCCTTAGGTGCCGTCTTGCTGCAGGGCGAAGGAAACAATGAACGGCCAATTGAGTATGCGAGCCGTCTCCTTAACCCCGCCGAACGCAACTACAGTACTACTGAAAGAGAAGCTCTAGCGGTAGTCTGGTCTGTTGAACGCTTCAGAGGTTACATTGAGGGTCATGAAATTGTTGTTAGTAGTGACCATCAACCTCTTAAGTGGTTATTAAGTTTAAAATCGCCTTCAGGTAGACTCGTGCGATGGGCTTTAAAGTTGCAAGAGTTTAATATTCGCTTTGAATACACTCCTGGTAAAGCCAATGTTGTCGCTGACACTTTGAGTCGTCCTACCTGCGAAGAAGATAGTAAGGATCAGTGCGGGATTTGCTCAGTCATTGTAGACTTACCTTCGAGAAGTCCTGCTGATCTTCGCCAAGCTCAGTTAGATGACTCGGAACTGAGAAAAATTATTAGTAGTCTTGAAAGTAATGATGCTCTTGAAGACAAACGCTGGTCTGAGCGAGGTTACTTCATGCAACAAGGAGTTCTTTATAGGTATAATCCTGACGTCGATGTTGAAGAACCACAGCTCGTACTTCCTGTGAGTTTAAGACTCGATGTCCTGCAGGAATGCCATGACACTCCTATTGCTGGTCATCAAGGCATCGATAGAACGTTACATAGACTTTCACAACGGTTTTTTTTCACTGGTATGAGACGTCTTGTGGCTGATTTTATTAAGTCTTGCCCTACATGCCAGCGGTATAAGTCGTCAAATGTAAAGCCATCAGGCCTCTTGCAAACACCAGTTTTGCAACAAAGAGGTGAGGTTATAGCAGTTGACTTATTTGGCCCGCTCCCATCTGGAGAAAAGGGGGAGAAATACATATTGTTGGTTGAGGACACAGCTACTCGGTGGGTCGAGCTCTTTGCTCTTGTTGACGCCACGGCAGAAGTCTGTGCCCGAACACTGATAGAGGAATATTTCCTCAGGTATGGCCTACCGCGTCGTGTCGTCTCCGATAATGGAGTACAGTTCGTCTCATCTGTTATGCAACAATGCATGTTTATCCTGGGGATTCAACAGGATCTGTTACCCTTATACCACCCGGAAGCAAATCCGGCTGAACGTAAAAATAGAGACCTTAAGGTACAGCTGGCTCAGATAGTTGACACCAAGCATAACTCATGGCCCAAACACCTACCGTCGGTTCGTTTCGCTATGAACTCAGCTATGTGTAATACAACTGGTGTCTCGCCCGCATTTCTCACCTTTGCTAGGGATCTCCGTTCACCTATCGAAGTCAATCTTGACATCAGGACAGTCCTAGAGAAAGATAATTTTGTACCCCAGATTACTCCTTATTTAAAGAGTTTCTTGAATTCTTTAATTTCAATTCGAGATAGAGTAGAGAAGGAACAGGATAGACGTAAAGAATACGCGGATAAAAATCGTAAAATTGAAGAGTTTCATGTCAATGACCAAGTGTTAGTTAAATCGCACGTATTAAGTAACGCTGCAAAAGGGATTTCAGCTAAATTTGTACCAAAAAGAGATGGTCCTTATACAATAATTAAGGTAGCGAGTCCTACTACTTACATTCTTTCTAAACTTGATAATCCTAACGACATCATAGGTAAATTTCACGCGTCACAACTTACGTCATTTGTTAAAAGGAACGAGGTTTCTCTACCGGTCATGCCCAAACGTAACCGAGGCCGCCCTCGTCAGATTAAGCCTGTTTCCATTTCACCTGAACGGGTTCCAGAGCCTGTTTCTATCTCAAACGAACGGATTCTTGAGCGAGGACGCTTTATCGAACCCGAGGGGGAGTATGTAGCGGATAATCCTAAACTCCCTCTCCGTAATACACGCGGTAGGGCGCCGAGACGTTATTCTCCGTCTACTAATTTACGAACGCGCCCATAGCGCTAGCCAATCACAGGCCCGCGCGACCGGCTCGGCGAGTCGGAGAAACGAACGCCAAGAGTAATACACGATTTACGATAATTGTCTTAATAATTAAGTTTATTTGTTGCTTAATTGTAAAATTCGTTATTAAAAGGAATGTGACAACTACACCTGGCTCCTTATTGGCTCCATCCCGACTACAATATATATATATATATGTTTCTGAATTCAATATTAGTCCACACAAGCACCAAAATCAAAACTTTTTGGAAGACAGACAGACAGACAATCTGAGATAATAACAAAAGTACCGGTTCGAAGGATCATCTATACCTACTGACATTATAAAGCTAGACAGTTTGGTGGTTTGTTTGTTTGAATCTCACGAACAACTGATTCAAATTGAGAAAATCTCTTTGTATTAAATAGTCCGTTTATTGACGAAGGTTTAGGCTATAAAATCTAAAATGTTCATACAGTATACCGGCTCGAAGGACCATAAAATTTGATATTACTTCACAGTGTGCACTATTGACTGAAGGGTATTCATAGATGGTTGTTACGTCAAAGAATGGAATTCGGCCGAAAATGGAAAACCCGGATGCTCTGCTTCGCATCATGGGACATTGGCACGCTGAGCGGCCGCAAGGAGTTCCGACAGACTTTTCAGGTAGAAGGCGACCGCGATGTTCCTGCCAGAGACTCGGTAGAAGGGCAACAGGTCCAAGCTAATTGGTCTATGGCCAATGGGATAGGCGTAGTGCTCTCCCAGGAGCCGCAGGATGGTATCTTGGAAGTGAAACCCTGTACCTTATGGTCGTATGGAATTTATCAATGGGTTTGTAGCCCATTTTATAAGTGCCTACGTGGCACAGGCCCGGATGTAGCGAAGCCGAAAACATCTCCTTTTGGAATCAACCCAGGGAAGTGGTTAGTGTAATTCCATTTTCGCAGGGAACTGTTCGGGGTGGTGACCTGATTGGTCATGTGGATGGATGAAAGGTGTGAGGAGTTTGAACGAGTTCACTATATTTTTAGGGCGCACTATTCAGATCTAATCACTAGGAATAGAACACATCAGCCAAGTGGCCAACTACAAAGTTATCAGAGGAGAGGATCTCACTGTGTAATATTATCTCTTAGTCACGGATCCAAAAGACAAACACGTCGAGCACTGTGAGCACAAAATCAAGCGACAGCTGCTTGATCTCATCTCAGAGGTTTTGCGTCAGATATCGGCGACAGCTGCGTCGTTGCTGAAAATGAACCTGTTAAGTAAGTACTGCTAGAACAAACTTACAATAGATATTATTGCTCTGCATGTCTAAGGGTCCTTAGTGTTACAACAACATAGTTTAGAAGAATACTAGGATGAGGAAAAGACGTGCTAGCATCTAAATCTCCATTAGACCAGGGCGCGCACTATCAGCCGCTGTATGATGTCTGGAATCCTCTGAAGGATAAAATCTAATCTTTAAGCTGCCAGGTCCAACAGCAGACTATATTTTTAAGTGCCGCTGTATCTAATACAAGAGGGGGGGGAGGGGGGGCAATCTGTTATACGAAGACGTCACAGAGAAGGAGCCCCGTCGCATTTGACTACGCTCGCATTGGCCGTCACGAGCCGCGTGCGAGTGGCAGTATTTAAAGTCTTCCATACCATAGGCTACCGGTACTTTTATTGGACTCCGCATTAGTTCTCAAGTGTCGACCCGGCACGTAAATGGGCGTGTCGCATAGCTGTGGTGTGTGATTTGATTCTCGATTAGTGCAAATATTTTCTGTTTAGGTTCAGAATATCCAATTCTCAAAATGTCAAACGGTTTCAAAATGTCCAATTCCCATATTGTCCAATTCCTAAAATGTCCATTTCCCTGATTGTTCAGTTCCTAAAATGTCCAATTCCCAAAATGTATTGTGCCCAGACACAGATAGATATAGGTTAGTAGCCGAGGTCTCGCAGAGACCTTTGACATAGCTCACATGTCCTTTAAAAGAGCACTGCGAGTGATTGAATATAATTTTCATTTAAATGCTTTGACATTTTGAGACTTGGGCGTTTTGGGATTTTGACATTCTGCGTCTTTGGCATTTTGCTACCACTTGACATTTTGCAAATTGGGCCTTCTGCGACTAAACAATATGTATTTGTTGCTTTATTGACAGCTTCTGTGGTATGGCGGTAGTTTGCGCAACTGCTATGTAGGTGGCACAGGTTTAATACCCGATCAGCACAATATTTATCTATTTGCATTGGTAGTTCTGTACCTCGAAGAGCACGATAAGCAACATTTACAATAGTCGTTACCTCCCTGTGATGGTCCAACCACCTGTAGATGGTGCCATAAAAGTTCAACATCTGATCTTACCGCAAGACTCCGATGTCTTCGGTTGTGGAGGTCAGATGGCAGTCGCTTATAATAGCATGTCTTCAGTACCAATTTCGCGATAAACGTGTGCCTGGACAACGGAACGGACCCGGAACCGACTGTCCGAAACTTTGATCCGCAATATTTGCAGATGTTTCATAGTGATTCAATGTCTTTTGAATGAGATTTTAAAGCATTTAGTGTGCTAACTATTCAAATCGATTAAGACATCGAATTGCATCGGTTCGGGCGAAGGTTCTGTGGCTTAGTGGTCAGAGACGTACCCCTGTAAGGGAAAGATCGCGGATTCGAATCCCGCCTGCACCGATTCAATCTATGTCTTAATCGAATTCAATGTCTTACTGCATGCTGTACAGAATAAAACAAATATCTGGGGCCATGATTTATTACTAATAAATTAGCTAGAATACAAATTATATTACTCACAAAATTAAACTTTCAGTAAAAGAAATATATAAAAAATCGTACTAAAATATCTAAAATAACACACATAATATCGTCAATTCTTTGGCGAACATCAAAAAGGCAATATATCAAAATCGGAATTTCACGACACGCTTACACCAGTAGTACTTATTATGTATATTTACAACGGACCACTATGGCACACTTTGTATGGAAGCCTCATATACACTAAGGGCACATCCATTAATTACGTTGGGCCCCACAGACCCCATCTTGCCAAAGTTGAAGACCGCGCTGAACACTGGGCGAGTCGAAACTTGTGTATGATATAGACGAGATTATAATTAAGTATTAAGTAATAGACCAGTTCACTTATTATTTTTGTTTGTTTGTTTTTAGCTTCATGAAATAATGTAAGATGGCAAGGAATTATCTTGGAAAAAATAAACCGCGAAGTTCAGAGGGGTCGTCAATTCGGGCACGTAGTATTATAACATATTTTTAAAGAGTATGTATATTACATACTCTCTCAAAAAAGCCGGTGGTTACTGGAACTCGTGGAAAGAAACATTTTCTAGTCTTTTAAATTGCATTTTAATTTGTTGTGCGATTATTCTATAAATACGCACATTCTGACTTATAAAATATTATATTGGAATTATTTCCACCCTAAATAATAATATCATACAGATTTATAACCTACCATACATACATACGATTGTCGTCGGGTTGAAGTATACATGTTGTCCCAGCGCGAGAACTTTACTTGCGCGATGTAGGATTCGTAGTAGTTCTACTTGCTGTCGCTAGATAGCGCTGGGTACATGTGGCATCGCCACATACTAAATGCAGTCTGTATACACGAATACGAAAGCATAATATAACAAGAATATAATTAGGAAGTCAGGACATTGATTGGTTGGGAAGATTTTCCCACTGGGAACGCGCTGCAACTAACATGAGTGACTTTAGGGTCAATTCCCACAAAAGAGCAACGATCGGCAGCAGAGAAAGTTCATAGTCATTTGAAGGCAAAAGGCAACGAGGCTGAGCGTGGCTCCGGGCCTGTGGCGGTCTGAGCCTCTTGCAACAAACGCTCGTTATCTGCTCGTACCTTCTGCAGCTCATTGTCGAAATCCGCATTCTCGACTACAGTAGGCGATTTTGAGATTTTCGACAGGATCTGGAAAGAACAAGAAAGGTAGACTTATACTTAAGGTGATCTCATAAATCAAAGTCAACGTCTGCAAACATTTACTTTTTTGATAGACCATTTACAAAACATCAGTAATAACTCGCTTGTTTTATACTAAAGAACCAGTGGTAGTAAGTAACCAGTGGTGGTGGCCCCAGATAGTTGTTTCATTCTGAGAATACTGGCAAGTAAACTAGCAGACTTGTCTTGGTTCACAAACGTGAAGAACTTTATTGAAGTAGCACAGTAAATGGCGACATTCCAAGCTAATTAATTAAACTAGTATATACTCACATCATCAAGTTCAATGAGCTCTCTGCGGTGATTATCAACTGCCTCCTGTACTAAATTGTAGCATGGAGGACCATTCTCGCAGTCCTGGCTATCGGCGCAACACTTTTTGTTCTCCATACACCTGTAAAATTAGTGTAATGTTGTTAACACAACAATTAATCTCTGGAATAAAATGATAATAACTTATCATTTTATACCAGAGATTTAACTACCACACCTTACTTGGTTAAAATACCTGACTTGAAATCAATAGAATGTTGAAATGCACTGCCAATAGGCTAATAATCACATCTTTAAACAATGAATATGGATCCTATACACTCTATTCAAATAATGATAGTATGCTAAGTAAGTGTCTCAATTTCTAACCAGAGATTTCTGTTTACCCAGCTTTTGACACGGACACACTATGTTTGTCACTATTCAGGTACACATTGATACACTAACTCTGACTATAGATGCTCTGAAAACACTGTCGCGTTGCAAAACCTGGTTGTTTCATGTTATTAGTGAAGTGGTGGAGGTAGACATTGCTGTGTTACAACGCTTCTCATCAAGCAGCAAATAGTGACCACGAACAACATACGTTATTATCGTAGAATAAGGCTTCTGTCGTACACCAACAAGCTGTACATGTTACAACTCAAGTAGGATTCCTTGAATTTTGATACGAAGAATCTGGATTAAATTGAAGGTCGAAAAAGCGATACCGAACGGTTCTTTTACAATATCATCAGAAATTTTATAGCATACCATATTCATTTTATCCACTATTATTTTAAATTTATGTTTTTTGATCAATTGTTCTCCAAATTCAATCAGAATTAACATAAAATCGTGATACAAAATAAACACCACACACCGTAAACAACAAAATCTGACATTTGACATCTCTGACACAAGTAGCGTTTCGTTTATACTGCGTGCGTTTTTGATTTAACATTTATTTATCACCCCCATTTGAATGTTCTTTTTATAGTTTTTACGTACGTATAAACTTCTTTTTATAGTTTTTACGTACCTATTTGAAATTAAGCCATACATTTTGCGTATATTTTTGTATACATAATTTATTTGATTTATATTTCGAATTAGCGTTTTATTTTTGGAATATAAATGATTTTTATTTTTGCAAACGTACAAGCGTTTAAAGTCTATGTTTTTTCTGTGAGTAACATAATAAATGTATATAATTAAAAGCATTTAGTTTTTATACTACACGCCACTTCCAAGGGAATGCTTATAATTTTAAAAAATACAACAACATTCATTTTATAAAAGGTTTAACACCTTTCAAAAAGTTTGCAAATAATTAATATACACACAATAATAATTACTTTGGTTTTGTGATGACATAATATTTTCACAAAAGCGCGGGTTAAACGGAACGGAACTTAAGTTAGTGAGTGATGACTGATGACAGATGTCAGGAAATAATAAATAAAGTTTGTTTACGCGATGTTCGTATGTGAAAATTGTGGTTGCATTCAGAAAATTGAGTCAAAATTTTACACTAATTTAATAATAAGTGGACTAACTTATTAAATAATATGATCTATGCTGGGAAGCCACAGTTCGTCTGGCTTTCGGTGTTAAAGTGGTTTTTGTGACAACAGCCGGTTTCTCAACCTCTGCGAACTTTTCCCAGCAGTAAAGTCAGTCTTTGCAGGTCACCAGACCAGCGAATAGCATGTATGCGGTGTCTTATCTAATCCTGTAGTAACCAATGCCTAGTTATTGCCGCTGTCTCTAAGATGTGCCTTGTTATCAGTAAGAATGCGGACAGTACTAGAACAACCATCCCTGATGTCAACATATTATAATTTGAGGCGAATTGGTCTTGATTTGAGGGTATAATTGATATTCTATTTGTATTTACAAATTGCTTGTATTGAGTTGGGTAAATGATATATAAATGACAAAATCGAAGCATTTTTATTAAATATACAAATTTCGTACGATCTGGCATTAGTGAACGTGGCAGTGCAAATATTTATGCATTGAATAAGAGTATTTGCAATTGTCCGGTCAAGTCTCGGATAGCATGTTAAGACATTGGTCTTTGTTGCCATATGAACATCAATATCTGTCGTTACGGTTTGTTGGTGCCCTAAACAAAGTCCAACAACTGGTCTAACTGCAATGCTGTGATGTAGCCTTTGAGTTGTGGAGGTCAGATGGTAGGCACTTCATGAAAAATATTTAGGTTTAGGTATATCCGCAATTAGCCTGATAAAGTGGACCCCAGACTCCAAAGTTTTTCCAAAGCTTTGGATGCGACTGGAATAACACTGAGATGAAGAAGAAGAATGGGTGTAATATAAGTTATGGTGCCTACAGTTACGCACAACAGTTCTACTGCAAGAGGTGGACAGTCATATGACATCACTTTAACAATGGCTTTATCGGCTGACTGATAAATTACATAAAGCTTGCTGGATAAGGATTGGCTAGTATCCTGAGTCAGTTCCCATCAGAGGATTATAGAAGACATATCGCAATGGCCAGAAAGGTTCTACATCCTTCTTTCGGGTATCCCCTGGTGCCACTCTGATGAGTGGTGCATCTCCGAGCACAAGGGGCTCCCTTGTCAAACATTATTTAGCATATGTCAAGGCCATGGATGATAACTCACAAACATCGGTTTCTCCTGGCAAGATATCCTGAGCCATTGTTGCTTTGTGCTTTAATCCACCAAGGAATACTGGAGACTCCAGCATTAGTGGGTGGTTGCTAAACTGCAGCAGTGCCCCTAAACCCGTGGGAGAGTTGTCGGGAAACAGAGTCTCCGGAGGCTAGGTTTTTCGCAATGCGCGCTGCCTCCGCAGCCGGTTTCTGCCAGGCTGACAGATGCCTCCACCCGTAACCCCGGGTCTGCACTCATGGGGGATGCTTGAGTTGCCACAATACGCAGGCAGCGCTTATTTGCTGGCGCTCCCACCCCGCTTCCTTCTTCACGAGCATTACTTCCTTGCAGAAGGACGCGCCGGCGGTCCACGCATCCGCACATCGAACTATCGCTGAGCAAGGTGGCGACCATGAGAACTCTCACTGGGTCTCCACCAGCTCCCGTCTCGGCGTAACCCCCGCGGGGTACTCAGTAATAGTGTGCAGCCCCGAGTCCTCGCTCGCATCGCAGTGATGGCCCTCAGACGTTGGTTCTTTCTCCATCCGACGCAGATACTGCCCGAAGCACCCATGCTCGGTGATCATCTGCGTCAGAAATCCTATTCCGCCACCATGTCACTGTGAAGTCAGGATCTCACGGTACGAATTTCTTCAGGTTTGTGGATTACCTGTGTAATATTCAGAAGGAGCCAATGCCCAAGTGCCATCATTATGATGCGAGTGAGGAGTCAGGGCTGCACACGCTGACCGAGTGCCCGGCGTGAGAAATGCCGAGACTGGTTCTCGTGGCGGCCCTGCGTTCCTGAGACCTCATCGCTCAATGACCTCTGTTCTCCATGAGCATGGGTTTGGCAGGTGGAGCCACCTGTAACTGTAGCAGAAGCAGGCCGAGACGGCGGCACGATGCGTGTCTCCCCCTATCTGGGGCAAAATTAAGAAACTGTGGTCCCACACCCAAGGGGGCTATCTGGCGATGACTCTGCCACTGATCTGATCTGAAAATGAGCTAAATCAGTTGTGTCAAAACGGCCATTATAGCGTGCCGCAGCTATAATCACACACGTAACATCTCTATTCTGTCACACCTCTATAACGCAAGTTAAACATATTTAAACTACTATAATTCATAAGACAGTCTCTTTGTCTCACACATAACGCAAACACAACTACTGAAGTCGCAAGACACACACTACACCCAATCTCCTCCCTCGCAGGGAGTGGTCTCATCCCCGCGGGGTGGGTGTTCGTAATGGTGTTTGGACACGGCCCCGTTCAGCGTCCGATTTAATTTGTGTCAATACGGTTGTATGGGATATGATCGGAGGAGCTTGTTACCGAACAAAAAATACAAGAGTAATATGAATTTATGTATTGTAGGAAATAAAGTAGAATCCACCACGCCCACTGGCTCCTGTTCTGTGTAAGACTAGTCGGCCATTATTATTGGGCTCTGACTACCCGCAACGACTGCCATAAATGTTCGTATGGCGACCAGGATTGACAGATTAACGTACTCGCTGAAGCACGACCTGACCAATGCAAATAGTTTGGGTTCAGTCTGTAGGACTTCGGAGAGCATCTCCGAAATCTGGTAGGGGACTCTACGTGGACCCTACACGGGTGCCCAACATGGGTGAATAATGGAGTGGAAGGAATGAGTTGGACGACCGAGTGCAGGGCATGGCACGTCATGTTTTTGGCTAGAGAGGCGACACGGGAGCTTGCCGCACCGGCTGATGCAGGTGATAATTGGGAGAGGGAGTTTCGGGGACCACCTGTTTCGGTTCAGGAAGGAGCCAATATCTGTACCGTACTGTACTGTTATGGAAGCGAAAACCCACGCTGGGGAAGTGCCCAGCCCACATTTCCGCGGTAAAGATGGGAACTTCTTGGTTCCTACACCCAAGGGATGGGTTTGGTACGGATTCCGAAACCGGAGATCCGTACCATGGCCTGCACCAGCAAAAGATTGAAGATTCAAAGCAGTATTTAAGAACCTAATATGAATTATTCAAAGCAACGTAACAGTATTTTCTTATAGCATAAAGTTCCAAAAAAAACAAATAAATAGAAATTTTCATGTCAACAAGCGGGAAACATACCTGTCACAACGGCATCCCTCGACGTTCTGCTGACAGGAGCACTGGCCCGTCATGTTGCACTGGTAGTCGATCGAACCCCACTCATCGCAGTCACAGTCCTGACACCCATCCACTGAGAAACCGTAGTGGTAGGGGCGGCAGTGGTCACAATGTACTCTGGAATTACAACATTTATGTTGAAAACAAAAATTTTATGTCTTGTTTGCCATCCCGTAGCCGGAAGCTAGGTTCCGTGTAAAGACTTTCGTCACGTTGAGAATGTACGGCACAATAAGGACTCCACATCATACTTCCATATTCCAATCGGCTACGGACTAAGGTATTATAATAATAAGCCTTTATTCTCAGATTTGTCTACATGTACTGTTTCAAACTAAGTCTAAGTATATAATTTAGTTGTTGATATCTGTTTGCCTGTTGGCAAAGGCCTCCTCCAACGCCTTCCACCCCTCTCTATCTCTTGCCAGCCTGGTCCAAGTGGGTCCTGCCGTGGCTTTCACCTCATCCTCCCACCTCTTGAACTGGTGGCCTCTATTCCTAGGCCACTAGGATTAAGGTATTGTAGAGGGTCATTTTGGTTCACGGTTTGGTTTGCTGATGTTGTAACAATGCTATCCACGTGCTTCACGAAGCTAACCTTACTGTCTATGATGACACCTAAATCACGGACTTCATATACTTGATCTAAGATAGTATTGTTTGTGTCATACAATGAGGTAAATTGTAATAATAAAAAAAAATGATTTTTATTTTCTCTGTATCTCCTATTTAAAAGAAATAGAAATAAAATTGGTTTGTAAGTACATTACCATAAAAGTTCGGGCGCCTTGGAGATACACATGCCTAGGATAATCAGCGGAGATTGGAAACTTTTAATCTGCCGGAGGTGAGCTAAATGAAACCAAACGGTGAGGTTTAAGGTTTTATTGTCCACTCCAGTGTGCATTTAGAAATAGTTGCAAGGATACATTCCTAATGTATATCTAACCTTAAATTTAAAATTAGAGTTTTATAAGCTAGGTCAATCTGAACCTATGTCAATATGATCTTATGTCACCAATGCATTTTTAGGTTATTTTGAAGTTTAGATTTAAAATATAATTAAAGTAAGCTCACGGCATCCCTCGGCGAGTATATGTAAACACAGCAGCGAGAAAGCTCGTAGCAGGCGAAGTTTTCAGTTTAAGCCCATGCGGCACATCCAGGTTTGAGGCGAAAAGTCCAAACCCTCCATAAAGAAATGCAGATGACCGAAGACAAAGGTCCAAAGAAAAAGTCCAAAGGAAAAAGAAAAAAAGGCGGTTCCAATTTGGAAACCTGTAATAAAATTGCATGTCATTAGAACAAACTCCAATATGAACACGAGGTCCTAATTTTTTATAAATTTGTGCGACTTACCGCCTTAATTTGCTGGAACAATGCCAATAGCAAAAGAAATCATAATATTCTCAGATTAAGAGCTGAAACAATAGAATTTTAACAATTATTTTTCAAATTAGGAACGTGGCGATTCCATCAAAGAGAATCTTATTAAAAAATGACAACTCACCAGAAATAAACTATAATTCCACAAGAGGATAGTTGTGAAGACACAAACTATTATCCTTTAGGCAAAAATACTCTCATTTTTATGAGATTTATTGAAATTAAGTTACGAAGCCATGAATATCGACCATCCAGCCTCAACGCTAGGAAGAAAGGTGCTTTGACAGCCATACGTCAAAATGTCATTCACTCCGCGTTCCGAAACTTTTCGTTCAAAAATAGAATTAAAACCGGTGTGACGACGTTTGCAGAGCGCGTCGTTACATTACATCCCTCCCCAAAAAGAAAAAAGAAAGAAAGAAACTTCCTTTTCTAATGAAAATTATGAGAGTCCAGAACAAAATTCCAAAAAACCTCAAAAGACAAAATGTCTTGCAACATTTTTCAATAAACAAAAAAGGCAATGCGAAAGCATCTTGCATTGGGTATTGCAGAAATAATTATAAATTAAAGAATGGGAAAGCATTCCTAAAAATCAAAGAATGTGAAAACACTCGAAAAGTAAAGAATTAAGTTGAAAAAGAATTTCCAGTTTCAAATGGAAACAAAGGACACTATCCAACTTAATGGAATAACCGAAACCAAACTCAGAAAAGAGTAAAAACTTATTTCAACACAAAAGTGAAAATAAATCCTTTAATAAAACAAATTAAACAATCCCTACTCAATTCCATTCCAGATATCGATTAGGCAACCAACGCCGTCGAATCTAATCCTTGATCTTAACCAGCCTTCTAGCATCAATACAAAAGTGCGGTTGAGCTCCTACGCCACCGACTCTATACCAGCTATTCCTGAAACAAAAATATGAAACTAACAAGATATCGGTTAAGCACCAACGCTGCCGAATCTGAAAGAAAATCGGTAAAAACAATGAAGTTTTCCCACTGTCGGTTAGGTTGAAAAGCCGCCGACTTCAAATTCCTATTCCAACATCCAAAACGTCAAAACAAAATCACAACAAAAGTGTCGTAATAATATATTTATAAGCATTGTGATCGGCATAACACCACCAACTTTCCGAGCACAAGCAAAATATAAAGAAAATATGACAATTGTGACCAGTACAACACCACTGACTTTCTGAGCACAACCGCATAAGAAAAGTATGACATTTGCGACCGGCACAACACCACCGACATCCCGTGCGCAAAGCATAAAAAATGTAACAATGTGTATAAAAACACAATCGTACAAAAAGAGAAAAACGGCAATTACGACCGGCTCAACACCACCAGCTTCCCGTGCGCAAAGCGTAAGGTGTGACTATGTGTATGAAACACAATAGCACAAAAAATTGTAAAGTCCAGTAAGACACAAGTTTCCCAAAAAATGGTATAACAAGGTGTGTAAAAAATGCATAAAATGCGTCCAATCCGAGAATCTTAATACTAAGAAAATAACCCAGAACTGTACAAAAATAAAGTTCAAGAAACTTAATTTTCCATTCCCTAAGTGAGTGGAAATAAGTCAAGTGAATTTAATGTAGAAAATGAATATTAAATTTCACTCCTATATTAGAGTAGAAACTAAATTCCTAAATTTGTACAAAATATACAATATTAAATATACAAGTGTATAAAAATATATACAGGAAAATAATCCTATACAACAAAGATAAATAAAAATATAAGATCTTTTGATGTGGAACAATTTGTTAATATGGAGTAGAGTTACACAATAACAAGTCCTAAAATGACCTAAGTTATTTTTGAAGGAAACTAAAATTGAAATTAATAAATTGTTGTGAAGTTCCTAACATACATCACCTTTCAAGATCCCTTAGCCTCACAAACATCACCTTACAATGGGATTATACTTCAAACAAAGTACCAAAGACAAAGATAGACATTGTCAAAACAAGAATAATTTTAATATTTAATTATGTCTTTAATATGATAACGACCAGTATAGTTTTTGTTAAGGTCTTTTAAAACATAAACATTAGAGGAAATCTTATCTATTATTTCACACTTAACAAACTTAGGTGCTAACTTAGCCGAAAAGAATGCAGGAGCATTAGACTGCACAAAACTTCTCCTCCACACTATATCTCCCACCTCAAAAGAAATGACCTTCCTTCCTATATTATAATAACGCGCATTACGCTTATAAGCTTTAAGCAATGAAGCTTGAACTTTTATAAAAATATCACTAAGTGATTTAAGTGAAAAAGCAAATGAAGACCTATCAACAACATCAAGTTGATTGAGGTTATCAAAAGAATTACTAAAACGGTGCAATGAAGCATCAAAAATAAGTTCTCTACCGAACATGAGAAAATTAGGAGTGAAATCTGTAGCTAGATTCACACTACTATTTAAAGCTAATTGAACATGAGGCAAATATTTTGACCAAGTTCTATGATCATCTTTAACAAAACAAGAAATACATGTTTCGACTGTTTTGTTATATCTCTCTACAGGATTATTTTGAGGTGTATATAAAGTATTATAAAATATTTTACTAATATTATAACTTTTTAGAAAATCTACAAATTGCTTAGCTGTAAATTGGCTTCCATTATCACAAACAAAAATTTTAGGTGTTCCAAACTTAAGAAATATTTCTTTTTCAAGTATCCTACAAATTACTTTAGTGGTAGCACTAGTCATAGGAAATATCCAACAATATTTTGTAAAAACATCTATGATTGAAAGTATATACTTATGGCCAGAATAAGCTTTTGGAAGAGTTCCAATAATATCAATAGAAAGCATTAACATTGGTTTTATGTTTAACTAAATGAGTAAGACCTAAGCCTCTCTTTTCATAAGAAATATTTTCAAAAAGTGAAATAATTTTATTTAACTCGTGTTTCTCAGAAGGAGAAAGTTCAGAAACAGAAGTAACTGCATTTACACAAGTAGTGGATTCATATTCAAAAGTAATATTATTCCATAAGTCTTTAGCAAGATTAAATTTCAACCAAAAGTCAAATCCCAAAATAATTGAAGGTTTAAAAGAAGGTATTATCAAAAAATCTACATTTTTAGTTAAGTTATCACAAGTGATAGGTAAAACCATAGTTCCAATAACATTGTGTGCAGAACCATCAGCAGTAACAGCGTTACCTTTATAAGGTTTAAATTTATAACCTAATTGCAAAAATGTTTGATGAATATTAGAACCGAGTACACAACTACAAGCTCCACTATCTAACAAACCTGAATAAAATGTATTATTAATATTAAAATTTAAATAAGGTCTAGTGTCTTTATGTTTAACAAACAAAACAGGAGCAGCCCTCAAATCCTGCCAAGAAGCAATACGAATACGAACACTACGAAACCATTTAAGCGCAGTGCCTGACAAAAGATCAGAGAATGAACTAACCAAAAAATATTCATTAAAATTTTTAAACAAGAAATATTCTTCCACTTGAGTAATAAATTCCCTAACGCACGATTTACCATCATACAAAAGCTTACTTCGTTTTAAATCAGGCAACTTAGTAACAGAAGGCAAGTTTTTCCTCAAATTATCATTCAATAAAACATTCATCATATTAAATGAAGATGCGGCTCTCAGACTATGATCACCAGCTCCTCGACTATTCGAAAATGGATCAACAACTTCAGATAAATCAGCCATGACATGAGTAGAAGTACCAACTGGAACATCACCAACAATATTCTCAAACAAAGGCGGGACCTGTATTTCCTTATCCATGTTTGATTTATAAAAGGATGTGAAAATCTAATAAAAAGTTGTATTAAATACACTATAAGTTTCTAATTAAAGTATCAATTAAAGTTTCTAATTAAAGTTAATTAAATTATGAATGAAGTTAATTGCATTGATAGCAAAACGCTAAACTCAAAAGTCAAACAAACTCATAGAATGGAATGTTATTGTTGCAAAAATTATTTAGGTCAAATGCCTATAAAGATAAAAATGCATTAGTGATTCACAAAATAAATTATTTATGTCTACTTAAGGTAAACAGCAAATATTCAAATATTACTATGTTTTCACACATGTGAATAAAGGTTAAGAACTAGTAATTATATAATATTACTAAGTGGAAAATCTTACCTGTAATAAACAAAAGCTATATAAGATAAAACAATTATAACAATAACCATGTTATACAAATTGAAACATTCACCTGTAATTGAGAGATACAAACAATAGTACTAACTTGTAGTATGATTAGTTTTGCAAAGTAAACAATAACAAAGATTTACTGTAATACACAGTTATGTAACAGTAAAATACATGAAGAAAACACTGTTCTTAACATGATAAGGTAAAAAATAATGCAAAGGTGACAAGGAATAAAGATATATGCACACTGTCATGTCCCTGTTCGCGAGTGCCAGATGTAATAATAAAAAAAAAATGATTTTTATTTTCTCTGTATCTCCTATTTAAAAGAAATAGAAATAAAATTGGTTTGTAAGTATATTACCATAAAAGTTCGGGCGCCTTGGAGATACACATGCCTAGGATAATCAGCGGAGATTGGAAACTTTTAATCTGCCGGAGGTGAGCTAAATGAAACCAAACGGTGAGGTTTAAGGTTTTATTGTCCACTCCAGTGTGCATTTAGAAATAGTTGCAAGGATACATTCCTAATGTATATCTAACCTTAAATTTAAAATTAGAGTTTTATAAGCTAGGTCAATCTGAACCTATGTCAATATGATCTTATGTCACCAATGCATTTTTAGGTTATTTTGAAGTTTAGATTTAAAATATAATTAAAGTAAGCTCACGGCATCCCTCGGCGAGTATATGTAAACACAGCAGCGAGAAAGCTCGTAGCAGGCGAAGTTTTCAGTTTAAGCCCATGCGGCACATCCAGGTTTGAGGCGAAAAGTCCAAACCCTCCATAAAGAAATGCAGATGACCGAAGACAAAGGTCCAAAGAAAAAGTCCAAAGGAAAAAGAAAAAAAGGCGGTTCCAATTTGGAAACCTGTAATAAAATTGCATGTCATTAGAACAAACTCCAATATGAACACGAGGTCCTAATTTTTTATAAATTTGTGCGACTTACCGCCTTAATTTGCTGGAACAATGCCAATAGCAAAAGAAATCATAATATTCTCAGATTAAGAGCTGAAACAATAGAATTTTAACAATTATTTTTCAAATTAGGAACGTGGCGATTCCATCAAAGAGAATCTTATTAAAAAATGACAACTCACCAGAAATAAACTATAATTCCACAAGAGGATAGTTGTGAAGACACAAACTATTATCCTTTAGGCAAAAATACTCTCATTTTTATGAGATTTATTGAAATTAAGTTACGAAGCCATGAATATCGACCATCCAGCCTCAACGCTAGGAAGAAAGGTGCTTTGACAGCCATACGTCAAAATGTCATTCACTCCGCGTTCCGAAACTTTTCGTTCAAAAATAGAATTAAAACCGGTGTGACGACGTTTGCAGAGCGCGTCGTTACAAAATGGTTGCTTTTTCCTTGTATATATTTAATATGGAAACATTTTTTTACATTAAGTGACATCTTGTACACCAGTCCACAAATCCATCTATGTCAGTTTGCATAATGAGCACGTCTTCCTGTGAGGATACAGTTTTATAGATTTTTGATCATCTGCAAATAACAATGGCGAATTTGGTTCGTTATGTCATTGATGAACACGGTGAAAAGAAGTAGTCCAAAATGTGGTCCCTGAGGAACACCGGAATCAGTATAATATGAGAATGATTCGTGGCCACTTAAAGCGATAATATGTGATTTTTGAGATAAGTACGAAGAAAACCATTTAAGCAAAGAGACAAGTATGTCATTAAAATGTAACTTAGATAACAGAAATTGCTGATCCACTTTATCAAATGCACTTGAGAAATCATCAATCATCAATTTATTATTTCGTCACCAGGTCAGGCTAAATATTATGTCAACAACTAAATATTTGCAACATGTGTCCATAGTGATACTAAGTTAAATCACATGTTATGCTGTCGCCAACTGGATACGCTCCGTCAGGTGATAATTTATTCCTATATTCTAATCGATGAGTATTAACTAATAAATTAGGCGATGATTTTACACCCATTCATTTAAATGCTTCCTTGTTCTGAGTGACAAACCGTGTCGTAACTAAGCGCGTTTGTAAAAGCTGACATATTTTAGTTGGTCACATTTTACGCCAGTACCCCTAGCACGAAAAACTATCGTCCTTGTATCGTTAACGTATCGAGAGAACGGAGTATTGCGATTGGCCGGTTCCCCCCCCACACACACACACACACACACACACACACACACACACACACACAGGTTCACAGTAGGCAGGCGGCCAATTGCAATGCTCTGTTCTCTCGTTACGTTTACGATCGTGTAAGGATACAGTTCTCTCTTCTATGTTAACCAATTGTAATCCACCGCCTTCTCACGTTATTGCATTTGGAACTTGATGAAACTCAGAATAATGTTGAAGGATTGAGTTGGGTTGTTTATATGTACTAACCCATCGATTCCAGGCTTACAGTCACACTGACCACTGATAGCATCACAGTTGTTGTTGAACGAGCCTTCCTTGTTGCACTCGCAGGGCTCACACCCGGCCCTTGAGTTTATGTTGAAGTAATCATCCTGAAAATTAATTTTAAAGAAGTTCAATCTTTGAAGTGTGCTATGTATCCTGAGGGATACAGGTTTTTATATAGTTCATGGTAAAGATTTCATCTGTAAACGGCAACACTGGTGAAACATAGTGTTGCTTATACTAATGAGGTTGGCCTTTCTTCGAGCCCAGTCTTTGGTTTAAGTCCGGAATACCTAGGGATGTCCCCTTTCCCTGCTGGAGTCGATAGGGTGGTTATGTCGGACTCGAACCGACTAAAACCGCACGGCTGGCTCGGGTCATCAGTTGTCGAAGGCGAGGTAGCCTTTGACATATCCCTTACTTCCCGGCTGACCCAGGGTGTTCGAAGGCCCCCTCGCCGCAGGGCCCTCGGGTGTGGAACTACGGAGTCCCCATCTCTCCCCGGATCGGGGGCAGGCGCTCTTTGCACCACAGTCGCGACCTGCTTCTACTAGGGACTAAACCCGGAGCCTACTCCTTGGATCAGCAGGTACCAATGTTGTGCAATGCTTCAGGTCCAGGTTCCGCTCATGTACGCTTTCTGGTCCTGGCGTGGCTTATCTTTACTTTTTAATCTCTAAACCTCTGACCCAGCTGCCGAACGCACTACTGCCTACGCTCTAGTGTCGTCAAAAAGTATAAAAGAATCCAATACCTCGCATTTTTCACAGTTCTTGCCGATGACGTGAGGGTGGCATGTGCATTATCCGGTGAGGGAGTCGCACTGGCGGGTTCCTTGGGCAGTCTCCACGGTACCAGCTTCGTGACACTGACATGGCTTGCAGTCGTCCTTCTTTTTAGGGTCCAACGCGTCGCCAAAATAGCCTGTAATGTATGAAAAATTAGGAATTAGGAACGATTTGTGTCACAAGTTCATTTCTGCTACACAAGAAAGAGTATTGAATTGGGAACAGGACCCAGATGTCATTCCAATTTGCGATAAAGACAACATATATATGATCACGTCCTAAATCCTGAAAGGGGGTTCTTCTCTCTCCCTCCCTTTCTCTTTCCAGCTCTCTCTCTCTCTCTCTCTCCTTCATTCACTCTCTCTCTAAAAAGAGAACTCTACAAAACGAAAAAGCGAGTCAAGCCAATCTTAGCCAGACCACACTTCCTGATTCGAATGTCGGAAAGAGTATTCCTGCTGTGTTCATATTAAGTAGAAATGATGAGCGCATCTAATTAACTATTACAAGATAGCAGAAAAACACATTTAAATAGATATTATAATAATAAAAAAAAGACCGGAACAGACTTACAGCTAAGACAATGTTCCCCTGCGGTGTTGTAGATACATTTGAGACATTCCCCAGTAGTCCTGTGGCAGTTGCCCACGGCGTTGGGGTCGATGTTCCCGTTGCACTGGCACAGTTCGCACTGCTTTGCTGGACCAAACTGTCCGGTGGGGTCCCCGAAGTAACCATCCGCACACACCTCACATTTTGGTCCTGGTGCATATCAATGTGATAATAGACACATTAGATAGTAAACGTTCAAGCATATTTGATAGAAAAGTCCCCTGTAATTACATACATATCTATACATACATATAATCACGCCTTTATCCCCGGAGGGTTAGGCAGAGGTGAATTATCACCCACATTTCACCAATAATTGTATTTGAGCCTATTGCCGCATTTCGGGCACTATTGTTGACTCGAGTCATGCATCTGAGCCTGAGTCTGGGCTGTATATATCTGTCCGATGTTAAACAGCCCTATCCCTTAGTCGCCTTGTACGAAACCACATGGGAAGTTATGGGGTGGTCCAAATTCTACTCTGCCGGGAACCCCTGTAATTAATGTGTTGTAATCCCTTCAGCATTATGTTAAGATGCAGCATTGTTGTTGGTCATATCAAATGATTGGTGACTCAAACAAGCGCCCATCACACTCAAATCATAAACATATCTCATCCATTCTCTATATGTTTGAACCATTTCAGCATTCTCTTTATCTATCGTGCTTACTGCATCAGCTCACCTCCTCATTGATGGTCGAAGTTCTGGCGCAGACTTTCCTCGCGGGGTCAGGGGGGTTCACACGGCAACGCTCCCGTTGATAGCAGTTCACGGCAGACCACCAAATTAAACCAAGAACCAAAATATGACTTACCAATATTCTGTGTGTTGGCGTTGAACTGCAATGCTGCTGGCTGCTCCCGGTCGTCTTCAGCGGTCCACCTCTCGGCGTCTCTGATGAAGTGTGCGCTGACCTCGTGCGCTTGGTACTTCGGCGCAGAGGAACATTGCGACGAGTGGCCGAAACAGAAGCAAGGGGTGCAACCGAACTCGTTCACTATGTCCAGGTTGAAGAAGCCAGGTTTGCATCTGGTGATTAGCACATGTGACGTCACAATTAGTTGGACCCATCCAATTGGTTTTAGAAAAGCGTTACATTTCGCCTGTTTTAAGAAGGCCTATACATTTGAAAACTAGCACCTTTTTAGTTCAGGCAGCTGGTCGAGTTGAAGTAGAAATAAAGGGGTACCCGGTCATGACAGAAGCCCAAGGAATGAACTAACCAGGGTGATACCCGTGGTACTAGGGAAATCTGGTGAATTAGCCCATGCAGGAGAGTAGACCCGACCGGTCAACGGCGTCCCTGGCTGGGAGTAAGTAAGTAATCGGGGTTGGTGTGAGATGGTGATGTCAGAACTGGTGTCAGAGCATGTGATTATTCATTTCTGGTAACGACCAAAAATTAATAATCACATTCAGTTTGCAATATCATGGCAACAACCAACCGAAGACGGACCTCGGTGGGTACGGAAAAAACAAACTGGAGAATTTGTGCTGTCAGTGGGAAGACGAAAGGCTTGTCCTGCTTTGTCTTCTACACTGGCGACTGTGACTCCTCTGGTGTTACAAACGTCCATAGGCCACGGTAACCACTTTCCATCAGGTTGGCCGTGTGCTGGTCCTACCTAATTGATATAAAAAAAGGCAAGCACAAGAGTCCTAACAAGTTCAACAGATCTAACTACACAACTTCGATAGCGCTAGTTACTTGTGGACGTCAGTAGGGCGAGCACGAAAAGTTATCGAATTCGTAACGTGTCTTAGTGTCTGTAATGGTGAGCCTCTTTCCTGAGACTTTGCCTTTAGCTTACCGTCAGGCGAGGTGAAGTCAAGTTGGCGTGTCCAAGATAAATAAAATGACTTTATAACTATTAAGAACGTGGTATAAAAAAAAGGGGTGCGAGAGATTTGTCTCAGCCAATCTTACCTCCTGCAACCTACGACCCACAGACGGGGGTCGTCGTCGTACGGCCGAGGGAGGGGGGGAGGGGGGGGGAGTGTAGAGAAATTTTACTTCAAAATACACTTACTCTCTGCATCGCCTTCCTTCAACGTTTTGCTTGCACAGACAGACGCCTGTCTGCGGGTCACACTGAGGCGTGTTGTCATAAGACCCAGAGTCGTTGCAGCCACATTCCTTGCACCCATGGACGGTGAACTCGTAATGGTTGGGCGCACAGACGTCGCACTTCACGCCTGTCACTCCTGGCTTGCACTGGCACTTGCCTTCAGCATTGCATTGCAGGCTGCGAGACCCTGAAATTGTGAAATGTTGATAGTAACTGCATAACCCTTATAACGATCTTAACATACAATGTTCACGGCTCAGAAATAGAAAAAGTTGGATCGGTTCAGGCGGGGTTCGAACCCGCGATCTTTCCCTTAAAGGGGGAACGCTCTGACCACTGAGCCACAGAACCTTCGCCCGAGACCATCCAAATTCTTCTATACGTATAATCCTCATCGATTTTGAACAGTTGACATGCTAAATGCTTTAAAAATTCATTGAATTATTCCAGATTTTTGAATGAATGATAGTAATTGATATCCTACAAAGAATCAATTTCATTTATTCAGTTTTGGCACACAAAGAGCACATATGAACGTCAAAATTTTACAATTAGGTATGTCAAGAAATAATATAAAAATATTAAATAATGTAAAAATAAACCATTGGAAATGATTCTTCGCTGGTTCGGTTGGTTAGTTCTACTGAGAAGATACCAGCAAAAAACTCAGCGAACTATAGGACTAGATTATTTTTCTTTTTTAAATTTGCTTTAGTTTACAATTTATTTTGTGCGAGCACGCAAGCGACTTATGTTGACCACGCATTAACATCATAACTCATCTACTTTATAGTAACCTTTACAGTGTAACCCAATGCTTTTTCTGGAGACCTCATTTTTAAAGTAACCTTAAGAGCAACCTTGAAGGAACACCATAATAGTTTTAACAGTTCCATATAATAAATTCCCACTGCATTTCACTTTCACTATTAACTATTATATAATTGTAAATTAGAAATGTTTGTTCGTCACGTGACGCAAAAACTACTGAACGGATTTCGATGCGCTTTTTTTTGTTTGACAGGTCTTTGACAGGTCCAATCTTCAATCATACGTTTGTTTAATTTAAATCGGTTGAGTAGAACTGGAGATAAGCCTAGTAATTAGAACTTTCTGCCACTGACCTGTAGGGTTACAATTGCAAGGCAGGCAGATATCACCGCCGCCCTGGAAGAAGTTCTCCTTACAGCGCTCATAGTTGGCGCCGTCCCTGTTCTCCGCGCACTCGATGCAATGGCCACCATGACCAGTGCGCTCGTAAAGGTCCTTGTCAAAGTAACACTTGTTGGAGAAGCCGTTGCAGTTGCAGGCTGTTAATAATAGAAAGGGTTACGTATGACGCGAGCGATTTATTCACAAAAGGTTCGACATAACTAAACATTTACAGGGTGAATTCATATTTGTCTTTTAAACCACTAGTGCGAAGAGTCTAATAGGCCTACCATGAAACATACATCCGAAGTTTCGGGCAAATGGTAATATGAAATAGCGGCACTTACAAAACGTTAAAGAATTTCAAATTCCATTTTGTATACTTAACTTTTATGGGGAACTCATTATAGAAATTGATAAGTTTTCTCTGGAATTAATGATTTATTTTTTAAAGTCGACTATCACGAATTCCAAGATATTTATGTCTAGAATTTATGTATACCTCTTATTAACTCTTTAAAAAAATGGAAATTTGTTTACTGACGCGCTCGCGCTTAAAGGGGGAACGCTCTGACCACTAGTCAGAGCGTTCCCCCTTTAAGGGAAAGATCGCGGGTTTGGATCCCGACTGTACCGATCCAATTTTTTCTATTTCTAAGCCGTGAACATTGTATGTTAAGATCGTTATAAGGGTTATGCAGTTACTATCACAATTTCACAATGCCCTGCAATGCATTGCTGAAGGCAAGTGCCAGTGCAAGCTAGGAGTGACAGGCGTGAAGTGCGACGTCTGTGCGCCCTCTAACAGATTCATGAGTTCGTTATTCCTGTAATTTAATAGTTATTTCCACTATATATATTTTCTTTAAAAGTTGATTTCAAGATTTTACAAGTCTGTTTTAAATCTTCAAAAACAGTACTTTCTAAATGCTATCCATTTTGATGATAAATTTAGTGTTACTTTTTTACAGCTGTCACTTTTCAAAAATGTAATAAAAGTGTTTGTTAGCCTCATTCACACACAAAAAACATCATTAAATTTGGGTTTGTCATTCCTAAAATAATGCAAAAATAGGTAGTAGTAGTAGTAGGTACTGAAAATTGGGTTACCTCCCATTTTTTCGAAAAAAAACGGCAATTTCATTAGTAACGACCTATTATTTAATAGGACCTGTATCGGTTTCACCAAGAAATGACTTGTTTCAAAAGATTTAAAACAACGTGTGGGTACCATCAAATCACAACCCCACCCCAGCGGCTGGGTATCCGAGTTATACGAGAGGATGTCTGGACAGACATGAGAGATAACGAAGAGCAATATCACAGCACACTTTTCAGATAGCTGAAAGAGTTGGAATATATCAATATATAATATAATACTTGTAATATAATAAATATATAATACTTGAATGAATGTACTATGTTACGATAAAATCTTTCATTCGCATCAATATAAAAATTCGCTTGGCATCTGCACATTCTTATAGAACATACATAAATATATAGATTTGATGCCCACCCCTTGCACTATTGACCTAAACTATTGTATTGTTAAGTATTATTAGTGCCGCGTGGTTTCCTGCAGAGTAGAATTAGGACCACCCCATCTCTTCCCATGCGGTGTCGTACAAGGCGACTAAGGGATAGGGTTGTTTAACATCAGACAGATAGATACAGCCCAGACTCAGCCTCAGATGCATGGCTTGAGTCAACAATAGTGCCCAGACTACAGCAATAGACTCACCCCCTATTATGTGGGACCGAATACAATTATCGGTGAAATGTGGGTGTTCATTCTACTAAGCCTCCAGGGATAAAGGTGTAATTATATGTATGTATGTAGTATTATTAGTCAGCCTGTGACGAGAATTACTTCAAAATATCATCATATGACCAAGTAAATTGGTTTGTAAAATTTAAAATAAATACCTCTTCACCAATTCACCAGATTTAAGTAAATAGTGATAGTAGGTTGTGTGTTGAGATTTTTAACTGATAAAATATAGTTTTATCACTAATATGGAAGACCAATCTCGTTCTTTAGATTGTCTTTGGACACCATTAGTTTATCGAGCCCAAATCTATCGCTCCTGACATTTGACCAACACACATTTACAAAAGTGCATGGACATTGATTTAAGAGATTAATCTCTCTTGACTAATTTGACCATCCATGCCCAATTGAAAAACTGTATTTCGAAGTTGGTCGTAATTTAGTTTTATTACTATTAAACTTTAAAGATACAACAAGCAACTTGCTGTCAAACTGACCACAAACTGCTATCTTCCGGGCACTCATAGACTCACCCCCCATTATGTGGGACCGAATTTAATGATTGGTGAAATGTGGGTGTTAATTCACCTTTGCCTAACTCTCCGGGGATAAAGGCGTGATTATATGTATGTATGTTTTTCGAATAAATACTGAGTCTCACTGAAAAAACAGTGACCAGGTGCAGCCGGAAGTTGTTACTAGAAATAATTTAAGATGGTTCACGAAGCCTCAAAATTGTTTTGTAATATTTTGCCTACAAATAACCACTGCAGGTCACTGGTCTTAAAGTGGTAATTGACCCCAAGACAGCCATTACGTGTTTCAAAGCTTACCTTTGCACTCATGCAAGTTTGTCGGTGAGGCTCGGCCCCATGGAGCATCAAGTCAAGTCACTCAATTAAAGTCAAGTCCAGACATCGCTCGCAGTCTCGACCAGCTGTGTTATGTTCACACCTGAAATTGAAATATTGAACATCAATTTGTTATAACTAAGCTGCTCATCTCAACTCGATACATTCTGCAGTAAGGATTTGTGCCATCGGTAATGTCTGCATAAGTGTACAGTGCTCTTCACTCCATGAAAATAAGAGAGCTGTCATAGCCGATGGAAGGATAAAGGCGTGATTATATGTATGTATGTATAATACAAGCTGAGACATTATGTTTACCTGCAGGCCCTGACCCTCGTTCCATCGGGTAACTCTTGCGTCTCACAGGCAGATGCTCGTCCATTGCACTTGCACCTGGCATTAACTGCCACATCAGCAATGGCATACCAATATGACTGCAGCACCTGCATGTATTTGAAGATTTCGTCTACAAAAGTGTTGAGTCGGTCTAATGAGATTCGTATGTCTGTGGCTGTCACCCATTTCTGAAAAAAAGATATAAATATAAATAAATACATATTCCACACAACGCTATCTAGACATGGGTTAGCAAAACTAGCTTGTGTTATGGAATCTAGAATGCGGATAAACACACTTAGATACTTTTATTTTTGTAAATATATGTAATAATTAAAAAATATGTGTTATTACAAAGTAAAAAAAATTGGTTCGCAAGCGTCAGATGTAATAATAAAAAAATATGTGTCATATGACAATGAAAGAAAGTAAGTGTGTAATCTCCTATTTAAAAGAAATATAAATAAAATTGGTTTGTAAGTACATTACCATAAAAGTTCGGGCGCCTTGGAGATACACATGCCTAAGATAATCAGCGGATATTGGAAACTTTTAATCTTCCGGAGGTGAGCTAAATGAAACCAAACTGTGAGGTTTAAGGTTTTATTGTCCACTCCAGTGTGCATTTAGAAATAGTTGCAAGGATACATTCCTAATGTATATCTAACCTTAAATTTAAAATTAGAGTTTTATAAGCTAGGTCAAAATGATCTTATGTCAATATGATTCTATGTCACCAATGCACTTTTAGGTTATTTTGAAGTTTAGATTTAAAATATAATTAAAGTAAGCTCACGGCATCCCTCGGCGAGTATATGTAAACACAGCAGCGAGAAAGCTCGTAGCAGGCGAAGTCTTCAGTTTAAGCCCATGCGGTACATCCATGTTTGAGGTGAAAAGTCCAAACCCTCCATAAGGAAATGCAGATGACCGAAGACAAAGGAACGCCGAAAAAGGTCCAAAGAAAAGAGAAAAGGCCAAGACAAAGGCGGTTCCAATTGGAAACCTGTAACAAAATTGCATGTCATTAGAACAACTCCTATATGTGAACACGAGGTCCTAATTTTCTATAAATTTGCGCGACTTACCGCCTTAATTTGCTGGAACAATGCCAATAGCAAAAGAAATCATAATATTTTCAGATTAAGAGCTGAAACAATAGAATTTTAACAATTATTTTTCAAATTAGGAGCGTGGCGAATTTCCATCAAAGGGAATCTTATTAAAAAATGACAACTCACCAGAAATAAACTATAATTCCACAAGAGGATAGTTGTGAGGACACAAACTATTATCCTTTAGGCCAAAATACTCTCATTTTTATGAGATTTATTGAAATTAAGTTACGAAGCCATGAATATCGACCATCCAGTCTCAATATAGGAAGAAAGGTGCTTTTGACAGCGATACGTCAAAATGTCATTCACTCCGCGCTCCGAAACCTTTCGTTCAAAAATAGAATTAAAACCGGTGTGACGACGTTCGCAGAGCGCGTCGTTACATTACATCCCTCCCCAAAAAGAAAAAAGAAAGAAAGAAACTTCCTTTTCTAATGAAAATTATGAGAGTCCAGAACAAAATTCCAAAAAACCTCAAAAGACAAAATGTCTTGCAACATTTTTCAATAAACAAAAAAAGGCAATGCGAAAGCATCTTGCATTGGGTATTGCAGAAATAATTATAAATTAAAGAATGGGAAAGCATTCCTAAAAATCAAAGAATGTGAAAACACTCGAAAAGTAAAGAACCAAACTCAGGAAAGAGTAAAAACTTATTTCAACACAAAAGTGAAAATAAATCCTTCAATAAAACAAATTAAACAATCCCTACTCAATTCCATTCCAGATATCGATTAGGCAACCAACGCCGTCGAATCTAATCCTTGATCTTAACCAGCCTTCTAGCATCAATACAAAAGTGCGGTTGAGCTCCCACGCCACCGACTCTATACCAGCTATTCCTGAAACAAAAATATGAAACTAACAAGATATCGGTTAAGCACCAACGCTGCCGAATCTGAAAGAAAATCGGTAAAAACAATGAAGTTTTCCCACTGTCGGTTAGGTTGAAAAGCCGCCGACTTCAAATTCCTATTCCAACATCTAAAACGTCAAAACAAAATCACAACAAAAGTGTCGTAATAATATATTTATAAGCATTGTGATCGGCATAACACCACCAACTTTCCGAGCACAAGCAAAATATAAAGAAAATATGACAATTGTGACCAGTACAACACCACTGACTTTCTGAGCACAACCGCATAAGAAAAGTATGACATTTGCGACCGGCACAACACCACCGACATCCCGTGCGCAAAGCATAAAAAATGTAACAATGTGTATAAAAACACAATCGTACAAAAAGAGAAAAACGGCAATTACGACCGGCTCAACACCACCAGCTTCCCGTGCGCAAAGCGTAAGGTGTGACTATGTGTATGAAACACAATAGCACAAAAAATTGTAAAGTCCAGTAAGACACAAGTTTCCCAAAAAATGGTATAACAAGGTGTGTAAAAAATGCATAAAATGCGTCCAATCCGAGAATCTTAATACTAAGAAAATAACCCAGAACTGTACAAAAATAAAGTTCAAGAAACTTAATTTTCCATTCCCTAAGTGAGTGGAAATAAGTCAAGTGAATTTAATGTAGAAAATGAATATTAAATTTCACTCCTATATTAGAGTAGAAACTAAATTCCTAAATTTGTACAAAATATACAATATTAAATATACAAGTGTATAAAAATATATACAGGAAAATAATCCTATACAACAAAGATAAATAAAAATTATAAGATCTTTTGATGTGGAACAATTTGTTAATATGGAGTAGAGTTACACAATAACAAGTCCTAAAATGACCTAAGTTATTTTTGAAGGAAACTAAAATTGAAATTAATAAATTGTTGTGAAGTTCCTAACATACATCACCTTTCAAGAACCCTAAACCTATCAAACATCACCTTTTAATGGGTTCAATACTTCAAACAAAGTACCAAAGACAAAGATAGACTTTTTGACAGTCAAAACAAGAATAATTTTAATATTTTATTATATCTTTAATATGATAACGACCAGTATAGTTTTTATTAAGGTCTTTTAAAACATAAACATTAGAGGAAATTTTATCTATTATTTCACACTTAACAAACTTAGGTGCTAACTTAGCCGAAAAGAATGCAGGAGCATTAGACTGCACAAAACTTCTCCTCCACACTATATCTCCCACTTCAAAAGAAATGACCTTCCTTCCTATATTATAATAACGCGCATTACGCTTATAAGCTTTAAGCAATGAAGCTTGAACTTTTATAAAAATATCACTAAGTGATTTAAGTGAAAAAGCAAATGAAGACCTATCAACAACATCAAGTTGATTGAGGTTATCAAAAGAATTACTAAAACGGTGCAATGAAGCATCAAAAATAAGTTCTCTACCGAACATGAGAAAATTAGGAGTGAAATCTGTAGCTAGATTCACACTACTATTTAAAGCTAATTGAACATGAGGCAAATATTTTGACCAAGTTCTATGATCATCTTTAACAAAACAAGAAATACATGTTTCGACTGTTTTGTTATATCTCTCTACAGGATTATTTTGAGGTGTATATAAAGTATTATAAAATATTTTACTAATATTATAACTTTTTAGAAAATCTACAAATTGCTTAGCTGTAAATTGGCTTCCATTATCACAAACAAAAACTTTAGGTGTTCCAAACTTAAGAAATATTTCTTTTTCAAGTATCCTACAAATTACTTTAGTGGTAGCACTAGTCATAGGAAATATCCAACAATATTTTGTAAAAACATCTATGATTGAAAGTATATACTTATGGCCAGAATAAGCTTTTGGAAGAGTTCCAATAATATCAATAGAAAGCATTAACATTGGTTTATCAACTTTCTTAGGATTAACCATAATTCCATGAGGTGGATTAGTAGAAGATTTATAAGCTTTACAAGTGTCACAAGAAGAAATGTATTTTTGAACATCAATTATTTTTGGAAAGGTATGTTACCTTTCCAAAAATAATGTATTTTTAATTTATTTAAAGTTTTATGAATTCCTAAATGTCCTGAATTAACATCATCATGATTAGATTTAATAGTGTCTAAGATGTGTTCTTTAGGTATGACAATTTTCCAATTTAAACGATTATTAGGATTATATTTATCTTTACAAAATCTATACAAAGTATCACTTTCAACTTTGAAATTTTTATATTTTCTAGGAAACTTTTGACAATTTACAAATATTTTTCTATACCAAGGATCAACGATATCCTCATTTGGCATAACAATAATATTATTTACAGGAATATTAATAGCAGAAATTTCTATTCTGGATAAACAATCTGGAACTAAATGTAAAGAACCTTTTTTATATTTAACATCAAAAGTAAATTGAGAAATTCTAGCAGCCCAACGTGCAAGACGACCACTAGGATTATCAAGTTTAAGAAGCCAAGTTAAACTAGCATGGTCAGTGATAACTGTAAATTTCATTCCTTCAATATAAGGTCTGAAATGTTCAATAGAATCCAATATTGACAACAACTCTCTCTCAGTTGTACTATAATTACGTTCACATTTATTAAGTGATCTAGAATAATAAGCTACAGGATGTTGATCTCCATTATCATCATAAAGTTCTTTTTGTTTAGCAGGACTAAGGGGCCAATAACGTTGTTTAAAAGGTTCACCAGTAACATTAATTTTATGTTTAACTAAATGAGTAAGACCTAAGCCTCTCTTTTCATAAGAAATATTTTCAAAAAGTGAAATAATTTTATTTAACTCATGTTTCTCAGAAGGAGAAAGTTCAGAAACAGAAGTAACTGCATTTACACAAGTAGTGGATTCATATTCAAAAGTAATATTATTCCATAAGTCTTTAGCAAGATTAAATTTCAACCAAAAGTCAAATCCCAAAATAATTGAAGGTTTAAAAGAAGGTATTATCAAAAAATCTACATTTTTAGTTAAGTTATCACAAGTGATAGGTAAAACCATAGTTCCAATAACATTGTGTGCAGAACCATCAGCAGTAACAGCGTTACCTTTATAAGGTTTAAATTTATAACCTAATTGCAAAAATGTTTGATGAATATTAGAACCGAGTACACAACTACAAGCTCCACTATCTAACAAACCTGAATAAAATTTATTATTAATATTAAATTTTAAATAAGGTCTAGTGTCTTTATGTTTAACAAACAAAACAGGAGCAGCCCTGATATTATTAAAGAAAACTTTCAAATAATCCAACCATTCATTAAATTCTTTCTTACAAGTGGCTTCACTCGGAGCATTGCTAAATTTTTTCAACATCGAGTCACCAGAAGTTTTATCAAAAACTAGGGCTCGATGGGACCTGATACGTTTTTTGACTGAACAGTATTTGAATTACAAACTTCGCAATTCTTCGTAGTGACGCCAAGCTTGTGACATTTAAAACAAATTACACCTGGAAATGTAGGGCAATTTTTATAAGAATGTCCAGAGGACTTACATTTTAAACAAGTTAAATCATCTGATTTAACAGCACTAATTTGAGCAGAATATTTTTCTTTTTTAATACTTTTATTCTCACTCAAGTTCTTTCTTGACACAAAATTCTCTAATTCTCTGCTGAGGTTAATAAATTCGTCGATAGAAGAAATAGTTCTACCAAACACAAAAGGTGTGTAAATATTCAACATGTTATGTTTAATAATAGTTATGAGGGTAGCATCAAAAACAGGCATAGACAAACGGCTAGCCATATCCATTATGTCTGTAATAAAATCTGGTAATGACTCAGTTATCTTTTGTTTACGAGTACGGAGTTCATGTTCCAAATGATAATCAAATTCAACTCTATCAAAACGTTTCAACAACGCAGCCTTCAAATCCTGCCAAGAAGCAATACGAATACGAACACCACGAAACCATTTAAGCGCAGTGCCTGACAAAAGATCAGAGAATGAACTAACCAAAAAATATTCATTAAAATTTTTAAACAAGAAATATTCTTCCACTTGAGTAATAAATTCCCTAACGCACGATTTACCATCATACAAAAGCTTACTTCGTTTTAAATCAGGCAACTTAGTAACAGAAGGCAAGTTTTTCCTCAAATTATCATTCAATAAAACATTCATCATATTAAATGAAGATGCGGCTCTCAGACTATGATCACCAGCTCCTCGACTATTCGAAAATGGATCAACAACTTCAGATAAATCAGCCATGACATGAGTAAAAGTACCAACTGGAACATCACCAACAATATTCTCAAACAAAGGCGGGACCTGTATTTCCTTATCCATGTTTGATTTATAAAAGGATGTGAAAATCTAACAAAAAGTTGTATTAAATACACTATAAGTTTCTAATTAAAGTATCAATTAAAGTTTCTAATTAAAGTTAATTAAATTATGAATGAAGTTAATTGTATTGATAGCAAAACGCTAAACTCAAAAGTCAAACAAACTCATAGAATGGAATGTTATTGTTGCAAAAGTTATTTAGGTCAAATGCCTATAAAGATAAAAATGCATTAGTGATTCACAAAATAAATTATTTATGTTTACTTAAGGTAAACAGCAAATGGTCAAATATTACTATGTTTTCACACATGTAAATAAAGGTTAAGAACTAGTAATTATATAATATTACTAAGTGGAAAATCTTACCTGTAATAAACAAAAGCTATATAAGATAAAAGAATTATAACAATAACCATGTTATACAAATTGAAACATTCACCTGTAATTGAGAGATACAAACAATAGTACTAACTTGTAGTATGATTAGTTTTGCAAAGTAAACAATAACAAAGATTTACTGTAATACACAGTTATGTAACAGTAAAATACATGAAGAAAACACTGTTCTTAACATGATAAGGTAAAAAATAATGCAAAGGTGACAAGGAATAAAGATATATGCACACTGTCATGTCCCTGTTCGCGAGTGCCAATTGTAATAATTAAAAAATATGTGTTATTACAAAGTAAAAAAAATTGGTTCGCAAGCGTCAGATGTAATAATAAAAAATATGTGTCATATGACAATGAAAGAAGTAAGTGTGTAATCTCCTATTTAAAAGAAATATAAATAAAATTGGTTTGTAAGTACATTACCATAAAAGTTCGGGCGCCTTGGAGATACACATGCCTAAGATAATCAGCGGATATTGGAAACTTTTAATCTTCCGGAGGTGAGCTAAATGAAACCAAACTGTGAGGTTTAAGGTTTTATTGTCCACTCCAGTGTGCATTTAGAAATAGTTGCAAGGATACATTCCTAATGTATATCTAACCTTAAATTTAAAATTAGAGTTTTATAAGCTAGGTCAAAATGATCTTATGTCAATATGATTCTATGTCACCAATGCACTTTTAGGTTATTTTGAAGTTTAGATTTAAAATATAATTAAAGTAAGCTCACGGCATCCCTCGGCGAGTATATGTAAACACAGCAGCGAGAAAGCTCGTAGCAGGCGAAGTCTTCAGTTTAAGCCCATGCGGTACATCCATGTTTGAGGTGAAAAGTCCAAACCCTCCATAAGGAAATGCAGATGACCGAAGACAAAGGAACGCCGAAAAAGGTCCAAAGAAAAGAGAAAAGGCCAAGACAAAGGCGGTTCCAATTGGAAACCTGTAACAAAATTGCATGTCATTAGAACAACTCCTATATGTGAACACGAGGTCCTAATTTTCTATAAATTTGCGCGACTTACCGCCTTAATTTGCTGGAACAATGCCAATAGCAAAAGAAATCATAATATTTTCAGATTAAGAGCTGAAACAATAGAATTTTAACAATTATTTTTCAAATTAGGAGCGTGGCGAATTTCCATCAAAGGGAATCTTATTAAAAAATGACAACTCACCAGAAATAAACTATAATTCCACAAGAGGATAGTTGTGAGGACACAAACTATTATCCTTTAGGCCAAAATACTCTCATTTTTATGAGATTTATTGAAATTAAGTTACGAAGCCATGAATATCGACCATCCAGTCTCAATATAGGAAGAAAGGTGCTTTTGACAGCGATACGTCAAAATGTCATTCACTCCGCGCTCCGAAACCTTTCGTTCAAAAATAGAATTAAAACCGGTGTGACGACGTTCGCAGAGCGCGTCGTTACATATATACATATCATAAATATAAATACTAACATAGATTTAAATACTTACTAACAAAAAAAATGGATTTTAATTATCTGGTAAATAAATAAATTATTATTATATCATACATAGAAACACCCAGACAAATACACAGTACAGTACAAATGTTTGCACTAAGCGGGATCGAACCTGCACCTTCTGCATAGCAGTTGAACATACTACCGCTATGCCACTGAGGTTGTCATATAGAAGTATTATCAATCAGATGTGAAATAGTAAGAGGCACTACAAATTGTGTCACCATATATCAGAATAACTAATCCTTGATAATAATAACATCAAATATTACCTACCAAAACTAAATATCATTTAGTACTTGATTAACATAAAAAGAGTGTGCGATGAGAGCCATCTCTTCCTCCTTTATCATTGAATAACAATCTGATCTTAAGTGTCGTCAAATATTACATTAGGACTACGGACATCAGTACCTATAGACAACATCCACATTGCCCTAGGCCAATCTCTTGCAAAATTCACCCGCAATAAGCTGTAAGAACTTGGGGCAAGTTGTGCTTGAACAAAACGAAGCAGGCAGGTCACAGCGCAGCGTTTAGCTATTCAAATTCTTAACGAACACTTCACAACAGCGGGTGAAAAACTTGACACAGCTAAATGCTGAACTAGAGAGAACATTTTCATATTCGGTGGCCCTATATTGAGTTTCTTGTGGTCGGCAGTCAGTGATTTAACCAAAGCGCGATATGCGTGTTTGAAAAAACGACAATACAGACGAGCTACGGCCTTTAAAAAGTAGTTTCTTTCATTCCTCATTTGTGGTTAATCAAGGGTCAAGTGATCATACTCCTTGTTTAAGTTATAATTAAAGAATTGAATTAAAATGTACCTATTTAATTTGCACAAACACAACAAATATCAGAGAATTCTGACAGTCTGTCATTGTCAATTTGTCATTCACTGAATTGCGTTCCGTTTATGCTGTGTGGTTAGCAGCTAAGCAAAATTTTAAATTTATTTTGAATTAGAATATTACGTATGTTGTAGTTGTAATTGTTGTTGTATTAAATAAAATATAAATGTTTTATTTTATCATGATTTATATACGTTTTAGTGATCTCATAGGTTTGAAAGTATGTTGATGCGTATGGTTGTAATTTAAAGAGGCTAGAAGGAGGAACCAAACGTATAAACCGTTTAGTTTTTGCTCTTTTCAATTTTGAGTAACTCAAAAATAGCAAAAATTAGTCTCAAAATGGTTAAAAACATATTTTAAATTTGAACACCCACCCAGCACTAAGATTTTTATATTCAATGTAAGTTCAACAACAACTGTAATAGACATAATATTTTTTTTAATATACCTATTTTAAATAAAGCTCATAAGCACCTGTAACTCAGGACTGCTATCGAAAGTATAGGCGGAGGGGCGTCCCTCCAGCGTAGAGAATAGCACGTTGCCCCCCGTCAGAGGAGAAATATCCGAGTACTCGCTGGTACATAACGCCCTCGTATCAGCACCCAGCTCAGCCGCTTTTTGTTCCTGTACGCCATAGGTCTCTCGGCATGATGCGCTGAAAAATTCCGGCAATAAGTCAAATATATTAATTCTTGTGACATCGTTCTGTGGTACTTATTCTGTTCGTAATTACAGAGCATTTCGAAAATAAAGGTATCTAGCTAAAATACTAGTTATTTGCTAAAATCTGAACAAACAAAAATAACATCAGCATCACAATAAACGGGATATTTACAATGTTTCACTGTTTTGAGTTTCCGATATTTCGGCGCTGTTGCAAGCACCATGGTGCTGATGATATATGCATAAACATGGTCTTGTACTTACCTGAAGAATTGAAAAGGTTCCCAATCTCGATCCTCGCTTGATTTTTTATAGATGGCGAAACTCTCCGGCCGGGGTGAGAAGAACACGATCCTAACGTATGTAATATCGTACGCCTTACCTGCAATCGTTCAATAATAATAGTAAGTAACGATCGAACGAGGGCTTATGAGTGCGTTGACACCAGAAACGACCGGTTTTAGACGGTTCAAGTCCAATATAAATGATCCGGGAGGGTATCCGGGAGGTCTTCCGCATGAAAAAGAGGTACTGTACAAAGGTTCTCACCTAAATGCAGAGTCAAGTTGACCTGGTATGGATACTGGATGTTTTCCTTCATGGTTTTTGACTGCCAATATGTCTGGTTGTCCTGTTCATAGTGCAGGTCAGTGAGTGCTTCACTGGAGAACTCTATTGGAGAACATTTCTCGCAGTACCTATGAACAAAAATGGTGGAATGTAACCTATATAGTAGTGTATTTGGTATTAGCAGCATATCCACCGTCACCGTATACAGTCATCCATTACCCGTGACCCATGGTTATATATTCCCGAGATAAAAAGTAGCCTATTTTGGATTCCTAGAATAATAATTTGCATCAATATAAGTAATTTTTGCCCAGCGAGGTATTCTCAAAACCGTAGTCAAGTAATCCTTCTCCTCTTGGTTCGAATTATACGGCTTTTGTGCGAGCTACTAAACTCGAGAACTTCTGACCTTCCAAACCTATAAGGAAACCTGCGTCAGGGCGTCTTCTGTAAATCCCCAGGTATCGAATTGCAGATGCATATACGACATGCTACGCAAAGATAGGTGTTAAAATTAATTGTACATGTCCCGCTCTAAATTCGCCTCAACCAGAAACCGTGACGTTTTAATTCCAAACAGCTTAACTGTTATACCTATGTATAAAAAAATACCTACTTAGAACTATTTATACTGTTCATTGATGGCACTTGGTGGAATTTGTTGTAACACAATTTAAGAACTCACTTGTACTTTTCCACATTATTTTCTATTTGTTATTAGACCGCGGTAGCCTAGTTGTATGGGTAATGGACTGCTGAGACGAGGTCTCGAGTTATATCCCAGGTTTTACCATGGCACACACCAATGACTTTTCGATGCTTTTCGAAGTTATGTGTGTATTTATCGCAGGTTTATAAGTGCCCGGTTAATGCCAATAGTCTCGCCACCTAAATTTAAATTAGAAGTTATGGGGGAGACGTCAGTCTCAGGGGAATGAATAGTTTCACGAGATGTGAGTATATAATATATTTCAAAGATTGATTTACACTGATAATGTTTACGGGGTTACAATGCCTGAAAGTCAGTAACACTACGTCGAATACAGTAAGTATTGCTCCGGCGAGCTTAGGTAGGTACCAGCGAGAAGTGTGCGTAAGCGCGGTAGCCGGCGGACTGCCTTTGCGGCCGTGTGTCGAACTAACCGCTTATGTGTCAGAGGGAGACGCATAGCGCGCGGGTAACCGTCCACGCGCGGCGCGTATAGAATGTCTAGGAACCTGGGTTGCTATATACTCCCCCTCCAGTTCTGGAGAACGCCCTCGCTCCTGGACTGGTGATTCAACCTTCTTTGTAGGACGTCCGCGATTCCTTTTTGGAATTACGGGTTTTGGTACAGTGCTGTCCTCCCTACCTTGATAAAGGCTAAGATCCTGAGTATGATATTTACCTATGATTTGATTAGGCCTTTCCTGATTGCTATCGCCCTGTAATAAAACTGCACCTAAGGCGTAGTTACTTGCGTCTGTACGCAGAACAAAAGGACGACTGAAATCGGCTTGAACCAGTATGGGAGCTGTGGTCAGTAGACGCTTTAGCTCGGTAAATGCTTGGGTCTGTTCTGAGCCCCAAGACCATTCTTGGTTCTTTCTAGTCAAACGGGTTAATGGTTCGGCAATTTTTGAAAAACTCGGTATGAATTTTCTGAACCAAGAACAAGTTTGTAGGAAGGTTCTCAGGTGTTTAAGGTTACCTGGCTCCTTCATATCAGTTACAGCCTTCACCTTTTCCGGATCGGCCGATATACCTTGTTGAGTTATGACATGACCGAGGTATTTAACGCTAGCTCTGGCGAAGACACATTTCTCTCTATTAACATGGAGTTTGAAGTCGGCTAGACGTTTAAATACTATTTCGAGGTCTTGCAGGTGTTTTTGGTACCCCTGGGACATAATCAACAGATCATCTAAGTAGCATAGCATAGTTACCTCTTGAAGTGCAGAGCAGGACCGGAGACGATCAATAAGACGCTGGAACGTGGCCGGACCGTTGCGGACCCCAAAGGGCATCCTTTTGAACCTATAGGTCCCTAAAGAGCACACAAAAGCAGTTTTGTCTTTATCTGATTCCCTTACCTTTACTTGCCAGTAGGAAGATCGAAGATCCAACGTACTCATGTAGCAGTCCTGTTTCGTACTCTGTAGTAACTCGTCGATGCGTGGCATCGGGTATGTGTCAGCCTTAGTTATTGAATTCAAACGCCTATAGTCTACACAAAAACGGATACCACCATTAGATTTTGGCACCATAAGCACCGGTGAACACCAAGCCGATTCACATTCTTCAATGATGTCGTCTTGTAGCATCTTCGCTATTTCAGCTTTCATCAGCTGTTTTTTTGAAGGGTTAAGGCGATAAGGGGGTACCGCTATTGGCGGATGGTCACCTGTATCAATGCGATGCTCTGCGTACGGTGTTGGACCTCCCCCTGCACTGAAGACGCGAGCGTGCCTGTTAATGATGTCAGCGAGCGCTTGACGCTCAGCTGGCGTGAGGTGAGTACCTTCATCATCCCGAAGTATTTCAGTCGAGGCGCAGGACACGTTAGGAGAGCTTGGTTCAAAACACAGCTTGTATTTTATTTGATTATTGTTGCTAAAGTACCAAGTTTCTTTATGAAAATTAATAACAACCTTGGCGGCAGTTATAAAATCTATACCTAATAATGTTTCATTATTAGTTGAGTTGGGAAAAATTAAAAATGGCATGGTGATAACTGAAGTCTTTAAAGTAACCTCTAATGTAGTCGTTAGTACATCCATTAATCGCACTATACCATCGGCGAGCTTTACTTCCCTTGTGGAAGGTAAGAGTGGATGTCCTTGACGTAGAAGGAGAGTATACAGCGAATGACCCGCAATGCAGTGTTTAGCAGCCGTATCTATCAATGCGGTTCCGTTAAAACCCAGAACTTGAATTTCGAAAATCGGGCGTAAATCGCGACCTATACGTCCGACAGGACGGTTACCGCACGATGAAGCATCTCCATTACAACATATAGAACTACCATAACAAACATTCTTAATTTCTAAAATTTGTGGGTTACAATACTTTCCCACTGTGCGTACATTTCTATCAATGTAGAGGTTATTAACCTTTTGGTTCACATCACTACTTTGATCTGATAATCTAGACTTATTACACTTTTGTTTTAAACGTATTTGTTTACTATCGTATTTTGAACAATTTCGCGAAACGGAACTTGAATCCAATTCGGAGCAACTACTATTATTATTACAAAACAGAAATGACTTGTTAACACATTTATCACAAGAAAAATTTGAATGAATACTTCGATCACATTTAGGTATACATACACACTTATGAATATTAGAATTATACGTACGAGAAGTATTATTAGCGTAAGAATTATTAAAATTATTCTTAGAGTCTGTAGGTATAACACGAGAATGAACACAATAAAATGAGTTATTTTGTTGTTTATCACAGACATCGGGTTTTTCACGCACGCGCACTTCCGTACAGCTATGAGATTGAGACTCACCTGAATGTTTTTGTAACTTACGGCACTGGTCCCTAGTGTGTCCATATTTCTTACAGTAAACACAAACGGGTCGTTGATGCTTCGCAGTGCTGGCGGAGTCTCGACTCGGCGGCGGCGGCTGAGCGGGCGGCGGCGGGCGCTGGGTTTCGTAAACGGCGGGAACGTTTCTAGCGGGCAGCGGAGCGCTGCGAGCCGGCGCTTGAGCCCCGCGGGTCGGTAGCGTGTTAGCGACGAGTTGTGTCTGTTGCGTAGATGTAGACAAGGGGCGCATCTTTGTTTGTATCTGGCGCTCACTTGTAGTAGGCATCGTGTGTTTATCATCAAATGAATCCTCTATGTTACGTGAAAGCCGAAGTAATTGACTAAAATTTGTGCAGTCTTCTCTTCGAAGCCTTTTTCTTATCCTAGAGTTGAGAAGGCCATACGTCATGTCTATCTGGGCAGATTCGGTTACGTCTCCCGTAGGTAAACGTGATAAAAGGGCGCGAATGCGTGCCACAAACACGTCTGTATTCTCCTCTTGTTGTGTTGTTGAAAAAATATCTCTATATATACGATGCGGTGGACGGCGGTCGCCGTATGCACTTATTAAGTTTTCTTTAGCTTGCCGCCATGTTGACACGGTATGTTTGATTCCTTGCCACCAAACAGCGGCTTCGTCCTTGAATAAGTATGCAAGGCCGCGTATAATGTTTGAGTCCGAAACTTGTGCACAGTCACTGTATGCTTCTATACCATCGATGAAAGCTTCTACCGATTCTTTCGGTGTGCCGGAGAACGTGACTTTGCAGCGAGCTAGGGTGCTTTGCCCTGAAAAAGCAAATGACTCCGGAGTCGATGCGTTCGCGCGTGGTACCGAGGTAAGTAGCTCCCTGAGCGCTTCAGTCTGTGAACGTTGAAGGGCAGCTATTATGGACGTTACGTGCTGTAAAGAAAACGTAGCGTCGGTACATTGCGGAGGAGAGGACGCGTTGGCGCCATCTTGAAACGCAGACTCGGCGGGCGGCGGCGTGTTCGGTCGCGAGACAATCGTTGATGTGTTTTCGACATCGTCCCTGCGATTCAAACTAGCCGCTCTACTCCTGGTCACTGGCATGATCACTGATATAGTCACTTATTCACTGGTATTCGAGAAAAACGTTGGGCGCCATATATGGGGGAGACGTCAGTCTCAGGGGAATGAATAGTTTCACGAGATGTGAGTATATAATATATTTCAAAGATTGATTTACACTGATAATGTTTACGGGGTTACAATGCCTGAAAGTCAGTAACACTACGTCGAATACAGTAAGTATTGCTCCGGCGAGCTTAGGTAGGTACCAGCGAGAAGTGTGCGTAAGCGCGGTAGCCGGCGGACTGCCTTTGCGGCCGTGTGTCGAACTAACCGCTTATGTGTCAGAGGGAGACGCATAGCGCGCGGGTAACCGTCCACGCGCGGCGCGTATAGAATGTCTAGGAACCTGGGTTGCTATAAAGTGAAAAAAACTTTAATGAGTAAAGGTTATTATAAAGTGGATGAGTATCTTAATGATATCAATGCGTGGTCAACATAAGTCTCTTGCTTGCTCGCACAAAATAAATTGTAAACTAAAGCAAATTAAAAAAAAAAAGAAAAATAATCTAGTTCTAATATAGTTCGCTGAGTTTCTTGCTGGTATCTTCTCAGTAGAACTAACCTACCGAACCAGCGAAAGAATCATTTTCCAATGGTTTATTTGTACATTATTTAATATTTTAATATTATTCCTTGACATACTCAATTGTATAATTTTGACGTTCATATGTGCTCTTTGTGTGCCTAAACTGAATAAATGAAATTGATTCTTTGATTCTATTACATTGTGACATAAACTGGCAAAATGCCTACCCCTTCGGGGATATAGGCGTGAGTTTATGTTATGTTATGTACCCGTTGGCGTAAATGAGTCCTAGAGTGGAGACCGCGAGAAGGTAAACGGAGGGTAGGACGCCCCCTAGCCAGATGGTCGGACGACCTGAAAAAGGTGGCTGGGACAGACTGGATGCGGAAGGCAGAGGATCGGAAAAAATGGTGCACATTGGGAGAGGCCTATGTCCAGCAGTGGGCTGCGGTGGGCTGATTGATTGATTGAATGCTTAGGAAATCTCATTTTTTTTCTAATAACCGACAGTCGACAGAGTTATTATCGCATCTATAGGTATATGTAAATAAAATAGAGGAGGTAGGACACGGCGGTATTTCCGCCCGATTGAGCAGTCCGACTGGGGAAGTACCTCCGCCCTACAGAATACCGCGGTTATAATAACTTCGTGTTGTGTTCCCAGCGGTGAGTAGGGTAGCCAGAGCTCACTGGAGAATTTGTGCCGTCAGTGGGAAGACTAAAGGCTTGTCCTGATTTGTCTTCTACTGACGGCACAGAAACTCTGTACTTACAGGGTTGGCAGCGCGACTGTGACTCCTCTGGTGTTACAGACGTCCATAGGCCACGGTAACTACTTTCCATCAGGTGGGCCGTGTGCTTGTCTGCCAACTAAGTGGTATAAAAAAAAAATGGAGTGTCTGTTTGTAATATTGAAATAACCGCTTTTTACTCTATGCAAATGAATACACAGTACTAGCTCGAACTATTAGAGTTAGAATCTAGGTTTCTAATAAACGGCAGTAAATCGCGCTTGCGACGCAATACATGGGTATTGTGTCCCAAGTGCGATTTACTACGATCTACTAAATAAATAAATAAATAAAATAAAAATAGCCTTTATTTTCTACTACATGCAAATATTATGAACTAAATAACACTAACTAACAGTAGTAGTCGCCTCTGCGGCGTAGGCCTCCCCTAGCCCTTTCCACGCTTCTCTGTCGCGAGTCATTTGCATCCATCTGAACCCACATTTTTAGGTGAATATGTCTGTCAATCTTTGATATAGTCTACCTTCTTTTCTCTTTCTGTCCCTCGGTAGCCATTCTGTTAGGCGTTTAGTCCAGCGATTACTGTTCATTCGACATAATATGTGTCCTGCCCACCACTTAAGCACTCTGGTTCTCTTCCGTGCGTCTGTTAGTTTTGTTCTGTTTCTTATATTGCTGAGGCTAGCCCTGTCTGAAAGTTTTATCCTTAGCATACTTCTTTCCATCCTACGTTGACAGACAGCAATTCTTTCCTCTTCCGTAATTTTCAGAGACCACGTCTGGCAGCCGTATGATAAGCATGGTAATACTGCAACTTCGTATACTCTTTTCTTTATATGTTTATTAATGTTACTATAATTCATAATTTCCTTTAATCCCTAGTATTTTTTCCATGCTATCGTAATCCTTCGCTGAATTTCTTTTCTTGTGCTATCTTCGAATGAGACCAATTGTCCCAAATATATGTATTCGCTCACATATTCTATTTGTTCTATTCCTATATTTATCTCTATTGGCTCTCCATTGGTTAGAATGTTCGTTTTTGATGCATTTAATGACAATCCTACCTTTTGGCTCTCTACTGCCAACTCGTACACCATGGTCTCTAGTAGTGTGGCACTTTCTGCAAATACTACGATATGATAAGAGGCTGGCGGCATTAGGTACCACGCTGAATGGCTGAATGCCAATTCTTTGAGCGAGGTAAAGGCCAGCTCTATTGTTCTATTATTATATATACAATACAACAAAATACAAAAACCTACAATATAACTGTTAAAATGCGTCGTGGACTTTCTCCGCATCGCATGCTCCTTGTGGTAGCGTACCCAGAAGACCGGCAGCATTGCCACGTTGTATGGCAATGCTTATTCTCTAATCTAAGTCTTTTTTTTTATACCACTTAGTTGGCAGATAAGCACACGGCCCACCTAATGGAAAGTGGTTGCCGTGACCTATGGACGTCTGTAACACCAGGGGAGTCACAGTCGCGCTGCCAACCCTGTAAGTACAGAGTTTCGGTGCCGTCAGTAGAAGACAAAGCAGGACAAGCCTTTAGTCTTCCAACTGACAGCACAAATTCTCCAGTGAGCTCTGGCTACCCTACTCACCGCTGGGAACACAACACGAAGTTATTATAGCCGCGGTATTCTGTAGGGCGGAGGTACTACCCCAGTCGGACTGCTCAATCGGCCGGAAATACCGCCGTGTCCTACCTCCTTACCAATCGACCTTCTTGTCCAGTGAAGCGTCGACCATACGCTTCGCAATCTCCCTGAAGAGATTGCGGGCGCTTTGACCCCATGGCCCAGACGTTTCAACTCCAAATGGTACGAATTTATAATCTCCAATAAGATTGGAGTAATTAGAATATACATAGGCATACATACATACATAAACTCACGCTTATATCCCCGAAGTGGTAGGCAGAGGCGCTAGCACCCACATTTCGATAAATACACACATAACTTCGAAAAGCATCGAAAAATCATTGGTGTGCGCCATGGTAAAACCTGGGATCGAACCCGAGACCTCGTTTCAGCAGTCCATTACCCATACCACTAGGCTAAGATCTCCTGGTGTGCCGACTCGTAGGTAAGTTTAGATTGGTCCACATGGCCATTTATCCGAACATATATCTATTTAAACCTATTCGTGGCATAATACAGAACCCAGGGTTACTGTAGACAATACTTGTACCAAAACTTAGGCTTCACAAGGTTGGTGATTCATTTGTAGGCAGCTGCATAAAAATATTTAATAAAATTCCTCAGGACTTGATTAATATGCCAATAAATAAATTTAAAATAGAAGTGAAAAACACTTTAATGAGTAAAGGTTACTATAAAGTGGATGAGTACCTTAATGAGTTAATGCGTGGTCAACATAAGTCTCTTGCTTGCTCGCACAAAATAAATTATTGTAAACAAAAACAAATTTATAAAATAAAAATAAACTAGTTCTAATGTAGTTCGCTGAGTTTCTTGCTGGTATCTTCTCAGTAGAACTAATCTACCGAACCAGCGAAAGAATCATTTTCCAATGGTTTATTTTTAAATTATTTAATATTTTTATATTATTTTGTAGCGGATCAGCTGCGACGGCACTCGGCGATCTTCGGATGCGCTCGGGCCGCGCGCGCGTCGCTCGTACTGAGGCTACTCCCTCCAGTCAGTCTTTTGTTCGCCGCCGTCCGACACGGACGCTGTACCACTTTGCGGATTATAATTATTATATAGGTATTAGCACCGCGCAAGTTTATTTCGTTAGCTTACGAGTATTTCCTTTTTCTTTCTTCGCAAGCTATTCTAACTATAAACTGTAACTATTCCTTCGTGTAACTGTGCTTTCTATTCTTCTGTACTTAGTGTTACTGTGTACCTTCTTTCAAACATTATATTCTGCTATTCTTAAATTCACTATCTTTTTACTTTCCTCGCCCGTACATCGAACACACTCATTAGTAGTACAACTACATTGGTGACCCCGACGTGATTACCGACGTCATGACGGACGAGAAAGTAGCCGAATTCAACATTCTAGAAACGTCTCGTGTGAGTGTACGTCCACCCCCATTTTGGCCAGATGACCCGGAAATGTGGTTTGCGCAGATGGAGTGCCAATTTGCGATAGCCAACGTAACGGTAGACTCCACCAAGTTCCAGCATATCGTCTGCGCTTTGGAACCCCGCTACGCGATGGAGGTTAAGGATGTACTGACCAAACCACCGACTACCAACAAATACGGCAAGTTGAAATCCGAACTGATTAAGCGATTGTCAGCATCGAGGGAGCGCAAAGTCCAGCAGCTGTTACGGTATGAGGAGTTGGGCGATAGGAAGCCGTCGCAATTTCTACGACACCTGCAAAGCCTGGCTGGTCCGTCCATGCCAGACGAGTTTTTGAAGACGTTGTGGTCGAGCCGTCTCCCAAATAATTTGCAAACAGTGTTGGCGTCCCAACCCGAGCTTGCGTTGGACAAATTAGCAGAGTTAGCGGATACGGTTCACGATATCGCACCTGTCACACCGCAACAGGTAGCAAGTACTTCTGCATCGGGCAAGCCGGGGCTGATAGAAGTGATGGCCTCTCAGATAAGTGAGCTCACCAAACAGGTAAGCTCACTGGTAACTCACTTGAATGATAGGAGCCAGGTACGTAGCCGCTCGCATTCCCGTTCATACAGAGATCGTAAGGGTTCCCGATCCCGATCACGGCCCCGACAGCCACCCCCTGATCACCCACACTGTTTTTACCATTATAGGTTTGGCTCGCGGGCCCATAAATGTATTCAACCGTGTCAGTGGCGGGCGGAAAACGCAAAGGGCAGCCGGAATTAGCGGCCTCTGACTGCCCATATGGTACTGGCCGTCTGTTTATACCTGATAGGAGGTCTAAAATGTTGTTCCTTGTAGATACTGGCTCCGATTTGTGTGTGTTTCCCCGGTCAGCGGTTAAGACTCCGTACTACAAGGCGAAATATGACCTAACAGCTGCTAATGGTAGTGTGATTCATACCTATGGTCCCATTCAACTCAACCTAGACCTAGGGCTTCGCCGAGCATTTGGATGGAAATTCACCATAGCTGACGTTTCGAAACCAATCATAGGCATAGATTTTTTAAGCTTTTATAATCTGCTTATAGATTGCCGTAACCACAGGCTCATTGATGGCACCACAGCACTCACCGTGTCAGCCGCGCCACAACGAGTCCCAGACGACGTCGCTTCGATTAAAACTGTGACAGGTGACACACAGTTCCACCGACTGCTACGTGAGTTTCCGGAGCTAACACGACCTGCAGGTACCTTGAATCAGGCTAGACCTATTAAGCATTCGACGGTGCACTATATTAGGACAACACCTGGACCGCCTGTAACCTGTAGGCCAAGGCGTTTGGACTCAGAGCGTCTTAGGATAGCCAAGAAGGAGTTTGACGAGATGGTCGCTAACGGTACCGCTAGGCGTTCGGACAGCCCATGGTCTTCGGCTCTGCACCTGGTGAAGAAGAAGGACGACGGATGGCGGCCATGCGGTGACTACCGCGCTCTCAATGCCCGCACAATACCCGACAGGTACCCAGTTCGTCACATCCAGGATTTTTTCACAGCAGCTCCATGGTTGTACTATATTTTCGAAGATTGACTTGGTGAAAGCGTATAACCAGATACCTGTATTTCCAGCTGATGTGCCTAAGACTGCAATTACTACACCCTTCGGGCTCTGGGAGTTCCCCTATATGAATTTCGGGCTTCGCTGCGCGGCCCAGACTTTCCAGAGGTTTATAGACGAAGTGCTTACAGGTCTAGACTTTTGCTACGGGTATATTGACGACATTTTGGTGTTTTCTCCACCTGGACTTCATGAGGTCCATCTAAAGCAGCTGTTGACACGGCTGGCGGACTACGGCGTGTTAATTAACGCCAACAAGTGCGTTTGGGGACAGCCTGAGGTAACTTTTCTTGGATATCAAGTTTCTGCTTCTGGTGTTCAACCTTTGAGCACCAAAGTTCAGGCTATCCAGGAGTTTCCAGTACCCAAGACAGTGAAGGAGTTACGACGGTTTCTCGGGATGCTCAATTTCTACCGCAGATTTATCCCAGGTGCGGCTAAAACTCAAGCATCACTGAACGCCATGCTGGCAGGTGCAACTACTAAGGGTACAGACCCAATACATATGACGCAGAAGGAGTTAGCAGCGTTTCAAGAATGCAAGAAAACCCTCTCTGACGCCACCCTTCTTGTTCATCCTCAACTTCACGCTGAGCTTTCCATCCTCACCGATGCTTCCGACGTGTCTATCGGCGCTGTGCTTCAACAGCGCAACGGTAAGGAGTGGGAACCGCTATCTTTCTTCTCTAAGAAGCTGAACCGGGCGCAGAAAAAGTACAGCCCCTACGATAGGGAGTTACTAGCTATTTACGAAGCCATTAAACATTTTCGGCACATGGTCGAAGCTAGACCGTTTATTGTTTTTACCGACCATCGCCCGCTTACCTATGCATATACTTCGCCAAAGGAAAGCTGTTCGCCTCGACAGTTCCGGTATTTCGACTACATATCCCAATTTACCACTGATATACGTTACATACCAGGAGCGGAAAATGTCGTCGCGGACAGTTTATCCCGGATTGAAGAGGTTACCAAGGCTATCGACTTCACGGTACTTGCCAAATCACAGCAATCGGATCCGGAGTTACAAGCACTCCTTACAAACGGATCATCATTGAAGTTACGACCTATTACTCCGGCAGGCTCAGACTCACAAGTATATTGCGATGTATCCGGTCTATCGCCAAGACCATACGTAACGCCTGATTTACGTCAACAAGTCTTCGACGCGCTGCACAGTCTGAGTCATCCCGGACGTACCGCTACCGTGCGACTGGTAACACAAAGGTTCGTGTGGCCAGGGATTCGTAAGGACTGTAGAGAGTGGTCTAGGTGCTGTCTAGAGTGTCAGCGGAGCAAAATTATCCGCCATACATCTGCCCCTTTTTCCCCTTTCCCTATTACCTCGTCGAGATTTGCCCATATCCATCTCGACATCGTCGGCCCATTAACTCCGTCTGCTGATTTCAGGTACTGTCTCACCATCGTTGACAGGTTCACACGATGGTGTGAGGCAGTTCCAATGAAGGACATCACAGCTGAAACCTGCGCGGCCGCCTTGGTATCCGGTTGGATATCGAGGTTCGGCTGTCCTACGCAGATTACAACAGATCGAGGACGCCAGTTCGAGTCCGGCCTGTTCAAGGCTATTTCATCATTGGTCGGCGCGCAACATCTACGCACCACCGCCTTTCATCCTTCCTCAAACGGCATGATCGAACGCACCCATCGGCAAATCAAAAGTTCGATTATGTGTCATAATACCACGCAATGGACGGAGGTCTTACCATTGGTTCTTCTGGGCATCCGCAGTGCATGGAAAGAAGATGTGCAAGCTTCCTCAGCTGAGTTGGTGTATGGCGAGCCACTACGCTTGCCGAGCCAGTTCCTGTCACCTACGGATGACCACACGCTGCAGGACGTCACGAGCTTTGCCACCCGCCTCGCAAGACATATGGCCAACCTCGCACCAACACCTGCATCTTGGCACAGAAAGGGAATTTTCTACATCCCCAGGAGCCTACAACACTCGTCGCACGTTTTTGTGAGGCAAGACCACGTTCGTAGAACGTTGGAGCCGCCATATGCGGGGCCATACAAGGTGCTAGAGCGGACGCCGAAGTACCTCAAGATTCGTATGCGAGGCAAAGAAACCAACATTTCTGTGGATCGCTTAAAGCCCGCATTCATAACGGAAGACGTCACCCCAGCTGAGATGAGGACGTCTCCGTCACCACCACCAGCTGCAAAAGAGAAACATACACGGAGTGGGAGAAGAGTGCATTTTACTGATTTTTATCGACCTTAGTAACGGTCTCGAGGGGGAGTACTGTAGCGGATCAGCTGCGACGGCACTCGGCGATCTTCGGATGCGCTCGGGCCGCGCGCGCGTCGCTCGTACTGAGGCTACTCCCTCCAGTCAGTCTTTTGTTCGCCGCCGTCCGACACGGACGCTGTACCACTTTGCGGATTATAATTATTATATACGTATTAGCACCGCGCAAGTTTATTTCGTTAGCTTACGAGTATTTCCTTTTTCTTTCTTCGCAAGCTATTCTAACTATAAACTGTAACTATTCCTTCGTGTAACTGTGCTTTCTATTCTTCTGTACTTAGTGTTACTGTGTACCTTCTTTCAAACATTATATTCTGCTATTCTTAAATTCACTATCTTTTTACTTTCCTCGCCCGTACATCGAACACACTCATTAGTAGTACAACTACAATTTCTTGACATACATATTTGTAAAATTTTGACGTTCATATGTGCTCTCTATGTGCCTAAACTGAATAAATGAAATTGATTCTTTGAAATTGATTCTTTGATTGATTCTTTGATACGGTGGTGTGTTCCGAATGAGTAAGTAGGAAGACGGCGCGGACCACCGATGTTGTTTGTGCCGCCAGCGCGCACCAACCTGCTGGAACTGTATGCGCTCAACGCGGTGTCTCAGCGAGTCGATATATACCTATACGCGTAATCTGAATGAATTCACAAGGGCAGCTTATACTTAATTATCGGAAAAGTAGTGAGGTTACTGTAAAGGGAGTGTATTAATGTAAATGTAAGCATCACTACGAATGTATGTTTTAGTTTTGAATTATGTTATCTGTGGTTACGATTTTTTGAGGAGGTAGGACACGGCGGTATTCCCGCCCAATTGAGCAGTCTGACTGGGAAAGTACCTCCGCCCTACAGAATACCGCGGTTATAATAACTTTGTGCTGTGTTCCCGGTGGTAAGTAGGGTAGCCAGAGCTCACTGGAGAGTTTTTGTGCTGTCAGTGGGACGACCAAAGGCTTGTTCTGCTTTGTCCTCTACACTGACGGCACAAAATCTCTGTTCTTACAGGGTCGGCAGCACGGATGTGACTCCACTGGTATTACACACGTTCATAGGTCATGGTAACCACTTTCCATCAGGTGGGCCGTGTGCTTGTCTGCCAAGTTCTGTCTTCTTGTTCAAGTTCTGTTCTGGCTTGTCTGCAAAGTCTGCTTAGTTGTATAAAAAAAAAGCGAACATGTAAGGCGAGGGGTGCGAAAGAGACGAATAGATAAAAGGATAATTTACAAGTGTGAAAGAGCTGCATGATTGGTAGATGTGTGAAACGGATAGAGATAGTTTAAATGTACGATAGAAATGGGACGAAAATAATGAAACGTTAGATTTGAAAAAGTAATGAAGACTTTCATTTCTCTTACATAAATATTAGGTTACGGCACTATCGCATTAGGTTTCCCCTGAAATGGTAGTGCCAGTATGTGTAATTAAATAAATAAATTAAAAATCTCCATACATTTCCAATGAGAGCTAATAGTGCAATGTTTTGGCGCTAGAGTGCAGCACTAGAGTAAATATTTTTTCCAGTTTGACAATGTCATTTAGAGTACACGCCACGAAATAAGTCCCTTTACGCGCCACGATTGTGTATCTTGACCGCGGCGTGGCAGTCTCAACTGTAACGTTAGTGTGATTAGTGGTTTTGTGCTTCTCCACCACCGTAACACCTTAAGCTATCCTCCAAAAAACGCTTACTGTCTATATTATAGTGTACATGTTGTGACGAGATTGGCATCAATATATATGCCAGGAACTATAATTCCCAGTAGTACATCATAAAAAGGGCTGGCAACTCTAAACAGTACTGTCATGGCCACCAACAACTTCCGAGCATGGAACTAATAAGTACTACGTACAACCGGAATGTGCACTGACCTAGGAAAACGGTCCGAAAGAGATAGCAACTAGGAGGTGCTTGTATCTCACTCTGCTAGGATGACCAAATATTTTGCAAGAAATAGGAATTGACATCTCTCTTAATTTGCGTTTTTATTTCTTGAAGATTCGATTACTAGTTTTCGAGATATCGACATCGGTCGTAACATTACCCCCCTTTTAGTCATGCTCGTCCCGTGCATCATTTGTTCCATGATGACGCGTCAACCTATCCACATGGACTACCTTTGGTTTTCCAGTAACCCCCTTCCTAATGCGGTAAGTAATGTCATTAATAAATAAATAAATATTCCACAACATTCTATACAACGCTATCTAGACCATGGTAAGCATAGCTTAACTAGCTTGTGTTATGGGATCTAGAATGCGGATAACATAGTTAGATACTTTTTTTTATAAATACATACATATTATACATAGAAACACCCAGACCAATGTAAATATACATATTCATGCATACAAATATTTGCACTGAGCGGGAATCGAACCCGCGCCCCCTGCATAGCAGTCGAATGCTCTACCGCTACGCCACGGAGGTCGTCGTCATTGATTCTCGTAATAACCGTATAGGGCCCTTCCCAGCGAGCTTGGAGTTTTGGAGATTTCCCCTTCTTGCGTAGCGGATTATGAAACCATACCAGGGGGCCAATTCGCCTATTTTATGTTAACGTACAAGATTTTAGCGACACCATAGATATGAGATTTTGATTGAAGTTGATTAATCACATCGTAGTGTCTTTACTGTGGTCTCACCGGTGCATCGGTGTGGTGTTCGAAACTCTTACGTAGTATTGTATTCTCTTTGTTCGAAACTATACAGCCAAAAATTGCCATATCAGTGAAATTAAAATGACACATGAAATAAATTCAAAATGCACGTACTTTTTTATTTTCTTTCTTATAGTAGCTCATTATAAACGTATTTGTTGATACAAATGTACAAACATGGCAATGATCACTTAATTTACCCATAATTCACTTTAAAAATGAAACTAAGTGTATACTTGCCACTATAAAAAACAGTGACACTGACTAATGACATTACTGACGTACGTAATATGCATTATTTCCTTAGATTCATCTGGATTCATCTAAGATTATTTCGTATGTTATTGAGATGTTACTACGCATTTTCATAAACAAAAGATGTTATATAGTTGAATATAAATACAAGTATCACCACCCCATCTCATCGGCAGAGTGTCGCAAGACTCGCAAAAGGCGACTAACGGGAAAAAACCCACACGCTATCACTGCAAGAGAAGGAAAACTCGAAATAAAACCCTGTTTCATCCTGTCTGGCCACCGTGGAAATAGTTGGCCAAAGCCTCTCAACATTGGGAGAGGCCTATGTAACAGCAGTGGACTGCGATAGACTAATATAGAAAAATGGATAGAGTTATATAGAAACACAAAAGATATTTGTGCATTATTGTATACATATGGTGGAAATAATAAGATTGGGACAGTCGGAGCCGTTAGTCCGTATCTTTAAGGACATTGCAGAGGAATTCATGATCCAAGGCACGAAAAAGCACCAGTCTCATCAGACTAAACCCCTCTGATTAAATTAAAAGTGAGTAACAAAAAAGACTTTTTATATTTATAATATTTGTCACTCTGTCCATTATTTATTAACAAGTGCCTGCTTAACAAACGCCTGGCTTTCCTGCAGGTGATGAATAACTCTCATCCTCTGTTTTCAAATGATCTTGAACCTAGAAACAATGAAAGAAATATTATGTTAACACAATAAATTATAAGTTTTCTTTGTACATTCTTAGTACCTATGTTTAAATAGAGACCTAAATATAAATGAACTATAACACCTTCTTTTTTTTCAGGTATCCAAGACTAATTAATATACAAGACTGATTTTTGACTAATTTAACTAAGCTATATCTAATATAAAAATATACATCAGCCATTATGTTTTTTACTTTTAATCATTATCATTTATTTATTGGCATAGGTAAGTAAATACAGGTGATAGATTTCTTGACGAATAATTTCCTTATTACCTGAATCTTGCTTTCAAAACTCCAATACAGCATTCTATGGTATTGTAGACAGAGACGTGCAAGTTATTGTAATAGTGGTCTGGTCCGGTTCTCTGTGGTGTTCAAAATACAAGTCATCATCCATCTGTGCAAGGGGTATCCATTGTCACTTAAAATAAAGTAAATTTAATATATATGTACGTATAAATAAATAAATGCCTATGTGTTATTTCACAGTATAATATAGATTATACTGTATCAATAAATATATATAAATATATTAATATTTATAGGTAGGTAAAGCAGAAAGTCTAAAGACACAAATGCCGCCTAAATTAGAAAAAATAGCTGTTTAAATAACTATTTACCTTGGTAACTGATATTATAAAAGTAAGATTAAAAATTCATTTGTAACTGTTCTACGATATACAAATGATTTCTGGACAATGTCACTAATAAAGTTATATGTATTGAAAAAATATGTAAATACCTACTTACTATATATAAATATATAATTATTCCCAACTCAATTGATGTCGGCTTTCTAGTGTAACTAAGATATGGCTAAACTTTAACAATTTCAATGAAGTGACTGCCATCTGACCTCCACAAATAATTGGTGATATTGAAGATCTGTAGTAAGAATAGGCAGACAGCGACTGTTCGTCGTAAGAATATATTATTATAATATTACTGCGGACAAACTAATAGTGATAATAGACCAGTGTTTAGGTACTTCATCATCAACATCATGGAAATATGCACATGAGAGTGCTTCTTCCATTATATTATGTAATTCTTATAATAATTAGTAGTTAATATATATATAGTATAGAATATGAAAAATTACATACATAACATAACACAAACTCACGCCTATATCCCTGAAGAGGTAGGCAGAGGTGCTAGCACCCACATTTCGTTGGTTTATGTTTAGGTCCCAATGTAATAGGTGGCGAGCCTATTGCCATTAACCGGGCACTTATAAACCTGCGATAAATACACACATAACTTCGAAAAGCATCGAAAAGTCATTGGTGTGTGCCATGGTAAACCTAGGATTGAACCCAAGACCTCGTCTCAGCAGTCCATTACCCGTACCAGTAGGCTACCGCGGTTTTTTGTAATGTGTAAATAACCAACTGACTTGGCATTCCTTGGTTGGTGCTCCGATGGGAACTTAACAAATTTATGGTAGGTATAGGGATAGATGGTTTAGTGCCTCTGCGACTTGTCTCACAGCTTTTGACACTGCAGTCTGTGTCGATTATGAAATGAACTGTGACCTAATAATGTTTGGTAGGACCCTGTCCCATAAATAACAGGAATATCAGAAGCTGAAATAAAAAGTAGGTATCAGAAAATGTCAAAGTGTTGGTTAGATAATTTAAATTTAAAAACATTTTACATGATGACATTTTAATTTAATTTCTTTCTTATCTCCATCATCACAGAACTTCCATCATTTCTCTGCTCTGATGGAATAATGTTGTTACGGTTACTACTATCCTCACAATCCTGTGATGCAATTTGTCTCGCAGAGCTATGAGCTTTTAAACGTTTTAATACATTCCTCTTTATTCGATGCAAACTTCTTTAATATAATTAATCTATGATTCAATCAAAATATAATAAGCAAAGCCAAGATTTCTGTTTTATGTTAGGTATACTTCGAGACATATATTTTGGACCTAAAATGTGTTCTATACACGCATCACTTGTTTCATACTTAGGCGTCTTCTGAGAAAAGAACGGCGTGCTACGACGGTGGACGTGCTCAAATTCACCAAACAACTCGAGTATACATTATTATAATACTATCAGCACGCGCCTAGGCTTTATTTGTCTCACGACTCAAGTTCAAGATATGTGTACGCAGGTATACCTGACGTACAAGTCGCAGCGGTACGATTGACATACTATAATAGCTGTCAAAAAAACGGTAGTCTGCTAACTTAAATTCACTGGAGTATTATTATCTCAGCGGCGTTGATTCGTATTGGTGCCAACCTAAACGGCCAAAATAGCCATATTGCCATATTAGCGAAATTAAACGTGTCAATTGACAATTATTCAAAATTTCAACATGCATATAAGGCAAAAGCACCAATAGCGGACACTAACCCAATGGATATGAATACTTTTGAAATAAATCCGTTATTTTAAGATAGGAACCACATGGTTTACCAGACTATTGACTTAAAAGACGCCTAATGGCATCTATAATACATGTTCAAAAATTCGTAACACTATTCCAACTGAATTTTGAGTTGCTGACGGTTGACATCAACTAATGTGAGCTAGTGAACACGGTCGTGTTGTTTCTTAAGATTTTTGCTATGGGTGCTGATTTTAACAGGTGTGATCATTTAATTGTTAATAATAATTATTACTACTTATAGTATGGATGTTTTCTTTAATACTTAGGCCCATTGCCTACCTACGTATTTTGGTTTGATTTTCTAGCTGATTTAAGCCATGTTCTCTATGGGTGCCAAAAAATGTAAAATTGTTCTTTCTTATATTCGTAATGAGCGTCATCTATTAACGCGAAAAGACACGTTTTAAATAAATAAATATTCCACGACATTCTACACAACGCTATCTAGACCCATGGTAAGCATAGCTTAAATAGCTTGTGTTATGGAATCTAGAATGCGGATTAACATACTTAGATACTTTTTTTTTGTAAATAAATACATATTATACAAATATTTGCACTGAGCGGGAATCAAACCCGCACCCCCTGCATAGCAGTCGAATGCTCTACCGCTACGCCACGGAGGTCGTCATTAGTTATTAGTTAAGCAAGTGTCATTAAGGTTAAAACCAATTAATTCCCTTTGTGAAACCGCAGTAGCCTAGTGATGTGGGTAATGGACTGCTGAGACGAGGTCTCGGGTTCGATCCCAGGTTTTACCATACACCAGTGACTTTTCGATGGTTTCGAAGTTATGTGTACACGCATTTTATCGCAAGTTTATAAGTGCCCGGTATTAACCGGGTCCCAATGGCCACCTATTACATTGGGACCTAGACATAAACTGGCAAAATGTGAGTGCTAGCACCGCTGCCTAACCCTTCAGGGATATAGGCGTGAGTTTATATCTATACTAATATTGTAACGCTGCAGAGTTTGTTAGTTTGTTTGTTTGAACGCGCTAATCTCTGGAACTACTAGTCCGATTTGAATGATTCTTTCAGTGTTGGGTAGTCCATTTATTGAGGAAGGTTTTAGGCTATATATCATCACGCTACTACTTAAGGGAGCGGAGCATTGATTATAAATGTTAACAAATCCGGCAATTTTTCATACATATTTTGAAGACTAAAACATACGGGCTCAAAGGGATATGAAGCTTCAAAATATACCCCGGGCGAAGCTGGGGTGGGTCAGCTAGTTATGTTGTAAATGGATTTCACTCAAATATGAATTGTAAATAATTTATTTTAACAAAAAAAGTTGCCGATTTTTAGTTTGTATTTCGCACGAAGCAAAACGTGTCAAGCCCTTTTATTTGATAAGTGCCCATATTGAGGGAGTTGAGAAAAAATATGTACTCCGTCATTTTGTAGCGGCAGCCATTTGGGACCGGTTTTTTTTCAAACATAGTTAAGAACACTCCCGACTAATATACCTTTCAAACAAGAAAAATGTTCAGGAGCTACGATGACACACACATACAAAGAGATATGTCAAACTTATAACACCCCGTCGTTTTTGCGTCGGGGGTTAAAAAGATTTTAAATAGTTTTTACGGAATAGTTTCAGAAGTACAGAATTGGCGAGTAACTTCTGGCAGTAGTGCATTTTGGTCGCTCGCCAAAGCTGCCAAGGAAAACTTCTGCCAGTCTTGCCTCCATCGCCGCTACAAAAACCCGGCTGTAGTCTGGCCCACGGCGCTAAGGAGAAAGTCGATCTCTTGGGTTATCTCTTCACGTCAAACTCGACTATGATGACGGGAATGGCGAGCCACCTATTATTTCCTGTGGTGCTTCCATGACCGAAGTAAAAATCACGCAACGGGTGGTCCGGCGAGAATTTAAGTCCCTAGATGTTCGAAAGTCGAGTGGGCCAGATAGCATACCGGCGATGGTGCTTAAGCACTGCGCCCCCGAGCTGTGCTCTGTACTTGCATGCCTTTTCGCACTCTCTTACTCCGCGAGACAAGTCTCGGCCTCGTGGAAGACTGGTGGCAGGCAAGATCCGTCCAATTACAGGCCTATCGCTATCACCTTCCTTCTCTCGAAGGTGATGGAGCGTATTATCAATACACAGCTCCTGAGATACCTTGAAGGATCGATCGATCTACTGAGCGACTGACAGTACGACTTTCATCACCGTCGCTCTACTGGTGACCTTCTTGTGTATCTCACAAACCGATGGGCTCAAGCCATCGAGAGTCAGGGTGAGAGTGAGGTCGGTGACAATCACGAATACTCTCTGGAGTATCCGATTGGAGACGACTAAACTTAGTCCAATTCAACCCCACTAAGACCTATGTATATTCACCGCTAAGAAAACCTCATTCATTGTAGCGCCGCAATTCCTGGGCACACCGGTTACCATTTTCTCGAGTATCGGGATCCTTGATGTCGATATCTCCAGCGACGTCCAGTACCGCAGTCATTTGGAGTACAAGGTTAAGTTGGCATCAAAGAACATAGCTCAACACAGCGAAGAAGTACTTCACTGCGGGGCAACAACTTCTTTATAAAGCACAGGTCCGGCCCCACATAGAGTACTGCTATCGTCTTTTTGCTGGAGTGCCTTCATATCAGCTTGCCTCCTTCGACTCAGTGCCTTTGCATTGAGGGTGGTCGACAATCCCATACTCGCAGGTGATGTGGAACCTATCCGCCTTAGGAGGGATTTTGCTTCGCTGTGTGTTCTACTACTTCTATCATGGTACTGCTCGCAATAGATAGGAAATTCATCGCCACACATTGCAACCTGCGACGGTGCGCACTGTGCTGTATGAAAGAAACTTTATCCCACGCACACTCAAGCTGTGGAATACACTCCCTGCTGTTGTTTTTCCATGTTAAGAACACTCCTGTTTCTTCAGGGTTCGGTTACACGTCCATAGGCCACGGTAACCACTTTCCATCAGGTGAACCGTGTGCTTGTTTGCCACCTAAGTGTTAGTACTTATTCTTTTACATATCTACACCCTTTTTACATTTATAAAAAAAACTACTTTTTACAATGGGTACGAAGTTTCTATGGGTCTATTATGCTGTATGTATATTTTGTGTGTGCGTAATAATTTATATCATTAGGGAGCTGTAAGAGATATATTTATATCGATTACCTTGAATATCTAGGAATGTAAGTATTTATGCCTAGAAAGGTACCACAGCTAGTGATTACGGGAAGTGCTGTACTAATGTTAACCTTGTAAAAAGCTATAGTCAGTGTTGGTCAGTTATAATTATTATTCTGCATGGTTGCAGGTTGAATTGATTTCTTACTTATTTAGTTACATTAAAGTTATCCTAAAAATAAGAGCAACAGATTCATTAACCATAAGCTTTAGATTTTGGTGTGCTAACTGTAAACACTGATTTTTACGTTTGAGATCATTGAGCAAGATCGTTTGAGTGTCCTCATAAAAAAAATAGTTTTAACCATTTATTACATGTTCTGTAACAACGACACTAGTCCGTCGCCGTGAGTTGCAGTACTCGTCTTAGGTCAGATATTATTATATCTTTTGCACTTATGTATATCACATTTTTATAATGACATCACACCCGAATTTGACGTTTTTCAACAGGTTTTCACGATCTTTTTAAGCTAACAAATTAAAAACAAATTTTTATTTATTTTTTATGTATTTACGCGAAAAAAAAATTGGAATAGGAATAAAGTAAATATCTATAACTTTTAAGATAGGTTTCCAAAATTTGGTAATAATCATTATTGAAAATAAAATTTCGCCCTTATCAAAAATCTTAAGAAACAACTGTTCAAAATAAACTTACGACAGTGTTGTGAGTTTTGAAAATGTCTTATACATGCCATTAGGCGTCTTTTAAGTCAGAATTATGTGAAAAAAAGGTCAGTTTCTTAAAATAGAGGTTTTTATTTAAAAGTGTCCACTATTGGGTTAGTGTCTAGTATTGGTGCTTTTACCTTAGCTACTGCTAAAAAAAAAAAAAAATTACTTGCTACGTTTAAAAAAATTACAGGTTTATTGACATTGACAATTGGCAATGGCATATTACTATGCAAAGCCAAGTGTAAACAAACAATTTATTCGCAGAAAGAAATAATTATTCGCTCACTGTCTAACTCTATTCTCTATCTTTTTATTTACGATTTAATTCATTCTCCATCTTTAAATTTCTTCAACCATAAAAGTTTCCGAGGGCTATCATATTACAGACATCAGAAATCTACCTAATGTTATAATGTTGTGGAAATTGTTGGCAATGTTGGCATACGTAAGTTAACGTGAGGCTTACGTTGAACCACCACGTCGGTATACGTAGAAGTTCAGCGAAAAGGGACGTTGTGTAACGTTAAATGCATACTAACACTCGAACACAAATATTACGGAGAAGTTGTTCATTGTGACTGCTACCAGTGATGAAACATTAACTAAGATCGCCAAAGTGTAGTGTTCATCTGCAAGTAGATGCAAATATGCCATTTGTTTAGCAAAGTGTCTCTTTAAGCATTTCGATGAATCATTGGTTACTTCAACTGTGAGTTACTGGCTTAAACCAAAATTAGCATAAAGAAGACTGGTTTAATTTTATAATCTTCCATCATGGGTGTGATCTCTGACAGAATTACGAATGACTTGTCATTAAGTTAGAATGCCCCATAAGCCAAAGAACCATGAAAAACTATACAAAAGACAGACAACTGCAAGACAATTTTAAAGCTCAAATTATGGTGCAAATGTATGGTGTACACAAATCTAAGGCCTCTTTTGTATAGCTGAGCACTAAGAGGTATTACACAAGTACTGGATTGAAATGTGACGACCATGTTAAAAAAAATGATACCATCTGCTGAAGACTTTTGGGAAAAATATACCTAAATTTCAAACAATTTTAGATATATTGGAAAATAAAAATACATGCATGATTGTAATGTTTTTTTATTCATTATTAATAATGGAATTTGTAGTCATAGTACTTTCTTGTGTTGAAGGTAGCGCTTCTTCATCAGGTATACTTTCATTTATATGAGATGCATGCATACACATGCATGCACACTCATAGGTACATCTTCATTGGGCTTATCCTTATTGTAAGAAATCGAACCATTTGTACTTCTGACTACTGTCTTGAGCTTCTCTCGCACGGTTTTGTTGTTCTTATGGGATTTTCATAACAACACTAGTGTCATCTCTCTTCACTTTCTACTCAGTGTCTACAATTTGTTAATATAAACCTTAGTTTAGGCCTAGCCTTCATTCTTGTCCAATATATCTATAGTCCATTCAACTGAAACAAATATTCAGACTTAAAGTATTTTTATAATCAATAAAAAAAATAGGACAGTCCTACAAAGGATTATAATATCATATGTCTCATATAAACATAATAACTTTGGTTGTCCATATTTCATGTGCTGCTGTACTCTTCATTAGAATGTGATAAAACCTAGTCAAGTTAGTAAGTACACTTGCAAGAAAGTTTTTGGTATAGTGAGATTACTACAATGTCCATGATTATGTAAGTTGTTATCCTGTGCTTTAATTAAAATATCGGATAGACTATCAAAACACAACTTATGTTAATACTATGAAGTTTGTACAGGTATGCAGGTAATACTCACATTAATCTACTCAAATTAATTACTGAAGGTTTAGTGAGGATTAAATAGTGGTCATAATAGGCCAGTGCTAAGGTATGTCTTACCGCCATAAACACCTACACTATGCAATTCTTATAATAATAAATAGATAATGAATATCTAGAACCAATAGAATATGAATTATGTGTAAATAATCAACTCACTTGGTCTTTATGCAATCCTTTCTTGCTGCTCCAATGGAAATTTAACATATTAAAGTAGGTAAGTATATGAAGAGATAGTTTAATGCCTTCATGACTTGCCTCACAGCCCTTGACACTGTGGTCTGTGTGGGATTTGATAGACCCTGCTGCATAAATGACAGGAATATTAGAAGCTGAAATAAAAAGTAGGTATCAGAAAACTTCTAAGTGATTGTTAGAACATTTACACATTAATGATATTTTAATTTTTTTTAATTGGGAGAGGTCTATGTCCAGCAGTGGACTGCGGGGGGCTAATTGATTGATTGATATTTTAATTTAATTTCTTAAATCTTACCTTCATCACAGATATTCCATCATTTCTTTGCTGTGATGGAATAATGTTAAGGCTGTTTATGAGCTCAAACCTTTTACTAAATTCTTCTTCAGGCGGTATATAGAAAATGTTACTGTGTCTAAGAATAGCACGAGTTCGGCAGCAATTCCTTGGAGATTTGTGTTGATGATATGATCTTCGTCGTGAGCTGCTTCTAGCAATTGTCATCGTGCGTAAAGTTTATTGTTTTGAAGGAAAACATTGTTTAAACTCAACGGGAATACTACTAAAAGTAAATCCGTACTAATATCGCTTGAAATGAGAAGTGGCGGCAATTAATCAAGAGATACATCACTAATCGAACTATATTAAACACGAAAACACACACGAAAAAGGTGCATCTGCAGAGTGGCATCTCTATTAATTCAGAAATGTGAAATGGTCGATATGCAGCGGTTGAAACAGCTGTCAAATAATTAGTAGAATACCAATTATCAAATTATTACAAAGATATTGGGACGCTATTAGTTAGTAGACTACCAATTTGTAACATTGACCAAAATGAGCTACAAAAAGAGCAAAATTATTGCGTCATCACACCACCGGAACACTATTTCATTAACAGACTTGCCCCTAATTTGTATCAGTGACCACTATGAAGCCACAACTACGTTGACTACCGACAAGCCATCGCTTTAAATTTTTAGCAGAATACGAAAAGTGCAAAATTATTACGACGACACACCATGCAAACACTATTTTATTAGGCGAATTGGCCCCCAGTGTTCCTTCTTAAAAACCGTTGGTGTTTGCATTTCTATCGTACCGGGTTTTCATCCTTTCACCTGTCTTCAGATTGATTTCCCGGACCATTCTGTGCACCTCGTCTAGTCGGTTTCGAAGTTCACTCACGTAATCCGTCACGGGCTTAGGACTATCAGGTGGCGTATCGGTTATTGCATCCACTGGTAGCCTAATCTCGCGACCAAAATTCACTTTCGCTGGGGTGTGTCCCATACTGTCATGTACCGCAGATCGATAGGACATCAGGAACAGTGGGATTTTACTGGTCCCAATCTCTTTGGTGTTCATCGACAACTTTAGTCAAGTGATTTTCCAACGTCTGGTTAAACCTCTCGACCATTCCGTCTGACTGCGGATGCGCTGGAGTCGTACGGGTCTTGTTCATTCCAAGGAGTTTGCACATTTCTTGAAATAGAACAGACTCGAAGTTCTGTCCTTGGTCATAGTGGATCTCCATAGGTGCGCCGTACCGGCAGACCACTTCCGGAACCAGTTTCCTTGCCACAGTGACTTCTTCCTGGTTGGGTATCGCAAAAATACTTCAGGCCACTTGGTGAAGTAATCTTGCATTACTATGATGTATTTGTTACATTCTTCAGTCATTGGAAAAGGTCCAGCAACATCAATGGCGATACGTCTATCGTAACAATATGTTACATCCTGCCAATGTTTCACTGCTGCAACCTTCAATACACCTTTTCACCATGATAGTAATACAAATTGGTAATAAAATTACTTTGAGACTACGAACAAGTCAGCGCATACACCCTAGGATAGCTGATTGCGACGTTAATGTTCAAAATTCTACCATTGTACTACCAAAAGAATTATATGTTTACAGTTTAGAACCTTGCGATGTTTTAATGATCATAAAAAGTTACGTTTTTATTTCTACTTCACGACTGAAACGAGTCAAGAGCACACATTTTTTTTACTATAATATTTAATAATAGTTTCACAAATATAATAAACTACTAAAAAGTATTGTCATGTGTACTGGCAATAATAGAAAGGGACACATTGACCTCGTGCTTGCTGTCTCTATCGGCTCGCTTCCCCGTTCGTTTTAAATACAGTTTTCACCCATTTCATTAAAGTCTTATATTGTGTACACGCTTATAGTGAGTGCACATTCCAGTTGTACGTAGTACTTATTAGTTCCATGGTTCCGAGTTTGATCGCGGGATATATTTTCTAGCGTTTACTATAACTGACGAGTGACAAGACCAAGTTCGTTCACTCATTTTACTGTACATGCAAGTGGCGCCCTCTGAGCCCAGCTTTGCGTAATAGGCTATTTGTTGTCGAAAAATGATCTTTTTAGTATACTCGTAATATAAACATAACATAAACTCACGCCTATATCCCAGAAGGTGTAGGCAGACATGCTACCCACATTTCGCCAGTTTATGTTTAGGTCCCAATGTAATAGGTGGCAAGCCTATTGCCGTTAACCGGGAACATATAAACCTACGATAAATACACACATAACTCTAAAAGGCATCGAAATCTCATAGGTGTGTGCCATGGTAAAACCTGGGATCGAACCCGAGACCTCGTCTCAGCAGTCCATTACCCATACCTACCACTAGGCTACCGCTATAATGAACTGCTAAGAGAAAATAAATATAGTTTTAAAGGTGTGATTTTGAAAATTCATTTTGTCAAGCCTACCGAAAGCGCTCCATACAAAATCGTACCTGCAAGTGACGTCACGCGCCAGTTGCGCGTAGTGCAAATGTATGAAGTGCAAGAGAATATCGCATTTATCTCAGTCCACGTTGCGTTTACATGTGTATAGTTCATAATAAAAGTAATATGAAATAAAATGAGAAATTTAAAAAGTTAATAATTGAATTTGATTGTTTATAATTAAATTCAATTATAAAAAAATAATAAAAAGTGATAGTTTGTTTTTTTAAATATTCTACAACATTCTACACAATGCTATCTAGACCCATGGTAAGCATAGTTTAACTAGCTTGTGTTATAGAATCTAGAAAACGGATAAACACACTTAAATCCTTTTTTTTTCTGTAAATACATACATAATATTATACATAGAAACACCCAGACCAATGCAAATACCCATATTCACGCATACAAATATTTGCACTGAGCGGGAATCGAACCCGCGCCTCCTGCGTAGCAGTCGCGTTCACTACCGCCACGCCACAGTCGCTGTCATTCAGTTGGGTTAGGTTATACCTATCTTGTTTTGCAAGGCAAATTTTTTTCCATCAAAAACTAAGATATTAAGCGGTATCGGGAAGAATTGACCGACCTTCCGTCCGCCGTCAAATAGCCTATTATAAATAAAAGTCTGAAAATAAAACTCAAAGAAAGTTTGATATTGAATGTTTTATTAAATCGAAATCAAATTACATCATTGTACAAATAAACACGCAACAGAACAGAGAAGGAAATATTAAACAATTTTGAGATTTCCTTTTATCTTATACAGTTGACAAACATTTTTTCAAAATTAAGTGTGATATTTTTGAGAATAGTAACAAAAAAAATGTTTAGGGTTAATTCATACTGGCGTAGTGTCGAAGTCTAATTCTTTATAATAGTAATCAACCCACCAATCAGCGTTAAATCTACCAGTCGCGCGTATTATATCAGAAGAGATTACAAATAGGGATGAATTTGCTTTTTATTATATGTTTACGCTTCAATGCGCTTTGAAACTTGCTAGTATGAATTAATCCTTACTTTTAGGCTATTGAGGTAATAGAACATGAAATCTGTCCGTCTGTCTGATCTGTCTGTCTGCATAGTTCATCATGTCCTTACCTTATTTATTGAATGTATTGTTTTTTCTGTAACAAGTCTATTTATTTGTAGAACAGAGTTTATAGTAAGTAATACACGGAATTATCATTGTCTTCTAGACAAGATTAGAACAAAAATTGTGCCACGGTTCCTGAACGAAAAGTAACTTTTGAATTTGGAACGCGCAAACTATACTCCAGTCGGGTAGGTACTTAACTAAACAATCTTGATGTGTTATTTTAATAATAGGTCGTAACATATGAATTTGTCGTTTATTTGAAGAAATTGGAGAAAACCCAATTTACAGTACTAACATGCTTGCACTTTTATGATATTTTTTGTGTATGAATAAGACAACATTAAGCTAACAAACACTTTTATTACATTTTTGAAAAGTGACAGTTGTAAATCAGTGGAAGCCAAAATGGATAGCATTTAGGAAGTACTTGATGATCGAATTAAATTTAACAAGTAGCCAATAAAAACAAAATTTTATACCGAGTTGTAAAATCTTGAAATCAACGTTCAAACAAAATATAAATAATGTAAATAGCTATTAAATTATAGGGATAACAAACTCATGAATCTGATAGAAAATTACGGTAATTTCATATCTAATGTTATGTCTTATTAAAAAACTCATTTTATTAAAAAGACTAAAAGACTAAAAATCGAAATTGAACCACTAGTTAGTCAGTTAGTTAGTCTAGATTATTTGTTTTCAAATGCGTTTTTATAAAAAGTAGCTACAAGATCATAGTTTAGTTACCTAACCAAATGGAGTACAGATAAACGCTATCTCGAAGTACGGATAGAATAAAGTTATATGTGATTATAAAACACAAGTACTTTTTTGTATTTATTTCGCTAATGTATTTAATAATGAGAGTAAATGATGCGAGAGTAGTATGTCAGGATCGTAGCAAATGGAGATCCGTGATCTCTGCCTACCCCTATGGGAGACAGGCGTGATTTTATATATGTATGTATGTATGTATTTAATAATGCGTTAAATGTACATAAGAAAGATTTGAGCGACACAGACTTCATATTGCTGTCTTGTAAATTCAAATATGCAGAAGCATCTTTATTCCATGCATAGGTCCATTTGTTAAGATATAGCGCACCTTGTTTGTCAACTCATCTGTTGTTGCTCATGGTCTATTTGTAGTCTATTGCTTTGGTCTATTAGTGATTTTTTGTGCTGGTCTATTAGTGGTTCCATACATCCGGTGTATTACTATCCACAAGTTTAACTCTCTAATCCCTAGGACAAACACCGATGTGCGTGTCTCGTCCAGCGGCACTGAGAGGCACCTTGACCAACGAATCTCCTATGGTTATGTTCCTGATACAACCAGTGAATCCCCTCTTGGAGCTCGAACCGCGCACTTTGTCGGTGGGTTTCTCGTGCCCACCGATGTATAGGGCTGAGCGAGTGTCCGTGGACAAAGCCTTGCCTTGGCCCGGCTTGGCGAAGTGGCCGTCCACGCCTACTGATACCACGTACATTGATTTCAGAACTGTGAACAGATAGACATATTGTGGATATACATTCTATAATATTGTACAGTACAAGTAACAAAAACACGACATAGGGGGTAGGACACGGCGATATTTCCGCCCAATTGAGCAGTCCGATTGGGGAAGTACCTCCGCCCTACAGAATACCGCGGCTATAATAACTTCGTGTTGTGTTCCCTGCGGTGAGTAGGGTAGCCAGAGCTCACTGGAGAATTTGTGCTGTCAGTGGGAAGACTAAAGGCTTGTCTTGCTTTGTCTTCTACACTAACGGCATAGAAACTCTGTACTTACAGGGATGGCAGCGCGACTGCGACTCCTCTGGTGTTACAAACGTCCATAGGCCACGGTAACCACTTTCCATCAGATGGGCCGTGTGCTTGTCTGCCACCTAAGTGGTATAAAAAAAAATAGGCCCATTCCACACGGTCGACAGCGATTTTTACCTTCATTAGTCTACACACTTAATCTAAGGTCACTCACTTATGTTTTAGTGATGGCTCTTAGGGGCCACACACTATAGCAGCATTTGCTGCACACACAGCAAATTGTCAAGAAAAGTGCTTCTTGAAAAGAGATATCAAAAAGTATTTGCTGTGCAAATGTGGATAAATTTGTTAATTTAGGTGGCAGATAAGCACACGGTTCACGTGATGTGAAGTGGTTACCGTGGCCTTTGGTCGTGTGCAATACCAGAGGAGTCACACTCTTGCTGCCGACCCTGTAAGCACAGAGGTTCTGTACCGCCAGTGCAGAATACAAAGCAGGACAAGCCTTTGGTTTTCCCACTGAATAGAATAGAATAGAATAGAATAGAATAGATCTTTATTTGCTAGAACATTGTGATAAGGATGTTACAAATTGTGTCTTATGACTAGGTACATCATGTTCTGCCTAAATTGGGCATGCAAATTTTCCTTATTATCTATACACTTTGGCGTACAAAATGATACGAAGTCAAAAGGAAGCTTATACATTTTAAACCACCTAATCACATTTTTATCTATACTCTTTACTGGTTATGGATAAAAACTCTGTAACAGAATAAAAACATTTGTTTAGCAACCAGTCTTTTAACGTTTTTATAAATTTATTGTACGGTAAAGCTTTGATTTCACTAGGTACACAATTATAAATATATCCACACATAGACAGGCAATTCTTTTTATATACAACTGTTTTTGGTACCTTCGATAAAACTATTCTGTCTGGGTCGCGTGTGTTTCTGGGGTACATCTCCTTTGCTGTTGTAAAGATGTGCTTATTCAGTCTGACAAATTTTGCACATTCAAATATAAACATACTGGGCAAGGTTAACAGTTTAAGTGATTGAAATAGAGGTCTGCAAGATATCCAGGGGGCCACACCGCAAATCGCTCTGATACATTTTTTTTGAACAATGAATGCCTTATTTATGTCAGTTGAGTTCCCCCAAAGAATCAAGCCATAATTTAGAACTGCGGCCACATAACCATGGTATGCGCTAAGAACCGTCATTTGCGACGTTATTCTACTTAACTTCGCCAAGACATATACAAACTTGTTTATTTTGCTACATATGTTATTTATGTGGGCTTTCCAATTAATATGTTTATCCAGAATAATACCTAAAAATTTAGTGTGGTCTACTTCCTCGATTTTAATAGCTTTGTACATAATATTAAGGTTTAAGTGTTTACGTCCATATGTGCTAAATTGTATATATTTAGTTTTTGTTAGGTTAACATTAAGACTATTTTCATCCAGCCATTTTATAACGCATTCTATTGATTTATTGATGTCATAGTTATATTTATTTATGTCATGCTTATTAATGTCACAATTAGTAATGTCATATTTATTAAGGTCAGTGTCATTTAAGTAATTGTCAGTTAATTTGGATTTAATTATTATTGAAATGTCATCTGCAAATAGTGTACATGGATGTTCCGTGACCCCGGGAAGGTCATTTATGTATAATAGAAATAATAGAGGGCCTAGCACACTGCCCTGCGGTATGCCAGAGCCGTTAACTCTGTAACTCGAATTAGTTGCTTCTAATTCTTTTTTGTCATTTAGGGAGCTAATTTGAACACATTGTTTTCTATTTGTTAGATATGTTTCTAACCATGACAGCGCATTTCCGCGAATACCGTATTTTTCCAGCTTATTTAATAATATTTTATGTGAAACAAAATCAAATGCTTTCGTCATATCAAAAAATATGACAGTTGTAGCGTTACCATCATCTACACTATCAATGACTTGAGCCATGAGGTTGAAACATGCCGCAGTAGTTGACTTCCCTTTTTGGAATCCAAACTGTTCCTTCCTAAGAATATTATGTTTGGCTAGAAATTCCATGATACGTTTATACATGGCTGTTTCAAATATTTTAGAGAGAACAGACACAAGAGTAATAGGTCTGTAATTTGAAATTGATGATTTGTCTCCTTTTTTATATAGTGGTTTAACAATGGATATTTTCAACAGATCTGGGAAACAGCCTGTGGTAAAAGATAGATTTACCAAATGAGTTAGTACAGGAACAAATTCATTCGTACTAGCCTTTAAAATTTCAGTCGTAATGTTATCATAGCCCGTCGATTTTGTGTTCTTTAGGGTCATTACTATTTTATTAATGTCATAACAGTCGTACGGCTTTAGGAATAGGCTATTGCAATTTGTTTCCACCTTAGTCCCACAACTGTTCTTGTTTATATTACAGTTTATGTAATAATCGTTAAAAAGGTCGGCTATTTCTTTTGACTTACATATTATTTCACCGTTATTTATTATGTTTTTTATAGGTTCAGTTTTACTGTTTTTTCCAGATTCTGCTTTTATTAAATTCCATGAAGATTTGCAAATATTCTTACTGTTACTAATTAGTTTGTCATTGTGCATTTGAATAGATTTATTTATACAACGTCTTAATAGTTTTGTGTATTTTTTGTATATTATTTTGTTCTCCACAGAGGTGTTACTGTAATATGCAAAACGTAGTTTTCTTTTCTGTTTACAACTTTTCCGTAGCCCTTTAGTTATCCACCGTGTGTATTGGCCCTTATTACATCTCTTAATTCGTATGCTAGGAAAACATAGGTTATAGAACAATCTGATTAAGTCGTGAAAGTATTTATATGCAGAATTCATATCGGATTCAATGTAAATTTCCTGAAAAGACAGATTTGTTAAGCATTCACGGAACTTGAAGATATTGGGTTTACTGTAGTCCCTAACGGTGATGTAATATGCCAGTCCAGGTGTATTTTTGCTCTTTAAAGGTATGTTAAGCACCTGCGCAGTATTGTGATCCGACAACCCCCAATGCAAAAGTTCACCAGTTGCTGTTTTGAAGTTACTGATGATATGGTCAATACAGTTGTTTTTTCTGGTTGGGTCTTTGATGTGTAATGTCAAGTCATAGTTCTTTACCAGATCCAAAAACTCTAATGTGGTTTTTTCGAATTTGAGTGTGTTAATATTTAAATCCCCTGCCAAAATAATTTTTTTGTCACATTTGTACAGGAGTTTCTGTAGTAAGCTATTGAGTTGTGTAAAGTAAATATTTATATCGGAGTCAGGAGTTCTATACATACAGATAATCATCATATTCCGTTCAGTGACATCAATGCCGCAACATTCAAAACTGCTGTCTATTGCTAGGCTCTTTGTTAGTTGAATTTCCGTGTATTTAAGGCCACGTTTAGCCAGCACACATACTCCTCCCCTTTTTTTGTGATTTTGTCTGCAGTAAGAGGCGGCCAATACATAACCATCAACATTAATGAGATCATCACAACCCAGCCCAACAAATGTTTCAGACAAACAAATAATTTCCGGGTCCCTTTTGTCCTTTTTAAGTTCAAAAAGGTTTATTTCCAGATAGTGTATTTTGTTAAAAAGTCCGGCGACATTTTGATGTAGTATTCTAAAATAATTGTTTTCAATACCGGATAAATATATAATACAGGACCGCTAGATGGCGTAGCGAAGTAAACATCGCTTTAAAAGTGCTCCTGTGATTTTAAATCTTTAAAAATAAAAAACTATAATTTTCAGTCGCTATAAGTATTACAGTGCGTGGCAAGTTGTACCCAGTGCTTTCTAAACCTATAATTACGAGTGAATATTATATAAATCAGTAAATTCAAACTCCCGTTAAAAATTACGAATCTTAACGAACTTTTTTACGATCTATAAACATAGTGAAAAGTGATCTCAATAACTTCTAAAACGTTAATATCTGAGTAGCGATAACACAAACTTGAAGACAAGTGTGAATAATCAAATTAAAGTGAAAAAAATACCAGCAGTTTTATTCAAATTTTGCTAAATCATTATTAGTATAACTTAGAACAGCACCATCTATTGACACAATTCGCAAACGGCACAACAGAACAACACGTAGATATATTAGATCGTCAGCGCTACATATTTCTACCAATAGAGGGAGATAGTAACCAATAATTTGGAAGATAAAATTATGGATCAGCCACAAAACATAACAATGAGACGTCATAAGATACATAAAACAAAATCTTTTGAATGTTTAGATTTGAGTTGTTCATTGGGGTCGACCAGCCTGGATGATCGTTTGGGGACAAGCCTAGAAAACTTATCCTCTGTGATTTGCAACCCAAACACCCTGCTTGAATTAAAAAATGAAATAAAGGAGCTTAAAACTACTCTCGAAAGCACTCAAAACGAACTTGACAACATAATACTAGAAAAGAATGATTTAAAAAAGCTTGTTTCACAGCTAAACCAAGAAATAATCACATTGAAACAAATATGTGAATCACCCCTATCTTCTTTAAGGAAAAATAAGCTTGCTAAGCGTAAATATACCAGCAGACGACGCCTTACAGACAGTTTTTATCTTGATAGTCCACATTGCGACGGCACACCACATTCTCAGACTATAAACCAACCGGTATGTGAAATTTTTACCTCAAATCCAGTTGATCCTAATCATAGAACGCTAGATGGCGCCACACTGACCATGGAACACCAGAAGGAAACAATTTCAGCTCCGAGAATTAAACCGGACCAGCCGGAATTGATCGGTTCCCCTGACGCAATCAAAAAACATAACATATATATATTTGGAGACCAACAGGCCCAAGGCTTGGCACAGAGTATCATAAAAGCAAGAAGAAATAGATGGAACGACCATTTTACATGCACAGCTTTCATCAAACCAAATGCGCAGTGTACTCAGATCTTCGGCAGCTGCACCGAGGAATTCCTTCAGGGACTCACGTCGCAGGATATTGTGGTGCTAGTGATGGGTTCGAACGATAAGCGTCCATATACATTTATTTCGGAACTTTGTAATGTACTTTATAAACTGCGACTCCAATCTGTGTATGTAACAAATGTTCAATGTAATCCCTATCTAAATGAAACTATGCTAAACTATAACATTAAACAGATAATAAATAACTATGCAAAATGCACATACATAGAAATACCACTAGTTAGAGGTCATTACCAGAATAAGTTCGCTAACCATAACTATTATATCAACATGCTATGTAATAAATTGAACTCGGATATTGACCATAGATCTTACCAAAATCAAATATTAACGCGGGTTAAGAACAATCTTGCGAAATCAAAGATCCCTCGACGTACTAAAGGGCACGCAAACATAATTAGTAACCCACAACGCCCCAAAGAAAAACAAACAAAAATCACATCATACTTTACCACCAAAACCCCGCCCTCGAAACCAGTCTTAAATTTTTTTCGACCCCGAAACTAAGCATGATACCCTCACACTTTTTCACCAAAACATTGCGGGCTTACTAAATAAACAGGATGCACTAATGATTGCGTTAGAAGATATATATAACGTGCAAATAATCTGCATAAGCGAAACATTTATAAAACGAGCTGCGGAACGGAACTGTAACATAAACAACTTTCAAATGGTAGCTTCTTTCTCCCGAACAAATAAGCAAAGAGGTGGCACATGTATCCTTATAAAAAATAATTTACAGTATAAAGCAATTGATAACCTGTTCCCACCCATACCGTTCCATTTTGAGTACTGTGTAGCCGAGATCGTTAACTATAACTTAATTGTGGTATGTATTTATAGGACACCAGCTTCAAGCACTAGTATTTTTCTAGATAAGTTGGAACTTCTTGCAGGAAAACTCAGTAGGAAAAGAGATAAAAATATCATACTGTGCGGTGATTGGAATATTGATACAAGGAAATCCAATCCATTGACAAACAAACTTAACTCTGTATTGAATTGTAATAATTTAAGAAGCCACATACAGTTACCTACACGTGACAACGCTTGCTTAGATTTAATAGTGAGTAATATTCCCGAAGTTTCAGCTAACCTTCATTGTCTGAACCTGTCTGACCACCAAACGGGTCAGTCAATTACTTTCACACTTGAATGCCACAAGGTACGACAAGCCCCCGAATTCTGGTTCAAGACAGTGAGAGATTTGTGCGAGGAAAACATAGATAGCTATAAATCTTACTTGTCCCAGCTATCCTTTTCCGATGTGTTAGTTAATACAAATACGAACGAAGCTTTTAACACATTTCACGACACATTAACGCTCTTCTATGACCTATGTTTCCCATTAAAGAAAATTAAATGTACAAATAAACCAATAAAAAATAAATGGCTAACAAAAGGTCTAAAAAAATGCTGCGTTAAAAAAAGAATTCTTTATACCAAATATCGTTTAAGTAGAAGCAATAAAGAGCGGAATAAGTACACATACACACACTACTCTGCTATACTACGTAAATGCATACATACAGCACAACAAATCAATAGTCAGCGCTTTATCGCCTCATCGAAAAACGTTTGCAAAGCCGCATGGCAATTAATCAAAGACAAAACCAATAAAAAACAACAACAGCCAGCGATTGACACGTTAATAATAAACGACACGTTATATGAAGATCCCAAAGAACTATGTGACATGTTTAACAACTTTTACATTTCACAAACAAACACACACACGCAAACCACGAACGAAAATTGCACAGTTGGTATACCTCATAATACCAAGAGTGTATTCCTGACACCGGTGGATGAACTAGAAATACACAAAATAATCTTAAATCTAAAAGACACCTACTCCACAGGTTATGACGATTTAAGCACTAAAGTATTAAAAAAGTGTGCCCCCAGTTTAGTTGTTCCACTCACTCACATTATCAACCTATCGCTATCAGAGGGAAAGTTTCCAGATCGCCTAAAAATCTCTGTTGTTAAGCCCTTGTATAAAAAGGGGGAAAGAACAAATGTCAGCAACTACAGACCTATAACTCTAGTCCCCATTTTAGCAAAGATTTTTGAAAAGGTGTTCTGTTCTAAACTAGAGAACTTTATAACATCATGTGACATACTCGATGATCGACAGTACGGATTTAGGAAATCAAGCTCAACTTCCCTGGCATGCTTCTCATTAGTGAAACAGATCACAGAGACCCTTGACGCTAAATCTAAAATTGCTTGCGTTTTTCTTGATATGACGAAGGCATTTGATTTTGTCTGCCACAAAACACTCTTGGCCAAACTGTACAACTATGGTATACGAGGAACCGCCAATGACTTGATTAAGAGCTACCTAGAAAATCGATTACAGTGCGTTGAAATAACACAAATTGAACAACACGAACAAAAAAAATTCAGATCAGAGTATCGGCATAATGGCTACGGTGTACCACAGGGTAGTCTGATCTCTCCTCTCCTGTTCCTACTCTATATAAATGACCTCCCAAAAGCTGTAAATCAAGAGTGTATACTTTTCGCCGATGACACAACTTTAATTGTCAAAGGCAAAAACAATGACGATCTTGAATTCAATATAAAAGAAGCTCTAAACAGTGCGAATACATGGTTAGATATTAATAACTTAAAAATAAATACGTCTAAAACAAACATAATGCAATTCCAAACGTATAAGAGTAAAGTAACAGACCTTAAAATCACACACAAGGACAATATCATCAGTACTTGTAACGAGTGTACGTTCCTGGGCTTTGCGATGGACAAGTTTTGTAACTGGAAGTCGCACATCAATAAGATCTTGACTAAAATTGATCGTTTTGTATACGTACTCAGTAGAATTAGACAAATTGTTAATTTACATACAGCAGTTATAACGTATCATGCATACGTATCCTCGGTGCTCCGCTATGGAATTGTCATATGGGGTAACTCTGTGGAAGCGGATAGGGCATTTGTAGCCCAAAAGAAATGCATCCGTGCAATGCATGGGGTAGATAGGCTAACTAGTTGCAAACCACTGTTTAAGAGACATAAAATTCTTCCCCTACCATGTTTATACATACTGGAAATGTGCATTTTTGTCAAAAAACATTCACACCTGTTTATTAAATTGGGAGACATGCCAAACAGCCGAACAAGGCATAGGAATAGATTGCACATCCCAAAGATGACCTTAGAGTTGTGCAAAAGAAACTCGTTTAATATGTGCATAACATTGTATAACCATCTACCAGACTGGTTAAAAGAACTCAAAGGAGCCCCATTCCACAGGAAATTGTATGGAATCCTAAGCGAAAAGGGCTACTACGCGGTAGACGAATATTTAAGAGATGAAATAGCAGCTAAAAGTGAATGATTAATTAATTAATTGAATTTTCAAATTTTTATTTCGACATTGGGTATTTTATTGTAATTTCATCTTATTTATTTATTTTTAATTTTTTATTGATTGATTAAATTTAATTTTTAATGGAATTCTTTCAAATTGATTATTCAACAATTAGCTGTTTTATCTCATTTTATTTTAATTTAATTTATTTTGCATTTTATTAAAAGTTTCACTGATCCATTCTTTTTTTTTATTATTATTTTTGCTCTGACATTGTGAATTTTGTTTTAATATGACTGGCTGGAGTCCTAACGACAGCGAAATTGGTTGTGATTGACTTGTATCCATCAATAAATAGGTATTATTATTTCAACGCCACACGGCAGAATGTGCTGTACTTGTGAAAATTATAAAACCTGATGTTGTAACCATGTTCTTTGAAATAAAGATGATTTGATTTGAAAAAAAAAAAAAAAATAGCATTAGTCACGAAAAAAGGTGTCGTTTTGATCATTTTTTTGTATTGAGGTAGGTGTTGTTTGTGTTGCTGTGTCGCGCGTAGCTACAGTGTGCTGTGTATATTCAGTACCAGTGTTGCAAGATTCAACAACTTTCTGGCATGTAGAAGTTGCGTTTGCCCCTAAATGCTTACATTGCCCTGATTTCTTGAACAATAAAAAGGTATTATTATAATAAATTTGATCTAGTACATAATTAATTTCGTTACATAGATTTCTCCTATAGCGGTCATCATAATATCTACATTGAATAAACCGAGCATTTTTGAATTGAGTACATGTGAATTTCAACATATTATTCAACTTGAATTCATTCAAATAAATGTTTCTAAATACTCTAAGAATGAGAACAGGACACTTTATCTGACCTACAAATACATTGAAACTACACATAGTGGCATGCGGGTTCGAATCATGCTCGCCAACCGACAAAATAATACGATCGTCTGTTGTTATATCGTACAACTTAGCACTTAGTAACACATCCGCGGTCGATGCGTATGGCTTTATAAAAGATATAACATTGTACTGTTCGTAGGGATTTTTATATCTTGATTTTATCAATTGCCTTGCTAGACCTATACATTGCTGTCCTCCAAAGATGAACACCCTTCGTTTGCCTTTTTTTTGATCACCTGTTTTTTCTTGCTGGCTATCCTTTTTAGGATGATTGTTGTTTTCAAATTGCAAGTTATTGTTTGTCTCAGGTGATGGGTTATTACAGTGTTAGGCCAGTCATTAAAGCCTCAAACCCGGAAGAAATTAGTAACACAGTGAAATTTTGAGGGGTTTTCAATAAATATGAAATAACTTACCGAGTGATTTCGCAGCGCTCTGGGGTGTACGGAAAGGGTTGAAAAGGGGTGAAAAGTGTTTTTTGTTAATAACAGTGTCAAAAAAACTACTAACACGCTGCAAATTTAGAATAAGGTTGTTCCTACCGTTTTGTAACGTGTATTAAATTTGCAGCGATTTGCAATGTACGGAACATTGTTTATTATTAAAAAATTTTTTTTTAGTGTCACTAACTAAAATATTTGTTTATATTATATTGAACAATCTTCCATTTGTTGCCAAACGCTGCAAATTTGATAGAAGTATTAAAACTGTAAAAACAACGTAATTCAAAATTTGCAGCGTGTTAATAATATTTTTCACCCTTGTTAATAGAAAATTTCATTGATTTTCAATAATAAACAATGTTAAATTTGTTGCACAACCCTGAAAATTAAATGTACGGTATAAAAAGGTAAGAACAACTTAAATATAAATTTGCAGCGTGTTAATACTTTTTTTACCTATGTTATTAACAAATTCCATTGTTGTTTAGTTATAAACAATGTTCCGTATGTTGCAAAACGCTGCAAAATTAATGGACGTTACAAATTGGTAAGAACAACATAATTCTAAATTTGCAGCGTGTTAATAATTTTGTTACCCTTGTTATTAACAAATTTTAATGTTTTTTAATAATAAACAATGTTCCGTACATTGCAAATCGCTGCAAATTTAATACACGTTACAAAACGGTAGGAACAACCTTATTCTAAATTTGCAGCGTGTTAGTAGTTTTTTTGACACTGTTATTAACAAAAAACACTTTTCACCCCTTTTCAACCCTTTCCGTACACCCCAGAGCGCTGCGAAATCACTCGGTAAGTTATTTCATATTTATTGAAAACCCCTCAAAATTTCACTGTGTTACTAATTTCTTCCGGGTTTGAGGCTTTAATGACTGGCCTATGTGATATATGTGTATTATCTGAACATATCAGTGGACTATCTCTGAAGCTGTCAGCCAAACGACGTTTTCTTAGGCGATTCTTTCGTGTGCTTTTTTTCGCTGAGGTTACTGGACTGTTGCATAACTGTTTCAAAATATTAATTTCTTGATTTAATTGTGAGATAAGTTTCTTTAAATCATTATTTTCAATTATTACATTTTCCAGCTCATTTTGTGTTGTTACGAGATTTGATTTTACTGTATCAATTTCGTGTTTCAACTCTTCTACATTCGTTGATACATAAGTCGACAAATCCAAGCTTTTTGATAGCAATTCACCCGACACAGTGCTATCCAAAGAGTCACGTCTACTCTCGGATGACTTTGTTCGTCGCCTTCTCACAGTGACATTATTTACTTGATCCATATTTTTTTTTTTATTGGCTTAGGTTTTTTCAATCTGTTGTACTTACTTAAATAATCCTCAAGTTCGATAGTATTTTATTCGCAAACAATGCAGTCATACAGTGCTACAAGTCCCGAACATTCACACAACACAAAAAGTGTTCAGAGGCAACGATCGGATTCGATCTCGTGCCCCTCGAGTACAAGTCCTCTGTTTACCAGCTTGACCACAATAACATCTAAGATATATTGCAAATTTGTGAACTACTATAAAGTGCACGCAGTTTGAAAAGTGGACAGACAAACCATAAATAATTATTGATAGAAGCGACGACGTCTATACTTTGTTAAAGGAATTGTCTTCATAGCTTTTAGTATTCACGTTAGTCCACTTGGGTTTGCATAGATGGCGGTATTCTACAGAACTTAATAGCAATGATTGGCATTTTTCATTACTACTTCATTGTTTATATACATTACATTCACAGTCTATTCCGTTTAATGTCACTTATTATCACCAATTCATTGTAGTTTATTAGTTTATTTCGTTTATATCACTATTTCACTTGTTTTTACAAGAACAATTTTGTATGAGCTAATGTCGTTATTTTTTATTGTTTATCATAATTTGAATATTACGCACTAATATCTCTGTTCTTCATATCATGTGTCACAATTACTTCTCATATTATATTTTTTAGCACAGTTTGGTTTAATTTGAACACTTCTACTATTTTTAAAGCACAATTTTTTGTGGACTCGATGTAAACAGTGGCACAGTGGCGCCGCCAACTGACAGCACAAAAACTCTCCAGTGAGCTCTGGCTACCCTGGCATTGTCGGGAGGGCCTCGAATCGTTTCGATAATATGACGTGCTCTACCAGTTAGGGTCCCCCGACATGACAAGGCTTGCATCAAAATATGTATTACTAGGTATATCAAAGTTATAGAGCTAACTTATTTTCGACTTTATGGGGGTTGTCTTCTTTTTAATTTTTTTTTATAATAGTTCTATCTACGTCTGCATTTTATTAAAATAGGTGGGTAAAATTTGCAATTAAAATGGCAACACACCAAATTGAAGCGTCATTATCTAAGTCGATCACAATAATGTTAAAGAATTTTTTTTTATATATAGGACACGTCAATTGGACTTCGCCTTGCCTGATGGTAAGCTGAAGGCAAAGTCCCAGAAAAGAGGGTCACCATTACTTACACATACCGTGTGACAATGGTGACACTCAGCTTGACGGCCTCATCATATGCTTTTTCACGCCACGCTTAAAGGACCCGGGACTGTAGGAAGAAGGAAACACGTGAGCTGATAATGAATTCCAGGCCTTAATGGTGCGACAGAGGAAAGAGTCTCCGAACCGCTTGGTTTTGATCGGATGTTTTGCACCGTGTGCGGGTGACATCTAAGACCTGCACGTGTTGTCCTGTGTAGGAAAGGGGAGGGTGGGACAGGGGGTAATTAAATTAATATGCGTTTGCATGCGCTACTTATGCATGAAATGTGATCGCATTCTGTTTTTCTGTAATCCCATCAGCATTTTTCTGTGTAGGAACAACACAAAATGGCATTTTAAAATTAGAATTGACGTGGTGTAATACATGAAGTGATTGAAGTGAGTGACAATTGAAGTGATAAATTCAAACTACTCCGATTCAGAGTAGTACTTTGTTGCTTAAATATTAAGCGCGCTAGCGTTTTCTGGTTTGTTTTGTATTCCGAGAGGTTTAATATAAAAAAAAGCAGTTTTTCACCAAGCTAATACTTCCAGACGAATTTGCTATCGAAACTGTGATCAAAATCTTTCACTCAAGTATATAAAATAATAGGTCAATCTATAATCAACCCCCCCACCCTACCCCCGGACGGGGTAGCTCATCATCACCCTGGCAGAAGCAGGTCTCTGTGGTACCTACACACGGAGGGCCAGATGGAGACTAGAGGACTAAAGTACCTAGGTATCTAAAACAGCACACATATGAGGAACGTTTGTCAATACTAAAACTCACAACTCTGAAGGAACGGAGTAATCGTGGAGATCTAATAGAAACATTCACGCCGTCCTGGGGGTGACAGGTGGAGCCGCCTGTCACCCTGGCAGAAGCAGGCCGTGGCGGTGGTGCGCCTCCCCGTTTCCGGGGACGAGTTGGGGGCTCTGTAGTCCCCACACCCGAGAAGAGGGCCAGATCGTGAGAGATGGCCCTGGGTCGGCCGGGGAGCGAAGGATATGCCTGTCAACCTCACTTTTGGCAACCAACGACCCACAGGCACCGTGCGTTTTAGTTTGAGTCCGACATAACCTCTACCGCCGGCTCTCAATTATAATTTATATAGGTATTATAGAAGCCGTTGGAATACGAACTCGTATTATTTCTCCTCCTTTCCAACATTTGATTATACTGAGTGGGGTATGACCTCACTGAGAGGCAAACCTGCTATTACAATGATGGCCCTCAGCTTATCGGACCTGGAATTGTCAGAAGAAAGTCGTGTGCTGGTGAAATATTACAAGTTAAAACAATTACGTACCGTGAATCTTGTGCCAGTTGCCGTCACACAGCGAGAACTTGTTGCCCAGTGTGTATATCGCCTGGAACTTTCCGTTCCCATTGTTGACAGAGGCGACCACCTCGTTCTCCAGCAGCTCGATGACCAGGAAATCTACTTTGCCGTGGACGCTTAGCAGAAGACCTGTACTGTTGCGGGGTCTGATCTCCATTGAGATGGATACTTCAGTACCCACTTTGAAGTGTTCCATGACCTGGTAAGTGATGTTTTTTATTAGTTCATTAACAAGCATCACCAACATAAATTTAAAAAATAAAATTTAAATCATATTTATAAGTGCCCGGTTAATATATAAACTGGCAAAATGTGGGTTCTAGCACCTCTGCCTACGCCTTTGGGGATTTAGGCGTGAATTTATGTTATGAGTATATATCGTGGAGCAGTAACCATAAGTCTCAACCAGTAGAATCAATCAGTAGAAAATGAAATAAAACCGGGCATATATGGCTTAAAAGTTGATGCGGTGCGAAACCGGTGCGGTCCAGCTATCACCTTTTTGACAAACTATAAAACTTTGACTTTTTTATAAATCACTTAGGTGGCAGACAAGTATACGGCCCAACTGATGGAAAGCGGTTACCGTGACCTATGGCCGTGTGCAAAACCTAGGGAGTCACACTCGCGCTGCCACCCCTGAAAGCACAGAGAGTTTCTGTGCCGTCAGTGTAAAATACAAAGCAGGACAAGCTGTTGGGTCTTCCCACTGACAGCGTAAAAACTCGCCAGTGAGCTCTGGCTACCCTACTCACCGCCGAGAACACAACATAAAGTTATTATGACCGCGGTGTATTCTGTAGGGTGGAGGTACTTCCCCAGTCGGACTACTCAATTGGACGGAAATAGCGTCAATTGGTTGTAAATATTCAAATTCAGCCGCACTTAGACTGAAAACCCGAACCCAATTGAGTTAGTAAAAGGTTCATAATGAAAGACAGTAAATCCTGGATTCTTACCTTCAAATAATTGCTGTGCAGGCTATCCGACGCCCCGAAGTAGATGCCCTCCTCGACGTTGTCTGAACACCTCAGCGAGTTCACCGTAGCGGCCACATCGGTCACACGCTGCCCGTTCATCATCAGGCCCTTCAAGCAGCCCTTGAACGGCTGGTAGAAGTCCTGGGAACGGAAGGTGACCTTTATGTGTGTCCAGGTGTAGTTTTAGGCAAACTTCGTGAATAAATGTCAAAAAGTTCACGCATATATGGTCAATAGGTATAAATCAATCTAGGACAATCAATAATGCTGGCACTTTGAGCCTGTGATTCCTACTATTCCTAATAATAATAAATAAATATTCCACAACATTCTACGCAACGCTATCTAAACCCATGGTAAGCATAGCTTAACTAGTTAGTGTTATGGAATCTGAAATGCTATGATAAACATACTTAGATACTTTTATATTCCTTAGGTGGAAGATAAGCACATGGCCCATCTGATGGGAAGTGGTTACCGTGGCCTATGGACGTGTGCAACACCAGAGGCGTTACACTCGCGCTGCCGACCCTGAAGAAACCTTCTAATGCCCCTCTTGATGAACCCCATATTGTAGGCGCTTGGGAAAACTGCAGCAGGGAGTTCATTCCACAGCTTGAGTGTGCGTGGGTTGAAGTTTCTTTCGTACCGCACAATTTCTTTGGGTGGAATTCGCTATTTTCGGTATTTAAAGTAAGGTCGAAATCTTCCACCCTGTATATCTCAGCCCCGATATAACTTATAATGAAAATAATGATACATATATGTGTGTTAGCTACATTACAATAAAATGGTATCAAAATTATTGATGGCCACTGAAAAATGTAAAGACGCCACTAGTCGATACACAGTTACCCAAACCCCTTTGTAATGTTTGGGTGCTTGCATGTTTGGCCGTTTGTTACTCAATCACGGTCAAAATACTGAACGGATTCTGGAATGACACATTGGATTCTTATCCCGGCAATAGGTTCCCATGGGTTACGGGAACGGGGACATAATTACACGCGGGCAAAAGCTAGTACTTTAATATAATCTTAAAAACCGTCGCGCAGAAACAAACAAACCTAAAAAAGCGTTTTACGCAGCTTGAGTATTTTTTTTACGTGTGAAAAATCCCCACAGCTACCCCCCATTGGAGCTGGGTGAGAGAGGTTATGTCGGACTCAAACCGACTAAAACGCACGACGCCTGTGGATCGTTTTTGGTTGCCGAAAGTGAGGTTAAGAGGCATATATCCCTCACACCCGGCCGACCCAGGGCCATCTCTCTCGATCTGGCCCTCTCCTCGGGTGTGGGGACCACAGAGTCCCCAACTCGTCCCCGGAAATGGGGAGGCGCGCAAGGCGCACTGCCACTGCGGCCTGCTTCTGCCGGGGTGTCACTCAGTTTACTGTATGTGCTAGTGGCGCCCTCTAATCCTAAAGGCAGGCTCAGAGGGTGCAGCAGTGTAATATGCCCTATTAATATAGTCATACTCGAAGCTAGATGGCGACTCTTTGTGTCTATGTCCCTGCTACATTCAGCGACATCTAGTTTGAGACAGCTGTACTACTGTATTTTTCTGTATTATTTTATTATTATCTTATATATATATATAATATATATAATATTTTATTAAATTAAGAACAGTAAAAGGGCGGCAAAAATTAAAAATGAGCTTATTAAGTTCTTATTTCATCGTTAGTATTTTTTTTATTAATCCATCCAACGTATAATATAATAGTAAATTATTTCACTATTAAATATTATGACGTCACAATATTTATTTTCATCAAAGTTTCTTCATAACTTAATAAAATATAAGTAATTTGACTTGTCAATTAAGAACTTTATTAGTGGAATTAGTATTAAAATAACGTGTTGCGACAAATATGTACATTTATACATTTGCGTAGCGGTAGTGAACGCGACTGCTACGCAGGAGGCGCGGGATCGATTTCCGCTCGGTGCAAATATTTGTAGGCACGAATATGTATATTTGCATTGGTCTGGGTGTTTCAATGTATAATATGTATGTATTTACAAAAAAAAGTATCTATGTATGTTTATCCGCATTCTAGATCCTAAAACACAAGCTAGTTAAGCTACGCTTACCATGGGTTAATAGATAGCGTTGTGTAGAATGTTGTAGAATATTTTATTATTTAATTTTAATTTTGTAAAACTTGTAGTAAAGTATATTGATACTGTGGATGTTATTTTATTATTTACATTGATTAAACGTTTCGACTGACCAAAGTTTAATCCATGGAACACACACACACACACACACACACACACACACACATACAATCCACAAAATTAAGTTTAAAACTAAAACCCGACTACTGAGAAATGACACTCCAAAAAGTATTAAACAAGAAAATATCAAGGATAGCCGTGGTTGTATGCCACTTTTTCCTAGAACGACTTGTTTTTAGACTAAGTATAAAATGGAACGTACATAAGTATCATTTGTCCAGTTCTAATAAGTAATTCAGGAGCTATGAGGGAACAGATGAACCTGCATACATACGTACATACATAGCATATCAAAATCATAACCCTCCTTTGTCTTCGCAGTAGTCGGATAATTAGTCACAAACATCAGTATCAGAATAAACGGGATATTTACCATGTTTCATTATTTTGAGTTTCCGATATTTCGGCGCTGTTGCAAGCACCATGATCACGGAGGAACTGGAGTAGTGGCGGTGAACAAAGAAAAAGTTTTTTCTTCTAGGAGTAATTATATCGATTTACCTCACCGCCACTACTCCAGTTCCTCCGTGATCATGGTGCTTGCAACAGCGCCGAAATATCGGAAACTCAAAATAATGAAACATGGTAAATATCCCGTTTATTCTGATACTGATGTCAGTGAACATGATAGTTTAAATACCTATATAGTCACAAACAGGCTAATACCGCTGAGTACTCACCCCGAGGTTGCGCATCGTGAGTTCCGAGAGCTGCTTCAGCCCTCCATAGTAGAACGGCGCCGTGAGCAAGGCAGGGTTCTTGCACACGACCGTGGTCTCTCCCACGAGTTCTGAGTCCACTGCCAACTTGCCGTGGGCCCCGGACCTGGTGAGGGTGGCCACGTGCCACTCGGGGTCGTTGTACGTACGCGAGGACGATATGATACCGGTGCCCGCGCCGCAGTTGAATGCGTAGTGCAACTGTGGAGTGTACATAGACAATTCTATAGGAGGAGGTGGTAGGACACGGCGGGATTTTCGACCAATAGGGTAGTTGCTTGAGTCGTCGATTTCTTACCAATACTACTTTGTCTTAGTATTTTATCTAAAAATATGCATAGTAAACTAAGATATTGGCTAACTAAACTGAAATTATGACTTTTCATTATAATGAATTTCCAAAATAGGTCATAATATAAACAATCGAAATAAAGCAAAATTTATAACTTTCTAGATTTCTTATTAAATTTCAAATCAATCTTATTACTCACTGTATACCTGTAAACGCAACGTAGACTGAGATAAATGCGATATTCTCTTGCACTCCATACATTTTTATTTCGCGCCAGTGCTCTGTGACGTCACCACGTGCCACGATTTTGTATGGAGGGTTTTCGGGCAGCTCGAGAAATTGAATTTTTAAAATCGTGTTGTGTTCCCAGTGGTGAACAGGGAAGCCAGAGCACTATGAGAGTTTGTGTTATCAGTGGGAAGACTAAAGGCTTATCCTGCTTTGACTTTCACACTTACGGCACAGAAACTCTGTACTTACAGGGTTGGCAGCGCGACTGTGACTCCTCTGGTGTTACAAACGTCCATAGGCCTCGGTAACCACTTTCCATCAGGTAGGCCGTGTGCTTATTTGCCAACCAAGTGGTATAAAAACAATGTGGAAAATTACAAGTGAGTTCTCAATATGTCTAACTTTGCCTTCAGCTTATCATCAAGCGAGGCGAAGTGTAATTGACGTGTCCTATATATAAAAATAAAACTATGACAGCCGTCTGACCCGGAGAAAGAGCCTTCGTTCATTATTCAGCAGAAATGACATGTACATTGCAAATTTCCCGATAGAATTTATGAGGCACCTATACTCCGTAATAAATAATATTTTTCTGTTTAGAAACTCATTTTGAAGACTAAAAACCCGAGATAGAACCACTAGTTAGTCAGTTAGTTAGCCTAGTTTATTTGTGAAATGTATTTTTATAAAAAGAAGTTACAAGATTGTTTAACTTCAATTAAGTACCAAATCGAAATCCTATCGAACTAAATGTTAAACTTTGTCAAGATGTTTGTATGTTTGTTATTCAATCAAGCTCTATCAGCTGAATGGATTTCGCTGAAATTACGAACAAAATTACAGTTCGGTATTGAACACTGACTCCCTAAGTTACAGGATTACCTAGTTTGGGAGCCAGGGTTAATACAAATATTGTACTTCTTTACTCTCTAAGACATGTTTGTGGCATCAATAAAGCTCCCGGCAGAGTAGATTTTGCGCCACCCTATCTCTTCCCATGCGGTGTCGTACAAAGCGACTAAGGGATAGGACTGTTTAACATCAGAGAGATATATACAGCCCAGACTCAGCCTCAGATGCATGGCTCGAGTCAACAATAGTGCTCGGAATACGGCAATAGACTCATCCCCTATTACATTGGACCGAATACAGTGATTGGTGAAAAGTGGGTGTTTAAATTTGTGCCTAACCAAAACAGCTAGAGTTGATGATAATAGCAGTACCTTAGCATCCTTCATGTAGAAGGCGAGGAACTGAGTGGGTTCCTTGTCTGCGGCGGCGTAGAAGATCAGCCCGCCGTGCACGTCGAAGGTGCGGAAGGAGATGGTCAGGTCGAAGCCCTGCAGGTGGCGCCCTGGCAGCTTCGAGTACTCGATGCGACTGTCGTTGCGGGTACCTGGAAATACAATTTAACCATGTGACGTCATATGAAATTGAATGTACACACACACACATACACACACACACACACATACACACACACACACACACACATACATACACACACACAGGCGCGTATAATTGTCGTGATGAACACTGTCTCTTAAGATCCAGGGTTCTCTCTAGTTTAAGAGGCTGAGTTTCAAATGTCCTGATCATGGCTTTTTATATATCCTGAAGCCCTCGTTGCTTATAAAATGAATGTTATTTTTATTGTCAGCTGTGTAATATTTTTGCAATTAACGTTATTATTATTGATGTGGCGCCCTCCATATGGTCTTGAACAAAAAAAAAATCTTTTTGACAATGCCGTGTCATTGTTAAAAACACATTTCAAATATGTATTAAATAATTTAGTATGCTTGTTTGTATGTAATATTGGCGCACATTGGGAGAGGCCTATGTCCAGCAGACAGAGACTGCGGTGGGCTAATTGATTGATTGCATGTAATATTATTATTTGTATGTAGTATTTGAGCGGAGTCATCAAAAATCAATGTTTAAAAATGATTGCAACATCATTCATTGGTTCCGATTGGTTCGTACGAATATCGGTAGATGGCTTTCACCGTCGCCGTAAGACGGATATATGTATAGAAGTGTATTAGTGGTCAGAGCGTTCCCCCTGTAAGGGAAAGGTCGCGGGTTCGAATCACGCTTGAACCAATCCAATTTTTTCTAGATACTTTAAAATTTCATTCAAGCGTAGGTAGTTATTTGAGCACTCACCGAATCTGTACCCAATATCGGGGTCACCCACGGAGTAGTAGGGGTCGTGTGCTAGCGCGCACCCTGACTCCGGCTGCGGCGGCGGCCTTGACGTTGTGGTGGTGGGTGGGAATGTGATGGGAAGCGGCTTCTGTGTGGTCACCGGTGGTGTGGTGACATTCGTCCCTGGTACAGGGTGGAATACGTTAGATAGGTGTACAGCTTCGTCTCCTGGAAGATAATTTTTATTTATACGTAACCGCGGTAGCCTAGTGGTAATGGACTGCTGAGACGAAGTCTCGGGTTCGATCTCAGGTTGTACCATGGCACACACCAATGACTTTTGGATGCTTTTCGAAGTTATGTGTGTATTTATCGCAGGTTTATGAGTGCCCGGTTAATGGCAATAAGCTCGCCACCCATAACATTGGGATTAGGGCCCATAAACAGCATAAACTGGCGAAATGTGGGTGCTGGCACCTCTGCCTACCCCTTCGGTGAAGGACAGAATTATAGGCAGTGTTGCCATTACACAATTTACCTTTTTATTGTAATTTTTTTGGTAATAAATTGGTGAATAGTCAAATTAGTTACTAATTTACTAAACATCAAAACGTTATAAAGAAACTTGTACGAAATAATTTATAATGACGTCATAATATCTAATAGTCAAATCATCTATTATTTGTTAGGTGAATGATTAAATATAAATAAATGCGATAAAATAAAAACAGACGCAACTTTTAGATGGTAGGACACGACGGTATTTCCGTCCAATTGAGCAGTCCGACTGGGGAAGTATCTCCGTCCTACAGAATACCACGGTTATAACTTCGTGTTGTGTACCAGGCGGTGACTAGGGTAGTCAGAGCTCACTGGAGAGGTCTTGTACAGTCAGTGGGAAGACCAAAAGCTTGTCTTGCTTTGTCTTCTACACTGACGACACAGAAACTCTGTGCTTATAGGGTAGGCAGCGCGAGTGTAACTACTCTGGTGTTACACACGTCCATAGGCCACGGTAACCACTTTCCATCGGGTGGGCCGTGTGCTTGTCTGCCAACCAATTTAATAAACTCAGTGAAGTTAACTGTTGTATGTGCTGCAATTATTCACAATAAACGCATTTTTTATTTCAAACAGCCTTGTTTTTTGCGTGCGGTAATCCACTCGAATTCCCCCCCCCCCCCGCCGCGGCCAGGGGGGTGGTCATACCAGGCTCGAACCGACTAAACCAGCTATAGAAGGCCCCATCGGGTGTGGTACTACGGCATCCCCATCTTACCCCAGAAAAAGACGAACGGGCACTAATCGCGTCGCCCTCTCGGCCTGCTTCTGCTAGAGTGACAGACGGTTCCACCAGTCATCCCGGCACATGGAGGATGGAGGTCATTTAATGGCCTCCAATGCCAGAGTCGTCTACGGGCTATGCGGGACGAAAAGGACCTAAGTCTCAAACAGGCTGGTGTTAAAACAGCTTTTTATTATATATTATCTACCTCTTTTTGGAATGTTTTCGGTGACGGGCGCAGGCGGTCCAGGGGTGGGTAGCACATCTGTGGGGGATGTCACTGCCCACGACGCTTGATCTGGAACAACAATAGTATTATTAAAATCAAAATCTGTTGGAACTAGCTTTATCGAGTTGCTATGTGAACTTCAATTGGTAAACTTGTGCCACATGTACCCAGCGCCATCTAGCGACAGCAAGCAGAACTATTACGTAACTACGAATCCTACATCGCGCAAGTGAAGTTCTCGCGCTGGTACAACACATGTATACATCGTCCCAACGACAACAGACGTCGGAGGATCCTCACTTTGTGTCGGTGGTCCAAATTCAACTCTGCCGAGAACCACGCGGCGTAGAAATTACTTTGTATACCTAATAATCTGTGTTTGCATGCTAACTTTACGACGAAATGTGCTTGTTATTACTATAATTACTATATTTTTAAACGCTAGACTCAACGGAAGAGCTGTCGCGGTTCTCCCACATAGGAACGCCATTAGCAGTAACATGCATACTGCTCGAATTCATCAGTTGAGTTGTTTATATGCAACTAGCATCCGTTCGTAGTTTCTTCTAATAAATTAAGCTTCGCTGATAGATTGTTTACATAATATTTTATCACTAGTTTTTGCCCACGGTTTCGCTCGCGACGAGAATACTAATGTTGACAATTACTTATACAGACCATGCACAATGGCCGAAAAAAGGAGGGTAAGTTTTTTATACTACTCAGTATCTGCCGTAAGTCGTTAAAAAGAAGCCTATGTCACTCCGGCTACTTTTTATCTACTTTTATTTTCTCAGGCTCAGCGGGAGAGGTTAGAGGGAATATTAGTAATTTCGGTTGCTAATCCTTACTAATATTATAAATGTGAAAGTAACTCTGTCTGTCTGTCTGTCTGTCTGTCTGTTACGCTTTCACGCCTAAACCACTGAACCGATTTTGCTGAAATTTGGTACAGGGGTAGATTAGATCTTGGGAAAGGACATAGGCTATGTTTTGTCGCGATAACCGACATCTACGCGGGCGGAGCCGCGGGCAAAAGCTAGTATTCTATATAAAAAAGAAATCTCTTTTGCTTTCGATACAATTGGGACTAGTCAGGTACTAGATTCATGCACACTTCCACCATGAGAAATTAGAAGTATTTTGGAGGAGTTTGTAATAAATCTAATGCATTGACTTCCATAGTTAAGCGTGAGAAAAATTAAAGCAAAAAAGAAAAGCATCTTTATGGACGGCGACACATGCTTGGTTTTTCGATTCGGTTTCCTAAACGAAAAACTTAATGCTTCATTTACATACAAAATATTCAACAAATCGCAGCTTACTATTTAGGAACGGCAAAACACGACGTTCGTTTCGGAATTGGTTCCGTGCGTTCGTGTTGTAATAACGGAAAACCCTTAATGACGTCACCCCGAACGCAACGTTTACATATATATCGTACTTTCGTCGCACACGAACGGAAAACGGACGCAGTTCCGTTCGTCTGTGGCGAAAGTATTGTCTCAATACAAACAGACCGTATAAATTTCTAACACAAAAAAACAAATGTGTGCGCTTAAGCACGCGTAATTCCAAATCTAACCTTCATCTAAACCTAAACCGTAGGTATGCGCGCCTAGCCTAAGAAAGAAGAGAATCTCTCTTACCTGGACTGACTCCTCCAGTAGAAGTGGTCGTCCCACACCTGCCGAAGGTCACGCTATTCTTGTTGTACGGCTCGAGTAGATTTAGTACTCTTCCGTTGATGGTCGCATCGGCTATGCAGCCGTTGAAGGGCGTCTTGGAGCCCACCTTTCCACCCACCACGTACCCTGGCTGGACCCCACCGATGAACAGCACGCCTTCCAAGATGTGGAGGGGGTCTGGTGCTGTGTCCGTGCTGCAAAAAAATGGGATGAGATTTTTTTTAATCTTCATTTATTACTGGTCACTCTATGACTAAGACCTCAAGTCTTAGTCATAGAGTGACCATGTCGCCCTCATTGGTATTATTGAGTACATGGTGTTATCAATGATTAAACAAATCTTAGCTACGGAATACGATTCTTTCGCCTCCTCCGAAGATGGACTAGCGAGGGTACTCTTACATAAGCCGATATTGTTATTACTGTTGCCATATAATTGCTTTCTTTCAGCCTCATTCCGGACCACACTCCATCAAAATGTTATGTACATCTTCCACAACGTTACATAAGCTACAGTTAAGCGAGCCCATTAAATATGCAAAACCATTCAATGGGATGCAATGAAGAGCCATGACTATGTCTGGTCTGCTCAAACTTGCTTGATCGATCAAAGGATATTAAAAGGTGGGATGAGTTAACGTTTTGTATGTATAGTTGGCAAAAAAAGAGATAAATATACACCATGTATGACAAGTTTATACTGAATTATATTGCTGACAGTATGTAGTGTACATTCAGAATACTTTGTGTAACATTGTTAAGATATTGGTTTTTGGTGAGAATAAATGATTTGTTGTTATGTTTAAGTTTAAGCGTTAATAAAGCAAGTTTTGTTATAACTGATTCAGTGCCTAAAGTCACAATTTTGGATATAATATAACGACTTACACTGTTGGAATAATAATATGTTTTGTTAGGTAATTCTATTTGTTTTTTATTTAAACTTTTTGCACAAACACACTAGGATTGTACAAAGGAGGACTTAATGCCAAAGGCATTTTCTACCAGTCAACCTTAGGGTGATGCAGAGATATTTATATCAAAGGTGCACGAAGTGTTGTGGGTAGAGATTTACGCAGTTTAGTACATAAATACAAACATACATATAATCACGCCTTTATCCCCGAAGTGTTAGGCAGAGGTGAATTAACACCCACATTTCAACAAACATTGTTTTCGGTCCCACGTAATAGGGGGTGAGCCTATTGCCGCTATCCGGGCACTATTGCTGACACGGTAAACAAATAATAATTGACTATTAAGCTGAAAGGGATGACAGGCGATCGTACCTGTCACCCAAAACCTGAGCTCGAAGCACCCACCCCTTACCAGTTCATCAGAGAGACACGTAGAGAGCTAAATGCAACCCAAAGTCGCTCCAGCCTTATTCGAAATGCCCGCTGAGTTTTTTGCCGGAGTCTTCTCAGGTCGGGGCCGCGTTTCGAACCGGTGGTCCATTTACTAATCTGCTATTCGTGTTAATTTTTTGTTGACGTTTTGTAAGTGCCGACATAATGGCCTATACAGAATAAATGATTGTTGACTTTGACTTTGACCTTCTCACGAGAGAGGCTCTGCCGTCTCCATTGCGTACCTGAAGTAGTCGAAGTCATCGACGACAAGCTTGAGGGCGACATTGTTATGGGTGACAGTTACGACGTGCCACTGGGAGTCGTTGTACGTGCTGAGGCCCGTGTCCAGCTGCTCCCGTTGGGACATCAGCACCAGCTTACCTGCACACAAACATACATATTTGTTGTCAGATCAAATCCATATACCATCAGGTAAGGCGAAAACTAATTGACGTGTTCTGTATAAAAACAAAATATATAATAATTTCGTGTTGTGTTCCCAGCGGTGAGTAGGGTAGCCGGAGCTCACTGGAGAATTTTTGTGCTGTCACTGGGAAGACCAAAAGCTTGTCCTGCTTTGTCTTTTACACTGAAGAATGTTTTATTTATATTATTTTGGAGCAAGCAATAGGTAGAATTGATACATATTTGAAAACTGCTAACTAAACCCTTTCATTTGATACAAACACGACATGTCTATTTCAAATTTATTTTTTAACACACTACTTCATGACCGCTAGAGGGCGCCAAAATACATTCAGTGACACGTTATATAGCCTATGACCAGCGGACGACTAACATGCTTCTAATGATACCTCGTTTGTCCAGTTCTAATAAGTGGTTGAGGAGCTATGAAGGAACAGATGAGCCTACATACATACATAGTCTGTCAAAATCATAACCCTCCTTATGCTTCGCCGTAGTCGGGTATACACCAAGAAATCCCCATGAGCCCTTTTGTTACGTGCGGAAACCCCCAAAGAGTACCATGTCAACAGGGTTAGTAAAGTGGCTGTATCGGGGTCGAACCGAAAACGGTGAGATCCCAGTAGCACTTTTTTTTTTATACTACTTAGTTGGCAGACAAGCACACGGCCCACCTGATGGAAAGTGGTTACCGTGACCTATGGACGTCTGTAACACCAGAGGAGTCACAGTCGCGCTGCCAACCCTGTAAGTACAGAGTTTCTGTGCCGTCAGTAGAAGACAAAGCAGGACAAGCCTTTAGTCTTCCCACTGACAGCACAAATTCTCCAGTGAGCTCTGGCTACCCTACTCACCGCTGGGAACACAACACGAAGTTATTATAGCCGCGGTATTCTGTAGGGCGGAGGTACTACCCCAGTCGGACTGCTCAATCGGGCGGAAATACCGCCGAGTCCTACCTCCTTAAAATTCTTTTGTCTATTTCTATAATAGAACTACTGGGATTTACAGTTCCATTCACAATACTCTTTTTCCAGAGACTCTCGGGTATAATATAATACAAAGTGTCGCCATTTAGCATCAAATACAATTATAATTGGAGATAATATGCCTTAGAGAGCTGTGTACAGAAATAACGCCGAGAGTACACTAAGGCCACGCCTACTGTGATGATGTCAGCGTAGATCTAATTTGGCACACACAAAGAGGAGGCGTCGCATTTACTCAAGCCGCCTTCTCTCTGCGTCAGAGCATATACAAAGAGGAGGGACCGACATTTCCACTTACCCTTGATGAGCGACAACGATATACTGTCCGGCATGGCGGTGGTCTGCGTCCTACTGACGTACACGAAGAGTAACCCATCTGGCTGAGAGGTCTTGAACTTGAGAGTGAGCTGCAGGTTCTCCGTGGTTATGTCTACGAAGCGGAGGTAGCTGTCCTTGCCTGACAGAGAGACTAGCGATGCCACCTTGAGGGTACAGACAAAATATCTTTGAATTACATCAATTTATTAGCTTATGTCGGGGAGATGGGCCTCGTCAGCATTGGGCTGCAACCCGTCTAAGAGAAGGAAAACTCTGAAATCAAAACCGGGGAGATGGGCCTCGTCAGTATTGGTCTGCAACCATCTAGGAGAAGGTCACTCCGAAATAAAACCAACTCTCAGGGAGCATACCCGAGAAAAAACCCCGATCCAAGGTGTTAGCCGACCCGTGCCAAGGATTCGTGACCAGAGGGCAAGCTGGTGTAACGGAGGGTGTCTGTGTTGGCGGTCACAGGACACACTTGAGATTCCGCCTTACCTCCGTAAAGGGCTCTGCGGGGGTGGACCATATTTTCCCTATGACTCGTGGGAACGCAATGATTCCAAAAATTAATCATCCGCATGGCGGCGACGCGGTACGCCACCCGTCACGTCTCGTTTCCAGTGGGGGCGAAAAGTGGCTCACGGAGAGCCGTTTTGCTACGTTGAATGTTGGAGGAGGAATGGAAGAAAAAATGAATGATGTTTGTAAGATGATGGATGAAAGAAGGATTGATGTGCTTTGTGTGAATGAGACGAAGAGGAAAGGATGTGACACCACCAAGCACGGACCCTACACCGCGTACTGGTCGGGAGTACCCAATACCGACAGAGCTTGCCAGGGAGTTGGTATCATCCTATCTGCTAGAATGGCTGAGTGTGTGAATATATTCGAATGTGTGAATGCTAGACTGATGTGGATGAGAATGAAAGTGGGACTCACTCGTATTTTTGTCGTAGGGGTTTATGCTCCTGTAGACTCCGGTACGAATACGTCCCAGGAAGTACAAGAAGAAAGAGAACAGTTTTGGGAGAGTTTAAGAGATGTATTAAGAGAATGTAAGGATAATGAAAGAATCATAATGCTAGGTGATTTTAATGGATGGGTAGGACTGAAACGAGATGGATTTGAAAGGTTTCTTGGCAAGTACGGAGATGAACGAGTGAACGAAAATGGTAAAGGTTTGCTTGAAGTATGTTTGGAATGGAACCTTTGTGTGTCAAACACGATGTTTCGACACAAAAGGATTCATATGTATACAAGAGAAGCGAAGAATGTCAGTAAAAGTATGATTGATTTTGTAATAGTGGATGAAAGATTGAGAAAAAATATTCTAGACGCTAGGGTATATCGCGGTGTGGGTATCCATACAGATCACTTTTTGGTTATGTGCCGTATAAGTGATCTCTTTAAAGGATGGAGACGTAGAAGGCGTGAGCCCATAAGTGTTCTAGAAAGAATAAAAGTAGAAAACTTGCAAGAAGATAAAGTGAGAGAGGAGTATGGAAGCAAATTAACTGAAAGGTTTCATGATCTTGATAGTATTTGTGAGATTGAGGAGTTATGGAAGGTATTCAAAGATGAGATTGTGAGTGTGGCTTCCCAAGTATGTGGTATAAGTAAAAGAAGTAAAGTGCAAAAGGTGAAGCATGCATGGTGGGATAAAGAAGTGCAAAAGTTGGTATGTGAGAAAAAGAAAGCGTGGCTTGATTGGCTCTCAGTCAGAGCTAATGAGAGAATGCAGCAAGCTACAATTGAGAATGTGGATGAAGCGAAAGATAAATATAGAAGACTGAAAGGGATAGTGAAAGGAGTGATTGCTAGAAAGAAAAAGGAACAAAAAGACGTGTTTGATGAAAGGTTATCTGAGGATTTCCAGACGAACATTAAGTTCTTTTGGAAGTCCATTCGTTTAGCCAGAGGAGAAACACAGAGCTCCGAGCTGAACCTATTAGAGACCAGAATGGAAGTATTGTAAAAGGTGAGGAATGTGTGTTAAAAAGATGGCAGGACTATTTTGAAAGCTTGTTTGAAAGAGAGGATGGTGTACATGCACTAACCTCGCTGATGGATGACTATGTTGATGCTGATAAAAGTGGTATTAGTATGAATGAAGTTGTGAGTGCATTAAGAAGTATGAAAGCTGGTAAAGCAGCGGGATATGATAAGGTGACAGTCGAGATGCTGAAGGCTGGACAGGGCCTTGTAGCAAGTCAGTTGTGCCGCCTTTTCAACATATGTTGGGTTAGCGGTCGTGTACCAAGTGATTGGTGTAAGGCCGTTATAGTTCCACTTTACAAAGGAAAGGGCTCGCATCAAGACTGCAAAAACTACAGGGGCATTAGCCTACTCAGCGTCGTCGGCAAACTGTATGCGAAAGTGTTGATTGAGAGAGTTATGAAAGAAACCGATGAGAAAATATGGGATGCACAAGCGGGTTTTAGAAAGGGAATGGGATGTACGGATCAGGTCTTTTCATTGCGAAGCATAGCCGAGAAATTTTTGGCCAAGAGTCAAAAGGTCTATTGCGCATTTGTGGATTTGGAAAAGGCCTATGACAAAGTGGTGAGGAATGAACTTTGGTCGGTACTGTCTATGTATGGGGTGAGCAGCAACCTTATTCGAGCTGTGAAGTCTCTCTATGAGGACTCCAGAGCTTGCGTGAGAATACATGGGTCATACACTGAATGGTTTAGTATCCAAAAGGGGGTTAGACAGGGATGTGTAGCGTCACCATGGCTGTTTAACTTATTCATGGACAGTTGTTTGCAAGATTTGAAAGATAAAGAATGTGGTTTAAGAATGAAGAATTTACTCGTCAAATGTCTTCTTTATGCTGATGATCAGGTTTTACTGGCGTCATCGGCAGATGAGTTGCAGGAGATGGTAACAACTATGCATGAAGCTTTTGAGAGGAAAGGAATGAAAGTGAATGTTAGTAAGACAAAAGTTATGGTTTTTGAAAGAGATGAATGTGTGACAGAGTGTAGGATTTGTATAGATGGAGAAAAAGTGGAACAAGTGAATGAGTTCATATATTTGGGAACATTGTTTACGAGAGATGGAAAGCATGAAGAAGATGTTGAAAGGAGAGTGATGGCTGGAAATAGAGTGAATGGGGCACTACACAACTTTATGAGCAGCCGGAAAGTGTCCGAAAAGGCACGACTGGCTGTACATGGAGGAGTATTGGTGCCGACTCTTATGTATGGTAGTGAAAGTTGGGTGTGGCAGAAAAAGCATCAGAGTAGAGTAAATGCAGTAGAAATGCGTGTGTTGCGAAGTATGTGTGGCTTGACCTTGAAAGATAGAGTGAGAAATAGCGTGATAAGAGAACGATGTGGAGTGATAGAAGATGTAGTGATGAGAATTGAGAGAGGAATGTTGAGATGGTTTGGTCATGTTGAGAGAATGAATGAAAGAAGACTAACGAAACAGGTGTATGAGGCGAGTGTGGATGGTACCGTCGGAAGGGGAAGACCTAGGCGCACATACCTGGACCAAATCGGGGAAGTTTTAGAAAAGGGGCAGGTCAGGAGTACTCTAAACCGACGAGCATACATGAAGAATGTAATGAGAGTGAATGAAGCGAGAGTAATATGTCAGGATCGTAGCAAATGGAGATCCGTGATCTCTGCCTACCCCTATGGGAGACAGGCGTGATTTTATGTATGTATGTATGTATTAGCTTCTAGCCATTTTTGGAAGTATTATTGTCATGTTAGTGTTGATTCCTCAGATAGTTATTTCTTTTGGGGCTCTGTACCCCAAAGGGACAACAGGAACCCTCTTACTAAGACCCCGCTGTCTGCCCCTCTGCCTATATTTATATATATATTTATAGTTCAAATTTCCACAGAAAATAAAATATATATATGTTGCATTGCTAACAAATATTAACAAAAACAGCATAAAATAAATATTTTATGGGAAGCTCAATTTCTGTGTATAATATAGCAGGTATGGAACACATCGTGCGACTCGCACTTGGTCCGTGTTTTCTTTTAGATTTGACTTGTATAGTTTTTTATGGCAGTGACTTGTCTGATGTTGCAACCTTAAGACCTAGTTAAAGCACGCACCAGAGTTTCGTCCGTTATCAAGCAGGTGTAGCGACTTGCAAGTGTATCGGCTTGCAAGTGTAGGCCTCTCCCAATGTTGGGAGGCTTTGACCTACTGTTTCCACGCTGGCCAGGTTGGTACAAGGTTTTAATTTGAGTTTTCCTTCTCTCGCAGTGATATCGTCTGCGTATTTTTCTGTCAGTCGCCTCTAAGGACACCTTTCGATAGATATGGATTTATGATACTTGTATTCTTTCTCTATTACCACATGGATATACATAGAGGAGGTAGGACACGACGGTATTATCGTCCTCATTGAGCAGTCCAACTGGAGAAGTACCTCCATCCTACAGAATACCACGGGTATTATAACCTCGTGTTGTGTTCCCGACGGTAAGTAGCCAGAGCTAGAGATTTTGTGCAATAAGTGGGGAGACCTAAAGCTTGTACTACTTTCTCTTCTGTACCGATGACACAGAAACTCTCTTCTTACAGGATCGACAGCACGAGTGTTAACTCACCTGCTGTTGCACTCGTTCATAAGCCATGGTAACCAGTTTCCAACAGGCGGGCCGTTCGCATACCACACGGATAGGATATACACCCATTTCTCGATTACATTTTACTATGAGAACAAATTCCTATATTTTAATTTAAAAAATAATAATAATCAACATACCTGGCATCCATAAGACATTCCGATAGATTCCATGTTCTGGCTAAGCTCCACAGGCGTTCCGTCCATACTGATCTGTCTGATGCACCCGTCGAAGCCTTCACTAGTCACTTCCAATATACCCTTGTTATTACCGCCGAAGTTCACCGTCTCTAGATTATATATTTCGGCGTTTGAAGACACGGATTCGTCTTTGATAGTCTCGCTGTCGACTTTGAGGACACACTTCCTGAGGTTCCGGCCGGCGTCCAGTCTGTGCCATTTGCCGTCATTGTATTGTTTCTGTGTGCCTATTATCAGTAGTTCATTGGATGGGTTACCGAGAGAAACCTGAAAGTAATAGTTTTTTTTTTATTTTGGTACTTATAAAGAAGTATTTTCCTAAAGGAAGGTAAGAAAGGAAGTTCTGGTTGGAGCTAGAGATTTGAGAATTTAAACTTCATCTATCAATATTGGATATTAGGCAAAGGTAGGCTCAGAGGGCGCCACTAGACCAAACAGTAAACAATCTTTGTCTGGTCACTTATTTGACATTGGCGAAAATGGCGGCAATTTGCGCTTTGAACTACCTTCTCTTATGGACGATGCAAGATTTAGAATTAATTTGACCATTGTTGTTAATTGTGAAAATATTCACGACTACGCTAAGAGGCAAAGAGAGCGGAGCGCAGGACGGCTGCTGGCCGTATCCTGAGGCTACGCATACTGTGATGACGTCAGGGTAGGCAGCTACTTAGACAGTCTCTGAAGCGTGGCGATAGTGAACGCAGCTGCTACGCAGGAGACGCGGGTTCGATCCCCGCTCAGTGCAAATATTTGTATGCATGAGTATGTCTATTTGTAGCTATGCTTACTTTGGATCTAGATATCGATGTGTAGAATGTCGTAAAATATTTATTAAAAACAAACTTAGACCACCTCCTCCCTGCATTTGCTGCACGCACTTCCATATACTCCAGGAACGGAATCTCACCTGTAAGAATACTTTTCCGTCCTGCATTTGTACAGAGAAGAACGAGGAACCTTCTCCAACGAGGTATATCAGTCCGTTTGGAGCGTAGGTCCTGAAGAACAGGAGTACTTGGTTGGTTTGACGGCTCAGGTACCCGCGGCCCGGCATAGTGACGTGCGAGCGGCCGTTGAAGCGGTACTCTTGGGGTCCGCTTTCCGCGGGTAGTAGGCTGTCCCTGGAATATAAACAATAATAATGTTTTTTTTAAATAATACAGCCATAATACATGGTAAATAAAAGATTAAAGTGGAATACGTTGAATTATAATCATGGTATGCAAATTTTACCTAATTCAAATTATATTATATTTTAAACACACTTATTTTTGACAGGTACGTCCGGCTGAGTACACGCAGGCTTACGCACGAAATTAATAATGTTTAACAACAAAAAGTATAAGCAATCTCACCTCTGCCTAGCCCCCCTCAAATTAGCAGCGCTGTTGAAGTTCCACAGGCCTACAGGAGAATCTCCGATCATGAGCTCTTCGATCTGTCCTTCGAAGGCCGGGAAGCTAACACCTTGCAGTTTGGCGTCCGAGGGGGCGCCACCGACGTACAGCTTGGACTTCTCTCTGTCCAGGTTGAAGATGGTGTGCTGGCCTGGTAGCACCAGTTCTTTCGATTGGGTGTGGTTGGCTGAGCCGTTGTCCAGGCTCTCGCGGATGGCCAATTTCACGTTGCGGCCCACTCTGGTGACAAAAGAAGATTTGGTTAAAGCGTAAAGAAAAAAATTGTGGCACTCCGGGAATGTCGGTAGAAAAATAGTTTGTGCAAACATACATACAAGATACTTCTTGGCAGTCGAGTAAAAATTAAAATGTATTTACTGCAAGAAAAAGGCGCTCAACGCGCCTAAAACACTTTTCATTTGTAACCCCTCGTTTACACCTAAGTATAAAACATGTATTTGACAAGTTGCAATATGTCACAGGCTTCAGTGTGAATGCAAAGAAAATGCAATTATACTTTGTTAACGTAAAAGTGTATGAGACAGTCTCAAGACATGTATAAAGCACATGTACTGCGTTTGACTAGTCTTCTACAAGTATTCCACAAGTTTTGAATCAAACAAGTTTACAATTTGTTTCTTAGTGAAAACGAGGGGTTGCTTGTAGTAACTATAGTTGCAGCACGCTATGATCGCCGTTTTCACAAGACTGGTTTTGCCCGTTTACTCTTTTTTGGTATGTGTAGTTTATTTTCTTCAGTACCAGTCTATATTTTTCTTTAGTTATTCGTCTAACACTTCGTTGTTAATATTAAACGCACCAAAACGGCCATTATAGCGTGCCGCATCTATAGGTACTACAGGCCGTTTAGAACCGTTCGCGAACGTTCGTAACGTCCTCGTAACACATTCAACAGCTTGCTCCCACGTCAAGAGTGCCTATTAAAGGCTTCACCATAATTATTGGGTTTCGGAATTTCTAGATAACTTAGTTGGACAAAGTATTCTTCCTATAATGAGACAGATCACGGTACAAAGTATATACAGAGAGGGAGTGTTGCTATTGCCCTATCAAAAATCGAGCAACACTTCAAGTAACAATCGCGTTCCTTAGCTAAATTAGTGAAGAGAGTGCAGATCTTTCCTTCTTACGTAGTATAACAATCTCACACTAGATGTCGCTACACGTAACATAGGCGATCTCAGAAACAAAGTAACGCTATCTAACATGGAATATAATTATATTTGGAATGATGAAGGTGTGCTCAGAACGAACGCCGACATTTCAATAAGGCCACACCTGCTATGATGATGTCAGACCTGAGAGTCACTGTACACACTAATTAATTAAGCCGCCGCCTCTCTTTTTTTTTATATAGGACACGTCAATTAGACTTCGCCTTGCCTGATGGTAAGCTGAAGGCAAAGTCCCAAAAAAGAGGGTCACCATTACTTACACATACCGTGTGACAATGGTGACACTCAGCTTGACGGCCTCATCATATGCATTTTCACGCCCCGCTTAAAGGACCCGGGACTGTAGGAAGAAGGAAACACGTGAGCTGGTAATGAATTCCAGGCCTTAATGGTGCGACAGAGGAAAGAGTCTCCGAACCGCTTGGTTCTTGATCGGATGTTCTGCACCGTGTGCGGGTGACATCTAAGACCTGCACGTGTTGTCCTGTGTAGGAAAGGGGAGGGTGGGTCTCTCTCTACACACAGAGGAGGAAAATAAGATTATGTTTGTTAGAAATTATATCCTTATGTTTTGATTTTTTTTCAGACTTTAGTCGGTTCAGATTCCGGGTGTGGCAAGCGAGTTTTAGAAAATCTTTGAATGCAGTTATGTTTCTTTTAAAAATTAGGAGGAATGTATCTTTTAAGTAAAATGAGCCAACTTCAGAATATTATGTAGTTTGCCTTCAGGATCAGACTTATTGTTTCAACCTGTATACTCGAGTCACGAGTTCTAATCTCGTCTGGGATGTTGATTTTATCAATTTAGATCTATACAAAAATAGTTGCCTATTGGGAAAAGCCGGGATTCATTTTTAGAATTGAAGTGTTTCTCAAGTTACGTTCTTTCTTTACACTAAAGTGGCAGACAAGCACACGGCCCACCTGATGGAAAGTGGTTACCGTGGCCTATGGACGTGTGTAACACCAGAGAAGTCACACTCGCGCTGGTGACCCTGTAAGTACAGTTTCAGTGCCGTCATAGTAGAAGACAAAGCAGGACAAGCCTTTAGTTTTCCCACTGACAGCATGAATTCTCCAGTAAGCTCTGGCTACCCTACTCACCGCCGGGAACACAACACGAAGTTATTATAGCCGCGGTATTCTTTAGGTCGGAGGTACTTCCCCAATCGGACTGCTCAACTGGGCTCATTCTTAAAAAATATTTGGCCGGGAAGGGTTAGTTCTTAATTTTGTTACACGTACGGACATACAGACGGAATCTGGTGTTACTAACCTGTCAACAATGACCTGGTACCACTTGTTGTCAGCAACAAACTTATCGCTGCCGATCCTGGCAGGCTCGCGGCCCGACTCGGCACTGTCTCCAATATCCATCACCAGGTACGGGTACCCGTTCTGCACTCCTATCACCATGAAGTCATCCTGGGAAGGAATTGTAGAGGGTTGTGAAGACGACGGTAAACATACAGTCCATGAGTGTCCGCTTTACGGCAATAGGCTCGCCTCTAATTGAAACACGAAGAAGGACGCATCGCTGTTATACTTTATTTACCGAAATTGGTGTGAATTCGAGTTTTTATGTATAAAAATGGTGGATTTTTAAATATAACGTCTTTGAAAACGCACTCAAGTGGAGAAGGTGGCATATTACAGTGAATTGTGTAATTGGTTCCAAATCTCCCTAGGGAGCTTCTAGTAAAGTCCCCACAACTGTACTGACGCAGCAATCATCTCATTAATCGTAATCATCATCAACAATATCATCAACCCATCATCACCATCAACAATCATTCTAAAGGACCGCAACTTGAAAAACTTGACATTGGCGTCTCGCCATTAATAATTTTGACACATTTACTTGACACATTTTGAAATACACTTGTACTTTTTATTACAGTATTATTTATTATTACACCTAACCGATTTCGCCTTACGCCATCCTCAAATGTTTAAACCTTTATGTATTATGTGTAACAACAAATTCTACCAAGTGCCATCAATCAACTAAATACATTAACTTTTTTTTTTTTTACGTGCGCAAAATCCCCACGGATACCTCCCCACCGGAGCCGGTGGAAGAGGTTATGTCGATCACGAACCGACTAAAACGCACGCCACCTGTGGGTCGCTTTGGTTGCCGAAGGTGAGGTTGACAGGCATATCCCTCGCACCCCGGCCGACTCAGGGCCATCTCTCGCGATCTGGCCCTCTTCTAGGGTGTGGGGACTACATAGTCCCCAACTCGTACCCGAATACATTTACTTGAATAAAGTGGTATGAAAAGGTGAATATTTATAATAACTAATATACACCTAGATTTTATATTCTTTTCGGATCAACAAATGTTATGGAACTATCGATTGTAATACTGACTCTCCGTTAAGCTACCGATGACGAAACTTCAAATAATATACATATAATCACGCCTTTACCCACGGAGGATTAGGCAGAGGTGAATTAACACCCACATTTCACCAATGATTGTATTCGGTCCCACGTAATAGGGGGTGTGCCGTATTCCGGGCATTATTGTTGACTCGAGCCATGCATCTGAGCCTGAGTCTGGGCTGTATATATCTGTCTGATGTTAAACAGCCCTATCCCTTAGTCGCCTTGTACGACACCGCATGGGAAGAGATGGGGTGGTCCAAATTCTAATCAGCCGGAAACCACGCGGTTATAATATCTGTAAATATTAATACTTACCGATTTAGTTCTCCTAAGTTTAGTATCCTTAGGGTTGCCGAGATAGAGGATCAGTCCGTCCTTTGCTTTCGTCTTGAAATAGACAGAGACATGCGTAGACGTGGACATTTCATCGACGGTGTCTGGCAGACGAGGCTGTAGTGTCGTCAGCCGGTCGAAGGATACGCCCACTTGTATGCGATTGGCTACTGTGCGTGCCTACAACGGTAAAGAAAAATCTTCAAAATACATACTTATATTACGTTTTTATATCACTTAGGTGGTAGTCAACACTAAGGGGCTGTGTCCACTTGATGGGATATTTGTTTTTATACAACTTAGGTGGCAGACAAGCACACGGCCCACCTGATGGAAAGCAGGACCCTGTAAGACAAGAGATTTTATGTGCCTTCAATGCAGAATACAAAATCAGGACAAGTCTTTGTAGACTTAATTCAGGCTTGTATTACCATCATCATCACCTTAGTGGTGTTGGTTTGTCCCCACAAGTCCTGGTGGGGTTATATATTCTCCCAAGGATTTATTTACCCCATTTCTGTGGTAACCATTACTTACCTGTTCAATGAGCTCCTTCAGTTTCAGCAGTTTCTCATCGGCCTCCTTGCGTCTCTGTTCCAGATCCATCTGGCGAGCCTTCACCGCGCGGTACTTTTCGGCGATAGACGGCTCCAAGTCCTGGATATCCTTGACTGTGGGAGAAACATAGTTAATTAATAATATAGGGACCTGGGTCCTGGTTCCGCCTGAGAATACGTTCATAGAAACATCTTACAACCTAACGGTATATCTTATTAAATAATATCGCAGGTTTATAAGTGCCTGGTTAATGGCAATAGGCTCGCCACCTATTTTATTTTTAATTGGGACCTAAACATAAACTGGCGAAATATGGATGCTAGCACCTCTGTCTACCCCTTCGGGGATATAGGCGTGAGTTTATGTTATTAAAATCTAAGCTCGATCTATGTTTTAATTTTTGAGTTTTTAAACACACACAAACTAGGACAAAAAAATCGGAAAGCAAGAGACTGGGTAGAACATAACATAACATAAACTCACGCCTATATCCCCGAAGGGGTAGGCAGAGGTGCTAGGACCCACATTTCGCCAGTTTATAATTCCTTAAGGATGCTCTTTGCATATGTGGAAAAATCCACCCTCCAAGTCAAACATTCAGCGAATAAGCCACACAGGTATGTAAGGTCTGCAGCCGCAGGTCAATGTTGAATCCCAGTTGCATCCAAGACGTTCACCTTTGGGGCCCAGAGCTCAATTTTCAGATTGTCCTCCTTCACTTTGCTAAGCCTTGAGTTCGAGTATCTAGTTGCCAATTGGACAATTAGCATGTAAACCTGGGCCTCCCCCTCTTGCAGTCTAGATAAAAGGTCTAGCGGAAGTATCATGGCCACACCTTTCTTACCCATGTGGTCAGGCGATTGCCACAAAACATAAATATTACAATAAAAAAATAAAGAACTCACCCAAACTCTCAACGTTAGACGTCATCTTCTGCCCATCATCAGCTAGTTTGGGCAGGGTCTGTGCCCAGTCTTTGCTGGCGGTAAGGTCTTTGCCGAGTTGAGACATGATGTCCAGGGTTGACTTAACTGATGAGTTGACTTCTTCCGCTTTCCCGATCTCGTTCTTCAGAGAGAATGCTGCTAATGTTGGCAAGGATCTGAAAGGAGACATTTTAGAGAAATTAGCTGATATCTTTTTTTGGATTCCATTTTATTTTTATTTTTTATACCACTTAATTGGCAGACAAGCACACGGCCCACCTGATGGAAAGTGGTTACCGTGGCCTATGGACGTTTGTAACACCAGAGGAGTCACAGTCGCGCTGCCAACCCTGTAAGTACAGAGTTTCTGTGCCGTCAGTAGAAGACAAAGCAGGACAAACCTTTAGTCTTCCCACAGACAGCACAAATTCTCCGGTGAGCTCTGGCTACCCTACTCACCGCTGGGAACACAACACGAAGTTATTATAGCCGCGGTATTCTGTAGGGCGGAGGTACTTCCCCAGTCGGACTGATCAGTTGGGTGGAAATACCGCCGTGTCCTACCTCCTATAAATCCATTTTTTCCCATCCATCCATCCATTCCATACCTCTAGAGGAAAATTTGGAACCCTTATAGGATCACTTCGTTGTCCGTTTGTCTGTCTGTCTATCAAGACCTTTTTTTCAGGAATGCGTTTAGGTATCAAGTTGAAATACATGCCATATGCTCAGACCTGCAACGTTTTGAAACTGTGCAAAAATCAAATTTCTAAGTCATCGCAATCAAAATATACTGCATCATCCTCCTGCCCTTATCCCAAGATTATTTGGGGTCGGCGCAACATGTGTTCTTTTTCCATTCATCTCTAGTTGCAGTCATCTCAACATTCACTCCCTTATTAATAATATTATCATTCACACAGCCCATACACCTCATTTTCGGTCTCCCTCTTCCTATATAGCCATCCACTTCCATAGTAAGCCGCGTGGTTCCCGGCAGAGTAGAATTTGGGCCACCCCATCTCTTCCCACACGGTGTCATACAAGGCGACTAAGGGATAGGGCTGTTTAATACCAGACAGATATATACAGTCCAGACTCAGCTTTAGATGCATTGCTCGAGTAAACAATAGAGCCCGGAAGACGGCAATACGCTCGTCCCCTATTACGTGGGACTGAAATCAATGTTTGGTGAAATGTGGGTGTTAATTCACCTCTGCCTAACCCTCCAGGGATAAAGGCGTGATTATATGTATGTATGTACCTCAATATTTAGTGCCTTCCTTACAACATTACTTTCATCCCTACGCATTACATGTCTCAACCAGGACAAACGATTTTTTTATTTTTACGTGCGAAAAATCCCCACAGATACCCCCTTACCCCGCCGGAGCCAACGGCAGAGGTAATATCGGACTCGAACCGACTAAAACACGGCACCTGTGGGTCGTTGTTGGTTGCCGAAGGTGAGGTTGACAGGCATATCCCTCGCACCCCGGCCGACCCAGGGCCATCTCTCACGATCTGTCCCTCCTCGGGTGTGGGGACCGCGGCCTGCTTCTGCTAGGGCGACAGGCGGTTCCACCCCGTGGCGATCTTTTTTTTCTTTTTATACCACTTGGTTGGCACACAAGCACGCGGCCCACTTGATGGAAAGTGCTTACCATGGCCTATGGACGTGTACAACACCAAGGGAGTCACACTCGCGCAGCCAACCTTGTAAGCACAGAGGGTTTCTGTACCGTCAGTGTAAAAGATATAGCAGGACAAGCTTTTGGTCTCCCCACTGACAGCACAAAAACTCTCCAGTGTCGATCGTCATATAGTAGGATACAGGAATGACAACTTACAATTGTATAGCGTTATCATCATCATCAGCCAACTGGAGCAATTGCTTCGCCTTGGCCAGTTTGTCTGTCGCTAGGGTGAGGTTGGGGCTGAGGCTCTGTGCCACGGTACCCTGAGCCTTCATGGCGCTCTGCAGCAGCTCCTGGGATCGGTTCCGGGCTGGATCGACGCGGTTGTTCAGTTGATCCGTCTGAGAAGAAAAGGTATTACATTACATAACATAACATAGCAAAAACTCAAGCCTATATGGGGTTATAGGCGTGAGATAGTAACGGGCAGGGGTGCTAGCACCCACATTTCGCCAGTTTAAACATAAACTGACGAAATGTGAGTGCTGAGACGAGGTCTCGGGTTCGATCCCAGGTTTTACCATGGCATACACCAATAACTTTCGATGCTTTTCGAAGTTATGTGTGTATTTACCACAGGTTTATAAGTGCCCGGTTAATGGCAATAGGTTCGCAACCTATTACATTGGGACTTAAACATAAAAACTGGCGAAATGTGGGTGGTAGCACCTATACCTACCCCTTCGGGGATAATAATACCGCGGCTATAATAACTTCGTGTTGTGTTCCCAGCGGTAAGTAGGGTAGCCAGAGCTCACTGGAGAATTTGTGCTGTCAGTGGAAGACTACAGGCTTGTCCTGCTTTGTCTTCTACACTGACGGCACAGAAACTCAGTACTTACAGGGTTGGCAGCGCGACTGTGACTCCTCTGGTGTTACAAACGTCCATAGGCCACGGTAACCACTTTCCATCAGGTGGGTCGTGTGCTTGTCTGCCAACTAAGTGGTATAAAAAAAAAAAAAAAAAATATAGGCGTGAGGTTATGTTATTTTCATACAAATACATTTAGTTTAAACCGATTAAGAAATTGAAAAAATTGGATCGTTTCAGGAGGGAACCCGCGGTCTTTCCTTTACAAGGGGAACGCTCTGACAACTAAACCACAGAACCTTCGCCATACGTGGTACCGAAATTCATAGCTGGCGAAGCGTATATTCACATATACAGACGAATTTAGTATCCTTTGATGTGCGAGGTTTTAATCTACAGCAACCATCTTTCATTATCAGTATGGAAACGATGAGGACCTTTCTTTTTACACTGAAATGCACTACACAGCGTCATTGCTTTTTCCTTAATTGACTAACAATTTGTATGAAATTGGACATCCATACAATACTAACGATAATGCGCCACCTAGCGGGATAAATAAGTAGTGTATCTCCTCATACAGCGAGCCCAAATACATTGTCATGAAGTTTCACTCAGAAGTTTCAGTCAGGAGAGTTTTTGTGCTGTCAGTGAGAAAACCAAAGGCTTGTCCTGCTTTGTCTTCTACACTGACGGCACAGAAACTCTATTCTTACAGACTTTCTTTTTTTATAAATAAATAAATATTCTACAACATTCTACACAACGCTATCTAGACCCATAGTAAGCATAGCTTAACTAGCTTGTGTTATGGAATCTAGAATGCGGATAAACATACTTAAATACTTTTTTTTTTTTTTTTTGTAAATACATACATATTATACATAGAAACACCCAGACCAATGCAAATACCCATATTCATGCATACAAATATTTGCACTACCGCCACGCCACAGAGGCTGCCAAACTGCACTTTCTTGGTGTTGCACACGTCCATAGGCAACGTTAACCAATATATATCAGGTGGGCTGTGTGCCGATCTGCCACCTATGTGATATAAAAAGAAGTAAACAGCAAGTGCTTACCACTAGCGTGATATTCCTGACGCCTTCTTCCGCTTCGTCGGCGGCTCGCTTGCCGTCGCCGACCTCTTGGACGATAGATGAGTACGCCGAGGCGGCAGTGTACGCGTGTTGAGTGCGAGAATTGTTATTCTCGCGTTCGGCCAGAGCTTGCAGGTTGTCGGCCTGGAAACGAACATAAATAATATCAGCTAGCTAGCTAACCAGCGGCGGCGGCACGCCTCCCCATTTCTGGGGACGAGTTCCCCATTCCCGATGGCCAGGATCGGCCGGGGTGCGAGGGCTATGCCTGTTAACCTCACCTTCGGCAACCAAAAACGACCCGTAGGCGTCGTGCGTTTTATTCGGTTCGAGTCCGACATAACCCCTCCCATCGGCTCTAACTCTAACCACTTCCCATCAGGTGGGCCGTGTGTTTGTCAGCCACCTAAGTGGTATAAAAAAAAGTCCCTGGAAACGGGGAGGCGGGCAAGGCGCACTGCTTTATATATCCTTGCACTGAGCAGGAATCGTACGCACGCCCTGTGTAGCTTTCGAATTCCACGCTACAAAGTTTACAAGTTGCTTGTCAAGAATTAAAAATATGGGGTTCTTCAAGAGGGGCATCAGAAGGTTTCTTCATGGTCGGCAGCGCGAGTGTGACACCCCTGGTGTTGCATACGTCCATAGTGTTCTGTTCCCATCAGGTGGGCCGTGTGCTTGTCTGCCAACTAAGTGGAGGGAACTAACTTTGTAAGGAGGTAGGACACGACGGTATTCCCGTCCGAATTGAGCAGTCCGACTGGGGAAGTACCTCCACGGCTATAATAACCTCGTGTTGTGTTTCCGGCGGTGAGTAGGGTAGCCAGAGCTCACTGGAGAGTATTTGTGCTGTCAGTGGGAAGACCAAAGGCTTGTCCTGATTTTGCACTGAAGGCACAGAAAATCTCTGTTCTTACAGGGTTGGCAGCACGGATGTGACTCCACTGGTTTTACATACGTTCATAGGTCACGGTAACCACTTTCCATCAGGTGGGCCGTGTGCTTGTCTGCCAACTAAGTTGTATAAAACGAAAAAAGAAAGGGGTATAAAAAAAACAAAAAACCAGACATAATTACCCTAGTTCTTAGAATGTCAGTGTGTTGAGTGGCGTCATCGGCCAGCTTCTGCAGTTCCGGCAACTTCAGCTTGAGGTCCTCTAGCCGGTCCACGAGGCCCTGGTTCACCGTCCTGATGTCGTCTAACGCCCTGGATGTGTTAGCCACTATATTCACAATCACCAGGTTGTTGTATGTGCCGTTGCTGATGTCGTAACCGGCGTCTATCAGATCCTTCATTGCGGCTGAGTTCAGTGCGGTGACTGACATTACTTTGCTGCCAACTTTTGAGTTTCTGTAAATATAGGGTTTTATGACTTGAGCAGGTTTGTAAGTGCCCGGTTAATGGCAATAGGCACACCACTTATTTATTACCTATTAGTGAAATGGGGGTGCTATCACCTCTGCCTACCAATTCAGCGATATAGGCGTGAGTTTATGTTATGTTATGACTTGAGCGTCGGTAGCATAAGTGCCCGGTTAATGGCAATAGGCTCGCCACCTGTTTATTACATTGGGACCTAAACATATACTGGTGAAATGGGGGTGCTAGCACCTCTGCCTACCAATTCAGCGATATAGGCGTGAGTTTATGTTATATTATGACTTGAGCGTCAGTAGCTTATTGGTTAAGGAATCAGCCTTACGATCATTAGGTCCCGGGCTCGAATCCTGGGCATTACACTAGCGAGGTGAACCCACTCCTAGCACCAGCAATTTAGCTTAGTTGAAGGGGTCAGAGGGAATATTAGTAATTGTGGTTGCAAATGATCTTTTTATATAAAAAAAAACTTAAATAGATTATTTTCCTTCTTGGGTCCCCTACCTACATACATACATATAATCACGCCGTTATCACCGGAGTGTAAGGCAGACGTGAAATAACACCTACATTTGAGTAATAGTCGAAATTGAAAACGGTTTTTTTATTTTTATTCAAAACTATCAATATCCAATTTAACTTTGTAAAGTACAAATATATGATCTAATATATACTATGTAACTAACTAGCTACTGTAGATATATATATACTTATGGCAGCATGGTAACACGGGACGTTCCCTAAGATATCATCAATAATCATTCGATATCACGTCCTGTGCCATAACAAGGAAATGGCTACTCAGCAGGTCACGCAAATATACGAACAACACAAGACGTCACAAGACGTGACCGCGAGAGCCAACCCCACTATTTATTATAATTAAGATAGATAGATAGATAATTCTTTATTGTACACCAACAGATTTACAGTAGGACAAGTAGGTAGCATCTATACAGTTCAATGTACAATGGGCGGCCTTATCGCTTAAGATATAGTATATAAGCACATGTAATTAACCAATAAACGTGAATCAATACTAGTAAACATCTTTTACTAATCCGCAATATTGGTGACCCCGACGAGAACCTTGTTGAGCGACGGACCTGGTATCTGGCCTGCCAGTCTCAACTGATCACCAAACACCGACGTGATCCTAGTGCTAATGTAATTGCAGGCCGACTGCAGCCCTGAAATGGTTTTCAGCAGCAAATCTAGGGAACAATCGAGTCAAGCGACCACCACCATCAGCGAAAAAGCACATTTCAGTTGGCTTCCCACAAGCGGGTCTAACCAGCTGAAATTTCAAGAGGCTAGACGCTATCATGGCGCTTTTGACCTTTTGACTCTTGACTTTTTGACTTTGCATATATTCTATTCGGTTGGGTACTAATGTTGCACCCACCTGTTCTTCGCGGTCAGGGTTTCTGCACTGTCAGCGGTGTGTTGCGCGAGGTCGGTGTACTGGAGCATCTCGTCCAGCTTCGCCTTCAGATCCCGAGTCTCGTTCACCAGTTTCTGGAATCTCTGCAAACGGAACATATACGGTACTGAATGATGTATCATCATAGTCATAAAATTCCCAGTTGCGTTAAAATCTTTTCTCTCCAAGCGGGCGGAGCCGCAGGAAACAGCTAGTGTCATATTACAGTTCGTTTAAGAAAACAAGCAGCTTGAGTGTAAGATTGAATGAACCATAAAATTTCATTCTTCCCTCTTTTTTCATATAGAAATCACAATGGATACACCCCTCCCCCTACCCCCAGATCTAGGGTGGGTGGATGTCAGGTTTGAACCGACCAAAACTGCAAGACCATTCAGACAACCAGTTGCCGAGGTTGAGGTAGCCTCTGCTCACATTATCATTTTTATTATCATCACTCATCAAATGACAAGGTATAAAATACATACATACAATGCATTAATCAGAAAAAAATATATCATAACATAAACTCACGCCTTGGGGATACCCAAAGGGGTAGGCAGAGGTGCTAGCACCCACATTTCGACAGTTTATGTTTAGGTTCCAATGAATAGGTGGCGAGCCTATTACCATTATCCGGGCACTTATAGTCCTGCGACAAATACACACATAACTTCGAAAAGCATCGAAAAGTCATTGGTGTGTGCCATGGTAAATCAAATCAAATCAAATCAAATCATCTTTATTTCAAAGAACATGGTTACAACATCAGGTTTTATAATTTTCACAAGTACAGCACATTCTGCCGTGTGGCGTTGAAATAATAATACCTATTGAGGGATACAAGTCAATCACAACTAATTTCGCTGTCGTTAGGACTCCAGCCAGTCACACTAAAACAAAATTCACAATGTCAGAGCAAAAATAATAAAAATGGATCAGTGAAACGTTAAATAAAATGCAAAATAAATTAAATTAAAATAAAATGAGATAAAACAGCTAATTGTTGGATAATCAATTTGAAAGAATTCCATTAAAAATGAAATTTAATCAATCAATAAAAAATTAAAAATAAATAAATAAGATGAAATTACAATAAAATACCCAATGTCAAAATAAAAATTTGAAAATTCAATTAATTAATTAATCATTCACTTTCAGCTGCTATTTCATCTCTTAAATATTCGTCTACCGCGTAGTAGCCCTTTTCGCTTAGGATTCCATACAATTTCCTGCGGAATAGGGCTCCTTTGAGTTCTTTTAACCAGTCTGGTAGATGGTTATACAATGTTATGCACATATTAAACGAGTTTCTTTTGCACAACTCTAAGGTCACCTTTGGGATGTGCAATCTATTCTTATGCCTTGTTCGGCTGTTTGGCATGTCTCCCAATTTAATAAACAGGTGTGAATGTTTTTTGACAAAAATGCACATTTCCAGTATGTATAAACATGGTAGGGGAAGAATTTTATGTCGCTTAAACAGTGGTTTGCAACTAGTTAGCCTATCTACCCCATGCATTGCACGGATGCATTTCTTTTGGGCTACAAATGCCCTATCCGCTTCCACAGAGTTACCCCATATGACAATTCCATAGCGGAGCACCGAGGATACGTATGCATGATACGTTATAACTGCTGTATGTAAATTAACAATTTGTCTAATTCTACTGAGTACGTATACAAAACGATCAATTTTAGTCAAGATCTTATTGATGTGCGACTTCCAGTTACAAAACTTGTCCATCGCAAAGCCCAGGAACGTACACTCGTTACAAGTACTGATGATATTGTCCTTGTGTGTGATTTTAAGGTCTGTTACTTTACTCTTATACGTCTGGAATTGCATTATGTTTGTTTTAGACGTATTTATTTTTAAGTTATTAATATCTAACCATGTATTCGCACTGTTTAGAGCTTCTTTTATATTGAATTCAAGATCGTCATTGTTTTTGCCTTTGACAATTAAAGTTGTGTCATCGGCGAAAAGTATACACTCTTGATTTACAGCTTTTGGGAGGTCATTTATATAGAGTAGGAACAGGAGAGGAGAGATCAGACTACCCTGTGGTACACCGTAGCCATTATGCCGATACTCTGATCTGATTTTTTTTTGTTCGTGTTGTTCAATTTGTGTTATTTCAACGCACTGTAATCGATTTTCTAGGTAGCTCTTAATCAAGTCATTGGCGGTTCCTCGTATACCATAGTTGTACAGTTTGGACAAGAGTGTTTTGTGGCAGACAAAATCAAATGCCTTCGTCATATCAAGAAAAACGCAAGCAATTTTAGATTTAGCGTCAAGGGTCTCTGTGATCTGTTTCACTAATGAGAAGCATGCCAGGGAAGTTGAGCTTGATTTCCTAAATCCGTACTGTCGATCATCGAGTATGTCACATGATGTTATAAAGTTCTCTAGTTTAGAACAGAACACCTTTTCAAAAATCTTTGCCAAAATGGGGACTAGAGTTATAGGTCTGTAGTTGCTGACATTTGTTCTTTCCCCTTTTTTATACAAGGGCTTAACAACAGAGATTTTTAGGCGGTCTGGAAACTTTCCCTCTGATAGCGATAGGTTGATAATGTGAGTGAGTGGAACAACTAAACTGGGGGCACACTTTTTTAATACTTTAGTGCTTAAATCGTCATAACCTGTGGAGTAGGTGTCTTTTAGATTTAAGATTATTTTGTGTATTTCTAGTTCATCCACCGGTGTCAGGAATACACTCTTGGTATTATGAGGTATACCAACTGTGCAATTTTCGTTCGTGGTTTGCGTGTGTGTGTTTGTTTGTGAAATGTAAAAGTTGTTAAACATGTCACATAGTTCTTTGGGATCTTCATATAACGTGTCGTCTATTATTAACGTGTCAATCGCTGGCTGTTGTTGTTTTTTATTGGTTTTGTCTTTGATTAATTGCCATGCGGCTTTGCAAACGTTTTTCGATGAGGTGATAAAGCGCTGACTATTGATTTGTTGTGCTGTATGTATGCATTTACGTAGTATAGCAGAGTAGTGTGTGTATGTGTACTTATTCCGCTCTTTATTGCTTCTACTTAAACGATATTTGGTATAAAGAATTCTTTTTTTAACGCAGCATTTTTTTAGACCTTTTGTCAGCCATTTATTTTTTATTGGTTTATTTGTACATTTAATTTTCTTTATTGGGAAACATAGGTCATAGAAGAGCGTTAATGTGTCGTGAAATGTGTTAAAAGCTTCGTTCGTATTTGTATTAACTAACACATCGGAAAAGGATAGCTGGGACAAGTAAGATTTATAGCTATCTATGTTTTCCTCGCACAAATCTCTCACTGTCTTGAACCAGAATTCGGGGGCTTGTCGTACCTTGTGGCATTCAAGTGTGAAAGTAATTGACTGACCCGTTTGGTGGTCAGACAGGTTCAGACAATGAAGGTTAGCTGAAACTTCGGGAATATTACTCACTATTAAATCTAAGCAAGCGTTGTCACGTGTAGGTAACTGTATGTGGCTTCTTAAATTATTACAATTCAATACAGAGTTAAGTTTGTTTGTCAATGGATTGGATTTCCTTGTATCAATATTCCAATCACCGCACAGTATGATATTTTTATCTCTTTTCCTACTGAGTTTACCTGCAAGAAGTTCCAACTTATCTAGAAAAATACTAGTGCTTGAAGCTGGTGTCCTATAAATACATACCACAATTAAGTTATAGTTAACGATCTCGGCTACACAGTACTCAAAATGGAACGGTATGGGTGGGAACAGGTTATCAATTGCTTTATACTGTAAATTATTTTTTATAAGGATACATGTGCCACCTCTTTGCTTATTTGTTCGGGAGAAAGAAGCTACCATTTGAAAGTTGTTTATGTTACAGTTCCGTTCCGCACCTCGTTTTATAAATGTTTCGCTTATGCAGATTATTTGCACGTTATATATATCTTCTAACGCAATCATTAGTGCATCCTGTTTATTTAGTAAGCCCGCAATGTTTTGGTGAAAAAGTGTGAGGGTATCATGCTTAGTTTCGGGGTCGAAAAAAATTTAAGACTGGTTTCGAGGGCGGGGTTTTGGTGGTAAAGTATGATGTGATTTTTGTTTGTTTTTCTTTGGGGCGTTGTGGGTTACTAATTATGTTTGCGTGCCCTTTAGTACGTCGAGGGATCTTTGATTTCGCAAGATTGTTCTTAACCCGCGTTAATATTTGATTTTGGTAAGATCTATGGTCAATATCCGAGTTCAATTTATTACATAGCATGTTGATATAATAGTTATGGTTAGCGAACTTATTCTGGTAATGACCTCTAACTAGTGGTATTTCTATGTATGTGCATTTTGCATAGTTATTTATTATCTGTTTAATGTTATAGTTTAGCATAGTTTCATTTAGATAGGGATTACATTGAACATTTGTTACATACACAGAATGGAGTCGCAGTTTATAAAGTACATTACAAAGTTCCGAAATAAATGTATACGGACGCTTATCGTTCGAACCCATCACTAGCACCACAATATCCTGCGACGTGAGTCCCTGAAGGAATTCCTCGGTGCAGCTGCCGAAGATCTGAGTACACTGCGCATTTGGTTTGATGAAAGCTGTGCATGTAAAATGGTCGTTCCATCTATTTCTTCTTGCTTTTATGATACTTTGTGCCAAGCCTTGGGCCTGTTGGTCTCCAAATATATATATGTTATGTTTTTTGTTTGCGTCAGGGGAACCGATCAATTCCGGCTGGTCCGGTTTAATTCTCGGAGCTGAAATTGTTTCCTTCTGGTGTTCCATGGTCAGTGTGGCGCCATCTAGCGTTCTATGATTAGGATCAACTGGATTTGAGGTAAAAATTTCACATACCGGTTGGTTTATAGTCTGAGAATGTGGTGTGCCGTCGCAATGTGGACTATCAAGATAAAAACTGTCTGTAAGGCGTCGTCTGCTGGTATATTTACGCTTAGTAAACTTATTTTTCCTTAAAGAAGATAGTGGTGATTCACATATTTGTTTCAAGGTGATTATTTCTTGGTTTAGCTGTGAAACAAGCTTTTTTAAATCATTCTTTTCTAGTATTATGTTGTCAAATTCGTTTTGAGTGCTTTCGAGAGTAGTTTTAGCTCCTTTATTTCATTTTTTAATTCAAGCAGGGAGCTTGGGTTGCAAATCACAGAGGATAAGTTTTCTAGGCTTGTCCCCAAACGATCATCCAGACTGGTCGACCCCAATGAACAACTCAAATCTAAACATTCAAAAGATTTTGTTTGATGTATCTTATGACGTCTCATTGTTATGTTTTGTGGCTGATTCATAATTTTATCTTCCAATTTATTGGTTACTATCTCCCTCTATTGGTAGAAATATGTAGCGCTGACGATCTAATATATCTACGTGTTGTTCTGTTGTGCCGTTTGCGAATTGTGTCAATAGATGGTGCTGTTCTAAGTTATACTAATAATGATTTAGCAAAATTTGAATAAAACTGCTGGTATTTTTTTCACTTTAATTTGATTATTCACACTTGTCTTCAAGTTTGTGTTATCGCTACTCAGATATTAACGTTTTAGAAGTTATTGAGATCACTTTTCACTATGTTTATAGGTCGTAAAAAAGTTCGTTAAGATTCGTAATTTTTAACGGGAGTTTGAATTTACTGATTTATATAATATTCACTCGTAATTATAGGTTTAGAAAGCACTGGGTACAACTTGCCACGCACTGTAATACTTATAGCGACTGAAAATTATAGTTATATATTTTTAAAGATTTAAAATCACAGGAGCACTTTTAAAGCGATGTTTACTTCGCTACGCCATCTAGCGATCTCCCATCTGGGATCAAACCCAAGACCTCGTCTCAGCAGTCCATTACCCATACCACGAGGCTACCGCGGTTTCTAGGCTAGGGTAAGAAAAAAACATCTTAATATTATAGTCAAAATTAGTTACAATAGCAAATTATCCCTCTCTCCAAACATTGTGCTGTGTACGACAGGGTCCATAATTGTAACTTAATCTTAATCTGACATCTGTATCAATACATTTATTGCATTATGGAATGCAATAAATGTATTGAGTATTGAGTTTCCGTCATTCCCCGACTTACTACGGCCGGTGTGGGACTACGGTGTCCTCCTCTTTGCACAGAAAAAGAGGTAGGGGGAGTACATCTTGGCCTGTTTCTGCTAGAGTGCTAGGCTGCTCCACCTGTCACCTCCAGGGTTGATTTCATTCGTACCTTGGACTGTTCGTTGACAGGTTGCACGAACACGCTCATACGTTCGGTCTGCTTGGTCGCGTTCGCATACGCGCCTTCCGCCTGCTGCAGCTTCGCAGACAAGTTCTTGGCTAAAAAAAGTAAAAGGTACACTTAGCAAATAATAATAAAAAAAGACTACTAAAAGTCACGCTCCTAAAAGCAAGAAACAAGAAAATATCAAGGAGACAGCTGTGGTCGTATGCCACTTTTCCCTAGAATGTATTGTTTCGTTAGACTACGTTTTGAGGAGGTAGGACACGGCGGTATTTCCGCCCAATTGAGCAGTCCGACTGGGGAAGTACCTCCGCCCTACAGAATACCGCGGTTATAATAACTTTGTGTTGTGTTCCCGGCGGTGAGTAGGGTAGCCAGAGCTCACTGGAGAGTTTTTGTGCTGTCAGTGGGATGACCAAAGGCTTGTTCTGTTTTGTCCTCTACACTGACGGCACGAAATCTCTGTTCTTACAGGGTCGGCAGCACGGATGTGCCTCCACTGGTGTTACACACGTTCATAGGTCATGGTAACCACTTTCCATCAGGTGGGCCGTGTGCTTGTCTGCCACCTAAGTTATATATAAAAAAAAATACTAAGTGGCATACGACCACGGCTATCCCTGATATTTTCTTGTTTAATACTTTTTGGGGCGTTATTTTTTAGCAGTCGGATATTAATTTTAAAACTCATTTTTTTATTTATATTATTTTGGGACAAGCAATAGGTATAATTTATACATATTTGAAATGCGCAAATTAAGCCCTTTCAGTACCCAATTGTAATAATTAAAAAATATTTATCTTTATTACAATTGAAAGAAATAAAAACAAAATTGGTTTGTAAGTACATTACCATAAAAGTTCGGGCGCCTTGGAGATACACATGCCTTCACGCACTCATGCACACACGCACGGTCGCACGCACTCACACACACACGCACGCAGCACGCACGCACACACACATTTAATATTTTCGATCAAAATATAAAATACCTTCAATATCGCTCTTGATTTGCCTCGCCTCAGCCAATGCGCTATCGACCTTCGGCTGCTGACTGAGTTCCAATCCCGTGGCAAGATCCGACACATGGGTCACCACTGACTTGACTTCTTGAGCCTGGTCACGCACTGAAGACAGAATTTCGGCAGCGTCATCTGCCAACTGAGCCGCTCGGGTGATCTGTTTGTCACTATCTGTAGCTGCGAATTCCGCCTGAGGGAAAAATATTTTTGTGCTAGTAAAGGTTCTAAAACGAATATATAGGACTAAATATATAGTTACAACAAAAAATAACATCATATATGTCAAGAAATATATACGGCAATTTGAATAAAAGGTGCAGCAGGAACGGGATCAGAATTACATGCGGTAATTTAAATAAAAGGTGCAGCGGGAACGATATAAGAAACACAAGCAGAAATTTGAATAAAAGGTGCAGCTGGAACGGGATCAGAATTACATGCGGAAATTTGAATAAAAGGTGCAGCGGGAACGATATAAGAAACACAAGCAGAAATTTGAATAAAAGGTGCAGCTGGAACGGGATCAGAATTACATGCGGAAATTTGAATAAAAGGTGCAGCGGGAACGGGATCAGAATTACATGCGGAAATTTGCATAAAAGGTGCAGCGGGAACGGGATCAGAATTACGTGTGGAAATTTGCATAAAAGGTACAACGGGAATGGGATTCTGAATTCCACATGGGCGGAAAATATATAACGTCACCATGTTCGCAAATAATTAATGTTGTGGAACAGTGAAAATAGTTTATGCAATACCCTCAGTATAAACTCACCGATCTCAGCAGGTTCTTGGCACTGGTTTCCAATGTCTTCACGGCACCAGTGACTTCTACCACCTCCACATTCTTGAGTTCCGCCACCTTCGGACGGAGGAGCAGCGTCTGGTTCGATATGTAGTTCAGCCGTTGTGTCGTGAAGAACGAATCCGCCTTGTCCTGGTTTCAAAACATAACATGGTAAGCTTCAAACTACATTAATATAAAAGCCTTTTGGTTCGTAAATTTGACTTACACGAAACATCCAACGCATTTTAAAAAGCAGAACATTACATACTTTGAATTGCAACAATTGGGTGTTTGATTGTCTAGTCAAATTAGTAACTTTTTAATAAACGTCAAAACATCAAGTTGTAAGGAAACTTGTATAAAATAATTTATTGTGACGTCATAATATTCAATTGTCAAATCATTGACTGTTATAGGTTGGGTGGATGATTAAAAATTAATAAAAGCGATACAGGAAAATACCCAAATTGCTATTTGCCGCAATATTGGATTCCCATGCGGGCGGAGCCGCGAGTAGCAGTTAGTATAACCCTGTATAGGTAAAAGGACCGGACCTATTACTAAAATCACAGTAAACAGTACCTCCAGGGGGGTTTTTTCTTACGTGCGGGAAATCCCCATTGATACCCCTACCACCGGAATACCACTGGTATCGGTGGGAGAGGTTATGTCGGACTCGAACTGACTAAAACGCACAAAGTCTGAGGGTTGTTTTTGGTTGCCGAAGGGGAGGTTAACAGGCATATCCCTCGAACTCCGGCCGAACCAAGCGGGGGTAACTAAAGTCTAACTTTTTTTTAGCTGCAGTAAAATGACGTTTCTAAATGTCATTCCGTAAAATAATGTTGACAGCTTAATCTCAATAGTGATGTGATTCAGTTCACAAAAGGTTACGGAATATCTAATCGTTCCATAATTTGCCTCATAATGATCATGCTAAATTCTATTTAATATTAATGTAAATAAAAGGCTGTATAAACGTTGATCCTTTTACGCATTAAGCAAGATAACACTCAAGCAACCGCTCTCTCAAGTTGGTAGTACTGATTTTTGGTTATGGTGCTACGATGACGCTTGGCCGCCATTTTGTTTCGGTTGTCATTCGCTCATTCGGCTTCTAACTTCTGTTTTGAGTACACGAATAATTTTGATTTGCCCACTGCGCGTTGTTTTTGTTATCATTATTGTTAAGTTTATGTTACGTTGTGTTTGTTTTTCATTGCCTGTTTTCGTTAATAGTTTTAGTTTTTTTTGTTTGATACATCAAAGACATGGATGCTCTGCCGGGCACATCGCAAGATGGAGACACGTTTTTATCTCCTAAGAAAAAGAGGCCACGTGTAGCTCTAAGTGCAACAGAAAAACTTTGGGTCAGAAACGTTTACAAATATGTGTTTGAAGTGAAATGTTCAGAACCAAACATTGAATTACCAAAAACAAGTGAATGCGTTGACAAGGTGGCTGAAGTCTTGGGAATATCCGTCCGCACTGTTTATTCTGTTTTAAAGGAGCACAAGGAGAACGACAGCGAATCACCAAAACCTCCCGAAAAAACTGGCCCAAAACTTACCTTTAAAGATAAACTTGATAATTTCACATTCACTGCAATTAGACGAATTGTACATCAGTTCTTTCATAGAAATGAAATACCCACCATCGCAAAGGTTAGTTTACATGTCGTCACTCATCTTTTTATTATACGTTATGTATGTTTTCTCCTATCCCATGTGTAATATTAACTAATTAGGTAATAACTATATTATTTTATAGGTGCTGCAAGTTGTAAATGATGAACCAGGATTGCCCAACTTCTCGAAAGAGACACTGAGAAAAATTATGAAACATCTCAATTTCGAATTCGTTACTCGATCACGCAAGAGTGTGCTTATTGATAGACAAGATATCATATCATGGCGCCAGCGCTACCTGCGTTTAATTAAACAATATCGCAGGGAGGGAAAATATATATATTATCAAGACGAGACCTGGGTCAATGCTGGTACGTGATTTTTTATTTATTTTATTTATTTATTTACAAATAATGGTTACATAATAATATTACAAATAATATCTCGCCAAACTAAAAAGTTTAAGTGTCAACTCTTAGTTTCTTATATTTGTACCATTTTTGTTTTGCTATCGAAACTTATGATTTTTCTTGTTCTTTTCAGGTCATACTACAAAAAAAGCCTGGATTGATGGAAGCATTACCTCTTCTCGACAGGCATTTTTAGACGGCCTGACTACGGGATTAAAAATCCCACAGGAAAGGGAAAACGACTAATAATAAGTCACATAGGCGGAGAAGAAGGCTTCCTGGACGACGGACTTCTTATGTTTGAAGCAAAGAAAGGTACAGAAGACTACCATGACGAGATGAATGCAGTGTTTCGAGGATTGGTTCCGCGGTATTCTACCCCAACTCAAACCAAATTCAGTAGTCGTAATGGACAATGCGCCCTATCACTCTAGGAAGATCCAAACAATCCCGAAGATGTCGTGGACAAAACCACGAATTCAAGAGTGGCTGACTAATAAAAATATTGTATTTGAACCAAATATGGTAAAGGCCACTCTAATAGATATTGTGATACAGCAAAATCTTACTGAGAAATATGCCGTAGACGAGATGGCTGCACATAAAGGCATCACAGTTTTAAGATTGCCCCCTTATCACTGTGAGCTGAACCCCATTGAGTTGGTATGGGCGCAGGTAAAGGGTCACGTTGCAAATAATAATAAGACGTATAAAATGCAAGAAGTTAAAAATTTATTTCAAGCAGGTATAAACAAAGTGACACCGGCTAAGTGGAGTGACTGTAGGTCTCACACTATAAAAGTGGAAGACAAAATGTGCCACCTCGATCATATTATAGATGAAGTGACAGATAGATTTATTATTAGTGTTACCGAAAGCGACAGTGACAGTAATTCCGAAAAAGATTGATTAAAGTACATTATTATGGCATTTTTGTTTCATTTTAAATGTACCTCCCTATACTTCCAATAAAAAAGATCAATCCTCTAGTATAGTAACAATAATAGAATAAAAAAATACATTACAACTTAATATTAAATCTCAAACACAAAACCAAACTGTTCATTCATTTATGATTCACTCATTTAGCTACATCCCTATTTATTTTTCTTCAAAAACCGGCAACCCACAAAACGTCATTTTACTGCAGCTAATAAAAAGTTAGACTTTATGTCAGACTCGAACCGATTAAAACTGCATGCCACCTCATGCATCATCTACCGGTGTATAAGATAACCCAAAAAGGCAAATCTGTCGCGCCCTAGCAGAAGTGTACCTACCTTAAAGTCCGTGGTCTCATTGGCCAGCAGGTCACTCATGTCTTCGATCGTGGTGAGGAGTGCGTCGGTACAAGAGTTGCACTCCAAGCATCCCTTGTTAGGAATCAGCACCCATCTGGACAATCAATCAACGTTATAGCGTCAGTAGCTTAATGGTTAAAAAGTCGGTGTTACGATCGAGAGGTCCCGGATTCGAATCTGGGACCTCTCCAGACGCGTTAAGTTATTTAGCTTATTTGGAGGGGTTAGAGGGAATATTAGTAATTGCGGTTGCCAATATTCTATAAAAAAAATATATAACAGCCGGTCAGACATCTTGCACAGCAGTTGGATTTTTTTTTTTTTACGTGCGCAAAATCCCCACGGATACCTCCCCACCGGAGCCGGTGGAGGAGGTTATGTCGGACTCGAACCGACCAAAACGCACGCCGCCTGTGGGTCGTTTTCGTTGCCGAAGGTGAGGTTGGAACAGCAGTTGGACTAGCGGTGTACAGTTCGCGGGTGTACACCAAACAGACCAAGCAAGCGAGGAAACCAACACATTGAATCTCATAGCTGCGGAGATTGATCTATTCCATTGTGCTAAGAGTGAGTTCACAAGGGTGGCATTGCCTGTATGACTGCTATAGATGTTCGTATGGCAACCGGGACTGATGCGACGGCTTATCGTGCTAATATTCCATATTCATGCATACAAATATTTGCACTAAGCGGGGATCGAACCCACGCCTCCTACGTAGCGGCCGCATTTACTACCGCCACGCCAAAGAAGCTGTACTGTCTGAACGAATATACCTAATTTATATTAAAGATATTATGCAGGTCTGTCTGTTTGTTGTATAATCTCCAAAATGGGTGCGCAGATTTTGACAGGATTTTTATTGTAGATAGCTGACGTTTGATGGCATAACTTAGTTTGTGACTAATATAAATACTAGACATAAGGACAATCTTGCAGTTTGTGACTAATATAAATACTAGACATAAGGACAATCTTGCAGTTTGTGACTAATATAAATACTAGACATAAGGACAATCTTGTAGTTTGTGACAGTCAACTCCACACAATTAGTAATTCATTCAAGGGTGTCTTTACGCTTCTACAATAAAACACAGCTCAGAGGGCACCACTAGCACATTTGGCTGCAGGTTTCACTCCTTTCACTTCTTGAGTTCAGCAGTTCAACTAAGTATTATTACATTCATCTCTGAACAATAAAAGATGTGGTAAAATAAAAACAGGATACTGGTAACATTATATGTAGCGACTGCCACGCTGTGCCCAAGGGACTTATTCCGTGTCGCGTACTCTAACTGTGTGTTGGTTGGTTCAGGCCATGACAGTACGGTTTAGAGTTGCCAGCACTTTTTTTTATCATTTACTAGTGGGAAATCTCTTGATACATTTTTGCTGAAGATTTCACTCCTTTTTCACAAAAATGTAGCTTTAGGACGCCTCATTCCAGTCGCTGACGCTATCAAGCTGATATGATGAACCTATCCATTGTTGCATCTAGTATCCATATTTTTAAAAACAATCATCTAGGTGTTTCACATGATCACCATCTAACGTTCTAACGCTGGGAACGCATGAATATAACTTCTTAAGTTCATTTGTGAACATTACAAGGTTTGGTAAAATTAAAGACGATACTGGCAACACTACATGTTGCGACTGCCATGCCTCGGCCAAGGGATTTATTTCGTGGCGCGTGCTCTAAAGAGCTTTAGCCGCCGTAGCACCGCATGCTATCCTCCAAGAAAACGCGAATTTTATACGATTGTTGTGACGAGAACGGGATCAATATATGTTCCAGGAACTATAATTCCTATTAATACATCATAAAAAATGTGCAGGCAACTCTAAACCGTACTGTCATGGTCTGAACCAATCAACACACAGTATGGCCGAGTATGACAGCGGACGGAGTTTGTCATTTTTAGTTCTGAGTTTGACCGCGGGACTTATTTTCTGGCGTTGACTCTACTGTTTCTCTCAGTGTCTGCGCTCTGGCGCTAAAAGACTGCAGTATTGGCACCTGTTATTTTTCATCAATAAATATAAAAGTGCAGCTCACCTGTACGGGCATCGGTCACACTTCTCTCCGACCACACCAGGCAGGCACTCGCACTGGCCCGTCGCGTTGCAAGTGAAGCCCAGTGAGTAGCCAGTGTTGCAGTTGCAATCTGTAGCAAGACAGCGGAAGGTTTGTCGTCGATACACGGTAATATTAGATCAAAACATCTATGCAGTGCATCCTGGGCAACGGAGATGGCAGCTCCCCTTTCACAAAGAGAAGGGGGGGAGGGCGGAGGATACAGAAAAGCCAAAGAGGTCCAAAGTATGAGGGGTTTTCGGAACAGATGTAGACTCAAGAATGCGTGAAGAGAGCCAGGAAGGGAGTGACTAAAGAGTTGACAGGGGAGACGACGCCACTGAGGTTTTTAGTCAATGAGGTTCAAAGTATGAGGGTACTCAAGAAGAGATGGATGTAATGCGTGAAAGAGAGCCAGGAAGGGAGTGACTAAAGAGATGACCGCGAAGACGACAACACTGAGGTTTTTAGTCAATGAGGTTCAAAGTATGAGGGTACTCAAGAAGAGATGGATGTAATGCGTGAAAGAGAGCCAGGAAGGGAGTGACTAAAGAGATGACTGCGAGGACGACAACACTGAGGTTTTTAGTCAATGAGGTTCAAAGTATGAGGGTACTCAAGAAGAGATGGATGTAATGCGTGAAAGAGAGCCAGGAAGGGAGTGACTAAAGAGATGACTGCGAGGACGACGACACTGAGGTTTTTAGTCAATGAGGTTCAAAGTATGAGGGTACTCAAGAAGAGATGGATGTAATGCGTGAAAGAGAGCCAGGAAGGGAGTGACTAAAGAGATGACTGCGAGGACGACGACACTGAGGTTTTTAGTCAATGAGGTTCAAAGTATGAGGGTACTCAAGAAGAGATGGATGTAATGCGTGAAAGAGAGCCAGGAAGGGAGTGACTAAAGAGATGACTGCGGGGACGACGACATTGAGGTTTTCAGTCAAAGAGGTTCAAAGTATGAGGGTGCTAAAGAAGAGATAGATCTAATGCGTGAAAGAGGGCAAGGAACGGAGTGACTAAAGAGATGACAGGGAAGAGGATATGGCAAGGTAGGCAGTAACTGACTACATGACATTTGACAGGAATATAATGGGAGACAATGACATGTTGCACTGACCCTAGATAACAGGGAAAAGGGCAGATAAATGAAGAGGATTAGGTAGGTAATACAATACAAATTGAAAACTCACGATCGCATCCTTCTTCAGTATAGTTCCAGAAGCCAGCAGCGCACTGGTCGCAGTGTCGGCCATTCACACCTTTAGCACACCTGCAAAATATTTAAAACCATTCAGATACATCATTTATATGGACGGTCTCTGTGGCGTAGCTGTAGAATGTTCGGAGATGCGGGTTAGATTCCCGCTCAGTGCAAATATTTATATGCATGAATGTGTATTTTTGCATTGGTTTGGATGTTTCTATGTATGTTAGGTATGTATTTACAAAAAAAAAGTATATAAGTATGTTTATCATTCATAGATTCCATAACACAAGCTATGTAGTTAAGCTATGCTTACCATGGGTCTAAATAGCGTTGTGTGGAATGTTGTGGAATATTTATTTATTATAATATACATATATGTACATATACATATGTATATATAGTTATATATATATGTATATATGTTATATAGATGTAAACGTTATTATTCATAAAATCATTCAGTCATTCAACAAAAATAACAAGTTTGACAATAGTGAACCCGTTTGTATTTATACAATATTAAAACTATAATTTCGGTTTTATCTACTCTATAATTATACCATGTTGTTGATATGCGATGTGCGATAGAGAGAACGCTTCACAAAACCGAAGCCAGCCAATCATTGTTCTAATAGGACTCTCACCCGATGTACGTCTCCAGTACATCGGGTGAGAGGCCACAATTTATTTTTTATATGTCATTTTAGAAACAGTTGTTGTTAACCAAAAATCGATGAGAATACTAACTTGCACTGTCCAGTGTTGAGATCACACTGAGCAGACTCGGACGCGATGCCACAGTCGCATGGTGTACATCCTTGTCCACTGTTCAGACCCCAATGGTTAGGGGCACACTGGTCGCATTTATCGCCAATGACCCCCGGCCTGCATACGCAAGTTCCAGTCGTGTGGTCACAATGGTCCATACCGAATTCATCGCAAATACATGCTGAAAAGTAATTTTCATTCATATGTTTATTAACTATTATATTATAACTCGTCACGACACACCACCGCTGCGTCATGTTGTAATAACGCGACCGATTGACAAACGCGACGGCTTTATGTGACATATTGTTTATTAACTAGCATATTACAACTCGTCACACCCCGCCACCACTACGTTAAGTTGTAATAACGCGACAATTTAACAAATGCGACGGCTTTATGTGACAATTGTTTATTAACTAGCATATTACAACTCGTCACGACCCGCCACCACTACGTTAAGTTGTAATAACGCGACAATTTAACAAATGCGACGGCTTTATGTGACAATTGTTTATTAACTAGCATATTACAACTCGTCACGACCCGCCACCGCTGCATCAAGTTGTAATACGCGACCGCTTGACAAACGCGATGGCTTTATATGACATATTCTATATTAACTAGCATATTGTAACTCGTCAAGACCCGCCACCAATCCGTCAAGTTGTAATAACGCGACCGTTTCACTAACGCGACGGCTTTATGTGACATATTGTTTGTTAACTAGCATATTACAATTTGTCACGACCCGCCACCGTCGCGTAAAATTGTAATACACGACCGGTTGACAAACGCGACAGCTTTATGTATCTCGTCACGACTCGCCACTGCTCTTGACGCAGCAGTGGCGAGTGAATTCGCGATCGTTTGACAAGCTTGATGGCTTTATGTGATATATTATTTATTAACCAGCATATTACAACTCGCCACAACCTGCCACCGCTGCGTCAAGTTGTAATAACGCGACCGTTTGACAGACGCGAAGGCTTTATGTGACATATTGTTTATTAACCAGCATATTACAACTCGTCACAACCTGCCTACGCCGCATCAAGTTGTAATAACGCGACCGCTTGACAATCGCAACAGCTTATGTGACATTATTTACTAACTAGCATATTATAACTCGTCACACCCCGCCACCACCGCTTCAAGTTGTAATACGCGTCCGCTTGACAAGCGCTTATATATTGGACTTGACAGTCAAATACCCAGTTAGACATAGTTTCTTTATATTCTAGAACATTTCAAACCTAAATCTCCTTACCGGTGCAATTCTTGGAGAGTACAGCATCACCATAGAACCCTGGGGCGCAGAGGTTGCAGGCAGCCCCGGCAGTGTTGTTGACGCATTTGAGGCAGTTGCCGGTAATACTGTCACAGGAGGCTGGGTCTTCAGGGTTGATATTGCCCGAGCAGTTGCAGGGTTTGCAGTAGTCACCTATATAATATGATGCATTACAATTAGATGTTTTAAGGCAAGACCAGGGCCTGTACCACGAGTGCTTAAAACAGGTCAATAGTAGAAGTACCTCCACCCTACAGAATACCACGGTTATAATAACCTCGCGTTGTGTTCCCGGCAGTGAGTAGGGTAGCCAGAGCTCACGCTGTCAGTGGGAAGACCAAAGGCTTGTCCTGATTTTGTGCTGTGCACTGAAGGCACATAAAATCTCTGTTCACTGACTCCACTAGTGTTACACACGTTCATAGGTCACAGTAACCACTTTCCATCAGGTGGGCCGTGTGCTTGTCTGCCACCTAAGTTGAATAAAAAAAAAATCAAACTGCGGTCATACTACCAACTGCAAATGTAACTTTGTAAACCTATATAATTATGTGGGATTACATAGTTATTTATGCATTTTGTAAATGACAGCCGCTTTAAGACTTCATGTTAAGCTCACAGTAGACTGTAGTATGTAGTCTAATCTCAATGCAATACTCACCGATCTGTTGAGGTACCCCATAGTAACCAGCAGCACAGAATCCACAGTTAGCTCCACCATACCCTGGCTTGCACACACACGAGATTAGGGACCCGTTGTCGCTCAAGTCACAGCCGATAGCGAAGCTGTAAGAAAAAAAAAAACATTTACAACACACTTGCTCATAAAGTGGTTCTAATTTCACCGCAATTAGTCACACAATGGCATTAGTCAAACTGTGACATTTTCCTTGTTATAATTCACAAGTGAGTTATAGTCTTTTTTTTTAATTCTAATGGTTGAGTTGCTTTGTTCTATTTTTTGTAACGAAACTTTCGTAACGAAATAAAATCGTGTTCAAAATAGTACAAATAACTTAATAGCTCATGCAACTTGTATTGAAATAGATAATTTCAACTTGTTTGCTTATTAAACTAGTTTAGTATTGATATGTGTACGCTTTCCATATGACTTTTTTACAAAACTATTCCCGAGCAAACCCAGGCCGCTAGTGGAAATTAATACTAACTTGTTCGAGACGTAAGGCAAGGGACAGGCGCAGATGAGGCAATCGCGTGGAGTGCCCACTGTCGCGTCCCCATGGTAACCTGGAATGCACATCTCGCAGTGATCACCCATCGTGTTGTCTGTACATTCCTGTAATGTACACAAAAAATGTCATTGTGATTGAAAGTCCACCACATAACCAACATTATATTAGTGCAACAGTCGCAACAGACTTGTGTAGACCATGAAGGAGACACTTGATTGATATTATTACTGTATTGAGGCTTGAGGGACGGCAACTGCTCTAGTCTCTGTACCTGTGGTGTGTTGCAGGCAAGAAATAGTTGAAGAGACCTTTTCACTGGTGACTAACATGCTGCTCATGCAGGCTTCAAGTAGAAAGGAATGTTTGCTTGACTTTGTAAACGATTGTGTATGTCTGATATTATCGGAATATGTTAAAAACCGTTTTCTTTCATTTGCATCTCATTTCACAGGTATTTTATGTCATAACCAAAGAATTGTTTCTCAACATGTACAAAACCTACATACGACCTTTGTTGGAATATGCCTTCCAAATTTGTAGCCCATATTTTAAAAAGGATATTCTATTGTTAGAAGGGGTACAAAGGAGAGCAACTAAAATGGTCACTGGCCTGAAAAATATGTCATACGAAGAACGCCTCCTGGATCTGAACTTAACCACACTGGAGCAGAGAAGGAGGAGAGGAGACCTCATTGAGACATACAAGATTCTTAATGGGCATTACAATGTGACAAACATCGAGAACATGTATATCAAGAACACAAACAGACACTTAAGAGGTCACTCAATGAAAATCAGTAAACCTCAGTGTGCCAGCAACCCTAGATATCACTTTTTGCCAAACCGGGTGGTGTAATTGTGGAACTCCCTGCCAGAAACAATAATAAGTGCTCCTAGCATAAACATTTTTAAAAATAGACTGAACAAGCATTTGGAATGTTAAACACAAGTGCAGTGATATACACGCATCAGCTTTAAGCTGCAAGTGTATCAAACAATAATAATAATAATAATAATATCAGGTGCCGAGACATTGTATTTGTCTTCTAGATTGTGAATGTAGTGAGACTGTTTAGGCTGTCTATGTTGGGACAATTTCACCTTGAGTCCAATCATTTACATACATACATTCACGCATTGTTCCCAGTGGGGTAGGTAGAGACTACTGTTTTCCATTTGCCACGATCCTGGCATACCTCATTAGCTTCTTCTACTTTCTTAATTGTTTTTATACTTGCTCATCAGTTTCGGGTACTCTCGACATGTCCATTATTAAAAATGTCTTCAATTTGATGGACATACGTATGTCTACTTAGAACCCTACCGGGTTGTCCATTCACCCTCGCTTCATAAATTCGTAAATTTGTTGGACTAAACTTTTTCCTCTCCACATGTCCGAATCATATAAGCATCCCTTTCTCTATCATAGTCACTACATCTTCAAATACACCACAACATTCCCTCATCACACTGTTCCTCACTCGATCTGCCAACGTCATCCCTGCTACTCATTTACATAAAGCAAATACTCGTCATAAACAAAGATTGAGCGAAGTAGGTAAGTAAAAACTATAAAGCCATAAAACAATACTTACCAAACAAACTCCAGTATTGACGTCACACTCTTTAGAATGTCCGTTACACTGGCAGGGTACACAGAACCCGGAGCTGAGTCTGTAGTATCCCTCAGCACATTGCTCACAAGACATGCCCCTGTATGCCTTTGGACACTGGCAGTGCTCGATGGAGGTCGCACGTCCGCTGTAAGGGTCTTCAGTATCATAGCCCTCTACTCCAATGTCCAGGGTCACTGCAATCAGGCTGGTGGAAGAACGAAATATATTATTAATCTAAAGAACTTATAGTGGCAAATGAATCAATGCTTTTAATTTGTACTGCTCCTACGTAGCGGCCACACCATGGAGGCTGTCTGTCTGACATATATCAAAAAGATTAATTCTGTAGCTAGAGGGGGTGGTTATGTTAAACTCGAACCAACAAAAATCGCACACCATCTTGTATAATTGGTTGAGGGGGGGTAAGATTACCACGGGCATATCCCTTGCGCCTCGGTAGACCCAGGGCCATCGTGATGGCGCTATCGGGCGGGTGGTTGGTTGGAAGTATTTCACTATGGGGACAGACAGATGAACCACCTATATGTAAACTCTATGAATATGCTAGAGTTCTCATGTGGTTCTCGGCAATGGAATTAGATCACCCCATCTCATCCCAGATTTATACAGCCCAGACTCAGCTTCAGATGCATGGCTTGAGTCAACAATAGTGCCTGTAAGACGGCTAATAAGTTAAATCTGTCTGATGTGAAACAGCCCTATCCCTTAGTCGCCTTGTACGACACGACATGGGAAGAGATGGGGTGGTCCAAATTCTACTCTGCCGGAAACCATGCGGCCTCCGGAAACCACGCGGCCTATTTTACATTTTAAACATTATTACCAACCTAGTTTCAAGAGACTTGTCCTCATAAGTGGCTCGGATGTATATGCTGTCAATGTAGACCAGAACATTCATGAATTGTTCCCTTGACACCGGGGTGCCGTCCAGGTTGCTGAACTCCTCCTCCACCAGTCTGACGGCATGTGTCCATGTTGTGTGCGATGGGGGTTGCTCGTTACTGTTGTGGACTATGTATCTGAAAATGTTCCAATGAATTATGTTACTAATTGCGTGGAGAATGAATTTAAAATAAAAAAATATATATTTAAATTTATCATTGTAGCAAATATGGATCCTAAAAAAGCTCCAGGATATGACCTTATTACCCCCCGAATTCTAAAGTCTTTACCAAAAAGATGCCTTGTGTTTCTATCAAACTTATTTAATGCCACTTTTAGACTTCATCATTTTCCTGAGATTTGGAAATTCTCCCAGATCATTATGATCCACAAGCCAGGGAAACCAGCCAATGAATCATCCTCATTTAGACCTATTAGCTTGATGCCTGTTATTTCTAAACTGTGGGAGCGGAAATTTCTTGTAAGGGTAAATAGATGTATAAAGGAAGCAGACATCATTCCGCAACATCAATTTGGGTTCCGGAAAAATCACTCAACCATAGAACAGGTCCACAGAGTATATAATACTATACGGCTATCGCTGGAAAATAAAGAATACTGCTCAGCCGCCTTTCTGGATATCCAACAGGCCTTTGATAAAGTCTGGCACAAGGGCCTGTTGTGCAAGATCAAAAAATTTCTTCCCTATCCAATTTTTTCAATCGTCAAATCTTACCTAAGTGACAGATGTTTTTTAGTGAAGCAGGGCAATGCCAGATCATGTCTCAACAAGTGTCAGGCTGGAGTGCCCCAGGGTTCTGTGCTTTGACCAGTATTGTACAATATTTACACATGTGACCTCCCTCAACTAACCTCAACTGTGTCTATTGCAACGTTCGCTGACGACACAGCCTTTATCTCCTGCAGCAAACACCCACATGAAGCTAGTCGCCAACTGCAGGAGCAACTTGATGAGACTCACCTATGGCTACAAAAGTGGCGAATGAAAGCAAGTGCACCAAAGTCCCAACATATAACTTTTGCCTTGAGGAAAGGGCCATGCCCAATAGTGAAACTTGGAGAAGATGCCCTTCCACAAGTTGACTGTGTGAAGTATTTGGGATTCCACTTGGACCAACACCTGACTTGGAAATACCACATTGATAAGAAGAGAGATGAAATCAATTACCGGTTTAGGAACCTGCTGTGGCTTCTGGGCAATCAGTCAGCATTATCTCTGAACAACAAACTATTGGTTTACAGCTCTCTATTAAAACCAATATGGACTTATGGGATACAAATGTGGTCCACTGCTGCAGAGAGTTCAAAATAATATCTTAAGGGTAATATCCGGAGCACCCTGGTATACCCGAAATGCTGAAATCCACAGTTATCTTGAAATTCCAACCATCTCTGAGGAAGCAGAGCAGTACAGAAAACGTTACAAAGTTCGCCTCTCACTGCACCCAAATCCTCTTGCAAAAGAGCTACTACAGACCAGCCAAGTAAAAAGGCTTAAAAGGGCACAAGTGTTCCCCTAATCATTGTGGAATTAGGCAGTGGTCTTATTTTACATAAATGTCACATTACATGCAACCCATTTGATTATAGTCTTGCGACTGATGGCAAATCAAAATAACAAAAAAAAAAAAAAAAAAAAATTATCATGTGTTCCCCGAATATGAGCTGCACGGGCAGCGGACAAAAATTTACCATATCGAAATGTATCTACTATTTTCTTTTTACCCATTGCTCATCAGTAGTATTATTTAATAATAGTGAAATAGTTTACCCGTCTAATCCTCCGATGATGACATCAGCTGCCAGGACAGCACGGCTATAATCAGCCGCCGAGTAAACAATGGAGTAAGTTAAATAACCACCATAAGAAGTTAACCGTTTGCCTGAAAGAGATGGTTAATGTACAATTATTAAGATAATTATGTTATTTTAAACTATTGTAGAGTGAACTCATAATTATATAATGATTCGGGACTTTTCATACTAATTTTGCTGACGTTTCAGATGTGTTGCTGACCCGTGGCTTCAACAAGGAGTCAAGTCATCAATCTACTAATTGTTTGAATGTAAAAGTAACTGGAACTATAGAAGTGCTTTCAAAAATTCTTAAGTATCTGATAGCATAGTTGTTAGGAAATTTTATAAGCCATTTTATTGGCCAGGCTTTGGGTCCTGAGCAATAACAAAAGTAAGACAAATATGCAGCCATAGGTACCCCTCCATATAGAAACAACGATTAAAACCACAGCGCACACCTAGTATATTAGAAGTAGTTATACGCTCCATTCTACTGTTGTGAATGTTATACAATCAACTTTATATGACATATTCCTAAGGAAAAAGGGCATATTAGCATGGTAAAAGTCGAGGTATTTTCAAGGAAATACAGTAACAAAAAGCCCAGAAACCTTTAACACAAGACTAGGGAATAAAGCTTATTTAGTTGGGGACTCTTGCTTCTGAAATTTTAGTGTTTTAAGTCCTAAATCTTCCATTTTAATAACTTCGTTAGGTCAACTGATCGTGTAACAAATGTTAAACGCTGTCTACACTACTTAATACTTACATGTTGTGATTATTGTATTTACAATTAAATGTACGTGCCGTTTCAAGCACAAGCATCGTGCCAAATAATATATTAGGTCTATATTTGATTAAAATAAAGAAAGAAACCGAAACGCCGCCGATGCTGTTTAGAACAAATTGACGTTTGACCGTTTTGACTTTTGATGTAAGAAAAATACGTTCACCATCAGAGTTTTATCAAGTTCAGTAATTCAAGTCCATTGCGTTTAGTTATTATTAGATATCATCATTTTAATGTCTCTCTTTGAGCTCGGAATCCGTTCACTTCTTCTCCTACTTTTCTTTTGCTTTCAGTATACGGTTCTTATAATAATGGCAGTCGTGTAAAAATGTATGTCTGACACAAGTTTTAAAAAATAAAATATATCAATTAAGATAATGTCAGATTTGTTAGACTTACCAAGATAATAGTCAGGTGCACCAAAGTAAACCACCTTCTGTTCAGCGTCGTCACCGACCAGGTCCATGCTGATAACCGAATCGTTGACCATTACCGGCGGTAGTGTCCATTTGGCGATGGTCAAAGTGCTGTTAGAATCTACGTTGGCGACAAACCAGTTGCTCATTCCATTGATCTGGATATAAGAAGTATAAGAAGAAATTATTAATATATTTATGATTTCTCGGTTCCATGACTCTCGGGACTATGGAGTTCCAGGCGTTTGGTCGGCGTGCGCCATCGGACCGAAACCAAGACATAGAGGTCCTATTATGAGAATTTAATAGGTATGCTAGGAATACACACACATGACGACCTCCGTGGCGTAGCGGTAGAGCATTCGACTGCTATGCAGGGGGCGCGGGTTCGATTCCCGCTCAGTGCAAATATTTGTATGCATGAATATGTATATTTGCATTGGTCTGGGTGTTTCTATGTATAATATGTATGTATTTACAAAAAAAAAGTATCTAAGTATGTTTTTCCGCATTCTAGATCCCATAACACAAGCTAGTTAAGCTATGCTTACCATGGGTCTAGATAGCGTTGTGTAGAATGTTGTGGAATATTTATTTATTTATTTATTTATATCATCCCCGAGCGCAAAATATGATACACCGGGTGGTTGTATTGCTGTGCGGTGTTGTGGCCGCGATGGAAACTAAATCATGGGCTATGGGATTATGGACTGGTGAATGGGCTATGGGGGAGATAAACGGACGACTGCCGTGACAATAAGTCTCAAAATTGTAAAAAGGTGACTTGCCAACTTATTGCATGGGCCCCATTAAAATAGTGCGACCATGGAGCAACATCAGTTGAGCGGCTAAGGTTGTCGAGAGGTGAGTCTGCGGGGCGCAAGTTCGCGGTATACCAGTCAGCATGCCGCTGGCGTTATGACATTTAACACTTCCAACCTGGAGCATAGGTTCTACTCTTGCAACTCCACTCATGACCGACCAATAAAGGCAAGCACACAAGGTGAGGGAGAATAAAATCGAATACTCGGGAGAATCAGGGTACGTGGTGTCGCCACTCACCAACAGCTCGCCACAAGCTGCCCCTGCATTATTACCTTGTAAATAAGCAGGCAGGCAGTCGTAGACAACTGATTATGCTTGTATCCAGTTTTTATTTTCTTTCGTTCTATTTCTCTAGTTTGAGGTAAAATGTATCAAGTCTGTTTTTGAACTAGTTGATACTGTCTACAGACTACATGTTCTGGGAGCTTGTTCCACGCTCTGACCACTCTGTTACTGATGAAATATCTGCGAGGATTGTTGTTGGAGAAGCTAGTGAATAATTCCAGATGATGTCCTCTTAGATGTGCGTTCTCGAAACGAATAAAGAGGGCATTAAAGTTTTATAAATCGTAGAATCCATTCAAGATTTTCAATGTTTCTATTTTTTTTTTACGTGCGCAAAATCCCCCCGATACCTCTCCAACGGAGCCGGAGGGAGAGGTTATGTCGGACTCGAACGGACTAAAACGCACGCCGTCTGTGGGTCGTTTTGGTTGCCGAAGGTGAGGTTGACAGGCATATCCCTCAAACCCCGGCCGACCCAGGGCCATCTCTCACGATCTGGACCTCTTCTCGGGTGTGGGGACTGCAGAGTCCCCAACTCGTCCCCGGAAATGGGGAGGCGCGCCACCGCCACGGCCTGCTTCTGCCAGGGTGACAGGCGGCTCCACCTGTCACCCGCAGGACGGCGTGAATGTTTCTATTAGATCTCCACGATTACTCCGTTCCTTCAGAGCGGTGAGTTTTAGTATTGACAAACGTTCCTCATATGTCTGCTGTTTAGATACCTAGGTACTTTAGTAAATATTCGTTGCATTCTCTATAAGAGATCAATTATGTGGTAGGTCTAAGAAGATATTTGTATAAAATCTAGAAGAACTTTAATGATTAAGTAGGTAATAGGTACCTACATAATTTTGTTTTTTTTTATTATTGGACACATCAATTTGACTTCACCTTGTCTGTTTATAAGCTGAGGGTAAAGTTTCAAGAAAGAGGGTCACAATAACAGACACCAATAATTTTTTATTACAATGGTATTTTGATAATAGGGCGCAAAGAGTGTCTAATTAACAGACAGTAGGTAGGTATATCATAAAAATATATTACAAAATCTAAGCTTTACTTATCACATAGAACGGTAAGCAGTAGGTCAAGTCAGTGATAACATTGACTAAAGTTCACAGTCACAAAAAAAAATAAGAGAAGGATAATAAATTTGGTCGTCCTGCTAAAATTCTTGAAAGGTATTTGTTTATATTGAGCAAAATGTCGACCAATATACGTACTTAAGTATGCAATATGCAATGTAATTTCTAATCTAACTCTAATGCAAAATATACTCACTGAGACCCATGATAGGTATGAGCTGGAACACCTGGTAGTCTTTCCGAAACAGTAGCACTTGGTGCAGCCCTCAGGGTTTGAACCTTGCAGATTGAAGTATTCGTCTTTGCACGTGTCGCAAGCCTGCACAATAAAATAATATTATTAGTTTAGGTATAGCATTTTAGACTAACACCAAGGGCGTTACACTCGCGTTTCTGACCCTGAAGAAACCTTCTAATGCCCTCCTCTTGAAGAACCGCTGCAAGCGCTTGCGAAAACCGCAACAGGGAATTCGTTTCATAGCTTGAATGGGCGGGGGACAGAACTCACTGGAGAGTTTTTGTGCTGACAGTGGGAAGACCAAAAGCTTGTCCTGCTTTGTCTTTTACACTGAGAGCACAAAAACTTGTGCTTACTCTCCCTCGGTGTTGCACACGTTCATAGGCCACGGTAACCACTTTCTATCAGGTGGCCCGTGCGCTCGTCTGCCAACCAAGTGGTATAAAAAAAAACGATTTCTTAACATGGAACTGGTACCACGATCGATTGCTCTGGATGTTACGGGAGGTCTGAATTGCAGGTGTAGGGTTATGTCACCGGATAGGTGGTAGACGCTGACTAAGGCGTAAAGATGGGCTGAGATTGCAGAAAGGCTTAGGGTTGCCGGTGGAAAAGGAGGTACCTACCTATGGCGCGATACAACGGTAGTAGTCAGCTTATACTTGCTTCTTCCATTCTTGGCTTCGGCCCTTATAATCGTTGTGGGGATCCAAAAACAGCCTTATAAAGGTAGATAGATAGATAATTCTTTATTGTACACCAATAGATTTACAGTAGGACAAGTAGGTAGCATGTATACTGTTCAATGTACAATGGGCGGCCTTATCGCTGAAGCGATTTCTTCCAGGCATCCTTGGGATGGACAGTAATGTTATAAAAACAAAAGATATGGTGTAGTTACCGGCTAAACTTAAATAGATAGTGTATTAAAACAAAAGAAAGAGAGAAAAGGTACATACATCATCTTTAAAAGACTTTACCGTGGATCGAAACTACTCTTTTTTTTATCTAGGACCCGCCAACTTATAAGAATAATTTATTGCAATAGGTAGTCTACAAATTTCTCCTTATAACAGTCCTAGAATATAGCTAAAAGTTAGATGCTAAACAATTAAATTAGGTTATAAGGAGTGCTTAGGCATTCGCACTAGGTGAAACCTGTATCACGAATGCCCAGAAACTTGATTTCAACTCGCCTGATGGTACGCTAAAGGTAAAGTCTCAGGAAAGAGGGTCACCATTACAGACACTAAGTAATGTTACAATGGTGGCACTCAGCTTGACGGCCTCATCAGATGCTTTTTCACGCCCGATTAAAGTCTGCTGCGTCAGCGATGTTCGTAAAAGTATTCAAGGAACCAAAGGATGTATATAACTGTTAATTAAAATTCACCCCTAACCTGTCCAGTAACATGTTTCTTGCAGTAGCACTGTGCAGTGGCCTGGTCACACACGTCATCAGTAGTGCCATCTCTGTCGCACGTGCACATTCTACATTCAGGGAAGGCATAGTGGCCGGACACGCAGTGGTCGCATGTCCTACCAATAACGTTTTCGCGACATCTGTGAAGGAGAAAAGAGCATGGAACACTTTGCACATATTCAATACCTTATCTTATACCGGCCAGCCCACCTAGACATGTGGCAATTTGTTGGCCGGCTTATCGTAGACTAAAATGACAAATGTTTGATACTTAACGAAACGCATTACTACATAACACTTACTCTGAGTGAAATTGAGTTTCAATCGCCGTCGTAACGTGCAATTATTTCATGGTCTTAAGAAGGAAATTTTAAAAACAATCCTTGATGCGAATTATATGTCATGCTAAATTTATGCTCGATCGGTGCATAACTTCAATAAGTTCTGCACGGCCCCCTAAAATTGATTGGATTTTAGGTGGCCGTCTTCAAAGAATGACCCTTAAAAGTAATATGTTTTCTTGCTTTGACAGTAGACAGCTGTAATTACTTGCTAACTCCATGATCTATTTGAAGTTGTTTAGTATTATCGTCCAGTGAAACTTACGCGCAGTTCCCGCTGTCAGCCTCGCACTGCAACTGGTTGTCGACGACGCCGAGGGTGTTGCAGTTGCAGTCGTCACAACCGCGCTGGACGTCGAAGTTGAATGTATATGGTTTGCAGCGGTCGCATTCTACTCCCTCCACGTTTTTCGGGCAGATACAAGTGCCTGATGATTAAAGATTTGTTAGACTTATTAGACGCCAATAGATTCTGGAGGTCAGATGGCAGACACTTCACGCAAAATGTTAAAATTTAGACAAACAAGCAATTAGCAATTACAATTGAGCAGTCTGACTGGGAAAGTATCTCCGCCCTACAGAATACCGCGGCCATAGTAATAACAATAGCGCCCGGAATACGGCGATAGGCTCACCCCCTATTACGTGGGACCGAATACAATTATTTGGGAAATGTTTCTTTATTAATTACATAATCATTATTGTTTAAGTATCTAACCGAATGGAGTATGTACTGTCCGCGGTTCGTGTTATAAGTGTTCTCTTAAGAGAATAAATAGTCTTTGTGCAGAACAATGTAAGTATATGGAAGAGATATAGTATTAGAATAAGATTAAAATAAATAATTAAAACATCCGGTAGGGCATAGTAAACTTAGCTTTAAGACTTGTAAATTAGTTTCACAGTGCATAAATCATTTTCTCCTTTAAATATAAGAGTAATTATAATAAGAAATCTAAAAATAATAAGGTATATTAAAAATAGTCATTAGGCCGTATGGGGACCTCTCGAGCGCGACGAACGCGCTAAACTAATTAAACAAAATTATATAAATAAACGCGCCATTTTGACCCGACACCTCAGTCGGTGAACAGACGCGGTAGAGTCAAGATCTCTCCCTAGAAAATAAAGTGGTGATTCAAGATTCTTCAAGGCTGCCCATTCAATCCTTCGCCCAACCGCTCCCCTGACGCTGTGCGAATCTTTCCTCGAGACTTCTGCCAAAGGTGTCTTCACCAGATCGCCATGTCTGCCTCCGAAATCTGGTAGTTTCCGGCCTTACCCAGAGCACTTATAGTTTCTGTGCAGATAAATAGCCCGGCGCTGGGTCTAGGTCGGGAACCGGAACAGTCACATTCGTAGACCAATTAATTTCTGGATATCTACCCGTCTTGTAGGTCACAAGAACGTTCAGACGTCAAGCTTCCGACCAAACGATCAAAAAAAAAAAAACTAGGGTATCCTAGACTTTTACTAACCATTATCATCACAAATAGCGGTCTGCGGGCAGGTACAGGGTCTGCAGTTCGGGAACCCAAAGTACCCAGTCTCGCAGGTGGTGCACGATCTTCCGATGACGTTGGGCTTGCACGGGCATTGTCCTCCGAAGGTATCGCACTCCAATTCGGTGGACCCCATGATATCGCAGACGCAGGCCAAAGCACCGCTGTTGTACTCCGATGTGATGGAGTACATTGACTCACGACAGAAACCTGGTGGAGAATATAGAATATTTTAAATATTATTACATTTTGATCCAATTAAAGTCAAGTCAAGTACCGCAGTAGCCTAGTGGTTTGGGTAATGGACTGCTGAGACAAGGTCTCGGGCTCAATCCCAGGTTTTACCGTGGCACACACCAATGGCCTTTCGTTGCTTTTCAAAGTTATGTGTGTATTTATCGCAGGTTTATAAGTGCCCGGTTAATGGCAATAGGCTCGCCGCCTATTACATTGGGACCTAAACATAAACTGGCGAAATGTGGGTGCTAGCACCTATGCCTACCCCTTCGGGGATATAGGCGTGAGTTTATAGTCAACAGAAGTGGGAGTTTTTATGCTGTCAAAGGGGGGAAGACTAAAGACTTCTTGTGTTTTGTCTTCAGAGCTTCGATTCTGCTAAGGCAATACCACTGTCACTACCAGGGGACACTAGTAAAACTCCGTTTAATTTTAGACTTTTAAGCAATACAGTTAAAGTTCAAAATTAAAATGCTTTTGGCGGAGTGAATAAATAAGTGTAATGAAACTCTTTTCATTTAATTTTGATCTTTAACAGTATAGGCATAAAGACTAAAATTTAATGCTAAATTAGATATGACCGTGGTTTGGCTTTAGTGGAATTGAGGGTCTGCACTAACGGCACAAAAACTCTCTGTTCTTACAAAGTCGGCAACACAAGTGTGACTCCCCTGACGTCGCACACGCCCATAGGCTACGGTAACCACTTTCCATTAAGGGCTTTATGATTGTCTGCCACCTAAGTGGTATTAAAAAAAAACAGTAGCCGCTGGCAGCGGGCTACTGGTGCAAAATATTACAAACCATTTGAAATCTTATGTCCGTGATTAAAAGTTCATAGTCGTTTGAAGGTAAAGGTTGCACAAACCTAATATTACCAATTTCTAGCAACTACTTTTCTCTTTCAGTGAGTATTGACCCTTGTTTTTTCGAAGTGTGGACTTCTCCTCGGGTACGCTCTCGCCCGCTGCCTGGTGGGGGCAGTTATGAACCAACTAAAATCGCAAGCCGTTTTGGGTCTTCCTTCAGATGCCAGTGTATGAAATTGCCTAGTACATAATCCCTTCCAACCCCGGCTGATCCTGTCGTTTTAAGAAGTAAGAATTGCCCTTTACAATGCGTTTTGTAGATCAGAGTATTTCCCTAGGAAGAAACTGTCATCTATAGCATTATGTATGCCAACCTGCAGTGACAAGGTTTCCTTATAAGAGACTATCCATTAATCACATAATATTGTTTTATCATTTTTTTGAATCTCCTCTTCCTCCTCCACATGGTGATACGACGGACGTGATTAATGGACAGGCCCTAACCCAATAAGACCGATGGGCTGCATAGCGCATGACAAACTAGATCGAAGTAAGCTTATTTCCACCGGTTTCCTTTCGACAATTTTCACCCTTCGCCACAGCTAACCTGTCTCATTCTTGTTGATGTGGTAATGGTTGTTGGCGCACTTCTCGATGAACTCGCGCGTGTAATCGATCACGTTGGTTTCGGTGAGCGCCGTCTCCAGGAAGTCGGGGGCGGCTATCACCAGCACGTAGTCTATCCACACTGGTTTGCTGTTTTCCACCTAGGAGTCAATTATACAGTAAGTCCAAAGGGTCAATTACCTGCTTAAGTATCTTAGATGTATTTTTCGTAAGATTATGTTATTGTATACCGAGGTATGAGGGTATGGCGCAAAAACCTGAGTCCCGAGGGACACCTAGGTTTCTTGCGTCACACACATAATAATAAGCACCGCACAGCAATAGTCTCTGCACCTGGCGAGAACCATCTCCCGGTGTATCATATTGTGCGCTCCGGGATGGTATCCGCCATGTGTGTGTATTCCTAGCATATTAAATTCTCATAAAAGGGCCTCTACATCTTGGCTTCGGCCCGACACACGCCTTCCAAAGGCCGGGGACTCCATAGTCCCGAGAGACATGGAACCGAGAAACAATAATAATAATAAATATTCCGCAATAAATAATAAATTAGCCGCGTGGTTACCGGCAGAGTAGAATTTGAACCACACCATCTCTTCCCATGCGGTGCCGTACAAAGCGACTAATGGATAGGGTTGTTTAACATCAGACAGATATATACAGCCCAGACTCAGCCTCAGATGCATGCCTCGAGTCAACAATAGTGCCCGGAATAAGGCTATAGGCTCGTTTTTACGTGGAACCGAATTCAATGATTGGTGAAATGTGGGTATTAATTCACACCTCTGCCCAACCCTCCGGGGATAAAGGGGTGATTATATTTATGTATTTTTATTTTTTTCTATTGCTAAGTTACTAACACTAGATTAAGATAATAATAATAAAGATAATAATAAAAAATAAGCCCTATAGAATACCGCGGCTATAATAACTTCGTGTTGTGTTCCCAACGGTGAGTAGGGTAGCCAGAGCTCACTGGAGAATTTGTTCTGTCAGTGGGAAGACTAAAGGTTTGTCCTGCTTTGTTTTCTACTGATGGCACAGAAACTCTGTACTTACAGGGTTGGCAGCGTGACTGTGGCTCCTCTGGTGTTACAGACGTCCATAGGTCACGGTAACCACTTTCCATCAGGTGGGCCGTGTGCTTGTTTGCCAACTAAGTGGTATATAAAAACAATGCTACTAATAATTTATCGATTGAAAATCTGAAATAAAACTTATTCTATACACTTACATTAAAAGTGATGGTGAAGTTCTCATAGACAGGGAAGCGGTTGTTGCCTTCAGACTGTCTCAGGAGTGCTCTGCAGCCGAAGTTCGACGGGCAGTGCTGTAAGGGCATCAGCGTATCGAACTGCCTGTCCGTCTTCAGTAACGCATTCAATTTGCTCTCTGTATGAAAACGTTTATTGGTTAAGGGTGTATTGAGCTAGAACACCTCTTCTGGTGCCCGCTGGGCTACGGAAGCTAAGTACCCGGAGTCCCTGGGCTTAGTTAAATAATTTATTTAAACTACAGGAAAATATCCAATAACCAAAAACACAGTCATGTCACAGATACTGTTATAAAATTAATTTAAATTTAGAGATTTTGAAGAGGTAGGACACGGCGGTATTTCCGCCCAATTGAGTAGTCCGACTGGGGAAGTACCTCCGCCCTACAGAATACCGCGGTTATAATAACTTCGTGTTGTGTTCCCGGCGGTGAGTAGGGTAGCCAGAGCTCACTGGAGAGTTTTTGTGCTGTCATTGGGACGACCAAAAGCTTGTTCTGCTTTGTCCTCTACACTGACGGCACAAAATCTCTTACAGGGTCGGCAGCACGGATGTGACTCCACTGGTGTTACACACGTTCATAGGTCATGGTTACCACTTTCCATCAGGTGGGCCGTGTGCTTGTCTGCCACCTAAGTTGTATAAAAAAAAAGATCTTAATACAATGCAGTTAAAGTCGAAAATGAAATGAAAAGCGTTTTATTACATTTATTTTCATTTACTCTGCAAAAAACCTTTTCATTTTGAACTTAAATCGCATCGCTTTAAAGTCTATAGTGATATGATAGATGTTTTCTTTAGTAGAATCAAGGCCCTGGGCTGTGAAATAATGCAAGGAGTAGAGTATTTGTGTGGGTGCGTGTGTGTACGTGTGTGTGTGTGTGTGTGATCATCTACTTGACGACCTCATGTAATGAATCTATTTTAATTACTTACCTGGATGATCTGGTTGATAGTAATGCACCAAGAACATGTAGTCTCCAGGTACAGAGACCTTGGATTCGATGGTTAATGGCGGGTTTCCTGGTTCCAAGTATATAACCGCAGTTGTGTTGTCAAGGTTCGGTGGTTTGATGTAGATGTTACCGCCCACGCCTGACTCAGCTTCCACCTTGAATTTATTGCATATTATAATTTGCAAGGTTTATCTACTCGTATCTCGAACTTAACTAATATTATAAATAGGAAAGATTTGTATTTTTGTATGTAACGAATAAACTCAAAAAGTACTGGACCGATTTTAATCATTCTTTTTTCATTAGAAAGCTACATTCTTCGTGAGGAACATATGCTTTTTTTTTCCCGATATTCCCATGGGATCTGTATTTACGCGGGTGAAACCGCGGCGCGGTGCTATCATTAGATATAAAGCTATTTTCTTTTGGTTCACTGTGAAGAATCAAGGTCTCATTTTTCCATAGGCTTCGTGTAAGACGACTAAATTAACTACAATTCTTCATCGACAGTAAATATTTCCCATTTGTCGGTAAAAATGGTCAGCTTAAATTATGTGAAATAAATAAACATGATTGCGGAATTGTGGATGTAGACCATTAAAAGTTTTTTTTACGTGCGCAAAATCTCCACTAATACCCCCCACCGGAGACGGTGGAAGAGGTTATGTCGGACTCGAACCGACCAAAACGCACGACGCCTGTGGGTCGTTTCTGGATGGCGAAGGTGAGGTGTCAGGCATATCCCTCGCACACCGGCTGACCCATGGCCATCTCTCACGACCCGTCCCGGACCATTAAAAGTAATACCTACCCAGGACCGTCTTTACCTATTCCGGGGGCCCTGGGCACACAAATATTTGGGGGTCCCAATTCTTTTTAAAGTAAAGTAACGTAAAGGGCCGTTCATGTATTACGTAAACAGATATATTACAATTATTTAACCCCCCCACCCTCTTGTCAGCAAAAGTAAAAATGATCGGCAGCGCGAGTGTAACGCATCTGGTGTTGAATACGTCCATAGGCCACGGTAACCACTTCTCCTCAGGTGGGCCGTGTGCTTTTCTGCTACTTAAATGGTAGGTACCTACTGAATAAAAAAGCAAACAAAGCTCTGACCCCTCCCCCCCTCCCCCCTATGCATATTTCTTTTCATGTTTGTTATTTTAGAGTAATACATGCTATATTATGTATGAAAAAGTAAATAATGTCTGCTTATGTAATCATTATCTAGACCCCCCCCCCCCCATGTCATCAAAAATAAGCAATGCACACTCCAACATGCATAAATAAGCAACTCATATGCAAAAAAACACAATTCAACCCCCCCCCCCCCCACACTCCCACTTTAGTGCTTACGTAATACATAACGGACCCTGAACTAGGATACACTACGTTATAGGATAGGTACCTACTAGAATATAGTTACGCTCATACCTTCTTAGAGTCCACAGCAGAGGTGAACACTGCTGGTTCGCATTTGCCGTTGCGCCTCAAGCAGTAGGGACGGGGCGTGATGTAGTCCAAATGCCACTCAGACTCGGGGATCGCGATTATAGACTTGACGCCCATTGTACTGTACCCTTTAGCCTGTTTTAGAGGTAAATTCTGTTATTATTTTTTTTAATTTGTACCTACACAGGCGGACTCTCAAGCAGTCAACCTTAAAGGTGGTGCAGACAATAACAACATTCTTGTAAATATAGGTAAACGAGGAGGTAGGACACGGCGGTATTTCCGCCCGATTGAGCAGTCCGACTGGGGTAGTACCTCCGCCCTACAGAATACCGCGGCTATAATAACTTCGTGTTGTGTTCCCAGCGGTGAGTAGGGTAGCCAGAGCTCACTGGAGAATTTGTGCTGTCAGTGGGAAGACTAAAGGCTTGTCCTGATTTGTCCTCTACACTGACGGCACAGAAACTCTGTGTGCTTACAGGGTCGGCAGCGCGATTGTGGCTTCTCTGGTGTTACACACGTCCATAGGCCACGGTAACCACTTTCCATCAGGTGGGCCCTGCGCTTGTCTGCCGCCTAAGTGGTATAATAAAAGGGCACCGTCTGCTGTTAAACTTGTTACGATAATTTAAACGACATTCCGGTTATTTATACTGCATGTATATTCGCAACAGGTTTCAAAGCACGTGACTTAGATTTTATTTTTCTTTTCACTATAGCATATTACAGCGGCCATGTTGGCTTTTTTCGCGTCACCTTTGTAACAACATTTGAGTTACATTATAATTAAATTTAATAACAATTATTAAAAGGGATAATCCAATCTATAATACATAAATGTTATGTTGGTTTGTGTACGCTTCAAGAACTCAAAAAATTCTGCACTGATCGAGCTGAAATTATAGCATGATATATAATCCTCATCAAGGATTGTTTTTATCTAATTTTTGCATCAGTCACATATCCGCAACCGCGAAAAAACAGTTTGCAAAATTAAACTTATATGACATGTATTCTTTGTTTTGTTTCTCATTTCGCAACCAATCAATCACAATGTGCCACAGCGAAGCGTGGCAGGGTACAGCTAGTTACTTATAAAATGTATACGTAACTATGCTAACGCACTTATTAATGTGTTGTCCGATGCTATTACTAGCTCGACCCTCACTAGGAAAAAATCGACAAGGAAAAATCCTCTTAAACCTTGGATAACGCCTGGATTACTTCGCTGCATTAGACATAGGGATCTATTACACAAAAAGCTTCAACTATCACCAGAAAACGCAACTTTGAAATTAACATATATTCGTTATCGAAACTTCTGTACTATGCTAACTATACGATATATATCTACATTAATGAAATAGAAAAAAAGAGGCACACAACACTGCCTAACTTCAAATTTTGTACTCAACCGGGAGATCACTAAGATCCTTATTTACTTTTTTTTATACATTACATTTGGTAACGGATCCATTCCTGCAAACCGTGGGACTGTTAATTTCCTTTACCGAATTACAGTTACATCAAACATACAAACAGCATGGCCGCGTGGTTCCCGGCAGAGTAAAATTTGGACCACCCCATCGGCGACTAAAAGATAGGGCTGCTTAAAATCAGACAGATATTTACAGCCCAGACTCAGTCTCAGATGCATGACTCAACCCCTATTACGTGGGACTGAATACGTGGCGTAATGTGAGTGTTAATTCACCTCTGCCTAATCCTCCGGGGATAAATGATATACAATAGACAATATTAAACACTCACCCGCATAGAAATAACGTTATTGGCATCAGTGACGTGAAACACCTTAATCCTTGATAGACCATCAACGAAGACCTGTCGACAGGCTGTCGTGTACCGACATTCGTTTATATTGACGATAGCCTCATCCGGACGCGCGTCTCCTGAAGTAAACCTGACGGTCAAGCCAGCCGAGGTGACGTCTGAAGAGTTCCTCAAGTCCAGGCTGGTGGGGGTCACGTACTCAAGTAGTAGGATGTAAGACCCTGGAGGGTCGATCTTGATATTGTAGTTCACCGCTGGCCCGTCAGCCGACACGATCGGGATTGAGTCCGCTGTTGCTTTGAGTTCGTTGAGTTGCTGTAATAAGAGAATAGTTTTATACTTATTCAGTTTAGGTACATAAAATATGCTATTATAATACACAATTACTTACAAATTTATATAAAACTATGCTAACTATACAATATATACAAAAATGGAATAGAGGAAAAGAGGGAGACTGCAATTTTAGGCATCGAAAAATTCCTCCCCCTCGATCTCTACTGGTACCGTGCCCAAGAGGCTGGCGGCATTACCACGCTGAATGGCGATGCCAATTCTTTGAGCGAGGTAAAGGCCAGCCTTATGGTCACGGGAAGCGTCGATTAGTCGCTTCGCTATTTCTTTGAATAGCGCGCGCGCGCTTGGACCCCACGGACCCAACGTTTCGACTTCAAACGGCTCAAAAATATAATAACCAGTTAAATTGGTATATTTGCGCCGTTTGAGCGTCTCCGCTGATGTAGCAGCAGCGCGTGCGCAGTCCATCGTACTTGGAAGATGGGAAGGCAACTTAACATTTCTTATCGTACTTGGTTCAATTAAATTAAATTCAAATTATAAAATGGTTAAGTAATTTGTATTGAAATCAATTCTAACTAAACTAAATTTATCTCATTATTTCTCACAAAAACGTAGCCATTCTCGTGATAGCAGTGGGTTCACGTAGGTAGTATAATGGACAGGATTAGAGCCCGCTTAACTTGCTTATAAATTAAGTATATTCTATACCACCAGTAGTATCTATTTGATCCTCTTTGAAGTGAAAACCTATTTAGGCACCTTTTTCGTGCAGTGGGTAAATTATTTAGTAGTATTTTTATTAACTAAACAGTTAATAAAAAAATAACTGTCAATTGTTGATTTTTTTGTCAAACTTTTTTTGTTGATTTTTTTAAATAAATAAAAAATAATTTGTAAAGTTCTATACAACATTCTATATTCAGATCCATGGTTAAGCTTTTGTTATGGAATCTAGTGTGCGGATAAATATACTTAAATACTTTTTTTTATTGTAAATTACGTACATAACGGGAATAAAGGAGTGATTATTATGTATGTTTGTATATTATACATAGAAACACTTAGACCAATGCAAATACCCATTAGGGGTCGTTCAAATATTACGTAAGTAGATTTATTACAATTATTTAACCCCCCCTCCCCCTTGTCAGCAAAAGTAAGCAAATCTCTTACGTTAACATTGGTACCTAAATGCATATTTCTTTTCATGATTGCTTTTTAGGGTAGTGCATGTTATATAATGTGTGAGAAAGTGAATAACAATTGCTTAGGTAGGTCTTATCTAGGTCTCTCGTCCCCATGTCATCAAAAATAACCAATGCAAAGACCCCCCCCCCTTCCCCCTTAGTGCTTACATAATACTTGTACGGTCCCTTATCTATATTATATTATTATTTCTATATGCTTACCATGGCTCTAGATAGCGTTGTGTAGAATGTTGTAGAATATTTATCATTTAAACAAATATTTGCACTGAACGGGGTTTGAAACCGCGCCTCCTACATAGCGGTGGCTTTGCTACCGCCACGCCACAGAGCCTGTTTTACAGTTTAGGAAACAGAATTTATTTCTTGATTTGCTATTACCTCTACGTCATCGATGTAAGCGTCCACTGGAGTGCTCAGACCGTTGATGTCACTGTTGGGCCACCCCTCCACGCTTGGATATGCGAAGTGTCTGCAGAGCTTTCCGTCCCCGATCTCGCAGGGTTTGTCCACCAGCTTAGTAAGGACTGTGGCTTCGTAGTAAGCTTCTGGGACGAGGACGAAGTAATCCTGGTTTGAGGAATGATAAGAATAATATAATACTTATTATTATTATTGTTTGATACACTTGCAGCTAAAAGCTGATGCGTGTATATCACTGCACTTGTGTTTAACATTCCAAATGCTTGTCCAGTCTATCTTTAAAAATGTTTATGCTAGGAGCACTTATTATTGTTTCTGGCAGGGAGTTCCACAATTGCACCACCCGGTTTGGCAAAAAGTGATATCTAGGGTTGCTGGCACACTGAGGTTTACTGATTTTCATTGAGTGGCCTCTTAATTACTTATGTTTCAGTTATAGAAAACGCACAATAGGCTATTTGTCTATTTTTTTACTGTCTAAATATGATTCCCGCGGTGGCGTACAAGGCGACTAAGGGATAGGGCTGTTTAACATCTGACAGATATATACAGCCCAGACTCAGCCTAAGATGCATGCATGGCTTATGTCAACAATAGTGCTCGAAAGACGGTAATAGGCTCACCTCCTATTACGTGGGACCGAATTCAATAATTGGTGAAATGTGGGTGTTAATTCACCTCTGCCTAACCCTCCGGGGATAAAGACGTGATTATATGTATGTATGTAAAAATGATAACGTTATTTTAATATAATGAACAGCTAAATCGAAATATTACTACGACAAATAGTTTATAATGAATGAATTAACGAATGAAATAACAAATGAATGCATAAATGAATTAAATAATAAAAGAATGAATGAATGTTTGAACGAACGATCGAATGGATAAATGAATGAATGGAAGAAATAATGAATGATTTATTCAAACAAACTATAACAGCTGTAAAAGAATATCCTGTATAATTTTTATTAGTAAGGACCACAGATATGTATTTAACACGTTATGCCATATTGTACCCATGGGTGCAATATGGCATAACACTTGTGGGTACCTCTGCCTCCCCCTTCGGGGATATAGACGTGAGTTTATGTTATGTTATTGTACAGAATGATATATAAATGACTTACAATCATCACTTCCTTAGTGGTTCTAATGGTGACCATCCAGCTACCTGGGTTCATGACGAAGGGGGCAGGCGCGATGCCCTTGTCTCCTGCAACCGTAACCAGTTGAGGAGACGCTGTTGGCTTTAGGGCGACGTTGAACCTGGTGGACACAAATTGGTAAACATAATTATAATAATAATCTAGTTCTAATATAGTTCGCTGAGTTTCTTGCTGGTATCTTCTCAGTAGAACTAATCTACCGAACCAGCGAAAGAATCCTTTTCCAATGGTTTATTTTTACATTATTTACTTATTTTATATTATTTCTTGACATAGATAATTGTAAAATTTTGACGTTCATATGTGCTCTTTATGTGCCTAAACTGAATAAATGAAATTGATTCTTTGATTCTTTGATTTCAATATGGTGTAAAAGTTAACATCAGCTATGCAGACGAATTGGTGCTGCTTGCCCCAACTGCTGGGGCTATTAATGACATGCTCAGAGTCAGTGAGATCTATGCTGCATCACACGGAATGATCTATAGTATTAAGAAGTTTGAATCCATTGTTTTTAAGGCCCGCAGTGGATGTCCTGATAAAGGAACACATAATATTACCCCAAATGGCGTGAAAATTAGACAAGTATCTAAAATCAGATACCTTTTTTTTTACGTGCGCAAAATCCCCACGGATACCTCCCCACCGGAGCCGGTGGAGGAGGTTATGTCGGACTCGAACCGACTAAAACGCGGTTGCCGAAGGTGAGGTTGACAGGCATATCCCTCGCACCCCGGCCGACCCAGGGCCATCTCTGACGATCTGGCCCTCTTCTCGGGGTCTGGCCCTCTTCTCGGGATCTGGCCCTCTTCTCGGGATCTGGCCCTCTTCTCGGGAAAATCAGATACCTAGGGTATATTCACACCGAGGGTCTTAATGCCTATAAGATTTTAAATTAACTAAAATAAAATTATAATAATGTGCACTAACCCTAATCTAAGTCGTTACTAACAATATTAACAGAATGGATCAATGTTATCTGAGAAATAAATGATTTATTTATTTTTTACTAGCACCGCACCGCGGTTTCACCCGCGTAAATCCTGATCCCATGTGAATATCGGGATAAAAAGCCTATGTTACTCACGAAGAATGTAGCTTTCTAATGAAAAAAGAATTATTAAAATCGGTCCAGTACTTTTTGAGTTTATTCGTTGCATACAAAAATACTAATCTTTCCTCTTTATAATATTAGTATAGAATATAGATTTAGCTCATAATAGAAGTAGACTGCAGCTTATATTGCTTCTTCCTACCTCGGAGGAAGAACGGCCTGAGTCTCAAACTGTTCTCTGTGCGTTAATTCCGATCGCTTCTGAGGCCAACCATACTCTCCACATTTAGGTTTAAACGTCTAGTCCACCGGCCGTGGCAGTAAATCCTGCATAAGAGCTTCATCCACAGGTATACCAGCTTGATTGAACCAGGGTATTATTTTCTTCATCTCAGGATTAATTCCAGTCGCATCCGAAACTTTTACCTCGGATTCTGGAGTCACCTTAACCAATCTGACTGGCTATTTATACTGTAGATTGATGGCACTTGGTGGAATTTGTTGTTACACATATTGATAACTCACTTGTACTTTTCCACATTACTTTATTGCTTATTACACCTGACCGGTTTCGCCTTACGGCATCCTCAAAGGTTTATAATGACATTTAAGAATGTGTAGAAGTAAGAAGGTGTAATAAGCAATAAAGTAATGTGGAAAAGTACAAGTGAGTTATCAATATGTGTAACAACAAATTCCACCAAGTGCCATCAATCTACAGTATTAATATAAATTGTATTTGACTAATTTAATGATTATTTTGCATGGAGGTGTTTTATTATGTTTAGCACGGATATACTGACATCTAATGTTATGAAATTTTCTATATTAAATTGCAAATTCTTAGCTTCTAATTATCTTCTAATAAACATATATCGTCATAATATGTGTGACGTTATTGCATGCCAATCTGGCTGAAATATGGTGGCACCTAAATGTATTTACTTGTAACCATGTGTACCCATATATCGCAATAAATTGATTTGATTTGATTTGATTTATACCCTGGATATTGCGACAGGTTGCCAGGAAGAATTCGCTTCCAGCGATAAGGACGCCCAATTTACATTAAACTGTATGCTACCTACAAGTTGTACTGCAATCTATTGGTGTACAATAAAGAATTAACTATCTATCTTATAGTCTAGAAATTAACTTACTTTTGCTGTATGTCGATGACATTATCGGGTGTAACTGTGATGGTGGCGATCACCATGTCTCTGAGTGGATTGGAATACTTCAGCACCATTCGGTACAGGGATGACTTCGAGATGATCACTCTGTTCGTTACTTCGTTCTGAAAAGGAATGTACAAATTATTAGAAAGAAAAGAAAGAAAGAAAGAAAGAAACATTTATTTAGTGCTAAGTGGTCACACATAAGAGAAATTACACAATAACATTATAATACCATTTGAAGTACTGGAAGCATGTTCACACTATTAGATTATTAATTATAAGAGATTACTTTCTCTCTCAACAGACATACATAATATGTATTTGTATGTATGGATGTATGTTTATTTATGTATTTATGTATATATATAGTTATGTATGTATGTATGCATATATGTATGTACGTGAGTATGTGTATGTGTGTATATGTGTATGTGTATATTTGTGCCTATTGTCGGGCGTATACACATTTTATACCTTCTTATATTAATTTTACACTTGTGCACTAGACTTAGCCTCTCGTATTGCAATTCCTCTGTGCACTCCCGGGTTTGCTGGAAGAGAACTCAACTTTGAGTTAAGCTCGCCTTTGTACATTACATCTCATCTTTTTATATTTATGTAATATATGTGTGTACAATAAAGTATAAATAAGTAAAAAAAAAATAAAAAAAAATATTTCAAATTTATGCCGTACCGCATCATAAGACAGTAGGTCAGAAACCGGTGAAGGTTTGTATAGAATGACGCACAGAGGAATTAGAGAGCGATAGGGTCCTGAGTCATCAAATTCTTACCAATACTACTTAATGTCTTAGTATTTTATTTTAACTGATATATAGTAAACTAAGATATTGCCTAACTAAACTGAAACTATGACTTTTCATTATTTTTAATTCCCAAAATAGGTCAAATTATAAACAATCGAAATTAAATTACAACTTTTTAGATTCTTTATTAATTTTGAAATCAATCTTATTATCCAATGTTTACGTGTTAACACAACGTAGACTGAGATAAATGCGATATTCTCTTGCACTCCATAGGTACATTTTCACTTCGCGTAAGCGCGCTGTGACGTCACCACGTGCCACTATTTAGTACGAGGCGATTTCGGTCGGCTCGAAAAATTTAATTTATAAAATCAAATAAGTTTAAAACTATTTGTCATAAGAGAGGATTTCTTTTACAGTTCATTATCTTATATATAAAATTCTCGTGTCACAATGTTCGTACCCGTACTCCTCTGAAACGGCCTGACCGATTCTCATGAAATTTTGTGAGCATATTGAGTAGGTCTGAGAATCGGCCTATATCTATTTTTCATCCCCCTAAATGTTAAGGGCAGTCCACCTTAATATTTTTTAACATGGCAAAACAACGTTTTTTTTGTTTGACACGAACGTTTGACAGCTAGTATTATTGTAAAATGTACCTACAGCTTATGATAACAATAAAAAAGACACAACCCTATTGTGGGTAAACATATTGCGGGCACAATCAGCATCACATTGATCTTGACTGGAAAAGTCTCAAAATTATCTTAATAATAAATATACTACAGCATTCTACACGACGCTATCTAGACCCATGGTAAGCATAGCTTCACAAGCTTGTGTTAGAATGCGGATAAATATACTTAGATACTTTTTTTTTTGTAAATACATACATATTATACATGGAAACACCCAGACCAATGCAAATATACATATTCATGCATAGAAACCGAGCGGGATTCGAGCCCGCGCCCCCTGCGTAGCAGTCAAATGTTCCACCGCTACGCCACAGAGTTCGTGTAGAAGTGTAATACCAAGGTGTTACAGTGTGAATAAAATTGATCTTAATACCGACTGTTTATTGATTAAATTGTATTATGGTCCGAGATAACATGTGTACCAAATATCACACTTTGCCTTCAGCTTACCATCAGGTAAGGCGAAGTATAATTGACGTATTCTATATAAAATATTATAAAGCTGCAGAGTTTGTTTGTTTGTCTGTTTGTTTGAACGCGCTAATCTCTGGAACTACTGATCCGATTTGAATGATTCTTTCAGTGTTGGGTAGTCCATTTATCGAGGAAGGTTTTAGGTTATATATCATCACGCTACTACTTAAGGGAGCGGAGCATTGATAATAAATGTTAACAAATCCGGCAATTTTTCATACATATTTTGAAGACTAAAACATACGGGCTCAAAGGGATATGTAGCTTCAAAATATACCCCGGGCGAAGCTGGGGTGGGTCAGCTAGTTCTATATAAAAAAAAAGATCCATCAAAACATTACTAAGGTTTCGTTCAGGGCACTAACCATGCGCTAAATTTGTCATCCTAATGAAGAAAACTGACTCTCCAAATTGTTGGGAATGCGATAAAATTGAAGATGTGCAACATTTGCTTATGGAGTGTGTGCGAAACGGGGCTGAGAGAATGTTACTGATGAATGACTTGAACCTGAATGGGCTGGATGTGGGTTGGGTTCAGTCTGTGCTCTCCGAGCCAACCTCCGACAAGGCCAGAAGGCTATGTCATTTGGTCACATCTGCCAAGTCTTCCGCTGACAGCACAAATTCTCCAGTGAGCTCTGGCTACCCTACACACCGCTGGGAACACAACACGAAGTTATTATAGCCGCGGTATTCTGTAGGGCGGAGGTACTTCCCCAGTCGGACTGCTCAATTGGGCGGAAATACCGCCGTGTCCTACCTCCTTGTAAACCAACCTTAGTTGTATAAAAAAATAAATTACCACTCAAATAATGTTTACTAACTAACCTGCAGAATAGAAAACACGACATATCCTTTCCAGGAGTACCCTGGGAACACTTCTTTTGAGTTCCTGTATCTCACAGGGCCTGACTGTGTGTACCCCTCCTCTACTTCGTACTGGAACTGGTGCAGAGTTGGAAAGTAATGCGCCCTGATGGGCTGGTCGCACCGCCGGCCTTCGACTCGTGAGTGGCAGCGACACTGGCCTGTGGTCTTGTCGCAGTTGTTGTCGATAGAACCTCCGATGTCACAGTCGCACTCTGAGTGAGAGGAGTATTATATCGCTGCTGTTCTACTAATAAATAATAGGTCGTTACATATGAACTAGCCGCTTTTTTTTGAAGAAATTGGAGGAAATTGTGCTGTCAGTGGGATGACTAAAGGCTTGTCCTGCTTTGTCCTCTACACTGACGGCACAGAAACTCTGTGCTTACAGAGTCGGCAGCGCGAGTGTGACTTCTCTGGTGTTACACACGACCATAGGCCACGGTAACCACTTTCCATCAGGTGGGCCGTGCGCTTGTCTGCCACCTAAGTGGTATAAAAAAAAAGGAAACCCAAATTTCAGTACTAACATTTTAGGATTTTTTTTAGGAATGACAAATCTAAATTTTATGATTTTTTTTGTGTATGGGATGAGACAAGATTAAGCTAACAAACACTTTTATTACATTTTTGAAAAGTGACCGCTGTAAAAAAGTAATACGAAATTTATCATCAAACTGGATAGCATTTGTTTGTGTGGAAGTACTGTTTTTGAAGATCGAATTTAATTTATCAAGCGACCAAAAAAACAAAATTTAATACAGAGTTGTATAATCTTGAAAACAAAATTTCAAACAAAATATAAATAATGGAAATAGCTATTAAATTACGGGAATAACGAACTCATGAATCTGTAAGAAAATTTCGGCAATTTCATAGGTACAGACCTAATATAAGATTTTTGAATTTCAGTAAGTAATTATTCGACTTTTGGAGATAAACATTAAGTTTTGTATCTAGTATAGCATTTAGAGAACATTAGTCAAAAAAAAAGAGATTATATTATTTCATGGAATAAATATCTACCTGTATATACAGATACAATACATAAAAACATACCTAGTAGCTACCTAAAGCAAAACCAGTCAAACCACGGACACCATACAAAAATCAATTTAATTTTAGACTTTGAAGCAATAACGAAAATAATTTGTAGAGTGTATGAAAAAGTATGATGAAACTTTTTTCTTTTAAATTTTACTTTAAACCTTTAGAAATAAATGTTAAAATACTGATTTTGCTTTAAAATTATAGAGTCTCTCTCTCTATAATATCTCTATTTTTTATAATATCTCTATATAAGGAACTCTTTTTGTAGAGTGAATGAAAAAGATAAAACTTTTCTCATATAATTTTCTACTTTATGTCTATAGCAATAAAGGTTAAAATACTGGTTTTGCTTTAAAATTATAGTCTCTATAATATCTCAATTTTTTATAATATCTCTATACAAGGAATTCTTTTTGTAGAGTGAATGAAAAAGTGTAATAAAACTTTTCTCATATAATTTTCTACTTTAAGCAAATAGCAATAAAGGTTAAAATACTGGTTTTGCTTTAAAATTATAGCGTCTCTCTCTATAATATCTCTATTTTTTATAATATCTCTATATGTATAAGGAATTTTTTTTTTCAAAGTTTTCTCATATAGTTTTCTACTTTAACTCTATAGCAATAAAGGTTAAAATACTGGTTTTGCTTTAAAATTATAGCGTCTCTCTCTATAATATCTATATTTTTTATAATATCTCTAGATAAGGAATTCTTTTTTTTTCAAACTTTTCTCATATAATTTTCTACTTTAACTATATAGCAATAAATGTTAAAATACTGGTTTTGCTTTATCGATGGCTTGATCACTTACCCGTACAACCCAACAAGTCGTTGCTATTAAGATTGAAGAACCCGTCGCGGCACTGATTGCACTGTCGCTCTGCCACGTTCAGTTTGCACGTGCACTGTCCCGAGCGGGTCTCGCACGCGGCCAGCCCTCCCAGCGTCCCCGGCTGGTGGCAGTTACATTCTAGTGGACAGAAATAAAACTGAGTTGATTCCCTGTTGAGTAGATAACACCACCCCATCTCTTCAACTGGGTGAAGTCGTACAAGACGACTAAGGGATAGGGTTGTCCCAAGCACCTACAATATACGGTTCTTGAAGAGGGGCATCAGAAGGTTTCTTTATGGTCGGCAGCGCGAGTGTAACAACCCTGGTGTTGCATACGTCCATAGGCCACGGTAACCACTTTGCATCAGATAGGTCGTGTGTTTGTCTGTGGTATAAAAAAGTTTATAAGGATATAATGAACTGCTAAAGTGTAATTACAACAAATAGTTCTAAAGATATTTGATATTGAAAATTCAATTTTTCGATGCGACCGAAAACGGTCTTTTTTATCCCCACAGATATCCCCACCACCGGAGCTAGTGGGAGAGGTTATGACCAAAACGCACGACGCCTGTGGGTCGTTTTTGGTTGCCGAAGGTGAGTTTGACAGGCATACCTATCCCTCGCACCCCGGAGTTTTAACATCCTAGAATAACATACTAATATGGTCTCTTGGACTAAGTAACAAAAGCTTGTTTGAAATAACAAAAAAATGGTAGACACTTCATCCTAGTACCGACCCACAGGCAGCGTGCGTTTTAGTCGGTTCGAGTGCGACATAACCTCTTCCACCGGCTCCGGTGGAGAGGTATCCGTGGGAATTTTGCGCACGTAAAAAAAAAGTACTTTATTGGGTATATATACCGTTACTACACTCGAGAGCAATGAATCCGGGTCACTTAAAGAATCCTAAAAATCTCGGAAACTAAAAATGCTAGGTTAATGCAATAAATTGTATTTAATAGACAATGTAATACTCCTTAAATGAAGGTATTAAAACTTCTTAGTTATTGTAAAGTTATATCATAAAAAAATCAAATTTGAAAAAGGGCCACTTTCGAAGATGGAACTACGAAATTACAGCATTTGGTGTTGCTTTTGTTTGTAATCTGTCATTTATGTGGGTACATAAACCATGTTGATAGTGCTCTATATTCATTAATCAAGCTGAAATTATGTCGCTTACGCCTGAAGAATGCACCAGAATACTTACAATGCTGGAAACCGGCCGGAGTCAGCGCGATACAGCCAGGACTGTCGGTGTGTCGCTGTCAACAGTACAAAGAGTTCTCCGACGTTACGAAGAAACTGGTTCTAACCTACGCAGACCAGGAACGGGCAGAACCAGGTGTACCACAGCACGAGAAGACCGATACTTGGTGAACACCATGCTTCGAAATCGCTTTCTCACAGGAACTGAACTCACCAATCAGTTTCGACGCCTCGGAGGAAGTAACCCAAGTGCATGGACAGTAAGACGTCGGCTTGCTGAATCTAACTTAAAACCCCTTAGACCTGCAAACGGCCCTAAACTGGAGCGTGGGCATCGTATTTCGAGACTAAGTTATGCCCAGAGCCACGTAAATTGGAGTATTGAAGATTGGTCAAAAGTTATGTTCTCCGACGAATCAAAATTTATGCTCTACAAGCACGATGGAAGACACAGAGTGTATCGAAGACCAGGGGAAAGATTCAAGCAAGCATGCATCGAAGAAAAAGTAGCCTACGGTGGTGGGTCTGTACTTGTGTGGGCCGGAATTTCTTCTGAAAGTCGCACAGAGCTGGTGATCATAGAAAACGGCTCTTTAACTAGCGTAAGATATGTGGAAGAAATCCTCAATGATCACGTTGGTCCATTTATGGTCAATTTAGGTGAGGATGCTATATTTATGCATGACAATGCCAGACCTCATACAGGTAGGATTGTGAATGACTACCTTCAAGAGATGAACATTACTCGTATGGAGTGGCCAGCGCGCAGCCCGGATATCAACCCGATCGAGCATGCTTGGGACGAGCTAGGCAGATGCGTAAAACAACGAAACCCTCCCCCAATCACGCTTCGTGAGCTCAAAATTGCTCTCACAGAGGAATGGGAGAATATTCCCCAAAATCGTATAAGGAACTTGGTGTACAGCATGCCAAACCGCGTAAACGCAGTAATGGAAGCACGAGGAGGCAATACGAAGTATTAAAATTCAAGAAAATCGTAATAAAGTTCAAAAATTTCATGTTTCCTATTTTTGTTTTAAGGAGAGATCAGCAGTTTTTTTCTTTATGTAATTTTGTGTTAATAAAATGTATGGTGACTCATATTTTTTTTACTTTCATTTAAGGAGTATTACATTGTCTATTAAATACAATTTATTGCATTAACCTATCATTTTTAGTTTCCGAGATTTTTAACATTCTTTAAGTGACCCGGATTCATTGCTCTCGAGTGTATTTTTATTCAACTTCTTACGACAATAATGCAGTGCTTACTTACCTTCGCATCCATTAGGGTTGTACTCCTGTAGATTCCAGAACAGAGGCTTGCAGTCGTTACAGATGCGACCCTGCACTCGGTCTTTGCACTGACAGAGTTCACCAGCAGGCACGGAACCACAACCTAGGGACAAAATAGTGCTGCAGACATTATTAACTTCATGGTAGAATTGCCAACAGGTAAGGAATCAGTTTAAAATAAGATAAGTATCACGTTTTACTCAGTGTTTTTTTAATATATAGAACACGTCAATTAGACTTCGCCTTGCCTGATGGTAAGCTGAAGACAAAGTCTCAGAAAAGAGGGTCACCATTACTTGCACATACCATGTGACAATGGTGACACTCAGCTCAGCACTAAGCACTCAGTAGTAAGTAATCAATAAGCAGAAATGTGTGCACTCAGTTTAGTTGATCGCAATGGTACTGGCAACTGGCATCATTTGAGGATAAGATTGTTACGGCAGTGGGTGCTGTTGTTTTTCCATTGACTTTTGGACGTAAGTATGAATCCTGAGGGTTATATACTGTTTGCAGTCTTTCCCAGCTCCATTCTCCACATAACTGGAAAATATTCCACGACATTCTACACGACGCTATCTAGACCCATGGTAAGCATAGCTTAAATAGCTTGTGTGCGGAGTGCAGAAAAGGCACACAAAAGGGCTGCGTCCAGGGGTCGATAACGGGTCCCTTGCTGTGGAACCTGCTATTGGACCCCCTCTTGAACACTTTGGAGGAAAGCGGGGACTACGTTCAGGCCTTCGCTGACGACGTGGTGCTTATATTTGACGGGGAATCGGCCACGGAAATAGAAAGGCAGGCAAATGCCTCCCTCGAACGCGTTCGGGCGTGGGGAGTCAAAAACAAGCTAAGATTCGCACCGCACAAGACCAACGCGATGGTCATTACCAAGCGACTAAAATATGACAACCCACGCCTGACCATGGGCGGGGTGGACATTTGCCTTGCCGATCACGTTAAAATTTTAGGGCTGACAATAGACCGGAATTTAAATTTTAATACCCACGTCGACAACGTTTGTAAAAAGGCCATGAACGTATATAAGGGATTAGCACGGACGGCCCGAATCTCCTGGGGGCTTAACCCTGAGGTGATTCGGACCATATATACAGCAGTAATCGAGCCTATTATACTGTACGCGTCATGCGCCTGGTACGGGGCCACGAAAAAGGAGTGCGTCATGAGGAGGCTAGGCGCGGTTCAACGGGTGTTCGCACAAAAATTAACCAAAGCCTACCGCACGGTCTCCCTGAACTCCGCACTGCTGCTGGCTGGGATACTCCCTCTGGACCTCCGAGTTCGGGAGGTGGCCTCGTTATACGAGGCCAAGAGAGGGGTGCCCCAGTCATGGCTAGGAGACGGGGAGGTCGAACGGCTGGCACCTGTTTCGGCAGCCCCGCACCCCGCGGAGCGCATTCACCTGGAGTTCGACAGCGTGGTGGACGAGGACCAACTAGCTGGAGTCAGGTCACATGACCTGCGTATTTATACTGATGGGAGCAAAATTGCGGGTCGGGTCGGAGCTGCTGTTTCTGTGTGGAACAGCCGGTCCGAAATAGCGGCCCGTAAATTTGCTCTCTCAAAACACTGCACCGTCTACCAGGCGGAGCTTCTGGCTCTGCGCAAAGCGGCGTGCGAGGTAGAGCGACACACCGTTGCCGCGTTTGGCATCTTCAGTGATAGCAGAGCGGCGCTCCTTAGTGTGGTGAATCCGCACTCTCTCCACCCCCTTTCAGTGGAGATTAGGGACGTTCTTGGCCGCTGCACGCAGCGGGGCAAGGGCGTCTCCCTCTACTGGATAAAGGCCCACGTTGGCCTTGAGGGGAATGAGAGGGCGAATTTTCTTGCTAGGGAGGCCGCTCTAAAACTCAAAAAAGCGCCAGATTATGACCAATGTCCTGTTTCATTCGTCAAGGGAGTCATACGACAGGGCTCCCTTGACGAATGGAACAGGCGTTATCAGGGGGGAGCAACAGCTTCTACTACGAAGATCTTCTTCCCCTGCGCCGTGGAAGCCTACAAAACTGTCAGGAAAATCACTATAAGTGGTCTAACAACTCAGTTTCTCACAGGGCACGGTGGGTTCTCCGAATACTTATATCGTTTTAAGTGTAAGGGGGACCCATCGTGCGCCTGTGACCCAGGTGAAATCGAGACAGTTGCCCATCTCCTGACAGTTTGCCCCATACACGCCAAAGACAGGTTCGACCTAGAAATCGCAACCGGAATAAAAACGAATTTGGACGGCATTCATAAATTAATAAAAGAGCACACAAAGCGAACCATCGAATATGCAACTAAAATTGTGAGTATTGCTAACGAAAGGAACAGGGTGTAAGATATGCTAACGCACTATGTGTTCATATTGATGTTTGAGCATATAAATATAAGGATTAAAAATAAGTAGCTTTTATAATTAGATTAATAAATAGATATAAGAAATATAACTAATGTGTAAATGCCACTTTATATTGTTGTAGTAGATGTAAGTAAACTAAGGAAATTGTAAATATGTTTGAATAATAAAGTTGTAGTAACTAATAGCCAGGAAATATATAGCCAGGTACACAAATCCCTGATGCCCCCATATCCCCTCAGAGAATGAATGGAAGTATGAAAGTGCGAGAAGAATAACTGATAGAACTGGAGTGATAAAGAGAATTGGAATGAAAGAAGATAGAATAGGTTTATAATTAGACAGTCTTTTATTGCCATATTGTAAAAACAGTCACTGCATAATGCAGTGGTAGGGTATAAAAAAAAAAAAAAAAAAAAAAAAAAAAAAAAAAAAAAATAGATTGTGTTATGGGATCTAGAATGCGGATAAACATACTTAAATACTTTTTTTTGGAAATACATACATATTATAAATAGAAACACCCAGACCAATGCAAATATACATATTCATGCATACAAATAATTGCACTGAGCGGGAATCGAACCCGCGCCCCCTGCATAGCAGTCGAATGCTCTACCGCTACGCCACGGAGGTCGTCAAAAAGTCGAAGTCTTTTTCCAGCAGCGGACTAATAGATTGAAATAATAATTTATCTACTAGGTACAGCTACATACTTCAACTTTTTCTTTTCTTTTATAACTTTAATTAATTTAACTGCTTCTCTGCTACTCTAAGCTCTAGCTCGCCTTCGTACATATTTCTAATATATTTATTTTGTGTATGAATATGATGACGTACTGATTGTGTGCAATAAAGAATTAAGAATTCTATCATCGCACCGCTCGCCATAGGCAGGGAATTAATTCTCACACATTGCAAACTGAGACGGTGCGCACTGTGCGGCATGAAAGAAACTTCATCCCACGCACACTCAAGTTATGGAATGAACTCCCTGCTGCGGTTTTCCAATATGCCTACAATATGGGGTTCTTCAAGAGGGGCATTAGAAGGTTTCTACAGGATCGGCAGCGTGTAACGCCCCTGGTGTCGCACACATCCATAGGCCACGGTGACCGCTTCCCATCAGGTGGGCCTTGTGCTTGTCTGCCGTCTAAGTCATATAAAAAAAAGTACATTTTGTACACTCACCAGCAAAGCTCGCAGTGACTCCTCTAGGATCACAGTTGCACTCCTCGCAGGCTGGATAGTTGTAGTATTGCTCCTTACAACTGTCGCACTTGGTACCGTCGAAGTTTGGTCTGCAGTGGCATTGTCCTTTGTCGTCGCAGGTGGACCCAATGGAGCCGGACACGTCACAGTTGCAGGCTGTACAAGAAGTACAATAAATTAGAATAAAACTAATTCGTCAATCAATTTAATCGAAGTCATTATAACCCATCGTTTACACCACGAAACAAGTTGTAAAATATGTTGTAAACTTGTTTAAGACTTGTAGAAGACTAATCAAAACACAATACTTACTTGTTCTATACATGTATCTCAGATATTTTTTCAATTCAATTCAATTCAATTTTTAATTCCCAAAGTAAGTCAAAATGTATTTTTTTTTAAATTATAAGTAAACTAATGTAATAAGATATAAACTAATATTTACAAGAATATAAAATAGGATACAAAAGGATCAAATTAAGCATCGAAGAATTCCTCCCCATCGATGTCGACTGGTAATGTGCCCAAAAGGCTGGCGGCATTGCCCCGTTGGATGGCAATGCCAATCCGTTGAGCGAAAAAGAGGCCAGCCCTTTGGTTATGCGAAGCATCGACCAATCGTTTTGCTATTTCTTTGTTTAGCGACCGTGCGCTCGGACCCCACGAACCCAGCGTTTCAACCCCAAACGGCTCAAATATGTAATTGTTTGTAACGTTATCATATTTTCGCCGTTTGAGGGTCTCAGCAGATGCCGCAGCATTCAATTTATTTATTTGTGGATCATAGGATTGTGTACAGTTCTTATTCTAGGCTACATTAAAGTGCGCTATGTCCTACCATGGAATATGGTGTACAAATTAAATTTACAGTAACATTAATATAAATATGTCTTCTTAATATAAATATCGGTCGCCGAGAAGCACTGGATGCGGGCTGCTTTAGATCGGTCATTCTGGAAGTCTATGGGAGAGGCCTATGTTCAGCAGTGGACTATGTGTGGCTGACATGATGATGATGAATATAAATATATCTTTACAATGTCATGCGAGAGAATTATCATTGAGGAATTCGTCAATGGTGTAGTAAGCCTTATCTGCTAAAGTTTTTGTTAGCTTACACCTTAATACGGTAACATATTCGGATCGGATCTTCGCAGGTATCTTGTTGTAGATAGAGGTTGCCATACAAAACACACTACGACATAACAATTGGGTTTTACTTGGCACGACTTTTAAGTTACCCACACGCATAGTACCTGGTGGATTTGCGATAAATAAATGAGGATTGCTTTTTACAAATGTAGCTACCTCATTACGTTCACGTAAATTGTAAACAAGTACAAAACACATTTGCATTCACACTGAAGTCTGTGACATATTGCAACTTGTCAAATACATGTACACAAGACAAAAACGATAGCCTGTCTAGTGATATAAGTATTATACAGATCGTTATATTGATTTTGGCAAGCAGAAAAGTCACCAGTACCTATGTTCTACATAAATGTGTGTGTAACAAAACTCGTTTCCTCACACACACTTATACACTTGCAAATTACAATTGATTCAAAACCATTCGTATTTATTTATCATCAGTTACACTTTCTTTAATAATAACAATAACTCATAAAATTCTTATTACTGGTATATGAACGTAGTTTTTGTTAATTTTTTGTAAGTCTCCGTGACCCTGGGGTTTACAGGTTCGCTTTTAAAGAGTTAAAATCCTGCTAAGTTTTGAGTTCGAATCCCAGTCAAATTTTACTTTTTGAACTTTTAAATATTTGTATATCTTCATGTTAATTACTTACCTATTAAGGGAATGTTGAGGTAACATCACAAAAGTATCTTGATATTTTAGTTATTTTTGTTTCTCGTATTGGAATTTATGCTACCCTCATTCTCATGATTAAAATAACATGATAATTTTATTTTTAACTGTCAACAATTGGATGCATTGTGCTTTCCACACGGTTAATTAACAACTTAAACGTTCTTTAATATCACAAACAAAATAAAGAACAAAAACAAAACTATTTATTAACGTAAACGACTACATCAATATAGTTGCGGTTCGAACTCGCTACCTTCGAAATGTCTTTACGCCTGTAATACCACTCAACTACGTGAGCCTGTGCTAAAATGGTGAAATTTACCTTCTCATTCGATGGCAGGCAAATCACTCACACATATTCAATCGTTCACGATTCACGATCATGCACAATGGCACACATAAACGTATTACACTAATACGCCTTTAACGATGTCGCACACATGTGACTTCATGTATATGTAAAACATACGGGTGCTTCCACTTGACCCAGATCATAAATAGATTTTATTAGATGGATAGGCTATCGTTTTTGTCTTGTGGTACCTATGAAAACAATATAGTAATAAATACATTTGCGAAACCTGTATTATGTGAAATGACTATTTTTAAAGTAAAATGTTTGCGAAATGAAAGTTAGTAAAACAGATACTTTTTTGTTCACAAAGAGTATCCATTGCCAACAAGTTGTAAACAAGTATAAAACACAGTTGCGTTCACACTGAAACCTGTGACATATTGGAACTTGTCAAATACATGGAAACAGATTTAGAAGTAAAACAAAAGGCAGGGTCAGGATTATAGCAAGTGGTTTTGCCTACCCTGATGGAAAGCCCTTGACTGTTTGTATGTATGTGTGTTATAGTAAAAGATATAAACGTATGTGTGTCCAATTGACACTTTGGGGTCCACCATACCTGCTAGCTGCTATACCTTCCAATTAATGGATGACACGTTGGCGTAGGTTTTGTCTTGGGTGCTACCACTCCCCAAGACAAGACCCACCCTAAGACTCCAGTATCTGTCCTATATTGTCGTTAATCCCATGGAAGATGGGTAGGACTCTGGTGTGGGACGCCAAATGCGTTGATACCATGGCTCCTACCCATATAACTAGCACAGCTGGCTGTGCTGGTGCTGCTGCTGCTTCTGCAGAGGCTCTCAAGCGGCGCAAATCTCATCGGAGATTATGAATTTGTGCCGTTTGGAGTCGAGACTTTGGGGTCATGGGGTCCGAGCGCTCGCAACCTCTTCTGTGAGATTGCGAAGCGTATGGTCGACGCTTCTCGTGACCAGAAGGCTGGCCTCTTTTTAGGTCAGAGAATAAGCATTGCCATACAACGTGGCAATGCTGCCAGTCTTCTGGGAACGCTACCACAAGAGGCATGCGATGCGGAGGAATTCCACGACGCATTTTAATTGTTCTTAGCTTTAAGTTGTATAATAGTTATTTTATTTTTATTGTATTTAATATTTGTAATTAATTGTATATTATAATAGCATATTTTATGTACCTAAACTGAATAAATGTCCTTGTATCCGTTTATTCACTTAGCCATAATGTACTCACATAGACACTCAGGGTATTTGTAGTACCCTGGCGAGCACTGGTCGCACTGCTTCCCTCCAAAGTTAGCGAGGCAGTTGCACTTTCCATCGGCGGAGCAGCTGGTCGACGTGGAGCCTGTCGGGTCGCAATTACAAGGCACGCAAGATCTCTCGCGGCCTCTCACCTCCATGTAGTAGCTGCAAGCATATACAGTTTTTATATTCAAGTTGTGTTGTACTGTGAATCACTGGAGCATACTGTACCGCGGCAATAATAACGTTCCAAACAGTAGTGGTGCGATTTCCAAACAGTCACACCGCTACCATCCTGCGTCCTGACTTTTGGCCGACGGGGGTGAAGTTTCGGCGCTTCCGAGGACGCCTGCCGACACGCGACACCCCGCCCCGTGACACGTCGACGTCATTACGTGTGCTTTAGGTTAAGATATATATGTATTTTTAGTTTTAAGGTATATATTTCCATAAATATATACCTTACATTTCCATAAATATATGCCGTAGAATAAGTTTTTAACATCTTGTAACTTTTCTATTATTGCCTGAAATAAACGATTAATAAAAAAATAACCTCGTGTTGTGTTTACGGCGGTGAGTTGGGTAACCAGAGCTCACTGGAGAGATTTTGTACTGTCAGTGGGAAGACCAAAAGCTTGTCCTGCTTTGTCTTACAGGGTTGGCAGCACGACTCCTTTGTCGTTGCACACGTCCATAGGCCACGGTAACCGCTTTCTATCAGGTGGGTCGTGTTTTTATCTACCAACCAAATGGTTTTAAAAAAAAACTGTCCAATTGCGGACCATAATCATATTCTGTCCTCCGTGGGAGGGCCACATAAACAAAACAACTAGCTCATCGCAGTCCACTGCTGGACTAGGCCTCACTCAATGTTGGGAGGGTATGGCTCGGGGTTTTATTTCAAGTTTTTCTTCTCTCGCAGTAATATCGTCTGCGTATTTATCCGTTGGTCGCCTCTTACGACCAGGAGGTAGGACACGACGGTATTCCCGTCCCAATTGAGCAGTCCGACTGGGGAAGTACCTCCAACCTACAGAATACCACGGCTTTAATAACCTCGTGTTGTGTCACCGGCGGTGAGTAGGGTAGCCACAGCTCACTGGTGAGTATTTGTGCTGTCAGTGGGAAGACTAAAGGCTTATCCTGATTGTGTCTTCTGCACTGACGGCACAGAAACCCTCCGTTCTTATAAGGTCGGCAGCACGGGTGTGACTCCTCTGGTGTTGAACACGTTGATAGGTCCCCGTAACCACTTTCCATCAGGGGGGATGGGCCCTGTGCTTGTCTGCCACCTAAGTTGTATAACAAGTACCGTTCGTATGAGAAGGGGTGGGCGATACTTGTATTATTTAAACGTCACCACACGGATAGGGCCACACCTAAGCAACAAATGCACCAAAGCTGCAGATTTAGGTACATACATTTACGCCGCAAATGCTGCTTTGGTGTGAGGGCCCCTGAGGTCTAGACTCTGCTCCATGGTCACATGACACAGAAATATTAATATTTTCTTTGTATTAGGTACATACATCATAGAATAGCTATACTAAACATTTATTTGTTTATATTACAATTGATCCTTTTTGTTATTGTAGAAAGATATAACTAAGCACATATAAATGCACACACACACACAAACACACACACACACACACAATTTATGTTCAACAAAAAAAACTAGAAAAAATATTGTTTTATCTTGCCTTTAGTATGTATCTGACACACGTTTCACAAAATAGTAGCTTATTATGTGATAGATACCGATGAGCACTGTCTCCCAACACACAGGCTTTAGCCTAGTGCGGAAGCGAGTAATAGTGCCTCTTGTTGAATATTGATACGCCTAGTTCTAAGACTTTTATTGTTACATTAATTTCTGAGACAATAAACCATTTTATTATTATTTTATACACACCCATACATATAATCACTTCTTTATCTCCGTAGGGTTAGGCAGAGGTGGAATTAACACCTACATTTCACCAATCATTAAATTCGGTCACACGTAATAGGGTTTATGGCCTATTGCCATTAACCGGGCACTTACAAACGGACGACGAATACACACATAACTTATGTCTGCTATTGTTGAGACCGAAAGTAATCTCTTTACGTTATTAACAATATCATCATATTCATCATCCTCCCGCCCTTATCCCAAGATTATTTGGGGTCGGCGCAACATGTGTTCTTTTTCCATTCATCTCTAGTTGCAGTCATTTCAACATTCACTCCCTTCTTAACCATGTCATCTTTCACACAGTCCATCCACCTCATTTTAGGTCTCCTTCTCCCCTTGTAGCCATCCACTTCCATAGTTAGTGCCTTCCTTACGACATTACTTTCATCCCTACGCATTACATGCCCGAACCAGGACAAACGACTTCCTCGTAGCTTTCGTTATTAACAATAATACAATTTAAATCAATGAAACAGTTTGATTGACTCTTAATACCCTGGCTTTAAGATCATTTTGAGATTATGTAGTCAAAAAAAGTAACCGCGGTAGCCTAGTGGTATGGGTAATGGACTGCTGACACGAGGCCTCGGGTTCAATCCCAAGTTTTACCATGGCACACACCAATGACTTTTCGATGCTTTTCGAAGTTATGTATGTATTTATCTCAGGTTTATGCCCAGTTAATGGCAATAGGCTCGCCACACATTGGGACCTAAACATAAACTGGCGAAATGTGGGTACTAGCACCTCTGCCAACCGCTTCGAGGATATAGGCGTGAATTTATGTTATGTAGTCGAAATCATTCCGACGCTGGCTATACCTATTGATAATGTTAGTAAAAAATATTCTTACCCAGACAGACACTGATCACATCGGGAGCCTCCAAAACCAGTTTTGCAGATGCAAGTTCCTATGACGTCATCGCACACGCTGGCCTCCGTGCCACTGATGTCGCAGTTGCAATCTACGTGCAAACAAACGCAAATCAGTTATTGACATTTTTGGTGCAAAAGGGCAAGAAGGAATCAAAGTCAAAAATCATTTATTCTGTATTGACCATTAAATCGGCACTTACAAAACGTCAATAAAAAAGGAACATGAAAATTAGTTTAGTAAATGGACCACCGCGTTCGAAACGCGGCCCCGACCTAAGAACACTACGGCAAGAAACTCAGCGGGCATTTTTTTTTATTTATTTGCAAACATACACTTAGTCTACTTAATCTAAATACAAAAATTTACTTGAGTAGCATAGTTGAGTGAACGACTCATTTCCAAGCTTTTTTATCATCCAAGTATTCTTGGATTTTATAATAGCCTTTCTGGCACAATTTACGTTTAAATATTTTTACGTTACGTTTAACCTAATTTCATTAGGGAGCTTTTTAAAAAAGCGTATACAGTTGCCCTGGAATGAATGACTAATTTTTTCAAGTCGACTGCCACAGACTATAAGATTGTTTTTGTGTCTGGTAGGTATTTGTTATGCCGGTCACAAACTCTGGAGATTTTTCAAACATTTTTCTATACATACATGATGTTCTCGAAAATATATTGTGACACTACGGTTAGAATGTCTATCTCTTTAAACTTTTCTCTGAGGGAGACTCTTGGGCCTAAATTATAAATAGCTCGCATAGTCAACTTTTGTAACACAAATATTGTGTTTAAATCTACAGAATTACCCCAAAGGAGAATTCCATAGCTCAAAATACAATGGAAATAACTGAAATAAACTATTCTAGCCATATCCACGTCTGTCGAGGTCTTAATCTTTATATACAGCGTTGGAGCATAGGTGAACATACCTATAAGTTGTACATGTACTTAGTAACCTACAAATAAACCAATTATCATGAGAAATCAGCGTCAAGATCATGATCATAAAGCTGAAGAGTTTGTTGTTTGAACGCGCAAATCTCAGGAACAATTACTGTAAACTTTGACGTCGACTTGCTGGGCATTCAAATTTAAAATATAACAAAGAGTTATTGATTGAGAGATATTGACGACCTCCGTGGCATAGCGGTAGAGCATTCGACTGCTATGCAGGGGGCGCGGGTTCGATTCCCGCTCAGTGCTAATATTTGTATGCATGAATATGTATATTTGCATTGGTCTGGGTTTTTCTATGTGTAATATGTATGTATTTTTTACAAAAAAAAGTATCTAAGTATGTTTATCCGCATTCTAGATCCCATAACACAAGCTAGTTAAGCTATGCTTACCATGGGTCTAGATAGCGTTGTGTTAAAAAAATCTCTAACAGTAGGTACTTACGTTTACACGTCGGATAATTGTAGTAACCAGCCTCACACTGGTTGCAGGTCCTGCCAGCATATTTACTCTTGCATTTGCAGTTGCCGTTGTCCTTGTCGCACACAGCGGACACCGAGCCCACCGTGTTACATTCACAGTCTGAAAAAACGAAATGGCATTAGTTTAAAATATAACAGCTGATATAGTACAATTAGAAAAAGGGTGTACTATTAGGACTTCAAAAGAGGTAGGATTCGACGCTATTTCTATCTAATTGAGCAGTCCGACTGGGGCAGTACCTCCGCCCTACAGAATACCGCGGTTATAATAACTTCGTGTTGTGTTCCTAGCGGTGAGTAGAGTAGCCAGAGCTCACTGGAGACTTTTTGTGCTATAAGTGGGAAGACCAAAAGCTTGTCCTGCTTTGTCTTATACGCTAACGGTACAGAAACTCTCTATGCTTACAGGGTTGGCAGCGCGAGTGTGGCTCCCTTGGTTTTGCAAGAATTATATATTATCTGTGGTTTTGCACACGTCCATAAGCCACAGCAACCACTTCTCATTAGGTGGGCCGTGTACAAAAAACTTAAGTCTTCAGGGACAAACACACCTCATCTGTTAGTATACACATGCTGATTGTTAGATGACGTTCCGTCGCATCTTTTCTTCTGAAAGTTAGCGGGTCAGATGGTATACGCTCTCGTGGAGACCAATCCATAATTATGGGAGGTAGGACACAGCGGTATTTCCGCCCAATTGAGCAGTCCGACTGGGGAAGTACCTCCGCTCTACAGAATACCGCGGTTATAATAACTTCGTGTTGTGTTCCTAGCGGTGAGTGGAGTAGCTAGAGCTCACTGGAGAATTTGTGCTGTCAGTGGGCAGACTAAAGGCTTGTCCTGCTTTGTCCTCTATACTGACGGCACAGAAACTCTGTGCTTACAGGGTCGGCAGCGCGAGTGTGGCTTCTCTGGTGTTACATACGTCCAGAGGCCACGGTAACCACTTTTTTTTTACGTGCGCAAAATCCCCACGGATACCTCCCCACCGGAGCCGGTGGAGGAGGTTATGTCGGACTCGAACCGACTAAAACGCACGCCGCCTGTGGGTCGTTTTGGTTGCCGAAGGTGAAGTTGACAGGCATGTTCCTCGCACCCCGGCCGATCCAGGGCCATCTCTCACGATCTGGCCCTCTTCTCGGGTGTGGGGACGACAGAGTCCCCAACTCGTCCCCGGAAACGGGGTGCTACCAGGTATAAAATAATAATAATAATAATAATAATAATAATAAAACCTACTTTTACACTCGGGCGAGTAGTAGCCGTCTGCGCAGATCTCGCAAGATTCACCTGCGTAGTTATATTTGCATGGACACTGTTGTAAAAAAAAAACAAATTAATACTAAAATGTACTGTTTCTGTGAGGTGTTTTATAATTATTATTTTTTAATTAATCACGCCTATATCCGCTAAGGGTGCAGAGGTTAGCACCCTCATTTCGCCAGTTTATGTTTAGGTCCCAATGTAATAGGTGGCGAGCCTATTGCCATTAACCGGGCACTTATAAACCTGCGATAAATACACACATAACATACATGTGTGCCATGGTAAAACCTGGGATCGAACCCGAGACATCGTCTCAGCAGTCCATTACCCATACCACTAGGCTACCGCGGTTGTTTAAACTTTTTATTTTATTTATATTATATTGGGGCAAGCAATAGATACAATTTATACATATTTGAAATGTACTAATTAAGCCCTTTCAGTTGATACCAAACACGACATATTTTTTCCAATTTATTTTTTAACACAGTACTTTATGACTGCTAGAGGGCGCCACATTAGATTCAGTGACAAGTCAGTATCTAGCCTATAACCAGCGGACGATCAAGACGCTTCTAACGATATCATTATTTGTCCAGTTTTAATAAGAAGTTGAGAAGCTATGAGGGAACAGATGTGAACATACATACATATCCTGTCAAAATCATAACCCTCCTTTTGGCTTCACTGTAGTCAGGTAAAAAAGGCCTAACTGCTGTATAGAGTAGAAAACCAATCGACCTTCAGATTTTGATTTGATCAATTCGCCGCTGACACTCGTGACGGCATCTCTTTCTTTACCTCGCCTCCGTCACTGAGAGACTTACCAGCCCATCTACGGGCGTGCACTGCTGTCCATCAGTGCCGTTCAGATTACAAGTGCATGGCTTGCAGTCAGGGTAGTCGAAGTAGCCGTACGCGCAGGAGTCGCAGTTCGGCGGGTTGAACTCCACCCGGCATTCGCAACGTCCTGTCTCCTCATCGCAGTTGCCCGTCGACTTGTGAAGGTTGCAGTTGCATGCTGGAATAACGCTTTTCATTATTATAGGTGACGGCAAACTTCTTGAACACACGCCAGAAAGTTTGATAGTCATAAGGTGACGTCTCAAAAATGCCTCAGTGGAGTTTGTTGCGCTGTTTCTTCTCCACCTAGGAAATGGTGGTGAACTTAGTTTTAAGCACAATTTGACGTCAAAAAGATGTAATTACGTTGAACTATTTTGGGAAATAAAGAATTTGTATTTGAATTTGAATATAACTTAATAATAATATAACTACCCATAGGTTATTATTGTTAAGATAATAATTAAAACATTTCCATCTAAAGGTTGTCTGGAAAAGATCGCTTGTTGCGATGAGGCCGCCATTTGTACATTTTTCATAATGTTGTCTGTACATGTACTGTGTAATGTGTTGGTGTACAATTAAGATTATCTTATCGGTTACCTACATACTAGGTACTCAATAATCACCCTGCCAGAAGCAGACTACGATGGGGACGAGTTGGGGACTCTGTTGTCCCCACACCCGAGAAGAGGGCCAGATCGTGAGAGATGGCCCTGGGTCGGCCGGCGTGTGAGGGACATGCCTGTCAACTTCACCTTCGGCAACCAAAGCGACCCACAGGCGTCGTGTGTTTTAGTCGGTTCGAGTCCGACATAACCTCTTCCACCGCCTCCGGTGGGGGTAATCCGTGGGGATCTTGCGCACATAAAAAAAAGGTACTTAATAATCTTTAAAAAAAAATACTCGACTTACGTTGACAAACATCGATCTCATCCCATCTCTTGCCGTAAGGTCTGTAGAAGGTCGGCTTGCACTTGTTACAGTTGATGCCCTCGGTGTTGTGCTGGCAGTTCTGGCAGACGCCACCCCCCTCATACCGTCCGTAGATGTCCAGCGACTGCCTCTGACGATCGATCTCCGGGTCGTATCTGCACTCAGTGGTGTGGTTGTGGCAGTTGCATGCTGAGGAGTGAATGGTTGGACTTAGTTAGTGGGTAGAATTATCCAGGGGTACCTGGTTGGGAACATCTACGCGGTGTACTCTTGGCAACGGAGATGACAACCCCTCTCCCAGGGTGGGGAAGTCATTCCCGACAATTCCGGCCGAAGTGAGAAGGCCAACATTATGTTCGTGGGGATATCGATAATTAAGGACACCTGCATCGCCGTGGCGGCGGTGCGCCTTGCGCGCCTCCCCGTTTCCGGGGACAGGTGTGGGGACAGTGTAGGGTAAAATCGACAGAGAAGGCCCTAGCTCGGCCGGAGTGCGAGGGATATGCCTGTTAACCTCACCTTCGGCAACTAAAAACGACCCACAGGCGTCGTGTGTTTTAGTCGGTTCGAGTCCGATATAACCTCTCCCACCGCCTCTGGCAGTAGGGGTATCCGTGGGGATTTTTCTCTTATTTACTCATTTTATCTGAGTCTCGATTCTGGCTATAGCAAAACCACTGTAATACCACGTATAGTGTTAAAAATCCATGTAATTTTAGACTTTATGCAATTTTCTTAAAGTGGAAAATTAAAAGGCTTTTTGCAGAGTGAATGATAAAGTGTAATTCTTAACTCTTTTTATTTAATTTTGGACTTTCAGAGTAGGAACATAAAGTTTAAAATTTAATGCTAATTTTTGCAGTGTCAGAACTATGACAGTGGATTAGCTTTAGTAGAATGAGTGCCTGATGTGGTTTTACCAACTGCAATAGGCATTAGAAGGTTTCTTCAGGGTCGGCAGCACGAGTGTAATACCCGGTGTTGCATTCGTCCATAGGCACGGTAACCACTTTCAAACAGGTGGGTTGTGCTTGTTTGCCACCTTAGTGGTATAAAAAGAAAAAGAAACTTGCCTCACCAGGTGCGTTCGCCAATATATCGCTTAGTCGACTTATACAATAGAATAGTATTTTTACAAGTAAAATAATCGAAATTCTAAATTAATTATTCTCTTTGGTCATAACGCTTTCAGCTTCTTTTTTTTAATACTACCCTATTAATCTGTGGAAAATATTGTACGGAACACATTTATAACTTTACTTAAGCATGCTATTTTACATAAATATTATATTGTATTGCTGTTTGTATAATCAAAAGCTGTAAGATTTCCGTAAAAAATAAAAAAAATAACGAAACGAAATTCTAAATTAGTTATTCTCTTTGGTCATAACGCTTTCGTCTTCTTTTTTTTAAATACTACCCTACTAAGCTGTGGTAAAGGTTGTAGGGAACACAATTATAACATTACTTAAGCATGATATTTTAAATAAATATTATATTGTATTGCTGTTTGTATAACTAAAAGCTGTAAGTTTTCAGTAAAAAAAAAAAAAAGAAACTAAATTCTAAATTAGTTATTCTCTTTGGTCATAACGCTTTCATCTTCTTTTTTTTTAACACTACCCTACTAAGCTGTGGTAAATGTAGGAAACACAATCATAACTGTACTTAAGCATGCTATTTAAAAAAATATTTTCTAGTATAGCTATTTTTATACCCCAAAAAAACGACACTTACGTTCACAAACGAATCTATCCCAGTTCTGTGAGATTCTCCACTTCTTCTGCTCGAATCCTTGGCAGCACTGCGCGCACTGCGGCCCGCACGTGTTGTGCTGGCACACGCACTCGAGAATATTCGTGTTCTTCGCGGGGTCGGCTGGCTCGCAGTTGTCGGCGTGGCCATTGCACATGCAGCGGCCACCAATACTGATATCTTTTATACTGTAGAAGTACTGTGGAAAAGATAACCAATGAATTCTATGTAAGTGTGTGTGTCCATAAGCCACGGTAACCGCTTCCCATCAGGCCGTGTGCTTGTCTGCCAAGTGGTATAAAAAAAAGTATACTTTTCTCATTACCAGGACCGGATAAGTCGGCAAGTGGTCTTTCAAAACACCTATGTGAATGTTACAGATAGATCTACCTACTCTAAGGTAAATAAATGACTAATACACTTGTATGACACTTGCAATACCACAAAGATGTACCATAGTATTATTTAGATATTTTTTCAATAGAATCTCGGGACTATGAAGTCCCGGGCCCTTGGAAGGTTTGTGTCGGGCCGAAGCTAAGACGTGGAGGCCCTTTTATGAGAATTTATTATGCTAGGAATACACACACATGGCGGATATCATCCCCGAGCGCACAATATGATACACCGGGAGATGGTCCCCGTCAGGGGCAGAGACTATTGCTGTGCGGTGCTGTGGCCGCGATGTAAACTAAATTATGGGCCACGGGATTGAGAATTGGATGGACTGGTGAATGGGCTATGGGGGAGACTAACGGACGCATGCCGTGTGACAATAATCTCAAAATTGTAAAAAGGCAGGCGGTGACTTGCCAACTCATTGCATGGGCCCCATTAAAATAGCTACATATAGTGCGACTATGAAGGCCGCCTATTGTACATTGAACTATATACATGCTACCTACTTGTCCTACTGTAATTCTATTGGTGTACAATAAAAAATAACTGTCTGTCTCTCAACACTGGTTTACAATGAAAAGTTTTTAGTTTTCAGATGAATTATATACATTTATGAGTACCTACTCATCAGTTGCAATACCTTTTGGCTTAACAGGGTACACAAGACCGTCCGGTGCTACGTGCGTTTGCACGGTGCGGGTGGCCCGCTCACATGTGCCTCATTACCGCGCATTTGTACGAAACAACGCACAGCGTGGGGCTTTGCTGTCCTTGTCGAAATGTTCATTAGATTCATAATTATACAAGGTATCGGGACTTCTCAAACGGGGAGGCGCGACAGGCGCACCACCGCGACGGCCTGCTTCTGCCAGGGTGAAAGGCGGCTCCACCTGTCACCCCCAGGCCGGCGCTCATGGGGGGCGGAGGTCGTTCATCGATCTCCGACGCCCGAGTTGCCTTCGTACGCGGGCAGCTTGCCTTGCGATCCTTCGTCGCTCTCTCTGCCGCTCCCACCCCGCTTCCTCCTTCACAAGCATTACTTGCTCGCAGAAGGAGGCGCCAGCCGCCCACGCATCCGCGCAGCGAACCATCGCCGCTAGCAAGGTGGAGAGCGTGAGAACCTTCACTCCCAGGGCCGCCACAAGCTCCCGCCTCGGCGTCTCCCACGCCGGACACTCGGTGAGCGTGTGCGGACCCGAGTCCTCGCTCGCGTCGCAGTGATGTCACTCGGACGTTGGCTCTTTCTGCATCCGACGCAGATACTTTCCGAAGCATCCGTGCTCGGTGATCATCTGCGAGATGACATCTAGATTATTAGGTATGACATTCATCTAGTAAGACTTACCCGCCTAGTGACTGTAGGATCTTGTCTGGCGACAGACATGAGATGTCCGAGTAAATTTTTGGTTCTCAGCAGACGGAGTCGCACGTTAGTAGCCCGAGTCCACTCTTGGAGTACAGAAGAATTGAAATACGCGTTCGCTGATGGACGATTGTTCAATAAAGAGATTGGGATCTGTGAACAATAAATATAGCATAATATGGGTATTATTATCTGTAGGTATAAATATAAATAAATAAATATTCTACAACATTATACACAACGCTATCTAGACCCATGGTAAGCATAGTTTAACTAGCTTGTGTTATGGAATCTAGAATGCGGGTAAACATACTTAAATTGACAATGTCCTATCCTGAGACCCTTGACCATTACAAACTTATTAGCCTGGAGTCTAGACGTAATCTTCTAAAAGTCATGATGCTGCATGGAATGTGTAACAATAGATTTGATTGTTCCAATATTTGTAACAATATATGCTACATTGTACCAAGAACTGTAAACCGGCGAGAGGCGCGCGTGCCCAGGCTCTTCCACACTGCGAAGTGCAGAACCAACGCCGGGGTACGCGCGCCCCTGCGTCGCCTTTTAGATAATTATAACACGCACTTCCCTAATTTAGATATTTTCGCAATTTCGCACAATGAATTTAGAAAGCAAGCTATATCTTCACTTCTTTGAGTCAATATGGCTCAGGATTAGCACAAATTGACTGATTCACTATATTATTTTGCGGACATAAGTGTGGGTTATACATTTACCAAATTTAACAATGGTAACTTTCATTTTGTATGACATAGTGTTACTGTTTTGTGTCCCAATAAAAGAAAATAAAAAAATTATACATAGAAACACCCAGACCAATGCAAATACCCATATTCATGCATACAAATATGTAAAAAAATTGCACTGAGCGGGGATCAAACCCGCGCTTCCTGCGTAGCAGTCGCGTTCACTACCGACATGCCACAGAGCCTGGTCAATGTATGGGGCCCTATCAAAATATTTGGGGTCCAAGTTCCCTAAACTGAAATACCTAAGCCACGATTCTATTAAGTTTACGTCATAACAAAACCACTGTCATATCAGTTTTAGAATACATCACATACGTTTAAAGTACAAAATTAAATATAGATAATAAAATTCATTACATATTTCTTTCACTCTACAAGATGCCGTATAATTTTAGATTTTAACAACATAAGCGTAAAGTCTAATATTGAATTTTATTTTTTTGCAGTGTCTGTGGTATGACAATGGCTATGACATAAGTCATGTGACATCAAAAACTGCTCTCTAAAAGAGACCAAAATGGTGGTTACAAAATGGCTGATTTCACTGACATACGAAGCTACAGAAATTCTTCTATTACACTAAGATGAATACTTGCAGAAATAACACATAATATGATTAAGATTTGCCCAGTATTTATTTATTTATTTATTTATATACATGCAAAATATATATATTTACATATGTACAAGTTATATACAACTAATACCTACATTTATTACACATTCATTATCTGTATCTTCTAGCTTTTGTAAGTGTGATTAAATTAAAGTTATGACCGAGCACTGAAATTAAATAAGGCAAACGTCACGGTACCCACAGGACAGGCTTGCCTAGTGTGTCTATGTGAAGGTGAAAATCTTCTTCTGGAAATATATTATTTTTATTTTTTATTTCATTTATTTTATTAAATTATCAGAATCGGGGCCCTACTGATTGATAGACGAGGCTCTGGTACTGGTTTTCCCGTTGTTGTTAGAGGGTTTGACGATAGTATCTCCTATCAATTTGTTATGTATATAATATATTGATATACTATCACCTCCGACGCCTCATACGTGTCATGCTACGGACTCCTGCACGTCATGCAATTTGTATGGAACTTTTTTTTTTTCATTTCATTTCATTTATTTATTATTTGTGAAACATAGGTGTTAAAAAAAGATGTTAACATTAATATCAGTGCAATATGTTCTACCATTTAATATAGTGTACAAATTAATAGTACGCTACAACTTCATTTCGACAGTTGAAAGGCTAAAGGCCGTAAGCGACAAGAACAGTTGATGCGCAAATTACAATGTGTTGTAAAGAGTATTTGATGTGCTTTAAGACCTTTTTTGAATGAAATTTCGATGTCGCTTGTACCTTTTTGCTTTTCAACCGTCGAATTTGATTTCCCAATCTAAATAAGTGTTTGCCAGCCTTCTGGGTACGTTACCGGTCGGTGATGATGCGGAGGAATTTCATGACGCATTATGTATGTAATTATTATGTTGTGTATTTTATTAGGTACCTAATAATAGCTTTTAGTTTTAATTTTCAATTGAATTGTATTTCCATTAACTAATGAATGAAATTTTAAAGCATTTAGTATACTAACTATTCAAATATAACATTAAGGAATATTTATTTACTTCAAATACTAGATACAATAGGTAATAGGTACTTTATATATAATAAATACATTATTTTTATTAATAAACAAATCAAGAAATAATTTATAAATATTAAATACAATAAAAATAAAATAACTATTATACAACTTATAGCTAAGAACAATTAAAATGCGTCGTAGAATTCCTAACTAACTATTAACTAATTAATTAATACCTACTTTATTATATACCATTTTATTATTATATTTTAATAAACATCACAGATGTCACAATAAAGTAAGTAAGTGTTATTTGTTATCAAATTACTTATTTAGTTTTCACCGGAAAAGAAATTTACCTTAGTCTAGTACGTTTGAAGTAAATTACGTGATGGAAATATGTACTTATCTAAGTACTGAATGATTAATTAAATCTATGCTAATATTTAAATTAATAAAAAAAACTATTAAAAAAACAAATAACTGTCCAAATTAAAATTTAAAATATGGTTAGTTTACTTACTAAGAATATGGTTAGAAGGTACCTACATTTTTTTTATGCCACTTAGGTGGCAGACAAGCACACGGCCCACCTGATGGAAAGTGGTTACCGTGGCCTATAATACAGAGTTTCTGTGCCGTTAGTGTAGAAGAGAAAGCAGAACAAGCCTTTAGTCATCCCACTGACAGCACAAATTCTCCAGTGAGCTCTGGCTACCCTACTCACCGCTGGGAACACAACACGAAGTTATTATAGCCGTGGTATTCTGTAGGGCGGAGGTACTTCCCCAGTCGGACTGCTCAATTGGGCGGAAATACCGCCGTGTCCTACCTCCTTTTTATGTGTATTATTAATTGAATATCGATTCATTTATATCATAATTAGTAATTATTAATAACCTTTATACATGTTGTTAACTCGTCTACATAATTTAATGTAATAGGATATTTGAATGTCGACGTAAAATATTTTTGCACGATAGTATAGTGAAAGTATTCTGCATAAAATCGGCACTCGCGCGTTCACGCGCACGACGCAGTGTTCATCATTATAGCAACTTTTACAGCAACTATCATAGCGACTCACCTCTCCGCCTTCCAACGGTACAATCTTGGAGTACTCCGTGCTGCAGATGACCGAGTCGTCCCGAGTGATGGGCTGAAGACTCTCCTTGCCGAAGTAACGCTCGCAATCCCTACACACAAACAATATGTTAAACATGTAAGATTTGGATAAAATATGTGTTTATTTATTTATGAGTATGCATGTGCAGCTGATTATTGAGACAACGGGAGATGCAGCTGTCAACAAACTGCTGTACAAATTTAAAAGTCATTCATTTTAACCGCGTGGTTTCCGGCGGAGTATAATTTGGACCACAATATCTCTTCACATGCGGTGTCGTAGAAGGCGACTAAGGGATAGGGGCTGTTTAACATCAGACAGATATATACGGCCGAGATTCAGGCTCAGATGTATAGTATTTGTAAGTAATGGTGACCCTCTGTTCTGAGACTTTTCCTTCAGATTACCAACAAGCAAGGCGAAGTCTAATTGACGTGTCCTATTTTAAAAAAAGCATTAGTGTTCGGAAGATTACGAGTACACCCCCATACTACGTGGGACCGAATTTAACTATAGGTGAAAATGTGAGTGTTAAATCATCTCTGCCTAACCCTGGGGATAAAGGCGTGATTATATGTATGTATTTTAAATTATGATACTGGCATGTTTGAACCCGGTTTAAGCCTATGACGTATTGCAAGTACTTACTTATACTCTGTAATACTTTTTTCACAAAGGAAAAATCCTCATGGTTGCCTTTTCGCCGGAGTCGGTGGGAGAGTTTATGTCGGACTTGAACCGACTCAAATCTAATATCTATCTAATAATCTGTAAATTGTTTTTATACAACTTAGGTGGCAGACAAGCGCACGGCCCACCTGATGGAAAGTGGTTACCGTGACCTACGGACGTGTGTAACACCAGAGAAGCCACACTCGCGCTGCCGACCCTGTAAGCACAGAGTCTCTGTGCCTTCAGTGTAGAGGACAAAGCAGGACAAGCCTTTAGTCATCCCACTGACAGCACAAATTCTACACTGAGCTCTGGCTACCCTACTCACCGCTGGGAACACAACACGAAGTTATTATAACCGCGGTATTCTGTAGCGCGGAGGTACTTCCCCGTTCGGACTGCTCAATTGGGCGGCAATACCGCCGTGTCCTACCTCCTCTAACCAGCTTGTTAATTTTTAATGAGATATTGGCACGCCACTCAGCAGAATATGATGTACATGTAAAATAAATCACACCTACAACTGTAACCAACCATATTCTGGAAAATAATGGTACGATTTCGTAGCCGACCGCAACAACAGATATAGAGATTAATACTTTTTATTTATCTAACATAACATAACATAACATAAACTCACGCCTATATCCCCGAAGGGGTAGGCAGAGGTGCTAGCACCCAAATATCGCCAGTTTATGTTTAGGTCCCAATGTAATAGGTGGTGAGCCTATTGCCATTAACCGGACACTTATAAATCTGCGATAAATACACACATAACTTCGAATAGCATCGAAAAGTCATTGGTGTGTGCAATGGTAGAACCTGGGATCAAACCCGAGACCTCGTCTCAGCAGTCCATTACCCTTACCACCGCGGTTATTTATCTAAGTATTATATTTATTTAGGAAAAAAACAGTCACGCACTTATGTAATTTAATAACAGTTTTTCTTAATGACCTAAAATTCCAAAGATATTATAATAGTGTTATTTCCTATTTTTTTATTATTATCGTAAACTCCAGTAATAACCACGATAGCCTAGTGGTATGGGTAATGGACTGCTGAGACGAGGTCTCGGGTTCGATCCCAGGTTTACCATGGCACACACCAATGACTTTTCGATGCTTTTCGAAGTTATGTGTGTATTTATCGCAGGTTTATAAGTGCCCGGTTAATGGCAATAGGCTCGCCACCTATTACATTGGGACCTAAACATAAACTGGCGAAATGTGGGTGCTAGCACCTCTGCCTACCCCTTCGGGGATATAGGCGTGAGTTTATGAGTTTATGTTATGTATCGTAAACTGTACCTTTTACAATAATATAATGAACTGTAAAACTGAAACTTTCTTATGACAAATAGTTTTAAAGTTATTTGATTTTAAAAATTCAATTTCTCGAGCCACTCGAAAACGCCTCGTACTAAATAGTGGCACGTGGTGACGTCACAGCGCGCTGACGCGAAGTGAAAATGTATGGAGTGCAAGAGAATATCGCATTTATCTCAGTCTACGTTGCGTTTACACGTATACAGTGAGTAATAAGATTGATTTGAAATTTAATAAGGAATCTTAAAAGTTGTAAATTTTGCTTTATTTCGATTGTTTATATTTTGACCTATTTTGGGAATTAAAAATAATGAAAAGTCATAGTTTCAGTTTAGTTAGGCAATATCTTAGTTTACTAAGCATATTTTTAGAAAAAATACTAAGACATTTAAGTGGTATTGGTAAGAATTCGATGACTCAGGACACTACCCTATTATAACACTAACAATACAGCAACACTGCAGCACAAAGGATTCAAAACAAAGAAAAGAAAAAGAAAGGAAACGACTATTATATTTGATCTCCGTTAAGAACAGATCTTAGTTAATTTTTGTACACAAACTAATGTTGAACATGTCCAAGCTACTGCATTCATGATTATAATAGCAAACACTGCGTCTGAAGAAGTTGTTACTGATATGTATACAGTTTGTACAAAGGAACAGTGAATAACTCGAGAAATTTTAAGAAGGCAGGACACAGCGGTATTTCCGCCCAATTGAGCAGTCCGACTGGGGAAGTACCTCTGCCCTACAGAATACCGTGGCTATAATAACTTCGTGTTGTGTTCCCAGCGGTGAGTAGGGTAGCCAGACCTCACTGGAGAATTTGTGCTGTCAGTGGGAAGACTAAAGGCTTGTCCTGCTTTCTCTTCTACACTGACGGCACAGAAACTCTGTATTTACAGGGTTGGCAGTGTGACTGTGGCTCCTCTGGTGTTACAAACGTCCATAGGCCACGGTAACCACTTACATATAGAGTGAGAGTGCATTTTGCATTAAGTAGAATCGAAGGTCTGTTTCTGTTCATTGGGATATTACTTATTAAAAAAGAATGCTAAAATATTCATTTTGTAATTCTTGTCTGTTTGTCTGCTTGTTCGTGGAGGACGTAAAACGAGATGCTGAACGGATTTTGTAGCTGTTTATTTAAGGAAAGTCTTGATCAGATTTAATTTATCAATATATATGTAATATATATATGTACGATAAATAATAATTTATCGTAAGTACATATATATATTTTAAATAAATAAATATTCCACGACATTCTACACAACGCTATCTAGACCCATGGTAAGCATAGCTTAACTAGCTTGTGTTATGGAATCTAGAATGCGGATAAACATACTTAGATACTTTTTTTTTTGTAAATACATACATATTATAGAAATAGGTTGAATAGAAAAAGAGTATTAGTATTGACCAAAAGTTGCGGTAACAGACAGTCTGCGGGCATCAGACAGTAGAGTACATCTATAAATAGAGAGTGTTTGTATTGGGGTCCCCTTCCACAGTCCCTATGTCAAAGTTTCCCAAAGTGGGCGATAACGCCCCCTTGTGGGCCTAAAGGGGGGCGGCAAGAGACCCAGAAAAAAAATGGGGGCGTTGTGTAGGCTTCGGGGGGCGATTTGTAATTTCATCTAGCTAGGAGGACTCTTAGACACCGACAGAGCTCTCGACTCTCGGCTACAACTTGTGAACATCAACTAGTATTAATTAAGAGATTGCTCAAACTAGGTTCGATATTACTCTTCGCGTAGTTCATGTATCTGTCCTGTTTCATTCAATAAATAGAAGAAAAATCATTTCAATCGGTCGCTCCGTTTCGAAATGAAAGTAGACACAAACAAACAAATAAAAAGGCAATAGACACACTTTCGCATTTTAATAGTTATTAGTATTCCTAGATAGGCAATTTTCGTAGATAATAGATCGCGGGCAATCATGTTTTAACAAGTTTTTGTTAAATAACCCGATTTGTGCATTCCTGTATCAATCGGCTGATTCATAGAATACTTATTCTTACTTGTTGAGTACAATTGAGCGTCGAATGAGATAAACGAGTTAATGCATGTTTGTTTTATTCCTGTCGGTGCGTGCTGCTTATGCAATCCTATATAAACAACGGAATATTTATTTTATTTTCATTTGCGGTTTCGCGTGTAATAGATAAGCAATACTTAAGTTCAACACTTACGTATTTCTTAAAATAAAACAATGTCGGAAGTAAAAAAGAAGAGACGGCAATACTTTGTGGAATATATTAAATTCGGATTCATTGAAAATCCCACAAACCCCTCGTCGTTTCAGTGTCTTCTATGTTTAAAAACATTTTCGAATGAAGCAATGTAGCCTTCAAGACTGCAAGATCATTTGAATAAAATGCATCCAGATAAGAAAGACAAGAATGTAGCATTTTTTCAAGACCTAGAGATGAAGCATAATACTCAGCCATGTGTAGGAAAACTATTTTCGGCAGCTGCTAAGCAAAATGACGGCGGACTTCGAGCTTCGTACAATATCTCTTTGTTAATTGCTCAAAAAGGCAAACCACACAACATCGGAGAAGAGTTAATTTTGCCAGTAATAAAGGAAGTAATAAATACTGTGCTTCATAAACTAGCCGCAGATATTATCCGAAAAATTCCTTTGAGTAATAATTTTGTGCAAAGACGAATTGATGAAATGGCTGAAAACATTGAAGGATCATTGTGCAATCATCTGAAGACTAGTCAATTCTCAATTCAGCTCGATGAGTCCACTTTACCTATTAATGAAGCGTTGTTGCTGTCTTACGTGAGGTTTATTAAACATGAGAAAATATGTGAAGAACTATTGTTTGCTAAAAAATTTAGAGACCGATACAAAAGGCGAAACCATATTCAATACATTCGAAAAGTTTTGTGATGAGAAAGAGATTTCTTTGAAAAATATTATATCAGTTGCTACGGATGGCGCTCCGGCTATGACAGGGTGCCATAAAGGCTTCATAGCGTACTTAAAAAATAAAATTCTAGATGTCCTTGCTGTACATTGTAGAAACCTAAGTGAACGACTATTTCAATCAGTGCAATATGTCATCAAAGCAGTCAATAAAATCCGTACCAGCTCTTTAAATGATAGATTATTTCATCAGCTTTGTGTTACTAATGACGAAGATTCCAACCATTTGTTGCTTCATACTGAGGTTCGTTGGCTATCAAGAGGCAATTGTCTGACTCGATTTTACAACCTGTTTGACTCTGCGATAAACTTCTTGGAAACTAAAGATACAGAATTGCGCAACAAGCTCAATACATCAAAAATGATATAGCTTACATGACAGATCTGTATAAATTGTTCGACGACATGAATCTCCAACTGCAAGGCGATGAACTAAATTTAATTAAAACAAAAAATGTCGTTGCTGTTTTCGCAGCCAAACTGCTTCTTCACAATAAGAATATGGGCAGACGTGAGTTTCACAATTTTCCGAATTTATCAGTATCCTGCAGTAACGACGACTTGTTTGCCTACTGCCAACATTTGGAAAACCTGCACATTGACTTCACCGAACGAGACCAGGACATTTTGAACTTGAAAATACCAGGTTGGGTGTTAGATCCGTTTTCAGATGTCAACACAGCAATCACACCTCAGCTGGAAGAAGAAGTTATAGAATTGGCAACAAACGAGGAAATAAAAATCACGTTTAAAAATTTCTATCAAGAATTTTGCCTACAAAAACCGATCCCGCAATTGTACCCTGGATTGTGGTCAATCGTTCAACGATTCTTGACAGCATTCCCATCGTCATATTTGTGTGCACGTGGATTTAGTGCTGTGGCAACGCTGCTTACTAAAAAGAGAAATCGTTTGCATGTTACCGAACGTGGCGACTTGCGGCTGTTCTTGAGTAAATTGGAACTTGATATCAACAAACCTATTAAAGAGCATCAGATTCATCCTTCACATTAGTTTCTATATAAGAATCGATTATGTTTGTTTTATTTTGAATAAAAGATACTCTGTCTGAATACTATAAAGTTACGTTTCAATAATCATTCTCATTGGCAGGTGTAGCCTGTAAGAGTTAGCTGTGCTCAGGTCTCAAGTTAACTCTTGCGGATTATAGTAAAAGTCTTTTTTAGAATGAATATTTAATCTCCGCTAATATAGCTCACTATAGAAGTTATAGTAGTTTTTAAGTAGGTGAAAAAAGGGGGCGCTAAAAATTAATTTAGTCTCAAAGTGGGCAGTAGACAAAATAAGTTTGGGAACCTCTGTCCTATATAATCATTGGTATTAATCTACGCTCTTTGGTACAGTGCGGGACACGAAAACCAACGCCAGTTCTTTTGAATTATTTATTTATTTACGTTGAAATTACCGTTTTTTTTTAAGAAATTGGTGGAAACCCAATTTTCGGTAAGTACTAACATTTTAGGATTTTTTTAGGAATGACATATCCAAATTTTATGATTTTTTTTGTGTATGAATGAGACAACATTAAGCTAACAAACACCTTTATTACATTTTTGAAAAGTGACAGCTATAAAAAAGTAATACAAAATTTATCATAAAAATGGATAGCATTTAGCAATGGATAGCAAGTACTGTTTTTGAAGATCGAATTTAATTTATCAAGCGGCCAATATTAATCAAATTTAATACAGAGTTGTAAAATCTTGAAATCAACTTCCTAACAAAATATAAATATAATGGAAATAGCTATTAAATTACTGGAATAACGAACTCATGAATCTGTAAGATAATTTCGGCAGTTTCATAGGTAAAGACCTAACATAATCATACATTGTTTTTACAAATTGTATCCAAGACAAGAACATACATACATATAATCACGCCTTTATCCCCGAAGCGTTAGGCAGAGGTGAATTAACACCCACATTTCACCAATCATCGAATTCGGTCCCACGTAGTGTGTCCACGGGTGGAGCCTATTGCCGTTTTCTGAGCACTATTGTTGACCGCGGTAGCCTAGTGGTATGGTAATGGACTGCTGAGACGAGGTCTCGGGTTCGATCCCAGGTCTTACCATGGCACACACCAATGACTTTACGATGCTTTTCGAGGTTATGTGTGTATTTATCGCAGGTTTATATGTAAGTGCCCGGTTAATGGCACTAGACTATAATCAGCTCGGCGAACCTTGATCCCTATGACAGTTCATACTAGTGACGGGTCGTGTCGATATATCGCAACTTTTTATAGGCAAAGGCGTGACTTGCATTCAGCCACATCGATAAACATGTTTTTAAAATATAATCTACATTACTATAATTATAATGCTTGTTATATTTACAAGTATCCGTGTATTTGTATATGGGGTTGCCAATATTCCGATGCAGAGGTAACATGGTCGGACTGTATAATTTTAATGTGAATTAAAATTTTAGTTATAGCAACACTATCTGATCTGTCACTACGCTAGTACTGTCAGTTCGCTACGCCAGTACGAGTGCTAACGCCTTGTATGCGCCACGTGTTTTCTTGTGTCAACGGAATCCTTTGTTTGTTACTATTGTTGTTTTCTGTTTTTGTTATTGTTGCTGTTTTGTGTTTGTTGGTGTTTCAAAATGCCGAAAAGACTGAGAAAAACTGTACTCAACAGTGAAACGCGGGAGTTTGTTGTACGCTTGCGTGACTATTTTGCTCGCGAACTACAAAATGGCGGACCTTTGTTGCCACTTGACAACGTACGCGACCGTGTTGCTGATGCTTTGGGAATTGGCAAAGCTACCGTTTCCCGAATTACAAAGGAGAAGTTCGGCGAATCGTCGATGGAGGAGAACAAATTATCAACTCCAAAGAAGAAAAAACATAATAGGGCACGACCCGTAACTAACCCCGATGATTTCGACATGGCAGCGATACGAAACCATATTTACGGCTATTATTTTCGAGGTGAACTGCCGACTTGCACAAAATTATTAGCGTCGCTGAAATCGGCTGATTTATTTAAAGGTGGATTCACTTCTCTCAGACAAGTTATAAAAAAATGTGGATTTCGTTATGGGAAGTGTGACAAAAGAAAAGTGATCATGGAGCGGAAGGACATTGGATTGATGAGGTGTGATTTTCTACGACAAATAAAAAACATCGAGAACTGGGACAAGGTGGTTTATCTGGACGAAACGTGGCTCAACGCCAATCACTCAGTCTCCAGTCTAGTCGGCTAGTACTATTTAAAGCTATTTTATTTCACTAGCAAATTGCATTTTTATTTTTATCCATGTGCTTATATCAATTACACACTTTTAACGTACAAAATTATGTACTTATAATGTACTTACCCCGATCTCGCTCTTTGACTTTGCATCATTTTCAATCTAAACCATTATTGTTTCAGGTTGTGCAGCCAGGCTTAACACCACTCCACCATTCACAGCTAATAAAATGCTTACGTTGCTACAAGAGGCATGTAGTCAAGTGACTCCGGACAATTGGAGGAAAGTGGTTGAAAAGACGAAAAAGCTATGCTTAGATGATTGGAATCGAGACGTGCGATACGACAATATAGTAGACCAGCCGTTTATCATAAACATAGGAGAAAGCAGCTGCAGTTCGGATTCCGAGTCTGAGACGCAATCGGTGACACCATTGTCAGATTCAGATTAATGTATATTAAAAAATCATAAATAAACCGCTTTTGTTTTATTTGAGTAGGTATATACAATAAATTTGTTAAATCTCCTTTATTTTATTATCGCAAACAACTTAAATGATTATAAATCTGACACTAAGAGCGTAGGTGCTCTATTGATGTATTTTGTACACTCGTTTCCATTTTCGATATTTGTTTATCGATACTTTTCCGCACTAGTCGATATCTTCCAAACGGAGTAACTTTTGCAGGACGTCAACGTAAAGTCTGATTGAGATAATTTCTTGTAAGTGTTAATAATTATTATAATTCCAACGGGATATTATTGTAATTGCATATATCTGCCTAAAATTAATAAATATCATTTTTAGACACCGCCAATTCGATTATAATATAACGGTGACGCTACTACAAGGTTGTGTCGTGGGAATAACTGTCAGTGTCATAGGGATCAAGGTTCGCCGAGCTGATTATAACACCTAAACATAAACTGGCGAAATGTGGGTGCTAGCACCTCTGCCTACCCCTTCGGGGATGTAGGCGTGAGTTTATGTTATGTGTTGACTCATGCCATGCATCTGAGGCTGAGTCTGGGCTGTATATATATTTATTACTACTTGGCTTTTGTCACTGTGTATATCTTTTTTTATGCTAAGTAAAATAAAAATGATTTCATTCTTTCTATCTTTTTTCTTTCTATATCTGTCAGATGTTAAACAACCCTATCCCTTAGTAGCCTTGTACGACACCGCATGGGAAAAGATGGAGTGGTCCAAATACTACTCCGCCGGGAACCACATGGCTTTGCCGGGAACCACACGCATTGTATCAATGACAACAATGTAGTACATAATTATTCCTTATAATACCTGTAATGTTAATTCACTTCATTAAATTTTGATATTAAATTACTTACTAAATATTCAATGAATTTTTCAAAGCATTTAGTATTCAAATCGATTAGGGGAGAATTTTTTTTATCGGTTCAGGCAGGATTCAAAACCGCAATTTTTGCCTTACCAGTGATTTACTACAATCGAAATTACTAAATAGACTTGTAAAATAAAATATAAAAGCAATACGAATATACAAAATCCTGCAGGTTCAGGCATAAAATAATTATTCCTTATGATAACACCGTGTCAACATTATCAAAATTCAACGATTCGGCTCCAAATTTAAAAATTGTTCAAAAAGATTCTCCCCTCTTTCTTGGGTCCCCAATGCTAGAGGAAGCATATGACTCCTTCGTAGAAGAAGAGATTCGAAATTTCTGTGCTTTCTGCTGCTTTCACTATAATTCGGTATTGTCATTTTGTTAATAAATTTACACATGTTCTCCGCTATTTGAGTCTTTTAGGTAAAATGGATAGTTAGATTCAAAACACACTATGCAAAATTCTAAATGTGGATATGAATGACCGAGTCTGGCTTCAGGTTCTGGCCATGCCTGTGCGTCTAGGTGGACTTGGCGTTCGCAAAATTACTGACCTAAGTTTGCCAGCATTTCTATCTTAAACTTAACCCATAGCCTAACTAATGCGGAAGTGCCAGGCAAGGCCAAAGCTTTAAATGTTTTGCCCAAACGCTGATTTGCCGCTCTGCAGCATGATAAGAAAACATCAAATTTTTACTCCTACCAATATTGCGGAGCCTGCTCGCCTTTTGGCTGTGAGGGAATCCGGTGTTTGGCTTCAGGCCCTACCATCTAACATTGGTACCATGTTGGACGATAACGCAAAGAGCACCTAAACGATCGCTGCTAGCCTTCGTTTAGGTGCTCCTTGCGTTTTTCCACATCGAAGTCGCTAAGGAGAAGGCGTTGGTAGCATTGGATACCATAGCATCTCATGCAGCAGGAGCGCAAGAAAGCTGTCGCAGCATGGGTATATCAATGACATAATCCGTCGGGCTCTTGTCACCGCCGGCGTTCTAGCCTTATTAGAACCCACTGGTTTGGCACGCGACGATGGCAAGAGGCCAGATGGCCATTCATTTATTCAGGATCATTGGTGCTTTGGAAGATGGGTAGGCATTTGGTGTGGGATGCAACATGTGGTGACACCCTTTTTTTTTTTTTTTTTTACGTGCGCAATATCCCCACGGATACCTCCCCACCGGAGCCGGTGGAGGAGGTTATGTCGGACTCGAACCGACTAAAACGCACGCCGCCTGTGGGTCGTTTTGGTTGCCGAAGGTGAGGTTGACAGGCATATCCCTCGCACCCCGGCCGGGTGGTGACACCCTTACGCCTTCACATCTTCCAGGGACTGCAGACTGCACCTGCGCTGCTGCTGCATCGGTAGAGACCCTCATACGGCGTAATTTAAGTTTGTAAATACATATTTGAGCCGTTTGAGGTCCAGACGGTGGAATCCTGGGGTCAAAGTGCCCGTCTTTTGTTTAAAGATATTTCTAAACGTTTAATTGACGCTACCCGTGACCAGAGGGCTGGTTTATTTCTTGCCAAAACGATTGGTATTGCCATTCAATGAGGCAATCCTTCTGGCCGCCTTCCCGGTTGACATCAATGGGGAGGAATTCTTTGATGCCTGAACCTGCAGGATTGGATAGGTATATTCTGTATTATTTTTAAATATTAATGATGATAAATCCTATGTACATTATGTATATAATATACTTTACGCTATTCTTACAATATGTATGTATTAATTATAGTTGATAAGATAACAGGGTTTAAAATAGTATCTTTTACCATTTTTTTATAGTGCGCAAAATCGTCACAGACACCCCGACCACCGGGGCCGGTGGGGGAAGTTATGTCAGATTTGAACCGACGAAAACGCACGCCAACTGTGTGGGCCGCAGGTTGCCGAAGGTGAGATTATCTGAGCATATACTTCGCAACACGGCTGGCCCAGGACCGTCTCTTATGAGACTCTTCGTTTGTGGGAATCAGGGAGTCCCTATCACATCTCCCGGTATGGGGAGGTGCGCATCACGGCCTGCTTCTCGCTAGGGTGACAGGCGGCTCCACCCGTCACCCGCGAGTATTTTTTACCTCTGACCTATATCTCGTTTCATTTCATGTCAATATGTAGGTACACAGATACACAGGTACAAGTTTGACAGCCCATAACATGTACACATTGACACTTTAAAGACAATATTGACATTAGTTTACACATAACGCGAATGTCGAGCCATCTTTTGCGATGCCTTCAGTTAGAAATACCTACTAGGTTTATACAGACGTCTATACAGTAATTGTATAGTATATTAATACTATACAATAACTTACAAATTTATGTAAAACTATGCTAACTATACAATATATGCAAAAATGGAATAGAGAAAAAGAGGGAGACTGTAATTTTAGGCATCGAAAAATTCTTCCCCATCGATCTCTACTGGTACCGTGCCCAAGAGGCTGGCGGCATTACCACGCTGAATGGCGATGCCAATTCTTTGAGCGAGGTAAAGGCCAGCCTTATGGTCACGGGAAGCGTCGATTAGTCGCTTCGCTATTTCTTTGAATAACGCGCGCGCTTGGACCCCACGGACCCAACGTTTCGACTCCAAACGGCTCAAAAATAATAATATACTGTATGTATATAGACACATACTTGCAACTTTAACACATATAATGATCACACTACACTTGCAACTTTGACTACAAAGTCAAATCTATTTTGATATAGAAAAAATTGAATTGGTTCAGGCTGGGTTAAAGAACGCGAATGCGCTCTCTTAATCGATTTGAATAGGTACCATACTAAATGCTTTAAAATTTCATTCAATATAAAGTTTTGCAACTTTTTATAATGTCATTGTCAATGCATTTTAAAAGAATATGCAATATTTCGTGCTTTTTATTGATATGAGACATTCATTTAAACAATACACTGATATAATAATACAATAATAAACAATTAAAATATAAAAAACCTCGTCACAAAAAACATTCTCTAACAAGTTGTAAATAAAATGTGTTGGTTAGCCCTAAAACTTTGATATACTTAGTAATTTTTTTTATTCAAACGTTATGTTGGGGGACGACCTGATAACGCTTGAACTAAAGAACTTGAGTTAAACTTATAACAACCTGTCATTTTTGCGTCATAAGTTTAAAACTAAAAGAAGTAATATACAATGCAATATTTCTGTTTCCTTCGAAATGAAATGTTAAACAGGAATGCAAGCAAATATAGGGAGACGCACATTTATTTGTCCCGACTGTATAATATTATCGACGTACTCCCGAGTGTCGAGCATGCGCAGTAGCCCCGGCAAGAGGTTATATAAAGCGACGCACGCGAGGGGAGCCTTCAGTTGCTCCAAAGAAACGTAACATTGACTCGCTTCTTTGGGTCCAACTCAATACATATAAAAATGACAAATAATATTAAGACACCTGGCTGGGCTACTGCAGTCTCTAGTTATGGTCTAACAGACTCTAACAGCACCTACCTCTTAATTTAAAAATGCCTGATTCACACATATTACAAAAAGAAAGTAAAATTAAAAATATATTTCTAAAGAGATAGCAGTAAGGCCCAGCCCTGGGTATCTTCTCTGTTGTGAGGTCACTTGTGGGAGCGACCGTACAAAATGGAAGACACACCAATACCTAACGTAGGTACCTACACACCAACGTCGTAGGTACCTATACTAGGTACAGGTGTTTCTTCCATTCTGTTAGGTCGCTCTTACAAGTGACCTTACAACATAGAAGACACCCGGGGCTGGGTCTCACTATTCTCTAGCAATCACCTACTATCTAGTGTAGGCACGTACACTAGTCAGTGGGGAGTGTATATACGCCTAGCGCACGTACCCGTGCGTATTCCCCTCGGATCCCTCCCCCTCCTCACCCCGCAGGGGCCGGCGGGAGAGGTTATGTCAGACTGTATATACAGCTCACACCTTGTGTATAAAACAGGTTAGCACGGTTAATTAGATAACTACATGATGATAGTCAAGTCGGTCATAAGATGCATTCTTTATTGATAGAAACCTCTTTTAGCTCGAAAATATAATCCTCAAGGATACACCCACCACAGGAGCCGGTGGTAGACATTATGTCGGACTCGAACCGACTTAAACGCACAGCCCCTGTGGGTCGTTTTTGACTGCCGAAGGTGAGGTTGACAGGCATATCCCTTGCACCTCGGCTGTCCCAGGCCATTTCTCTCGATCTGGCCTCCTTTGGGTGTAGGGACCACAGAGTCCCCAACTTGTCCTCGGAATCAGTAAGGCGCGTCACGCGCTTCTACCAGGGTGACAGGCGGCTCCACCCGTCATACATACATATAATCACGCCTTTATCCCCGGAAGGTTAGGCAGAGGTGAATTAAAACCCACATTTCACCAATCAATGAATTCGGTCCTACCTAATAAGGGGTGAGCCTATTGCCGTCTTCCGGGCACTCAAGCTATGCATTCGCAGCTGAGTCTGGGCTGAATATATCTGTCTGATGTTAAACAGCCCTCTCCCTTAATCGCATTGTACGTGGTACAAATTCTACTCCGCCTGGAACCAAGCGAAAAGCTCTAGAAATTCTAAAATAGTTTATTTACTACATTTTTTATAAAACTTACTGCGGTGAATCAGAGAAGTATTGCCAGGGTTTGAAGGTCTTGCCGTAGTCCGTCGACTTTTCCAGCACCCAGAGACCAGGGCGCGGTGAGTTACCCATCTTAACGAACACATACGCCACGTGGAATTCCTGTAAATAGAATAAAATTGTCAGAAATTGAGAATTAGGATTCTTTTCCCACTCAGTTGGGGTCGGTTGTTTAGTCAAACTAGGAAGAGGCTGAACCTTGATAGTTTCCGTGAAGCTACTGTCATACCTCTATAACCCACTGGCATTATCGTTCTGTTGTTAGACCAGTGTTAGACCAGACGTATAAGACAGTCATCAACGCATAATAAACATCAAATCAATACATTTTGTCAGTATATATTGTATAGTTAGCATAGTTTTGTATAAATTTTAGAAGTATTTTCACTATTTCTTTTAAGTTATTATCCTAAATTGTTCGATTAATAATAAACTAATTCTAAATAACTTAGGTATATACAGAACTATATTACGATGTTTAGTGATAGAAAGTGTAGTGATGAGAATTGAGAGAGGAATGTTGAGATGCTTTAGTCATGTTGAGAGAATGAATGAAAGAAAACTAACGAAACAGGTGTATGAGGCGAGTGTGGATGGTACCGTCGGAAGGGGAAGACCTAAGGCGCAAATATCTGGACCAAATCGGGGAAGTTTTAGAAAAGAGGCAGGTCAGGAGTATCCTAAAACGACGAGCATGCATGAAGAATGTAATGAGAGTGAATGAAGCGAGAGTAGTATGTCAGGATCGTAGCAAATGGAGATCCGTGATCTCTGCCTGGCCCTATGGGAAACAGGCGTGATTTTATGTATGTATGCATAAATATTACACAAAATAAAAATAAATCTCGTACTGAGAAGGCTGGTAGCATTACCCATTGAATGTCAGTGTCAATTCTTTGAGAGAGGTAATGGCCAACTGGAGTTTTGGCGCCCACGTGAAAAATGGCGCGTCGCGGGTTTTTTTTATTTTCCGAAATTGGTGTGAATTCGAGATTTTATGTATAAAAATGGTGGAAATTTAGATATAATATCTTTGACAACGCACACAAGTGTGGAAAGTGGCAAATTACAGTGAATTGTGACTTTTCGTGTTGGTTCCAAATTCCCCCTTTTTTTTATACCACTTAGGTGGCAGACAAGCGCACTGCCCACCTGATGGAAAGTGGTTACCGTGGCCTATGGACGTGTGTAACACCAGAGAAGTCACACTCGTCCTCAATAAAGTCCCCACAACTTTATTGAGGACTGTAACTTGAAAAACTTGACCTTGGCGTCTCGTCATTAATAATTCTAAAGAAATTTACATCTATATATATCTTGTCAAAAGGGAGGAATAAACCCAATGGCCAGCCCTGTAGCCACGGGAATTGAGTTCATTACATTTATTGTTAACATGATATCATAAATGTGACGAAATTGGCCGCCTACGTGCCTGCATAACCCTTGGCCTCTCCCTTATATCAACTTTTTATCGGTTGCTATCGACAGTACTACAGTATTCGTCTGCCCACTGTATCCTGTCCACGCGGCCAGCGGATGATTGATTAAACTCGTATGTATAAAAATCCGGTCAAATGCGAGTCGGACTCGCGTACCGAGGGTCCCGTAGCTTAAGCTATATAAAACGTAATATATTTTGAATGGTATAACAAGCGGTAGCCTAGTGATATGGGTGATGGACTGCTGAGACGAGGTCTCGGGTTCGATACCAGATTTACCATGGCACACATCAGTGACTTTTCGATGCTTGTCGAAGTTATGTGTGTATTTATCGCAGGTTTATAAGTGCCCGGTTAATGGCAATAGGCTCGCCACCTATTACCTTGGGACCTAAACATAAACTGGCGAATCGTGGGTGCTAGCACCCCTGCCTACCCCTTTGGTGTGGAGAGACTTGAGTGTGTGGTATGAATTTCAACTTAATACCTCCACGTATTCCTAAGAAATAAGTGTTGCCAGACAGATATACGTTTTATAGGAGGTAGGACACGACGGTATTTCCGCCCAGTTGAGCAGTCCGACTAGGGAAGTACCTCCGCTCTACAGAATACCGCGGTTATAATAACTTCGTGTTGTGTTCCCAGCGGTGAGTAGGGTAGCCAGCGCTCACTGGAGAATTTGTGCTGTCAGTGGGATGACTAAAGGCTTGTCCTGCTTTGTCCTCTACACTGACGGCACAGAAACTCTGTGCTTACAGGGTCGGCAGCGCGAGTGCGGCTTCTCTGGTGTTACACACGTCCATAGGCCACGGTAACCACTTTCCATTAGGTGGGCCGTGCGCTTGTCTGCCACCTAAGTGGTATAAAAAAAAAGACGTGGTCCTGTAAGGGTTTCGTTTTTTTACCTTTCGAGGTAAGTAATCTTAAAAAAGGAGTCGTTTTCTTGCATTAAAGCTTGCCGTAGAATACCTATACAAGCCTCTGCATCTACATGCCTTTGCCTATTTGTGATTTAAATGCGAAAGTTTATAAAGATTTTTAATTATTCAATCATGCTCTAACAGCTGATCGGATAATTTTTTTTTCCGTGCGCAAAATCCCCACGGAAACCTTCCCACCGGAGCCTGTGGAAGAGGTTATGTCGGACTCGAACCGATTAAAACGCACGCCGCCTGTGTGTCGTTTTGGTTGCCGAAGGTGAGGTTGACAGGCATATAACTCGCACCCCGGCCGAACCAGGGCCATCTCTCACGATCTGGCCCTCTCCTCGGGTGTGTGGGGACTACAAAGTCCCCAACTCGTCCCCGGAAAAGGGGGAGGCGCGCCGCCGCCGCGTCCAAACTGATCGGATACTATCCTGTCAGGGACTCTGCTAAAAATTGCATTTAATTTAAAACTTTAAAGCAATGTGTTTAAAGTCCAAAATTTAAAGGGCTTTTGCAGTGTGAATGGAAAAGTGTAACGAAACTCATTTCAAGGACTTTAATTTTATAGGACTAGGGTCTAAAAGCTTTAAGATAAAGTAAATAAAATGAGCATAGTACGTATTTATAAGTATTTAAGTTTTTTTTTATAAAGAATGGCGACCTCCGCGGCGTAGCGGCAGGTATTCGACTGCTATGCAGGTGACGCGGGTTCGATTCCCGCTCAGTGCAAATATTTGTATGCGTGAATATGTATATTTGCATTGGTCTGGGTGTTTCTATGTATAATATGTATGTATTTACAAAAAAAAAAGTATCTAAGTATGTTTATCCGCATTCTAGATCAAATAACACAAGCTAATGCTTGCCATGGGTCTAGATAGCGTTGTGTAGAATGTCGTAAAATATTTATTATTATTATTAATGTGTAGTAATATTCCTTCTAACGCCTCCAGCTAAGCGTTCACGTCTGTAGTGTAATGACTAGGATTCAAACCGAGATCTTTCGACTGTAACGCCTAATTGTTGTCCTTGAAATGGTGTTGTCCTTGCATCTCGCCTCTGTTTTCTTTTACAATATTTATTTTCTTTTTATAAAATAAATATTGTAAAAGAAAACAGAACCGCGTATTGCACCATCTACTGGTTCGTGCTCGAATTGTGCCTAACCTTCACGCGACTGCAAACTATAATATGACAAAGTTTTATCACAATCGGATGAACGGTACATCCGCACATAAAATATACGAACAAACAAACATTGATGTTAGGGTTACGTGCTGGGCCTCAATTCAATCACAGACACTGCTAAAAAATCCGTTTAATTTGCTGTTAAATTCCAAAATTAAACTTTTTGTAGAGTAAATGAAAAAGTGTAATGAATATCTCTATTCATATAATTATTGGACTTTAAGAGTATGGCAGTAAAGTTCAATATTTATTGCCATTTTTCTACAGTGTAATTTTTTTGTGATATGACAGTGGTTTTGGTTATTATGATCGAAGGCCAGGTTGAAACTACAGGGATAGATTAAAACCCTGAATAGCATAAAGGCTACATGTTTACCACTAAGGTGGCAGACAAGCACACGGCCCACCTGATGGAAAGTGGTTACCTACCTATGAACGTGTGCTACACCAGAGAAGTCACACACGCGCTGCTGACCCTGTAAGCACAGAGTATCTGTGCCGTCAGTGTAGAGGACAAAGCAGGACAAGCCTTTAGTCATCCCACTGACAGCATAAATTCTCCAGTGAGCTCTGGCCCTACTCACCGCTGGGAACACAACACGAAGTTATTATAACCGCGGTATTTTGTAGGGCGGAGGTACTTCCCCAGTCGGACTGCTCAACTGGGCGTGTGTGTACCTATGAACGTGTGCAACACCAGGGGAGTCACACCCGTGCTGCCTACTCTGTAAGAACAGAGATTTACTGTGCCGTCAGTGCAGAACACAAAATCAGGACAAGTCTTTGGTCTACTCACTAACAGCACAAATACTCTCCAGTGAGCTCTAGCTACCCTACTCACCGCCGGGAAGGGTAGGGTGGAGGTACTTCCCAAATCGGACTGCTCAATTGGGACGGAAATACCGTAGTGTCCTACCTCCTGTAAAGTAGTGTCCTGTGTTTGGTGTGCAATAAAGAGTAGGTACATACATATAATCACGCCTTTGTCCCTGGAAGGTTAGGCAGAGGTGAATTAACACCCACATTTCACCAATAATTGTATTCGGTCCCACGTAATAGGGGGTGAGCCTATTGCCGTATGAGGCTGAGTCTGGGCTGTATATATCTGTCTGATGTTAAACAGCCCTATCCCTTAGTCGCCTTGTACCACGCATGGGAAGAGATGGGGTGGCCCTAATTCTACTCTGCCGGAAACCACGCGGCAATCTTATCTTATTTTTGTTAGTAATTGCATGTAACGTATGCTTTGGCGCTAGTGACAAATTAAGCTAATGTAATAGGTCCACGATCATTGCTTAGATATAATAACATAAACGCACGCTTATATCCCCGAAGGGGTAGGCAGGGGTGCTAGCACCCTAGCACCCACATTTCGCAAGTTTATGTTTAGGTCCCAATGTAATAGGTGGCGAGTCTATTGCCATTAACCGGACACTTATAAACCTACGATAAATACACACATAACTTCGAAAAGTCATTGGTGTGTGCCATGGTATAACCTGGGATCGAATCCGAGACCTCGTCTCAGCAGTTCATTACCCATACCACTAGGCTACCGCGGTTTAAATATAATATAAACCATAAACTTAATATAATATACTAACGTTAAATTTATACACAGTTCGCTTTGCATACAACAATTTACATACATTCGTAATACAAACAAAAACAAAAGAAAGTGATTAAAAAGTGTATGTTTTTATACAATATTTTTTTTACGTGCGCTAAATCCCCACGGATACCTCCCCACCGGAGCCGGTGGAAGAGGTTATGTCGAACTCGAACCGACTAAAACGGACGCCGCCGGTGGGTCGTTTTGGTTGCCGAAGGTGAGGTTGACAGGCTTATCCCTCGTACCCCGGCCGAAACAGGGCCATCTCTCATGATCTGGCCCTCTCCTCGGGTGTGTGGGGACTACAGAGTCCCCAACTCGTCCCCGGAAGACCTCTGACGCCCAAGTTGCCTTCAGCGCGGGCAGCTTGGCTTGCGATCCTTCGTCGCTCCCGCTGCCGCTCCCGCCCCGCCTCCTCCTTCACGAGCATTACTTGCTCGCAGAAGGAGGCGCCGAATGTATGTTTTTTACCTTTTACCTAGGGACAGTATGGGCTGTAGGTACTTCTATTTATTCTTTGCTTTGGGGATATCAATATAGAACCAAAATCATAGAGAAGCACCGCTCGCCATAGGCAGGGAATTCATCCTCACACATTGCGATCTGAGACGGTGCGCTCTGTGAGTTACGAAAGAAACTCCATCCCACACTCAAGCTATGGAATGAACTTCCTGCTGCGGTTTTCCCAAGTGCCTACAATATGGGGTTCTTCAAGAGGGGCATTAGAAGGTTTCTACAGGGTCGGCAGCGCGAGTGTAACGCCCCTGGCGTCGCACACGTCCATAGGCGACGGTAACCACTTCCCATCAGGTGGACGGTGTGCTTGTCTGCCACCTAAGCTGTATGGTATTAAATTATAGACTTTATTTCAATACGCTTAAGCTCAAAATTGAATGCAAAGAGTTTCATTACAATTTTACATTCAATCTGCAAAAAAAGGCTTTTAATGTTGAACTGTAAAGAACATTGATTAAAGACTAATATGAAATGGATTTTTAGCAGTTTTCTTGGTATAACAGTGGTTTTGCTTTAGCAGAACCATGCGAGTAACTTCAAACTACTCCGAATCAGAGTAGTTTTAGTTTGCGCTTGCGATTTCTGTTTTGTTCTGTATTCTGAGAGGTTTCTGCAAGTGATAAAAAGGGAGAGGGTATAATTGAAAGAGCACAGCATATAGATAACATTATGCTAAACTAGCAGTGTCACATTCGCAAATCAACATTCAGACAAATAGACTTTGCTTACAATACAAATAAGTAATCATATTTCGCTCGGCCATTACTGCAAACGCATCAGAAATAAGTACAAAGGTGCTAACTATCATAGCAAATAATAATAATCTACTTAATATGAAATCGCGGTAGATTTATTTAAACTATCATGGTCACTCACATCAGTACACTGAGGAACTGGAGTAGTGGCGGTGAACAGAGAAAAAGGAAACTCCGTGATCATGGTGCTTGCAACAGCGCCGAAATATCGGAAACTCAAAACAATGAAACATGGTAAATATCCCGTTTATTTTGATACTGACGCGGTAGATTTTTTTTTTAGATGCGCAAAATCCCTACTGTTTCCCACCAACCGGAGCCGGTGGAAGAGGTTATGTCGGACTCGAACCGACTAAAACGCACGCTGCCTGTGGATCGTTTTGTTTGCCGAAGGTGAGGTTGACAGGTCCCACTGGTATTCTAGCACGAGATACTCAGTCCTGAATCTAAGGAGAGATTGTATTTTAGATGACAGATGACAGTGTCATTGCAAGAGTAGTTTCACAAGTGAGCGTTGTTCTGGAATATGTGCCTAATATTGTTATTTGAAATACCAGTTTATTGTAACACGCCCAATTGAGCACTCCGACTGGGGAAGTACCTCCCCCCTACAGAATACCGCGGTTATAGTAACTTCGTGTTGTGTTCCCGGCGGTGAGTAGGGTAGCCAGAGCTCACTGGAGAGTTTTTGTGCTGTCAGCGGGACGACCAAAGGCTTGTCCTGCTTTGTCCTCTGCACTGACGGCACAAAATCTCTGTTCTTACAGGGTCGGCAGCACGGATGTGACTCCACTGGTGTTACACACGTTCATAGGTTATGGTAACCACTTTCCATCAGGTGGGCCGTGTGCTTGTCTGCCACCTAAGTTGTATACAAAAAAAACACGACTCAAAATGTACAATCGTTTACAACTCGCCTTAAGAAACTATTGTAACTAAGGATCCCCCGGTGAGTATGGAGAGCTCACTGGAGAGTATTTGTACTGTCAGTGGGAAGACCAAAATCTTGTCCTGCTTTGTCTTTTAGAGTGACGGCACAGAAACTCTTGTGTTTACAGGGTTAACAGCACGAGTGTGACTCCTTTGGTGTTGCACACGTCCATAGGCCACGGTAACCACTTCCCATCAGGTGGGCCGTGAGCTTGTCTGCAACCAAGTGGTATAAACAAATACTATTGTAAATTTAGGTCTTAAAAATGACTTTAAATTTGACCACCTGTCCTCAGATCTAAATCGTGTTTCGGGACTGATCGTTTTGAAATACAGCCCTACAAACTTCTTCACGCGATTTATTAAACTTTAATTCATAGATACGAATAAAATCTCGATCAAGCTGTTGTATTATATATTGAGAACTCACTTACTTTTCTACAGTATTATTTATTTGTTATTTAGACCTGACTGGTTTTGCCGTACAGCATCCGCAAAGGTTTACCTCAAACTCGTACTCAAACTTTTAAGGTTGCCGTAAGGCGAAACCGGTCAGGTCTAATAACAAATAAAAAATACTGTGGAAAAGTACAAGTGAGTTTTCAATATATGTTACATACCATAACATAAACATAAACTCACGCCTATATCCCCGAAGGGGTAGGCAGAGGTGCTAGCACCCACATAACGCCAGTTTATGTTTAGGTTCCAATGTAATAGGTGGCGAGCCTATTGTCATTAACCGGGCACTTATAAACCTGCGATAAATACACATACGTGGGGCGCACTATAAGTTTCCGGAATGAATATGAAAAAATACTATTAAAGGTACAAAATTAATTTATTGTTTTTCAAAATAATCTCCCTTGGCGTCTATGCACTTTTTCATTCGATCAAACCAGTTTTGAAAACTTTTGTGCCACTCCTCTGTGGTGACCTCTGAAACGTGTTTTTCATACTCCTCGACAGCCTCTTCTGGTGATGAAAATCGTTGGCCGCGTAATTGGTTCTTAATTTTTGGGAACAGATAAAAGTCACAAGGTGCCAGGTCGGGACTGTATGCAGGATGACTCATGAGTTCTACATTTTTCGCCTTCAAAAAGTCGTTTGTCCGTCTGGCCGTGTGAGAACTAGCATTGTCGTGGTGCAGGATGATACGGCGTTTACGGTTATTTTTACGGAGTTCGTCAATAACTTCCGGCAAACAAATGGTCGTGTACCAGTCACTATTCACAGTACGACGATTTTCTAAAGCAACAGTAGCCACGTGTCCAGTTTTATTAAAAAAAGAAGCAATCATCCGCTTAGATGCACTTTTCACGCGCGCCACTTTGGTTGGTTTCGGCTCATCTTGAAAGACCCATACGCTCGATTGCTGCTTTGTTTTGGGATCGTAGCAATAAATCCATGTTTCGTCACCTGTTACTATGTCCCACACCAAATTTGACGCACCTTCGTTGAATCTGGTAAGCATGGCACTGCACCAAGTGACGCGGTCCGTTTTTTGATCCTCGGTCAAGTTATGTGGGATCCACCGCGAGCACAGCTTTCTCACACCCAAATGTTTGTGTAGGATTGATTCTATTTGACTCATGCCTATTTCTAAGGATGCGCGAATTTCATGGTAGGTCACATGCCTGTCTGTTTCAATCATATGGCGCACAGCATCGATGTTTTTGTTGGTCACAGCGGTGGACGGCCGACCATCGCGAGATTCGTCACTGAGATTGATACGACCACGCTTGAATTCTGCAAACCAGCTATAAACAGTCGTCTTGCATGGAGCTTCATCGCCAAAAGCTGTTTTAAGCCGAGAGATGCTCTGTTGAGCCGTCAAATTACACTTAAAATCGTAGAAAATCATACTACGAAAATTTTCCCGAGTTAAATCCATGTTGATGCAGATGTAGACACACAATTTTTTAAATGGCGCCACAAGGTAAAAACTAAAGACAGTCAGATGAAATAAACTGTATTCTACAGCCAAAGAGTTCTATTTTCAAATGTTGTAATAAATTTTTAAATATTGTTTATGTAAGTGGCCAGTTCCGGAAACTTTTAGTGTAACCTATGTATAACTTCGAAAAGCATAAAAGTCATTGGTGTGTGCAATGACAAAACCTGGGAGCTAACCCGAGATTTCGTCTCAGCAGTCCATTACCCATACCACTAGGCTACCGCGGTTACATGGTCCAATAACAAATAACAGATACTGTGGAAAAGTACAAGTGAGTTCTCAATATGTGTAACAACAAATTCCACTAAGTGCCATCAATCAACAATATAAAATAATACTGCTGTAACATCTTTGAAACATGCACAACGCATCAACATACTGTTATAAATATCATCTAATTTCGTCGTCTTATACTGTATGTATATGTCCCTATGTTGTCTATTCAGGACTTATCCACAAATAGCTTTATAGAAGTTCGTTGCCCCCGGTTACCTCACATCTCGATGGTGAGGCATCAAATAATTTTAGAACAGAATTATGGGAGTTCGCGGTACAAGGGATGTAGGTTTATTTTCGTAGCTGCACGGGTAACTAAACGCAGTTTCTTGAGAAATTACCTTACTTTCAATTACCATGCACTGTTTTGAAAATTAGGACCGTTAGGCGCAGTCATTTAGCCAGTGAGCATGTTTCTTGTAAACACACATGAACGAAAAACTAGACAGAATGTATATATATATACTAGCTGACCAATCCCAGCTTCGCCCGGGGTATATTTTGAAGCTTCATTAGTAGTTCCAGAGATTAGCGCGTTCAAACAAACAAACAAACAAACTCTGCAGCTTTATAATATTAGTATAGATTTTTACAATATTGTTTTAATTCCTACTTCTTACAGCTACAGACCCGGGTCTTTTAGTGAAAAGCTGCTAATGAGGTTTTTCGTTGGTCTTTTCATTTTCATTGTAACATTGTGTGTGGTGTCAAAATCAAAGTCAAAGTCAAAACTTTCAGAGGGAATTGAGACACGGGGTTCAAGACTAACCCTTGAGAACGTGATAAAGATTAGTTTTCCATATACAATAAGTAGGTACATATACTCGTTTTTAATCCTCCTGCGACATCAAAAAATAATAATTTACTTCAACGAGACACTGTAATAAGACGCCCGAACAGTTCATGATGCTGATGACATCATCCAACATAATTATTATTAAAGCAATTTGTTTATATCAGAAAGGTTCCCCGAACACTGCCGGATCTGTGGACAGATTATTTCTAGACAGACTGAACATGCACTTATAAGAGAGTGCGAGAATGACTTGTTGCTTTAAGTTAATTATTTATCTCTATATTATAAAGCTGAAGAGTTTTTTTTATATACCACTAAGGTGGCAGACAAGCACACGGCCCACCTGATGGAAAGTGGTTACCGTGGCCTATGGACGTTTGTAACACCAGAGGAGTCACAGTCGCGCCGCCAACCCTGTGAGTACAGAGTTTCTGTGCCGTCAGTGTAGAAGACAAAGCAGGGCAAGCCTTTAGTCATCCCACTGTCAGCACAAATTCTCCAGTGAGCTCTGGCTACCCTACTCACCGCTGGTTATTATAGCCGCGGTATTCTGTAGGGCGGAGGTACTCCCCCAGTCGAGCTGTCTGTCTGTAGTGTTGTCCACTGGGAGGTAGACTAAAGTCCAACGTAAAAAGATTTTTCCTTCGCTGGAATATTGAATGCAATTTTATTTAAATAGTATTCAAATGAATAGTTCTGGTGGGATTCAGGTTGCTCATTCATTTAGTGGTCAGACCTATCCCCCTGTAAGGGAAAGGTCGCGGATTCGAATCCCACCTGAATTGATTGAAATTCTTGAATTGATCGTGGTAGCCTAGTGGTATGAGTAATGGACTGCTGTCACGAGGTCTCGGGTGCGATCTAAGGTTTTACCATGGCACACACCAATGACTTTTCGATGCTTTTCGAAGTTATTTGTGTATTTATCGCAGGTTTATAAGTGCCCGGTTAACGGCAATAGGCTCTCCACCTATTACATTGGGACCTAAACATAAACTGGCGAAATGTGGGTGCTAGCACCCCTGCCTACCTTTTCGGGGATATAGGCGTGAGTTTATGAGATGATGATGATGATGAGCTTTTCTTATAGAACCTTCGCCAGAAACCATTCAAATTCTTCCATATGTTATCCGTCTTACGGCGACGGTTAAGCGCCATCTACCGATATTCGTATGAACTATCGAAACCAATTAATGATGTTGCAATCATTTTTAAACATTGATTTTTGATAACTCCGCTCAAACTATTGACTGAAATTTTAAAGCATTTTGGTATGCTAGCTATTCAAATCGATTAAGACATAAAAACTATCCACCAGCTTCTCGAATAACAATCCACACAATAGCTTTATAAGTAATAGGGTTTTTTTTTACGTGCGCAAAATCCCCACGGATACCTCCCCACCGGAGCCGGTGGAGGAGGTTATGTCGGACTCGAACCAACTAAAACGCACGCCGCCTGTGGGTCGCTTTGGTTGCCGAAGGTGAGGCTGGCCGACCCAGGGCCATCTCTCACGATCTGGCCCTCTTCTCGGGTGTGGGGACTACAGAGTCCCCAACTCGTCGTCGTATAAGTAATAGGGTAGTGAGAGAGTGGAATAAGCTACCACATGATGTTGTGACAGCCCAGAACATAAACCAATTTAAAAATAGACTAGACCAACACCTTAACCAAAAAAAAAACACTAGTGGGCATAAGCAGGATATGGGCATTATCAGTTGCTTCGACTGCCTGCCTGTTAAAATAATAATAATAATAATTTAAAAAAAAACGAAAAAAAAATTGAATCGGTACAGGCGGGATTTGAATTAACTTCTACACATTTATGGCCGTGACGGTCCTCCGTGGCGTAGCGGTAGGGCATTCAACTGCTATGCAGTAGTCGCGGGTTCGATTCCCGCTCAGTGCAAATATTTGTATGCATAAATATGTATATTTGCATTGGTCTGAGTGTTTCTATGTATAATATGTATGTATTTACAAAAAAAAGTATGTAAGTATGTTTATCCGCATTCTAGATCCCATAACACAAGCTAGTTAAACTATGCTTACCATGGGTCTAGATAGCGTTGTGTATAATTTCGTGGAATATTTGTTATTTGTTGTTTGTTATGTATTGATTTTACATTTTTAATATATTTTTTAGTTTGTAGGTATATACAGCGCACATCTTAAGATTATCTTAGTTCATCGCCCATTCCATGGGACCGAAACACAGTTAGATAAATGTGGATATTAACACATCGCTTAAAACCCCTGGGTAAACTGGTGTGACCATACATAAAATCTCATCGTGGTAAATGCTTCTGCCTTTTTTTTAAATTTAGAACATGCCAACTTGACTTCACTTAGCCTGATGGTAATCTAAAGGCAAAGCCTCAGGTAAGAGGGTCACCATTACAGACACTAAGTAATGTTACAATGGTGGCCCTCAGCTTGGCGGCATAATCAGATGCTTTTCCACGCCCCGCTTAAAGGACCCGGGACTGTAGGAAGTAGGAAACACGTAAGCTGGTAAGGAATTCCAGGTCTTGGTAGTGCGGCAAAAAAAAAGAGTCTCCGAACCCTCACATCCTGGAAGAAAGGAAGCAGTATAGTTGACTTACCTGTCCCAAGTCAATGGTTAAGTTCACTTCGTTGTATTTCATCCCCCTGGACAGCGGGGGGCTCTGCCACCACGTCTCCGAGCTGTCAACAGCATACTCCGGAGGATGATTCTTGCCCGGGATTGTAGCATCGCAGATATCGCACACCTAGAAGATACAAAATGAGATGTAGGTCTCGTTGCAGGTTTGATTTTCGCTTAGAGATAAGGTTGAAAAGAAACATATGGGTATAGAGATTAGGTATTACAGATACTACCTAATATATCGATGGTTATATCATGGTTTCTATTTTACATAAATATACATAATTATGAGAATCAACTAGCCCTTCTAAACAAGTGGGAATTCGTTGGCCGGCGTATCATAGACTAGAATGACAAATGTAGAGGGATTTGACGTATGACATTGATCGATGAATTACATCGATTGACAGCTGTCATTCTATTCTGCCACATGCCTGTCAAAAGAATTGTCACTTTTCAATTGTCAATTGTCTAGGAGAGCAGAACTAAATTAGACTAGACTAAAAAACCTGAGCGGAATAAAAACAATCTTCCTACTCAAAAATGGGCACTGTACACTATTCATTCAGTCAAAAACATGTAACTTAGCTTATTATACAGCCGTAACTAATAAAGTTCAAAACTGAAACATGTGTACAAAAGATATATATCTACCAATAAACTTTCACAAAAGAAACTCTGCATTCATTCAAAAACCTCTCTAAAAAAACTCTAACGATACAAAATCTTATTCTATTCCAAACAATTGTGTAAATAAAAACAAAAAAGCCGAGTTGGCGGTAGACGCGATGCACATGTGGACGCCACATGTCCGCAAAAAGTCCACGAGGATAGCCGAACTTTGTCGAAATTCCCCGAACCGAATGAGGATTTCAAATTGTTTGATTATGCTTGTCTTTTGTTTAGTCTCATATTACAACACATATGTATATGTTTATAACAAGGAGGACAGAACGTTTATAAGTGGGCGAGAATGAGTGCTGTAATGAGCTACACAGTTTAAGTGTTTATAAATATTTGTAAGTTGAAGAAGCTCTATTACCTACTAAAAGTGCTGAATAGGTAGACACTACACAGATTATCTCAGAAGTTTAGAGTACCATCAGAATAAACAAAAAAGTGTTCTGTTTTCTGAGCTTATAAGTTGTAGAGACCGAAATAGGGAAAGTGTTGCTTAGATAATATAGATACATAGAGAGTATAGATACATAGACTACTGAAAAATCACACATAAAAATAAAAATATATAATAAAATAAAATAAAACCAAGGAAATATTAAGGATAGCCGTGGCCCCTGGGTCGGCCGGGGTGCGAGGGATATGCCTGTCAACCTCACCTTTGGCAACCAAAGCGACCCGCAGGCGGCGTGCGTTTTAGTCGGTTCGAGTCCGACATAACCGCTCCCATCGGCTCCGGTGGGGAGGTATCCGTGGGGATTTTGCGCAAGTAAAAAAAAAAAAAAAAAAAAGGATAGCTGTGGTCGTATGCTAATTTTCCCTAGAATGTATTGTTTTGTTAGACTAAGTGGCATACGACCACGGCTATCCTTGATATTTTTTTGTTTAATCCTTTTTAGAGCGTGATTTTTCAGTAGTCGCGTTTTATAGTTTTTAAACTTATTTTTTTTATATTTTGATGCAAGCTATACGCATAATTTATACATATTTGACATGTGCTAATTAAGTGCTTTCAATTGATACCAAACACAACATATTAATCACAATTTTATTTTTAACTCCTTATTTTATGACCGCTAGAGGGCGTCACATTACAATCAGTGACACGTTATATAGCATATAACTAGTAGACGACCAAGACGCTTCTAATGATATTTCATTTGTCCAGTTTTAATAAGTAGTTCAGGAGTTATGAGAGAAAAGATGAACCTACATACATACATAGTCTGTCAAAATCATAAACCTCCTTTTGCTTCACCGTCGTCGGGTAAAAAGAAATACCCGTAACAGCAGCGCCGATGATATCTCCATGGCATGCTGATATTCATTTCAAAACGCCAAAAAAAAAACACCATGAGCAGATCTACGGCTACTCAGGCATTGTGAATTTGAATTACCAACTAAATTAAGTGCACTTGTCCACCCAATATGCAATAGATGTCCTAGTAAAGTAATATTTGTGAGTTGAGGGGTAAAGATTAATTGATTGATACTGGTATTATTTTTTTCTTTACGTGCGCAAAATCCCCACGGATACCTCCCCACCGGAGCCGGTGGAGGAGGTTATGTCGGACTCCAACCGACCAAAACGCACGACTCCTGTGAGTCGTTTTTGGTTGCCGAAGGTGAGGTTAACAGGCATGACCCACGCACCCCGGTCGACCCAGGGCCATCTCTCTCGATCTGGCCCTCTCCTCGGGTGTGGGGACCACAGAGTGCCCAACTCATTCCCGGAAATGGGGAGGAGCGTGAAACGCGCCACAGCCGCGGTGATACTGGTAGTGACAAAGAGGTTTTTTTTTTACGTGCACAAATTCCCCACGGATACCTCCCCACCGGAGCCGGTGTCTCACGATCTGGCATTCTAAGTGACAAAGAGGTTGAATAGTTTATAAACGAGGAGTCATATCATAACCCGCCTGTCAAACATAGCCTGTCAAAATCATAACCAGCCTTTTGCATCGCCATAATCGGGTAAAATTAGTGTCAAGTGTTTACAATACGCTGGTCAAGGAATTACCACTTTTAAAGATTGACATTTTAAATGAAATAGAAACAAATTAACCGCTTGGTTCCCGGCAGAGTAGAATTTGGGCCATCCCTTCTCTTCCCATGCGTTGTAGTACAAGGCGACTAAGGGATAGGGCTGTTTAACATCAGACAGATATATACAGCTCAGATGCTGGGCTCGAGCCGACAATAGTGCGCGGAATACGGCAATACGCTCACTTCCTATGACGTGGGTCCGAATTCAATGATTGGTGAAATGTGGGTGTTTATTCACCTCTGCCTAAACCTCCGGGGACAAAGGCGTGATTATATGTTTTATATGTATGTGTACAAACAAATTAAAAGACGTAAGAAGACGTGAGTTACATAAGTAAAAAAATCCTAACCTTGCTTATCTATTCACGGGGTCATTATAACGTGTCTAAACAGCCCTATAATCTCAATATTAAAATATCTAAACATGTCACACATAACTTATCTGTGGTTAGTAGCTAAAAAAGTACACATCCGAAAGATAAGAGGTCAAAGTTCATGAAAGATAACCGAATATTTGACTTAATATTACCTACTTATCAACAAAATTAAAATATTACATTACATTTACTAAATGTCATGTGATTTCCTTAGAATACACTATTTTTATATACCATTTGGGTGACAGACAAGCACACGGTACAGTAGTTACCGTGGCCAATTGACGTGTGCAACACCAAGAGAGTCACACTCGCGTTGCCGACCCTGTAAGCACAGAGAGTTTCTGTGCCGCCAGTGTAAAAGACAAAGAAAGACAAGCTTCTGGTCTTCCTACAGATAGCATAAAAACTCTCCAGTGAGCTCTGGCTATCCGACACACCGCCAGGAAAACAACACGAGGTTATTATGGCAGTGGTGTCCTGTAGGTATTCGTCCTTAGTGATTACCACTTAGAGACGTACAGATATGATAGGTCATACAAGCCGGTATGGGTCAATGTAGACATACTGTAGAAAACTGTAGTCTCTGCCTACCCCGCTGGGAAAAAGTCGTGATTGATTGTATGTATATGTATGTATGATACAAGATTTAGTGAAAAAGCAAAACTAAAAATATCTGATGACTAAACTATTTCTGATATTTAATTAATAATAATCCGCGGTAGCCTAGTGGTATGGGTTATGGACTGCTAAGACGAGGTCTCGGGTTCGATCCCAGGTTTTACCATGGCACACACCAATGACTTTTCGATGCTTTTCGAAGTTATGTGTGTATTTATCGCAGGTTTATAAGTGCCCGGTTAATGGCAATAGGCTCGCCACCTATTACATTGGGACCTAAACATAAACTGGCGAAATGTGGGTGCTAGCACCTCTGCCTACCCCTTCTGGGATATAGGCGTGAGTTTATGTTATGTTATGTAATTAATTTTTGATGTACAGATGTTCCTTGGAAACACTTCCAGTGTTTCCAAGGAACACCTCTACACGGTATATGAACCGCGTATGTTAGATTACACATCGATATAACTTCACCTCGCCTGATGGTAAGCTGAGGGCAAAGTCTCAGTGGTGTTACCACGGTGACGCTCAGTTTGACGGCCTCATTAGATGACTTTTTAACACCTCGCTTACAGGACCTGGGACTTTTGGAAGAAGGAAACACGTGAGCTAATAATGAATTCCAGGCAAGGAAAGAGTCTCCTAACCGCTTGGTTCTTGATCAGATATTCTGCACCGTATGCGGGTGACATATAAGCCTAATAAGTCCTGTTTATGAAAGGAGAGGGTGTGACTAATTGGAAGAGCTTATCAAGACATCCACGCGGGGGGAATTGCGGGCATCAGCTATAAATAATAATAATGTTTATTTCTCACCAAAACGTTTACATAACAAATCTCAAATAAAATACAGTAGAACGTAATTAATAAATTAGTACAAGGATCAATCAGAATTATGGCGGGCTGGCACCTGAACTAGGAGAATCCTGTGTCTCAGGCTACCAACCCTCCACCCCTGGCCAGAATCTAATATAATTTATAAATGAAGATGTGTGAAAATACGTGTGGGTGTGGGTGTGGGTGTGTGTATGTATGTGCGTGTGTGTGTGTGTGTGTGTGCGTGTGTGCGTGTGTGCGTGTGTGTGTGTGTGTGTGTGTGTGTATGTAAATAATTATAAAGATGTATTTACAGTAGAATGCTTCGTAATGTACACATTCATATTATTACTGAACGAGAAGTAGAACGGCTGCCGACTGACGCCTGCTATAGCGCGATAAGCTATCTCTCTGTCCGCTCAGCATCCTACTGATAACAAGTTCGATGCCCCAGCGGACGAAAAAGCTTCGTTGGCTTTTGTTACGTAAACTTTATAAATGTCACCGTTGTAACATAGTATTTGTATTAAATGGTGACCCTCTTTTCTGAGTCTTTACCTTCAGTTTACTATCAAGCGAGGCTAAGTCTAATTGACGTGTCCTATATAAAAAAACATGTCGGTTATCAAGACGTTTAGTAATATCACCAGTTCTACTCAAACAATTGCGATCGTTTTACTTCTGTGACTGACTACGAATGTGTACTTACTGGCTTGCTAGCTTAGTAGTAAGTGTAGGTACCTAATTAATTAGTAGGCGTTGACTGGCACGCAAGAAATGAACACAATTCTAAAGTAATTACTTGCGCACGTGCATAGGAAGAGAGACCGCGTATTTTTTACCTATATGATTTTCTAGCAATGATATCAATATTTTTCGTGCCGCCAAGCCATACCACCACACCATCTCTTTCCATACGGTGTCGTACAAGGCGGCTAAGGGCTGTTTAACATCAGACAGATATATACAGCTCAGACTAAGGCACAGATACAAAGCTCGAGTCGACTATTGTGCCCGGAAGACGGCAATAAGCTATTACGAAGAACCGAATATAATTATTGGTGAAATGTGAGTGTTAATTCACTTCTGCCTAATCCTCCGGGGATAAAGGCGTGATTGTATGTATGCAAGTGTTTTTTTGAACGTTTGGGGACGGCCGAAAACAATGACAACTGAGTAACTTGTAAAAAAGGTAAAAAGTATTTAGGCAAAATAGAAAGTAGGTACAAACTAGAAAATTTTGTTCACCCAAAAAGTGACCAACGCGTTTAAAGAAGTTTTCACTACGAAATAGTGTCACATGTGAATTTTCACAATTTAAATTGTATCCTCGTGATGACGATGACGTGAATTCTATGATTTTTGTTCACTCAGAAAGCGCTCAACGCGCCAAAGAAGTAAAAGCGTGATCCAGGCCTGGGGGTGACAGGTGGAGCCGCCTGTCACCCTGGTAGAAGCAGGCCGCGGCGGCGGCGCGCCTCCCCGTTATCCGGAGATGAGTTGACGACTCTGTAGTCCCCACACACCCGAGGAGAGGACCAGATCGTGAGAGATGGCCCTGAGTCGGCCGGGGTGCGAGTGATATGCCTGTCAACCTCACCTTCGGCAACCAAAACGACCGACAGGCGGCGTGCGTTTTAGTCGGATCGAGTCCGACATAACCTCCTCCATCGGCTCCGGTGGGAAGGTATCCGTGGGGATTTTGCGCACGTAAAAAGAAAAAGGGTTGAGAATTCATAAAGAAATTTACACTTAAAAATAAGTTAGATTAAATGGTTTTAAAATTGTACTGTCATTCGAACTAAAGACGTGTGGTTACCAGCATAATGCATAAATAATAATATCTTGCTTGACCCCAATCACGTCATAAATGCTATGTACTATATTTGCGCAGTACGCGTCTTCAGGCGTCTTTTGAGGATTGCACGGAATACTACGGCGACAGAGATGTTCTAACAATAATGTCTAAAATTAAATGGCACCTCGTATATTTAATATACCTACCCTACCGCAATGCCTGAAAACAAAGGTCTATGAACAGAGTGTCCTACCTGTTCTGACTTACGTTATCATTCTTTGGTGCTTTTGACTTTTACGAGAGCGACAGAAAGCTCTTAACAGAGCTTCGTCCGTTTATCAGCAGGTAATACTGACTAGCAGATTGGCTTTGACCCACAAGATCTCTAGACGAGGCTTTAAACATCAATTTAGCTGCCTTAAAAGGTCACACTGGACTTTGGCTTATGGTGCCGAAACGTGGACACTTACAGTGGGGCTGGTTCATACTTTAAAAATCGCGCAGTGGGTTATGGAGCGAGCTATGCTTGGAGTTTCTCTGAAGGATAGAATTCGGAACGATGTTATCCGATAGAGAATTAAAGTTACCGACGTAGGTCGCAGAATAAGCAAGTTGAAGTGACTGTGAGCTGGCCAAGTTTATCGAAGAACCTATGGCCGTTGGAGCAAAAGAGTTAAAGAGTGGAGACCGCGAGAAGGCAAACGGAAGGTAGTATTCCCCATAGCCAGATGGACGGACGACCTGAAAAAGGTGGCTGGGACACACTAGATGCGGAAGGCAGATAAAATGTCGCACATTAGAAGATGCCTCTGTGCAACAGTGAACTGCGGTGAGGAAATTGATTGATTTGAAATTGAAGTGTAATGAATATTTTTTTCTCATATTATTTATTATTTATTGACAATACAGTCTAGAATTTAATGCCATTTTGGCATTGTCAGTCGTCAATCAATCAATTAGCCTACCGCAGTTCACTGCTGGACATAGGACTCACCCAATGTGCGCCATTTTCTCTGATCCTCCGCCTTCCGCATCCAGTCTGTCCCAGCCACCTTTTTCAGGTCGTCTGTCTATCTGGCTAGGAGGCGTCCTACCTTTCGTTTACCTTCTCGCGGTCTCCACTCTAGGACTCGTTTGCTCCAACGGCCATCGGTCCTTCGACAAACGTGGCCAGCCCACTGCCTCTTCAGCTTGCTTATTCTGTCTATGTCGGTAACTTTAGTTCTCTGTCGGATAGCCTCGTTCCGAATTCTATTCTTCAGAGAAAATCCAAGCTCGCTCCATAGCCCGCTGCGCGACTTTTAAGCTGTGGACCAGCCCCACTGTAAGTGTCCACGTCAGTCGTACGACAGTGATTTTGTTATGTATACCATAAACTTAATAGAATTGGGGAATTTAGAAGCATGTGATATCATTGCTAATCAAAATTGACACTAATAATATCCTTACAGAAAGTGCCGGTGCCTCCTGTACTATATTCCCTATAACCTATTTGCGGAGTAGAATAACAAGCCAGCACATAATAGCCATAGGTAAACTACTGCTGAGTGTTCAAGTTTCAGATGTCCGTGATTCAAGTATAAAATTGTACTAATGCATTTAGTTCTGAATGGGAAGACCGGATTGTAACTTAGTAGATAAGTACTCATTCGAATATCTGTGGTACTCATCTTTTTTCTTTATACCTCTTAGGTGGTAGACAAACACGGCGCACCTGATGGTAAGTGGTACCGTGGCCTATGGACGTGTGCAACGCCAGGGGCGTCACACTCGCGCTGCCGACCCTGAAGAAACCTCCTAATGCTCTTTTTGAAGAACCCCATATTATAGGCGCATGGGAAAACCGCAGCAGGGGGTTCATTCCACAGCTTTAGTGTGCGTGGGATGAAGTTTCTTGCTTACCGCACAGTGCGTACCGTCTCAGGTTGCACTGTGTGGGGATGAATTCCCTGCCTACGGCAAGCGGTACGATGATAGAATTTTGCTGTGCGCATCATGTCAAACAATTCATCAGAGCATAAACCATTGTATAGGCGGTAGAACACACACAGCGAAGCATAGTCCCTCCTAAAGCGGAGAGGTTCCACATCACCTGCGAGTATCGACCAGCCTCAATGCCCGTCTTTGCACCAAGCCGAAGGGGTCAAGCAAGGTATGCAGGCGCTCCGGCCAAAAGGCGACAGCAGTACTCCATGTGGGGCCGAATACCTACTTATCACTACATAGTATAAAACAAAGTCGCTTTCTCTGTCCCTATATCCCTATGTATGCTTAAATCTTTAAAACTACACAACGGATTTTGATGAGGTTTTTATAATAGATAGAGTGATTGAAGAGGAATACAATAACATCCATTAAATAGTGGAGAAATACTGTTATTTGTGAGGTTTCTAATGTGATGTCGTAAATAGTTAAAAAAAATTCCGCTTACATTGCAAACGCAGGCTGAACCCTAAGAGATTTATCAAAATAATGTACTAAGTATTGTACACATTGAAAAGGTCTACAGAAAACTCTGCGATGCTATATCTCTATCTCTTATGGATATCCAACAATAACATTTTTTTTGCCATTTACTTTTTCCGACAATTAATGGCTAATTTTCGAAGCGATTTTAACTAATACTGCATTTATCCTTATCCAATTAAATATCTTAAATACATTACTGATTTATTATAGATCTATATGGCGCTTTAAAGCATATGATTTAAATGAATATTTTCGAAGATATTAATGACAGATTTAAAAATTGCGGGACGTGGCGTTTGCGGCGGTACTGTAGTGTACTTATTTGGGCGTCGGAGGTCGATGAATGACCTCCGCCCCCCATGAGCGCCGGCCTGGGGGTGACAGGTGAAGCCGCCTGTCACCCTGGCAGAAGCAGGCCGCGGCGGCGGCGCGCGTGGCGCGCCTCCCCGTTTCCGGGGACGAGTTGGGGACTCTGTAGTCCCCACACCCGAGAAGAGGGCCAGATCGTGAGAGATGGCCCTGGGTCGGCCGGGGTGCGAGGGATATGCCTGTCAACCTCACCTTCGGCAACCAAAACGACCCACAGGCGGCGTGCGATTTAGTCGGTTCGAGTCCGACATAACCTCCTCCACCGACTCCGGTGGGGAGGTATCCGAGGGGATTTTGCGCACGTAAAAAAAAAAAAAATCAGCATTGCACCCGGGCGAAGCCGGGGCGGGTCGCTGGTAATTGATAAAATAAACATCTTTGTCATAACGATGATGCTCTTTGTATAAGAGATTTTTGTCTCAGAGCTCTTTTTTACCCGACTGTCAAAAAGTGTTATGTATTTTTACATACAAACATATAATCTCGTCTTTATCCCCGGAAGGTTAGGCAGAGTTGAATTTAACACCCATATCTCACTAATCATTGTATTCGGTCCCACGTAACTGGGGACGAGTCTATTCAAGTCTTTTGTAGTATTCCGAGCACTATTATTGACTCGAGACATTTATCTGAGGCTGAGTTTGGGCTGCATATATCTGTCTGATGGTAAACAGCCCTATCCTTTAGTCGCATTGTGCGACACCGTATGGACAGAGATGGGGTGGCCCGAATTCTACTCTGCCGGGAACCACTGGAGAATTTGTGATGACTAAAGACTTGTCCTGCTTTGTCCTCTACACTGACGGCACAGAGACTTTGTGCTTACAGGGTCGGCAGCGCGAGTGTGCCTTCTCTGGTTTTACACACGTCCATAGGCCACAGTAACAGTAACACTTTCCAGCAGGTGGGCCGTGCGTTGTCTGCCACTAAAGTGGTATAAAAAAAAAACCACGCGACTTTTTTAAGTATGGAGATAACCGCGGATAGTAGAGGGAGATGAGAGTTAAGCTACCTCTGTCAGACCTCCTAGTTCTAGTATAACTTGGTTAAGGTTAGTTGTAAGTATAGCACATAAGTCACACTGTGAGAATCAAAATAAGACATTTTCTTTCTTCTTTCTTTCTTTCTTAATTCATCAATGAGCCGTGGAACCTGCCTAATTCTGTCTAGAAAGTGGAGTTGATCTTGATGGTGCTTGAAACACAGAAGACGCAATTCCCCATATGTTTGGTCAACCTACCCTAATAGCCTTACCAGTACTAACCACCATCTCTTTAAAGTAATATTATTTAAATCTTACTTTACTTACTAGTGTAAAATTAACATAACATAAACTCACGCTTATATCCCTGAAGGGGTAGGCAGAAGTGCTAGCACCCACATTTCGCCAGTTTATGTTCAGGTCCCAATGTAATAGGTGGCGAGCCTATTGCCATTAACCGGGCACTTATAAATCTACGTTAAATACACACATAACTTCGAAAAGCATCGAATATTCATTGGTGTGTGCCATGGTAAAACCTGGGATCGAACCCGAAACCTCGTCTCAGCAGTCCATTACCCATACCACTAGGCTACCGTGGTTACTCGCGGTTGTAAAATTAATAAATTATACTAATAAATGTATCTACTACAGTAAGGCCCAGCGCACACCGCTGGAAGCGCGGCGAAGATCATTTCAAGACATCAATTGAATATATATTTTACTGGCCTTGACATACGGTCGAAATTACAGTCGCGCGCTTGCTCTTGTGGTCGCTTCTGGCGCTGAGAGCGAATTAATTCTTGATATGCAGTTTTCGACCGTATTTCAAGGCGTTAAAGTTTATATTAAATTGATGTCTTAAAATGTTCTTCGCCACGCTTTCAGTGGAGTGCGCTGGGCTTGAGAAACAGAAGCAGGCCGCGGCGGTGACGTCACCGTTTCCGGGGCGAGTATGTATCAAGTATGTACCACATATTCTAACCGCTTCAAAAAAACAGACAATAATATCTACAGAGCATAACATAACATAAACTCACGCCTATATTCCCGAGGGGTAGGCAGAGGTGCTAGCACCCACAGCTCGCCAGTTTATGTTTAGCTCCCAATGTAATAGGTGCGAGAGTATTGCCATTAACCATGCGATAAATACACACATAACATTCGAAAAGCATCGGAAAGGTCATTGGTGTGTGCCATGGTAAAACCTGGGAACGAACCCGAGACCTCGTCTCTGCAGTCCAATACCCATACCAAAGAACAATCCTAAAATAATGTAATTAGTAGTCAATAGTGAATTATGTCGCAGCTGTGTACAGTGCGGCAGGCGATTGACGGGGAAGTCCCTCTTGTTTCTTATTCATTGATATTAACTAAAGTAACTTGAACATTTTTATGAACAAACGTTTAACAAGATAGCGACTGGGAGAACATTCCTATATATCTTATCAGTTTGCTTAACGAGCTTTCAACGTCTTGCTATAATAAACCTTTTAGATAAGTAACTGTCCATTCAATTGAGCAGTCCGACTGTGGATGTACCTCCGCCCTACAGAATACCTCGGCCTTAATAATCCCGTGTTGTGTTCCCTGTGGTGAGTAGCGTAGCCAGAGCTCACTGGAGAGATTTTGTGACATCAGTGAGAAGACCAAAAGTTTTTCCTGCTTTGTCTTTGCCGTCGCACAGAAACTCTTGTGCTTACAAGGTTGGCAGCGCGAGTGTGACTCCCTTGGTGTTACACACGTCCATAGGCCACGGTAACCACTTTCCATCAGGTAGGCCGTGTGCTTGTCTGCCACCTAAGTGGCATAAAGAAACGCTGTGATGAAGAACAGGAGAAACTGCTATAAATACCCACATTTGATTAGGTATGTGTTATTTTATCTTATTCGGCCGTATACGACGGAGTGTTGAGAACTCATTATTCGCACGCATAACTCAGTACAAAGAGCAAAAAACAAATTACAATTAAGGATTTGGGCAAATAGTTTTATTATCGCATTATAAAGTCTCGGAATTCTATACCAGTATAGGTGTATCCTTGTTCGTACAGTCCCGTTATTTGGACCACCGCATCTATTCCCATGCGGTGTCGTACAAGGCGACTAAGGGATAGGGCTGTTTAACATCAGACAGATATTTACAGCCCAGTTTCAGCCTCAGATGCATAGCTTGAGTCAACAATTTAATAGGAACAATTTAATTTAATAGGAAGTAGGACACGGCGGTATATCCGCCCAATTGAGCAGTCCGACTGGGGAAGTACCTCCGCCCTACAGAATACCGCGGCTATAATAACTTCGTGTTGTGTTCCCAGCGGTGAGTAGGGTAGCCAGAGCTCACTGGAGAATTTGTACTGTCATTTTTAGGCTTTTTAGGCTTTGTCTTCTAAACTGACGGCACAGAGACTCTACTTACAGGGTTGGCAGCGCGACTGTGACTCCTCTGGTGTTACAAGCGTCCATAGGCCACGGTAACCACTTTCCATCAGGTGGGCCGTGTGCTTGTCTGCCAACTGAGTAGTATAAAAAAAAATGCAATAGAACCCGGCATACGGCAATAGGTTCCCCGCTATTACGTGGGACCGTATTCAATGATGGGTGAAATGTGGGTGTTAATCCACATCTGCCTAACCCTCCGGGTATAAAAGCGTGATTAGATGTATGTATGTACAAAATTTTCCCAACAAGCCGATCCTTATTTAATTATATAGGTGCTAGAATACGTTCTAGCACGATATTCAGTCGCGGATCCCGATTTATCCGAGGACAGATTGTATAGACAGTTTAACAGATTTGTCAAATCAACAGTCCTCAGATAAATCGACATTAAAAACAAAGTACTATTCTAGACTACCTGCCTTACGGCCGCTTCCAATATTCAATCGCCAATCTAAGATTATTTTCAATCCCGATATTTGACAATTGATTGATCGACGCAGAATCGGTATTTCAATATGTTTATCTCGCCACCAACACCCTGGTATCGAGCATTCGACATCTAGCTCTAGCTCCAATACAGAAGACAAAGATGCTGACTTTTTTTTTACGTGCGCAAAATCCCCACGGGTACCTCCCCACCGGAGCCGGTGGGAGATGGGTCGAGTGGTCCGACTCGAATCGACTAAAACGCACGCCGCCTGTGGGTCGTTTTGGTTGACGAAGGTGAGGTTGACAGGCATATCCCTCGCAACCCGGCCGAACCAGGGCCATCTTTCACGATCTGGCTCTCTCCTCGGATGTGTGGGGACTACAGAGTCCCCAACTCGTTCCCAGAAAACGGAGAGCCACCGCCGCGGCCTGCTTCTGCCAGGGTGACAGGCGGCACCACCTGTCACCCCCAGGCCGGCGCTCATGGGGACAAAGATGCTGTCTTATATATTGCTGTTCCAGAAAATCAGCACTGGTTAGGAGCAGCACCGTTAACAGATATAGCGAAACAAATTCTTGAATACCAAGGTCATTCTGGCTCAAACGTAGAATATACCTCTTGAGATTAGCTGATTTTATGAGAGAAGAAATTCCCGAAGCCTTAGTCGACCATATCGTATTTTCTTTAGAGTGATTAGTTCGCAAGTTTGCTAGTGACTTGAAGATATGCTTGACGAGTTTTATGGGTAAGAGGGAGACAGACGAAGAAGAAAAGGTGGAGACGAAAGCAGTTGCGCCTAGTTTCCAGTTCGCGTCGAGAGTTCCAGAGAAGAAACTGCGATGCGTTAATATGTGATACTGTAGCCTTGATAGGGTGATATAGACTCAATCGAAGAATCAAAGAATCAATTTCATTTATTCAGTTTAGGCACACAAAGAGCACATATGATCGTCAAAATTTTACAATTGAATATGTCAAAAGTAATATAAAAATATTAAATAATTTAAAAATAAATCATTGGAAAATGATTCTTTCGCTGGTTCGGTAGGTTAGTTCTACTGAGAAGATACCCGCAAGAAACTCAGCGAATTATATTAGAACTAGATTATTTTTCTTTTTTAAATTGCTTTAGTTTACAATTTATTTTGTGCGAGCAAGCAAGAGACTTATGTTGACCACGCATTAACATCATTGATACTCCTTTACTCATTAAAGTTTTTTTCACTTCTCTTTTAAATTTATTTATTGGCATATTAATCAAATCCTGAGGAATTTTATTAAATATTTTTATGCAGCTGCCTACAAATGAATCACCAACCTTGTGAATCCTAAGTTTTTGTACAACTAGTTTATTTTTGTTTCTCGTATTAAAATGTTGTACATCAGATAGTTTTTCGAAAATATTCAGGTTTTTTTCTAAACTAAATCTCGGTAGCTGCTGTGATGTGAAGTTGTTAAGTTAACATATGACCATTCTTTGGTCCTAAAATGTAATATTATATGCGATAATGATTATGTCAAAAAAACTGTCTCTTTGGTACAAACTGCTATCTAAAAGTGTCGATCCGATTTTTTTTATACTACGTAGCTGGCAGACAAGCACACGGCCCATCTGATGGAAAGTGGTGTAACACCAGTGGAGTCACATCCGTGCTGCCGACCCTGTAAGAACAAAGATTTTATGCCGTCAGTGTAGAGGATAAAGCAGGACAAGCCTTTGGTCTTCCCACTGACAGCACAAAAACTCTCCAGTGAGCTCTGGCTACCCTACTCACCGCCGGGAACACAATACGAAGTTATTAAAACCGCGGTATTCTGTAGGGCGGAGGTACTTCCCCAGTCGGACTGCTCAATTGGGCGGAAATACCGCCGTGTCCTACCTTCTCTGCAATAGAATGATTAGAAAAAAGGATCTGCATATCGATCTATAGATTGTTTATAACCGCGGTAGCCTAGTGGTAAGGGTAATAGACTGCGGAGACGAGGTCTCGGGTTCGATCCCAGGTTTTACCATGGCACACACCAATGACTAACTAAGTTATGTGTGTATTTATCGCAGGTTTATAAGTGCCCGGTTAATGGCAATATGCTCGCCACCTATTACATTGGGACGTAAAACATAAACTGGCGAAATGAGTGTGGTAGCACCTCTGCCTACCCCTTCGGGGATATTTTTTTGGAAACGGTTTAAAGTATCAATCTTGGATTACGAACTATGGATTGAGATAGCATATAGAAAATAAAGTTTGGCGTTCATTTGTGCTCTTTACGTGCCTAAACTGAATGAATGAAATTGATTCTTTGATTCTTTAATATAAAGTTTCAAGACAGGTTCGCCTTTATGTACTTTCCGTGCTTTCATTTATAAAGAAATGTTTTGTTAACTATAATACAATAAAAGAAGGAAGTTAAATGTATATCAATAGCTATCCTCCCGCTTCGCACAAAAAGATGTTGACATGGCGTTACGCCTTTATAGAGCTTCGACCAAAAGAGAGAAAATTATAAGTAGACGTACCTATATAAATAAGCCGCGTGGTTCCCGACAGAGTAGAATGGACCACCCCATCTCTTCCCACGCGGTGTCGTACAAGGCGACTAAGGGATAGGGCTGTTTAACATCAGACAGATAGATATATACAGCCCAGACTTAGACTCCGATGAATGGCTTGAGTCAACTATAGTGCCCGAACAATAGGCTCACCTACTATTACGTGGGATCGAATTCAATGATTAGTGAAATGTGGGTGTTAATTCACCTCTGCCTAACCCTCCGGGGATAAAGGCGTGATTATATGTATGTATGTATACTATACTTACATAGGGTTGCCAGGTTGCCAAACATAATTACCAGTTCTATTTGACCGGACATTTGGGCAAAATGGCCGGATTATTGTATTTCAGTATAAATAGGTACGATAAAGTCAAGTTGTTTTTTATTATATACAACCATAAAAATTGTTCAAATGTAATGAAATCTACATAAATAGATATTTACCAATATTCTTACATTCTTCTTCAATTAAAATGAAAGACAAGCTCAAATACGTCTAATTGACTACCATTACTTCTCAAAGAGAAACAAAATAAAAAAAAACAATGTAAACAAAACTAAACTTCTTCTCTTTAAAGTTTAAACTAAACAATAAAACATATTTTTGGTTGGCAAAAACATACTTCGACAGCTAATAAATAAAGTAATAAATATAGATTTCAAAATGCAAATGCTTTGTGTTGTAGTTTGCGATATGTGAACAGTATAACAAAAGTTGGACAAGCCGGACACTTTATTTAACCGGACACGCAATGCCTGGAAAAAAGTCTGTCTGTATCCGACTATATCCGGCAACGCTAGTCGTAAACACTATGATAGAATGACAGTGAAGGAACTCATCCTTCTACAAACGCATAGGCCAGAAAACAAACACTTACCTGTCCTTGTATCACATGTTCATCGTGGTCAGCATTGGCTCCAACCAGCTTGCAATACAACTCTTGTTTAACATCCCCACAGGTAGCGGTCGCCGTAATATTTTTCTTAGACGCTAAATTAAAATATCTTGGTGTTAATACTTCTGAATTAACGAGAAGTATGTAATGTAGCAAGAATAAACTGTGTAGTATGCGCGCCATGTTGCGCGCGCGGCGGCCTGTCGCCGAATGCCAGCGCAGGCGCAAGGGTAGCGCCCGTTTTTTTTTTCAAACTAAAACCATCTATTGTTAATCTGGACATTTTTTTTTGATGTTCATGGTTTTGTTTTTAGTCTTCGTGTTGCTTATTGTGATGTTACAATACAAAAGAGTTCTAAGGTTTATACTTACGATGTTTGTTCAAAATAATGTGCGTGGTTTGCTACGTAATATTAGTACTTTGCAAGTACATACATAAAGATTTGTCAATGGACGTTTCAGGGTAAGAAGAACCAAAGAGATGCTCGAACCCAGGAATGACTAGGTTATGTTTGTCATATGGCATAGGTTATTCTCTGCACCACCTATTGGGTTGACTGGTAGAGAATGCCTGTGGCATTAAGTCCGCCTTTGTACATTTGTGCATGAAGCTTAAATAAAAATAAAAAAAATAGGTAAGTGAGCAGTATGTACCTATACATATTAATATCGGTATAATCGGTAGCCTAGTGGTCTCGGGTTCGAACCCAGGTTTTACCATGGCACACACCAATGACTTTCGATGCTTTTCGAAGTTATGTGTGTATTTATCGCAGGTTTATAAGTGCCCGGTTAATGGCAATAGGCTCGCCACCTAATTACATTGGGACCTAAACATAAACTACCTACCCCTTCGGGGATATAGTCGTGAGTTTTTGTTATGTTATGTTAATCAATATGATCCTAATTGCTTTACATTTCATTCAAAGTTTCATTACGAAGTTGACAACAAGTCTCTTTGTAAGCATCTGCCCTACAGATGTGAATCATTTATATCATAAAAACTAACTGACCCGCCCCGGCTTCGTTTGTAGCATATTTTGAAAACTCAAGCAATTTGTTAGTCTTCAAAATAATGTAATGGAAATCTCTGCCGGATTAGTTGAAATTTATGATCACTGCTACGCTCCCTTGAGTAGTAGCGTGATGATATATAGCCCAAAACCTACAAACGGATGACGATAAACGGACTATTGAATACAAAAAAAAAGTTTTTCTAAACAAACCAGTAGTTCAAGAGATTAGAGTAAACAAACAAACGAAAAAACTTTTTAGCTTAATAATTTTTTTATATACCAAGATAGACAAGCACACGGCCCACCTGATGGGAAGTGGTTACCGTGGCCGTGGCTTTATAACATGGGCATAGATTACTTATATTAGGTACTTTCCACGACATTCTACACAACGCTATCTAGACCCATGATAAGCATAGCTTAACTAGCTTGTTTTATGGGATCTAGAATGCGGATAAACATACTTAGATACTTTTTTTTTGTAAATACATACATTTTATACATAGAAACACCCAGACCAATGCAAATATACATATCCATGCATACAAATATTTGCACTGAGCGGGAATCGAACCCGCGCCTCGCGAGATAGCAGTCGATTGCTCTACCGCTACGCTACTTAAATATAGATAATATTTTCGCGTTCAGTAAAAATACTGATTGTGCATCTAATTAAGTTCAGAATGATCACCACCCACCCCGAAATGGATAGGTTAGGTTAGAAGACTAAGGCGGGAGCGAAGCGAAGCGGAGACAGACAAGCACACGGCCCACCTGATGGAAAGTTACCGTGGCCTATGGACGTCTGTAACACCAGAGGAGTCACAGTCGCGCTGCCAACCCTGTAAGTACAGAGTTTCTGTGCCGTCAGTAGAAGACAAATCAGGACAAGCCTTTAGTCTTCCCACTGACAGCACAAATTCTCCAGTGAGCTCTGGCTACCCTACTCATCGCTGGGAACACAACACGAAGTTATTATAACCGCGGTATTCTGTAGGGCGGAGGTAATTCCCCAGTCGGACTGTGTCTGATGTTAAACAGCCCTATCCCTTAGTCGCCTTGTACGACACCGCATGGGAAGAGATAGGGTGGTTCAAACTCTACTCTGCCAGGAACCACGCGGCCATTAAAACAATAAACAATATTATCAGTAGTTTATTTCACGGTACGCTGTATCTCATTCATAAATTCATTCATAAATTCACGCCTATATCCCCGAAGGGGTTAGGCAGAGGTGCTAAGCACCCACATTTCGCCAGTTTATGCATAGGTCCCAATGTAATAGGTGGAGAGCCTATTGCCATTAACCGGGCACTTATAAACCTACGATAAATACACACACAACTTCGAAAAGCATCGAATAGTCATTGGTGTGTGCCATGGTAAGACCTGGGATCGAACCCGAGACCTCGTCTCAGCAGTCCATTACCCATACCACTAGGCTACCGCGGTTTTCTTTATCTGCTGTTGATATATACCTACTTCCTTTAGTGTTAAACATACATAAACGATTATACACGGTATAGGCTCGCTTATGCGAGAAATACTTAGAATTCTTATCACTGGGATGGCTCCACTGTCAGCACATTATCTGCTCACATATACTAGATGTCCTCGACAGATTGAAGGGGCGTTTATCAGGACTCTGCGTTTGTATGAGGGGTCGTTCAAGTATAACGTAAACACTTAGGGGTTGAAGGGTTAACGAGGAGGTAGGACACGACGGTATTCCCGTCCAAATTGAGCAGTCCGACTGGGGAAGTACTTCCACCCTACAGGATATCACGGCTAAAATAACCTCGTGTTGTGTTCCCGGTGGTGTGTAGAGTAGCCAGAGCTCACTGGAGAGTTTTTGTGCTGTCAGTGGGTAGACCAAAGACTTGTCCTGATTTTGTGTTCTGCACTGAGGGCACATAAAATCTCTGTTCTTATAGGGTCGGCAGCACGGATGTGACTCCACTGGTGTTACACACGTTCATAAGTCACGGTGACCACTATGAACTATCCATCAAGTGGGCCGTGTGCTTGTCTGCCACCTAAGTTTTATAAAAAGGGGGGGTCTTTGTAGTCCTTATTTTTGATGGCATGGGGATGGGGGGTCTAGATAATGACTACGTAAGCAGAAGTTATTTACTTTATCACACATAATATAGCTCAGATTACCCATACATGACCCTAAAAAACAAACATGAAAGAAATATGCATTTAGGTACCAATATTTACGTAAGCATGGGGGGACGTAAGAGGTTTGCATGCTTCTGCTGACAAGGGGGAGGGGGGGAGGTTAAATAATAGCAATAAATCTGCTTATGTAATCCTTGAACGGCCCCTGTGTCCTTAATAGAAGAAAAACTGGAAGAGAACTGAATTTTGAGTTAAGCTCGCCTTTGTACATTAATTACATCTCATCTATTCATATAAATGTAATTTATGTGTACAACAAAGTGTACATAAATAAAAGAAGGGGTTTATTGTTACGAGGGCCTGGGGTGGGGTAAATTAGTTACACACATATTTGCTACGACTTATAATGGATAAAACATAACATAAACATCGTGGTTGCTAATATTCTTTACAATAAAAATAATTAAAAACAAAACATCCGCAGCCCGCGACACGCTCATGATGAGGTAGCTTGTCACGAGGCTGCGCAAGTAGATTATAGGAGGTAGGACACTGAGGTATTTCCCTACAATTGAGCAGTCCAACTGATGAAGTACCTCCGCCCTACAGAATACCGCGATTTTAATAACTTCGTGTTGTGCTCCCAGCGGTGAGTAGAGTAGCCAGAGCTCACTGGACAATTTGTGTTGTCAGTGGGATGACTAAAGGCTTGCCCTGCTTTGTCCTCTGCATTGACGACACAGAGACTCTGTGTTTACAGGGTCGGCAGTGCGAGTGTGGCTTTACTGGTGTTGCACGCGTCCATAGGTCATGGTAACCACTTTCCATCAGGTGGGCCGTGTGCTTGTCTGCCACCTAAGTGGTATAAAAAAAAGTAGATACACACATACATACATAAAATCACGCCTGCTTCCCATAGGGGTAGGCAAAGATCACGGATCTCCATTTGCTACGATCCTGACATACTACTCTCGCTTCATTCACTCTCATCACATTCTTCATGCATGCTCGTCGGTTTAGGATACTCCTTTTTCTTTTTTTTTACGTGCGCAAAGTCCCCACGGATACATCCCCACCGGAGCCCGGTGGAAGAGGTTATGTCGGACTCGAACCGACTAAAACGCACGCCGTCCGTGGGTCGTTTTGGCTGCCGAAGGTGAGGTTGACAGGCATATCCCTCGCACCCCGGCCGAACCAAGGCCATCTCTCACGATCTGGCCCTCTCCTCAGGTGTGTGGGGATACAGAATCCCCAGCTCATCCCCGGAAAACGGGGAGGCGCGCCAGGCGCACCGCCGCCGCGGCCTGCTTCTGCCAGGGTGACAGGCGGCTCCACCATCACCCCAGGCCTGCGCTCATGGGGGGCGGAGGTCGTTCATCGACCTGGTTTAGTATACTCCTGACCTGCCCCTGGATACAAGTCGTTGCTAAAAAGAAAAACTAACTCATATACTTAGATGTATATTCAATAACAGAATAAAAGCACAGGTATTAATGCTATTGGTACTTCCAACAGTGTTGCAATATTTGGTGTTACATACACACACGTGGTACTTAGCGAACAGAGATATCGCCTTACTGAATGGGGTAAGAGATGCATGCGGTGTGCTTACGCAACCGTTGTCGACATTCTTCAATGTGGCCTCCATTCTTGCCAGTCGGTGGGAAGCAAAGCTACTTCCAGCCTTCGGTGGATATTCCCGACAACCTCTTTCATTGTAAACTTCACCAATATCCACGAATCTCTTGAAACAACCCACTGTAGAATGAAGAAATATTATTAATATAATCTAATGCTGCTAATAACGTAAAGTAACGTAACGTAACGTAACGTAACGTAACGTAACGTAATGTAACGTAACGTAACGTAACGTAACGTAACGTAACGTAACGTAACGTAACGTAACGTAACGTAACGTAACGTAACGTAACGTAACGTAACGTAACGTAAAGTAACGTAACTTAACGTAACGTAACGTAACGTAACTTAACGTAAGTAACGTAACGTAACCAAACGTAACGTAACGTAACGTAACGTAACGTAACGTAACGTAACGTAACGTAACGTAATGTAACATAACATAAACTCACGCCTATATCCCCGAAGAGGTAGGCAGAGGTGGTAGCACCCACATTTCGCCAGTTTATGTTAAGGTCCCAATGTATTAGGTGGCGTGCCTATTGCCATTAACCGGGCAATAAACCTGCGATAAATACATACATAACTTAGAAAAGCATCGAAAAGTCATTGGTGTGTGCCATGGTAAAAGCTCGTTTCAGCAGTCCATTACCTATACCACTAGGCTACTGTTAATATTAGGTCTTTACCTATGAAATTGCCGAAACATTCTTACAGATTCATGAGTTCGTTATTCCTGTAATTTAATTGCTATTTCCATTATTTATATTTTGTTTGAAATTTGGTTTCAATATTTTACAACTCTGTATTAAATTTAGTTTCTATTGGCCGCTTGATAAATTAAATTCGACCCTCAAAAACAGTATATCCTAAATGCTATCCATTTTGATGATAAATTTCGTATTACTTTTTTACAGCTGTCTCTTTTCAAAAAATGTAATATAAGCGTTTGTTAGCTTAATGTTGTCTCATTCAAACACAAAAAAACTTTAACAACCGAAGGAAACTGTAGGATGTAGGACACGGCGATATTTCCGATCAATTGTGCAGTCCGACTGGGGAAGTACCTCCGCCCTACAGAATACCGCGGTTACAATAACTTCGTGTTGTGTTCCCGGCGGTGAGTAGGGTAGCCAGAGCTGACTGGAGAGTTTTTGTGCTGTCAGTGGGATGACCAAAGGCTTGTCCTGCTTTGTCCTCTACACTGAAGGCACATAAAATCTCTGTTCTTACAGGGTCGGCAGCACGGATGTGACTCCACTGGTGTTACACACCTTCATACGTCACGGTAACCACTTTCCATCAGGTGGGCCGTGTGCTTGACTGCCACCTAAGTTGTATAAAAAAAAAGTCTATTGATTTACTCGAGAATAAGATCTTGGAATAGTAACTCGTGTATACATTTAAGTTTGGTCGAACCCACCCTAAGAAATAGAAAGCGAAAAGTGCCGTGTTAGTTCCTGAGTAGAATGAGGCCAACCTATCTCTTCGCCTGGGTATCGTTGATGGGAACTAAGGGTGACAATTTACAAACAAGGTTGTAATAAAAAAGTGACCGTTCGACCTCAATAGGCGATATTAAGTGGGACCGAAAACCAACGCAAAATGTGGGTGTTAAATGATTATACATTGTACTTACTGTCCGCTTCACAAGTCTTTTTAAATTTTATTTTCTTATATCTCATTTGTTGATTCGCACTGTTGAATATGTGAAAACAAGATGGATAATATGGTATTTCTATGTCTTCCAGGCCACACTCGTAGCATTTACTTGAAGTCCTTCCCTGTCGCAAACTCTCGTTACCCGTGTCGAATTCCGATATTACTGGGAATTTGTTTAAAAAATCAGTATTCCGAACAATTTGTGGCTGGGTTTTAGTCTGACTATTTAGAGGTGTTTTCAGAACATTATCCTTTTGACGGTAGTTAAAAGGAAAATAACTTGCAAAGGTTCTCTGAGATTTGGTTGATTTCCAAGATTTCTTTGTTGTTGACAGTACCAGCTCTACTTTAGGCCACGCAGCGTCTTTATCGTTGAAGTTCCATTGAAATATTTTGCTTGTTCTGGAAGGTATTGTGTTTTCTACGAAAGATGGTTTCGTTCGCGAGGGGCTAAATTTAGGTTTCCATAAGGTCTTGTAACCTAGTAAAAATAAATTGTTTGAGTTAAGAGTTATTGTGTTGTTTTCGAATAAGTACGATACAGATTTGTTGAATATTTGTTTATTCGAGATAGATGCAGTGCCGTCAGTATAACAAATTAGAATAAAAAAATCCAAACAGTTTCGACTCTCGAGCTACTGGTAGGGCTAGATGGAATAATAGGAAATGTGGGGTAAGAGTCATTAGTGTTTGGAAAGTGAAAGCCGTCGAATTTAAATTTCCGAACGATCCTAATTATCCTTAATGCAGAATTGACTGAAATGGCAGAATGCGGCATTAATAGCCGTACATAGTCATATTTTATACATCATTTAGAGTAGAAATTATTTTGAGGAGGTAGGACACGGCGGTATTTCCGCCAAATTGAGCAGTCCGACTGGGCAAGTACCTCCGCCCTTCAGAATACCGCGGTTATAATAACTTCGTGTTGTGTTCCTAGCGGTGAGTAGGGTAGCCAGAGCTCACTAGAGAATTTGTGGTATCATTGGGATGACTAAAGGCTTGTTCTGCTTTGTCCTCTACACTGACGGCACAGTAAGGGTCGGCAGCGCGAGTGTGGCTTTTCTGGTGTTACACACGTCCATAGGCCACGGTAATCACTTTCCATCATGTGGGCCGTGCGCTTGTCTGCCACCTAAGTGGTATAAAAATAAAAATAATAAAAATTGCATAGAGTACTGATACCTACTAACCTATCAACACTTTTCTGTTACGTTCTGAAGTACTATTTTCTTTACTAGCAATTACAAAATGTTTTAAAATAGCCGGTAGGACAGGTGTCGTAGGGCTTGTGAAAATACTATGTCGTTTATTTGGATGATCGTGATCTTCCAGCTCTGAACTGCTTGACTCTTGTTCAAAATGCACGGTACTGTTTAATAATTCTTCCGTATAGTCTTTTACAGTAGCTGTATTGTCTTCTATAGTCTTTCTAAAAAGATTAAATTGATGTGTATTGGTTCTTTCAATATTATTTGCTTGCATAAATTCATTCCAATACCCCTTTGTTTCTTTTGTCGTAGTCGCTGGTGCCAACTGGAGAACTTCAGTTGTCTCTGTAGGATTTTTCCGTGTTTCCATTTGCCAAAAACTATTCCAATAATCGGGAGTGGTCCTCGTGGACTTCGCGTACTGCATTCTTACAGGTTCAAACGTAAGCTGACGGTTGTAAGTATCAGATGCTTTAGAAATTAAATAAGGTATCATTTTCTGGAGTTCTTCAGCTGAAGTTTTTACATCTTCTTCATTCCGCTTATTAAATTTTTCGGCTACTTTTGCTGAAAAATCATCTGAAAACATCTTTGTTGTTTTAGGAGTTAAAAAAGGTGTAAATTGATTGAATGTTTTTCGTGTTTTTACCGATGATTCTGAAGGTTTAGTAATATAAAAGAACATTGGTGTTTTTAAAGGTGTAAAATTATAAACACCATCAACACTTTTCAGATTGTCTACCTGGTAGGTGCCAGGGTTATCGAGATACATCATATTTACATATGGTGTAAAAATGTTGTCTTGATTTAACTCAGATATCTTGGAATTTACTGGAGGTTGGAACTGATCAGAGATTTTTATTGAAGAAATTGTAGTAGATTGGGAATAATTTAGTTCCGGGCAGATGATCACAATTTCATTATTATCTAGTTTATTTTGGACACTGGAACGCTTCCTATATGAAGTTTCCTCAAGATACAAAGCAGAAAAGTGTATAGGATTATATTTATAAATATTTTCTTGAGAGGGAGATGTTCCTATAGGGCGAAGCTGGTTAATTGCCAAGGGTATCTCTGTAGAACTCACAGTTTCATAACGGGTTTTGTCAATATTCGGACGAATAATCTGCATTTTGGGAGCAGTTTGGGTATTTCGTTTAATTGCATTTTTTTCTACTGCAGGAGCTCTTGGAAGCTCGTGAGCATTATATGGTAATTTATCATCAACTGACACAGGTACTCGCCAGTAATAATCTGCATGATTAAGTGAAGGAAAATTTGGATGTATATTTTCTGGCGGTAATTTAAGTATTTCATACTGATAAGATGCGGCGGCTATATTATCTTTAGGTATTCTCTTAGCTTGTGCTGATATAGATGCGATGTTATACTGCTTACTACTATTTACATTGAGTATTTCTTTCTCGTTTGCTTGTGAATCTGTCACCTCTATATGTTTATGTTTATTTTCTGAAAAAGCGTAAAAATATCGGTCTTGCTCCGAAAGTTCATTTTTCGGTGGTCCGATTGTTTTCAGTAGGTCGTACTGATATACCTCCCTGTAGGAGGCTCTTGACTCCATAGAACTAATTGCAATTGGGCTTTTCGCACCAGTCAATAAGTCACATTTACTGCGGTTAATATTCCTATCAAAATATAATAATAAAATGAAACTTGTATAAAAAGCATTGTATGAAAACATCTTCACGTAAAATTGTCAACAAGATACCAAAGAGAATACAATACTGCAAGATACAAAATCTTTCTTTTTTTTCTTCTATGGCAATTCAAAATCTTACGTAGTATTATATTCTCTTTGATACAAAAGCTTTTTTAAATAGATCTACAGAGTGCTTAAAATGAAGATTGTTGTCTATGATTAATAATTCGAAAACGACCCGATGTAACTGTTCTATTTAGCATAACATAAACTCACGCCTATATCCCCGAAGAGGTAGGCAGAGGTGGTAGCACCCACATTTCGCCAGTTTATGTTTAAGTCCCAATGTAATAGGTGGCGAGCCTATTGCCATTAACCGAGCACTTATAAACCTGCGATAAATACAAACATAACTTCGAAAAGCATCGAAAAGTCATTAGTGTGTGCCATGGTAAAACCTGGGATCGAACCCGAGACCTCGTCTCAGCAGTCCATTACCCATACCACTAGGCTACCGCGGTTCTATTTAGATACTTATCAAAAGTGTATGTGTATCATCGTGAGGAAACCAAGGCTACTATATGTGCCGCTAACAACCTGCACCTACAGACAAAATTCCTACCTAATCATGGTGTGTCGAGCGTACAATTCATTATGCCATGAGTACGATTTAGATTTATTTTTCACCAGCACTAATCAACTTAAGGTCAAGTTGAGCAGGAATTTTTTTGATACAGTGTAATGCGAAGTAACAGTATAATGTGATATTATTACTATTGCAATACTATCTACCGTCTTGTACATTTTATAATAACAGCTATAATTGCAAAATCTTGTAATTGGCCATTTTATGTTATAATTGATTTTAATCTGTATTTTAGCTGTAAGTTTTTCAAAAAGAATAAAATAAAATAAAAATAAAGTAATGAATACACTTAAATATTGATTTATGTAGGATAAAGCGAAGTAGTTCAGTCGTGATTCAAGCTCGAAATCTTTCCTTTACAGGCATAGTTTGTATTAGTACCGTTAGATGATTCCCATCGTCGCCCATTTACTGATGAATATGAAAATCTAGATAAATTAAGGCTCTGTAAAAGAAAGATCGTGGGTTCAAATGCCGCCTGACTTGATTAGCTTTTTCCTATCTTAAATGATCCTCATCGGCGTGATCACTTTGCCTGGTCGGAGGATCCTCCCTTTGTGTTGGAGGAACATCACACCTTGTTCCTCCACAGTGGTGACCCCGACGTGATTTCTTGCCGTGGTCTCACCGTTTTAAGCGGTAGCGGTTGTAGTAGCGGATAATGGTCGCTACATTAGCATAAGCAAAGTTAAATGCTTTAAAATTTCTTTCAAAAGACTCAAATATTCCTTCTGCGAGCAATTAATGCTTGTGAAGGAGGAGGCGGGGCGGGAGCGGCAGCGGGAGCGACAAAAGGAAACGAAAGGTACGAAGGCAACTCGGGCGTCAGAGGTCGATGAATGACCTCCGCCGCCCATGAGGGCAGGCCTGGGGGTAACGGGTGGAGCCGCATGTCACCCTGGCAGAAGCAGGCCGCGGCGGCGGCGCGCCTCGCTCGCCTTGCCATTTCCGGGGACGAGTTGGGGACTCTGTGGTCCCCACACCCGAGGAGAGGGCCAGATCGAGTGAGATGGCCTTGGGTCTGCCGGAGTGGGAGGGGTATGCCTGTTAACCTCACCTATGGCAACCAAAAACGACCCACAGGCGGCGTGCGTTTTGGTCGGTTCGACTCCGACATAACCTCTTCCAACGGCTCCGGTAGAAGAGGTGGCAAGATACCCAACTCTTCCACCGTAAATAATAAAATATTACTAGAATGGGGATCAAGAATGGAAGATCAAAGAGTAGTACAAGTCGGTACAGTCGAGACTCTGGCACAAGCTTACTCTCTCGATGTTGGGAGACAGATAAACAGTTGCTCACATAAGAACTGTAAGTCCACTCGAAAAAGATGAAGTGAGTGGTACCCTGGGTCTGAGGCCATCCTCGAATGTAACCGGAAACAATAAAAACATAATGACTTGATGCTTGCTTCATTTACCCATAAAAAGTGAGTGAGTGTGTTCCCAGCGGTGAGTAGGGTAGTCAGAGCTCACTGGAGAATTTGTGCTGTCAGTGGGAAGACTAAAGGCTTGTCCTGCTTTGTCTTCTTCACTGTACTTACAGGGTTGGCAGCGCGACTGTGACTCCTCTGGTGTAACAAACGTCCATAGACCACGGTAACTACTTTCCATCAGGGGGGCCTTGTGCTCGTCTGCCACCTAAGTGGTATAAAAAAAACAAGCCTGCAGATACTGTGAGCTTATGCTTAAGGCCCATACCTACCCTATATACCTACACGGCCCACACCCAATAGTTAGGTGTTGCAGCGTTCTGTATAATATATACAGGATGTCCCATAATTCAAAGAAAAGCGGGCAAAAAAGAATCTTATTTTATTTGGATTATCTACTTTTAAACCATTTTAAAATTGTTGGATTTTCGGACTAACTGTGAAGTTGCTGTATTTTGATATTTTCTGTGAAGTTACCGCCACCTGACCTCCATGGCCCTCTGGCGATATCACCTATGCCCCCTAAAGTCCATCCACACATCCTGACCGACCACCTGAATCCCGTAGAGGGTGGATACACGGCATTGAATTTAATGGCGTGGCTCTGGTATAATTTCTTGAAAATCTTGAAATTGGTGTCTCACAATAAGAGTCAACGCTAGAAGATAAATCCCGCGGTCAAACTTGGAACTAAAAAATGATGTCGCCCTCTTCTCGGGTGTGGGGACTGCAGAGTCCCCAACTCGTCCCCGGAAACGGAGAGGCGCGCGAGGCGCGCCACCGCCGCGGCCTGCTTCTGCCAGGGTGACAGGCATCTCCACCAGTCACCCCCAGGCCTGCGCTCATGGGGAGCGGAGGTCGTTCATCGACCTCCGACGCCCGAGTTTCCTTCGTACGCGGGCAGCTTGTTTTGCGATCATTCGTCGCTCCCGCTGCCGCTCCCGCCCCGCCTCCTCCTTCACGAGCATTACTTGCTCGCAGATGGAGGTGACTCGGTTATACTGTATGTAAACAAAAAGACGATACTGGCAACATAACGTGTTGCAAATGCCACGCCGCAGCCGAAGGACTTATTTTGTGAAGCGTGCTGTAATAATTTTAATTTTTTTATTTTACTCGATATTAGCAAATTGCGTCGATTTGCTGCGGAAGCCATCAAAATAAAAGAAGATATCATGTTTGCTTCAATTTTTGGACATCATACTGTACAGTGCTGTACTATAGATCCTTCTATACACCAACCTCGACGGAAGACAGGTTGTCCTAGCATGTCAATGTCATCATGTGTCATTTTCATACTAAAGTACTTTTGTAGCAATTTGTATTTATTTTTAAGAAGAATATTATGAACCATTTTATTTTCTTATTTGTAATCTTTATAGAAACTTCAAAAGCGGCTTTTATGTCCCGAATGAAGAACCCAAACTCTTATTCCTCAACACGTGACGATGTACTTTTACTGCCTCAAGACTTTCTATCAGACGAATTGGAAGTCACATCATCAAGATCTGACCGCAATGGTTATTACACAGATTCTAATTTTGTTCGAGATGAGCTTGAGCATAGTCTTATAGAAGACGACGCTCAACTCACTCGTCCGGAGATTGAGCGCCCTACATTATGGATTGAACCAATTAATACTGAGATTACTGATAACAGATTTGGAGCTGATGATTATGATACAACCTCAACGTTTTGGCCGATTTTGCACAAACTACCTGACAGGAACGTGACTGTACTGTTAAGAAGAACATCTCAAAATTCAAGTGGAAGTATCGAAGATAATAATAGAATTACGTATTACTTCCCAGCCAGAACAGAAATTCTAACAGGGATAGAACCACCCAACACAATTGTTTCTACATTAAAAGAGTTCAGGGTTCCGATACCTGAGCTGCCAGCTAAGTCAACAAGGACTTTTCCGAACAGACATAAATATTTCCCATTTATAACAAAACCATTCAATTATTACTATTCGCCCAAAATAAAAGAGTTCTGGCCTATAGTACCAAAAGTCTCAACAATATCAGTGCGTACTTCTAAAAACCAAAAAACATGGAGGAACTACTTTCCTCCAAAAAGAGTGTACAAATCATCGGTGATTATAGGAGATTTTATAAAGAATATATCACTTTTTGTTGGCACCACCAGGCTCTTTACCTATACTTCAAGTTATAAGACCTCTTTACCACATAAGAAGTTTAAGTGGAATACTAATTCTAGACATCGTGCATTTTATGATCTGAAAAGAAAAAGCCCATTATCATTATCTTACAACAGGTGGTCTATTGCTTCTACCACATACCATCCCACACCGCAACCCGCTTTCTCAACCTTCTTTTTCTATGAAGGATGGGCGGCAAATGCTAAGAAACTTTCAGAAATGGGCGAATATCCCGAGTACGGCCCTTTCAGTCTTAGCATGTTACAGACAAGATTACATGGTGGATCTGATAAGAATTCATACGATATGACACTCACATTACAGACCACAAGTGGTGGTGGATCTAATGACACAAAATACGAATACGATAAAACTATTTTTAAACATCGTGGTATTTATAATCTGGAAAGATACAGGCCATCATCATTACCATCTTACGACAAGTGGTCTACTGCTTCCCCCACACACTATGCCACGTCGCCACGCGGTAACTCAACCTTCTTTTCCTATGAAGGAAAAAAATCTAAGAAACCTGCAGAAATGGGAGAATATGGACCATTGGAGCACGGTCCTTCCAGTCTTAAAATGTTACAGACAACATCAAGTAGTAGATCTAATAACAAAGCAAGAGATAGTACACTTACACACTATACCTCGTATCGCCATTCTAGTCCTTACACGATACAGGGAACAAGAAGTGTTAGATCTAATGACACATTAACAGATAAATGTTATGAGTGTGGTATATCAGAAAAAGAAACAGAATTGAGTACAACACTTTGTCTTGAAGCTTTCGATCGTGAATCACCGCTTAGAAGGAAAAGATTGAAGTTTAGGAAAACATGCCGGAACAAAGAATTTCGAGGTGGCTGCTTCAAAAGGTTTCTAGATTTTGATTCATCTTACACTGAAAGAGGTTGCAGGACGATGCCTCCATCACAAGGCTACAGCTTTGCCGCTAAAAGACTAGCGCGACTTGAGTGGCTACTAGACGATGTTATTGATGGGTGCGTGGCCAGTCCCATGGCCTCCCTAATACCCCTCAGTAGAAGTATTTCACTATATCTAAGATTTCATTGTTGTGTTTGTTCTACTAAATATTGTAATAGATCCACGGACTTAGAAATTAGTTATCTATTTTATATTTCTTTTATGTTTATATATTTGCATAGTTAAGAGGTAAAAGCATTTTTATTACCTACCCTTTGTATAGTTATCAGCTAAAAATAATGAACAAACATCATAAAGTTCGCACATCCATCACAGGACATCTGTCTAATGATAATACTGATCAACCAATGATCAAATAATAATGACCCCTTTAAGCCGGTGATTAGTGCAACATTATACATACATACATACGTACATACATACATACATACATACATACATACATAAAATCACGCCTGTTTCCCATAGGGGTAGGCAGAGATCGCGGATCAGAGTAGAGTGAATGCAGTAGAAATGCGTGCGTTGCGAAGTATGTGTGGCTTGACCTTGAAAGATAGAGTGAGAAATAGCGTGATAAGAGAACGATGTGGAGTGAAAGCAGATGTAGTGATGAGAATTGAGAGAGGAATGTTGAGATGTATTGGTCATGTTGAGAGAATGAATGAAAGAAGACTAACGAAACAGGTGTATGAGGTGAGTGTGGATGGTACCGTCGGAAGTGGAAGACCTAGGCGCACAAACCTGGACCAAATCAGGGAAGTTTTAGAAAAGGGGCAGGTCAGGAGTACTCTAAACCGACGAGCATGCATGAAGAATGTAATGAGAGTGAAAGAAGCGAGAGTAGTATGTCAGGATCATCCAAGACTCTGTAGAGATGTAAACACAAAATTTCATCCAAATTGTAACAGGCGTTTAGGAGTTAGGTAGTTAAGTGACAAACAGGAGTACTGAAATACACGAATAGTTTTGAAGTTTTAGAATGAAGACTTTTCGTCTAAGCTGACTGCGGCGTGGGGTACGAGCAAATTTAAAAGATATTTTTATTTTTAGTAGCGATTATGACAATCCGACCAAATTTAGGTATCAATGGAGAATATATGTCTTTATTAGGTATATTCAGTGTGAATGTGACTGCCGCTTTACGGGGCTTCGGAGTAGATACATACGTGAATTTGGCATCATCCAGCACAGCCGATCGACCTAACACCTGTATAGGATTGCGTTGCATAAGATACACCGATGAATGAAAAAAAACTACTTGTAGTGTAAATTGTATTGATTTAAACATTAGACTTAGCCTCAGATGCACGGCACAAGTCAACAATAGTGTTCCGGGCACTATTGGAGAATTTGTACTGTCAGTGGGATGACTAAAGGCTTGTCCTGCTTTATCCTCTACACTGACGGCACAGAGATTCTGTGCTTACAGTGTCGGCAGCGCGAGTGTGGCTTCTCTGGTGTTACACACGTCCATAGGCCACGGTAACCACTTTCCATCGGGTGGGCCTTGTGCTTGTCTACCACCTAAGCGGTATAAAAAAAAAAGTATAGATCCTCCTATTCATCAACCTGAACAGAATACTGATTGTCCTGTCAATGTCACCATGTGTCACTAATATTTTATTTTACTTTACTATTGTACCGTTTTGTAGTTATTTTTTATTAAAAATACTATGAAACATACTATTTGTATCTGTAATATTGTTTGCTTATTTATATACTGCACAGAAACTTCGGAAGCTGCTTATATGTCCCGAATGAAGAATCCTAACTCGTATACTTCAGCAGGTGATGATGTAGTTTTACTGCCTCAAGACTATCTATTAAACGAATTGGAAATTACATCATCATGGTCTAACGAAGAAGATGATTACATAGAGTCTCATTCTGTTCGAGATGAGCCTGATTACAATCTTTTAGAAGACGATATTCAAATCAATCGTCCGGATATTCAAGTGATTGACCGCCCCACGTTACAGAGTAAAACAATTTACACTGAAAACACGTATAGTGGAAACAGACTTGAGCTTGACGGCTATGATACAACCTTAACGCTATGGCCGGTTTTAGAAAAACTAGCTACGAGAATCCACACTTTCCCGTCAGCAAGAACATCTCATCATCCAAATGAAATAATCGAAGATCACAATAGAACTGAGTATTATTTACCGATCAGCACAGACGAGTCTCCCAGCAGAACTACATTAGAAAAAATCTGGCCTCCGATACCGGAGCTCCAAGCTAAGTCAACAAGGACTATTCCGAACAGACCGGATTACTTTGCAAGACAAACAGAAGCATTTAGTTATTATTCTGCCTTGACAGATTTTTGGCCTTCGATATCTGAGTTCACAACAAAGCCCTCAAGGACTGTTCCGACCAGACTAAATTATTTTCCATCTACAACAGATGCATTTAAATATTCTTCTGAATTGATAAATTTTTTGTCTTCGATGTCTGTGATTACGCCATCAAGTACTATTCCGAATAAACAGAAGAAATTTTCATCTATGACACCATCATCTACTTATTCCTTCGATTTAAAAGAGTTTTGGCCTAAGATATCAGAACTTCCAGCAAAATCAACGCAAACCTTATCAAACGGACAGAAAAATTTCCCATTTCCAACAAAACCATCCAATATCCAATATTCATCCAAAGGGGTTTGGCCTATAGCACCAAAATTCTCAACAAGATTAGAGAGTACTGCTAAAAGCTTAAGAACATGGAGACGCTACTTTCCTCCTAAAAAAATGAATAAAGTTACATCAGTAAATATAGGAAATATATTGAAGAATCTCTCACTTGTTTTCAGTAGCCCAAGCAACTTCACTTATAAGACTATTTTACCAGGAAATAAGTGGAATACTATTTCTAGATATCATGCACATTATGATCTGAACAGAAAAAAGCAAGTACATAACGAGGATAAGTCTCTGAGGATGATGAGTGAAACAAAAAGTGTTAGATCTAATGACACATTAACAGATAAATGTTATGAGTGTGGTATATCAGAAGAAGAAACAGAATTGAGTACAACACTTTGTCTTGAAGCTTTCGATCGTGAATCACCGCTTAGAAGGAAAAGATTAAAGTTTAGGAGAACATGCCAGACCGACGACTTTCGAGGTGGCTGCTTCAAAAGGTTTCTAGACCTTGATTCATCTTACACTGAAAGGGGTTGCAGGACGATGCCTCCATCAGAAGGCCACAGTTTTGCCTCTAAAAGACTAGCGCGACTTGAGCGGCTATTAGACGATGTTGTTGATGGCTGCGTGACCAGTCCCATGGCCTCCCTAATACCCCTCAGCAGAAGTATTTCACTATATCTAAGATTTCATTGTTGTGTTTGTTCTACTAAATACTGTAATAGATCCACGGACTTAGGAAGTAGCTATCTATTTTATATTTCTTTTATGTGTATATATTTGTATAGTTAAGTGGTAAAAGCATTTTTATTACCCTTTGTGTAGTCATCCTCAAATATCAAGCAAGCCATATTTCTGGTTCAACTACACCAATTGCGATCATACAAATGTTTAAGTTAGTTTAGTCTGATCAAGAACGTTTTGACGAAAAAAACATCGAAATTACGTTTACGAAGTTTACTGTCGTTTATACATAAAATAACATAAGATTATTTTAATTTATTTTTAAAGTAGCTGTCTGCACATTGAATCCTGTATGTACAGACATAGCTACTTTGTTTATATAACAATTATACGGGGTAGTAAGGTTTCTGCACTCACTTGGTTTATGCACTCAAAACACTCAGTTTTGAGTGCAGTGAGAGTATCGTGTGTCGATAAATATATTATAAACGTAAACGTTTTCGACAATTTCTATTGTTTCCAGTATTTCAAATCTATGGTATTCATTGGCGAAGTAATTTTTTTATTTATATTTTTGCACTGTAATTGCTGACTGATCGTGAATGTGTATATCTTAAAAAGTTATGGGAGAAGTCTCCTAGGAAAGTCTACTTAATTTATACACCAAAAATTAACACGTCTGAGGTACCTACGCCATTATTTATTATCTGTACTGTGTCCAAGGTCTCAGTATATAAAAATACCCTATGGTCCGAGACCACAATCATTAGCAAAGCTCAATGTTGTTAGGCTTGTTCAAAACACCATTAGAAATGAAATCTAAAAACAGTTTCGTGATTTTCAGCAAAACGATATATTTTATCATTAAACCTTTTTGTACCATAAGAAAAAAATATTGAAGGACCAAATATATTGAAAATTAATTAATCAATTTGGTTATATATTATTCATTATAGCCACTGACGAGCTGCACCTTCGCAGAATTTAACTATAGTAGTATAGTTAAATTCTATATATTATTAGCTGTCCCGGCAAACGTTGTTTTGCCAGGTAAAAATAAAAATAGGGTGGACTACCCTTAGCATTTAGGGGGATGAAAAATAGATGTTGACCGATTCTCAGACCTACTCAATATGCTCACAAAATTTCATGAGCATCGGTCAAGCCGTTTCGGAGGAGTACGGGAACGAACATTGTGACACGAGAATTTTATATATAACATTATATATCTATATATCTAAATCTATATGTCTATATTATTCTATACTTATGTATAGTTAAAGGTACGGTAAGGTAAGGTAGGTGTTACTGATAACAGATTTGAGGTTGATGACTATGAAACAAGCGCCAATTTTACACAAGCTACGTACCAGAGTCATACAGTCTCAACATCCCGTCGAGAATAATGATCAATCTGTTTAGTAGATTTTGCGATCATGCTGACATCCTGTAGATGTCATCAGAAATATTAATTAGGATAAAACGGCTGAAATCAGTGTTTTTGTCTTACATGCGAAAAATCGCCACGGGTACTCTCCCACCGGAGTCGGTGGGAGAGGTTATGTTGGACTCGAACCGGCAAAAACGCACAGCGCCTGTGGGTCGTTTTTGGTTGCCGAAGGTGAGGTTAACAGGCATATCCCGCGCACCCCGACCAACCCAGAGCCATCTCTTTCGATCTGGCCCTCCTTAGGTATGGGTACTTGCTTATCCGTCACACTTAAGGTAAATTTGTACTAGTAACCGAAATAAACAATTTTTAATTTTTTTTTTTTATCCATTTTTGTTCTACAGTTGAAAATAGCATCATGGTATTTTTAGTGATGTTATTATAAGCTGGTCATAACAGTACTTGGTAAATGGCAGGAATTGTCTAAAATATTGCCACGCGTTTTCCGCTTACGTACTTGGTCATTCTATTATAATATATTTTAAGTGAAAATCAGCATGATATCATGTCACATCATTTCACCATGTTACCATCATGGCATGTCGTTGTATATTCTATAATTTAGTCTACTTAACCATAAGTACTCGTTACGTTGGTGCCTCTTAATTTATAGGACACGGCGGTATTTCCGCCCAATTAAGCAGTCCGACTGGGGAAGTACCTCCGCCCTACAGAATACCGCGGTTATAATAACTTCGTGTTGTGTTCCCAGCGGTTAGTAGGGTAGCCAGAGCTCACTGGAGAATTTGTACTGTCAGTGGGATGACTATAGGCTTGTCCTGCTTTGTCCTCTACACTGACGGCACAGAAACTCTGTGCTTACAGGGTCGGCAGCGCGAGTGTGGCTTCTCTAGTGTTACACACGTAAATAGGCAACGGTAACCACTTTCCATCAGGTGGGCCGTGCGCTTGTCTGCCATCTAAGTGGTATAAAAAAAGAGACTCGTAGACAGAAACCACAAATAAGCTGGGACTAAATTGATAGGGTAGCTTTAGTCCCATCATCCATTTTGTGGACCTCATAAATTTATCCACGGTTGCTTCTTATGTAAAATTGATATTGGCAAACGGTAAAAAACTGGAATGCTCTATCTATACACTCACGTTTTCCCTACCAACAATAGCGGATTGTGCCTAGGCTCTGAAGGTAGCATCTGAAATGATAGTCACTACACTTTGAGCTTCACCTCTGCTTAGCATCAGGCGTGGTGAAGTCAATTTTCAGACCAAATATATTTAAGCAAATATTAACACAGTTTGGGTACCTATATGCTAAGTGGCTACAATGAATAAAATGTACAAGTATTAAAATATCACCGTATCTATGATTAGTTATACTGTTGTTCAATGCTATATTTTGTGGAACTTGTTACATTATATTGAATAAACACTTGTACTTTTCCACAATATTTTATATTAGCCTTTGAGAACACCTGTCGGTGTAACCGGTTAGGTTCAATAATAAAATATTGTAGAAAAGTAGCTAAAAGTGCGTATTCAATAAATCTTATATATAAAATTCTCGTGTCACAATGTTCGTTCCCGTACTCCTCCGAAACGGCTTGACAGATTCTCATGAAATTTTGTGAGCATATTGAGTAGGTCTGAGAATCGGCCAACATCTATTTTTCATTCCCCTTAGTGATAAGGGTCTGGGAACCGACATCCACGCGGGCGGAGCCGCGGACAAAAGCTAGTATATCTATAATTATATCGTGATTATATATCTCTCATGAATATATTATGAGCGAATTTATTCCAATTATATTGTTAGATTATTATCGTTTTATTCATTTGACTTCACATTACACGAGTGAGTAATAGAAACATGGAGAAGGAATGGTCATATTCTGTCCCCCGTGAATAGAAAAAACACAAAATATCTAAAAAAATCTACCATATATTTCAACTACTACTAATAAATTACAGTGAGTATTGGTACTTAGGACCCTCTTCTTGTTTTTTTTCTTTTACGGGTGATTTTTGCTCATTAATGCTTTCCACGCTGCTTTGTCGTCGCAAAGACTTCAGGTCAGGGGTTCTTCGAGGCTTTCCCTCACCCTTTTGTTTACTTTTATCTTTTTCTTCATGTCTAGATTCTTTATCTGTTTTAGATAATACTTCTTCATCACTCTCAGTAGTACTGATTGTGATAACTGGTATTACAGTTGAGTCAGACTGTTTCGATTGCGTGCTAGTTTCTGACGCTTGCTTTTCCTGAATTTTTTTCGATTTATTTTTCTCTTTAGGTAGTTCATCTATGACCTTTGGTTTAGAACCAATTTTACCATCCTTTATCTGTTTTTCAATTACTGCTTTTTTCTCAGTGCGATCATCGGCTTTGTCATGTTTAACTTTGAGACTTTTATCTTCACTTTTGTGTTTTTTATTAGCATCAGTTTTGAACTCAACGCTATTTCTTTTCTTTTGGTCTGATTTTACTACAGATATATCTTTTAATTTTAAAACTTCTTTCGGTAGGGTTTCATGAAAATCTGTGTCTGTTTTATCATCAGCTGAGAAATCAACCTCTGGTACAATCTCAACATCTGGTTTTTTATCAAGAGCCATTCCAACAATTTTTGCAAAAATACCCCCTGCAGTGACAAAACAAAAGGAAAATTAACTGTGGGGTGGTGATGCGATGGCTGTGATGTTAGATTTGTTATTAAAAAGTTAAGGATTCAAACAGCACCTAGTAACTACATTACAGTACTGAATTCATTCCTAACAGGCACGCACATACTCCGTCATTTACCTTATCTGAAATACTTGTAAAGTACTTCAAATACTATTCAGCTCTTAATTCACAACCAAGTTCGAAATTTTTAAATACCTATAGCTGTTTTTATTAATTGAAAGTTACAAGCTAATTTAGCAATAAACTCATTCCATAGCAACTTAATCAATAAAAAGTCAAACAGCCTCACCTCGTTTTTTCACAGTTTTAGCAGGTTCGTTAGTCTCCTCTGTTAATGTCTTACGGTCATCAGAGTCTATAGATTTGCTCATTGGAAGAGTTGGTAATGCCTTCTTCCACCTTGCGAAAGGTGTATTTTCCATAGATGAAGAACCACCTCTTCTTCTGGTGTCCGCTAGTTGAAACATTTTCCTGCGTTCCTCAGTTCGTTCTCGACGCAATTGAATCTTGAAGGACAAAGAAGCATTTCAGTAATTTAATACTAATACAAAAATAATATTTCAAGTTTTACTTTAACTCACCTTCAGATCATTATTTGCTTCTCTCAGAGAATTAGTCAATGAAGTCAAATAATAAATGATTAGTATCAATAAAACTAACATTGGTATAACTATTGCTGGTGACGCTATGTACTCTAAGAAAAAATGCAAACTGTTTGGTAAAAGCTTATTGATGTAAGTAATTAAAATACGATATATTTTATCATATTCAGAAAAGGGTCCACAATGCCATGAGGGTTTAACCCAAACTATTGTGTAACCCACAGGTAAAACGCAGAGGAACAGCATAGTCAGTAGTAAGGCTAGATAGAAATTGTTACTTTTCGAGACCCTGAAGACGACCTCGTGGGGGACATTACAAGTCATGACAGCCCACGATCGTAAATACATCATGATCATAAGTTTGGCTACATTTAGAACAACGAGTCCAGGAGAAAAAAACATCCCCATCCACACCATCCCCTGATTATTGATCAAATGGAGTATATTTTCTGCTATCTTGAAATCTCCATATTCTGGGAATTTCTTTTCGAGGTCCCAGCACCAACAGCGATTTAGATATCTTACGAGGAGTGCTCGGAAAAAATCTAAGAATAAAGTACCCAGGAGCACAAAAACCTGAAACATGAAAATTAAAAAGTTTAAGATGTATGTGCACATGATGACATATACTAGTATTATCTATGGATAAATTTAGAACTATTAATTTTATTAATAGTGATTCTGGCAGAGTAGAATTCGGGTATACCCAATTTCTTCCCATGCGGTGTCGTACAAGGCGACTAAGTCATAGGGTTGTTTAACATCATGGATATATACAGCCATGGCTCGAATCAATAAAAGTGCCCGGAATACATATAATAGGGTCACCCACTATTACGTGGAACAGGATACATAATTGATGAAATGTGGGTGTTAATTTATCTCTCCTTACACCTTTACCCCTCCGGGGATAAAGGCGTAAACATATGTTTTTTTATACCACTTAGCTGGCAGACAAACTTACGGCCCACCTTATAGGAAGTGATTACCGTGGCCAATGGACGTGTGCAACACCAGGGGCGTCACACTCGCGCTGCCGACCCTGAAGAAACCTTCTAATGTCCCTATTGAAGAACCCCATATTGTAAGCGCATGAGAAAATCGCAGCATTGAGGTCATTCCACAGCTTGAGTGTGCGTGAGATGAAGTTTCTTACATACCGCACAATGCGCACCGTCTCAGATTGCAATGTGTGGGGATGAATTTTCTGCCTATGGGGAGCGGTGTGATGATAGAATGTTTAATATATGTAGGTATACATTAATATCATTGTATTAATAACATTATTAGATAAATTAAAAGGTAACATTAATATTCATATATTACAAAAACAAACAGCTATTCACACTTCTACTATAATAAGTAAAGTTCTAGGGGACACAGTATTTGTAAATTCAAAGGAATCCGAACCTCCTTTTCCCTGAGGGTCTCAGGGCGGGAGTTGGGAAAATACCAAGTGTAAACATGTGAAAAAACTTGACACTTGACTACAATAAACTTACCAAATCCATCATAGTTAATTTGACGAGCTCCTGACCAAACATAGTCTCCCAGCACAGCTTCAACAACTTCTTCCTTGTAGCTATTGTCAAGTTGTATCTTTTTATATTTTTATCATCTGTGTACGCAATATCCCTAGTAACATTACCAACATTACATTCATCACCACAAGTCTTTTTATAACAAATCTTAACGACAGCAGTACAATTCGAGATGAAGAAAACTTGAGTTATAATTTCACCGTTACACATAACTGTACTGTTGCAAGACATGTTTGAACAAATCTTTGAACTTGCCACAACTGGCAACATTGATGTAGATGTAGTGGCTATAGTCGATGTATTTTTTGACTGCTTATCAGAATTAAAATTTGTTTCATTAGCTTCAAGAGGTGTAGTTGTTTCTATTGTATAATCTTCGGTATTATATTTACTACCAGGAGTGTCAGTTATATCAGAATCTGTTATATTATCTCTTAAAGCAGTTGTAAATGTTTCAGATCTTACATCCTCAGTTACAGTTTCTTGCGTTGATTCAATTTTATAAGTTGTAACCTCATAAGGACTGAAAGAGGTAGAGTAATATGTTGTATCGGTATATTGATCTACGTCTTTGATGGTATCAGCGGTATCAGTGGTATCAGAGGTATCGGTGGTTTCAGTGGTATCGGTGGTTTCAGTGGTATCGGTGGTATCAGTGGTATCAGTTGTATCAGTGGTATCAATGTTGTTATAAAAAGAAACTGTGTTGTCCGTATACCCCGTGGTCAATAAATCGGATTCTGATCCATAAGACGTTTCAGTGGATATAGTTTTAGTGGTACTGTCTATTGCAGTACTTTTATAGCTGAAACTAGAGATATCTGTACTTGTGTCTGTTACACCAGTTGTCGTTTCAGCGTCATAGAAGCTGTACTCGTTATCATCATCAGAAGCTATACCGTTAGCTTCGCTCTTTACCGATAAATTTTCTTGTTCCTCATTTATCAATTCAATCATTTGCTTTAACTGATCGTAACTTAACTGACTATTAGTGGTTAATGGGTTATTTATTGCATTTTCTGTAGTAGTATATTCAAATCTGTCTTGCTGTCGTCTTGAACGTGTTTGTTTCTTGATTATTTTAAGAGCAGTACAGACAAAAGAAAAAGTGTTAGTAGCTGTTGTGTTAATAGTTATACCGTCACTCAATATTATTGGCACCATAATATCTACACTGCAAATTTCACATGCCACTACTTTTTCATAACAAGGGCCAACCAATGCTTCGCTTATGTTTGTTCCATTAGCGATCGTCGCATTTAAAGTAGGTTTCAGTGTATCTAGATCTTTGCTCATACCGTCGATTTTACTAAATAAGGCAAATATTAGCGAATATAGATTGAGTAGATTCAAAAGCATGATTCTGTAAGAGAAAGGGAAGATAAGTGTTCCGAAAAGTTAAATAAAAAGTTTAATACTAAAACCCGACTGCTGAAAAAACACGTTCTATAAAGTATTAAAAAAGAAAATATCAAGGATAACAGTGGTCGTATGCTTGACTGTATTATTTGACCAGTGGCATACGAGAGCGTGATTTTTCAGTAGTCGGGTTTAAGTTTTAAACGCATTTCTTATTTATATTATTTTGGGGCGAGCAATAAATATAATTAATACATATTTGAAATATGCTAATTAAGCCCTTTCAGTTGAAATCAAACACGACATATTTATCTCAAATTTATTTTTCAACTCAGTACTTTATGACTGCTAGAGGGCGACACATTAGATTTACTGCCATGCTATATAGCCTATAACCAGCGGACGACTAAGATACTTCTAACAATACCTCATTATTACAGTTCTAATAAGTGGTTAAGGAGCTATGAGGGAAGGGAACAGATGAACCTACATACATACGTAGCCTGTCAAAATCATAACCCTCCTTTTGCTTTGCCGTAATCGGGTAAAAATGTGTCCGGTGCAAGTAAAGAGCTTTTTGTGTAGTAATTACATTTTTAAAACTTATTTAGTTGTTACTTCTATCGGCAGTCCCCAAAGACTGCCTCGCATGTTTTTGTCATGCATAATTAATTTTAGTTGTACACTATGGTCCATGTGTATTTTTTTTTATACCACTTAGTTGACAGACAAGCATACGGCCCACCTGATGGGAAGCGGTTACCGTGACCTATGGACGTATGGAAAAACCAGGGGTGTCACACACTCGCGCTGCAGGCCATGAAGAAACCTGATGCCCCTCTTGAAGAACCCCATATTGTAGGCGCTTGGGAAAACCGTAGCAGAGAGGTCATTACACAGCTTGAGTGTGCGTGGGATGAAGTTTCTTTCATACCGCACAGTGCGCACCGTCTCAGGTCGCAATGTGTGAGTATTAATTCCCTGCCTATGGCTATGTGTATGTCTATATTGGAGACTAAGGCTCACGTGCACTTACTCTTAAGGTTCAAGACATATTTACATCGTCAGGTTTCGCATTCAACTATATCTCTATGGCTTTCTTACGCTTTGAATCAAATGTAATCAGAGCGAGGCACAGCAAACAATGTTCGCCGCACAAAAGAACAACACAAATTAATACATTTTTACCTCACCTTGCCAATTGTAACCTCAGTTGATTCCTGGGATGATAGTGTTCCAAGTATCCGAGAAGCTCAAAAAAGAATGGGAAAGTAATCGAGATTAATGTGACAACTATAGTTGTCTCGTTCTCGCGTAACCAGTTGTTAGCTTTGGTGGTGTCGTCGGAGCGAGATACCACTGTTACGACAGCGTATGCTGACACTGTTAGGAGTATAATGACGCAGATATTGACAAGTGTACGTAGTGATATGGTGCGCCAGCTGAAATATGAATACACGTTAGAACACATGAGAATCTATACACAAATAAATAAAATTGAATTACTTGATATAGCCTGAAGTTTAAGAAATTTACAGATTCATGAGTTCGTTATTCCTATAATTCAATAGCTATTTCCATTATTTATATTTTGTTTGAAAGTTAATATCAAGATTTGACAACTCTGTATTAAATTTTGTTTTTATTGGCCGTTTGATAAATTAAATTCGATCTTCAAAAACAGTACTTTCTAAATGATATCCATTTTGATGAAAAATTTCGTAGGCATTACTTTTTTACAGCTGTCACTTTTCAAAAATTTCGTTAAAAAACGAAATAAATGAAATTGAAATTGATTCTTTGATTAGTAATCGGTAATGTCGGAATAGAATCAACAAATCTTAGCCTATATTACAAATGCGTAAATTTGTAAAGATGATTGTATATTTATAATAATAAATTTAAATATTCTACAGCATTCCACACAACGCTATCTAGACCCACGGTAAGCATAGCTTAACTAGCTTGTGTTATGAAATCTAGAATGCGGATGCGCTATATCCATCGACATCAAAAATATTCTTCTGTTTGGTAACAGGTGATTGTGAGGTATGAGGTGTGATTGCAGTAAGTTTTTGTTTTAGAAAAAAGTTAGATTACAGCAAGCAGCATGTGCTTTGTAAGAACAAATCAAACTAGCAAACAGATTTGACGGCTGAATTCGGGGTGAGATTCCAATTGCTAATGCTCTAACATGACGTCACCGAATTTGGAGCATGCGCAATTGAAATTTCACCGCGAATTCAACTATCAAATCTCTTCGCTCATTCGAAACGTTCTTACAGCATATGCATGCAGAGAGAGGGGTCACATACAACCCTTTGAAAGATCCGCATTAAACTACTTACTTCCTTAAGTCTTTCTTTTTCTCAGCTTCTTCTAGCAAAGCTTCTTTGAATCCAAGAATAACCGACGCGATTCTGTTGTGTGCCGTTTCGGTGTTACCTATCATGAAGTCCCAACCAGTGAACAGCTTCCATGAGAATATGCATTCGTCTTCTTTCTCAGACAGTTTAGACATTCGAGAATTTTCTGCCATTCTGCGAAAGAGATTTTATATTGGACTTTTGCTTACAATGACTATGTAGTAAACTCTTTGGATGGCTGTAACTGAAGCCGCCTATCACTCCCTTCCGAGGAAAGATTGGGACAGCGTGCTTCTTACACTCGAGGGACCTTATTTTTTTATTAAAGTGCGCAAAATCCCCACGGATATCACCACCGGGGCCGGTGGGAGAGGGGGTTATGTTGGACTTAAACCGTCTAAAACGCACGCCGACTGTGTGGGCTGCAGGTTGCCGCAGGTGAGGTTAACTGAGACATGATCCTCGCAACCCGGCCGGCCCAGGACCGTCTCCTATGAGTTGTCCCATGGTCAAGAGGAGTGGGACTTATATACGTTATCGCGTTACCTTACACTCCGATGATTGAGACCAGAAACGACGTGGGTTAAACACAAAATTGTTTATCTTACACACGTTTAAGTATTGGAAAAAAAAATTACAAATTGTCCCAGAAATATTTTTAAAACACTGCCAAAGTGACGTACCTGGTACCCAAACAGTCTACAGAACGAGATATTCACACATAAATTAATGAAATTCATTGAATTAAAATTTTGTTTGAAAAAATTTGAAAATTTTGTTTAGTCGGCTCAAGAATTAAGTTTGATTTATTAAATCAATTACACGCATGCTTATGGATAGCCTAAGAGTTATGTGGAGTTATGCAATCTGGACAGGTTTTTGTACGTTTTTTGTGTGTGACCAATCAATCAATTAGCTCACTGCTGTCCACTGCTGGACATGGGCCTCTCCCAATGTGCGCCATATTGTGGCGTCTGTTCATATGGGAGGGTTCAGCCTACTATTGCCACGCTGGCCAGACGGGTTGGCAAAGGGATTGTTCTCGAGTTCTCCTTTTCTCAGGTTGTTCCGACCTCGGTAGAATATCGGCCAGGAGCCGCATCTCCTCCCCTAAATTTAGAGAGGAGTTGTCGCTTCTGTTGCCCAGGGTGCACCACGTGGAGGTTTTATAGCCCGCCCCCCAAGGTGCTCCGTGTGTTTGACCCACATGTTTTTATTATCATTTTGAGTTTGATATTTTATTTATTCTTTATGCACGATGTACAGTCTACCATTGTGTGCTGCAAAGCTTGTACGAGGTACGAGGATTAATGAGGGATAAGTTTGGTTCAATAAGGTAAATCGATTTTTGATTGTTCGACGGCAACTATAGAATAATTACATACACACATTAACAGTACATAATTATACTTACATACCAAAAATCATATAAATCTAACTAATATACATAATAATATATAACATATCCATCCAACCCCACTGGCCGAGCGGGACGGAATAGGGTAGTATATGTATAGTATGAGTCATCGAATTCAAATAAATAAGTAAAATAACTACTTAATGTCTTAGTATTTTATTTAAACTGATATATAGTAAACTAAGATATTACCTAAGACTTTTCATTACTTTTAATTCCCAAAATTGGTAAAAATATAAGCAATCGAAATAAAGTAAAATTTACAACTTTTTAGATTTCTTATTAAATTTCAAATCAATCTTATTAAACACTGTATACGTGTAAACGCAACGTAGACTGAGATAAATGCGATATTCTCTTGCACTTTCACAACGCGCCAGTGCGCTGTGACGTCACCACGAGCCCCGATTTTATATGGAGCGTTTTCGGGCGGGTCGAGAACTTGGATTTTTCATGTCATTGTCATAAGAAAGTTTCACTTTTACGGTTCAATAAATTACCTATTGTAAAATTTACAGTTTACGACCAATAATAATAAAAATAGGACAGAACCATATTCGTGGAGATTTCTGAGCGAGAAAAGAAATAGATCCTAGCTTACGAGAATATTATAAATGTATGAAATGTTTGTGAAGATGCTTGTTATTCAATCACGCTCTATTAGCTGAAAGGATCTGGTTGAAATGTAATACGGGGTAGACTATATACTCTGGAATAACACATAGGCTCATTATCCTGTAAATAGGTTAACGCGAACGGAATTATAATCCCATCAGGGTTTACCCACTGGAGCTAGTCGTCAAAGTCAAAGTCAAAGTCAAAGTCAAAGTCAAAGTCAAAGTCAAAGTCAAAGTCAAAGTCAAAGTCAAAGTCAAAGTCAAAGTCAAAGTCAAAGTCAAAGTCAAAGTCAAAGTCAAAGTCAAAGTCAAAGTCAAAGTCAAAGTCAAAGTCAAAGTCAAAGTCAAAGTCAAAGTCAAAGTCAAAGTCAATGTCAAAGTCAATGTCAAAGTCAAAGTCAAAGTCAAAGTCAAAGTCAAAGTCAAAGTCAAAGTCAAAGTCAAAGTCAAAGTCAAAGTCAAAGTCAAAGTCAAAGTCAAAGTCAAAGTCAAAGTCAAAGTCAAAGTCAAAGTCAAAGTCAAAGTCAAAGTCAAAGTCAAAGTCAAAGTCAAAGTCAAAGTCAAAGTCAAAAACCATTTATTCATAGCCTAGACTATTAAATCGAAACACAAAACGTCACTAAAAAAGGAACATGAGAAACAGTATAATAAATGGACCACTTACTTTCTTAGTATAGCGACGAAACTGTACACGTAGACTGCGAGACCGGTGAGGAAGTACGCAAGAGGCATTCGGTACTTGACACTCTCGATGTTGCTGTAGTACCCGTAGAAGATCGGCGAGAACTTCAGGACCCCGTCGAACTCCCACAGGGTGAGCAGGTTCGAAGCGTTTTGCTTTTCATCTTCCATTATAAGTTTGCGCTCACCATCATTTTTTTGATCCGCTGTCAGGTACTGCGCAGATAATAATAATTATAGGAGGTAGGACACGGCGGTATTTCCGCCTAATTGAACAGTCCGACTGGGGAAGTATCTCCTACAAAATATCGCGGTTATAATAACTTCGTGTCGTGTTCCCAGCGGTGAGTAGGTTAGCCAGAGCTCACTGGAGAATTTGTGCTGTCAGTGGGATGACTAAAGGCTTGTCCTGCTTTGTCCTTTACACAGACGGCACAGAGACTCTGTGCTTACAGGGTCGGCGGCGCGAGTATGGCTTCTCTGGTGTTACACACGTCCATAGGCCACAGTAACAACTTTCCATCAGGTGGGCCGAGTGCTTGTGTGCCACCTAAGTGGTATCAGAAAATAAAATAATAATAATAAGGGGCGCCTACAATATGGGGTTCTATGGGCACTAGGAGATTTCTTCAGGGTCGGCAGCGCGGGTGTGACGCCCCTGGCGTTGCACAAGTCCATAGGCCACGGTAGCCAATTCCCACCAGGTGCCCCAGGTGCTTTTGTGCCACCTAAGTGGTATTAAAATATCACCAAATTAGGATCTGCGGCGCACAAAAAAAAACACATTCGGGTTACAAACATTTTAGTAATGGCGCCCCCGCCGGGTCAGAACTAGGGGTAGATATAAAAAGTACTGTCTTCACTCCGTAGAGAGTGACACACGTGCCAATTGTCTCACTATCATGGATATCCAGGTCTCCGGATTCCGAGCTGAATGCCTCGAATTGGTCCAGGTTCAAGCATATTTTAGACATACATAACATAAACTCACGCCTTTATCCCCGAAGGTGTAGGCAGAGGTGCTAGCACCCACATTTCGCCAGTTTATGTTTAGGTCCCAATGTAATAGATGGCGAGCCTATTGCCATTAACCGGGCACTTATAAACCTGCGATAAATACACACATAACTTCGAAAAGCAATGAAAAGTTATTGGTGTGTGCCATGTTAAAACGTGGGATCGAACCCGAGACCTCGTCTCAGCAGTCCATTACCCATACCACTAATTAATTTGATTTTTACATCATATTATTGTGTCAGTCCTGCTTCTCTAGACTTGGTGACCCTCTTTTCTGGGACTTTGCCTTCAGCTTACCATCAGGCAAGGCGAAGTCCAATTGACGTTTCCTATATATAAAAAAATAAAAAAATCGGTTCATTCGTTCAAGAGCTACGATGCCACAGACAGATAGACACACACACACACACACACACACACAGCCACGTCAAACTTATGACACCCCGTCGTTTTTACGTCGGGGGTTAAAAAGAGAGAAAAAAAAGCACCTACCTCTGGCACAATGACGAATACCAGTAGAATGAAAGCAATGACCAGGTTGACCCAGAACAGCCACCTCAGGAAGGTGAAATACGAAGCTACCACAGACCCGAAGTGGGACTCTATCTCCTTGATACGCAGCTCCCAGGGTATCAGTAGGTTGGAGGTGTTCGCAGCTTCGCGTTTCATTTGCTGCCATTTCTGGACACGAACCAAACAGCTATTGTTATTATGATATACTAACATTTACCTACGGTTCGGACCGCGTGGAGTTTTGAAATACTACACCTAATGTTAAAAATGATATTTTTTTTATACAATCCTCGGACAACAGACACAAAACAAAAAGTGCGACCTGAGACGGTGCGCACTGTGCGGTATGAAAGAAACTTCATCCCACGCACACTCAAGCTGTGGAATGACCTCCCTGCTGCGGTTTTCCCAAGCGCCTACAATATGGGGTTCTTCAAGAGGGGCATCAGAAGGTTTCTTCATGGTCGGCAGCACGAGTGTGACACCCCTGGTGTTGCATACGTCCATAGGCCACGGTAACCGCTTCCCATCAGGTGGGCCGTGTGCTTGTCTGCCAACTTAGTGGTATAAAAAAAAAAAAAAATATTACGCATTTCGGTGCAATCTTTCGGCGTATTTAGTTTTATTTAGAAGATAAATTGAGACATGCATTGTGCTAATTGTAAAGGTACCATAGAAACATTTATTTAAACTAATGCAAATATATATTATGATTTATATTTGCATTAGTTTAATCAGCTATATTTCGAGGTGTTTACGAGCAATTATGTGCAAATCGTATGTATTTTTTGCACGAAACTCGTATAAAATTTTGTGCACGAAACAGGTGTCTGCTTACACGCTCGAGCATAGGTTATTGGACGACCTTCAACTTCAAACGGGACTAGGACCCGTGACAATCTTGTAACGGAAGAAAACAATTAAGACAAGTCCTTATTACATCTGCCCAAAAATAAAAGATATGGCCGTCATAATTTGATTTAGACCACTCAAAACACTCTTGAAAACCTTCTAGGCTTCTAATACCCTTCTCGAAAAACCCCGTTTGGAATAACCGCAGAAAGTGTAGTGGAGGAGGTAGGACACGGCGGTATTTTCGCCCAATTAAGCAGTCCGACGGGGGAATACCGCGCCCTACAGAATACCGCGGCTATAATAACTTCGTGTTGTGTCCCGGCGGTGAGTAGGGTAGCCAGAGCTCACTGGAGAGTTTTTGTGCTGTCAGTGGAATGACCAAAGGCTTGTCCTGCTTTGTCCTCTACAATGACGGCACAAAATCCCTGTTCTTACCAAGGTCGGCAGCACGGATGTGACTCCACTGGTGTTACACACGTTCATAGGTCATGGTAACCACTTCCCATCAGGTGGGCCGTGTGCTTGTCTGCCACCTAAGTTGTATAAAAAAAGAAAGGAGTAGAATAAAAAATCGATTACGCGTACCGTATTCAGAAGAATATTGAATCTTGCGTAAATGTCTCGTGTGCTCTTGGACTGCGCCAGTCTCTCCTGCAACTGACCCTGGTGGCGCTTGATGTACCCCTTTGCCTGTATGATAAAATAATATATTAAAGAATTTCGCATCGCCATTCAGAGTGGTAATGCCGCCAGCCTTTGGGGCACAGTACCAGTAGAGATCGATGGGGAGGAATTTTTCGAGACCTAACGTTGCAGTCTTTCATTTTTGTATAAGTATATTGTATAGTTAGCATAGTTTTGTATAAATTCGATGAGTATTTGCATTATCTAGTTAATAATTAACATTCAGTCAAATAAAACATATTTTTGATACATCTATTTAAACAACTTAGGTAGCAGAAAGTGGTTACCGCGACCTATGAACGTGTGCAACACTAGAGGAGTCACACTCGTGCGACCCTGTAAGACCCTGTGACCCTGTAAGAACGGAGAATTTCCGTGGTATCAGTGCAGAAGACACAATCAGGACAAGCCTTTAGACTTCCCACTGACAGCCAAAAACCGCTCCAGTGAGCTCTGGCTACTCTACTCATCGCTGGGAACACATTACACAACAGAGGTTATTATAGCCGTTATATTCTGTAGGGAGGAGATACTTCTCCAGTCGGACTGCTCAATTGGGACGTGAATACCGTCGTGGGTACCTTACATTTACACAATTAAGACAATCTCTGTATTGCAACTGACAATATTGCCGAATACAATGTTACAAATGATGCTAGCGAAGTCTACTTGTTCACAGAACTACCAGTTTAAAAACAAACTATAAGCAACCTAAGCATAGCGGACATCGATAAAATCGAGATATTTCTTAGATGGTCTAACGCACGCACACTCAAGCTGTGGAATGACCTCCCTGCTGCGGTTTTCCCAAGCGCCTACAATATGGGGTTCTTCAAGAGGGGCATCAGAAGGTTTCTTCATGGTCAGCAGCGCGAGTGTGACACCCCTGGTGTTGCATACGTCCATAAGTAACCGCTTCCCATCAGGTGGGCCGTGTGCTTGTCTGCCAACTAAGTGGTATAAAAAAAGACCAATTAAATCACAGAAAAAAAAATAACAAGTCCAAACCGTCAGCATAATCTCATCGGTGGAAAAATTTGAATCAGTTCAGGAGGGATTCGAATTCGCGATCTTTCCCTTACAGGGGCAATGCTCTTACCATTGAGCCACCGAACTACGCCTGAGGTCATCTTACAGGAAAGATCACCGGTTCAAATGCCGCCTGAACTAATTCAAAATTTTACTACTTTAATCGATTTGGAGGATCGGAGAAAATGGCGCACATTGGGAGAGGCCTATGTCCAGCAGTGGACTGCAGTGGGCTAATTGATTTGATTTGATTTGAATCGATTTGAATAGTTAGCAAACTAAATTCTTGAAAATTTCATTCAAAATATCTCATCGACTCCATAGGTCTCTTCGTTTAACCAAGAGAACCGAAGAGATAAAACCAACACAAAACAAAAAGGAGGAGGTAGGATACGACGGTATTTCCGACCAATTGAGCAGTCCCACTGGGGAAGCACCTCCACCCTACAGAATACCACGACCATAATAACCTCGTGTTGTGTGGGGTAGTACCTCCGCCCTACAGAATACCACGACCATAATAAACTCGTGTTGTGTCCCCTATGTTATTTAAACTATACCTTCTTAGTTTGGGTCTAGACAGCGTACGGTAGAGTAAATTGAAACATTTTCGAGTTAATTGAAAGTTGTATACGGCAACCTCATGTTGTGTTCCCGGCGGTGAGTAGGGTAGCCAGAGCTCACTGGAGAGTTTTTGTGCTGTCAGTGGGAAGACCAAAAGCTTGCCCTGCTTTGTCTTTTACACTGACGGCACAGAAGCTGAGGCTCCGTTGGTGTTGCACACGTCCATAGGCCACGGTAACCACTTTCCATCAGTCTGTGTGCTTGTGTGCAAATGGTATAAAAAAACACTATGCTAAGACAGCAGTAGACCCACCAGTTAACCGATGAGGTTGTAATGACGAGAGCTTCCATCATCGTTTGCTATCTAACAAAAGAAATACATAATTTCCTAATTTGTAGGTACCTGGTGCACAATCTTAAGTTTCCTCCGCATCCCCAGAGGCTGCTGTTTCACGGAGCCCAGGACCTCCTTGTGTAGATGGATGTTCTCAAAGATTTGCTCCTGTGTCACCACTGCTACTGGCTCCTCCATCGATATTGCTGTACTGGATATTTACATAGACATTAAAAAGACAAAGAGTGTTGGCCAAATGATGATTAAGATCGAAAATTAAGAGATTCCACATTACTTTATTACTTATTACACCTGACCGATTTCGTCTTACGGCATCCTCAAAAGTTTATACAAGTGAGTTATAAATATTTGTAACAACAAATTCCACCAAGTGCCATCAATCTACAGTATAAAAAATAGATAGTAAGTACCTTTTTTTTTACGTTCGCAAAATCCCCACGGATACCTCCCCACCGGAGCCGGTGGGAGAGGTTATGTCGGACTCGAACCTACTAAAACGCACGCCGCCTGTGAGTCGTTTTGGTTGCCGAAGGTGAGGTTGACAGGCATATCCCTTGCACCCCGGTCGACCCAGGGCCATCTCTCACGATCTGGCCCTCTTCTCGGAAGTGGGGACTACAGAGTCCCCAACTCGTCCCCGGAAACAGGGAGGCGCACCAGGCGCGCCACCGCCGCGGCCTGCTTCTGCCAGGGTGACAGGCGGCTCCACCTGTCACCCCCAGGCCGATAGGAAGTACCTAATTAGTCGCGAGTCCTGAACTTTTTCCGATTTAATAACTTAATAGGTAATTATGTATACCACTAAGGTGGTAGAAAAGCACGCTGTCCTGGAAGTGGCTATTGTGCCCTATAAGAGTGTAAAGCATCGGGAGCGTCACACTCGTGCTGCTGATTCTGTTTGAACGTTCTATGCCCTTCTTCTTGTCGCTGGGAAAATCCACAGCAAAAAGTTAGTTCCACAGCTTAATGAATTTTCTTTCATAGTTCACTGTGCATATTATTTCGTATTTCACTAATATTAAATCCCAATACTGTATAGTGTTTACGGCCTCGGTGACGTAGCGGTAGAATGTTCGACTGCTGCACAGGAGGCGCGGGTTCGATTCCCGCTCAGTCCAAATATTTGTATGCATGAATATGTAATATTTGCATAGGTCTGAGTGTTTCTATGTACGATATGTATGCATTTCCAAAAAAAAAAAACTAAGTATGTTTATCCGCATTCTAGATTCCATAACTCAAGCGTGATGATTACCATGGGTCTGGATAGCGTTGTGTAGAATGTTGTAGAATATTTATTTAATAAAACGAGAATTATAAATAAAAGAATTAATAAAGAAAGAATATACATATGGAAGTCAAAAAGACCATCTAACGGACTGAGATTTTATAAAAATTCTTAGTTGTTGGCTGTGTGGGCGGGGAAATTATAGAGACCCTAACTAGATCGATATAAGTCTTTTTTCCACCGGTTTCCCTTTTAAAATTTTCCACCTTCGCCGCTGGTCTTTGGTCCTGCCAACACTTACTCTCCAGAACTGGTAGTGAAGACCGACGAACGTCTTCTAGACCGGTTTTCGTCACCCAAGAACGGTGATGAAGGTCTCCTCCCGCGGCCTTTACGTGATCTCCTCACGCTGGCGCGCCGCTGGCGAAGAACAGCGCTCAAACTGGCGGAGTAATCTTCGTCTTCTGATCCATCTGTAAATAATTTGGAGATCTTCATCATTCTCGACGGTTTCCCAGTTGCGTTCAAAGCGCTTAGAGAGCTTAGAGGTTATTTGATTGATATGTCGGAAGCAGGCACGCTTCCGATATTACTGGGAGTGATTACCTCAATGTAAAAATGTATTTCGCTTTTTGCGAAATCAATGGCACACACCACTTTTTGATGCTTTTCGAAGTTATGTGTGTATTTATCGCAGGTTTTTACTAGTTATATACTAGTACCTAGGTACACAAAAGAGTATATTATTAGTATCAGTCTTGTATGTAATATATATTAAACTAAAATTCACCCATGTCCTACGATCAACGTCATGATTTGGATCAAATGGTCACTCATTTAATGAATTTTATAAGAATCCATTAGATCTACTGGAATTTCATAAAGTTACTAGTTTTCAGCCTAGCGGTAGCCTAGTGGTATGAGTAATGGACTGCTGAGATGAGGTCTCGGGTTCGATCCCAGGTTTTAATATGGCACACACCAATGACTTTTCGATGCTTTTCGAAGTTATGTGTGTATTTATCGCAGGTTTATAAGTGCCTGGTTAATGGCAATAGGCTTGTCACCTATTACATTGGGACCTAAACATAAACTGGCGAAATGTGGGTGCTAGCACCTCTGTCTATCCCTTCGGGGAATATAGGCGTGAGTTTATGTTTATGTTATGTTACTAGTTTTCAGCGGAATCGCTCAATGTGGCCTTTTAGACCCGCAGAGCCTTACATTGAAATACTGTGACGAACTACGCTACCAAGATACGTCCTGGATATTCGAAATGGGATATTTTCATATCAAACAACAAATTAGCCCACAGCAGTTAAATAATTAAATTATTTAACTAAGCTCTAATTTAATAATTATTAATGGTAAAAGAGCGGTAAAACTGGCATAGGTTATTATATTTTATATTTTTAATCATACACCCAACCTAACCTTTCTCAAGGAGGTAGAACACGGCGGTATTGCCGCCCAATTGAGCAGTCCGCCTGGGGAAGTACCTCCGCCCTACAGAATACCGCGGCTATAACAACTTCGTGTTGTGTTCCCAGCGGTGAGTAGGATAGCCAGAGCTCACTGGAGAATTTGTGCTATCAGTGGGAAGACTAAAGGCTTGTCCTGCTTTGTCTTTTACACTGACGGCACAGAAACTCTGTACTTACAGGGTTGGCAGCGCGACTGTGACTCCTCTGGTGTTACAAACGTCCATAGGCCACGGTAACCACTTTCCATCAGGTGGGTGCCACATAAGTGGTATAAAAAAGTATATGATTTGACTATTAAATATTATGACGTCACACTAAATTATTTTACACAACATTCCATTTTGACGTTTAGTAAACAGTCACTAATTTGACTAATTTCAAATACCCAATAAAAATACAAAAAGTGTAGGGTTGACGCAATATATTGATATAAAATTCGCAAAAGAAATTAAAATCAAATATTCGCATAGCATGTACATAAATTCGCTGTAGCTTTAAATCAATTTTATTTGTAATTTGAAACTGATTACGGTAAAGTAGTCTAAATCTAAGAATTTCAACGGCGAATAGATTTCTTTTTTTTTATACTACTTAAGTGGCAGACAAGCGCACGGCCCACCTGATGGAAAGCGGTAACCGTGGCCTATGGACGTGTGTAACACCAGAGAAGCCACACTCGCGCTGCCGACCCTGTAAGCACAGAGTTTCTGTGCCGTCCGTGTAGACGACAAAGCAGGACAAGCCTTTAGTCTTCCCACTGACAGCACAAATTTCTGCGCCGTTAGTGCAGAAGACATAATGAGGACAAGCCTTTAGTTTTCCCACTGACAGCACAATAACTCTCCAGTGAGCTCTGGCTACGCTACTCATCGCCGGGAACCCAACACAAAGTTAGTATTATTTTACAATTTTTGGTAAAGTGTCCTTTAACATTGACACTAGTAGTAGCCAGTACAAAATTGGATGTTCGTAGATGTTAACCAGAGCGTGTGATAGCACAAAGAAAGATAGAAAGATAATAAAACTTGTTTATGGGAATCACAACGCAAATAGTAAAAAATAACGTCAAATGACACTATTAATAAAATAAAATACAAAGAACAGAGACAGAATACTAAACGTACGCATGTCGCAAACAAAACCTTACCTGCAGCGGCTGGTGAAAATTTAACCTCGTTGCTGAGAGGCGTCTCCGAAGGCAGATGGAACAGGTTGACCCCTGATGAAGACATGCTGCCAGGTTCAGCCCACGTCACCGAGAGCCGGTCCACCGATGGCTGCGGGGAGGACGGCGGGTACTCGCAGGAGCCCTGGCAGAGAAGGTTTTCAATAGATGTAGGTATCAATAAATAGAATAGTTCTTCATTCGAACTTCAACCCCGGTTACTATAGCTCGGAACGCCTTTATCCCCGGAGGGTTAGACAGAGGTGAAATAACACCATATTTCACCATTAATTGTATTCGGTCCCACATAATAGGAGGTGAGCCTAACGCCGTATTCCGGGCACTATAGTTGACTCGAGCCATGCATCTGAGGCTGAGTCTGGGCTGTAGGTACATATCTGTCTGATGTTAAACAGCTCTATCCCTTAGTCGCCTTGTACGACACCCCATGGGAAGAGATGGGGTGGTCCAAATTCTACTCTGCCGGGAACCACGCGGCAAACATATAACTTGGACTTAAGTCGCGAGACAAACGAGACCACGACGAGGCTAATAATCTTCCACTGCCATAGCACCCCGAGTTTTCCTCAAAAGAAACTCAAGGAACGAGCGCATTTTATTTCCAAGATATATATCTCGAGGTATATCCACTCGTCACCATTTGACGCTCAAAATAAGATGCGTAACAAATTTGCCAACGTTGCGCAACACGCGTGATGTTGCCAGGTGTCGCAAAACATGTCGCGCGGTTCATTGATTGTTCGAAGATTGATCATGCTTAGACAGACAACATTGTTTCGCTGCGCGTCTTGCAACAATATCGCTCAATATGTTGCGGAACAATGTTGTCTAGTGGAGCAGGTTTTAAGCAAAGTGCAACTAGGGACCACTCTCCTACTTCCCTCTCGATTTCACGACAGTGACTGTAGTCTGATCTTCAAACCGGAGATGAAATTATCCTAAAGTACATATACGAGTAGCTAAACTCACTATTAAAGTGAGAGACGGGTATTTCCCAGAATTTCATGTTATGTTATATTTTCTTTATTATGATAAAAAAGACGTTAATTTTTAAATCATTCTATTTTTAAACAATAAAAATCAAGTTCTTTTATTTATATTTGTGTCGAAAATACTACTACCTCCCAAAACGGCTACGTGTTTCAAAACACAACACTGCACTATATTAACAAATGTTTTGTTTTTAAAAAAAGTAGCCGAAATTATCATGTTTAATTCTATTAGTAAAATGAAAAAATAATAGCTATTCTAGTGATCCTATTATTATAATACAACTCTAATTACTTAACAATCCAATTGTTTTTATCATAAACTTCGTGTCAGATTTTAATTACACCGTTGCTGCGTTTAACTTTTTAATTTGTAAATGTAGCCTCATTTTACTCAGTCCTGATTAATTCGTTGGTAGTCTCCGTTGCCTCGTTTATTTTTTTAATGTACGCATAATTGAGATTAAAATGAATGTCATCCAAAACTTTTATTTTGTTTATTTTCTAAATATTTTTGTTTACTTACAGGAACATTTCTTTATTTAATATTTACATAATATACACGGAAGTTATCTAAATTAAAATATATAAAAAAAAAACAAAATATATATCTAAATAATCCTGCAGGTTCAGGCGTCAAAGAATTCCTCCCCATCGATGTCAACCGGGAAGGTGGCCAGAAGGCTGGCGGCATTGCCACGTTACGTTACAGTATTTTTCAGAATTATTCTAGTGGTCTATTTTTGTTTTAGAAATATGATAATAATAAATTATCATTTACATTTGAATATATCGCACAGATCGTAATTTTTATTAATATTATTTTTTTTCGTAACAGCGGCCGTCTTTTTTGTTAAAACTATGTTACGCATACGCAGAATAAATTAAAATATTTTTTTATTAATAAATATTTTTATAAATGTAACTAACTACTATATTTATAATAATTAATTAACTCAATCAAATCAAATGCAAAATCACAACAAAGCAAATTACCGTGAAAAGAAAAAAAAACCGTATTTCCGAGAACTGTCACAGAGGTTTTATTTTGACCAATCGGCGAGTGCCACTGTGCCCGGCTTATCGGAAACAACTGTAGTAAGGCTATCCGCACACTGATAGCGACATTAATCCAGGATTTATGGCACACCACTAGTGCTTTTGAAGTGGCTAGCTGTTTGTGTGTGAGTGCCTTTTGATTTTAACGGCTCTTAAACACGCTTGTATGTGGTGCTCGATATAAAATTACGACGTGAAGCTTTCCAGAAAGAAAATCTGTTCTAGTTTTACAATAAATTAATGACTCATTAACTGTATTTGTTGTCTTGTCTTTGCTTTAGTTAACTATGCTCTTATAAGTGAATAACTGAAAAAAAAATGGGCATTCTAGATTGTAATTTAAACCTAATCAAATCAAGACTCCGAAAATGATGAGTGACTTAAAGTGAATTTCTGAAATTGGAATTTTTTAAACCCAAATCAATGAAAACTTGCGTTATCAAAAGTTGAAAAGACTCAAGTATGGTATGGTAGGACATGACGGTACTTTCGTCCAATTGAGCAGTCCTACGGAAAAAGTACCCCGCCCTACAGAATACCGCGGCCATAAGAACCTCGTGTTGTGTTGCCGGCGGTGTGTAGGGTAGCCAGAGCTCACAGGAGAATTTGTGCTGTCAGTGGGAAGACTAAAGGCTTGCCCTACTTTGTCCTCTACACTGACGGCACAGAAACTCTGTGCTTACAGGGTCGGCAGCGCGAGTATGACTCCTCAGGTGATGCACACGTCCATAGGCCAGGGTAACTACTTTCGGGTTGACCGTGGCTTGTCTGCCACCTAAGTGGTATAAAAAAAGTATTTAAATAATAATAAAATGATGTTACGCTTTAAGAGAAAGTACTTAGTTAAGTTTTGCTTACATATTTTAGCGGTAGCACAAAATAGAATAGATTAATAATAGTTTTATTGTTACGACCACGGAGTCCCCAACTCGTCCCCGGAAACGGAAAGGCGCGCGAGTCTCGCAAATAATAGTAGATTTTTTTATACAACTTAGGTCGCAGGCAAGCAAACGGCCCACCTGATGGAAAATGGTTACCATGACCTATGAACGTGTGTAACACCAGTGGAGTCACGTCCGTGCTGCCGACCCTTTAAGAACAGAGATTTTGTGCCGTCAGTATAGAGGACAAAGCAGGACAAGCCTTTGGTCATCCCACTGACAGCATAAAAACTCTCCAGTGAGCTCTGGATTTCTAATAGAAATAAGCAGAGCCTCTGTACTACTTTTCCACCTGTGTATCTCTATATTTATTCTTGTGTGCAAATAAACATAACACATAACGCAACTCACGCCTATATCCCCGAAGGGGTAGGCAGAGGTGCTAGCACCCACATTTCGCCAGTTTATGTTTAGGTCCCAATGTAACAGGTGGCGAGCCTATTGCCATTAACCAGGCACTTATAAACCTGCGATAAATACACACATAACTTCGAAAAGCAACGAAAAGTCATTGGTGTGTGCCATGGTAAAACCTGGGATCAAACCCGAGACCTCGTCTCAGCAGTCCATTACCCATACCACTAGGCTACCGCGGCTTGCAAATAAATAAATTTAATATACTGTAAGTCTGTAACAGTCATTCGACGTCGAAAGGCATTTTCATTTCATGGATGTCACTCCTCACCAGAATTATTCCATGCGTATTTATGTTCCTACGGGTCACGGAAACGCATTTCGGGCGAAACTGCATGAAACAACTAGTCTAATAAAAATATTGGAATATTGTCCTTGTGTACGTTGCGCCTGACAATGGTATATTAATATAGACTACGTTATTGGAAGGCGCGGTGAGAAATAACCAATGATTATAGTACAGGCGACAACAACAGTGCTTACTTGTATTGTAAAATCAACATACATAGGTACTTATTATTACTATGAATTAATATAGGATAAACAATAGATATCAACAATAATGTAATATGCTGTTTTATTCAGGCTTATGAATAAAAATAATAAAAATAAATTAATAGTAATAATAATACCTAGAATAATGTGTCTAATTTTGGTATATAAATAATGGAAAATTCAGTGTTTAAATCAGGGAGGTTCATCTGCTAACAAACTGTTATACAGTTTGGCAGAAGAAAAATATTGTAACAATGCTTGTTTTCCGTGAATAAATTTTATTTCATTTAAAAACCGCGGTAGCCTAGTGGTATGGGTGATGGACTGCTGAGACGAGGTCTCGGGTTCAATCCCAGGTTTTACCATGGCACACACCAATGACTTTTCGATGCTTTTCGAAGTTATGTGTGTATTTATCGCAGGTTTATAAGTGCCCGGTTAATGGCAATAGGCTCGCCACCTATTACATTGGGTCCTAAACATAAACTGGCGAAATGTGGGTGCTAGCACCTCTGCCTACCTTCGGGGATATGGGCGTGAGTTTATGTTATGTTATGTTATGTTAAGAAAACACTAACGTTTTTATTTTTATTGAATGTTTGTTTACCTAATTATTTAGCGAACTGTAAGAATGAACAAAGTCCTTTTAATGTTAATGTATTTATAATGCAATCTAGTGTAATGCCTAATGTAATCTACAGCATATAAGCGCTTTGGTGTAAGCTTATATTGCTCATTACTAATAAATAAATAAACAACTAAATAAATAAATACCACTTACCCACGACATAAGTGTTAATATGTTATTTTGTATTATTATTTTTTTTTGAATTCTTGTTTTTTGTGTCTATTTTTTTATGTTTCATTCGTGATAATAATTTTGTTACGCACCTACTAAGTAATAAACTGTAATCTGGTGGGCGGAAGCGCTGTCTGCTGAAACACAGGCTACAAGCCTGCCTAGCTCAACCACAGATGCTACAAATAATTGCCATAAAAAAGGAACCTATATATTTATTTGTTTTTTGTAACACCATTGTAACATTTAAAAAAGATTCAAAAATTTGCATAAAAATTATAATTTAAATTTTTTATATCACTTAGGTGGCAGACAAGCACACGGCTCATCTGATGGGAAGTGGTTACCGTGACCTATGGACGTGTGCAACACCAAGGGCGTCACACTCGCGCTGCCGACCCTGAAGAAACCTCCTAATGCCCCTTTTGAAGAACCCCATATTTGGTGGAATTTATTGTTACACATACTGAGGACACTCTTGTACTTTTTCCAAAGTATTTTTATTATTAGACCTGACCGGTTTCACTTTACAGCATCCTCAAAGGTCTTTAGAATTAAAGTTTGACTGTCATTATAAACGTTTGAGGATGCTGTAAGGCGAAACCGGTCAGGTCCAATAAATAAATACTGTGGAAAATATACAAACTGTTCTCTATATTTGTTTTTTAAAATAAACTTACGCCTATATCCCCGAAGGGGTAGGCAGAGGTGCTAACACCCACATTTCGCCAGTTTATGTTTAGGTCCCAATTTAGTAGGTGGCGAGCCTATTGCCATTAACCGGGCACTTATAAACCTGCGATAAATACACACATAATTTCGATAAGCATCGAAAAGTCATAGGTGTGTGCCATGGTAAAACCTGGGATCGAACCCGAGACCTCGTCTTAGCAGTCCATTACCCATACTACTTGGCTACCGCGATTTATTTGTTTTTTATTATATTAAAACAAAAGATTATGTCAGTGACTGTCCTGGATGATATAGTTGCCTTCATCACGCACAGTGCTGTCTTGCAGCGAAAATGTGGCCCTGGGGGCATTATTCAAGACCCTTATTAATATATCCCGATCATGCGATTAAGTTAATATAATCCTACTGAAATTAAGTTAAGATTCGCTTCTGAAAAATTGAGTATTTTGACTGACTATTCAAATCAGTTACTTTTTACTAAACGTCAAAACGATAAGATGTAAGGAACCATGTGTGAAACGAAATATTATGACGTCATAATATTTATTAGTCAAATCATTATCAAAGTCAAAGTCAAATCATTATCATTATATCATAAAACAACCGCGGTAGCCTAGTGGTATGGGTAATGGACTGCTGAGACGAGGTCTCGGGTTTGATCCCAGGTTTTACCATTCCACACACCAATGACTTTACGATGCTTTTCGAAGTAACGTGTGTATTCATCGCAGGTTTATAAGTGCCCGGTTAATGGCACTATTGCCATAAACCGGGCACTTATAAACCTAAACATAAAACTGGTGAAATGTGGATGCTAGCACCTCTGCCTGCCCCTTCGGGGATATAGGCGTGAGTTTATAAAACAAAACAAAAACCTTATCTAATATTTTAGGTTGGGTGGATGATTAAAAATGAATAAAAACGATAAAATAAAAACCGACACAAGTCTTACCGCTCTTTCACCATTTTTAATTTACTAATCTATACTAATATTATAAAGCTGCAGAGTTTGTTTGTTTGTTTGTTTGTTTGTTTGAACGCGCTAATCTCTGGAACTACTGGTCCGATTTGAATGATTCTTTCAGTGTTAGGTAGTCCATTTATCGAGGAAGGTTTTAGGCTATATATCATCACGCTACTACTTAAAGGAGCGGAGCATTGATAATAAATGTTAACAAATCCGGCAATTTTTCATACATATTTTGAAGACTAAAACATACGGGCTCAAAGGGATATGAAGCTTCAAAATATACCCCGGGCGAAGCTGGGGTGGGTCAGCTAGTTTCAGATACATATTTTCAATCAATCAACTAGCCCATCGCAGGCCACTGCTGGACTAGGCCTCTCCCAATGTTGGGAGGCTTTGGCCTACTGTTTCCACGCTGGCCAGACGGGTTGGTACAGGGTTTTATTTCGATTTTCCTTCTCTCTCAGTGATTTTGCCTACGTATTTTTTCCTTTAGTCACCGAAATAAAAATATAAATAATATTACATACATACACACATATAATCACGCCCCGGTGGGTTTAGCAGAGATGAATTATCACCAACATTTCACCAATACTTGTATTCGGTCCCACGTAATAGGGGGTGAGCCTATTGCCGTATTTCGGGTATATATCTGTCCGATGTTAAACAGCCCTATCCCTTAGTCGCCTTGTACTACACTACATGGGAAGAAATGGGGTGGTCCAAATTCTACTCTGCCGGGAACCACGCGGCGGCTAATATTAACTACTAGCAAATACCCAATTACTTGTGTTAGGAAAGAGATTCTGGTCCCCCAGGCCTGCGCTCATGGAGGGCGGAGGTCGTTCATCGAACTCCGACGCCCGAGTTGCCTTCGTACGCGGGCAGCTTGGATTGCGATCCTTCGACGCTCCCGCTACCGCTCCCGCCCCTCCTCCTTCCTCCTTCACGAGCATTACTTGCTCGCAGAAGGAGGCGTCATGTCCTACCTCCTAATTTGTATTAACTTAAATTGTATTGTCTCATTGTTTAACATTGTAAATAATTACAAAAAACCTATGTTATTTAAACTATACCTTCTTAGTTTGGGTCTAAACAGCGTACGGTAGAGTAAATTGAAACATTTTCGAGTTAATTGAAAGTTGTAATACGGGCCCGTGTCCGTATACAACTTTTCCCTAGAACTTATTGGATAGCCGTCTATCCTTGATATTTTCTTAATTAATATTTTTAGAGCGTGATTTTTCAGTAGTCGAGTTTTTATGTTTATTTATTTTTTCTTATATGTGTACTATTATAATCCACAACGGTATTCCTGCCCGAATTGAGCAGTCCTACTGAAAAAGTACCTCCGCCCTACAGAATACCGCGGCCATAATAACCTCATGTTGTGTTCCCGGCGGTGAGTAGGGTAGCCAGAGCTCACTGGAGAGATTTTGTGCTGTCAGTGGGAAGACCACAGGCTTGTCCTTAAATTGTATTGTCTCATTGTTTAAGTAGGTATGTAAATAATTACAAAAAACCTATGTTATTTAAACTATACCTTCTTAGTTTGGGTCTGGGCAGCGTACGGTAGAGAGAATTGAAACATTATTTTTTTTGTGTTCACCTATAAGCTAGCATTGTGATAGAATTGATCAAATTCGTGGCGGTCGCTCAAAGGCCTACGCGCCCACTCCCCTGCCGGGTGTCGTGAGCGTTCCGTGACACACAGCAGTCCATCTTCGTACGTCAATGAGTGTCTATTGGACACTGATTAACTATGAGCCCTAGGGCTGTCGAAACAGAGTGGGATGCCGCCATGAAATAAAAATTAAATCGTTTTTTCATCAGACTGGTAACGAAAGAGGGTAGACTGATTTACTCTTAGGTAATATACTAATAAAAAATACACCTCTGTTATGTCAAAATGTACATTACAAAAATTTACTTACATACATACATATAATCTCGCCTTTATCCCTGGTTAGGCAGAGGTGAATTAACACTCACATTTCATCAATAATTGTATTCGGTCTCAAGTAATAGGGGTGAACCTATTGCCGTCTTCCGGGTACTATTGTTGACTCAAGCTATGCATCTGAGGCTGAGTCTGGGCTGTATACATCTGTCTGATGTTAAACAGCCCTATCCCTTAGTCGCCTTGTTCGACACCGCAAATTTGATACAACAGCTTTATATACGCTGTGTATTTTTTTACCGAACTAGGGCGATTTTGTGACAGGCTATGTATGTATGTATGTATGTACATCTATCTGTTCCCTCATAGCTACTCAATCACTTATTAAAACTGGACAAATACTATTATAATCCACAAAAATACTATTTTCTTTCTTTTATTTCTTTCTTTTCTGTATTTGGTATGGCGGTGTGACAGCCCTACCAGACTATTTTTACCATCTCCCCGCTGATACCCGCCAATCGATTATAGTTATTGCACGCTAATTAGTAATTAAAAAGATAGATCGTGAGAGATAACGGACTATCCGTATATCTATACTAATAACAAATTAGTTGGTCGGATATTAGTAGGCACGGCCGGGGTGCTCGGGAGATTTCTCAGATAAAATCTCACCTCCTACAAACTGCGGCCCACACAGTCCGCGTGCGTTTCAGTCGGTTTAAGTCCGACATAACCTCACCCACCGACTCCGTTGGTGAGGGTATCCTTGGAGATATTGCACAAATAAAAATAAAGGATATTAAGTAGGCAATATTGGTTACTAATATCTTAATAATATAGTTGAAGAATTTTTAAATTTTCACAACGCGATCATAATCAAGATATTTACATAATAATAATAATAATAATATATCTCTTTATTGCATGTACACAAAGAAGGGATACAGAAAAAAAATACAATAGGTACATCTTTGTGGCATTACAAGTGGCGGCCTTATTGCACAAGGCAATCTCTACCAGGCAACCATGGGATGGAGTGAGATAGATAAATAGATAGACATACCATCTTCATCATACCTTTGAATGACATTTTAAAGCATTTAATATGCTAACTATTCAAGTCGATTAATATTTTCCTATGTTATTCGATATAAATACCTTTGCCTAACATTTGGACTAGGTTACACCTGCCGTGGTCACAGGGTGACTCCCCGAAGGGGTAGGCAGAGGCTAGCACCCACATATCGCCAGTTTATGTTTAGGTCCCAATGTAATATGTGGCGATCCTATTGCCATTAACCGGGCACTTATAAACCTGCGATAAATACACACATAACTACGAAAAGCGTCGAAAAATCATTGGTGTGTGCCATGGTAAAACCTGGGATCGAACCCGAGACATCGTCTCAGCAGTCCATTACCTATACCACTAGGCTACCGCGGTAACCTATATTATAATCGTGTTAATTCTCGTTAACATTATTGAGCAGGAGCTAATCTGTGGAATTATCGGTGGGATTACATTATTTTTATCAGGACGGACTGCTTCTAACTACCCTATAATGAAAGGAAAGCGTGAGCATATCGTGTCATTTAGCAGGTACACCGACTAACTGGTTGAAATATGCTGTAAGGGCCTTGTATACTCACAAGTTACATCAAGTTGAATGTAACTAACTTTAACTTCAACTCCATAGCGTAGCGGTAGAGCATTCGACTGCTATGCAGGGGGCGCGGGTTCGATTCCCGCTCAATGCAAATATTTGTAATATGATAATGTATATTTGCATTGGTCTGGGTGTTTCTATGTATAATATGTATGCATTTACAAAAAAAAAATCTAATTATGTTTATCCCCATTCTAGATTCCATAATACGAGCTAGTTAAGCTATGCTTACCATGGGTCTAGATAGCGTTGTGTGGAATGTTGTGGAATATTTATATTTATTTGAAATCGCCAATGAGTTGAAGAAGTCAGATGGCAGTCGCCTCCTGGAGTTAGACGGGAAATAATGAACCACAGATTCAGTGAAAGCTTTTAATGCTACTGGTATTTTTTTTTTACGTGCGCAAAATCCCCGCGGATACCTCCCCACCGGAGCCGGTGGAAGAGGATAGCCTCTTCCACCGGCTCCGGTCGGACTCAAACCGACTAAAACGCACGCCGCCTGTGGGTCGTTTTGGTTGCCGAAGGTCGGTCGGCCGACCCAGGGCCATCTCTCACGATCTGGCCCTCTCCTCGGATGTGTGTAGTCCCCAACTCGTCCCCGGAAAACGGGATGCGACCGGTATTAACGCTAGGATAAAGAAGAAGCGCTTCAAATCACAGTTAAAAGTAAAAGAAAATTGTGCCAAAAAGGCTATTATAAAATCCAAGAATACTTGGATGATAAACAAGCTTGGAAATGAGTTGTTCGCTCAACTATGCTACTCAAGTATTTTTTTGTATTTAGATTAAGTAGACTAAGTGTATGTTTGTAAATAGACCAAAAAAAAAATGCCCGCTGAGTTTCTTGCCGGCGTCTTCTCAGGTCGGAGCCGCGTTTCGAAACGCGGTGGTCCATTTACTAGACTGATATTCATGTTCCTTTTTTGTTGACGTTTTGTAAATACCGATATAATGGTCTATACAGAATAAATGATTTTTGACTTTGACTTTGACTTTGTCGTTGTAGAGATTTCCCAGAAGTATCTTTATTCAATGGATAGCTCGGAATATACAAACAAAATAGGTAAACACAAAACACTTCGGTACACCGGCGTATTACATTTCATTAATTGGGCCCGCGCGTCGCCGTGCCCCGACTGTCGGTAATTACCCTTGTGTACTTTTCACGGTAATGGCTGCCACTAAATGTACTACGGAATTATCGAGAATACGCAGATTTTTCAGACTAGTGCGTAGAAGAAAAATATTTATACCTACTAGGGGGCACATTTTTTGGACTGGGAGAATAATAATAATTATTATTATTATTTATTTCTAAGAATATGGTACATTGAGGTCTTAATGTTATTACAATTGTTCAAACATATTCTACCATAACCAGGTGTAAAAATGTTAAATTTTACAATAATAATATTTAACTTTTACGATAGTTATGTCAAATATACAGTTTATGTCACTCATGCAATCAATTAGTTATTTATTTCTATTAAGTTTTACAATAATAATATTTAAGTTTTACGATAATAATGTCAAATATACAGTTTATGTCACGCATGCAATTAATAATTATTTATTTAAGAGAAACTATGGCTTAGTCCATGCGAAATGTTTTGTTATTTTTAATACATTTTTTTTTTTACGTGCGCATAATCCGCACGGATACTTCCCCACCGGAGCCGGTGGAGGAGGTTATGTCGGACTCGAACCGACTAAAACGCACGCCGCCTGTGGGTCGCTTTGGTTGCCGAAGGTGAGGTTGACAGGCATATCCCTCGCACCCCGGCCGACTCAGGGCCATCTCTCACGATCTGGCCCTCTTCTCGGGTGTGGGGACTACAGAGTCCCCAACTCGACCCCGGAAACGGGGAGTCGCGCCAGGCGCGCCACTGCCGCGGCTGTTATTTTTTATACTACTGAGGTGGCAGAAAGTGGTTACCGTGGCCTATAGACGTGTGCAACACCAGGGAACACTCTTGCTGTCTAAGCTGCTGTAAGCACAGCGAGTTTCTGTGCCGTCAGTGTAGAAGATAAAGCAACTTTAGATCTTCCCACTGACAGCACAAAAATATCTCCAGTGAGCCCTAGTTACCCTACTCACCGCTGTGGTGTTCCCGGCACAACGGAAACACAACACGAGGTTATTATGGCAGCGGTATTCTGTAGGGTGAAGGTACTTTCCCAGTCGGACTGCTCAATTGGACGGAAATACCAAGATGTCCTACCTCCATAATCTATGATAGACGGATTTGAGCAGTAAAGCGACGAGCACCCAAACCGAACCCCACGAAGCACCCCATATTGTACGAGGTGCTTCGGTGGTGGACGAGTTAAAATTAAGACACCTAAAAACGCGTGGTTACCGGCAGAGTAGAATTAGGACAACCCCATCTGTTCCCATGCGGTGACGTACAAGGCGACTAAGGTATAGGACTGTTTAACATCAGACAGATATATACAATACAGCCCATACTCAGCCTCAGGATGCATGGCTCGAGTCGACGTACGTTGCGTATAGAATGCATTTTTAGCACATTTTGGGGCCAAGATATACGCCCCGAGTTATAACTGAATAAGGGATAGACAGAGGTGTATTAACACCCACATTTTTCCAACTATAATTTTCAGTCATATAGGTGTAAGGGTATTACCGTGAAGTGGTTAAAATCAAGGTCAAGAACTAAAATACATATACAAAAATTTTTATCATAAATAACGGGTCTTTTTTATACCACTTAGGTAGCAGACAGGCACACCTGATGGAAAGTGGTTACCGTGGCCTATGGACGTGTGTAACACCAGAGAAGCCACACGCGCGCTGCCGACCCTGTAAGCTCAGAGTTTATGTGCCGTCAGTGTAGAAACAAAGCAGGACAAACCTTTAGTCTTCCCACTGACGGCACAAATTCTCCAGTGAGCTCTGGCTACCCTATTTACCGCCGGGAACACAATACGAGGTTATTATCGCCGCGGTATTCTGTAGTACGGAGGTACTTCCCCAATCGGACTGCTCAATTGGGCGGAAATATCGCCGTTTCCTACCTCCTGCTGAAAGGTGCTGGTCTGGTTTGAACTGGCTTACCTGAGGAGTTAGTTCCGCCTTGGCTGCGTCCACCACCACCCTCGGGCGGGGCTCCAGCTTCAAGATGCCACGTTCTTTGCCCTGGGAAAGCACAAATACGTTATTCCAAAGTAGCTATATAACATTACGCTACTACTTAAGGGAGCGGAGCAGTGATCATCAACACATCCGGGAATTTTACACGCATTATTTGAAGATTAAAAAAAATCGGGCTCACAAGGATATGAAGTTTTATAATAAGTATACCACGGGCAAGATGGGGTGGATCAGCTAGTGCAGCAAAGAAACTAAAATAGGCAATAAACGATCGGTCTGTTCGTCCTTTACCTCCGCCCTACAGAATACCGCGGCTATAATAACTTCGTGTTGTGTTCCCAGCGGTGAGTAGGGTAGCCAGAGCTCACTGGAGAATTTGTGCTGTCTGTGGGAAGACTAAAGGCTTGTCCTGCTTTTTCTTCTACACTGACGGCACAGAAACTCTGCACTTACAGGGTTGGCACGACTGTGACTCCTCTGGTGTTACAAACGTCCATTGGCCACGGTAACCACTTTCCATCAGGTGGGCCGTGTGCTTGTCTGCCAACCAAGTGGTCTAAAAAAAAAGAGTATTTCTATGATGCGGTAAACTGCGCCTCCCCGTTTCCGGGGACTAGTCTCTGTGGTCGCCACATCCGAAGAGGGCCAGATCGGGAGAGATGTGGTGCGAGGGATATACCCTCTTAGATGCTCACCATAGTATGAACGTGCCTGTTTTATCTGATATGTACCTAAATATATTAGAATTAACCGCTTTCCTGAAAAAAAAGGGTCGTCACGTGAATTGCAAATTGCACTCAGATGACGTCAGTTAATGGCGCCGCCCCCGCTGAGTGACGACAGAGCTCGTATAAACAAAAACTTGTTGACGTACAGTACCAAGTAGCAATTGCCGTAGAGCGTGTTTTTGGTACTACAGTACCAAATAGCAATTTAACGGATACCTGTCAATCTCATCTTCGGTAACCAACAACGACCCACAGGCGCCACGCGTTTTAGTCGGTTCGAGCCTGACATAACCTCTCTCATTTGAATTTTTAGCACGTATAAAAGAATGATACAGTAACTTGATCTGATGATGCGCTATCAAGTAGCCTGTGGGCCGTCGGCATTTTACATGCCTGTAGGCCCTCGGCATTTTACAGGCCTGTGGGCCCTCGGCATTTTACAGGCCTGTGGGTCCTCAGTATTTTACAGGCCTGTGGGCCCTCGGCATTTTATAGGCCTGTTGGTCCTGAGCATATTATAGTAAATATAGCTTCTTTGGGGCTCTTCAGAATGGCCTCAACGAGTAGATTTTTGATAAATGCTAAACGTAACGCTATACCTTTATCTACTTTCAAAAGTATATTGGAATACCTAAACCCTCGAAAAATAAAACATGTTGGTTTAGTGGTTGGTTGACATTTAGTTTGCATGTATTGTATTTAGAAAAAAAAGAATCTAAGTATGTTTATTTACCCGAGAAGAGGGCCAGATCGTGAGAGATGGCCCTGGGTCGGCCGGGGTGCGAGGGATATGCCTGTCAACCTCACCTTCGGCAACCAAAACGACCCACAGACGGCGTGCGTTTTAGTCGGTTCGAGTCCGACATAACCTCCTCCACCGGCTCCGGTGGGGAGGTATCCGTGGGGATTTTGCGCACGTAAAAAAAAAAAAAAAAAAAAATGATGTTTATTTGCATTCTAGATCACATCGCTCAAACTAGTTAAACTATGCTTCTATGGGTTTGTTTTATACCACTTCGGTGGCAGACAAGCACACGGCCCACCTGATGGAAAGTTACCAGTGGCCTATGGACGTTTGTAACACCAGAGGAGTCACAGTCGCGCTGCCAACCCTGTAAGTACAGAGTTTCTGTGCCGTCAGTGTAGAAGACAAAGCAGGACAAGCCTTTAGTCTTCACACTGACAGCACAAATTCTCTAGTGAGCTCTGGCTACCCTACTCACCGCCGGGAACACAACACAAAGTTATTATAACCGCGGTAGACAGAAAGTCTTACAATACCTGTATATTATTTATTACCTATTATTAACTTTACCTAAATATGTTGAGTAAAGAATGTTTTACCAAAGTATTTACAAACTAAAAATAAAAAAGCTGTTTAAGCTCAGACAGATAATAGGTATACAGCCCAGACTCAGCCTCAGATGTATGGCTTGAATCAACAATAGTGCCCGGAATACGGCAATAGGCTCACCCCCTATTACGTGGGACCGAATACAATTATTGGTGAAATGTGGGTGTTAATTCACCTCTGCCTAACCCTCCAGGGATAAAGGCGAGATTATATGTATTTACAAACTAAAATAATATGCAATATCACAGAATAGATCGCAGTACTTACTGGCAATATCTCCCCACATGCTGAATCTCACTACTATACAAAAGTGCCCACAAATCTCAGTAGGTATAAATATGCATACCTTTGAGTCCATGCCGGCTCGAAGCGTCGGCGACCATCACAACTCACAACTACTGCTGGTGCCCGAAGCGTCGCCGTCAAGGCAGCCGCGCGCCAACTCACCTCTTTCGCAAAGGTGTATAAGTAAGAATCGGAAAATTTTGGTAACTGATTGAAACAGATACAATCTATAATGTAAAAATGCCAATGTGTTGGTAAGCGCATAACTCAACAACGCCTGTACCAATTTGGCCAAGTTTTTTTTTTAAATGTTCGTTGAAGTTCAGGGATGGTTTTTACGGCCGAATGATTGTCGGAAAACCCCTAAAAATAGCCCTTTTCTTTTTCGCAAACAACCGTTTTCTAACTAAAACGTTGAGTCAATTTCAGTTTACAACTTACTATAAAATAGGTAGGAACAAAAAACTACAAATCTTTTTGACAGGACGAAGTATGTCGGGTCCGCTAGTATTACGATAAAGAAGAACACGTCTTGTACCTCCACTCAATTTTGTAAGTACACAGTTCCTCATCGTGTGACTAATAAGGGAGGTACTCTACTGTTCTATTGGTATATTATCGGGAAGACGAGCTTTTTTTCTTTTTACGCGCGAAAATTCCCCACAGATACCTCCCGCCGGAGTCGGTAAGAGAGGTTATGTCGGTCACCTGTGGGTAGTTTTTGGTTGCCGAACGTGAGGTTAACAGGCATATCCCTCGCACCCCGGCCGACCCAGGGCCATTTCTCTCGATCTGTCCCTCTCCTCGGGAATGAGGTACCCCCCCCCCCCCCCCGATTCTACTAAGTTTATGTCATAACAATACCACTGTCGTACTACTGACACTTTAAAAATTTCTATTTCATTTTTGACTTTATCCTTACACCCTTAAAGTTCAAAATTAAATGAAAACAAAAGTTAATTACATTTTTTATTTGCTCAACAAGCAGCCATTTTATTTTAGATATTACTAGCTTTTGCCCGCGGCTCCGCCCGCGTGGATGTCGGTTCCCAGAGTAGACAACCGTTATCACTAAGGGGTATGAAAAATAGATGTTGGCCGATTCTCAGACCTACTCAATATGCTCACAAAATTTCATGAGAATCGGTCAAGCCGTTTCGGTGGAGTACGGGAACGAACATTGTGACACGAGAATTTTATATATAAGATAAACACGAGGCTAAACTCTAAAATTAAATGTCATTATTTGCAGTGTCTGTGGCTTTGTCCTACCATAAAATTAACGGAAACGAGACCCTGTTCTTTTGGCATGTTGTCGGAAAGAAACGCAAGCCACACTTTTCTGTCCTAATATGCTGTCTTTAAGGACACAATAAATAAATTAGAATCTACAGAAGGTAGGAAAGCGGACTCCTAAATCGAAGACCACTTCTGGCCTTTGTTTTTCATGCTTCGATTGCAACATTTGCAACCGAGGACACTGCTAGGTTGATGAACATATTGTTACGACAGACGTCGATATCTCGAAAACTAATAATCGAATCTTCAAGAAATAAAAACGCATTGTTAGTGACGAGGTACTCTACCGAATAGCATAGAAAAATCTAGAATCGTCAACACAAAGTCACAACCTACCTACGAGTACCTACACTCTTTTGAATAAAAAACAAACAATAGGTAAATATCGAGAATGAACTCGAAAGGTCAGCGACGGCGGTAAACTTCAAAGGAGACTAGGTATTTATCGCACGCGATTTTCTAGATGATTCGACCCTCCTAATTGAGAGGTATAAAAACACGCTCGCATAGCTACACCATTCATTCTGTCTTTGAGATCGATAACGAAAACAGCTAACTTAAGCGACCGAAGAAGATTCTACCTGCGACCTGAGCAACGACTGTGGACTACTGTGAACTACTGAGCGGCTGGAACTGTTGAAGAGTACTGTGTGTACTAGTGATTAAATTGTCTAGTTTGTGGTGAGCTAATAAATTTCTTCGTTGAGTAAACGGCATTTAATTGTACCCCGTGCACGTAACATTATATTCTTTATTACCATTTACAAATTTTGCATTACAGGTACAGTGTGATATAATAAATATATTTCAGTGCAAATGTAAAAATTGTTTTTAATGATTTATTATTCGAAAAGCCGCGGTAGCCTAGTGGTATGGCTAATGAACTGCTGAGACGAGGTCTCGGGTTCGATCCCAGGTTTTACCATGCCACACACCAATGACTTTTCGATGCTTTTCTAAGTTATGTATGTATTTATCGCAGGTTTATAATTGCCCGGTTAATGGCAATAGGCTCGCCACCTATTACATTGGGACCTAAATATAAACTGGCGAAATGTGTGTGCTAGCGCCTCTGCCTACCCCTTCAGCGATATAGGCGTGAGTATATGTTATGTTATTCGAATCTCTGCCATCCAAGCTAAGATTTAAGTTGTGTTTTGGATGATATCCACAATATGTGGAATAGGTCACACACCGTTTTAACGTACGGAAATCCCCTACCCGCTGGAGCCAACGTTTATGTCAGACTCAAACCGACCAAACCCGCACGGCCATCTTGGGCCATCAGTCGCCGTGAGTCAGGTAGCTTCTGGCATATCCCTCGCACCCCGGCTGATCGCATCGGATGTGGAACTATGGTATCCCCACATTTCCTCAGAAAATGGACAGAGGGCGCGCGTAGCACAGCCAACCTGCGGTTAGCTTCTAAATAAAATGTTTACATACCTTGCATCGCCTTGTATCATTGAGCTGAGAAGGCTCCAACATCACGATGTACTAATACGAGACCTGTGTACACAATGTCAAAAATATACCACCTCTCTTTATTAAAGTACTCTACAAATTATTGGCCAGTAAAAACAACTTTACAACCATCGTGACTGATATAAAATTTAATTAATTAACGCCATGCCTTTATAAAAAAAATTTGATGCTAGCGTAAAATATTTTTTTCGCGGTTAATCTGGTTTTAGCCTATAAAAATATGTGCTTATCATAGTACAAAACTATTTAACATAATATACTCTACTACTAAGTTGGACTATAATTTTATTGATGTGAGTGGTTCCCGGCAGAGTAGAATTTGGACCACCCTATCTCTTCCAATGCAACAACAAGGCGACTAAGGGATAGGGCTGTTTAATGTCAGACAGATATATACAGCCGAGACTCAGCTTCAGATGCATGGCTCGAGTCAACAATAGTGCCCGAAATACGTGGGACTGAATATAATTATTGGTAAAATGTGGGTGTTAATTCACCTCTGCCTAACCTTCCAGGGATCGTCTTGCTTAACATCACACAGATATATAAAGCCCAGACTCTAGAGTTGAGTGGCTTGAGTCAACAATAGTAGTAAGATGGCAATAGGCTCACCCTCTATTACGTGGGACCGAATTCAATGATTGGTGAAATGTCTGCCTAACCCTTCGGGGATGAAGGCGTGATTATATAAATATAATATATAAAGTATGTAATATATAATGTAATATAATATATAAAGTAGTGTAAAAAAGGAGAATCTGCCACGTAGCGGTGTGCTGTGTGACACGTCACGTCCTGCTGCTGACAGATGTGACATTGATTTGTCAAATGTCATATTTGGCATCTAAATGACGTGGCACCTCACCCGCCACAGTATATAAAAATTAAATTGTATTTTTTATTTAATTTCTCTTTTTTCATTCTGTTTTTTTTTTGTACTGTATGCTGTGTCGCAATAAACATTTTTCTTTCTTTCTTTCATTATATGTATGTATGTATTATATGACGAAAAAATCTCGGCCATAATAGAAATGTGAATTTTAGGGTTATATCTTGTATCCCTATGTGGTTCAGTAATTAATGAATGAAACGCCAATGGGTTGTTAAAAGGGGTGAGACGAACCAGGTCGTTGTTAACCTCCCAACCACTGAAACGTTTTTATTAAACGATTTATTTGTAGCAAGTTATTCTTGTTATATATTTATTTATTTTGTTTTTGGACTTTATGCACAAGTCCGCACGGCGGACTAAATGTCACAGGCATTCTCTACCTGTCAACCAAAGGTGGTGCAGAGAAAGACTCAGTAGGTGCATTATTGAGTGTAATATTATAGAGAGAATGTACCGTATACTGGAACAAGAATTCTATAAAGTAATATATATGTACATACATACCTACCATAAGGTAGATAATGTATAGTATGATAAAGTAGGTAATTTAAAGTTGGTAATTTAAAGTAAGTAATTTAAAATTGGTAATTTAAAGTTGGTAATTTAAACTTGATAATTTGAACTTGGTAATTTAAAGTTGGTAATTTAAAGTTGGTGATTTAAAGTAGGTAATTAAAAGTTGGTAATTTAAAGTTGGTAATTTTAAAGTTGGTATTATATGGCTTAAATTACCAGGTATTTATTTGTAGGTAATCTATTCATATTTATTGTCTATCTGACTTTATGTCTATCTGCAGCAGTATAAAAATGCTGAAAGTTATTAAATCTCTAGAATTATCGGAACAATTCAAAAATTCTTATTTCCTTCTTTGTCTCTGTGTGTGTCTGTCTGTGGCATCGTAGCTCCTGAATGGATAAACCGATTTGGATTTAGTTTTTTTTTGTTTAAAAGGTATATTAATAGGGAGTGTTCTTAGCTATGTGTGAAAAATATCGGTCGATTATTGTGACGGGGTTTTTTAATTTTTATTTTGTAAAACTGTCGTTAAGAAAGGTTAAACAAATAAAGACGTGATTATATGTTTGTATGTAACATATTTCCTCATTAATTGTATACATTTGGTCCCAAGTAATAAGGGGTGAGCCTATTGCCGTATTCCGGGCACTATTATTAACTCGAGCCATGCATCTGAGTCTACTTAATTAGACGCTATAAACATAACATTAACATAAACTCACGCCTATATCCCCGAAGGGGTAGACAGAGGTGCTAGGCTAGCACCCACATTTCGCCAGTTTATGTTTAGGTCCCAATGTAAAAGGTGACGAGCCTATTGCCATTAACCGGGCACTTATAAACCTGCGATAAATACACACATAACTTCGAAAAGCATCGAAAAGTCATTGGTGTGTGCAATGGTAAAACCTGGGATCGAACCCGAGACCTCGTCTCAGCACTCCATTACCACTAGGCTACCTCGGTTGTTCCTACCTATGATATATGACTAAAGACAATAACTTTGGGAGGTTCCTGGTACCCGTACCATAAGTTAGTTCTTACCACGGATACCAGTGTTTAACGTGACAAAAAATTGTAAATTAGTCTATAATTTATTTTGTAAACTGTTGAGTTAATTTTTTTTTATCTAGGGCACACCAACTTGACTTCATCTCGCCGGATGGTAAGCTAAAGGCAAAGTCTCAGGAAAGAGGGTCACCATTACAGACACCAAGTAATGTTACAGTGGTGGCACTCAGTTTGCCGGGCTCATCAGATGCATTTTCACGCCCCATTTAAAGGACCCGGTACTGTAGGAAGAAGAAAACACGTCTTGGTGGTGACTTCCAGGTCTTGGTGGTGCGGTAAAGAAAAGAGTCTTCGAATCGCTTGGTTCTTGCTCGTATATTCTGCACAGTGTGAGGGAGACATCTAAGCCCTGCAGCTGTTGTCCTATGTAGGAAAGGAGAGGGTGGGATTAGTTGGAATAGCTCATCAGAACATTCAACATGGTAGAGACGGTAAAATACAGCCAAGGAAGCAACATCTCTAAGCATCTGCAAAGGCTCGAGGGTGTTCGTGACCTCAGGATTCCCAACAATGCGGACCGCGCGTCGCTGCAACCTATCGAGAGCATCTAATACGTATTTCTCGGAGCTATAGATGCGAGCAGTATTCGACGCAGTTCTTGTGTTTTAAATTGACAAATAAATAAAATGAAAAATGGGTATACTGAACGGAATTCTGAAACTGGAAGAAAGCCATATTATTTGTGAGAGTATAAAAATATCATCTCGCTATCGGGGAGGTTCACCAGCTGGAATGGAATCTGAATTCTATGTGGGAGGATCCGCGGGTAAAATACAAAAATAAAGCTCTGTATAATATATAAAACTTTGGTACCTAAATATTTCAGTGGATGGGGGTTTATATCTGTCAAATACGACTTGTCATCACTCGTCAAATAGGAAGGAAGCCGGTGGCAAGTTTACATTGTTTAATACCTATAATTGTTCGAGCTCGACTTTGTTTACTCGTCACGGTGATTGCATGAGGAACTATCGCATATGCAGCAGCTTTCATGTTTAATCTAATGCAGGAGAGTCGCCTCTGATGCGGCTATGCTCTGTGTAGACCGCTAGGCCATGTGAAGAATAAATTTCTCGTCATGGGTATCGGTAGAAGAGGTAGACCCAATAAATGTGCTGGCTTAGCGTCGTAGAGGATAACATGCGTGCTAATGATCTCACTATAAGAGATGCTTAAGATCCTGTGAAGTGGAGAAGCAATTGCCAGAAAGCTGACCCCCTACTCTTTGACTTTGAATGCGACCGAAGCTGACTCAAATATGATGATAATTTAACATAAAAACATAATATAGATATTTAAACTATCATGGTCACTCACATCAGTATCGAACTCCTTAGTGATCATGGTGCTTGCAGCAGCGCTGAAATATCGGCAACTCAAAACAATGAAACACGTAAATATCCCGATTATTTTGATACTGATAAAAACATAACATAACATAAAGTCACGCCTATATCCCCGAGAGGCAGAGGTGCTTGCGCCCATATTTCGCCAGTTTATGTTTAGGTCCCAATGTAATAGGTGGTGAGCCCTATTGCCATTAACCGGGCACTTATAAACCTGCGATAAATACACACATAACTTCGAAAAGCATCAAAATGTCATTGGTGTGTGCCATGGTAAAACATAGGATTGAACTTGAGACCTCGTCTCAGTAGTCCTTTACCCATACCACTAAGCTAATGCGGATAATAATTGAATGCTAATATTTTAGATAGAGTAAAGTTATGATTATGTTGTGAGTAAAGTAATTTTCGAAACTCACATATAAAAATGCCGCTGACTCCCTGACTATAGAGATCGTAAAATTAAAATACAATTGTCATGTTGTAGTTTGTGATATGTTCACGATTTACGGGTAACTGTAATGTGGTAAGCAGTACCCTATATTTTGTACAACTGACTTAAACTTAATATGACATTTTTTTTATACAACTTAGGTGGCAGACAAGCACACGGCTCACCTGATGGAAAGTGGTTACCATGACCTATGAACGTGTGTTACACCAGTGGAGTCACATCTGCGCTGCCGACCCTGTAAGAACAGAGATTTTGTGCCGTCAGTGTAGAGGACAAAGCAGGACAAGCCTTTGGTCGTCCCACTGACAGCACAAAAACTCTCCAGTGATGTTACAATGGTGTTATTAGTAATAGCACCTATAACAATATAGGGATATATCCCCGAAGGGGTAGGCTAAGGTGCTAGACTGCTAGACCCAACATTTCACCAGTTTATGTTTAGGTCCCAATTAGGTGACGAGCCTATTGCCATTAACAAGACACTTATAAACCTGCGATAAATACACACATATCTTCGATTCGAAGATAGTATAAATACGCGTAGTAAAAGAACTCGAAAGAGGGTAGATGGATATTATTTATTCCTAAAAAGCTTTTTCACTGTTCATCGCCAATACTCCAGTTCCTCCGTGATCATGGTGCTTGCAACAGCGCCAAAATATCGAAATCTCAGAACAATACAGCATGCTAAATATCCCGATAATTTTAATACATATATTTATTAAAGAGTGACCATAATTACTATTATTCCTAATAACCTCTCCAGCTAAACAAAACTGACATGTTAGGAGTGGATTCACATCGGTAGTGAGAAGACCAGGATTCGAACCAAAATCCTCGCAATCCTAAGGCCGACTTCTTAACCACTAAGCTTTTATTTTTATTTTTTTTTACGTGCGCAAAATCCCCACGGATACCTCCCCACCGGAACCGGTGGAGGAGGTTATGTCGGACTCGAACCGACTAAAACGCACGTCGCCTGTGGGTCGCTTTGGTTGCCGAAGGTGAGGTTGACAGGCATATCCCTCGCACCCCGGCCGACCCAGGGCCATCTCTCACGATCTGGCCCTCTTCTCGGGTGTGGGGACTACAGAGTCCCCAACTCGTCCCCGGAAACGGGGAGGCTAACTAGGTCAGAATATCCTTTCAACATATATAAATATACCTATATAGGGTTTTTTGGCGCCAACACGAAGGAGCCGAAATTGGTATGAATTCGAGATTTTATGCATAAAAATGGTAGAATTTTAGATATAACGTCTTTGACTACGCACACAAGTGTGTATAGTGGCATATTACATTGTATTGTGACTTTTCGTGTTGGTTCCAAATCTCCCTAGGGAGCTTCTAGTAAAGTCCCCACAACTTTACTGAGTCTCAATCATCTCATTAATCGTAATCATCATCAACAATGATTCTAACTTCAACTTTTATTGGAGTGGCTTTTGTGGAAGTCCACCACAACTTCGCCAATGTCATGACTGTGTCAGAAAGACAAACTGCCAAATGATATACAAAGGGATAACAAAGCGGAGTTAAAGAAAATTTAGAAAGCTTACTGAAAATCTGATATACATCAAACAAAACCAGTATTTAGAATTTGAAAACTCTAAAAAAATTTACACGCATATAAAGATTTATATTATATAAATATATTTAGACATATACAATCGTTATAAAGGACCTCAACTTGAAAAACTTGACATTAGCGTCTCGCCATTAATAACATTTACTTGACATTGACAAAATTGCGGCGATTCGCTGCAGAAGCCGTTAATAAAAGAAAGAAAAATATTCATTCAACTATAATTTTCAGAGGTCAGATTTATGTACCAGAAGCAAATGAATATCTGACGCTTATTCTATGGCATCGAGGAGATAACCACTTCTATGGTTTATCCACACGCCTATTTATATATAGGCAGAGAGAACAGTCCACAACTCCTTCACCCTACAGAATATCGCGGCTATAATAACTTCGTGTTGTGTTCCCAGCGGTGAGTAGGGTTGCCAGAACTCACTGGAGAATTTATACTGTCAGTGGGAAGACTAAAGGATTGTCCTGCTTTGTCTTCTACACTGACGGCACAGAAACTCTGTACTTACAGGGTTGGCAGCGCAACTGTGACTGCTCTGGTGTTACAAACGTCCATAGGCCACGGTAAACACTTTCCATCAGGTGGGTCGTGTGTTTGTCTGCCACCAAAGTGGTATAAAAAAAATTGGAGAGGCCCAGGTCGAGAGAGATGGCTCTGGGTCAGTCGGAGTGCGAGGGATATGCCTGTTAACCTCACCTCCGGCAACCAATCGACCCACAGGCGTCGTGCGTTTGGGTCTGTTCGAGTCCAACATAACCTCTCCCAACAGCTCCGGTGGTGGGGATATCCGTGGGAATTTTCAGCACGTAAAAAAAAGACAATATTATGACAATATCGTCTATACAAAAGAATACCGTGCCCTCAAATTCCGACACGAAAAAGAAGTCTACAAGCCTCTGTTTCGTCGGCGGTGAATTACAGATCCCAAAAGCTAAACTCTCAAAATTGAAGGCTCCTTTTTAAGAAGGTTTTTTTTATACCACTTGGTGCTTTGTGCGTGGGATGAAGTTTCATTCATACCGCACAGTGCACACCGTCTCAGCTCGCAATGTGTGAGGATGAATTCCCCGCCTAGAAAGTCGTCTTCTCATTATCCTCTGGAACTAAAGTAACTTACCATAAAGACTTCGAGAGGTCCAAAGTTTAGAGGTATTTGGCCATTCGTGAGGATATCGTGAAGCTCTCCTTGTTAAGAGGTATTTGACCTTTAAGCGGGGAGTAAAAACAGTATATAATGCGGCCCCTAAACCTGAGGGCCACCATTGTAACATAGTTGATGTACGTAGTGACGATCCTCTTTTCTGCGACTTCACCTTACCATCAAGCGAGTTGAAGAGATATTGACATGTCCTATATAAAAAATTGACATGTCCTATATAATAAAAAAAACAGATTAGAACGCCACCTGGCTAAAAAACGTTGAACCTATTACCACGAAAACTTTTCCAGAGAGGTAACGGGAAAACTTTTCCGCGAAGCCTCCGTTTGGAAAACTCACTATGCCTCGGTTTAGTTTCTGAAAATGTATATAGATGGCGTTATTCCCAATGTTAGAAAGCTGAGGAATGAGCTCCCTGTCGTGGTTCTCCAAGCGATTAAAATTCTGGGGTTCTTCAAGATGGGCATTAGAAGGTTATTACAGGGAAGGCAGCGAGAGTGCGATGCCCCTGGTGTTGAATAAGTCCATTTGCCATGGTAACCACTTTCCATCTGGTGGGTCGTGTGCTTATCTGCCACGTAAGTGGTATAAATAAAAGCTGTGAGACAAGAGCATATGTTTACTTAGAATGCGGATAAACATAATGCCATGGCATTATTTTACCGTCTGTACCACGGGGAATGCTTGCCTGACGACAATAGGCTCGCCCCTATTATGCGGAACCGAAAATCACAGTTGACGAAAGGTAGGTGTTCACTCCTCTGGAGTTTGGGGGTTTACAGGCGTGTATATTTGTATATGTGTAATAAATATGTCTTTTCCAAATGCATACATATTTATGTATCAGCCAAAGTAATCAGCATTCATTTAACCGGTAAGCCTATTAACTAAACGTCGCCGTTCAATTAACGACTTTAATGATATGCAACCGTAACGTTCATTACAATATTTAATCAACTGTCACTTTGGACAAGTGGCAGCTAGTTGACAGGCGTGAGCGACAAGGGATGAGTTGACGTGACGTAATCGTGGTATCGATGCAGCGCGCAAATATCAAATGTTCGTTGTTCTTTAGTGTGTCCTACGTTATCACTTTTTCTGTCTAACATTGTCCTATGTGAGCGTCAAGCAATGCGTCTGTATACAAGCGATGAGTACACTTACAGGCCGATCACACAACAAACAATGAGATTAGCTATCGCGGTAATGAGAGTTCTCTGAACCCGTCATCTCACAGCGCACTTTTACAAGCTTCCGTTAAATCTAAATTTAGGCGTTCGGGATTTATCAGCACGACTGATAAAACGGTGTCATGTGTGAACGACTGGACGTGTTCTCAATGAGATACTTCGAGCACGACCACTGTTTTGGTTGAATAAAAGAATCAATTTCATTTCTGCTAATGACGGCGTCTGTGGTGTAGCGGGAGAATGTTCGACTACTACGCAGGAGGCGCGGGTTCGATTCCTGCTCAGTGCAAATATTTGTATACATGTATATGTATATTTGCATTGGTCTGGGTGTTTCTATGTATAAACATGTATGTATTTACAAAAAAAAAGTATCTAAGTATGTTTATCCGCATTCTAGATTCTATAACACAAGCTAGTTAAGCTATGCTTGCCATGGGTTTATATAGCGTTGTATAGAATATTGTGAAATATTTATTATTATTATTCAGTTTAGGCACATAAAGAGCACATATGAAAATCAAAATTTCACGATAATGTCAAGAAATAATATAAAAATATTAATTAATGTAAAAATAAACCATTAGGAAATTATTCTTTCGTTGGTTCGGTAGGTTAGATTAGAACCTGCCAGAAACTCAGAGAACTAGATCTTAGGAGGTAGGACACGGAGGCATTTCCGCCCAAATGAGCAGTCCGACTGGGGAAGTACCTTCGCCCTACAGAATACCGCGGCTATAACTTCGTGTTGTGTTCCCAGCGGTGAGTAGGGTAGCCAGAGCTCACTGGATAATTTGTGCTGTCAGTGGGAAGACTAAAGGCTTGTCTTGCTTTGTCTTCTACTGACGGCACAGAAACTCTGTACTTACAGGGTTGGCAGCGCGACTGTGACTCCTCTGGTGTTACAAACGTCCATAGGCCACGGTAACCACTTTCCATCAGGTGGGCCGTGTGCTTGTCTGCCAACTACGGTATATAAAAAAAGACGAGGTTATTATGGTTGCGGTATTCTGTAGGGCGGAGGTACTTCCCCAGTCGGACTGCTCAATTGGACGAAAATACCGTCGTGAATATCTCCTCAAAAAACTGTTACGCTGTTAGAGTCTAAAATTAAATACCAGTTTGTAAATTCCTATCCTAATCGAAAAGAAATAAGAATTACAAATTGTGTTCTGTCGTATTTTTTAATTCTCCATTGTACAGACCCTTTACAAAATTATAATAGGTTAGGCATATGAAATTGCTGTTTTTTTTTTAAGAAATTGGAGGTAACCCATTTTTTAAGACTGACATTTTTTAGGAATGACAAATCCAATTTTTATGATTTTTGAAGTGAAATCTTCTTTAGCGGCGCTGTGTACTTTTTTTGGAATGGGTAAAAATTTCTAAACTCGCGTCAGGACACGTGAGCTGATCGAAAATTCGTAAGACGGATGGAGAGAGGACAGGCGGCGCAGAGCGCTTGCGCGAATGTCACACGACTGTCACATGTGTGATGGCGGTGATAAACTTTTTAATGTAAAATAATTGTAATAGTTCTGAAGTGTTAAATTTTTAATGTAATATAAATTGACATGTTTGTGTACGATAGCGCAATAAATGAATATTGTATTCCGCCACATAATTAATAGTACTTTTATACTGATAATGAAAGCAATTCGTACAAAATTATTCTCTAACCATTCCAAAATATAAAAAATGCACAACGTTAATATTCAAGTTTTCACTTCTGCCGGCACTCCCGGAGTGGAACCCGTCGTTTTGTTTTTGTGTATGAATGAGACAACAATAAGCTAACAAATACTTTTGTTACATTTTTTGAAAAGTGACAGCTGTAAAAAAGTAATACGAAATTTATCATCAAAATGGATAGCATTTAGGTAGTACTGTTTTTGAAGATCGAATTTAATTTATCAAGCGGCCAATAAAAACAAAATTTAATACAGAGATGTAAAATCTTGAAATCATCTTTCAAACAAAATATAAATAATGGAAATAGCTATTAAAATACAAGAATAACGATCTCATGATTCTGTAAGAAAATTTCGGCAATTTCATAGGTAAATACCTAATATAATAATGTAATATATATGCCATATATTAAAGTCGCTTAGAGTCTGATGAGTGCGACTACAAACACCGTGACACCACATTTTTATCAATATTAGTTTAATGTACAACTTTTTGCAGTTGCATGACATCATTATCACATCGGTACAGCAATACGGTTTGTCTGTACAACTGAATAATAGATAATTTAGGACATCATCGTCTAGTTTAAACGCATGTGGACAACACATGGTACCGTTTGCAATTTGTATTGTCTTGTAATGCCATTTATTGCTAAAGTCACCGTCGCCTGGGAACGAAACGAGAAGAATAACGAAGGATTTTTTTTCTATTTGAGCGTCTATTAATGCGACCTATTATTATTTTACTTCAAATCTTATTAGTCCTTTAAGTCGTAAGTATGCGTTGATACCATTGCTCCGACACATATAACTAGCACGGCTGGCTGTGCTGGTGCTGCTTCTGCAGAGGCTCTCAAGCGACGCAAATACTCCAATCTCATCGGAGATTATGAATTTGTACCATTAGGAGTCGAAATTTTAGTGTCATGAGGTCCGAGCGCTCGCAATCTCTTCCTTGAGATTGCGAAGCGTATGGTCGACGCTTCTCGTGACCAGAAGGCTGGCCTCTTTTTAGGTCAGAGAATAAGCATTGTCATACAACGTGGCAATGCTGCCAGTCTTCTGGGAACGCTACCACATAAGCTCACACCTATATTCCCGAAGGGGTAGGCAGAGGTGCTAGCACCCACATTTCGCCTTTTTTTTTTTATACCACTTAGTTGGCAGACATGCACACGGCCCACCTGATGGAAAGTAGTTACCGTGGCCTATGGACGTCTGTAACACCAGAGGAATCACAGTCGCGCTGCCAACCTTGTAAGTACAGAGTTTCTGTGCCGTCAGTAGAAGACAAATCAGAACAAGCCTTTAGTCTTCCCACTGACAGCACAAATTCTCCAGTGAGCTCTGGCTACCCTACTCACCGCTGGGAACACAACACGAAGTTATTATAACCGCGGTATTCTGTAGGGCGGAGGTACTTCCCCAGTCGGACTGCTCAATCGGGCGGAAATACCGCCATGTCCTACCTCCTCAAGCTACATCGCCTTCGAGTCTATTGCCATTAAACGGGCACTTATAAACCTGCGATGAATGCACACATAACTTCGAAATACATCGAAAAGTCTGGTGTGTGCCATGGTAAAACCTGGGATCAAACCCGAGACCTCGTCTCAGCAGTCCATTACCCATACCACTAGGCTACCGCGGTTAGCTCGTTCTAAGAAGTATTAAAAAAGAATATAATCAGTGATACCCCTGAAGGTATGCCACTTTTCCCAATAAAGCTTTGTTAGACAGTGGCGTACGACCACGGCTATCCTTGTTCTTTTTTGTTTAACACTTTTTAGAGCTTGATTTTTCAGTAGTCGGGTTTTAGTTTTAATTTTGATGGTGATGATGCATGCAATAAGTATTATTTATATATATTTTTATTATATTTTTAAGTCGTTTGGAGTCGAAACGTTGGGTCCGTGGGATCCAACCGCGCGCTCGCTTTTCAAAGAAATAGTGAAGCGACTAATCGACGCTTCATGACATAAGGCTGGCCTTTACCTCGCTCAAAGAATCGGCAATCGGCATCGCCATTCAGCGTGGTAATGCCGCCAGCCTTTTAGGTACGGTACCAGTAGAGATCAATAGGGAGGAATTTTTCGATGACTAAAGTTGCAGTCTCCCTCTTGTTCTCCATTTCATTTTTGTATATATTGTATAGTTCGCATAGTTTTGCATAAATTTTAAAAGTAATTGCATTAACTAGTTAATAATAAATTGGTTGATTACAAATGTCAAATTAAATTTATGTAATACTTGAAATGTCCTAATTAAGCCCTTTCAGTTGTTCAGTTTCTGGCTAAAGCATCAAGGACATAATTCCTCACAAGTTGTTGTGAAAAGAAAATCATGTCTTATCGTTATAAAAAAATTTACGAGAATAAAAGGGGGGAGGTTTGCTGTAGTGTTTTAACGGATCATCGTTATCTTTTGGTGAAACATCCAGGGTCTTGATTCTGCTAAATCAGGTCCGGCCCCACATGGAGTACAACTGCTGTCACCTTTTTGCTGGAGCGCCTACATACCATCCCATCCCAGCCGCATCCCACGCACACTCAAGCTGTGGAATGACCTCCCTGCTGCGGTTCACAGGGGCATCACAATGTTTCTTCATGGTCGGCAGCGCGAGTGTATCACCCCTGGTGTTGAATACGTCCATAGGCCACGGTAACCACTTCCCATCAGGTGGGCCGTGTGCTTGTCTGCCATCTAAGTGGTAAAAAAAATACCACTATGAACTATCTACTTTATGTATATATTTATTAAATACATGTATATGTATTTGTATGTCAGAATTTATGTTTATATTTTTTGTGTAAAGCCGTATATTAATTTTATTTTACTTACTTTTCTCTCTTTCTTTTGTTTTAATACACTATCTATTTAAGTTTAGTCGGTAACTACACCATATCTTTTATTTTCATAACATTACTGTCCATCCCAAGGTTGCCTGGAAGAAATCGCTGCAGCGATAAGGCCGCCCATTGTACATTGAACTGTATACATGCTACCTACTTGTCCTACTGTAAATCTGTTGGTGTACAATAAAGAATTATCTATCTATCTATCTACCACTGTCATATATATACATACCACAGTTTTTTGCAGAGTGAATGAAAATGTTTGTAGTTTGAAACTCTTTATCATTTAATTTTGAACTTTAGGCGTATGGAAATAAAGAAATAGTAGTAACCGGGATAGTTTAAAATATATTTTTTTTATACCACTTAGGTGGCAGACAAGTACACGGCCCACCTGGTGGAAAGTGGTTACCGTGGCCTATGTACGTTTGTATCACTAGAGGAGTCATAGTCGCGCTGCCTACCCTGTAAGTACAGAGTTTCTATGCCAGTGTAGAAGACAAAGCAGTTTTTAGTCTTCCCCCTGACAGCACAAATTCTCCAGTGAGCTCTGGCTACCCTACTCACCGCCGGGAACACAACACGAAGTTATTATAGCCGCGGTATTCTGTAGGGCGGAGGTACTTCATCAGTCGGACTGCTCAATTGGGCGGAAATACCGCCGTGTCCTACCTCCTGCAAACTACTAGTAATAAATATCGGATAATTTGGAACTGCTAGCAAATTAGTAAGAGAAGTAGCTTTCAAGAAGCTCATATAGGATTACACAACGTGCTGTAAGTAGGTATGTTTTTTTTTCATATTTGAAGAAGTTAGTAGGCATAGAGAATAGAAACTCATCGTCTATTTTACGTCAATATTATCTGGTTAACCCTTCAAAGGTCAACATAATCTTCGGGCGATAAAACAAAAAAAAATGTGTATCTAATTTTACGAATTCGTTCTTTTTTTGTATTGAACTCATAATCTATTTCATTTGAAGGTTATTATTATCTATTGGTATATATCTATTGCCGCGTGGTTTCCGGCAGAGTAGAATTAGGGCCACCCCATCTCTTCCCTTGCGGTGTCGTACAAGGTGACTAAGGGATAGGACTGTTTAACATCAGACAGATATATACAGCCCAGACCTGAGTCTGGGCTGTATATATCTGTCTGATGTTCTGTCTGATGAATCTGAATTGAGATGCATGACTCGAGTCAACAATAGTGCCCGAAATACGGCAATAGGCTCACCCCCTATGACGTGGGACCGAATACAATTATTGGTAAAATGTTGGTGTTAATTCACCTCTGTCTTACCCTCCATAAAGACGGCGGACGACACGCTAGTGACGGCGAGCGGGGCTACATACCGCGAAGCGACCCTGAGGGCCACGACCGCGGTTGCTCAAGTCGTGGAACGGATCCGGCGGCTGGGCCTTGAGGTGGCTCTGCATAAATCCGAGGCCATGTTCTTTCATGGACTTCGGCGCACGCCACCACCTGGTTCCAGTCTCACAGTGGGAGGCACTCTCATCGGCATCAAGCCCCAGATAAAAAATCTGGGGCTCATATTCGACGGCCGGTGGGACTTCAGGAAGCACTTCCGAAGTCTGGGCCCCAAATTGGTGGGCACAGCCAACGCTCTGGCGCGGCTACTGCCCAACCTGAGGGGCCCGGAGTACTCCTGCAGGAGACTCTACGCGGGTGTCGTGCGGTCCATGGCCCTGTACGGGTGTCCCGTGTGGGCGGACACCCTGAGTGATCGGCACATGACCCTGCTGCAGCGTCCGCAGCAGAAGTTGGCGTGCCGCATCATAAGGGAGTACCGCACGATATCATTCAACGCAGCGAGTCTCCTTGCCGGATCGCCACCATGGATCCTGGAAGCGAGATCCCTTTCGGCGCTATACCGGTTCCGAAAGGCGGCGCGGGAGCGGGGTCACGATCCCGAGCTAGAAGAAATTCGGGCCGTGAGATCCCGGCTCCACGGGGGCCGCACACGCTCACCGAGTGTCCGGCGTGGGAGACGCCGAGACGGGAGCTGGTGGCGGCCCTGGGAGTGAGAGTTCTCACGCTCTCCACCTTGCTCGCGGCGATGGTCCGCTGCGCGGATGCGTGTGCGGCCGGCGCCTCCTTCTGCGAGCAAGTAATGCTCGTGAAGGAGGAGGCGGGGCGGGAGCGGCAGCGGGAGCGACGAAGGATCACAAGCCAAGCTGCCCGCGTACGAAGGCAACTCGGGCGTCGGAGGTCGATGAACGACCTCCGCCCCCCATGAGCGCCGGCCTGGGGGTGACAGGTGGTGCCGCCTGTCACCCTGGCAGAAGCAGCCTGGCGCGCCTCCCCGTTTTCGGGGACGAGTTGGGGACTCTGTAGTCCCCACACCCGAGAAGAGGGCCAGATCGTGAGAGATGGCCCTGAGTCGGCCGGGGTGCGAGGGATATGCATGTCAACCTCACCTTCGGCAACCAAAACGACCCACAGGCGGCGTGCGTTTTAGTCGGTTCGAGTCCGACATAACCTCGACCGGCTCCGGTGGGGAGGTATACGTAGGGATTCTGCGCACGTAAAAAAAAAAAGAAACCCTTCATAAATACGTGAATATATGTATGTATGTATATATCTATTATTTACTATATACTATAAGATACCATGATACAGCACATCTTCGGAGCAAAGTCAACTTTGTCAGGGAGATGCGGGCCTGTTCACCGACTAGGTACACTGTGGCGTATTCTTTCCTCTCAAAACTACAACAGCTCGCTTGGGAGGGATATGCCTTTTTTCTTTATACCACTAACGTGGTAGACAAGCACACGGCCCACCTGATGGAAAGTGGCTACTGTGGCCTATGGACGTGTGCAAAACCAAGGCAGTCACACTCGCGCTGCCTACCTCGTAAGCACAGAGAGTTTCTGTGCCGTCAGAGTAAAAGACGAAGCAGGATAAGCTTTTGGTCTTCCCACTGACAGCACAAATACTCTCCAGTGAGCTCTGGCTACCCTACTCTCCGCCGGGAACACAACATGAGGTTATTATGGCCGCGGTATTCTGTAGGGCGGAGGTAGTTCCCCAGTCGGACTGCTCAATTGGACGGAAATACCGTCGTGTCCTACGTTCCTCCTGCGAATGCCACCTGTTGCGAAGGATTTGCCTGATGCGAGGGATATCCCTATTACGAGGGAAATGCCTATCAACCTCACCTTCGGCAACCGAAAAACTACACAGGTGACGTGCGTTTTAGTCGGTTCGAGTCCGACATAACCTCTCCTTCAGGCTCCGGTGCGGAGGTATCTGTGGGAATTTTTCGCACGTAAAAGAAAGGGTAAATACAGCAGTTCCCTTGACACGCGGTTTCTTTCGGGGTTATATATACTTCTCAGATCTATGACTTCCATTAAGTTTAATATTACCACAGATAATATAATTCTTATAATACTATACTGCGTTTTTATTTTTTATTTTTTTATACAACTTAGGTGGCAGACAAGCACACGGCCCACCTGATGGAAAGTGGTTACCATGACCTATGAACGTGTGTAACACCAGTGGAGTCACATCCGTGCTGCCGACCCTGTAAGAACAGAGATTTTGAGCCGTCAGTGTAGAGGACAAAGCAGGACAAGCCTTTGGTCATCCCACTGACAGCACAAAAACTCTCCAGTGAGCTCTGGCTACCCTACTCACCGCCGGGAACACAACACGAAGTTATTATAACCGCGGTATTCTGTAGGGCGGAGGTACTTCCCCAGTCGGACTGCTCAATTGGGCGGAAACACCGCCTTGTCCTACCTCCTCAAAACGTATAATTAGTGAAAGCTTGGCAGTAACCAAGACAATAATTACCCTCCGAACCATTCCACAACTGCGTTGGGATCAGTTTTCAATCTTACTACGATATTTTCCGTGAAGCAACTGCCATCAGCCCTCTACAACATAGTGGTGATATAGTAGTTCTGTTGGTAGACCAGATCCTCGATTCTGCTAAAACCAATGTCATAACACGAACACTGCTATTAATTCATTTAATTTTAGACTTTAAAGCATTGCTGTTAAAGTGATGAGCTGTTTGCTCAACTATGCTACTAAAGTAAATTTTTGTATTTAGATTAAGTAGACTAAGTGTATGTTTGTAAATAGACCAAAAAAAAGAAATGCCCGCTGAGTTTCTTGCCGGAGTCTTCTCAGGTCGGGGCCGCGTTTTGAACCGGTGCGGTGGTCCATTTAATAAACTGACATTCATGTTCCTTTTTTGTTGACATTTAGTAAGTGCCGATATACACAGAACAACAGAATAAATGATTTTAGACTTTGACTTTGAGTCCAAAATTAAAAAGGTTTTTTTGAAGAGTCGATTCTAAAATGTACTGAAACTCTTTTTATTTAAATTAACGTTTAGAAATGAAGTCTAATATTTAATGCAATTTTTTGCAGAGTCTGTGGTATGACTGTGATTTTGCTTTAGTAGAATCGGGACCCAGGATTTTGAAAGTTTTAGGGCATTAACTATCTGTAACCTGTTCTTCAGAGGTTTCTTCAAGGTCGGCAGGGCGAGTGTAACCACTTCCCATAAGGTGGGCCATGTTCTTGTCTGCCACTTAGTGGAATAAAAAAAAATCATTGCTACAGATGTTCGTAAATGTAACCAAAAAGTAAATTATGTGGCCTAAGATAATTTAGCAACTTATTTATTTAAACATGGAAGAAAATAATTCATTTTTATTCATGAACTTTTCATTGGTACTTGTATTATTTTTTAAACATAAAGTATATTCTTCTTTTTGATGACTTCTGCAATCAAATAAATATCTATAAAATTATTAATGGGGAGACGCCTATGTAAAGTTTTTCAAAAAATTCTACCATAGCCACCTTAGCCGCGCCACTAAATTTATTTCCGTGTGTCCACCCCCCACGGGATTCAGATGGTCAATCAGGACGTGTAGTTGGATTCTAGAGGCCAAACAGAGGAATATACTTTTCCTTCTGCTTACAATAATCTTTTTATGTCACGTTTCTAAAATTCAATCGGGAATTTTAATATGTAGTTCTCTATTTCAATTTTTATAGCTTCTGTATACGATTTACGCACAGAGGATAATTTATACGTTATAATTACATCAACAAATAGATTTTACGTCACTATTAGGTGTTTAAGGCCTCGCCAAGACCTTCGGGGGCGAGCCTACATCACCTGCAAGCTGATATGGTAGGTACACTTGCTTTGTAAAGCTTTGAATACACATCAGTTGAAAACCAGCGTTACAGTTAGTCACGTATCTGTAAATGTAACATTAGCTGAACTGCGGTCCTTTAGATAAACAAACACACTTTTTTTATTTTTTTACGTGCGCTAAATCCCCACGGTTACCTCCCCACCGGAGCCGGTGGAGGAGGTTATGTCGGACTCGAACCGACTAAAACGCACGCCGCCTGTGGGTCGTTTTGGTTGCCGAAGGTGAGGTTGACAGGCATATCCCTCGCACCCCGGCCGACCCAGGGCCATCTCTCACGATCTGGCCCTGAACAAACACACTGACACATATAGGTTTCGATATTTGTATTGTGGAATTTGGTATATATTTATTTCTCTAAAGTTATGTTGTGCTGTTAAGTTTATTTTTTTATTACATGTGATCTTTTATACCATTTAGGTTGCAGACAAGAACACATTAACAATGACCCTAAACATCTAGTAATAAATAAATAAAATGAAACAAAATAAGACTGGAGAGTTTTTGTACTGTCAGTGGGAAGACCAAAAGCTTATCCTGCTTTGTCTTTTACACTGACGATGACGGCACAGAAACTCTTATGCTTACAGGGTTGACAGCAATGTGTGTGTCTTGGCGTTGCACACGTCCATAAGCCAGGGTAAACACGTCAGGTAAAATTGCTCAATTGATGACAATAAGCATGCATATGCACCCTATCACGTAGGGACCTTACCTATACCTACTCCCAGGTGCCGTTGTTTGCTTATTCTTTCTGGAGTATTCAGGCGCTAGAAATGTAAGTAAGTAATATAATTTCAATAATTAAAAAAAAGAAAAGTAATTGATTATGTTGTAGATAATTAATAATTTGCATACGTAAGTTAGGTACTTTAAGTTCGAATGCAATGCATCGCTTTTACGCATGTGCGAGCGAGATAGTAATTTTGTAAGAGCGAGATGACAAGATGAATGATCTAACAACACAGTGAATAAGCGTCAAAGGCTTATTCATGTGTTTAAATGAAATAGAGTATCTCTAGGGAAATGACATAGATTAAAACTAAATAATACCGACAATACCGACATGCCACTTTATAACAATAGTTTTTTACCTATTTCAATATGAATTAGCCTATCGCAGAACATTACTGGATATAGGCCTCTCCCAATGTTGGAAGGCCTACTTTTAACTATAATATTATATTATTTATTTTGAAAATAGTTGGTAATTTATATTAGAAAGTGTAAAATGAAGTCGCTTCTGTTATCCGTTCGCTTTGATCTTTTAAACTAGTCAATTGATTTTAATACAGTTTTCTGCAATAGGTAGGTACATAGAGTGATTCAAAAGGTTTATGTGTATAATATATACGGTGTTGGGATCAGTATTCCACGTGCCCACGGGCTACAGCTAGTTCTACTACCAATTCTACTATTACTTTGTAGGTAAAGTTAAAAGTTAGTAAAGATATTTGTATATTTGTTACCTAATCATGGTCAGATATATCTGTTGAATGGCTAGAATGGAATAAAATCGTGAAATAATGAAAACAAGAATGTTTTCTTTTTTTTACAAACTGCGCAAACTCGGTATTTTCCTGACTAGTCAAATTACTACTAAACCTCAAAACGGTAAGATATATGGCAACTTGTATATGATAATTTATAATGACGTCATAATATTTACTACTCAAATAATTTACCATTATAGGTTAGGTGGATGATTTAAAATAAATAAAAAAGAACACAACAAATTTTAACGCTCATTTACCATTCTTAATTTAATAAGCTCAATTAAATAATTTACTTTAACTACAGGAAAATACTCAATTGTGCTGTAAGAAAGAGTTCGCTCCCGTAAAAGCCAAGTTAAACCAATGCAATAGAAAAAGTAGAAGAATGGTTCTAAAGTTCAAGCTTTGAATGCAATCGAAATTAACGCTGTGGTGATGATGATGTTAATTTTTCGTATATACTTACCTACATAACCTACACACATTATATACTCGCAATCATCTTTTTTTTATACCACTTAGGTGGCAGACAAGCATCTCCCTTCGCGGCAGGCAGAAACAGCAACCCGCCATTTACTCTGTACTTCTTAAAACTCTTCGAGCATCATATAGAATAGACACTTAAATTAACATTTCTTGGGAACCTGTATGAAAGATGTGGTGGTGCCTAGCCTGTCTGCATAAATTAATGTAATCATAATTAAGCATGAACGATTTTAGTAGGTATGTATTACTGAAATATAGAAAAACAACACATATGGTAGGTATACCTACAAAATTAAACTCGAAATACCGACAATTTTTTCTTGACACGTTAGAAAAGGAAGGAGGAAGCAAAATAATTAGAAATTGTTATTTAGACCCATGCTACTTTACATACGCTCTTTATACAATGATTTTATTAATTTTGTATATTCTCACTATTTCTGACATAATCCCATTTCCACTTTTAATCTTAAAGCTACAAGACTACTTACCTAATCTATGTCTAGAGAAGTATAAGTAAATACGAATATCTTCCTAATATTGCCTAATAATGGTAGGAGAGACCTTTGCACGGCTCGCCGATTCCTTCCCCGAATGACCGCACATGTTGCCATTCTAACAGAAGACAAAAGCCGAACCTTTTCAGGTTTATTCACAAAAAACAGTCGGTATGGGGCCACGTTCCCTGCGTCTGCTCAACTCACAAAGATTAAAGGGATTGCAGATGAGACAAGTGTTAATTTTATATTTATTTTAGGTTCGTAGGTACATAATGTTAAAAAAGTAATTGACTTCATAGACTGTGTTGTATACGAATTTTATGAATAACTAAGTATTGAACATATAAGACTGTGATGTTAGGTTCGTTAAAATTAATTTCCATCCGAAGCATCTATAAGAAATTGTTAGTATAAAAAAATCGTTTATTCAATTTAGATAGCTAGATAATTCTTTATTGTACACCAACAGATTTACAGTAGAACAATGAAGGTAAGTTTCTTGTGATTAATATAGGTAAATATACTTTAACAAAGGTTTTATGCTCAATATCTGAATAAACTGGTATAAATTAAATTATATTTGAGTGCGATTGTGTGTTCCTAGAATTAAATTTCATTTCGTTCTCATTTACAAGATCTATTTGATATTAAGGTTATTAAAGTTATTAGCAGTGGTGAACTTTAGAGCAGATACGTCTCCTTTCAAAGATGGCAAAAAAAAAACTACAGCTAAAGATACAGCAGGTAATATTTATATCTCAATGTAATAAAACGGCGTGAATATGGCAATTTTATTTTATATATCATGTGGTAACTTCTACCACAATATATATTTAAATCGGAATGTACATGAGCTTCAACATAGGCACATACACAAAATAAAAATTGAAAATTCACGAAATATGTGACCACAACATACTTTTTTTGCATTTGTATGCATGCCATAATTTAAGTGCAAAGAAGTTAATTTTACTTCAAGTTGGATTTAAGGCTAAGAAGGGGATAAAGTGGATTACAAGATGTCATTAGGAAACTAGTGGTGCGATATTAGATTAAAGTGTATTTTTTATAGAGGAAAATGATCTTGTTATTAACTAATGGAAGATAACAGATCGTTGCGCCAAACACAGGTAAGATAAGTTTTCCAAATAGATTTGATTATTGTGTTAATAAGAAGAAAGGCCACTGAATGCCCTCATTTTTAATGTAGCAGTTAGCGTTTACGAAATTCCCACCAGGTGGGTCATGTACGTCTCTGCCATCTAAGGGGTATTAAAAATAAGCTTTTGCGGTTGCCTCACAGAGGCTGTCTCATCTATTCAGCATAGCGCACTTAATCTTTGGCTGAGTGTTGTGAAACCAGCGCGCGTCAGTGCTTGCTCGAAGCGCGCGGGCAAACGTCGCGTCGCGTGTATCAAAATGGCGCCGCTCCACACACATTTTATCACATTTACTTGGATAATACTGTCTGCAAACGCACAGGATTACTATCACACGCCCAGGATAGGGTCAAAACAGCTTGCATCGTGTTACAACACCGAGGGAATTCCACAAGTAAGTCGAGTTTTTAGTACTCTGGCTATGTATTTATTTGTTGTGTTTGGCTTTTGAGTGAGTTAACTGTACTTAGTTCGTAATGCTGATAAAATTTTTTTTTAAATTTTTCAAAGAGTACTTATTACATTTGTATTATGCCTAATTTATTTTAAAAGTAAATAGTTTTGTATACTTTTTGGTTATGTTCTACAGAAAGCTGTATCAAAAAGAGTAAAAGTACCGTTTACAACTTAAGTGGTATTAGGTACTTTTGTGTCTAATTTTATAGTTAGAAGTTATTGTAGGTGTAGTGTACTACATAACATAGGTCAATAGTGCAGGCTGCGCAGTCATGAACACTTTTCTGTAAAGGGTACATACTGCATACACAGAGTGCAAGCTGTTCCTTCCAAGAATACACACAGAGGGACGTTGTCTGATCAATAGACATAAACAATAATTTCTCTGTAAACTTTTAATTTCAAAGAACTTAATTAATGATTACGTAATTAAGTAAGTATTTAGGTTCTTATATTTTGCTTAAATTTGTTCTTAAATCATAGACACAAAATGTGGACTAATATAATGTCTTATAAATTTATACAAAACTATTCTAACTATACAATATATACAAAAATGAAATAGAAAAAAAAGAAGAAGACTGCAACTTTAGTCATCGAAAAATTCCTCCCCATCGATCTCTACTGGTACCGTGCCCAAAAGGCTGGCTGCATTACCACGCTGAATGGCGATGACAATTCTTTGGGCGAGATAAAGGCCAGCCCTGTGGTCACGGGAAGCGTCGATTAATGTTAGTTTTAAACTATCCTTTACAGGGTCGGCAGCACGGATGTGACTCCACTGGTGTTACACACGTCCATAGGTCATGGTAACCACTTTCCATCAGGTGGACCGTGTGCTTGTCTGCCACCTAAGTTGTATAAAAAAAAATCCTAAAATAATGAAAAAGGTTGGTTGAGACTTCTGTTCTAAGAACCTTTAATAAGTATATAATTAGGTATTAACGAATCTACGACTTTAGCACTATTTTCTAATCTATGCCCTAAGAGCTTCATTACTATTTATGCTTCTCTGCTACTCAAAGGTTTGCTGGGAGAGATTTTGAGTTAAGCTCGCCTTTGTACATTTTCTTTGAACTGTTTTTGTTAATGATCAGTACTGTGTGTACTGTGTGTGCAATAAAGAATAAAAAACTAAGGACGGATATTACAAAAAAAAATACTGCAATCATATACGCAGCCAAATTTAAAAAAAAATATATTATCTTTACTCGGATACAGCATCAAAGTATTCCCAGTGAAAGTAAGCTCAATAAATTCTTTTGAATTTTGATGACTGAATTCTTTTTGGACGGATTTTTAAGCGGTAGTCTTGATACCATTCAGACGTGATCACAGAACATGTGGTTCACACACTGTCTCTGTCTACGACGTTTAATTTATCAATCAAGTAACGTTACTGCGGCCGGTATGAAGGGGAATGGTGGGTATTTGATAAGGCCTTTGTTTTAAGTTGGTTAAACTTTGAATTCCTGAATTATAGAGCTACGGGAAGGTACTTTTCACGTTTTGCTGGACTATTTTATTCATTCTTTCGGCGTAAGCTCTTCTTTTTTTTTATACCACTTTGGTGGCAGACAAGCACATGGCCCACCTGATGAAACGTGGTTACCGTGGCCTATGGACGTATGCAACACCAGGGATGTTACACTCGCGCTGCTGACCACGTTGAAACCTTCTGATGCCCCTCTTGAAGAACCCCATATTGTAGGTACTTGGGAAAACCGCAGCAGGGAGGTCATTCCACACCTTAAGTGTGCGTGGGATGAAGTTTCTTTCATACCGCACAGTGCGCACCTTCTGAGTTCGTAATGTGTGAGGATGAATTCCCTGCCTATGGCGAGAGGTGCGATGATAGAATGTAGCTGTGGGCATCATGTCAAACAATTTATCTGAACACAAACCATTGTATAGGCGGATCTTACAGAGTGGGAGGTTATATGACAGTCGTATCCGTAATAACGCCTTAATCCCCGGTGATCTTGGTAGAGGTGAATTAACACCCACAATTCACCAATTATTAAATTCGGTCCCACGTAGTAGGAGGTGAGACTATGCCCGTCTTCTGGGCACTATTGTTGACTCAAGCCATTGATCTGAGGCTGAGTCTGGGCTGTATATATCTCTCTGATGTTAAACAGCCCTATCCTTTAGTCGCCTTGTACGACACCGCATGGGAAGAGATGGGGTGATCCAAATACTACTCTGCCGGGAACCTAAAACGGGATACGTAATAAAAAAAGTTTTATCTCTGTAGCTTTCATTTTTTTATCATAACTTGGGACATTCATAGAGTAGAATAACGCGTGTCGTAATTATTTTCATAGATAACTCAACTCTATATATATATAACTCTAATCAGCTCCTTTAACAAAACATACATACATAAACTCTCACGCCTATATCCCCGAAGGAGTAGGCAGAGGTGCTGGCACCCACATTTCGCCAGTTTATGTTTAAGTCCCAATATAATAGGTGGCGAGCCTATTGCCATTATCCAGGCGCTTATAAACCTGCGTTAAATACACACATAACTTCGAAAAGCATCGAAAAGTCATTGGTGTGTGCCATGGTAAAACCTGGGATCGAACCCGAGACCTCGTCTCAGCAGTCCATTATCCATACCACTAGGCTACCGCGTTTCCTTAACCGTAATGCATCAACTCTCTACGCTCTCACAATGTTTTGTGTTCCGTGTTCCATTGTGAGATAATGTTATTTTTAATATTATTTGCCCAATCTCTAAGGGGCTCTACCGGTTCTTCGAAGCCCAAGTCAATACTGGACCAGTATATGCACCTGCTAAACAACGAGGCTCTGGCACAGGGTTTCTTCTCTGTGATGATGATGATGATGATGGAAGCGTGCAGGATATTTGGAGGTGCGCAAGCGTTAGCGCAGACGCAGGCGCGCACACTCATCTTCCCCCTCCTAAACCCAGTGGAACGGGAGACCGGTACGACTGGAGGAGAGATCGGATGATGTGTCTGGCCGACGGTAACTGTACGCCCTCTACCGCCGCCCTAGGCCATCCACCTTGCCTTGCTGAATCGCCGAGTCCGCCAAGCCCTTTCGCATATCTACGGTGGGTTGCCTCGCCGAATCAGACTTTATGCCCTATACGGGATGGATCCGCAATAAACTTTCTGTATTGGGAGGTCAGACGACGAAAATATGTGCTGATGCCGGCTCCAAGGTTTAGAACTTTGGAGCCGTGGTGCATGTGCAGGCTTTGGGATATGACCAGGCCCTCAATTCCACTAAAACAAATCCACTGTCATACCACAGACTGTGAAAAAATGGCATTAAATTTTAGACTTTATTTCTATGGATTTAAAATCCAAAATTAAATAATAAGATAAGATACGAGGAGGTAGAATACGACGGTATTTCCGTCCGATTGAGCAGTCCGACCGGGGAAATACCTCCACCCTACAGAATTGTGTTCCCGGCGGTGGGTAAGGTAGCCAGAGCTTACTGGAGAGTTTTTGTGCTGTCAGTGGGAAGACCAAAAGCTTGTCCTGCTGCGTCTTTTACACTGACGGCACAGAATCTCTCTGTGCTTACAGGGTAGGCAGCCTGAAAGTGACTCCCTTGTTTTTCACACGTCCATAGGCCACGATAACCAATTTCCATCACGTGTGCTTGTCTGCTACTTAAGTGGTATATTTAAAAAAAATAAAAAACTAAAGATAAGAGTTTCAAAATACTCTGTCATTCATAAAGCATTTTAATTTTGAACTTTACCCCTATTGCTTTAAAGTCTAAAATAACTGATTTTTTTAGCTTCGTGGTATGACAGTGGGTTTGCTTTAGTATACCTAATCGAGGCCCAGGATTCGCATGGCACTCAGAATGAATAAGAAGCCTGGGCTTACGGGGCCATCTATAAAATATGTCATGCGTTTAGATGAGGAAGAGTGTCAACGACCTTTGAAATGGGTTCAACGACCTGTGAAATGGTGTCAAATGAGGAGGAAATAGGAGGTAGGACACGATGGTATTCCCGTCTCAATTGAGCAGTCCGACTGGGAAAGTAAGTACCTCCACGCTACAGAATACCACGGCTATAATAACCTCGTGTTGTGTTCCCAGCGGTGAGTAGGGTAGCCAGAGCTCACTGGAGACTTTGTGCTGTTAGTGGGAAGACTAAAGGCTTGTCCTGATTTTGTCTTCGGCAGTGACGGCACAGAAACTCTCCGTTCTTACAGGGTCGGTATCACGAGTGACTCCTCTGGTGATGCACACGTTCATAGGTCGCGGTAACCACTCCCCATCAGGTAGGGCCGTATGTTTGTCTGCCACCTAAGTTTTATAAAAAAGGGGATAAGTATTTTCATATTTTAAATTTATTATTAAACCTCTTTGGTTGTACTGAAAGCCAGTTAGGCTGGTTCAAACGGCACATATATATTATAAATTAATAAAATTAAATATATTTTATTAATGATCGGGACATAATTTATTAAATTTTATTTTTGGTTTGGGGGATTAATGTTGTGCCAGATCGCAAGATATATTCACATACATGCATCCGATATTTGATGTCAAGATCCGCGAATACAAATCTTACCTTTAACATTCACAGAGAGATTTCTGTGTTGTCATTTTTTTTTTACGTGCGCAAAATTCCCACGGATACCTCCCCACCGGAGCCGGTGGAAGAGTCGGACTCGAACCGACTAAAACGCACGCCACCTGTGGGTCGTTTTGGTTGCCGAAGGTGAGGTTGACAGGCATATCCCTCGCACCCCGGCCGACTCAGGGCCATCTCTCACGGTCTGGCCCGACACGATCTGGCCCTTGGGTGTTATCATAAGTAATGACATGAAGTGGGTAATGCACATCACATGTATCGTCAAGAGAGCAAAGCAAACTCAATACTATACTTAATAAGGAAAGCATTTAGATGTCTCACATCAAAGACATCTCTACAACAACTCTCTTTTTGAGGAGGTAGGACACGGCGGTATTTCCGCCCAATTGAGCAGTTCGACTGGGGAAGTACCTCCACCCTACAGAATACCACGGCTATAATAACCTCGTGTTGTGTTCCCAGCGGTGAGTAGGGTAGCCAGAGCTCACTGGAGAGTTTGTGCTGTTAATGGGACGACCAAATGCTTGTCCTGCTTTGTCCTCTACACTGACGGCACAAAATCTCTGTTCTTACAGGGTCGGCAGCACGGATGTGACTCCACTGGTGTTACACACGTTCATAGGTCATGGTAACCACTTTCGATCAGGTGGGCCGTGTGATTGTCTGCCACCTAAGTTGTATAAAAAAAAATACAACACCTATATTCGTTCACTGCTGGAACATGCTTATGTCGTGTGAGAGAGTGTGTACTTTAAGAAAAATATAACACTTTTAGAGAACGTCTAACGAAGGGCAACTAAGATGTTAGGGAGAAGGGTTCGAGTTTGTAGTGAGAGTGAAATCAGTGGTAGTGCAGATACGCGTAGTAAAAGAACTCGAAACAGGGTAGATCGATATATTATGAAACTTTCGCAGTGTGAACTCATAATTATACAAGATATCGGGACTTCTCGCGAATTATATCTTGGAACTTACTATTTCACGCCTTGACTAGTTCGAGCGTCGAGAGATATGCATACCTCTCGACTCTCGAAGACCTCAAATACCTACTCTTGAACAGTGATTAAAACTTCTGCTCACGTCATTATCATCACTCTTCAAATGACATGGTATAAAAAACTTATATTATAGTTAAAATTAAAAAATTGTAATGAAACTGTATAATAGCAAATTATCCCTCTCTCCAAACATTGTGCTGTGCTCGACAGGGTCCATAATTGTAACTTAATCTTAATCTGACATCTGTATCACATTATGGAACGCAATAAATGTATTGAGTATTAAGTATTTTCTCCTAAAAAACTTTTGTCTCTGTTCACCGCCAATATACCAGTTCCTCCGTGATCATGGTGCTTGCAACAGCGCCGAAATATCGGAAACTCGAAACAATGCAACATGATAAATATCCCGATATTTTTATACTGAAGTGAGTGACCATGATAGTTTAAACACCTGTATTAAGGAATGAACGCTATGATCAACGTCTGATAGAACTGGGTCTTACTTCTCTTGAAAGACGTTGGCACCGGGGTAGTCTGATGAAAACATTTTTTTATACTACTTAGGTGGCAGACAAGCACACGGCCCACTTGATGGGTAGTGGTTACCGTGGCCTATGGACGTGTGTAACACCAGAGGAGACACATACGCGCTGCCGACCCTATAAGTACAGAGTTTTTGTGCCGTCAGTGTAGAAGACAAAGCAGGGCAAGCGTTTAGTCTTCCCACTGACAGCACAAACTCTACAGTGAGCTCTGGCTACCCTACCCACCGCCCAACACGAGGTTATTATGGCCGCGGTATTATGTACGGCGGAGGTACTTCCCCAGTCGGACTGCTCAATCGGACGGAAATACCGTCGTATTCTACCTCATAGCACCTTATCTTATCATTTAATTTTGGATTTTAAACAGTATAGAAATAAAGGCTAAAATTTAATGCCATGTTTTTCACAGTATGTGGTGTGACAGTGGATATGTTATATGTAGAGCATCTTATATGTAGAGCATATAAGATACTCGAAAACTACTACAATGTCTCAGGAATGAAGAATAATATGTATCTATAAAATGAGAATAAACATATTCGCGGAAACTCACTAAAATCATGTAGAAGACAATGTAAAGGAAATCCCTTAAAACATTTTTTACCGAACCAACTGGTCGCTGAGTGGAACAGTTTGCCCGAACATGTCATAGAGGCACCCTTTGTAAATGCGTTCTAGAACAGACTAGACAGTGTCTTCAAATCGAAGGATATATACGCATCAGTTCAATGAGCTGATAGTGTTTTTTTTTAATTTTTTTTTTATATAGAACACGTCAATTAGACTTCGCCTTGCCTGATAGTAAGCTGAAGGCAAAGTCTCAGAAAAGGGGGTCACCATTACTTACACATACCGTGTGACAATGGTGACACTCAGCTTGACGGCCTCATCATATGATTTTTCACACCCCGCTTAAAGGACCCGGGACTGTAGGAAGAGGGAAACACGTGAGCTGGTAATGAATTCCAGGTCTTAATGGTGCGACAGAGGAAAGAGTCACCGAACCGCTTAGTTTTGATCGGATGTTCTGCACCGTGTGCGGGTAACATCTAAGACCTGCACGTGTTGTCCTGTGTAGGAAAGTGTAATTAAATAATAATAAAAATATTAACTCTGTTGAGGAACAATAGAAAGAGCCTGAACAAAATTATCTTGTTAATTATCTAATTACCTTTAGTAACTTTCACAAAATATATTAATTATTAATTTAGTAACTATGCTAACTATACATGTTATATATATAAAAAGGGGGAGACTGCAACGTTAGGCATCGAAAAATTCCTCCCCATCGATCTCTACTGGTAGGTAGAACACGGCGGTATTTCCGCCCAATTTAACAGTCCGTCTGGCGAAGTACCTCCGCCCTACAGAATACCGCGGTTATAATAACTTCGTCTTGTGTTCCCGGCGGAGAGTAGGGTAGTCAGAGCTCACTGGAGAGATTTTGTGCTGTCAATGGGACGACCAAAGGTTTGTCCTGCTTTGTCCTCTACACTGACGGCACAAAATCTCTGTTCTTACAGGGTCGGCAGCACGGATGTGACTCCACTGGTGTTACACACGTTCATAGGTCATGGTAGCCACTTTCCATCAGGTGGGCCGTGTGCTTGTCTGCCACCTAAGTTGTATAAAAAAAAACCGTGCCCAAAAGTCTGGCGACATTACCACGCTGAATGGCGATGCCAATTCTTTGAGCCAATCTTTTAAGATGAAAAGAAATTAAGCTACGGATGCATTTGGGTCGGCCGGGGTGCGAGGGATATGCCTGTCAACCTCACCTTCATCAACCAAAGCGACCCGCAGGCGGCGTGCGTTTTAGTCGGTTCGAGTCCGACATAACCTCTCCCACCGGCTCCGGTGGGGAGGTATCCGTGGGGATTTTGCGCACGTAAATAAAAAAAAAAAAAAAAAGGAAAAAAAAAAAAGATGCTACGGATGCATCAGGAAATGGCCTTCTAATGAAGAAGAATAAGAACTATGATATGACATCTCTAGGCCTGCTGATGTAGAGTATTCTAAAGACAGCGTTGAAGTGTATTAACCATAATCTTTGGGTTCAACCCCCGAGCCAACCTCATCTGTTACCGGTATACCGTTCTGTTGATTAACGGGCGAAGCTCTGTCGTTGGCTTTCTTCTCAAAGTTTAGATATCAGACAGCAGTCGTTCCATAAAAGCTAACATGCCAAGACATAACATAAACTCACGCCTATATCCCCGAAGGGGTAGGCAGAGGTGCTAGCACCCACATTTCGCCAGTTTATGTTTAGGTCCCAATGTAATAGGTGGTGAGCCTATTGCCAATAACAGGGCACATATATCAATCAAATCAATCAACTAGCCCATCGCAGTTCACTGCTGGACTAGGCCTCTCCCACTGTTGGGAGGCTTTGGCCTACTGTTTCCACACTGGCCAGACGGGTTGGTACAGGGTTTTATTTCGAATTTTCCTTCTCTCGCAGTGATATGGTTTGCGTATGTTTCCTCCATCCATTTGTCGCCTCTTACGACACCCTTCGGATGAGATGGGGTGGTGATACTTGTATTCTTTCTCCGTTACCACACATTTACACCTGCGACAAATACACACATAACTTCGAAAAGCATCGAAAAGTCATTGGTGTGTGTCGTGGTAAAATGTGGGATCGGACGCGGGACCTCGTCTCAGCAGTCCATAGTCCATCCACTAGGCTACCGAGGAAGAGAATAGAATAGAATAGATCTTTATTTGCTAGAACATTGTGATAAGGATGTTACAAATTGTGTCTTATGACTAGGTATATCATGTTCTGCCTAAATTGGGCATGCAAATTTTCCTTATTATCATCGAAACACTTTGGCGTAGGTACAAAATGATACGAAGTCAAAAGGAAGCTTATACATTTTATACCACCTAATCACATTTTTATCTATACTCTTCACTTGTTATGGATAAAAACTCTGGAACGGATCTAAACAAGTCAAGACAACTATGTCAGAAAGTCGGTTTGTGTTCAAATGTTTGCGGTAATTTGATTCAAATCTAACACTGAATGGAGGGACATCGTATCGAAATAAAACAAAGCTCTGGTACAGTTACGAGCTCCACTTCGAAGATAATCATGAGGTTATCAGCGCGGTTGGTAACTTCATGTGTTTATGAGTCCGTTTGCTCTGCCTAATGTCGCGTTATCGCGTACAAACGGAACATACTTATCGCATCCGCTACTGCTGTCTGCATGTAATTGTGTCATATAACTGACGCTTTCTATGGAATGGGTGAACATAATTAAAAATTCTTCTTCACACACTTCACACATAACTAAATGACAACTAAATTCGAATCGATTAAGATTCAAACTCGCAATCTTTCTCTTATAGGAGAAACGCTCTGACCACTGAGCCATAGACCCTTTCTTTTTTTTCCGTGCGCAAAATCCCCACGGATACCTCCCCACCGGAGCCGGTGGAGGAGGTTATGTCGGACTCGAACCGACTAAAACGCACGCCGCCTGTGGGTCGCTTTGGTTGCCGAAGGTGAGGTTGACAGGCATATCCCTCGCTAGCCATAGACCCTTGGCCCAAAAGCATCTAAAATCGTCTATACACATATCCGTCTTACGGCGACGGTTAAGAGCCATCTGCCGACATTCGTACCTATTATTGGAAATATTTTTTTCAATATCTTAAACGATTTGAATAGTTAGCATAATAAATGCTCTAAAATTTCAATCAACAGTGGAGTTATTAAAAATCAATGTATAAAAATGATTGCAACATCATTCATTGGAATGTTGGTGGATGGCTCTTAACCGTCGCCGTAAAGAGGCTATATTTGCATGGAAGAATGTATATGGTTTTGGGTGGGACATAACTCGCAAAATAAACAAGCTGAAGTTTACTATCCACATCTGTAAATAGGAGGTAGGACACGGCGGTATATCCGCCCAATTGAGCAGTCCGACTGGGGAAGTACCTCCTCCCTACCGAATACCGCGGTTATAATAACTTCGTGTTGTGAGTGAGAGCTCACTGGAGAATTTGTGCTGTCAGTGGGGTGGCTAATGGCTTGTCCTGCTTTGTCCTCTACACTGACGGCACAGAAACTCTGAGCTTACAGGGTCGGCAGCGCGAGTGTGGCTCCTCTGGTGTTACACACGTCCATAGGCCACGGTAACCACTTTCCATCAGGTGGGCCGTGCGCTTGTCTGCCACCTAAGTGGTATAAAAAAAAAAACTGTCGAAGGACCGATGGCTAGTGTAGCAAACAAGTCCCAGAGTAGACACCGCGAATTGACAAACAAAAGGTGTGCGTGAGATGCTCCGCAGCAAGTTGGACGAATTAACTGAAAAAGGTGGTTGAAATAGACTAATTGGTTGATTAAGAATAAGAATAAAAATCTTTATTTCCTAGAATATGGTTGGTTACAGGTGTACAAGTAAGAAAACAACGTGTTTCCTTCTTCCTACAGTCCCGGGTCCAAATATGGAATACGGTAATAGGCTCACCCCTATTACGTGGGACCGAACACAATTATTGGTGAAATGTGGGTGTCAATTCACCTCTGCCTAACCCTCCAGGGATAAAGGCGTGATTATATGTATGTATGTTGAATAAATATCTTTACACAGGTCTGGTCGTGCCTCGGAGAGCACCTTCGTTCGTACTGGGTATGGTGGGGTATAATCAGTTGAGAGTGCGGCGGGAATTTTTTCTTACGGCTTACCTAATTAATCTCTTGAGAGGGAAGGTATGCAATCCAGGTATACTTAAACAACTAAGTATCTGCGTTCCGGATCGTTACGTATGGAGGCGGAGACGTCCACCATTACTGGTTGTGCCTGCAGCCAGGACCAACTTGCTTCAAAAAACACCTCTTAGCCGATCCATAAGAGTCATAAATGACATAGGTGACAAGGTGGATATATTTTCGAGTAACTGGAGTGAGCTTGCAAGGATTTTGTTAAATGACATAGCTTACAATAATCCATAGTTTGTATTTTTTTATTTTATTTTTTGTTTAAATTGTATCTTATTATTTAGTGTTTTATATACTCGTACCTAGTTGATTTGTTGTTGTATGTGTGATTTTTGTGTTTGTTTTAATTACTAAGTAAGATAATAGTTGTATATTTTGTTATGTAAGTCCATTTCTGTTTTGGGGTTGTCCCTGTCAAGGTGGTGGATAATATTTATAATAATAATAAATAATAAATAATAAATAAATAAATAAACCTTAAGCCGCCAGTCCCGGTTGCCATACCAACATCTATGGCAATCGTTACGTAGGTACTTGGGAGCCCTAAAAAGTCCAACAACTGGTCTAGATGCAATGCTATATCGCCTTTGGGTTGTGGAGGTCAGATGGCAGTCGCTTCACGGAAAATATTGTCATCATCATCATCATATATAATCACGCCTTTATCCCCGGAGGGTTAGGCAGAGGTGAAAAAGCATCTGATGAGGCCGCTAAGCTGAGTGCCACCATTGTAACACTTAGTGTCTGTAATGGTGACCCTCTTTCCTGAGACTTTGCCTTTAGCTTACCATCAGGCGAGGTGAGGTCAAGTTGGCGTGTCCTATATAAAAAAAAAGTGCGAAATAAACTAGCTGATCCACAACAGCAGACAGCCAGTATGCATATATGCATTGGTGGGGTCGTGCCTCCGAGATCACGTTAAACCGGGACTGACCCGATTGTCATGCAAACATTAAAGCAGTCGTTACGGGCGTTGGAGCGATGGACGTCAATTAGACTTCGCCTTGCCTGATGGTAACCTGAAGGCAAAGTCTCAGAAAAGTGGGCCACCATTACTTACACATACCGTGTGACAGTGGTGACACTCAGCTTGACGGCCTCATCATATGCTTTTTTACGTCCCACTTAAAGGACCCGGGACTGTAGGAAGAAGGAAACACGTGAGCTGGTAATGAATTCCAGGCCTTAACTGCTCTAACTGCAATGTTCTGATATCGCCAACGGGTTCTGAAGGTCCTAGGAGTAGAGATATATCGAAGGTCAGACAGACAGTTAGATTGTAAAACGCAGACCCCAGACTCCGAGGCAAAAGCTTCGGATACGACCTGGATTAACGCTTGCATTAAGAAAACTAGCTGATTAAAGGATGACATTCTGACACAGGCTAACCTCTACTGGTTATTGGGGTCAGATTGATGAATAAATGAAGCTGCAGAATGAGAGCAGAGCTCAAAGTGAAAGTGCTAAACGAAGAGCACGCTAAACCGCCGGATCTGATTGAGCTACGAACATCTGTGACAATTCGCAACTGGTAGTAGGGGTCCTAAAAAGTACAACTGGTCTAAATTTACTGCTGTAAATTTACCAATCTACCCGCACATTGTTTTACTATACACTTGAAAAATATTATATTACGAACACAGAACGAAAGTAAAATTATATTGTTGCACTATATATGTACCCACAATGTAACATATTTTTGTTGTGCAGATTTAATTCTGATATTGTTATACCTAGATTTAGTACTTGTCTACCTGATGTACAGAATTAGTATTATATAGACTCGACGACGAACGTAGTGTACGGACAAACCTTTCTGGTTTTTGTTACACTACAAAGGCATTAGACCCAAAGTATGTTTTTCTGGTTAAATAAATAAATTTAAAAAAAAAATTGTAATTAAACACACTTTGATATAATTAGTTTGTTGTGAACATCAGATGGGTAACGGAGATGGATCTTTGATATAAATTGATATAAAAACAAGAACCAAGCGGTACGGAGACTCTTTTCTTTGCAGCACCACCTAGACCTGGAATTCATTACCAGCTCATGTGTTTCCTTACTAATACAGTCCCTAATCCTTTAAACGGGCCGTGAAAAAGCATCTGGCGAGGCCGCCAAGCTATAAGTGCCACCATTGTAACATTACTTAGTGTCTGTAACCCTCATTCCTGAGACTTTGCCTTTAGCTTACCACCAGCCGAGGTGAAGTAAAGTTGGCGTGTTTTTTTTTTTATACAACTTAGGTGGCAGATAAGAACACGGCCCACCTTATGGAAAGTAGTTACCGTGGCCTATGAACGTGTGTAACACCAATGGAGTAACATCCGTGCTGCCGGCTCTGTAAGAACAGAAATTTTAAGTGCCTTCAGTGCAGAACACAATCAGGACAAGCCTTTGGTCTTCCCACTGATAGCACAAAACTCTCCAGTGAGCTCTGGCTACCCTACTCACCGCCGGGAACACAACACGAGGTTATTATAGCCGTGGTATTCTGTAGGGTGGAGGACCCCAGTCGGACTGCTAAATTCGGACGGGAATACCGTCGTGTCCTACCTCCTAGATATAAAAAAAAATATCTCTGCATCACCCCAAGTTTGACTGGTAGTAAACGCATGTGGCATTAAGGACGCCTTTGTACAATCTTTGTGTATTTGTGCAAAAGTTTAAATAAGAATATAAATAAAAAATGGCAGTCGGTAGTACGAAAATGATCAAATCTCGACCGTTTGATAATTAGATTAAAAGCAGACCTCAAAGTTACCATACCAACAAACTTTTGTGTTATGGGGATTATATCGATAAATAAAAAAAATAAAAAAAAAGCTTTGGAAGAACACATGCCAAGTGCAGATTCGATTGATAATGCGACTATAATATACAGATATCTGTGGTTATATCTCTGTAAACAATACAGATAAATAATTACAATTACTGTCTGTGATAGAGCTCAAATGGCCCATTGTCAGAACAAAAAGATTTCAATTTGGCTGTGTGCATATGCTTGAATATATTAACGGTCGTTTATGCAGATGTCTGTTTAATGGGCAATACTGAGTGTGTAAAAATTTATTATTCATTAGTCTGCTAAGTAACGGTTTAAGTTGTATTTAATAATAATAATATTCTACAACATTCTACACAACGCTATCTAGACCCACGGTAAGCATAGTTTAACTAGCTTGTGTTATGGAATCTAGAATACGGATAAACATACTTAAATATTTTTTTTTTTGTAAATACATACATATTATACATAGAAACACCCAGACCAATGCAAATACCCATATTCATGCATACAAATATTTGCACTGAGCGGGGATCGAACCCGCACCTCCTGCGTAGCAGTCGTGTTCACTACCGCCACGCCACAGAGGCTGTCAAAACTGTATTTGAAAACAAAATATTACTTGCGAATAGGTCATGCTTTTCCGGGTTAACGAAACCCTAAAAAGCATAATTAGATAATAGTCATACCTACAAAATGAATAAAATTAAAGTTTCAGGGTAATTTTTTTTTTTTATACCTCTTAGTTGGCAGACAAGCACACGGCCCACCTGATGTAAAGTAGTTACCGTGGCCTATGGACGTCTGTAACACCAGAGGAGTCACAGTCGCGCTGCCAACCCTGTAAGTACAGAGTTTCTGTGCCGTCAGTAGAAGACTAATCAGCACAAGCCTTTAGTCTTCCCACTGACGGCACAAATTCTCCAGTGAGCTCTGGCTACCCTACTCACCGCTGGGAACACAACACGAAGTTATTATAACCGCGGTATTCTGTAGGGCGGAGGTACTTCCCCAGTCGGACTGCTCAATCGGGCGGATATACCGCCGTGTCCTACCTCCTACAAAATTTAAGGTAATTTGTAGTGTTAAAAAATAAGAACGTATTAAGAATGTTGCAGATTACAAAGCATTACATTACAAACCATTTATTAAACGGTTATTTCTTAGATAGATAGACAGATATATTCAAATTCCTGAAAGAATTGAAAGCATGGCTCCTAAAAAATTGCTTTTATACTATAGAGGAATTCGAAAAGTGTAAGGGTATGAGTATTTTTAGCACATTATTGAGTCAACCCATTTACGACATTATTAATTTATCGCAATATATTGACATGTACCATTCTTCGCAATTTTAATGACTTGTTTGTTTCATTTTATATTTTGACATTATTTTTGTGACTAATATTTAGAATATCAATTGACTTATAGAGGACATGTGCTGAACTAATGTTATTTAATGATTGTATTCGTAATGATGTGTAATTAAATGTTTGCATGCCATAAAATGGTAAATGTGCCGCACAAAACTATTGGACCTGACATCTTTGTAACCACATTTGGGCAAATAAATGAATTTGAATTTGAATTTGATAATTCTTTATTGTACACCAATAGATTACAGTAAAACTTGTAGGTAGCATGCATACAGTTTAATGTACAAAAAAAAAGCGATAAGGCCATCGCTTTTTTTTTCTTTCTTTCATTTTTTAGCAGTTCGTCTGCTGTATGGTTGCCTGTAAGAAATTGCCACAAAGCGATAAGGCCGCCCTCTGTACGTGCTACAAACTTATATATCATATTGTAATGTAATATGTTACTGGTGTACAATAAAGACGTTTTTTACTGTGCGGTAGCCTAGTGGTATGGGTATCGGACTGCTGAGACGAGGTCTCGGATTCGACCCCAGGTTTTACCATGGCACACACCAATGACTTTTCGATGCTTTTTGAAGTTATATGTGTATTTATCGCAGGTTTATAAGTGCCCGGTCAATGGCAATAGGCTCGCCACCTATTATATTGGGACCTAAACATAAACTGGCGAAATGTGGGTGCTAGTACCTCTGCCTACCCCTTCGGGGATATAGGCGTGAGTTTATTTTATTAATTTGGCTAATCTCTGTAATAATTTCGCGTATTTTTATGGAACTTACATTAGCAAATAGCTAGTGTTGTAAAACCTAAGGATACCTTCATCTTTTTTTTTAATGTGGGCAATATCCCCATGGATACCCCCACCACCTAAGTCGGTGGGGGACGTTATGTCGGACTTGAACCGACTAAAACGCACGCCGTCTGTGTGTCAGGTTGCCGGAGGTGTGATTATCTGAAACATCCCTCGCACCCTTAGAAACCCCGTATAACGGTTTGTGCTCAGATGAATTGTTTGACATGATGCCCACAGCAACATTCTATCATCGTACCGCTCGCCGTAGGCAGGGAGTTCATCCCCACACATTGCAACCTGAGACGGTACGCACTGTGCGGTATGAAAGAAACTTCATCCCACGCACACTCAAGTTGTGGAATGAACTCCCTGCTGCGGGCTTCCCATGCGCCTACAATATGGGGTTCTTCAGCAGCGCGAGTATGACGTCCCTGGTGTTGCACGAGTCCATAGGCCACGGTAACCACATCCCATCAGGTGGGCCGTGTGCTTGTCTGCCACCATGTTATAAAAATAAAAAGAAATAATATTAGGAATTTGCAAAATATAGATCTTAATTCACTAAGTCCTAAGACAAAGTAGCAGATGCAGGCAACTTTTAAAAATCTTTTTCTTTTTAGTGTGCTTCTTCTTAATGAAGGTCGATGATCATCAAGACGATTTGGACTTATGAAAACAGCAAATCAATAGACAAAAACTGGTGCTCTGCTTATACTTTTGGTTCTTAAGCCATTCTTCTCCCACCAACACTGCTTTAATCCAGTATCTATTTCATGGTCGGCAGCGCGAGTGTAACACTCCTGGTGTTGCATACGTCCATAGGCCACGGTAACCACTTTCCATCAGGTGGGCCGTGTGCTTGTCTGCCACCTAAGTGGTATAAAAAAAAAACTATCCTTGAATTAAAAGATGTAAAATCTGAAAATTTGGGCTTTTAAATATCTAATATATAAAATTCTCGTGTCACAGTGTTAGTTACCATACTCCTCCGAAATGGCTAGACAGATTTTTATGAAAGCTTATATGCATATTCAGTAGGTCTGAGAATCGGCTACTATCTATTTTTCATACCCCTAAGTGATAAGGGTTGTCCATTTCTAACATATTTTTTTAACATTTATATTTGGCTATATTCATAAACCTAGTAAAATGTAGAAGACTGCTATATTTCATTAATCTATGATATATTTTTTTTTATTTATCTATTTACATTTAATGTATTTATTTGTGTAATGAATTTAGTAAATAATAATTTTTATTCTAAGTAATCTATACAGAAATAATTTATAAATATTAAATACAATAAAAATAAAATAACTATTATACAACTTATAGCTAAGAACAATTAAAATGCGTATTTTTTAAATTCTTATATAAATTTTTATATTTTTTATGATATAGCTTTAGAAAAAACATACAACACCGAATTTTCAACCCTCTATGATCAACCCCTTAAATTCCAACGCGATTTTTTTTTAAATTTTTAATAAATTCAATTATGAATTCTTTAATTATGATTTTTCTCAAATTGTTTTCTTTTTGTGTAAAAGTCCGTTTATCGACAAAGGTTTTAGGCTATATATCATCACGCTACTACTTAAGAGAGCGGAGCAGTGACCATAAATAATAATAAATCCGGCAAATTCCCATACATTATTTGCAAAATTGAAGAAATACGTTCTCAAATAGGTGATATGAGGTTTTTAAATATGCCACGAGCAAAGCTGGGGCGGGTCAGCTAGTAATACCTAGTATAATATTTTATTATAGGCTTTCAAATATGAAATTAGCTCATAAATCTGCCGTAAAGTTGTAAATAAAAGACGAAACGGCAGTACACACCGTCACATGGGCTGGGCCGAAATAGTGCGTCTATAAATAGCCCGGTCCATAGGACATTCACCCGTACCTTCCCCTTTATATAAGTCAATATAACAATATTGTTTCGCGCAATTGGTGTTAGAAGCTGCAGTACTTATACTGGAACTAGGCATTGTCCTATCCTAAGTAAGCTTTTTGCGATGCGGCACGCGAAAATCAAATGTTCGTTGTTCTTCAGTGTGTCCTACCTGATAGCTTTCTCGAACGCGTTCGTGTGCGTTTTTGATTTTTGCGCGACAAGAAGCGACGGCGCGGCGGCGGCGATAGAATTTAACTCTTAACACCCATTTTGCTTTTGTAAAAACAATAATATTTGTTATTTGATGACCACTTGGCTCAATTTTTTAGTAACAATTATTTCTTATCTCTAATGTTAGTATTAAATAATTTAATTTAATTATTTATTGCACACACACACAGTACAGAGATCATAAACAAAATACATCAAAGAAGATGTACAAAGGCGAGCTTAACTCAAAATGAGTTCTCTCCCAGCAAACCTTTAAGCAGCAGAGAAGCTATTATATAAGAAGAAGATAATATAAGAAGATAATAATATTAATCATTATCATTATGTCATTATATGTGAGAGCTGAACAATAAATACGTTTTGCAGTACTTATATTTATTATTCAGCGCTCACAATTCCAGCAGATATCATACCACAATAATTAAAAAAACCGACAATCTAAAATAAACTAAATAAGTACTATTATAAATGCAGTCCAAACCATACGGTTGGGACATACACCCGTCCCATCTCACAGTATTGACCTGATTTCTGTAAAAAAACTTATAGATATTTAAAAGCTCTGTGTAAATGAAAGTATCGTATAAAGTGACCAAAAGTTACTACTAATACTAATATTATAAACTAAATAATAATGACTTATTATTATGATTCAGCAACGGTGTTAGTAATTCGTGTAGTGACGGAGAAAGAATACAAGTATGACCACCCCATCTCATCCGAAGGATGTCGTAAGAGGCGACTAATGGAAACATACGCAAACGATATCACTGCGAGAGAAGGAAATCTCGAAATAAAACCCTGTGCCAACCAGTCTGGCCAGTGTGGAAACAGTAGGAGAGGGAACAACATTGGGAGAGGCCTAGTCCAGCAGTGGACTACGATGGGCTAGTTGATTTGATTTGAACGGCGTTAGTAGAAGAGTGTTGAGGCTAAAAGCACTCCGCAAAATTTCGGCACACGTTTTTTTTTGGCTATTATAATCTCCGCTCTGAATCTTATCGCTCTGCTTATTGAATCTTGCTTTTCATTCTTACTTATGTGTTACTTTCTGGCCGAGTAGGTAAACAAATTATTAAGCAATACTAGCAAGTGCCGCGTGGTTCCCGGCAGAGTAGAATTTGGGCCGCCACATCTCTGCCCATGCGGTGTCGTACAAGGCAATTAAGATATAGGGCTGTAGAACAGACAGATATATTATACAACCCAGACTCAGCCTCAGATGCATGGCTCGAGTCAACAATAGTACCCGGAAGACGGGAATAGGATCGAATTCAATGATTGGTTAAATATGGGTGTAGATTTAACTCTGCCCAATCCTTCGGGGATAAAAGCGTGATTATATGTATGTACTAGCAAGTCAGTTTTAGAATAGGTGTCTTTTCTGTCACATTGTGACACTTCCGTGCTTCGTAGAGCACGGTAAACAGTCGGTACTGATTTCACTACGAAAATCTAGTCTTTTCTGTTTTCTTTATACAACTTAGGTGGCATTCAAGCAGGAGGTAGGACACGGCGGTATTTCCGCCCAATTGAGCAGTCCGACTGGGGAAGTACCTCCGCCCTACATAATACCACGGCCATAATAACTTCGTGTTGTGTTCCCAACGGTGTTGTCAGTGGGAAGACTAAAGGCTTGTCCTGCTTTGTCTTCTACACTGGCGACTGTGACTCCTCTGGTGTTACAAACGTCCATAGGCCACGGTAACCACTTTCCATCAGGTGGGCCGTGTGCTTGTCTGCCACCTAATTGCTATAAAAAATGACAAGCACAAGAGTCCTAACAAGTTCAACTGATCTAACTACACAACTTCGATGGCGCTAGTTAGTTGTGGACGTCAGTAGGGCGAGCACGAAAAGTTATAGAATTCGTAACGTGTCTTAGTGTCTGTAATGGTGAGCCTCTTTCCTGAGACTTTGCCTTTAGCTTACCGTCAGGCGAGGTGAAGTCAAGTTGCCGTGTCCAAGATAAAAAACATCACCAACAAACACCGATGCGATCGCGGATTATTACGTTAGGCCGCAGCACGAACACAGATAAGGTATCGAGAGACCTATACGATTGACATAGTGACGTCCTTCTCATGTGAATAGAGACGAGTCCTTGGGAACGCTTACCAGATGGTAGTCGGTTGCAAGGCAATGTTCGAAACTCGACCGTTTTTTTTTTATACCTAAGTGGCAGACAAGCACTCGGCCCACCTGATGGAAAGTAGTTACCGTGGCCTATCCAATGAACGTTTGTAACACCATAGAAGTCACAGTTGTGCTGCCATCTCTGTAAGTACAGAGTTTCTGTGCCGTCAGTGTAGAAGACAAAGCAGGACAAGCTTTTAGTCTTCCCACTGACAGCACAAATTCTCCAGTGAGCTCTGGCTACCCGTTTAGTAATTAGATTCAAAAGCCGACCCTAACTGAGTTACAATACCAACAAACAACAGGACACCGCGGCAATAATAACCTCGTGTTGTGTTCCCGGCGGTGAGTAGGGTAGCCAGAGCTCACTGGAGAGTTTTGTGCTGTTAGTGGGAAAATCAAAGACTTGTCCTGCTTTGTCTTCTACACTGACGGCACAGAAACTCTCTGTGTAACCCCCTGGTGTTGCACACGTCCATAGGCCACAGGGGCCATAGAGGTATTTTCATATGTTTTGAACAAGATTCGAGGAGGTAGGTCACGACGGTATTTCCGTTCAATTGAGCAGTCCGACTGGGGAATTACCTCCGTCCTATAGAATACCGCGGCCATATTAACCTCGTGTTGTGTTCCCGGCGGTGAGTAGGGTAGCCAGAGTTTTTGTGCTGTCAGTGGGAAGACCAAAGAAAGAACCACGCGGCGATCTGCCGGGAACCACGCGGCTCATACATACATATAATCATGCTTTTATCCCCGGAGGGTTAGGCAGAGGTGAATTAACACCCATATTTCACGTAATAGGGGGTGAACCTATTGCCATCTTCCGAGCACTATTGTTGACTAAAGCCATGCATCTGATGCTGAGTCTGAGCTGTATATATCTGTCTGATTTTAAACAGTCCTATCCCCAAGTCGCCTTGTACGACACCGCATGGGAAGAGATTGGGTGATCCAAATTCGACTCACACAGATAAAAAAAATCATCCGAATCCGTTCAGTAATTTCAGCAGACAGAGTTACATGTAAACATTTATAGAAACAACAAAACAATATTAGTAGGTAATGAGCAGGATGTAATATGATTCTCACATAGACTTAACGGTAAGCGCAGTAAGCTGAATATATTATTACATGCGATCGACTTGCAACTATTGCAGCTTACGCGTTTAAATTTGGCCCTATTTGATGTCTCGCTCTAACATGGGAATTGTGTCCCAAGCGCGATCGACTGCCGTTTGTTATAAACCTAGATTCTAAATCTAATAGTTCGAGCTAGTACTGTTTATTTCACAGCTACATTCTATCATCGCACCTCTCGCCATAGGCAGGGAATTCATCCTCACACATTGCGAACTGAGAAGGTGCGCACTATGCGGTATGAAAGAAACTTCATCCCACACTTAAGATGTGGAATGACCTCCCTGCTGCGGTTTTCCAAAGCACCTACAATATGGGGTTCTTCAAGAGGGGCATCAGAAGGTTTTTTCATGGTCGGCAGCGCGAGTGTAGCATCCCTGGTGTTGCATACGTCCATAGGCCACGGTAACCACTTTCCATCAGGTGGGCCGTGTGCTTATCTGCCACCAAAGTGGTATAAAAAAAAAAACAACTGCAGAGGCAGATTTTAACGACGTGTGTTTTTGAAACGGTGCAGTAATTGCAACTAGGTACCTCAAACGCTATAGTTACAACAAAACGTTCTTAGAAGACCATCTATAACTTTTAAAAATATTTTGTATTGCATACGGCAATAGGCTCACCCCCTATTACGTTGGACCGAATACAATTATTGGTGAAATGTGGGTGTTAATTCACCTTTGACTAACCCTCCAGGGAAAAAAGCGTGTTTATATGTATGTAAGTATGAACTGCATTCACAGATTTTGACAAAATCGTACAGTCGACAAGTGTTAAAAGATAATCTTTTTTTTTAGTTTCATGTGGGGATCAAAAGACTAAGACACAATTTGAGAAGTTCTAGAAACGTCTGAAATCGCTAAAAACGATGTATACGGGTATTATAAAAGTACTATTTTTAATATGTATATATAATAGCGGACGCCCACGGCTTCGCCTGCGTGAAAATGTGTTATGCTTCCCGATTTCCGCGGGAATACGTTCCCGGGATTGCCTATGTTATACCTTGTTACATCAACTATCCGCCAGAGTAAGGCCCGTTGAAAAATGAACAAACTAACAGACAGACAGAGACAGACAGACAGAGACAGACAGACAGAGACAGACAGACAGAGACAGACAGACAGAGACAGACAGACAGAGACAGACAGACAGACAGAGACAGACAGACAGAGACAGACAGACAGAGACAGACAGACAGAGACAGACAGACAGAGACAGACAGACAGAGACAGACAGACAGAGACAGACAGACAGAGACAGACAGACAGAGACAGACAGACAGAGACAGACAGACAGAGACAGACAGACAGAGACAGACAGACAGAGACAGACAGACAGAGACAGACAGACAGAGACAGACAGACAGAGACAGACAGACAGAGACAGACAGACAGAGACAGACAGACAGAGACAGACAGACAGAGACAGACAGACCGAGACAGACAGACAGAGACAGACAGACAGACAGACAGACAGACAGACAGACAAAAATGGTAAAAAGTGCTATTTTGGTGTATGTACCATAATCATATGCGAGTAGTAAACAGCGGATATTTCAAAATTACAAACAGACACTTCAATTTTATTTACATATACCTATAGATGCGATAGTAACTCTGTCCTCTCTCGGTTATTAGGTACCACTGGGATTTACCAAGCATTCAATCAATCACCCACAGTACTGGACATAGGCCTCTTCGAATGTGCGCCTTTTTTTCGATCCTCTGCCTTCCGCATCAAGTCTGTCCCAGCCACCTTTTTCAGGACGTCCGTCCATCTGGCTAGGGGGCGTCCTACCTTCCGTTTACCTTCTCACGGTCTCCACTCTAGGACTCGCTTGCTCCAACGGCTACATAACATAACATAAACTCATGCCTATATCCCCACAGCGGTAGGCAGAGGTACCAAAACCCACATTTCTCCAGTTTATGTTTAGGTCCCAATGTAATTGGTGGCGAGCCTATTGCCATTAACCGGGCACTTATAAACCTGCTATAAATACACACATAACTTCGCATCCATCGACTAAGAATTATCAATATATCCTAAGCATTATGTATCTGAGTCTTTTCCCAACTCAGTTAAGGTCTCGGCTTTGCAGTTCATGCGACTCACATTGTTTAGGATTGGACTCTGAATTACAGTGAAATATAAATGCAGCGATTGGAACCGTACGTGTGAATAGGGTCACAATTTATTACATTAGTCTACCTACTACGAGTATATGACGGCGCCGCACAGAAACATAATTGCAACCAGTGCGTCGCTTGTATTGCGGTCACAAACCTTCAGGCACTTGTCCTGAACACACATTTTCCAGGCAGTGACTGTCATCTTACCGCTACAACCACTTGGCGATGTAGAAGTTTCGTAATTAAACTAGTCGGACATTTAAAGGCTCCATCTACCCGTAGATGTACCGACAGCCAAAGATTTTCCTATGGCAACCGAGACTCTTAATTGTGAAAACTGATATAATATAATTCTCGTTTTTCACAGAGATGTATACCAGAGTTCGAGAATGCCGCTTTCATGGTGAAGATGGAGGCTACAAACACCTGTGGAGATAGTGGCGTGCAGGTCTACTGCACCCAGACGTCTGCTAGTACTTCAACTAGGTATGGCTGTCCAAATGTTAGTGTAAGAGCAATAACATCTATGTAGGTATTTCATACGTAGGTATACGTATACTATAAGCTTAACAGAAAGAATGACCAACGAAAGAGTACTAAACAAAGTACAGGAAAGAAGGTCGATACTGGATATTAAATAAAACCGAAGAGGATATGTGATTGGTAACCTGATAAGACATGATTTATTTTAAAAAAATATCATGGAAGTGAGGTAGTAGGAAAGAGAAGAGGTAGACCAGGAGGAACGTTTCTGACACAGATATTAGATACAAGTCGCGTCTAATCAGGAGGTCAAAGAATTGGCGGAGGAAAGAGAAGAGTGGCGATTACTCCACCGACAAGAGCACAGCTCTTAAAATTAGAGAGAGAGGTACACCAGTCAAGCAATGTCACGGTTCCTGGGTGAGGCGTATTTAGAACGGGACGTAGAAAATGAATCACTTTATAAATTTTAACATCTATCTTTGCGTAGCATGTCGTATTTGCATCTACAGCCTGGTACCTGGGGATTGATAGACGATGCCCTGACGCAGGTTTCCTCATGGGTTTGGAAGGTCAAAAGTTGTCAGGTTCAGTCGCTCGCACAAAAGCCCTATAATTGGAACCAAGAGAAGAAGGATTACTTAACTCGACTCGGGTTTTGAGAATACTTCGCGGGGCAAAAATTACTCTAGGAATCCAAAATAGGCCACTTTTTATCTCGGGAATATCCGTCAAGGGTAATGGATGACTGTATACGGTGACGGTGGATATGCTGCTAAAACCAAATACGCTCCTGCAGGTTACATTCCACCATTTTTGTTCACAGATACTGCGAGAAATGTTCTCCAGGAGAGTTCTCCAGTGAAGCACTCACTGACCTGCACTATGAACAGGACAACCAGACATATTGGCAGTCAGAAACCATGAAGGAAAACATCCAGTATCCATACCAGGTCAACTTGACTCTGCATTTAGGTGAGAATCTTTGTACAGTACCTCTTTTTCGTGCGGAAGACCTCCCGGATTCCCTCCCGGAGCATTTATATTGGACTTGAACCGTCTAAAAGCGCAAGTCGTTTCTGGTCTCAACGCACTCATAAGCCCTCGTTCGATCGTTACCTAATTAATTATTATTATTGAACGATTGCAGGTAAGGCGTACGATATTACATACGTTAGGATCGTGTTCTTCTCACCCCGGCCGGAGAGTTTCGCCATCTATAAAAAATCAAGCGAGGATCGAGATTGGGAACCTTTTCAATTCTTCAGGTAAGTTACAAGACCATGTTTATACATATATATATCATCAGAGGGTTTGATTTGGACGGTTTATTTTTGTTTATTTAAACTATCATGGTCACTCACATCAGCATCACAATTAACGGGATATTTACCATGTTTCATTGTTTCGAGTTTCCGATATTTCGGAACTGGAGTAGTGGCGGTTTGTAGTGAGAGTGAAACCAATAGTAATGCAGATACGCGTAGTAAAAGAACTCGAAAGCGGGTAGATCGATATAATTACTCATAAGAAAAAACTTTTTCTCTGTTCACCGCCACTACTCCAGTTCCTCCATGATCATGGTGCTTGCAACAGCGCCGAAATATCGGAAAATCAAAACAATGAAACATGATAAATATCCCGTTTATTGTGATGCTGATGTTATTTTTCTTTGTTCAGATTTTAGCTGAGTTTTCTTTCACAGGGCAAATAACTGATATTTTAGCTAGATACCTTTATTTTCGAAAAGCTATGTAATTACGAACAGAATAAGTACCACAGAACGATGTCACAAGAATTAATATATTTGACTTATTGCCGGAATTTTTCAGCGCATCATGCCGAGAGACCTATGGCGTACAGGAACAAAGAGCGGCTGAGCTGGGTGCTGAGACGAGGGCGTTATGTACCAGCGAGTACTCCGATATTTCTCCTCTGACGGGAGGCAACGTGCTATTCTCTACGCTGGAGGGACGACCCTCCGCCTATACTTTCGATAGCAGTCCTGAGTTACAGGTGCTTATGAGCTTTATTTCAAATATGTATTAAAAAAAAATATATTATGTCTATTACAGTTGTGGTTGAACTTACATTCAATATAAAAATCTTATTTATATTAGTGCTGGGTAGGTGTTCAAATTTAAAATATGTTTTTTAAACATTTTGCTATTTTTGAGTTATACTCAAAATTGAAAAGAGCAAAAACTAAACGGTTTATACGTTTAGTTCCTCCTTCTAGCCTCTTTACATTACAACCAAACGCATCAACATACTTTCAAACCTATGAGATCACTAAAACGTATAAATCATGATAAAACGAAACATTTATATTTTATTTAATACAGCAACAATTACTTACAACTACAACATACGTAATATTTTTAATTCAAAATATATTTGAAAAATTATTTTGCTTAGCTGCTAACCACACAGCATAAACGGAACGCAATTAAGCGAATGACAAATTGACAATGACAGTTGTATGGAAACTGTCAGAATTCTCTGATATTTGTTTTGTACAATTTGTATTTTGTTTATCAATAAATTTTAGTTCAATTCTTTAATTATAACTTAAACAAGAAGTATGATCACTTGACCCTTGATTAACCACAAATGAGGAATGAAAGAAACTACTTTTTAAAGGCCGCAGCTCGTCTGTATTGTCGTTTTTTCAAACACGCAAATCGCGCCTCAATATAGGGCCACCGAATATGAAAATGTTCTCTCTAGTTCAGCATTTAGCTGTGTCAAGTTTTTCACCTGCTGTTGTGAAGTATTCGTTAAGAATTCGAATAGCTAAACGCTGCGCTGTGACCAGCCTGCTTCGTTTTGTTCAAGCACAACTTGCCCCAAGTTCTTACAGCTTATTGCGGATGAATTTTTGAAGAGGATGGCCTAGGGCAAAGTGTATGTTGTCTATAGGTACTGAAGTCCGTAGTCCTAATGTAATATTTGATGACACTTAAGGTCAGATTGTTATTCAATGATAAAGGAGGAAGAGATGGCTCTCATCGCACACTCTTTTTATGTTAATCAAGTTCTAAATGATATTTAGTTTCGGTAGGTAATATTTGATGTTATTATTGTCAAGGATTTGTTATTCTGATGAAATATTATTATTATTATGTGCTGTCTTTATTCTCGAAGTGTTTAAGACACTTCGGTAAATTTAATGAAATCACGGGCCTAAACCAAGTGACTTTCATGTTCTGGTAGTACGGGTTGGTTGTTTAAATCTTCTTGGAGAAATTTGCGAACTATGCGGCATGTATTTAATATGGCAGCCTTTTGCATCGTCATATAAGTACTTTCGGCTATGTCTATTGATTTGAGGGCTTGTATTAAATGTTTGGGTATCACTCCCGTACCAGAGAGCACCAGAGGCACTATGTAGACTGTATTCATTTTCCAAATTCTAATTAATTCTTCTTTCAGTTCTGTATACTTGTTTATTTTTTCAGTTATGGTTTTATTGAGATTGTGGGTGTTGGGAACTGCAATGTCAATAAGAAATACTGTTTTATTTTGTTTGTCCATTAAAGTGATGTCGGGTCTATTGTTGTGAATGGTTTTATCTGTTAATATTGCTCTATCAAAGTATAGTTTATGGTTGGTGCTCTCTAGTACAGGTTTTGGATTGTATTGGTAGTATGGCGTAGGTTTGTTGGATATGAGTTTATGATTGATGGCAAGTTTCTGATGAATGATTTGTGCTATTTGATTGTGTCGGTGTGTGTAATCTGACTGAGCTAAGCTAGGGCAGGCTCCAGTAATGTGTTGAATTGTTTCAGAGTGACGGTGGCATTTCCTACATTTGTCATCTAAGGTGTTGGGGTCTTTAATTATGAATTTCCTGTAGTTTTTTGTATTTACTATCTGATCTTGAATACTTATCATGAAACCCTCAGTTTCGGGAAATAATGAGCCTAGTTTTAACCATTTATTTGATGCTTGGAAATCTATGTGAGCTTGTTCTAAATCGTGAATGTGTCGTCCGTGTAATTGTTTACTACGCCATTTGGTCAATTTCAGGTTTTCTGTATGTTGTTCAGTAGTAAAGTCTTGGCTTCTGTCGGTTAGATTTAGTGGTGTGTAATTTGTGTCGGATTCTACCGTTGCTTTGTGGATATTACTGAAGTTACATTTTTCATAAAAGAAATTTCTTAATTTTTGTACCTGCCCTTCCCAAAGTATTTTCAAGTCTATCATCCCTCTGCCGCCATTCTGTCTTTTTACGGTCATCCGTTCTATTGCTGATTTAGGGTGGAGGTAGAGGTGTTTTGTGAGTGTTGTCCTAGATTTTATTTCTAATTGGTTTATATCTGTGAAGGTCCATTTGACAATTCCAAAAGAGTAAGTCAGTACAGGTATTGCATATGTATTGATTGCTTTAAATAAGTTTTTTGAGTAAAGTGACCTTATCATTATTATTATTATTATTATTATTAGTATTATTATTATGCAGAAGGTGCAGGTTCGATCCCGCTCAGTGCAAACATTTGTACTGTATTGTGTATTTGCATTGGTCTGGGCGTTTTTTTTTATACCACTTAGTTGGCAGACAGGCGTTTCTATGTTTATGTATATATTTACAAAAATAAAAGTATCTAAGTGTTTTTATCCGCCTTCTAGATTCCATACCACAAGCTAGTTAAGCTAACCCATGTTTAGATAGCGTTGTGTGGAATGTTGTGGAATATGTATTTATTTATATTTATATATTTTTTTCAGAAATGGGTCACAGCCACAGACATACGAATCTCATTAGACCGACTCAACACTTTTGGAGACGAAATCTTCAAAGACGTGCAGGTGCTGCAGTCATATTGGTATGCCATTGCTGATGTGGCAGTAGGTGCCAGGTGTAAGTGCAATGGACATGCATCTGCCTGTGAGACGCAAGAGTTACCCGATGGAACTAGGGCCAGGGCCTGCAGGTAAACATAATGTCTCAGCTTGTATTATACATACATACATATAATCACGCCTTTATCCTTCCATCAGCTATGACAGCTCTCTGATTTCCATGGAGTGAAGAGCACTCTACACTTATATAGACATTACTGATGGCACAATTCCTCAATGCAGAATTTACCGAGTTGAGATGAGCAGCTTAGTTATAACATATTGATGTTCAATATTTCAATTTCAGGTGTGAACATAACACAGCTGGTCGTGACTGCGAGCGATGTCTGGACTTTTACAATGATGCTCCATGGGGCCGAGCCTCACCGACAAACGTGCATGAGTGCAAAGGTGAGCTTTGAAACACGTAATGGCTGTCTTGGGGTCAATTACCACTTTAAGACCTGTGACCTGCAGTGGTTATTTGTAGGCAAAATGTTACAAAACAATTTTGAGGCTTCGCGAACCTTCTTAAACTATTTCTAGTAACAACTTCCGGCTGCACCTGGTCACTGTTTGGTCAGTGAGACTCAGTATTTATTCGAAAAAAATACATACATATAATCACGCCTTTATCCCCGGAGAGTTAGGCAAAGGTGATTTAACACCCACATTTCACCAAACGTTAAATTCGGTCCCACGCAATAGGAGGTGAGCCTATGAGTGCCCGGAGGACAGCATCCGGGCACTCAAGCCATGCATTCGAGGCTGAGTTGACTTGTATATATCTGTCTGATGTTAACCAGCCCTATCCCTTAGTCACCTTGTACAACACCGCATGGGCACAGATGGGGTGGTCAAAATTCTACTCTCTACTTATTTTAAAATTTCACAGTCCATCCCTGCTGGCCATCGGACCAAAAAAGTAGCAGGAAGTATCGGGACCAGCAGTTTAATTTTGAATTTTCTACCATCATGTAATAGAACTTTGACATTGAGGACTTGCTTGTTGTATCTTTAAAGTTTAATAGTAATAAAACTAAATTATGACCAACTTCGAAATACAGGATGAATTTTTCAACTGGGTGGTCAAATTAGTCAAGAGAGATTAATCTCTTAAATCAACATCCATGCACTTTTGTAAATGTGTGTTGGTCAAATGTCAGGAGCGATAGATTTAGGCTCGATAAACTAATGGTGTCCAAAGACGATCTAAAGAAAGAGATTGGTCTTGCATATTAGTGATAAAACTATATTTTATCAGTTAAAAATCCCAACACACAACCTATTATTACTATTTACTTAAATCTGGTGAATTGGTGAAGAGGTATTTATTTTAAATTTTACAAACCAATTTACTTGGTCATATGATGATATTTTGAAGTAATTCTCGTCACAGGCTGACTAATAATACTACATACATACATATAATCACACATTTATCCCTGGAGGCTTAGGCAGAGGAGAATTAACACCCACGTTTCACCGATAATTGTATTCGGTCCCACGTAATAGGGGGTGAGTCTATTGCTGTATTCTGGGCACTATTGTTGACTTAAGCCATGCATCTGAGTCTGGGCTGTATATATCTGTCTGATGTTAAACAACCCTATCCCTTAGTCGCCTTGTACGACACCGCATGGGAAGAGATGGGGTGGTCCTAATTCTACTCTGCTGGAAACCACGCGGCACTAATAATACTTAACAATAAAATAGTTTAGGTCAATAGTGCAAGGGGTGGGAATCAAATCTATATATTTATGTATGTTCTATAAGAATGTGCAGATGCCAAGCGAATTTTTATATTGATGCGAATGAAAGATTTTATCGTAACATAGTACATTCATTCAAGTATTATATATTTATTATATTACAAGTATTATATTATATATTGATATATTCCAACTCTTTCAGCTATCTGAAAAGTGTGCCGTGATATTGCCCTTCGTTATCTCTCATGTCTGTCCAGACATCCTCTCGTATAACTCGGATACCCAGCCGCTGGGGTGGGGTTGTTATGTGATGGTACCCACACATTGTTTTAAATCTTTTGAAACAAGTCATTTCTTGGTGAAACCGATACAGGTCCTATTAAATAACAGGTCGTTACTAATGAAACTGCCGTTTTTTTTCGAAAAATTCGGTGCTAACCCAATTTGCAGTACCTACTAACATTTTTGCATTATTTTAGGAATGACAAATCCAAATTTTATGATGTTTTTTCTGTGTGAATGAGACTAACAAACACTTTTATTACATTTTTTGAAAAGTGACAGTTTCAAAATAGTAACACCTATATTTAGAAAGTACTGTTTTTGAAGATCGAATTTAATTTATCAAGCGGCCAATAAAAATGAAATTTAAAACAGAGTTGTAAAATCTTGAAATCAACTTTCAAAGAAAATATAAATAGTGGAAATAACTATTAAATTTCAAGAATAACGAACTCATGAATCTGTCAGAAAATTCGGGCAATTTCATATGTAAAGACTTGATATGTCACTCGACCATAAAACACACATCTGAAATATGAGCGAAACACTCTTTGAAATTCTTTCAGGTTGCAAGGTTGCAAAACCGGGCTGAGCGAGAAATTCATAATTTGGGTCCAAGAATCTCTCTGAGAAAAGTTTAAAGAAAATATAATCATTCAAACATTAAAGAAATTTCCATTTTTTTAAAGAGTTAATAATAGGTATAAATTCTTGACATAAAAATCTTGGAATTCGTGATAGTCGACTTTAAAAGATAAATCATTCATTCCAGGGAAACTTATCTTATATCTATAATGAGTTCCCTATAAAAGTTAGGTATCCAAAATGGAATTTGAAATTCTTTAACGTTTTGTAAGTGCCGCTATTTCATATTACCATTTGCCCGAAACTTCGGATGTTTGTTTCATGGTAGGCCTATTAGACTCTTCGCTCTAGGTTGGTTTAAATGACATATAAGAATTCACCCTGTAAATGTTTAATTATGTGGAACGTTTTGTGAATAAATCGCTCGCGTCACACGTAACCCTTTCTATTCTTAACAGCCTGCAACTGCAACGGCTTCTCCAACAAGTGTTACTTTGACAAGGACCTTTACGAGCGCACTGGCCATGGTGGCCATTGCATCGAGTGCGCGGAGAACAGGGACGGCGCCAACTGCGAGCGCTGTAAGGAGAACTTCTTCCAGGGCGGCGGTGATATCTGCCTGCCTTGCAATTGTAACCCTACAGGTCAGTGGCAGAAAGTTCTAATTACTAGGCTTATCTCCAGTTCTACTCAACCGATTTCAATTAAACAAACGTAAGATTGAAGTCTGACCAAGACCTGTCAAACAAAAAAAAGCGCATCGAAATACATTCCGTAGTTTTTGCGTCACGTGACGTACAAACATTTTTAATTTACAATTATATAATAGTTAATAGTGAAAGTGAAATGCAGTGGGAATTTATTATATGGAACTGTTAAAACTATTATGGTGTTCCTTCAATGTTGCTCTTAAGGTTACTTTAAAAATGAGGTCTCCAGATAAAGCATTGGGTTACACTGTCAAGGTTACTATAAAGTGGATGAGTATCTCAATGATGTTAATGCGTGGTCAACATAAGTCTCTTGCTTGCTCGCACAAAATAAATTGTTAACTAAAGCAAATTAAAAAAGAAAAATAATCTAGTTCTAATATAGTTCTCTGAGTTTCTTGCTGGTATCTTCTCAGTAGAACTAACCTACCGAACAAGCGAAAGAATCATTTTCCAATGGTTTATTTTTACATTACTTAATATTTTTATATTATTTCTTTACATACCTAATTGTAAAATTTTGACGTTCATATGTGCTCTTTGTGTGCCTAAACTGAATAAATGAAATTGATTCTTTGCAGGATATCAATTAGTACCATTCATTCACAAATCTGGAACAATTCAATGAAATTTTAAAGCGTTTAGCATGTCAACAGTTCAAAATCAATGAGGATTATACGTATAGAAGAATTTGGATGGTTTCGGGCGAAGGTTCTGTGGCTTAGTGGTCAGAGCGTTCCCCCTGTAAGGGCAAGATCGCGGGTTCGAATCCCGACTGAACTGATCCTATTTTTTCTATTTCTGAGCCGTGAACATTGTATGTTAAGATCGTTATAAGGGTTATGCAGTTACTATCAACATTTCTGAGCCGTGAACATTGTATGTTAAGATCGTTATAAGGGTTATGCAGTTACTATCAACATTTCTGAGCCGTGAACATTGTATGTTAAGATCGTTAGAAGGGTTATGAAGTTACTATCAACATTTCTGAGCCGTGAACATTGTATGTTAAGATCGTTATAAGGGTTATGCAGTTACTATCAACATTTCTGAGCCGTGAACATTGTATGTTAAGATCGTTATAAGGGTTATGCAGTTACTATCAACATTTCTGAGCCGTGAACATTGTATGTTAAGATCGTTATAAGGGTTATGCAGTTACTATCAACATTTCTGAGCCGTGAACATTGTATGTTAAGATCGTTATAAGGGTTATGCAGTTACTATCAACATTTCTGAGCCGTGAACATTGTATGTTAAGATCGTTATAAGGGTTATGCAGTTACTATCAACATTTCACAATTTCAGGGTCTCGCAGCCTGCAATGCAATGCTGAAGGCAAGTGCCAGTGCAAGCCAGGAGTGACAGGCGTGAAGTGCGACGTCTGTGCGCCCAACCATTACGAGTTCACCGTCCATGGGTGCAAGGAATGTGGCTGCAACGACTCTGGGTCTTATGACAACACGCCTCAGTGTGACCCGCAGACAGGCGTCTGTCTGTGCAAGCAAAACGTTGAAGGAAGGCGATGCAGAGAGTAAGTGTATTTTGAAGTAAAATTTCTCTACACTCCCCCCTCCCCCCCTCCCTCGGCCGTACGATGACGACCGTCTGTGGGTTGCAGGAGGTGAGATTGGCTGAGACAAATCTCTCGCACCCCTTTTTTTTATACCACTTAACACCGTCACTTTTTTTTTATCTTGGACACGCCAACTTGACTTCACCTCGCCTGATGGTAAGCTAAAGGCAAAGTCTCAGGAAAGAGGCTCACCACTACAGACACTAAACTGGTTACGAATTCGATAATTTTTCGTGCTCGCCCTACTGACGTCCACAACTAACTAGCGCCATCGAAGTTGTGTAGTTAGATCTGTTGAACTTCTTAGGACTCTTGTGCTTGGTAAGCTATTGCATAGCTTTTATCGCGGGACTTGAGCGTGGGGACCGAATCTAGAAATTCCGTAACGAAAAAAACCTAACACACCCACTCCGAGCTCGCACGAATCGAGCCGAGCTGCTCCGAAGTTGTTAGTTTTCAAATTCAAATTCAAACTCAAACTCAGACTCAGACTCAGGCTCAGACTCAGACTCAGGGTCAGGCTCAGACTCAGACTCAGAGTCAGACTCAAGTTCATAAAAAGTGCTATGCAATAGCTTTACCGCGGCAGTCCCCGAGTGCCACACGTCTTTTTCTTTTTAATACCAATTAGGTGGCAGACAAGCACACGGCCCACCTGATGGAAAGTGGTTACCGTGGCCTATGGACGTTTGTAACACCAGAGGAGTCACAGTCGCCAGGGTAGAAGACAAAGTCATGTCAGTGGCAAGCCTTTCGTCTTCCCACTGACAGCACTAATTCTCCAGTAAGCTCTGGCTACCCTACTCACCGCCGGGAACTCCTGTCCTACCCAGGGCTATCTCCTTCGAGCTGGCACTTTTCGGGTATGGACTCCATATCTAGTCCCCTGGTATGGGGAGGAGCAGCCGCGGTCTGCTTCTGCTAGGCTGACAGGCGACTCCAACTGTGTTTGTGTTACTGAATTTATTTCACCTGATGGCAAACCAGCCAGTCCAGCATTAAAACCCCAGTCACATCATTGAAGCGTTTGTTTTTTCCGTACCCACCGAGGTCCGTCTTCGGTTGGTTGTTGCCATGATATTGCAAACTGAATGTGCTTATTCATTTTTGGTCGTTACCAGAAATGAATAAGCACATGCTCTGACATCACCATCTCACACCACCCCTGATTACTTACTTACTCCCAGCTAGGGACGCGGTTGACCGGACGGGTCTAATCTCCTGCATGGGATAATTCACCCGATTTCCCTAGTACCACGGGTATCACCCTGGTTAGTTAATTCCTTGGGCTTCTGTCATGACCGGGTACCCCTCTATTTCTACTTCAACTCGACCAGCTGCCTGAACTAAAAAGGTGCTAGTTTTCAAATGTATAGGCCTTTTTAAAACAAACATAATGTAACGCTTTTCTAAAACCAATGGGATGGGTCCAACTAATTGTGACGTCACATGTGCTAATCACCAGATGCAAACCTGGCTTCTTCAACCTGGACATAGTGAACGAGTTCGGTTGCACCCCGTGCTTCTGTTTCGGCCACTCGTCGCAATGTTCCTCTGCGCCGAAGTACCAAGCGCACGAGGTCAGCGCACACTTCATCAGAGACGCCGAGAGGTGGACCGCTGAAGACGACCAGGAGCAGCCAGCAGCATTGCAGTTCAACGCCAACACACAGAATATTGGTAAGTCATATTTTAGTTCTTGGTTTATTTTGGTGGTCTGCCGTGAACTGCTATCAACGGGAGCGTTGCCGTGTGAACCCCCCTGACCCCGCGAGGAAAGTCTGCGCCAGAGCTTCGATCATCAATGAGGAGATGAGCTGATGCAGTAACCACGGTAGAAAAAGAGAATGCTGAAATGGTTAAAACATATGGAGAATGGATGAGATATGTTTATGATTTGAGTGTGATGGGCGCTTGTTTGAGTCACCAAACATTTTGAAGACGACAAGTTCTTTGCCGTCAGGTTCTTCATTATGATAGGCATTGATATATCACTATCTATGCCTGTTTCGACCACCCAACCATTTACATGTCAGAGATTAAAAGACGAAGAGGTATCACACAATACCTCAGTGAGGCGGCGGAGACAGTTTAGCAGCAGTACTGTTCTCGAAGACTGTTCAATAATGAAATCTATTATCTGATTACTTGCTATGCAAAACTAATATTATCAATCCACTAACTTTCTGTTGCAGCTTTGACCTCCAAAGGAGCAGAAACGCTCTACTTTGTTGCCCCTGCGCAATTCCTCGGGGACCAGAGACCTTCATATAACCATGACTTGAAATTCTCCCTACGGCTTAGCGAAGTTCGCGGATACCCATCGGCCCAAGACATCATCCTTGAGGGACCCCGCGCATCAGTTTCTATCAATATCTACGCGCAGAATAATCCGGAGCCTACTAATCAGGTAAATATGTTATGGTATACGCTGTCTGACGCTTTAGCGATTTCTTTGCGATTTTTGTAGATAGTTTATTTTAACTGCTAGCGATGATAGTGTCTTAACTAATTGTAAAACTAAAAAAAGCCTAGCGCTTGCGTTAGGTTAACCAATGTCACAAATATACTTTAAAAATCTTAACACAAAACAAAAACATTCAATATGTAAACTACATTGTTTCAGAACCAAGAGTATACCTTCAGGTTACACGAAGACTCTCGTTACGGCTGGACCCCAACCTTATCAAACTTTGCCTTCATGTCTTTGCTCCAAAATATAACTGCGATCAAGATCAGAGGCACATATAACAAACCTGGTGAAGCGTTCCTCATGAACTTTAAGTTGGAGACAGCTAAGATCGGCAGAGAGAAAGGTGCTGCTCCAGCGAACTGGGTGGAGAAGTGTTCATGTCCAAAGGCGTACGTTGGGGATTATTGCGAAGAATGTGCTCCAGGGTTCAAGCATGAGCCGGCAAACGGTGGCCCATATTCGACGTGCATACCTTGTGATTGCAACGGACACGCGCATATTTGTGACACAGCTACTGGTGAGTCAAATTCAAATTGCCTGGAGTATATAATATATATAATATGGGGTTCTGTTGGTGCGAATGCTCCTACTACGATGTGTAGGGCTCACACCAACCACACATCCTAGCTGTTCTTTGAAGAGCCAACTCCGAAGCTCTTCGAAGAGCTCCTTTAATTATTTTACTGTGCCCGAAATCCCCTCGGATACTCTTCCTATCGGAGACGGTGGGAAGATTGTGGCGGACTTGTGAGCACGTGGGACACGCCGACTGCGTAGGTTGCCGAAGGAGAGATTTTATGATATATATCCTTCGCACCCCGGTCAGTCCAGGACCGTTTCTTCTGAGACGGCCTCTTCGGGTGTGGGAACCACGGAGTCCCCATCTCGACCCCGGGTATGGGGAGGCGCGCATCGCGCACTGCCGCCGCGGCCTGCTTCTGCTAGGGTGACAGGCGGCTCCTACTGTTTCTGTAAGTGATGATCAGGTGGGCCTTGCAGCCTGGAGGTTCCAGAATAGTGTATTGACATTATCCTAGACGCTATGCTGGACAATAATTACCAGTAGTATCATGATTCCAAATCTCTGGTTCCCTGTGGACTTGGGATCTCTACTTCACGCGAATGGTAACATCGATGACGTGATGTGGCTGATGTCTTTGTGACCCTAAAATGATGATTAGGTTGATGAAGAGGGGCCTAGGCTTTTCATGCAGCATTGGAGCATGGTCTGTGCTGGAGTGACACAAGTAGGAGCTGCGTATCGAGTAACTTTCCCGTCTGCAGTAACTTTCATATCCACAAGTCGCAGGAGAATAAGGCGCTTGGCCGCATGCCGATAGACTGTCGGGCCCTTGGAACATACCCAGGGTCGTTCTAATGGTTACCGAGTTTTGACAAATGATCAGAGGAACCCTGTAGATCTAGGCTCCCATGGAGCAATTTTTTGTGACTTGAGCCAGACTTGACCCAGAGTGTTGCGAAGGATCGTGGTAGACTGACTATTTAATAAGCTGGATCAAAGATCGGGCCCAGGGATTACAAGAGCCTGGCCACTTGACTAAACCTGTTTAAAGATTGAAGGCGCCAGATGGGCACTTGAATTAGTTCTTCAGATAAGGGGATCGGGGCACTTCATTGGAGCGCCCTCAGACATCACGAGATCCTTTGCTCAGAGCGCCCCCAAGGATCACGGATTCCTGGGCACTTCATAGAATAACTTGCTTGATGGCGCTTAAGATCACGGGGCTCTACACACTTGTTAAGCTTTTACTTGTAGTACCCCTAGCAAACAGAATATACTTCTATTTTCTTTCGTGCGGAATTCCTCATGCGTATCCTCCGACAGTCGGTGGTGGCAGTTATGTCGGAGTCGAACCGCCTAAAACCGCACTCCGTCTCGGGTCTCATGTTTGATAGTGACTCATATGGCACCCTGGATGATCCAGGGCCATCTCCGGTACCGAGATATGCCCCTCTGTTGTAGGAACCTCGTTGACCCCATGAAAGACCACATCGTTCGACTCCGGCCTGCTTCTGCAGGATTTTACCTACCACTGAAAACAAAATATTTCCAGGTTTCTGTATTTGCAAACACAACACGACGGGCAGCAACTGCGAGCTTTGCGCTAAAGGCTTCTACGGCAACGCTATAGCGGGCACTCCAGACGACTGCAAGCCCTGCCCATGCCCCAAAGACAGTGGGTGCATCCAGCTGATGGACGGCAGCATCGTTTGTACCGATTGTCCTGAAGGATACGCCGGTAAGTGACAAATTGATAACTAAAGTAAGACACATTCAGGGTTTATGCCCCAAGACCGTCATAGTTACGTCAACTTCACCGGCAAGCTGGTTGCTGGCTGGATGCTTTCCTCTCGAGGTTAGAAGTACCCTGTTATCTGACTATTATATATACTACCTCAGTTCCTATAAGCTGTATATGCCAAACCAAAAAGGGGGTAAAGGAATAATTTTACTCTTGATCTGAGGTGAAAATCTTGGTTGCAACCGGGAACAATCATGATATGATAACCTATGCACTTACCTAAAATCCGAAAGATCTCATTAGCCAGAGCTCGCTGGAGAATTTGTGCTGTCAGTGGGAAGACTAAACGCTTGTCCTGCTTTGTCTTCTACACTGACGGCACAGAAAGTCTGTGCTTACAGGGTCGGCAGCGCGAGTGTGGCTCCTCTGTTCTTACACACTTCTATAGGCCACGGTAACCACTTTCCATCAGGTGGGCCGTGTGCTAGTCTGCTACCTAAGTGGTATAAAAAAAAAGATGGCAAAATCCAAGGCATTATATCAATGCCTTATTTAGGTTCGTTTCTGGGCACACACATCAAATCAAATCGAAGAAAATACATACATACAGTCCACATACATCATGTGGACATCAAATCGGACTCCAAGGTTAAATCTTTGATATGACCAACAACAACGCTGCAGAGTAGAATTTGGGCCACCCCATCTCTTCCCATGTGGTGTCGTACAAGGCGACTAAGGGATAGAGCTGTTTAACATCGGACAGATATATACAGCCCAGACTCAGCCTCAGATGCATGGCTCGAGTCAACAATAGTGCCCGAAATGCGGCAATAGGCTCAAATACAATTATTGGTGAAATGTGGGTGATAATTCACCTCTGCCTAACCCTCCGGGGATAAAGGCGTGATTATATGTATGTATGTAATTACAGGGGACTTTTCTATCAAATATGCTTGAATGTTTACTATCTAATGTGTCTATTATCACATTGATATGCACCAGGACCAAAATGTGAGGTGTGTGCGGATGGTTACTTCGGGGACCCCACCGGACAGTTTGGTCCAGCAAAGCAGTGCGAACTGTGCCAGTGCAACGGGAACATCGACCCCAACGCCGTGGGCAACTGCCACAGGACTACTGGGGAATGTCTCAAGTGTATCTACAACACCGCAGGGGAACATTGCGATAAGTGTCTTAGCGGTAAGTCTGTTTCGGTCTTTTTTTATTATTGTAATATCTGTTTAAATGTGTTTTTCTGCTGTCTTGTAATAGTTTATTAGATGCGCTCATCATTTCTACTTAATATGAACACAACAGGAATACTCTTTCCGACATTCGAATCAGGAAGTGTGGTCTGGCTAAGATTGGCTTGACTCGCCTTTTTCGTTTTGTAGAGTTCTCTTTTTAGAGAGAGAGTGAATGAAGGAGAGAGAGAGAGAGAGAGCTGGAAAGAGAAAGGGAGGGAGAGAGAAGAACCCCCTTTCAGGATTTAGGACGTGATCATATATATGTTGTCTTTATCGCAAATTGGAATGACATCTGAGTCCTGTTCCCAATTCAATACTCATTCTTGTGTAGCAGAAATGAACTTGTGACACAAATCGTTCCTAATTCCTAATTTTTCATACATTGCAGGCTATTTTGGCGACGCGTTGGACCCTAAAAAGAAGGGCGACTGCAAGCCATGTCAGTGTCACGAAGCTGGTACCGTGGAGACTGCCGAAGGAACCCCCCAGTGCGACTCCCTCACCGGATATTGCACATGCCACCCTCACGTCATCGGCAAGAACTGTGATAAATGCGAGGTATTGGATTCTTTTACAGTTTTTGACGACATTAGAGCGTAGGCAGTAGTGCGTTCGGCAGCTAGGTCAGAGGTTTAGAGATTAAAAAGTAAAGATAAGCCACGCCAGGACCAGAAAGCGTACATGAGCGGAACCTGGACCTGAAGCATTGCACACCATTGGTACACCTGCTGATTCAAGGAGTAGGCTCCGGGTTTAGTCCCTAGTAGAAGCAAGTCGCGACTGTGGTGCAAAGAGCGCCTGCCCCCGATCCGGGGAAATATGGGGACTCCGTAGTTCCACGCCCGAGGGCCCCGCGGGGAGGGGCCTTGGAACGCCCTGGGTCAGCCGGGGAGTAAGGGATATGTCAAAGGCTACCTCACCTTCGACAACTGATGACCCGAGCCAGCCGTGCGGTTTTAGTCGGTTCGAGTCCGACATAACCACCCCTATCGACTCCAGCAGGGGAAAGGGGACATCCGTAGGTATTCCGGACTTAAACCAAAGACTTTGGGTTTCCTCAAAGTTGAGAGGGCTTGAAGAAAGGCCAACCTCATTAGTATAAGCAACACTAGGTTTCACCAGTGTTGCCGTTTACAGATGAAATCTTTACCATGAAGTGTATAAAAACCAGTATCCCTCAGGATACATAGCACACTTCAAAGATTGAACTTCTTTAAAATTAATAATAATAAAATTAATTTTCAGGATGGTTACTTCAACATAAACTCAAGGGCCGGGTGTGAGCCCTGCGAGTGCAACAAGGAAGGCTCGTTCAACAACAACTGTGATGCTATCAGTGGTCAGTGCGACTGTAAGCCTGGAATCGATGGGTTAGTACATATAAACAACCCTAAAACAACTCAATCCTTCAACATTATTCTGAGTTTCATCGAGTTCCAAATGCAATCATAACGTGAGAAGACGGTGGATTACAATTGGTTAACATAGAAGAGAGAACTGTACCCTTGCACGATTGTAAACGTAACGAGAGAACAGAGCATTGCAATTGGCCGCCCGCCTACTGTGAACCTGTGTGTGTGTGTGTGTGTGTGTGTGTGGAACCGGCCAATCGCAATACTCCGTTCTCTCGATACGTTTACGATAGTTTTTCGTGCTAGGGGTACTGGCGTAAAATGTGACCAACTTAAATATGTCAGCTTTTACAAATTCGCGTAGTTACGACACGGTTTGTCACTCAGAACGAAAAACTATTCTGAATCTCACCTAGATGAATGGGTGTAAAATCATCGCCTAATTTATTAGTTAATGCTCATCAATTAGAATATAGGAATAAATTATCACCTGACGGAGCGTGTCCAGTTGGCGACAGCATAACATGTGATTTAACTTAGTATCACTATGGACACATGTTGCAAATATTTAGTTGTTGACAAAATATTTAGCGTGACCAGTTGACGAAATAAAAAATTGATGATTGATGATATCTCAAGTGCATTTGATAAAGTGGATCAGCAATTTCTGTTATCTAAGTTACATTTTAATGGCATACATGGCTCTTTGCTTAAATGGTTTTCTTCGTACTTATCTCAAAGATCACATATTATTGCATTAAGTGGCCACGAATCAATCTCATATTATGCTGATTCCGGTGTTCCTCAGGGACTTCATCTTGGACCACTTCTTTTCACCGTGTTCATCAATGACATAACGAACCAAATTCGCCATTGTAAAGCCTTGTTAATTGGAGATGATCTAAAAATCTGTAAAACTGTATCCTCGCAGGAAGACGTGCTCATTATGCAAACTGACATAGATGGAATTGTTGACTGGTGTACAAGATGTCACTTAATGTAAAAAAATGTTTCCATATTAAATATACAAGGAAAAAGCAACCATTTACCTCATTGTATAACATAAATTAGATCAAGTAAATGAAGTCCGTGATTTAGGTGTCATCATAGACAATAAGGTTAGCTTCGTAAAGCACGTGGATAGCATTGTTACAACATCAACAAAAATGCTCGGATTTGTAAGGCGCTGCACTAAGGAGTTTCAGTTACCGCGAACCAAAATAACCCTCTACAATACCTTAGTCCGTAGCCGACTGGAATATGGAAGTATGATATGGAGTCCTTATTATGCCGTACATTCTTAACGTGTCGAAAGTCTACAACGCGCATTTACACGAAACCTAGCTTCCAGCTACGGGATGGCAAACAAGACATAAAATTTTTGTTTTCAACATTAATGTTGTAATTCCAGAGAACATTGTGACCACTGCCGCCCCTACCACTACGGTTTCTCAGTGGATGGGTGTCAGGACTGTGACTGCGATGAGTGGGGTTCGATCGACTACCAGTGCAACATGACGGGCCAGTGCTCCTGTCAGCAGAACGTCGAGGGACGCCGTTGTGACAGGTAGGTTTCCCGCTTGTTGAGATGAAAATTTCTATTCCTTTGTTTATATTGGAACTTTATGTTATAAGAAAATACTGTTACATTGCTTTGAATAATTAATATTAGGTTCTTAAATACTGCTCTGAATCTTCAATCTTTTGCTGGTGCAGGCCATGGTACGGATCTCCGGTTTCGGAATGCCCCCCTTGGGTGTAGGAACCAAGAAGTTCCCATCTTTACCGCGGAAATGTGGGCCGGGCACTTCCCCAGCGTGGGTTTTCGCTTCCATTACAGTAACAGTACAGACGGTAAGTAACGGGTGGAAGCACCTCTTGGTAATTCGGACCACAGCCTCGTCCGGGCGCAAGTGACACTCGCGCGGCCTGAACCATCGCGGTCACCTCAGTGGCGACACGTGTGGTACTACAAGTCGGCAGACTGGGACGGACTGTGACACAACAGCAGTCGCTGACGCGATTCTAGTGGGTATGGAATGCTACATCCCTAACCGCTGGGTCGCGACAGGAGCGAACAAACGCCCGTGGTTTAATAGGCCTTGCAGGGAAGCTAGAGACCGCAAACAATCTGCATACAAGGCTTGGACCACGGCTCTTGCCAATAAGGATCCGAACATCGCTGAAGTGAAGCGGAAGTTGAATGCTGCTTCGAGGTCCAGTAAAAAGGCAACGTCTAGGGCAAAGTTTGAGTTTATCGGCAGAATTGGCGAACGGCTTGCGCGCTACCCATCTGGCAGTCGCGCATTTTGGTCGCTCGCCAAAGCTGCTGAGGGAAACTTCTGCCAGTCTTGCCTTCCGCCGCTGCAAAAATCCGACGGTAGTCTGGCCCATGGCGCTAAGTAGAAGGCCGATCTTTTGGGACGACGGGAACCACCCATCATCCCCAGCTGTGGTGCTTCCATGACCGAAGTTAAAATCACGCAACGGGTGGTCCGGCGCGAGCTTAAGTCCCTAGATGTCCGGAAGTCGAGTGGGCCGGACGGTGTACCGGCGATGGTGCTTAAGCACTGTGCCCCCGAGCTGTGCCCTGTACTTACACGCCTTTTCGCACTCTCATACTCCGCGCGGCAGGTCCCAGCCTCGTGGAAGACCGCATTCGTGCACCCTGTACCTAAGAAAGGTGACAGGACAGACCCGACCAATTACAGGCCTATCGCTATTACCTCCCTACTCTCGAAGGTTATGGAGCGTGTCATTAATAATAATATAATAATGAGATACCTTGAAGGAAACGATCTACTGAGCGACCGACAGTACGGCTTTCGCCACCGTCGCTCAACCGGTGACCTTCTTGTGTATCTCACAAACCGGTGGTCGCAAGCCATCGAGAGTCGGGGTGAGGCACTAGCGGTCAGCCTCGATATAGCAAAGGCCTTCGATCGGGTCTGGCACAAAGGTCTTCTTGCGAAGTTGCCGTACTATGAACTCCCCGAGGGACTTTGCGAATGGATCGCCAGCTTTTTGTCCAACAGAAGCATCCAAGCTGTCGGCGACGGCAGCTGCTCGGACCGCATGAATATAAACGCTGGTGTCCCACAAGGCTCCGTGTTGTCTCCGACGCTGTTTCTGCTGCATATCAATGACATGCTGTCTGATGGCTCCATTCATTGTTATGCGGACGACAGTACCGGGGACACGTGTTACACGGGCCGTGCAAATATCTCTCAGTCCGAGGTGGAGAAGAGTCGCGAACAACTTGTGTCTAAAATCGAGACTACTCTCTCTGGAGTATCCGATTGGGGACGACTAAACCTAGTCCAATTCAACCCCACTAAGACACAAGTATGTGTATTCACCGCTAAGAAAACCCCATTCATTGTAGCGCCGCAATTCCTGGGCACACCGCTTACCATCTCCTCGAGTATCGGGATCCTTGGTGTCGATATCTCCAGCGACGTCCAATACCGAAGTCATTTGCGGGACAAGGTTAAGTTGGCATCAAGAAAACTCGGAGTGCTCAACAGGGCGAAGCAGTACTTCACTGCGGGGTAGCAACTCCTTCTTTATAAAGCACAGGTCCGGCCTCATATGGAGTACTGCTGTCACCTTTTTGCTGGAGCACCTGCATACCATCTCGACCCCTTCGACTCGTTGCAAAGACGGGCATTGAGGCTGGTTGACAATCCCATACTCAAAGGTTTTTTTTTTTTTTGTTTACGTGGTGGAATGCATTTACGCACTTCGCTCACCCCCCGCGGGGACAGGGGGCTCGCTTCGTGTGGGACTCCTGGCCTTGGACAAAGGCCAGACTACCCACTAAACCACCACGGTGTTCCTTCTTCGCCTAATCCGAGCCGCGGGATAGTCTGCTCACCGCGACTCGGCTAGGGGCGCCCTTGGTAGGCCCGCTACTTAAGACCCCACCATTCCGGCAATCAGGCCGGAATGGTGGGGGTTTTTCACCTCAAGAATGCACACCAGGAACACACAGGGGCGCATTCCGCCACATCAGCATAGGGGCAGCGGGTCCCCCGACCCACTGCCCGTGACCACTCTCATTCGGGGACGCGGGCGAATTGCGTTCGCCGGCGTCCCCTCGCCGGGGGCCTGCGGGGCGGAAGAGTGAGCCCAGCTCGCTCCCGCTCCCGCAAGGCCTCTCTCTTTGCCGCCATCACCTCGCTAGCGAACGAGGCGACGGCCGCCCAACACTGTTCGCTGCCGGCCATAGCTGAAACTACGGCCGACAGCGAGAGGTCCACACCAATGATGTTTGTGAGGGCCGCTCTTTGGCCGCCCCACACGTCACACACGGCCAAAGTGTGGTGTGCCGTGTCGGGGTCGCCGCTGGTGCAGTTTCGGCACCGGGGCTCCTCTTCCACCCCACCACCTCCCACAGGTACTTGGCGAAGCAGCCATGACCCGTGAGAAGTTGGGTGAGGTGATACGTGGGAGCCCCATGACCCCGTTCCACCCATTCACGCAAGACGGGCCGAACGGCCCCCCACAAGCAGCAAGCTACTCCTCGTCGTAGCCAGCCTATCGGCCCACTTCCGGAAGAGAACATCGCGAGCCTCCTGTCTCCAGCGATCGATCTCCTCCGGAAGCGGCCGACCTCCTGCATCACGCCACATCAGGGCGCCCTCCTCGTAAACCCTCTTAAGGACGCCAGCCTCGAGATCCCAGGGGATACTGCCCGCAATCAAACACGCCGCCTCATAAGAGACGGTGTGATACGCCCGTGCGGCCCTCTGCGCGATGGCGCGCTGTGGACGCCGCAGCAGCACAACATTCGCACGGCAGAGGGCCTCCTCCCAAATGGGCGCTCCATAGAGCGCCTTGGAGCGCACCACACCGTCGTAGAGACGGCGGCAGGCAGACCCCGGATCCCCAGTGTTGGGCAGCAATCGCGAGAGCATTCCGGCAAACGCTAGCAATTTAGGTGCCAGCCGCCGGAAATGCTCCGCGAAACGCCACCGACTGTCGAGAACGAGCCCGAGGTATTTCAGGCTGCTCCCGACAGCGATGGAGGTGCCACCCACCACGATCGCTTGATCCCGAGGCGGCGGCCGCCGAGGCCCATAAAAGAAAAGGGCCTCGGACTTTTCGAGGGCCACCTTCAGTCCCAGCGCCCCGATATGGCGCACGACATGGGCGACGCCTGCCGTGGCGAGAACGGCGGCGCCTGAGGTACCACGGGACATTGTGGTACCTCAGCGCCTCCGCAATTGTCGCCCAGGGGAGAGTGTTGAAGGCGTTGGCTATATCAAGCGATACAGCCAACAACACCTCCCTCCCGGCGACCGCTTCGTTGATGCCGTCCCGCAGCCGGGATATGGCGTCGAGGGTCGACCTCCCGCGACGGAATCCGAACTGGCCGTCACTCAAGTTGGGCCCCGCCCCCTCAAGGTGACCAACGAGACGCGCAGCGAGCACCCGCTCAAACAGCTTGCACATCTCGTCGAGCAAAACGATGGGGCGGTAGGCCGACGGCGACTCGGCTGGGCGCCCGTGCTTCTTGAGAAGCACGAGCTTGCCGTTCTTCCATCGTCGCGGGAACCTCCCCGACGCCACACACTCCGACATGAGGGACAGCGTCTCCTCTTCTAGCGCCGGCATAACTGTGGCAATCACCTTCCCTGGGATGCCGTCCGGGCCCGGAGCGCGGTTCCTGGACTTGAGCGCCAGGATCGCGGCCCCTAACTCGGCCTCGGACACGGGAGGTATCGCCCCTTCGTCTGCCGGCACTTGGCTTGGTGCTACCATCCGCGGCGGGACCCACTCTTCCCTCACCGGGAAGAGGGAGCTGACCACTCGGTCCAGGAAATACGGCTCGAGAGTTTGGGTGAGGGGAGGCGCCCAGGGCCGAAGTTTTTGACTCACGACCCTGTACGGGCGCCCCCACGGGTCTCGGTCGAGGCTCTCGAGCCATTCCCTCCAGGACTCCTCCTTGGCGGCTTTGATCGCCGAGCTCAGGGCCTCACGGGCGGCCCTGTACGCAGCGTGCAGTCGCTCCTCCCGGGCGAGATCTCTGACAGCCCGCCTTCGGCTGCGGGTGTACTGCCTCTGGGCCGCGTAACTTGCGGCACGCAGCCCGGCTAGGTGGGGACGCCACCAGTACACCCGCCTCCGAGGCGGGACAGGCCCCGCCCTCTGCATCGCCGCGTCGCAGACGCGAGTCAGCGCTCCGGCGAGCCGCTCGCACCTCGCGTCCACATCGAGGCCACCGTCAACAGTAGCCCATCGCTCGACGATAGCCGCTTCTTTGGCCAGCCCTCGGTCCAGAGTGCCGAGGCGCCACCGTGGACCCTGCCCCACCAAGGGGCGGTCAAATTCCACTCGAGCCACCGAGGCGGCGGGGACGACGTCGAACCGGATGTACCGATGATCCGACGCGGTCTCCACCCCCTCGACGACCCGCCAATTGTTGACGCGTCGGGCCAGGGCAGAACTGGCGAACGACAGGTCAACAATCGAGCTACCCTGCGGCTGCACAAGTGTGTGGACCGCACCCCGGTTTAGCAGCACCAAGCCTTGGGACACCGCCCACTCTACCATCATCTCCCCCCGGGCATCGGTAGCCCATACTCACAGGTAGAGTGGAACCTCTTAGCCTTAGGAGGGATTTTGCCTCACTGTGTGTGTTCTACCGCCTATACAATGGTTTGTGCTCAGATGAATTGTTTGACATGATGCCCGTAGCTACATTCTATCATCGCACCTCTCGCCATAGGCAGGGAATTCATCCCCACACATTGCGACCTGAGACGGAGCGCACTGTGCGGTATGAAAGAAACTTCATCCCACGCACACTCAAGCTGTGGAATGACCTCCCTGCTGGGAAAAGTTCGCAGAGGTTGAGAAACCGGCTGTTGGCACAAAAACCATTTTGGCACCTAAAGCCAGACGAACTGTGGTTTCCCAGCATAGGTCATTGATTATTATTGATTATATAGTCCACCATTTTAATTAAATTTGTGTAAAATATTGACTTAATTTTCTAAATGCAACCACAATTTTCACATACGAACATCGCGTAAACAAACTTAATTTATAATTCCCTGACATCTGTCCGTTCCGTTAAACCCGCGCTTTTGTGGCAAAATTATGTCGTCACAAAACACAAAGTAATTATTATTGTATATATATTAATTATTTGCAAACTTTTTAAAAGGTGTTAAACCTTTACTTTTTAAAAGGTGTTAAACCTTTTAAAAAGTTAATTATTTATTTCCTATAAATGTTATTGCATTTTAGTTGTTGTATTTTTTAAAATTATATGCATTCCCTAAGAAGTGGCATGTAGTATAAAAACTAAACGCTTGTACGTTTGCAAAAATAAAACTTGTCATTCATATTCCAAAAATAAAACGCTAATTCGAAATATAAATCAAATAAATTATGTATACAAAAATATAGGCAAAATGTATGACTTAATTTCAAATAGGTACGTAAAAACTATAAAAAGAAGTTAATACGTACGTAAAAACTATAAAAAGAATATTCATATGGGGTTGATATAAAATGTTATATCAAAAATGTATTATTGCACGCAGTATAAACGAAACGCAACTTGTGTCAGCGATGATAAATGTCAGATTTTGTTGTTTACGGTGTACGGTGTTAGTTTTGTATCACGATTTTATGTTAATTCTGATTGAATTTGGAGAACAATTTGTCAAAAAACATAAATTTAAAATAATAGTGGATAAAATGAATATGGTATGCTATAAAATTTCTGATGATATCGTAAAAGAACCGTTCGGTATCGCTTTTTCGACCTTCAATTTAATCCTACTTGAGTTGTAACATGTAGAGCTTGTTGGTGTACGACAGAAGCCGTATTCTACGATAATAACGTATGTTGTTCGTGGTCACTATTTGCTGCTTGATGATAATCGTTGTTACTCAGCAATGTCTACCTCCACCACTTCACTTCACTTGTTTCATCAACCAGATTTTGCAACGCGACAGTGTTTTCAGAGCATCTATAGTCAGAGTCTCAATGTGTACCTGAATAGTGATAAACATAGTGTGTCAGTGTGAAAAGCTTGGTAAACAGAAACCTCTGGTTAGAAATTGAGATAGTTACTAGCATACTATCATTATTTGAATGGAGAGTAATGGATTCATATTCTTTGTTTAAAGATATGATTTCTAGCCGTCAGGTATTTTAACCAAGTAAGGGACAAAAATAGAATTATCTTATTTGCTGACGATACTTCGTTAATTTTTAAAATTAGACGCCAAAATAATTATGACGAAGTGAATGGTGCAATCACAAGAGTGGTACATTGGTTTAGTACAAATAATAATCTCTTGTTAATGCGCCTACCTCGTACTAGCTCTGCACCACCCTATGGTAGACTAACAGAGAATGCCTACAGCATTAAGTCCGCCAATGTACATCGTACATAAAGTATAAATAAATAAAATAAATAATCTTTACCTTAATGGGAACAAAACTAAATGTATAAAATTTACTCTACCTAATGTTACACAGGTGGAAACCTATGTACAACTCAATGGACAGATGTTGAATCTTGTGGAATCGACAGTGTTCCTAGGCTTGAGTATTGACACTAAACTACAGTGGGGATCACATATAGAAAAAATAGCCAGTAGATTAAGTTCGGCCTCCTAAGCTGCAAAAAAGATTAGGACCTTGACAGACGTGGACATGGCTAGAATAGTTTATTTTAGTTATTTCCATTGTATTTTGGGCTATGGAATTCTCCTTTGGGGTAATTCTGTAGATTTAAACACAATATTTGTGTTACAAAAGCAGGCTATACGAGCTATTTATAATTTAGGCCCAACGGTCTCCCTCAGAGAAAAGTTTAAAGACATAGACATTTTAACCGTAGTGTCACAAAATATTTTCGAGAATCTCATGTATGTACGGAAAAATGATTCAAAATTCTCTAGAGTTTGTGACCGGCATAAAATAAATACCAGACACAAAAACAATCTTGTAGTGGTAGTCGACCTATGTACAAATTTAAAAATATTGTTAAAAGTAAATTGTGGCAGAAAGGCTATTATAAAATCTAAGAATACTTGGATGATAAACAAGCTTGGAAATGAGTTGTTCGCTCAACTATGCTACCTAAGTAAAATTTTGTATTTAGATTAAGTAGACTAAGTGTATATTTGTAAATAGACCAAAAAAAGAAATGCCCGCTGAGTTTCTTGTGAGGAGTCTTCTCAGGTCAGGGCCGCGTTTCGAACTGATTTTCCATTTACTAAACTGATTTTCATGTTCCTTTTTTGTTGACGTTTTGTAAGTGCCGATATAATAGAATAAATGATTTTTGACTTTGACTTAAATGATAATAACACAGCATTACACAAATTTTACAGGTGTATGGAGAACAAAAAGCGTCGTGCCGATGGCCAGGGCTGCGAGAATTGTCCCCCGTGCTATAATTTAGTTCAGGAGGCAGTTGATAATCACCGCAGAGAGCTCATTGAACTTGATGATGTGAGTATATACTAGTTTAATTAATTAGCTTGGAATGGTGCCATTTACTGTGCTACTTCAAATAAAATTCTTCACGTTTGTGAACCAAGACAAGTCTGCTAGATTACTTGCCAGTCTTCTCAGAATGAGACCTTTTTGTAAACCACTGGTTCTTCACTATAAAACAGTTTTTACTGACGTTTTGTAATGGTCTATCTAAAAAGTAAATGTTTGATGATGTTGGCATTGATTTATGAGATTACCATTCTTGTTTGTTCCAGATCCTGTCGAAAATCTCAAAATCGCCTACTGTAGTCGAGAATGCGGATTTCGACAATGAGCTGCAGAAGGTGCGAGCAGATATCGAGCGTTTGTCCCAAGAGGCTCAGACTGCTGGAGGCAACGGGCCCGGAGCCACGCTCACAGACAGCTTGGCGGAGTTGGCTGATAGGCTTGCTGATGTTAGGTATGTTTAGGATGGACTTGGGGTGACGGGTGGAGCCGCCTGTCACCCTAGCAGAAGCAGGCAGCGGTGCGCGATGCGCGCCTCCCCATTCCCGGTGATGTGATGGGGACTCTGTGGTCCCCACACCCGAAGAGGGCCGTCTCATAAGAGACGGTCCTGGGCCGGCCATGAATATGTCTCCGATAATCTCAACTCCGGCAGCCTGCGGCCCACACAGTCGGCGTGCGTTTTAGTCGGTTCAAGTCCGAAATAACCTCCCCCACCGGCCCCGGTGGTGGAGGTATCTGTGGGGATTTGTTTAAGACGAATCTGCTAAAACACTAGGGATGTCACACTAGTGTTACCAGCCATGCATAAAGTATTTTTATGAAGAACCACTTACAATGACAGAATCAACAGAATGCAGAAAGTTCACGCAGGTGCACTATACTGCGTATCACTACATCGATGTGTCCTATGTATGTGGACAAAATTAATAATTCGGCCATTTATACTTTATTATGGCAAATGCATCTTATCTATATAATTAATCATGTGTGCTATTAAAAAAAGATCATTTCTGCCATCGATGTACAAAAAACCCAAGATACACAGTCGCGAACAAAAGTAACACTCGAAACCGTCACCAATTTTACATAAGTAGTTAGTTATGTTATGTATGAACATAGTTATTGGGAAAATCATCCTTACACACACGATTTAAAGCTATTTTTACAATGCAGTGTACAAAAAGCAATAAAATTTTACGACTGCTGTCTGCCAGTAGGACAAGACATGGATAGAGACAACATATTTATTCATTTATTTTATAATCATGTTAAGAGTTTATTAAAGTGTGTTCTCCTCCGCCGGGGATAAATGTACTTTTATCTGAGTGTAAATATGTTTTTGAGTAGAACATGTATTTATTTCAATTTTATTAATTAAAAATTAAATTAAAAAGCAATTAAAACATGTGCTAACTTCCTGACAATATCAATAAGCACAATAGTAAAAAATCGACTCCATTAAATTAGAGCAGGGTAAAAATGTGGGGCTAAATAGACTTCATCTTCACAACAGTGCTGCCTCGTGATAACCTCCGAGGCTCTTCATAGAGCACTGAGCAGAGCCTCCAAAGGGCTGCCTTTAGATCTAGGGCTCTGCTGTGAAAGCCTTGGAACATCGCTGTGGCTGAATACACTTCAGCTCACTTATTTCAATGATATGAATAAAGTGATATTTTTTCTTATCCCTCAGAAATATGTTATTCAAAATAGGAGATGAAAGCTATGAGGGCAACGAGGCTGTGGAGAAGAGTAAAGGCAACGTGTCCAAAGCCGAGGACACTATTGAAGCTGCTCAGAAGGAAATAAGCGTAAGTCACATCTTGATCCAGCAGGCTCGACTCACGCGCATCTTCCTCATATCACCTTATGGAATCAGACGGTGTAGCAGTTCTTTACTTCGCTATATGTATGTCCACACCACGACAGTCGCTCGCTTCTCAATTTACCATCCGGCAAAAAAGTCGTATAAACTTGTGCGCTAGTACACCACTGGCAAAACATACATGCTTGAGCATGCATGATTTGTATTTAGATTTGGATTTAAATTAAAATTTTAATTTGAATTTGGTGTGGATCTGGATCGATATCTGGATCTGGATCTGGGACTGGATTTTATTTAATTTGAATTTGTTTTCCATAAAAAATAATCAGCGTCTTATAACCATTTTCAGAGTGCCTTGGAGTATTTAGACGGCGAAGGTGCTGCAGCGTTGTCTAAAGCCCGAAATCGCTCCGACCAGTTTGGCAAACAGTCTGTGGATATGTCGGCCTTGGCCAAGGAATCCAGACTGCTGGCTGAAAAACTAGAGACTGAGGCGAAGAACATCAGAGAGATTGCGGACAAAGCGTTCAACACTTCCATCTCGGCTAACAAGATTGCCAAGGATGGAATTACTAAGCAGGCTAATATTAGGTGAGTGTACCTGTTCTAGTTGACTAAGAAGTTTGATTTTTGCACAGTTTCAAGACTTTACAAACCTGAGTATGTGCTATGAATTATAACTTGATGCCTCCACGCATTCCTGAGAAAAGGTCTTGACAGACAGAAAGACAGACGACAGACGGACAACGAAGTGATCCTACAAGGGTTCCCTTTTATCTCCTTTAGAGGTACTGTTCCCTAAATGAGACTTATCAATAAGTAACTATATTTGTAAATAAAAGTTTGCTGCGCATCTTACCGGAGTCTCACAATGAGGTCGCAATGTGAACCGGTGGGCCATTTATTTTTTATTTTTGACTTTGATTGTGTGTTCTTGAATGAAAAGATTCTTATGTACACAATGTCTGTCAACAGCAACGAAGTGCAAATCCTAACGAACGAACTTAATGCAGCATCAGGCAAGCTCAACAGCATGACTGAGCTGGCCGACCAGGCTCTGAAACGGGCCAAGGATGTGTACGATGAAGCCCTGGGGCTGTACGCAGAGGTGAACACTACGCTTCTGCCTGACATCAAGCTGCATAAGCTAAGGGAAGATGCTGTTGAAATGAACAGAACTGTAAGTATATCTAAGTAGGTATAATAAAATTAGCCATGGGCATATCTGCGACTCTGTCTGCGTTATTTTCAGATTTTTTGGCCATATCTCAGGGTTTATTCAACGATTGCGATAAAACAACTGACTGGCCACTCAATGTATATTCTTCGTGGTTATCCTACATACATTCACTCTACACTTTCACTGTAACCCATCTTGTAAAGTATCAATTCTTCATATCCTCAGATCGATGAAAAAGCATCAGAACTGGCTAGCCTCCAGGCAGACAACGAAGAGACCCTCGGCCAGCTCGAGGATGCCATCAAGCAAGGCCGGAGCCTGCTGGAGCAGGGCCACGACAGACAGGACTATCTCAACGATCTGCTGGCCAGGCTGGACGAGCTACAGGAGCAAGCCAGGAATGATGTCCAGCTTACCAACCAAACTCTTAAAGATGCTTTGGAGATCTATAAGACTCTTAAAGGTAAGTGTTCTATTTAAATCGGTCAATTAGCCCATCGCAGTCCACTGCTGAACAACCAACCTCACGCAATGTTGGGAGGCTTTGGCCTTCTGTGTCCGCGCTGGCCGGAAGGGTTTGTACATGTTTAATTTCGAATTTTCCTTTTCTCGCAGTGATATCGTCAGCGTATTTTTCCGTTAGTCGCCTCTTACCACATCGCCTCTTAACCTTTGGTTGAGATGGGGTACTGATACTCGTATTCTTTCTCCGTCACCTCACGGATCCCTTCATGTATGACCTTCATCTCAGCGCCCAGGAGTCATTTCGCAGCCGGGGAGGCCTCCCGATGTCCGAAGCAAGATGGGGACACCGTAGTCCCACTCTCGAAGGGTATCTCGAAACTGGAGATGGCCCTGAGTCACCCGGGGTGCGACAGATATGCCAATTTCTATCTCACCTCCGGCGATTGATGACACAAGGCGGCGTGCGGTTTTAATCGGTTCGAGTTCGACATAACCGCCCCAGGGGAGGGATATTCATTCATAAAAACGGGTATAATTTTGGCCTTGGGCATTCCGGGCATGAATATCATAGTATACTACATCAAACCATCACTTCTAGGATCTCCCCTTTCAGCCGAAGTCCAGCGAAAGTGGCACGGTTAGACATTTGTTAGCCACGTAGCCAGGCGTTTCTATTTACTATATTATTTCGGAATATCGAAGAAATTGATCCATGATCAGATTTAAAACGCGAGCAGTAAATGTAGGGTAGTCGTATTTTTAACCATATTAGGGATTGCCTTAAAATGGCTTTAAAACAATTCATTGAAGTATTTCCAAAGAGATTGAAAGAACATGTTGAAACGTGCGATGGATTGTATTTTTGAACACACTTGATCGTAAAAGTGACTCTAATTTCACTTCAATTAGGCTCATAATGGCACCTATAAACAAACTGTGACTTTTTCCTCGTGAGTTGTAGCTCAAATATAACTTATGTTTTCTCTGTTCTTAAGTAGAAACTTTAAATTCTCCATTTTCTACGTTCCCAATAAAATAAAACCTCATTATTTTAGTCTATGGTCGATGCTAGATGCGCGCATAGGAAAACTTATTTCATTTTTTCCCTATCCCTACCTTATCTGCCCTCGGCATCAAGCCTCGCTCTAATAGTTCAGTAAATTGCTCATAGATGGCGTCGCGCGCCCCTATGTGTCGCTGTGTAAATCAAGGCTCTACAACATTACACTCCATTGCCTGTAACATGTGCCACAAATGTGTGTATGATAAGCGAGACCGTCTCATCATGCTCTCCGTAACTAATAGCCTATTTTGTTCACAGAATTCAGTGACAAAGTCACAAAGTCTCGCCTACAAGCGGAGCAAGCGTCGCTAGAAGTGCCCGCTGTACAGCAGAAGATAGCTGCAGCAGAGGACAGCATCAACAGCATCACCGAACAGCTGTTCACAGCCAGCGACCGCGCTAAAGAAGCGAGAGACCTGGCTCAGGAGGCACAGAACGTTTTCGCTAACAACGCTTCACAGGTACCTCTCTTGTATTTAAGTCAGGGTATACCCGGAGTCCTCCCACAATAGGCACAGGTCGATACAACCACTCCCGGGAGTGGATATATGTGAGGGTATCTATAAAAAAGTACCTCTTTGGTGGCTTTCGATAGACGGAGCAAAAACAGAGAGGAGGTGCACTGTGTACTGTGACTCTTGTGCCTGCTGACGTCATCACGGTAGACGTGGTTGTAGTCAGAGCACTTTCACGCCCAGGGGCCTAGGGCCAGGGGTCTAGAGTGGGGGCCGTTTAAGTATTACGTAGTCACTAAAGGAGGAAGGGGTCTTTGCATTGCTTATTTTTGATGACATGGGGATGGGGGGGGGGTTTAGTTATTGATTACGTAAGCAGTAGTTATTTACTTTTTCACACATAATGTAGCTCGCATTACCGATATATTACCTTAATAAAAGAAATATGCATATAGGGACCAATGTTTACGTAACCATGGGTGGAGGGTGGGTTAGACTTCTGCTTACTTTTGCTGATAAGAAGGAGAGGGGGGGGGGGGGGGGGAGGGGGAGTTGGATAATTGTAATAAATCTGCTCAGGAGTCAGCCTATGTGCACTGTGGCAACACAGTACCGTGGCGTTAACCAGTGAATATGTGCCGGCAAACTTCTTGAACACAAGTCAGAAAGCTCAAAAAACCATATATTTAACTGAAATTATAAATATTTGTAATTAATATTATATTTGTAAATTATATTTGCAATGTTGGGTACATAGACATCTATAATTACGATATTCTCAAGTTATTTATAATCTTGACAACCATTATTTTGAATAAGTTTTTTCTCGACATGTACAAGCTTTAGACATGTTCACTTTTGTTATTTAATTAATTTTTTCTTTAATTTTATTAATTCATTCTTGACATCATAATTAATAATTTATTGATTAATATTTGATTTAATTTTTATTTGATATTTACTGTTTTTATTAATTATGCCGTCGCGCCCTGCGGTGTTTCAGTTAAATTAATTATTACATTTTTATTCTGTTATAGGCAGCTCATGAAGTGAGGAAGAAATCAGCTACGGCGAAGGCTGACGCGCTGAAACTGAGAGACGAGGCTGACAAGTTATCTAGTAAGTATCTATCTAGGAACACGAACTATTAGTGTTTATTAGGTCAACCTTGGTTACAACAACTCAAACACTTATCTATGAAACATGTATTAGAGCAATTCCATGGCGGAAGTACATTTTGAATGTTATTTGGGAGCTTGTTGTAGAGGCGTATGCAGCTGCCCTAGAATGAATTATTGATATTAAAGAGTCGACTATCACTAACTACGAGGTTGTTCTATATAATGAACTGCTAAAGTGAAAAATTCGTAAGAAAAATAGTTTTAAAAATATTTGATTTTGAAAATTCCATTTCTCGCGCCGCTCGAAAACGCTCCATACAAATCGTACTTGTGAGTGACGTCACTCGCCTGTCGCCCGGAGTGCAAATGTATGGAGTGCAAGAGAATTTATCTCAATTTACGTTGCGTTTACATGTATATAGTTCATAATAAAGATAATTAAAAATGTAAAGAGGAATCTAAAAAAAAAGTTATAAATTGAGACAGTATTTGATTGTTTATATTTAGTCTTACTGTGAGAATTAGAAATAATGAAAAGTCGTGGTTTCAATTTGTTTATGCAATATCTTATTTTGCAAGGCAACTTTTTCAGAACAAATTAATATATTAAGCAGTATAGGGCAGAATCGGAAGACCTTGTCAAATAGCTTATTGTCTTATTCGAATAACAAGTAAAATATAGTGACGCTAAAGTTAGAATGTTATTTCTATAAATGTTTCACAGAGGAGATCTCTTGGGCCCTAATTATAAATTGCTTGCACAGCCCGTTTTTGTAATATAAAGATTGTATGTTGACTCGCGGAATTACTCCAAAGGACTGAGTTAATCATCTGCGTCATCTTCTCATAACATACACATAACCAATGATGATTTATAAATTATAAATATGTTGTCCGCACTCTAAAATGAAGACAATAAAATTTCGTCCATAACTAGATTTGATATCGCGTGCCCGGTTAATGGCAATAGACTCGCCACCTATTACATTGGGACCTAAACATAAACTGGCGAAATGTGGGTGCTAGCACCTCTGCCTACCCCTTCGGGGATATAGGCGTGAGTTTATGTTATGTTATGTTATATCGCGTAACAAACATACGTAAAAATAATATACGCGTCGCGGTTTTTTAAGGCGGTTAGAAATGATGACGTTCGTCATCACATATACCATTGTCTGCCAATCACTCACTCTTCTTACGAAGCGTCGTAGAGTCAACGCCAGAAAATAAGTCCCGCGGTCAAACTTGGAACTAAAAATGACATCGCCGCCATACGCGGCCATACTGTGTGTTGATTGGTTCAGGCCATGACAGTACGGTTTAGAGTTGCCATCACATTTTTATGATGTACTAGTGGGAATTATAGTTCCTGGCATATATATTGATCCCAATCTCGTCACGATATGCACAGTACGCGTTTTTTTGAAGTGCTACGGCGGCGCAGGAGCTCTAACCCATTAATCACATTAAAAAATGTATTGCTGGGAGGTTTCACAACATGCTCCAAGACTGTCTCTAGATACTGTTACGTGCACGGGGTACAATTAAATACCGTTTACTCAACGAAGAGATTTATTAGCTCACCACAAACTAGACAATTAAATCACTGGTACACACAGTACTCTTTAACAGTTCCAGTCGCTTAGGTCGCAGGTATAATCTTCTTCGGTTGCTTAAGTTCACTGTGTTCGTTATCGATCTCAAAGACAGAATGACTCGTGTCGCTATGTGAGCGTGTTTTTATACCTCTCAATTAGGAGGGTCGAATCATCTAGAAAATACGCGAGCGTTAACTACCTACTCTCTTTTGCCGCCGTCGCAGACCTTTCGAGTTCATTCTCGATATTTACCTATTGTTTGTTTTTATTCAAGAGAGTAGATACTCGTAGGTAGGTTGTGACTTTGTGTTGACTATTCTAGATTTTTCTATGCCAATCGGTAGAGTAGCTCGTCACTAACAATGCGTTTTTATTTCTTGAAGATTCGATTCTTAGTTTTCGACGTCTGTCGTAACAATACACTCTGGCTGAAGTTTTCACTCCTTTATCTTCTTAAGTTTAGCAGTTCAAATTAGAACTACTACATTCGTATCTGAACAATGAAAGATCCAGTAAAATAAAAAGACGAAACTGGCAACATCACATGTAGCGACTGCCAAAGGACTTATTCCGTGACGCGTAGGTACTCTATTTATGGCTTTTTTTTTTGTTTTTATTTTACGTGCGCAAAATCCGTGGGGGGGGGGGGTATCCGTGGGGATACCCCCCCACCGGAGCCGGTGGAAGAGGTTATGTCGGACTCGAACCGACCAAAACGCACGTCACCTGTGTGTCGTTTTTGGTTGCCGAAGGTGAGGTTGACAGGCATATCCTTCGCACCCCGGCCGACTCAGGGCTATCTCTTCCGATCTGGCCCTCTTCTCGGGTGTGGGGACTACAGAGTCCCCAACTCGTCACCGGAAAAGGGGAGGGCGCGCGAGGCGCGCCGCCGCCGCGGCCTGCTTCTGCCAGGGTGACAGATGGCTCCACCTGTCACCCCCAGGCCTGCAACTCTATTTATGGCTTGACAATTCAGGTGCTAACTGTTGTACAAAACTACTCCTAAATAGATAGGCAGGTTCTGTCTCTATTTGTAGCGCTGTCACGCTTTAACTGAATTCAAAAAGAGGAGGTTCTCAATGCGATTGGTATTTTTTCCTTCCAGATCGAGTTCAAAGCACTGCCAAGCAGATTACGGACTTGGAGAAACAAGCCGCTGAGAACATGCAACTCACTAGAGACGCTAAGATGAAGGTAATATGGTTCATTTTTGAACATGTCTTTACATTTACTGCCCTATGATATAATACATTACCCTAACGCTGCTGGACATAGATCTCTCCCGAGGTGTGCTCATATGAGAGAATGGCATAAAACTACGCCGCGATCCGTGTTCTTCTGAGTGCTTACGTATGGGTGATGAACGATTCAACTATTTACCGTATCTATTTAATATATTTATTTATATTAATAATTAGACTAAAACTACATATAGCAAAACGTTAAAATGCGTCGTGGACTTCCACCGCATCGCATGCTTCTTGTGGTAGCGTCCCCAGAAGACTGGCAGCATTGCCCTGTTGTATGGCAATGCTTATTCTCTCACCTAAAACGAGGCCAGACTTGTCGTTGACCATATGCTTCGCAATCTCCTTGAAGAGTATTAATGTATTTAATACAATGTACCACTGCAAGTAGGTACCTACGTGAAGTAGGTATAAAAGATTCACGTATACAATTTACACTAAACCTTCGTTGGAATGTTACATAATTCAATACTAGGTGTTCAGTGTGCTGGCTGATGCCAAATCGACGTAGGTTAATCCTCTTCAAACATCACAACATCCGCCAATCAGCACTTCTTAGGTCTCTTCCTTCCATCGCGGTGGAAGTGGAATGTCTAGACGTATGCTACCTACATAGCCAGCCGCTTGCCGTTCAACATAGCCACACTGGTCCACAGTCCCGTGACCGAGGTGATAGATGAGGGAGGTGACCCATATTGACACTCCTCTCGAAGGTGACAGACATTACTTTTATATTACTGTAGATGTCACACTCCTGCATCGACCCCTTGCCTTTGTAAATTGGAGCAATGACACAAAACATCGATTGGCTTGCCATCTTCTCGGTGAGAAGTATGCGGATATAAAGGTTTTTAAGAATGTCCACACCAGGGGGACCCATCGCTTTCCAGTCCTCGCAGGGGACTTCATCGGTACCGACAGCTTTCCGATTGTCCATACTGCGAAGAGCATTCGGGACCGGTGGTACTAGTCCTTGATTTGAAAGGATTCGGCATCTGCATCAGCAGTTCATGGAAATAAGAGCGCCATCTCAAATAATTCTTCTACTTCAGATCTATAGTTTAGTAGGACCGCGATCAAATATTAACAAAAAGGCTTTTCTAACAAAAAATCTGCATCTGTATTCAGAATACTTGATATAAATAACGTAACGTATGATTTTTTTTTTTAAATCTCCAATGAACAGACAGGACTAATTTACAGTTTTATAAAACGGTCTATAAACAACCTGATCCAACATGTTAACAAAGTTGCCATGCCATGCCATACCCAGGAATACAAGTGTATCCCTCGGGGCGTCCGCACGCAAGGAATCTCATGCCATCCAGTCCAATCATAACATAATTATGTATTGGACGAATGACCAATCTGTAGACGACGCACACACATCTGATGCCGCTCGGGGGTTGTATGCGTTCGTATTCGGAAACCTTATATATTCCCTACTATCCCTTATGTACCGGCACTTGTATTTTTAATAAAGATGCGACAGAGGGCGCGTGTGTGCGCGCCCCTCGCGCGAGTCATTCATGAGGGGAGTGGGGGGCGGCCCCGCTGTAAAAAATACCTAGTAATTGTGTATATAATTTGCGTACTCACCTGGACCCAGCGCCCTACGTCATCTACAAATCAGTTTTTAACCTTCAACGAATTTTATCCGCTGACGGTGTACAAAAATACTTTTACAGTAATTAAAAGACTATGTATGGTATAAGAGAGCATTGAAACACGCGTGAGGTCTATCAGTTGCGGAGACTCTTAACACCGACTTCTATTTTACGCCATCTGCCTTGAGCTCGCGAACAAACTGTGCGCCCTACATCTGTACCGTTACATATTGAATAGGTACCTATTTATAAGAAAGTTAGGGCAGCTGGCTTATTTATATTATAAAATCCAAATATCCCGAAATAACCTTAACCTTTTATAGGAGTTAGGAAACGGCGGTATTTCCGCCCAATTGAGCAGTCCGACTGGGGAAGTACCTCCGCCCTACTGAATACTGCGGTTATAATACCTTCGTGTTGAGTTCCCAGCGGTGAGTAGGGTAGCTCACTGGAGAATTTGTGCTGTCAGTGGGATAACTAAATGCTTGTCCTCTACTCTACGGCAAAGAGACTCTGTGCTTACAGGGTTGGCAGAGCGAATGTGGCTTCTCTGGTGTTACACACGTTCATAGGCCACGGTAACCACTTTCCATCAGGTGGACCGTGTGCTTGTCTGCCACCTAAGTGGTATAAATTAACAGAAACCTAATATAGCATTAAATAATTATAAGGTACTACCCAGCTATTGCCTCCGTCTGCGTTTAATTTTGATTCCGTAAACTAATTTTTTGCACGGTAATCCCTGGGTCACCAATCCTGTTGGCCTTCGGGGGTGATTATGTCGGCCTCGGACCGAGGATCTTCAGATATCTGCGCTCCCCGGCTCACCCTGGGCCATCTACGGTTTTACAAGATATAGAATGCATAACCTATACTTTACCCTGAAAAAAAAAACAAATATGAAAGAAATATGCATATGCTGTTTACTTATCGTAGGGGATGTAAGAATTTTGCATTCATTTGCTGACAAGGCGTGGGGAGACGGAAGGAGTAATTAATTGTAATAAATCTGCTTACGTGATACTTGCACGGCCCAAATTATGGAATTCCAAATATTTCCTTTTTATAATATCAGTTTAAATAAATGGATTTTGTTGTTGTTGTGTTTGAGAGTTTTCATTTTGGAGTACGAGAGGATGATGATGATATTTTTATTCTTCCAGGTTGGTCAAGCGAATACTGACGCCAGAGAGGCTGAGAAGCAAGTGTCAAAGGGCTTAGACGACCTCAAAGTTATTATGGACGAGTTGTCGAACTTGCCAACATTAGACGACGCGGCTCTCGCTAGATTAGGTATGTATTACGTGGTGTTGTTACAAGCAAGCTGGGTCTGTGGGGTCCCACCAAGGGTTCTGGTATATTTTCCTCAATGGATTTGGGGGTTAAAATTTGAAATTTTTTATAGCTCTTGTTTTGACGCGTTTGTGTAATAATAGTATTTTTCGTGAATAAATAGAAGACCAAATCTCGTTACATAATACTTCAAGGGCGACTAGCCTGGACGATACCTCTGGATATGCTTCGACATAAGTCAGAACCGCAATCTCCGTGTCCATGTCCACACGAGGCTGCCGCTTTCTTTTGAAAGAACCCTGCAATTCCAGGTTTTTCAAAAGATTTGTAATAACCTTTCTTGTTGGCACATGCCGCAACGGATACTTATTGCGGTACCACACTAATGCAGCTCCCGCATTTCGATTATTGACAAAATACGCTTCTAATAAGTCAATTTTTTCACGATTAAAAGAGATTTTAGCGAAAATCCTTAATTAATAACTCATACGAAGTTTCTCAGCTGAAACTAAGTATAACACACAGATTATCGAATCAAATTCAAAATTTGAGGGTAAAAATTCTTTTTATTTACTTTACAGTCAATTCTACCCACTTCCTGGCCATAACAAAAAGTTAGACCATCGCCATCGTAGAAATTTGTTTCTGTTGCCGAAATGTATGGGAAACGTTTTTGGCGATTTCTGTCTTTCCTAGTACTGAAAGCTAAAATGGTCTCATAGAGTTTTTTGATCCCCACATGAAATAGAATCGATTGGCATAAAAAAAATTTTTGGACTTTTTGCATTTTTTTTGCCAACTGTAAGTTTTTTACAAAATCTGTGAATGCAGTTCAAAATATGTCAAAAAGTTAGGGAAGGTCTTCTAAGAACGTTTTGCTGTAACTGCAACGGTTAAGGTACTTGCCCTTACTGCCCCGTTTCAAAAATACACCCTGTATAGTAGCTAAAATTAGGAATCGGGCATTAGTTAGATAATAATTTTTAAATCCTGCAATTAAGAGAAAAATTATAAGTTATTTTATAGTTGTATCTAATTTAATTAATTTAATTCGAGGATGGCAATTTAGTTTTTCTTTTTAATAGCAATTATCGCTGTCATCACTTGGTCGCTTGCAACTATCACTTAAAGCCACTTTCGAACCATGCTCATTTTTGTAATGTAAGATATCTATGAGCATTTTCTGTTAAATGTAGTTAAAACACAGTCCAAAAATATTTGGTTCATTGCTACTGGATTTTTTCAAGAATTAAAAACCATTTTTGGACAACTCCTTTGTGAATCTTTTATTTGTCCATAGAACTATACTCCATTCAGTACAAGTACATAACTAAAAGTAAACAATATTGTAGTGAATTTTTATAAAAAAAACACATAATACTAAACAAATAATGTAAGCTAACTAACTGACTAACTAGTGGTTCAGTTTCAGTTTTTAGTCTTTAAAATTAGTTTTTAAACAAGAAACATATTTATAATTTTTTTTAAGAATAAGAATAATTTATTTGCCTTTAAACATGGTCACATAGGTCTTACAATATGTATGAGTACAGCATGTCTAGCCGCAATCTGCAGCATGCAAATTTTTCAGTCTTCACAAATCGAACAATTATTATATTATAATACTAAACATCACAGTCATCCATCATTGCACTTACGTTACATTTATTATAAAATTATATTAAATTATGGAATAAGTTGTAACATTATAAATTATCTACTAATATTCATATTATCACAATACAATAGGTATAATTAATATTTTATTACAATAGGTAAAATTAATATTTTATTAATATTTAAGTAAAATTAGAATTATATTATATTATCTGTGGTAAAACATAATAAAATGATACATCAAGATTGTTCACGTTTAGTTAAGTATCTACCCGAATGGGGGGGTATAGATGGCGCTCACCGCATACAACGTCGTACCCTAACAAAATGTTAAGGGCGTCTTATTGTAGGTTATTACAGTGTAAGTAGAGGGCGTTGTACGCAATTAAATAGCCAAAACATAACGGTATCAATGATATACTGTGATAATTAATAAAATTTAATAGTACACTAACAGACAGACAGACAGACATTTTAGAAGTAACGTCAACTAAATTATTGTAATTAAAATTTTAAGTAGATGCGGAGAATATTAATATATAATTGAATTCTTATATAAGTGTGATAAGTAATAAGTAAGAATATAAGTAACATTAAGGTGTGCAAAACAGAGCGCGTCTCGCCATCAAACTTCACAGTTTGGCGAGAAGTTTGTGTTATTGAACTGTAATTTTATATGAAAATAAAGAAAAAAAAAAAAAATTATCAAGAAAATAAATATTTAAAATCATTTCGTAGGTATGTTATATTTGTCTATAATAAAATTGATACCAATGATGAGATACACGGCTTATTTATCCCGATAGGTGGCGCATTATCGCTGGTGTTGTATTACTGTCAAATTTCATACGAATTGTTAGTAAATAAAGGAAAATACTTCTGTGGAATAAACAATGACGCTGTGCAGTGCGTGTAGTGTAAAAAGAAAGGTCCTCATCGTTTCCCAACTGATAATTAAAGACTCGCTATATATTATAGCCCTGCACATCAAATTCGTCTTCTAGAATATGTAGCAACCATTTCAAACTTGATGATTTTTATATGTAGGGTAGCATTTCTCTTTTACAACTCTTCTTTTAAATTCGCCAGTGTCATGTGGGAGCACATTCCTATTGATAAACTTTGTTATATAACCTCAATCCAAATGTCAACGACAAGATTGACAAGCACCTCTGACAGTCTGATGTAAGCAACATTGGATTGTAGACTCTAAGACCAACACCAGCGAAAGTGACGCCATCTGAGATTAGTTTTGCCTGTACCTCAACATTGAATTCACCCGAGATCACGAACACCCTAGAACCTTTACAGCTGCGTAGAGATGTTGCGTCCATGGCTGTATTTTACCGTCTGTACCATGGGGAGTGTTCTGATGAGCTCTTCCAATTAGTCCCACCCTCCCCTTTCCTACACAGGACAACGCGTGCAGGTTGTAGATGTCATCCGCACACGGTGCAAAACATCCGATCAAGAACCAAGCGGTTCGGAAACTCTTTCCTCTGTCGCACCATTAAGGCCTGGAATTCATTACCAGCTCACGTGTTTCCTTCTTCCTACAGTCTGATGAGGCGGTCAAGCTGAGTGTCATCATTGTCACACGGTATGTGTAAGTAATGGTGACCCTCTTTTCTGGGACTTTGCCTTCAGCTTACCATCAGGCAAGGCGAAGTCCAATTGACGTGTCCTATATAAAAAAAAAAAGAATTGAAAACCTCTTCCTTTTTGGAAGTCAGTTAAATATACAATATGAAAAGTCTAGATACTAGACCAACCTTTATACCTTGTAACGTCCAAACGTTTGTATTGCAGAGGAGAGTCTGGACCAGGCGGAGAGCGATCTTCGAAAGGTGGACCTCGACGGCAAGATCAAGAGCTTGACCTTAGCTAAGAACAACCATCAAAGGCAAGTCGAATGTGAAAGAGTTTATAGAGTCGCACCTAAAACTTCACTGTGTGCTTTTTTGAAAGTGGTCCCTGTGGCCTATGGACGTGTGCAACACTAATGAGTCACAATCAACTCTCGCGCTGCCGACTCTGTAAGCACAGAGTTTCTGTGCCGTCAGGGTAGGAGACAAAGCAGGACAAGCCTTTGGTTTTCCCACTGACAGCACAAAAACTCTCCAGTGAGCTCTGCCTACCCTACTCACCGCCGGGAACACAACACGAGGTAATTTTGGCCACGGTATTCTGTAGTGCGGAGGTACTCCCCCAGTTGGACTGCTCAATTTCTGCGCAACTGCGAAATTTATAGTTTCCCCTATAGTGTTGGATCAAATACAGTTATATAACTTTGATATAATTATATTATATGCGGTATATTGCGGGTTATATAAGCGGTAGAGCGTTCGACTGCTAAGTTGGAGCTCGTGGGTTCGATGCCCGCCCAGTGGAAATATTTGTATGCATAAATATGAATATTTGCATAAATCTAGATTATATCGCATTTTAGATTCCATAACACAAGCTCGTTAGCAATGCTTGCTGTGAGTCTAGATAGTGTTGTGCAAAATGTCGTGAAATATTTATTTTATAATTATAATTCGCAGATGGATGAAACAATACGAGGACGAACACGACCACCTCAGTCTGGAAGTGGCCAACATTAAGGACATCTTGAGCCAGTTGCCGGACGGGTGCTTCAAGCGCATCGTGTTGGAACCCACGGAGGCGCCCCCCAGCAGAGCCAGCCTGAGGTAGAGGGAGGAGGGCGGAGGGCGGAGGGCTGCGGATATGTGAGCATTACGATTGTTAGCCGCGTTTTATCCAATGATGTATTGTAAACTATAGATACGTTGTCCACGCTCGAAAATGGTGACGAATATGAGGACAGATCGTCTCCATTTTTCGCAACAAACAGAGACGCGACAATACACAAAACGTGATCAATAATAAATTCGTAATAATAACAGTAGTTTTGATATCACAAGTACAATCTTAATAATAATAGTATCCGTAAAATTAATAATATTGACGTATTATTGCTTCACGCGAGTAAGGGGCTGAGCGCTGCGGCGAAAATACTCAATCAGTTATCCGTATTTCACATTTGTGTGCTTAAACATCAAACGTAATGTGATCATATCATAACCCTACAAACCGTAAGTGCCTTAAGTTACGATAGTTATTATGTTAAATGTTATTAATAAATGAGTATTCCCAGTGAGAACGCAGCGTACTGTTTAGGGTTAATTCCCACTAAAAGAGTCAAACAATTGCGAGAAGGTTCGCGCAGCCTCGTTGCCTTTTGCCTTCAAATGACTATGAACTTTCTCTGCTGCCGATCGTTGCTCTTTTGTGGGAATTGACCCTAAAGTCACTCATGTTAGTTGCAGCGCGTTCCCAGCGGGAAGATCTTCCCAACCGATCAATGTCCTGACTTCCTAATTATATTCTTGTTATATTATGCTTTCGTATTCGTGTATACAGACTGCATTTAGTATCAACATTTTCGTACTTAGAATAATTTTAATTTTCGATGTTATCTTAGGGGCCGTGCATTAATTACGTAGCAACTTGGCACTCGTACAGAGGGGGAGGAGGGGGGGAGTGGTAGGTTGTAAATCTCCGTATGATATTATTATTTAGGGTGGAAATAATTCCAATATAATATTTTATAATTCAGAATGTGCGTATTTATAGAATAATCGCACAACAAATTAAAATGCAATTTAAAAGACTACAAAATGTTTCTTTTCACGAGTTCCAGTAACCACCGGCTTTTTTGAGAGAGTATGTAATATACATACTCTTTAAAAAATATGTTTTTATACTACATGCCAAAATTGACGACCCCTCTGAACTTCGCGGTTAATTTTTTCCAAGATATTGACTTGCTATCTTACATTATTTCATGAAGCTACAAACAAACAAACAAAAATAATAAATGAACTGGTCTATTACTTAATACTTAATAATAAACTCGTCTATATCATACACAAGTTTCGACTCGCCCAGAGTTCAGCGCGGTCTTCAACTTTGGCTAGATGGGGGTCTGTGGGGCCCAACGTAATTAATGGATGTGCCCTTAGTGTATATGAGGCTTCCATACAAAGTGTGCCATAGTGGTCCGTTGTAAATATACATAATAAGTACTACTGGTGTAAGCGTGTCGTGAAATTCCGATTTTGATATATTGCCTTTTTGATGTTCGCCAAAGAATTGACGATATTATGTGTGTTATTTTAGATATTTTACTACGATTTTTTATATATTTCTTTTACTGAAAGATTAATTTTGTGAGTAATATAATTTGTATTCTAGCTTATTTATTTGTAATAAAACATGGACCTAGATATTTGTTTTATTTTGTACAGCATGCAGTAAGACATTGAATTCGATTAAGACAGATTAAATCGGTGCAGGCGGGATTTGAACCCGCGATCTTTCCCTTACAGGGGTTCGGCTCTGACCACTAAGCCACAGAACCTTCGCCCGAACCGATGCATATTTTTCTGTCTTAATCGATTCGAATAGTTAGCACACTAAATGATTTAAAATCTCATTCCAAAGACATTGAATCACTATGAAACATCTGCAAATATTGCGGATCAAAGTTTCGGTCAGTCGGTTCCAAGGCACACATTTATCGCAAAATCGGTACTGAAGACATGACACTTTGAACGATTGCCATCTGACTTCCACAACCGAACATATCGAAGTCTTGAAGAGCAGTTGTTGAACTTTTAGGACACCATCTACAGCTAGTTGGACCGCCGTTACAGGGAGGTAACGACTTGTAAATGTTGCTTATCGTGCTCTTCGAGGCACAGAATTGCCCCACCGGACAGTTTAGTCCAGCAAAGCAGTGCGAACTGTGCCAGTGCAACGGGAATATCGACCCCAACGCAATGGGCAACTGCCACAGGACTACTGGGGAATGTCTCAAGTGTATCTACAACACCGCAGGGGAACATTGCGATAAGTGTCTTAGCGGTAAGTCTGTTTCGGTCTTTTTTTTATTATTGTAATATCTGTTTAAATGTGTTTTTCTGCTGTCTTGTAATAGTTCATTACAATTATAGATGTGCTCATCACTTCTACTGAATATGAACCACAGATAATGTAATATAATTCTAATACAGATGCACAATCAGGAACAAAAAACTGTACCTCTCGCAACTCGTGAAAGAAGGCAGGCAGCAGGTTGTATTAAATGGCGACAATATTTTGATATAATTTTTTACAAACTTTTCTAATTTCATCTAGTCACATAAAAGTTTTAGCAGTGAAAAAACTAATATTTTAATTTCTTGACCAAATAGATACTATATTATCTGTGCCAAACAGTGATAGGCACAAAGGCCTATGAAGCCATGCCATGTATGTCGTTTGGGGCGCCCGTAAATGTCATTCAATAAGCTAACTAGACTTCAATAAATCTAATTTCCGACTTTAACTTTTACCCATCTGCGTTAGTGTGGGTTATGTTTCACGCACTTATGTGTATTAATGTTTCTTTGTTCCCCTCTACAGGCCTAACGGAGTGATGGTTGGAGTAGGGTATCAAAATTAATTATTATGTATTTACTAAAAAGTAAAGAATATAATAAATTATTAAAAAAATAAATTTCAGGGTTGCCGAATACGAATATACTATCATAATTTAGCAATCAAATATGGCGGACTCAAATTTTTTTATAAAATCGATATGGGTATGTATAGTTTTCAGGGTTATTATAAAAGTTATCAACGAAATGTATAATGACACTAGATGGCGTTATCCTAAAGTAATATTATTGTAACATGATTGTAAGAGAATCTGTATTTATTACATTACCAATGATAAACTTGTTATGCTATATGCTTACATGACTGCAAATAGCAAATAAGCGTTATAACTGTTTTATTTCTTACAATGTGACGACTAGTGCCATCTGTTATTTTTTGAACTTTACTAAAAATATTTTTGTTCACATCGGTACCCCGTGATAAGAACACAGCAGAAATACTCTTTCCAACATTCGATCAGGAAGTGTGGTTTGGTTAAGATTGGCTTGACTCGCTTTCTTCGTAGAGTTTGGTTTTTACAGAGAGAATGAAAGAAGGAGTGTGAGAGAGAGAGATATAGATTTTATGTGCCCTCAGGACAAGCCTTTGGTCTTCCCACGGACAGCACAAAATCTTTCCAGTGATCTCTGGCTACCCTACTCACCACTGGGAACACAACTCGAGGTTATTATAGCCGTTGTATTGTGTAGGGTGGAGGTACTTCCCCAGTCGTAATTTTTCACACATTGCAGTCTACTTTAGTGACGCGTTGGACCCTTTTTTTTTTAAATCTGGTTTCTTGGGGGTTTTTATCTACATAGATATGTCAACCCCATCGTACCCTGTACCGTTGGACCCTAAAGAGAAGGGCGACTGCAAGCCCGGTCAGTGTCAGGAAGCTGGTACCGTGGAGACTGCCGAAGGTACCCCCAGTGCGACTCCCTCACCGGATTTGTACATGCCACTCTCACGACATCGGCAAGAACTGATAAATGCAGAGGTATTGGATTCTATTATACTTTTTGACGACATCTGTGGCGAGGCAGTAGAGCGCTCGGCAACTGGATTACAGGTTTTGAGATTAAAAAGAAAACACCAGGAGCAGCAAGCAGCAATACTATGCAAGCATTGCAAAGCATTGCTGATTCAAGGTAGGTTCCGGGTTTAGTACCTAGTAGAAGCAGGTCGCAACTGTGGTGCAAAGGGCGCCTGACCTCTATCCGTTGAGAGATAGGGACACCGTAATTTCACACCTGAGGGTCCTTCCTATTCTTATTCAATGCATAAATAATTGCACTGAGCGGGGATCGAAACTACGCCTCCTGTTCACTATCGTACGATATTTGTAAATTTCATAAAAATGCTTCGATTTTTTCATTTATATACCATTTACCGAACTCAATACATGCAATTTGTGAATACATATAGAATATGAGTTATACCCTTAAATCAAGACCCATTTGCCGCAAATTGTAACATGTTAACACCAGGGATGGTTGTTCTAGTACTGTCCGCATTCTTAGTGACAACAAGGCATATCTTAGAGACAGCGGCAACAACTAAGCGTTGATTAATATAGGATTAGGTAAGATACCGCATACGTGCTGTTCGCTGGTCTGATGACCAGCAAAGATTAACGTCACTGCTGGGAATTGTTTGCAGAGATTGAGAAACCGACTGTTGTCACAAAAACCAATTTAGCGCCGAAAGCCAGACCAACTGTGGCTTCCCAGCATAGATCATTGATAATTTAATAAGTTAGTCCACTATTTTTGTTAAATTTGTTTAAAATTTCGACTTCATTTTCTAAATGCAAACTCAATTCACTTCAATTGAATTCAATTTTTCTCTATGGAGAATGATGTCGGTGACGACATAATTCCGCCATGACAGACATGCGATAGATCCTACTAATATTATAAATGTGAAAGTTTGTGAGAATGGATGTGTGGATGTTTGTTACTCTTTCACGCATAAACGGCTGGACCGATTTGGTTGAAATTTGGTATGTATATAGGTTATACCCTGGATTAACATATAGGCTACTTTTTATCCCGGTCAACAGGGATGAAAGCGTTTAAGTAAAACGATATTTTTTGACAAAAACGGAAAATAATAAGTTGTCTGGGAGCTTTCAACGAAAACGCTGCCTAAACCCTTTAAGATATAACAAAATAATGTAAAGTGTAATTGTCTATCTTATATAGATCTACAGAAAAGTCCGCGATACCATATGTCCAGCTCTTAACGATAACATACTATACCCATTTAAATACTTAAAAAAATAGGCAATTATAAAGTGCTAACTTGAAAAGCTATTTATACAAATACGTTATTAATCCTTATAATTTTAAATAGATTGGTTGGCTTGAGCATTTCATGCAGATTATTTTTCCCTTTACACCATGCAAATTAAATAAATACTTTAGGAGATAAAGCAAAATCAAATAACGCGCAAAAAAATAATTTCATGTCGCTGACTGACTAGACCTACCTATTATTGTATTGACGGGCCATTTTTTAGTAAAACAGCCGTTTAATAATATATTAATACCAAAAACAAAATAAAAAACTATAAACCTACGTAATAATAATTAAAAATATAACTGAAGAAATTCTTATAATTAACTGCTAACCACAGGACAAATGACGCTTTAATTTTATTATTATCAATACCAAAAAAAAATAACCTACGTAATAATTATTAAAAATATAACTGAAGAAATTCTTATAATTAACTGCTAACAAACAGACAAATGACGCTTTAATTTTATTATTATCAATACTAAAAAAAAGAAAATATTAACCTACGTAATAATTAAAAATAAACACAAAGTAATTCAATTATTATTATTATAGTGCCTTTATTCTTATAAACAAAAACTTATATTATATAGCTATTAAGTTTAATAGTAATCATTTCTTTGTTTTTATCTTCATTGAACACTTGAACATAGATAGTTATTTTTCTGTTTTTGGCAACAATATAATATATATTTATGTGATAATACCACCGGCATCGTAATTTTGTTTTACAGTTAGCAAATTAAAAATATTGTATTGCTGTCATTTTAATTGAATAGGCAATTTGTATTTTTTGGAAGTGTAGAAAAGTAGGTACCTACTAAGAAAAATGCCGCAAAAGCGTAAGTCTAATCTTTCCCAAAGCTCTAATCGAGCTCGAGTTATGAAAGTAGCTAGACTTAACGAGACGTTTCCACAAGCTGAACTGCGAAGGCTAGAACAGGCGGTGCGTGGGGCAGCTCACAGAGCTGCTGAAACACCAGATCAGTCTCTAGATCGGCGTCGCCAGCATGCTGAATATCTGGCATCACAAACGCGCCATTGAGGCGCTAGATCGCTGCCTACAAGACATACACAGCACACGAAAATCGATGGGTGGTGTAGTAGTATTATTGGCAGGGGATTTCAGACAGACTTTACCTGTTATTGAGAGAGGCACTGCAGCAGACGAGATTAATGCGTGTCTAAAGGCATCATATCTGTGGACTAAAGTTGAAAAGCTTAATCTTACCACCAATATGCGAGTCCAGTTATTTAGCGATACCGAGTCAGGAGCATATGCTGAAAAACTAGAAATTGGTGAAGGCCCCCTACACACTGACCAGAAAGGTATGGTACTTTTCACACATGAATTTTGCCATGTCGTGGAGTCGGAAGACGAGCTCATTGATCAAGTTTTTCCGAATCTGCAACAAAATATTCTTGACGAAAATTGGTTGTGTGAAAGAACCATACTGGCACCAAAAAATGACACTGTTGCAAAAATAAATAAAAAAATCTTGGACAAACTAACGAGCGACACATCAGTGTACAACTCCGTCGACACAGTTATGTCATCCGATGACAGTACGAGCTACCCCGTGGAGTTCCTGAACTCTTTGGAGTTATCTGAGGTGCCATCGCATAAGTTAGAATTAAAAGTAGGTGTACCCGTTTTGTTAATGCGTAACTTGGATGCGCCAAGCTTATGCAACGGTACTCGGTTACGAGTGACTGAATTAGGAAGGCATATTGTGAAGGCAACCATCTTAACTGGAGAAGCCAAGGGAATCAATGTTCTTATACCGCGTATCCCAATAAGACCCAACAATTTACCCTTAATTTTAAACGCCTGCAGTTCCCTTTAAAAGTTGCGTTTTCAATGACCATCAACAAATCGCAGGGTCAAACCTTAAAGGTAGCAGGCTTACATTTAGGCTCACCATGTTTTTCCCACGGCCAGCTCTATGTGGCTTGTTCCCGCGTTTCTAATAATATGTATATATAATCACACACACATATAATCATAATCTTTTAATGTAGTTTATAGGAGTATATTGCAGTAGTTATAACTTTTGTATTACCATCACCATCAATCATTATATCCGTACCTATCTATCCTTTTCAAAAAATTTCAAATTCTTCAAATTCAAATTCTTCAGGGTCCCGTTCTTACATTGGAGACACAACCTTAAAAAGACGTATCAAATCAAATCAAATTCATTTACTTGCTAGAAAAGCTTATTTATTCTTCGATTTTGTTATTTTTGCAATAGGCTGCTTTTTATCAACACACCACGCGGGCGAAGACGCGGGCGAAGCCGCGGGCGGAAGCTAGTATACATATTATAAAGAAAAGAGTATACGAAGTTGCAGTATTACCATGCTTAACATACGGCTGCCAGACGTGGTCTCTGAAAATTACGGAAGAGGAAAGAATTGCTGTCTGTCAACGTAAGATGGAAAGAAGTATGCTAAGGATTAAACTTTCAGACAGGGCTAGCAACAGCAGTATAAGAAACAGAACAAAACTAACAGACGTACGGAAGAGAACCTGAGTGCTTAAGTGGTACTGGGCAGGACACATATGTCGAATGAACAGTAATCGCCGGACTAAACGCCTAACAGAATGGCTACTGAGGGACAGAAAGAGAAAAAAAAGTAGACCATAATAAAAGATTGAGAGACATATTAACTCAAAAATGTGGGTTCAGATGGATGCAAATGGCTCGCGACAGAGAAGCGTGGAAAGGGCTAGGGGAGGCCTACACCGCAGACGCGACTACTACTGTTAGTTAATATTATTTATTTTATAGTTCATAAGTAGAAAATAAAGGGTATTTTAATTTTTAAATTTTATTTATTTAGTATTTATGTATGTCGGTGCATCTGTTCCCTCACAGCTCCTCAACCACTTATTAGAACTGGACAAATGAGGTATTGTTCGGAGCGTCTTAGTCGTCCGCTGGTTATAGCCTATACAACGTGTCACTGAATCTAATGTGGCGCCCTCTACCGGTCATAAAGTACAAAAATAAATTTGAGATAAATATGTCGTGTTTGGTATCAACTGAAAGAGCTTAATTAGCACATTTCAAATATAAATAAATTATACTTTTTATTTCTGGCCCTGAAATAGTATAAATAAAAAAATAAGTTTAAAACTAAAATCCGACTTCGGAAAAAATATTAAACAAGAAAATATCTAGGATAGCCATGGTCGTATGCCACTTAGTCTGGCAAAACCATGCATTGTACGGATTCATTAGTTGGGTTTTAGTTTTAAACTTAATTTTTGTAGCTGAAAGTTTTCCTAAAAAGTTGAAGAAAATAAAATAAATAAATACTTATATAATTACAAAAAAATAACTAAACATATTTCAAGTGTGATAGATCTCTCTTGGATCTCTTTATGTAGATATAGGTACTCTTTTCCACACCACCGCAGGGGTAGACCACGAGGCGCGCATTTTTAAACGTGTTCTCCTCTTTAGGCATTATCCACGACAGCTCTAGATGGTTGCTGTATTGTATATATAAAATATATACAACACACACCACACCTAGGACTATACTAGCACTTATCCCCAGAGGGTTAGGCAGAAGTGAATTAACATTCACATTTCATCAATCATTGTATTCGGTCCCACGTAATAGGGGGTGATGCTATTACCGTATTCCGGGCGCTATAGCTGACTCGAGTCATGCGTCTAAGGCTGAGTCTGGTCTGTATATATCTGTCTGATGTTAAACAGCCCTATCCCTTAGTCGCCTTGTACGACACCGCATGGGAAGAGATAAGGAAAATTAAATCTTAATCACTCTGATGGTCGTTCATACACGACAGTCAGTGTCGCGTATCGAACTAGGTACGTTTATTAATTATACTTTAAAGACATGTAACCACTTTATAGTAGCCAATCACAATATTCATGATTCTGCAAAAACAGTCAATTTCAAGACACTTTATAGCCTCTAGTCTATGTAATTCATGTACCTAACTACTGCTGCGACTGAATTCTTCTGTCTTACCTCTTAAAGTACAATATTAACGCTCTTGATCTTTTTTTATACCACTTAAGTGGCAGACAAGCACACGGCTAACCTTTTTTTTTACGTGCGAAAAATCACCGCAGATACCTCCCCACCGGAGCCGGTGGAAGAGATTATGTCGGACTCGATCCGACTAAAACGCACGCCGCCGCCTGTGAGTCGTTTTGGTTGCCGAAGGTGAGGTTGACAGGCATATCCCTCGCATCTCTCACTATCTGGCCCTCTTCTCGGGTGTAGGGAGTAAAAAGTTCCCAACTCGTCACCGGAAACGGGGAGGCGCGCGAGACGCGCCACCACCGCAGCCTGCTTCTGCCAGGGTGACAGGCGGCTCCACTGTCACCCCCAGGCCTGCGCTCAAATGAATAATGGTTACGGTGGCCTATGGACGTGTAGATCACCAGGGGACTCGTGCCGCCGACCCTGTAAGAACAGAGCGTTTCTGTGCCGTCTGTGCAGAAGACAAAGCAGTTCAACCCGAGGGAAGACCCACTGACAGCACAAAATCTCTCTTGTGAACTCTGGCTGCCCTATTCACCACCGAGAACACGATACGATACAAACTATAGTATGCACTCAATGATAATATCTTAGAGTCTCTAGTCATCGAGGAGTGGGCCAGATCGTAAGAGGGTCTGGGTCGGCCGGGGTGCGAGGGATATTCCTGTCAACCTCACCTTAGGCAACCAAAAAAGACCCACAGGCGGCGTGCGGTTTGGTCGGTTCGAGTCCGAAATAACCTCTTCCACCGGCTCCGGTGGGAGGAGGGGGGGGGGGGGGTATTCATGGGGATATTGCGCACGTAAAAACAAAAAAGTCTCTAGTCATTGTTATTTGTAAAACTACTGCTGCTACTGCTGAAACTCGTGCATTCGACTTCGATCTCAAGTCTCCCGGGTTGGCCCCCCTAGGGGCATAATCAGAATTTTTTTATCTGGTTGTCTCCCCTGGGATTTGTAGACATCAGAACTTACTTTTGAAATTATATTTTGAGAAGGTATTCAAGTATCACCAGTCACAATTCTGTCATATATCCTGATGTCTCCTCTAGGGGGCCAGCTGAGGAGACACGAGTCCGATTCTTATATATGACACATCAATTAGACTTCGCCTCGCCTGATGGTAAGCTGAAGGCAAGTCAAGTCTCAGAAAAGAGGGTCACCATTACTTATATATATCATGTTACAATGGTGACACTCTGCTTGACGGTCTCACCATATGCTTTTACACGCAATGGTCCGCGATAACGGAAAGATTCTTATAACCGGTTCTTGATCGGATATTCTGCACTGTGTGCGGGTGACATCTAAGCCCTGCACGTCTTGTCCTGTGAACACACACTGTGTAGGTAAAGGGGAGGGTGGGACTCAGTGCAAAGACGGGCATTGAGGCTGGTTGACAATCCCATACTCACAGGTAGTGTGGTACCTCTTAGCCTTAGGAGGGATTTTGCCTCACTGTGTGTGTTCTACCGCCTATACAATGGTTTGTGCTCAGATGAATTGTTTGACATGATGCCCGTAGCTATATTCTATCATCGCACCTCTCGCCATAGGCAGGGAATTCATCCTCACACATTGCGACCTGAGACGGTGCGCACTGTGCGGTATGAAAGAAACTTCATCCCACGCACACTCAAGCTGTGGAATGACCTCCCTGCTGCGGTTTTCTCAAGCACCTACAATATGGGGTTCTTCAAGAGGGGCATCAGAAGGTTTCTTCATGGTCGGCAGCGCGAGTGTGACACCCCTGGTGTTGCATACGTCCATAGGCCACGGTAACCGCTTCCCATCAGGTGGGCCGTGTGCTTGACTGCCAACTAAGTGGTATAAAAAAAAACTAATTGAAAAAGATCATTAGAACGTTCACCATAGTATAGGGTGTCCGTGACCTCAGGATTCCCAACAATGTGGACCGCACGTCGCTGTAACCTTTCGAGAGCATCTAGTAAGTAGGGGAGGCCGGGGTTAGAAGTTCCGATTTAGGAATAGGACACAATATCAATGTAATAGAAAGATTTATAATCAATGATTATTATATCCACATATGCGGAATTTATCCTAGTTTCTAGTTTTATCGTCAAATTAATTGAAATAGTAATACATTTTGGTTCAGGAATTTTTCTCAGAAACAAGTCGACAAGGAACAACTGGCCCTACCCAGGGGCTGGATGTTCCGCTGTTGAGGTAAGTTGTTCCGCTGTTAATTCCAATAATAAATAACGTAATATTAATAGGAAAGGTATAAAATAAATAAGACACAAGTAGCCAAATATTTTTGTTAGTTTTATCTATAAAAGTAGAAAATCATAAAGCACCAATTTTCGATAAAATTAAAGGATGAAACAAAATTACAAAAAGTATAATTCGAGTGGTGACGGAGAAAGAATACAAGTATCACCACCCCGTCTCATCCGAAGGGTGTCGTAAGAGGCGATAGATGGATGGGGGAAACATACGCAAACCATATCACTGCGAGAGAAGGAAAACTCGAAATAAAACCCTGTGCCAACCCGTCTGGCCAGCGTGGAAACAGTAGGCCAAAGCCTCCCATCATTGGGAGAGTAGGCCTCAGTGGCCTGCAATGGGCTAGTTGATTGATTGAAGTAAAACTTAAATAATCAATTACGGCTCAAGACTAATAAACATTTTTAATATTAATCGACTTTGACAAGTATTTGCTTGTTAAATAGTTATTCAGGGGATTCGTCGTTAGAATTACAATTCAGACAAACAGGAATGAACATCTGTAGATCATCATGCATTTCGAATGAGCTCAACTCTTACATATGTAACGATGCAAATCGTCGTTTTGTAATTTTATTTAATTACTAGCTGTCCAGGCAAACGTTGTTTAGCCATGTTAAAAAAAATTAGGGTGGACTACTCTTAACATTTAGGGAGATGAAAAATAGATGTTGTCCGATTCTCAGACCTACCTAATATGCTCACAAAATTTCATGAGAATCGGTCAAGCCGTTTCGGAAGAATTTAACCACAAACACCGCGACACGAGAATTTTATATATAAGATAGAATTTTTAGTCGAGTGATATTCATATCGACTAAAAATATCTAAATTTTATCTAAATGTCTAGGCAAATCTACTTTGATTGTCTCTGGTTGTGTGCATCTACCAACTTTGGAGATCTAAGTAATGGCCGATCAATATCCGTATTAGGATAACAGTCAGTAAAATATGTAGCCGCAAGGAATCTTTCGGTGTGCTTCAGCATTGAAAGCGGAACCGACGTATTATCCACTTCCCTCGAGGTTGATCTTTAAAAACCCTTGCGGGCCTAAGATCAGCCTTTTCACCGTCGGCTCCAATACTGTGCAGACCTTGCACCCTGCGGGTACACACGAGGATTAGGTGAGAGTTGGTGTCTTCATACCTCGTGTGCTAATTTACCCTTTTAATTCAAGCATTGTTGAAAGCCGCATTATTCCTGCATGGCGTATTTTTCTAATAATACGTCAATGAGCGTCATTGGGTCATAAAAGCAGCTGGTAGCACATTTTAGAACCTATCAAAGATTTTTGGAGAGAACAGTGGAATGCTCTACTCAAGCATTTCCGTCCTTGCCCCTCATAATCACAAACGCCTCCATTTTGTATGTATGACGCCATTATGTACGTCAATCTTGTGCCTGTGAATAAAAAAAAAATTGTAGGTACCTTATCTTTCCGAAGAGTAATTTCAAATGTGGCGAAAAAATGCTCCTGCAGATTTTTAGTGGTAATCTTAGAGTCTCCAATCATTGTAATTCATGTAACTACTGCTGCAATTGCTGAATCTCATGAATTCTTCTCACTTCTCTGTTCCTCATGTGGATGAAATTTTCTGTTGAGTTATTAATTTATTGCAGTCCACACACACTTTGGGTGTGGCATATATCCACCATACTGGTTACTATGTCAGTAGCTTAGTGGTTAACGATCGAGAGGTCCCGGGTTCAATCCTGGCCATTACACTACCGACGTGAACCCACTCCTAACACTAGCAATTTAGCTTAGCTGGAGGGATTACAAGGAATATTAGTAATTTCGGTTCTAATATTCTTTACATTAAAAAAAAAAAAGCTCATTTCCAAGCTTGTTTATCGTCCAAGTATTCTTGGTTTTATAATAGCCTTTCTGGCACAATTATATTATTATTCCTGCATGGCGTATCTTTCTAATAATACGTCAATGGGCGTCATTGCATCCTAAAAGCAGCTATCTAATCAATAAAAATATCTTAGAGTCTCTAATCATTGCAATTCATGTAACTAATGCTGCACTTGCTAAGTGTCATGCATTCTTCTTCTCTGTTATTCTTCTTCTGCACCTTTATGTCGCGTGGATATAATTTTCTATTGAGTCATTAATATAATGCAGTCCACAGGTGGATATATACCACACCTAATGTTTAACAGGCTATCTTTTTTATTTTTTTATTTATTTAAATGCACAAAACACGTCACAATCATATGCGTATTATATCCTGTTATGTTTAGATTTGGAACGTAACATAAAAAATATGTGCACACATAGAGTAACAAAAAGTTTACACAATATACATCTGTGAGTTATAAATACTAAAATATAAGTTTAGATTTGGATGCCTCCACCGGGGACAGAACCATCCGAACCCAGTCCACTATGAAGGATGTCTTTTACAATTTTGATATATCTGTTATAGTTGCAAAAAAAAATCAAAAATCAAATGATTTATAGATTTTCGCCAAACCACTATATTGGCGGGCCATTCTTGTTAATGGATTATAATTTTGTTTATTTATTATATACTTTATTGTCCACCATTAATACATAACATTACTAAAGTCTGTATAACAAGGGATCAGTACAATGGGCGTCCTTATCGCATTGAGCGATCTCTGCCAGGCAACCTTTGGATGGTGATTAAAGTTGTAGGAATGAGTGGTAGTTGTTTGGCGTAATTTTTTTATAATAAGAAATATTGTTTATATATATCAAAAGCGAATATGTTAATGTAATAGAATAATAATTGATTGATTGATACTCATTTTGATAGAACAATGAAAGCTCCCTTACAACGACACTGCGTCTCGTGTTTATTTTATTTGGGAAGTGGAAATCATTGTGAATTAAAGGGAAAATTCCTTCATTTCGTACATACAAAGATTTTTTCTGAGCGGTAATTGAACACGCGACCTCTAACTAAACAGTGGAATGCTCTACTCAAGCATTTCCGTCCTTGCCCCTCATAATCACAAACGCCTCCATTTTGTGTGTATGACGCCATTATGTACGCCAATCTTGTGCCTGTGAATAAAAAAAAATTGTAAGTACCTTATTTTTCCGAAGAGTAATTTCAAATTTGGCTGAAAAATGCTCATGCAGATTTTGAGCGGTAATTCAATATATCAACATTATTCTATTCAGATAAAGCTTAGCAACAACGCGATGTCTTATCAGATAACATTTAAAGCTGGATACTATTTACAGCCTTGCCAAAATGGAATTAGGTTGATATTTAATTAACACCTCATAACTGCTCGCCTCTTTGCGCCCGATTTGAAGTGACCTCGCAAACTAGATCGTAACTCGTTATTATCCCTAACTGCCTCTCTAAACAAGTAGTTATACGTTGGCCGGCATATTGAGGAATAGAATAACGAGATACGAACCAACCCCCCTCCTCCTTTTTCCGGGCTTGGGACCGGCAGCGGCCCATTTGCAGGCAAACGGACCCCAGGCGGAGTTAGGGTTGCACCATCCGTCCATCCATTCGCAAGCTATCAATATGTCACATTTGTATTCATTTTTATACAATTTACAATACAGATTATCATTGTCAATAATTATTATATAGGATTATGAGTACTCGCTGACTCGGGGGTCTCGAAGCTCATGCATTATTCAACATTCTAATCTTATCGTTGTGTGCCGATCGTACTAGAGGCATTCACCTCAGAGCCCCGAGTTCGCTTTCCTTTATAGCTTCGCACAATTTTGTTTTCTTTCTTCATTAGTAGGCAACACATCACAATCAAGATTAGGAGTCAGGAGAGGCATCACGAGTGTGACTCCTCTGGTGTTGCACACGTCAACATGAGCCACAGTAACTTTCGATTAGGTCCACATTTATTTAAGTAAATAATACATGGTACTACTTAAAAAATAATAGTATGGAAACAGTACGTGATTGGAGCTAAATAATATTACATAACATTGTACATACCATTACTACTGTACTACGCTCTACATTGCTCAGAGATAGTTACGCTTAACCAGCTACGCTTATGTCTTAAGAATGTGCATCATTAGTATAGTTCCCGGCATATACATTTTGACCTCAAGTCACGAGACCAACGAGGCCCTCGCACATGCGGATTGTTTTGATAGAAGAACTCCTCGACTGCCGTAACACCTCGTGCTGTCACATACAAATATATACATATTCATATAGTCATAGTCCACTGATTACACTGATTACCCATATATCGCAATAAAATAAAATGAATAATGGTTGCGCCGATGGTAGAATTTGTATTTTTTTGCTCAATAGTAGTAATTCAAGTCATTGACACTGAAACACACGCTTCCTGTACCCATCTCCCTCCCGCGCTACCTTTAAAGTGAGATAGCAATAGTTTTCGCACCGCTCAATTGTCAAAATAGACGCATATTGACTTCCGCTTGGAACCAGCAAGAACAATGGCCGGCGGCGCGCGCGTCTCTCAGAAATTAATAATGTTTGTTGGATTTTAACCGCTTTCATAGACCTTTACCGATCGGATTGTGCCTCTCGTGTGTCCCTCAAGTGATTTTGTGATGTGGGCAGCAGCTCCTGAGCCAGGAAGAGAAGATCGGTGCAACGGCCCAGCCAGCAAATGACAAAACAGCACGTGGCGTAGTAAAGGTTAGTGCATCCTCTCCTAATTTCTCGGGTTGCATTCAATGCCTAAACCACCTCCGCGGCAACCCGATCACCTATCTAGTTTGTTGTGTAAAGTGTCATATGAAACATGTTAACTTCATCCCCGCAAAATACATGAGAATCGCGCCACCATTCTTTTTGGTCCTGGTCGAGCCGGATACTTAGTCGTAGTTTCGCATTTTGCTATTATTCTATTGGGAATAAACGCACCGCACCTAAATACCTAGTTATTTTAGTAGAAAACCCCGCATCTAGGCATTTAGGTTTAGATCTTAGGTATACTAGACACCCTAGTGCATAGGCACAGTGTAATACCTAACGCATTTGGCTATTTCAATTTCTGGGTTGTCCGTTCGCCGCTGGCTCGCATCGTGTTTACCTAATACATACATAGGTAGGTACGTGGTTATACCTCGCTCGCATTTCTCTTATCGTATCGATACTTAGTCGTAGTCTCGCTTTTGTTATTTATTCCACAGGGAATAAACGCACCGCACCTAAATACCTAGTTATTTTAGTAGAAAACCCCGCATCTAGGCATTTAGGTTTAGATCTTAGGTATCCTGACACCCTAGTGCATAGGCACCGTGTAATACCTAACGCATTTGGCTTTTGTTTTTATTTGTTTCAATTAAGTTGTCCGTTCGCCGCTAGCTCGCATCGTATTTACCTAATACCTACGTGGGTAGATACGTGGTTATACCTCGCTCGCATTTCATTCAAATTCATACGAAAGTATTTTAATTTGAATAGATATTACGCAATACTTAATCCCTGAAATAATAGTTGAACCTAGACAGCGATCTAGCTCGCGTAGGTACGATCTTGTTGCTATGCGCGTTTTGTTCAAGCCGGCACTCGCAGTTATAAGTACCTACCTACCTACGGATATCGTTCGCGCCGCGTCGCTGTACTGTAGGTACCGCTAAGATTAAGTCATTTCATTTGTTGTTTACCGCACTTTAGTTTGATATTAGTTGTAAAAATGCCCCCAAAGGTTGGTAGTACCGATAGTAAAGTTCAATTGAAACTTTTATACGCTAAAAGAGAAATGATTTGCTCTCGTGTACAATCGATTTGTGATAAACCTCTGATTTGGCTATTAGAGATTCGTTCTTGTGTTCTATAGAAAACTTGGATAGTTTGCGCGCGGATTTCGAGTCTTTAGTACATGACATCAACGTTTTAGAGTTAAATTTAAATCCCGATTACTCAGTGAGTTATCAGGCCTTGTCGTCGTTTGACGATTTGTATTGTCGTATCAAACGCGTCGCTAGGAGTTTGGAGAAACCGTCTGACCGACCCAATCCCACTCGCGACCGACCTAAGTTGCCACCAATTCAAATACCCGAATTTGATGGTAACATTCGCAATTGGTGTTTATTTATAGATAGTTTTGAGAATACAATAGATAAGAACGATTCGTTGACAGATCACGAAAAATTGCATTATCTCGTTGAAAAATTAACTGGTAAAGCTATAACCGTTTGCGCTGGAATTACGTTTAGTGCCGAAAATTATAATTTAATTTTAAATACTTTGAAAGCTAAGTATGAGGATAAAAGATCGGTAGCTAACGCATATTTGGATCAGATGTTTGATTTGAAATCCATTACGGCATGTAACGATCAAAACTTAGAGAAGTTTCTAGATACTTTCGCATCATCTGTTCGCGCCGTAAAGAACCTAAAGATCGATGACCTCTGCGACTTCTTATTTTTGTATATGGGTTTAAAGAAATTAGATTCCGAAACCATTCGTTTATTTGAGTCGGATCACCGCGGCAATAAAATTCCTAAGTTCGAAGACTTAGAAAGTTTTGTTCGCGAGCATATAAAAATATTGCAACGCTCTTCATCGAAACATGAAGGCGCGAAGAAAGTTGTTAGTTCGGAACGCAAAATAGATGCGTCATCGAAGTCACTGAAGTCAACTCATACTTATGTTAATACCGCACCAGCACATGTACAATCACCTGTTTGCTCTTTGTGTAATACTCATCATTCGCAATTGTACAAGTGTCCGGGTTTCCTAAAATTATCGCCTAATGATCGTTACAAATTTGTTCGCGCTAATAATTTTTGTTTTAATTGTCTCGGTACTAAACACCGCGTTGTTTTATGTAATAGTAGCAATAGTTGTCGCAAATGTCAAGCGAGACACCATACTTTACTTCATTTTGAAAATAGTAATGCCGCATCCAATGTGAGCACAGTTGGTTCGTCGAGCGGTGACACACGGCGGCCTGCGCCACAGCCGCAGCCCGCGCTCGCGCGCGCTCCGGCCCGCCCGGTGACCGCTGCGAATGACGTCACCTTGTGTTCGTTGTCCGCTAGTACTGCGCTCACTACTGTTGTCCTCGCGACTGCTCGCGTTATTGTTGTCGATGCATTAGGTAAACCGCACATTGTTCGAGCGCTATTAGATGGCGCTTCGCAAAGTAATTTTATTACTCAAGATTGTTGTCAACGTCTTGGTTTCAATGTTAATAAGCGTTCAACCCGCTCAGTGGTGAAGGGTTTTGGAGGCTTACAGTCAGCTGTTCAGGGCACCGTTAGAACAAGGTTTGGATCTCGTTTTAATAATAATATTTGGTTTGACATGGATTCGCTCGTTATAGATAAAATAACTGAACAGTTGCCTACCGTCCCGGTTGACACGTCTTTATTAACGAAATTTAAAGACTTGCCTTTGGCAGATGAGACTTACGCTGTTCCTGGAGTCGTCGATATATTGATCGGCGCTTCGATTCTCCCGCACCTCCAGTTATCACGTAAGGTTCAAGGGGGACCGACGTACCCCGCTCCGCACGCACTGGAAACAGTTCTTGGGTTTGTTATAATTGGTTCCGCACCCGCTTCTATAGATAGTTTTAGTCACTCGACTGCTTCGTTCTGTTGCACCGTCGAGCCGCCACTGGAGTCTACCATCCGCAAGTTTTGGGAAATTGAAGAGGTCAATGTCCCACCTATCCTAAGCCCTGATGACAAGATGGCTGAGGAGATTTATTGTCGCACGACTACTCGTGTTGAGCAGGGTCGTTGTGTTGTCGCGCTCCCTTTCAAGGGAGATATTTTTTCGCTCGGTGACTCCCGTGTATCCGCTGAAAAACGCTTTCTTTGTTTAGAACGAAAGATGCAGGCGTCTCCAAAGTTGAAGCGGGCCTGTGATGAGGTTGTTAACGAATATTTAGATAAAGGTTGCATCTCACCTGCGCCTGCGGACACTGGCGGGACCCAGCCTTCGTACATTATCCCGCACCACGGAGTTATTAGAGAAGATAAGCTTACTACTAAACTCCGCGTAGTTTTGGATGGCAGTGCTAAGACTAGCACTTCCGTGTCGCTTAATGACATTTTGTATTGTGGTCAAAATCTTTAAGGTAATTTATTTGACATAATTGTAAATTTTCGCATTAATATTAGTAGAATTTTAGCTTTTTCGGACTCAACAGTCGCTTTGTGTTGGGCCCACTCTTCGCCCCATCGTTGGGACACATTCGTCGCTAATAGAGTGGCAAAAATTCAATCTGAATTAGCGCCACAAAATCTCTTTCACGTTGCTGGCACCGACAACCCAGCCGATTGTCTCTCTCGTGGATTGCTTCCTTCGCAAATTTTAGATCACCCGTTATGGTTTAGTGGACCGTCCTGGATTCATGCCGCGTTAGATAAGTGGCCAGTTAGTCAATACAATCCCACTACGGTTTCCGAACCACCCGAGGAGAAGAAGCACTCGCTTGTTGTATCGGTCCCGCGTGAAGAGTCCCTTATTTGTTGTTGGCTAATCGCGTCTCGTCTTGGTCGAGACTGTTGCGTTGTGTTGTTTATGTAGGCCGATTTTTGAGAATTTTATCTACGCGCGGTAATATAGAGTTGACCGGTGATTTAAGTACGCAAAAATATTTGCCCGCAATAGATGTTGATGACGATGGTATGCACCTTCTAACTCGTCACGCTCTTTTAGATAAATTAGTCCAATCGTTTTGGAATCGTCGGAGAACCGATTATTTGCACACGCTGCAGTCGCGTCAAAAATGGAATACTCCATCCAACCCAATTACTGTAGGTACGGTGGTAGTCCTTATGACTGAGAATGCGCCTCCTTTACATTGGCCTCTAGGGGTAGTAGAGGAAGTTTTTCCCGATTCCCGCGGGATAACTCGTGTTGTACGGGTTAAAACCGCAACTGGATCGTATCTGCGCCCGGTTGTTCGCCTCTGCCCTCTGCCTAGCCAGCAGTAGGCACGAGTTCAAATCTAGGTTTATATTTTAGTTGTTATTTCCCAAACCTAGATTTAGATTAGACTTTAGATTTGTTCCGCATTTTTCGTTTTGAAGGTAACCCTTCAAGCCGGGGGGAATGGTTGCGCCGATGGTAGAATTTGTATTTTTTTGCTCAATAGTAGTAATTCAAGTCATTGACACTGAAACACACGCTTCCTGTACCCATCTCCCTCCCGCGCTACCTTTAAAGTGAGATAGCAATAGTTTTCGCACCGCTCAATTGTCAAAATAGACGCATATTGACTTCCGCTTGGAACCAGCAAGAACAATGGCCGGCGGCGCGCGCGTCTCTCAGAAATTAATAATGTTTGTTGGATTTTAACCGCTTTCATAGACCTTTACCGATCGGATTGTGCCTCTCGTGTGTCCCTCAAGTGATTTAGTGATGTGGGCAGCAGCTCCTGAGCCAGGAAGAGAAGATCGGTGCAACGGCCCAGCCAGCAAATGACAAAACAGCACGTGGCGTAGTAAAGGTTAGTGCATCCTCTCCTAATTTCTCGGGTTGCATTCAATGCCTAAACCACCTCCGCGGCAACCCGATCACCTATCTAGTTTGTTGTGTAAAGTATCATATGAAACATGTTAACTTCATCCCCGCAAAATACAGTCCACTAGCTCAGGTGGCATGAGAATCGCGCCACCAAATAAAATAAAAAAAGATCTAGATATAGTAAACTTGCTATAAAAGTGCCTTATATAAAAATGTGCTCAATAGTGTTCCTTTACCATAGTTTTGAAGTTATTTATATTCTGAGCTTTTCTTATATCCACTGGTAGCTGATTCCACAGACGGATCGCCGTAACTGTGAAGGAGTTCACATTCGTCACCACAAGGATTTTGCGGTGACGAATGTGATGATTTAAGTGGTGCTAAAAACCAAAAACTACTATTACTACTAACAAAAACCGGACATGGAGTTTTAATCCCCATACAGAGACCATTTACCTTATAAACTACGCACTACGCACAATTTTGGGCATTCATGGTAAGCATGGTATGCGTGCTAGGTATGGAATGCATGGTAGGTATTAAAAACAAATTTATATAACAATCTAACTGACCCACGGTACCTCACACGAATTATATTCCCTAGTAACACAAGTACTTCATAGAGCCATTGTGAGCAGAACAAGCAGCAGCATAGGTTAAAGTGACAACTAGAAACCACGATGTTGAACCGACAAACATTGCTATTTATTAATTATTGTTAAATACAAATATTTGATCTGACCATCTCTTGGGCCATGCCATGGCGCCATGGTACAATATTACGTATTTAAGAAACGATTTCCCATACCATATCTAGTATTTCCCACCCATGAACTATTTTCAATTGCGAAAGTTCTAACAGTTAGGCAACTTTTTCTACATCGAGCTATTGTACGCCTCCATCCGCGAGTACCTCCACCAAATATCACCAAAAGAAAACCATGTAGAGGATGCCCTATACCCCTACACAGAACTAATTTTTCTACTCGACAACTTCCAATTTCCAGTAGCAAAGCTTATAATGCTGTTAACAAACTACTACCCCTACAACTATTAAAAAAGTACGAACTAAAGACTAAATTATTGAGCTGGCTTCTAGACTTAGTTTGTGGTCAAACAGAAAATCTTCTAAGTTAATAATAAATGTGTTGTCGATGTGTAATAATGTATACTCATTCTTATCTTATCCCAAAATATTTGATACCTTCATACGTACTAACATACGCGACCAAACTTCATTCACACACGCATACGCACACGCACACATACACATTTTCACTCACACACACGCACAAATAAATATCACTAATTTGTCGATTTCTCATTATTATGGTATTATTATCTAAGGTAATGTTATTTCCTTTCTCATGTATAATGTATCTTAACTAACATTATAAGATTTTACAAAAAGATGCAACTCACTGAATTCCAGAACACAAGTCAATACATAGTTTGGAATTCAGCGTACCCTAATTTTATGTGAATTCTAAAATAGCGGCAAACAATTATGTGCTTATTCATATAACTTTTTCTGTGAAATAAAGTTAATTATTTTTAATAATATAATGACCATTTTGGATGTTCTACTACATTTATTTTTATTTATTTATTTAAACCTCATTCACGCATGTACACAGGCGGACTTAATGCCACAGGCATTCTCTATCAGTCAACCCAATAGGTGGTGCAGAGAATAACAAGGTAGGTGCATTATGAAAGTTAAAATATATAGTATTACATACATATATACATAAATATAAAAATAAAATGCACATACACATAATAATTTTTAACCATACATTTATAAATTACCTACCATGAGGTAGCATGAGGTTCCGAACTGCCATTTTGAATGTGTAACGGCTTGTGGTCCTCCTCATCCCGAGAGGTCGGTCTTTCCAAAGAAATATAAATTACACAGAAAAGGAAGAGTGGATAAAATCGGTACGATGAGAAGGACAGCGCAAGACGAGGCTGTGTCGTGATTGGAGCTAAATAATATTACATAATATTGTACATACCATTACTACTGTACTACGCTCTACATTGCTCAGAGATAGTTACGCTTAACCAGCTACGCTTATGTCTTAAGTATGTGCATCATTAGTATAGTTCCCGGCATATACATTTTGACCTCAAGTCGCGAGACCAACGAGGCCCTCGCACATGCGGATTGTTTTGATAGAACACCTCGTTTTGTCCTCAAAAGACACCCAAAAAGCGCGTGAGTGCATCGTGCAAACGTGTTTAGTGTATATGTCGGTAACTATTTCAGAAAAACAGAATACTAGTACACGATTATGAATATTCCCGTTAACCCCTCCAGGTAAGCTACATAGCTCGTGTGAGGAGTGGGTTCACGTCAGTAGTGTAGTGGCCAGGATTCGAACCCGGGGGCAACCCGAATCGGCCTACTCCTTAACCACTAAGCTACCGGCGCTTAAATATGATGACGTTAGAGTCAGTAGAACTGACAATGTTCCCATCATTGATTACAACTGAACGTGGTGGGCAGCACTGTAGCTACAGGAGCTGCTGTCGAGCAGACACTTACTAACGAACTCTTTTCCTCACCACCCAGGAGGTAGAGAACAAGGCGCGTTTTTTTTACCGTGGTGTCCCCATTAGGCCTAATCCACTTAAGCGAAAGGGAGGGAATAAAAGAAAAAATATCGATTACATTATTATTATTACATTATTTCACAAGACTGCCTTATGTAATAATTACATACTAAAATAAAAAAGCAAGTAGAAAATTTCTTAATTTAATTTATAAGCAAGTTGGTCAATGTAAATTACTTGTAAGCCTAATTAAATTGTAATGATTATTAGGTAAGCATTTGGTTACACTATAATGAAAAAGAAATTCGATGCTTCACGACAGACGTCAGTGATATCCAGCTCCAACTTTTCAACTCCTGGTGTCTCATTTTTTTCTTCCCTTTTTTCTGTTCCCTTTTCCACGTCTCCTTTTTCTGCTGTATTTTCCTGTTCTGTGGACAACATACACAAATATTAATTTTTGTACTGAGATAACAGATCACGATGCATCTATTTAAAAACCGGGTGCATTACACTCACATGCAGCTGCAACTAATGAATCTCGTATTTTCTTGTTTACTTCTTCTGTCTTCTTCCTTCGTTACTGCATGGTTTTGATCTGTGGACAAAATACATAAATATAAAATCTAGTACAGTACCCGGCTTTTGAAAAGGCATTTAAGGCATTACACTCACTTGCAGCTGCAACTCTGCAACTTACGAGTCTAATGCATTCTTCTCTTTATTTAATTTCTTACCTACGTATGGTATACTCATTTCAACACCACCGCCGAGGTAGAGTATTAAAGGCGCGTTTTTTTTGGCGTGGTATCTCCAAGAGGTCTATGTCCACGTTTTGGAAGATAAGTCACCGTTCTCAGTATCCCAATTCTGTTAATTGTAGGTACAGCACTGTCACGCAACTGACACTGCAAAAAAAGACCATTAAAAATTAGACTTCATTGATATAAACAAAGTTCAAAATTAAATTCACTCATTACATTTTACACTCACTTTAAAAGACGCCATCTAATATTAGACTTGAACGGCATAACAGTTCTTCAGTGCGGTTCTTCAAAAAGGGTATGAGAAGGTTCTTACAAGGTCTACTGGTCTTCTACTGGATTTGCACACGTTCATAGACCACGGTAACAAATATGCGACTTCTTAGCAAATCAGGGTTGGAAAACATGCAACCCCTTCCCTTGCCCGGACAATCACAAACGCCTCCAATTTGTGTGTATGACGCTATTATGAGTGTACATGTGAACAAAAAAGAACTTAGTAGGTACCTACCTAATCTTTCCTAAGGGTCATTTCAAATCTGGCGGCTAAATGCTCATGCAGATTTTAAGTGGTAATTAAATATAATAACAACATTATTCCTTTCAGATGAGTATTAGCGACAACGCGATGTCTTATCAGATGAAATTTGACGGTGGATATATTTCGAGCCTTTTCTAAATGGAATAAGGTTGATATTTAATTAACGCTTAATAACTGCTCGCCTTTTATCGCCCGATTTGAAGTAACAAGCTAGATCGTCACTCGTTATTGCCCCTAACTGCCGCTCCAGACAAGTGGCAATTCGTTGGCCGACGTATTGAAATATAATGACTAATGTATGGGTACAATACGCCGGTCACGAATTGCTACTTGTCAGGAGAGGCAGTGAGGGAAACGAAACGAGTGACGACCCAACCCCCCTCCTCCTTTTTCCGGGCTTGGGACCGGCAGCGGCCCATTTGCAGGCAAACGGACCCCAGGCGGAGTTAGGGTTGCACCATCCGTCCATACATTCGCAAGCTATCAATATGTCACATTTGTATTCATTTTTATACAATTTACAATACAGATTATCATTGTCAATAATTATTAGCGACGAGGATTAGGATTATGAGTACTCGCTGACTCGGGGTCTCGAAGCTCATGCATTATTCAACATTCTAATGTTATCGTTGTGTGCCGATCGTACTAGAGGCATTCACCTCAAAGCCCCGAGTTCGCTTTCCTTTATAGCTTCGCACAATTTTGTTTCCTTTCTTCATTAGTAGGCAACACATCACATTTAAGATTAGGAGTCAGGAGAGGCATCACGAGTGTGATTCCTCTGGTGTTGCACACATCAACATGAGCCACAGTAACTTTCGATTAGGTCCACATTTATTTATTTATTTAAATACACTTTATTTATTTACTGTAAAAAATAGTAATAAGGAAACAGTACAATGGGCGGCCTCATCGCTATAAGTGATGTCTTCCAGACAACCTTTGGATGGTGACTATAGCTGCAGGATTGAGTATTAGCTGTTTTGGCGTACTTTTATAATTAAATTATATTAAATAAAGTTTATTTCGGAACAAGCCCATTGATGGTTAGTACGTACATTTTTCACTTATATACTATTGTTAGTAAGGTACATATATTCATATAATATACTAAATGTAATAATAACATTATACACAGATATATTAATTACATATTTACATCAAATACATACATAAATATATCCCCACATGTACGTATAAATACATATCATAATTAATATACATTTACATATACAACATATTTAGTGAACATATACATTATAGTTATAATACATACACAACGTAAAAACATGTACATACTTACAAATATATACATATTCATATATTCATAGTCCACTGATTACACTGATTACCCATATATCGCAATTAAAATAAATTGAATAAAATAAAAAAAGATATAGATATAGTAAACTTGCTATAAAAGTGCCTTTTTTTTTTACGTGCGCAATATCCCCACGGATACCTCCCCACCGGGGCCGGTGGAGGAGGTTATGTCGGACTCGAACCGACTAAAACGCACGCCGCCTTTGGGTCGCTTTGGTTGCCGAAGGTGAGGTTGACAGGCATATCCCTCGCACCCCGGCCGACCCAGGGCCATCTCTCACGATCTGGCCCTCTTCTCGGGTGTGGGGACTACAGAGTCCCCAACTCGTCCCCGGAAACGAGGGGGCGTGCCACGCGCACCACCGCCGCCGCCTGCTTCTGCCAGGGTGACAGGCGGCTCCACCTGTCACCCCCAGGCCGGCGCTCATGGGGGGCGGAGGTCGTTCGTCGATCTCTCACGCCCGAGTAGCCTTCGTACGCGGGTGTCTTGCGATCCTTCGTCGCTCCCGCTGCCGCTCCCGCCCCGCCTCCTCCTTCACGAGCATTACTTGCTCTCAGAAGGAGGCGCCGGCCGCCCACACATCCGCGCAGTGAACCATCGCCGCGAGCAAGGTGAAGAGCGTGAGAACCCTCACTCCCAGGGCCGCCACAAGCTCCCGCCTCGGCGTCTCCCACGCCGGACACTCGGCGAGCGTGTGCGGACCTGAGTCCTCGCTCGCGTCGCAGTGATGGCACTCGGACGTTGACTTTTTCTGCATCCGACGCAGATACTTTCCGAAGCATCCGTGCTTGGTGATCATCTGCGTCAGACGGTACGAGAGGCTGCCGTGTGGCCTCTCTAGCCACTCCTCCATGATGGCCCTTACCGCCGCTACTACGGCGTGCCCTGCGCCTGGTCGCCCAAGTCGTATCTCCCATTCCGCCACCATTTCCCTGTGGAGCCGGGATCTCTCGGCCCGAATTTCTTCGGGCTCGGGATCGTGACCCCGCTCCCGCGCCGCCTTTCGGAACCGGTATAGCGCCGAAAGGAAATTATTATCATTTATTTTTATTTATTTATTTGAACTTCATGCACGCATGTACACAGGATCCATGGTGGCAATCCGGCGAGGAGACTCGCCGCGTTGAAAGATATCGTGCGGTACCCCCTTATGATCGTCGTCGTCAACTACCACACTGGGTGCCATAGGCGACTGAGGTGGCGGAGTCATCTGCGGCGGTACGTGTTCCGCTCGCGCCGGGAACAGGGACTCGATCACTCCACCGAGCAGAGCTGGCTGGAGAACCTGGGTCAACGGCGGGGCCCGGGGACGCAGCTTTCCTCTTACCATAAGGTAAGGCCGCCCCCATGGGTCCCGCTCCAGCGTCTCCATGAGTTCCTTATAAGCCGCGGCTTTCGCCCGCTTAATCTCCGTTCGTAGGCTATAAAAGTGCCTTATTCAAAGTGACAAATAGTGTTCCTTTACCGTAGTTTTGAAGTTATTTACATTCTGAGCTTTTCTTATATCCACTGGTAGCTGATTCCACAGACGGATCGCCGTAACTGTGAAGGAGTTCAGATTCGTCACCACAAGGATATTGTGGTGATGAATGTGATGATTTAAGTGGTGCTAATAACTAATTTGTCGATTTCTCATTATTATGGTATTATTATCTAAGGTAATGTTATTTCCTTTCTCATGTATAATGAATCTTAAGTAACATTAAATTATTTACAAAAAGATGCAGCTCACTGAATACCAGTCAATACATAGTTTGGAATTCAGAGTACCCTAATTTTATGTGAATTCAAAAATAGCGGCAAACAATTATGTGCTTAATCATATAACTTTTTCTGTGAAATAAAGTTAATTATTATTAATATTATAATGACCACTTTGGATGTTCCACTACATTTATTTTTATTTATTTATTTGAACTTCATGCACGCATGTACACAGGCGGACTTAATGCCACAGGCATTCTCTATCAGTCAACCCAATCGGTGGTGCAGAGAATAACAAGGTAGGTGCATTATGAAAGTTAAAATATATAGTATTATATACATAAATATATAAATAAAATATACATACACATAATAATATTTTACCATACATTTATAAATATAATTACAATTAAGATTTTTCCAATTTATCTAGCATGAGGTTCCGAACTGCCATTTTAAATGTGTAACGGCTTGTGGCCCTCCTCATCCCGAGAGGTAGGTCGTTCCAAAGAAATATAGATTGCACAGAAAAGGAAGAGTGGATAAAATCAGAACGATGAGAAGGACAGCGCAAGCCGAGGCTGTGTCGTGATTGGAGCTAAATAATATTACATAATATTGTACATACCATTACTACTGTACTACGCTCTACATTGCTCAGAGATAGTTACGCTTAACCAGCTACGCTTATGTCTTAAGTACGTGCATCATTAGTATAGTTCCCGGCATATACATTTTGACCTCAAGTCGCGAGACCAACGAGGCCCTCGCACATGCGGATTGTTTTGATAGAACACCTCGTTTTGTCCTCAAAAGAGACCCAAAAAGCGCGTGAGTGCATCGTGCAAACGTGTTTAGTGTCTATGTCGGTAAGTATTTCAGAAAAACAGAATACTAGTACACGATTATGAATATTCCCGTTAACCCCTCCAGGTAAGCTATATAGCTCGTGTGAGGAGTGGGTTCACGTCAGTAGTGTAGTGGCCAGGATTCGAACCCGGGGGCAACCCGAATCGGCCTACTCCTTAACCACTAAGCTACCGGCGCTTAAAGATGATGACGTTAGAGTCAGTAGAACTGACAATGTTCCCATCGTTGATTACAACTGAACGTGGTGGGCAGCACTGTAGCTACAGGAGCTGCTGTCGAGCAGACACTTACTAACGAACTCTTTTCCTCACCACCCAGGAGGTAGAGAACAAGGCGCGTTTTTTTTACCGTGGTGTCCCCATTAGGCCTAATCCACTTAAGCGAAAGGGAGGGAATAAAAGAAAAAATATCGATTACATTATTATTATTACATTATTACACAAGACTGCCTTATGTAATAATTACATACTAAAATAAAAAAGCAAGAAGATAATTTCTTAATTTAATTTATAAGCAAGTTGCTCAATGTAAATTACTTGTAAGCCTAATTAAATTGTAATGATTATTAGGTAAGCATTTGGTTACACTATAATGAAAAAGAAATTCGATGCTTCACGACAGACGTCAGTGATATCCAGCTCAAACTTTTCAACTCCTGGAGTCTCATTTTTTTCTTCCCTTTTTTCTGTTCCTTTTTCCACGTCTCCTTTTTCTGCTGTATTTTCCTGTTCTGTGGACAACATACACAAATATTAATTTTTGTACTGAGATAACAGATCACGATGCATCTATTTAAAAACCGGGTGCATTACACTCACATGCAGCTGCAACTGATGAATCTCGTATTTTCTTGTTTACTTCTTCTGTCTTCTTCCTTCGTTACTGCATGGTTTTAATCTGTGGACAAAATACATAAATATAAAATCTAGTACAGTACCCGGCTTTTGAAAAGGCATTTAAGGCATTACACTCACTTGCAGCTGCAACTCTGCAACTTACGAGTCTAATGCATTCTTCTCTTTATTTAATTTCTTCACGTTTCGGAAAATAAGTCACCGTTCTCAGTATCCCAATTCTGTTAATTGTACAGCACTGTCACGCAACTGACACTGCAAAAAAAGACCATTAAACATTAGACTTCATTGGTATAAACAAAGTTCAAAATTAAATTCACTCATTACATTTTAAAAGACGCCATCTAATATTAGACTTGAACGGCATAACAGTTCTTCAGTGCGGTTCTTCAAAAAGGGTATGAGAAGGTTCTTACAAGGTCTACTGGTCTTCTACTGGATTTGCACACGTTCATAGGCCACGGTAACAAATATGCGACTTCTTAGCAAATCAGGGTTGGAAAACTTGCAACCCCTTCCCTTGCCCGGACAATCACAAACGCCTCCAATTTGTGTGTATGACGCTATTATGTGTGTACATGTGAACAAAAAAAAAACTTAGTAGGTACCTACCTAATCTTTCCTAAGGGTCATTTCAAATCTGGCGGCTAAATGCTCATGCAGATTTTAAGTGGTAATTAAATATAATAACAACATTATTCCTTTCAGATGAGTATTAGCGACAACGCGATGTCTTATCAGATAAAATTTGACGGTGGATAATATTTCGAGCCTTTTCTAAATGGAATAAGGTTGATATTTAATTAACGCTTAATAACTGCTTGCCTTTTTTCGCCCGATTTGAAGTAACAAGCTAGATCGTCACTCGTTATTGTCCCTAACTGCCGCTCCAGACAAGTGGCAATTCGTTGGCCGACGTATTGAAATATAATGACTAATGTATGGGTACAATACGCCGGTCACGAATTGCTACTTGTCAGGAGAGGCAGTGAGGGAAACGAAACGAGTGACGACCCAACCCCCCTCCTCCTTTTTCCGGGCTTGGGACCGGCAGCGGCCCATTTGCAGGCAAACGGACCCCAGGCGGAGTTAGGGTTGCACCATCCGTCCATCCATTCGCAAGCTATCAATATGTCACATTTGTATTCATTTTTATACAATTTACAATACAGATTATCATTGTCAATAATTATTATATAGGATTATGAGTACTCGCTGACTCGGGGGTCTCGAAGCTCATGCATTATTCAACATTCTAATCTTATCGTTGTGTGCCGATCGTACTAGAAGCATTCACCTCAGAGCCCCGAGTTCGCTTTCCTTTATAGCTTCGTACAATTTTGTTTTCTTTCTTCATTAGTAGGCAACACATCACAATTAAGATTAGGAGTCAGAATAGGCATCACGAGTGTGACTCCTCTGGTGTTGCACACGTCAACATGAGCCACTGTAACTGTCGATTAGGTCCACATTTATTTAAGTAAATAATACATGGTACTACTTAAAAAATAATAGTATGGAAACAGTACGTGATTGGAGCTAAATAATATTACATAACATTGTACATACCATTGCTACTGTACTACGCTCTACATTGCTCAGAGATAGTTACGCTTAACCAGCTACGCTTAACCAGCTACGCTTATGTCTTAAGTATGTGCATCATTAGTATAGTTCCCGGCATATACATTTTGACCTCAAGTCGCAAGACCAACGAGGCCCTCGCACATGCGGATTGTTTTAATAGAAGAACTCCTCGACTGCCGTAACACCTCGTGCTGTCCTCAAAAGACACCCAAAAAGCGCGTGAGTGCATCGCGCAAACGTGTTTAGTGTATACGTCGGTAACTATTTCAGAAAAACAGAATACTAGTACACGATTATGAATATTCCCGCTAACCCCTCCAGGTAAGCTAAATAGTTCGTGCGAGGAGTGGGTTCACGTCAGTAGTGTAGTGGCCAGGATTCGAACCCGGGGGCAACCCGAATCGGCCTACTCCTTAACCACTAAGCTACCGGCGCTTAAAGATGATGACGTTAGAGTCAGTAGAACTGACAATGTTCCCATCATTGATTATAACTGAACGTGGCGGGCAGCACTGTAGCTACAGGAGCTGCTGTCGAGCAGACACTAACGAACTCTTTTCCTCACCACCCAGGAGGTAGAGAACAAGGCGCGTTTTTTTTACCGTGGTGTCCCCATTAGGCCTAATCCACTGAAGCGAAAGGGAGGGAATAAAAGAAAAAAATATCGATTACATTATTATTATTACATTATTTCACAAGACTGCCTTATGTAATAACTACACTATAATGAAAATAAAATTCGATGCTTCACAACAGACGTCAGTGATATCCAGCTCCAACTTTTCAACTCCTGGAGTCTCATTTTTTTCTTCCCTTTTTTCTGTTCCTTTTTCCACGTCTCCTTTTTCTGCTGTATTTTCCTGTTCTGTGGACAACATACACAAATATTAATTTTTGTACTGAGATAACAGATCACGATGCATCTATTTAAAAACCGGGTGTATTACACTCACATGCAGCTGCGACTGATGAATCTCGTATTTTCTTGTTTACTTCTTCTGTCTTCTTCCTTCGTTACTGCATGGTTTTGATCTGTGGACAAAATACATAAATATAAAATCTAGTACAGTACCCGGCTTTTGAAAAGGCATTTAAGGCATTACACTCACTTGCAGCTGCAACTCTGCAACTTACGAGTCTAATGCATTCTTCTCTTTATTTAATTCCTTACCTACGTATGGTATACTCATTTCAACACCACCGCCGAGGTAGAGTATGAAAGGGCCGTTTTTTTGGTGTGATATCTCCAAGAGGTCTAAGTCCACGTTTCGGAAGATAAGTCACCGTTCTCAGTATCCCAATTCTGCTAATTGTACAGCACTGTCACGCAACTGACACTGCAAAAAAAGACCATTAAAAATTAGACTTCATTGATATAAGCAAAGTTCAAAATTAAATTCACTCATTACATTTTAAAAGACGCCATCTAATATTAGACTTGAACGGCATAACAGTTCTTCAGTGCGGTTCTTCAAAAAGGGTATGAGATGGTTCTTACAAGGTCTACTGGTCTTCTACTGGATTTGCACACGTTCATAGGCCACGGTAACAAATATGTGACTTCTTAGCAAATCAGGGTTAGAAAACATGCAACCCCTTCCCTCGCCCGGACAATCACAAACGCCTCCAATTTGTGTGTATGACGCTATTATGTGTGTACATGAGAACAAAAAAAAGCTTAGTAGGTACCTACCTAATCTTTCCTAAGGGTCATTTAAAATTTGGCGGCTAAATGCTCATTTTTTTTTTTTTTTTTTTTATATAGGACACGCCAACTTGACCTCACCTCGCCTGATGGTAAGCTAAAGGCAAAGTCTCAGGAAAGAGGGTCACCATTACAGACACTAAGTGCTACAATGGTGGCACTCAGCTTGGCGGCCCCATCAGATGCTTTTTCACGCCCCGCTTAAAGGCCCCGGGACTGTAGGAAGAAGGAAACACGTGTGCTGGTAATGAATTCCAGGTCTTGGTGGTGCGGCAAAGAAAAGAGTCTCCGAACCGCTTGGTTCTTGCTCGTATATTCTGCACAGTGTGAGGGTGACATCTAAGGCCTGCACGTGTTGTCCTATGTAGGAAAGGAGATGGTGGGATTAGTTGGAAGAGCTCGTCAGAACACTCACCGTGGTAGAGACGGTAAAATACAGCCAAGGAAGCAATATCTCTACGCATCTGCAAAGGCTCGAGGGTGTTCGTGACCTCAGGGTTCCCAATAATTCGGACCGCGCGTCGCTGCAACCTGTCGAGAGCATCTAGTAGGTATTTCGCGGAGCCATCCCAGAGATGCGAGCAGTATTCCACGCAGGAGCGAATTTGTGTCTTATAGAGAAGACACCGCTGCTCCGGCGTGAAAAAACGTCTCACTTTGTTTAGGAGTCCGAGTGCAGATTTTAAGTGGTAATTAAATATAATATCAACATTATTCCTTTCAGATGAGTATTAGCGACAACGCGATGTCTTACGCGCCTGTACCGGCTATCCTACAGTTCGGGTACAGTGCCTTTGCCTTGGAAAGAGGCGAATGTTCAGCCGATTCCCAAGAAGGGGGATCGCTCGGAGCCAGCCAACTATCGACCCATAGCCGTCACCTCAGTGCTGTGCAAAGTGTTTGAGCACATAATTAACAAACAGCTCATGCGGCACCTAGAGGATCACTCCTTAATTAATGACCGGCAATATGGCTTCAGACCGAAACGGTCAACGGGTGATCTTCTAGCATACGTTGCCCATCTTTGGGGTGAGGCTATGGACAAGCACGGCGAGTCACTGGCAATTAGTCTTGACATCGCCAAAGCTTTCGATAGAGTCTGGCACAAATCGCTTCTTTCTAAGCTACCTGCCTTTGGTCTGCCTTCTAGGCTGTGCAACTGGGTTGCTAGCTTCCTGCAGGGGCGCCGTATTCGCGTCCTTTGTGACGGACGAGCTTCAGAGTTTCTGCAGATTAATGCTGGCGTGCCCCAGGGGTCCGTCTTATCACCCACTCTCTTTCTTCTGCATATCAACGACATGCTGTCTACCGGCAATGTTCATTGTTATGCAGACGATAGCACTTTACATGGGAGTTATCATGGACATCCAGCGGCCAAGCAGTCAGATATCGCAGAGAAAAGGCAGCTTCTTGTCACTGAGCTTGACGGGGTTCTGAATCACATTTCTCAATGGGGCTCTGAGAACCTGGTTGAGTTCAATGCCAAGAAGACGCAGGCATGTGCGTTTACAGCAAAAGTATCTTCTTTCCTTCCCCTCCCCACTCTTCAGAGCACGCCACTGCCGCTGCAGGACAATCTCAATATCCTAGGTATGGATGTACGCTGCAACCTGAATAACAAAAACTACATCGAAAGCATCATCAAAACAGCCTCACGAAAACTCGGAGTCCTGAACAGAGTGAGACGATTTTTCACGCCGGAGCAGCGGTGTCTTCTATACAAGACACAAATTCGCTCCTGTGTGGAGTACTGCTCGCATCTCTGGGATGGTTCAGCAAAGTACTTACTAGATGCTCTCGACAGGTTGCAGCGACGTGCGATCCGCATCATTGGGAATCCCGAGATCACGAACACCCTAGAACCTTTACAGCTGCGTAGAGATGTTGCGTCCATGGCTGTATTTTACCGTCTGTACCATGGGGACTGTTCTGATGAGCTCTTCCAATTAGTCCCACCCTCCCCTTTCCTACACAGGACAACGCGTGCAGGTCTTAGATGTCATCCGCACACGGTGCAAAACATCCGATCAAGAACCAAGCGGTTCGAAGACTCTTTCCTCTGTCGCACCATTAAGGCCTGGAATTCATTACCAGCTCACGTGTTTCCTTCTTCCTACAGTCCCGGGTCCTTTAAGCGGGGCGTGAAAAAGCATATGATAAGGCCGTCAAGCTGAGTGTCACCATTGTCACACGGTATGTGTAAGTAATGGTGACCCTCTTTTCTGGGATTTTGCCTTCAGCTTACCATCAGGCAAGGCGAAGTCCAATTGACGTGTCCTATATAAAAAAAAAAAAAAAAAAAAATATCAAATAAAATTTACCGGTGGATACTATTTCGAGCCCTTTCTAAATGGAATAAGGTTGATATTTAATTAACGCTTAATAACTGCTCGCCTTATATCGCCCGATTTGAAGTAACAAGCTAGATCGTCAGTCGTTATTGTCCCTAACTGCCGCTCCAGACAAGTGGCAATTCGTTGGCCGACGTATTGAAATATAATGACTAATGTATGGGTACAATACGCCGGCCATGAATTGCTACTTGTCTGGAGTGGCAGTGAGGGAAACGAAACGAGTGACGATCCAACCCCCCTCCTCCTTTTTCCGGGCTTGGGACCGGCAGCGGCCCATTTGCAGGCAAACGGGTCCCAGGCGGAGTTAGGGTTGCACCATCCGTCCATCCATTCGCAAGCTAGCAATATGTCACATTTGTTTACATTTTTATACAATTTACAATACAGATTATCATTGTCAATAATTATTAGCGACGAGGATTAGGATTATGAGTACTCGCTGACTCGGGGGTCTCGAAGCTCATGCATTATTCAACATTCTAATGTTATCGTTGTGTGCCGATCGTACTAGAGGCATTCACCTCAGAGCCCCGAGTTCGCTTTCCTATATAGCTTCGCACAATTTTGTTTCCTTTCTTCATTAGTAGGCAAGACATCACAATGAAGATTAGGAGACAGGAGAGGCATCACGAGTGCGATTCCTCTGGTGTTGCACACATCAACATGAGCCACAGTAACTTTCGATTAGGTCCACATTTATTTATTTATTTAAATACACTTTTTTTATTTACTTTAAAAAATAATAATAAGGAAACAGTACAATGGGCGGCCTCATCGCTATAAGTGATGTCTTCCAGACAACCTTTGGATGGTGACTATAGCTGCAGGATTGAGTATTAGCTGTTTTGGCGTACTTTTATAATTAAATTATATTAAATAAAGTTTATTTCGGAACAAGCCCATTGATGGTTAGTACGTACATTTTTCACTTATATACTATTGTTAGTAAGGTACATATATTCATATAATATACTAAATGTAATAATTACATTATACACAGATATATTAATTACATATTTACATCAAATACATACATAAATATATCCCCACATGTACGTATAAATACATATAATAATTAATATACATTTACATATACAACATATTTAGTGAACATATACATTATAGTTATAATACATACACAACGTAAAAACATATACATACTTACAAATATATACATATTCATATATTCATAGTCCACTGATTACACTGATTACCCATATATCGCAATAAAAGAAATTGAATAAAATAAAAAAAGATCTAGATATAGTAAACTTGCTATAAAAGTGCCTTTTTTTTACGTGCGCAATATCCCCACGGATACCTCCCCACCGGAGCCGGTGGAGGAGGTTATGTCGGACTCGAACCGACTAAAACGCACGCCGCCTTTGGGTCGCTTTGGTTGCCGAAGGTGAGGTTGACAGGCATATCCCTCGCACCCCGGCCGACCCAGGGCCATCTCTCACGATCTGGCCCTCTTCTCGGGTGTGGGGACTACAGAGTCCCCAACTCGTCCCCGGAAACGAGGAGGCATGCCACGCGCGCCACCGCCGCCGCCTGCTTCTGCCAGGGTGACAGGCGGCTCCACCTGTCACCCCCAGGCCGGCGCTCATGGGGGCGGAGGTCGTTCGTCGATCTCTCACGCCCGAGTAGCCTTCGTACGCGGGCAGCTTGTCTTGCGATCCTTCGTCGCTCCCGCTGCCGCTCCCGCCCCGCCTCCTCCTTCACGAGCATTACTTGCTCTCAGAAGGAGGCGCCGGCCGCCCACACATCCGCGCAGTGAACCATCGCCGCGAGCAAGGTGAAGAGCGTGAGAACCCTCACTCCCAGGGCCGCCACAAGCTCCCGCCTCGGCGTCTCCCACGCCGGACACTCGGCGAGCGTGTGCGGACCTGAGTGCTCGCTCGCCTCGCAGTGATGGCACTCGGACGTTGACTTTTTCTGCATCCGACGCAGATACTTTCCGAAGCATCCGTGCTCGGTGATCATCTGCGTCAGACGGTACGAGAGGCTGCCGTGTGGCCTCTCTAGTCACTCCTCCATGATGGCCCTTACCGCTGTTACTACGGCGTTCCCTGCGCCTGGTCGCATCATATCTGCCATTCCGCCACCATTTCCCTGTGGAGCCGGGATCTCACGGCCCGAATTTCTTCGGGCTCGGGATCGTGACCCCGCTCCCGCGCCGCCTTTCGGAACCGGTATAGCGCCGAAAGGAAATTATTATCATTTATTTTTATTTATTTATTTGAACTTCATGCACGCATGTACACAGGATCCATGGTGGCAATCCGGCGAGGAGACTCGCCGCGTTGAAAGATATCGTGCGGTACCCCCTTATGATCGTCGTCGTCAACTACCACACTGGGCGCCATAGGCGACTGAGGTGGCGGAGTCATCTGCAGCGGTACGTGTTCCGCTCGCGCCGGGAACAGGGACTCGATCACTCCACCGAGCAGAGCTGGCTGGAGAACCTGGGTCAACGGCGGGGCCCGGGGACGCAGCTTTCCTCTTACCATAAGGTAAGGCCGCCCCCATGGGTCCCGCTCCAGCGTCTCCATGAGTTCCTTATAAGCCGCGGCTTTCGCCCGCTTAATCTCCGTTCGTAGGCTATAAAAGTGCCTTATTCAAAGTGACAAATAGTGTTCCTTTACCGTAGTTTTGAAGTTATTTATATTCTGAGCTTTTCTTATATCCACTGGTAGCTGATTCCACAGACGGATCGCCGTAACTGTGAAGGAGTTCAGATTCGTCACCACAAGGATATTGTGGTGATGAATGTGATGATTTAAGTGGTGCTAATAACTAATTTGTCGATTTCTCATTATTATGGTATTATTATCTAAGGTAATGTTATTTCCTTTCTCATGTATAATGAATCTTAAGTAACATTAAATTATTTACAAAAAGATGCAGCTCACTGAATACCAGTCAATACATAGTTTGGAATTCAGAGTACCCTAATTTTATGTGAATTCAAAAATAGCGGCAAACAATTATGTGCTTAATCATATAACTTTTTCTGTGAAATAAAGTTAATTATTATTAATATTATAATGACCACTTTGGATGTTCCACTACATTTATTTTTATATTATTATACTACTATAATAATATATATATATACATATATAATATATATATAATATATATATATATATATACTATAATAATACTATAACTATATACTTATTTTTATTTGAACTTCATGCACGCATGTACACAGGCGGACTTAATGCCACAGGCATTCTCTATCAGTCAACCCAATCGGTGGTGCAGAGAATAACAAGGTAGGTGCATTATGAAAGTTAAAATATATAGTATTATATACATAAATATATAAATAAAATATACATACACATAATAATATTTTACCATACATTTATAAATATAATTACAATTAAGATTTTTCCAATTTATCTAGCATGAGGTTCCGAACTGCCATTTTAAATGTGTAACGGCTTGTGGCCCTCCTCATCCCGAGAGGTAGGTCGTTCCAAAGAAATATAGATTGCACAGAAAAGGAAGAGTGGATAAAATCAGAACGATGAGAAGGACAGCGCAAGCCGAGGCTGTGTCGTGATTGGAGCTAAATAATATTACATAATATTGTACATACCATTACTACTGTACTACGCTCTACATTGCTCAGAGATAGTTACGCTTAACCAGCTACGCTTATGTCTTAAGTACGTGCATCATTAGTATAGTTCCCGGCATATACATTTTGACCTCAAGTCGCGAGACCAACGAGGCCCTCACATGCGGATTGTTTTGATAGAACACCTCGTTTTGTCCTCAAAAGACACCCAAAAAGCGCGTGAGTGCATCGTGGAAACGTGTTTAGTGTCTATGTCGGTAACTATTTCAGAAAAACAGAATACTAGTACACGATTATGAATATTCCCGTTAACCCCTCCAGGTAAGCTACATAGCTCGTGTGAGGAGTGGGTTCACGTCAGTAGTGTAGTGGCCAGGATTCGAACCCGGGGGCAACCCGAATCGGCCTACTCCTTAACCACTAAGCTACCGGCGCTTAAAGATGATGACGTTAGAGTCAGTAGAACTGACAATGTTCCCATCATTGATTACAACTTAACGTGGCGGGCAGCACTGTAGCTACAGGAGCTGCTGTCGAGCAGACACTAACGAACTCTTTTCCTCACCACCCAGGAGGTAGAGAACAAAGCGCGTTTTTTTACCGTGGTGTCCCCATTAGGCCTAATCCACTTAAGCGAAAGGGAGGGAATAAAAGAAAAAATATCGATAACACTATTATTATTACATTATTTCACAAGACTGCCTTATGTAATGTGATGGTACACTAGTTACTCAACGATAAGAAATTAATAAACCCCACTAGGTACATCTGTAATATATTTGTAATTTGATATTTATTAGGAGTCGTTCACTTATAGTCATCTGGCTTGCATCGTTGTTATTTCGACCCTCCATAAATCAGATAAAGCAGACCTTTTGTTTAAAACCCTAAAGTGAGGGTCATTGTTTTTGCAACGCTTAAAGAAACTATTAAGACGCTAGATTTATTACGAGTGTTCCATAGAAATTGGTAAAACACGTGCAGGCTTATAAAAACAAGGGATGAGGACATCTCGGGAAGGGTTTTACGAGACGGGACTGAGCGTAGGATCGGGGCATTCGACTGGGGTCTGGAGAGGAGGTCGGTCGTTGGAAGCGAGCTCGTCAACTGGTGAAGGATCGGGGTCATAGGCGTTACTCGAGTAAGTTAAGGTGTAACACTATCAAGTGAAACACTATCAAGTCTCTACACACGTGGTGAGTTGCTTTCATATTACTCTTGTAATTATAGTGATTGTTTTATAGTGATTGTCTTATAGTGATTGTTTTATATCAATGTTTAAGTACTTTTATAATGCTATCTAAGGTTGAGTAATACAGCGTTTAGGTATAAAAGTGTACAGTATAATTAATCAACCTATTTGTTGAAGTTGCGAAATGCGTTGATGGTTGTTACATGGCCTTTAGACTTGATGAATGCAAAAGCACCACATGTAAAGAGTCAGGCGGTAGACCAGGGACCTGTCGTTGCGAGACCTGGGGATATCCCCAAAGGAATAGTCTTGGGTCATCGTCCACGTACGCTGCAATCTACAATCGATGGCGGCTTTGCTTGATGGTGAGCATGTGGTGAGCATCGGGCGTATTGGTGAGGAGCAAGTTATCGTACCGAGATCGTACCCTGCTATCGTATAATGCAATTACAGCCGTCTGGGATAACTAGGACCGGGTGTGGTTCGATTCCCACGGGAGACCTAGCGTCGAAGTGCAGCTCTCTCAAGCACAGAGGCCGGTGCGACCAGATATGACAGACGGAAGATTAGGATTTAGAAATCCTATGGTACGGAGACCGAATCAATGAAGTACGGTAGCTTGTAAACCGAATTTATACGTGCGATTGAATATATGCGAGATAAGTAACAGACATCAGCGTATTTAATTGTTTATTGTATATGTCTTGAGTATTCTCTATTCGCGATTGCATACTTTGTCCATTGAGACGGCCAATGCCAGTGGGGAAATTATTGTCTCTGGATGAATTTCACAATATCTGTGCGGCTGGCGGAGCACTCATATCTCCCCTCAGAAGAGGGGAGCTGGCACATTCGACATAGCTTTATGTCGAATATGTAAAATCGAAATTTACTCAGCTTTGGTTAGGCGCCGTACCATCACAGTAATAATTACATACCATACTAAAAAAGCAAGTAGATAGTTTCATAATTAAATTGTAATGATTATTAGGTAAGCATTTGGTTACACTATAATGAAAAAGAAATTCGATGCTTCACGACAGACATTAGTGATTTCCAGCTCCAACTTTTCAACTCCTGGAGTCTCATTTTTATCTTCGCTTTTTTCTGTTCCTTTTTCCACGTCTCTTTTTTCTGCTGTATTTTCCTGTTCTGTGGACAACATACACAAATATTAATTTTTGTACTGAGATAGCAGATCACGATGCATCTATTTAAAAACCGGGTGCATTACACTCACATGCAACTGCAACTGATGAATCTCGTATTTTCTTGTTTACTTCCTCTATCTTCTTCCTTCGTTACTGCATGGTTTTGATCTGTGGACAAAATACATAAATATAAAATCTAGTACAGTACCCAGCTTTTGAAAAGGCATTTAAGGCATTACACTCACTTGCAGCTACAACTCTGCAACTAACGAGTCTAATGCATTCTTCTCTTTATTTAATTCCTTACCTACGTATGGTATACTCATTTCAACACCACGGCCGAGGTAGAGTATGAAAGAGGCGTTTTTTTGGTGTGGTATCTCCAAGAGGTCTAAGTCCGCGTTTCGGAAGATAAGTCACCATTCTCAGTATCCCAATTCTGCTAATTGTACAGCACTGTCACGCAACTGACACTGCAAAAAAAGACCATTAAAAATTAGACTTCATTGACATAAACAATGTTCTAAATTAAATTCACTCATTACATTTTACACTTACTTTAAAAGACGCCATCTAATATTAGACTAGAACAGCATAACAGTTCTTCAGTGCGGTTCTTCAAAAAGGGTATGAGAAGGTTCTTACAAGGTCTACTGGTCTTCTACTGGATTTTCACACGTTCATAGGCCACGGTAACAAATATGTGACTTCTTAGCAAATCAGGGTTGGAAAACATGCAACCCCTTCCCTCGCCCGGACAATCACAAACGCCTCCAATTTGTGTGTATGACGCCATTATGTATGCCAATGATGTACCTGTAAACAAAAAAAAAACTTAGTAGGTACCTTATCTTTTCTACGGGTCATTTCAAATCTGGCGGCTAAATGCTCATGCAGATTTTAAGTGGTAATTAAATATAATATCAACATTATTCCTTTCAGATGAGTATTAGCGACAACGCGATGTCTTATCAGATAAAATTTAACGGTGGATACTATTTCGAGCCTTTTCTAAATGGAATAAGGTTGATATTTAATTAACGCTTAATAACTGCTCGCCTTTTATCGCCCGATTTGAAGTAACAAGCTAGATCGTCAGTCGTTATTGTCACTAACTGCCGCTCCAGACAAGTGGCAATTCGTTGGCCGACGTATTGAAATATAATGACTAATGTATGGGTACAATACGCCGGCCACGAATTGCTACTTGTCTGGAGAGGCAGTGAGGGAAACGAAACGAGTGACGAAACAATCAACCCCCCTCCTCCTTTTTCCGGGCTTGGGACCGGCACCGGCCCATTTGCAGGCAAACGGGCCCCAGGCCGAGTTAGGGTTGCACCATCCATCCATCCATTCGCAAGCTATCAATATGTCACATTTGTATACATTTATATACAATTTACAATACAGATTATCATTGTCAATAATTATTATATAGGATTATGAGTATTCGCTGACTCGGGGGTCTCGAAGCTCATGCATTATTCAACATTCTAATCTTATCGTTGTGTGCCGATCGTACTAGAGGCATTCACCTCAGAGCCCCGAGTTCGCTTTCCTTTATAGCTTCGCACAATTTTATTTTCTTTCTTCATTAGTAGGCAACACATCACAATGAAGATTAGGAGACAGGAGAGGCATCACGAGTGTGACTCCTCTGGTGTTGCACACGTCAACATGAGCCACAGTAACTTTCGATTAGGTCCACATTTATTTAAGTAAATAATACATGGTACTACTTAAAAAATAATAATAAGGAAACAGTACGTGATTGGAGCTAAATAATATTACATAATATTGTACATACCATTACTAGTGTACTACGCTCTACATTGCTCAGAGATAGTTACGCTTAACCAGCTACGCTTATGTCTTAAGAATGTGCATCATTAGTATAGTTCCCGGCATATACATTTTGACCTCAAGTCACGAGACCAACGAGGGCCTCGCACATGCGGATTGTTTTGATAGAAGAACTCCTCGACCGCCGTAACACCTCGTGCTGTCCTCAAAAGACACCCAAAAAGCGCGTGAGTGCATCGTGCAAACGTGTTTAGTGTATATGTCGGTAACTATTTCAGAAAAACAGAATACTAGTACACGATTATGAATATTCCCGCTAACCCCTCCAGGTAAGCTAAATAGTTCGTGCGAGGAGTGGGTTCACGTCAGTAGTGTAGTGGCCAGGATTCGAACCCGGGGGCAACCCGAATCGGCCTACTCCTTAACCACTAAGCTACCGGCGCTTAAAGATGATGACGTTAGAGTCAGTAGAACTGACAATGTTCCCATCATTGATTATAACTGAACGTGGCGGGGAGCACTGTAGCTACAGGAGCTGCTGTCGAGCAGACACTTACTAACGAACTCTTTTCCTCACCACCCAGGAGGTAGAGAACAAGGCGCGTTTTTTTTACCGTGGTGTCCCCATTAGGCCTAATCCACTGAAGCGAAAGGGAGGGAATAAAAGAAAAAATATCGATTACATTATTATTATTACATTATTTCACAAGACTGCCTTATATAATAACTACACTATAATGAAAATGAAATTCGATGCTTTACGACAGACGTCAGTAATATCCAGCTCCCACTTTTCAACTCCTGGAGTCTCATTTTTTTCTTCCCTTTTTTCTGTTCCTTTTTCCACGTCTCCTTTTTCTGCTGTATTTTCCTGTTCTGTGGACAACATACACAAATATTAATTTTTGTACTGAGATAGCACATCACGATGCATGTATTCAAAAATCGGGTGCATTACACTCAAATGCAGCTGCAACTCTGCAACTAACGAATCTAATGCAATCTTCTCTTTATTTAATTCCTTACCTACGTATGGTATACTCATTTCAACACCACTGCCGAGGTATTAAAGGCGCGTTTTTTTTGTCGTGGTATCTCCAAGAGACCCAAGTCCACGTTTCGGAAGATGTGTCACCGTTCTCAGTATCCCAATTCTGCTAATTGTACACCACTGTCACGCAACTGACACTGCAAAAAAAGACCATTAAAAATTAGACTTCATTCATTTAGACCAAGTTCAAAATTAAATTCACTCATTACATTTTACACTCACTTTAAAAGACGCCATCTATAAGTCGGTTCATTATAGGATGATCCGCGAGACAGCTGTCACTGAGTAAGAACACTTAACAACTGCTCGCCTTTTGTCAAATAAAACAAAAAATATCGTTTATAGGGTTTATTAAACACCAATAACATTCTTATAAATATAAAAATTACATTATTTCACAAGACTAGAGCGAAGTGACTTATATAATATTTAGATACCTACTATAAGAAAAAAGCAAGATGATACTTTCTCAATTTAATTTATTAGCAAGCGAAGTTAAATGTAAATAACTTATACATAAGCCTTTTATTGTATTTTTCTACTATTATTATTAGTAGGTAAGCATTCAATTATATTATAATGAAACAGTACACGGGATCAAAATTCCACGCGGGTGGGGCCACGGACAAACATTTCATACGAGCCGCTGGTTTCGTGCGCCTCCATTTAATCAAGAGTGAAAGAACTAAGGCCCCAGCCACATCCCCTTGCGCCTTCAAGGGAGTCACCAAGTGAGACTGATGACGCTGAAAAATGAATAAAAGTTAGATACGACCAAACAAAAGAAAGAAAACGTTTGAATAGAATTTATACAATGTATACGATGCTACGAAATAAGTCAATATATACCTACTGTACCGGCAAGCATTAAATATGTTTATGCGAAAACTTATAAATGGTTTTAAGATAACTAATCAGTTGTCAATTTAGTTGTAAGATACTCTTTGTTTTCCAAATAAAATAAAATAAAAATAAGGGGAGTTTCAGGCGAAGTTTTAGTTACGTCTGTTTCTGAGGGAACCAGACCAATAACAGGCGGCAACCACGAGAAGGAGAACTTCTTGCCTAGTCTTGGGAGTATTCGCGACTTGCGCTATCCCAAAACTTTAGCTATGCTCGACATCCAGGGTCGGATGACGAGCATAAGGCTTCTCCAAGCAAGGAAACAGTCCTTTCCAATACTCAGATCACCCCGCCCATAGTGGTGTTATTGCGGTTAGAGCGAGTTGTGTGCATAAAACTCTTCCACAATAACGTATATAATACCTACCTAAAGGGGTATAGTGAGAGACAGAATGTAAAAATTGTAAAGGTGCGGCTACAGCTCACCTTTTACGCAACATTTGCACTAAAAATACGCATCAAAACGTCTCTATGGTTTTTCACAACAATGACAAAACAAGCACCTCATGTTTTGTTGCGAAGAATATGAGCTGTAGCCGTACATTAAGACAAATAAAATTTCGCATATTTGCACGTTCGCAATTGATAAATAACATCGCTTAAGTTTAGGAACATTTCCAAAAGCAGTACAGTCAACGAAAAAAGTAAACCAATCACAAACTTTGTCCTTTAGGGATCATGAAATAATTTATAAATGAATTATTGATAGACGTATTCCAGTTTGAAAAAGGTATGTAAATATTTTAGTGTTTATCTACTTATGTCGTTGACTGTACCTATGCCTACCTACCTACACAGTGGAGAGTGAAGGGATAGATTTTTTTCTTTCTTCGTGTTTCTAAGTAAATGATATCATATTCGATAACGATATTTCGATTGCTACAAGGAATGTTAGATGTATGTATGAATGTATAAAGGGAGATGCTACAACTAAAGGGATTACTCCGAAGGCGACTGCACACGACAACTGCAGACGCGAAGCGTACCGTGAAATATATGTCATATGATAATTTTCCATGTATCGAAAAAACCTCTGTCAAGGCTGTGAAACGGGACCAACGTTTGGGGATCGTCAGCATCTAAACTTCCCCTTAGCTTCTTACCACATTTATTTACTTACTTCCTTACCTACGTATGCTCATTTCCACACCACCACCGAGGTAGAGCATTTAAGGCGCGTTTTTTTTAGCGTGGTGTCCCCTATAGGCCTAATCCACTAAATCCTAAAGGGAGGGAAATCCTAAAGGGAGGGAAATTCTAAAGGAGGGAAATTCTAAAGGAGGGAAATTTTACAGGAGGGTATTCACATATATTTGACAAAAAATGTTAATTTAGTTTAACAATAAAGTGTTGATTACAGTACTCTTATTTCACAAGACTTCACAATAGTGACTTTTAAAATATCTACATAATATGAGAAGAGTGCAAATGTATACATTCTTAATTTAATTTACTAGAAAGTTAAGTTACATAAAAGCTACATAAAAGCTAAATAAAAGCTACATAAAAGCTACATAAAAGTTACATAAAAGATAAAATTGTAATGATTATTAGGTAAGCATTTAGTTACACTATGATGAAAAAAAAGTTCGATGCTTCACAACAGACGTCAGTTATGTCCAGCTTCAACTTTTCAGCTCCTGGAGTCTCATTTTTCTGTTCCGTTGAACACGTCTACTTTTTCTGCTGTATTTTCTTGTTCTGTGGACAAAATACACAAATAATATTTTTTGTACTCAGATAGCACATCACGATGTATCTATTCAAAATCGGGTGCATTACATTCACAAGCAGCTGCAACTGATGAACCTCGTATATTCTTCTTCACTGCTTCTATCTTCTGTTTTCTTTACTGCATGGTTTTTTATAATATATAATTTAGTAAACCGCAGTAGCCTAGTGGTATGGGTAATGGACTGCTGAGACGAGGTCTCGGGTTCGATCCCAGGTTTTACCATGGCACACACCAATGACTTTTCAATGCTTTTCGAAGTTATGTGTGTATTTACCGCAGGTTTATAAGTGCCCGGTTAATGGCAATAGGCTTGCCACCTATTGCATTGGGACCTAAACATAAACTGGCGAAATGTGGGTGCTATCACCTCTGCCTACCCCTTCGGGGATATAGGCGTGAGTTTATGTTATGTTATGTTATAAAATTTAGTATAGTAAAATGGCTTTTGAAAAGGTACGATGTACCTAATCAAAAACCGGGCGCATTACATTACACTCACTTGCAGCTGCAACTCTGCAACTGACGAATCTCGTGCATTCTTCTCTTCTTCTTCTACCTTCTTTATTCTCCTACAATATGTTTTCAACCTGTGGACAAAATACATAAATAATAACTCTAGTTCAGTACCCGGCTTTTGAAAAGGCACGATGTGCCTAATCAAAAACCGGGCGTATTACATTACACTCACTTGCAGCTGCAACTCTGCAACTGACGAATCTGTTGCATTCTTCTCTTCTTCTTCCATCTTCTTTATTCTTCTACAATATGTTTTCACCCTGTGGACAAAATACATAAATAATAACTCTAGTTCAGTACCCGGCTTTTGAAAAGGCAAGATGTGCCTAATCAAAAACCGGGCGTATTACATTACACTCACTTGCAGCTGCAACTCTGCAACTGACGAATCTGGTGCATTCTTCTCTTCTTCTTCCATCTTCTTTATTCTCTTACAATATGTTTTCACCCTGTGGACAAAATACATAAATAATAACTCTAGTTCAGTACCCGGCTTTTGAAAAGGCAAGATGTTCCTAATCAAAAACCGGGCGTATTACATTACACTCACTTGCAGCTGCAACTCTGCAACTGACGAATCTGGTGCATTCTTCTCTTCTTCTTCCATCTTCTTTATTCTCCTACAATATGTTTTCACCCTGTGGACAAAATACATAAATAATAACTCTAGTTCAGTACCCGGCTTTTGAAAAGGCAAGATGTTCCTAATCAAAAACCGGGCGTATTACATTACACTCACTTGCAGCTGCAACTCTGCAACTGACGAATCTGGTGCATTCTTCTCTTGTTCTTCTATCTTCTTTATTCTCCTACAATATGTTTTCACCCTGTGGACAAAATACATAAATATGAAACCTCGTACTGCACCCAGCTATGATTAGGCACGCCGCGACGTGCTCAATCAAAAGCCGGGGACAGTAGGTGCATTACAATGACTTACAACTGCAACTCCTGAATTTATTGCATTCTTCTATTCTCGTCTCTTCTTCTACACATTATTCTGTGGAACTTACACAAAAATATATCAATTAAAGAAACCTAAGGTTGTCTTTTGTCGTAGTACAAAAGATATGCCTTAGGCAATCTTACACCCCGGCATCTGAATACCAAAGATGGCGTGTAGTTTTAGATTATATTCAAGCAAATTTTACTCCAAGTCAAAACCATCGATATCCAAGGGGATATCCGCACTACAAATAAAAGATATTCAGATGTTTGTACACTTTGTTCCAATAAGCGCAAATATTGCGAAATACATCTATATTTCAACGATAAGTAAAACACAGGGTGCACTGTGTTTTGATATATTGGCTCAACGTGTACAGCATGTAGGCAAAATAAGTATACCTTTCGGAATACAGCTGTTACTTATTCCATTCTGAAGTCCCTTACGTACCTGAAAAAATACAAAAATCTCATGAAAATGTACCATCTGCAAAGGATTACAATATTAATAGGCAGAGAGAAGTTGTTGTGATGTTAAATAATTATCTAGTAGATATCTACTATTAAAAGTAACATAGTTGTTAAGGATGCGATTGAGAAGTCTTAGTTTCGGATCCTGGCCATCACAATACCGATGTGAAACCACTTGTCTTAAGACAAGCTTTTTAGTTTAATGGAATTTTAATTTCAGTTACTAGTATGTACTTTAACACATAACAACTTGTTAAGCAATGAAGAAAATAAATTACAACAAGACGAAATTGATTTACCTTAAATTTCCTGAAGACATGCCATGCCTCCTGCCTCGCCTATCTCGCCTCAGTAGACCGTTCAGGACCACCAATTTCGCATAGGCATGTATTAAATATTAGCACTTAGCACACGGAAAGAATTAGAAATATCTACACATTCGCTAATACAGCCTATTCGCATAGCCTAATCGCAAAGCTACACAAGTTATAAAAATGTTGTTAAACCAGTTAATACCCAACATTAAGTTTACATTACATTTCTACGGTATTAGTGCTTAATAAAGGCACTAAATCCGTAATTTTAAAACTAAGTAACAACAAAATTAACTGGAAATGACGTATAGGGCAGCTCTGTAAAGAATCTGTAGTTCTGTCTTTACATTACGTACCTATGTAGTCTCTCTGTGATATTTTAATATATAGTTTTTTATAAACGAATTTCCAGTTAATATAGAGTGGCCAGTAAAAAGGTATACATTTTTTTCCATTTCTTGCTGCATCACAAAAATGCTGGCGCTTTTTATCACGTTTGTTATCAGTTATTCAATATACTGTTCCAAGGAATCCGCTGGCATGATGAGGAGTAAAACACTACACATATCGAATTTGCCGTGTCTACAGAAAATTAATTATTACTGTACAAATAACTGTAAAAAAAAATTGTATACCTCCTAGTTAGCCACCCTGTATATGTATAAACTAGACAATATATCGTTGCTTATACTAATAAATAAATCGAAGTATCTTATATTATCTAGCCCTAATATTTGTATTTGTCGTGAGGGATTCCCCCATGGATCCGACCCGACGAATAACGTTACCACCCAACTGTCGATGAAAGATTGCCTAAGTTTTATCCCACGGATCCCGACTGACCCAGGGCCATCTCCGGTTTCGAGATGGCCCTGGGTCATAGGGTCAGTTCAGATATAGCGGAAAAATTCTCGTACAGTTTTTAAGTGGTAATTAAATATCTTAAAACAGCAAACAACGTGCCACTGACTTATCAGAAAGATTTACTGCTGCATACGATTTTAAGCCTTGCCTAAATGGAACAAGGTTGATATTTTATTACGATGTAAAACTGCCCGAGCATTTTCTCGCCTAATCTAAACGGACCCTAACCCTTTGAGTCAGGGCGTCACTTGTTAATTTTCCTAACTGGTCAGTTTACAGTTAACCCATCAGTTTTGTAAACCGGACAGTTTCCCTAACTCGAAAATCATCAATATTTCTAAGCATTATTCATGTGACTGAGATTTTTTTAAATCCACAAATCCATTTTAAAAAAGAAATTGATAACTAACGAATTGGAGACACTGGCAGGTTTACGGAACAGATACGGGCTAACTAAACTGACCAGTTAGGGAAACGAAACGAGTGATGACCCAACCCCCCTCCTCCTTTGCCCGGGCTTGGGACCGGCTGCGGTTTGTTTTCCAGGTTAACAGACCACAGGCGGAGTTAATAAAAGGGTTATCTTTATAGACCCAAAAAGAACAGATGTACATATAGGACAACAGAAACTAGACTTAACAACTAGAATGAATAAGTACTGCAGGTCGAACATGACCATTTATAAGACAGTTTAGACCAGTGTGGACTGCGTTAGAGTTGTAAAAAATTGAAATGCTTCATAAAGGTAGAATATTGTCCAGTCTGGACTTCTACTTCCGTAGCATTAGTAAGTACATGGTTTAACTAAGCTTTACAATATATAAGTCACACAGTGGACTATGGAGCGAGCTATGCTTGGAGTTTCTTTGGAGGATAAAATTCATAATAATAAAAATTAAACTAAAGTTACCGACTTAACTCATATTGTTTCCCAAAGGAGCTAGGACACGACGGTATCTTCCGTTTCAAATCGAGCAGTCCGTCTGGGGAAGTACCTCCGTCCTACAGAATACCGCGATTATAATAACCGTGTGTTGTGTTCCCGGTGGTGAGTAGGGTAGCCAGAGCTCACTGGAGAGGTTTTGTGCTGTCAGTGGAAAGACCGTGGGCTTAAATTGACATCACTGACTTGTAGGGGCGTGAAATGTTGGCGCGGTGGTCAGGGAGACCCGGTGAAACGGTTATCCGCTGGCCGCCCGCAGGTTGTACGGTTCCCGAACCTGGGGACTACTTAATCTTCGCCCCAGGAGGCTGAACCAGCAGCCTGTGTAAAGTGCCCGATGCTGTAGTCGTGCCGGAGGAGGAAACCGGAGTGGACTCGGCTACAGTATTTGGGAGGAGACCGAGGGCCCTTCCGCCCGCCGCGCCAGCCAGTCACACAACTCCAGCTTGTCTATATACTAACGGACTAACGTGATGTCTGACCCAAGATATTTTCGAAGGTGTAAGAAAACTGGTCTACAAACAAGAACGAAAATGTCTTCTTTTTTCCCCATAAATTCAGAAATCACAAAAAAATAGTACTCCGGTAGAGTATATTGAAGATAACAACGGGCAAGTGACCTACACACAGCGCGTGGTAAGTGTTCTTTCGACAAAGGGTAATACGGAGGTGTTATAAATTTGACGTGTCTTTGTGTGTGTATGTCATTCCACACATACAGGCATGTGTGTGGCATGACATACACACACAAAGACACGTCACAACAAAGTCAAAATTATTTATTCTGCATAGACCATTAAATCGCAACTTACAAAAAGTCAAAATAAAAAGAAATATGAAAGACAAGTTTAGAAGATGGACTACTGGCTCGAAACGCGGCCCCCACCTAAGAAGACCCCGGCAAGAAACTCAGTGGGCATTTTTTTTGTCTATTTACAAATATCGTATCATCTTAGATCGTAAAATAGTAGTTGTTTAAAACATGACAACGCTTGAATCATGTATTACTAGGTATATCAAAGTTATAGGGCTAACAAACACAACTTACTTTTGACATTTAAGGGTGGTTTTTTAGTGACGGGTAAGGAGGCTATTTAAATTTTTCATTTATTTTTTAGGCATTTAATATTATTTAAAAATATTTAGGCATTTATAGTGGCCGGATTTTTTTATGTGTGGTTTATGGAAACGGTATTTGAAATTGTTCTTTTTTATATTTTATTTTTATTTCCATCTCTTTCTTTATTTCAACGACCTACGTGGCGTAGCGGTAGAGCATTCGACTGTTATAGTTAAATTGCTGCTTATTTCGAATCATTCAACGTATTGGCATAGGTATATACATACAAATTCACATTCGATTCCTTTATCCAATATTATTATAACATTGCATGATTTGAGATTGACATGGTCATTCAAATTACTAACGTAAAACTCGCCGATATATTTGCCATGTTTATTATTTTTTCTGAATAACCGATATACCTATTACGTGGGACCGAATACAATTATATGTGAAATGTGAGTGACAAAAAGAATTTTTCAATTCGTACTAATTCCTGTGATTAGCCTGTTCAAAAAAACTTTTCTGCTTTATAATATAAGCATAAAAGAAGAAAGAAGGGTTTCAACAATAGTCGTGCAAGACATGTCGTCTTCTAAGTATTTCAGGGACATGTTGGTATACGGCCGAATTAAAAGCCAATTTTATTTTAAATAATCAATTTTCGAAGTGTAAGTTAGCAGACAATGCGCTACATAGCAGTCCGCATTATTTACTATCTCCTCCAGCAGCCCATAGAAAGTACTGAAGGCACTTCTCTTACAGATGCCGAAAGACGACAACAAGACGTCATAGAATGCGCCAGTAATACGGACACAGCGTAAAAACTTTGGGAAATGTACTATGGCAGTCCTTATCGTCGGGTGACTGACCAAGAGCCTTATCCGATGGCACCATTCTAGATGGTTCATCGAGATCAAACGTATATTTGGAAAAAAAGAAATGAAATTTTATATTACGTGCAATATGCTGATAATTTTCGAGTAAAAACACTGTTCTCCAAGTCTAAGACAACGACAAACAGTTTACACAAGGCACCGCATTACCCGCTACTAGCGCTACCTAAAATTTGGAAGAAAAAAGGAGAAGAACTTTTTCCTCACATTGGACCGAAATGTCACATTTCGGTATTATCTCTATAACTGCACTTGTTAATGTTTCACGATTCAGTCTGACTCAGTGAAGGCTAGAAACTACGTGACTTGAATTACATCTAAGCCACACTCACAGAGAATCAATGTGTTGGATTAACATACTTTTACGACTGTCTTAAACGTTAAAATACGAGTAAATCCCCATATATTCATCGTTTTATTCTACAATACATACGTTGCCAACGTATAAGGGGGCAGGGTAGGGTAGGGTCCTATTTTTTTCATCATAAACTGTACATTTTACAATAATATAACGAACTGTAAAAGTAAAACTTTCTTATGACAAATATTTTAAAGATATTTGATTTTAAAAATTCAATTTTCGAGCCACCAGAAAACGCTCCATACTAAATCGTGGCACGTGGTGACGTCACAGCGCGCTGGCGCGTAATAAGTAATAGTAGTAAAAATGTATGGAGTGTGAGAGAATATCGCATTTATCTCAGTCTACGTTGCGTTTACACGTATACAGTGGATAATAAGAATGATTTGAAATTTAATACGGACTCACAAAGACACGTCACAACAAAGTCAAAATTATTTATTCTGCATAGACCATTAAATCGCAACTTACAAAAAGTCAAAATAAAAAGAAATATGAAAGACTAGTTTAGAAGATGGACTACTGGCTCGAAACGCGGCCCCCATCTAAGAAGACCCCGGCAAGATACTCAGTGGGCATTTTTTTGGTCTATGCGAGCGAGCTATGCCTGGAGTTTCTTTGGAGGATAAAATTCATAATAATAAAAATAAAACTAAAGTTACCGACTTAACTCATATTGTTTCCCAAAGGAGCTAGGACACGACGGTATCTTCCGTTTCAAATCGAGCAGTCCGTCTGGGGAAGTACCTCCGCCCTACAGAATACCGCGATTATAATAACCGTGTGTTGTGTTCCCGGTGGTGAGTAGGGTAGCCAGAGCTCACTGGAGAGGTTTTGTGCTGTCAGTGGAAAGACCGTGGGCTTAAATTGACATCACTGACTTGTAGGGGCGTGAAATGTTGGCGCGGTGGTCAGGGAGACCCGGTGAAACGGTTATCCGCTGGCCGCCCGCAGGTTGTACGGTTCCCGAACCTGGGGATTACTTAATCTTCGCCCCAGGAGGCTGAACCAGCAGCCTGTGTAAAGTGCCCGATGCTGTAGTCGTGCCGGAGGAGGAAACCGGAGTGGACTCGGCTACAGTATTTGGGAGGAGACCGAGGGCCCTTCCGCCCGCCGCGCCAGCCAGTCATACAACCCCAGCTTGTCTATATACTAACGGACTAACGTGATGTCTGACCCAAGATATTTTCGAAACTGGTCTACAAACAAGAACGAAAATGTCTTCTTTTTTCCCCATAAATTCAGAAATCACAATAAACTAGTACTCCGGTAGAGTATATTGAAGATAACAACGGGCAAGTGACCTACACACAGCGCGTGGTAAGTGTTCTTTCGACAAAGGGTAATACGGAGGTGTTATAAATTTGACGTGTCTTTGTGTGTGTATGTCATTCCACACATACAGGCATGTGTGTGGCATGACATACACACACAAAGACACGTCACAACAAAGTCAAAATTATTTATTCTGCATAGACCATTAAATCGCAACTTACAAAAAGTCAAAATGAAAAGAAATATGAAAGACAAGTTTAGAAGATGGACTACTGGCTCGAAACGCGGCCCCCACCTAAGAAGACCCCGGCAAGAAACTCAGTGGGTATTTTTCTGGTCTATTTACAAATATCGTATCATCTTAGATCGTAAGATCGTAGTTGTTTAAAACATGACAACGCTTGAATCATGTATTACTAGGTATATCAAAGTTATAGGGCTAACAAACACAACTTACTTTTGACTTTTAAGGGTGGTTTTTTAGTGACGGGTAAGGAGGCTATTTAAATTTTTCCTTTATTTTTTAGTCATTTAATATTATTTAAAAATATTTAGGCATTTATAGTGGCCGGATTTTTTTATGTGTGGTTTATGGAAACGGTATCTGAAATTGTTCTTTTTTATATTTTATTTTTATTTCCATCTCTTTCTTTATTTCAACGACCTACGTGGCGTAGCGGTAGAGCATTCGACTGTTATGCAGGGGGCGCGGGTTCGATTCCCGCTCAGTACAAATATTTGTATGCATGAATATGTATATTTGCATTGGTCTGGGTAATTCTATGTATAATATGTATATATTTACAAAAAAGTATCTAAGTATGTTTATCTGCATTCTATATCCCATAACACAAGCTAGTTAAGCTATTCTTACCATGGATCTAGATCGCGTTGTGTAGAATGTCATGGAATATTTATTTATTTCTGTATTTATTTCTGTCCACAATTTCATTTATACGTTTAGAAAAAACTGCAATACGACTGAAACATGAATAATTTATTTTGTTTGATAAACCAGGCAACATCAATGCAAAAGCCTGAATACGAAACTTCTACTGCCCAGTTTTAAGACATTTCTATTTTAAATCGACGCTAAGGAAATACCGCAGTGCAGTTTATTGCACCGTTTCTTGGAGTTAAAACGCTAACTGCTGAAACAAAATTAGCTAAGAATAAATTGACGTTAATAAGGTATAACAATGGTTTACGATATTGAATAAAGGAAGTATGTTACTAAGACGACAATGGCTAAAGTAAAGACGGAGCTTTTCTTACAGAAGCCGAAAATAAAACAAGAGGTAATAGAGAGCATCAGGCCACGCTCTATAAGAAGACTGGTTTTGAAAATAGAATGGACTTTTTCTCCGTTGATAACAAACGCTATATAGTCTTTAAGCAAGGTGGCTTAGCTTTTTTTACAGAAGCCGAAAGATAAAAGACGTAATAGAGCGCTGAGAAAACTGGTTTAAAAACTAGAATGTGATAATTTTTTTTTCAAAGAAAATTCATCAGTGACAAGGATCCAAGGAGTGACCTCGGAACGAAATCACTGCACAATGGTGCTCGGGTGATGCTCCCTCTTGAAGACAGCAACGAGAGAGTGACCAACACGACAAAATGTTAACTTCTGAACTAAACTTAGCTTAGTATAAAATGTGGATTTGTGAGTTTTGGATATGAGATACCAGTTTGGAATAACACATTTTCTTCCCGTGGTTTATGGAAACGGGATCTGAATTTTTTGTTTTTATATTTTGTTTTTAATTCCTTTTTTTTCTTTCCACAATTTCATCTACCACACAATTTCATCTAGAACAAACTGTAATACGACTGAAACATGAATAATTTATTTTGTTTGATAAACAAGGCAACATCAATGCTAAAGCCTGAAGATGAAAGTTCTACTTTCCAGTTTTAAGACATTTTTATTTTAAATCGACGCAAAGGAAATGCCGCAGTGGAGTTTGTTGCACCATTCCTTGGAGTTGAAACGCTAACTGCTGAAGCAAAATTAGCTTAGACGTTATTAAGATAAAAAGTTTTACTATATTGAATTAAGGAAGTATGCTACTAAGACGACAATGGCTTTAGTAATGACGAAGCTTCTTTTAACAGAAGCCAAAAATCAAACAAGAGATTATAGAACGCACCAGGCCACGCTCTAAAAAAAGACTGGTTTTGAAATTAGAATGGGCAATATTTTCGTCGATAACAAACGCTACGTAGTCTATAAGTAAGGTGGCTTAGCTTTTCTTACAGAAGTTGAAAGATGAAAGAAGTAGTAGAATGCTGAGAAAACTGGTTTACAAACCAGAATGTAAAATTAATTTTTTTCTTACCGAAAAGTCATCAGTGACAAGGATTCAATGAGTGACCTCGCAAAGAAATCACTGCACAATGGTGCTCGCGTGATGCTCCTGCTTGAAGACAGCAACGAGAAAGTGACCAACACGAGAAAACGTTAACTTCTGAACCAAACTTAGCTTAGGATAAAATGTGGACTTGTGTGTTATAGATATAAGATAACAGTTTCGAATAATACATTTTCTTTTTCGTCGTTTAAGGTTCTATTTTAAATCGACGCTCAGGAAATGCCGCAGTGCAGTTTAATGTACCGTTTCTTGGAGTTGAAACGCTAACTGCTGAAGCAAAATTAGCTTAGAATAAATGGACATTTATAACATATAACAATGTTTTACAATATTGAATACAGGAAGTATGTTACTAAGACGACAATGGCTTGAGTAATAATGAAGCTTCTCTTACAGAAGCCAAAGATAAGACATGAGATTATAGGGTGCACCAGGCCACGCTCTATAAGAAGACTGGTTTTGAAAATAGAATGGGCATTTTCTTCGTAGAAAACAAACGCTATAAGTCTATAAGCAAGGTGGCTTAGCTTTCCTTACAGAAGCCGAAAGATAAAAGAAGTAATAGACCGCTGAAAAAACTGGTTCAAAAACCATTATGTGAAAAAAAAAAATTCTCAACGAATTTCATCAGTGACAAGGATCCAAGGAGTGAACTCGCAAAGAAATCAAAGCACAATGGCACTCGGGTGATGCTCCCACTTAAAGACAGCAACGAGAAAGTATGGCTTAGCTTTCCTTACAGAAGCCGAAATATAAAAGAAGTAATAGACCGTTTAAAAAACTGGTTCACGAACCACTATGTGAAAAAAAAAATTCTCAACGAATTTCATCAGTGACAAGGATCCAAGGAGTGAACTCGCAAAGAAATCAAAGCACAATGGCACTCGGGTGATGCTCCCGCTTGAAGATAGCAACGAGAAAATAATTACAGACTATTCGGTTGGGATGGAAATACCATTATGTTCTACCTCCTTAAACTGAGATATAACAATGTTATACTATTTTGAATAACGGAATTGAATGTGGATATGTAAGTAACACTCTTCAAAGTGTAATTTAAATGTAATTAATGGAGACTTTTCACTTACAGATGCCGAAAGACGATAAGAAGAAGTCAAAGAATGCGCCAGTAATATGGACACAGCGTTAAAACTTTAGGAAATGTATTATGGCAGTTCTTACTTGATCGAAGACGACTGATTGAGTGCCCTATCCGATGATACTAGCTTCATCGAGATCAAACAGATCCTCGGAAAAATATTGATTGAATGTTGATAATTTTACTTTGTCTTTATTTCTACACTATTTGTCTGTATTTAGCCTCTTGAAATTTCAGTTGGTGAGACCCGCTTGTGGGAGGCCAACTGAAATGTGCTATCTCTGTCCGTAGTTCAGTGATAGGATCATAATCAGGTCCATAGCACAACGAAGATCGGATATGTGATTATAGTCTGGAACAACGCATATTAATCCCTAAATAACTTCCTTTGGTTTGTGGAATTGTACTAAGTGAAGAAGACTTCCCTTACAGAAGCAGAAAGACACAAAAAACAGTAAAAGATTGCGCCAGGCCGAGCGCTATTAGAAAAGTAGTTTGAAAATAGGATGCGCAATTTTCTTCCTCAAAGGCAAAGACGCAGAAAAATATAAAAATGATGGCTAACTTTCTATGCCAGAAGTCAAAAGGTTACAAGACGCCGTCATAGCTAGCATACGGACCGACACGACAAAACGCTATATAGTCTTTGAGCAAGGTGGCTTAGCTTTTCTTACAGAAGCTGAAAGATGTAAGAAGTAGTAGAACGCTGAGAAAACTAGTTTACAAACCAGAATGTGAAAATTAATTTTTTTCTTACCGAAAATTCATCAGTGACAAGGATCCAAGGAGTGACCTCGCAAAGAAATCACTGCACAATGATGCTCGGGTGATGCTCCCGCTTGAAGACAGCAACGAGAAAGTGACCAACATGACAAAACGTTAACTTCTGAACCAAACTTTGCTTAGGATAAAATGTGAATTTGGAGTTTTACATTTGAGATAACAGTTTGGAATAATACATTTTCTTTTTCGTGAATTATGGAAACAGGATCTGAATTTGTTTTTTTGTTTTTTTATCTTTCCACAATTCGAACTATACTTTTAGAACAAACTGCAATACGACTGATACATGAAATGTGAAAGTTCTACTTTTCAGTTTTAAGACATATTTCAATTTTAAATCGACGCTAAGGAAATGCCGCAGTGGAGTTTCTTGCACCGTTTCTTGGAGTTGAAACGCTAACTGCTGAAGCAAAATTAGCTTAGAATAAATTTCATTTTAATAAGATATAACAATATTTTAATATATGGAATAAAGGAATTTTGCTACTAAGATGACAATGGATGAAGTAATGACGAAGCTTCTTTTACAGAAGTCAAATATAAAACAAGAAGATAATAGAGCTCACCATGCCACGCTCTATAAGAAGATAGGCTTTGAAAATAGAATGCGCATTTTCTTCTTTGATAAAAAACGCTATAAATCTATAAGCAAGGTGGCTTAGCTTTCCTTACAGAAGCCGAAAGATAAAAGAAGTAATAGACCGCTGAAAAAACTGGTTCACAAACCACTACGTGAAAAAAAAACATTCTCACCGAATTTCATCAGTGACAAGGATGCAAGGAGTGAACTCGCAAAAAAATCACAGCACAATGGCACTCGGGTGATGCTCCCGCTTGAAGATAGCAACGAGAAAATAATTACAGACTATTCGGTTCGGATGGAAATACCATTATGTTTTCTACCTCCTTAAACTGAGATATAACAATGTTATACTAATTTGAATAACGGAATTGAATGTGAATATGTAAGTAACACTCTTCAAAGTGTAATTTAAATGTAATTAATGGAGGCTTTTCACTTACAGATGCCGAAAGACGATAAGAAGAAGTCAAAGAATGCGCCAGTAATATGGACACAGCGTTAAAAATTTAGGAAATGTATTATGGCAGTTCTTACTAGATCGAAGACGACTGATCGAGTGCCCTATCCGATGATACTAGCTTCATCGAGATCAAACAGATCCTCGGAAAAATATTGATTGAATGTTGATAATTTTACTTTGTCTTTGTTTCTACACTATTTGTCTGTATTTAGCCTCTTGAAATTTCAGTTGGTGAGACCCGCTTGTGGGAGGCCAACTGAAATGTGCTATCTCTGTCCGTAGTTCAGTGATAGGATCATTATCAGGTCCATAGCACAACGAAGATCGGATATGTGATTACAGTCTGGAACAACGCATATTAATCCCTAAATAACTTCCTTTGGTTTGTGGAATTGTACTAAGTGAAGAAGACTTCCCTTACAGAAGCTGAAAGACACAAAAAACAGTAATAGATTGCGCCAGGCCGAGCGCTATTAGAAAAGTAGTTTGAAAATAGGATGCGCAATTTTCTTCCTCAAAGGAAAAGACGCAGAAAAATATAAAAATGATGGCTAACTTTCTATGCGAGAAGTCAAAAGGTTACAAGACGCAGTCATAGATAGCATCCCATGGTACAGACGGTAAAATACAGCTCGGGTGATGCTCCCGCTTGAAGACAGCAACGAGGAAGTGACCAACATGACAAAACGTTAACTTCTGAACCAAACTTTGCTTAGGATAAAATGTGGATTTGGAGTTTTACATTTGAGATAACAGTTTGGAATAATACATTTTGTTTTTCGTGGTTTATGGAAACGGGATCTGAATTAGTTTTTTTTTAATATTTTGTTTTTTTTATCTTTCCACAATTCCAACTATACTTTTAGAACAAATTGCAATACGACTGATACATGAAATGTGAAAGTTCTACTTTTCAGTTTTAAGACATATTTCAATTTTAAATCGACGCTAAGGAAATGCCGCAGTGGAGTTTGTTGCACCGTTTCTTGGAGTTGAAACGCTAACTGCTGAAGCAAAATTAGCTTAGAATAAATTTAATTTTAATAAGATATAACAATATTTTAATATATGGAATAAAGGATTTTTGCTACTAAGACGACAATGGATGAAGTAATGACGAAGCTTCTTTTACAGAAGCCAAATATCAAACAAGAAGATAATAGACCTCACCATGCCACGCTCTATAAGAAGATAGGCTATGAAAATAGAATGCGCATTTTCTTCTTTGATAAAAAACGCTATAAGTCTATAAGCAAGGTGGCTTAGCTTTCCTTACAGAAGCCTAAAGATAAAAGATGTAATAGACCGCTGAAAAAACTGGTTCACAAACCACTACGTGAAAAAAAAACATTCTCACCGAATTTCATCAGTGACAAGGATGCAAGGAGTGAACTCGCAAAAAAATCACAGCACAATGGCACTCGGGTGATGCTCCCGCTTGAAGATAGCAACGAGAAAATAATTACAGACTATTCGGTTCGGATGGAAATACCATTATGTTTTCTACCTCCTTAAACTGAGATATAACAATGTTATACTAATTTGAATAACGGAATTGAATGTGAATATGTAAGTAACACTCTTCAAAGTGTAATTTAAATGTAATTAATGGAGGCTTTTCACTTACAGATGCCGAAAGACGATAAGAAGAAGTCAAAGAATGCGCCAGTAATATGGACACAGCGTTAAAAATTTAGGAAATGTATTATGGCAGTTCTTACTAGATCGAAGACGACTGATCGAGTGCCCTATCCGATGATACTAGCTTCATCGAGATCAAACAGATCCTCGGAAAAATATTGATTGAATGTTGATAATTTTACTTTGTTTTTGTTTCTACACTATTTGTCTGTATTTAGCCTCTTGAAATTTCAGTTGGTGAGACCCGCTTGTGGGAGGCCAACTGAAATGTGCTATCTCTGTCCGTAGTTCAGTGATAGGATCATTATCAGGTCCATAGCACAACGAAGATCGGATATGTGATTACAGTCTGGAACAACGCATATTAATCCCTAAATAACTTCCTTTGGTTTGTGGAATTGTACTAAGTGAAGAAGACTTCCCTTACAGAAGCTGAAAGACACAAAAACAGTAATAGATTGCGCCAGGCCGAGCGCTATTAGAAAAGTAGTTTGAAAATAGGATGCGCAATTTTCTTCCTCAAAGGAAAAGACGCAGAAAAATATAAAAATGATGGCTAACTTTCTATGCGAGAAGTCAAAAGGTTACAAGACGCAGTCATAGCTAGCATCCCATGGTACAGACGGTAAAATACAGCTCGGGTGATGCTCCCGCTTGAAGACAGCAACGAGGAAGTGACCAACATGACAAAACGTTAACTTCTGAACCAAACTTTGCTTAGGATAAAATGTGGATTTCGAGTTTTACATTTGAGATAACAGTTTGGAATAATACATTTTGTTTTTCGTGGTTTATGGAAACGGGATCTGAATTAGTTTTTTTTTAATATTTTGTTTTTTTTATCTTTCCACAATTCCAACTATACTTTTAGAACAAACTGCAATACGACTGATACATGAAATGTGAAAGTTCTACTTTTCAGTTTTAAGACATATTTCAATTTTAAATCGACGCTAAGGAAATTCCGCAGTGGAGTTTGTTGCACCGTTTCTTGGAGTTGAAACGCTAACTGCTGAAGCAAAATTAGCTTAGAATAAATTTAATTTTAATAAGATATAACAATATTTTAATATATGGAATAAAGGATTTTTGCTACTAAGACGACAATGGATGAAGTAATGACGAAGCTTCTTTTACAGAAGCCAAATATCAAACAAGAAGATAATAGAGCTCACCATGCCACGCTCTATAAGAAGATAGGCTATGAAAATAGAATGCGCATTTTCTTCTTTGATAAAAAACGCTATAAGTCTATAAGCAAGGTGGCTTAGCTTTCCTTACAGAAGCCGAAAGATAAAAGAAGTAATAGACCGCTGAAAAAACTGGTTCACAAACCACTACGTGAAAAAAAAACATTCTCACCGAATTTCATCAGTGACAAGGATGCAAGGAGTGAACTCGCAAAAAAATCACAGCACAATGGCACTCGGGTGATGCTCCCGCTTGAAGATAGCAACGAGAAAATAATTACAGACTATTCGGTTCGGATGGAAATACCATTATGTTTTCCACCTCCTTAAACTGAGATATAACAATGTTATACTAATTTGAATAACGGAATTGAATGTGAATATGTAAGTAACACTCTTCAAAGTGTAATTTAAATGTAATTAATGGAGGCTTTTCACTTACAGATGCCGAAAGACGATAAGAAGAAGTCAAAGAATGCGCCAGTAATATGGACACAGCGTTAAAAATTTAGGAAATGTATTATGGCAGTTCTTACTAGATCGAAGACGACTGATCGAATGCCCTATCCGATGATACTAGCTTCATCGAGATCAAACAGATCCTCGGAAAAATATTGATTGAATGTTGATAATTTTACTTTGTCTTTGTTTCTACACTATTTGTCTGTATTTAGCCTCTTGAAATTTCAGTTGGTGAGACCCGCTTGTGGGAGGCCAACTGAAATGTGCTATCTCTGTCCGTAGTTCAGTGATAGGATCATTATCAGGTCCATAGCACAACGAAGATCGGATATGTGATTACAGTCTGGAACAACGCATATTAATCCCTAAATAACTTCCTTTGGTTTGTGGAATTGTACTAAGTGAAGAAGACTTCCCTTACAGAAGCTGAAAGACACAAAAAACAGTAATAGATTGCGCCAGGCCGAGCGCTATTAGAAAAGTAGTTTGAAAATAGGATGCGCAATTTTCTTCCTCAAAGGAAAAGACGCAGAAAAATATAAAAATGATGGCTAACTTTCTATGCGAGAAGTCAAAAGGTTACAAGACGCAGTCATAGATAGCATCCCATGGTACAGACGGTAAAATACAGCTCGGGTGATGCTCCCGCTTGAAGACAGCAACGAGGAAGTGACCAACATGACAAAACGTTAACTTCTGAACCAAACTTTGCTTAGGATAAAATGTGGATTTGGAGTTTTACATTTGAGATAACAGTTTGGAATAATACATTTTGTTTTTCGTGGTTTATGGAAACGGGATCTGAATTAGTTTTTTTTTAATATTTTGTTTTTTTTATCTTTCCACAATTCCAACTATACTTTTAGAACAAATTGCAATACGACTGATACATGAAATGTGAAAGTTCTACTTTTCAGTTTTAAGACATATTTCAATTTTAAATCGACGCTAAGGAAATGCCGCAGTGGAGTTTGTTGCACCGTTTCTTGGAGTTGAAACGCTAACTGCTGAAGCAAAATTAGCTTAGAATAAATTTAATTTTAATAAGATATAACAATATTTTAATATATGGAATAAAGGATTTTTGCTACTAAGACGACAATGGATGAAGTAATGACGAAGCTTCTTTTACAGAAGCCAAATATCAAACAAGAAGATAATAGAGCTCACCATGCCACGCTCTATAAGAAGATAGGCTATGAAAATAGAATGCGCATTTTCTTCTTTGATAAAAAACGCTATAAGTCTATAAGCAAGGTGGCTTAGCTTTCCTTACAGAAGCCTAAAGATAAAAGATGTAATAGACCGCTGAAAAAACTGGTTCACAAACCACTACGTGAAAAAAAAACATTCTCACCGAATTTCATCAGTGACAAGGATGCAAGGAGTGAACTCGCAAAAAAATCACAGCACAATGGCACTCGGGTGATGCTCCCGCTTGAAGATAGCAACGAGAAAATAATTACAGACTATTCGGTTCGGATGGAAATACCATTATGTTTTCTACCTCCTTAAACTGAGATATAACAATGTTATACTAATTTGAATAACGGAATTGAATGTGAATATGTAAGTAACACTCTTCAAAGTGTAATTTAAATGTAATTAATGGAGGGTTTTCACTTACAGATGCCGAAAGACGATAAGAAGAAGTCAAAGAATGCGCCAGTAATATGGACACAGCGTTAAAAATTTAGGAAATGTATTATGGCAGTTCTTACTAGATCGAAGACGACTGATCGAGTGCCCTATCCGATGATACTAGCTTCATCGAGATCAAACAGATCCTCGGAAAAATATTGATTGAATGTTGATAATTTTACTTTGTTTTTGTTTCTACACTATTTGTCTGTATTTAGCCTCTTGAAATTTCAGTTGGTGAGACCCGCTTGTGGGAGGCCAACTGAAATGTGCTATCTCTGTCCGTAGTTCAGTGATAGGATCATTATCAGGTCCATAGCACAACGAAGATCGGATATGTGATTACAGTCTGGAACAACGCATATTAATCCCTAAATAATTTCCTTTGGTTTGTGGAATTGTACTAAGTGAAGAAGACTTCCCTTACAGAAGCTGAAAGACACAAAAAACAGTAATAGATTGCGCCAGGCCGAGCGCTATTAGAAAAGTAGTTTGAAAATAGGATGCGCAATTTTCTTCCTCAAAGGAAAAGACGCAGAAAAATATAAAAATGATGGCTAACTTTCTATGCGAGAAGTCAAAAGGTTACAAGACGCAGTCATAGCTAGCATCCCATGGTACAGACGGTAAAATACAGCTCGGGTGATGCTCCCGCTTGAAGACAGCAACGAGGAAGTGACCAACATGACAAAACGTTAACTTCTGAACCAAACTTTGCTTAGGATAAAATGTGGATTTGGAGTTTTACATTTGAGATAACAGTTTGGAATAATACATTTTGTTTTTCGTGGTTTATGGAAACGGGATCTGAATTAGTTTTTTTTTTAATATTTTGTTTTTTTTATCTTTCCACAATTCCAACTATACTTTTAGAACAAACTGCAATACGACTGATACATGAAATGTGAAAGTTCTACTTTTCAGTTTTAAGACATATTTCAATTTTAAATCGACGCTAAGGAAATGCCGCAGTGGAGTTTGTTGCACCGTTTCTTGGAGTTGAAACGCTAACTGCTGAAGCAAAATTAGCTTAGAATAAATTTAATTTTAATAAGATATAACAATATTTTAATATATGGAATAAAGGATTTTTGCTACTAAGACGACAATGGATGAAGTAATGACGAAGCTTCTTTTACAGAAGCCAAATATAAAACAAGAAGATAATAGAGCTCACCATGCCACGCTCTATAAGAAGATAGGCTATGAAAATAGAATGCGCATTTTCTTCTTTGATAAAAAACGCTATAAGTCTATAAGCAAGGTGGCTTAGCTTTCCTTACAGAAGCCGAAAGATAAAAGAAGTAATAGACCGCTGAAAAAACTGGTTCACAAACCACTACGTGAAAAAAAAACATTCTCACCGAATTTCATCAGTGACAAGGATGCAAGGAGTGAACTCGCAAAAAAATCACAGCACAATGGCACTCGGGTGATGCTCCCGCTTGAAGATAGCAACGAGAAAATAATTACAGACTATTCGGTTCGGATGGAAATACCATTATGTTTTCCACCTCCTTAAACTGAGATATAACAATCGTAAGATTCATACATCTGTGAATGGTGTCTCAGGGGAGGAGGCTCTTGTTGGTCTAGGTGTGCCGACCGGGTCGGTATTTGGGCCGGTAGGGTATATTATGCACGTGAACAGCGTAGCTAACATTGTGAATAGGTGTGGGGTGTACATGTATGCCGATGACATGTGCCTACTGTATGCTTCTAAAGACCTGTATGAAGCTCAAAGGAACATACAAATTGACTTCGAGAATATCACACAGTGGGCACATGATAATGGAATAATATTGAATCTTCAGAAAACTAAACTCATGCATGTATACTCGCCCTATAATCAGCGCGCTAAATTGATAAACAAAGAGGACATTGTAGTCATTGGACACACATATGATTGCTTACACAAAAATAAAATACATTGCAACTGTCAAAAAATACAATCTGTTGTAAGCTATAAATATTTAGGATTAACTGTAGACACACATTTTAACTGGAAGTTGCATGTAAATGAAGTATGTAATAAACTAAGATCTATTTTAGGTAAATTTTATGTTTTAAGGGGAACTGTTAATACACATACGTTGACAGTAGTATACCATGCTCTCGCAGACTCTTTGCTCAGCTATGGACTCAGTGTGTATGGGCGAACCTTTATAACCTATATTAAAGAAATAAAATGTATACAAACAAGGTTAGTAAAGTTTTTAGTTAATAAACAGGATCAATTATTATGTAACAAAGAGTATGAAAAACTATATCCTATATGTAAGATTCTTCCGATAGATAAGAAAATTGAATATTTACTAGGTTTAGAACACTATTTTAATGATAAATACAAATTAGTATTACAAAATATATATAATACAAGAAGTGTAACAGAAAAAAAACTCGACAAACCTAGAATAAGAAATTACTATGGTGAAAGAATGTCTTCGTATATAGTTCCACATATATATAATAAAATTAACTTGTTACGACAATTACCCAAATTAAGTTTATATACATTGAAAAACGAACTAAGGGCTTTTTTGTTGGACAATGGTGAGAGTGAAATGTGTGAAAGAGGGGATAACGCGTAGGTACATATAAATATTTAAATAAATACAAATATATTTTGCAAGGCAAATAAATAGGTACATATAAATTTGTAGTGTTTTTTATAGGATAGTTGTAAACAACATTTTTTGAGCGCTTATCTCGCCAACAAGCGTAATAGCTTGGCGAGTACTTAAATTTAAGAAACATGTAACAAATTATGGAAATAATAAAAAAAAAAAAAAAAAAAAAATACTAATTTGAATAACGGAATTGAATGTGAATATGTAAGTAACACTCTTCAAAGTGTAATTTAAATGTAATTAATGGAGGCTTTTCACTTACAGATGCCGAAAGACGATAAGAAGAAGTCAAAGAATGCGCCAGTAATATGGACACAGCGTTAAAAATTTAGGAAATGTATTATGGCAGTTCTTACTAGATCGAAGACGACTGATCGAGTGCCCTATCCGATGATACTAGCTTCATCGAGATCAAACAGATCCTCGGAAAAATATTGATTGAATGTTGATAATTTTACTTTGTCTTTGTTTCTACACTATTTGTCTGTATTTAGCCTCTTGAAATTTCAGTTGGTGAGACCCGCTTGTGGGAGGCCAACTGAAATGTGCTATCTCTGTCCGTAGTTCAGTGATAGGATCATTATCAGGTCCATAGCACAACGAAGATCGGATATGTGATTACAGTCTGGAACAACGCATATTAATCCCTAAATAACTTCCTTTGGTTTGTGGAATTGTACTAAGTGAAGAAGACTTCCCTTACAGAAGCTGAAAGACACAAAAAACAGTAATAGATTGCGCCAGGCCGAGCGCTATTAGAAAAGTAGTTTGAAAATAGGATGCGCAATTTTCTTCCTCAAAGGAAAAGACGCAGAAAAATATAAAAATGATGGCTAACTTTCTATGCGAGAAGTCAAAAGGTTACAAGACGCAGTCATAGCTAGCATCCCATGGTACAGACGGTAAAATACAGCTCGGGTGATGCTCCCGCTTGAAGACAGCAACGAGGAAGTGACCAACATGACAAAACGTTAACTTCTGAACCAAACTTTGCTTAGGATAAAATGTGGATTTGGAGTTTTACATTTGAGATAACAGTTTGGAATAATACATTTTGTTTTTCGTGGTTTATGGAAACGGGATCTGAATTAGTTTTTTTTTAATATTTTGTTTTTTTTATCTTTCCAAAATTCCAACTATACTTTTAGAACAAACTGCAATACGACTGATACATGAAATGTGAAAGTTCTACTTTTCAGTTTTAAGACATATTTCAATTTTAAATCGACGCTAAGGAAATGCCGCAGTGGAGTTTGTTGCACCGTTTCTTGGAGTTGAAACGCTAACTGCTGAAGCAAAATTAGCTTAGAATAAATTTAATTTTAATAAGATATAACAATATTTTAATATATGGAATAAAGGATTTTTGCTACTAAGACGACAATGGATGAAGTAATGACGAAGCTTCTTTTACAGAAGCCAAATATCAAACAAGAAGATAATAGAGCTCACCATGCCACGCTCTATAAGAAGATAGGCTATGAAAATAGAATGCGCATTTTCTTCTTTGATAAAAAACGCTATAAGTCTATAAGCAAGGTGGCTTAGCTTTCCTTACAGAAGCCTTACAGAAGAAAAAACTGGTTCACAAACCACTACGTGAAAAAAAAACATTCTCACCGAATTTCATCAGTGACAAGGATGCAAGGAGTGAACTCGCAAAAAAATCACAGCACAATGGCACTCGGGTGATGCTCCCGCTTGAAGATAGCAACGAGAAAATAATTACAGACTATTCGGTTCGGATGGAAATACCATTATGTTTTCCACCTCCTTAAACTGAGATATAACAATGTTATACTAATTTGAATAACGGAATTGAATGTGAATATGTAAGTAACACTCTTCAAAGTGTAATTTAAATGTAATTAATGGAGGCTTTTCACTTACAGATGCCGAAAGACGATAAGAAGAAGTCAAAGAATGCGCCAGTAATATGGACACAGCGTTAAAAATTTAGGAAATGTATTATGGCAGTTCTTACTAGATCGAAGACGACTGATCGAGTGCCCTATCCGATGATACTAGCTTCATCGAGATCAAACAGATCCTCGGAAAAATATTGATTGAATGTTGATAATTTTACTTTGTCTTTGTTTCTACACTATTTGTCTGTATTTAGCCTCTTGAAATTTCAGTTGGTGAGACCCGCTTGTGGGAGGCCAACTGAAATGTGCTATCTCTGTCCGTAGTTCAGTGATAGGATCATTATCAGGTCCATAGCACAACGAAGATCGGATATGTGATTACAGTCTGGAACAACGCATATTAATCCCTAAATAACTTCCTTTGGTTTGTGGAATTGTACTAAGTGAAGAAGACTTCCCTTACAGAAGCTGAAAGACACAAAAAACAGTAATAGATTGCGCCAGGCCGAGCGCTATTAGAAAAGTAGTTTGAAAATAGGATGCGCAATTTTCTTCCTCAAAGGAAAAGACGCAGAAAAATATAAAAATGATGGCTAACTTTCTATGCGAGAAGTCAAAAGGTTACAAGACGCAGTCATAGCTAGCATCCCATGGTACAGACGGTAAAATACAGCTCGGGTGATGCTCCCGCTTGAAGACAGCAACGAGGAAGTGACCAACATGACAAAACGTTAACTTCTGAACCAAACTTTGCTTAGGATAAAATGTGGATTTGGAGTTTTACATTTGAGATAACAGTTTGGAATAATACATTTTGTTTTTCGTGGTTTATGGAAACGGGATCTGAATTAGTTTTTTTTTAATATTTTGTTTTTTTTATCTTTCCACAATTCCAACTATACTTTTAGAACAAACTGCAATACGACTGATACATGAAATGTGAAAGTTCTACTTTTCAGTTTTAAGACATATTTCAATTTTAAATCGACGCTAAGGAAATGCCGCAGTGGAGTTTGTTGCACCGTTTCTTGGAGTTGAAACGCTAACTGCTGAAGCAAAATTAGCTTAGAATAAATTTAATTTTAATAAGATATAACAATATTTTAATATATGGAATAAAGGATTTTTGCTACTAAGACGACAATGGATGAAGTAATGACGAAGCTTCTTTTACAGAAGCCAAATATCAAACAAGAAGATAATAGAGCTCACCATGCCACGCTCTATAAGAAGATAGGCTATGAAAATAGAATGCGCATTTTCTTCTTTGATAAAAAACGCTATAAGTCTATAAGCAAGGTGGCTTAGCTTTCCTTACAGAAGCCGAAAGATAAAAGAAGTAATAGACCGCTGAAAAAACTGGTTCACAAACCACTACGTGAAAAAAAAACATTCTCACCGAATTTCATCAGTGACAAGGATGCAAGGAGTGAACTCGCAAAAAAATCACAGCACAATGGCACTCGGGTGATGCTCCCGCTTGAAGATAGCAACGAGAAAATAATTACAGACTATTCGGTTCGGATGGAAATACCATTATGTTTTCCACCTCCTTAAACTGAGATATAACAATGTTATACTAATTTGAATAACGGAATTGAATGTGAATATGTAAGTAACACTCTTCAAAGTGTAATTTAAATGTAATTAATGGAGGCTTTTCACTTACAGATGCCGAAAGACGATAAGAAGAAGTCAAAGAATGCGCCAGTAATATGGACACAGCGTTAAAAATTTAGGAAATGTATTATGGCAGTTCTTACTAGATCGAAGACGACTGATCGAGTGCCCTATCCGATGATACTAGCTTCATCGAGATCAAACAGATCCTCGGAAAAATATTGATTGAATGTTGATAATTTTACTTTGTCTTTGTTTCTACACTATTTGTCTGTATTTAGCCTCTTGAAATTTCAGTTGGTGAGACCCGCTTGTGGGAGGCCAACTGAAATGTGCTATCTCTGTCCGTAGTTCAGTGATAGGATCATTATCAGGTCCATAGCACAACGAAGATCGGATATGTGATTACAGTCTGGAACAACGCATATTAATCCCTAAATAACTTCCTTTGGTTTGTGGAATTGTACTAAGTGAAGAAGACTTCCCTTACAGAAGCTGAAAGACACAAAAAACAGTAATAGATTGCGCCAGGCCGAGCGCTATTAGAAAAGTAGTTTGAAAATAGGATGCGCAATTTTCTTCCTCAAAGGAAAAGACGCAGAAAAATATAAAAATGATGGCTAACTTTCTATGCGAGAAGTCAAAAGGTTACAAGACGCAGTCATAGCTAGCATCCCATGGTACAGACGGTAAAATACAGCTCGGGTGATGCTCCCGCTTGAAGACAGCAACGAGGAAGTGACCAACATGACAAAACGTTAACTTCTGAACCAAACTTTGCTTAGGATAAAATGTGGATTTGGAGTTTTACATTTGAGATAACAGTTTGGAATAATACATTTTGTTTTTCGTGGTTTATGGAAACGGGATCTGAATTAGTTTTTTTTTAATATTTTGTTTTTTTTATCTTTCCACAATTCCAACTATACTTTTAGAACAAACTGCAATACGACTGATACATGAAATGTGAAAGTTCTACTTTTCAGTTTTAAGACATATTTCAATTTTAAATCGACGCTAAGGAAATGCCGCAGTGGAGTTTGTTGCACCGTTTCTTGGAGTTGAAACGCTAACTGCTGAAGCAAAATTAGCTTAGAATAAATTTAATTTTAATAAGATATAACAATATTTTAATATATGGAATAAAGGATTTTTGCTACTAAGACGACAATGGATGAAGTAATGACGAAGCTTCTTTTACAGAAGCCAAATATCAAACAAGAAGATAATAGAGCTCACCATGCCACGCTCTATAAGAAGATAGGCTATGAAAATAGAATGCGCATTTTCTTCTTTGATAAAAAACGCTATAAGTCTATAAGCAAGGTGGCTTAGCTTTCCTTACAGAAGCCGAAAGATAAAAGAAGTAATAGACCGCTGAAAAAACTGGTTCACAAACCACTACGTGAAAAAAAAACATTCTCACCGAATTTCATCAGTGACAAGGATGCAAGGAGTGAACTCGCAAAAAAATCACAGCACAATGGCACTCGGGTGATGCTCCCGCTTGAAGATAGCAACGAGAAAATAATTACAGACTATTCGGTTCGGATGGAAATACCATTATGTTTTCCACCTCCTTAAACTGAGATATAACAATGTTATACTAATTTGAATAACGGAATTGAATGTGAATATGTAAGTAACACTCTTCAAAGTGTAATTTAAATGTAATTAATGGAGGCTTTTCACTTACAGATGCCGAAAGACGATAAGAAGAAGTCAAAGAATGCGCCAGTAATATGGACACAGCGTTAAAAATTTAGGAAATGTATTATGGCAGTTCTTACTAGATCGAAGACGACTGATCGAGTGCCCTATCCGATGATACTAGCTTCATCGAGATCAAACAGATCCTCGGAAAAATATTGATTGAATGTTGATAATTTTACTTTGTCTTTGTTTCTACACTATTTGTCTGTATTTAGCCTCTTGAAATTTCAGTTGGTGAGACCCGCTTGTGGGAGGCCAACTGAAATGTGCTATCTCTGTCCGTAGTTCAGTGATAGGATCATTATCAGGTCCATAGCACAACGAAGATCGGATATGTGATTACAGTCTGGAACAACGCATATTAATCCCTAAATAACTTCCTTTGGTTTGTGGAATTGTACTAAGTGAAGAAGACTTCCCTTACAGAAGCTGAAAGACACAAAAAACAGTAATAGATTGCGCCAGGCCGAGCGCTATTAGAAAAGTAGTTTGAAAATAGGATGCGCAATTTTCTTCCTCAAAGGAAAAGACGCAGAAAAATATAAAAATGATGGCTAACTTTCTATGCGAGAAGTCAAAAGGTTACAAGACGCAGTCATAGCTAGCATCCCATGGTACAGACGGTAAAATACAGCTCGGGTGATGCTCCCGCTTGAAGACAGCAACGAGGAAGTGACCAACATGACAAAACGTTAACTTCTGAACCAAACTTTGCTTAGGATAAAATGTGGATTTGGAGTTTTACATTTGAGATAACAGTTTGGAATAATACATTTTGTTTTTCGTGGTTTATGGAAACGGGATCTGAATTAGTTTTTTTTTAATATTTTGTTTTTTTTATCTTTCCACAATTCCAACTATACTTTTAGAACAAACTGCAATACGACTGATACATGAAATGTGAAAGTTCTACTTTTCAGTTTTAAGACATATTTCAATTTTAAATCGACGCTAAGGAAATGCCGCAGTGGAGTTTGTTGCACCGTTTCTTGGAGTTGAAACGCTAACTGCTGAAGCAAAATTAGCTTAGAATAAATTTAATTTTAATATGATATAACAATATTTTAATATATGGAATAAAGGATTTTTGCTACTAAGACGACAATGGATGAAGTAATGACGAAGCTTCTTTTACAGAAGCCAAATATCAAACAAGAAGATAATAGAGCTCACCATGCCACGCTCTATAAGAAGATAGGCTATGAAAATAGAATGCGCATTTTCTTCTTTGATAAAAAAACGCTATAAGTCTATAAGCAAGGTGGCTTAGCTTTCCTTACAGAAGCCGAAAGATAAAAGAAGTAATAGACCGCTGAAAAAACTGGTTCACAAACCACTACGTGAAAAAAAAACATTCTCACCGAATTTCATCAGTGACAAGGATGCAAGGAGTGAACTCGCAAAAAAATCACAGCACAATGGCACTCGGGTGATGCTCCCGCTTGAAGATAGCAACGAGAAAATAATTACAGACTATTCGGTTCGGATGGAAATACCATTATGTTTTCCACCTCCTTAAACTGAGATATAACAATGTTATACTAATTTGAATAACGGAATTGAATGTGAATATGTAAGTAACACTCTTCAAAGTGTAATTTAAATGTAATTAATGGAGGCTTTTCACTTACAGATGCCGAAAGACGATAAGAAGAAGTCAAAGAATGCGCCAGTAATATGGACACAGCGTTAAAAATTTAGGAAATGTATTATGGCAGTTCTTACTAGATCGAAGACGACTGATCGAGTGCCCTATCCGATGATACTAGCTTCATCGAGATCAAACAGATCCTCGGAAAAATATTGATTGAATGTTGATAATTTTACTTTGTCTTTGTTTCTACACTATTTGTCTGTATTTAGCCTCTTGAAATTTCAGTTGGTGAGACCCGCTTGTGGGAGGCCAACTGAAATGTGCTATCTCTGTCCGTAGTTCAGTGATAGGATCATTATCAGGTCCATAGCACAACGAAGATCGGATATGTGATTACAGTCTGGAACAACGCATATTAATCCCTAAATAATTTCCTTTGGTTTGTGGAATTGTACTAAGTGAAGAAGACTTCCCTTACAGAAGCTGAAAGACACAAAAACAGTAATAGATTGCGCCAGGCCGAGCGCTATTAGAAAAGTAGTTTGAAAATAGGATGCGCAATTTTCTTCCTCAAAGGAAAAGACGCAGAAAAATATAAAAATGATGGCTAACTTTCTATGCGAGAAGTCAAAAGGTTACGAGACGCAGTCATAGCTAGCATCCCATGGTACAGACGGTAAAATACAGCTCGGGTGATGCTCCCGCTTGAAGACAGCAACGAGGAAGTGACCAACATGACAAAACGTTAACTTCTGAACCAAACTTTGCTTAGGATAAAATGTGGATTTGGAGTTTTACATTTGAGATAACAGTTTGGAATAATACATTTTGTTTTTCGTGGTTTATGGAAACGGGATCTGAATTAGTTTTTTTTTAATATTTTGTTTTTTTTATCTTTCCACAATTCCAACTATACTTTTAGAACAAACTGCAATACGACTGATACATGAAATATGAAAGTTCTACTTTTCAGTTTTAAGACATATTTCAATTTTAAATCGACGCTAAGGAAATGCCGCAGTGGAGTTTGTTGCACCGTTTCTTGGAGTTGAAACGCTAACTGCTGAAGCAAAATTAGCTTAGAATAAATTTAATTTTAATAAGATATAACAATATTTTAATATATGGAATAAAGGATTTTTGCTACTAAGAAGACAATGGATGAAGTAATGACGAAGCTTCTTTTACAGAAGCCAAATATCAAACAAGAAGATAATAGAGCTCACCATGCCACGCTCTATAAGAAGATAGGCTATGAAAATAGAATGCGCATTTTCTTCTTTGATAAAAAACGCTATAAGTCTATAAGCAAGGTGGCTTAGCTTTCCTTACAGAAGCCGAAAGATAAAAGAAGTAATAGACCGCTGAAAAAACTGGTTCACAAACCACTACGTGAAAAAAAAACATTCTCACCGAATTTCATCAGTGACAAGGATGCAAGGAGTGAACTCGCAAAAAAATCACAGCACAATGGCACTCGGGTGATGCTCCCGCTTGAAGATAGCAACGAGAAAATAATTACAGACTATTCGGTTCGGATGGAAATACCATTATGTTTTCCACCTCCTTAAACTGAGATATAACAATGTTATACTAATTTGAATAACGGAATTGAATGTGAATATGTAAGTAACACTCTTCAAAGTGTAATTTAAATGTAATTAATGGAGGCTTTTCACTTACAGATGCCGAAAGACGATAAGAAGAAGTCAAAGAATGCGCCAGTAATATGGACACAGCGTTAAAAATTTAGGAAATGTATTATGGCAGTTCTTACTAGATCGAAGACGACTGATCGAATGCCCTATCCGATGATACTAGCTTCATCGAGATCAAACAGATCCTCGGAAAAATATTGATTGAATGTTGATAATTTTACTTTGTCTTTGTTTCTACACTATTTGTCTGTATTTAGCCTCTTGAAATTTCAGTTGGTGAGACCCGCTTGTGGGAGGCCAACTGAAATGTGCTATCTCTGTCCGTAGTTCAGTGATAGGATAATTATCAGGTCCATAGCACAACGAAGATCGGATATGTGATTACAGTCTGGAACAACGCATATTAATCCCTAAATAACTTCCTTTGGTTTGTGGAATTGTACTAAGTGAAGAAGACTTCCCTTACAGAAGCTGAAAGACACAAAAAACAGTAATAGATTGCGCCAGGCCGAGCGCTATTAGAAAAGTAGTTTGAAAATAGGATGCGCAATTTTCTTCCTCAAAGGAAAAGACGCAGAAAAATATAAAAATGATGGCTAACTTTCTATGCGAGAAGTCAAAAGGTTACAAGACGCAGTCATAGCTAGCATCCCATGGTACAGACGGTAAAATACAGCTCGGGTGATGCTCCCGCTTGAAGACAGCAACGAGGAAGTGACCAACATGACAAAACGTTAACTTCTGAACCAAACTTTGCTTAGGATAAAATGTGGATTTGGAGTTTTACATTTGAGATAACAGTTTGGAATAATACATTTTGTTTTTCGTGGTTTATGGAAACGGGATCTGAATTAGTTTTTTTTTAATATTTTGTTTTTTTTATCTTTCCAAAATTCCAACTATACTTTTAGAACAAACTGCAATACGACTGATACATGAAATGTGAAAGTTCTACTTTTCAGTTTTAAGACATATTTCAATTTTAAATCGACGCTAAGGAAATGCCGCAGTGGAGTTTGTTGCACCGTTTCTTGGAGTTGAAACGCTAACTGCTGAAGCAAAATTAGCTTAGAATAAATTTAATTTTAATAAGATATAACAATATTTTAATATATGGAATAAAGGATTTTTGCTACTAAGACGACAATGGATGAAGTAATGACGAAGCTTCTTTTACAGAAGCCAAATATCAAACAAGAAGATAATAGAGCTCACCATGCCACGCTCTATAAGAAGATAGGCTATGAAAATAGAATGCGCATTTTCTTCTTTGATAAAAAACGCTATAAGTCTATAAGCAAGGTGGCTTAGCTTTCCTTACAGAAGCCGAAAGATAAAAGAAGTAATAGACCGCTGAAAAAACTGGTTCACAAACCACTACGTGAAAAAAAAACATTCTCACCGAATTTCATCAGTGACAAGGATGCAAGGAGTGAACTCGCAAAAAAATCACAGCACAATGGCACTCGGGTGATGCTCCCGCTTGAAGATAGCAACGAGAAAATAATTACAGACTATTCGGTTCGGATGGAAATACCATTATGTTTTCCACCTCCTTAAACTGAGATATAACAATGTTATACTAATTTGAATAACGGAATTGAATGTGAATATGTAAGTAACACTCTTCAAAGTGTAATTTAAATGTAATTAATGGAGGCTTTTCACTTACAGATGCCGAAAGACGATAAGAAGAAGTCAAAGAATGCGCCAGTAATATGGACACAGCGTTAAAAATTTAGGAAATGTATTATGGCAGTTCTTACTAGATCGAAGACGACTGATCGAGTGCCCTATCCGATGATACTAGCTTCATCGAGATCAAACAGATCCTCGGAAAAATATTGATTGAATGTTGATAATTTTACTTTGTCTTTGTTTCTACACTATTTGTCTGTATTTAGCCTCTTGAAATTTCAGTTGGTGAGACCCGCTTGTGGGAGGCCAACTGAAATGTGCTATCTCTGTCCGTAGTTCAGTGATAGGATAATTATCAGGTCCATAGCACAACGAAGATCGGATATGTGATTACAGTCTGGAACAACGCATATTAATCCCTAAATAACTTCCTTTGGTTTGTGGAATTGTACTAAGTGAAGAAGACTTCCCTTACAGAAGCTGAAAGACACAAAAAACAGTAATAGATTGCGCCAGGCCGAGCGCTATTAGAAAAGTAGTTTGAAAATAGGATGCGCAATTTTCTTCCTCAAAGGAAAAGACGCAGAAAAATATAAAAATGATGGCTAACTTTCTATGCGAGAAGTCAAAAGGTTACAAGACGCAGTCATAGCTAGCATCCCATGGTACAGACGGTAAAATACAGCTCGGGTGATGCTCCCGCTTGAAGACAGCAACGAGGAAGTGACCAACATGACAAAACGTTAACTTCTGAACCAAACTTTGCTTAGGATAAAATGTGGATTTGGAGTTTTACATTTGAGATAACAGTTTGGAATAATACATTTTGTTTTTCGTGGTTTATGGAAACGGGATCTGAATTAGTTTTTTTTTAATATTTTGTTTTTTTTATCTTTCCAAAATTCCAACTATACTTTTAGAACAAACTGCAATACGACTGATACATGAAATGTGAAAGTTCTACTTTTCAGTTTTAAGACATATTTCAATTTTAAATCGACGCTAAGGAAATGCCGCAGTGGAGTTTGTTGCACCGTTTCTTGGAGTTGAAACGCTAACTGCTGAAGCAAAATTAGCTTAGAATAAATTTAATTTTAATAAGATATAACAATATTTTAATATATGGAATAAAGGATTTTTGCTACTAAGACGACAATGGATGAAGTAATGACGAAGCTTCTTTTACAGAAGCCAAATATCAAACAAGAAGATAATAGAGCTCACCATGCCACGCTCTATAAGAAGATAGGCTATGAAAATAGAATGCGCATTTTCTTCTTTGATAAAAAACGCTATAAGTCTATAAGCAAGGTGGCTTAGCTTTCCTTACAGAAGCCGAAAGATAAAAGAAGTAATAGACCGCTGAAAAAACTGGTTCACAAACCACTACGTGAAAAAAAAACATTCTCACCGAATTTCATCAGTGACAAGGATGCAAGGAGTGAACTCGCAAAAAAATCACAGCACAATGGCACTCGGGTGATGCTCCCGCTTGAAGATAGCAACGAGAAAATAATTACAGACTATTCGGTTCGGATGGAAATACCATTATGTTTTCCACCTCCTTAAACTGAGATATAACAATGTTATACTAATTTGAATAACGGAATTGAATGTGAATATGTAAGTAACACTCTTCAAAGTGTAATTTAAATGTAATTAATGGAGGCTTTTCACTTACAGATGCCGAAAGACGATAAGAAGAAGTCAAAGAATGCGCCAGTAATATGGACACAGCGTTAAAAATTTAGGAAATGTATTATGGCAGTTCTTACTAGATCGAAGACGACTGATCGAGTGCCCTATCCGATGATACTAGCTTCATCGAGATCAAACAGATCCTCGGAAAAATATTGATTGAATGTTGATAATTTTACTTTGTCTTTGTTTCTACACTATTTGTCTGTATTTAGCCTCTTGAAATTTCAGTTGGTGAGACCCGCTTGTGGGAGGCCAACTGAAATGTGCTATCTCTGTCCGTAGTTCAGTGATAGGATCATTATCAGGTCCATAGCACAACGAAGATCGGATATGTGATTACAGTCTGGAACAACGCATATTAATCCCTAAATAACTTCCTTTGGTTTGTGGAATTGTACTAAGTGAAGAAGACTTCCCTTACAGAAGCTGAAAGACACAAAAAACAGTAATAGATTGCGCCAGGCCGAGCGCTATTAGAAAAGTAGTTTGAAAATAGGATGCGCAATTTTCTTCCTCAAAGGAAAAGACGCAGAAAAATATAAAAATGATGGCTAACTTTCTATGCGAGAAGTCAAAAGGTTACAAGACGCAGTCATAGCTAGCATCCCATGGTACAGACGGTAAAATACAGCTCGGGTGATGCTCCCGCTTGAAGACAGCAACGAGGAAGTGACCAACATGACAAAACGTTAACTTCTGAACCAAACTTTGCTTAGGATAAAATGTGGATTTGGAGTTTTACATTTGAGATAACAGTTTGGAATAATACATTTTGTTTTTCGTGGTTTATGGAAACGGGATCTGAATTAGTTTTTTTTTAATATTTTGTTTTTTTTATCTTTCCACAATTCCAACTATACTTTTAGAACAAACTGCAATACGACTGATACATGAAATATGAAAGTTCTACTTTTCAGTTTTAAGACATATTTCAATTTTAAATCGACGCTAAGGAAATGCCGCAGTGGAGTTTGTTGCACCGTTTCTTGGAGTTGAAACGCTAACTGCTGAAGCAAAATTAGCTTAGAATAAATTTAATTTTAATAAGATATAACAATATTTTAATAAACACCTCAACAAAGTCTAGGGAACAAGATGACCACAATTTTTTTTTTCGTGTAAATCTTGTTTTGCAAATAACTGGCAGCAAATAAATAAAAATAGAATAAAGTAGATTACAGAGTTGTTCGAAATTTAAAAATAAATTTAAATAAGTAATGATTTTCGAATATGGAGGTAAACCTTTTAAAAGTGTTTGCTTGTGCAGTTTCTCTGAGGCAAAATAAAAATTATTTTCTTTGATTGTAAATAACGTTTATTATCAATAATACGTCTTTTACGTATGGTTTGTGCATTTTTGTGACTGTATGTCATCATGTCACGTCGTCATTTTAAGTCGCGAAGAGATGTTAAGGGCTGTTGGTATGCTGCAAGCTGGACGAACTCAACGCGACGTAGCGGATGCTGTCAACACCCAACCAAGCGTAATTTGCAGATTATGAGCACGCTACAGGTCTACAGGGGATATTGCCGAACGTCACAGGAGACGAAATAGGGTTACTACCCCGCGACAAGATCGTTTCTTGCAAAATTCCGCAAGTCGGCAACCCACGATTACTGCTCGTCAGTTAGTCGCAGGCCTCCAGTCTCAGCATCAAGTGGTTATTAGCGATCAAACTGTCAGGAGAAGACTACATGAAGCCAATCTTCACGCTCGCAGACCGCTTAGGGTTCCAGCTCTTCGACGTGGAAATCGAGGCCGTCGCTTATTGTGAGCAAACGCACATTTACAGTGGACCGACCATCAATGGGCACGGGTTCTGTTTTCCGATTAATCTCGCTTCAGTTTTCATCCTGATTGGAGAAGAGTGCGTATATGGCGAGTTGCTGGACGTCGGAGTCGTCTCCAGAATCCACAAGAAGTTCATCCTTACCAAGGTGGAACAATCATGGTATGGGCTGGAATTCGCCTTGGTGAAAGGACCGACCTCGTTTGGATACGGGGCAATTTAAATGCAAACCAATACATTCAGGAGGTTATACACCCCATGGTAATCCCTCATCGACAGCAGTTCGGTCAAGATTTTATGTTCATGCAAGATAATGCACGGTCACACACCGCACGGGTAGTGGTCAATGCGTTAAGCGAGCACAATATTGCGACGTTGGAATGGCCTGCTCAGTCTTCCGACCTCAATCCCATAGAGCATGCCTGGGATTTGCTTGGGAGAAGAGCTTTCAGTGATTCTTTGAAAAATCTGAACACTGAAGAACAACTTTTTTTACACCTTCGCAGTGTATGGAGCCATATTCCACAGACGATGTTTGACAATCTCATACTAAGTATGCCACGCCGTTGTCGAGCTGTTGCTAATGCTTTAGGAGGTCCTACAGATTATTAAAAACGTTTAAAGTACGGTTAATTACTGTATTTCTTACTACCTCGTTATTTTTGTGCCTAATCATAGAAGGTTGTAATACTCAACATTGGCACTATTCAATTCTTTCTTAAAAAAAAAAAAATTTGATATGAGAATGTTTTTATTAAAATTAAAATTAAAAACGGTATAAAAATACCCTTCTATTGATATAAAACACTCACTATTACAAGAAAGGGTTTTTAAATAAAAACTAGAAATGTCCTTGTTCCCTAGACTTTGTTGATGTGTGTATATGGAATAAAGGATTTTTGCTACTAAGACGACAATGGATGAAGTAATGACGAAGCTTCTTTTACAGAAGCCAAATATCAAACAAGAAGATAATAGAGCTCACCATGCCACGCTCTATAAGAAGATAGGCTATGAAAATAGAATGCGCATTTTCTTCTTTGATAAAAAACGCTATAAGTCTATAAGCAAGGTGGCTTAGCTTTCCTTACAGAAGCCGAAAGATAAAAGAAGTAATAGACCGCTGAAAAAACTGGTTCACAAACCACTACGTGAAAAAAAAACATTCTCACCGAATTTCATCAGTGACAAGGATGCAAGGAGTGAACTCGCAAAAAAATCACAGCACAATGGCACTCGGGTGATGCTCCCGCTTGAAGATAGCAACGAGAAAATAATTACAGACTATTCGGTTCGGATGGAAATACCATTATGTTTTCCACCTCCTTAAACTGAGATATAACAATGTTATACTAATTTGAATAACGGAATTGAATGTGAATATGTAAGTAACACTCTTCAAAGTGTAATTTAAATGTAATTAATGGAGGCTTTTCACTTACAGATGCCGAAAGACGATAAGAAGAAGTCAAAGAATGCGCCAGTAATATGGACACAGCGTTAAAAATTTAGGAAATGTATTATGGCAGTTCTTACTAGATCGAAGACGACTGATCGAGTGCCCTATCCGATGATACTAGCTTCATCGAGATCAAACAGATCCTCGGAAAAATATTGATTGAATGTTGATAATTTTACTTTGTCTTTGTTTCTACACTATTTGTCTGTATTTAGCCTCTTGAAATTTCAGTTGGTGAGACCCGCTTGTGGGAGGCCAACTGAAATGTGCTATCTCTGTCCGTAGTTCAGTGATAGGATCATTATCAGGTCCATAGCACAACGAAGATCGGATATGTGATTACAGTCTGGAACAACGCATATTAATCCCTAAATAACTTCCTTTGGTTTGTGGAATTGTACTAAGTGAAGAAGACTTCCCTTACAGAAGCTGAAAGACACAAAAAACAGTAATAGATTGCGCCAGGCCGAGCGCTATTAGAAAAGTAGTTTGAAAATAGGATGCGCAATTTTCTTCCTCAAAGGAAAAGACGCAGAAAAATATAAAAATGATGGCTAACTTTCTATGCGAGAAGTCAAAAGGTTACAAGACGCAGTCATAGCTAGCATCCCATGGTACAGACGGTAAAATACAGCTCGGGTGATGCTCCCGCTTGAAGACAGCAACGAGGAAGTGACCAACATGACAAAACGTTAACTTCTGAACCAAACTTTGCTTAGGATAAAATGTGGATTTGGAGTTTTACATTTGAGATAACAGTTTGGAATAATACATTTTGTTTTTCGTGGTTTATGGAAACGGGATCTGAATTAGTTTTTTTTTAATATTTTGTTTTTTTTATCTTTCCACAATTCCAACTATACTTTTAGAACAAACTGCAATACGACTGATACATGAAATGTGAAAGTTCTACTTTTCAGTTTTAAGACATATTTCAATTTTAAATCGACGCTAAGGAAATGCCGCAGTGGAGTTTGTTGCACCGTTTCTTGGAGTTGAAACGCTAACTGCTGAAGCAAAATTAGCTTAGAATAAATTTAATTTTAATAAGATATAACAATATTTTAATATATGGAATAAAGGATTTTTGCTACTAAGACGACAATGGATGAAGTAATGACGAAGCTTCTTTTACAGAAGCCAAATATCAAACAAGAAGATAATAGAGCTCACCATGCCACGCTCTATAAGAAGATAGGCTATGAAAATAGAATGCGCATTTTCTTCTTTGATAAAAAACGCTATAAGTCTATAAGCAAGGTGGCTTAGCTTTCCTTACAGAAGCCGAAAGATAAAAGAAGTAATAGACCGCTGAAAAAACTGGTTCACAAACCACTACGTGAAAAAAAAACATTCTCACCGAATTTCATCAGTGACAAGGATGCAAGGAGTGAACTCGCAAAAAAATCACAGCACAATGGCACTCGGGTGATGCTCCCGCTTGAAGATAGCAACGAGAAAATAATTACAGACTATTCGGTTCGGATGGAAATACCATTATGTTTTCCACCTCCTTAAACTGAGATATAACAATGTTATACTAATTTGAATAACGGAATTGAATGTGAATATGTAAGTAACACTCTTCAAAGTGTAATTTAAATGTAATTAATGGAGGCTTTTCACTTACAGATGCCGAAAGACGATAAGAAGAAGTCAAAGAATGCGCCAGTAATATGGACACAGCGTTAAAAATTTAGGAAATGTATTATGGCAGTTCTTACTAGATCGAAGACGACTGATCGAGTGCCCTATCCGATGATACTAGCTTCATCGAGATCAAACAGATCCTCGGAAAAATATTGATTGAATGTTGATAATTTTACTTTGTCTTTGTTTCTACACTATTTGTCTGTATTTAGCCTCTTGAAATTTCAGTTGGTGAGACCCGCTTGTGGGAGGCCAACTGAAATGTGCTATCTCTGTCCGTAGTTCAGTGATAGGATCATTATCAGGTCCATAGCACAACGAAGATCGGATATGTGATTACAGTCTGGAACAACGCATATTAATCCCTAAATAATTTCCTTTGGTTTGTGGAATTGTACTAAGTGAAGAAGACTTCCCTTACAGAAGCTGAAAGACACAAAAACAGTAATAGATTGCGCCAGGCCGAGCGCTATTAGAAAAGTAGTTTGAAAATAGGATGCGCAATTTTCTTCCTCAAAGGAAAAGACGCAGAAAAATATAAAAATGATGGCTAACTTTCTATGCGAGAAGTCAAAAGGTTACGAGACGCAGTCATAGCTAGCATCCCATGGTACAGACGGTAAAATACAGCTCGGGTGATGCTCCCGCTTGAAGACAGCAACGAGGAAGTGACCAACATGACAAAACGTTAACTTCTGAACCAAACTTTGCTTAGGATAAAATGTGGATTTGGAGTTTTACATTTGAGATAACAGTTTGGAATAATACATTTTGTTTTTCGTGGTTTATGGAAACGGGATCTGAATTAGTTTTTTTTTAATATTTTGTTTTTTTTATCTTTCCACAATTCCAACTATACTTTTAGAACAAACTGCAATACGACTGATACATGAAATGTGAAAGTTCTACTTTTCAGTTTTAAGACATATTTCAATTTTAAATCGACGCTAAGGAAATGCCGCAGTGGAGTTTGTTGCACCGTTTCTTGGAGTTGAAACGCTAACTGCTGAAGCAAAATTAGCTTAGAATAAATTTAATTTTAATATGATATAACAATATTTTAATATATGGAATAAAGGATTTTTGCTACTAAGACGACAATGGATGAAGTAATGACGAAGCTTCTTTTACAGAAGCCAAATATCAAACAAGAAGATAATAGAGCTCACCATGCCACGCTCTATAAGAAGATAGGCTATGAAAATAGAATGCGCATTTTCTTCTTTGATAAAAAACGCTATAAGTCTATAAGCAAGGTGGCTTAGCTTTCCTTACAGAAGCCGAAAGATAAAAGAAGTAATTGACCGCTGAAAAAACTGGTTCACAAACCACTACGTGAAAAAAAAACATTCTCACCGAATTTCATCAGTGACAAGGATGCAAGGAGTGAACTCGCAAAAAAATCACAGCACAATGGCACTCGGGTGATGCTCCCGCTTGAAGATAGCAACGAGAAAATAATTACAGACTATTCGGTTCGGATGGAAATACCATTATGTTTTCCACCTCCTTAAACTGAGATATAACAATGTTATACTAATTTGAATAACGGAATTGAATGTGAATATGTAAGTAACACTCTTCAAAGTGTAATTTAAATGTAATTAATGGAGGCTTTTCACTTACAGATGCCGAAAGACGATAAGAAGAAGTCAAAGAATGCGCCAGTAATATGGACACAGCGTTAAAAATTTAGGAAATGTATTATGGCAGTTCTTACTAGATCGAAGACGACTGATCGAGTGCCCTATCCGATGATACTAGCTTCATCGAGATCAAACAGATCCTCGGAAAAATATTGATTGAATGTTGATAATTTTACTTTGTCTTTGTTTCTACACTATTTGTCTGTATTTAGCCTCTTGAAATTTCAGTTGGTGAGACCCGCTTGTGGGAGGCCAACTGAAATGTGCTATCTCTGTCCGTAGTTCAGTGATAGGATCATTATCAGGTCCATAGCACAACGAAGATCGGATATGTGATTACAGTCTGGAACAACGCATATTAATCCCTAAATAATTTCCTTTGGTTTGTGGAATTGTACTAAGTGAAGAAGACTTCCCTTACAGAAGCTGAAAGACACAAAAACAGTAATAGATTGCGCCAGGCCGAGCGCTATTAGAAAAGTAGTTTGAAAATAGGATGCGCAATTTTCTTCCTCAAAGGAAAAGACGCAGAAAAATATAAAAATGATGGCTAACTTTCTATGCGAGAAGTCAAAAGGTTACGAGACGCAGTCATAGCTAGCATCCCATGGTACAGACGGTAAAATACAGCTCGGGTGATGCTCCCGCTTGAAGACAGCAACGAGGAAGTGACCAACATGACAAAACGTTAACTTCTGAACCAAACTTTGCTTAGGATAAAATGTGGATTTGGAGTTTTACATTTGAGATAACAGTTTGGAATAATACATTTTGTTTTTCGTGGTTTATGGAAACGGGATCTGAATTAGTTTTTTTTTAATATTTTGTTTTTTTTATCTTTCCACAATTCCAACTATACTTTTAGAACAAACTGCAATACGACTGATACATGAAATATGAAAGTTCTACTTTTCAGTTTTAAGACATATTTCAATTTTAAATCGACGCTAAGGAAATGCCGCAGTGGAGTTTGTTGCACCGTTTCTTGGAGTTGAAACGCTAACTGCTGAAGCAAAATTAGCTTAGAATAAATTTAATTTTAATAAGATATAACAATATTTTAATATATGGAATAAAGGATTTTTGCTACTAAGAAGACAATGGATGAAGTAATGACGAAGCTTCTTTTACAGAAGCCAAATATCAAACAAGAAGATAATAGAGCTCACCATGCCACGCTCTATAAGAAGATAGGCTATGAAAATAGAATGCGCATTTTCTTCTTTGATAAAAAACGCTATAAGTCTATAAGCAAGGTGGCTTAGCTTTCCTTACAGAAGCCGAAAGATAAAAGAAGTAATAGACCGCTGAAAAAACTGGTTCACAAACCACTACGTGAAAAAAAAACATTCTCACCGAATTTCATCAGTGACAAGGATGCAAGGAGTGAACTCGCAAAAAAATCACAGCACAATGGCACTCGGGTGATGCTCCCGCTTGAAGATAGCAACGAGAAAATAATTACAGACTATTCGGTTCGGATGGAAATACCATTATGTTTTCCACCTCCTTAAACTGAGATATAACAATGTTATACTAATTTGAATAACGGAATTGAATGTGAATATGTAAGTAACACTCTTCAAAGTGTAATTTAAATGTAATTAATGGAGGCTTTTCACTTACAGATGCCGAAAGACGATAAGAAGAAGTCAAAGAATGCGCCAGTAATATGGACACAGCGTTAAAAATTTAGGAAATGTATTATGGCAGTTCTTACTAGATCGAAGACGACTGATCGAGTGCCCTATCCGATGATACTAGCTTCATCGAGATCAAACAGATCCTCGGAAAAATATTGATTGAATGTTGATAATTTTACTTTGTCTTTGTTTCTACACTATTTGTCTGTATTTAGCCTCTTGAAATTTCAGTTGGTGAGACCCGCTTGTGGGAGGCCAACTGAAATGTGCTATCTCTGTCCGTAGTTCAGTGATAGGATCATTATCAGGTCCATAGCACAACGAAGATCGGATATGTGATTACAGTCTGGAACAACGCATATTAATCCCTAAATAACTTCCTTTGGTTTGTGGAATTGTACTAAGTGAAGAAGACTTCCCTTACAGAAGCTGAAAGACACAAAAAACAGTAATAGATTGCGCCAGGCCGAGCGCTATTAGAAAAGTAGTTTGAAAATAGGATGCGCAATTTTCTTCCTCAAAGGAAAAGACGCAGAAAAATATAAAAATGATGGCTAACTTTCTATGCGAGAAGTCAAAAGGTTACAAGACGCAGTCATAGCTAGCATCCCATGGTACAGACGGTAAAATACAGCTCGGGTGATGCTCCCGCTTGAAGACAGCAACGAGGAAGTGACCAACATGACAAAACATTAACTTCTGAACCAAACTTTGCTTAGGATAAAATGTGGATTTGGAGTTTTACATTTGAGATAACAGTTTGGAATAATACATTTTGTTTTTCGTGGTTTATGGAAACGGGATCTGAATTAGTTTTTTTTTAATATTTTGTTTTTTTTATCTTTCCAAAATTCCAACTATACTTTTAGAACAAACTGCAATACGACTGATACATGAAATGTGAAAGTTCTACTTTTCAGTTTTAAGACATATTTCAATTTTAAATCGACGCTAAGGAAATGCCGCAGTGGAGTTTGTTGCACCGTTTCTTGGAGTTGAAACGCTAACTGCTGAAGCAAAATTAGCTTAGAATAAATTTAATTTTAATAAGATATAACAATATTTTAATATATGGAATAAAGGATTTTTGCTACTAAGACGACAATGGATGAAGTAATGACGAAGCTTCTTTTACAGAAGCCAAATATCAAACAAGAAGATAATAGAGCTCACCATGCCACGCTCTATAAGAAGATAGGCTATGAAAATAGAATGCGCATTTTCTTCTTTGATAAAAAACGCTATAAGTCTATAAGCAAGGTGGCTTAGCTTTCCTTACAGAAGCCGAAAGATAAAAGAAGTAATAGACCGCTGAAAAAACTGGTTCACAAACCACTACGTGAAAAAAAAACATTCTCACCGAATTTCATCAGTGACAAGGATGCAAGGAGTGAACTCGCAAAAAAATCACAGCACAATGGCACTCGGGTGATGCTCCCGCTTGAAGATAGCAACGAGAAAATAATTACAGACTATTCGGTTCGGATGGAAATACCATTATGTTTTCCACCTCCTTAAACTGAGATATAACAATGTTATACTAATTTGAATAACGGAATTGAATGTGAATATGTAAGTAACACTCTTCAAAGTGTAATTTAAATGTAATTAATGGAGGCTTTTCACTTACAGATGCCGAAAGACGATAAGAAGAAGTCAAAGAATGCGCCAGTAATATGGACACAGCGTTAAAAATTTAGGAAATGTATTATGGCAGTTCTTACTAGATCGAAGACGACTGATCGAGTGCCCTATCCGATGATACTAGCTTAATCGAGATCAAACAGATCCTCGGAAAAATATTGATTGAATGTTGATAATTTTACTTTGTCTTTGTTTCTACACTATTTGTCTGTATTTAGCCTCTTGAAATTTCAGTTGGTGAGACCCGCTTGTGGGAGGCCAACTGAAATGTGCTATCTCTGTCCGTAGTTCAGTGATAGGATCATTATCAGGTCCATAGCACAACGAAGATCGGATATGTGATTACAGTCTGGAACAACGCATATTAATCCCTAAATAACTTCCTTTGGTTTGTGGAATTGTACTAAGTGAAGAAGACTTCCCTTACAGAAGCTGAAAGACACAAAAAACAGTAATAGATTGCGCCAGGCCGAGCGCTATTAGAAAAGTAGTTTGAAAATAGGATGCGCAATTTTCTTCCTCAAAGGAAAAGACGCAGAAAAATATAAAAATGATGGCTAACTTTCTATGCGAGAAGTCAAAAGGTTACAAGACGCAGTCATAGCTAGCATCCCATGGTACAGACGGTAAAATACAGCTCGGGTGATGCTCCCGCTTGAAGACAGCAACGAGGAAGTGACCAACATGACAAAACGTTAACTTCTGAACCAAACTTTGCTTAGGATAAAATGTGGATTTGGAGTTTTACATTTGAGATAACAGTTTGGAATAATACATTTTGTTTTTCGTGGTTTATGGAAACGGGATCTGAATTAGTTTTTTTTTAATATTTTGTTTTTTTTATCTTTCCACAATTCCAACTATACTTTTAGAACAAACTGCAATACGACTGATACATGAAATGTGAAAGTTCTACTTTTCAGTTTTAAGACATATTTCAATTTTAAATCGACGCTAAGGAAATGCCGCAGTGGAGTTTGTTGCACCGTTTCTTGGAGTTGAAACGCTAACTGCTGAAGCAAAATTAGCTTAGAATAAATTTAATTTTAATAAGATATAACAATATTTTAATATATGGAATAAAGGATTTTTGCTACTAAGACGACAATGGATGAAGTAATGACGAAGCTTCTTTTACAGAAGCCAAATATCAAACAAGAAGATAATAGAGCTCACCATGCCACGCTCTATAAGAAGATAGGCTATGAAAATAGAATGCGCATTTTCTTCTTTGATAAAAAACGCTATAAGTCTATAAGCAAGGTGGCTTAGCTTTCCTTACAGAAGCCGAAAGATAAAAGAAGTAATAGACCGCTGAAAAAACTGGTTCACACCACTACGTGAAAAAAAAACATTCTCACCGAATTTCATCAGTGACAAGGATGCAAGGAGTGAACTCGCAAAAAAATCACAGCACAATGGCACTCGGGTGATGCTCCCGCTTGAAGATAGCAACGAGAAAATAATTACAGACTATTCGGTTCGGATGGAAATACCATTATGTTTTCCACCTCCTTAAACTGAGATATAACAATGTTATACTAATTTGAATAACGGAATTGAATGTGAATATGTAAGTAACACTCTTCAAAGTGTAATTTAAATGTAATTAATGGAGGCTTTTCACTTACAGATGCCGAAAGACGATAAGAAGAAGTCAAAGAATGCGCCAGTAATATGGACACAGCGTTAAAAATTTAGGAAATGTATTATGGCAGTTCTTACTAGATCGAAGACGACTGATCGAGTGCCCTATCCGATGATACTAGCTTCATCGAGATCAAACAGATCCTCGGAAAAATATTGATTGAATGTTGATAATTTTACTTTGTCTTTGTTTCTACACTATTTGTCTGTATTTAGCCTCTTGAAATTTCAGTTGGTGAGACCCGCTTGTGGGAGGCCAACTGAAATGTGCTATCTCTGTCCGTAGTTCAGTGATAGGATCATTATCAGGTCCATAGCACAACGAAGATCGGATATGTGATTACAGTCTGGAACAACGCATATTAATCCCTAAATAACTTCCTTTGGTTTGTGGAATTGTACTAAGTGAAGAAGACTTCCCTTACAGAAGCTGAAAGACACAAAAAACAGTAATAGATTGCGCCAGGCCGAGCGCTATTAGAAAAGTAGTTTGAAAATAGGATGCGCAATTTTCTTCCTCAAAGGAAAAGACGCAGAAAAATATAAAAATGATGGCTAACTTTCTATGCGAGAAGTCAAAAGGTTACAAGACGCAGTCATAGCTAGCATCCCATGGTACAGACGGTAAAATACAGCTCGGGTGATGCTCCCGCTTGAAGACAGCAACGAGGAAGTGACCAACATGACAAAACGTTAACTTCTGAACCAAACTTTGCTTAGGATAAAATGTGGATTTGGAGTTTTACATTTGAGATAACAGTTTGGAATAATACATTTTGTTTTTCGTGGTTTATGGAAACGGGATCTGAATTAGTTTTTTTTTAATATTTTGTTTTTTTTATCTTTCCACAATTCCAACTATACTTTTAGAACAAACTGCAATACGACTGATACATGAAATGTGAAAGTTCTACTTTTCAGTTTTAAGACATATTTCAATTTTAAATCGACGCTAAGGAAATGCCGCAGTGGAGTTTGTTGCACCGTTTCTTGGAGTTGAAACGCTAACTGCTGAAGCAAAATTAGCTTAGAATAAATTTAATTTTAATATGATATAACAATATTTTAATATATGGAATAAAGGATTTTTGCTACTAAGACGACAATGGATGAAGTAATGACGAAGCTTCTTTTACAGAAGCCAAATATCAAACAAGAAGATAATAGAGCTCACCATGCCACGCTCTATAAGAAGATAGGCTATGAAAATAGAATGCGCATTTTCTTCTTTGATAAAAAACGCTATAAGTCTATAAGCAAGGTGGCTTAGCTTTCCTTACAGAAGCCGAAAGATAAAAGAAGTAATAGACCGCTGAAAAAACTGGTTCACAAACCACTACGTGAAAAAAAAACATTCTCACCGAATTTCATCAGTGACAAGGATGCAAGGAGTGAACTCGCAAAAAAATCACAGCACAATGGCACTCGGGTGATGCTCCCGCTTGAAGATAGCAACGAGAAAATAATTACAGACTATTCGGTTCGGATGGAAATACCATTATGTTTTCCACCTCCTTAAACTGAGATATAACAATGTTATACTAATTTGAATAACGGAATTGAATGTGAATATGTAAGTAACACTCTTCAAAGTGTAATTTAAATGTAATTAATGGAGGCTTTTCACTTACAGATGCCGAAAGACGATAAGAAGAAGTCAAAGAATGCGCCAGTAATATGGACACAGCGTTAAAAATTTAGGAAATGTATTATGGCAGTTCTTACTAGATCGAAGACGACTGATCGAGTGCCCTATCCGATGATACTAGCTTCATCGAGATCAAACAGATCCTCGGAAAAATATTGATTGAATGTTGATAATTTTACTTTGTCTTTGTTTCTACACTATTTGTCTGTATTTAGCCTCTTGAAATTTCAGTTGGTGAGACCCGCTTGTGGGAGGCCAACTGAAATGTGCTATCTCTGTCCGTAGTTCAGTGATAGGATCATTATCAGGTCCATAGCACAACGAAGATCGGATATGTGATTACAGTCTGGAACAACGCATATTAATCCCTAAATAATTTCCTTTGGTTTGTGGAATTGTACTAAGTGAAGAAGACTTCCCTTACAGAAGCTGAAAGACACAAAAACAGTAATAGATTGCGCCAGGCCGAGCGCTATTAGAAAAGTAGTTTGAAAATAGGATGCGCAATTTTCTTCCTCAAAGGAAAAGACGCAGAAAAATATAAAAATGATGGCTAACTTTCTATGCGAGAAGTCAAAAGGTTACGAGACGCAGTCATAGCTAGCATCCCATGGTACAGACGGTAAAATACAGCTCGGGTGATGCTCCCGCTTGAAGACAGCAACGAGGAAGTGACCAACATGACAAAACGTTAACTTCTGAACCAAACTTTGCTTAGGATAAAATGTGGATTTGGAGTTTTACATTTGAGATAACAGTTTGGAATAATACATTTTGTTTTTCGTGGTTTATGGAAACGGGATCTGAATTAGTTTTTTTTTAATATTTTGTTTTTTTTATCTTTCCACAATTCCAACTATACTTTTAGAACAAACTGCAATACGACTGATACATGAAATATGAAAGTTCTACTTTTCAGTTTTAAGACATATTTCAATTTTAAATCGACGCTAAGGAAATGCCGCAGTGGAGTTTGTTGCACCGTTTCTTGGAGTTGAAACGCTAACTGCTGAAGCAAAATTAGCTTAGAATAAATTTAATTTTAATAAGATATAACAATATTTTAATATATGGAATAAAGGATTTTTGCTACTAAGAAGACAATGGATGAAGTAATGACGAAGCTTCTTTTACAGAAGCCAAATATCAAACAAGAAGATAATAGAGCTCACCATGCCACGCTCTATAAGAAGATAGGCTATGAAAATAGAATGCGCATTTTCTTCTTTGATAAAAAACGCTATAAGTCTATAAGCAAGGTGGCTTAGCTTTCCTTACAGAAGCCGAAAGATAAAAGAAGTAATAGACCGCTGAAAAAACTGGTTCACAAACCACTACGTGAAAAAAAAACATTCTCACCGAATTTCATCAGTGACAAGGATGCAAGGAGTGAACTCGCAAAAAAATCACAGCACAATGGCACTCGGGTGATGCTCCCGCTTGAAGATAGCAACGAGAAAATAATTACAGACTATTCGGTTCGGATGGAAATACCATTATGTTTTCCACCTCCTTAAACTGAGATATAACAATGTTATACTAATTTGAATAACGGAATTGAATGTGAATATGTAAGTAACACTCTTCAAAGTGTAATTTAAATGTAATTAATGGAGGCTTTTCACTTACAGATGCCGAAAGACGATAAGAAGAAGTCAAAGAATGCGCCAGTAATATGGACACAGCGTTAAAAATTTAGGAAATGTATTATGGCAGTTCTTACTAGATCGAAGACGACTGATCGAATGCCCTATCCGATGATACTAGCTTCATCGAGATCAAACAGATCCTCGGAAAAATATTGATTGAATGTTGATAATTTTACTTTGTCTTTGTTTCTACACTATTTGTCTGTATTTAGCCTCTTGAAATTTCAGTTGGTGAGACCCGCTTGTGGGAGGCCAACTGAAATGTGCTATCTCTGTCCGTAGTTCAGTGATAGGATCATTATCAGGTCCATAGCACAACGAAGATCGGATATGTGATTACAGTCTGGAACAACGCATATTAATCCCTAAATAACTTCCTTTGGTTTGTGGAATTGTACTAAGTGAAGAAGACTTCCCTTACAGAAGCTGAAAGACACAAAAAACAGTAATAGATTGCGCCAGGCCGAGCGCTATTAGAAAAGTAGTTTGAAAATAGGATGCGCAATTTTCTTCCTCAAAGGAAAAGACGCAGAAAAATATAAAAATGATGGCTAACTTTCTATGCGAGAAGTCAAAAGGTTACAAGACGCAGTCATAGATAGCATCCCATGGTACAGACGGTAAAATACAGCTCGGGTGATGCTCCCGCTTGAAGACAGCAACGAGGAAGTGACCAACATGACAAAACGTTAACTTCTGAACCAAACTTTGCTTAGGATAAAATGTGGATTTGGAGTTTTACATTTGAGATAACAGTTTGGAATAATACATTTTGTTTTTCGTGGTTTATGGAAACGGGATCTGAATTAGTTTTCTTTTTAATATTTTGTTTTTTTTTATCTTTCCACAATTCCAACTATACTTTTAGAACAAATTGCAATACGACTGATACATGAAATGTGAAAGTTCTACTTTTCAGTTTTAAGACATATTTCAATTTTAAATCGACGCTAAGGAAATGCCGCAGTGGAGTTTGTTGCACCGTTTCTTGGAGTTGAAACGCTAACTGCTGAAGCAAAATTAGCTTAGAATAAATTTAATTTTAATAAGATATAACAATATTTTAATATATGGAATAAAGGATTTTTGCTACTAAGACGACAATGGATGAAGTAATGACGAAGCTTCTTTTACAGAAGCCAAATATCAAACAAGAAGATAATAGAGCTCACCATGCCACGCTCTATAAGAAGATAGGCTATGAAAATAGAATGCGCATTTTCTTCTTTGATAAAAAACGCTATAAGTCTATAAGCAAGGTGGCTTAGCTTTCCTTACAGAAGCCTAAAGATAAAAGATGTAATAGACCGCTGAAAAAACTGGTTCACAAACCACTACGTGAAAAAAAAACATTCTCACCGAATTTCATCAGTGACAAGGATGCAAGGAGTGAACTCGCAAAAAAATCACAGCACAATGGCACTCGGGTGATGCTCCCGCTTGAAGATAGCAACGAGAAAATAATTACAGACTATTCGGTTCGGATGGAAATACCATTATGTTTTCTACCTCCTTAAACTGAGATATAACAATGTTATACTAATTTGAATAACGGAATTGAATGTGGATATGTAAGTAACACTCTTCAAAGTGTAATTTAAATGTAATTAATGGAGGCTTTTCACTTACAGATGCCGAAAGACGATAAGAAGAAGTCAAAGAATGCGCCAGTAATATGGACACAGCGTTAAAAATTTAGGAAATGTATTATGGCAGTTCTTACTAGATCGAAGACGACTGATCGAGTGCCCTATCCGATGATACTAGCTTCATCGAGATCAAACAGATCCTCGGAAAAATATTGATTGAATGTTGATAATTTTACTTTGTCTTTGTTTCTACACTATTTGTCTGTATTTAGCCTCTTGAAATTTCAGTTGGTGAGACCCGCTTGTGGGAGGCCAACTGAAATGTGCTATCTCTGTCCGTAGTTCAGTGATAGGATCATTATCAGGTCCATAGCACAACGAAGATCGGATATGTGATTACAGTCTGGAACAACGCATATTAATCCCTAAATAACTTCCTTTGGTTTGTGGAATTGTACTAAGTGAAGAAGACTTCCCTTACAGAAGCTGAAAGACACAAAAAACAGTAATAGATTGCGCCAGGCCGAGCGCTATTAGAAAAGTAGTTTGAAAATAGGATGCGCAATTTTCTTCCTCAAAGGAAAAGACGCAGAAAAATATAAAAACGATGGCTAACTTTCTATGCCAGAAGTCAAAAGGTTACAAGACGCAGTCATAGCTAGCATACGGAGCGACACGACAAAACGCTATATAGTCTTTAAGCAAGGTGGCTTAGCTTTTCTTACAGTAGCTGAAAGATGTAAGAAGTAGTAGAACGCTGAGAAAACTGGTTTACAAACCAGAATGTGAAATTTAATTTTTTTCTTACCGAAAATTCATCAGTGACAAGGATCCAAGGAGTGACCTCACTGCACAAGGCGAGCATCATTGTGCAGTGATTTCTTGATCGGATGTTATGCACCGTGTGCGGATGACATCTAAGACCTGCACGCGTTGTCCTGTGTAGGAAAGGGGAGGTTGGGACTAATTGGAAGAGCTCATCAGAACACTCCCCATGGTACAGACGGTAAAATACAGCTCGGGTGATGCTCCCGCTTGAAGACAGCAACGAGGAAGTGACCAACATGACAAAACGTTAACTTCTGAACCAAACTTTGCTTAGGATAAAATGTGGATTTGGAGTTTTACATTTGAGATAACAGTTTGGAATAATACATTTTGTTTTTCGTGGTTTATGGAAACGAGATCTGAATTAGTTTTTTTTTAATATTTTGTTTTTTTTATCTTTCCACAATTCCAACTATACTTTTAGAACAAACTGCAATACGACTGATACATGAAATGTGAAAGTTCTACTTTTCAGTTTTAAGACATATTTCAATTTTAAATCGACGCTAAGGAAATGCCGCAGTGGAGTTTGTTGCACCGTTTCTTGGAGTTGAAACGCTAACTGCTGAAGCAAAATTAGCTTAGAATAAATTTAATTTTAATAAGATATAACAATATTTTAATATGTGGAATAAAGGATTTTTGCTACTAAGACGACAATGGATGAAGTAATGACGAAGCTTCTTTTACAGAATTCAAATATAAAACAAGAAGATAATAGAGCTCACCATGCCACGCTCTATAAGAAGATAGGCTTTGAAAATAGAATGCGCATTTTCTTCTTTGATAAAAAACGCTATAAGTCTATAAGCAAGGTGGCTTAGCTTTCCTTACAGAAGCCGAAAGATAAAAGAAGTAATAGACCGCTGAAAAAACTGGTTCACAAACCACTATGTGAAAAAAAACATTCTCACCGAATTTCATCAGTGACAAGGATCCAAGGGTGAACTCGCAAAGAAATCACAGCACAATGGCACTCGGGTGATGCTCCCGCTTGTAGATAGCAACGAGAAAATAATTACAGACTATTCGGTTGGGATGGAAATACCATTATGTTCTACCTCCTTAAACTGAGATATAACAATGTTATACTATTTTGAATAACGGAATTGAATGTGGATATGTAAGTAACACTCTTCAAAGTGTAATTTAAATGTAATTAATGGAGACTTTTCACTTACAGATGCCGAAAGATGATAAGAAGAAGTCAAAGAATGCGCCAGTAATATGGACACAGCGTTAAAAATTTAGGAAATGTATTATGGCAGTTCTTACTTGATCGAAGACGACTGATCGAGTGCCCTATCCGATGATACTAGCTTCATCGAGATCAAACAGATCCTCGGAAAAATATTGATTGAATGTTGATAATTTTACTTTGTCTTTATTTCTACACTATTTGTCTGTATTTAGCCTCTTGAAATTTCAGTTGGTGAGACCCGCTTGTGGGAGGCCAACTGAAATGTGCTATCTCTGTCCGTAGTTCAGTGATAGGATCATTATCAGGTCCATAGCACAACGATGATCGGATATGTGATTACAATCTGGAACAACGCATATTAATCCCTAAATAACTTCCTTTGGTTTGTGGAATTGTACTAAGTGAAGAAAACTTCCCTTACAGAAGCTGAAAGACACAAAAAAACAGTAATAGATTGCGCCAGGCCGAGCGCTATTAGAAAAGTAGATTGAAAATAGGATGCGCAATTTTCTTCCTCAAAGGAAAAGACGCAGAAAAATACAAAAATGATGGCTAACTTTCAAGTTACTAGAAGCAGTCATAGCATAAGGACCGACACAACAAAACGCTATATAGTCTTTGAGCAAGGTGGCTTAGCTTTTCTTACAGAAGCTGAAAGATGTAAGAAGTAGTAGAACGCTGAGAAAACTGGTTTACAAACCAGAATGTGAAAATTATTTTTTTTCTTACCGAAAATTCATCAGTGACAAGGATCCAAGGAGTGACCTCGCAAAGAAATCACAGCACAATGATGCTCGGGTGATGCTCCCGCTTGAAGACAGCAACGAGGTAGTGACCAACATGACAAAACGTTAACTTCTGAACCAAACTTTGCTTAGGATAAAATGTGGATTTGGAAATTTACATTTAAGATAACAGTTTGGAATAATACATTTTGTTTTTCGTGGTTTATGGAAACGGGATCTGAATTAGTTTTCTTTTTAATATTTTGTTTTTTTTATCTTTCCACAATTCCAACTATACTTTTAGAACAAACTGCAATACGACTGATGCATGAAATGTGAAAGTTCTACTTTTCAGTTTTAAGACATATTTCAATTTTAAATCGACGCTAAGGAAATGCCGCAGTGGAGTTGTTGCACTGTTTCTTGGAGTTGAAACGCTAACTGCTGAAGCAAAATTAGCTTAGAATAAATTTAATTTTAATAAGATATAACAATATTTTAATATGTGGAATAAAGGATTTTTGCTACTAAGACGACAATGGCTGAAGTGATGACGAAGCTTCTTTTACAGAAGCCAAATATCAAACAAGAAGATAATAGAGCTCACCATGCCACGCTCTATAAGAAGATAGGCTATGAAAATAGAATGCGCATTTTCTTCTTTGATAAAAAACGCTATAAGTCTATAAGCAAGGTGGCTTAGCTTTCCTTACAGAAGCCGAAAGATAAAAGAAGTAATAGACCGCTGAAAAAACTGGTTCACAAACCACTACGTGAAAAAAAAACATTCTCACCGAATTTCATCAGTGACAAGGATGCAAGGAGTGAACTCGCAAAAAAATCACAGCACAATGGCACTCGGGTGATGCTCCCGCTTGAAGATAGCAACGAGAAAATAATTACAGACTATTCGGTTCGGATGGAAATACCATTATGTTTTCTACCTCCTTAAACTGAGATATAACAATGTTATACTAATTTGAATAACGGAATTGAATGTGGATATGTAAGTAACACTCTTCAAAGTGTAATTTAAATGTAATTAATGGAGGCTTTTCACTTACAGATGCCGAAAGACGATAAGAAGAAGTCAAAGAATGCGCCAGTAATATGGACACAGCGTTAAAAATTTAGGAAATGTATTATGGCAGTTCTTACTAGATCGAAGACGACTGATCGAGTGCCCTATCCGATGATACTAGCTTTATCGAGATCAAACAGATCCTCGGAAAAATATTGATAGAATGTTGATAATTTTACTTTGTCTTTGTTTCTACACTATTTGTCTGTATTTAGCCTCTTGAAATTTCAGTTGGTGAGACCCGCTTGTGGGAGGCCAACTGAAATGTGCTATCTCTGTCCGTAGTTCAGTGATAGGATCATTATCAGGTCCATGGCACAACGAAGATCGGATATGTGATTACAGTCTGGAACAACGCATATTAATCCCTAAATAACTTCCTTTGGTTTGTGGAATTGTACTAAGTGAAGAAGACTTCCCTTACAGAAGCTGAAAGACACAAAAAACAGTAATAGATTGCGCCAGGCCGAGCGCTATTAGAAAAGTAGTTTGAAAATAGGATGCGCAATTTTCTTCCTCAAAGGAAAAGACGCAGAAAAATATAAAAATGATGGCTAACTTTCTATGCGAGAAGTCAAAAGGTTACAAGATGCAGTCATAGCTAGCATCCCATGGTACAGACGGTAAAATACAGCTCGGGTGATGCTCCCGCTTGAAGACAGCAACGAGGAAGTGACCAACATGACAAAACGTTAACTTCTGAACCAAACTTTGCTTAGGATAAAATGTGGATTTGGAGTTTTACATTTGAGATAACAGTTTGGAATAATACATTTTGTTTTTCGTGGTTTATGGAAACGGGATCTGAATTAGTTTTTTTGTAATATTTTGTTTTTTTATCTTTCCACAATTCCAACTATACTTTTAGAACAAACTGCAATACGACTGATACATGAAATGTGAAAGTTCTACTTTTCAGTTTTAAGACATATTTCAATTTTAAATCGACGCTAAGGAAATGCCGCAGTGGAGTTTGTTGCACCGTTTCTTGGAGTTGAAACGCTAACTGCTGAAGCAAAATTAGCTTAGAATAAATTTAATTTTAATAAGATATAACAATATTTTAATATGTGGAATAAAGGATTTTTGCTACTAAGACGACAATGGATGAAGTAATGACGAAGCTTCTTTTACAGAAGCCAAATATAAAACAAGAAGATAATAGAGCTCACCATGCCACGCTCTATAAGAAGATAGGCTATGAAAATAGAATGCGCATTTTCTTCTTTGATAAAAAACGCTATAAGTCTATAAGCAAGGTGGCTTAGCTTTCCTTACAGAAGCCGAAAGATAAAAGAAGTAATAGACCGCTGAAAAAACTGGTTCACAAACCACTACGTGAAAATAAAACATTCTCACCGAATTTCATCAGTGACAAGGATGCAAGGAGTGAACTCGCAAAAAAATCACAGCACAATGGCACTCGGGTGATGCTCCCGCTTGAAGATAGCAACGAGAAAATAATTACAGACTATTCGGTTCGGATGGAAATACCATTATGTTTTCTACCTCCTTAAACTGAGATATAACAATGTTATACTAATTTGAATAACGGAATTGAATGTGAATATGTAAGTAACACTCTTCAAAGTGTAATTTAAATGTAATTAATGGAGGCTTTTCACTTACAGATGCCGAAAGACGATAAGAAGAAGTCAAAGAATGCGCCAGTAATATGGACACAGCGTTAAAAATTTAGGAAATGTATTATGGCAGTTCTTACTAAATCGAAGACGACTGATCGAGTGCCCTATCCGATGATACTAGCTTCATCGAGATCAAACAGATCCTCGGAAAAATATTGATTGAATGTTGATAATTTTACTTTGTTTTTGTTTCTACACTATTTGTCTGTATTTAGCCTCTTGAAATTTCAGTTGGTGAGACCCGCTTGTGGGAGGCCAACTGAAATGTGCTATCTCTGTCCGTAGTTCAGTGATAGGATCATTATCAGGTCCATAGCACAACGAAGATCGGATATGTGATTACAGTCTGGAACAACGCATATTAATCCCTAAATAACTTCCTTTGGTTTGTGGAATTGTACTAAGTGAAGAAGACTTCCCTTACAGAAGCTGAAAGACACAAAAAACTGTAATAGATTGCGCCAGGCCGAGCGCTATTAGAAAAGTAGTTTGAAAATAGGATGCGCAATTTTCTTCCGCAAAGGAAAAGACGCAGAAAAATATAAAAATGATGGCTAACTTTCTATGCGAGAAGTCAAAAGGTTACAAGACGCAGTCATAGCTAGCATCCCATGGTACAGACGGTAAAATACAGCTCGGGTGATGCTCCCGCTTGAAGACAGCAACGAGGAAGTGACCAACATGACAAAACGTTAACTTCTGAACCAAACTTTGCTTAGGATAAAATGTGGATTTGGAGTTTTACATTTGAGATAACAGTTTGGAATAATACATTTTGTTTTTCGTGGTTTATGGAAACGGGATCTGAATTAGTTTTTTTTTAATATTTTGTTTTTTTTATCTTTCCACAATTCCAACTATACTTTTAGAACAAACTGCAATACGACTGATACATGAAATGTGAAAGTTCTACTTTTCAGTTTTAAGACATATTTCAATTTTAAATCGACGCTAAGGAAATGCCGCATTGGAGTTTGTTGCACCGTTTCTTGGAGTTGAAACGCTAACTGCTGAAGCAAAATTAGCTTAGAATAAATTTAATTTTAATAAGATATAACAATATTTTAATATATGGAATAAAGGATTTTTGCTACTAAGACGACAATGGATGAAGTAATGACGAAGCTTCTTTTACAGAAGCCAAATATCAAACAAGAAGATAATAGAGCTCACCATGCCACGCTCTATAAGAAGATAGGCTATGAAAATAGAATGCGCATTTTCTTCTTTGATAAAAAACGCTATAAGTCTATAAGCAAGGTGGCTTAGCTTTCCTTACAGAAGCCGAAAGATAAAAGAAGTTATAGACCGCTGAAAAAACTGGTTCACAAACCACTACGTGAAAAAAAAACATTCTCACCGAATTTCATCAGTGACAAGGATGCAAGGAGTGAACTCGCAAAAAAATCACAGCACAATGGCACTCGGGTGATGCTCCCGCTTGAAGATAGCAACGAGAAAATAATTACAGACTATTCGGTTCGGATGGAAATACCATTATGTTTTCCACCTCCTTAAACTGAGATATAACAATGTTATACTAATTTGAATAAGGGAATTGAATGTGAATATGTAAGTAACACTCTTCAAAGTGTAATTTAAATGTAATTAATGGAGGCTTTTCACTTACAGATGCCGAAAGACGATAAGAAGAAGTCAAAGAATGCGCCAGTAATATGGACACAGTGTTAAAAATTTAGGAAATGTATTATGGCAGTTCTTACTAGATCGAAGACGACTGATCGAGTGCCCTATCCGATGATACTAGCTTCATCGAGATCAAACAGATCCTCGGAAAAATATTGATTGAATGTTGATAATTTTACTTTGTCTTTGTTTCTACACTATTTGTCTGTATTTAGCCTCTTGAAATTTCAGTTGGTGAGACCCGCTTGTGGGAGGCCAACTGAAATGTGCTATCTCTGTCCGTAGTTCAGTGATAGGATCATTATCAGGTCCATAGCACAACGAAGATCGGATATGTGATACGCATATTAATCCCTAAATAACTTCCTTTGGTTTGTGGAATTGTACTAAGTGAAGAAGACTTCCCTTACAGAAGCTAAAAGACACAAAAAACAGTAATAGATTGCGCCAGGCCGAGCGCTATTAGAAAAGTAGTTTGAAAATAGGATGCGCAATTTTCTTCCTCAAAGGAAAAGACGCAGAAAAATATAAAAATGATGGCTAACTTTCTATGCGAGAAGTCAAAAGGTTACAAGACGCAGTCATAGCTAGCATCCCATGGTACAGACGGTAAAATACAGCTCGGGTGATGCTCCCGCTTGAAGACAGCAACGAGGAAGTGACCAACATGACAAAACGTTAACTTCTGAACCAAACTTTGCTTAGGATAAAATGTGGATTTGGAGTTTTACATTTGAGATAACAGTTTGGAATAATACATTTTGTTTTTCGTGGTTTATGGAAACGGGATCTGAATTAGTTTTTTTTTAATATTTTGTTTTTTTTTATCTTTCCACAATTCCAACTATACTTTTAGAACAAACTGCAATACGACTGATACATGAAATGTGAAAGTTCTACTTTTCAGTTTTAAGACATATTTCAATTTTAAATCGACGCTAAGGAAATGCCGCAGTGGAGTTTGTTGCACCGTTTCTTGGAGTTGAAACGCTAACTGCTGAAGCAAAATTAGCTTAGAATAAATTTAATTTTAATAAGATATAACAATATTTTAATATGTGGAATAAAGGATTTTTGCTACTAAGACGACAATGGATGAAGTAATGACGAAGATTCTTTTACAGAAGTCAAATATAAAACAAGAAGATAATAGAGCTCACCATGCCACGCTCTATAAGAAGATAGGCTTTGAAAATAGAATGCGCATTTTCTTCTTTGATAAAAAACGCTATAAATCTATAAGCAAGGTGGCTTAGCTTTCCTTACAGAAGCCGAAAGATAAAAGAAGTAATAGACCGCTGAAAAAACTGGTTCACAAACCACTACGTGAAAAAAAAACATTCTCACCGAATTTCATCAGTGACAAGGATGCAAGGAGTGAACTCGCAAAAAAATCACAGCACAATGGCACTCGGGTGATGCTCCCGCTTGAAGATAGCAACGAGAAAATAATTACAGACTATTCGGTTCGGATGGAAATATCATTATGTTTTCTACCTCCTTAAACTGAGATATAACAATGTTATACTAATTTGAATAACGGAATTGAATGTGGATATGTAAGTAACACTCTTCAAAGTGTAATTTAAATGTAATTAATGGAGGCTTTTCACTTACAGATGCCGAAAGACGATAAGAAGAAGTCAAAGAATGCGCCAGTAATATGGACACAGCGTTAAAAATTTAGGAAATGTATTATGGCAGTTCTTACTAGATCGAAGACGACTGATCGAGTGCCCTATCCGATGATACTAGCTTCATCGAGATCAAACAGATCCTCGGAAAAATATTGATTGAATGTTGATAATTTTACTTTGTCTTTGTTTCTACACTATTTGTCTGTATTTAGCCTCTTGAAATTTCAGTTGGTGAGACCCGCTTGTGGGAGGCCAACTGAAATGTGCTATCTCTGTCCGTAGTTCAGTGATAGGATCATTATCAGGTCCATAGCACAACGAAGATCGGATATGTGATTACAGTCTGGAACAACGCATATTAATCCCTAAATAACTTCCTTTGGTTTGTGGAATTGTACTAAGTGAAGAAGACTTCCCTTACAGAAGCTGAAAGACACAAAAAACAGTAATAGATTGCGCCAGGCCGAGCGCTATTAGAAAAGTAGTTTGAAAATAGGATGCGCAATTTTCTTCCTCAAAGGAAAAGACGCAGAAAAATATAAAAATGATGGCTAACTTTCTATGCGAGAAGTCAAAAGGTTACAAGACGCAGTCATAGCTAGCATCCCATGGTACAGACGGTAAAATACAGCTCGGGTGATGCTCCCGCTTGAAGACAGCAACGAGGAAGTGACCAACATGACAAAACGTTAACTTCTGAACCAAACTTTGCTTAGGATAAAATGTGGATTTGGAGTTTTACATTTGAGATAACAGTTTGGAATAATACATTTTGTTTTTCGTGGTTTATGGAAACGGGATCTGAATTAGTTTTTTTTTAATATTTTGTTTTTTTTATCTTTCCACAATTCCAACTATACTTTTAGAACAAACTGCAATACGACTGATACATGAAATGTGAAAGTTCTACTTTTCAGTTTTAAGACATATTTCAATTTTAAATCGACGCTAAGGAAATGCCGCAGTGGAGTTTGTTGCACCGTTTCTTGGAGTTGAAACGCTAACTGCTGAAGCAAAATTAGCTTAGAATAAATTTAATTTTAATAAGATATAACAATATTTTAATATGTGGAATAAAGGATTTTTGCTACTAAGACGACAATGGATGAAGTAATGACGAAGCTTCTTTTACAGAAGCCAAATATAAAACAAGAAGATAATAGAGCTCACCATGCCACGCTCTATAAGAAGATAGGTTTTGAAAATAGAATGCGCATTTTCTTCTTTGATAAAAAACGCTATAAGTCTATAAGCAAGGTGGCTTAGCTTTCCTTACAGAAGCCGAAAGATAAAAGAAGTAATAGACCGCTGAAAAAACTGGTTCACAAACCACTACGTGAAAAAAAAACATTCTCACCGAATTTCATCAGTGACAAGGAAGTTCATTTTATTCCATTCAAAATAATCTGCCAATAAACTCAAATTAAGAACTGCACACAGACAAGTTTATAAATGTTTGTTTATTGTTATACGACAGTAATAAATTTATGATCAGATTACAATAGTATTTATTTAATAATCTGTGAATAAGTCATAGAATAAGTAGGAAACTTAAACTTGCGAGTTGCGTTGTGTTAATAGGTACTTCTTCAAGAGTTCAATGATTTGTTTACAAAAGAGATAGAACAGCTGTTCAGCAACCCATTTTAGCGTAATTAAGACAGAAAATTATTTGATACTTAAATCACTAAAGGAACTGAATAAATACTTGTGAAAACAATGAAGAAATATATGAAAGAATGGACTATAGGATTACCTTGGGGTAAACTTGCAATGATATCGTGGGGAAATTCAGCAAATCGACCAATACTTCTAATGCATGGTTACATGGACAGTGCTGCAACTTTCATACCTTTATTGGAATTACTTCCTGATAATTATTATTATGTTGCCTATGATTTACCTGGCCATGGCAAGTCTGATGCATACCCTCCTGGCTTGATTATATCGCAACTAGCCAACGTTGAAGTTATGCGCATTGTAGTAGAGCGAATGAAATGGAAGTCGTTCGCGTATATAGGTCATTCTAGAGGTTTTATTTCAGGTGTATTCTACAATCACATTTACCCAGGTAAAATTAGTAAAATGATACACATTGATCCGGCGCCACCATTAGCCATGTACTATTATACACATTTTAAACCGATGTACCCATATCAATTCATTTACGATGCCTATTATAGCAGTTATGCCAGATGGACCACAGGCCGTTCAAGGGATTTGACATATGATGAGGCTATAAACTTGGTGATACAGAACAGGAATTTAACAGAGGAGCAAGCTGAAATCGTATTATCCAGATCCCTGATACCAGTGGGTGACGAAAAATTTCGGTTATCATGGGACCCAAGAATGAAAAAGATAGCAAGTGTACCCATATCTGAAGAAACCCTGTATACTGTCATTACAGAACATACGCCACCGATGCTCATGATCGAAGCTTCAGAGAATAAGAGTGTACCGGAAGGAAAGAAGTTTGCTGCAAATATTCTAGACAAATGTTGTCTACTGCAACCGAACTTTTCATCGATAACTGTCCCTGGTGGTCACGATGTACATATCACTAATCCTGAAATTATAGTTCCACATATTGTTGAGTTTTTAAATGTTGCTGGAAAATATAAAAAGTCTAAATTATAATAAACCCTTTTGCTATACCTATTTTATGTAAATTATAGGTACCTGAAAGAAAAAATATTTCAATATCGAGTCATATACTTTATTAGGAACAGGTACGCGAATAGGTTCCTAGCGTTTCACAACACTAAACCATCAACAGGTAGCTGTCAATGTCATTTGAATCGTGATATGAAATCAAAACATTACCGGTAAAATTTGTTCCGTATGTTTGACAACACTCGCTGTGTCCTTATCTAACTATCTGAATTAAAACGAGACAGCGCTAACTAAGTGAGCCGTATTGAAACGCAGCATTCATTAAAATGTAAACATGTCATTTGCGATTTTATTAATACGGAAACTGAACAGATAATAGATTTATAGACTCTTTTTATATCAAGATTTCAGATCCAATTCCAAAGGTTATCCGTAGATATTAAGAATTTATAATCAATATATCAATTTGTAATAAGACTGCTTTTTTTCTAAGTTGCCAAACATAGCTTACGAATTCTGATATATAGGTATTTGTATAGGTTTCCTATATATAGATAGCATTGCAGGACGCATGTCCATCCGTCAGTGTAATTGTAAACTGCAAGCTGTAAGGATCAGTAATGAATTGCACTCCTCAATGTGAATGGCAGATAGACGCACCTTGGGGTCGTATTTCACGTAAGTTTTCACACAAATATTATTTATTACAATTAAATTATTTCGTTAAATACCTAATTATTTTAATATTAATGGTATATGTTATTGAAGATGCAGAATTAATTGACCCATAAAAAGAGGTCACACTACAACCCCTTTGATATAAAATGTTATAGCAATCTCTTTCTATCATAGAGAACAATAGAAGGTATCTTATGTATTCATTTTGCAATTGAATTAAAAAAAAACCATTGTCTTTTGTTTAAAAAAATAAAAAAGTACCTATTTGTACTTTATTAGCTTTCATATTCAATAACTTTAGTTAACAAATAGTGGTTTAATTTGTATTAATTCAGTAAATTCTTATTCAATAGCATAATCTCAAGAGCTCTTGTGTAATAGTGGTTCTATCGGGGAGGTGTTTCTTCCTCGGTTACTAAGATATTATGATTTAAAACATCTCGAAGGTGGCTCATCATGTAATTTTAGTTTAAATACATCATATAACTGAGACTTCACCTCAACAAAATATTTTGTATCTCGACAAGATCTTTTGTTGAGGAAATGCAAGTGGGCACAAATAAACAGTTATTGCATAATCTTTTACCAACAGGCTGTTATACCTTTCTAACATATCTTTTAAGAAAATAGATGTGGACATGCAATAAATTTTGTGCGAATGTGAGAAATTTTTTATTATATTTAAGTTCGATATAAAATAACAGCATCTTTAATTATTTAAGCATACTTGCTAGCAATAGAAAAAGGTGAATGATATTGTCTCTGCTTTGCATTCAGTATATTTTAACACCTGTGATGTTCCAAAAATGTTTTTAACAAACTAAAATTTTAAAAAAAATACAGTTCTTCAGTTATTGTATGTAAATTAGATATTTATTACAATCATTAAAATACAATAATGAGCTCATTATCTTTGTTATTTAATAAATTGACTATCTCAAGGAGTGAACTCGCAAAAAAATCACAGCACAATGGCACTCGGGTGATGCTCCCGCTTGAAGATAGCAACGAGAAAATAATTACAGACTATTCGGTTCGGATGGAAATATCATTATGTTTTCTACCTCCTTAAACTGAGATATAACAATGTTATACTAATTTGAATAACGGAATTGAATGTGGATATGTAAGTAACACTCTTCAAAGTGTAATTTAAATGTAATTAATGGAGGCTTTTCACTTACAGATGCCGAAAGATCATAAGAAGAAGTCAAAGAATGCGCCAGTAATATGGACACAGCGTTAAAAATTTAGGAAATGTATTATGGCAGTTCTTACTTGATCGAAGACGACTGATCGAGTGCCCTATCCGATGATACTAGCTTCATCGAGATCAAACAGATCCTCGGAAAAATATTGATTGAATGTTGATAATTTTACTTTGTCTTTGTTTCTACACTATTTGTCTGTATTTAGCCTCTTGAAATTTCAGTTGGTGAGACCCGCTTGTGGGAGGCCAACTGAAATGTGCTATCTCTGTCCGTAGTTCAGTGATAGGATCATTATCAGGTCCATAGCACAACGAAGATCGGATATGTGATACGCATATTAATCCCTAAATAACTTCCTTTGGTTTGTGGAATTGTACTAAGTGAAGAAGACTTCCCTTACAGAAGCTAAAAGACACAAAAAACAGTAATAGATTGCGCCAGGCCGAGCGCTATTAGAAAAGTAGTTTGAAAATAGGATGCGCAATTTTCTTCCTCAAAGGAAAAGACGCAGAAAAATATAAAAACGATGGCTAACTTTCTATGCCAGAAGTCAAAAGGTTACAAGACACAGTCATAGCTAGCATACGGAGCGACACGACAAAACGCTATATAGTCTTTAAGCAAGGTGGCTTAGCTTTTCTTACAGTAGCTGAAAGATGTAAGAAGTAGTAGAACGCTGAGAAAACTGGTTTACAAACCAGAATGTGAAATTTAATTTTTTTCTTACCGAAAATTCATCAGTGACAAGGATCCAAGGAGTGACCTCGCAAAGAAATCACAGCACAATGATGCTCGGGTGATGCTCCCGCTTGAAGACAGCAACGAGGTAGTGACCAACATGACAAAACGTTAACTTCTGAACCAAACTTTGCTTAGGATAAAATGTGGATTTGGAGTTTTACATTTGAGATAACAGTTTGGAGAACATTTTGTTTTTCGTGGTTTATGGAAACGAGATCTGAATTAGTTTTTTTTTAATATTTTGTTTTTTTTATCTTTCCACAATTCCAACTATACTTTTAGAACAAACTGCAATACGACTGATACATGAAATGTGAAAGTTCTACTTTTCAGTTTTAAGACATATTTCAATTTTAAATCGACGCTAAGGAAATGCCGCAGTGGAGTTTGTTGCACCGTTTCTTGGAGTTGAAACGCTAACTGCTGAAGCAAAATTAGCTTAGAATAAATTTAATTTTAATAAGATATAACAATATTTTAATATGTGGAATAAAGGATTTGTGCTACTAAGACGACAATGGATGAAGTAATGACGAAGCTTCTTTTACAGAAGTCAAATATAAAACAAGAAGATAATAGAGCTCACCATGCCACGCTCTATAAGAAGATAGGCTTTGAAAATAGAATGCGCATTTTCTTCTTTGATAAAAAACGCTATAAGTCTATAAGCAAGGTGGCTTAGCTTTCCTTACAGAAGCCGAAAGATAAAAGAAGTAATAGACCGCTGAAAAAACTGGTTCACAAACCACTACGTGAAAAAAAAACATTCTCACCGAATTTCATCAGTGACAAGGATGCAAGGAGTGAACTCGCAAAAAAATCACAGCACAATGGCACTCGGGTGATGCTCCCGCTTGAAGATAGCAACGAGAAAATAATTACAGACTATTCGGTTCGGATGGAAATACCATTATGTTTTCTACTTCCTTAAACTGAGATATAACAATATTATACTAATTTGAATAACGGAATTGAATGTGGATATGTAAGTAACACTCTTCAAAGTGTAATTTAAATGTAATTAATGGAGGCTTTTCACTTACAGATGCCGAAAGACGATAAGAAGAAGTCAAAGAATGCGCCAGTAATATGGACACAGCGTTAAAAATTTAGGAAATGTATTATGGCAGTTCTTACTAGATCGAAGACGACTGATCGAGTGCCCTATCCGATGATACTAGCTTTATCGAGATCAAACAGATCCTCGGAAAAATATTGATTGAATGTTGATAATTTTACTTTGTCTTTGTTTCTACACTATTTGTCTGTATTTAGCCTCTTGAAATTTCAGTTGGTGAGACCCGCTTGTGGGAGGCCAACTGAAATGTGCTATCTCTGTCCGTAGTTCAGTGATAGGATCATTATCAGGTCCATGGCACAACGAAGATCGGATATGTGATTACAGTCTGGAACAACGCATATTAATCCCTAAATAACTTCCTTTGGTTTGTGGAATTGTACTAAGTGAAGAAGACTTCCCTTACAGAAGCTGAAGGACACAAAAAACAGTAATAGATTGCGCCAGGCCGAGCGCTATTAGAAAAGTAGTTTGAAAATAGGATGCGCAATTTTCTTCCTCAAAGGAAAAGACGCAGAAAAATATAAAAATGATGGCTAACTTTCTATGCGAGAAGTCAAAAGGTTACAAGATGCAGTCATAGCTAGCATCCCATGGTACAGACGGTAAAATACAGCTCGGGTGATGCTCCCGCTTGAAGACAGCAACGAGGAAGTGACCAACATGACAAAACGTTAACTTCTGAACCAAACTTTGCTTAGGATAAAATGTGGATTTGGAGTTTTACATTTGAGATAACAGTTTGGAATAATACATTTTGTTTTTCGTGGTTTATGGAAACGGGATCTGAATTAGTTTTTTTGTAATATTTTGTTTTTTTATCTTTCCACAATTCCAACTATACTTTTAGAACAAACTGCAATACGACTGATACATGAAATGTGAAAGTTCTACTTTTCAGTTTTAAGACATATTTCAATTTTAAATCGACGCTAAGGAAATGCCGCAGTGGAGTTTGTTGCACCGTTTCTTGGAGTTGAAACGCTAACTGCTGAAGCAAAATTAGCTTAGAATAAATTTAATTTTAATAAGATATAACAATATTTTAATATGTGGAATAAAGGATTTTTGCTACTAAGACGACAATGGATGAAGTAATGACGAAGCTTCTTTTACAGAAGCCAAATATAAAACAAGAAGATAATAGAGCTCACCATGCCACGCTCTATAAGAAGATAGGCTTTGAAAATAGAATGCGCATTTTCTTCTTTGATAAAAAACGCTATAAGTCTATAAGCAAGGTGGCTTAGCTTTCCTTACAGAAGCCGAAAGATAAAAGAAGTAATAGACCGCTGAAAAAACTGGTTCACAAACCACTACGTGAAAAAAAAACATTCTCACCGAATTTCATCAGTGACAAGGATGCAAGGAGTGAACTCGCAAAAAAATCACAGCACAATGGCACTCGGGTGATGCTCCCGCTTGAAGATAGCAACGAGAAAATAATTACAGACTATTCGGTTCGGATGGAAATACCATTATGTTTTCTACCTCCTTAAACTGAGATATAACAATGTTATACTAATTTGAATAACGGAATTGAATGTGAATATGTAAGTAACACTCTTCAAAGTGTAATTTAAATGTAATTAATGGAGGCTTTTCACTTACAGATGCCGAAAGACGATAAGAAGAAGTCAAAGAATGCGCCAGTAATATGGACACAGCGTTAAAAATTTAGGAAATGTATTATGGCAGTTCTTACTAGATCGAAGACGACTGATCGAGTGCCCTATCCGATGATACTAGCTTCATCGAGATCAAACAGATCCTCGGAAAAATATTGATTGAATGTTGATAATTTTACTTTGTCTTTGTTTCTACACTATTTGTCTGTATTTAGCCTCTTGAAATTTCAGTTGGTGAGACCCGCTTGTGGGAGGCCAACTGAAATGTGCTATCTCTGTCCGTAGTTCAGTGATAGGATCATTATCAGGTCCATAGCACAACGAAGATCGGATATGTGATTACAGTCTGGAACAACGCATATTAATCCCTAAATAACTTCCTTTGGTTTGTGGAATTGTACTAAGTGAAGAAGACTTCCCTTACAGAAGCTGAAAGACACAAAAAACAGTAATAGATTGCGCCAGGCCGAGCGCTATTAGAAAAGTAGTTTGAAAATAGGATGCGCAATTTTCTTCCTCAAAGGAAAAGACGCAGAAAAATATAAAAATGATGGCTAACTTTCTATGCGAGAAGTCAAAAGGTTACAAGATGCAGTCATAGCTAGCATCCCATGGTACAGACGGTAAAATACAGCTCGGGTGATGCTCCCGCTTGAAGACAGCAACGAGGAAGTGACCAACATGACAAAACGTTAACTTCTGAACCAAACTTTGCTTAGGATAAAATGTGGATTTGGAGTTTTACATTTGAGATAACAGTTTGGAGAACATTTTGTTTTTCGTGGTTTATGGAAACGAGATCTGAATTAGTTTTTTTTTAATATTTTGTTTTTTTTATCTTTCCACAATTCCAACTATACTTTTAGAACAAACTGCAATACGACTGATACATGAAATGTGAAAGTTCTACTTTTCAGTTTTAAGACATATTTCAATTTTAAATCGACGCTAAGGAAATGCCGCAGTGGAGTTTGTTGCACCGTTTCTTGGAGTTGAAACGCTAACTGCTGAAGCAAAATTAGCTTAGAATAAATTTAATTTTAATAAGATATAACAATATTTTAATATGTGGAATAAAGGATTTGTGCTACTAAGACGACAATGGATGAAGTAATGACGAAGCTTCTTTTACAGAAGTCAAATATAAAACAAGAAGATAATAGAGCTCACCATGCCACGCTCTATAAGAAGATAGGCTTTGAAAATAGAATGCGCATTTTCTTCTTTGATAAAAAACGCTATAAGTCTATAAGCAAGGTGGCTTAGCTTTCCTTACAGAAGCCGAAAGATAAAAGAAGTAATAGACCGCTGAAAAAACTGGTTCACAAACCACTACGTGAAAAAAAAACATTCTCACCGAATTTCATCAGTGACAAGGATGCAAGGAGTGAACTCGCAAAAAAATCACAGCACAATGGCACTCGGGTGATGCTCCCGCTTGAAGATAGCAACGAGAAAATAATTACAGACTATTCGGTTCGGATGGAAATACCATTATGTTTTCTACTTCCTTAAACTGAGATATAACAATATTATACTAATTTGAATAACGGAATTGAATGTGGATATGTAAGTAACACTCTTCAAAGTGTAATTTAAATGTAATTAATGGAGGCTTTTCACTTACAGATGCCGAAAGACGATAAGAAGAAGTCAAAGAATGCGCCAGTAATATGGACACAGCGTTAAAAATTTAGGAAATGTATTATGGCAGTTCTTACTAGATCGAAGACGACTGATCGAGTGCCCTATCCGATGATACTAGCTTTATCGAGATCAAACAGATCCTCGGAAAAATATTGATTGAATGTTGATAATTTTACTTTGTCTTTGTTTCTACACTATTTGTCTGTATTTAGCCTCTTGAAATTTCAGTTGGTGAGACCCGCTTGTGGGAGGCCAACTGAAATGTGCTATCTCTGTCCGTAGTTCAGTGATAGGATCATTATCAGGTCCATGGCACAACGAAGATCGGATATGTGATTACAGTCTGGAACAACGCATATTAATCCCTAAATAACTTCCTTTGGTTTGTGGAATTGTACTAAGTGAAGAAGACTTCCCTTACAGAAGCTGAAGGACACAAAAAACAGTAATAGATTGCGCCAGGCCGAGCGCTATTAGAAAAGTAGTTTGAAAATAGGATGCGCAATTTTCTTCCTCAAAGGAAAAGACGCAGAAAAATATAAAAATGATGGCTAACTTTCTATGCGAGAAGTCAAAAGGTTACAAGATGCAGTCATAGCTAGCATCCCATGGTACAGACGGTAAAATACAGCTCGGGTGATGCTCCCGCTTGAAGACAGCAACGAGGAAGTGACCAACATGACAAAACGTTAACTTCTGAACCAAACTTTGCTTAGGATAAAATGTGGATTTGGAGTTTTACATTTGAGATAACAGTTTGGAATAATACATTTTGTTTTTCGTGGTTTATGGAAACGGGATCTGAATTAGTTTTTTTGTAATATTTTGTTTTTTTATCTTTCCACAATTCCAACTATACTTTTAGAACAAACTGCAATACGACTGATACATGAAATGTGAAAGTTCTACTTTTCAGTTTTAAGACATATTTCAATTTTAAATCGACGCTAAGGAAATGCCGCAGTGGAGTTTGTTGCACCGTTTCTTGGAGTTGAAACGCTAACTGCTGAAGCAAAATTAGCTTAGAATAAATTTAATTTTAATAAGATATAACAATATTTTAATATGTGGAATAAAGGATTTTTGCTACTAAGACGACAATGGATGAAGTAATGACGAAGCTTCTTTTACAGAAGCCAAATATAAAACAAGAAGATAATAGAGCTCACCATGCCACGCTCTATAAGAAGATAGGCTATGAAAATAGAATGCGCATTTTCTTCTTTGATAAAAAACGCTATAAGTCTATAAGCAAGGTGGCTTAGCTTTCCTTACAGAAGCCGAAAGATAAAAGAAGTAATAGACCGCTGAAAAAACTGGTTCACAAACCACTACGTGAAAAAAAAACATTCTCACCGAATTTCATCCGTGACAAGGATGCAAGGAGTGAACTCGCAAAAAAATCACAGCACAATGGCACTCGGGTGATGCTCCCGCTTGAAGATAGCAACGAGAAAATAATTACAGACTATTCGGTTCGGATGGAAATACCATTATGTTTTCTACCTCCTTAAACTGAGATATAACAATGTTATACTAATTTGAATAACGGAATTGAATGTGAATATGTAAGTAACACTCTTCAAAGTGTAATTTAAATGTAATTAATGGAGGCTTTTCACTTACAGATGCCGAAAGACGATAAGAAGAAGTCAAAGAATGCGCCAGTAATATGGACACAGCGTTAAAAATTTAGGAAATGTATTATGGCAGTTCTTACTAGATCGAAGACGACTGATCGAGTGCCCTATCCGATGATACTAGCTTCATCGAGATCAAACAGATCCTCGGAAAAATATTGATTGAATGTTGATAATTTTACTTTGTCTTTGTTTCTACACTATTTGTCTGTATTTAGCCTCTTGAAATTTCAGTTGGTGAGACCCGCTTGTGGGAGGCCAACTGAAATGTGCTATCTCTGTCCGTAGTTCAGTGATAGGATCATTATCAGGTCCATAGCACAACGAAGATCGGATATGTGATTACAGTCTGGAACAACGCATATTAATCCCTAAATAACTTCCTTTGGTTTGTGGAATTGTACTAAGTGAAGAAGACTTCCCTTACAGAAGCTGAAAGACACAAAAAACAGTAATAGATTGCGCCAGGCCGAGCGCTATTAGAAAAGTAGTTTGAAAATAGGATGCGCAATTTTCTTCCTCAAAGGAAAAGACGCAGAAAAATATAAAAACGATGGCTAACTTTCTATGCCAGAAGTCAAAAGGTTACAAGACACAGTCATAGCTAGCATACGGAGCGACACGACAAAACGCTATATAGTCTTTAAGCAAGGTGGCTTAGCTTTTCTTACAGTAGCTGAAAGATGTAAGAAGTAGTAGAACGCTGAGAAAACTGGTTTACAAACCAGAATGTGAAATTTAATTTTTTTCTTACCGAAAATTCATCAGTGACAAGGATCCAAGGAGTGACCTCGCAAAGAAATCACAGCACAATGATGCTCGGGTGATGCTCCCGCTTGAAGACAGCAACGAGGTAGTGACCAACATGACAAAACGTTAACTTCTGAACCAAACTTTGCTTAGGATAAAATGTGGATTTGGAGTTTTACATTTGAGATAACAGTTTGGAGAACATTTTGTTTTTCGTGGTTTATGGAAACGAGATCTGAATTAGTTTTTTTTTAATATTTTGTTTTTTTTATCTTTCCACAATTCCAACTATACTTTTAGAACAAACTGCAATACGACTGATACATGAAATGTGAAAGTTCTACTTTTCAGTTTTAAGACATATTTCAATTTTAAATCGACGCTAAGGAAATGCCGCAGTGGAGTTTGTTGCACCGTTTCTTGGAGTTGAAACGCTAACTGCTGAAGCAAAATTAGCTTAGAATAAATTTAATTTTAATAAGATATAACAATATTTTAATATGTGGAATAAAGGATTTGTGCTACTAAGACGACAATGGATGAAGTAATGACGAAGCTTCTTTTACAGAAGTCAAATATAAAACAAGAAGATAATAGAGCTCACCATGCCACGCTCTATAAGAAGATAGGCTTTGAAAATAGAATGCGCATTTTCTTCTTTGATAAAAAACGCTATAAGTCTATAAGCAAGGTGGCTTAGCTTTCCTTACAGAAGCCGAAAGATAAAAGAAGTAATAGACCGCTGAAAAAACTGGTTCACAAACCACTACGTGAAAAAAAAACATTCTCACCGAATTTCATCAGTGACAAGGATGCAAGGAGTGAACTCGCAAAAAAATCACAGCACAATGGCACTCGGGTGATGCTCCCGCTTGAAGATAGCAACGAGAAAATAATTACAGACTATTCGGTTCGGATGGAAATACCATTATGTTTTCTACTTCCTTAAACTGAGATATAACAATATTATACTAATTTGAATAACGGAATTGAATGTGGATATGTAAGTAACACTCTTCAAAGTGTAATTTAAATGTAATTAATGGAGGCTTTTCACTTACAGATGCCGAAAGACGATAAGAAGAAGTCAAAGAATGCGCCAGTAATATGGACACAGCGTTAAAAATTTAGGAAATGTATTATGGCAGTTCTTACTAGATCGAAGACGACTGATCGAGTGCCCTATCCGATGATACTAGCTTTATCGAGATCAAACAGATCCTCGGAAAAATATTGATTGAATGTTGATAATTTTACTTTGTCTTTGTTTCTACACTATTTGTCTGTATTTAGCCTCTTGAAATTTCAGTTGGTGAGACCCGCTTGTGGGAGGCCAACTGAAATGTGCTATCTCTGTCCGTAGTTCAGTGATAGGATCATTATCAGGTCCATGGCACAACGAAGATCGGATATGTGATTACAGTCTGGAACAACGCATATTAATCCCTAAATAACTTCCTTTGGTTTGTGGAATTGTACTAAGTGAAGAAGACTTCCCTTACAGAAGCTGAAGGACACAAAAAACAGTAATAGATTGCGCCAGGCCGAGCGCTATTAGAAAAGTAGTTTGAAAATAGGATGCGCAATTTTCTTCCTCAAAGGAAAAGACGCAGAAAAATATAAAAATGATGGCTAACTTTCTATGCGAGAAGTCAAAAGGTTACAAGATGCAGTCATAGCTAGCATCCCATGGTACAGACGGTAAAATACAGCTCGGGTGATGCTCCCGCTTGAAGACAGCAACGAGGAAGTGACCAACATGACAAAACGTTAACTTCTGAACCAAACTTTGCTTAGGATAAAATGTGGATTTGGAGTTTTACATTTGAGATAACAGTTTGGAATAATACATTTTGTTTTTCGTGGTTTATGGAAACGGGATCTGAATTAGTTTTTTTGTAATATTTTGTTTTTTTATCTTTCCACAATTCCAACTATACTTTTAGAACAAACTGCAATACGACTGATACATGAAATGTGAAAGTTCTACTTTTCAGTTTTAAGACATATTTCAATTTTAAATCGACGCTAAGGAAATGCCGCAGTGGAGTTTGTTGCACCGTTTCTTGGAGTTGAAACGCTAACTGCTGAAGCAAAATTAGCTTAGAATAAATTTAATTTTAATAAGATATAACAATATTTTAATATGTGGAATAAAGGATTTTTGCTACTAAGACGACAATGGATGAAGTAATGACGAAGCTTCTTTTACAGAAGCCAAATATAAAACAAGAAGATAATAGAGCTCACCATGCCACGCTCTATAAGAAGATAGGCTTTGAAAATAGAATGCGCATTTTCTTCTTTGATAAAAAACGCTATAAGTCTATAAGCAAGGTGGCTTAGCTTTCCTTACAGAAGCCGAAAGATAAAAGAAGTAATAGACCGCTGAAAAAACTGGTTCACAAACCACTACGTGAAAAAAAAACATTCTCACCGAATTTCATCAGTGACAAGGATGCAAGGAGTGAACTCGCAAAAAAATCACAGCACAATGGCACTCGGGTGATGCTCCCGCTTGAAGATAGCAACGAGAAAATAATTACAGACTATTCGGTTCGGATGGAAATACCATTATGTTTTCTACCTCCTTAAACTGAGATATAACAATGTTATACTAATTTGAATAACGGAATTGAATGTGAATATGTAAGTAACACTCTTCAAAGTGTAATTTAAATGTAATTAATGGAGGCTTTTCACTTACAGATGCCGAAAGACGATAAGAAGAAGTCAAAGAATGCGCCAGTAATATGGACACAGCGTTAAAAATTTAGGAAATGTATTATGGCAGTTCTTACTAGATCGAAGACGACTGATCGAGTGCCCTATCCGATGATACTAGCTTCATCGAGATCAAACAGATCCTCGGAAAAATATTGATTGAATGTTGATAATTTTACTTTGTCTTTGTTTCTACACTATTTGTCTGTATTTAGCCTCTTGAAATTTCAGTTGGTGAGACCCGCTTGTGGGAGGCCAACTGAAATGTGCTATCTCTGTCCGTAGTTCAGTGATAGGATCATTATCAGGTCCATAGCACAACGAAGATCGGATATGTGATTACAGTCTGGAACAACGCATATTAATCCCTAAATAACTTCCTTTGGTTTGTGGAATTGTACTAAGTGAAGAAGACTTCCCTTACAGAAGCTGAAAGACACAAAAAACAGTAATAGATTGCGCCAGGCCGAGCGCTATTAGAAAAGTAGTTTGAAAATAGGATGCGCAATTTTCTTCCTCAAAGGAAAAGACGCAGAAAAATATAAAAACGATGGCTAACTTTCTATGCCAGAAGTCAAAAGGTTACAAGACACAGTCATAGCTAGCATACGGAGCGACACGACAAAACGCTATATAGTCTTTAAGCAAGGTGGCTTAGCTTTTCTTACAGTAGCTGAAAGATGTAAGAAGTAGTAGAACGCTGAGAAAACTGGTTTACAAACCAGAATGTGAAATTTAATTTTTTTCTTACCGAAAATTCATCAGTGACAAGGATCCAAGTGACCTCGCAAAGAAATCACAGCACAATGATGCTCGAGTGATGCTCCCGCTTGAAGACAGCAACGAGGTAGTGACCAACATGACAAAACGTTAACTTCTGAACCAAACTTTGCTTAGGATAAAATGTGGATTTGGAGTTTTACATTTGAGATAACAGTTTGGAGAACATTTTGTTTTTCGTGGTTTATGGAAACGAGATCTGAATTAGTTTTTTTTTAATATTTTGTTTTTTTTATCTTTCCACAATTCCAACTATACTTTTAGAACAAACTGCAATACGACTGATACATGAAATGTGAAAGTTCTACTTTTCAGTTTTAAGACATATTTCAATTTTAAATCGACGCTGAGGAAATGCCGCAGTGGAGTTTGTTGCACCGTTTCTTGGAGTTGAAACGCTAACTGCTGAAGCAAAATTAGCTTAGAATAAATTTAATTTTAATAAGATATAACAATATTTTAATATGTGGAATAAAGGATTTTTGCTACTAAGACGACAATGGATGAAGTAATGACGAAGCTTCTTTTACAGAAGTCAAATATAAAACAAGAAGATAATAGAGCTCACCATGCCACGCTCTATAAGAAGATAGGCTTTGAAAATAGAATGCGCATTTTCTTCTTTGATAAAAAACGCTATAAGTCTATAAGCAAGGTGGCTTAGCTTTCCTTACAGAAGCCGAAAGATAAAAGAAGTAATAGACCGCTGAAAAAACTGGTTCACAAACCACTATGTGAAAAAAAACATTCTCACCGAATTTCATCAGTGACAAGGATCCAAGGGTGAACTCGCAAAGAAATCACAGCACAATGGCACTCGGGTGATGCTCCCGCTTGTAGATAGCAACGAGAAAATAATTACAGACTATTCGGTTGGGATGGAAATACCATTATGTTCTACCTCCTTAAACTGAGATATAACAATGTTATACTATTTTGAATAACGGAATTGAATGTGGATATGTAAGTAACACTCTTCAAAGTGTAATTTAAATGTAATTAATGGAGACTTTTCACTTACAGATGCCGAAAGATGATAAGAAGAAGTCAAAGAATGCGCCAGTAATATGGACACAGCGTTAAAAATTTAGGAAATGTATTATGGCAGTTCTTACTTGATCGAAGACGACTGATCGAGTGCCCTATCCGATGATACTAGCTTCATCGAGATCAAACAGATCCTCGGAAAAATATTGATTGAATGTTGATAATTTTACTTTGTCTTTGTTTCTACACTATTTGTCTGTATTTAGCCTCTTGAAATTTCAGTTGGTGAGACCCGCTTGTGGGAGGCCAACTGAAATGTGCTATCTCTGTCCGTAGTTCAGTGATAGGATCATTATCAGGTCCATAGCACAACGAAGATCGGATATGTGATTACAGTCTGGAACAACGCATATTAATCCCTAAATAACTTCCTTTGGTTTGTGGAATTGTACTAAGTGAAGAAGACTTCCCTTACAGAAGCTAAAAGACACAAAAAATAGTAATAGATTGCGCCAGGCCGAGCGCTATTAGAAAAGTAGTTTGAAAATAGGATGCGCAATTTTCTTCCTCAAAGGAAAAGACGCAGAAAAATATAAAAACGATGGCTAACTTTCTATGCCAGAAGTCAAAAGGTTACAAGACACAGTCATAGCTAGCATACGGAGCGACACGACAAAACGCTATATAGTCTTTAAGCAAGGTGGCTTAGCTTTTCTTACAGTAGCTGAAAGATGTAAGAAGTAGTAGAACGCTGAGAAAACTGGTTTACAAACCAGAATGTGAAATTTAATTTTTTTCTTACCGAAAATTCATCAGTGACAAGGATCCAAGGAGTGACCTCGCAAAGAAATCACAGCACAATGATGCTCGGGTGATGCTCCCGCTTGAAGACAGCAACGAGGTAGTGACCAACATGACAAAACGTTAACTTCTGAACCAAACTTTGCTTAGGATAAAATGTGGATTTGGAGTTTTACATTTGAGATAACAGTTTGGAGAACATTTTGTTTTTCGTGGTTTATGGAAACGAGATCTGAATTAGTTTTTTTTTAATATTTTGTTTTTTTTATTTTTCCACAATTCCAACTATACTTTTAGAACAAACTGCAATACGACTGATACATGAAATGTGAAAGTTCTACTTTTCAGTTTTAAGACATATTTCAATTTTAAATCGACGCTAAGGAAATGCCGCAGTGGAGTTTGTTGCACCGTTTCTTGGAGTTGAAACGCTAACTGCTGAAGCAAAATTAGCTTAGAATAAATTTAATTTTAATAAGATATAACAATATTTTAATATGTGGAATAAAGGATTTTTGCTACTAAGACGACAATGGATGAAGTAATGACGAAGCTTCTTTTACAGAAGTCAAATATAAAACAAGAAGATAATAGAGCTCACCATGCCACGCTCTATAAGAAGATAGGCTTTGAAAATAGAATGCGCATTTTCTTCTTTGATAAAAAACGCTATAAGTCTATAAGCAAGGTGGCTTAGCTTTCCTTACAGAAGCCGAAAGATAAAAGAAGTAATAGACCGCTGAAAAAACTGGTTCACAAACCACTACGTGAAAAAAAAACATTCTCACCGAATTTCATCAGTGACAAGGATGCAAGGAGTGAACTCGCAAAAAAATCACAGCACAATGGCACTCGGGTGATGCTCCCGCTTGAAGATAGCAACGAGAAAATAATTACAGACTATTCGGTTCGGATGGAAATACCATTATGTTTTCTACTTCCTTAAACTGAGATATAACAATGTTATACTAATTTGAATAACGGAATTGAATGTGGATATGTAAGTAACACTCTTCAAAGTGTAATTTAAATGTAATTAATGGAGGCTTTTCACTTACAGATGCCGAAAGACGATAAGAAGAAGTCAAAGAATGCGCCAGTAATATGGACACAGCGTTAAAAATTTAGGAAATGTATTATGGCAGTTCTTACTAGATCGAAGACGACTGATCGAGTGCCCTATCCGATGATACTAGCTTTATCGAGATCAAACAGATCCTCGGAAAAATATTGATTGAATGTTGATAATTTTACTTTGTCTTTGTTTCTTTTTTTTTTTTTTTTTTTTTTTTTTATATAGGACACGTCAATTGGACTTCGCCTTGCCTGATGGTAAGCTGAAGGCAAAATCCCAGAAAAGAGGGTCACCATTACTTACACATACCGTGTGACAATGGTGACACTCAGCTTGACGGCCTTATCATATGCTTTTTCACGCCCCGCTTAAAGGACCCGGGACTGTAGGAAGAAGGAAACACGTGAGCTGGTAATGAATTCCAGGCCTTAATGGTGCGACAGAGGAAAGAGTCTCCGAACCGCTTGGTTCTTGATCGGATGTTTTGCACCGTGTGCGGATGACATCTAAGACCTGCACGCGTTGTCCTGTGTAGGAAAGGGGAGGGTGGGACTAATTGGAAGAGCTCATCAGAACACTCCCCATGGTACAGACGGTAAAATACGGCCATGGACGCAACATCTCTACGCAGCTGTAAAGGTTCTAGGGTGTTCGTGATCTCGGGATTCCCAATGATGCGGACCGCACGTCGCTGCAACCTGTCGAGAGCATCTAGTAAGTACTTTGCTGAACCATCCCAGAGATGCGAGCAGTACTCCACACAGGAGCGAATTTGTGTCTTGTATAGAAGACACCGCTGCTCCGGCGTGAAAAATCGTCTCACTCTGTTCAGGACTCCGAGTTTTCGTGAGGCTGTTTTGATGATGCTTTCGATGTAGTTTTTGTTATTCAGGTTGCAGCGAACGTCCATACCTAGGATATTGAGATTGTCCTGCAGCGGCAGTGGCGTGCTCTGAAGAGTGGGGAGGGGAAGGAAAGAAGATACTTTTGCTGTAAACGCACATGCCTGCGTCTTCTTGGCATTGAACTCAACCAGGTTCTCAGAGCCCCATTGAGAAATGTGATTCAGGACCCCGTCAAGCTCAGTGACAAGAAGCTGCCTTTTCTCTGCGATATCTGACTGCTTGGCCGCTGGATGTCCATGATAACTCCCATGTAAAGTGCTATCGTCTGCATAACAATGAACATTGCCGGTAGACAGCATGTCGTTGATGTGCAGAAGAAAGAGAGTGGGTGATAAGACGGACCCCTGGGGCACGCCAGCATTAACCTGCAGAAACTCCGAAGCTCGTCCGTCACAAAGGACGCGAATACGGCGCCCCTGCAGGAAGCTAGCAACCCAGTTGCACAGCCCAGAAGGCAGACCAAAGGCAGGTAGCTTAGAAAGAAGCGATTTGTGCCAGACTCTATCGAAAGCTTTGGCGATGTCAAGACTAATTGCCAGTGACTCACCGTGCTTGTCCATAGCCTCACCCCAAAGATGGGTAACGTATGCTAGAAGATCACCCGTTGACCGTTTCGGTCTGAAGCCATATTGCCGGTCATTAATTAAGGAGTGATCCTCTAGGTGCCGCATGAGCTGTTTGTTAATTATGTGCTCGAACACTTTGCACAGCACTGAGGTGACGGCTATGGGTCGATAGTTGGCTGGCTCCGAGCGATCCCCCTTCTTGGGAATCGGCTGAACATTCGCCTCTTTCCAAGGCAAAGGCACTGTACCCGAACTGTAGGATAGCCGGTACAGGCGCGTAAGCATTGGAGACAACTCCGCTGCACATTTTTTCAAAACTACCGCTGGAATACCATCCGGACCACTGGCTTTCCGGACATCGAGTGATTGCAGCACTGCACGGACATCGCGTTGCCTGATATGGATATCAGGCATCGCGTGGTCACTGTCGGGTAGTGTTGGTGGCTGCGTACCACAATCATCGATTCGGGAGTTGGCCGCAAAGAGATTAGCCAGCAGATTTGCCTTCTCTTGCGGCTCATGGGCCAGGGATCCATCAGGGTTACGCAGCGGAGGCAGCGAAGGCTGACAGAAGTTGGCTTGCACGGCTTTAGCCAGTCGCCAGTAGCCACGGCTTCCCGTGGGATGCATCACTAGCTCTTGACCAAGCCGCGCTATGCGCAGGGCATCCGCTCTGACATAGGCCCTTCTACAGACCTTTGTGGCTCTGTTGTACGCCGCCTTGAAGTGGCCCAGATTGGGATGGCGCGTGGCGCGCGCCCTTACCCAAGCGCGGTACGCAGACCGTTTTTGTTCAACAGCTTCCGCGCACTCGCGCCCGAACCAAGGGCGCACCCCGCGGTCACCGGTGACATCGGTGTATGAGATATAGTATTCCATACCCAGACCGATCTCACCGGCGACAGCAGTAGCACAATCCGATGGGTTCTTACCTTCAAAGCAGCGCTCAACCCACGGGATGGACGCAAAATAGTCACGAAGTCCATCCCAGTCCGCTGACGAGTAGTGCCAGAGACGCCGCTTCCCCTGCATGGGTCGTGGGGGCGCTATAATAGGCACTGTGGAACAGACCAGGCAGTGGTCAGAGTTGCCTAAAGCGGCTCGCACCGATACACTGTACCGGTCCGGATCACTCGTCAGCAGAAGGTCTAGCAGAGAAGGTGCTTGGCCCGACCTTCTTGGTATCCTAGTGACCTCGTGCACCAATTGGGTCAGGCCGTGCGCCAGAGCAAATGCGTGGGCGGCTCTTCCCGCATGGTCTGTTTTGGAGGAGCCCAACCAGATCTCGTGGTGGGCGTTAAAATCCCCCAAAACTACCATTTCGGCATTCGGAAATCGCTCCTGCGCATCATCTGCCGCCTTTTTTTTTTTTTTTTTTTTTATACCACTTAGTTGGCAGACAAGCACACGGCCCACCTGATGGGAAGCGGTTACCGTGGCCTATGGACGTATGCAACACCAGGGGTGTCACACTCGCGCTGCCGACCATGAAGAAACCTTCTGATGCCCCTCTTGAAGAACCCCATATTGTAGGCGCTTGGGAAAACCGCAGCAGGGAGGTCATTCCACAGCTTGAGTGTGCGTGGGATGAAGTTTCTTTCATACCGCACAGTGCGTACCGTCTCAGGTCGCAATGTGTGGGGATGAATTCCCTGCCTATGGCGAGAGGTGCGATGATAGAATGTAGCTACGGGCATCATGTCAAACAATTCATCTGAGCACAAACCATTGTATAGGCGGTAGAACACACACAGTGAGGCAAAATCCCTCCTAAGGCTAAGAGGTTCCACTCTACCTGTGAGTATGGGATTGTCAACCAGCCTCAATGCCCGTCTTTGCAACGAGTCGAAGGGGTCAAGCTGGTATGCAGGCGCTCCAGCAAAAAGGTGACAGCAGTACTCCATGTGAGGCCGGACCTGTGCTTTATAAAGAAGGAGTTGCTGCCCCGCAGTGAAATACCGCTTTGCCCTGTTGAGCACTCCGAGCTTTCTTGATGCCAACTTAACCTTGTCCTGCAAATGACTTCGGTATTGGACGTCACTGGAGATATCGACACCAAGGATCCCGATACTCGGGGAGATGGTAAGCGGTGTGCCCAGGAATTGCGGCGCTACAATGAATGGGGTTTTCTTAGCGGTGAATACACATACTTGTGTCTTAGTGGGGTTGAATTGGACCAGGTTTAGTCGACCCCAATCGGACACTCCAGAGAGAGTAGTCTCGATTTCAGACACAAGTTGTTCGCGACTCTTCTCCACCTCGGACTGAGGGATGTTTGCACGGCCCGTGTAACACGTGTCCCCGGTACTGTCGTCCGCATAACAATGAATGGAGCCATCAGACAGCATGTCATTGATATGCAGCAGAAACAGCGTCGGAGACAACACGGAGCCTTGTGGGACACCAGCGTTTATGTTCATGCGGTCCGAGCAGCTGCCGTCGACGACGGCTTGGATGCTTCTGTTGGACAAAAAGCTGGAGATCCATTCGCACAATCCCTCGGGGAGTCCATAATATGGCAACTTCGTAAGAAGACCTTTGTGCCAGACCCGATCGAAGGCCTTCGCTACATCGAGGCTGACCGCTAGTGCCTCACCGCGACTCTCGATGGCTTGCGCCCACCGGTTTGTGAGATACACAAGAAGGTCACCGGTAGAGCGACGGTGGCGAAAACCGTACTGTCGGTCGCTCAGTAGATCGTTTCCTTCAAGGTACCTCAGGAGCTGTGTATTAATAACACGCTCCATAACCTTCGAGAGAAGGGAGGTTATAGCGATAGGCCTGTAATTGGTCGGATCTGTCCTGTCACCTTTCTTAGGTACAGGGTGCACGAACGCAGTCTTCCACGAGGCCGGGACCTGCCTCGCGGAGTATGAGAGTGCGAAAAGGCGTGTAAGTACAGGGCACAGCTCGGGGGCACAGTGCTTAAGCACCATCGCCGGTATACCGTCCGGCCCACTCGACTTCCGAACATCTAGGGACTTAAGCTCGCGCCGGACCACCCGTTGTGTGATTTTAATTTCGGTCATCGAAGCACCACAGCTGGGGATGATGGGTGGTTCGGCGTTCCCGTCGTTCATAGTCGAGTTTGACGCAAAGAGATTACCCAAAAGATTGGCCTTCTCCTTAGCGCCATGGGCCAGACTACCGTCGGATTTTTGCAGCGGCGGAAGGCAAGACTGGCAGAAGTTTCCCTCAGCAGCTTTAGCAAGCGACCAAAATGCACGACTGCCAGATGGGTAGCGCGCAAGCCGCTCGCCAATTCTGCCGATGAACTCAAACTTCGCACTAGACGTTGCCTTTTTACTGGACCTTGAGGCAGCATTCAACTTCCGCTTCACTTCAGCGATGTTCGGATCCTTATTGGCAAGAGCCGTGGTCCAAGCCCTGTATGCAGATTGCTTGCGGTCTCTAGCTTCCCTGCAGGGCCTATTAAACCACGGGCGTTTGCTCGCTCCTGTCGCGACCCAGCGGTTGGGGATGTAACATTCCATACCCACTAGAATCGCGTCAGCGACTGCTGTTGCACAGGAGCTTGGATCATCAGAAGAGAAGCAAAGCTGCCTCCACGGGTACGACGCGAAGAATTCTCGCAGTCCATCCCAGTCTGCCGACTTGTAGTGCCACACATGCCGCCACTGAGGTGGCCGCGGTGGTTCAGGCCGCGCGAGTGTCACTTGCGCCCGGACGAGGCTGTGGTCCGAATTACCGAGAGGTGCTTCCACCCTTATGGAGTATTCATCCGGGTGCGTAGTCAGCAGAAGGTCCAGTATAGAGCTTCTGTGGGTCTCAATTTCTGGTGTTCTAGTGATAGAATGCACCAGTTGAGAGAGCCCATAAGTTAGAGCGAAGTCGTGAGCAGCCCTTCCCGCAAAATCAGTCCTAGGAGACCCCAGCCACTCCACGTGGTGGGCGTTGAAGTCCCCCAAGAATACTAATTCCGCAGTGGGGTACTGCTCAATTACGCTGTCCGCCGACCGCTGCAGATGCTGAAACAATTGAGCCGTGCCCAGGTCACCGCTATGGGACCTGTAAAGGCACGCATAGATACGGGTGTGGCCACCGTGATCTATGCGTACCCATAAAGTTGACAGGTCCCTATCCTCAAGACCATGGAGACGGCGGCAGCAAATATCATCCCGGACGTACAAGCATACCCCGGCGCGACTCATAAAGCTATGCTCGAGTTTGTACCCGGGGTACATTAGGTAGGCTGTATCGGCCGGGCATGATATTTGCGTCTCCGTCAGAAAAAGCAAGGTAGGCTGCGCGGTCTCCAAGTGGAGATGGACCGCGTTAAGGTTGGAGTGTAGGCCCCTGATGTTGCAGAAATCCACATTCACTGTGGATGATGGTGCCGCTGTGGTAACGGTTCTCTTGCCTTTTCTGGTTTTCATGTTTGAGATGGGGGGAGGGGGGGGAGAAGGTAAAAAGAGATTCTGTGCCTCCAGTGTAGAAGACAAAGCAAGGCGTCCTACCCCACAGACAAGTTGGGGTTGTGTGACTGGCTGGCGCGATGGGCGGAAGGGCCCCCGGTCCCCTCCCAGATACTGAAGCCAGGTCCACTCCGGTCTCCTCCTCCGGCATGGCTACAGCACCGGGAACTTTACACAGGCTGCTGGTTCAGCCTCCTGGGGCGGAGATTAAGTAATCCCCAGGTTCGGGAACCGTACAGCCTGCGGGCGGCCAGCGGATAACCGTTTCACCGGGTCTCCCTGACCACCACGCCAACATTTCACGCCCCCACCAGTCAGTGGGGTCAATTTAAGCCTTTGGTCTTCCTACTGACAGCACAGAACCTCTCCAGTGAGCTCTGGCTACCCTACTCACCGCCGGGAACACAACACAAGGTTATTATAACCGGGGTATTCTGTAGGGCGGAGGTACTTACCCAGACGGACTGCTCAATTTTGGACGGGAGATACCGTCATGTCCTTCCTCCAATATAACTCCCCGCCTGACTCAGATATTCAAAGAGTCGAGTTGTCTCAGCATCTCCTGTATGGGAACGGTAGAGGCACACATAGATCTGACTCGTAGGGCCATGGTCTATGTGTACCCAAAGGACGGAGAAGGATGGGTCCTCTAGGCAGCGCAAACGGCGACAGCAAACATCCGCCCTAACAAACACGCACACCCCGGCTTTTGCACGAAAACTTTCCTCAAGAACATAGCCAGGGTAGAGCAAGTAAGTCGTGTCGTCAGGGCGGTGTATTTGCGTCTCCGTTAGAAAAAACATGGCAGGTTTCGCCGTCTCGAGGTGTTGGTGGACGGCGTTGAGGTTTGCATGGAGCCCACAGATGTTAGTGGACTCCACCTCAAATAGCAAGCTTTTGGGAGTGTGACGAGCCGCTGTGTTGCCTATTTCTCTAAGTTGCGCTGCCATGAGTTTGGGTGGGAGAAGGCGTGAAAAAAGAGGTGATTGCCGCCGCAGCACCGTGTGACAAAGCGCGGGATATTGGTTTTATCTATGAATGTGAGGCATGGCGAGAGCCGACGCGCCGAACGGAAGGGCCCCCGTACCCCCCCGAGTATGGTCGCCGGGCTCCCAAATCCGGTCACCAACCGGCACGACGAACCATATCGGGATTATGCGCGGCCTGGTGAGGCAGCCTCCCAAGGTGGTTAACCCCAGTTGGGCCCCTGTACTATACCGCGGGCGGCCAGCGGCACCACCGTTTCTACAGGTCTCCCTGTTCGGCGCATCGCCCCGCGCCATCCCCACTAGACTACGCCAAGACCCACTGGTCCCACTAGTGCTGCGACAACCACCACCTCTGCCCGGCTATGCACATGCTGACCCCTGAACACAATACAACCGAGATTGAATTGCTATGGAGGGTTTTTCGCAATAGTGCACGGTGGTACCTACCCGGTCGAAACTTGAGACGAATTTGTGCCACCAAGTTTCTACCACCAGTGCCACCAAGTTTCTACACTATTTGTCTGTATTTAGCCTCTTGAAATTTCAGTTGGTGAGACCCGCTTGTGGGAGGCCAACTGAAATGTGCTATCTCTGTCCGTAGTTCAGTGATAGGATCATTATCAGGTCCATGGCACAACGAAGATCGGATATGTGATTACAGTCTGGAACAACGCATATTAATCCCTAAATAACTTCCTTTGGTTTGTGGAATTGTACTAAGTGAAGAAGACTTCCCTTACAGAAGCTGAAAGACACAAAAAACAGTAATAGATTGCGCCAGGCCGAGCGCTATTAGAAAAGTAGTTTGAAAATAGGATGCGCAATTTTCTTCCTCAAAGGAAAAGACGCAGAAAAATATAAAAATGATGGCTAACTTTCTATGCGAGAAGTCAAAAGGTTACAAGATGCAGTCATAGCTAGCATCCCATGGTACAGACGGTAAAATACAGCTCGGGTGATGCTCCCGCTTGAAGACAGCAACGAGGAAGTGACCAACATGACAAAACGTTAACTTCTGAACCAAACTTTGCTTAGGATAAAATGTGGATTTGGAGTTTTACATTTGAGATAACAGTTTGGAATAATACATTTTGTTTTTCGTGGTTTATGGAAACGGGATCTGAATTAGTTTTTTTGTAATATTTTGTTTTTTTATCTTTCCACAATTCCAACTATACTTTTAGAACAAACTGCAATACGACTGATACATGAAATGTGAAAGTTCTACTTTTCAGTTTTAAGACATATTTCAATTTTAAATCGACGCTAAGGAAATGCCGCAGTGGAGTTTGTTGCACCGTTTCTTGGAGTTGAAACGCTAACTGCTGAAGCAAAATTAGCTTAGAATAAATTTAATTTTAATAAGATATAACAATATTTTAATATGTGGAATAAAGGATTTTTGCTACTAAGACGACAATGGCTGAAGTGATGACGAAGCTTCTTTTACAGAAGCCAAATATCAAACAAGAAGATAATAGAGCTCACCATGCCACGCTCTATAAGAAGATAGGCTATGAAAATAGAATGCGCATTTTCTTCTTTGATAAAAAACGCTATAAGTCTATAAGCAAGGTGGCTTAGCTTTCCTTACAGAAGCCGAAAGATAAAAGAAGTAATAGACCGCTGAAAAAACTGGTTCACAAACCACTACGTGAAAAAAAAACATTCTCACCGAATTTCATCAGTGACAAGGATGCAAGGAGTGAACTCGCAAAAAAATCACAGCACAATGGCACTCGGGTGATGCTCCCGCTTGAAGATAGCAACGAGAAAATAATTACAGACTATTCGGTTCGGATGGAAATACCATTATGTTTTCTACCTCCTTAAACTGAGATATAACAATGTTATACTAATTTGAATAACGGAATTGAATGTGGATATGTAAGTAACACTCTTCAAAGTGTAATTTAAATGTAATTAATGGAGGCTTTTCACTTACAGATGCCGAAAGACGATAAGAAGAAGTCAAAGAATGCGCCAGTAATATGGACACAGCGTTAAAAATTTAGGAAATGTATTATGGCAGTTCTTACTAGATCGAAGACGACTGATCGAGTGCCCTATCCGATGATACTAGCTTTATCGAGATCAAACAGATCCTCGGAAAAATATTGATTGAATGTTGATAATTTTACTTTGTCTTTGTTTCTACACTATTTGTCTGTATTTAGCCTCTTGAAATTTCAGTTGGTGAGACCCGCTTGTGGGAGGCCAACTGAAATGTGCTATCTCTGTCCGTAGTTCAGTGATAGGATCATTATCAGGTCCATAGCACAACGAAGATCGGATATGTGATTACAGTCTGGAACAACGCATATTAATCCCTAAATAACTTCCTTTGGTTTGTGGAATTGTACTAAGTGAAGAAGACTTCCCTTACAGAAGCTGAAAGACACAAAAAACAGTAATAGATTGCGCCAGGCCGAGCGCTATTAGAAAAGTAGTTTGAAAATAGGATGCGCAATTTTCTTCCTCAAAGGAAAAGACGCAGAAAAATATAAAAATGATGGCTAACTTTCTATGCGAGAAGTCAAAAGGTTACAAGACGCAGTCATAGCTAGCATCCCATGGTACAGACGGTAAAATACAGCTCGGGTGATGCTCCCGCTTGAAGACAGCAACGAGGAAGTGACCAACATGACAAAACGTTAACTTCTGAACCAAACTTTGCTTAGGATAAAATGTGGATTTGGAGTTTTACATTTGAGATAACAGTTTGGAATAATACATTTTGTTTTTCGTGGTTTATGGAAACGGGATCTGAATTAGTTTTTTTTTAATATTTTGTTTTTTTTATCTTTCCACAATTCCAACTATACTTTTAGAACAAACTGCAATACGACTGATACATGAAATGTGAAAGTTCTACTTTTCAGTTTTAAGACATATTTCAATTTTAAATCGACGCTAAGGAAATGCCGCAGTGGAGTTTGTTGCACCGTTTCTTGGAGTTGAAACGCTAACTGCTGAAGCAAAATTAGCTTAGAATAAATTTAATTTTAATAAGATATAACAATATTTTAATATGTGGAATAAAGGATTTTTGCTACTAAGACGACAATGGATGAAGTAATGACGAAGCTTCTTTTACAGAAGCCAAATATAAAACAAGAAGATAATAGAGCTCACCATGCCACGCTCTATAAGAAGATAGGCTTTGAAAATAGAATGCGCATTTTCTTCTTTGATAAAAAACGCTATAAGTCTATAAGCAAGGTGGCTTAGCTTTCCTTACAGAAGCCGAAAGATAAAAGAAGTAATAGACCGCTGAAAAAACTGGTTCACAAACCACTACGTGAAAAAAAAAACATTCTCACCGAATTTCATCAGTGACAAGGATGCAAGGAGTGAACTCGCAAAAAAATCACAGCACAATGGCACTCGGGTGATGCTCCCGCTTGAAGATAGCAACGAGAAAATAATTACAGACTATTCGGTTCGGATGGAAATACCATTATGTTTTCTACCTCCTTAAACTGAGATATAACAATGTTATACTAATTTGAATAACGGAATTGAATGTGAATATGTAAGTAACACTCTTCAAAGTGTAATTTAAATGTAATTAATGGAGGCTTTTCACTTACAGATGCCGAAAGACGATAAGAAGAAGTCAAAGAATGCGCCAGTAATATGGACACAGCGTTAAAAATTTAGGAAATGTATTATGGCAGTTCTTACTAGATCGAAGACGACTGATCGAGTGCCCTATCCGATGATACTAGCTTCATCGAGATCAAACAGATCCTCGGAAAAATATTGATTGAATGTTGATAATTTTACTTTGTCTTTGTTTCTACACTATTTGTCTGTATTTAGCCTCTTGAAATTTCAGTTGGTGAGACCCGCTTGTGGGAGGCCAACTGAAATGTGCTATCTCTGTCCGTAGTTCAGTGATAGGATCATTATCAGGTCCATAGCACAACGAAGATCGGATATGTGATTACAGTCTGGAACAACGCATATTAATCCCTAAATAACTTCCTTTGGTTTGTGGAATTGTACTAAGTGAAGAAGACTTCCCTTACAGAAGCTGAAAGACACAAAAAACAGTAATAGATTGCGCCAGGCCGAGCGCTATTAGAAAAGTAGTTTGAAAATAGGATGCGCAATTTTCTTCCTCAAAGGAAAAGACGCAGAAAAATATAAAAATGATGGCTAACTTTCTATGCGAGAAGTCAAAAGGTTACAAGATGCAGTCATAGCTAGCATCCCATGGTACAGACGGTAAAATACAGCTCGGGTGATGCTCCCGCTTGAAGACAGCAACGAGGAAGTGACCAACATGACAAAACGTTAACTTCTGAACCAAACTTTGCTTAGGATAAAATGTGGATTTGGAGTTTTACATTTGAGATAACAGTTTGGAATAATACATTTTGTTTTTCGTGGTTTATGGAAACGGGATCTGAATTAGTTTTTTTTTAATATTTTGTTTTTTTTATCTTTCCACAATTCCAACTATACTTTTAGAACAAACTGCAATACGACTGATACATGAAATGTGAAAGTTCTACTTTTCAGTTTTAAGACATATTTCAATTTTAAATCGACGCTAAGGAAATGCCGCAGTGGAGTTTGTTGCACCGTTTCTTGGAGTTGAAACGCTAACTGCTGAAGCAAAATTAGCTTAGAATAAATTTAATTTTAATAAGATATAACAATATTTTAATATGTGGAATAAAGGATTTTTGCTACTAAGACGACAATGGATGAAGTAATGACGAAGCTTCTTTTACAGAAGCCAAATATAAAACAAGAGGATAATAGAGCTCACCATGCCACGCTCTATAAGAAGATAGGCTTTGAAAATAGAATGCGCATTTTCTTCTTTGATAAAAAACGCTATAAGTCTATAAGCAAGGTGGCTTAGCTTTCCTTACAGAAGCCGAAAGATAAAAGAAGTAATAGACCGCTGAAAAAACTGGTTCACAAACCACTACGTGAAAAAAAAACATTCTCACCGAATTTCATCAGTGACAAGGATGCAAGGAGTGAACTCGCAAAAAAATCACAGCACAATGGCACTCGGGTGATGCTCCCGCTTGAAGATAGCAACGAGAAAATAATTACAGACTATTCGGTTCGGATGGAAATACCATTATGTTTTCTACCTCCTTAAACTGAGATATAACAATGTTATACTAATTTGAATAACGGAATTGAATGTGGATATGTAAGTAACACTCTTCAAAGTGTAATTTAAATGTAATTAATGGAGGCTTTTCACTTACAGATGCCGAAAGACGATAAGAAGAAGTCAAAGAATGCGCCAGTAATATGGACACAGCGTTAAAAATTTAGGAAATGTATTATGGCAGTTCTTACTAGATCGAAGACGACTGATCGAGTGCCCTATCCGATGATACTAGCTTTATCGAGATCAAACAGATCCTCGGAAAAATATTGATTGAATGTTGATAATTTTACTTTGTCTTTGTTTCTACACTATTTGTCTGTATTTAGCCTCTTGAAATTTCAGTTGGTGAGACCCGCTTGTGGGAGGCCAACTGAAATGTGCTATCTCTGTCCGTAGTTCAGTGATAGGATCATTATCAGGTCCATAGCACAACGAAGATCGGATATGTGATTACAGTCTGGAACAACGCATATTAATCCCTAAATAACTTCCTTTGGTTTGTGGAATTGTACTAAGTGAAGAAGACTTCCCTTACAGAAGCTGAAAGACACAAAAAACAGTAATAGATTGCGCCAGGCCGAGCGCTATTAGAAAAGTAGTTTGAAAATAGGATGCGCAATTTTCTTCGTCATAGCTAGCATACGGAGCGACACGACAAAACGCTATATAGTCTTTAAGCAAGGTGGCTTAGCTTTTCTTACAGTAGCTGAAAGATGTAAGAAGTAGTAGAACGCTGAGAAAACTGGTTTACAAACCAGAATGTGAAATTTAATTTTTTTCTTACCGAAAATTCATCAGTGACAAGGATCCAAGGAGTGACCTCACTGCACAATGCGAGCATCATTGTGCAGTGATTTCTTGATCGGATGTTATGCACCGTGTGCGGATGACATCTAAGACCTGCACGCGTTGTCCTGTGTAGGAAAGGGGAGGGTGGGACTAATTGGAAGAGCTCATCAGAACACTCCCCATGGTACAGACGGTAAAATACAGCTCGGGTGATGCTCCCGCTTGAAGACAGCAACGAGGAAGTGACCAACATGACAAAACGTTAACTTCTGAACCAAACTTTGCTTAGGATAAAATGTGGATTTGGAGTTTTACATTTGAGATAACAGTTTGGAATAATACATTTTGTTTTTCGTGGTTTATGGAAACGAGATCTGAATTAGTTTTTTTTTAATATTTTGTTTTTTTTATCTTTCCACAATTCCAACTATACTTTTAGAACAAACTGCAATACGACTGATACATGAAATGTGAAAGTTCTACTTTTCAGTTTTAAGACATATTTCAATTTTAAATCGACGCTAAGGAAATGCCGCAGTGGAGTTTGTTGCACCGTTTCTTGGAGTTGAAACGCTAACTGCTGAAGCAAAATTAGCTTAGAATAAATTTAATTTTAATAAGATATAACAATATTTTAATATGTGGAATAAAGGATTTTTGCTACTAAGACGACAATGGATGAAGTAATGACGAAGCTTCTTTTACAGAAGCCAAATATAAAACAAGAAGATAATAGAGCTCACCATGCCACGCTCTATAAGAAGATAGGCTTTGAAAATAGAATGCGCATTTTCTTCTTTGATAAAAAACGCTATAAGTCTATAAGCAAGGTGGCTTAGCTTTCCTTACAGAAGCCGAAAGATAAAAGAAGTAATAGACCGCTGAAAAAACTGGTTCACAAACCACTACGTGAAAAAAAAAACATTCTCACCGAATTTCATCAGTGACAAGGATGCAAGGAGTGAACTCGCAAAAAAATCACAGCACAATGGCACTCGGGTGATGCTCCCGCTTGAAGATAGCAACGAGAAAATAATTACAGACTATTCGGTTCGGATGGAAATACCATTATGTTTTCTACCTCCTTAAACTGAGATATAACAATGTTATACTAATTTGAATAACGGAATTGAATGTGAATATGTAAGTAACACTCTTCAAAGTGTAATTTAAATGTAATTAATGGAGGCTTTTCACTTACAGATGCCGAAAGACGATAAGAAGAAGTCAAAGAATGCGCCAGTAATATGGACACAGCGTTAAAAATTTAGGAAATGTATTATGGCAGTTCTTACTAGATCGAAGACGACTGATCGAGTGCCCTATCCGATGATACTAGCTTCATCGAGATCAAACAGATCCTCGGAAAAATATTGATTGAATGTTGATAATTTTACTTTGTCTTTGCTTCTACACTATTTGTCTGTATTTAGCCTCTTGAAATTTCAGTTGGTGAGACCCGCTTGTGGGAGGCCAACTGAAATGTGCTATCTCTGTCCGTAGTTCAGTGATAGGATCATTATCAGGTCCATAGCACAACGAAGATCGGATATGTGATTACAGTCTGGAACAACGCATATTAATCCCTAAATAACTTCCTTTGGTTTGTGGAATTGTACTAAGTGAAGAAGACTTCCCTTACAGAAGCTGAAAGACACAAAAAACAGTAATAGATTGCGCCAGGCCGAGCGCTATTAGAAAAGTAGTTTGAAAATAGGATGCGCAATTTTCTTCCTCAAAGGAAAAGACGCAGAAAAATATAAAAATGATGGCTAACTTTCTATGCGAGAAGTCAAAAGGTTACAAGATGCAGTCATAGCTAGCATCCCATGGTACAGACGGTAAAATACAGCTCGGGTGATGCTCCCGCTTGAAGACAGCAACGAGGAAGTGACCAACATGGCAAAACGTTAACTTCTGAACCAAACTTTGCTTAGGATAAAATGTGGATTTGGAGTTTTACATTTGAGATAACAGTTTGGAATAATACATTTTGTTTTTCGTGGTTTATGGAAACGAGATCTGAATTAGTTTTTTTTTAATATTTTGTTTTTTTTATCTTTCCACAATTCCAACTATACTTTTAGAACAAACTGCAATACGACTGATACATGAAATGTGAAAGTTCTACTTTTCAGTTTTAAGACATATTTCAATTTTAAATCGACGCTAAGGAAATGCCGCAGTGGAGTTTGTTGCACCGTTTCTTGGAGTTGAAACGCTAACTGCTGAAGCAAAATTAGCTTAGAATAAATTTAATTTTAATAAGATATAACAATATTTTAATATGTGGAATAAAGGATTTTTGCTACTAAGACGACAATGGATGAAGTAATGACGAAGCTTCTTTTACAGAATTCAAATATAAAACAAGAAGATAATAGAGCTCACCATGCCACGCTCTATAAGAAGATAGGCTTTGAAAATAGAATGCGCATTTTCTTCTTTGATAAAAAACGCTATAAGTCTATAAGCAAGGTGGCTTAGCTTTCCTTACAGAAGCCGAAAGATAAAAGAAGTAATAGACCGCTGAAAAAACTGGTTCACAAACCACTATGTGAAAAAAAACATTCTCACCGAATTTCATCAGTGACAAGGATCCAAGGGTGAACTCGCAAAGAAATCACAGCACAATGGCACTCGGGTGATGCTCCCGCTTGTAGATAGCAACGAGAAAATAATTACAGACTATTCGGTTGGGATGGAAATACCATTATGTTCTACCTCCTTAAACTGAGATATAACAATGTTATACTATTTTGAATAACGGAATTGAATGTGGATATGTAAGTAACACTCTTCAAAGTGTAATTTAAATGTAATTAATGGAGACTTTTCACTTACAGATGCCGAAAGATGATAAGAAGAAGTCAAAGAATGCGCCAGTAATATGGACACAGCGTTAAAAATTTAGGAAATGTATTATGGCAGTTCTTACTTGATCGAAGACGACTGATCGAGTGCCCTATCCGATGATACTAGCTTCATCGAGATCAAACAGATCCTCGGAAAAATATTGATTGAATGTTGATAATTTTACTTTGTCTTCATTTCTACACTATTTGTCTGTATTTAGCCTCTTGAAATTTCAGTTGGTGAGACCCGCTTGTGGGAGGCCAACTGAAATGTGCTATCTCTGTCCGTAGTTCAGTGATAGGATCATTATCAGGTCCATAGCACAACGATGATCGGATATGTGATTACAATCTGGAACAACGCATATTAATCCCTAAATAACTTCCTTTGGTTTGTGGAATTGTACTAAGTGAAGAAGACTTCCCTTACAGAAGCTGAAAGACACAAAAAAACAGTAATAGATTGCGCCAGGCCGAGCGATATTAGAAAAGTAGATTGAAAATAGGATGCGCAATTTTCTTCCTCAAAGGAAAAGACGCAGAAAAATACAAAAATGATGGCTAACTTTCAAGTTACTAGAAGCAGTCATAGCATAAGGACCGACACGACAAAACGCTATATAGTCTTTGAGCAAGGTGGCTTAGCTTTTCTTACAGAAGCTGAAAGATGTAAGAAGTAGTAGAACGCTGAGAAAACTGGTTTACAAACCAGAATGTGAAAATTATTTTTTTTCTTACCGAAAATTCATCAGTGACAAGGATCCAAGGAGTGACCTCGCAAAGAAATCACAGCACAATGATGCTCGGGTGATGCTCCCGCTTGAAGACAGCAACGAGGTAGTGACCAACATGACAAAACGTTAACTTCTGAACCAAACTTTGCTTAGGATAAAATGTGGATTTGGAAATTTACATTTAAGATAACAGTTTGGAATAATACATTTTGTTTTTCGTGGTTTATGGAAACGGGATCTGAATTAGTTTTCTTTTTAATATTTTGTTTTTTTTATCTTTCCACAATTCCAACTATACGTTTAGAACAAACTGCAATACGACTGATGCATGAAATGTGAAAGTTCTACTTTTCAGTTTTAAGACATATTTCAATTTTAAATCGACGCTAAGGAAATGCCGCAGTGGAGTTGTTGCACTGTTTCTTGGAGTTGAAACGCTAACTGCTGAAGCAAAATTAGCTTAGAATAAATTTAATTTTAATAAGATATAACAATATTTTAATATATGGAATAAAGGATTTTTGCTACTAAGACGACAATGGCTGAAGTGATGACGAAGCTTCTTTTACAGAAGCCAAATATCAAACAAGAAGATAATAGAGCTCACCATGCCACGCTCTTTAAGAAGATAGGCTATGAAAATAGAATGCGCATTTTCTTCTTTGATAAAAAACGCTATAAGTCTATAAGCAAGGTGGCTTAGCTTTCCTTACAGAAGCCGAAAGATAAAAGAAGTAATAGACCGCTGAAAAAACTGGTTCACAAACCACTACGTGAAAAAAAAACATTCTCACCGAATTTCATCAGTGACAAGGATGCAAGGAGTGAACTCGCAAAAAAATCACAGCACAATGGCACTCGGGTGATGCTCCCGCTTGAAGATAGCAACGAGAAAATAATTACAGACTATTCGGTTCGGATGGAAATACCATTATGTTTTCTACCTCCTTAAACTGAGATATAACAATGTTATACTAATTTGAATAACGGAATTGAATGTGGATATGTAAGTAACACTCTTCAAAGTGTAATTTAAATGTAATTAATGGAGGCTTTTCACTTACAGATGCCGAAAGACGATAAGAAGAAGTCAAAGAATGCGCCAGTAATATGGACACAGCGTTAAAAATTTAGGAAATGTATTATGGCAGTTCTTACTAGATCGAAGACGACTGATCGAGTGCCCTATCCGATGATACTAGCTTTATCGAGATCAAACAGATCCTCGGAAAAATATTGATAGAATGTTGATAATTTTACTTTGTCTTTGTTTCTACACTATTTGTCTGTATTTAGCCTCTTGAAATTTCAGTTGGTGAGACCCGCTTGTGGGAGGCCAACTGAAATGTGCTATCTCTGTCCGTAGTTCAGTGATAGGATCATTATCAGGTCCATGGCACAACGAAGATCGGATATGTGATTACAGTCTGGAACAACGCATATTAATCCCTAAATAACTTCCTTTGGTTTGTGGAATTGTACTAAGTGAAGAAGACTTCCCTTACAGAAGCTGAAAGACACAAAAAACAGTAATAGATTGCGCCAGGCCGAGCGCTATTAGAAAAGTAGTTTGAAAATAGGATGCGCAATTTTCTTCCTCAAAGGAAAAGACGCAGAAAAATATAAAAATGATGGCTAACTTTCTATGCGAGAAGTCAAAAGGTTACAAGATGCAGTCATAGCTAGCATCCCATGGTACAGACGGTAAAATACAGCTCGGGTGATGCTCCCGCTTGAAGACAGCAACGAGGAAGTGACCAACATGACAAAACGTTAACTTCTGAACCAAACTTTGCTTAGGATAAAATGTGGATTTGGAGTTTTACATTTGAGATAACAGTTTGGAATAATACATTTTGTTTTTCGTGGTTTATGGAAACGGGATCTGAATTAGTTTTTTTGTAATATTTTGTTTTTTTATCTTTCCACAATTCCAACTATACTTTTAGAACAAACTGCAATACGACTGATACATGAAATGTGAAAGTTCTACTTTTCAGTTTTAAGACATATTTCAATTTTAAATCGACGCTAAGGAAATGCCGCAGTGGAGTTTGTTGCACCGTTTCTTGGAGTTGAAACGCTAACTGCTGAAGCAAAATTAGCTTAGAATAAATTTAATTTTAATAAGATATAACAATATTTTAATATGTGGAATAAAGGATTTTTGCTACTAAGACGACAATGGATGAAGTAATGACGAAGCTTCTTTTACAGAAGCCAAATATAAAACAAGAAGATAATAGAGCTCACCATGCCATGCTCTATAAGAAGATAGGCTTTGAAAATAGAATGCGCATTTTCTTCTTTGATAAAAAACGCTATAAGTCTATAAGCAAGGTGGCTTAGCTTTCCTTACAGAAGCCGAAAGATAAAAGAAGTAATAGACCGCTGAAAAAACTGGTTCACAAACCACTACGTGAAAAAAAAACATTCTCACCGAATTTCATCAGTGACAAGGATGCAAGGAGTGAACTCGCAAAAAAATCACAGCACAATGGCACTCGGGTGATGCTCCCGCTTGAAGATAGCAACGAGAAAATAATTACAGACTATTCGGTTCGGATGGAAATACCATTATGTTTTCTACCTCCTTAAACTGAGATATAACAATGTTATACTAATTTGAATAACGGAATTGAATGTGGATATGTAAGTAACACTCTTCAAAGTGTAATTTAAATGTAATTAATGGAAGCTTTTCACTTACAGATGCCGAAAGACGATAAGAAGAAGTCAAAGAATGCGCCAGTAATATGGACACAGCGTTAAAAATTCAGGAAATGTATTATGGCAGTTCTTACTAGATCGAAGACGACTGATCGAGTGCCCTATCCGATGATACTAGCTTTATCGAGATCAAACAGATCCTCGGAAAAATATTGATTGAATGTTGATAATTTTACTTTGTCTTTGTTTCTACACTATTTGTCTGTATTTAGCCTCTTGAAATTTCAGTTGGTGAGACCCGCTTGTGGGAGGCCAACTGAAATGTGCTATCTCTGTCCGTAGTTCAGTGATAGGATCATTATCAGGTCCATAGCACAACGAAGATCGGATATGTGATTACAGTCTGGAACAACGCATATTAATCCCTAAATAACTTCCTTTGGTTTGTGGAATTGTACTAAGTGAAGAAGACTTCCCTTACAGAAGCTGAAAGACACAAAAAACAGTAATAGATTGCGCCAGGCCGAGCGCTATTAGAAAAGTAGTTTGAAAATAGGATGCGCAATTTTCTTCCTCAAAGGAAAAGACGCAGAAAAATATAAAAATGATGGCTAACTTTCTATGCGAGAAGTCAAAAGGTTACAAGACGCAGTCATAGCTAGCATCCCATGGTACAGACGGTAAAATACAGCTCGGGTGATGCTCCCGCTTGAAGACAGCAACGAGGAAGTGACCAACATGACAAAACGTTAACTTCTGAACCAAACTTTGCTTAGGATAAAATGTGGATTTGGAGTTTTACATTTGAGATAACAGTTTGGAATAATACATTTTGTTTTTCGTGGTTTATGGAAACGGGATCTGAATTAGTTTTTTTTTTAATATTTTGTTTTTTTTATCTTTCCACAATTCCAACTATACTTTTAGAACAAACTGCAATACGACTGATACATGAAATGTGAAAGTTCTACTTTTCAGTTTTAAGACATATTTCAATTTTAAATCGACGCTAAGGAAATGCCGCAGTGGAGTTTGTTGCACCGTTTCTTGGAGTTGAAACGCTAACTGCTGAAGCAAAATTAGCTTAGAATAAATTTAATTTTAATAAGATATAACAATATTTTAATATGTGGAATAAAGGATTTTTGCTACTAAGACGACAATGGATGAAGTAATGACGAAGCTTCTTTTACAGAAGCCAAATATAAAACAAGAAGATAATAGAGCTCACCATGCCATGCTCTATAAGAAGATAGGCTTTGAAAATAGAATGCGCATTTTCTTCTTTGATAAAAAACGCTATAAGTCTATAAGCAAGGTGGCTTAGCTTTCCTTACAGAAGCCGAAAGATAAAAGAAGTAATAGACCGCTGAAAAAACTGGTTCACAAACCACTACGTGAAAAAAAAACATTCTCACCGAATTTCATCAGTGACAAGGATGCAAGGAGTGAACTCGCAAAAAAATCACAGCACAATGGCACTCGGGTGATGCTCCCGCTTGAAGATAGCAACGAGAAAATAATTACAGACTATTCGGTTCGGATGGAAATACCATTATGTTTTCTACCTCCTTAAACTGAGATATAACAATGTTATACTAATTTGAATAACGGAATTGAATGTGGATATGTAAGTAACACTCTTCAAAGTGTAATTTAAATGTAATTAATGGAGGCTTTTCACTTACAGATGCCGAAAGACGATAAGAAGAAGTCAAAGAATGCGCCAGTAATATGGACACAGCGTTAAAAATTCAGGAAATGTGGTGGCGCGATTGGCCACGTGTGCTAGTGGACTGTATTGCGGGGAAGTAGCTAACTGTTCCATTGACGCTTTACACACAAAAAGACAGGTGATCGGGTTGCCGCGGATGTGATCTAGGCAATGAATGCAACCCGAGAAATTAGGAGAGGATGCACTAACCTTCACGGCACCACGTGTTTTCATCGCAGCCGGTGCACGGATCTTCTCTTCCTGGCTCAGGAGCTGCCGCCCACATCACTAAATCACTTGAGGGACACACGAGAGGCACAATCCGATCGGTAAGGGTCTATGAAGCGGTTAAAATACAACAAATATTATTCATTTCTGAGAGACGCGCACGCGGTCCGTCTTTACACTGGCTAGTTCAAAGAGGGAGTGAGTGTCTATATATCACAAAAGGCGGACGGAAACTATCTCTAGTACTATACTATGGTTAGTGCGGGAGGTGAGACGGGTATAGAAGGAGTGTGTTTCCGCGTCAAAAAATACAGCTTCTACATCGGCGCAACCATTCCCCCCGGCTTGAAGGGTTACCTTCGAAACGACAAATGCGAAACAAATCTAAAGTCTAATCTAAATCTAGGTTTGGGAAATAACAACTAAAATATAAACCTAGATTGGAGCTCGTGCCTACTGCTGGCTAGGCAGAGGGCAGAGGCGAACAAACAACACAACGCAACAGTCTCGACCAAGACGAGACGCGATTAGCCAACAACAAAATAAGGGTCTCTTCACGTGGGACCGATACAACAAGCGAGTGCTTCTTCTCCTCGGGTGGTTCGGAAACCGTAGTGGGATCGAATTGACTAACTGGCCACTTATCTAACGCGGCATGAATCCAGGACGGTCCACTAAACCATAACGGGTGATCTAAAATTTGCGAAGGAAGCAATCCACGAGAGAGACAATCGGCTGGGTTGTCGGTGCCAGCAACGTGAAAGAGATTATGTGGCGCTAATTCAGATTGAATTTTTGCCACTCTATTAGCGACGAATGTGTCCCAACGATGGGGCGAAGAGCGGGCCCAACACAAAGCGACTGTTGAGTCCTAAAAGCTAAAATTCTACTAATATTAATGCGAAAATTTACAATGATGTCAAATAAATTACCTTAAAGATTCCGACCACAATACAAAATGTCATTAAGCGACACGGAAGTGCTAGTCTTAGCACTGCCATCCAAAACTACGCGGAGTTTTAGTAGTAAGCTTATCTTCTCTAATAACTCCGCGGTGCGGGATAATGTACGAAGACTGGGTCCCGCCAGTGTCCGCAGGCGCAGGTGAGATGTAACCTTTATCTAAATATTCGTTAACAACCTCATCATAGGCCCGCTTCGACCTTGGGGACGCCTGCATCTTTCGTTCCAAACAAAGAAAGCGTTTTTCAGCGGATACACGGGAGCCACCGAGCGAAAACTTGCGGATGGTAGACTCCAGTGGCGGCTCGACGGTGCAACAGAAAGAAGCAGTCGAGTGACTAAAACTATCTATAGAAGCGGGTGCGGAACCAATTATAACAAAACCAAGAACTGTTTCCAGTGCGTGCGGAGCGGGGTACGTCGGTCCCCCTTGAACCTTACGCGATAACTGGAGGTGCGGGAGAATCGAAGCGCCGATCAATATATCGACGACTCCAGGAACAGCGTAAGTCTCATCTGCTAAAGGCAAGTCTTTAAATTTCGTTAATAAAGACGTGTCAACCGGGACGGTAGGCAACTGTTCAGCTATTCTATCTATAACGAGCGAATCCATGTCATACCAAATATTATTATTAAAACGAGATCTAAACCTTGTTTTAACGGTGCCACGAACAGCTGACTGTAAGCTTCCAAAACCCTTCACCACTGAGCGGGTTGAACGCTTATCAACATTGAAACCAAGACGCCGACAACAATCTTGAGTAATAAAATTACTTTGCGAAGCGCCATCTAACAGCGCTCGAACAATGCGCGGCTTACCTAATGCATCAACAATAACAACGCGAGCGGTCGCAAGACACACAGTAGTGAGTGCAGCACTAGCGGAGAACGAACACAAGGTGACGTCATCCGTGGTCACCGGGCGGGCCGGAGCGCGCGCGAGCGCGGGCTGCGGTGTGTCACCGCTCGACGAGCCAACTGTGCTCACATTGGATGCGGCATTACTATTCTCAAAATGAAGTAAAGTGTGGTGTCTCGCTTGACATTTGCGACAACTATTTCTACTATTACATAAAACAACGCGGTGTTTAGTACCGAGACAATTAAAACAAAAATTATTAGCGCGAACAAATTTATAACGATCACTAGGCGACAATTTTAGAAAACCAGGACACCTGTACAGTTGCGAATGATGAGTACTACACAAAGAGCAAACAGGTGATTGTACATGTGCTGGTGCGGTACTAACATAAGTATGAGTTGACCTCAGTGACTTCGATGACGCATCTACTTTGCGTGCAGAATCAACAACTATCTTCGCGCCTTCATGTTTCGATGAAGAGCGTTGCAATACTTTTATATGCTCGCGAACAAAACTTTCTAAGTCTTCGAACTTAGGAATTTTATTGCCGCGATGATCCGACTCAAACAAACGAATGGTTTCGGAATCTAATTTCCTTAAACCCATATACAAAAATACGAAGTCGCAGAGGTCATCGATCTTTAGGTTCTTTACGGCGCGAACAGCTGACGCGAAAGTATCTAGAAATTTCTCTAAGTTTTGATCGTTACATGCCGTAATAGATTTCAAATCAAACATCTGATCTAAATAGGCGTTAGCTACCGATCTTTTATCCTCATACCTAGCTTTCAAAGTATTTAAAATTAAATTATAATTCTCGGCACTAAACGTAATTCCAGCGCAAACGGTTATAGCTTTACCAGTCAATTTTTCAACGAGATAATGCAATTTTTCGTGATCTGTCAACGAATCGTTCTTATCTATTGTATTCTCAAAACTATCTATAAATAGACACCAATTGCGAATGTTACCATCAAATTCGGGTATTTGAATTGGTGGCAACTTAGGTCGGTCGCGAGTGGGGTTGGGTAGGTCAGCCGGTTTCTCCAAACTCCTAGCGACGCGTTTGATACGACAATACAAATCGTCAAACGACGACAAGGCTTGATAACTCACTGAGTAATCGGGATCCAAATTCAACTCTAAAACGTTGATGTCATGTACTAAGGTTTCGAAATCCGCGCGTAGACTATCTAAGTTTTCTATAGAGCACAAGAACGAATCTCTAATGGCCAAATCAGAGGTTTTAAGTGCATTATCATAAATCGATTGTACGCGAGAGTAAATCATTTCTCTTTTAGCGTATAAAAGTTTCAATTGAACTTTACCGGTCTTATCAACCTTTGGGGACATGTTTACAATTAAATCTCAAACTAAAGTGCGGTAAACAACAAATATGAAATGACTTAATCTTAGCGGTACAGAGCAGCGACGCGGCGCGAGCGATACTCGGCAGGTAGGTAGGTATTTACAACTGTGAATGCACGCTTGAACAAACGCGCATAGCAACAAGATCTTACCTACGCGATGGTCGCTGTCTAGGTTCAACTATTATTTCAGAGATTAAGTATTGCGTAATATCTATTCAAATTAAAATACTTTCGTATGAATTGGAATGAGATGCGAGCGAGGTAGGTACAACCACGTGTCTACCCACGTAGGTATTAGGTAAATACGATGCGAGCTAGCGGCGAGCGAACAACGTAATTGAAAAAAATAAAACAAAGCCAAATGCGTTAGGTATTACACTGTGCCTATGCACTAGGGTGTCTAGTATACCTAAGATCTAAGCCTAAATGCCTAGATGCGGGGTTTTCTACTAAAATAACTAGGTATTTAGGCGCGGTGCGAAAATTGCGAACTACGATTAAGTGTTGATACGATACCTAACCTATGTATGTACTAGGTAGGTACTATGCGAGCCAGCGGCGAACGGACAACAAATCTAATCCTAAATGTTTGGATGCGGGGTTTTCTACTAAAATAACCAGGCATTTAGGTGCGGTGCGCTTATTCCCATTAGAATAATAACAAAACTGCGAACTACGGCTAAAATCCGGTTCGATCAGGACCAGAAATGGTGGCGCGATTGGCCACGTGCGCTAGTGGACTGTATTGCGGGGAAGTAGCTAACTGTTCCATTGACGCTTTACACACAAAAAGACAGGTGATCGGGTTGCCGCGGATGTGATCTAGGCAATGAATGCAACCCGAGAAATTAGGAGAGGATGCACTAACCTTCACGGCACCACGTGTTTTCATCGCAGCCGGTGCACGGATCTTCTCTTCCTGGGTCAGGAGCTGCCGCCCACATCACTAAATCACTTGAGGGACACACGAGAGGCACAATCCGATCGGTAAGGGTCTATGAAGCGGTTAAAATACAACAAATATTATTCATTTCTGAGAGACGCGCACGCGGTCCGTCTTTACGCTGGCTAGTTCAAAGAGTGAGTGTCTATATATAACAAAAGGCGGACGGAAACTATCTCTAGTACTATACTATGGTTAGTGCGGGAGGTGAGACGGCTATAGAAGGAGTGTGTTTCCGCGTCAAAAAATACAGCTTCTACATCGGCGCAATCATATTATGGCAGTTCTTACTAGATCGAAGACGACTGATCGAGTGCCCTATCCGATGATACTAGCTTTATCGAGATCAAACAGATCCTCGGAAAAATATTGATTGAATGTTGATAATTTTACTTTGTCTTTGTTTCTACACTATTTGTCTGTATTTAGCCTCTTGAAATTTCAGTTGGTGAGACCCGCTTGTGGGAGGCCAACTGAAATGTGCTATCTCTGTCCGTAGTTCAGTGATAGGATCATTATCAGGTCCATAGCACAACGAAGATCGGATATGTGATTACAGTCTGGAACAACGCATATTAATCCCTAAATAACTTCCTTTGGTTTGTGGAATTGTACTAAGTGAAGAAGACTTCCCTAACAGAAGCTGAAAGACACAAAAAACAGTAATAGATTGCGCCAGGCCGAGCGCTATTAGAAAAGTAGTTTGAAAATAGGATGCGCAATTTTCTTCCTCAAAGGAAAAGACGCAGAAAAATATAAAAATGATGGCTAACTTTCTATGCGAGAAGTCAAAAGGTTACAAGACGCAGTCATAGATAGCATCCCATGGTACAGACGGTAAAATACAGCTCGGGTGATGCTCCCGCTTGAAGACAGCAACGAGGAAGTGACCAACATGACAAAACGTTAACTTCTGAACCAAACTTTGCTTAGGATAAAATGTGGATTTGGAGTTTTACATTTGAGATAACAGTTTGGAATAATACATTTTGTTTTTCGTGGTTTATGGAAACGGGATCTGAATTAGTTTTTTTTTTAATATTTTGTTTTTTTTATCTTTCCACAATTCCAACTATACTTTTAGAACAAACTGCAATACGACTGATACATGAAATGTGAAAGTTCTACTTTTCAGTTTTAAGACATATTTCAATTTTAAATCGACGCTAAGGAAATGCCGCAGTGGAGTTTGTTGCACCGTTTCTTGGAGTTGAAACGCTAACTGCTGAAGCAAAATTAGCTTAGAATAAATTTAATTTTAATAAGATATAACAATATTTTAATATTTGGAATAAAGGAATTTTGCTACTAAGACGACAACGGCTGAAGTGATGACGAAGCTTCTTTTACACAAGCCAAATATCAAACAAGAAGATAATAGAGCTCACCATGCCACGCTCTATAAGAAGATAGGCTATGAAAATAGAATGCGCATTTTCTTCTTTGATAAAAAACGCTATAAGTCTATAAGCAAGGTGGCTTAGCTTTCCTTACAGAAGCCGAAAGATAAAAGAAGTAATAGACCGCTGAAAAAACTGGTTCACAAACCACTATGTGAAAAAAAACATTCTCACCGAATTTCATCAGTGACAAGGATCCAAGGAGTGAACTCGCAAAGAAATCACAGCACAATGGCACTCGGGTGATGCTCCCGCTTGAAGATAGCAACGAGAAAATAATTACAGACTATTCGGTTGGGATGGAAATACCATTATGTTCTACCTCCTTAAACTGAGATATAACAATGTTATACTATTTTGAATAACGGAATTGAATGTGGATATGTAAGTGTAATTTAAATGTAATTAATGGATACTTTTCATTTACAGATGTCGAAAGACGATAAGAAGAATTCAAAGAATGCGCCAGTAATATGGACACAGCGTTAAAACTTTAGGAAATGTATTATGGCAGTTCTTACTTGATCGAAGACGACTGATCGAGTGCCCTATCCGATGATACTAGCTTCATCGAGATCAAACAGATCCTCGGAAAAATATTGATTGAATGTTGATAATTTTACTTTGTCTTTATTTCTACACTATTTGTCTGTATTTAGCCTCTTGAAATTTCAGTTGGTGAGACCCGCTTGTGGGAGGCCAACTGAAATGTGCTATCTCTATCCGTAGTTCAGTGATAGAATCATTATCAGGTCCATAGCACAACGATGATCGGATATGTGATTACAGTCTGGAACAACGCATATTAATCCCTAAATAACTTCCTTTGGTTTGTGGAATTGTACTAAGTGAAGAAGACTTCCCTTACAGAAGCTGAAAGACACAAAACACAGTAATAGATTGCGCCAGGCCGAGCGCTATTAGAAAAGAAAATTCTGTTTTCCCAAGCGACTACAATATGGGGTTCTTCAAGAGGGGCATCAGAAGGTTTGTTCATGGTCGGCAGCGCGAGTGTGACACCCCTGGTATTGCATACGTCCACAGGCCACGGTAACTGCTTCCCATCAGGTGGGCCGTGTGCTTCTCAGTCAACTAAGTGGTATAAAAAATAAAGAAAAAAAGAATAGTAGATTTGTAAATAGGATGCGGAATGTTCTTCCTCGATGGAAACGACGCAGAAAAAAATAACAATGATGGCTAACCTTCTATTACAGAAGTCGAAAGACGACAAGAAGAAGTCGTAGAATTCGCTAGTAATATGGACCCAGCGACCTCATAAAGAAATCACAGCATAATGGTGCTCGGGTGTTGCTCACGTTTGAAGACAGCAACGAGAAAGTGACCAACACGACAAAACGTTAATTTCTGAACCAAACTTAGCTAAGTATAAAATGTGGATTTGTGATTTTTGGATATGAGACTACAGTCTGGAATACCACAAAAATAACACATTCTCTTCCCGGAGGTAGCTTCCCGTGGTTTACGGTGACGAAGCTTCTCTTACAGAAGCCAAAGATAAAACAAGAAACAATCGAGCGCACCAGGCCACGTATAGTCTTTAAGCAAGGTGGCTTAGTTTTTCTTACAGAAGCTGAAAGATAAAAGAAGTAATAAAGCGCTGAGAAAACTGGTTTACAAACCAGAATATGAAAATGTATTTTATTCTTACCGAAAATTCATCAGTGACATGGATCCAAGTAGTGACCTCGCAAAGAAATCACTGCACAATGGTGCTCGGGTGATGCTCCCACTTGAAGACAGCAACGAGAAAGTAATTACAGATCGAGGACGACTGACCGAGTGCCCGTGTGCTGATGATACTAGCTTCGACTTAAACGTTAATTTATACGTTTAGAAAAAAGCGCAACACGACTGACAAAATGAATAATTGTCTGGTTAAAAAAAAACCAGGTAACATCATGGCAAAAAATAACTAATATGATTTGTATAACCATAAAGTTTAAAACATCACAACAAGGACTACGAAAAAACAAGGCACTTTATTCCAATTTTTAAATAAATCATCGTAATTTTAAATTGTACAATTGTCTTTATAGATTGTAAGGAATCCCTACCAGCACCGCTCCTTGCTGAAGCAGGCATCACTCACGTCAGAATCTTCATATGGGTACTAAAACAATCAAACACAATTTCGAGATCGTCGGTTCTTTCCGTACATGAGTACTCTGGCGCGAGGAACGCCTAAGGAGGAGTGGTATAACGCCCCGCCATCCGCGCTATACTATAAGACTCACCCAATACTGGACATCTTTCCACTGGTTTTAGATATTTTGAGAGTGAAGGGAGAATGGAAATATAATGTTCTCAATCAAATACTTTGATGGTTGAACCAAGAACCGTTGGTACCAAAACTACTTTGTTCGCACTTTCATCTAAAACCGGCGAAGCCGGTCAGTTTGATGTCAATATTTGTAACAATAAATTCCACAAAGTGCCATCAATCATCAGTATAAATAGGTGCGATTTCTGTTGTTACGTGTTTCATTTTTAAACTTAGTTTTAAAACACAGCAAGATTAATTAACTTAATTTTTAAATTAAATATTAAAATTTATTTTATAGCATTTATTTTTAGACCTGTAGACCTCTCTCAGATTTTCAATCACTCGTTTTTATAGATTTATTTATTTATATTTACTAAGTGAGAGAAGGAAAACTCGAGAACCAACTCGCTGCCAACCCGTCTGGCCAGCGTGGCAATCGTAGGCTAAACCCTCCCAGATGAATAGACACCAAAACAAAAGGTCCCCAGTTCCCGGCGGTCCCGCTATTCCCAGCCAAGGTAGCGGTTCGGGTAACGGTGGGGCGGGGGGTGGGAAGAATCTCCGGGCTACGGGAGGCTACCGAAACCGGCGACTACTATTGGCAACGTACAATTGCAGTACACTTCGTCTGGATGGGCACCTCGCGGAACTAGAGCTAGAACTAGTTCGCATTAATTGGCATATTATTAGGGTTGTCCGAGATCCGAAGACAGGGGGAGGACACGACAACCATTGAGTCAGGCGACCTGTTCTACTTCAGAGAAGGTGAACAGATCTCCCAGAGAGGTGTCGATTTTCTGGTAAAAAAGGACCTCATTAGCAGCGTTGTTGAAATCGGTAGTGTGTCGAACAGGGTAGCGTACCTTATCGTAAAAATCACGAACACTCGTTTACTGAAGCTGATACAGGTATATGCACCGACCTCGCTTAACCCCGACGAAAGTGCCGAGGCTGTATATGCAGATATTGCTAAGACAATGAATCACACCACCAAGGCCACTTACAACGTTGTTATGGGGGATTTCAATGTTAAAGTGGGAATACAAGAACGCGTTGAGACGAAAATCGGAGCTTCTGGAGTAGGGTGCAGAAATTACAGGGGACAAATGCTAGTCAACTTCCTCGAGGCGCAGGAGCTCTTCCTAATGAATAGTTTCTTTAAGAAAAAACCCCACAGGAAGTGGACTTGGCAACGTCGGGACTTTGTGATAAGAAACGAGATAGACTTTTTGATAGCGGAGAGTAAGCACATATTTAGAGACGTCTCTGTGATCCACAAGATTAAAACCGGAAGCGATCATAGACTAGTCCGAGGCTCTCTAAATATCAACATCAAGGCTGAAAGATTCAGAATGATACGGTCTACTCTCGCCACTCCAAGTCACTGTAGGGTCCGAAAAGTTCCAATTGGAACTTCAAAATCGTTTCGCAACGCTGGAAATCACAAACGGCATTGAGTAGAAAACCGACACAGTGGTCAAAACATTACAGGAAGTGTCTCGAAAGTTCTTTCCCGGGAAACGCAAACAGCGAGAGTTCAAGCTCTCTCCTGAGACTCTCGAACTTATGAGAAAGAGACGTAAGCAGTCATCCACACCGTCGTCTTCGTCAGATGAGAGAGCCTTAAACCGACTAATTAAAAAGCTGATAAGATGCGACCTCCGACGCTACAACACCCACATCGTCCAGGAGGCGATTGAGCGAAATAGGAGGTCGAAAGTGTTCGCTCAGCAGTTGGGGAGGCCCCATCTGACGAAACTTAAAACTGCGGATGATAAAATGACTGCCTCAAGGCTCGAGATTCTCGATGAGATCGAGAAATTCTATGGACAGCTATATGCATCACGGACGAATAAGCGGACGGGACACAGCGATGAAGACGACAGAGCCCCACTCACGCGCTTTTACACCGAGGAGATACCCGATATCAAGCAATGCGAGGTGGAGGCGGCTCTCAGACAACTGAAGAACAACAGGTGCCCAGGTGATGACGGAATTACTACTGAGCTCCTGAAAGCAGGCGGAGCTAGCAAGCCTTTTTAATTCCGTCATCGTACAAGGTCTAACACCTAGGGCATGGAGCGGTAGTGTGGTGATACTGTTCTTCAAAAAAGGAGATAAAACCCTGCGGAAGAACTACAGGCCCATCTCACTCCTGAGTCATGTCTACAAGCTGTTCTCGAGAGTCGTCACAAATCGTCTTACGGGTAAGCTCGACGAGTTCCAACCACCGGAGCAAGCCGGGTTTCGAAAAGGTTATAGCACCGTGGACCACATTCATACTGTTCGGCAGATTGTAGAAAAGGCCCAAGAATACAATCGGCCGCTGTGTATGGCATTTGTGGACTACGAAAATGCCTTCGACTCCATCGAAACTTGGGCAATTCTGGATGCCCTGCAGCGGTGTCGTGTCGATTGGCGATACATCGAGGTGCTGAGATGCTTGTATGACACTGCCACAATGTCCGTCCAGCTCCAAGACCAGAAGACGAAACCTATTAGCCTCCAGGGTGGAGTGAGACAGGGAAATGTTATATCCCCCAAACTATTCACCAACGCACTGGAGGACGTCTTCAAAACTCTGGATTGGACTGGGCGGGGTATAAACATTAACGGTGAGTACATCTCACATCTTCGGTTCGCCGACGACATCGTCATAGTAGCGGAATCGTTGGCTGCATAGCCTAGATGGAGCTTCTCGACGCGTCGGCCTCGGTGTAAACTTGGATAAAACCAAAATTATGTTCAACGAACATGTTGCACCGAGACCGATTGCCATCGAAGGGGCGACGCTCGAAGTTGTTCAAAAATATATCTACCTGGGGCAGGTTATCCAGCTCGCTAAAAACAACTTCGAGAAAGAACCAGTCAGAAGGATCCAACTGGATTGGGCAGCATTTCGCAAACTACGTCGAGTCTTTTCACCTTACCGCATTGCAAAAAACAAAGGTCTTTGAACAGCGCGTCCTACCTGTTATGACTTACGGCGCCGAAACGTGGTCACTTACAGTGGGGCTGGTCCATAGCTTAAAAGTCACCCAGCGGGCTATGGAGCGAGCTATGCTTGGAGTTTCTCTGAAGGATAGAATTCGGAACGAGGTTATCCGACAGAGAACTAAGTTATCGACATAGGCCACAGAATAAGCAAGTTGAAGAGTTTGCCGAAGGACCAATGGCCGTTGGAGCAAACGAGTCCTAGAGTGGAGACCGCGAGAAGGTAAACGAAATGTAGAACGCCCCCTAGCCAGATGGACGGACGACCTGAAAGGGTGGCTGGGACAGACTGGATGCGGAAGGCGGAAGATTATAATACTTAGTCTGGCCATAAATACTGTTACAATTAAAATAAGAAAGATATTACATTTGAATTTGGAATCTATCATTTTTATACGATTGTTCATTGTGTTTTCTAATTTTGGCGCCAATACGTTGTACAATATTTTGCTATATTAAAATGGAGTGGGGTGATAAAGAAAACCGAATCGCTGTGATTGCATTACACAAAGTTGGTATGAAGCCGAATGTAATTTTTAAAACTCTCCATACGCTTGGTATTAGTCAAATGTTTGTGTACCGGGTTATTAATAGGTACAATGAGACCTCCTCTGTTTGTGACAGAAAAAGATCTGGCCGTCCACGTAGTGTTCGTACGAAAAAGGTGGTCAAAGCAGTAAGGGAAAGAATTCGAAGAAATCCTGTCCGAAAGCAAAAGATTTTATCTCGGGAGATGAAGATAGCACCCAGAACCATGTCGCGCATTTTAAAAGATGACTTAGGACTTGGAGCCTATAAGAGACGCACTGGTCATTTTTTAACTGATAATTTAAAAAAGAATAGGGTGGTAAAATCGAAGCAACTACTAAAGCGGTACGCAAAGGGAGGTTACAGAAAAATTTTGTTTACGGATGAGAAAATCTTTACAATTGAGCAACATTTTAACAAACAAAATGACCGTATATGCTCAAAGCTCTAAGGAAGCTTCCCAATTAGTCGACAGAGTGCAACGTGGGCATTATCCGACTTCAGTGATGGTTTGGTGGGGTATTAGCTATGAAGGAGTGACTGAGCCATATTTTTGTGAAAAAGGTATCAAAACATCGGCACGAGTGTATCACCATTCTTGAGAAGGTAGTTAAACCCCTTAACAACACCATGTTCAATAACCAAGTATGGTCCTTCCAACAAGACTCAGCGCCGGGTCATAAAGCTCGGTCCACGCAGTCTTGGTTGGAAGTGAACGTTTCGGACTTCATCAGAGCTGAAGACTGGCCGTCGTCTAGTCCCGATCTTAATCCGCTGGATTATGATTTATGGTCAGTTTTAGAGAGTATGGCTTGCTCTAAACGCCATGATAATTTGGAGTCCCTAAAACAATCCATACGATTGGCAGTGAAGAATTTTCCCATGGAAAGAGTGCGTGCGTGTGATGTGCAGCCAATGGAGACCACTTCGAATAAGCTTTTTATATTTTAATTTGTTTTATATTTATTTATTAAACTAACACACTGTAAAAGTAAAAAATATTATTTGCAATAAAAAAATGATTTTTCTTCGTAACAATATTTATGGGTAGACTAGGTATATATTAATGATCTCCCAAAGGCAATATCTAACCCAATAACGCTCTTTGCGGATGATAGCACGGTTGCAATCAAATGTCATGACGCAAAGACTTATGTGCGTGATATAAATGCCACATTGACCGCCATTGTCGAATGGTTGGACGCCAATAATTTGAAGGTCAACATTGGGAAAACTCAGCTGATGCACTTTAGCCAACGTGAATCTGCTCTGGTACCTAAAGTCAAATACAAAAGCGAGCTAGTTGTTGTAGTACAGACAGCAAAATTCCTTGGTGTCCATATAGATAATAAATTATCATGGAAACCGCACGGACAACAAATATGCAAAAAAATATATAAATCGGTCTATGCTCTTCATGAATTGGCCCAGGTGGTAAGTACAGGTACGTTGCTGACGGCATATCACGGCTTGGTAGTCTCAGTGCTGAGGTATGGTGTATTATTGGGGAAACTCCACAGATGTAGATCTTATATTTAAGGCACAGAAACGGTGTTTCAGAGCTATGTTCGGGCTGCAGACGATTGAAAGCTGTAGACCTCTATTTGTGAAACATACAATTTTAACTGTTGCAAGTCTGTATATTTACGAGGTAAAGGTATAGACGATGTTTAACGCTCGTTAAATATAAAGCGTTGTTTCACTGCATAAAAAACCGTTTGTCAACGTTAAAAAGGTTGCCAGTAGAAACCAGTTACGATTCCTTAGAAAACACTTGGGAGATGTTTTATCATGTGTACGTCAAATTGCCATTGTTTATGACATATTTTCGAAGGGAATTGTTTGTTTGGACGGCATCAGTCGCTGCCAAGCTTAAACGTCATGAGGTCGTAATTTAGCTATCTCTCGTGTCACTCGATGAATAATACGGCATACCGTAATGTAGCTAGTATCTATTGGGTTTTCTGCTCGATTTCTGAAATAAGCAGGCGCTTGATACAAATTAATGAAATAATACCTATCGGTCTGCTTAATTTATAAATTTACTCAGTCTCAATTCGCCCTAACTAACTAACACCTAACTTAATCTACTAGGTACATGCAAGTAATAAAGTATTAATAATAATAATAAGCCATTCTGATGCACGTCTCAAGAGAATGCATTCAGGTACGTTAAGACGTTTCTCATGATTTGAGGTATATTGTCGGAGAATACATCGACATCAGAGTTAGATCGTAGTAGACCATTTATTAATTCCACGGCCCTTGCAGTGGGGCAAGTGGCGGCTTGAGGTACGCGCTATGTCGGTGGCGTTACGAAAAGGCGATGCTGTCTACGCCCGGTGGCACACACATAACTATTTGGGACGAAGAAATTAATGGATGCCAAGACGTATGGGTTATCTACCTTATTATTTAGGAATAGGTAATAATGTATTACATGCAAACAATTACGTCTCAGCTCTAGGGTTTCTAGACCTATCATCCCTGTGACAAACAGCGAGGGATACATGAAAGGATAATATCCGTATGAGCACTAGTAGAGATACCGGGCGAACTTGCGTTGTATTCTCTCGATTATTAAGGCATAAGTGGTTTCGTAGGTGCTCCAGACAATAACGTTGTACTCCAACTTGCTTCTCACATATGAGTTGTATAGGAGCTTTACTGCAAGTACGTTATTAAATTGGGATAATGTCCTTATTATGAACCCCAGAGATCTGTTTGCTGCTTTACATATTCTCATATGTTCATGAAAGTCCAATTTTGCATTTCAGGCCAAGATCTCGTATGGATGCAACAGGCTCAACCTGCGTTCCACCCAACATTTAGGACATTGTTATTGGAGAACGTGATCGAGTGAAGGTAATCAATTTGCATTTCGAGATATTCAGTGCCAGTTTATTTGTTACACTCCATTCTACAACCGCGTCAATATCCTGTTGCAAAGCCTTGCAGTCATCAATTTCCCTAGCTGATGCAAACAGCTTAAGGTCATCTGCGAACATCAGGCACTTTGATCAGGACAGGACAGCAGGCAGGTCATTTATCATGATGAGAAACAAAGTCGGTTCTAGTATCTTTTCAAGTGTTAACCGCTTATACCAATATACCCCAAACCCCTACTGTTAGGAGTGGGTTTAACGTCGGTAGCATAATGTCTAGGATTCGAACCAATGACCTCTGCCGAGGGTATGGGAACCTCTGGCATATACCGATCGTAAGACCCAATCCCCACCAAGCGCCTGAAGCTGTTTACCGATACTCATCAGAATTTAGGATAAATCAATCACTCAATCAATCGTTTATTTGCTTCGAATATCATCGTATATATCATTATGTATGATATATCACTAGCTTTCCGCCCGCGGTTTCGCCCGCTTATACGCAAACGATGGCAATCAAACAAACGTAAGATTTCTTGTCTGACTAAGACGCTTTTCCAACAAAAAAACAGCATTAAACTCCGTTCTGTAGTTTTTGCGTCCATCCGATTATAAATAGTATAGATACTATATCAAACATACCAGAAGAAGCAAGCTTAAGTAGTAGTTTGCTGGCCACATTAGTTGAAGGACTGATGGCCGAAGGAGCAACCGGGTCTAGAGTGGAGACAGAAGGTGGAATGCCTCGTCTTCATCATGCTAGCATCAATCCCAGCTTTCACCTCGGAGTCTGAGGTCCGTTTCTTTCAGTTTAACTTCAGGTTTGTCTGATCTTCGATGTTTTCCGCGACCTGGCATCCACAACCCATTGAGGATTTCAAAGTTTTGCAGTTACACCAGTTGTTAGGAGTTTTCAGGGTCCAACGACCCGTAATGACTGTCATGGATGTTCGTATGACAACCGGGACCAACGTGTCTCCTAGACTAGACCTATTCAGTGATTACTTACGCAGATGATACAGGCCAGAAGGAACATCGTGACAGGAGGTCCAAATAAAGGCTGATGAGATTATGAGATTGGTGACTATCTGGCTTTCAAACAATCTACTCACCCTAAATATATCAAAGACAGTGTACGTAACATTCGCAACAATCTCTAGCTCTTTACCTCCACCAGACTCGATCAGCATCACGACCCATACTAACTTGAATGAATCAAATGACTACACGGGAGAAGAATTAGAGAAATCGTCCGTGATAAAATACTTAGGGGTAACTCTGCAAATGACACCACCTTAAAGAGTGTGTACTTTGCCCTGCCACAGTCAATACTAACATACATAGGCAACACCGAAATGATCGGGAATAGAAAAAACTAGAAAGATATTACAATAACATTTAATATCATTGCATTTCGAAGTATTCTCCGTGACAATCGATGCACCTTTGCATTCGTTCAAACCAATTATAAGCTTCAACTGCCTCTTCTAGAACTTGAAACCGTTGACCACGTAACAAATTTTTAGTTCTTGGGAATGTAAAGTAATCATTGGGGCTCAGGTCAGGGCTGTGTGGAGTATGGTCCATCAACTCCACGTTTTATTGATTTAAAAATGCGATCGTTTGCCGAGCGGTGTGGGAGCTCACATTATCGTGGTGAAGGATTATGTGACTATTCGGTTTACATTTACGAAGTTCTCTTATGACTACCGGCAAACAAACTGTTGTGTACCAATTAGCTGTAACCGTTCTTCGTTCCAGTAAAGGAATCGTAGCCACATGTCCGGTCTTCAACACAAACGGAGCCACCATTTTTTTCGACACACTACGAGAGCGCACTACTTTTGTTCTCACCTTTGACCTCACCTTGGTAGACCCAAACGGCCGATTGGTATTTTCTTTCGGGCTCATATGAATATATCCACGACTCATCACCCGAGACGATATTGTAAACTGCATTTGAGCTCCCTCTATCGAACTGTTGCAGAGCAGAGCGACACCAATGAACACGAGTCGACTTTTGTTCTTCTGTCAAACGATGGAGCACCCAGCGGGAAACTAACTTTCTGACACCCAGTTCATCGTGCAATATTGTTTGAATGGCTATCATACCAATGCCGAGAGAAGCCCGTATCTGCTCGTATGCCACATGCCTATTTTCTTGTATTAATTGGCGTACAGCATCAACGTTTTCTTGTTTTACCGCTGTTTTTGGCCCACCAGTAGAAGGTACTGTGGTAAGAGGAGAATGTCCTCGACGGAACTCAGAATACCAGCGATATATAGTCGTTCTATTAGGTGCTTCAAGTTTATAAATAGAAACTAGCTCGGCGTGACATTGTTTTTGGGATAAACCTCTGCGTAAGTTGTGAAAAATTATCGCACGGAAATGTGCCCGCGTAAGTTCCATTTTCATACTGATTTGTTAATTTGAAATAGCTACCACTCTTTTATCTTTTTTTTTTATTTCAATAGAATTGAGTTTGAAAGAGCACAAAATTTCAAATACCAAAAAGATTTTAAGTCTAATTTATTCAAAAGTATACTCGCCTGGGGAGGAGCACCTAACTAAGAAATAAGTTTTATTATTGTTGTATTTAAATTGTTTAGAGAGAATAACTATTTTTTATTTTATTATTTATTTTTATTCAAATAGCCATATTCATGCATACCGATATTTGCACTGAATGAGAATCGAACCTGCGCCTCCTGCGTAGTTCAATATCGTAACGTCACAGATGGTGTTAAGGTGAAATGCTGGGATGAACTTGATGTGGAAGGCGGGATCGGGTGTTGCACATCGGGCGGACCCCTTTTTCCCTGTCACCCGACAGGAGAGGTTATGCCGGAATCGAACCGACTAAAACAGCAAGCTGTCTAGGGTGTGAGATTGTAAAGCATAACCCGGCTGATTCAGGATCATAACTTCAATTTCGGGAGAACCCCAACTCCAGAAGAGAATGCAATAGACTAATTGATTGATACTTATATTTGTTTATGCAGTTTTTAAATTAAGAAATCACTATGGATACCTCATCTCTCCGCAGGAGCCAGCAGCGGTGCTTGTGTTGGACTCCAACCAACTAAAAGTTGCCGAAGGTATGGTAGCCTCTGGCATATCCTACGCGCCCTCCTGAACCAGGTCAACCGAAGGCCCCCTTGGGTGTAGGATAACGGTGTCCCCATCTTTACCCGGACCCGGGTGACAAGCGGCTCTTCCTGTTACCCCTAGGTTTATACCAGAAATCAAAGGTTGCCAACTTCAAAATGTCTTCTTAGTAGTGCAAATCATGAGCCTTAGTCTGAGCAAATGCTAATAGGCTCTGGTAGCTGCATACGGTCCACCGTGCTGCACGTTTACAAAAGAAAGCCGAGGTCAGAAGGCAGTCGCTACCATAAAGCCAAACCAAGAAGTGGAGAAATAAGCGGTCCCCGGTTTTAATTATTCAACATTGAGGATCTTCTCTCAGAATTGAGAGGTTAGACATAAGAAGTTAGAAAATTACGGGCTCCGCCAGTGCCACGGGATCAACATGATGAATCGTCAGGTTAGGATAGGTTTTTTTTTTTTTTTACGTGCGCCAAATCCTCTCGGATACCTTCCCACCGGAGCCGGTGGAGGAGGTTATGTCGGACTCGAACCGACTAAACGCACGCCGCCTGTGGGTCGTTTTGGTTGCCGAAGGTGAGGTTGACAGGCATATCCCTCGCACCGCGGCCGACCCAGGGCCATCTCTCACGATCTGGCCCTCTTCTCGGGTGTGGGGACTACAGAGTCCCCAACTCGTCCCCGGAAACGGGGAGGCGCGTCACGCGCGCCGCCGCCGCGTCAGGTTAGGATAGGTTAGCTACATACGGATATCCTCGGATAGCCGTGATAGTCAGGCAGTTGATTTTTTTTCAAATGATGCATTTCTGTAGCTACTTTAAGAACCAATACTAAAAACAGAATGGTACTTAACACTTCGTACGCGAATCTTAACTTAACTACTCGCACTTAACCTGTACATCATTACTTCGGTCAGTGTTGTACCTACTGCGAGGTCGACTTCGATAGATCTACTTGGTGTTATTCACTACTAATCATTGCATTTCAAATGCCCCAACCACATTAGGACACATTTTCAACTCTTGTTAACAACATTATCTCTCTCTCCATATTTCCCCAAGTTCCTGCGCTACATAGTGCTAACGTCCAGGTTCGTTTCTTTAGCATTTACACGTGCTGTCGGTTGAAGAACAGACTCTAGTCATACTATCTAGACAGGTAACCATTGAACTGTTTGGCCAGGGACCCGGCGAATAATTCAAAGAGCGCAAGATGTATTTTACGCGTGTGAGAACTTCATGGTAGGCAGCGCGAGTGTAACAACCCAGGTGTTGCATACGTCCATAGATCACGGTAACCACTTCCCATCAGGTGGGCCGTGTGCTTGTCTGCCACCTAAGTAGTATAAAAAAAACTAGCCTATATCTTATTTCAGACTTTACCATTTTTCAGCTAGATTAGTTATTTACACTGTGACTGAACATCAAACATTCAAATATCTTCATAATCATAACATTTTTAATAGTACGATCTATTTCAATCCAGTATAACGTCGCTTACCACATAGCAGTAGGATGGTACATACACATTGTAAATAAATAAAAAAACAAATTTATTACAATTACATTTATTAAGAATTGTATAATGCGACTTACATGTATGTTACTTATAGTTAGAAGCACGCAATGGTTTTACAATTACAAATAACAAAATAAGATATTCAATTCAAACGTTTTTGTAAAAAAGAAAACAGCCACCACTGTCGACTCAAATTTTATTATTCAAACATATTACTTTCATTATTTTTTGTATTGTCGCAATTTACGAAAAAAATATATATTTTGTCAGCAAAGTTTATATTTTGTCATCAAATATATATAAATCTGCGGCCAAATATGGTACAGTTAGAGTCAGTATGATAACTACACGTTCTCAAAATGATCTAAATACCAACGCATTAAGAGCAAATCAAAATATTTTAAAAGGGCCATTGGAAGGTTTGTTCGGGGTCGGCAGCACGAGTATGACGCCTCTGGTGTTGCACACGTCCATAGGCCACGGTAACCATTTCTCATCAGGTGGGCCGTGTGCTTGTCTGCCACCAAAGTGGTATAAAAAAAAATGACGCTCTTTTATTATTATGCTAAAAATCCCCACGGGTACCCCCTCACCGGAGTCTGTGGGGAGGTTATGTCGGACTTGAACCGACTTAAACTATATCTGAGAGTCATAGGTTGCTGGAGGCATATCTCTCGCCCCACGGCCGACCTAGGGCCATCTCTTTCTATATTTTAATTATTATTTAATCTGTGTTTCTAATTATAACTAATTGTTTGCTTTAATCGGATTTTAATTTGCTTTTGACTTGTGTTAAAAAAAATAATGTTTTGTTTTTGTTTTGATGTATATATAATTTATTGACTTATTTTTAATTTACTGATATTTATTTTATATAAGAGTTGACAATTAATTTAATGTGTCAGTGATCAGTAATAATATTGTGAATGCTGTGGCTGCCTTAAAAGGTTAAACATCATGCAGGGAATAATGTGTTGTATCGAGTGAAAATTTTTTTGTACGTATTAACCAATGGCTGTCCTACTAAATTAAATAAATATATGTATATAAATTATAGCAATATATATTATTAAGTAGGTAGTTATTTGTTTGTAAAAACAGTTTTAAGAATATTAAACGATTTATCTCTTTATTGATGAAACGTGTGTACCTAATACCAGAACAATTAATTAACAGGAAAGACGAAAACCAAGGCACTAAGATAATTTTGAGTACTAGTTGTCGAGATCGATTTCAAGCTGACAGTACATTTGACGGCAAACATATCAACAATTGTTACATTAGTGATAACGCATAAAAAACCGGGCACATATAAACCTGCGATAAATACACACATAACTTCGAAAAGCATCGTAAAGTCACTGGTGTGTGCCATGGTAAAACATGGGATCGAACCCGAGACCTCGTCTCAGCTGTCCATTACCCATACCACTATTACATTGGAACCTAAACATAAACTGGCGACACCAATGACTTTTCGATGCTTTTCGAAGTTATGTGTGTATTTATCGCAGGTTTGTAAGTGCCCGGTTAATGGCAATAGGCTCGACACCTATTACATTGAGACCTAAACATAAACTTGCGAAATGTGGGTGCTAGCACCTCTGCCTACGCCTTCGGGGATATAGGCGTGAAGTTATGTTATAATAAAAAATCATCGGCGACTGATAAACCAAACTCTTTAGGAAATAGGACACGGCGGTATTTCCGCCCGATTGAGCAGTCCGACTGGGGTAGTACCTCCGCCCTACAGAATACCGCGGTTATAATAACTTCGTGTTGTGTTCCCAGCGGTGAGTAGGGTAGCCAGAGCTCACTGGAGAATTTGTGCTGTCAGTGGGAAGACTAAAGGCTTGTCCTGCTTTGTCTTCTGCTGACGGCACAGAAACTCTGTACTTACAGGGTTGGCATCGCGACTGTGACGTGACTCCTCTGGTGTTACAGACGTCCATAGGTCACGGTAACCACTTTCCATCAGGTGGGCCGTGTGCTTGTCTGCCAACTAAGTGGTATATAAAAAAAAAAAAAAAATGACTGTAAATAAAAAATGTATTAACCAACTATACATAAGACGACAGTGGAAGTGCTCTCAAAATCGATTGAATTAAATGTACATATGTACTATAGTGTTGACTAGTAATAAAAAAAATAATCCGCTTCGCCCGAGAATATATTCGAAAAAACGAATCCCATAAGAACTTGTCATAGTTTATTATATTTTAAAATTTCATTCAATAGGTTGGTATAATTCCAAAATATCAAGTTTGTATGTATAGCGACATGTCGTTATTTTAACAATCATGGTCACTCGCACGACTATTAGAGGATATCAGGATATTTACCATGCATTATTTTGAAATTTCGCATGACTTATATTAAGTCTAGAATGATACAGAGAAGATTAGCGTAGCCGCAGAATCACTCGAAAAATCTTCAAGCGGTCCAATTTTTTTTTATTTGGCTGGTCAGAATACTATATGGTAAGTAACCCTGCATGTCTACAGTAGGTTTGTCAGTTTAGGTAAGCTGGTAATTTTGAACTCAGTGGTGTAGAAACAAAGTTCAGCATCGATTGAGCTCAAATTTTGACATGATGTACAAGCCGCTTCTAGGAGATATATACGCGGGCTATCATAAGATTACCAATCAATATGTATACACTACGAGATCAGCAGTTGAAAATATCAACAGCTTATTATCACCACTACTTAACGAGCGTTATAGGGAAAAAGGAATTAATATTCGTCAGAGGGAGATAGTCGCTGCCTTCTCGTGTTACCTAGTGTGTTCCACGTGGAAGAGCCCTACCAAGCTTACCAGTAAAGTGGTACCTGATACATTATATTATTGATACATACGTGACGCCATTATCCTAGTGGGGTAGGCATATAATATGATGACAAGAGACCGGATGGTAAGTCATTAATGCCATGGAGAATGGGTAGGACTCTGATGTGGGACGCAACATGCTTCGCTACCATTGTCCCTACCCTATACCTGGCACGGCTAGCTGTGCTGGTGCTGCTGCAGCTACTGCAGAGACTCTTAAGCGGCGTAAGTATTCTAATCTCATAGTTGATTATGAGATTGTGCCGTTTGGAGTAGAAACGTTTGGGCCGTGGGGTCCGAGCGCAGGCAATCTTTTCAGGGAAATTGCGAGGCGTATGGTCGACACTTCTCGTGACCAGAGGGCTGGCCTCTTCTTATGTCAGAGAATAAGCACTACCTTACAACGTGGCAATGCTGCCAGTCTTCTGGGAACGCTACCACAAGAGGCATGCGATGCGGAGGAATTCCACGACGCATTTTTACTTTTGTTTTATTTAATTATTAACGTAAATGTTAGCATAATTTTAAAAATTATATATCTCAGAAGTAATTAGCCTTTTGTAACTTAAATGCTTCATGTAAATTAAATTTGAACTTAAATAAACTAGTTTTAAGATATTTTACACAAATATAGGCCTATAATTACTCTTCACTATTACGAATTTTAAATAGTTTACCATCTCAGAAACTGATGACCAAACAAAATGTTGATCTAATTAATTATTGAACTCGTAATTTATTGGTGTGGTATTTTACCCGACTACGGCAGAAAAAGGAGGGTTATGATAAACTGTGGATCTCGTGACGTTGACATATTGATTGCTAATCTTCTGAACTGTTGATCCCGAATATGTATCGCGCTTCAGAGATGATTTCGGTAGATGACGTTGCAATTGGGTTATTCGATTTTTAGGAGTGTATTCCAGGGGACAACAGAACCTGGGCCACTAGTTATCTATATTTTTCTGCATACAAACAGTTGTTTGTAATTGAAAATACTGTTTAACTGTTGTGAAACAGTATAATTACCGTTTATTTTTATAATTCATTCATCATAGGTCAAATCCGCAAATTGTGTTGCCAGTAAATTTAAACACTTCATTTTAAATATTTCAACTTAAATCTTTAAATGGTTGACAAAATAGTGAACAGTTTCATCTATGAAATATTATGAAACCTGTTCTGTCATCGTGCCTTCGAAATTAATCCTACCATTGCGGCTAAATTAATAACAATCACACACCAATACGAAACTTACCTACAATAACAAGTAATAAATTATAAGAAAATAAAAACACGACTACCCTCCCAAAAATACATTCCATGTATACTACTAGAGCGATAGGTTACGACAAAAGTTGGGGCACGGTTGTTGGGTGAGGTAGGAATTTGGAACGAGACGGCCTAGAGTTGATGAATTTTGACACCTATGTGGCATTGCGCGTCTTGTGTCTTTTTGTAATATGAATGAGGACTTTCGCAATTCCAAATTTTTAGTTTCGTCTAACCAGTCTAATAATATACATAGGTGTATTGACTACCCTCCCAAAAAGTAAACTAAATATTGATTGCATATCTTTAAAAAAAGTTAACTACTATCAATTGGGATGCCCTAATACATACAAATCGGTTCAACTTTAGGTGGAACAAAAAAACCATACACCTATATACAACGAGCCCTGAAACATTACACTCCTTTTACTCAGTCGTGTAAACGAATCAATGTACAAAAGAAACGAACTATACTCACATAACCTAAATAAGATAATATTTGGTAACGCAAACATATTGTAGGTACTTATATACATTTAATTACGAATGGTAACTAGATATAAAAATATAGCAACACATAACATTAAAAAATTACTACACCGAACGAATAAAATTCTACTATAGCCCGGCCGTGATCGTCGTACCACGCCCCAGGAACGCGTGGCGTGGTGGGAGACGAGGTAAAGAACGAGAAATAACCAGCGTGACGTGAGAGCGAGCGGACTGACCGAATCTGAAGGTCGGTTGGTCCATACTATCGCCGCGCACATTGTCAAGGCCGGTTACGGTCGGTCTGTAGTAATTACATGTTAAAGAACAAACAAACATTATTACTAAAAGTAGATTTTTTTAAGAGGATATTATCACAAACGCGCTATAAGAAAAGCGGCACCTCTCTTTGGCAAGAGCTTTAAAACAAAGCTATCACTTTGAAACCTATTGGTGGATTGAAGAGCTCGATGAGAAACGAGAGAGGCTCAAGGTCGTTTATACGTCAGGGGGGAGGGGAGGGGGGGTGAGAGAGCAGCACCCCACCTACATTGACGAGGCTTTCATTAATAAGAAATAAGTCACTGCGGCCAAATACATACATACATACATAAAATCACGCCTGTTTCCCATAGAGGTAGGCGGATCTCCACTTGCTACGATCCTGACATACTACTCTCGCTTCATTCACTCTCATTACATTCTTCATGCATGCTCGTCGGTTTAGAGCACTCCTGACCTGCCCCTTTTCTAAAACTTCCCCGATTTGGTCCAGGTATGTGCGCCTAGGTCTTCCCCTTCCGACGGTACCATCCACACTCGCCTCATACACCTGTTTCGTTAGTCTTCTTTGATTCATTCTCTCAACATGACCAAATACGGTCAGAAAAGAAACATCATCATTTCAATGAAGTTCAGTAGATTAAGAAGGTCATTACTATTGAATCAATAATTGTGAAATTTACATAACAGTCCAACAGACACGACACTCGAATCGAATACCGGGAATTATATGGCAATTTTAATTCTGGAGGTGTGAGTCTTGCCATAAGAGAAGAACAACTTGAAACAAAACCCGTTTGGCTAGTATAGTGACAGTAGGTTAACCCTCCTTTGTTAAGGAACCAGCAAAAAATAGACAAACGTCTATTTAAAAACAGATAGATCGATATATGATTTTAAGGAACGCGTGTGCGGTAATATGATTTTAAAATAAAATAAACTAAGTTTAAACAGAGGAATGGAAATTAAAATTGAAAATACTTTCAAGTTACGAGTACGTAGAAACTTGATTCTATTTATAGAATGTACCTTATTGTACACCTAATACAAATATACTATATGGTATAAACCAAATACGATGTAGCCAATATTAGGACAACAGTAAGTAAAGCTTCTAATATCTATACAAGTTAGGCTTACAGCACGCAAACACCCACAAAATAATCTGGAAATATTTTCACGACATAACAGGAGGTTGGAACGAAACCTGACAAAGTGGAAAACTATATTAGTAAAACACCAATTAGCTGATACATATATAGTCAAAAAGATAGACCAGGAATAGATCAACTTAGAAAAAGTGTGGAAAGATCTTTATCAGGTATTAGTCCTAATCTTGCAACCTTCATCAGAGCAGGTTCGATTAAAGAATACCTACTACCAATAACCGAACCAACCCCTGTATGTCTTTGTACACGCCTAGGACCTACAAAAAGAAGTCGTTCGCCGATTTCGTTACCCAGGTTGTGGCTACAACTCCACAAACCTCCTCGTGGAGCCAGGTAGTCATACGAACTTGTTAGAGAAAATGTTATCCATATAATATCCTGACAGAAACATATCCTTTAGATGAAGCGGATTGCCGTCGACACGACAGGAGAAGAAGACGAAACAGTACGTAAAACAATCTAGTAAAACGAGACTGTTAAATGATAATAACCAATAAATATTACGACGAAGGAAACTAAACTAAAAGGCAGCAATAATGAGCAAGTATAATACTGATATGGTAAGATGTAAGAACCAGGGGCTACCATGAAACTAAGGAAACTTCGGCCCGCACGAACAAAATACCTAGTATTTAGCCATCATCATCACCACCATCATGGAGGTGATGATTTTTGACTTCGGAGCTCAAGGTCCACCATCCGGTTTTCCTCCTCCACTTCGCACAATCTTGGGCGTCCATGGTAATGACACACATGATACCCTCCATGACGTCAAGCCAATACTTCTTGGGCCCATCTGATCTATTGGGACCCGGCAGAGGCGTCATTACAAGGCATTTGTTACCTAGCCTAGTGATTGCCGCAAAATGTAGCATATAGCTATATATGTCCGATAAAGTCATTTTACTGGTCCTAGAGTCCTGCGTCTGCGGAGTCCAATCCCAGTCCATGTCACATGCCAGACCTGGCCATTGACTCGAAGAAGTACTCGACTTTACTGGTGGACTTTAAGCCGAATCAAAGTTTCACGTAACTACAGTCTTCCGATCTGATTATGGGATAAACGTGTTCCATGGAACCGAATGCCTCTAACTTCGACCAGTAACTGCGGATGTTTCATGGTAGGCCTCCTGTTTTATTAGAACTAAACATTGAACAAACATCAAACTGACAATGAAAATAATGGATGGAATATATTCTATACCCGATGTACACAAAATTATCATTAAGATTATGACTAATTAATATAATAGTAAGACTAATGCTTGAAGGAAGTATGACCCTAAACGAAGCTATCAATCCTTAACTGAACTAAACTCTGAGTTCAAGAGTAAATTGACAATGAAACATTTCGTAATCGAAGAGAGAATACGGATAGGAGTCTCTGTGTGGACTATAAGTCTAACTTATACAGCGTTCACAACAGAGAACATTAATAAAAACAGTATTTTTTGCCCGTGTTTTACCAAACTTACTAGCTGTAATAACCCCGGTAATTCAACTTAACTGAAGTTTAAAAAGTTTTGTTTTTATAATTTTAATTTTTACGGCAGTAACATGGCCAATTGTTTATTTCTGTTCTGACAACTTTCAACTGTAGTGATAAGAAGGGCAATTCAATTGCCGGTGTTACTACTAGTAGTGAGTTTGGTAGAAACACGGCCACAAACCAGGACAGGACCAGGCACGCGGGAACGCCTATACAGGGTATATTTTTGAAACGGTGCAGTAAGGGCAGGTATCTTAACAGTTGTAGTTACAGCAAAAATGTTCTAAGGAGACCTTTCTTAACTCTTTAAAATATTACGAACTGCATTCACAGATGCTAAAAGTTCAAAAATTCACCCTGTATACAGAACATAAAAATGACTATAACTACAGCCCCGATTAAAAATACTATTTTACGAACATTTCTCAATATTTTCACTGTATTAAGACATGGTTTTGCCGGCTGTTTGTAAATTCTAACTTTATTCACGAAACCCGTATTCTAGAACAACAAGGCCCGTAATGGTACTTAGTTCGGAATCTCGGTATATCTGAGAACAATTCGTATAGACAATCTATCTAAAAAATCTTTACTTAGATAAATCGAGACCCAGTACTGAATGTCGATCTAGATAATAGGGCTTACTATGTTAAAGTAGAACACTATGTTATTATAACAAATAACCTTCTTTGGGAGCTTTAAAATAAACTGGGCTTAATAAACTTTACATTTGAATTTTGTGTTATTATTGAGAAATCCGAATGTATCAGTCTAAAAACAAATGGGATTGTTTTCTTATACATTGTTTTATTTATTATTATTATTATTATAGACTATCTGCTAGCGCTGTACCACTCACATAGTGCTTGCGGCGTAGTGGGGTATGAAGTAAGAAGAGAAAGAGACCGCGCGAGATATAGTCATGTGAGCGCTAGCACAGTAGCTAGAACAGCAGGCTTAAGCCTCCCAATACTGGGCGAGGCCTAGTCCACCAGTAGACTGCGCTGAGCTACTTGTTGAGCGCTAGCGACGGTATCTCGCTCGCTCTCGTCTCATGTTCATTTTTTTTTCCTTTTTTTACCTCGTCTCCCGCCCCATGTGTGCGGTACAGCACCCGTCAGTCGGTCTATACCAATCGCAGTAATGGCGGTCAGGTTTTCTTATTCCTGTACTTCGCCTTTTCCAGTCTACGATCTTCAAAAACAGGTTAAATTGGAACGAAAAATAAAGATCACAAAGTTTAGCGTATTAAGTATAATACACTAGATGTTCTATGAATTTAATTATGCTTCATAAATTTTACCACTAATTTGGACTCAAGTTCCTTTAACCTTTATAATAAACGGTACCTAGAATTGCGTTTTTGAAAAGATACTAGGTTTTTGGAAACAAATATGGTTATGTCACACTTTTACCCTGGTACCCTAAACATAAGTTTAATCTTAATTTGGGTACCAGACTCCATCAAATTATGTTGTTAATCTATCCTTAATTCATATAATGAATTTTGAAATTTGAAGCACTAATTTGAGTTTGGTTGAGGGCTGATCACTATGTAGCCAAAATATGGATGTCATCTAGACTGCACTTCATATTCTAGCGAATTTTAATTTAAGCGCAATCTAACCGAGATTAAATTACTAACCAGTCATGTTGAGACCGATGTCGAGATCGGCTTGGAAATCATCATAACTTAAAACCTAGGCAGTGCTTACACTCTCAAGAAATAAAGAATTGGAATTTAAACGCAATCCAATCGGGATTGAATCACTAACGAGTCTATTATCAGTCGCCGAAGTCGAAATCGGCTTAGACATCTTAATCAGATTAAACTATGGAAGGCCTACACAATATTCTAACAAATGAAAAATTTGTATGTGGGTCCCACCCAGCCCGAAATTGTGTCCAATTCAAGCCACCGTTGAAATTATACGATTCATTACAGTTTAGATTCCAAAAACGCTATTCAGTACGTGTGCAATATTTGAGAAGATATTTTGATTAAATATGGATACCAGTACAAGTTTAGACTAGGTTACTAGTTCAACCTGGTCGAGACTTCAGGCAATTCTGAGGCATATTTTATCCATGCGGTAATTCAATTAACATAATTGTATCATGTAACGTCAGTCTAAATGTTATTGTAAATTTATTTCTTAAATTAAAGATTGCATTGATCTTGAAGTCTGCCATTGAACTTGAATGAATTGTTGAATGTGCTTGTCTGTAACCAAAAAATTTGCGTATTGAACTTCTAAAAACGAAAAATATAATGAATGAAGTATGACTAGTCTATTTGCAAGCGAGTAGTTTTAGGTCGCGTAGCCATTCGAAAATTTGTGAAGAAATCACACTCCACTTTAATTGGTTGTATTAATCGCGTTACTGTTTGACCGGCGTGCTTCCTTATTCCCGTACGAGAATCAAAAATGATACTCAAGGATAATGGAGCCATTCAATCGTGATAGAGTTTTTAACATCGGTACAGTAGTTTTTTTTTAAATTTATGCATCACAAACCTAGGCTTAACTTATAAATTTGACTCATGAATGAATATTGATACGATTTTATAGTGTTCTTGATTGACTCTGTTCATTTTAACACCGTACACTGGATAATCGAAAATGTATACGATTCTCTCATTCCTTTATGTTCTAATTATTCTCTTAATTAACCCAATGCCTCTGGACGCAGCGTCAATGTACACTAGGGGTCTTACCGCTGGTTGACTTAGCTGTCACCAAATTTTTTTTCTAGACTTTATTTATATGGTTTTAGAGTTCATAATTAAATGAAAAAGATATCAATACACGGTGTACAGAGAAGCCGTAAGCGCGTGTTCATTTGTTTATTATGTTGTATATTAACGTATAGCGATGAGATAGGCGTTAGAGTTACGTTACATTTCTGAGTGGATATGTCTGCTTTGACCGTAAACCTGGAGAAATAATGATACTAACTCGTTTTACTGGTGTTGGCTCTCAACAATCAACATTATAGACTGATGCTGCTGTGGCTCGGTGTGTATGGCGGGCACGGAGCGCAAGCACTCGATCTGGTGAGCTGCCCAGTCTTTCTTCTGGCAATATGTAGAGCAGTATGGAGTCCGTCGACAAAGTGAGCATTCGGCGGAAGCTTCACGATTACAATTTGCACACTGGAAAATGTTGAAAGGTAGAAAGGGTGAAATTAAAGTAACAAAAACACAGTACAGTCGGTACCAAAGTTGATGTTTGGTATACAACGCCAATGTCGATTTAGCTTTAAATTTTAATTTGTATTACGGTTATTAGATATTAAAAAAACGGTAGAAATTTGTTTAGAACCGATTATATCATGCAATTAGCTCCTTTTTAGTTAATTTATTTAAATTGTGTACGACAGTATTGCAGGACTCTCGTGTGCACTTGTGCACTCATTCAAATACTATCGTGTCGCGACTGCTAAGATCTGAATTATTGTTGAATGTCATATATATATTTATATTTTATTTTCTAGAATCAAATAAGCAATGCTTAACTTGGCTTGTGCTAAATATATTCAGATACATATTTTTGATAATATTTTTTTTGTATATATATATATATATATATACATACATACATATAATCACGACTTTATCCCCGGAGGGTTAGGCAGAGGTGAATTATCACCCACATTTCACCAATAAATGTATTCGGTCCCACGTAATAGGGAGCGAGCCTATTGCCGTATTTCGGGCACTATTGTTGACTCGAGCCATGCATCTGAGGCTGAGTCTGGGCTGTATATATCTGTTCGATGTTAAACAGGCCTATCCCTTAGTCGCCTTGTACGACACCACATAGGAAGAGATTGGGTGGTCCAAATTCTACTCTGCCGGGAACCACGCGGCATACATAGAAATACCCAGAACTTCTTTTTTATCCTAGCGTTAATCCCAGTCGTATCCCAAGCTATCACTTCCGAGTCTAGGGTCCGCTTTACCAGTCTAACTGCAGATTATACTGAACTTCGATATTTTTCGTGAAACGACTACCATCTGGCCTCCGCAATGGCGATTCGATGGCATTTCATTTAGATCATTTATTGGACTTTTTTAGGGCTCGATCTAGCCGTAACGACTGCCATAGACGTTCGTATGGCAACCGGTTTCGAGGGCTTAACGTGCTCTCCGACACACGATCAGACTAATGCAAATACCCATATTCTAATCATGCATACAAATATTTGCAATGAGCAGGCATTGAACCCGCGCGACACCACAGAAGGGCGTTACCCACATATTGATTAGCAAATACACAAATATTTGCATTGAGCGGAAACGAACCGCGACTCCAACATAGCAGACAGACACGAGTTGACAAACATCACACAGGTGTTTCGTCACATTACACACTGTGTGACCGTCCAACCCAGTATTCTTCACCTGGAGGTCTAGCCAGATACTGAATGACAGGACTTGATATTCATTACCAATCTATCTGAAACTTCGTACAAAATTACTATGGTCCTTCTATAAGACGTTGGCTAAGATATATTTTCCACGTACTTCGCTTTTGAAAATTTTCAGCATTTTTCACTATTATATTCATCGGCGTAATGTTTCTTCACTATTGTGTAGACCGCTTGTGAGTGTAGGAACGCTTGAGGAACGTCGCTGCCATGGTGTGATGTCCCGAGCTCACCAGTCTCTTTGGAGTTGGATGTATACCGTCCACATCCAAAAAGAGTGATGCACCCAGACCTAGAGATTGATCTTCAGTTGGTGAATAGGTTGCTGAGCCGCCATGAATTCGGGTTGAGCGTAGAGTACATATCTTTTCGCATATACTTCCCGAAGCAACACCGAAAGATTTCGCCAAGCTTGTTACAACAGTTCGGCGATTTCTTCCGGATTGCTGCGGCGAAGTCATCACTGGATCAATTATTAATTTGTTTCTAGCTGTTACCCGCGGTTTCTTCTGCGTGGATGTCGTTAATCGCGATATATATATAGCCCACGTCCTTTCTCAAAGTCTAATCTACCTTTGTACTAATTTTCATCAAAATCGGTTCAGTGGTTTAGGCGTGAAAGTTTTCTTCTTTCGCATTTATGATATTAGTATGAATACACGCGTCATATGTATGAATATGTACATAGGTACATATGCAAGGTATTAAGTAAATTAGGTTCAGTCATGTCTAGCCCTTTACACAGGACTTATTTTTGAGATGGAGCAATAAGGGCAGGCACCCTAAGCGTTATAATTACAGCAAAACGCTAACGTTCCTAGGAGCTATCTATAACTTTTAAGTAATTCTGAACTGCTTTCACAGATTTTGGAAAAATTGTGAAATCAACAAAAAAGACGCTAGAAAGCTAAAGAGTTTTTATGTGCCCAACGATCCTATTTTATGTGTGGATCAAAAGGCTCTATATGGCTATTTAAGGCATGACTACTAGAAATGATCGAAATCCCCAAAAAGTTCTCCCATACATTTCGTCAGAAAACAAAAAAAATTACATAACATAAACTCACGCCTATATCCCCGAAGGGGTTGGCAGAAATGCTAGTGCCCACATTTCGCCAGTTTATGTTTAGGTCCCAATCTAATAGGTGGCGAGCCTATTGCCATTAACCGAGCATTTATAAACCTGCTATAAATACACACATAACTTCGAAAAGCATCGAAAAGTCATTGGTGTGTGCCAGGGTAAAACCTGGGATCGAACCCGAGATCTCGTCTCAGCAGTCCATTATCCATACCACTAGGTTACTGCGGTTATAAAAAAATAACTATAATTTATTTATCACCGAACTATATCTTACGGCTTTCAGAAGAGTGGCAAAGCGGACCCCTGACTGCGAGATGAAAGCTACGCTTTTACAAGAAGATTTTTAAAGACCACGAGACCTACCGCTTCGAAGAAGATCAGATACACTCACAAAAATATATACGTATTCATGAATACAAAGTATTTATACTAAGCGGGAATCGAACCCGCGATCTCCGGTGTAGCAGTTGGAGCCAAGCTGGCAAAAACCGAACAGGTGTTTCGTCCCATCTGTCAGTCTAAAGAAAGTACTAAGTATGCAAAAGATAGGATATTCTCCTGGAGCCCAGCCAAAAATTACGCGCAACGCCTTCAGTAACCTAGGCTGTGCCTATCGCGGTTGTCTCGGAATGCATCGGATGTCGTGCTGACAGGAGGATGTCATCAGCGTAGCACTTCAAGGGACTCCTTCCAAAAGAAGCACTGCGAAACGTGTAGTCGTAGTCGGTGTCCCACAAGAGCAGCCTCAGCCCTGCGACATTATCTAGGAGACCAAACCTTGCCATACTTCGTTAGAAAAGTAAGGCTCGACAAAAGATAAGAGAGGCACCCAAAGGCTTGTCCTGCTTTGTCTTCTTCACTGACGGCACAGAAAGTCTGGGCTTACAGGGTCGGCAGTACAAGTGTGGCTCCTCTGGTGTTACACACGTCCATAGGCCACGGTAACCACTTCCCATCAGGTGGGCCGTGTGCTTGTGTGCCACCTAAGTGGTATAAAAAAAACCCCCGTGATAAACGAATGCCTCTCTGATGCAGCTATCTGGCTGTTGAAGGCTTGATTGGTTATGACAAGAGACACTGCTAGCACCCATATTGTCTGTCTAATTCGAGCTGACTGCTGTATCTCTATCTGCTTTGTCTTCTACTGACGGCACAGAAACTTTGTACATACAGGGTTGGCAGCGCGACTGTGACTCCTATGGTGTTATAGACGTCCATAGGCCACGGTAACTACTTTCCATCAGGTGGGCCGTGTGCTTGTCTGCCAACTAAGTGGTATAAAAAAAAAAAAAGTGGAGAGCCTCCGTACAACATTGCAGGAGGTCGGACACGGTGGTATTTCCGCCCAATTGAGCAGTCCGACTGGGGAAGTACCTCCCTGCCCTACAGAATTACCGCTCATTGGAGAGTTTTGTGCAGTCAGTGGGAAGACTAAAGGCTTGTCCTGATTTTATGATCTGCACTGACAGCATAGAAGATCTCTGTTCTTACAGGGAAGGCAGCACGGGTGTGATTCCCCTGGTGTTGCACACGTTCATAGGTCACGGTAACCACTTTCCATCAGGTGGGCCGTGTGTTTGTCTGCTGTATAAAAAAAATACAGTGGCAATACAGCTTCGTGTTATGTTCCCAGTGGTGAGTAGGGTAGCCAGAGCTCACTAGAGAATTAGTGCTGTCAGTGGGAAGACTAAAGGCTCGTCCTGCTTTGTCTTCTACAATTACGGCACAGAAACTCTGTGCCTGTAAGAACGGAGTTTCTGTGTCCATAGACCACGGTAACCACTTTCCATCAGGTGGACCGTGTGCTTGTCTGCCACATAAGTGGTAAATCCATTCAGTAGTTTTTGCGTACATCGCGAACAAAAATTTCCAAAAAGACAACTATAAGAAGGTACTTTACTTAATGATAAAAGAGAGGCAAGAGAGTCTATGAGACTCAACCAAGATTTTCAGCGCAGCATTTTCAGCGATTTTCACAAAAAAGGTTACATCGATTACATAATAGTATATATTTAATTAGGCTCGCCACCTATTACATTTTTTTTTTTTTTTTTTTTACGTGCGCAAAATCCCCACGGATACCTCCTCACCGGAGCCGGTGGAGGAGGTTATGTCGGACTCGAACCGACTAAAACGCACGCCACCTGTGGGTCGTTTTGGTTGCCGAAGGTGAGGTTGACAGGCATATCCCTCGCACCCCGGCCGACCCAGGGCCATCTCTCACGATCTGGCCCTCGTCTCGGGTGTGGGGACTACAGAGTCCCCAACTCGACCCCGGAAACGGGGAGGCGCGCTAGGCGCGCCATCGCCGCGGCCTGCTTCTGCCAGGGTAACAGGCGGCTCCACCTGTCACCCCCAGGCCGGCGCTCATGGGGGGCGGAGGTCGTTCATCGACCTCCGACGCCCGAGTTGCCTTCGTACGCGGGCAGCTTGGCTTGCGATCCTTCGTCGCTCCCGCTGCCGCTCCCGCCCCGCCTCCTCCTTCACGAGCATTACTTGCTCGCAGAAGGAGGCGCCGGCCGCCCACGCATCCGCGCAGCGGACCATCGCCGCGAGCAAGGTGGAGAGCGTGAGAACTCTCACTCCCAGGGCCGCCACAAGCTCCCGCCTCGGCGTCTCCCACGCCGGACACTCGGTGAGCGTGTGCGGACATGAGTCCTCGCTCGCGTCGCAGTGATGGCACTCGGACGTTGGCTCTTTCTCCATCCGACGCAGATACTTGCCGAAGCATCCGTGCTCGGTGATCATCTGCGTCAGACGGTACGAGAGGCTGCCGTGTGGCCTCTCTAGCCACTCCCCCATGATGGGTCTTACCGCCGCTACTACGGCGCGCCCTGCGCCTGGTCGCCCAAGTCGTAGCTCCCATTCCGCCACCATTTCCCTGTGGAGCCGGGATCTCACGGCCCGAATTTCTTCGGGCTCGGGATCGTGACCCCGCTCCCGCGCCGCCTTTCGGAACCGGTATAGCGCCGAAAGGGATCTCGCTTCCAGGATCCATGGTGGCGATCCGGCGAGGAGACTCGCCGCGTTGAAGGATATCGTGCGGTACCCCCTTATGATGCGGCACGCCAACTTCTGCTGCGGACGCTGCAGCAGGGGCATGTGCCGATCATTCAGGGTGTCCGCCCACACGGGACACCCGTACAGGGCCATGGACCGCACGACACCCGCGTAGAGTCTCCTGCAGGAGTCCTCTGGGCCCCTCAGGTTAGGCAGTAGCCGCGCCAGAGCGTTGGCTGTGCCCACCAATTTGGGGCCTAGACTTCGGAAGTGCTTCTCGAAGTCCCACCGGCCGTCGAGCACGAGCCCCAGATATTTCATCTGGGGCTTGATGCCGATGAGAGTGCCTCCCACTGTGAGACTGGAACCAGGTGGTGGCGTGCGCCGAGGTCCATGAAAGAACATGGCCTCGGATTTATGCAGAGCCACCTCAAGGCCCAGCCGCCGGATCCGTTCCACGACTTGAGCAACCGCGGTCGTGGCCCTCAGGGTCGCTTCGCGGTATGTAGCCCCGCTCGCCGTCACTAGCGTGTCGTCCGCATAGCACGTGACGGGCCACCTATTACATTGGGACCTAAACATAAACGGGCGAAATGTGGGTGCTTAGCACCTCTGCCTACCCCTTCGGGGATATAGGCGTGAGTTTATGTTGTTGTTGTTGTTGTTATAGAGTAGAATTTGGACCACTCCATCTCTCTCCCCACGTGGTGTCGTGCATGGCGATTAAGGGATAGGAATGTTTTTATTTTTATTTTATATATAGAACACGTCAATTAGACTTCGCCTTGCCTGATGGTAAGCTGAAGGCAAAGTCTCAAAGCATCAGACAGATATATATAGCCCAGACTCAGCCTCAAATGCATGGCTTGAGTCAACAATACTGCCCAGTGGTCCCACCTATTACGTGGTACTGAATTCAATGATTGGTGAAATGTGGGTGTTCATTTCTCTGCCTAACCCTCTGGGGATAAAGGCGTGAATATGTATAAATTTATGTTAATATAAAATAATAGTTAATAGATTTCCCAAATAGTGGAGTTAGACGTTATAAGATTGCTCAGCGATGTTACAGTTTATCAATCAATCAATTAGCCCACTGCTGTTCACTGTTGGACATGGGCCTCTCCCAATGTACGCCATTTCTTCCGATATTCTGCCTTCCGCATCCTGGATGTCCCAATCGTCTTTTTCATGTTTAATGGTGCCTATTTTTTGTATTTAGATTAATCTCTGCATCCTATTCCAAATTCAAAATTCAAAATTTATTCCCATCTCTCACAGAAATGGATAAAATTTTCTTCTGAACAGTTTATTGTTTATTACCTATTATGCCTGGCTGGTGAATATGATATGGTGGAAGTGAGATAAGATCTGCAATGACCTAGTGCTCCTCTAGCATTACAGGACATGTCACGTACTAAAATACTGACTGGTTAAGTAGACTAAGTGTATATTCATAAATAGAACAAAAAAAATTAAAATATGCCCGCTGAGTTTCTTGTCGGAGTCTTCTCAGGTCGGGGCCGCGTTTCGAACCGGTGAACCTTTGACTAAACTAATTTTCATGTTCTTTTTTTATTAAAGTTTTGTAAGTGCCGATTTAATAGTACATATATGCAGAATAAATGATTTTTGACTTTGACTTTGACATGTTACAGTATATAGTTGAACCTAATCGATTGTATATTTTATATTACATTACTTAAACTCACGCCTATATCCCCGAAGGGGTAGGCAGATCCCAACCTAAACCAAACGAATCTATTGCCATTAACCGGGCACTAAACCTGCGATAAATACACATATAACTTCGAAAACCATCGAAAAGTCATTGGTGTGTGCCATGGTAAAACCTGGGTTCGAACCCGAGACCTCGTCACAGCAGTCCATTACCCATACCACTAGGCTACCGCGGTTAGTATTTTATATTGCAGCTATTAATTTCAGAAATAATAAATAAATATGAAATACACCTGTACACGCTACGCTTGAGCGAGTAATAATGATTGTGGCTATAGCGAATTTTTTTTCTACCGTTTTAATACCTTAAAACCGTTTTTCAAGAATGTTTCCAAATTACAAGTTAACACAGTTTTAAAAAGCATAAAAGTATACCAAATATCAACTTTATACCGAATATCACGCTTTCAACGAGTAACGTTCAGTCGGGGTATGAAAAGTTTCAACATCTCAATATCTATGAAAGAAACTTCATCCTACGCACACTTAAGCTGTGGAATGACCTCCCTACTGCGGTTTTTCGCAAGCACCTACAATATGGGGTTCTTCAAGAGGGGCATCAGAAGGTTTCTTCGTGGTTGGCAGCGCGAGTATAACACCCCTGGTGTTGCATACGTCCATAGGCCACGGTAACCACTTCCCATCAGGTGGGCCGTGTGCTTGTCTGCCACATGAGTGGTATAAAAAAAATCTACATTTGCTTGCACCACGGCAATTTTATCAGTCAGAATGAAACATAAATATTGTATTTTTTTTTTTTACGTGCGCAAAATCCCCACGGATACCTCCCCACCGGAGCCGGTGGAGGAGGTTATGTCGGACTCGAACCGACTAAAACGTACGCCGCCTATGGGTCGTTTTGGTTGCCGAAGGTGAGGTTGACAGGCATATCCCTCGCACCCCGGCCGACCCAGGGCCATCTCTCACGATCTGGCCCTCTTCTCGGGTGTGGGGAAACATAAATATTGTATTGACATTTCAATGTCTTCATAAAATATTGATCCTGTATTATACAGAACATATTAAATTTGATTGAACTCTTTATGAAGTTATTTAATTAAATAAAATAAAAAAGCCTTACTTATTTACTTATTGTAAATGGTTGCAACAAATAGCAACAATTTACAATAAGTAAATCAGTACTAATCCTATTCCCAACCTAGTTTGTATATATAAATGTAAGTTTAGTAATGTAACTTTAAATTCTTTCAATGATGCTATACATCAATGGTGGTAGAAACTTGGTGGCACAAATTTGTCTCAAGTTTCGACCGGGTAGGTACCACCGTGCACTATTGCGAAAAACCCTCCATAGCAATTCAATCTCGGTTGGATTGTGTTCAGGGGTCAGCATGTGCATAGCCGGGCAGAGGTGGTGGTTGTCGCAGCACTAGTGGGACCAGTGGGTCTTGGCGTAGTCTAGTGGGGATTGCGCGGGGCGATGCGCCGAACAGGGAGACCTGTAGAAACGGTGGTGCCGCTGGCCGCCCGCGGTATAGTACAGGGGCCTAACTGGGGTTAACCACCTTGGGAGGCTGCCTCACCAGGCCGCGCATAATCCCGATATGGTTCGTCGTGCCGGTTGGTGACCGGATTTGGGAGCCCGGCGACCATACTCGGGGGGGTACGGGGGCCCTTCCGTTCGGCGCGTCGGCTCTCGCCATGCCTCACATTCATAGATAAAACCAATATCCCGCGCTTTGTCACACGGTGCTGCGGCGGCAATCACTTCTTTTTTCACGCCTTCTCCCACCCAAACTCATGGCAGCGCAATTTACAGAAAAAGGCAACACAGCGGCTCGTCACACTCCCAAAAGCTTGCTATTTGAGGTGGAGTCCACTAACATCTGTGGGCTCCATGCAAACCTCAACGCCGTCCACCAACACCTAGAGACGGCGAAACCTGCCATGTTTTTTCTAACGGAGACGCAAATACACCGCCCTGATGACACGACCTACTTGCTCTACCCTGGCTATGTTCTTGAGGAAAGTTTTCGTGCAAAAGCCGGGGTGTGCGTGTTTGTTAGGGCGGATGTTTGCTGTCGCCGTTTGCGCTGCCTAGAGGACCCATCCTTCTCCGTCCTTTGGGTACACGTAGACCATGGCCCTACGAGTCAGATCTATGTGTGCCTCTACCGTTCCCATACCTACAGGAGATGCTGAGACAACTCGACTCTTTGAATATCTGAGTCAGGCGGCAGATGATGCGCAGGAGCGATTTCCGAATGCCGAAATGGTATTTTTGGGGGATTTTAACGCTCACCACGAGATCTGGTTGGGCTCCTCCAAAACAGACCATGCGGGAAGAGCCGCCCACGCATTTGCTCTGGCGCACGGCCTGACCCAATTGGTGCACGAGGTCACTAGGATACCAAGAAGGTCGGGCCAAGCACCTTCTCTGCTAGACCTTCTGCTGACGAGTGATCCGGACCGGTACAGTGTATCGGTGCGAGCCGCTTTAGGCAACTCTGACCACTGCCTGGTCTGTTCCACAGTGCCTATTATAGCGCCCCCACGACCCATGCAGGGGAAGCGGCGTCTCTGGCACTACTCGTCAGCGGACTGGGATGGACTTCGTGACTATTTTGCGTCCATCCCGTGGGTTGAGCGCTGCTTTGAAGGTAAGAACCCATCGGATTGTGCTACTGCTGTCGCCGGTGAGATCGGTCTGGGTATGGAATACTATATCTCATACACCGATGTCACCGGTGACCGCGGGGTGCGCCCTTGGTTCGGGCGCGAGTGCGCGGAAGCTGTTGAACAAAAACAGTCTGCGTACCGCACTTGGGTAAGGGCGCGCGCCACGCGCCATCCCAATCTGGGCCACTTCAAGGCGGCGTACAACAGAGCCACAAAGGTCTGTAGAAGGGCCTATGTCAGAGCGGATGCCCTGCACATAGCGCGGCTTGGTCAAGAGCTAGTGATGCATCTCACGGGAAGCCGTGGCTACTGGCGACTGGCTAAAGCTGTGCAAGCCAACTTCTGTCAGCCTTCGCTGCCTCCGCTGCGTAACTCTGATGGATCCCTGGCCCATGAGCCGCAAGAGAAGGCAAATCTGCTGGCTAATCTCTTTGCGGCCAACTCCCGAATCGATGATTGTGGTACGCAGCCACCAACACTACCCGACAGTGACCACGCGATGCCTGATATCCATATCAGGCAACGCGATGTCCGTGCAGTGCTGCAATCACTCGATGTCCGGAAAGCCAGTGGTCCGGATGGTATTCCAGCGGTAGTTTTGAAAAAATGTGCAGCGGAGTTGTCTCCAATGCTTACGCGCCTGTACCGGCTATCCTACAGTTCGGGTACAGTGCCTTTGCCTTGGAAAGAGGCGAATGTTCAGCCGATTCCCAAGAAGGGGGATCGCTCGGAGCCAGCCAACTATCGACCCATAGCCGTCACCTCAGTGCTGTGCAAAGTGTTCGAGCACATAATTAACAAACAGCTCATGCGGCACCTAGAGGATCACTCCTTAATTAATGACCGGCAATATGGCTTCAGACCGAAACGGTCAACGGGTGATCTTCTGGCATACGTTACCCATCTTTGGGGTGAGGCTATGGACAAGCACGGTGAGTCACTGGCAATTAGTCTTGACATCGCCAAAGCTTTCGATAGAGTCTGGCACAAATCGCTTCTTTCTAAGCTACCTGCCTTTGGTCTGCCTTCTAGGCTGTGCAACTGGGTTGCTAGCTTTCTGCAGGGGCGCCGTATTCGCGTCCTTTGTGACGGACGAGCTTCGGAGTTTCTGCAGGTTAATGCTGGCGTGCCCCAGGGGTCCGTCTTATCACCCACTCTCTTTCTTCTGCATATCAACGACATGCTGTCTACCGGCAATGTTCATTGTTATGCAGACGATAGCACTTTACATGGGAGTTATCATGGACATCCAGCGGCCAAGCAGTCAGATATCGCAGAGAAAAGGCAGCTTCTTGTCACTGAGCTTGACGGGGTCCTGAATCACATTTCTCAATGGGGCTCTGAGAACCTGGTTGAGTTCAATGCCAAGAAGACGCAGGCATGTGCGTTTACAGCAAAAGTATCTTCTTTCCTTCCCCTCCCCACTCTTCAGAGCACGCCACTGCCGCTGCAGGACAATCTCAATATCCTAGGTATGGATGTTCGCTGCAACTTGAATAACAAAAACTACATCGAAAGCATCATCAAAACAGCCTCACGAAAACTCGGAGTCCTGAACAGAGTGAGACGATTTTTCACGCCGGAGCAGCGGTGTCTTCTATACAAGACACAAATTCGCTCCTGTGTGGAGTACTGCTCGCATCTCTGGGATGGTTCAGCAAAGTACTTACTAGATGCTCTCGACAGGTTGCAGCGACGTGCGGTCCGCATCATTGGGAATCCCGAGATCACGAACACCCTAGAACCTTTACAACTGCGTAGAGATGTTGCGTCCATGGCTGTATTTTACCGTCTGTACCATGGGGAGTGTTCTGATGAGCTCTTCCAATTAGTCCCACCCTCCCCTTTCCTACACAGGACAACGCGTGCAGGTCTTAGATGTCATCCGCACACGGTGCAAAACATCCGATCAAGAACCAAGCGGTTCGGAGACTCTTTCCTCTGTCGCACCATTAAGGCCTGGAATTCATTACCAGCTCACGTGTTTCCTTCTTCCTACAGTTCCGGGTCCTTTAAGCGGGGCGTGACAAAGCATATGATAAGGCCGTCAAGCTGAGTGTCACCATTGTCACACGGTATGTGTAAGTAATGGTGACCCTCTTTTCTGGGATTTTGCCTTCAGCTTACCATCAGGCAAGGCGAAGTCCAATTGACGTGTCCTATATATAAAAAAAAAAAAAAAAATTGGTCAGGACCCCTTTTCGGGTGAAGGCCTCCTCCAAAGAGTTCTACTTGTCCCTGTCTTGGGCGACGTGCAGCCACAGAGAGAAAGCCGTCTTTGTTATGTCATCGTCCCATTTCGTGAGCGGTCTACCTCTGCGACGTTTGCGAATTGGGCCGGTCCATGACGTCACTCTCTTGGTCCATCACTCGTCTTGTAGACGCGCCACATGTCCCGCCCATTTTCATTGTAGTCTCTGAGAGTGATATAGAGCGTTTGTGTCTTTCGTTGTTTGTCTTATTTTTGAGTGACGTATTTTTTGTATCCTCCTTATATTTAGCATACTCCGCTCCATTCCTCGTTGGCAGGTAGTTATTTTATTTCTAAGTTCAGTTGTAGCTCTGACTGGTCTGTGATCTGATGAGTAGTTAGGATTTAAATTTCGATATTTTGTATCAAGTCTGGTCTGGTTGACATGATAAAATCGATCTCGTTAAGCGTACCCTTTGGAGATCGCCAAGTCCACTTGCGGTGTGGTTTCTTCTTGAAAAAAGTATTTAAAATTATTGTAATTATGTATTCAATGGCGAAATTGATTAGTCTCTGTCCTCTTCCATTTCTTACCCCATATCCATATCGTCCCATAATCAGATACTCTTCTGTTCTAGGTTGGCCAATTTTTGCATTAAAATCGCCCATAATTATGTACCTATGTTTTATGTGCTGGAGCGATAGCTTTATATAAATTATCATAAAAAGCGTTGATCACGTCTTCTTTAGCTTTAGATGTGGGTGCATATGCTTGAATTAGTGAGATTTTGTATCCTTGATTGTAGGTTTAGCAGTGCGACTCTATCACTAATCCCTGTAAAGCTTTCTATATCTTCCTTGTGGCGTGAATTGATTAAAAATCCAACCCCATACATTCCCTGTATTAGTCCTGAATAACAGAGGATGAAGTTTTTATTTTCTTCTATTTTTATATCACTTCTACGTACTTCACATAAGCCAATAATATCGAATTATATGTTCTTTAATGCTTCGTTCAATTGTAATAGACGTTCGTAAGTTGACAATGTTCTCACATTGTATGTTAATATATAGAGCTTGTTTGATGTTTCAGATATAAGGTGTGTTTGTTAAATACTCTTTGGAGGGTTTTGGTCGTAATCCTCCACGGTGATCAGCCGGGTTGGAAGATGATTTTTGTTGGTTGTACAGTTCATTTTGTTTAATACATCTCTGCGGGAGGTTCGTTGCTATATAGGTATGCTTATTTATGTTACCTGTGGTTGCGGAGTGTTGTTCGCATTTTTGTTAACGAGATAGTTTAGCATGCTTGGTTTCAGGACTCCTTCTGAGACACTATTTGATCGCCGTACCGATGATGAATGTGGTTGCAGTGGTTTATTCTTTTTGTTGGCTTGTGTGTTGTTAACGCCCAGGGGACTGTTCACCGGAGAGGTAGGGAGTGTTCTTTCGTTGTTGGATCTTAATATAACTTTATCGTATTTTAAAATAGTATGTAGTTCTTTCCTTTTCTGCAGTACTTGTTGTGGGCTATCCTTTCATATAGAATTGGTCTTTCAATAACCTTTTTTGTTTCAGAATTTTAATCTTTAAGCCAAGGGTAGCAAATGTTATAATTAATGGGCGTGGTATTTCTCCTTTCTTCCATGTATGTCTCTGCACTCTAAGTTAATAGACAAATGTTTAGTTATAAATGAAACGATATTTTTTTTTCAAATCGTTATACGATGAATCCTTTTCCTTAATACCGAAGAAAACTATATTCCATTGCCTAAACTGTTTTCCAAAAACTAATTCTTTTTTCTTGGTTGTCTACTCTTTCTTTAAGTTTCTCATGATTTTCTTCCCAAATGTTAAATTTTTCAGCCAAAATCTTGTTGATATTCAGTGTTCCTTGTTCCGTAACGTTCTCTCCACTCTTCCGTATCTCCATTTTTTGTTCATCTAGTTCGTTTTGTATTTTAGGGAGCATATTCATAATTTCCTCCAGTATAATAACTTTGTTTTGATACTAGTGGCGCCCTCTTGTAGTTGAGCTTTGTACCAAATGCGCCCTCTATTAGACTTCGGTAGTACTACGATATCAGTTGCGTCGTTCCGATCTCAGCATTTTAAACTAATAGAAGTTCATCCTTTGCTCAACAGATGGCGCTTTATTCAAAATTGTGTTAAAAAGTGTAATTTTTATTCAAAGTTTTTTTACGTTTTTTTATCACTTTATGCACTAGTATTTTGAACAAGGAGTCGAATAATGATTCCGAGTTTTCGGAAAAGTTTTGAGAGGCGATGTAACAATGCTGTTCTTATCACTTCGGATGTTATCAAAATAAACAGTTTTTTTTAAAGAATTTGTTCTCCACTACCCTGTATGTTACAGTCAGTTAGTTTTTCTATCACTTTTACAACACTGCAAGTAACTAATTCACTTGTAATATTTATTACACTTGTTTTGATACGGAGCAAGATTTGTACCTTTGCGTAGTTACAACTACGTAGTATATTTAAAGGCTTTCATGTTGACATAGAACTATATATACTACTTTGACCCTTGTCATCATATTAAATATGTATAATTTTCATATGCACTTGGCTACTTAGTATTCTGTTTTAAAAAGGTACTAAGATTATACGACTTTATAGAAATTGACGAAGGTTTTCGTACCCCGACCGTAATTACGAATAGTTATGTATGTGTACATGTCACAGACAATTAAACAGCTGATTAAGTTAAATCAGTCGTTTAATTAACCGCCTAATATACAGACGACGATAGTTCGTAATAGGCGTTTAATTAACAGGCTGGTTCCAACATATATATACACACATTTTTTAGCTATAAAGAGTAAATAATTAGTACTTAAGTTAGTAGATTTTTTTTACTGATAAGTTAGCTTATTTTTTTTAATAAATGTATAATATTTGACGGATGAATCGCTCGACACAAATGAATGAGTCAAATAACGAATCGTACACGACGACAATGGAAACAGTGAAGAAATGGTAACGCTATATACTAGTATATATTGGTCTACATAATTATGTAAAGTTTCAGTTTAAGAAACTTTCAAGTTTTATATAGTAAAAGTAACTATTCCCTATGTTAGTATGTAAAATGGCGTGCATATTTGAAATATACGTGGGATAGTCATATATAAACGGCGTATGATGCTCTCCGCTGATGTATGTTTTGTAACAAAAACAGACGAATGTAATAAAGATTTCTTCAAGAAACGTACTTTATAGGGTTGTCAGCAGGAGTGTTATCATACCTATGTCACAAGAAATTATTTCCATCATAAGTGATACATAAAAAGTGTAGCTAGTATAAACTGCACCTAAAAAACATACTCGTCGACAAATCAATCATAAAACTATTCTCGATGTCCATAGTGCAGGTAAATCTCTGAAATTATCCACTGACCTTTTTGGCTTCTGTTTCTTCGACGCTGTGAAGAGTTACCGGCTCACCGTCCACGTGGCCCTCGACGCTCGCCGCCAGGAGTGCAGTAGCTCGTTCCTGCTCCAACCGCTCTAACTGGCGCGTGCTGACTGTTCGAACATCTTCAACACACTGTTTCAGGTCGCCCGCCAAACGCACTAGTGTCTGCCCGATATCTTCAAGACGTTTCATTACACCGCTCATGTCGGGAATACCTGAAAAGAGAAAGGTATTTCTATTTACTACTTCGATGTTACAAGTAATGATGTTTTATAAACTATTGAATGAAATTTTAAAGGAAATCGTCCGAATACCGCCAAAACTGATTTTATAAACTGTTTAGATTTTAGAGTAGAGATTAGAGATTTTAGAGTAGGAACCTACTCTAAAATCTCGATCGTGGGGACTCTGTGGTCCCCATACCCGAGGAGAGGGCCCGATCGAGAGAGATGACTCTGGGTCGGCCGGGGTGCGAGGGATATGCCTGTTAACCTCACCTGCGTTTTAGTCAGTTCGAGTCCGAATTTTTTTTTTATACCACTTAGCAGACAAGCACACGGTACCAATCAGAGACGCGACAGTGCGCTACGCAAAAAGTCTTAAATAATAAATTCGTAATAATAATATAGATAGCATTGATTTAAATAACAATGTCATTTATATAATTTAGTACTATTTACGTATTATTAGCAATCAGCTATATTTTTATAATTAGTGTTTGCGCCATTTTATTCATTAGGACACGCCAACTTGACTTCACCTCGCTTTAATAGTTACTATTTACGTATTAATAGCAATCAGCTATATTTTTATACTACTTAGTGTTTGCACCATTTTTGAAAACCGCCATCTTTTATTATTTAGGACTCTCCAACTTGACTTCACCTCGCTTTAATAGAAACTATTTACGTATTATTAGCAATCAGCTATAGTTTTATACTTAGTATTTGCACCATTTTTGAAAACCGCCATTTTTTTTTATCTAAGACACGTAAACTTGACTTCACTTCGCTTTACTCGGTAGGTACCTACTATTTACGTATTATTAGCAATCAGCCATATTTTTTATACTTAGTATTTGCGTCATTTTTGAAAGCTGTCATCCTTTTATTTGTCTAGGACACGCCAATTTGACTTCACCTCGCCTGATGGTAAGCTAAAGACAAAGTCTCAGGAAAGTCTTAGTGTTTAACGTAGCCATTAAGTATTATACGCCATTGGTTAAAAGGCTATCTATGTGATAATTATGTAATGACTATAAGTTTACTCGTCAAACTTCGTCTTGCCTAAGAAACAAGTGATGAAAAATATTAGCTATATTAAGGACATTATCCAGCTTGTATGAGCACTTGGCCTGGTATCGACAGATAATAATTGGGCAAATATGATACATGTTTGGTAGTTCATATTAGTAAGAAATAAAATAACATCATATGGTTGTATCAGAATTATCATTTATATTATTTATTGACCATAGTATTTCGTCACTTTTTGTTAGAAGATTAGTTGTGTTCTTCATTTCTTTATTATTCAGACTCATAAGTTATTAAAACATCCAGGAATTGGGCAGTTGAGTTTACCGTAGGGACCTATTTAAGTTGGTATGTACCACACGCCAATAATATTAACTCTAAAAACAGAATCGGCTTTCGCAAGAAATTGAAAAATGTAAGTATTCACGAGTCAAGATGACAAGCGAATGACATTTTATAGGATTTCCTTCCAGTTGCCATAAGTATAAAAACACAAGTTCAATTGATTAAACATAAATACTGTTTTGAATCGAGTTAAGAAGTTTTCTCTTCATCATTATAAAAACAATGTTTGATCAAAGACGAGACGACATCACATTGTTTTGAGTTGTGAATCTTTTTTAAACCATATTAATATCTTATTTGTTTTTACTACTTTCTCGTATCTATACAATAAAAATAAATAAATATAATACCACTTTACAATTATGTAAATTGTAAAGTGGTATTATATTTATTTATTTTTATTGTATTTACATAGGTATACTATTTAGTGTTTAGGTTGATTGATAGAGAATGCTTGTTGCATTAAGTCCGCTTATGTACCTACTACTGTATGAAGTCTAATAAATAAATAAATGAGCTCATTATTAACCGAATACACCTAATACATAATTACTTACATATATTTTTACGTTTTCGTCATCGTTCTTACAATCTTACGTTTGATCATTTAATAGAACTGACTTCCACGCGGGTTTAACCCGCAAACGTCACAGTCAACTCGTACTCAATGTCATTTAGTTTATGTATCTTTTTTTAAGTATCAAGTAGTCAATCTATCAATTCTTTATCAAACTCCGGTGTCCCCATGCATTACTCTTTATCGATATATTCATTTGTCATAAATAAAAATCGATTTCGATCTTTATTATAACTGGCAACATTTTATTATTAAGCAAAAGAAAAGATGTATACCCATGTTAGGAGAATGTATATTTCAATGAACTAATTGATTAAATACTAATTATTTAAACATATTTGTTGATACTTCAAGAAATCATTATTAGTTCGGTAAAAATTAAACATGATTATTGATCAATAGCTACTACATTTGCGTACGTCGTGTCCATGGGAGGCCAGTTTTGGACATTGTCCTTTAAGCGACGATGCATAAGATGCAACTGTTAAAACATTAATAGAAATGGTTTAAACTTGAAAAAAAGGGCTTTTGTCTCAAATTTCGAACACATGTTTTGAGTCTCATTGGTCAATAACATAATGGGCGGGACGAGGTCTGCTTGCAAGCTGCAAGCGAATACTTTTGGAAACTGTAGGACCCACAAGTTTGCTGATAGTACTTACATTAAATGAATTCGCTTTCGCTTTCGCAGTACGTACATCAATATGAAAGACGTTAGTGTAATTCGAACACCATGAGTTGATTGATTGCAACACATTGAAATACAACATAGATATTGATAAATACGTATACGTGTGAGCTCTTACCATGAAATCTTAAAACAGTTCAATAATTGAACGGCTTTCATTTACTAAATGTATAAATAACTTTCTAATCCCATAGAAATATATAGGATTACAATGTTACATTTGCATTTGTAGTATGATAACAGTTCAATTATTAACCTGCTTCATGCGTTCATGGTACTTACTACTGGTAATTGATTAAGTTTTTACGTCAGTCCTATCTTCTGTGTACTGTACTGAGTTTGATATTCATTATAAGTGCAGGCCCTTGTTAGGTTTGGCAGACTTTAACGTAACTACGCGCCTTCTTCGTTCCCCGTAACTGACCTTTTTAATAACCTACGTATAGTTTTACAACTTTTTTTTTTTTTTTACATAGGACACGTCAATTGGACTTCGCATTGCCTGATGGTAAGCTGAAGGCAAAGTCCCAGAAAAGAGGATCACCATTACTTACACATACCGTGTGACAATGGTGACACTCAGCTTGACGGCCTCATCATAAGCTTTTTCACGCCCCGCTTAAAGGACCCGGGACTGAAGGAAGAAGGAAACACGTGAGCTGGTAATGAATTCCAGGCCTTAATGGTGCGACAGAGGAAAGAGTCTCCGAACCGCTTGGTTCTTGATCGGATGTTTTGCACCGTGTGCCGATGACATCTAAGACCTGCACGCGTTGTCCTGTGTAGGAAAGGGGAGGGTGGGACTAATTGGAAGAGCTCATCAGAACACTCCCCATGGTACAAACGGTAAAATACAGCCATGGATGCAACATCTCTACGCAGCTGTAAAGGTTCTAGGGTGTTCGTGATCTCGGGATTCCCAATGATGCGGACCGCACGTCGCTGCAACCTGTCGAGAGCATCTAGTAAGTACTTTGCTGAACCATCCCAGAGATGCGAGCAGTACTCCACACAGGAGCGAATTTGTGTCTTGTATAGAAGACACCGCTGCTCCGGCGTGAAAAATCGTCTCACTCTGTTCAGGACTCCGAGTTTTCGTGAGGCTGTTTTGATGATACTTTCGATGTAGTTTTTGTTATTCAGGTTGCAGCGAACATCCATACCTAGGACATTGAGATTGTCCTGCAGTGGCAGTGGCATGCTCTGAAGAGTGGGGAGGGGAAGGAAAGAAGATACTTTTGCTGTAAACGCACATGCCTGCGTCTTCTTGGCATTGAACTCAACCAGGTTCTCAGAGCCCCATTGAGAAATGTGATTCAGGATCCCGTCAAGCTCAGTGACAAGAAGCTGCCTTTTCTCCGCGATATCCGACTGCTTGGCCGCAGGATGTCCATGATAACTTCCATGCAAAGTGCTATCGTCTGCATAACAATGAACATTGCCGGTAGACAGCATGTCGTTGATATGCTGAAGAAAGAGAGTGGGTGATAAGACGGACCCCTGGGGCACGCCAGCATTAACCTGCAGAAACTCCGAAGCTCGTCCGTCACAAAGGACGCGAATACGGCGCCCCTGCAGGAAGCTAGCAACCCAGTTGCACAGCCTAGAAGGCAGACCAAAGGCAGGTAGCTTGGAAAGAAGCGATTTGTGCCAGACTCTATCGAAAGCTTTGGCGATGTCAAGACTAATTGCCAGTGACTCGCCGTGCTTGTCCATAGCCTCACCCCAAAGATGGGTAACGTATGCTAGAAGATCACCCGTTGACCGTTTCGGTCTGAAGCCATATTGCCGGTCATTAATTAAGGAGTGATCCTCTAGGTGCCGCATGAGCTGTTTGTTGATTATGTGCTCGAACACTTTGCACAGCACTGAGGTGACGGCTATGGGTCGATAGTTGGCTGGCTCCGAGCGATCCCCCTTCTTGGGAATCGGCTGAACATTCGCCTCTTTCCAAGGCAAAGGCACTGTACCCAAACTGTAGGATAGCCGGTACAGGCGCGTAAGCATTGGAGACAACTCCGCTGCACATTTTTTCAAGACTACCGCTGGAATACCATCCGGACCACTGGCTTTCCGGACATCGAGTGATTGCAGCACTGCACGGACATCGCGTTGCCTGATATGGATATCAGGCATCGCGTGGTCACTGTCGGGTAGTGTTGGTGGCTGCGTACCACAATCATCGATTCGGGAGTTGGCCGCAAAGAGATTAGCCAGCAGATTTGCCTTCTCTTGCGGCTCATGGGCCAGGGATCCATCAGGGTTACGCAGCGGAGGCAGCGAAGGCTGACAGAAGTTGGCTTGCACGGCTTTAGCCAGTCGCCAGTAGCCACGGCTTCCCGTGGGATGCATCACTAGCTCTTGACCAAGCCGCGCTATGCGCAGGGCATCCGCTCTGACGTAGGCCCTTCTGCAGACCTTTGTGGCTCTGTTGTACGCCGCCTTGAAGTGGCCCAGATTGGGATGGCGCGTGGCGCGCGCCCTTACCCAAGCGCGGTACGCAGACTGTTTTTGTTCAACAGCTTCCGCACACTCGCGCCCGAACCAAGGGCGCACCCCGCGGTCACCGGTGACATCGGAGTATGAGATATAGTATTCCATACCCAGACCGATCTTACCGGCGACAGCAGTAGCACAATCCGATGGGTTCTTACCTTCAAAGCAGCGCTCAACCCACGGGATGGACGCAAAATAGTCACGAAGTCCATCCCAGTCCGCTGACGAGTAGTGCCAGAGACGCCGCTTCCCCTGCACGGGTCGTGGGGGCGCTATAATGGGCACCGTGGAACAGACCAGGCAGTGGTCGGAGTTGCCTAAAGCGGCTCGCACCGATACACTGTACCGGTCCGGATCACTCGTCAGCAGAAGGTCTAGCAGAGAAGGTGCTAGGCCCGACCTTCTTGGTATCCTAGTGACCTCGTGCACCAATTGGGTCAGGCCGTGCGCCAGAGCAAACGCGTGGGCGGCTCTTCCCGCATGGTCTGTTTTGGAGGAGTCCAACCAGATCTCGTGGTGGGCGTTAAAATCCCCCAAAAACACCATTTCGGCATTCGGAAATCGCTCCTGCGCATCATCTGCCGCCTGACTCAGATATTCAAAGAGTCGAGTTGTTGTTAACCAATTAAAATCTGCTGTCTCGTTCTCGTGTCTGTGTTTGAAACTCATTGTCAAGTAGAATACTGCGCTTAGTCAATATTTTCGCTAGATTTACTTCAGTACGCTAAATTGAATTAGATGATTTGAAATAAAAGATCCTTATCAAATGAAATAATAGATCCTCATATGAAATTGCCGAAAATTTCTTACAGATTCATGAGTTCGTTATTCCTGTATTTTAATAGCTATTTCCATTATTTATATTTTGTTTGAAAGTTGGTTTCAAGATTTTACAACTCCGTATTAAATTTTATTTTTATTGGCCACTTGATAAATTAAATTCGATCTTCAAAAACAGTTCTTCCTAAATGCTATACCTATTCATTTTGATAATAAGTTTCGTATTACTTTTTTACAGCTGTCACTTATCAAAAATGTAATAAAAGTGTTTGTTAGCTTAATGTTGTCTCATTCATACACAAATTAATTTTATGAAATTTGGATTAGTTAATACAAAAAAAAAATGCAAAATATCAGTATTGTAAATTGGGTTTCCTCCAATTTCTTTAAAAAAAACGGCAATTTCATATGTATCGACCTATTATATAGGATTACAAAGATTCATAGACTTGTTTTTTTGTGCTGTGAAGAACCGTCAGTTCAACTAATTGGAAGTAGAAGAACATCTTGAGTCGGGTACCAATCACTGGATTGAGCTTCATCAACCCAAAGTCCTCTCCATGATTGCCATTACTATTCACGGATTATGCGTGAAGCTATTGAAATCAAAAAATATTATTATTCAATGGGGAAAATGAATTTAAACTATCCGGAACGTAATCCATGTATTTTTTTTTAAGAGGAGGTAGGGCACGGCGGTATTTCCGCCCAATTGAGCAGTCCGACTAGGGAAGTACCTCCGCCCTACAGAATACCGCGGTTATAATAATTCTGTGTTGTGTTCCCAGCGGTGAGTAGGGTAGCCAGAGCTCACTGGAGAATTTGCGCTGTCAGTGGGATGACTAAAGGCTTGTCCTACTTTGTCCTCTACACTGACGGCACAGAAGCTCTGTGCTTACAGTGTCGGTAGCGCGAGTGTGGCTTCTCTGGTGTTACACACGTCCATAGGCCACGGTAACCACTTTCCATCAGGTGGGCCGTGCGCTTGTCTGCCACCTAAGTGGTATAAAAATAAATCCAGTGATTAATATTAATCACTGGATTACGTTCCGGATAGTTATACTAAAATATATACTAAAACTAAAAAACACACTGCCGTTAAAAACTGAAATAGTAAGTATATCATAAAAATTCATAATAAAAGTAATGGTGGTTAAACGCACAAAAAAATTCCCCGCATACATGTTAGACGCTCGCAAGCTAGTCAAGTCGTGATCACGGGTGATGCAACGCATCCGAAACGTCGGCAGATAGAGCAAGTTCCATGATTTAATCGCGAATAGTCCCGAATCATTGTATAATTATGAATAATGCACTTGTTCAATATTTTCGCTGGTGATATAGGTAATGGACTGCAGAGACGAGGTCTCGGGTTCGATCCAAGGTTTATACCATGGCACACACCTATGACTTTCCGATGCTTTTCGAAGTTATGTGTGTATTTATCGCAGGTTTTTATGTGCCCGGTTAATGGCAATAGGCTCGCCACCTATTACATTGGGACCTAAACATAAACTGGCGAAACCTTCGGGGATATAGGCATGACTTTATGTTATGTTATGTTATGTTATGATATTTCAGTACGTTAAGTTGAATTAGATGCTTTAAAATGTATTCGTTGACAGTTTTCTGCGTTCATCATCAAATGTAAATCATGCGGATGATACTCGTGAAATGAGAGTGAGCGAGTGAGAATATACATCACAATAGAATTTATAGAGTGAGAGTGCAGATGTATGATAAAGTTCCACGGGCAAAGCCGTGTAGTTCCCGGCAGAGTAGAATTTGGACCACCCCATCTCTTCCCATGCGGTGTCGTACAAGGTGACTAAGGGATAGGGCTGTTTAACATCAGACAGATATATACAGCCCAGACTCAGCCTCAGATGCAAGGCTCGAGTCAACAATAGTGCCCGGAATACGGCAATAGGCTCACCCCCTATTACGTTGGACCGAATTCCATGATTGGTGAAATGTGGGTGTTAATTCACTTCTGCCTAACCCTTAGGATCCCCTAAGGGTTTATTCTACCTATATTATTCTACTTGAAAGGCGTGATTATATGTTATTGTTGTTCCACGGTACTGCAATACTCCCATGTTACAATGTGCCTTTTGTTTTACGTGCGCAAAATCCCCACGGATACCTCTCCACGGGAGCCGGTGGGAGAGGTTATGTCGGACTCGAACCGACTAAAACGCACGCCGCCTGTGGGTCGTTTTGGTTGCCGAAGGTGAGGGTGACAGGCATATCCCTTGCACCCCGGCCGACCCAGGGCCATTCTCGGGTGTGGGTGCTGCTTAATGTGGCATTTACGCGAGCGGCTCCAGTTCTGCCTCTTGGTCTGGCTTTATCTTGGCTTTTACGCGAGCGGCTCCTATCCTGCCTCTTGGTGTGGCTTTATCTTGGCTTTTACGCTAGCGGCTCCTGTCCTGCCTCTTGGTGTGGCTTTATCTTGGCTTTTACGCTAGCGGCTCCTATCCTGCCTCTTGGTGTGGCTTTATCTTGGCTTTTACGCTAGCGGCTCCTGTCCTGCTTCTTGGTGTGGCTTTATCTTGGCTTTTACGCGAGCGGCTCCTATCCTGCCTCTTGGTGTGGCTTTATCTTGGCTTTTACGCGAGCGGTTCCTACCCTGCCTCTTGGTGTGGCTTTATCTTGGCTTTTACGCTAGCGGCTCCTGTCCTGCCTTTTGATGTGGCTTTATCTTGGCTTTTACGCTAGCGGCTCCTGTCCTGCCTCTTGGTGTGGCTTTATCTTGGCTTTTACGCGAGCGGCTCCTATCCTGCTTCTTGGTGTGGCTTTATTTTGGCTTTTACGCAAGCGGCTTCTTCTTTACTCTTGATGTGGCTTTGTCTTGACTTTCTGTCACATTTATTGTTTATTCGCGTTGCCGGTATCATTCGCCATTAATTTTAATTTAAAAATTCGCCTAAGAAATAAAATCGATAAAGAAAATTGCCCTATCTCTGATATACTTTCCGTGTCTGTTCACGTTCATATTTATTCGGTATTCTTGTTATTTTATTTATTTCACACCTTGTTTAATGTTATTGAATTAATTAATTGACATCTTTACGCACACAGCCATTACAACTCCTCATTTAATGAGAGTATGATACTCGTTTGCTACAAAATATACCTATAACAAAATTGTCTAGACGTTCATTCATTGAACTGAGGGGTGGTAAAGTAGGATGGTTGTTGAAGGATGAGGACCGTTTGGAGTAAGCCGAAGAGTCAACAGGTGGTTATAAACAAAGCCCGCGTTTTATACTTACATTGGGTTAGTAGGTCCATGCTCGCCGACGACGCCGCACCGACCGATCTGCATATTGCGCGGCGCGGTTTAAATTTAAATGGTTTTAGAGAAAATATTAAATAGGTAGATTCCGTGACAAATGATACAGTTACTTGTGAATAAAATAGCAATCTAAGCATTTTAACGAGCGGTAATTTTTTTAAATTTTTTTTAATGGCAGACACTGTGCTATTCTAGTTTCGAGTTATAGTTCTTTACAAAACACTCCCGGGTAAAATGTATATTTAAAATACGGCGGGATTAAAGTCTTTTTCAAACACTCCCGAACTAATTTTAATTTATAATACAGAGGTATTATAATCTTGTCAAAACACTCCCGGTCTAAATATAGTTTTTAAAATTCGGCGGAATACAGTCTTTTCCAAACACTGCCGACTTTAATTTAATTTTTAAGATACGGAGGAATTATAGATAATCTTGTCTAAACACTCCCGGACTAAATATAGTTTTTAAAATTCGGCGGAATTAAAGTCTTTTCCACACACTATCGATCTTAATTTAATTTTTGAAATACGGAAGACTTATAATGTAGTCCAAACACTCCCGCACTAAATATAGTTTTTAAAATTCGGCGGATGTAAAGTCTTTTCCAAACACTGCCGACCTTGATATAATTTTTAATATACGGAGGAATTATAATCTTGTCCAAACACTCCCGCACTAAATATAGTTTTTAAAATTCGGCGGAATTAAAGTCTTTTCCAAACACTGCCGACCTTAATTTAATTTTTAAAATACGGAGGAATTATAATCTTGTCCAAACACTCCCGCACTAAATATAGTTTTTAAAATTCGGCGGAATTAAAGTCTTTTCCACACACTGTCGATCTTAATTTAATTTTTAAAATACGGAGGAATTATAATCTTGTCCAAACACTCCCTCACTAAATATAGTTTTTAAAATTCGGTGGAATTAAAGTCTTTTCCAAACACTGCCGACCTTAATTTAATTTTTAAAATACGGAGGAATTATAATCTTGTCCAAACACTCCCGCACTAAATATAGTTTTTAAAATTCGGCGGCATTAAAGTCTTTTCCAAACACTACCGACCTTAATTTAATTTTTAAAATACGGAGGAATTATAATCTTGTCCAAACACTCCCGCACTAAATATAGTTTTTTAAAATTCGGCGGAATTAAAGTCTTTTCCAAACACTACCGACCTTAATTTAATTTTTAAAATACGGAGGAATTATAATCTTGTCCAAACACTCCCGCACTAAATATAGTTTTTAAAATTCGGCGGAATTAAAGTCTTTTCCAAACAGTACCGACCTTAATTTAATTTTTAAAATACGGAGGAATTATAATCTTGTCCAAACACTCCCGCACTAAATATAGTTTTTAAAATTCGGCGGAATTAAAGTCAATTCCAAACACTCCTCACACTCTAGAATACGGTGGAATTAGTCTTTAACAAAACACTCCCGAATTCAAGTCAATTTATTTTTTTGCCGACGGCTAACAATCCCGACGGGAATTTTAAAGTAATAAAAAGTCTTCCGAATTGAATTTATTCTTACAGCACGACTGCATACAAAATGTTTTTTTAAAACGCTCCCGAATTGACATAATTTTAAAAATATTTTAGGCCGAAATTAATTTCAAAAAAATTTAAGCGACTTAGAAAATTTCAGAGTAAGAATGGTGCTCAGAGAGGAATATTGAGAGCTGGCACCACGACCGACCGAAGTGACTGAGCGATCCCGACTGCCGCTCCCCGAACCCCGCGGGGGATTTTATACTCGGTGGGGTAGCGCACCTAACGTAGTGTGAGTTAGTGATCAATATTATTTTATTTCTGGGAATCCGAGCGACGTTTAAGCTCCGCCTTCCGCCCACACTAGCGTTATCTCTTTCGCACTTGTATGAAAACAGACCAAAAGTAGGCGGGAGGTGGGAGGCGGGCATATCTCTAGGGGTGTATACGAAAAGTGTCCAGCCCCCAAAATAAGAGCTAAATTGTAATTGCAGGGGTAACAAAGGAATCTAGTATTAAATTTTGATTTTTACATTCTGTATCATTTATAATATCAGTATAGATACATAATTTAGTACAATATAATCTTATGAAGCCAAATAACCTCATTCGATGTAATCTTTGAATGAAATTCTATCCGATGACTGAGAAACAAAGGGTTAATTCAACAATCAATTATAAATAGAATGACAGTACTTAAATTTGCCTAAATTGAACATTTTCCGTACTATTTATGACGTAGTGGTTCTCCCTGTAAGTACCTAGTATACAACAGTGACAAATATTGTGACACATGGGTAGGTATAGTTTAATAGTGGAAAACGATTTCGTGGCCGCATCTCAACAAACATTTCCCAAATCCTGCGTTTACTAGAGTAATTTGTCATTATTGATGTTACTTTATACAGAACCAGGAAAATGGATTTATACCTGGTATAATATTCCTGGCTGACATTGAAATGTATTGGATATGATAGCTTAGGTATATGTGAATAATAACTATATAAATGTATTTCACTCAAATCTGAATTATAATAAAGTTGATATTTTATAGTCTGTCTTTTACTCGAATTAAAACGCGAGCGAATCAGTTGACAGTTCTCTTGACGTTACCCAATTCGTACATTTTTACTAATATATAATAATAACTTACATTCTTATTAGTAAAAGTTAATAATATTTAGAAATGATATAAAAAGCCACAGTTCAAAACTATTTAAATGTAGGTTAATTATTGATAGGTACCTAATTTCTTTGCTTCTGCGTCTGGGTCTCGTCTGTTTTGTGATTTAGGTCTGAGAAACGTGTCCTGAGGCAGGTATACTAACTTTTACTGTGTTTTGGGATGCAACACTTTCCTGTATGTATTTTTATCCACAGTAATGCAGCGTCATAGATAAACAAAACGATAGCTAGACTACAAATAGACTTGAAATAGTTTTCAAGGAATACTTTGTGAATTACATATTCCTTTTACTTGTCTACTTATAATAGGTACGATAAGTTTCTATAGGCATATTATGCTGTATGGATTACGTATATATATTATATAGGTATACATAATTATTTATATCATTAGGGAGCTGTAAGAGATATATTTATATCGATTAACTTGAATCAGGATATTTAGGTCTAGATAGGTACCAGAGATAGTGATTAAGGGAAGCGCTGTACCTACTACTGTTAACCTTACAAAAGGATATGGTCAGTTATTGTCAATTATAATTATTATTCTGCATGGTAGCATGTTCAATTGATATCTTACTTACATATGCAGATCAAAGTGGTCTTAAAAATAGAAACAATAGATTCATCAACCGTTAGCTTTGGATTTTAGTGTGCTAACTGTAACCACTGATTACTACGTTCAAGAGCATTACCTATTTGAGTGTCCTAATCAAAAAAGAGCTTTAACCATTTAAAACTGTCTTGTAACAACTACTCGTCTGTCGCCGTGAGTCGCAGTACTCGTCTGTGGTCAGATATTAATATATCTCGTTTATATCAAATTTTTACATTGACGTCACACTCGAATTTGATGTGACCGACCGTTTTCTGCGCATTTTTCAAGCTAACAAAGTAAAAACGCGATTTTATTTATTTTTAAAGATAAGAAGAGGGATATAATAAAATTCTACATCTGTTAAGATAGGTTTCCAAAATTTGTCCAATACCCAAATGTGCACGGAGAGCAGTGGGAAGTTCTGACATGACAAAAAAAATTACAACAGTGTGTGATATTGTTATACGCAGGACATTAATCATTCTGATATACTAGACATTATGGGACTGAACGTAATAAGACACTGAACATATTTGAATACTTGTCATTGTGAGACACTAGATATTATGGGACTGGGCGTAATAAGACAGAAGACTCTTTGGCATACGGACATTTTAGGAGACTAGTCAATGTCAGCCAGGGCGGACCGTTTATTGCGCGACAAAATTAATTTTTTTCTATTGTTCATTCAGAATAATCGTGCGTCATATGAAATAAATTAGGGGGCCAACACCATTTTCTACGCACACTTCTTGACAAGAGTTATGTAAATGCTGTGCGGTTGTTGTTTTTTTGTTTTATTACTTAGGTGACAGACAAATACACGGCCTTCCTGATGAAAATTGTTTACTGTGGACGTGTGCAACACCAGGGATATCACACACTCGTGCTGCCGACCCTGTAAGAACAGTGCCGTGCTTGTGTTGTCAGTGCAGAAGACACAATAAGGAAAAGCATTTCGTTTGCCCTCTGACACCTCAAAAACTCTCCAATAACCTCTGGGTACCCTACTCACCGCCGGGAACGCAACAACAGGTTATTATAGTCGTGGTATTATGTAGAATGACTGCTCAATTAAGATAGGAGTACCGTCATGTATCAATATTGTGTAAGGTGGCCGTATAAGACATTTCCGTCACACCTGAAAGCTGGTCCAGAAACAGCCGGGTATTGGACCATATACGGCTGTTTTAAGATAGCCCCCTTAATTGTGGAAACCTTAAATATTTGGCTGGAGTTCTTTGTCTAAAATGAGTCGCTATTTACAAACTAAAGAGTCTCTATAGGTTAACTTTAGGAGGGTTTAAGATTAAGATTCTATCGAACAAAGACGCCATTTTGAACAACGCCTAGCGCATAGCGCACCCCTTAATAAGTAAAAGGTCTTACTAAAACGGAATAGTCTGGTTTAACCCCAAACTATAAAGTCTAGGCTTAATCTCAATACCATGGTTTAAACTTCTCCTTATTACAAAAGCTGAATAATCCGTAGACTACTTAGTACCATAATTTAAATATTGGCTTAATAAAACCACAGATTAGTCCAACTATTGTTCGTTATGATACCATTCGATTGCAACATTTAGTTTAACGAGGTTTAAGTAGATTAAGTTAGCATAATATGTATAACTTAGTTACATTGCCATGAATGAAAAAAAAATCAGATTATTTAAATTTTTAGACTTAAGGTTCTTATTTTGTATAAATAAGGTCCTATACTATTGAAGTTTATCCACGTCACTTCATTCAGCTAATATTTTTATTATTATTTTCATTTTGCCGGCACTGAAAACCTTACTTTAAAAATACTTTTTTCAAAAGCGTGGACCCACCCTCCTGTTTTTCAAAACAGGAGGGTGGAACCTTTTCGTTTTTTATTTCTCCGGCATACCTCTAAAATGTTGCTGTTTTAGGTCATTAAACAACACCGAAAAAAATAGTAAGCCTATGCTATGTTTAGAGGCGTCCCCGACATCAAAATGTTTTGGTAAATTTATGAAAATACTCAAGAAACCACAAATATTTTATAGACGTAGAATGGCGTCCTGAGCGATTTTATGTCAGTTTAACACAATATAGAGTGACCAATTCATGTTACGAACCGTAGGTTTGGTAAGACGAAAGAGGTATTACACATTCCGTTCTTCATAATCAAACTCAGATTATGACATTAAGTTAAACTGCGCGTGTATTGCAGTTCACTTGTTTGACGCTCTGAATTTTACAGTAATTTCCATCATTTGTATTCGCCGTCAGTAAATTAAAGTAACACGTTAATATATATATATAATTTGTCTTGGTTGCAGATTTTTTTTAAAAGTTAACATAAGACAAAGAACGAGCTTTCCTGTGTTTGGTTTGCCGGAGAAGACACCTTTATTTCAATTACCAACGTATACTAAATGATATTATGAAGTGCTTCTTCTACTTTTTGTTCTTGGTCGTACACTCCTGGCAGAGTGGTAGTCATGGATTGTCCGGCTTTTGCAAGACTTCTCTACATTCGTGGCCTAGCGTGCACACTCAGTAAGGTAACACTTGGTAAATTTGTATTTGTATTTTATTATAATCTATTATGTATTTTAATCTAATTATCATAATCGTATTTCTGATTTAATTTTAATTTTATTTTAAATAGCTAAGACTTAAACAGAACATAAGCACAGAGAGTTCTGTGCCGTCAGGGTACAAGATAAAGCAGGATAAGCTTTTGGTCTTCCCACTGTCAGCACAAAAACTCTCCAGTGAGCTCTGTTCCTGAGGTTAACGCGTTCAACCAGTGAAACAAACTCTTTAGCTTTATGATATGTATTAAGTAGGTATAGATTATTAGCTCACATAATAAAGGCGTGATGAGTTACTAAGAGTAGCAACTAAACACAACGGACATCAGTCCCTTAGGACCGTTTTTATCCGTATTTAAGGAAACCATTAGTATTGTAACAAATGGTAAAATTTTTGATAAATTGTTTTTGTTTTGTTTATACCTAGTTAAGACAACCTGTAGTTTAATATGTAACCACTGTTCATAATAGTTAACCACGGCTCCGTCGAGGGGTTAGCAAGATGGTGGCTAATCAATTGTTTTGTTAGTGCAGCTGTTTATGTACTTGTGATGACAGTAGATACAATAACTATTATCAATAGCAGTGCTATCTAAAGATTCAAATTACCCACTAAATAACTAATCTAACTTATTATTATTTGTTATTACTAACACTTGTGATGTCCCTTTTTCAGTGACCGATAAGGATTAACCGAGATTACTAAGAATACCATGAGTACCTAGAGACCTCTATAAACGATTAGACCTACTCTCCACCTTAAGGTAGGCAAAATCATCGGTATCTATATAAGCGGTGCAAGGAGCCATTTAAATAAAAGAAGAAGAAGAAAGCGCCAGTGAGAAAACTAACATTTGAGCATACCAATCCTTCTGTTGAAATCTATTATTTGAATTATGCCTATCTATGTAGATAATAATCTATTAAAATTGATTGTTTGCTGAGGTGAGAGACAATTTATTAATAGTGATAAAGCAATTATATGTTTAAATAGGTTTCCTCGATACAGGCTTGCCTAGTGAGGAAACCACAGATAGATCTAGGTTAAGTTAAGTGGGTTTTCGACAGAATATTTCTCATTAGATCATAACATACTTATTACACAAAACTTGGTCAGAGTTACCCAAAATGACCATAGTTGTTCTGTTATGAAATTGTGTACCTATGTAACATTTTGCATCAATAAGTATTTTTCATTTTCATTTCAAAGCAAATGACAGATGATAATAAAGCGTTGCTCCACAAAAAAATTGCTCCCTACTTACCTAAATATCGGGTATCTGTGAGTTCATTACAATGGTAACATAGTGAATGAACACCAACATTTCACCAATTATTGCGTCTTCCGAGCACTATTGTTGACTCAAGCCATTCATCTGAGGCTGAGTCTGGGCTGTATATATCTGTCTGATGTTAAACTGTCCCTTAGTCGCCTTGTACGACATCGCATGAGAAGAGATGGTCCTAATTCTACTGTACCACGTAACTTAAACTACATAAATCGTAATATATTTTTAATGCGTTGACTTAGAAGTTTGATTTTTGCACAGTTTCAAAACGTTATAGACCTGAGTATGTGATATGAATTTTAACTTGATATCTCCACTCCTCCACCTACTGGGAGACACGCGGATATAGTTAGCCATTAGTCAACATTAGTGTTATTTAAATTGCGTTTAAAAAATGGAATCTTGGTGGAACAATTGGTTCATTTTTTTTATACCACTTACACGGCAGATAAGTGCACGGCCCGCCTGATGGAAAGTGGTTACCACGGCCTATGGACGTGTGTAACACCAGAGAACCATGGTCAGTATAACTAATAGTCAAAGCGATTTTTACTATGGATTAAAAAAACCGGCCTTAACTTGACTCAATTGTTTACAGTCAGCATCAGATCTAGACGAACAAAGTACTCATTGCTTAATGCCTTGGATTCCCCTCCTTCCTGTTAACTGATTGTTCTGATATCTCGTTCAGACAATAATACAATTTAAATCAATAAATCAGTTTGAATAGCTCTTTATGCCTTGGTATTAAGATCATTTTGAGATTTTGTTGTCGAGATCGCTCTGTCACTGACAGTACAGTCTCATGACTGAAGTTATGAGTCGCGTTATGAATTATTTCGTAACATTTATACAATACAAGGAGATAACATTTCTATGTACATAGAATACAAGCTTGGAGATTATCAGTGTAACTTTACACTATCAAGGACAGATTAGCCACATATTTGCTTTGTTTTTTTTTAAAGAATATTAATAACCCAAATTACTTATTACCCGTTAATTTAGCTAAATTACGTGTCAGTTAATGGACTTACAGCAAAGAGCCTCGACCGATATCTGAAGAGGCTCGGGCTAGACAGTTAGGTCAAGGGCCAGATGCAGAAGGCTTTGCTTATTGATACGGCGCGCATCGTGAGGAAGTTCTTTTCTCTGGAGCCCTAACCACCGGTAGCCCTGTACCTGATACTGTTGGAGCACTATTCTTATATATTTAAATAGATGTTTTATATATGTATTTAAAAATATAATGTATAAGTAGTTTATTGTAATAAAGAGAAATAATAATAATAGTAAATATTTCACAACATTCCACATAACGGTATCTAGACCAATGGAAAGTATAGCTTAACTAACTTGTGTTATGGAATCTAGAATGCGGATTAAACATACTTAGTTTTTTTTTGTATTATATTAGGAGTGGGTTCACGTCGCTAGTGTAATAGCCAAGATTGGAACCCAGAATCTCTCGATCGTAAGGCCAACTCTTTAACCAAACAGCTAGCGACACTTGAAACAGACTATGAACCTAGCTAGCTATATATTATTATATTATCTGTTTCAAGTTATTTTTCCTTTGTCTCCATACTACAACATCAGCATACTCCGTAACAAGAGTTAGTATGGTAGGGTAAATATGAAAAGGCTAGCTAGCTAGCTATGTTATCAGTTTCAAGTTATCTTTCTATTGTCTCCATACTACAACATCAGCATACTCCGCAACAAGAGTTAATATGGAAGGGTAAAATGTGAAAAGGCTAGCTAGCTAGCTATATTATCAGTTTCAAGTTAACTTTCCTTTTTCTCCATACTACAACATCAGCATACTCCGTAACAAGAGTTAGTATGGTAGGGTAAATATGAAAAGGCTAGCTAGCTAGCTATGTTATCAGTTTCAAGTTATCTTTCTTTTGTCTCCATACTACAACATCAGCATACTCCGCAACAAGAGTTAATATGGAAGGGTAAAATGTGAAAAGGCTAGCTAGCTAGCTATATTATCAGTTTCAAGTTAACTTTCCTTTTTCTCCATACTACAACATCAGCATACTCCGTAACAAGAGTTAGTATGGTAGGGTAAATATGAAAAGGCTAGCTAGCTAGCTATTTTATCAGTTTCAAGTTATCTTTCCTTTGTCTCCATACTAAAACATCAGCATACTCCGCAACAAGAGTTATTAAATAAGGGTAAACGTTCCGTACAGTTGTCATGGATAGCCAGGTGTGCACGTTCAAGGTTAACCTTGGTGATGAAGGGGAGCTCTCCAGACCCCTAGATGCATCTCGTATTGAATTCAACAAATGGAAGGTCATGATTTTGATATGGCAACGATAAAATGTTATGTTAAATTCGACCAGTAAGTTTCGTTGTAACATAACATAACATAAACTCACGCCTATATCCCCGAATGGGTAGGCAGAGGTGCTAGCACCCACATTTCACCAGTTTATGTTTAGGTCCCAATGTAATAGGTGGCGAGCCTATTGCCATTAACCAGGCACTTATAAACCTGCGACAAATACACACATAACTTCGAAAAGCATCGAAATGTCATTGGTGTGTGCTATGGTAAAACCTGGGATCGAAACAGAGACCTCGTCTCAGCAGTCCATTACCCATACCACTAGGCTACCGCGGTTACTGTTTCTTGTTGTGTACTGTTGTTGTTGTGTTGGTAAGTTTCGTTGTACCATTTTGATAATATTTTATTGATGTATTTATTTATTCAGTTAAGGACATACACACAAAACAAATTCGCGATTATGTGGCGTCGAACAACCCACTCCGCATCGTTCCCGGCGCAAAGGTGCCCATGATGCTGACCGCGTTGCCTCGCTGAATCGCAATGGCTATCATTTGCCCCAGGAACGAGCCGGATCGGGAGTCACCGCCTTGGTCGCGGACACGGCGACCAATTTCCGCGATCTTCTTCTGATGTATTGATTTTTACAATTTGTCACTTCTAGGTCTTACTATAATCACACACTCATAATCACTAAGTGTTTGTGATAATGGTGATGATATAGCTATAGTGATTACAGATTAACATTCAATCATCATATTATTTGTTTTACTAACCGTTAGATATTTTTGTAGGTACATTTATTTCAACTTATGTAGAGCAAAAGTGAAAGGTATGTACTTAAATTTACGACGGTACACATCAAAATTTCAAGCAGAACTTTATTAGTATTACTACCCTTATATAAATAATTCATTCCTATGTTACCGCGGTAGCCTAGTGGTATGGGTAATGGACTGCTGAGACGAGGTCTCGGGTTCGATCTCAGATTTTACTATGGCACACACCAATGACTTTTCAATGCTTTTCGAAGTTATGTGTGTATTTATCGGAGGTTTATAAGTGCCCGTTTAATGGCAATAAGCTCGCCACCTATTACATTGGGACCTAAACGTAAACTGGCCAAATGTGGGTGCTAACACTTTTGCCTACCCCTTCGGGGATTTAGGCGTGTGTTTATGTTCACTGCTATGCTATGTACGAAAAAAACAGTCAATAGCACTCTAATTTTTTTTATTTATCGCGACAAGAGCTTCTCTTTTTTAGAGTCGAAAGTAGGTACTTTCGACTCTTGTCTCCCATATCTTAGATATACCGGGATACAAGGGTTTTAGTACTGTCAGTGGAAAGACCAAAAGCTTGTTCTGCTTTCTCTTTATACTGACGCACAGAAACTCTCAATGCTTGCAAGGTTGGCAACGCGAGTGTAACTCTTGGTTTTGCACGCGTCCACAGGCCACGGAAACCACTTTCTATCACTAACGTGCTTGTCTGCCACCTAAGTGGTATATAAAATATATAAAACACACAAATTGCGTCGCAGACACGACATGTGTTAATAAATTTTCTTTCTGATAAACAAAAATGAATTTTGACAAGGAAACAACAAGATAGACTGTTCGCAGCTCTTGGCCACCATCTCACTGCGAACCAATGTGCTAGGGCTTCGGCAGCGGCAGATTTTAGACATTCCGATGGTTACTTCCAATTATAAATAGCGTGATAAGAGAACGATGTGGAGCGATAGAAGATGTAGTGATGAGAATTGAGAGAGGAATGTTGAGATGGTTTGGTCATGTTGAGAGAATGAATGAAAGAAGACTAACGAAACAGGTGTATGAGGCGAGTGTGGATGGTACCGTAGGAAGGGGAAGACTTAGGCGCACATACCTGGACCAAATCGGAGAAGTTTTAGAAAAGGGGCAGGTCAGGAGTACTCTAAACCGACGAGCATGCATGAAGAATGTAATGAGAGTGAATGAAGCGAGAGTAGTATGTCAGGATCGTAGCAAGTGGAGATTCGTGATCTCTGCCTACCCCTATGGGAAACAGGCGTGATTTTATGTATGTATGTATGTATGTACTACCAATTATAGGCTGAATGCCTACTCAATCAAAAGCGCATCTAAATTTAATAAAATTTTGCGGCATCTTGATATACTTGGACCTATTCAGCACTAGTGTGGCGACAACTAGATGACAGCTAGCAGACTCTTGCATTGACCGGCTGACTGCTTAATTTAAACATAACTATTTAATTTATAGTAACGTTCCTTGCACACTATTTTTTGTTTTGTGAAATTCTTGTTTTATGGCTGTACTAGCGACCCGCCCCGGTTACGCGCGGGTGCAATGCTGATACTAAATACACTACAGTATCGCAAACACGCATGCAAACGCTACGTCCCGCAATTTTTAAATCTGTAATATCTTCGAAAATATTCATTTAAATCATATGCTATAAAGGGCCATATTGATGTATATAAAATCGACAATGTATTTAAGGTATTAAATTGGATAAGGATTGATGCTGTATTGGTTAAAACCGCTTCGAAAATTAGCCATTATTTGCCGTAAAAAGTAAATGACAAAAAAATTATTGTGGGATATCCACAAGAGATAGATATATACCATCGTGGAGTTTTCTGTAGACCTTTTCAATGTGTACAATATTTGGTACATTATTTTGATCAATCTCGTAGGGTTCAGCCTGAGTTTGCAATGTAAGCGGAAAAAATGTAAGTAATTATTTACGACATCACATTAGAAACCACCAAAATAACAGCATTTCTACGCTATTTAATGGATGTTATTATACATTATAAACCTTCCTCTTCAATCACTCTATCTGTTAAAAAAAACTGCATCAAAATCCGTTGCGTAGTTGTAAAGCCTTAAACATACATAGGGATATAGGGATAGAGAGAGCGACTTCGTTTTATACTATGTAGTAATATTGTGTTTTCTTTTATTTTCTATTTGATTACCTAAATGTGGAGGCTTAGCAAACTGTGAATGTTAATTGTGTACTCAATTTCTGTATTAGTCTCTAAGCCGTTTTTAAAATACATAAGTAAAGAAATAAGGGTAAACTCGACACTTAGAAAGATTCGGCTATTTTTTATTTATACACACCAAAAGTTCCACGAAAGGTTTTAAAAATCCCATGGGTCACTCTCGTGAAAGGGAACACTCGAATTTCAAACGATTGGCTTGCGTTTCATTAGTCAATCCCGTAATGGACGAGGCGGGGCATGCTTGCTGCTTAAAAGCGAACATATTTAGTAACTGATTAAGCTTACCTTCTGTGAGTGACGTGTGTAATGATTTTGGAACGAGACCTGTGGATGAGAGAATGATAGGTATGATTTTAACTGTGTGTTGATGCCACATTTGGCGTATTTCATCAGGATTTTTAGAGTTAGGAATTTAAATATCTATTAAAAATGTGAATTTTTCAGCTTTTAGGGTTAGTAATCGTTAGTTATTGTTTGTAATCGTTTTGTTGTTATAATCGCTCGGTCCCAATAGAGTTTTCTGGTTTCATTATTCAAGACATCCTTTGGTTTATATTTGTAATACGATTCTATTTTATCTACTAACTTATATATTTGAGCTAACAGTGAATGTATTTGTTTGGCTAAATTATTGTGTCGATCGGTGTACTGTGATCTATTGTCTCTTGGTTGGTACTACACAATCTACATTTGTATGATACTACTGTTGGCTCCTTAATAATATATCTCTTTTAATTTTTAGTTTTTATTATTTGATCTTGAATTGCGACTATAAATCCTTGTTTCTTTATGTATATTTCCCGTATATAACCATGCGTTTGAAGCCTCCCTGTCTATATGTTCTTGTTGTAATTGATTGGGGTATTATTATTATTAAAAATACATAAATATCATCATGTCTAGCCTAGCACTTATATTTCAAAGCAGAATCCTAAATATACTTGTAATTAATTAATTATTAATGTCAAATACAGCAATGTCAAATAGCCAGCCAAGATTTTGTCATGTAAATAACCCGCCACGGGTCGTTTTCCGTATATTGCAAACTAAGACTATTGTCAAATTGTAAAGTAGCCTTGTTTGTACCTATATAGAAGATTTAAAAAAAAAATCTTGTGTTTGTTGGTAAATACACTGATCTATATCGTATTCGCATGTTTGCAATGGACTCAAAAACTATATTTCTTATACGAACAGTCTTGGTCAGTCATAAAATTTTAGGTAATATGTTTAATCGCAATTGGTTAAGCTAGTATAATTTACATATTGAATAAGGCGCTTGTACTTTTCCGTAGATTTTTATTTTTGAACCGGACTGGTTTCGCGTCACGGCCTACTCAAAGATTTACAATAGTTTAAAATATATGATAGTTTAAAACCATTTGATTTCAATATGTGTAGCAAGTTCCACCAAGTGCCATTAATCTCAATAAAATGATTTGATTTGATTTGATTTGATCTCAAGTGTAAACAGTCTAAGAATCATGATGGATAGATTTTTTACAGACATCTGACAAATCTTTCAAATCCCTTCCGACGCACAGTACCAGAAACGCAAAATACCTTTTACGCGGATGACCAGAATCACATTTCGCGAATTACCAGACACGCAGATGACCTGATACGCATATTACCAGATTTAGTTTCGCAAATTACCAGATAGGCGTATTACCAGATTTAGTTTTGCAAATTACCAGATTACTAACACTAAACTCCACACTGAGCATAGATAACAAGCTGCTCCTAGATAAATCGAGATACGGGCCTTAGTGTAGTACCTACCTATAGTTCAGTATTAACAGTATTGTATAAATTGTATTCGTTAAATTCATAATTACAAAATTACATATTTATTACTTAGAGAATAATTTTAATAAACAAATCAAGAAATAATTTATAAATATTAAATACAATAAAAATAAAATAACTATTATACAACTTATAGCTAAGAACAATTAAAATGCGTCGTAGAATTCCTCCGCATCGCATGCCTCTTGTGGTAGCGTTCCCAGAAGACTGGCAGCATTGCCACGTTGTATAGAATAATTTGAAATACAAATATTCAAATTATACTAACTTTAACGATTACCATAAAGTCAAATAACATTTAATCTACATACTAACCCGCCCATTGTTTTTTTATGTACAGTACCAAGCGTCTCAAATCCTAGTGGCACAACTTAATACTTCATTAGGAGGTAGGACACGGCGGTATTTCCGTCCAATTGAGCAGTCCGACTGGGGAAGTACCTCCGCCCTACAGAATACCGCGGCTATAATAACTTCGTGTTGTGTTCCCAGCGGTGAGTAGGGAAGCCAGAGCTCACTGGAGAATTTGTGCTGTCAGTGGGAAGACTAAAGGCTTGTCCTGCTTTGTCTTCTACACTTACGGCACAGAAACTCAGTACTTACAGGGTTGACAGCGCGACTGTGACTCCACTGGTGTTACAAACGTCCATAAGCCACGGTAACCACTTTCCATCAGGTTGGCCGTATGCTTGTCTGCCACCTAAGTGGTATAAACAAAAAATCTTAGAAAATAATTATTGTTCAGCGAGCATTGTAGCGTATACAGAAGTACTTTAGTTACTTACATTGCTTAATTCCTGTGGAATATCTACTATTTTGAGGAAACGTGACAGATTTAGAATCTATTTTTATATTACAAAAGAGGTTCATGACATTTATTGTTTACACAACAATAGAGTCTCTTCGGTAACGATTTAAACATATTAATATAACTGTAGCTTCTCAATATTCTGCGTAATATACCTACATAAACTGCTGCTTCCATGTTATTGGCTTAGCAAATTATTATTATAATAAATTATTTGATCGGTCCTTTGTAGGCCTGACAATAAATTAAACACTTTATGTAAAAAATATACCTACTATAGGACAGATGATTATTTCAGGTAGGTACATGGCTTGAACATGGTGCAGGCCCATTATAAAATGCCATACCTAATTATACGACATGGTATTGTATAAAGTACATGACTTCTCTTTGACGATACTTAACTTTAGTATAATTCTTTATGACGCTTCATATATGTGTATATACATATATATATATAGGCCTTATTAAATAACACAGGATATAAACGCTTTGTATTATGTCGAATTTACCAAAAAAAAATGTTGCATAACCACTGCATATACCCCATGTATTTAATTATCAGTAAGAGCTCTATTGTTTATTTTGACACGAGAAAATAATGTACATACGTCTACATATGTAGACTATATAGTCTTAAAGAATTATCTATTGAAAATTGACGTCTTAAAAAATAACGAAGTGGAAATTGTTGCGCCGTTTCTTCTCCAGCAGAGTATTGGGAGCAGTGGTAAACTTATAAAGAAAGAAACGAAAGAAAATGCGTTTATTAAATACACAAAAACTTAGCTTAAGCAGAATTATTATTGACGTCAATAAGAATTCCTGGCAGAGTAGAATTTGAATGTCCCATCTCTTCCGATGCGTTGTACAAGGCGACAAAAGGATAGGGCTGCTTAACATCAGACAGATATATACAGCCTAAACTCAGCCTTAGATGCATGACTCGAGTCAACAATAGTGCCCGGGAGACGGCAATAGGCTCACCCCCTATTAGGGACCGAATTCAATGATTAGTGAAATATGGGAGTTAATTCACCTTTGCCTAACCCTCTGGGGATAAAGGCGTGATTATATGTACTATAACTATGGCACGATAATTTTCATACATTACCATATTAATCACTGTAACGACATGTATCAAAACTTTCATGCATTAATCAAAGAATCAACTTCATTTTAGTCACATTCAGAGTACAAATATAAGTAGTTTACAATTATGTCAAAAAATATTATACTAATATCAAATAAAGTAAATAAATCGTTTGAAAATGATTCTTTCGTTGGTTCGGTAGGTTGGTTCTGCTGAGAAGAAGATACTCAGCAGAACCAACCTACCGAACCAACGAGAGAACTACGAAGAAACTAGATTATCCTTTTTTAATAATATATGGTTTGGTTTACACAATATTGTGCGAGCAATCAAGAGATTAGATTTATCATTAAGATATTCGTCTACTTTATAATAACCTTTATTCAATAAACATTATTTCACTTCTATTTTAAATTTATTAAGTACCTTAATCTTGAGGAACCTTTTATTAAATATTTTTAAACCACGGAACAAAACAGCCTATAAAGGAATTACCAACTTAATGAAGTATGACTTCTAGTACCTACTGCAAGTTTATTTTATATCATTTACCTATTAAAATTATGTTCGTCAGATTTTTTTCAAGATACTTTGGATACATATAAAATATAGTCTTAAATATATTAAGAAGCAGCAGTTAAAATATTAATTGCATTGAATAGTTCTTTCAGCGAGTGATGGGGTCTGATATAGGTACCTAAGGGTTAAGTAGACCCGGAGATATGGTCAATTGACCATATTTCCGGTTCTACTTGTCGTTGTCGTGGTTATCGCAAATGGAACTACCTAACCAGAAATACAACGAAAAAGAAAACGAAAATGAAATTTATAACTGCACTTGCCAAACGGACGAACAACAACATTAGGCTCCAAAAAATAAACTTCACACACCACGAACGAGAAAACGAGTAGTGCCTCAACTCTAGGTAACTTTGGGCCAGTATAAATTTTAATTGAATAATGAATAAAAACTTCTTGAAGAAATGAAAGCTATTAGATAAAATAAAATCCGTTATCACTTCTCTTATTCGGGACACTCGTATATCGTAACTGTTTTTTGTAATAGTTTTCTTTCCACAATACACCTACTACCATACTACAACTTAATAAATTTCATTTGGGTTCATTTTCTTAATTTTATTACTTACTTAGGTATCACTTTTATTCAAAAGCCGCCGTCAAACGTGCGATACTAATCAAAGAATCAAAGAATCAATTTCATTTATTCAGTTTAGGCACATAAAGAGCACATATGGACGTCAAAATTCTACAATTATGTATGTCAAGAAATAATATAAAAATATTAAATAATGTAAAAATAAACCATTGGAAAATGATTCTTTCGCTGGTTCGGTAGATTAGTTCTACTGAGAAGATACCAGCAAGAAACTCAGCGAACTACATTAGAACTAGATTATTTTTCTTTTATAGATTTGTTTTGGTTTACAATTTATTTTGTGCGAGCAAGCAATAGACTTATGTTGACCACGCATTAACATCATTAAGGTAGGTACTCATCCACTTTATAGTAACCTTTACTCATTAAAGTATTTTTCACTTCTATTTTAAATTTATTTATTGGCATATAATGACAGGAATAGCATTTCAACTGAAGAAAGTAACTATGAATTCAATGATTTATTTTACTGTTCACCGTACCAAAAAAAAACAGAAATAGATATTAAACTATGTTTTAGCGTACCCCTTCAAAATGGTACCTACCTACTAACCGCAGTTTACATGGATGTTAGAAGCATCCATTAGATGTAGATAAATAAAAGTGGGATTTTATTTTTGGGGAGTGGTATTAAGCGTTAAGCGGCAACACACAACAATGAACGTTTTCAACACAAGATTTATGATCCGCATGGGACTACTTGCAGAGGGGATGGCGAAAAATTAATGACTTTTATGTATACGGTAGAATCTCGACCCCGGACTACCAACCGCGATCAAATGTATTGAACAGTATGTTGTATATAATAATAATGTATATAAATAAGTGCATACATCAAAATATTTTTTTTATATGTTCTTTATAAACCTTGATTACGAAGATGTGTTGTATTTGTTATTTGAATTAAACAAATACATTATGTACCTACTACATGTATATATCTATATATATCTACATGTATATATCTTGACACGAGACAAAAATGTACATACGTCCAATTTAGTCTTAAGAAATCACTATTCATAGCTGACGTCTCGAAAATGCCGCAGTGAAGTTTGTTGCGCCGTTTCTTCTTCACTAGCTCCTAGGAAGCGGTGGTAAACTGGTGGTTTTAAGCAGCATTTGACGTCAAAAAGATGTAATTACGTTGCACTATTTTGAGAAATTAGGAATTTGAAGTTTTAAATATGCACAAAACCAACTTTTCTTCATATTTCTAACAAACATTAAGGAATTAAGTTTTTAAAAGTAAATTATACAACTTAGGTGGCAGAGAAGCACTCGGCCCACCTGGTAGAAAGTGGTTACAGTGGCCTATGAACGGGTGCAACACCAGGAGAGTCACACCCGTGCCACGGACAAAGTTACTAAGTCCAACGAATTCAGTTACTTTTGACAGTTGATTTGTCAAACAGCATGGTCACGTCACGCGCTAATGCGTTACTTATTCGATTTTAAATTACAATCGAATTTGTTTATGAAAAAGTTTCAATCGATTTTACACGAATGTTAAACTTTGAATAAAGATTATTTTCAACTAATTATATTTTGATTTATTTTCCCAAATCGTATTATCTACACTGATCCTAATATTTCAATTGCTTACAAGCAATATAATCCATCAAAAATAGTTATTTAATACTATAAATGAATAATATAATAATAATATTTTTATCTGCACAGTTTTTATACGCCTTAGGTGGCAGACAACACATTTTGATGTTATTCATTAGTCAGTAAGTAAGTAAATTAATTTATTGCACATAACATGGTGTATACCTAACCATGTTTTGTGCAATAAATGAATTACTACATTTATACACTATGTATTATATGTTAACATCTATACACTGTACAGATGTTAACATATAATAGTGTACAGCATGTCTCACAGAAATGTCCGCATGCAACATTGTCTATCAAATCAAACGATAAAAGCGTTTTATACAATTGTTATGCCCAAGAAATTGAATAAATATGCTACATACTAGATAAAACCGTGTAGCTTGTCAATATGTTTATGACAATATCTTATAACAAAGGTACGTAAGAACTCAGATCTGTTCAAAACAAAAGCTGACGTAAGTACATAATTATAATACAAGAAATATAAATAAACTCCCAGTGCCTAAACTCGGACTTCGTATTGTTAGGTATTCGTTACAGTATAGGTAATAATATTCAATAAAAATTAACAGAATTTGATTGACATACCACTTTGACAAGTTTGAAATATGCAACACCTCTGGTGTTGCATACGTCCGTAGGCCACGGTAACCACTTTCCATCAGGTGGGCCGTGTGCTTGTCTGCCACATAAGTGGTATAAAAAAAAGACGTGAAAAAGAGTTATGAAAATAAAGCAGACGAATATCTTAACGATAATAATGTATGGTCATATTGCTTGCTCGCATAATATTAATTGTAAACTAAACCATATTAAAAAAGGATAACATATTTCTCTAAGATTCTTTCTGGTATCTTCTCAGTAGAACCAACTTAAGGAACACGCGCAAAAAACAATTTCAAATGATTTATTTACTTTATTTACACATAACATGACAAAATCTATGATTGCAAATAATGATGTGACATTTGTTTTGTTTTGTATATGGTTGCGCCGATGTGGAAACTGTATTTTTTGACATGGAAACACACTCCTTTTAGATCCGTCTCCCCCTCCGCACTAACCATAGAGTAGGGCTAGCTGTAGCTTCCGTCCGCCATTGTGTGAGATGTGGACGGTCACTCCCGCTTTGAACTAGCCAGCGTAGGGACGGATCGCGAGCGCGTCTCTCAGAAATGAATAATTTTTGTTGTATTTTAACCGCCTCATAGACCTTTACCGATCGGATGGTGCCTCTCGTGTGTTCCTCGAGGGATCTAGTGACGCTGACGGCAGCTCCTGAGCAAGGAAGAGAAGATCCGTGTACCGGCTGCGATGAAAAACACGTGTGTCGTGAAGGTTAGTGCATCCTCTCCTAATTTCTCGGGTTGCATTCATTGCTTGGATCACTCCCGCGGCAACCCGACCACCTGTCTTTTGTGTGTAAAGCGTCAATGGAACAGTTAGCTACTTCCCGCAATACAGTCCATTACCGCACTCGGCCATGCGCCACCATTTTTGGTCCGGATCGAGCCGGATTCTTAGCCGTAGTTCGTATTTTGTTATTATTCTAATGGGAATGAGCGCACCGCACCTAAGTGCCTGGTTATTTTAGTAGAAAACCCCGCATCCAGACACTTAGGCTTAGAATTTGTAGTCCGTTCGCCGCTGGCTCGCATTGTACCTACCTAATACATAAATAGGTTAGGTATCATATCAACACTTAATCGTAGTTCGCAATTTTCGCATCGCACCTAAGTGCCTGGTTATTTTAGTAGAAAACCCCGCATCCAGACATTTAGGCTAAGATCTTAGGTATACTCAGACACCCTAGTGCATAGGCACAGTGTAATACCTAACGCATTTGGCTTTGTTTTGTTTTTTTTCAATTACGTTGTTCTCGGCTCACGTCGTATTTGCCTAGTACCTGCGTGGGTAGACACGTGGCTGTGCCTACCTCGCTCGCATCTCATCCCAATTCATACGAAAGTATTTTAATTTGAATAAATATTACGCAATACTTAATCTCGGAAATAATAGTTGAATCTAGACAGCGACCATCGCGTAGGTACGACCTTGTTGCTATGCGCGTTTGTTCAAGCGTGCATTCACAGTTGTAAGCACCTACCTACCTACATAGTTAACGCTCGCGCCGCCTCGCTGCTCTGTACCGCTAGGATTAAGTCATTTCATATTTATTGTTTACCGCACTTTAGTTTGAGATTTAATTGTAAACATGTCCCCAAAGGTTGATAAGACCGGTAAGGTTCAATTGAAACTTTTATACGCTAAAAGGGAAATGATTTACTCTCGCGTACAATCGATTTATGATAGTGCACTTAAAACCTCTGATTTGGTCATCAGAGATTCGTTCTTGTGTTCTATAGAAAACTTAGATAGTCTACGCGCGGATTTCGAAACCTTAGTGCATGACATCAACGTTTTAGAGTTGAATTTGGATCCCGATTACTCAGTGAGTTATCAAGCCTTGTCGTCGTTTGACGATTTGTATTGTCGTATCAAGCGCGTCGCGAGGAGTTTGGAGAAGCCGTCTGACCGACCCAACCCCACTCGCGACCGACCTAAGTTGCCACCAATTCAAATACCCGAATTTGATGGTAACATTCGCAATTGGTGTCGATTTATAGATAGTTTTGAGAATACAATAGATAAGAACGATTCGTTGACAGATCACGAAAAATTGCATTATCTTGTTGAAAAATTGACTGGTAAAGCTATAACCGTTTGCGCTGGAATTACGTTTAGTGCCGGGAATTATAATTTAATTTTAAATACTTTGAAAGCTAAGTATGAGGATAAAAGATCGGTAGCTAACGCCTATTTGGATCAGATGTTTGATTTGAAATCTATTACGGCATGTAACGATCAAAACTTAGAGAAATTTCTAGACACTTTCGCGTCAGCTGTTCGCGCTGTAAAGAACCTAAAGATTGATGACCTCTGCGACTTCGTATTTTTGTATATGGGTTTAAGGAAATTAGATTCCGAAACCATTCGTTTGTTTGAGTCGGATCATCGCGGCAATAAAATTCCTAAGTTCGAAGACTTAGAAGGTTTTGTTCGCGAGCATATAAAAATATTACAACGCTCTTCATCGAAACATGAAGGCGCGAAGACAGTTGTTAGTCCCGCGCGCAAAATAGATGCGTCATCGAGGTCACTGAGGTCAACCCATACTTATGTTAATACCGCACCAGCACGTGTACAATCACCTGTTTGCTCTTTGTGTAGTACTCATCACTCGCAACTGTACAAGTGTCCTGGTTTCCTAAAATTGTCGCCTAGTGATCGTTATAAATTTGTTCGCGCTAATAATCTTTGTTTTAATTGTCTCGGTACTAAACACCGCGTGGGTTTATGTAATAGTGGAAATGGTTGTCGCAAATGTCAAGCGAGACACCACACTTTGCTTCATTTTGAAAATAGTAATGCCGCATCCAAGGTGAGCACAGTTGGTTCGTCGAGCGGTGACGCGCGGCAGCCTGCGCCGCAGCCGCAGCCCGAGCTCGCACGCGCTCCGGCCTGCCCGGGGACCGCTACGAATGACGTCACCTTGTGTTCGTTCTCCGCTAGTGCTGCCCTCACTACGGTTTGTCTTGCGACCGCTCGCGTGGTTATTGTTGATGCATTAGGTAAACCGCACATTGTTCGAGCGCTATTAGATGGCGCTTCGCAAAGTAATTTTATTACTCAAGATTGTTGTCAACGTCTTGGTTTCAATGTTGATAGGCGTTCAACCTACTCAGTGGTGACGGGTTTTGGAGGTTTACGGTCAGCTGTTCATGGCACAGTTAAAACGAGGTTTGGATCTCGTTTTAATAATAAAATTTGGTTTGACATGGATTCGTTCGTTACGGATAAAATAACTGAACAGTTGCCTACCGTCCCAGTTGACACGTCTTTATTAACGAAATTTAAAGACTTACCTTTAGCTGATGAGACTTACGCTGTTCCTGGAGTCGTCGATATATTGATCGGCGCTTCAATTCTCCCGCACCTCCAGTTATCACGTAAGGTTCAAGGGGGTCCGACGTACCCCGCTCCGCACGCCCTGGAAACAGTTCTGGGTTTTGTTATAATTGGTTCTGCACCCGCTTCTATGGATAGTTTTAGTCACTCGACTGCCTCGTTCTGTTGCACCGTCGAGCCGCCACTGGAGTCTACCATCCGCAAGTTTTGGGAGATTGAGGAGGTCAATGTCCCACCAATCCTAAGCCCTGATGACAAGATGGCTGAGGAGATTTATTGTCGCACGACTACTCGCGATGAGCAGGGTCGTTATGTTGTCGCGCTCCCTTTCAAGGGAGATATTTTTTCGCTCGGCGACTCCCGTGCATCCGCTGAAAGACGCTTTCTTTGTTTAGAACGAAAGATGCAGGCGTCTCCAAAGTTAAAGCAAGCCTATGATGAGGTTGTCAACGAATATTTAGATAAAGGTTACATCTCACCTGCGCCTGCGGACACTGACGAGACCCAGCCTTCGTACGTTATCCCGCACCACGGAGTTATTAGAGAAGATAAGCTTACTACTAAACTCCGCGTAGTTCTAGATGGCAGTGCTAAGACTAGCACTTCCGTGTCGCTTAATGACATTTTGTATTGTGGTCAAAATCTTCAAGGTAATTTATTTGACATAATTGTAAATTTTCGTTTATTCGCTGTGGCACTCTCTGCAGATATTCGACAAATGTTTTTGTGCCTTGAAGTGCGCGAACCCGATCGTAGGTTTCAACGATTTTTGTATAGATTTTCACCGCAAGAACCTTTAATGGTTTACGAGTTTAATCGTGTTTGCTTCGGGCTTAAATCTAGCCCTTTTCACGCACTTCGCACCGTCAAGCAGTTGGCCGCTGACGAGGGCGATGCATTTCCTAAAGCGAGAGCCACCATTGAGACTGGCTTATACATGGACGACTTCGTGTATAGTGTAGATAGCGAGGCCGAGGCTGTCGAGACGGCCGCTCAAGTTATAAGTCTCATGAAGGCGGGTCAATTTGATCTCGTGAAATGGACGAGCAACTCGCAAACAGCGTTAGAGTCGATTCCACCGTCGCACCGATTGTCTTCGGTTAAGGAGTTCGATGAAAGTGATACGCACAAGGTGCTTGGTTTAAGCTGGTCGCCCGCATCTGATACGTTTAGTTTGAAAAGTAGTTCGACCCCGCAAACTTGTACTAAACGCATTATCCTGTCGTGTGTGGCACGGATATGGGACGTAATGGGATTCGTAGCTCCTGTCGTTCTGTACGCCAAACTACTTATAAAAGAGCTTTGGCTTTCGAATTGTGATTGGGACGACACCGCGCCCGACAACATTGCTAAGTTGTGGGCTCGCTTTAGAAAAGAACTCTCTGTGCTTGACCAAGTACAAATTCCGCGTCATGTAGGTATATCGCAACATAGTGTTGTTACGGTAGTAGGCTTCGCGGACGCTAGTGAGAGGGCGTATGGAGGAGTAGTCTATTTTCATGTCTCGAATGTAGGTAAGGTTTCAATTAGCCTTATAAGCGCGAAATCGAAGGTCTCTCCCCGTAAGGTCGTCTCTCTGGCACGCCTCGAGCTATGCGCTTTACTATTGTTGGTTAGATTGATCACCTCTATCGCCAATGCTTGTAGTAGTCGCATTAATATTAATAGAATTTTAGCTTTTTCGGACTCAACAGTCGCTTTGTGTTGGGCCCACTCTTCGCCCCATCGTTGGGACACCTTCGTCGCTAATAGAGTGGCAAAAATTCAATCGGAATTAGCGCCAAAAAATCTCTTTCACGTTGCTGGCACCGACAACCCAGCCGATTGTCTCTCTCGTGGACTGCTTCCTTCGCAAATATTAGATCACCCGTTATGGTTTAGTGGACCGTCCTGGATTCATGCCGCGTTAGATAAGTGGCCAGTTAGTCAATTCAATCCCACTACGGTTTCCGAACCACCCGAGGAAAAGAAGCACTCGCTTGTGGTGTCGGTCCCGCGTGAAGAGTCCCTGGTTTTGTTGTTGGCTAATCGCGTCTCGTCTTGGTCGAGACTGTTGCGTTGTGTTGTTTATGTAGGCCGATTTTTGAGAATTTTATCTACACGCGGTCATATAACCGCCGCTGATTTAGATAAGGCTGAATTGATCATACTTCGCGAATTGCAGAAGTGTTATTTTGCTTCTGAATTTAAAAATTTAGAATTTAACAAACCTTGTAGTCGTTCTTTCCGACACTTGAAACCATTTTTGGAAGATGGACTCATTCGAGTAGGTGGTCGTTTGAGAAATTCAGGTTTAGGATTTGAACAAAGGCACCCAGTAATTCTCCCGCGTAAGGACCACGTATTAGATTTGTTAGTAGATTATCATCACAAGGTGAATTGTCACGCTGGTCCCGATTTGTTAATGTCTATTTTGAGACAGAAATACTGGATAATTTCCGCTCGTAATTTGATTCGCGCTAGAGTACACAGATGTGTACCTTGTTTTAAACTCCGCCCGCGTTTTATCGCGCCTGAAATGGCCGATCATCGCTCTTGTCGTGTTGTTCAATCCGCAAAACCTTTCGTACACACCGGCACAGACTTTGCTGGGCCTTTCAAGGTCACCATTGCTCGTGGTCGTGGCATTCGCTCCACGAAAGCTTATGTTTGTTTGTTCATTTGTATGACAACTCGCGCGGTTCATATAGAGTTGACCGGTGATTTAAGTACGCCAAATTTTATGTCCGCTTTTAAACGTTTTTTGTCGCGTCGGGGTCCGGTTAAGCGCATGTATTCGGACAACGGTACAAACTATGTAGGGGCCCGACGTAGTATTTCGGAATTGCACACATTCTTACGGTCTAAGTACTACCAAAGTGAATTCGCTCACATCTTAGCCGAAAATCGCATTGAATGGTACTTTAACACGCCTGCAGCTAGTCATTTTGGTGGTAATTGGGAAGCGAATATTAAAAGCCTTAAGTCGCATCTGTTTCGCGTCATAGGCGAACAGATTCTCTCGTTCGAGGAGTTGAGTACCGTACTCGCGCAAGTAGAGGCGGTGATGAACACGCGTCCGCTGTGTCGGACTCTATCTAGCGATCCGTCAGAGCCGTTAGCGCTGACGCCAGCTCACTTCTTAAATATGACTCCTTTAAAATATTTGCCCGCAATAGATGTTGATGACGATAGAATACACCTCCTAACTCGTCACGCTCTTTTAGATAAGATGGTCCAATCGTTTTGGAATCGTTGGAGAACCGATTATTTGCACACGCTGCAGTCACGTCAAAAATGGAATACTCCATCCAACCCAATTACTGTAGGTACGGTGGTAGTCCTTATGACTGAGAATGCGCCTCCTTTACATTGGCCTCTAGGAGTAGTAGAGGAAATTTTTCCCGATGCCCGCGGGATAACTCGTGTTGTACGGGTTAAAACTGCAACCGGATCGTATCTGCGCCCGGTTGTTCGCCTCTGCCCTCTGCCTAGCCAGCAGTAGGCACGAGTTCCAATCTATGTTTATATTTTAGTTGTTATTTCGCAAACCTAGATTTAGATTAGACATTAGTTTTGTTCCACATTTTTCGTTTCGAAGGTAACCCTTCAAGCCGGGGGGAATGGTTGCGCCGATGTGGAAACTGTATTTTTTGACATGGAAACACACTCCTTTTAGATCCGTCTCCCCCTCCGCACTAACCATAGAGTAGGGCTAGCTGTAGCTTCCGTCCGCCATTGTGTGAGATGTGGACGGTCACTCCCGCTTTGAACTAGCCAGCGTAGGGACGGATCGCGAGCGCGTCTCTCAGAAATGAATAATTTTTGTTGTATTTTAACCGCCTCATAGACCTTTACCGATCGGATGGTGCCTCTCGTGTGTTCCTCGAGGGATCTAGTGACGCTGACGGCAGCTCCTGAGCAAGGAAGAGAAGATCCGTGTACCGGCTGCGATGAAAAACACGTGGGTCGTGAAGGTTAGTGCATCCTCTCCTAATTTCTCGGGCTGCATTCACTGCCTGGATCGAATCCGCGGCAGCCCGGCCACCTGTCTTGTTTTTGTGTGTAAAGTGTCAATAGAACAGTTATCTGCTTCTCCGCAATACAGTCCACTCGCGCACGTTGGGCCAAGCGCCACCAGTATAAATTAAATTATTAACTCAACTTCATTTGTGTATTATTTCTTGAGATAATTGTAAAAAATTGAAGTTCATATGTGCTCTTTAGGTATATGGCTAAACGGAATAAAATGAATTGATTCTTTCGTTGTAAAAAGTATGTCTGTGTGGATAGCGTTATATCATAGAATATTATAATTTACCTTTTCCAATCTAAATCTATTTGAATATGTAATATACTAATAGGTAGGTAGGTACATTATAGGTGTGGTGACGGAGAAAGAAAACAAGTATCATTACCAATAAGACTGATGTGTCTTACGACAAAAGTCCTGTAAAAAAAAAAGAATTAAAAAAAGTATCATCACCTCATTTCATCCGACGGGTGTCGTAAGAGGCAACTAACGGATCAATACGCAGATGATATCACTGAGAGAGAAGGAAAAGCTCTGTACCAACCCGTCTCGCCAGTGTGGAAACAGTAGGAAAGAGCCAAAGTTATATTTATTGCCATCTTTTGTTGAACTACATTACAAGCAAATATATAAATTAATTGAATTGGGAGAAGCCTATGTCCAGCAGTGGACAGGGACTTGCCTAATCGATAAATTGAGGTAAGTACATATAGACGCTTTTACAAAAGAATGTCGTTTTTGATGGCACCGGATGCAATGTTATTTAACAATTTTTATGACTTAATAAAAAAATTTTGAATGGGTAACATGGAATGGTCAGCTTGACGTTAAAATTACAATAATAACTAAAAAATATGTTAATAAATAGTACCTAATAGGTACCTGAAAGAACGCATACACAACTTACAAACAACTAAAATGGCGATGGTCTGGACATATGATCAGAGAGAAAAAGGAGAAATGGACCAGTTTAATAACTGAATGGTATCCACGAGATGGTAAAAGGAATAGAGGTAGACAGACTAAAAGATGGGAGGACGACATTATAAAAATAGCTGGTACTACATGGACGCGTACAGCAAAGGACAGGACACAGTGGAAATCTTTAGAGGAGGCCTTTGTCGAAGGACAAGCTGCGATACCACAAACCACCGTTTGCCGACATTAATTTAATTCCATAAGGAACTTAGTATTTAAGTTTTGGCATGTTTAAGTAATTTGATATAGTTTGTAAAACTAAGAACAGCAATAAAGGCTTTCTATTTTATTTAATTTATTTATTATAATAGGTACCTAGCTAGCAATAAGTTCAACGGTTTCGTGGATTGAAAATGTTTTGCCATCCAAACTAAAGATAACATAACATAAACTCACACCTATATCCTCGAAGGGTTAGGCAGAGGTGCTAGTACCCACATTTCGCCAGTTTATGTTTAGGTCCCAATGTAATAGGTGGCGAGCCTATTGCCATTAACCGGGCACTTATAAACCTGCGATAAATACACACATAACTTCGAAAAGCATCAAAAAGTCATTGGTGTGTGCCATGGGATCGAACCCGAGACCTCGTCTCAGCAGTCCATTACCCATAGTTTAATCTCATAATGACATTTTATAGGTAGCTGTTATACAGATTATATTACAAGGAGACGCGCTATTCAAATAGGTGTCAAATTTAATTAATCTTGTGTCTCGTTTCGTTTCAAAGCTCGAAATTCGAAATTCATTCCCTCCGCACCCAAGAACGCCAAGATTTTCGTTCTGAACAGTTCTCGTTCTGAACGGATTTTCTGTAACTGTAGATATTAAACTGCAATAGGGTTCTTATATCATAGGACAGAAAGATTTACTCAGCTGCCTATGCGGTTAGAGAGATAAGTTCACTAACTGATTTGGTTACTTTAATTTTTTTATATATATAGAATACGTCAATTAGACTTCGCCTTGATTGATGGAACGCTGAAGGCAAAGTCAGGAAAGAGGGTCACCATTACTTGCATTATACCATGTGACAATGTTGTCACATGGCATGTGTGACCCACCTTGAGGGCCTCATCATATGCTTTTTCGTGACATATTTTATGTACATTAGAATTTTGATTAACTGGATCTATAATCCATCCAAGTATTAATATAACAAACCAACAAACCATCGTTTGCTTGACTAAAGATTCTCACTTTGCAATAGCTATGAAGACCCAATTATAGTCAGAAAAGATATAAAAAACTATACGACACTTAAGAGTGCAAGACATAAGAACACTCTTTGTATTAATAAATGTAGGACTACAAAATTTCGAAATAGTGTCTTTTGAGTACAAAAAATTATAATAAACTGCTGGACACTTAAAACTCCTGAGTCTATCAATAAGTATATTTAAAAAAAATGCTTCGAGAATTCTTGGACAAAAAAGTATAGGTAGGTACCTAGTACTCAATTAGTGAGTATATGGATGATGCAAACATTATGACTTGACATATTATATTTTTATGTATCTTAATTCTTTTAAAATATTAATTTAATTTCATAATTACAACTATGACATACCTAATTTATTATTGTCATATTGAATTGACGATGAAATTATTTAATATTCATCTATAAATTCATGTGTTAACTGTATTCTTTGGTTAGTATAATGATATTATAGCTCAAATTTAATAATAACATAACATAAAGTCACGCCTATATCCCCAAAGGGGTAGGCAGAGGTGCTTACACCCTCATTTCGCCAGTTTTTGTTTAGGTCACAATGTTATAGGTGGCGAGTATAAACCTGCGATAAATACACACATAACTTCGAAAAGTATTGAATAGTCATTGGTGCAACTATATTTTCAGTGTGCCATGGTAAAATCTGTGATTGAACCCGAGACCTCGTCTCAGCAGTCCATGACCCATACCACTAGGCTACCGCGGTACCCACTAGTTTTCTCTTTATCCAAATAACTATATATTCAATTTAATTTTAAGTCTATGATTGTAATAATCTTATTGAAAGTCTTACCAGACATGTTACAGAGATACCTACCTACCTAAAATATGAAAATAACGTGACAAACAATAAATCCTTTTGATTTGGTTTTGACTGTTTAATTTTATAGTTCCGTTAGTTGCCTCTTACGTCACCCGTCGAATGAAATGAGGTGATGATACTTTTTTTAAATCTTTATTTATTTACAGGACTTTTGTCGTAAGAGATCAGTCCTATTGGTAATGATACTTGTTTTCTTTCTCCGTCACCACACGCATAATGTACCTACCTACCTATTAGTATATTACCTATTCAAATAGATTTAGATCGGAAAAGGTAAATTCTTCTATGATATAACGCTATCCACACAGACATACTTTTTACAATGAAAGAATCAATTTCTTTTATTCCGTTTAGCCATATACCTAAAGAGCACATATGAACTTCAAATTTTTATAATTATCTCAAGAAATAATATACTAATATTAAATAAAGGTAAGTTAATAATTTTATATATACAAAAACAATACAAATGTCACATCATTATTTGCAATCATAGATTTTGTCATGTTATGTTTAAATAGAGTAAATAAATCATTTGAAATTGTTTTTTCGCGTGTTCCGTAAGTTGGTTCTACTGAGAACCTACCAGCAAGAATCTCAGAGAACTAGATTATCCTTTTTTAATATGGTTTAGTTTAGGTACAATTAATATTTTGCGAGCAAGCAATAAGTATGACCATACATTTTTATCGTTAAGATATTCAACACACAACAACAGATCAGAGTTCCGTATATTTAAGATATTTTCATAAATATATTGACAAGCTACTGTTAAAATATTAGGTAATTTCTTCTCTTTATATTGTTCTCTCAGCGAATCACGGGGTCTGAGGTTCTAGATTGCTCGTATCGTTCGATTCTGTAATATGAAAATAGTTCCAATACTTACAGCTGAACCCCAAAGCAGCAGACCATATGACATAACGCTATGAAAGTAGCCAAATCAGTTAGTGAACTTATCTTCCTAACCGTATAACAGAAAAGGCAGTTGAGCTAAGTGTTTCTGCTAAGGTTGTGATATTGGCACCCTCCATTTTATTATCTAGAGTTATTCCAAGATACCTATACCTACTGTGGTATTGACTATTTGAACAGATTCGTTTTTCACTGTAATATGAGTACCTATCCATCTGTCTTACATTCGGCATAGTTAACTTTAACTGTTTTAACTGTTAACTTTACCTACCTATATATTTAATTTTCTTGCAAGCTTGTGAACAAAAAAATCTAAATCGAAGTTCTGATAATGACATTGACCTGTTTCAAGAATAGTCTTGGGTGTAGGTAAATTTAAACTGTATGGGTAAACTACTGCGCATCAAAGCATATTATTCTGAAAATGAGTAGGTACAGCCTAAACAATCAATTGTACCTAATTTTAATACAGTAAATTTTAATTAAATAAATTTACAAAGACTCAATTTACCTGTATAAGCTTTAGGAACTTAATCTCACATGCAATGGTGAATAATTTACCATCAATGTATAACCATAGGTATTCTTTTGTTAGTCAGTTGCATATGCACTTACCTACCTATATTGCGCGAAAACATAATTATGAATATGAATGTAACTTTCTTTCTATAGAGCTCACTGGAGAATTTGTGCCGTCAGTGGGAAGACTAAAGGCTTGTGCTGATTTGTCTTCTACTGACGGCACAGAAACTCTGTCCTTACAGGGTTGGCAGCGCGACTGTGACTCCTCTGGTGTTACAGACGTCCATAGGCCACGGTAACTACTTTTCATCAGGTGGGCCGTGTGCTTGTCTGCCAACTAAGTGGTATAAAAAAAAAAAAAAAAATTTACCTCGCGATCCTCGTTGTTCTTAGAATATTAGGTAGGTATAACAATCTCTTTCATCAGTTTCGGCTTATTTTAATCAATTAATTAGCTTATCCAGTCCCAATATTGTGAGCCTTTGGCTTACTTATATTAGTTTAATTAAAGGAAAATTACTTGCGAAATAATACCGAAACGTACAACTTAAGCGTTTTCGCCCTCTGTAATCAAATTACGTTACAATTTAATTTCTCGTAAATATAATATCATTTCTCGTTTTCGAATAAACTCTACAAATAATTTTAATGTGAAAGCTTGTAAAATGTTGGATGTCTGTTATTAAAATCTAAAATTTGGTGCATATTGAAATTGAATATAGAGTGGAATAACATATTAATCATTTTGTACCGGGAATACGTTCCATTTGGTAGCAATAAATAAAAGCGGGATTAAAATTTCACGTAATTGAAGCCGCGGGTATCGGAGAGTATTATAAAATGTAATTAAGTCAGACTATAAGCTCTTCATATTGAAAAACGTTTCACAGTAAAATTCATTTCATTTTAGAGTAGTGGAGATCATGATTCAATCGCAATGTTCAAAGGCAAACCAATTAGAGGAGAGCGTCCCTGTAACGCCCTCCCACGCATTTAGAAGCTCCTCCCTACTGCACGATGCAATTGCCGTCCTTTTCGCACACACTCACGCATATAGGAAAACATAAAGTGCACTTGCTATCTTTGTCGCACTTACGCACACAGAGAACACAACTATGCACATACACACCGCTATCACTACAACGCCGCGACGTCCCATTCGCTCTTTGTGTTGCTTTTTGTTTTTATTAATCCGTGTTCATGTTTCTCAGTATTTTAATATCACGTATCTCGCGTATTTAATAAACTGTTCCATGAGCTTTTTTATTATTTAGGTAGTGTGGATGCAGCGCTCACTTTATTAAACGAATGTAATAGGGTGACATTTTCCGTTTGTGAACAAACCCTCTTCTAAAACAAAGAGCAAAACCTATCATGTAGGTAGTAAGGGTGGAAACAAATATGATGGACTGAACAATAGGATGGACATTTTGATAGAGTGGACTAAATGACCCTAAAGGGTAAATTGATGAAACTAACACATAACATAACATAAATTCACGCCTATATCCCCGAAGGGGGGTAGGCAGAAGTGCTAGCACCCACATTTCGCCAGTTTATGTTTAGGTCCCAATGTAATAAGTGGCGACCCTATTGCCATTAACCGGCCACTTATAAACCTGCGATGAATACACACATAACTTAGAAAAGTCATAGGTGTGTGCCATGGTAAAACCTGGGATCGAACCCGAGCCCTCGTCTCAGCAGTCCATTACCCATACCACTAGGCTACCACGGTTATTTTTATTTTGGAAAACTAATACCATACCCCAAAACTTCCCATTCAAATGTAATCAGATCTAACGCCGACGAAAATGATAAAAATAGAACTTTTATAAAAGTACTGAGTAATAACTCCAAAAGATGAAGCTCAAAAGTTCAATCACGTACGCGTCTTGTAAGTAATAAGAGCTTTTCTAATAAATAAGTAAAATTCAGTGATTTCATACCCAATCCGGTCTTTTGTAGATGTAAACTTGAAAAGTAATATACACATATACTTGAAGCTTTCGTGGCATGGTTAATGGCAATAGGCTCGCCACCTATTACATTGGGACCTAAACATAAACTGGCGAAATGTGGGTGCTAGCACTAAAGTTTATGTACCTATGTAATGTTTCATGGCGTGGCGGTTTGGTACCTAGTCGTTCTATTTAGGCTTTATTTTTTTTTCGTAGGAGGTAGGACACGACAGTATTTCCGTCCCAATTGAGCAGTCCGCCTGGGGAAGTACCTCCACCCTACAGAATACCACGGCTATAATAACCTCGTGTTGGACTCACTGGTGAGTTTTTGTGCTGTCAGTGGGAAGACCAAAGTCTTGTCCTGATTTTGTGTTCTGCACTGAAGGCACAGAAGAAGTATTCTCACATAATTATACAAGATTAAGTTGAGAAAAATAAGAAAATAAAAAGAAATTCTATTCATTCAGTTAATCAGTTTCACAGTAGGTAGGTAAAAAGGTATAATATATGTCAAACTTTTGCAAACCATATTAAAAATACGATTTACCCTTATCTAACATAACATAACATAAACTCACGAATATATCCCCGAAGGGGTAGGCAGAGGTGCTAGCACCCACATTTCGCCAGTTTATGTTTAGGTCCCATTGTAATAAGTGGCGGGCCTATTGCCATTAACCGGGCACTTATAAATCTGCGATAAATACACACATTACTTCGAAAAACATCGAAAAGTCTTATCCTTATCTAATAATAAAAAAATCTATACGTAGTCACTGTTAGAGTATGTAACAAATTTGGTCGACGTCAAAAGGTTGTCTATACGCACAGGCCTGTTTTTACCCAACTATGGCGAAGACCACCGATTACATTGGGACCTAAACATAAAACTCTGCCTAACCCTTCGGGGATATAGGCGTGAGTTTATGTAATGTTATGTTACGGCGAAGCAATATGAGGGTTATGATTTTGACAGGCTATGTATGTACATATGTATTTATGTATATAGGTTCATTTGTTCCCTCATAACTCCTCAGCCACTAAGAGCGAAAAGGTATCGTTAGAAGCATCTTCAATGTCCGCTGGTTATAGGCTATATAATGGGTCACTGAAGCTAATGTGGTGCCCTCTAGCGGTCATAAAGTACTGTGTTAAAAAAATAAATTTGATATAAATAATAGGTACCTATATGTCGTGTTTAGTATCAACTGAAAGGGCTTTTTTTTTATACCACTTAGTTGGCAGAGAAGCACACGGCCCACCTGATGGAAAGTAGTTACAGTGGCCTATGGACGTCTGTAACACCAGAGGAGTCACAGTCGCGCTGCCAACCCTGTAAGTACAGAGTTTCTGTGCCGTCAGTAGAAGACAAATCAGGACAAGCCTTTAGTCTTCCCACTGACGGCACAAATTCTCCAGTGAGCTCTGGCTACCCTACTCACCGCTGGGAACACAACACGAAGTTATTATAACCACGGTATTCTGTAGAGCGGAGGTACTTCCCCAGTCGGACTGCTCAATCGGGCGGATATACCGCCGTGTCCTACCTCCTACAAAAGGGCTTAATTAGCATATTTCAAAAATGTATAAATTATACATGTTGCTTGTCCCAAAATAATATAAATAAAAATATAAGTTTAACACTGAAACCCAACTACTGAAAAAGTATTAAACAAGAAAATATCTAGGATACCCGTGGTCGTAGGCCACTTAGTCTAACAAAACAACAACAACATATTACGGCAACACAAATTTTCCTTACAATACATTGTAAGGAAAATTCGTGTTGCCGTAATATTCTCAAATTTAAACGACATGTTATCGGTAAAAATTTGTTAATGGCCTTCAATATGTTATTTGATTTTCACCTACTATTATTTTTTAGTTGTAAGTTTTCCTAAAAGGTTAAAATAAAATAAATTGGCATACGACCACGGCTATCCTTGATATTTTCTTGTTTAAAACTTTTCCAGGAGTCGGGTTTTAGTTTTAAACTTATTTTTTTATTAACTACCTACTATTGTATCTGTTGATGATGAAAATACTAAACACAAAAGATAAATCCGTTATTTTCTGTCGCTCATAAAGTGAAAGTAGGTACATGAAATTTTTTGCAACGTGCATGGTAATCAAACAGAACACACCTAGAACGATATTACAATGTACCTTAAAAGCTTTCTTTGTATTCTCTCTATAGTCAGAATTTTAATTCGATTCCAGATTAGACATTAGCTACTGTCATTTTGTGAAATAATGATACCACATATAATAGTGTAGTGATGAACACAAAAATCGATAAACAATCAGTGTGTGTGCCAGGTAAGGCTAACATTTATACACAAAATGAATTTATATACATTTTACATTTAATTTAATAGCAATATTGAATGTTCATGTACTACATTTATTTTAAGGTCATACTGTAAAAAAAACTTGGGTGGACAAGAAAGTCACATCATCTCGACAAGCGTTTTTGGAGGGACTGACCACTGGATTAAAAAATCCATCTGGAAAAGGCAAACGTCTCATAATTAGCCATATAGGTAGTGAAGAAGGCTTCCTGGAAGAGGGGCTCATGATTTTTGAAGCAATGAAAAATTGTGAAGATTACCATGATGAGATGAATGCAGTTTGTTTTGAGGAGTGGTTCGCTGGAGTCTTACCAAAATTAAGACCAAACTCAATTGTGGTGATAGATAATGCACCTTACCACTCCCAAAAATTGGAAACGGTACCAAAAATGAGCTGGAAAAAAGCTGCCATTCAAGATTGGCTTTTAAATAAAAATATTCATTACGAACCAGATATGGTTAAAGCTACGCTTTTAGAACTGATTCCACATAACGAGTCTTTTAATAAGTTTTTTTTTTTTTTTTATATATAGGACACGTCAATTGGACTTCGCCTTGCCTGATGGTAAGCTGAAGGCAAAGTCCCAGAAAAGAGGGTCACCATTACTCAGACATACCGTGTGACAATGGTGACACTCAGCTTGACGGCCTCATCATATGCTTTTTCACGCCCCGCTTAAAGGACCCGGGACTGTAGGATGTAGAATAAGTATGTTGTAGACGAAATGGCAGCACAACATGGGATCACGGTTTTAAGACTGCCTCCTTACCATTGCGAGCTAAACCCTATCGAATTGATATGGGCGCAGGTAAAGGGGCATGTAGCTCAAAATAATAAAAACTTCAAATTGACAGACGTGAGAAATTTATTTCAGGAAGGCATTCAAAAAATTACGGCTACCGAATGGTCTAAATGCGTATCCCATGTTGTCAAAGAAGAGGAAAAAATGAGTAGGCTAGATATGTTAATTGACAATATCACAGACACATTTATAATAAATGTTACAGAAAGTGGCAGCGATAGCGATAGCGATGACGGCGACAATTTATAAAATAAATTATTACCATAATACATCTATCTGTTTTATTTGTCATGTTCCTTCATGATCACATTTTTTTATTTATCTCACACACAATTTTATTATAAAAGAAAAGTCTCAGATTGTTAATTAATCGTCAAAACTAAATTATCGGTTCAGAAATATTTAATTGCCTGATATACTTAGTTTACGAGAGTAAAATTATAAACGAGAAGAATCGATCCGGAAATATTCCATTTCCATATCGAATAATTTCGCAACGTCACTATTTAGTACTTGTCTTAACGTTGCAACACTGAAATTGTCAAATCTGGAATCAAATAAAATCAATTCCAAACCTGCGAGACATATTCAAGGTGACTGCGTACGAAAGAGAGCAATATAAAATTTAAATTGTTTTAAAATGTTTAAAGTCTGATGAGATTCTCAATATGAAACCAAAAGTTTTTGTTACTTTGTTAATAATATTGTCGACGTGCGAATCAAAGATGAGTTTGGAGTCGAATTAACAGTATTAACTTCAATTAAGCCCCCTTAATTAGTGTTAATACTGTTAGCTCGACTCCTATACACCTAGGTATAGGTAACTCTAAGATCTTCAACAGTATTAACTCTAATTAAGGTAGTATTCTGTAGTCCGTAGACTGTGGCTTTCGGGTGTACTTACAAACGTAGCGCTTGGATACGTTTAAATCGAGTTTATTTAATCTATACTAATATTATAAAGCTGAAGAGTTTGTTTTTTTGTTTGTTTGAACGCGCTAGTCTCTGGAACTACTGGTCCTATTTGAATGATTCTTTCAGTGTTGGGTAGTCCATTTATCGAGGAAGGTTTTAGGTTATATATCATCACGCTACTACTTAAGGGAGCGGAGCATTGATAATAAATGTTAACAAATCCGGCAATTTTTCATACATATTTTGAAGACCAAAACTTACGGGGTCAAAGGGATATGAAGCTTCAAAATATACCCCGCGCGAAGTCGGGGTGGGTCAGCTAGTATGTAATAATTGTGGAATCGATCCAAGTCCTCCTATAAAGACACGAGCATCAGAAACGATATTCACATGTTTTAGAATTTTCATATCATCTGCGTATGAAAAGATTTTTTTTATTCTACCTAGGTGGCAGACAAGCACACGGCCCACCTGATGGAAGGTAGTCACCGTGGCTTATATGGACGCGTGCAAAACCAAGAGAGTCATACACGCGCTGCCAACCCTGACAGCGTTATCTGTGCCGTCAGTGTAAAAGACAAAGCAGGACAAGCTTTTAGAATTTCCACTGATAGCACATATACTCTCCAGTGAGCTCTGGCTATTCTACTCACCGCCGGGAACACAACACACACACAACAAGATATTTAAAAACTGTCCAGACACCATGATCACTCGAATTGACGACCTTCGGATGCTGGCCATTGTACTGGGAGTAATTAGGCCTGTGCTGGTGACGTCACCATTGCGTCTTAATGAGGGCTCTTAGGAGTCCATCCAAAAGGCAAAACCAGTGAAGTCTCAAGCATCCACGGTGTCAATGTGGGGTAGGTGATGTGACAGAGACGTAGTGCGCATGTCTATTTTTTCACGTCAGCGAAGCGATATGACTTGACTTCGGTTCCCATAGCAACAAACTCTTTAAAGTTACATTTAACGAAACTAGCTGCGCGCTAGCTTCACTCTGGTGCAAATATAGACTTTTAATAAAAATCTTTCACACAAACCTTGTCCTGAGAAAAATGAATTTAACAAAAAATATGTTATGAAATAAGGAAAAAACATTTTTTTGTATAAACGCAGAAATCCTGTGGGATCCGGTTTTATGTCAGACTCGCTGTCTATTGCCGAGGGCGAGATTGAATCTGGCACATCCCTTACGCTCCGGCGCCCCATCTAAATGGCCTCTAACTAATCTGGACCCGAGAGCCTTTAGTAAGAGCCTTGATGCCATCAACTTCCACAAGCAGTGGTTCCTACTTAAGTGAATTCGAGTACAACGGCGATTTCTCCCAGGCAACCTTGAGATGGACAGTAATGTTTTCAAAAAGGATTTTTAAACGGTTTTATTTATTAATAATAAGTTTTTAATTTGAAGTGAGATACTCGTCATATATAATACTCGTATGTTTTAGGTACTTTTCTTTTTATATTTGTTTTTCTTTATTAAATATCGAAGCAATTTCTAAGAGTTCTTATATGTAATTTATACCTTCATTTATAGGCGTTTTCTCGGGGCGCGACTAATCTCACTGGGCGATAAGCTCGCACTTATGGTCGGTAACGTGCTCGAGAAGAAGACGGTGGAGGAGGTCCGGGAGAAACTTAATACCATTCCGTTTGTCGAGTCGCGATGGAGATAACTCAGTATTTGAACCTTATAAACAGACACCGCAATTCATATATTTTTATGTACATACGAGCTGTCCGGGCAAACGTCGTTTTGCCATATAATGTTAAGGGTGGACAACCCTTAACATTTAGGGGGATGAAAAATAGATGTTGGCCGATTCTCAGACCTACTCAATATGCTCACAAAATTTCATGAGAATCGGTCAAGCCGTTTCGGAGGAGTTCAAGTTCGAACACCGTGACAAGAGAATTTTATATATAAGATTTTCAACTTATCTATCTATTCAAGTTCAATCAATCAGCCCACCGTAGTCTAGTGCTGGACATAGGCCTCTCCCAATGGGGGCAATTTTTCTATTTAATTTACGGTTAACATATATAATAGGTCGTTACATATGAAAATGCCGTATTTTTGAAGAAATTGGAAGAAGTCGAATTTTCAATACCTACTGATATTTTTTGCATTTTTTTTAGGAATGACAAATCCGAATTTTATGACTTTTTTGTGTATTTTTGAAAAGTGATAGCTATAAAAAAGTAATACGAAATTCATCATCAAAATGGATAGCATTTAGGAAGTACTGTTTTTGGAGATCGAATTTAATTTATCAAGCGATCAATGAAAACAAAATTCAATACAGAGTTCAGTATCAGAATAAACGGGATATTTACCATGTTTCATTATTTTGAGTTTCCGATATTTCAGCGCTGTTGCGAGCACCATGATCACGGAGGAACTGGAGTAGTGGCGGTGAACAAAGAAAAACTTTTTCCTAGGAGTAATTATATCGATCTACCCTCTTTCGAGTTCTTTTACTACGCGTATCTGCACTACTATTGGATAATGAAACGTGGTAAATATCCCGTTTATTCTGATACTGATGTGAGTGACCATGATAGTTTAAATATCAATACAGAGTTGTATAATCTTGAAATCAACTCACAAACAAAATATAAATAATGGAAATAGCTATTCAATTACAGGAATAACGAACTCATAAATCTGTACGAATCGACAATTTCATATGGAAAGACCTAATACCTATATACCTACCCTGATTGTACCATAATATTTGTCTCATAACTTCAAATACTTAGATTTCCTGAAAAACATAGGTAGGCTTATTTTATTGATGACCAGTTTATTTGAAACTATATTTTCTAAGAAAAATACACTCGAGGTATTTATCAGATGTCACATCAATAATGTTTACGAACCGTTTTTTGCCTTTAGTTTTATTCAATAAGGAATTTTCCTACAAAAATAATATTGTGAGATAGAATAAAATCAAGGTAGGCGTCGTGTTTACGAGTATAAATGATTAAGCAAAATAATTAATGAAAAACATTTATACTTGGAAAATTTTTGAAGCAACAACAGTCCGAAAACGTGCCCGATAGTAGGCTAGGGTTGAGCCTGTTGCTGGGGTTACCTAGGTATCTACAGAAATTATTTTGATAACAAAAATATAACTTAGGAGGGATTTTGCCTCACTGTGTGTGTTCTACCGCCTATACAAAGGTTTGTGCTCAGATGAATTGTTTGACATGATGCCCGTAGCTACATTCTATCATCGCACCTCTCGCCATAGGCAGGGAATTCATCCTCACACATTGCGACCTGAGACGGTGCGCACTGTGCGGTATGAAAGAAACTTCATCCCACGCACACTCAAGCTGTGGAATGACCTCCCTGCTACGGTTTTCCCAAGCGCCTACAATATGGGGTTCTTCAAGAGGGGCATCAGAAGATTTCTTCATGGTCGGCAGCGCGAGTGTGACACCCCTGGTGTTGCATACGTCCAAAGGCCACGGTAACCGCTTCCCATCAGGTGGGCCGTGTGCTTGTCTGCCAACTAAGTGGTATAAAAAATAAAAGAAAACTGGCGCAATGTAATCCATTCAGACAGTCTCTGACGTGGCGGTAGTGCATTCGACTGCTACACAAGGTAATAGATGATTCAAAAGTTTTAGGCGTCCATGCCGGATTCATTTTCCGGTCAGTGCAAATATTAGCATGCATGAATCTGTACACCAGCCTCAGAAGACGGCAATAGGCTCATCCCCTATTACGTGGGACCGAATTTATTTATTGGTGAAATGTGGGTGTTAATTCACCTCTGCCTAACCCACCGGGGATAAAAGCGTGATTATATGTATGTATGTAATATGTCTATTTGCATCAGTCAGACTATTGCCATGCCTCGAAGAACGAATAAATTAATTTGATAATTTCTTTTGGGCCTACTCAATGACTTCAGTACTTAAAGTCTACATCACATCTTATTCATGACTAGTGCTTTTCACACAATGTCCTTGACTTCTACCTATGTAAAACATTGAAGTCATTATTTAATAATAATAAATAATAATAAAACTTTATCTCACAGAAACTGTTACATGATTAAGCACATAAAGGTTTGCCGCTATTTTAGGATTTACATAAAATTAGAGTACTCTGAATTCCAAACTAGGTATTGACTTGTATTCTAGAATTCACTGAAATGTATTTTTTGTGTAAAACCTTATAATGATACTTCGTAAGAAGTAAGAAGAATGTAGGTTTGTTTCACCGTAGTCTAAGTTTTGAAGCCTGTTTCATCAATTTAATAACCCAAACGGCTCAAATACATAATTATTGTATATATTATTATATTTGTGTCGTTTGAGCCGCAGCAGCACAAGGGCGGTACATCGTACTTGGCAGATTGGAAGGCGCAAGGGTGTCGACAGAAGTTGTGTGCCACACAAAAGGCCTACCCATCTTTCAAGTCACCATATGTAAGTTGGGAATTCCACAATCCATAATACTTCACATGACAAGATGTAAGAATATTGCCAGAACACCTTTTGATATTATCACTTAAGTGGCAGACAAGCACACAGCACACCTGATGGAAAGTGATTACCGTGGTCTATGGATGTGTGCAAAACCAAGGGAGTCATACTCGCGCTGCCAACCCTGTAGGCATAGAGAGGATCTGTGCCATCAGCGTAAAAGATAAAGCAGGACAAGATTTTAGTTTTCCCACTGACAACACAAAAACTCTGAGAAAAGTGAGCTCTGGCTACCCTCTCTCCGCTGGGTACACAGTTATTTATACTAGACAATGAATTACATTGTATTCGATAAAAATTCAAACATATGTATGGTAATGTATCCATATATGTATTTATATCTTACAATACTTATTCCTTAATATAGTATTATCGAATGTTCTCGCAAATATTCCACTTTGAAATAAAACTAGACACAATACTGGATGGGAATACACCAATAGATTCTATGAAGATTCGTTTTCAGTTATTTTATTAAATAGGTACATTGATCTCCGCGCTCACGTTTGACCAAGGTCCATCTCCAAGCTGGAGAAGACCCTGGGTTAGTCGTGGTGAGTGGGACTTGTTTTCCTTTCTTACAGCCTGAAGTCATTTAGTGAGCAGGCTTCAATCACTTAGGTATTTTCATCCATAATTAGGTCTAGGATGTAATTGAAATAGCACAAAATAAATCGCTAAAGAATCCGTTTAAATAGTGTAAAATCAATATACTGTGGTGATACTATTGAAAGAAAGAGAAAGATCCTATTATACTATAATACAATAGTATCACCACAGGCTACACAGGTAATTAGGTATACTATACCTGCCAAGAAGTAAACACTCTAAATAAACTAGAAGTCTCCCAGGTTATAGTTTTGTGAAAACACAACGTCAGGATGGACATTCCAGGTCGATGAACGACCTCCGCCCCCCATTAGCGCAAGCCTGGGGTTGACAGGTGGAGTCGCCTGTCACCCTGGCAGAAGCAGGCCGCGGCGGTGGCACGCCTGGCGCGCCTCTCCGTTTCCGCGGACGAGTTGGGGACTCTGTAGTCCCCACACCCGAGAAGAGGGCCAGATCGTGAGAGATGGCCCTGGGTCGGCCGGGGTGCGAGGAATATGCCTGTCAACCTCACCTTCGGCAACCAAAACGACCCACAGGCGGCGTGCGTTTTAGTCGGTTCGAGTTCGACATAACCTCTTCCACCGTCTCCGGTGGGGAGGTCTCAGAGGGGATTTTGAGCTCGTAAAAAAAAAAGGATGGGCATTCCACTCCTTAGTTGTCATTATCATCATCGAGGATTTAGCTCGGAGACCTCTTCCAGTAATTTGTTTGTTATCTAGGATACGCCAATTTGACTTCATCTCGCCTGATGATAAGCTGGCAAAGTCTCAGGAAAGAGGGTCACCTTTACAGACACTAAGTAATGTTACAATGGTGGCGATGAAGATTATTACACTGACGGACTCATAAACTGCATCAAAGTAATAGACGACTTTGAAATAAATATTTTAACCAAGTATGCATACTTTCTATGCAGATTTAAATTGAAACCTCTAGATTGGTTCGTGAACTTTAAAACAGCGTAGGGTTCATATCTTTAAGTTTAAGTTTATGTACTGGAAAGGACCTTAAGACTTTTATTGAAGAAAAAACAGAAATTTAAGAAAAATTGGTTTAATTAAAAAATTGGTTTTAACAATAGACACAAACTTTATGCAAGGGTTTATTTGTGTTTTAATAAGGTGTATTACCCCCACGTGCCCTTATTACGGATTCTAATCGGTTCCGCATAGATTTTATAAGGGTTTTTAAAAGATCTTGCGGAATATTGTCCCATTCTTCTGAAAGTGCTGTTCTTAGTGCTGCCACTGTCGTGGGCGAAGGGTTTCTCGCATATACAGCTCTTTTTAAATTGTCCCAAACATGCTCGATGGGATTAAGATCCGGGATGCGTGCTGGCCAATTCATTGTACGTATCCCAACCTCTTCGCAATAATGTTGAACTTGTGCAGCTGCATGCGGCCGGGCATTATCCTGCATTAAAGTAAAATTTTCGCCTATGAATCCCATGTAAGGCACCACGTGATCTTCTAATATCTCTGTTATGTAGCGATGTGCTGTCAAACCCCCTCTATTACCGTTTTGACGGACCATGTCTATGAACACAAGTTCGGTTCGCCCGTTCATCGATATGCCACCCCAGACCATACATGAACCGCCTCCAAAAGGAACACGCTCCTCAATGCAACTTTGAGCATATCGCTCCCCACGTCGACGATAGACTCTTCTGCGACCATCTGCACCATATAAACATGTCCTACACTCGTCCGTGAACAATACAGAGGCCCACAGCTCTTCTGTCCAATTCAGGTGATGACGCGCAAATCTTAAGCGAGCTTGTCTGTGAGCTGTAGACAACTTTGGACCATTTGCTGGTCTAAAAGGGGTGATATCCGCTTCCTTTAACCTTCTTCTTATTGTTCGTGCACACACGTTTACTCCACGCACTTCATTAAGCTCGGTTTTGATGTTAACTGACGTGAGGAAACGATTTCGCAGGGAAGTTATAACAATAAATCGGTCATCACGACCTGTGGTTGCTCGAGTTCTGCCTGTACCACGTCTCCTCCTGTAAGAACCTGTCTCTACAAACCTTCTGTATATTCTAGAAACCGTAGACTGGTTTAAATTTAAATTTCTACCAATCGTTCGTTGATCCAAGCCCTCCCGCACCAATGCTACAATTTGTGCCGCTTGTTCGGACGAAGTATCCATATTATGGTACAAAAACTCTCGATGTGTTAAAAAACTAACCCAACAATTATGCTGGTAACAATAATTCAATTGACAAAACAAAAAAAATCAATGAGAATCAATTTAAAACTTTGCAATAAATAACACGCAAATCTGATACTACAAGTAAATTTTCTTTCCCGGCTATATTCATTTGTTTTACTGCAGTTCTATTTTTAAATTTAATTTTTTTTAAGATTAAGAGCCAGTCTTTCCATATTTATATAATTTAATCTAAAAAGTTTGCATACTTATTATAAAAAATCCTTTTAGAGTAAACCTGAACTTTGATGCAGTTTATGAGTCCGTCAGTGTATTTTGATTTAAAAATGAAATCTACTTTTTATTTTAAAGTATCGACTTCTTCAAAGTATCATTGCGGTAATAGTTGTTACTGATTACACTTTCGATTTAAGTACTTGTTTTAAAGAGAATGTCAATAAAATCATAAAAGTGATGAAATATATATGACGTTTTAGATGTTTTTGACTGAATTTTCGTGTAGTTTAAATGAAGACGATTTATTTGAAGTGTTGCACACGCCCATAGGCCACGGTAACCATTTCCCATCAGGAGGGCCGTGTGGTTGTCAGTTTTTTTATTTTATATACCACTTAGGTAGCAGACAAGCACACGGCCCACCTGATGGAAAGTGGTTACCGTGGCCTATGGACGTGTGTAACACCAGAGAAGCCACACTCGCGCTGCCGACCCTGTAAGCACAGAGTCTCTTTGCCGTCAATGTAGAGGACAAAGCAGGACAAGCCTTTAGTCCTCCCACTGACAGCACAAATTCTCCAGTGAGCTCTGGCTACCCTACTCTCCGCTGGGTCAGTGGTATAAAAAAGAATATAGTAGTGATATATTTACTCGTAGTAGTACAGATGGTACACAGTTAGCTGCTATTGAATAATATGAATAAGCTGAGTGTAATAATGTCTAGAAGTGATGTATTCAAACAATTCTTGAATTATCCATCCAGCCATGCCACCAGCCATCTTTTTAGATGAAATACAGGAAATCTGATTGATTTACTAAGTACTAAAGTTATGTTATTACGATAATTGAGTTCTCTTTCTACCTATTTACCCATTACTTAATACGATTTGTATACTTAAAAAAAAAACATAACATAAACACACGCCTATATCCCCGAAGGGGTAGGCAGAGGTGCTAGCACCCACATTTCGCCAGTTTATGTTTAGGTCCCAATGTAATAGGTGGCGAGCCTATGCATATACTTTTTAGACGATATATAATATCTAAAATACGATTTGATATGATAAACTTTATGTAATGAGTATTTATAATGCTGTCTCTGTTTTAATAAATTGCACTGAAAATAAAAATTTGGTGGAATAAATTAACTATTGACATGTTAAAAAGAAATTTATGTCTATGTTATTATAAAATTGACAAATTTTTGAATGAAATTTTACAATATTAAAATGAATTATTTTGAATGGTCTTGCGTTTATTGGAAATATAACTATTATTTAAATCAAAATGTAAAATTTGTACGCCACTACTGACAGAATTTGAGATCCGACATTATAGTGTAAACATCACTTTGGTACCATGTTCAACCAATTAAGAACTGACTTTGAATTCCATTGGATACCAACTTTCATTCATGATGTGAGTATGCATAATGATCGTAGCTATGTTCCTAGTTGTAACTTTCACCGTCCGCTTGCTCCTTTTCTTCTACTTGGTTTGGAAATATGCCGTTTGTGGCAGTGACTGCCGTCTGACCTCATTCACAGTTTGAACTCATTAATAGCACAGACCATCATCTACATTCGAAAAACATATAGACTGTGGAAAACGGTTCATGCCTGTACTTAAAACCACAGGATAATCTATTCACGTTTATGCTTCTATCTTCTAATAATACAATAGGTACAGATCAAAAAATACCCCCTATTCGACAAACTTGGTAACTAAGCGAATGGCTGGACGAGACATAAAAACAGGATACATTTACCAATAATTAATATAGTAGAACTGTTTACTCGTAGAAGGAATGTTTAATGCACGTGTATCAGAATATTTAATAATCTTCCATCATGTTTGACTAACCTACGTATGACATTATTTAAGAAAAAAATATTTGACATAAACAAAATATTACAATACTAAAGATTTCTTGGACGATACACTAACATTTAACAATACATTTTAATGTAATTCTTTTTAGAAAATATGTATGGTATAACCAGAAAATTTGTACGCTATATGTAGCACAATGTGAGGAAACAAAGTATATTGTAATATCTCTTGTACCATATTCTAGTAAATAAACTATTTGAATTTGAATGATGTCTTGATTTGATTGACGTTTGAATGACGATAGAGGTAGGACACGGCGGTATTTCCGCTCAATTGAGCAGTCCGACTGGGGAAGTATCTCCGCCCTACAGAATAACGCGGTTATGATAACTTCATGTTGTGTTCCCAGCGGTGAGTAGGGTAGCCAGAGCTCACTGGAGAATTTGTGCTGTTAGTGGGATGACTTGCAGGCTTGTCCTGCTTTGTCCTCTACACTGACGGTACAGAAACTCTGTGCTTACAGGGTCGGCAGCGCGAATGTGGCTTCTCTGGTGTTACACACGTCCTTAGGCAACGGTAACCACTTTCCATCAGGTGGGCCGTGCGCTTGTCTGCCACCTAAGTGGTATAAAAAAACGTCTATATTGTAATACTAAATAACAATGTAGAAATTATAAATAAGTTTTAGCAGTTTACTGAGATCGGCGCCATGACAGTTTCATATGGATTTTAGTATCAGTTTTGATTTCGTTTATATCAATATTTCGGTTAAACCTGCTAAGAAGCCATGAATCAGTGTAATGACGAACAAATCACTAGTCGTTCCATTATTATTTGCCGAAATTAGCAAACAGCTCAAAGCTTCTTACAAGAGAAATATTCTCTTTTTGGCAATCAAATATTTTTGGGTACAATTCCGTGAGATGAGTTAGGTAAGTACATGAGACGGCAATCGCCGAGGGAATAATTCAACACGTAACATGCTAATCTCGTGTAGCCACGGTGTGTCATGAAAACAATGATCAAAAACGACACTATTGCGGTAGTGATACAGTGCGCCGAGCACGATAAACTATCATAATCAAGAAAACGGAGCATTCTCTGGCCGCCTGCCTACTGTGAACTTAAGTGTGTGCATAGCCGGCCAATTGCAATACTCTGTTCTTTCTATACGTTTACATGACTATTACGACAGTTTTTCGTGCTAGGGGTACATTCACAATCCACTCAATCTTTCAAGGGTCACTTGCCAAGTCTGTTTCCCTGAACAGATATATCATTATGCCAGATAATCAATTCAGTACTCGTATTAAGTTAACATATAAAAACTATTTTTAAGTTAACTTTTCTCGTTTTATTTGGTGTAATATATACATAGATATAATTAAATATAATATTAAATAATTCACGATATAATCCTATAAATATAGTGTTATCAATGTGTCATATTCGCGTTAAATTTTGACAGTATCTTTTACCATCTCGCGAGGTCTCGGGTTCGATCCCGGTTTTACCATGGCACACACCAATGACTTTCGATGCTTTTCGAAGTTATGTGTGTATTTATCGCAGGTTTAGAAGTGCCCGGTTAACGGCAATAGGCTCGCCACCTATTACATTGGGACCTAAACATAAACTGGCGAAATGTGGGTGCTAGCACCTTTGCCCACCTCTTCGGGGATATAGGCGTGAGTTTATGTTATGTTATGATGTACTTTTACCATCTGTATTTACATGATATATCACTGTTATACATAGGTACCATTATGCAACAAAATAAAACGTACACAGTATGTAATTATGTTTTGCCACCTTAAACTATTTATTTATTTATTTATTTCATAGTGGGAAAACTTACAGCTATCAATTAGTGTTACAAAGATATATAAAATAATAGACGGCCAATTAAAAGTTTTCACTGCTAAATATTGGTTGAAAATATTTAGTAAGCGGTAGACAATCCACATAAACACGAAAACAAAAGCCGAATAAAAAATTGCAAAAATTGTAAAACAATAAAGAAAACGGGAGCATTACCAAAATACAATGTTTACCTATTGTCAAAAAAACAAGAACTAAGATCCTTTTTCATTTTAGGGATACTAGTTGCAAACAAGTCAAGATCTACTTTACGACACTCTATTTGAAATATCAATATAAAATTATAAAGCTGCAGAGTTTGTTTGTTTGTTTGTTTGAACGCGCTAATCTCTGGAACTACTGGTCCGATTTGAAATGATTCTTTCAGTGTTGAGTAGTCCATTTATCAAGGAAGGTTTTAGGCTATATATCATCACGCTACTACTTAGGGAGCGGAGCATTGATAATAAATGTTAACGAATCCGGCAATTTTTCATACACACTTTGAAGACTAAATCATACGGGCTCAAAGGAATATGAAGCTTCAAAATATACCCCGGGCGAAGCTGGGATGGGTCAGCTAGTATCAATATAAAATTGTTCTATCAAGTCAAGTCTTTTTTATTTTATTTTTTTAAATAAGAATATTAGAACCGAAATAACTAATATTCACCTCTAACCCCTCTAACTAAGCTAAATTGCCTGTATTAAGAATGGGATAACGTCGGTAGTGTAATGGCCAGGTTCGAACCCGGGACCTCTTGATCGCAAGGTCGACTCTTCAACCACTAAGCTACCGACGCTTAGTTAGTTTAATAGTGAAACGCATTTATTGATTTTAATTATAATTACCTACATGAATTAGTGACAAATTCTTTTTCTACATTAAATAAAACTTTTATTTGAACACCCTCCCCTTTCCTACACAGGACAACACGTGCAGGTCTTAGATGTCATCCGCACACGGTGCAAAACATCCGATCAAGAACCAAGCGGTTCGGAGACTCTTTCCTCTGTCGCACCATTAAGACCTGGAATTCATTACCAGCTCACGTGTTTCCTTCTTCCTACAGTCCCGGGTCCTTTAAGCGGGGCGTGAAAAAGCATATGATGAGGCCGTCAAGCTGAGTGTCACCATTGTCACACGGTATGTGTAAGTAATGGTGACCCTCTTTTCTGGGACTTTGCCTTCAGCTTACCATCAGGCAAGGCGAAGTCCAATTGACGTGTCCTATATAAAAAAAAGGAGTTTTCTTCTAAAGCCAGTAGTGGCAGTATGCCTCTGGAGGCTCCAACAGTAGCAAGCGCAGCTGGCTCACATGTACCCTGGTAACGCTTTTGGTATTCTGCAATTTTTTGATTAAATCTTTCACTGTGTTCATCACTTACTGAATCCATTTTATCGGGAAAGAAACTTAACTGGCAATGTAAAAAAACATTTTTTCAATGATATATTGCATTCAGCATCCGATAATTTTTTTCATAACGATACGGCGGTTTGTAATTTTCGAGATTTTTTTTTATGTCGTTAGCAGAAGCCTACCATGCAATTTATTCAATAGGTCTGAGGCTCGATAAAAAAGCGGGATCATTAACCAATTTCCTTATGTCAGGTCTCATGAAAATACCATCTATAATTTATGGCCTTGGCATAGGAAATTTTGTTTTAAGAAATAAGAATCCAGTACCGTCTTTGCTGACGTGCTTTCATAACTTCTTTGTACACCAAGTATCATTAATTATAGACACTGAAAAGACAGTGGAAGTTTTTTTTTAACTTTCAATTATTAAGCAGAAGTAACTGTCACCATGCCCCCTTAAATCCAACCACTCGTCTTGAATCTCGTGGGGGTGGACACACGGAAACAAATTTACTGGCGTGGCTAACGTAGTACTTGTAGAATTTCTCGAAAAACTTGACATTGGCGTCTCGCCACATCATCAGAGAGCAGAGATATAAGATTTAGCATCCATGCAGAATTAGAAGCCGACAAGTTTCGAAGCAGGCTGCTGCTGACCACCCTACACACTTCTGTAATGAAGCCTTCATTACCTCTTAGATGCTTGTATGAACGTGCCTGTTTTATCTGATATGTCCCTAAATATATTAGAATTTATTAAGTTATCATTGTGAACCGTAATTGTAATAACTGATTGACTGAAAGTCAGGAAGCTGTCAGTTGTCACAGCACAGATTAATACGACTTATCGATTAACGAAAATCAATTATGAATTTATTATAATTACACTGTTATTATATTTTTTAAATGTGTATTATGTTTTGTTCACTTAGACTGAAATAATACTACGATTAAAGTTTTTTTATTGTCAATATTGTTTGAATCGATCACAGTAATCGATGTTGAATCATTGTGGAATAAACTTAGTTTTAAGATTTCTCGTCTTCCTGATGTTCAATTGAGCTGTTTTTTTTAAATTATTAAATAGAAAAATATACCGCTTTTTTAAGTCATATCTCAACTCATTACAATTTGGCCCAGAAATCCCCGTCTCCTTTTTTGATATTACTATGCAATAAAAGTTTTAAAAAAGTTAGATGAAGTTATAAATATTAACACTGTTTCTTATAACATGGCGATGGCGTGGCGCCTCGGCGTTCTGGAGGCAAAAGACTAACGATTCGCCATATTGATAGTCTATTCCATTTTGGTAGGCGCAACATAATCCCATGAGTGCACAATTGGCACCCTTTTTTATACCACTAGGATCGTACATAACTAGCCTGATGAGAACTGAATACTTGTGGCCTACAGGCATGTGATGTGGACGACACACTCATGCTGTCAATCTGTAAGAACCACCTAACACCCCTACCTATAAAACTCCTGACCTGCCCCTTTTCTAAAACTACCCCGATTTGGTCCAGGTATGTGCGCCTAGGTCATCCCCTTCCGACGGTACCATCCACACTCGCTTTATACACCTGTTTCGTTAGTCTTCTTTTATTACTTTACTCAATTAAAGTTCAAAGCAAAGTTTCAAAGATCAGATTAAGACGACATATTGAAAGACATGAAAATTAAAAAAATAAGTTTAAAACTAAAACCCGACTACTGAAAAAGTATTACACAAGAAAATATCAAGGATGACCATGGTCGTACGCCACTTTTCTCTAGAATTAATTGTTTTATTAGACTAAGTGGCATACGACCACGTCAATCCTTGATATTTTCTTGTTTAATACTTTTCAGAAGTCGGGGTTTCGTTTCAATCTTATTTTTTTCTAATAAGTAGTAGAGGGAACAGATGAACCTACATACCCACATACATACATAGCCTGTCAAAATCAAAACTCTCCTTTTACATCGCCGTAGTGAACATAGATTAAAAGATAAATTAAGTATTTGCCCGGTCCTATCGTGCATGACATATTAGATTGAAGTAAGATTTATTTTCACAATTTTTAATGATGGAGATAGAATACATGTATTACCACCCCATCTCATCCGAAGGGTATCGTAAGAGGCGACTAACGGAAAAATACGCAATCGATATCACTGCGAGAGAAGGAAAACAAGAAATAAAATCCCATAGCAACCCGTCTGGCCACCATGGAATCAGTAGGCCAAATCCTCTCAACATTGGGAGAGCCCTAGTCCAGCAGTGGACAGCGATAGGCTAGTTGTTTTATTTTCACTCAATTTTAATTCCATAGAAACTTCAATCCCATACATATTGCGACATCTTTAGAAGGAAAATAATCGAAATTCTAAATTAATTATTCCCTTTGGTCGTAACGCATTCGGCTTTTTTTTTTTTTTAAATAATACTTACTAAACTGTGGTAAATGATGTAGGGGACACAATTATAACTTTGTGTACGCATGATATTCTAAGTGAATATTATTTTGTGTTGCTGTTTGTTTACCCAAATAAAAAAATATTTCGATGGAAAGCGGTTACCGTGGCCTATAGATGTGTGTAACACCAGAGGAGTCACAATCGCGCTGCCGACCCTGTAAGCACAGAGTTTCTGTGCCGTCAGTGTAGAAGACAAAGCAGGGCAAGCATTGAGTCTTCCCACTGACAGCACAAACTTTCCAGTGAGCTCTAGCTATCCTACTCACTGCCGGGAATACAACGCTATTGTTAAGTAGGTATACTAAACTCTCACATAGAAGACGAAGTAAATACAGAACAAAATTAAATACTCTAAGAACACGGGGGTCGGTCTAGAAGACCAGCACGATTTAGATACTCACGAACCTAAATCAGAAAACTTGAGAGTCATTTCTGATTTCTTTTAACTCCTTAGCTACGAGTAGAAACTGAATGTTTATTATATAGAACTATATGAACACCTATGTGTTATACATTCGGTATCATATAAGTTATGTTCTAAACACGTACTTACACACACAAACTCGCTGACAAGGCAACAGCAAAATAGTAAATTACAATTTTGCTACTATCCTTTCGATTAAGATAAGAAATGGATGGGTAGATATATGGTTTATTCGACCGAGAAAACAAACATGGGGAATGTTCAGATCACTGAGTTAACGAGTTACGTCTTGAGTGTTCCAATTTCTCCTATACAACCATCTTGAGACGAAATCTGAGAAGTTTCACTTTTCTATCTTAATTGCTTTCAAATTTCATTGAACTGTCATCCTTTGTCTGCCGTGCCTAAGTAGACTCAAATGGCGTCGACAGGGCCCTATTTTCTTATATTATCTCACGTAACCTAACGTCTATATCTAGCTATATTGCGGTGCGCGGTGTCGCATACTCATGATAATTAATCTACCATATTGCCAGCAGATTCTCGATGTTGAGTATTAACATTTAGCGGTAGACGTACCATTTTGAGTAATAATATATTTCTCATTACCAATGTGACTTCTAATTAATCCCTTCAAATAAGCTCAATTTGTATTTGTTAGAATTGATTTCACGTATGTACTTTAATGAGTAGGCTTCAAACCTGGTGTAATTATCGAGGTCGTAAGGTCGACCCCCTAATCACTAAGTTGTCGTGACTTCTATTCGTATTTCAATCCCAAACCATCAATTTCACATTTATTTTCCTCTAAACTGAATATAGAGTTGTGTCCCAATTGCATATGAGATATTCACCTCGGATCTCGAGGTCCACTGTCCTGCTTTTCATTCGATGCTTTGCACAATCTTAGGCAACTAGGGCAGAGAGAACATTGACACACATGTAGATCGTATGACGTCAAACTAGCATTTAAATTGTAAATGTTTTTGAATAGGTAAAACCGAATTTACATATCAGATACAAAGTAACGAATATATTTACCCCTGTATAGTTTATAAGGAAATAGTGACGCATCGTGTATTAGGATGTATTCAGGATAGAGCCAAAATTCAAACTACTAGTTTTTATTTAATACAACTTACTACACTATAACCACTTTCCATCTGGTGGGTCGTGTGCTTGTCTGCCAACAAGCACACGGCCCACCAGATAAAAATTGGTTAGCTTAACCTATAGACGTAGGGGAAGTCAGCTCAAAGCGGCCATAAGGGGCAAAGCGGCCACGTTTAATTTTTCGGTTATTTCAATAGATAGCGCGACGTGAACATGGTGTCCGTATACCTAATCCTCCGTCCCGCACCGCGCTGTCGGCCGGTGGCAGTAGGATCGAGCGCGTGGCTGCAGTAACGAAATATTTATCATAGCGTATTTTATTAAAAAAATGCAAGGTAAGTTCAATCTGTTTTGGTCAAACCTCTTTATATTTCTATACTTTTATTGAAAGTGTATTATTACTTAGCTATTTGACTTTGTTTGTGTTCTATTCTCTCTGAAATGTAATAAATAATGTGAGAGCAGTTCATCATTGAAACAAAATTGCCGAAAAAGGTAAAGCGGCTCGGGCAAAGCGGCCCACTGACCGCTTTGCCCTTTGTAAAATTATTACGATTCGATAGATAATGCTTAATTATTTTGTTTAGATGGTTAACAACTATAAAAGAAAAACTAACCAGGCGTCATGTGATGAAAATATGATTGCCCGGGCAATGAAAGAAATTTATGAAAAACGCGGCTCAATTAAATGTATCGCGGTCAAATACGGTATCCCTAGCACAACTCTACGAAGGCACCTAAAAGCAGGATCCGCCACAAAGAAACTTGGTAGGTTTACAATAGTATTCACTTTACAGCAGGAAGAGGAGCTCTTAGAGTATTTGTTTCACATGGACAACCTCTTATTTGGCCTTACGAAGGAAGATTTCTTACAGCTCGTGTTTCCGTATGACGAAGCAAATAATATTCCACATTCTTTTAAGAATAACACCACCGAACACGATTTTTATAAAGGGTTTATCGTGCGACATCCCGATTTGACCTTGCGGCGACCAGAATCCACATCTATAACCAGAGCCCGGAGCTTCAACAGATCCCAGGTATACAGATTTTTTGACCTCAAATAAGAAAGTAGAGACTGTTGATTATTTTATAAAAATGTTAAATTATAATAAATTATTTTTTTTAATATATTTGTAATTTTATTTTGCTCAGCACGATATTTTTCAATAAAAAAAAATACATATCTTGTGCACGTTTGAGGTGGCCACGTTGCCCCTACCCCCATGGCCGCTTTGGGCGACCACTCGGGCAAGGTGGTCTTTTGCCAAGTTTTTGTAATTTGCGAATCATATGGGTATTTTCAAATTTGTGCCAATTTTAATTTCACATTATAAAAATTTAATAAACTCTCTGGCTATTAGCATAAAGTTATTTTCAAAAAAATTAAGTTAAATAGGTTTTTTTCTTGTTTAAAGTTAAGATGGCCGCTTTGAGCTGACCTCCCCTATGCAACACCAGAGGAGTCACACTTGTGCTATCAACCCTATAGGAATGGAGAGCTTCTGTGCCGTCAGTGCAGAAGACACAATCAAGACAAGCCTTTAGTCTTCCCCCTGACAGCATACAACTCTCCAGGGAGCTCCGGCTACCCTACTCATCGCCGGGATCACAACACGAGTTTACTATAGCCGTGGTATTCTGTAGGGTGGAGGACCCCAGTCGGACTGCTCAATTGGGACGGGAATACCATCGTGTCCTACCTCGTCAAGTATTAAAAATTATACCTACATCATTTTATATTTTTAAAGATGTATCAAAGAATCAATTTCTATTCAGTTTAAGCACACATTTGTACGTAAAAAATTTACAATTATGTCAAGAAAAATTACAAAAATATTAAATTTAAATTAACCATTGGATATGATTCTTTCGCTGGTTCGGTAGGTAAGTTCTACTGAGAAGATACCCGCAAGAAACTAAGAGAACTATTTTAGAAATAGATTATCTTTTTGTTTAAGTTTATCTAACAGAATTTAAATGAAGACGTTGCTGGGTGAAGTGGCTATCTGACAATCTCAAAATATTGAGATAGTGAACTATGAAGCTTAAATACTTCATTAACGATGTTCATGACGTTCCTTGCCTTAATACTGAGCAAAATATTGTATAAATAGTCAGAAAGCGTAATGCAATGCAATGCAAATGAAGTATTAAAGCTTTGAAGTCCTTAATCTCTATATTATGAAGTCCGATAATTCCTTTATCCACTAACGTTTCGAAATGTTCTTAGCAGTAAAAGGACAAAAGCACTTCTGTCCATTTGTGGATTTAATTTTAAACGGCAGATGTGAAAGGTTTATGATTCTAGAAATGAAATGTGTATGTCTTTTTGTTGATTCTGTAATTATAGTTTAATCGGTATCACTGAAATCTGCGTTTGTTTTCATTACTGAAGGGTTTTATTCCGTGAGATTCATAACGTCATCTAAATGTCACATACAATTTTCCTATTGCATCACGTGCTCATGGCATTTGTTCCTTCACAGAGAGGTTATTGATCTTATTGCAGCGCATCCATTGACCATGTTACTATAATTCCTTCTGCATGTTGATTTTTTTGTATGCACTGTGTGTAGACTGAAATTTGCAACAGTGTCATTATGTTTTCGTTATATAACCATCTATCTAGTATGCCTGGCATGTTCTCTCTGCAAGATTAAACCTTAACCGAAAAGGATAAGTTTGAAATTCTTTTACACAACACTCGCCCTTGTTATGCTAGTACTCTCGCTACTTCTGCTGCCATTACATATGTAGATAGTCTCTAGTAGATCTGAAGGGACTTTGAAAATATTCAGACTAGGTTGAAACAAATTCATGAGCCTCTTAAAAGAGCTTCAGATACCTTAGCCCCTGAATTCCTTCCAATTCCAAAACCAATGACATTAAACAAACAGTTCATTGTACAAATAGCAATAAAATTCAGATAACAAGGATGCTAATGATAGTGCCGAGCTGCAAGTTAGGGTAGTCAAAAAGTCAGTGGTCGCAAATTTAGTTAAACTCGTTGCAGAAAACACTCCCACCAACTAAGTAAATGTACAAAAACATTCATAACATAACATAAGATAACATAAACTCACGCCTATATCCCCGAAGAGAGGTAGCTAGCACTCACATTTCATCAGTTTATGTTAAGGTCCCAATGTTATAGGTGGCGGCCTTTTGCCATTACCCGGGCACTTATAAACCTACGATAAATACACACATAACTTTGAAAAGCATCGAAAAGTCATTGATGTGTGCCATGGTAAAACCTGAGATCGAATCCGAGACCTCGTCTCAGCAGTCCATTACCCAAACCACTAGGCAACCGCGGTTTTTCCGCAGAAAATCTTTCATAATTTGCTTTAGATGTGGTAAGAAAAGGTTACTATACACCTGAGTGTTTGTAACAAATCAAAAACTAAATACTTCAGATTGTACGAGCAGTAATTTAGATAGACCATTCTGGGAGAACTCGCTATCATTATAATATAACAAAAATCTCTGTTACTGACTTCAATAACGTTATGAAATATGGAATAAAAATGCTGATGGATGCACTTCCAATTATCACTTTTCTATATTCATGCCCTAATAACGCTCGTACTGAAGGGATTTTCAAAAAGTAATAGCTGTATCTCTTAATGTACAGGTGTAATGAGTAACAAATACTAGGAATACTCGTATTTAGGGGGTGCTTTTGTCCTGCTAGCTTTTTCAACGCGGTTCACTGTGGAGCGGTGCGATAATAATATTCAACCGTGGGCATCGTGACGAACAATTATTTTAAATACCAATAGACACAACCGAAATCACTAATATTCTCTCTAACCCCTCCAGCTAAGTTAAATTGCTTGTATTGGAAGTAGGCTCACGTTGGTTGTGTAATGACTATCACAGAGTAAAACCTTTCCTAAGTCTGAGTGGTTCTACACTGTCTTTAACACTCGTAGGTATCAGTCGATACGTGCATACATAAGCGTAGATACCATCAAAACAACGGGATTTCATTTGAATAAGCAGTGATACAAATGGAGTAAGATATAAAAAATTGTAACGCTCCAGGCGGAATTCGAACTCGCAACCTTTCCCATTACATTACAGGGGGAACGCTCTAACCTTCGCCTGAAGCCATCCAATTTTTTTCATTACGGCGACAGTCGAGATTTCCAAACTTGATTTTTCTAATTCAATGCGACCTTTTTTGAATGGGTACCTTAGAATTTCCCTTCTTCAATTCACTAATTAAACGAGGCCGTCATGATTTAGCCAACAAGCGTACTTAATATACGTGAGCCACCCAACCTGCACACAAACGATCGATGGAGCCATAACAACGGCCACTTTCTGTATGCATTCTCTAACCGCATTTCGTGATACATGATTGATAAAATTTAAACAGTTTTTTTTTAATACAACTTAGGTGGCAGACAAGCACACGGCTCACCTGATGGAAAGTGGTTACCCCACCTATGAACGTGTGTAACACCAGTGGAGTCACATCCATGCTGCCGACCTTGTAAGAACAGAGATTTTGTGCCGTCAGTGTAGAGGACAAGGCAGGACAAAACTTTGGTCGTCCCACTGACAGCACAAAAACTCTCCAGTGAGTCGTTTCTTGATTTTACTATTTCAATAAACAATCTGTACATCGAAGTGCCTATCTTTTTTTCCAATCGATCTTTGGGAGGACGGATCGACACATTTAGAGCACCGCTTGTACCAAAGTGATAGTTTTTTTTTGTTAGGGTGTTGGTAGCGAAATAGACATGGTGACACTGACACTGGTGTTACACACGTTCATAGGTCATGGTAACCACTTTCCATCAGGTGGGCCGTGTGCTTGTCTGCCACCTAAGTTGTATAAAAAAAACATATTCAAATACCGATTCTGTGTCGAACGACCGATTGTCAAAACTCATTATAATTTTAGATTGACATTCGGATATTGAAAGCTGCCGTAAGACAGTATAAATCAATCGGCCACCGACATCACTCGCCATAAAGAAAAATTCTATTGAATTGAAATCAATCGGCTTGCAATCTAGATTGTCATCCGGTCGATTGCAACTTTGTCAACCAATTTTTTTTAAGAATGTTGTATAAGTAGGTCACGTTGGTGATAGATGAATACGCGAATCGTAAAATGACAAGGCGTGATCTGTAATTATGTAACTGTTGTGACTACCAGACGACAAGGGAAATGGACGAAACGGGAACTGCCCCTCAAGACAAGTGGCAATTTGTTGCGTATTATTGTGTATATTTTGTGATTGCGTATAATTTGTGCGGCATATTGTAGAATAGAATGACGACTGTGTGTTATTTGACGTTTGTGACATGCGTTGACTACTGTCATATATATACGGGAGAGTCGGTTATATTGGATCGCCTTTGACTTGGACTCGGATATTCAGTTTATAAAAGGACTTACAAAAATCAATAGGCTTGTAAAATAATATTTCATGTCTTTATTTTTTTTATACGACCTAGGTAGCAGACAAGCACACGGCTCACGTGATGGAAAGTGGTTACCGTGACCTATGAACGTGTGTAACACCAGTGGAGTCACACTAGTGTTGCCGATCCTGTAAGAATAGAGATTTTCTGTGCCTTCAGTGATTATCATATGACATAATATCAATGTCTTGCCTCTACGTTAGGTTAAATAAAATTTAGTTTTTGCGAAGGTCTGCCACCGGTGCAATTCAACAGACAAGTCGTTTAAATTGTACCATAGGTATTTAAATTGGTCCAGACAGTAAAATACTACATAAAAAAGCTTATTTCGGATCAGTCTTGCGTGCATTTAGTTTATTTTGCCTTTTGCGCAGTGATACAAAAATATAGCATACATATAAATATTCACGCCTGTAAATCCCCGAAGGGGTAGGCATATTAGGTAGTAGATATATTAATATCCTATTAATAGGATAACCCTCTAAGTTTCACGTGATATCTAATTCAATGATTGGTGAAATGTTGGGGTTAATTAATATCTGCCTAACCTTCAGAGGTCTTTACCTCGTCGTGATTATAAGTATGATTATTTCAAATTTTCGGTCGCACGTAATAATGGACGAGCCTATTACCGTCAAGCGGGCACCAAGATATAGCTAATTATTTATATATAACATATAAATGATATTTATTTGTATGAAAATAGTTTGGTAACTGGTAACTATGGATGGTACGATTTAACGAATCTGGTAAAGGAGACGGATTCGCTTTTATACATTCTTGGGCCTAAATGTAAAAAGTTGAGAGTGGCCTCAAGTGAGAGCTTATATATTATTAAACCATCCCTGAAAATTCGGCAGATTTTGAAAATCAGAAAGCCGACAACTCTCGAACCAGGCTGCTGCTGACCACCCTACACACTTCTGTAATGAAGCCTTCATTACCTCTTAGATGCTTACCGTAGTATGAACGTGGCTGCTTTATCTGATATGTCCCTAAATATATTAGAATTTATTCACTTTCTGTAAGCTGGGGAAAATCATTAAAGTTATCATTGTGAACCGCAATTGTAATAACTGATTGACTGAAAATCAGGAAGCTGTCAGTTGTCACAGCACAGATTAATACGACTTATACAGTTGATAAACACGAGAATTATGTATTCGATTAACGAAAATCAATTCTGAATTTATTATAATTACGCTGTTATTATATTTTTTAAATGTGTATTATTGGCATTATTATATTATGTTCACTTTGACTGAAATACCGCTTTTTTTAAGTCATATCTCAACTCATTACAATTTGACCCAGAAATCCCCGTTTCCTTTCAAATTAAACAAATGTTTTTGTTTTTTATACCACTTAGGTGGCAGACAAGCACACGGCCCACCTGATGGGAAGTGGTTACCCTGGTCTATGGAAGTATGCAAAACCAAGGGAGACACACTCGCGCTGCCAACCTGTGACGTCAGTGTAAAAAAACAAAGCAGGACAAGCTTTTGGTCTTCCCACTGGCAGCACAAAAACTTTCTAGTAAGCTCTGGCTACCCTACTCACCACCGGGTATTCTATAACGCGGAGGTACTTAATGACATAATTTCAAAACCTAGTCATACCACGCAACAGCACAAAGATCTAATTTAAATTTGTAGTTATTTTACGTAAATTAATTAGTTTTGGTTTACCTATAAAAGGTGGCTGGGACAGACTGGATGCGGAAGGCAGAGGATCGGAAAAAATGGCGCACATTGGGAAAGGTCTAAGTCCAGCAGTGGACTGCAGTGGGCTAATTGATTGATTACCTATATCGCGGGTTATCACTTGTTACCTTCGCGTGTTACCTTACAAACGAGTACGGAAATTAAGGTCAAGTTCCACTAAAAACTGTTTTTCTTCGCTCCCACACACAATCTTGTTAGTTGGAACAGGATTACCTAGTTCAGGCACAATCTATGTAGCACAGCTTAATAACTATAGCGTAATATTGATTTGACAATTATTGTAGAGTTTATGTATAAAGTATGCAATAAGTTTAAAAGAAAGCAATAGACTATGAAACTATTTTTTTTTTATACCACTAAGGTGGCAGACAAGCACACGGCCCACCTTATGGAAAGTGGTTACCGTGACCTATGGACGTTTGTAACACCAGAGGAGTCACAGTCGCGCTGCCAACCCTGTAAGTACAGAGTTTCTGTGCCGTCAGTATAGAAGACGAAGCAGGACAAGCTTTTGGTCATCCCACTGACAGCACAAAAACTCTCCAGTGAGCTCTGGCTACCCTACTCACCGCTGGGAACACAACACGAAGTTATTATAGCCGCGGTATTCTGTAGGGCGGAGGTACTTCCCCAGTCGGACTGCTCAATTGCTCAATAACATATACTATTGAATTAATGAAATAAATTATTATTATTTAAACCTTTAATTGGTGGGTAGTCGGAAGCGACACTGAAGCACAGTTTGGTGTTATCAGTGTAGAGAAAAAGTATAATTTAATAAGAAATCTAGAGGTGGTACGATTTAAAAGGCAGACTTTCCCCTATGTTATAATCCCATACATTTGTCTGTCTCTTCTACAATACGACGCCGGTCAGCTAATTGCCATTTGTTTAGAGGGGCTTGACGATGTAAATTTGACGTAAACTGAATGGATAAAACAGTAATTTGACCTAACGTCCCTCATGGGTATCCGCCTCTGGGCCCAGACGGATACTATTATCAATTATTTTGTCTATTCCCTCAAGGTTTAATTAACAATCTGATAAGTAAAATTGATCTCTAGTAACGTGATTTGAAATTACAGTTAGCGCATCTAGTTCTGAGCTGATGAATACATTATTCAAAGTATTTTATTTATTTATTTACTTTACATGACTAGATTGAGCTAGATTGACTTCAATTAGATGTACTTATTATATTCATCATCATTATAAATAGATTTTTTTTATACCACTTATAAGTGGCAGACAAGCATACGCCCACTTTATGGAAAGTGGTTAAATAAATAAATAAATATTCTACAACATTCTACACAACACTATATAGACCCATGGTAAGCATAACATTTAACTAGCTTGTGTTATGGAATCTAGAATGCTAATAAACATACATAAATACTTTGCTTTTCTGTAAATCTACATTTTTATTTTCATTGGTGTGGGTGTTTCTACATCCAGACCTAAGCAAATACCCACATTCATGCACACAAATATTTGCACTGAGCAGAAATCAAACCCGCGCCCCTTGCGTAGCGGTTGCGTTCACTACCACCACGCCATGGAGGCTGTCAAGTAAGTGTACCGTGGCCTATGGATGTGTGTAACGCCAGAAGAGTCACACTCGCGCTGCCAACCCTGTAAGCACAGCCCTGTGCTTACAGGGTGTGTACCCTACTCACTGCTGGGAACACAACACGAAGTGATAATTCCAGTCGCATCCAATAATATTGACCACAGATTAATATATAAATTATATCACAATTTTTGAACGTTGTACTCGTCTTGTACCTAAGTGACAAAAATGAAGCGGATTTTAGTCCCCCTTGTAAATGGTTCATTACTTTTACTATGTCGTCAACAATGATATTTCTAGGAGTGATATATTATTATTATGTTAAGTAGCTAATACAAAAAATTAAGCATGAAGATGAGATCTAAATTACAATTAAATGATGAAACATACCTAGGTGTACGATGGGGATTTAGATTAAGAAGATGAGCAGCTAATAATATATTGAGTTAGTGTTGATTTTAGGCCCACCTGACAGTACGCGATTCCTAGCGTCAACACACGCTTGCAGCATCAGAAGTGTCACTTGCGCGTTGCCATCTGCAGAGAGGAAGGTGGATGGAAAACAGGAAATAATGTGGTAAGGATGGTTAGGGACAGTACGAAATGCAGTCAAGTACCACTTAAAATCAACCGTAAGCGAGAGTAAAACTTGAGACTAAAATCTATATTATCATAAAACTAAAAAGATTATTTGTTTATTTGGATGAACGCGCTAATCTCAAGATTAATTTTTCTTTGGATATTGAAAATATTTTTGTGTTGAATAGACCGTTAATCTCATCTCTACATTAATCATAAAATGTCAACAAATCAGGCAGATTCTCGTACATTATTTGAAAACTAAAATTAAAGACACAATAGGTATGGCTTAAAGGGGTGACACCGCACCCCTTTAAGCCGACTTTAAACTCCTTTCGAAGTATGTCAAGGGCACAGTGGAGACCTCGCCTTTGCCACATTTTACTGCCACTTATACTACTATACAAAATACTAAAATATTTTTTTACAAAAAGTTAAACCGTTCGACTAGTCAAACGTCAACATATCAAACTACACTCGAGAGCAATGAATCCGGGTCACTTAAAGAATCCTAAAAATCTCGGAAACTAAAAATGCTAGGTTAATGCAATAAATTGTATTTAATAGACAATGTAATACTCCTTAAATGAAGGTATTAAAACTTCTTAGTTATTGTAAAGTTATATCATAAAAAAATCAAATTTGAAAAAGGGCCACTTTCGAAGATGGAACTACGAAATTACAGCATTTGGTGTTGCTTTTGTTTGTAATCTGTCATTTATGTGGGTACATAAACCATGTTGATAGTGCTCTATATTCATTAATCAAGCTGAAATTATGTCGCTTACGCCTGAAGAATGCACCAGAATACTTACAATGCTGGAAACCGGCCGGAGTCAGCGCGATACAGCCAGGACTGTCGGTGTGTCGCTGTCAACAGTACAAAGAGTTCTCCGACGTTACGAAGAAACTGGTTCTAACCTACGCAGACCAGGAACGGGCAGAACCAGGTGTACCACAGCACGAGAAGACCGATACTTGGTGAACACCATGCTTCGAAATCGCTTTCTCACAGGAACTGAACTCACCAATCAGTTTCGACGCCTCGGAGGAAGTAACCCAAGTGCATGGACAGTAAGACGTCGGCTTGCTGAATCTAACTTAAAACCCCTTAGACCTGCAAACGGCCCTAAACTGGAGCGTGGGCATCGTATTTCGAGACTAAGTTATGCCCAGAGCCACGTAAATTGGAGTATTGAAGATTGGTCAAAAGTTATGTTCTCCGACGAATCAAAATTTATGCTCTACAAGCACGATGGAAGACACAGAGTGTATCGAAGACCAGGGGAAAGATTCAAGCAAGCATGCATCGAAGAAAAAGTAGCCTACGGTGGTGGGTCTGTACTTGTGTGGGCCGGAATTTCTTCTGAAAGTCGCACAGAGCTGGTGATCATAGAAAACGGCTCTTTAACTAGCGTAAGATATGTGGAAGAAATCCTCAATGATCACGTTGGTCCATTTATGGTCAATTTAGGTGAGGATGCTATATTTATGCATGACAATGCCAGACCTCATACAGGTAGGATTGTGAATGACTACCTTCAAGAGATGAACATTACTCGTATGGAGTGGCCAGCGCGCAGCCCGGATATCAACCCGATCGAGCATGCTTGGGACGAGCTAGGCAGATGCGTAAAACAACGAAACCCTCCCCCAATCACGCTTCGTGAGCTCAAAATTGCTCTCACAGAGGAATGGGAGAATATTCCCCAAAATCGTATAAGGAACTTGGTGTACAGCATGCCAAACCGCGTAAACGCAGTAATGGAAGCACGAGGAGGCAATACGAAGTATTAAAATTCAAGAAAATCGTAATAAAGTTCAAAAATTTCATGTTTCCTATTTTTGTTTTAAGGAGAGATCAGCAGTTTTTTTCTTTATGTAATTTTGTGTTAATAAAATGTATGGTGACTCATATTTTTTTTACTTTCATTTAAGGAGTATTACATTGTCTATTAAATACAATATATTGCATTAACCTATCATTTTTAGTTTCCGAGATTTTTAACATTCTTTAAGTGACCCGGATTCATTGCTCTCGAGTGTATACGTAACGGTTGTCATAATATTCGTATGACAACCAGTACTCGCACGGAAATACTCAAATAACTATATTCACGCGCACAAATACTTTTTGTTATACAACTTAAATAATAATAATAATAATATATATATATATATAAATATAAATAATAATCACAGGTGTGGAATCCTCATTATAACATCTACGTAGACTTGATTGAAGGTATTCAGAGGAAATTTGTAAGGTATATTCAATACCGTTCCAAATCGTACCTTGATAGTTACGCGACTCGTTGCAGAAAATTTCACTTGCTACCACTGTACATACGTAGACGCGTGGCTGATCAATCGTTGCTTTTTGGCCTTGCAAACGGTTCAGTTGACTGTCCTGAGCTATTGGGTAGAATTGGGCTATGCGTACATCACTCCTTCTTAAGAAAACCACGACTTCTCCGTGTTCCCATAGCAAATTCCAACTATCGTCAAAATTCGTTTTTCATTAGAGCCAGCAGAGATTTCAATGAAATCTCGCGGGCACACAACGAAGTTGACTTATTCAACACCAGCATACCAAAACTCAAAAAAATTATGAGCGATGCCTTCTTTGAAGGGTGAATGAGTAGTGTGCTGCCTGTTATTTGTGTCTGTTGTCTTTAATTTACACATTGTCTTCTAATGTAAAATCTGTATTTATTCGCAATAACTTGTAATTGGCCTTCTTGTACCTATTTTTGTTTTTGTTTAAATTTCATTGTATTAGCTGTAAGTTTTTTTAAAAGAAGAAAATAAAATAATAATAAATAAAATAAAAATTCATTTATTGCCAAATAGTATGTAACAATCTTAAGTATTATACTGTGACCCCACACTAGGCAAATCCTGTCCTGTGGGTGCCAAATACGTTTACAATTTACGTGAAAACATTGTTTGTACGGGCGAATCAGAGTTTTTGGTCTCAACACAAAAATACTTTACTATATCGATGATGATGATGATGGTTAGGCGGCAGACAACTTGATGTAAAGTGGCTAACGCGACCTATGAAAGTGTACAACATTAGGAGAGTCACACCCGTGTTGCCGACCCTGTAATAACAGATAGTTTCTGTGCCGTCAGTAGTTTTTACTGGGCAGGAACCGATCCCACGTCCCTGCGTAGCAGTCGCATTCACTCCTGCCAAACCAAAGAGGCAGTCAATGAGATTGTTTAACATAACATAACATAAACTCACGCATATATCCCCGAAGGGGTAGGCAGAGGTGCTAGTACCCACATTTCGCTAGTTTATGTTTAGGTCCCAACATAATAGGTGGCGAGTCTATTGCCATTAACCGGGCACTTTTAAACCTGCGATAAATACACACATAACTTCAAAAAGTATTGAAAAGTCATTGGTGTGTCCCATAGTAAAACCTGGGATTGAACCCGAGACCTCGTTTCAGCAATCCATTACCCATATCACAAGGCTACAGCGGTTAAAAAAAAAAAAATATTTTCAACAACTTATGAGGGTAACTGTATCAACAAACAAGATACATAATAAGTCAAACAATAAACATACATATTTGAATATATAAAGAATCATAATTGAATTGTTTGATAGCTTGAGTCGGTCTGTTGCGTAATTTGATATGGATCAGCCATATTTGCATTGATGGGTGGATAATAACCCATTCAAATTCATCTCTAAATGATTTACTTAGAGTGCACTGTCACGGCTGAACTGACCCCTGCGATACGGAGATAATCCGTAGTCTCTGATTCTCCCTATTTAATCAAGTTAAAACATAACCCCCCCTAATGTGGGACTTAATCCTGTTGCAATATGAAGATAGCGCCGCCACACGGACAAATAACATGAGTGGTCTCATAGACTCTTTGTGTATGAGAAGGATTAAAATAATATAACGAAATAAAGTTTTAGAATATGTTTGTGGAATTTACCGGAACCTTATTAAAAGTTACCTGAGTTACCACAAGCTATAATAATCTATCCCTGCGTAAAATTTCCAGACAGATTTATTCAACTATCATACAAAAGTTACAAACATATTCACAACTTCCCCACTTAAAATATCAGTAGGAACTTCCTAGGATAGGGTACAGAAAATCTATAGGTACTAACATACTAATATGATAAAACTGAAAAGTAATCTTGTCTGTTTGAACGTGCTAATAACGGGTCCATATTGACTCACCCAAAGTTCTTTATCCGAAATTGTTCTTCCTAAAGCGCCCCGTAAACGATCAAAATGTTTGAGAAATTTTACTTGTTTGTCAAATTATTTGATAGTGTGCAGCTATGTTTGAAGTGTTTGTCAAATAATCTACGTGTTTGACGCGTTTGACAAAAATTTTGATTGAATACCCGTTTGACAAACAAGTTTGAACGTGTACGGCGGTATTTGTCAAACAAAATTACATTTGTTCTGTGGTTTTTGTGTTGACATCATGAAGGACGTCATGGCCAATGATGACAGTGCGGAGAATAGTATACTCACGGAAAAAGAACAACACAAAGTTATGTTACAAAAGGAGACAGCCGAATGTACGAATGTACCTACGTCAAATTTGTTTGATCTGTGGTTTGATCGTTTAAGCTATTGTTTGATGAAAACGTAAAATTTGACAAACAAATTTGTCAAACAAATTTGATCGTTAACGGGGCCCTTTACGATTTGTAATCCGAATGATCACTCCTCCTAAAATTTTTCATCCTAAAGTTTTTATTCATACTATTTGTAGTGCTACCGTCGATGTTCATAACACTCATGTTTCCGAAAATTGTTATCAATAAAATCGTTAACATACAATATTAAAGCTCCTACTGTTTTTTATCCTAACGTTTTTATCCCTAAACATAATTACCATAATATTGTCACTCATACTTAGAAAGAAACATTTATCTACCAAATGTAATAAAAATATATGTCGGTAGAATTATATTTTATTTATAGTTTTAATTCGAGGGTATGATTTTTATTTTGGGGTACCTAGCCTAGCCTATCCGAGTCGGGGTGGGCAGTGTCCCTTTTTTTAAAGCGCTGGATGCGGGCTGCTTTAGATCGGTCATTCTGGAAGTCTATGGGAGAGGCCTATAAATCTAAACAAGGTATGACTTTCAATAATAGTGTAAAAGATGGTTATGTTGACAAAATATAGGAAAAGAAATAATAGTATAATAGATGTTTATTGCTACCGACATTATGAAGTTGAATGATTCGGAATTAAAACATTAGAGACAGAGTAGTTAGGAATTGTGATTGTTAGGATGAAAAATGTTAGGAAGAACATTTTCGGAGTTCCAATTTTCGGAGTTGAAAATTTAGGTTAACTTAGGCGCACCCGCTAATAACAGGTAGCAATGGTTCGAATTAAAAAATATATTTTTGTTTTCAATAATCCATAAATCGACGAATTTTTTTTTTATACCACTTAGGTGGCTGACAAGCACACGACCCACCTGATGGATAGTGGTTACCGTGACCTATTGACGCATGCAAAATCAAGAGTCACACTCGCGCTGCCAACCCTGCAAGCACTGAGAGTTTCTGTGCCGTTAGTATAAAGACAAAGCAGGATAAGTTTTTGGTATTTCTCCAGTGAGCTCTGGACACCCTACTCACCGCCGGTTTTAGGCTATATATTATAACGCTACTATTTAAGGGAGCGGCGCAGTGATCATTAGTGTCAACAAATTCGGCAAATTTCTATACGTTATTTAAACACTAAAATAATACGGACTCAAAAGAGTGATATCTGCCAAGGGCGAAGCCGGGCGTGTGAGCTAGTACTAAATAAACAGTCCCCGTCTACAGATGTACTCTTGCATGTATGACAGACAAGTATTCTTTGTTGCGCACCAAACAAAGGATACAATAGATATCAAACGACATAATGGATACTAATTGACAGCGAGAAGGGTTGTCGGGGAGCCTTGGGGGAATCAAGCTGGCACAAGTGTTTACGTGTCGTGGGCCGTATTTATAGTATTGATGTTTAACAAATTATCACGTTTATTTGTCACAATCATTTGTTTCAATTTACTGTCAACAGGAGATAATATTCTACTAATAGATTAATGTGAAAATTTGTGATAGTATCATTCTTTAATACATATATATATACACAATTGAATTAATAAATAACTTAGGTGGCAATCAAGCACACGACCCACATGATGGATAGTGGTTACCGTGACCTATTGACGCATGCAAAAGCAAGAGTCACACTCGCGCTGCCAACCCTGCAAGCATTGAGTTTCTGTGCCGTCAGTATAAAAGACAAAGCAGGACAAGCTTTTGGTCTTTCCTGTGATAGTTAAAGGAAATTCGTTACATATTGATAAATTCCTCCGGCCAGTAAGAATAAAAATCGACCATTGGATTTATACTATTGACTAACAAATGTCTATTAGCTTATCTGCCGACTTAGGTAAGGGTATTAAAGTGGTAAAAACCGAAGTCTGAATTCACACGAGTGAGGTCGTTTTTTGTTTTTATTTAATAGGTTGGTAATCAATTATATCAGAATTAATAAAATTATTAATGGCGTGTGGTTCCCGACAGAGTAGAATGAGGGCCACCCCATCTCTTCCCACGCGGTGTCGTACGAGGTGACTAAGGGATAGGTCTGCACATCAGACGGATATATATAGCCCAGACTCAGTCTGAGATGCATGGCTCGTATCAACAATAGTGCCCGGAATACGGCAATAGGCTCACCCCCTATTACGTGGGACCGAATACAATTATTAGTGAAATGTGGGTGTTAATTCACCTCTGTCTACCCTCCAGGGATAAAGGCGTCATTATATGTATGTATGTAATCTTCTATTATATAAATGTATTTATTTTCATTAAACTTAATTAAATAATATTTTACAATCATGTCAAGAAATAATTTATAAATTTTAAATACAATAAAACTAAAATAACTATTATACAACTTATGGCTAAGAACAATTATTAAAATGCGTCGTGGAATTCCTGTATGTAATTAAATGAGATCAAAGTAACACAAAGAGGTAATTAAGATCGATGAAATTATGTATATATTTGTTATGTTGTTTGTTGTTATGTAGACGCTTCCCCAACCATTGAAAATGGAAACATTAAATGCCATTATTCTTTCTATCATCTAATCTAACAATACTAATAGGATACCGCATCGCTCGAGTAACTAAACATTTCGCACCGTGCGTCGGCTCCCCTACTGTGAAAATGTTTAGATATTTTGTTATTCAATTACGCTCTATCGAATAAACGGATCAGGCTTAAATACAGCACGGACATAAATGATTCTGCGTGTTTTCCAGCGTAGTAGAATTTTGACCACCCCATCTTTTCCCATTCGGTGTCGTACAAGGCGACTAAGGGATAGAGCTGTTTAACAGTGGATGTTAAATCACCTCTGTCTTACCCTATGGATAAAGGCGTGATTATAATTATTTATTTATTCATTTATTTGCATAATACAGTCATAATAAGTAGGTCACTAAAAATAAAATAAGTACAATGTATTATCACCAGTAATGGCATACAAATATTACGTTATTATATTTGTCTTTTGTGATAATGTTAACACTACTTATTCAAATCAAATGCAATAATAAAGCTTCTGAAATTCATCGTCAACCATATAAATTCATTCGATAGTTAATTAATCCAAAAGAAATTAATAGTAATAATATAATCAATTGTTAAAAAAAAAGTAGGTATGTATTAATGATAGTGAAGAATAACGTATAAGATACGTTTTATACCGCGAATAAATTCGACGAGATCAAAATACCACGCAGGTGAAATCGCTGTCATTATCTTGTTGGTTATAAATCAAACCAAACTTCACGTCTCTCCACCAGCAGAGGTCAAGTGATCTTGAGACAATGTCACTTATTTTTTATCACTTAGGTGGCAGACAAGTACACGGCCTTGATGGAAAGTATTTACCGTAGCCTAAGGGCGTGTGCAACACCAGCGGAGACACACTCGTGCTGCCGACTCTGTTAGTTATTAGGTTGTTAACACTGCTTGTAGTGGAATATACGAGTATACTCGTAGTATAGGTAGATAAATATATTTTAATGTACCTATATCAATCCAATTCTATGATCTATGATTGCAGACAATGATTGGACATTTGTATTGTAATTAATTTAATTTGTAATAACATATTGCGTGAATTAATTACGCGCGATCGTGATCGTGAGAGTAATGCCCCAGGTTGTGTGACGATAAATTACTTTATTCACGATTTGGCTTCACAACATCGGAGCTAACGATGATATGGGTAGGTATATCAAGTTCGAAACGACTAAAACGGCACTGCATTTGATCACATCGGCCCGATACGCTTTCAATCAATCAATCAACTAGCCCATCGCAGTCCACTGCTGGACTAGGCCTCTCCCAATGTTGGGAGGCTTTGGCCTACTGTTTCCACGCTAGCCAGACAGAAGTTGGTACAGGGTATTATTTCGAGATTTCCTTCTCTCGCAGTGATATGGTTTGCGTATGTTTCCATTAGTCACCTCTTACGACACCCTTCGGATGAGATGGGGTGGTGATACTTGTATTCTTTCTCCGTCACCTTTTTATTAACACTTACATTTATGATGGCTGCAATAAATGATAATACCATAAGCTGTTCGGCAAACGGAACAAAATGTTTAATAAGTATAAAGGGGCACGTTTCGTATGTTTAAACAAACGGGCATATGCCTACAACGTGCTACAGTCTATTATAAGCGGATTGAGAGATAGAAATGCTTCATAACGACCCCCATAGTCCCTCGAAATGATACCGTAATTATCTGAATAAACAGCAATGAGCCTGTACTTATCGGTGGGGGTCTATAAGACCCTCTCAGAGCCGTCATAATGAAGGGCGGAACGGGTCGCCTAGCAACATAAGAAAAAAGAAACACAAAGTTGTTATTAGCTTATTGAGTTTTATTTGAAAGGTAATTTCTAAGGATACGTAATTGTATATCTAACAATTTAATTTTTTTGTTTGATGTGACTCGTGCTCCTGAGGGTAACTAAATTGGTTTCATGATATACTTTTAAGGTTTTTTAGACATTATAATAGACAGGTTTGCTTGTTTTATTAATAACAACAATAACCAAGCATTCTTTTACAAGTTGTGCATAGTTTAGACCTAAATAGCACTGTGTAGTATATCAAATTTAAAAAAAAAAATGTTTTGTAATTAGACAACATGCATATTAATTTGACATCATAACTCCAAGTTAGGAGACCTAGGCCCGCACCATAAACGCTTAAAATAGGTCAATAATTGAACTACTGTAATTCTACCAACTGCAAATGTAACTTTGTAATCCAATATATTTACAAGGGATTACATATTTTATTTAGGCATTTAGTAAATAACAACCGTTCAATTTATTGACCTATTTTAAGACTTCATGGTAAGCTCACTGTACATATATACGAAGAGAGGCCAACACCCAGCTGTGGATTGCAAAACGTTACTAAAATTTATTCCGCAGATCTGATAATTGAATCAGAATGTGGATATTATAACTACTCTACAGGATTTTTGGTCACGTCAATATGACTGTACCTCGCTTTATGGTAAAGTCTCAGGAATAAGAATCACATTTACAGACACCAATAGAATTACGGTGGCACTAAGTTAGACGGACACATCAGTTGCTTAAAGAACAGAGAAAAGAGTTACACAATTTCTCAGTTCTAGTAAACTCCTATAAAAACTCCTAAGCTACAATGTTGATCCATGTTCTCTTTTTAATAAGTCTTTATACCATTAATACGAAAGCCGATATCTAATATGAATACCTACAATCAATTGATTGCAGTATTCACATAACATAATTGGGTTGGCCCCTGATGTATTCAACATTCACTGATTAGCCAATTCACCAAATACAAACATATTTTATCTGAACTATAACAAATAACATCATTAAGTATAAGTGCTTAATATATAAAAACATCGCGCATTTTTTCCGCGGAAAATCCCCTCGCGTAACCCCCCCGGCAACAAATAGGGAGGCGGGAGATAATATTATTGATTACCTCACGCCGGTGTGTGCCTCCCGATCGTCCATTTACCCCACAGCGTCGTCTAGGCAACGGGAGAGGTCGCGATTGAATAGTCACCCGATCTGACTGCGCAGTAAGGCTAATTAGTGATCGAAAAAAAAACATGTCAATAATGTTGGGGTAAGCTTACTTACCAGAATATAAGAAGAGTGTTATTTCATCAGATTGCGTAATAATTTGTTATGAGTTGTTTATCTGTAGTATTCGCATCTTTTTATTTTATTGTATTGCTTTTAAACAGCGTAAGTCACGGGGAGACTTAGAACTTTAATCATTTAATGGCGTGTATAACTCTCGAACGGTTGAACTTAGTACCACCCAAAACAAATCAAGAATTATATACACTATCTCTACAATAAAATAAAGCTCGGATGAATTCATTACCTGATTGCACATAGGATGTGGTGAAAATATTTATTTAACTCATCGATATCAGGCATTAACCAACGCATATTAAATGGTTAGCTAATTACACAGGATCATGCATACATAATATAATCATGTCGGCAGAGGTGAATTTAATTCGGTTCCACCTAATAGGGAGTGACACTATTGTTAACTCAAGCCATGCTTTTTTACAGCATGCTATAGCAACTTATTTATTGTTGTTTACCTACAGTTACGTAAACGCTCAAAAACTATCGAAAAGTTTAGAATAGTGGGGATACAAAAATTAATAGCGATAGATATTTTTTTTTACTATTTATACTGTAGATTGATGGCACTTGGTGGAATTTGTTGTTAGACATATTGATAACTCACTTGTACTTTTCAACATTACTAGTATGTGTAGCGATAGTATTCGCTACAATTAGTTTTCACAGCTTTTATAGCTTTTAGTTACAATCTAAGACATTACTTGGTAACCGAAATTAATAGTATTCACCCCTAAAGCATATCGAAACAACATTGATTATGTTAATCTCGGTTCGCATAGGGAGTTTAATGGCTAGGATTTAAACCCAAAATCTCTCGATCATAAGCCGACGACGAGGACTCAAGTTCATTACTACATCTCATTTGGCGTAGAGGTTAAACGTTCAACTGCTACGCAGGGGCGTGGGTTCGCTCTCGTCGTTCGCTCAGTGCATATAATTGTATGCATAAATATGTATATTTGCATTGGTATGTGTGTTGCCATGTTTGATATGTATCTAAGTATCGGCATTCTAGATTCCATAACACCAGCTAGTTAAACTATGCTTACCATGGTTCTAGATAGCGTTGTGTGGAATGTTGTGTGCTATTATATGATACATTTACATGTTGCAAGTGATATTAGCATTCCAAAACGATTCCGCGAGGCAACACGGCCAGCATCATGAGCACCTTTGCGCCGGGAACAATACACAGTGGCTTATTACTACATACTTATACACGACATAATCACGAATCCATTTTGTGTATTTTTCTTACAATATTGATATTTTGTACTCAAATAAATATTTTCTAATATTAACACAGTTATTTGAGCAACAGGAAAATGTCCAATACATTTATGAAATCTTTTAAAGCTAAGTGTACCAAACTTACTACTTACTTACTTAGGTACTTGGAAGGCTCTTTGAGGGCGTACGTACCTCTCAGTAGTGAGTTTGAAGTAGACGACCTACACTATAATCCACTTATAGTATTATTAAACTTCGAAACTTCTGTTTTGTATCGATTAGAATAATGGCCTGCTTTTAATGGCCAAAGTTTGATTAGGTTATAAGTCATTATCTAATCTTAAAGATTGATTTCGCATAGATAGGTGACAAAATATTTTTTAAACATTTATTAGACGTATAACAATTCATCTGTTTTGTGAGGAATACTACTAATAATACATATATAAAATCACGCCTGTCTCCTATAGGGGTAGGCAGTGATCACAGATCTCCATTTGCTATAATCCTGACATACTCTACTCTCGCTTCATACACTCTCATTACATTCTTCATGCATGCTCGTCAGTTTAGGGTACTCCTGACCTGCCCCTTTTCTAAAACTTCCCCGTTTTGGTCTAGGTATGTGCGCCTAGGTCTTCCCCTTCCGACGATACCATCCACACTCGCCTCATACACCTGTTTCGTTAGTCTTCTATCATTTATTCTGTCAACTTGACCGGACCATCTTAACATTCCTCTCTTGAATAATGTCTAAATATTATTACATTACGCGTTCCAAATGTTTTTCGAATAACGATTGCCCCAGGAACGACCCGGAGCGAGTTAACTGAGTTAATTAAATTAAGAATGGTAAAAGTCGTTTTTCATTTTTCTTTTTATCATCCACCCTACATTTGTTAGTGATTGATTTGTCTATCGAATATTATGACGTCACAATAATTGATTTCTTACAAATTTCCTTATAACTCACCGTTTTAGTTAGTATAACAAAACAGGAAATAATTTAAAGATCACAAAAAAGCCTTTGAAGATCACAAAAATACTTATACAGTTATAAATTTAGTAGCTTTCAGCCAACTCATACTATTTAGTAGACTGCAACAACGCCTGATGGCAATCTGAACAGCCATCTTTCTTAATTAAAATTTCACATTTTTTAATCTATTTCTACTAATCGAGGGTTCATGTCCAGTCTTGACTGTTATTTTACCATTCAAAATTCAAAGAAAAAGCTACAAAATTAAATTTGGAATCAATATATATTTAGTAGATGTAGCACTTGGCAATTCTGAGTAAATCTAGTCAGTAAGTTAAAAGACGTAAATCATCTAATTTTGAGAGTACCAATATGAAATGAATTTGTTGGAGCAGTCAGATGGAGCTCATTGAGTGTGGTCGGCAAAGTTTTCATTATACAAATAATGACCCCTATCTGGTTGTCTAGCAATAAATCGTGTTTGAAAAGGATAGAGAATTGGACATCAAGTATATTAGTTTCGAAACCCAAAATGTCAACTAAATTTATTTAATTAAGTTTTGCCCTTAGATTTATTTATACGATAAAGGTTTTACTATTTACGTTTTTGTAATGCTTTACAGGTTAGATACATACTTGAAAGCTTGTAATTTGTTAACTAACACATTAGATTAGAATACGTAGTGATTAATATAGGGGTAGCCAGAGCTCACTGGAAAGTTTTTGTACTGTCAGTGGAAAGACCAAAAGCTTGTCATTCTTTGTCTCTTACACTGACTGCATAGAAACTCTTGTCCTTACAGGGTTGGCAGCGCGATTGTGACTCAATTGGTGTTGCACACGTCCATAGGTCACGGTAACCACTATCCATCAGGTGGCCCGTTTATAATATTCACTTCATTAATATGGCCGTTGGAGCGAACGAGTCCTATAGTCCACTATAGGACTCGTTCGCTCCAACGGCCAAAGCAAGGCAAACGGAGGGACACCCCCTAGCCAGATGGACGAACGACCTGAAAATGGTGGCTGGGACAGACTGGATGCGGAATGCGGAGGATCGAATAAAATGGCGCACATTGGGAGAGGCCTATGTCCAGAAGTGGACTGCGCTTCAATTGATTAATGGAATATTCATTTTTTGTTTAAGTTTCTATGTTTTTTTTTTGTTTAATACAAGTGCGTAGTGACATGTAATATTAGTTTTAACTAGCGAGCATTCTTGCAGGCAGTACCGGTCCCAAGGGGCGAGTAACGAGTCACTCGTACAATATTCGTGCATTACACGGTACATGGACAGTTAATACAGCTAGGCCCTAGACGAGTGGCAGTTCGTAAGAAGAATAGAATGGTGATACTAATGGGTACCGCCTGCTATCAAACTAATTTCGATAATTTATACAGTAGTCGGGTTCTTTTATTTTTAATAAAAAATAAAAAATATTCAACACACTTGCTCATAAAGCGGTTCTAATTTTACAGCAATTAGTGACATGACACCTATAATCGAGCTGTGACTTTTTCAATGTCATAATTAACAAGTGAGTTATAGATTTTTTTTTAATATTTTGGTTTACTTGCTTTGTTCTTAAAAAAGTCGATACAAAAAAACTGTTCGAAATAATACAAATTAATTAATAGCTCATTTCATGAAACTTAATATTTAAATAGATAATCTCAACTTGTTTCTTTAATAAATAAGTTTATTAACAAAGCTTGCACTTAAATACAACTTATGTATTCTCTGCAAAAAAATTAAATTCCCGATTTCCGCGTTCCGAAAAAAAGAAACCATTCATACCTTTAGTCAATGGTCATCCTGCATTACCAGAAACGCGCGTATAGAAAAACTAATTTTGGAGCAACTCTGCTGACTGCTCGCGTGCTTTTATAGCACAGAAACGATGCATCAGAGCCGTCTTCAGCATAAAACAAACTGATACATGTAAGCCGTACTTTGAAAATAACAAGTTGTTGACGTTGTCTTGCATCTACATATTGGAATGTGCTATTATGTATGTCAAACAAAATATGGAACTGTTTGATGAAAGGCAAAGAGCTCGTAACGCTGATAAATTATGTCTGGTTCCCAGTAGAACAGCGTTAAAGAATAAAAGTATATTTTGCATTGTGCCACATTCGTACAATAACATAACACATAACATAAACTCACGCCTATATCCCCGAAGGGGTAGGCAGAGGTGCTAGCACCCATATTTCGCCAGTTTATGTCTAGGTCCCATTGTAATAGGTGGCGAGCCTATTGCCATTAACCGGGCACTTATAAACCTACGATAAATACACACATAAATTCGAAAAGCATCGAAAAGTCATTGGTCTGTGCCATGGTAAAACCTCAGCAGTCCATATGTACAATAAGTTACCAAAACAAATTAATAATATGACAAATATTCGCCTATACAAAAATAGCCTACAAGAGATGCTCATACAAAAGGGTGGGTGGGTTAGTAGTGGAATTTCTAAATGACAAGTTCCTAAAAAAAAAAGGAGATCCTGTTTCTTGTTCTTTTGACATTTTAATTTAGAATTCGACTTTTTTACTATTAATTTCTTTTAGGTCAATTAAACCTACAGAATACCACGGTTATAATAATTTCGTGTTGTGTTCCCAGCTGTGAGTAGAGTAGCCAGAGCTCACTGGAGAATTTGTGCTGTCAGTGGGATGACTAAAGACTTGTCCGACTTTGTCCTCTACACTGACGGCACAGATATACTGATGCTTACAGGGTCGGCAAATACTGTGGTGTTCACTGGTGTTACACAAGTCTATAGGTCACGGTAACTACTTTCCATCAGGTGTGCCGTGCACTTGTCTGCCACCTAAGTGGTATAAAAAAATATGTCGAATGAATTTATAATTAAAGTATAATTTTAAAAAATATACTTTTTATTTGAATAGTGTAAACATTATCACAAAAGACGAATAGAATAATGCATGCCATTGTACTTACTTTATTTTTAGTGACCTATTTTGTTATCTTGTTCACGAGTGTGTTGAAAAACTTCGTATGATACGAGGGATGCTACTTATGTATGCGGAATAGAAAAAATAAACAAATGTATATGGCTCAATATGCTTTTATTGTTTTTCAAAGTATTCTCCACTATGATCGATGCACTTTTGCATTCGATAAAACCAATTTTTAAAACACTTATTCCACTCTGATTGAGGTATCTCCAAAACGTGCTGTTTGAACGCGTCTACGGCATCTTCACGGGTCGAAAATCGTTGACCACGTAATTTATTCTTTACATTTGGGAATAAATAGAAATCATTGGGAGCCAAATCAGGGCTGTACGGTGGATGACCCATTAATTCTATTTTTTGACCATCCAAAAATGTAGTTGTTTCCTGAGATGTATGACAGCTGGCATTGTCATGGTGAAGTATGATTCTGCGTCGCTGGTTGTTTTTGCGTATTTCTTCAAATACTTCTGGCAAACAAATGGTCGTGTACCACTCCGAATTAACCGTTCTGCGATTCTCCAGTGGTATTGTAGCCACATGGCCATTAATATCTACCAAAAAAGCAGGCCACCATTTGCTATACAGTGCTTTTTGCACGAGCCACTTTCGTAGGGTTTGGCTCATTTTGAAACACCCAAACTGTTGATTGTTGTTTAGTTTCGGGATCGTACGCGTAGATCCAGGATTCGTCACCTGTGTAGATATTATAAACAGATTTTGAGTCGCCTCCGTTGAATTTTTTCAAGGTTTTCTTGCACCATTCGACGCGAGCATCTTTTTGATCCTCAGTTAAGTTGTGCGGGATACAACGCGAACAAATTTTTTTTACAGACAAATGTTCATGTAATCCTATCCTATGAATGCTCGTCATACATATGCCCAGAATTGCCTCTGTCTCGCGATACGTAACATGGCGGTCTTGCATTATTAGTTTTCGCACAGCTTCAATATTTTGTGGCACAACCACCGATTTCGGGCGACCTTCTTTAACTTCGTCCGTGACCTTACTCCGCCCGCGATTAAACTCACTAAACCAGTGATACACAGTCGTTTTTGATGGAGCTTCACCACCAAAAGTCGAAGTTAATTGATCTACGCACTGTTGTTGCGTTAAACCACGTCGAAAATCGTAATAAATCATAACACGAATATTTTCACGAGTGAGTTCCATTTTTTCAGCGATATGACATTTTAAACGCAACAAAAACAAAACACTAACGTATATAAGAAAAAAAATATTAGCGGCCAGTATTTAAAAAAAGATCGAATATGTGCATGGAGGTCAGACATTGCGTTTAAAATAATTGGAATCCCAGATTCCGCGTACATAAGTAGCAGCCTATGTACACGTATGTATTGATGATTACCATTCTCGGGTCTCAATGGCGCCTCACCGCTAATCACAAACATTACATACTTGTACCATAATGTACTATTAATTAAAACTTTTTAGTTATGACATGACATTTCTGTAAATTGCCTTTCAGTTCCCCTCATTTTAATACCCTACTTGATAAATTTGAGTGTTATTTTTTTTACAAAATATCAACCTCATTAATTTTATTGATCTTTTATATACCCTATGACACTTAGGACATGAATACCTTTTATTTGAGACCCTATCGCATCGAAATTCATTCAGCCGTTAGGCCTGTAGAGGGGAACAGAGAAAACTAAATACATATATACATACATACGCACGTAAAACATTAGCCTCACTGGCGCAGTCGGGAAAACGCGAGGGACAGCGCGAGATTCCATAAAAGAATTCATATACAGCCCCCTTTCTAAGCAAACTGATCAACTACCACTCCAATTGATTTAACATTATACCAGTTCGCCGAAAATTAACTCTATTGCGTTCTGTATAGGTACAGTCTTTGTTCTTTCTTCTATGTTAAGCAATAAAAATCCACTTAACACCCAAATTACGAGTGAGTTTTACTCCGATTTCAAACAAATTAATACCCAGACAGTGTACGAGGATTGCTACTTGTAAATCCGGAACAGGCCAGTTACAGAACAATATTAAAAAATAATTATAACAATTAAAAATGGAACTCATTGGCTGAAGAATACATTGTTTCATGTAGTTGTCATTTGTTTATGTTTAGTGGCGTCATTTTGAAAATTCTGTCTATATCACTATTGATTTAAGCGTAAATTTTTGAGCTGATTTATTATGATTTTCGGCGATGGTTAACTCAAAAACAGTGCATCGAGCAGTTAAGTTTTACTTCTGGATACGAAGCACCATCAAAAACTACTGTGTATCACTGGTTTAGTGAGTTTGATCGTGAGCGGTTTGTCCTCAAGGACGAATTGAAATTAAATCGCCCTAAATTGGTTGTTGTACCTCAAAAATATTGATGCTGTGCGAATACTAATAATGAAAGATCGTCATGTTACATATCACGAGATAGGCGATAACTGGGTATAAGTATGACAAGTATATTTAAAATATACGAACATGTATTATCAATAAAAAAAAATTAACAAATTTGTTCACGTTAGATTCCGCATAAGTTGAGATTTAACCAATATTTTACAAAAGTCAGTGCGTCAAAAGCTGTCTATAACATCTACACTGGTGATAAATCTTGGATGTATACGTATGATCCTGAAACTAAACAAAAATCAACGTTTTTGGTGTAACAAGATGAGCCGAACACAACAAAAGTAATCCGTTCAAAAAGCACTTTGAAGCAAATGGTCGCTTATTTTTTATTATAAATGGGCATGTGGCTACAGTGGCCCAGTAGGATCGTAAAACGATTAATTATGATTGGTATAAGATCTCTTGTATGCCAGAATTCTTAAAAGAAATAATAAAAAACAACCGACTACGCAGAATATTTCTTCATTATGACAATACAGAATGCCACACATCGGCCCAAACAACTCAGTATTTCGAAAATTAAAAGCTCGAATTAACGAGTTATCCGCGGTACAGCCCCAACTTGGCCCCCAAAGACTTCTATTTATTCCCAACGGTAAAGAATAAATTAATTGGTCAACGTTTGACCGTACGACTGTTGATGCGTTCAAAATGCACGTTTTGGAGATACCTCTCTTCGAATGGAAAAAGTGCTACTAAAATTGGTTCCAACGTATTCAAAAGTGCATCGATCATCAGGGTGAATAATTTGAAAACCAATAAAACTATAATAATAACTGCTAAACAATGAGCGTGATAAAAAAATACATTGGGGTTTTTATGAAAAATTTGACATAATAATAATAACAGCTGTATAATACCGTGTATACTTTTTATAAATAAGGGCCTAAATATGAAAACCATTCAGATCATTTTGATTCCCGCGCTCACGCACACGCAGATCATAAATCTTCACTACTCAAATTTCCATTATTAACATGTCAAATCGTTGAACATTAAAAGCGGTTCTGGCTTGACAGCACACATTGCAACTTTTAAAAGCAAAACAGATGCACGTGCCTCTCACAACAGTGTGGCGGTACTGGCGGCTGACGGAGTTTTGTTACAAATTTACTTGGCTAAAAATTAACAAAGCAATGTATCCTCAATGGAGTAGGGAACAGTGGCCATTTGACCATAAATTCATTGTAACTTATTCAAGCGTTAAGTATTCGTGATGTAAGGAAGAATTAGGAATGTATGGCACTGGGCCGACAGCATTTAGTGAATTTTATGAACCATTGCTTCGATAAAGAAGACGAAGAGATATATATCGATTTATACAGATAAGCATATCTTACAAAGATCAATATTAATATACATTGAAAAAAAATTCTGCAAAGTTACAAATGGCTGATTTAAAAGTTAGAAAGAATGATAGATAGATAGATAATTTTTATTGTACAGTAAGACATCAAAGGTGCAGCAGCAATCCTACATACGGTATAAGCTATATTATTGTAAAGTTTCATTAAAATATATTCAGTAATTTTTGCGTAAAAGAGTAACAAACATCCATACTCCCATTTATAATAAGTAGGATAATTATTTAAATACATCTGGTGTTTATTAAGCAACGGTTTATTAACTTATTTAAGTTAATAAACCGTTGCTTACATTAAAGTGTAAAAACGTTAGAGGAATACTGTGAGCCGTTGGGTGAAGAGGTTTGATGACGAGGGGCTAATTAACCACAACTACCGGCGCTATATGGTGGCAGAGTATGAAACCAATGGTTTTATTCCAACACGACAATGGACCAATGAGTTTGACACGTCATTGATGACTGTTCGCCGCGTACTCCATGCCGAAGGCCTGCATCACCGAACGCCAGCAATAAAACCGTTTTTAACGCAACGGCATAAAGACGAAAGGTTACGTTTTGCTCGGGAATATCTGGATTTTAACTGAGAAACGACTATATTCTCGGACGCAAAATCTTTTAAGCCCTGTCAGAAGGGAAGGATGCAGTTGTGGCATAGGAACAATACACGCTGGTTTGACAGTAACATTGTTACTAACACGGATTTAGGCAGAATAAGTGTTATTACGTGGGAATGGATCAGCGTGCAAGGACCAGGCGAACTAGAGTTTATTCCGCCGCGAGCGAACAGCAGCAGTTATGTGGACGTTTTAAATAATATAATGTTACCTGCAGTGCGCAATGTTTTCCCCCGAGAAGAATTAAATAACTTTAGTGGACACCGGAGTGTCATAGTTCGCGAAGGGCTTAGGGAACATACAATGCGGCAGCGGGAGCGACGAAGGATCGCAAGCCAAGCTGCCCGCGTACGAAGGCAACTCAGGCGTCGGAGGTCGATGAACGACCTCCGCCCCCCATGAGCGCCGGCCTGGGGTTGACAGGTGGAGCCGCCTGTCACCCTGGCAGAAGCAGGCCGCGGCGGTGGCGCGCCTCCCCGTTTCCGGGGTCGAGTTGGGGACTCTGTAGTCCCCACACCCGAGAAGAGGGCCAGATCGTGAGAGATGGCCCTGGGTTGGCCGGGGTGCGAGGGATCTGCCTGTCAACCTCACCTTCGGCAACCAAAACGACCCACAGGCGGCGTGCGTTTTAGTCGGTTGGAGTCAGACATAACCTCCTCCACCGGCTCCGGTGGGGAGGTATCCGATTTTGCGCACGTAAAAAAAAAAAACGGGAACATACAGAGGTTAACGTTATTCCTTGGCCATTATATTTAAAATTATATTTTTGTTATATTTATAAAAAATCGATATAAGCTGGAATCGAACCACAAGTATCTCAATCACTGTGAATCAATAGTATCTTGCTTCAGCCACTCAGCTACGTATTAATATCTAATGACTCACAGCAGTTGTAAAGAATAATACAGTTATGAAAACGAACATATTTTTATATCGTTATCTTTGTCTAGCACGAAATACTCATATTTTGTTGTTCTAGTCTATGCTATAACTAGTCGCGTCGTGTTGCATTGAAACATTACACACACACACACATATATGTAAACGCAAAACCGGCCACCGCACGCCACACCATTTTGAGCCTTATTGCGCTAATGCACTTATGAGCTTCGACTGTACATCAATACATTTACAGTAGAGACACTGATCTGACAGACGTTGTCCTATCGTAATTATGAATTTTGAATTCGAATTGGTAATTGGTTTTTCAAAATGTGTTCATTATTATAATGCTTTATGATATAACATGTTTAGTTCTTTTTCTTGTACGCATATAAATAAATATGTTAGTATTACGACGCGGATACAGGCGATATATGACTGCATGTTTATTGATATGCTAGCTGCATTGTCAATTTCAAGAGTTTATAGTTGAAAAAGGTGGCTGGGACAGACTGGATGCGGAAGGCGAAGGATCGCGGGAAGTGGCGCACATTGGGAGAGGCCTATGTACAGCAATAGACTGCGGTGGGCTAATTGATTGATTGATATAGTTGAATGGCATGTCGTTCAGAATCAAATAAATCCATAAATTAAGAACGTCTTCGCCTCTATCCTTTCAAAATTGTGACTTCGATGACGTTGTTAATCAGTTTCTTCACCACAAGTGGCGCTAGTCTGATGCCATTACAAAGACGTGGCTAGTTTATATTGTGCAACATAACCGATCCGATATTTAATTATGCTACATGGATTTCATAAAAAAATAACTACGAAGAAGAACATCTGATTTAAACTATAGTCACATGTGCTCTCTATGTGCCTAAACTAAATAAACGAAATTGATTTCTTTTCTTAATTCTTTGACTGTAGTACTTTCAAATTACACGATTTATTTGCTCCAATTGCAAAAAAGCGAAAAAGTAAATGGTTGTATATCCCGGTTAAAAGCACTATTTAAGAAAAAGTCACCGTCAAAAATGCCATAAGACCGTGACGTCAAAAGTCGAAATATACATGAATAATTATAAATAAATATAAAAATAATTATTAGGTAACAAGTACTCGATTGTGTCAACACACCGTTTAAATACTAAATTTGATAATCAAGTGACTACATCCCTATAATTTTGCGCTCGTGACAAAACCTTCTTGAGCGTAATGGTTTGAATGTACGTAAATTGAAATGTTTAGAAACTATAATTTAGGTATCGTAACGTTGGGTGGTGACGAAAAAAGAATATAAGTATCACCATCCCATTTCATCCGACGGGTGTCCTAAGAGGCGACTAGCGGAAATTGCGCAGACAATATTACTGCGAGAGAAGGACATCTCGAAATAAAACCCTCTACCAACCAGTCTAGGCAAGCGTGGATAAAGTGGAAAGGCCAGATGGAATATGTTGTAATACGAGTGTCAATTTAACGTCGTTTCAAAGTTGAAGCGTCGGATTAGTTTTGAACTGTCACGCGAATCATCCTATAATGAACAGACTATACTCATAGTTAGACCAACCGATACTGTATATCTCTACATAGACTATTGACAGCTTACCGCACTAAGTTTAACGAGGCAATATTTGCTAGCAAAATAATTTATCAACAAATTGACAATCCGAAGTTGTTGGCTCTTTTCAAATTTAATGTTCCAGCAAGGATTCCACACTTGTCTGTTCACCTTTAAAAAGGACAGTTTTAGGTGTCAATTTTCCTTATTCTGAATAAGCAGTTCGATTGACCTCCATTTTGACACCTTCACAAAGCAAAAATTGATTTTAAGTCACCTATTGGATATTTAATTACATTTTGTCTCCTTTTTGTCAGTATTTTATTATTAGTATCTTAAATGGCATGTGTTGTTTACCTTTAAGTAATTATCACATTATTTGATATTTCTTTCTGCACAAGCTATAATTGGTATGTTATGTTATATACATAAATAAATCAAAACAATTGTTAGTGAATCAAATAAATGTAACATTTTTTGGCTTAGTGTGCATTTCTCAGATGTTGCAATTTTTTTTAAGATACCCTTTATCCAAAGTAAGGCCAACGAGACGAGATAAAAAGTGCAAACAAACGAACCGCTACTGAGTAACATTGCAATAGTTAGCGATTATTATCTCTGTCCTTATCAAACGTACGGAGCAATCGCGTCACTCGCGCGACGACAGCTGTCGTTGTGTGTTTCGTGGTACACACTCAGTAGTGGAAAACTGTTGGCTCATGGTTGGACCAACAGACCGCCATCCTGTGTACTAGTTAATTTCCTGTTTGGAATGCGCTCGATGTGAAACGTATTGTTTCGTTTTCGTATTTGCTAAATTGTGTGAATTATGTTATAAACGTTGAGGACAATTTTTGTAGCCATATTGATAACATGATCGATATTACCATAGTTACCATAGCTTTGTGATAAATACGGCTGATTCGGACTCTTCCAATGAATATTTTTCTAATACAGACGACAAAGATGAACTGTGATTAAAAATGTATATGTAGGTACTTAGGAAATTATAACCAAATCAAAATGTTTCGAATACCTGAATCTTTGTTTACATTCTTTATCTCGACTCGTTGGCCTAACTTTACTTACTTTACACTATCACTACCTTGCAAAGAAATGTTTTTTGTGAGTGTAAGTTTAAAAAAAATATTCCGATAAATCACGAAAACCATTTGCACTCCTTTTAGGAACACCCCACAAATCCTCCCCTAGATAAAAAAGCAGGCTAAGATACAACTGTCAATTGTACCAGCAACCCCACTTGATATCGAAAAAAGAGAATTTCATCCTCTGACAAATGCAACCCCAAATGTTACTTTTCATTGCGCTAAAATCTACCTTTGACATTTTTATCTTCCTATAACCTATCATTGAAATTGTAATCTTCATCGTGAGCGCTGGTAATTCTAATGGCCCCTTTTCACAATTGGCGATTATAGAAGATTATACGCGAGTACAATCATTATCTATAAGCGCCACAACTTATCGGTTCTTGAGCATGCATCAAAGGGAATTTGGGTTCGACGCGTGTGTTAGTATGCGCGCGCACAGGCGTGCGCGTACTAACACAAACGTAGAGCATTTAATGATTCAACTATCTAAGAAAAGCGAGACCAGCGTAATTAGTGTAGTTGCTTTGATTACAATCATTTAGTTCGGTATGATATTTACTGCTTACCGTAAAATCGTTCAACAATTATAAATTATATTATATAACAAAATCTGTTTATTATAAAACCGCGATAGCCTAGTGATATGGGTAATGGACTGCTGAGACGAGGTCTCGGATTCTATCCCAGATTGTTACCATGGCACACACCAATGACTTTTCGACGCTTTTCGAAGTTATGTGTTCGATAAATACCTACTATCGCAGGTTTATAAGTGCCCGGTTAATGGCATTAGGCTCGCCACCTATTACATTGGGACTTAAACATAAACTGGCAAAATGTGGGTGCTAGCACCTCTGCCTACTCCTTCGGGGATATAGGCGTGAGTTTATGTTATGTTATGTTATGATATTTACTGCTTGCCGTATAATCGTTCACCAATTATAAATTATATTATATAACAAAATCTGTATATTTTAAATAAGAAAGCGAAGTAAGAAATTAGAATTACGTATGACTTAATCCACCAGCCCCTAATGTCAAATTTTTACTGAAATTAAGCTCCACGTCTAATTTGACGAATCGCTGTTCAGCAATATGATCATGGATCACAGTTTTATGATTCCAATTTTGGTTATTTAGGTTACTGAACCAACTGCAATCAAACAGTTTTATAGTCTGACCAAGGCCTTTCGAATAAACTAAAAGAATATTCTAAAAAAAGACTATTTTTGGTGCAGGATTGTTAAATTAACATAACCAAAATCTCAAATATACAGATAAGAAATTCACAATTCTACAATTCTATTGCGAACTATTTATTGCGTATTTTCCCATTCAAATGCGGGCAACCGCTTTGTAAAGGTGATATTATCATCATTGAACCACTGACACTTCTGTAGCTAACCGCATAATTGAAAAGAACAAAGGCCAATCCCCCTACATGAAATAGTTCGATATGATCACAATACATTTTTGAATAGATTTTTTCTATCTAAATTATTCATGAAGGAATCTACAAATAAAATATACATAGTTCCAAAACCAAAATAGTTGTTTGTCTTGCCATAGAGAATATGAATTCGTCATAAACAAGGTTTCGGAAAAAGAAGTCTGAGGTGACTTTACAATTATGGTATTCATTTGTTTGACATATCAATACAAAAGCCTCGATATAGCGATATAGATATGTTCTTATCTCTTCGGTACTCTTCGACGAAGATACTACGAGGGCAATATATCGTTATTTTTTTCAGTGATTACATTGGTCGAAGAAATTAAGTCGCCATCTTACTTTTATTCGATATTTTGTACCTTTCCCGCCTGATGGTGGATTAAGACCAATAATACATACAGCTAGAGCTAGAACAAGAGCATTCAGTCTCTGTATATACTAGTAGAATTTGACGTAGAGGCGATATAATGAGCATTCGCTCTTTTGGTATAAACTGTCGATGACCGAGGGTCATCGGAAGTATGAGGGAAAAGCCTTATAGGGTAATCTTACACCTCGGTAATTGAAACCTGAGATCGTTACCCCATGTATAAATAACATTCCCCCTAGCCTGCGAGGCGGAGTTCGTGGAGAATACTGCACGAAAAAATTATATACCTTTGTGTGACATAAGTAAAAAACAATGTTTGGAATAAATATTTAATAACCTTCTACTTTCTTAAAATTGTTCATTCGATCCTGTTTCACGCTTGAAATATTAAGATAACAAATCATATCCATTTGAATGGTTTTATTTTTTATACCACTTAGGTGGCAGCCAAGCACACGGCCCACCCCTGATGGAAAGTGTTATTTAAAGTGTTATATTATGTATCTTGGCCTTTGGACGTTTGTAACATCAGAGGAGTCACAGTCACGCTGCCGACCCTGTAAGTACAGAGTTTCTGTGCCGTCAGTAGAAGACAAAGCAGGACAAGCCTTTAGTCTTCCACTGACAGCATAAATCTCCAGTGAGCTCTGGCTACCCTACTCACCGCTGGGAACACAACACGAAGTTAGTCCCGGTAGTCAGCCACGGTATTAATAACGAAGGACGAGTACCGCCGTGTCCTACCTCTTTAAATTTTTCTCTAATCATAGAGTATTGTTGTCTATTTGCAGTAGAACAACTACCATTATCATTCTCTTCTATATTATCATTTTGAACACTGTAACAGCTCACAATTAATATGCTTACTATTTTCCCTTCTTATTATTATGAACTATTTACTTCGTATATCTATTTATGTGCTAAAGTTGCATATTTATTTTACTTTATTAGAACTTCTCTCATATCTTTCTTTGTTTTTTTTTTTAATACACCTTGTTACTAGTTTATTTGCTAACTACACCAAATCTTTTGCTTCATTACATTACTGTCCATCCTAAGGTTGCCTGGAAGAAATCGCTTCAGCGATAAGGCCGCCCATTGTACATTAAACTGTATGCATGCTAACTACAAATTTTACTGTAATCTATTGGTGTACAATAAAGAATTATCTATCTATCTATCTATCTATTATAGGCAAACATCTATTCGGATGACTTCGGTTACGAGTTAGTGCTACTTGTATAGTTTGGTCTTAGAATGGCATCGTTTGTAGCATGTTTAGCATACCATGTTGCACACGTCAAACACACATGTCAAACATGAGATTGTTTACTCGCTGAATGTATCCAAACGTCCCTTGAAGTAAACGGCAACAATGAAAATATACTCTAGTCAATTGACCTTATCTTCAACCTATTATTTTATTCATAACATTTAAAAAAAGTAAAGTGTTGAAAATTTTAGAAAATCATTGCCTTAACATAACCAAATACAATTTTTTGAAACGCTTGCTCTTAAGTAATATACAAATATGCCTATGTTCATTGTGATATAATGTTTCACTGCCGCAATTTGCGAGCCGACGCTGCGTCGTGCGTGTGGACGTATGCAGGCACACGACGTGCAAATAATACAGACATATTTTTACGCAGATAATGATTGTAATTGGTTACTATGTAAAAGTACACAGAAAATACTACCTACATTATTTGCCCGACATGCATCAGATAGCGAAGACAGTTAAAAAGCTTCTAGCCACGAGGTGGCAGTACACTTGCGTACTTCGAATCCAGATTTTACAAGTTTTGCAGGGAAATTTAACAATTAATTCATCCTATGTGCGTATTAAGAGAATGAATGATTCAGATTGTGAATTAAAATAACTCCTAGTTTTATATAGCGTATTGACTTCAGAGCACACGTCATGTTTTGGAAAAGATAGAAAATACCGACCAGTTAACGACCGCTGATGTGGACGTCGATATTTAGTATGTTCGACGTCAGTTGTGTCGACTGCTAATAAAATTGAGAGTTTGTAACTTCTCCATTACAATAATAAGAATAAATCAATTTCTAATCAAAAATAGGAACAAAGAGAAATTTTCTTTTCAACTTCTAACATGAGCTTGCGAAACAGTATAAATGCAGGTCCATTCATCTTGTTCTTTCACAGTACTTTGTACGAGTTCCTTTACAAAAGTGAAATGAAAGAACCCAATTGAGTCATTACAACTACTTATAAAATAAATATCACACAAATCATAATAGCTTTATTTTGTTGTTGCGACAGGTAGGGGGAATGAAAGGGAATTAATTCGCAACCCACTAGACCGACGTCCTTTCAAACCCCCTAACACGAGGGAAGGCAGCCCCCCCCAATTATGAATATTTGAATACGAAATTGCGTCTTTAGTAATATAAGTACACGTGGACTGTATTAAATTCTTTATACCCAAGTATTTAGATATGGCTGACAAATTTTGATATTGTTAGTTGTTAAGCATTAGAAGTTGGTAAGCTCAGATGATTTGTTTGACATGATGCCCTCAGCTACATTTTATTATCACACCGCTCGCCATAGGCAGAGAATTCATCCTTGCTGTATGAAACTTCATACCCCGCACACTCCAGCTGTGGAATGAACTACCTGCTGCGATTTTCCCAAGCGTCTACAATATGGGTTCTTCAAGAGGGGATAAAAAAAGAAGTGGCGTTCACTAATTAAATAAATCATAGACTATAATGTTCACATAAAAGGCCCAATAAAAGATTTACATTTAATTAAAATTTATGGTAAAGCTCATAAAGGCTATGAGAGTCTATCAAGATTTTCGAAGAATCTATTGAATACAATATTATTGGTACTTAAAGCAGAATTAAAGAATTTTTTTTTTCGTTTCAATAATAATGAACAAGGCCATTAGACGAGTACTTAGAAAGTCTACCAAGATCTCTGATGAAACTGTTGAATACGATATTATTGGTGCTTAAAGCAGAATTTAAAAAGATTTTTGCTTTGATTTTCGTTTTCAATAACAATGTACAAGAACATTGGACGAACACTTTGAACTTTGAACAGAAAGTTTATAAAATAATTCTAAATTCTTTTCCAACCCTTTTTAGCCCCTTAGTTTCTTCCAATTTTGAAATAGCGATGTCTCCGAAATGGTATCTTTACAAAAAAAAAGTTTCAGACAAATTTTATAGGTAATTACATGATCTACAACTTTGCTCAACCTTCTATAGCGATAGCATTTACTGTTTACGAGGAAAATACAAGAATTTTGACCTTTGACCTTGAATAAAAAAAATGCGAAGGGATGCGATCGATGGAGACTTTAGATATTTCTTTTGTAATGATATATTTATGACCATTTTCCAGCTCTATACGAATTTATACTAGCTCAAATCTTTCTTATGTCTGAATTAATATTGCTGTCCACTGCTGCACATAGATCTCACCCAATGTTGGCTTTGGCCTACCGTTTCCAATCTGGCCAGGCGGGTAGGTGCAGCGTTATATTTCGAGTTTTACTTCACTCGCAGTGATATCGTGTGCGTATTGTTTCGTAAGTCGTCTCTCACGACACGCTTCGGATAGGATACGCTAATGATACTTGTATTCTGTCTTCGATACAGCACGGATAAGAATTGACCACAATTAGAATAGAATTTTGAACAGATTTTTATTACGAAAATTTACCTTCTAAATATAAGTCTCGAGTAAAAAGGTTCCTTCTAGGTAATCGTGCTTCATTTTAGACCACATGATCACTAACCAACAAGTGTGATTGAGCACAAACGCTCATCAACTCAACGAAAAATCAAGATTTATTACAAGTCATTTTCCCTGTCACATGATACTAGAAAATTCAGATGATAAATAATAACTTTTTTACATTATCAATTAGCCCACCGCAGTTCACTGCTGGACATAGACCTCTCCCAATGTGCGCCATTTTCTCCAATCCTCCGCCATCTGCATCCAGTCTGTCCCAGTCACCTTTTTCAGGTCGTCCGTCCATCTAGCCAGGGGGCGTCCTACCTATCGTTTACCTTCTCGCGGTCTCCACTCTAGGACTCGTTTGCTCCAACGGCCATCGGTCCTTCGACAAACGTGGCCATTGGTGGATTTACATTACATTATTTATTATTACTACTATTATTTCTTACAGATAACATTATCTGAACACTACGGGCTCGGGGGTAACTAAATACTATACTTAGTCTGGCCATAAATACTGTTACAATTAAAATAAGAAAGATATTACATTTGAATTTGGAATCTGTCATTTTTAAACGATTGTTCATTGTGTTTTCTAATTTTGGCGCCAATACATTGTACAATATTCTGCTATATTAAAATGGAGTGGGGTGATAAAGAAAACCGAATCGCTGTGATTGCATTACACAAGGTTGGTATGGAGCCGAATGTAATTTTTAAAACTCTCCATTGGTATTAGTCAAATGTTTGTGTACCGGGCTATTAATAGGTACAATGAGACCTCCTCTGTTTGTGACAGAAAAAAATCTGGCCGTCCACGTAGTGTTCGTACGAAAAAGGTGGTCAAAGCAGTAAGGGAAAGAATTCGAAGAAATCCTGTCTGAAAGCAAAAGATTTTATCTCGGGAGATGAAGATAGCACCCAGAACCATGTCGCGCATTTTAAAAGATGACTTAGGACTTGCAGCCTATAAGAGACGCACTGGCCAATTTTTAACTGATAATTTAAAAAAGTTAAATCGAAGCAACTACTGAAGCGGTACGCAAAGGGAGGTCACAGAAAAATTTTGTTTACGGATGAGAAAATCTTTACAATTGAGCAACATTTTAACAAACAAAATGACCGTATTTATGCTCAAAGCTCTAAGGAAGCTTCCCAATTAGTCGACAGAGTGCAACGTGGGCATTATCCGACTTCAGTGATGGTTTGGTGGGGTGTTAGCTATGAAGGAGTGACTGAGCCATATTTTTGTGAAAAAGGTATCAAAACATCGGCACAAGTGTATCAAGATACCATTTTTGAGATGGTATTTAACCCCCTAACAACACCATGTTCAACAACCAAGTATGGTCCTTCCAACAAGACTCAGCGCCGGGTCATAAAGCTCGGTCCACGCAGTCTTGGTGGGAAGTGAAGGTTTCGGACTTCATCAGAGCTGAAGACTGGCCGTCGTCTAGTCCCGATCTTAATCCGCTGAATTATGATTTATGGTCAGTTTTAGAGAGTATGCCTTGCTCTAAACGCCATGATAATTTGTAGTCCCTAAAACAATCCATACGATTGGCAATGTAGAATTTTCCCATGGAAAGAGTGCGTGCTTCTATTGATAACTGGCCTCAACGTTTAAAGGACTGCGTTGCAGCCTATGGAGACCACTTCGAATAAGCTTTTTATATTTTAAATTGTTTTATATTTATGTATTAAACTAACACACTGTAAAAGTAATAAATATTATTTGCAATAAAAAAAATTATTTTTCTTCGTAACAATATTTATGGCTAGACTAGGTATATATATAGGCTTACGCCGCAGAGGCGACTGCCAATGTTAGTTAGTGTAATTTATTTTATTTTATAGCTCATATGATTTGCATGTAGTAGAAAATAAAGGCTACTTTAATTTTTATTAATTTTATTTTACTAAACAATACGGTAAAGATAGGACGCCCCCTAGCCAGATGGACGGACGACCTGAAAAAGGTGGCTGGGACAGACAAAATGCGGGAGGCGGAGGATCGGAGAAAATGACGCACATTGGGAGAGGCCTATGTCCAGCAGTGGACTCCGGTGGGCTGATTGATTGATTGATTGATTGATTGAAACACTACGGGCTCGGAGTCTGCGTTCCGTTAGCCCAATCTATCTGCGGATTTGGTTGAATTTCGATATTTTCCGTGAAGCGACTGCCATTTGAGTTCCACAATACAATAGCGATATCGCAGCATTTCTGTTAGACCAGTTGTCGTAAATATGTATAACATTAACAAATAAAATAATGACTTTCTCATAATATCGTTGTGAATGTATGAACTTATTTGCCGACTTTTTCAATTGATATGTTATAAGCTGCGCCTGTGACGTACATTGACTTTGACATTGACATGCAAGCCTGCCGGACTTATTAATATGATAATGAAACACGGTTATTATAGTGTTAAATTTCTGGCATAATTGCACGTGCGGGATAAAATATGAGATTTTTTTTTTTGGATTAGTTACTCAATGGCCGTGGAAATGGGGAGAAAGCGCCCCCTTGCTACTCTGAAATAGAATCGCTGCCTACCCTCAGTAGCGCCTGCGGCTAAGGGGTGTGCGATGACCATACGCGCATGTAACCGGACATCGCAAATTAATATTAACGAACAACATTCAGCGTCAGTTCGATCATTTTTAGGGTTCCCTACGTCAAAAGGCAAAAATCTGAACCATTTTAGAATCGCTTAGTTGTCCGTCTTTCCTCAGGAATGCGTTGAGGTATCCAGTTGAAATTCATACTACATACTCAGATCTATAACTTCTTGAAACTGCGCTAAAATATAACTTCTAAATCAACGCATTCAAAATACATTACCTTCAGTGCGCGAGACCGACTTTTTTATTAATACCACTAAGATAGCCGACAATCATACGGCCCACCGGATGAGAAGTGGTTACAGGGGCGTTACACTCGCGCTGCCCACCTTGAAGTAACCTTTCCATGTCCCTCTTGAAGACACTACAAAGTCGCAAAATGATCTTAATCCCAGGGTATTAAGAGCAAATCAAACTATCTTATTGATTTAAATTGTGACATAAAAGTGTGTACTCAAATATCAGAACAAATCAGTTCACAGGAAGGGGGGTAAACCAAGGCATTGAGATAATGCTGACAATTTTGTTCGTCAAGATCGATCAGTTGCTAACTGAACACAGTTAAATAATTGGTACCATTGAATTCAATAGGATGATTGCATGCCTAGAGTAAGCATTAACAAGAATGTGTACTTATAAGATTGTATGCCTTCAAGGTTGAAGTAAAAATTGGAGAATTTTGGTTACTGTTACAACTTGAAAGTTTAATAAGGAATATGTCATAAAACATTTACATTCTTAATCGTTGAATATAGTTATACTTCCACAATAACTACCAAATCAACGTGGCAGACAAGCCCACGGCCCAATAATATATATCAATGAATAATTATAATTACTAGTGACTGAGAAAGAGTGCTCGTCAAATTTCAATGACAGATTATGTCTCACAGGTTTTACATAGTTCTGTTCTGTTATAGTATATTAATATGTTCGTGTCTGTTGTTGTAGATGCTACATCGCACCTATTTAGCTTCAGAATCAATATCAATGTATCTTTAATTTTAAACCACTTAGGTGGCAGACAAGCACACGTCCCACCTGATGGAAAGTAGTCACCGTGACCTATGGACGTGTGTAACACCAGAGGAGTCACACTCGCGCTGCCGACCCTGTAAGCACAGAGTTTTTGTGTCGTTACTGTAGAAGACAAGGGCAAGCCTTTTGTTTTCCCACTGACAGCACAAACTCTCCAGTGAGCTCTGGCTACCCTACTCACCGCTGGGAACACAACACGAAGTAATTATGGCCGCGGTATTCTTTTCGACCGCATAATTTCATCTAAGAGAACAAATCTCCACGACGAATAACTTTTCTCAATTTCTTTTCTGAAACAGGACCATTAATATTGATCTGTATGACTTTTAATTTGTGACCTACATAATTATAATAACACCCCATACACTAATTGAAACGTTGACTTCGATTCAGACTCAGAATATCCCTTTCCCAAAATGTCCCTAGGTTTTACATAGTCCCTTACCCATAATGTCAATTTACCAAAATGTCCCTTTCCCGAAACGTCCCTTTTCCACAATGCCCCCTTTCCGAAATGTCCCTTTCTCAAAACGTACCTTTCTTACGTTATAACTGGGCATATTCAAATAAGATAAGCCAAGTAGTCAATCAACTTGCAGGGACATATTACCTACACAAAGAGAAGCCACAACACGGAGCACGAACACGACCACATATTAGCTATTGAATGTTTCCGTTCTCTACCCACAAGTTAAATTTTTTAAATATTTTTTTCTGTCTTCTACCACCAGCAAAAATCCATTCCGATCTCTACCCAGACGTATTGTAGTTAACTTACCTACAGATGAGCCTAGTATATCGCTACATTATTGAAGTTTTCGAAGGCGTTATCAAAATCATAATCAACTGTGTTCTATTTTTAACTTAATTTATGGCGCGCGTCATGACTCTTCATAGAGGTGTAAGTCATACAAAACGGTCCCTGTTTCCCCGTGTCGAACGATATGCGGATGACGTACATTGTCAAAACGCATAAATTTGTCACGTGAACTACTTTGGGATGGTAATACGTTGGGATCGACGACCTATCATATGGACCGTTTTGTTGTCAAGTAGCTTCACTTCTATTAGTTTTGTCATTCAATTCAATTCAATGAGAGATAATTTGATATGAATCATTACAATAGGTTCGGCTTGGGAGTGAGATCAACACATCTGTCTTTTTTATACTATTTAGGTGGCGGACAAACATGCGGTTCACCTGATGGAAAGTGGTTACCGTGGCCTATGGACGTGTGTTACATTAGATGAGTCAGACTCGCGCTACTGACCCTGTAAGCACAGAGAGTTATTGTGCCGTCAGTGTAGAAGACAAAGCAGGTCAAGCCTTTAGTCTTCCCACTGACAGTACAACAACTCTCCAGTTAGCTCTGGCTACCCTTGTGACCACCGGGAACACAACACGAAGTTTATTAATTTATATTTTATGCATGATGTACATTGGCGGGCTTAATGCCGTTGGCATTCTCTGCCAGTCTACCATTATACATTGCGACCCGAGACGGTGCGCACTGTGCAGTATGAAAGAAACTTCATCTCACGCGCACTCAAGCTGTGGAATGACCTCCCTGCTGCGGTTTTCCCAAGCGCCTACAATATGGGGTTCTTCAAGAGGAGCCTCAGAAGGTTTCTTCATGGTCGGCAGCGCGAGTGTGACACCCCTGGTGTTGCATACGTCCATAGGCCACGGTAACCGCTTCCCATCAGGTGGGCCGTGTGCTTGTCTGCCAACTAAGTGGTATAAAAAAAAAGGGTGATTCAGAGCTAGTACGAGGTAGGCGCATATTACTAAGAGATGCGTTTGGTTTCTATAAGGACTATAGATTAATTACATATATGGTGTATGGTGTATTGTACCCACCAAGCTTTTAAGCACACCCAACATAGATGACAAGATACCACTCGATTACTTACAGTAGGTAAACAAGTTGTATGTACCTATGTTGGATGATCACGAATACTCTGAATGAAGCTCATCCCATCCGTCTTTTTAACCCTTCGGTCACCGATAGGCATAGGTACCTATTGAAAATTACAAAGTGCCTGCTTGACAGCAAAATAATCACCTCTATTATTTACGAAAAAACAAGGCGTAGGTTGATAAAATACAACAGGTATTTCATTAACCTGAGAAATGTTTTTATACAACAAAATATCATTTTACCTCTCGTATTTAACGAATGACGCAAACAGGAGGGTGGCAGTTTCCGTATCGGTGGAGAGAGGGAGGCCGTGGATCTCCCCACTGGCCCCGTCGCCTAGGCGACGGCAGCGTGGGTAACCTTCTCTTTGTTTGGTAACAAAAATAGAATGAAAGGAAACCTGTGGAATATTTTTCTTGCTACTTTTCGGTGCAAACACGTGTAAAGATTTACTGACATTCAACAATGTTATAAGACATTCGGTGGTAATTTTTATTTGATACTTAGACGTATACAGACTAAAAACTTTTAACAAAGACAAAGAAATCGTCGATTTTCTTATTTTATTTATCTACTTATATTATGATATACCTACAACAAAGAAAGACTTTGCTTAATATAGATAAGGATAGGCTACTGGTGCAAAGGTTCCTATAGCTGTTAATTTATATCACTTGGTTGGCAGACAAGCACACGGCCCACCTGAAGGAAAGTGGTTACCGTGGCCTATGGACGTGTGCAACACCAAGGGAGTACCACTCGCACTGCCAACCCTGTAAGTACAAGAGTTACTGTGACGTCAGTGTAAAAAACAAAGCAGGACAATCTTTTAGTATTCCGACAGTACAAAACTATATTAATATAAACACAGATAGATACTTGTCTATCTATCTAACACAATATCATTAAAATGGATAAGCTTACTCATCTAACAAGAATGACTGACAATATATAACTATATCAATTGTATCAATCAATTAGTCAACTGGACCTCTTCAATCTGTCCTATAGTTTCCGATCCTCTAATTACCGCATTCAGTCTGTCTAAAATAAGCATACCGTCTGCCCTCGTATAAATTTATTAAAACCTGATTGAAATTGTACTGACGGGTACACGAACGGCTAATGGATACGTCCAGACCCTCAATTAAGTTCGACGACAGCGACGGCCAAAATACAACGAAGCTGTTACTATGGAAGATAGGGTGAATGTTATAAAATTGTTCTGTATAGAGATTGCAAGTACTTACTGTGCAGTAGAGAATTAAATCACTCGTAACACACGCGGGCACCGTATGTATTATTGATAAAATTATTAAAAGCAATTATAATATTCGCACTTTAAAATGTCTACAAAAATATAAGGACAATTATCCTGATTTTACGCACCAATCAAAGAAGTGACAGTGCGCTACGAAAACAGATATATCGATAAATAAAATAAATAATAATTCATAAACATTAATAAATACAAACGTAATTACATATAATCACGTATTTATCCCCGAAGGGTTAGACAAAGGTGAATCATTGTTTTCGGTCCCACGTAATGGAGTGTGAGCCTATTGCCGTCTTCCGAGCACTATTGTTGACTCGAGCCTTGTATCTGTGCCTCAGTCTGAGTTGTATATATCTGTCTGATGTTAAACAGCCCTATCCCTAAGTCGCCTTGTACGACACCGCATGGGAAGAGATGGGTTGGCCTCACGGGAATAATAATAACGTATTATTTCTTCACATGAGTAAGTAGCTATATATTTCTTTACCGTGATGTTCCTGTGTGGCGTGTCTATATAAGATGTCATAATTAAAAATGAAATCACGTTCCAGTCTACGTGTTAGTTTATGATTGATATTGCTTTTATGTCATGGAAGCACACGATTTGTATAAAATATTAACTTTCCATTACAATTTTGGGGATTAGTTACACTTATAAACATTATACACATATGTATTACTTTATTTAGTATTTCTTACATTGTCCGTTGTTCATTGTGATGGTTAAGATGAATTAATTTCTGTTATGTTGTTATGATGTCAACACAAGTGCAATATGTTATTTTTAAACTTTCGCGGTGTGAATTCATAATTATACTAGGTGCTGTAACGCTGGGGACTCTGTAGTCCCCACACCCGAGAGGAGGGCCAGATCGTGTGAGATGGTCCTGGGTCGGCCGGGGTGCGAGGGATATGCCTGTCAACCTCACCTTCGGCAACCAAAGCGACCCACAGGCGGCGTGCCTTTTAGTCGGTTCGAGTCCGACATAACCTCCTCCACCGGCTCCGGTGGGGTATCCGTGGGGATTTTGCGCACGTAAAAAAAAAAGAAAAAAAAAGGTGCTGTAACGCATCCGAAACGTCGGCAGAAATAGTAAGTTCCAAGATATAATTCGCGAGAAGTCCCGATACCTAGTATAATTACAAGCGCAATATGTAGAAAGGTGGAAACGTATTAGGCCAATAAGCATATGGAAAGCCACCTTCGTACCAATTCATACGAGAAATGGATCACGTTATGAAGCTAAAAAGTACTACGATATCAGCCTACACTACTCTGCATTGTAGGCAAATATACTAAAGTATTAAATTAATTGGTGACAGAGATGACGAATGGATGAGCATGAGATAAGCCAACTGGCTTTAAAAATTATGCAAGAATCAGGTCTTCTTTGCCAAATATTAAAAGGGGTTTTATGTCTTTGTTGATTGGAAGAATACATAGTGGCATGTTTTGTCTGTGTCTCAATTGGACAGTGGACTGGTTTCAACGTCTCAAAGGGCATACGACATGAGTGTGTTGTCTCCATGGCTCTTCAACTTATACTTCAACAAATAAAGAATTTGAATTTGTTATCGTCAAAAGCAGGTTCGCCGAGAATGGGATGAACGGAAAGGTTTATAAATGTCCGAGAGGTCAATAGATGTATGTAAGGTTTGAATTAAGTGGCGATCTTTTGTGTCCACGCCTTTGTGGGAACACGCTGGCGGGCTTCCTTTGACACATATATAAATAGTTCAATGCTGAATACCACTACTATAATAACATGCCGGACAAGTAAGTTGCGAGACAAACGAGGCGACTGACGCGCGCGGTTAGTTTTGTAATAATCAAGGTTAGACTTGATGAATTTGAGCTCGTCTACCTCCGCAACAGCCTGTGCTATTCTCAAAAGATACTCAAGAAACGCGTACTGCTCGTATAGAGAAACAGTTTGAGGATTTAAGGTTCAATATATATATTCCGACGTATATTATACTGTAATATGTCTAGAATGTACCAGAAATCTGATTAGACGGCTAATTCTCGTAAAATAAATCTATCAAAACTAAGTACCTATCGATCTTATCTCAATGTCCCAAACGTAAAAAATTATCACAATGTAATGCATGTTCTTTCTTGAAATTGTGTTACGAGAATACCGCTTTTCATGTTTGGGTTATTAAGATCGATAGACTGTTTATAACGAGACATATTGGCATTGTGTTGTGCAACGAGAATTCATCAGTGTGAGTTCTCTAAGTACTGTGTTGAATGTTGAAGCAGCACTCACACATAGATGATGGGAACATTCGAGTCTGACTGCTATTGCTAAGGCAAAATGAACCTTCCGAAGACGTTACAGATTTCTGATGCCAATGTACAAGTAAACGGACGGGGGCTGAGCGGAGTCTCTATAATTTCATTCTTTTTAAACCGAAACAAATGCGATCCATATTTATTAAAAGTAAAAATTTCAGAAGACAGAATGAGCCGTTTACTTGGGACTTTCACCGATTAGTTGATGTCATTTTTTTATACGACTTAGTTGGCAGAAAAGCACACGGCCCACCTGATGGGAAGTGGTTACAGTGGCCTATGGATGTGTGCGACACCAGGGCCGTTATACAAGCTTCCCCAATCAACTTAATAATCTAATCGCTGCTCTTTGGTTAATGGGATTGGCAGTTGCTAGACACAAAGCGTGGTGTATAACGGATATGCCGGTCTGTTCGCTACCTCTGGACAGGTAGATGGTGAACGCATAGCCTGCCTCTCTAAATCGCCACCTTATTAGTCTCTGGAGCACGTGAAGAATACAGTAGCAAAGTGTTTGTACAACGCGCTTACGTAGCGATAAAATAGACGTAGTGTTCGTCGAGGAAATTGCAGATGTCTAATTGAGAGCGGCCTCCTTGCCTGTCGTAGTGCCTCACTTGCATCTTGCTGTTCTTTTAATGGTGTTGTTGAAGACAAATTCCTAATTCAGTTTTCCAGAACAATGCTCAATTGTCATTCACAGATAGGGCTTAGATGTCGATGAAGAAAGAAGATAAAGTGCTCAAGCTTGCAGCTTTTAAAGACACATACTCTTTAGTCATTGTCTATGCCTTTTAATTTTGGCATAAATAGAATAATTTTGACACAAAGTACTCTAGGCAAATATTTATCATGTCTCTACAATGGTGAGTGTTCTGATGAGCTCATTCAACTAATCCCACACTCTCCTTTCCTACACAGGTCAACACGTGCAGGGCTTAGATGTTACCCTCACACTGTGCAGAATATACGAGAGATTCGGATACTCTTTTCTTTACCGCACCACTAAAACCTGGAATTCATTACCAGCTCACGTGTTTCCTTCTTCCTACAGTCCCTGGTGGGTGTGAAGAAGCATCTGATCAAGCCGCCAAGCTGAGTGTCACCATTGTAACATTACTTAGTGTCTGTAATGGTCAAATTGGCGTGTACTAGATAAAAAAAACACACTGACATTAGAACTGTAATCTAGAATAGAAACTGTCTTCAAATTTATCTGTGTAGAATACGGGCCGTAGATTGTCAGAAGACTCGTAGCCTCTCGGCAAACCAAGTAACGAAGGTACTTCGTTAACGGATTTATTTATTTGAAAAACTAAACGAGGAGAAGACGTAAGTAGACCCCGCACTTCGAGGTGTAAAACTCGAAAGTAATTGGTAAAGTATTGATCAAACGTACCGAGTGGAGTGACTTGGCAGTGCTTTCGACCTTATGCGATGTACTTGCCAAAGTACTTGGGGTTACGTTCACACGTACAGAACATCAGCCGAGTGCATTGCTTGCCACTCTCCACTCGGTACGTGTTATCAAGGTATAAGAGCAACGCTAAGACGACGGTATTGTAATTAGACATTGAGATCAACAAAGGTATCCAAAATGACATAGTTAAAAAAAGAACAAAATGAAATTACTGAGATTCAATCAAAGCCTTTGTTCTCTGAAAGCGTTTACGTGGAGCAGAGGGAGGAAATGAAGCAGATGGGGGGTTTATTGATCTCATCACTGCAGGTGGGATGGCTGGGTGGCCCACGCATGTTAACACATACATACATATGTAAATTATTTGAACTTTATGTCTTGGGTAAGAAGTGTTGGGCGTGGTAGAGGCTTTCACGCAGGCGCGCCGGACGCGCATGCACCTTTATACTTTGGCGCAATGCGGTAAACCCAGACGAATGGCGTCGCACCCAGCGTTCTCTTTGTTCTATTCCAGGAATCTATTTATAGGTTTATTGGTGGGAATCGTCAATCTGTAGGAATAAAAAAGATAAAGTGCTCCAGCTTGCAGCCTTTAATGAGACATGCTCTTTAGTTTTCGTCCATGCCTTTTAATTTTGGCACAAGTAGGTACATTTGACACAAAGAACTCTAGGCAAATATTTATCATGTCTCTAACATGGTGAGTGTTCTGATGAGTTTTTTCAACTAATCCCACACTCTCATGACAACACGTGCAGGGCTTAGATGTCACCCTCACACTGTGCAGAATATACGTGCAAGAACCAAGCGATTCGGAGACTCTTTTCTTTGTCTCACCACCAAGACCTGGAATTCATTACCAGCTCACGTGTTTCCTTCTTCCTACAGACCCGGGTCCTATGAGCGGGCCGTGAAAAAAAATCTGATGAGGCCGCCAAGCTGAGTGCCACCATTATAACATTACTTAATGTCTGTTTTGGTGAACTCCTTACCTGAGACTTTGCCTTTAGCTTACCATCAGGCGAGGTGAAGTCAAAAAGGCGTGTCCTAGATAAAAAAAAATAACCCCAGCATAAGTAGACCAGAACGACAGTGCGACGTACGGCCCCCGTTTCTCCCTTTCAGAACAATATGGAGACACCATGGTACCCACAATCGATAGCGCCGTAGATGGCCCAGGGTTAGCAGGTAGCGAATGAGAACTGCGTTTTTAGTCGGAATACCAAAAGCATATCCTGCTGTCTTCTAGACTGACGGTACAGAAACTCTCTTTTCTTACAGGTTCGGCAGCACGACTGAGACTCCTTTGGTGTTGCACACTCCCATAGGCCACAGTAACTACTTTCCATCAGGTGGGCTGTGTGCTTGTCTGCCACCTAAGTTGTATAAAAAAAGTCCGACATAGCCACGTTCAGGCAGTGGGTTAACCGTGAAGATTTTTATTCGAAAATGCTACTTATGTAATTTCCAAAAACATTAAATTAACCTTGCTTTAGCTATTGCAAATACTCAAAAGCGCCTCGACCCCCTATGTCAGCGTCACCCTTCATAGACCATGCAACGCCGTCTCAAAAATTATTTTAGCCAAAATATTGTGGGACTTAACGTACCTCATTTTACTGTACCAACTTTTTATAAGCAACAAAATCTTTGTACATAGTTACTATTATGATCTCGTGAAGAAAACTTTTCTTAACCCAAAAAAAATGGTTTTTAACTGCCTGTCAATATATAAAATTATATGCGACTCAGCAGGGCAGTGCGTGAGTTTGCCATTTTATATTGTATTCTGTTAGTCATCATTATTGTCTTTTGAGGCTTTTCCCAACTCAGCTTTCCAGTGTAATTGTTAGTAAGCTAAGACAGCTAAGAGAAGAAAAATGTAATGACAGTTAATAAAAGTTGTCTTTACGAGATTATATTAACTAAGTAGGTACAAAGGTTTTATTGCTTATAAAAAGTTGGTACAGTAAAATATGGTACGCTAGTCTCACAATAGGTTTGCCCGAATGCATTTGCCCCTCAATCATTAAATTATACGCGACCGCTACGCAGAAGAGGCGTGATATACCGCTCAGTACAATACATGAATATGGGTATTTGCATTGGTCTTGGTGTTAGTTTATATGTATAATATGTACGTACTTACAAAAAGAAAAGTATTTTAGTATGTTTATCAGTATTCTAGATTCCATAACACAAGCTAGTTAAGCTATGCTAGCTATTACGCTACACAACGTATAGAAAAGCAAGCGTGGCGTGTGTAGAATATTGGAGAATATTATTTAATCCCGATATTTTTTTAATTCCGATATTTTTTTAATTCATTTGTTAAATAATAGGTAAAAAGCTGCTGAATATAGTGAATCAAACTTATTTTTGAAGTCACTTGGCCATTGGAATGCTAGTACTGAACAAAGGTTTTATTTTAAAATAATGAAGTAGGTTTCATTTTACTTATATTTTTATGTGCACATTCTCCCTTTTTAAGACCATAGGTAGAATTTTTGATTATGAAAAAACTGTTGATAACGCTATCACTGTCATTCAAGTCTCTTACAGGTTTGTATTTGTAAGTAAATTTCAAATACCAGCTTTTATTTACAACCTAAAATTACAACAGTGATGTAAATAAAGTCCTACTCTCCACTAGAATTGTGATATTCATTGCGATGATTTATTTATTTGCTTGAGTCAATCACTAACGACAACATCGATATCCCATTCTTACATTAAATCATAAAAATATTATACGTCACATAAACATATCAGCAAATGTGTCCTAATTAATGATATATATATAATTTGTTGATTATAATGACAAGTTTAGAGTAGGCAAAACCGGTGAGCAATTATAAAAACAATTATGAAAGTACAAGAAGCGAAAGATGTATTTCAGGATCTTGGCAAGTGGAAAACTTAAGTCTCTTCCTACCCAACTGGGAAAAAGGCGTGACTGTAAGTATGTATGAATTATGATAGGTTTCAGGAACCCTGGTAGCCTTAACACAAGTTTAATCTTAATTTGGGTACCAGACTTCATCAAACTATGTTGTTTAACTATCATCAAATCGTATTGTAATATGTTCATTAGATTATAACCATGGATTAAATTAATTTTGAAAAAAAATAAGAAAACAATGTATAGATTTGTGTGATTCACGTACTCTATAATACATATAATAGGCTATTTGTCAAGGTCGGCCGATTCTTCCCAATACCGCTTAATATCTTAGCTTTTCATGGAAAAAAATTGCCTTGCAATACAATATATTTTCTAACCCAACTGAAACTACGAGTTTTCATTATTTTTAAATCCCAAAGTAAGTCAAAATATAAACATTGAAATTCAGTCCAAATTTTTAACTTATTAGATTCGTAGTTACATTTCAAGTTAATTTTATTACTAACAATGCACATGTAAACGCAACGTGAACTGAGATAAATGCGATATTCTCTTACACTCCATACATAATTTATGACTCTACAAACCAGTATAAAATTAATATCAAATTCCACCGAAAACTGTTTTTTCAATCCCATACACAATTCTCGTTAGAAGTCAACTTAAAATGGTGAGTAGTTGGAGGCGACATTAAAACATAATTAGATGTTGCCAGTGTAGAAAAATAAGTGTCATTTAGTAAAAAATCTAGAGGCAGATTTAAGGCGAGACAGTACAATTTGTTCGACTTGACCCTACATACGATTTGTCTGACGTATCGACCAGGCAGAGATCGCGTAAATTCCCGCTAGCATTATTGTACATCATGCAATGCGAGAATTTAAACGTTAGTATAATATAAAAGAATAAATTGAATAATGAGTTGATACAATAGTGCCCGGAAGACGGCAATTGGCTCACCGCCTATTATTGTTATCGGCCCCAGATAACAATGATTGGTGAAATACGGGTAATTCACATCTGCCTAACCCTTCGCGGTATGAGTAATGTACGTTGACAACTGTCAAAAACGTCAAACTTATTTTGCCGTCAATTCCTCATATTTATTGTACGATGCCCCGACCAACGAGAGCAGGCTATTAACTCGCTGCGTTCGAAAATAAATGACGTAAAGTAGCAATGTTGGGTGGCCTACGTTGAACGATTCAGTGTGCAAAGTGGCCAAGTTCAACGGGAGCCCCCGGGAGTCTACACTGGAGGGTTGCCAAGCTGTCCCAGCGCAAAAGGTCACGGTCGAATCGCGTACCAACTTGTGGAATGTGCCTCCGTGAATGAAACCAAGTTTACTACTGAACACGTTCACGGGTGACGCAAGCAACAATCTTTTGACGGCTTCTGTGGCGTTGCGCAGGAACGTCGACTGATATGTAAGAGGCGCGGGTTCGATTCCCGCTCTGTGTAAATATGTATATTAACAAAAAAAGTTATACCCAGCCATAATACAAGCTAGTTAAGCTATGCTTATTTTGGGTTTAGATAGCGCTGTGTAGAAAAATCCTACAATATTTATTTGATTGACAGGCAAACAAAATTTTAACACGCCCTCTACTTCAATACTAAGCGTGCCTTTGTATTTTAAAGAAACGAGCTCAATTCTAAAGAAAATAAAATTGAATCAATCAGTCGTGTTTGATGATAAAATTGCGAACATTAATCACAACTTCCAACTAAATGTTCGTTACAAGCTACGAGCTCGCGGGCCCGGGCATGCACAGCTTTATCGATCTGTCAGTGCAGACAGGGTGGCTGATGTACTTACCTTTATTGTATCTATGCATTTAGCCAGGGGTTGCGCTTCCATTAGACGGGGAGTTACGCCGCCATATTTCAATACGTGGTACAGAGTAACACAGATACAGAGAACTGTGTAGTGAAATTTAATTCGGATGAGTTTTTTTTTTTGGATGTAAGTACTGATCTGTGACTTATCAAGTAGGCGTGATGGCAGAGAGTAATGTATAATTGTAATGAAATTGATTTTGTATAAAAAAGAACAGGTACAGACAGGATTTTAACAATATCAAAGATGGAAATAATATAACGCCTTTGCATGAGTACTTCTAATTATTGTGACGTCATAATTATTAGAGACAATCTAGGTAATATTAAGAGGTTTTTTATTGAAATACAATTTTGAAATAACTTCATAATCTTCAATTAAACTTGAAAGTAAAAATAAAGTTAAAGGCACATGGGCAGGTCTGTCTGATGAAGCTGAATCGATTTTGATGAAATTTAATACAGAGATAGATAGATTTTGTGAATATAATGTTACTTGATGATCAATGTAAGTCCTTTTACATTGATCATCAAGTACAACAAACAAACAAACAAACAAAACAACAATTTAAATATTTATTGTATAAATATTTAGATTGAACAGGAATCGAACACGCTTTGTCCTAGTTCGGGCATGTAATGCGTAGGGATGAAAGTAATGTCGTAAGGAAGGCACTAAAGTAGGGGTGTGTTTCAACGTCGCCATACGCACTCATACGGCACACATAAACCTAATATGTCTTTATTAACCTAATATCCTAATATGTCTTTAAAACCTAATATGTATTTTTAAATTTTTTATACAGTTCAATGGATAATGGGGTCATAATAAAACTATTTTTAATATTTCATTTGGTGAAATTATTTTTTTTACACTGTTATTAAAGTTTCTGTTCTTTATCTCGTTCGTGTACGTGTGTACAAATATTATGACATCATTTTCATACATACATACATATAAACGCCTTTATCCCCGGAGGATTAGGCAGAGGCGAATTAACACTCACATTTCACCAATAACGCCTTTATCCCCGGAGGATTAGGCAGAGGCGAATTAACACTCACATTTCACCAATAACGCCTTTATCCCCGGAGGATTAGGCAGAGGCGAATTAACACTCACATTTCACCAATAACGCCTTTATCCCCGGAGGATTAGGCAGAGGCGAATTAACACTCACATTTCACCAATAACGCCTTTATCCCCGGAGGATTAGGCAGAGGCGAATTAACACTCACATTTCACCAATAACGCCTTTATCCCCGGAGGATTAGGCAGAGGCGAATTAACACTCACATTTCACCAATAACGCCTTTATCCCCGGAGGATTAGGCAGAGGCGAATTAACACTCACATTTCACCAATAACGCCTTTATCCCCGGAGGATTAGGCAGAGGCGAATTAACACTCACATTTCACCAATAACGCCTTTATCCCCGGAGGATTAGGCAGAGGCGAATTAACACTCACATTTCACCAATAACGCCTTTATCCCCGGAGGATTAGGCAGAGGCGAATTAACACTCACATTTCACCAATAACGCCTTTATCCCCGGAGGATTAGGCAGAGGCGAATTAACACTCACATTTCACCAATAACGCCTTTATCCCCGGAGGATTAGGCAGAGGCGAATTAACACTCACATTTCACCAATAACGCCTTTATCCCCGGAGGATTAGGCAGAGGCGAATTAACACTCACATTTCACCAATAACGCCTTTATCCCCGGAGGATTAGGCAGAGGCGAATTAACACTCACATTTCACCAATAACGCCTTTATCCCCGGAGGATTAGGCAGAGGCGAATTAACACTCACATTTCACCAATAACGCCTTTATCCCCGGAGGATTAGGCAGAGGCGAATTAACACTCACATTTCACCAATAACGCCTTTATCCCCGGAGGATTAGGCAGAGGCGAATTAACACTCACATTTCACCAATAATTGTATTCGGTCCCACGTAATAGGCTCATATTGCCATATTCCGGCCACTATTGTTGACCCGAGCCATACATCTGAGGCTGAGTCTGGACTGTATATATCTGTTTGATGTTAAACAGCCCTATCCCTAAGTCGCCTTGTACGACACCGCATGGGAAGATATGGGGTGGCTCAAATTCTACTCTGCCGAGAACCAGGCGGCTACAAAAACATACATAATATAGACTGCAAATTTAAGTTTCCTATTGAAAAATGAACCCCGACAAGTACTAACAAATAATTTTTAACAATTCATTTAGTAGCCGTTTACTAACGAATAATTCGTGTGCTTGTTTGCTACATTAGTACCTAAAAACAAATCAACCATCATGAAAAACAAACAAGCTATTGTTACCCTAAAAAGACAATGTAAAGGGTAATTGTCTGGGGTTTGGTTGAACGGTTCAGTGCAAAACTGGGTCAAATTCAGCGAAAGCATTCATAAATCATAAGGTGCGTTTCGAAGTTGCCAGTAGTCCCAATGCGGTAGGTCACGGTCGCTTTGCCTCCCAAACAATTGTTGAATGTGTTCTCTCTCCTTCGTGAATGAATCGAAATTTACTACAGTCTGCCACCTAACAGGTATATAAAAGCGGCATAACACTAAATAATTAATTAGTCTACAATAGTCCATTGGACATAGGCCTCTTGCATTATGCGCCACAGCACCCAATTCTGCAGCATTCCTTTCAATAGCTCGACTTTATAAAAGCTAATTTAAGTATAAACTAATTTTATCCTGTTCCCTACTCTTATACCATGTCTTTATATTCTTAAAAAAACTAATAAAAATATTTGAAAATAAATACAAACCAATGCTAGTTGTTCATAATATGGAGAACTGAATAATAATTTTGTCCTAAATATCTCTAGCAGCTCGCGGCCCGGGGATCCAGGCACCGAGGGGTACGCGCACAGGTCCATCGATTGCGACACTGCAGGTGGGGTGGTCCACTCACATCATAGTGTATACATCCTGACGGGGGTCGTTTTCATCGGTCGGAAGTTACGCCTCCATGTTTGCAATCCGTGTCCACAGATATAGAGTAACGTGTAATGCATTTACAGAAAGAGCCATGTCGCGAATAATAATTAATTATACTGTGGACGCTCATTATACACTATATTAAAATATGTTGAACCTAGATTAGTTAACAATGTATATTCTTACTGTCAATAAAGTTATTATTGTTATTATTATTATTAATTCGATTTAGATATTTTTTTATACTACTTAGGTGGCAGACAAGCACACGGCCCACCTGATGGGAAGTGGTTACCGTGGCCTATGGACGTATGCAACACCAGGGGTGTTACACTCGCGCTGCCGACCACGAAGAAACCTTCTGATGCTCCTCTTGAAGAACCCCATATTGTAGGTGCTTGGGAAAACCACAGAAGGTCATTCCATAGCTTGAGTGTGCGTGGGATGAAGTTTTTTTCATACCGCACAGTGCGCACCGTCTCAGTTCACAATGTATGAGGATGAATTCCCTGCCTATGGCGAGAGGTGCGATGATAAAATGTAGCCGTGGGCGTCAAACAATTCATCTGAGCATAAACCATTGTATAGACGGTAGAACACATATAGCGAGGCAAAAGAAGTGCAAATACTAAGATGATTTCCGTTCTGCGAGGGATATGCCTGTCAACCTCACCTTCGGCAACCAAAGCGACCCACAGGCGGCGTGCGTTTTAGCCGGTTCGTGTCCGACATAACCTCCTCCACCGGCTCCGGTGGGGAGGTATCCGTGGGGATTTTGCGCACGTAAAAAAAAAAAAAAAAAGATGATTCCTTTCCCTACACACGAAACTATACCCATGAGTTAAAAGAATAATACTTATTCCGTTTACTATCACCTGCAAAAGTTCTTTTAGATCCATACCCTGAAATCGACTAATCGGCTATTGAGGTCAATTTACTGTTTTGTTATATTTATTGTTATTGTTATATTTTTGGTATTATTAGTCGACGCGTGGTTTCCAGGAGTGTAGAATTTGGGCCTCCCCATCTCTTCCCGAGTCCTGCAAGGCGACTAAAGGATAGGGTTGTTTTTATAGAACTTAGGTGGCAGATAAGCACACTGTCCACCTGATGGAAAGTGGTTACCACGGGAGTCACACCCGTGCTACCGACTCTATAAGACCTTTATGCCTAACGGATAAAGGCGTGATCAAATATATGTATGTACGTATGAATGTATATTTATTTTATGAATGGGTTTTTTTATAATGAATTAACTATCGCTGGCGGTTTTGCCTGGGTTTTTAACCAGTTTGTACTACTTTTAGAACCTGTAACGCGACCTTTTACTGTGATAAATATATAAACGATTCCTGTACCAACATTCAACTACATTAATTCCAGATACAGTGACTTCAATTTATTTATTGTCTCATAAAATCTCTCTATATCTTCGTTCGTCATTTCATTAATATTGGAAGTCCAGCCGCCCGCGGGCTGACGAGGGGCTAGCATCACTCACACTCCCTCAACCCTCTCTTTCACCTTATACTAATGAGCAGACACACTACATATGTATCCTGATAAATGGTGCATTATCGTTGGTATTGTATTGCTGTTAAATTTTATACAAAACTGTTAGTAAATGAAGGAAAATCTTTTTTGTGGAATAAACGATAACGCTGTGTAGTGCATTTCAGTGTAAAAAAAGGTCCTCATCGTTTCCTTACTGATAAGAAAAGACTGAGATGCTGTAGATTTAAGCGCTGCGCATTAAAAACTGGATACCAAATTCGTCTGCTAGAATATGTTGCGACCATTTAAAAACTTATGATTTTTATGTAAGGAAGCATTTCTTTTCTTCAACTCTTCTTTTAAATTCGTCACTGTCATACAGAGGCACATTTTTATTTGTAAGATTCTCAAACAAAAATACTCTCAATGAAAATGTCAACGACAAGATTGATAGGCATCTCTGACGTAAGAAATATGATTATAGGCTATAAGACAATCACTAGCAAAAGTGACGCCATCCGAGAGTAGTTTTACATATGCCTTCCCATTTATGTACGAGTATGTACACTCATTGTACCAAGCCCCAGGCTGTTTAATATCCAATACCACCCTCCCTTTGTTAAAAAATATATACATACCCAGCACATGCAACGTAGATTTTATTTTCAATTAACTGTACCTTCGTAATTGCATTCCGTGTAGGGGTTAACTTTTAGAACTTACTTTCTGTTTTATATACAGCCGTCGTTAGCTGTATACAATAACATTTTAATCTAGTACACTGAGTCATACTTGCGAACTTCACAATGTACACGCACCCAAAAACACACATGCCAAATCAAATTTGTCATAGAGGCATCAACAGAGGGGTTAGCGATTTGTTAGGGCATTTGATTGAGTGTCTTTCACAGTGCATTGGGTGGGATAATTACTATGAGGGTGTTTTATCCGTGTAGGGTACATAATCTGGAATGTAGATACAAGTCTTTGACGTCCAAGTAATTAAGTACTGTCTAGTACAATAAACAACCAGATAAAAGGGTTATGTCGGAGTGGACTCTGATGTACGCGCCTTAGGCTGGTTTTATTTTGAGTCAATAGAGATTATTTTGCAATGAGTGGATAGGGGCACATGTTAATTGCTGGCACGAATCAGTAATCTCCTTTTTGGTTTAGTTTTTTGTTTAGAATTGGTATTTTCTAATAAGGAATGTACGTAAGCTATTTTAATACGAAAATTATATATAAATGTAAGTACCTACTCTATGTGTTAATGAACATCATCCATGCGATATTCGGTGGTGATTCCCATACATCAAAACAAATAAAAATAGTAAAAGCCTATGAAATAAAACTGACGAAAAATTAAGGTACGACAGAAAGTCTTGTATTACCGAATATATTATTAGCATCAGAGTAGAATGAATGCAGTAGAAGTATGTGTGGAGTGACTTTGAAAGATAGAGTGAGATATAGCGTGATAAGAGAGCGATGTAGAGTGATAGTTGTAGTGATGAGAATTGAGAGAGGAATGTCAAGATAGTTCGGTCATGTTGAGAGAATGAATGAAAGAAGACTAACGAAACATGTGTATGAGGCGAGTGTGGATGGTACTGTCGGAAAGGGAAGACCTAGGCGCACATACCTGGACCAAATCGGGGAAGTTTTAGAAAAGGGGCAGGTCAGGAATACCCAAAACCGACGAGCATGCATGAAGAATGTAATGAGAGTGAACGAAGCGAGAGTAGTATGTCAGGATCGTAGCAAATGCAGATCCGTGATCTCTGCCTGCCCCTATGGGAAACAAGCGTGATGGCGTGATTTTATGTATGTATATATTATTTAGAAGGTAATAAATAAGGCACCAAACGTTCAAATTGCTCAACGCTGCTTGCATTTATTATGTAAATTGTCGATTACGTGTTTCCGTGGCCAAAATATTTTATGCATACCACGTCTAGCTTGTGATTGGATATATCATTATTTTTCTAGAATTACGTTGACCAATAAGGAACAATGTATTTATATTTCTATTATACGCCGAGTGGTCAATTTATCATACTAAGACAGTTTCTTTTATACACTGTGAATGGAAATCGTCTAGTTCCGATCTTAATCCGCTGGATTATGATTTATGGTCAGTTTTAGTGAGTACGGCTTGATCTAAACGCTATGATAATTTGGAGTCCCTAAACAATCCATACGATTGGCAGTGAAGAATTTTACCATGGAAAGAGAGCGTGCTTCTATTGATAACTGGCCTCAACGTTTAAAGGACTGTATTGCAGTCAATGTAAAGCACTTTGAATAAGCGTTTTTTTATGTATTAGATTAACATACGGTAAAAGTAACAAATGTTATTAGCAATAGAATTTATTGTTTTCTTTGTTACAGTATTTATGGCAAGACTAGATACTATCTATGCTGTTATTATATATAAATCAAGTTTGTGAATATGTGACGTTGTAGGGGATAATCTCTGGATCTTCTGACCCGAATTCATCATAGGCAGACGGAGAAAGAATACAAGTATCAACACCCCATCACATCCGACGGGTGTCGTAAGACGCGACAATAGGAAAAATACGCCGACGATATCACTGCGAGAGAAGAAAAACTCGAAATAAAACCCTGTACCAACCCAGCTGTGGCCAGCGCGGAAACAGTGGGTCAAAACCTCTAAAACCATGAGACATATGTCCAACGGTGGACTGCGGTGGGCTTGATTGATTGACAGGCTTCCGAAGCTGGGAGCTACAGCGAGTCTCATACAAAAACACCGTTTATTATATACTATGAAGATGTAAAATAAATGATCGCATCGCCAGTAAACAAAAGCAGTGATAAAATTCGATTCATTCACAAAGGAAAATTCATTCAACGAGTTGGGACGCTTTGCGAATCTGACCTAATTTACTGGGTCAACTTGACAACCCTCTGACATGAAGATTGAAAGATGATCTCGTTAATCATCGGAGATTTATACACAGCCATTCAACACGACCGCATAGCCAAGCTGAGAGAGTACTATGCAAAAATAGTCTTTATCGAACACGATGCCAAAATGCACATCATCCTTTAAGTTGTCCAAGTGATGTTGTTGCAGACTATAATTTTAAAAAAGTATTTTTTATACCACTTCTGTGGCAGTCAAACACACGGCCCACCTGATGAGGAATGGTTACTGCGGCCTATTAGCATTACCAGAGACGTTAAACTCGTGCTGCCGACATTTTGTGACTATTATCATGCAATTTAGGCAGAAGCTAAACGAGGGTAATAATTTGAGTTATATGTATTTTTTTTAATTTTGAGTTATAAGTAGCGTTATTTCTGTTTTGTAATTTTTGCTATATTCGGTCGGTCCGTTCCATAGAGTCCTGTTTGATTCACACGGTGACGCAAAATGACTTGTCTGCAAAGAGAAGTTTTCTATAAAATGAAACGCAGTGACCGAAATTTCGCAACTCACAATTCAATAAAAAATTTAAGTTTAAAATTAAAACCAGACTACTGAAAATGTATAGTATTAGTATGTAGGATAGCCACGTAATCTAACATAATAATACATTCTAAAGAAAAGTGGCACACGACCAAAGCTATCCTTGATATTTTCTTGTTTAATACTTTTTCAGTAGTCTAGTTTTAGTTTTAAACTTATTTTTTATTAATATTATTTTGGTGCAAGCAATTGGTATAATTTATATGTACATGGAACGTGTTAAATTAAACCCTTTCAGTTGATACTAAACACGACATATTTATCTCAAATTTATTTTATTACGCAGTACTTCATGACCGCTAGTGGGCGCCACATTCGTACGAAGGCAACTCGGGCGTCGGAGGAACGACCTCCGCCCCCCATGAGCGCAGGCCTGGGGGTGACAAGTGGAGCCGCCTATCACCCTGGCAGAAGCAGGCCGCGGCTGTGGCGCGCCTGCCACGCCTCCCCGTTTCCGGGGACGAGTTGGGGACTCTGTAGTCGCCACACCCGAGAAGAGGGCCAGATCGTGAGAGATGGCCCTGGGTCGGCCGGGGTGCGAGGGATATGCCTGTCAACCTCACCTTCGGCAAACAAAACGATCCACAGGCGGCGTACGTTTTAGTCGGTTCGAGTCCGACATAACCTCCTCCACCGGCTCCGGTGCGGGGATTTAGCGCACGTAAAAAAATAATAATAAGTGGGCGCCACATTAGATTCAATGACACGTTATATAGCCTATAACCCGCAGACGACAAAGATGCTTCTAACGATACCTCAATTGTCCAGTTCTAATAACTGGTTAAGAAGTTATGAGAGAACAGATGAACCTACATACATACATAGACAGTCAAAATCATAACATTTGGGTTCAGCCATAGTCATAATGCTAAGTGGAGGAAACAAGATATTGTGGATTTCAGTTAGCCGCGAGCTCCTCTGGGAATAGCAACCATTAAAGCTAAAATTGTGGAGAGCAAGACAAGTTACAGATTAACTGCTTTTGCATAACAAAGCGCGACCTCATCTCGATAAGGCTGGGTAAACTAGCGGAAGTATACTTTAATTTGTGAGGTATTTAACTAAACGTAAAATATCTTGATGTGTCTTTTGAATACATTTTAATTTTAATGTTTTCCTGTTCAGAAACTCATTTCAAAGGCTAAAAACCGAAATTTAACCACTAGTTAGATAGTTAGATTAGAAGAATTTTACAATGGAAAGAGTGCTTGCTTCTATTGATGACTGGCGTCAACGTTTAAAGGACTGCTTTGCAGCTAATGGATACCACTTCGAATAAGCGTTTTGTATTTTAAATTGTTTTATATTTATGTTATATTATAATGTTAATGTTATGTTATAAATATTTTTCTTTGTTACAGTATTTATTGTAAGACTAGACCCTATTTATTCATTTATTTATTTACACTTAATGCACGGTGTACATTGGCGGACTCAATGCCGTAGGCATTCTCTGGCAGTCTACCATAGGGTGGTGCAGAGCTAGTATGAGGTAGGCGCATATTAACGAGAGATGCGTTTGGTTCTATAAGGACTATCTATAATGTTATTATAAAGAGGTGAATCTGTGGATCTTTTGAACCGCCTTCATCATAGGCTGACGGAGAAAGAATACAAGTATCACATCCGACGGGGATCATAAGACACAGCTAAGGGAAAAAAACGCAGATACTGTACCAACCCAGACCTCCTAACCTATGAGGCCTATGTCCAACGGTGGACTGCAATGGGCTTATTGATTGAATGACAGGCTAGATAGCCTAGTTATTTGTATAATACATCATCCCACGCACACTCAAGCTGTGGAATGTACTCCCTGCTGCGGTTTTCCCTTGCGCCTACAATATGGGTTCGTCAAAAGGGGAATTGAAAGGTTTCTTCAGGGTCGGCAGCGCGAGTGTGACGCCCTTTGTGTTCCAGACGTCCATAAGTCACGGTAACCACTTCCCATCAGGAGGGCCGTGTGCTTGTCTGCCACCTAAGTGATATTTGTTATAAGTTTTGTGGCTTATATTTTTTAATTTTAGTATTGTGGCTGTATTATCTTCAGTGGGTGCTAGTTCCAACGTACGTAATTTAAATTGTAAAAACAACGTACGTAATGAAAATTATCTCTACTCGTTACGTTTAAGGTCAACGATATCACAATGTAACTTTTGTAAAATTTTGCGTTACTTTCACCCTCTCAATGGAGTAACATCCACTTAAAATGTTGCTTAGATGTTATTTATGCTATAAGGAATACTAGAGACAACGAAATATTATTGTATTATTGCCAAAGTAACCCAGAAAATAAATAAATAATAATTTAAAATGAATAAATAATAAAATAATATCAATATAAGATATATTAAAACAAATAATTGTTTGTTACCTGATTCGATTATTCTCACAATTTAAGTCATTCCCAACCCTAGACAACAACTGTCACAATCAATAATTATAATTTTTTGTTTTAACATAACCTTTGTTACATTTTTTTTATTATTCAGTTCTTTTTAGTTTTAATTTAAATTATTATATTATTTCTTCTTTAGTCTTACGTCACTTGAACACAATCAGCTCGCAAACAAAAGCAACCGGTTATAACCTCACTATAACGACTATTGATATTCGCCAGATGTGAATATGCAAACGATACAATTGTCAAAACTAAAGGGGACAAAATAAACAATGAATACTATTTTTAAGTTCAACAGCTTTTAACCCCCAACGCAAAAACGACGGGATGCTAAAGTCTGACATATCTGTCTGTGATGAACCGATTTTGATTTAGTGTTACGATTAAATGAGAGTGAGTGAAGCGAGAGTAGTATGTCAGGATCGTAGCAAATGGAGATCCGTGATCTCTGCCTACCCCTATGAGAAACAGGCGTGATTTTATGTATGTTTATGTATGCATAACATAACATATCTCGGAATGGGAAGTCAGAGGTGCTAGCACCCACATTTCGCCAGTTTATGTTTATGTCCCAATGTAATAGGTGGCGAAGCCTTTTGCCATTAACCGGGCACTTATAAACCTGCGATAAATACACACATAACTTCGAAAAATATCGAAAAGTCATTGGTGTGTGCCACGGTAAAACCTGGGATCGAACCCGAGTCCTCGTCTCAGCACTAGGCTACCGCGGTTTATGTATTATATGATTAAAATTGTATTGTCACCCGAACTAAAGGTGTGAACGAAATTTTAAACCAATCAAGCATCAGGACGTGAGCAAAACTTCAATCACTCAATAAGCAGGCCATTCTGGTTTATCATTATACTATCATTATCCTGGCATTGGTATAGCTTTTTTTTTATACTACTTAGTTGGCAGACAAGCACACGGCCCACCTGATGGGAAACGGTTACCGTGGCCTATGGACGTATGCAACACCAGGGGTGTCACACTCGCGCTGCCGACCATGAAGAAACCTTCTGATGCCCCTTTTGAAGAACCCCATATTGTAGGTGCTTGAGACAACCGCAGCAGGGAGGTTATTCCACAGCTTGAGTGTGCTTGGGATGAAGTTTCTTTCATACCGCACACTGCGCACCGTCTCAGGTCGCAATGTGTGAGGATGAATTCCCTGCCTATGGCGAGAGGTGCGATGATAGTATGTAGCTACGGGCATCATGTCAAACAATTCATCTTAGCACAAACCATTGTATAGGCGGTAGAACACACACAGTGAGGCAAAATCCCTCCTAAGGCTAAGAGGTTCCACACTACCTGTGAGTATGGAATTGTCAACCAGCCTCAATGCCCGTCTTTGTACTGAGTCGAAGGGGTCAAGCTGGTATGCAGGTGTGCTTCTATAGTCTACGATTCCAAACAGCCTCTGTTATAGCGTGGCGGTAATGAACGTGGCAGCTATACAGGTGGCGAGGGTTCGTTCCCGCTCAGTGTAAATATATGTATACATGATTTTGTATTTGCATTCGTCTGGTCGTGCCTCGAAAACCACGATAAGCTGTCGGTCCCGTTTGCCATACAAACATTTATAGCAGTTGTTGGAGACCTAAAAAGTCTAACAATTGGTCTAACCGCAATACTTCGATATCGCGTTTGGATTGTGAAAGTCAGATGGCAATCGCATCACGAAACTATCAAAATTCAGTCAAACGCGCATTTAGACTGGTAAAGCGGCCCCCAGACTCCGAGGTAAATACTTCGGATGCGACTGAGTTTTTTTTTTTTACATATAGGACACGTCAATTGGACTTCGCCTTGCCTGATGGTAAGCTGAAGGCAAAGTCCCAGAAAAGAGGGTCACCATTACTTACACATATCGTGTGACAATGGTGACACTCAGCTTGACGGCCTCATCATATGCTTTTTCACGCCCCGTTTAGAGGTTAACACTAAGATGAAGAGTCTCGATATACCTAAATCATTTTTAACGCTAAGATGTAGAGTTCAGGCGGAATTCGAACCCACGATCTTTCCCATACAGGGAGAATGCTCTGACCACTGTGCCACCGAAGCACGCCTGAAGCCATTAATATATTTCTATATTTTTTTTTTTAAACAACTTAGGTGGCAGGCAAACACGGCCCATTCAAAGGAAAGTAGTTTCCGTGGCCTATGAACGTGTGTAACACCAATGGAGTCACATCCGTGCTGTCGGGCGTGAAAAAGCATATGATGAGGCCGTCAAGCTGAGTGTCACCATTTTCACACGGTATGTGTAAGTAATGGTGACCCTCTTTTCTGGGACTTTGCCTTCAGCTTACCATCAGGCAAGACGAAGTGCAATTGACGTGTCCTTTATAAAAAAAGACCCTGTAAGAACAGAGATTTTAAGTGCCTTCAGTGCAGAACACAAAATCAGGACAAGCCTTTGGTCTTCCCACGGATAGCACAAAAACTATATATCCGTCTTGCTTCGACGGTAGGAGCTATTACCGAAATTCGTAAGATCTAAGTTTTGTTCACCACGCCTTTTATTTTATACCACTTAAGTGGCAGACAAGCTCACGGCCCACCTGATGGGAAGTGGTTATCGTGGCCTATGGACGTATGCAACACCAGGGAACACTCGAGCTGCCGACCATGAGTCTCTTCTCAAGTCTCTATAGTCGTAACATTGAAATAAGATTGTATCATAATTATAAACCGATCCTTACTGCTTTAGGAACAAACTCAGAGGATGAAAATTAAATAAACTTAAAATAAACCTAGAGTGTAGTCGCAATGAAATTTAAAACGTACTTCCTCGAACAGGTAGGTAATGAAATATCTCCCTCTGACCACCCTCCAACCACCCAGTTGCAATAGGGGAAATATTAATTAAATGCCCCGGCCTTTGACGTGCGTCCGAGGAGCTTCCCGCGTTGGGGAAAGCACCTCATCCACGTTTACAAAGCGCGACGAGCAAATCAAAAAGTTCAAGTCATCGCACAGCAAATATTAGATCACATTTTTGCAGTAATTACACTTAGTGCAGTCTAGCTTGTAGATTTTTATTTTGTTTTATAATGTAACTCTCTGAAACTCAGTTTTCGAATTTCCTTTGAGAGTACACAGCAAATTTGTTGCTGGCTCGCGGGAATACTAATTTTATCTAAAAGTCTAACTAAAAAATATTGTAGCGTATTTAAAAAAATTGTATATATTGAAAAGCCTTTTCGTTTGTGAAAACATAGTAAAGAGAACGTTATTTGTTTTGTTTTTCACTTTTTGGATTAGACTTAAAGAACCAGGTTTAATGAGAAATTTAATTTGTTAAGTTTGCAACACTGCTTGTGTGCTTATGTGGCATGTTTTATATGTCTTTTTTTTACGTGCGCAAAATTCCCACGGATACATCCCCACCGGAGCCGGTGGAGGAGGTTATGTCGGACACGAACCGACTAAAACGCACGCCGCCTTTGGGTCGCTTTGGTTGCCGAAGGTGAGGTTGACAGGCATATCCCTCGCACCCCGGCCGACCCAGGGCCATCTCTCACGATCACGCACAGCGCACTTACAGCTCCATATATTAATAGAGTAGATGGATACCTACAGATAAGCCAACGATTCCGTTAAAATAAAAATCAGCACTCCAGTTATCATGTCAAATACGTACTGTTTTATTACATACATACATATAATCACGCCGTTATCCCTGGAGGATTAGGCAGAATTGAATTAACGCCTACATGTTCAATAGTATAACATATAACGTAACATAAACGCACGCCTATATCCCCGAAGGGGTAGGCAGTGGTGCTAGCACCCACATTTCGCCAGTGGCGAGCCTATTACCACTAACCGGGCACTTATAAACCTGCGATAAATACACACGTAGTTTCGAAAAGCTTCGAAAAGTCATTGGTGTGTGCCATGGTAAAACCTGGGATAGAACCCGAGACCTCGTCTCAGTAGTCCATTATCCATGCCACTAGGCTACCGCGGCGCGTTCTATTGCCAACCAAATTTAATTCAGAACGATTTGATTATTTGGCTATTAATGGCGGCCACCTTCACAGTTCGGTTGTACTATACATATACTTTAGATGTGAGATATTTGACTGATCTTAAATTACTGAAACCTTAAAAGTTATCAGAATGACTTCAAACGTTAAGAAATATAAAAGAAAATTATTTTTCATTAAATAGACGGTAATTAATTAAGTATACGAAGAGTATTTGACGTCAATATCATTTATTCTTTCTATCAGCGGTTAATGGCCGCTACAGACAAAGCATATTTTTTACTAGAGTAGCCAATCTCTATTACCCACTCTCTATCTATATATATATAAATATAAATATATTTAATATACCACTTTGGTGGCAGAAAAGCACACGGCCCACCTGATAATTAGTGGTTACCGTGGCCTATGGATGTGTGCAAAACCAAGGGAGTCATACTCGCGCTGCCAACGCTGTAAGCACTGAGAGTTTCTGTGCCGTCAATGTAAAAGACAAAGCAGGCGAAGGTTTTAGTCTTCCCACTGACAGCACAAAAACTCTCTAGTGAGCCCCGGCTACCCTGCTCACTGCCGGGAACACAACACAAGGTTATTATGGCCGCGGTATTCTATAGGACGGAGGTACTTCCCCAGTCGGACTGCTCAATTGGACATAAACACCGTCGTGTAATACCTCCTATACAATGAATCTAACAACCATGTAGACGATATATGTCAGATGTTGTGTACCTACAACCTTGATTGGGATCAGACTAAGTGGATCATTGTTAACAATACAGATCGTATGACGCACTGATAACAAAAGAGAAGAAAAGGATGTGAGTTTATTATTCAGAAGAATACAAAAACTCAGTTAGTCGAGACCTAGCGCCTTAACACCATCTCTTAAAAGTAATATTTCGTAACATAACATAACATAAACTCACGCCTATATCCCCGAAGGGGTAGGCAGAGGTGCTAGCACCCACATTTCGCCAGTTTATGTTTAGGTCCCACTGTAATAGGTGGCGAGCCTATTGTCATTAAACGGGCACTTATAAATCTGCAATAAATACACACATACCTTCGAAAAGCATCGAAAAGTCATTGGTGTGTGCCATGGTAAAACCTGGGATAGAACCCTAGAGACCTCGTCTCAGCAGTCCATTACCCATACCAATAAGCTACCGCAGTAATATTTCGATCTTACATTATTTACATATTTTTTCGTATTCTTATATCTTGTCTTATAACAATTGTAAAATTTAATAAATAAAGTTATGTCATGTATTCATTACTTAATTATTTATATTATCCGTATTATCATTCCAACTTAGATGAGAGATACTGTTTGACTACATAACACTATTATTCTGAGTATCCCGACGGATGCTGACATTACGATTTACACTATGGTTTTAACAAATTAGATTATATAATATTTTTAGAGATGGTAGTAGTCTCTTTGAAAACAAGAAAATATTTTCAAATATTACAATCGTGTTTGTCGTAAAGGTAGACCCTTTCTCAGAAGCTACCCCACCAAGTGACTTCCTTAACGATAAACACATCAATATTCATTAGTGATCAATTTTCTTACACCCCTTCAGAATCATACCTTATGATTCTGAAGGGGTCGCCTTGCAACTGTTCGGTTTTATGGGACTATGTGTTAGTTCAAAAGATGTACATATCTACTTGTTAATAAATTAATAAAAATAAACTGCAAACGCGGCGCATACCGTGAAATTTACTTGAATACGATAATTTGTTTTAATTCGTTGGGGTTTATACAATAATATTAACGGGAGTTAACACGATCATAGTATTTTTTTTTATATAGGACAATTCAAGTAGACTTCGCCTCGCCTGATGGTCAGCTGGAGGCAAAGTCTCAGAAAAGAGGGTCACCATTACTTACATACACCATGTAACAATGGTGACACTCAGCTTGACGGCCTCATCATATGCTTTTTCATACATACCCATCTTTGATTTGTCTGACTTTTCGACCGTAACCTGGTCGGCAGGCTGTGGTCACACGCTGTTTCTTGGTCTTCTTAATGGGCCCCTTAATTTGTATCAAAATTTAACAAGTCTATTTCCAGGGCTTACAGCGTACCGAGTACCGCGTACCGCATCTGCATTGTCGTATGCGGTCGCCTTCCGAATCATCGTTTCCTTTATGGTTGTTCAATAAGTAGATTTTTTTTATCTAGGACACGCCAACTTGATTTCACCTCGCCTGACGGTAAGCTAAAGTCTCAGGAAAGAAGGTCACCATTACAGACGCTAAGTAATGTTACAATGGTGGCACTCAACTAGGTTAGGCTAACCATGAAACATTATGTTCCATAACTGGGTAGAAAGACGTCATCTGAAGTTAGTTAGTTTGCTTTTGGTTCGGCCTGAACCGGCCTAAACACTACTGCAAGAATACCGCGGCCATAATAACTTCGTGTCGTGTTCCCGTGTTCCCAGCGGTGAGTACGGTAGCCAGAGCTCACTGGAGGGTTTTTGTGCTGTCAGTGGAAAGACCAAAAGCTTGTCTTGCTTTGTCTTTTACACTGACGGCACAGAAACTCTCAATGCTTGGACGGTTGGCAACGCGAGTGTAACTCTCTTGGTTTTGCACGCGTCCATAGGCCACGGTGACCACTTTCTATCAGGTGGGACGTGTGCTTGTCTGCCGCCTAAGTGGTATAAAAAAATTAAAAAACATTTAAAGTAACTTCATGATATGTAAATAATAAGTTATTCGTTTGTGTTTCACGTGGGTCCAAAGTTTCTAATGTTTAATTAATTGTAGACCTAATTATGTGGGTAGAAAAAGGAACCAATCTAAAAGAAATTCAAAAATATATCATAGCAATCATGTCGCTCAAGGTAATAATGTAGACACCACGTCGACAGTACAACCCACGCTTCCCGACGAAAATAACTTAAGTAGGCACCGCGGGGAAGATTTGGGTTACACGTGCCAATTTCGAACAATAAGATGGCAGAAAAAATCTGGGACGTGGCGTAAACGAGGCTTGTCAAAGGTGAAAAAAACTTGACACGTGGCTGCTACGCGCTTTGTTATACGGGCAGAATATTTTAGCTGTGATGAGCTGATATATAATGAGCTTCTATTGAAATGAGGTAACAGGTCCATCGATCGGTAAGCAAACGACTCACGAAACGTCTCCTAAAACTAGACAGAACAAGGTCTAAGAACAATAATGGGGACAATAACGGGCCACTTCAAAAGCACCTTTACATCATCGGTGTTCCGGACAGTCCCCTTTGCAGGGGGTGTTTTGTTGCCGAGGAAACGGCCTCCCACGTAATACTGGGTCGCAAGGCAGTAGACCATCAACGTTCACAAATCCTCGGTACAGTGTCGTCGCTTAGTGAAGTCTGTGAAGCGCCCAGTAAGCTTCTGCGTTTCTGGGCGGAGCTAGCCTGGCTACTTTAGATAGTACTCTACACGCAAAATGGCCCCAAAGGAGTCCCTTTCCATTCTATTCCATTCCATGAGGTAGATATGTTATCTCAATAAATACCAAAGTGATAGAGCGCTTAGTAGCAAAACTCCACGAGTGTGACTCTACACGTAGGTTGGGAAGAGGGTACCGTTTATGGTTAACTTGGATCAAGGCGGCAGAGGCCCTTTTGAAGGTTGTTCATAAGCTCTTCACGATTCCCTTTGATTAGCAAATGGTACAGTGGAGCCCAAGTTAGAGCAGGGGCGGGTGTTTGAGCGCAAGGCTGGGGTGACAGGTAAAGCAGCATGTCACCCTAGCACTAGTAAACTGACGCAACGGCGCGACTAATTCCATTTCCAGGGCCATATGAGGATATCAGTAAGGATTTGATGATATACCATAATAGTATCTGAGATATACTTCGAAATTTTATCTCAAATCACATAATGCAAGCAGTAAATTATTTTTGTTTGAATTATCATATTTCTCCATCGAAGCTTCGAGACTTTAGGCGCGGTACTGGCGCGGAGAATCTTGTTTATAGACGAAATCGATACACATTAGAGTACTCGCACTTACAAAGCGTCTGCGACCTTTAGCCCGTTGATGTTACATTATTCATAAGAATCTGAAGCAATATATTTCGAGTTTGCACAATTTGTAATACTCCCTATTCTAACGACACTGTGTTTACTCCTTCGTCCGTCAGCATCCCTATTGATATTCAAATTGATACAAAACTAGTGAAGTTTATAAATATATTTGCATAAACGTCTGGACATGTACCCTTGAGTTGACGTATCCCGTGTTAGAATAATTTAAATAACTACATGCGAACCTTCATGACCTTGGTTTAAATCGTTTTACATGTTATATTATTATATTATCACCGGAGTCGTTTGCGTTGCTAAGTTAGACGTTTGACGCATGTACAGTATTTTAAAATAAGCAAAAATATGACGTCGGTTTCCTGTTTACTCATATTTCGTTATAGTTGTTACTTCTTTAGGGAAAAACGATTATAATAGTCCCACCCTCCCCTTTCCTACACAGGACAACACGTGCAGGTCTTAGATGTCACCCGCACACGGTGCAGAACATCCGATCAAGAACCAAGCGGTTAGGTGACTCTTTCCTCTGTCGCACCATTAAGGCCTGGAATTCATTACCAGCTCACGTGTTTCCCTCTTCCTACAGTCCCGGGTCCTTTAAGCGGGGCGTGAAAAAGCATATAATGAGACCGTCGAGCTGAGTGTCACCATTGTCACAAGGTATGTGTAGGTAATGGTGACCCCTTCTTTCTGAGACTTTGCCTTCAGCTTACCATCAGGCAAGGCGAATTAATTTTAATTTTTTAATTTAATTTATATATACAAATAAATAAAATAAGGATTTCATAAACACGCCAGAAATTCAGGCCGGTTCAAGCAGTACCGGGACCGGGGGGTACAGTGATGAATTCAGACCTAATTGTTTGATCTCACCAAGCCAAACTAGGGCAAAATAGTATGTTTTGGCATTCGTACAAAACGAGCCGTTGTATTATATTTTATTTTAAAATTGTAATTTATACACTAATATTTCCGTAAATGTCTACATGTGGTATCCAATCTATATTTTAGTATTATAATCTAATATCCGGTATATTATACTCATCGAGGCGGCCGGTGACACTCGTTCCAGGTCGTTCCTGGACCAAAGGCTGTCTATCACACTGATTATGGGCACTTTTGCACCGGGAGCGATCAGGGCCGAATTATTTGATTAGTACATGGACTAAGCATTGCTTGTTGTACCATTTTGACATATTGTATTAATTTGACGAATAATAAACTATTATAATTTCTCAATGAACATTTCGTCGTATATTACATTATAATACTAAAATATAGATTGGATTACCAGTTTTCAGTAAGGGAAAAGGACGGGAAAAATCATCCCAATCCAGGTGACAGTAATGTAAAAAAGTTAGGTACATATCGGCAAGAATAGAAGATGTTATGCTTCTTGAGTGTCAATAATTTGCCTATACTTGGTATACGAGAATAAAATTTTTGTCATTTCGACCGTTCTGTAGTCTGTCCTCATTATACACAGGTATAATAATTAATATTTGTATTAGTTTGATTCATATGTACATTTCATTTTGTTGTAGGCAGTTTGTAATTACAAAAATAGTATAATATCGATATTAGTGAATCGGAAATATAGACGATTTGTCTTGCAACTTTGTTACTGACAATTGAAAAATCAGGAACCAGGTACAATAAATTTAAATGTGATAAAGTATATGTCGTAGATGAAGAATGACCAACATTGACCACTCGTTCAAAGTCAGAGTAAACATGAGATCAATATATCACGCTTAAAAATTGTAATTTTAAATATATCACACGAACTGTGTAGTGCGACGGCAAAGAAGTAGACTTTACGTCAGTACCAGTGGGTCAGATCTCCACTCTATGATAATTTTTTGTATGCATAAGTAAGTGTGGTCACAGTCGTTTGGGTGTATTTATATTTTCATAAAATCTACATATGCTTTACTTTGTTTAGTTTGATCATAGATGGAGCTAGAAAGCGTATACTCGTACGTAAAAAATGTGTTATTCCCGGTTGTTGCGGAGGGTTACGCATCGGAGCCACTTGCTTCTATTTATTTATTTATTTATTTATTACATGGAAAACTTACAGCATAAAAACATGAATAGCGTTGGACTAGGTCATAGAAAGCCAATAACAAGTTTTCACTTATAGTCGCTGCGTAGGTAAAACATTGTAAACAAAAACACGCATTGCACAAACCTTATGGAAGAAAAAATAGAAAAACTACACAACAGATCTACATAGTCAATACCATGAACATAGTACATCAATTTCTGGGTTTGAAAAACTCAAGCACCTTCTCGCCGCGGGCACACTAGTTGAGAAAGGGTCAATATCGTGCTGCTTACATAGCCTGTTAAAGTTACGAGTAGCCCCTCACTATGTAGCTGTTTTGCCTGTAATTTGTAGAAGCATTCGGAATTCGTAGCGGTGGATTAAATCGAATTGACTTACATGGTACATTGAATGAAAGTTTTGATAACAACTCGGGACAATTGATATCATTATTAATTATTCGGAGAATGAAGGTGAAATCATTTATCTCACGACGGTTGATAAGAGGTAAGAGATGAAATCTCCGACAGAGCTTTAAGTAATTACTAGCTTTATATGAAATGCCCTGATGGAAGCAGAGGTATTTGATAAAGCGCTTTTGGATATTTTCAATACGGTCGATATATTTGTCGTAACAGGGGTTCCATATCTGACATGCTATTTGTTAGTTTTATGCGGCAATTATTAGAGCGATTACTGTTTGTCCTTCCAACCCCAAGGACACGTCAATAATGAAATAAACTCGCCTGAAAATCTCAAGACTCGAGAAAAAGGGGCCTCATTCAAAAGAATCTAAGAATCAATTTCATTTATTCAGTTTAGTTTCAAATGAACACATTATGATCGTCATAAGTTTACAATTATGTTTTTTTTTTATTTATACCACTTAGGTGGCAGAAAAGTGTGCTTTTCTGCCACCTAAGTGGTCCACCTGATGGAAAGTGGTTACCGTGGCCTATGGACGTGTGTGACACCAGAGAAACCACAATCGCGCTGCTGACCCTGTAAGCACAAAGTTTCTGTGCCGTCAGTGTAGAGGACAAAGCAGGACAAGCCTTTGGTCATCCCACTGACAGCACAAATTCTTCAGTGAGCTCTGACTACCCTACTCACCGCTGGGAACACAACACGGAGTTATTATAACCGCGGTATTCTGTAGGGCGGAGGTACTTCCCCAGTCGGACTGCTCAATTGGGCGGAAATACCGCCGTGTCCTACCTTAAAAAATATGATATGATTCGGTAAGTTTGTTTTACTGAGAAGATACCAGCAAGTAACTCGGAGAACTATATTAGAACTAGATTATCTTTTTTTTTAATATGCTTTTGTTTACAAGTTATATTCTGCAAGCAAGCAAGAGATTAGACACCAACAATTTTACAATGATGTCCCTCAGATTGATAGCCTCATTAGATACTTTTCACGCCCCACTTATAGAACTATGTACTGTAAGAAGAAATAATTTCATGTTGCCCGATATTTTAATGTGAGGTAATATTTACAACAAGAAAATATCTCAATTTAACTAACTGCGTAATAACAAAACAACTTACAGACTCGCGGCGCCAGATTCGACAACATCGATAAAATATACTGTTTGCATAATTTAAACTGTATTCTATCACACTTGGTTCGGCGTCATGTTCTCCTAACAATAACAGGTAGAGAATAATGTTTACGGGAAATAACGCGATCATGGCGAGCTTTTATACAATGGCACCAAAATTATATAATAAAATCCCAAAACATATTAGGACATGCTCAAATATTAGTGAATACAAGCGTAGCCTATTTAACTTTCTAGTTGACAAAACTTATTACTCAATTAATGAATTTTTAAATGATAACATTTGACATCTGCTATTTTGATTTGTATACCATATTTCCATAATATTATATTTTGACATTTGATTGGATTGCACATTTTTGGCGACTATGGACTTAGCACATTGCATTTCAATTTTCACTGACATTGCTTATTTTAATTTTATTTTAATTATCTAACTAGTAATGTATTATTTCGCATGCCTTTAGGCGAAACATTGAAGAGCTTTATATTTTTTTTTTTATTGTAACACCTTTTTCACATGTTTGACGAATTAAACTGATTATTGATGATATTGGTATTATTATTGACAGCCTCTGTGGCGTGGCGGTAGTAAACGCGACTGCTACGCAGGAGGCGCGGTTCGAACCCCGCTCAGTGCAAATATTTGTATGCATGAATATGGGTATTTACATTGGTCTGGGTGTTTCTATGTATAATATGTATGTATTTACAAAAAAAAAAAGTATTTAAGTTTGTTTATCCGTATTCTAGATTCCATAACACAAGCTAGTTAAACTATGCATACCATGGGTCTAGATAACGTTGTGTAGAATGTTGTACCTTTGATTTGCCTGCCGTTTCGACCGTGTTACATCGGCTGAGGCCCTGTCTGTAACCACAGCCGGTGTAACCGGTCGAAACGTCAGGCAAATCATATGTATGTATGTACCATACCATGATCGCGTTACATGATTCCCGTAAACATTATTGCATATCATGGAACGTGGAAGTTTAAAGTTAGAATCACAGGTATATTCTGTAATATACAAGTTCAACATCGAGTCTCACTCACACGAGGGGCTGACTTCTGTATTGATCGTGGAGCTCTTGATAGCTGACTCCATACAGAGCGAATAGTATAGCGAGGCATTTGCCGCACGAGGTAATAATACCTCGATGCATGACATCTGCATGGACCGAGCAAATGCCTCGCGAGATGTGAGGCTGCTCGCTTTTTGTGGATCCGTGTATTGGGACAGCAGCGCGTTATTGCCCCAAACCACTAAAGAAGGATACCATCTACATAGCGGAGTCAAGGGCTCTACCAACATAACCAAAGTGGAGTTCGTTATTGAATTGAACATTACAGAATAACTTTTTTTATCTAGAACACTCCAATTTGAACTCACCTCACCTGATGGTAAGATATAAGTCTCAGGATAGAGGGTCACCATTACAGACACATAGGTTGTTTTTAATATCGTACGGATTTCATGACGCATGCGGGATTACCCCGCATATGCATATGACAAAGCGGCCAAGCGGTCAGATATCGCAGAGAAAAGGCAGCTTCTTGTCACTGAGCTTGACGGGGTCCTGAATCACATTTCTCAATGGGGCTCTGAGAACCTGGTTGAGTTCAATGCCAAGAAGACGCAGGCATGTGCGTTTACAGCAAAAGTATCTTCTTTCCTTCCCCTCCCCACTCTTCAGAGCACGCCACTGCCGCTGCAGGACAATCTCAATATCCTAGGTATGGATGTTCGCTGCAACCTGAATAACAAAAACTACATCGAAAGCATCATCAAAACAGCCTCACGAAAACTCGGAGTCCTGAACAGAGTGAGACGATTTTTCACGCCGGAGCAGCGGTGTCTTCTATACAAGACACAAATTCGCTCCTGTGTGGAGTACTGCTCGCATCTCTGGGATGGTTCAGCAAAGTACTTACTAGATGCTCTCGACAGGTTGCAGCGACGTGCGATCCGCATCATTGGGAATCCCGAGATCACGAACACCCTAGAACCTTTACAGCTGCGTAGAGATGTTGCGTCCATGGCTGTATTTTACCGTCTGTACCATGGGGAGTGTTCTGATGAGCTCTTCCAATTAGTCCCACCCTCCCCTTTCCTACACAGGACAACGCGTGCAGGTCTTAGATGTCATCCGCACACGGTGCAAAACATCCGATCAAGAACCAAGCGGTTCGGAAACTCTTTCCTCTGTCGCACCATTAAGGCCTGGAATTCATTACCAGCTCACGTGTTTCCTTCTTCCTACAGTCCCGGGTCCTTTAAGCGGGGCGTGAAAAAGCATATGATAAGGCCGTCAAGCTGAGTGTCACCATTGTCACACGTTATGTGTATGTAATGGTGACCCTCTTTTCTGGGATTTTGCCTTCAGCTTACCATCAGGCAAGGCGAAGTCCAATTGACGTGTCCTATATAAAAAAAAAAAAAAAAAAAAAAAATGTCCTTTTCATACAAGTATTTATTGTAATGCTTGGAATACGCACGCGGGACGCGGGGAGTGAATCCTGGGAAGCAGCACGCGCGGGGCCCCCGCGTGCTTGTGCGCCATGGAGCGTGACAAACGTTACAGCAAGAACCCTCCTATCAAATAACAGGCCATACTGCGATCTTGTCTTCTTATGCCGTCTTTTGTAAATTAAGTAAATTATTAACAACTTTCTGAGTTTGTCGTCCATTGTACACAACTACAACGCCCGCATAAAATCTATCGGATTTCACGCTGCGTAAAATTTTCTGCATGCGGGGCAATCCCGCACTCGTGAATAAATTCGCACGATATTAAAAAACCCTAAGTAATGTAACAATGGTGGCATTCAGCTTGGCGGCCTCATCAGATGCTTTTTCACGCCTCGCTCAAAGGACTCGGGACTGTAGGAAGAAGGAAACACGTGAGCAAATATTTAATTGCAAGTCTTGGAGGTGCGGCAAAGAAAAGAGTCTCCGTACCAGCAAGAACCAGCTCGTATATTCTGCACAGTGTTTGTGTACCATATGGTTTCCACGGTGCGAAGTTTCATGGACACTTACGTAGAGACGGACGCATTTACTATGATAAACCTGGCTGCAGTATCACGAACTAGCCTCCTTTCGTAGTGTGCGAAATATCGTTGGGACTCTGTAGTCCCCACACCCGAGAAGAGGGTCAAATCGTGAGAGATGGCCCTGGGTAGGCCGGGGTGCGAGGGATATGCCTGCCAACCTCACCTTCGGTAACCAAAACGACCCACAGGCGGCGTGTGTTTTAGCCGGTTCGAGTCCGACATAACCTCCTCCACCGGCTCCGGTGGGGAGATATCCGTGGGGATTTAGTGCACGTAAAAAAAAGGGTGCGAAATATCGCACGAAAGGGGCTCCAAACCAAACCATACTTTAAGCGGGGCGTGTAAAAGCATATGACAAAGCCGTCAAACTGAGTGTCATCTTTGTAACATGGTATATGTAATAGGGACCCTCTTTTCTGAGACTGCCATCAGCTTACCATCAGACGATGCAAAGTCTAACTGACGTGTCCTACAAATGTATAAAAATCCGAGAATAGCGTAAGGTGTTCAGCGATATATCGCATTCACTCAACAACTTAACAAGTGGGATATAAGGGTACACATGTAGAATAACTGAAATTAACAGTTTAAATGGAAAAACGGTCAACGGTGGTTATGATTTACAATGTCAACGACATGTTAAGTATAATTTGATTACAATCAGCAACAAAAGTATCCAAAATGCCGTAGTGGAGTTTGTTGCGCCTCGCGCCGTATCTTCTCCACTATCGCCTAAGAAGCGATGACAAATTTAGTTTAACAGAATTTGACGTCAAATAGATGTAATGACTTTACACTATTTTGAGAAATAAAGAATTTGAAATTATATCTGAACACTATAAAAACTTCGATCGTACTTTATAAAGTACATCAATTACTGATACGCGTCGGGATTAAGTAATACAGTTTCAAAAATTCGTGCCACATTTTTGTGAGGACGTAGACTCATCAAGTTTGATAAATTGTCGTCTCTTTTGTTAAATTTCGAAATATTTTTAGTTTTTTTTTTTAGTTTTAGAATCACACCTATTTAAATCATAAGTTTATGGTATATATTATGTTTTGTTGCTGAATACGATAAGTACAATTAGTACAAAAATCTGAGAAATAGAATGTTTACAAACTAGAAACAAACTCGTGTTAGAATACAGTCAGTGGTTCGGTGTATCAACTCTGATTTAATATAAAGCTATTTGATTAATAAATAAGTATAAATTAATTTATTATAAATCCTGGAAAATGTCGGGCTATGAAAAATACATAATAAATAATAACAATTGCTATAAAAGCAGTTCAATTGCAATGTGTGATTTTCTCGTAAAGACACATACACTACGCGTAGTGTATGTGTCTGCTGTCTCCAAGGGTGGCTTCAGGTATCGCTAAAGACCAACAGTACTTACCGCTAAACAAGAATTTTATTGCTTTCGTTTATCATGTGTAAAGTACTTTCACAGTAGATTTTTATAGATTAGATTCTTTTGAGAGAGATGGCGGTTGCTCCTAACTACCCCAGCGAGAAAACTGCATCAGTATATGTTTGTATGTATTGAAGGATATTTTGTCCAAAACATCGAACAATTCTATCGCATTCATATTTGAGACATGAGATTAATTCTCTATAAGTATGACTATGTTTTCGTAACTACACAAATGCTCGCCACAGCTTGCTCTAGTAAATCGAAAAATATCAATAAAACTTAATGAAACAAATGCTATCCATTCTCAATCATATTGACAATAAAATACATGCTGTTAAAAATATATTGTATCATTGAATAATACAGGCCGCATACAATTATTGGCAGTATGTATTTTACTTTTGAATGAAACTTTAAAGCACTAAATGCTAACTATTCAAATCGAGAAAATAGAAAAAATTGATTCGCCTGGACCGTTCCAATTTTTTCTATCTTTATCGGTATATTTTACTGTCAAAATGTATGCAATATGTTCCAAACTTAGTCAAATGGATTTTTGTTAAAATTTAATTTTGTTCGCAATCAATTCTAAGGTTGATTTAGATCAAACGAGCGAATGCTCATTCTATACCCCAACTGTCAAATTCTTTTTGCGTAAACAGTGAGAGAACATTTATTCGTTGTTCTTTGAAAACAAGGTTCAGTTTACAATAAAATATTAAGAAACAATGTTCATTTGGTCTAAATCCACCTTTAGAATTATCTACCACACGCACAGCATGATAAAACCTAGACAAGGTCTAGTTTATTTCTGTACATACAAAGTAACGTAGCATGATAAGACTCACATTTTGAACTTAATCATCATCATCATCATCATCATCATCATCGTCATCATCATCGTCATCATCATCACCATCATCATCGCCATCATCATCACCATCATCATCATCATCATCACCATCATCGGTTGGTTTGAGCTCCTAAGATGTTAGTACAGACCAAATAATAAAAATTAAACTGAAAAGTGTCGATTTTATTTTACGAGACGTTATAAACATTTAGCTTAGAGCAGCAGTGCGCATTGCTGTTGAAACCGCTTCTTGTCTGGATAACCGTCAAAAAAACTCGAATAAAACAAGTTTATTAGTAATTTTTTTAACTGGTAACCATACAAAAAAGTCGTATTATAATATGTATTTAGTTTAATAGCCCTTAGAACAAACTTAAATATATAATATATCATCACCAGCTTAGCGTTAGTCCCAGTACAATTGGAGGCCGACTAGTCGAGTACTGGACTCGACTAGACGGCCTACAATAGTACCAATGCTGAAATATTTAACATCAATTGACAAAATTCAACCTTTAAATTTAATTGCGATTAGAATTTAATTGAAACACGATATTTATGTGGACGCACAGCAGTTGTTACTCGTTTTTTTCAAGTGAATTACAACTAATTGTAAAAAGAAACAAACTCGCACTTAACAGGAATTGAACCTGCGATCTCACGATTTAGCAGTCGACCGATCTACCTTTACTTCAGAGAAGTCGACAAGATAATTTGGTACAGAAATTTCAGACGCTCAGCAGGTAACCAATCAGAGTTGTGATTACCGTCAATTCAAACCTAATCTCTTTATTGGGAAGACTTACACAATAAGCTTGTTAGGAAAAGAGGGTTGATTGAAGTGAATTACAGTATGTCCAAGGAATAAATTAGCTTTTGTAGGATGATGTCGAATCGATGTCAAATATTTATATACCAATACTATCAGTGTACCAGTACTACTCGATTTTAAGTAACATTTTTTTATACCACCTAGGTGGCAGACAAGCACACGGCCCGCGTGTGCTTGTCTGTCCAAAGTGATTACCGTGGCCTAAGGACGTGTGTAACACCAGAGGTGTCACACAAGCGCTGCCGACCCTGTAAGTGCAGAGCTTCTGTGCTATCAGTGTAGAAGACAAAGCAGGGCAAGCCTTTAGTCTTCCCATTGACAGCACAAAATCTCCAGTGAACATTTTTCTTTTTAAATAATATACTTTATTTCATAAAAGCATAATACAATGTCTCCGTCTCTGAACAAAATTATCGTATATAATATAATCTTATAAGAGACAGAGTGAACGTCAGTGTCTGAGCCAGCATTAAACTGTTAGAGGCACTAGACTTTGTTCATGAAGAACTCAATTGATTTTAATCGGATGTTACTATCAAAAAACGGGGTGAGCTAAATAGAACCGTTTAAGAACATTTTTAACTAATTCTATTGGTGATTTCTTTGTGTTATCGTGTTATTTACACTGATCCTAACCTTTCCGTTGCTTACATGCGATAAGATCCATTAAAATAGTTATTTACTATTATAAATACATGGTATAATGACAACTTTTTATCCCTGCACAACACAACTTTCACGTTCTGACGTTATCCTTTGACAGTAGGTAAAATAATTCATAAATATAAAAAACAAAGCTCGATTCGATGATTTACAAAATACACTCATTCTCAACATTAAATACTTTGACATCAATAGTGTTGCGGACTGCAATTCTAAATTTACTTTTTAATCTTTAGTTTTTATTTTGTGTAATGGCAATACAAAATCTCATTTGTCTCTTGGCTCAAAAGCTTTGTACATTACAGACAGTAATGTTACAATGGTGGCGCTCAGCTTGGCGGCCTCATCTGTTGCTTTTTCACGTAATAACATAAATAGTTTCATCTCAATGTAGGTATAATATTTGCGTAATCTTCCGGCAAAATCAAAAAATGTTGAACCTTATAACCGATTGAAAGATAAGATAAGATACAGTCGATTGTCATAAAAATCATTGTCAAAAGTTAATTTATTGCCCGGACAAACTATAGTCGCGATTCCACTCAAAAATTTATCGTTTACGAAAAGGTCACGCTATTGTCAAAGAAATGTATTTTCAGGGGGAATCGCGAGTATCATATCTATACTAATATTATAAAGCTGCAGAGTTTGTTTGTTTGTTTGTTTGAACGCGCTAATCTCTGGAACTACTAGTCCGATTTGAATGATTCTTTCAGTGTTGGGTAGTCCATTTATCGTGGAAGGTAAATGGACTACCCAACACTAGTCAACACAAAGCTATATATCATCACGCTACTACTTAAGGGAGCGGAGCATTGATAAGAAATGTTAACAAATCCGGCAATTTTTCATACATATTTTGAAGTCTAAAACATACGGGCTCAAAGGGATATGAAGCTTCAAAATATACCCCGGGCGAAGCTGGGATGGCTCAGCTAGTAATATATATTTTTTTGTTATAATTTAGGTAAACCTACTCTAATTATTTGGACGCACAGCCAGCATAGCAGTTGATAGAATTACTCGAATTATACTAATCTAATAAAAATTACAGTAAGATTGGAAGATTTGTAAGTTATAACTTGTTTTGAGTTATGAGATTGCCATATTTCATTCCTCTATCGATATAACAACTGATTCTAATATGACAGGATAACGATGTTGACGCACAGCGGGTAATTTGTCAGTCTCTTGTTATCCGAATAAGATGATTAGTAACTTCCTCATTTATAAGATTATTATTCAATAAGTTCGTTTCTAACTAAACTGAAATAAATTGATAACTTCACTTCTCGGATTTTTGTTTTAAATAGATAACTAGTAATCGAAATTAATACTATTCCCGTTAACCTCTCCAGTAAAGGTTCCGGGTTCGAATCCAGACCATTACCCTACCGACGAGAACTCACTACAAACACAAGCAATTTATCTTGGCCTCCAGTTAAGCTAAATCTTTAGAGGGAATATTAGTAATTTATGTCATAAATTTCTTTGAATAAAAGGAATATTACTTATAGGAGTGGGATCACAACAGTAGCGTAATTGGCTGTCTATTAATCACGTGAGGCTCAATAGGGGGGAAGGGAGTTCAAATATCACCAGAGGGGTAGTAGGGGTATAGTGGGATATTACATGTATTTATATTTAATAAATTTCGAGCGAAAAATGTGATTATTGTTTTTTTTTAAATAACTTTAAATACCAAAAAACACGTTTTTTTTGGTTGTCTAAAACCTCGCTAAGTATCACCGTGATTAATAGACAGTCCATAATGGCCAGGATTCGATTCGACGCTAAATAAAATTAAACCATTTTCGATAATTATGTAGATATACATACCTACGCACAGCTGATAAATTAATCAATCTCGAGTAACTAACATCCAATTCGAAGATTAGTAAGTTCCTCACGAATAAAATTCTCATTGAATAAGCTTGCTCCTACTAAAACGGCAATAAACTAGTTTCTTTGGATTAAACAGGATAATAAGGAAAGATGTTAACGCACACCAAATACATTAATTTATTTTTATTTATGTTATTTTATTTATTTGGAAAAAAACAGAAAACAGTTACATAATAAAATTTCACAACAATTAGCTATAAATTAATAAATTAGTAAACATTTATAAAGATTAATAAAACAATAGATTGAAAAATTTACAGACAAGCCCACAAGATTTTTTCTTCAAAAACCTTACATACATACAAAATATGCTCACGCCTATTTCGCTTCGGGGTAGGCAGAGACATCAGCCCGCCATCTGCTTCTATCGTTAAATACTTCACGAGCTACCTTTTCCGTCATTAAGTCTATCATACAAGCCCGTCGGTATGTCGGCCTGTCTATTCACCCATGGACAGCAAATCAATCGTACCGAATAACGATTGATACGATAAATAAGTTACTGCAATTGGTTATTTGTCAGACTAGCCAAATTAGTTACATTTCACTGAACGTCAAAACGGTAAGTTACAAGGAAACTTGTATGACATAAATTATTGTGACGTCATTATATCTAATAGTCAAATAATTTACTATTATAGATAGAGTGGATGATTAAAAATAAATAAAAACGATATATTAAAAACCGATGCAATTTTTACCGCTTTTTTACCACTATTACTTTAATAAGCTCAATTATATAATTTATTTTTCAACACCCTTGCTCATAAATTGGTTTTTATCACATGGCTTTTAGTGTAAAACTATGGTATTATACACTTGTGCTTTTTTTTTCTTAATCGCACTAGTGTTTTACTTCCATTAAATTAAGTTTGTACCTCGCTGAAAGATATTATTTATGCATTCAATTTTCTCTTAACTTAACTGTTTTACAGTTTTATTTTTAAATCTCGAAAAAAAGTTTTGACAAAGTTACGTTTCGTTTCAACATAAGATTAAAACTAACACTATTGTTATTAAAAAAACAAAAACAAGTGTACCACCTTGAATATGATACATTTTCAACAACTTACTAACTTTATTTAATAATTCAACGCGAAACTAATTTATAAAATTTGTGCACGTGAGGTTTCCTCATTACACACTTGTATCAAAAATAACTATTCTTTATAGAAAAATACCCGATTGTACCATATTTGTGTGTAGGGTGTGTGTAAGAAATTGAACCACTGACTGCACTGAACACATAACAACTTCATCAAAATATTTAGAAATCGTGATAATATTCCAAATTTATATTTATTTCGTGATATTTTTTTTACTAGGAGAATTTTTATTAGGAGAATCAATTAAATATATTACAATATGCCACGTTGAATGGCAATACTAATTCTCTAACATAAGAAAAAGCTAACCTGCTATTTAGAAATGAATATAAATTTACCAATTCACATAAAGAAAAAAAAAGTACACAGTTTTTTTTTTCGCGTGTAGTGTAACTATAAAAAATTTATAATGGCCAGGATATGAATTCGGGGACCTACCAATTGTAAGTCCCCGACTCCTTCGCCGTTAATCTAACCGACGCTTTATCTGCTAATTTATATTAAAATTTATTTATCGCTTAGCAGTATAGTGTTCTTACTAAAAAGTAAAGTTACTTTCATTTCCACAACTAAAACTAAAAACTTACCTGCAATTGCATCTGCAGTTCCCTCGGGATTCTCCAACAGGTGATACTCTGCATTGCTCTCCAACCCTTCTGCAATCGTCTGCCACGCCTCTTTGGAATTACTGTTGTTGCTCGACTGGTGAATGTTGTCCACTTCACTCTCTCCCAAACTACTCTCTCTTTTCACTTTCGGCTTCTTCTCTTCGCTTCCGTCGTGGAATGTACGTCGCCGTCTCTTGTATGGTGTGAATAATCGTACTGGTCCCAATGCTGTGGGTAAAATTTTAATATTAATTTTATTACTAATGCGTTAACTAACGTGTCTTTGAGAGCACGTCTAGCCGCCGGAACCGGTGGTCTTACAAACAACATGGCGTTATATAGGGGAAGTGGGTGAAATTACCACCACAGAAGGGCTGATCACCCATCCGTTCAACAGCGTCCCCACTGGCAGTAGTTTGAACTATACAGAAAAGAGAGCAAGGCATATGAGCTGAAGGCGTGGTAAAGATGCCTGCTCAAAACTTACAAAATGTACAAAAGCGACGCTTAGTAGTTCAAACAGAGAATGTATGATGGAGACATGACTCTTGATCGCTTCTCCTGTCTCACTAGAAGACAAGAATGGAGCGACATACAAGAGGCTTGCTAAAAGCAAGCTAGAGACGTACAAGTGATTCCATATCCCAACTGAGTCTGACTTGTAAGGATGCGGCCGCGCGGCGCGGCAGCATAAACAGTAAGACAAACCAATAAGAGCGAAAGAGAGGTGATTAACGGGCGTTCTCTTTCGCTCTCGCGGGCTTCGCCCTACCACTTGCACCGTCGCCGTCGTCGCGCCGCTCGCGATTGAGTGATGCATAGTACTTGAATTCACCTCAAGCTCGTCTTAACCTCTCCTCTGTATTGTTCACATCTAGTAAGCTGCGTGACCCACAGCTTTGGATAGATACGATTGTGTATAGTGGAATATGCCATTGTATTCCCAGTCAATGTAGATACATTTATCCTATCAGTGGAATATTCCCCTGAACTTTGGGGCAATAAGTCATTAATTGGTACCTATTACGTTTCAAAGAAGTTACATACGAGCTGAACACAAGATCACATCATCATAATTGTGCGTGTATATGTTTATGGAACAGAAAGCTGTAATTAAAAAAATACCAACTGTAATTGAAATGTAATATACAAATTGTAATATCTATACTAATATTAAAAAGCTGAAGAGTTTGTTCGTTTGTTTGAACGCGCTAATATCAGGAACTCCCAGTTTAGATTGAAAAATTTTTTTACTCTTGAATAGTCCATTAATCAATGGAGATTATAGGCTATATAACATCGCACTATCAGAAAAGGTAGCGGAGCAGTGATCAAAAATGTCAACGAATCCGGCAAATTTCAACACATTGAAGAATAAAGATTTGTATTTTTGTATTCGAATAAACTCAAATACTACTAACTGTTACTACTTACCATTAGAAAGCTTCATTATCAGTGAATAATTTAGGATATATTATGTTTTCAAAAAAATTAGGAATCCTTACTAAAACTTTAATAATGCAATCCAAGGTGTAAAAAAATCTCCAAAAAAAATTCAAATGCGTGCGCTGTGAAAACTATTGATGATAGAAAAAAATAATGTATCGCAGAAGTGTCTAACTCCAAAAGGTCTACATAAAAGTATGCGATAGCATATGTCTATCTCCTAATGAAAACACACAGTAACCATTTAAATCTTTAACAAATTACCGAAATGTTTCATTTACGAATCTATTTTTAACAATACAGTATTGTCTGATTAAATACGATAGACATATTGTGCATTTAATATATCAACTTGTCATTCAAACTAAGTACATACATAATTACAATAAGTAACTTATGGATTATCGCAATTTATAAATTTGTACGCACCGAATTAAATATTCTACAACATTCTACACAACGTTATCTAGACCCATGGTAAGCATAGCTTAACTAGCTTGAGTAACGTATAAACATACTTACTTTTTTGTAAATACATACATTTTATACATAGAAACACCCAGACCAAAGCAAATATACATATTCGTGCATACAAATATTTGCACTGAGCAGGTATCGAAACCGCGCCCCCTGCAAAGCAGTTGAACGTTCTACCGCTGCGCCACAGAAGTTGTCATTGAATTCAAGCAGAAAAAACAATCAAAATCAGACCATGTTATCTATACCTTTTAACTAATTCTAATTCAAGTAAATTATTTCATATTCAAGACTGTTTAAATAGTTGCTGATTACTTTTTAAATTATTGAAATCAGGCGTTTTATTCAAAAGATATTACCAAATTACTTATATAAATCCGGTAGATTCTCATACATTATTTGAAAACGAATTCTATTCTTTATTTACATATTATAACAATTACCAAAAATTATTATTAGGTACTAAAATAAATAAATGAACATTTTTATATACACAATGCGTCATGAAATTCCTCCGCATCATCAGCGACCGGCAGCATTACCACACATTATCTTGCACAGAGGATATTAGATAGCGTCTCGATCAGACGGTTTGCTAAGTCTTTGTATGGAGTACGGGCACTTGGACCCCACGTCCCCAATGTTTCAACCCCAAACGGTTCTAAAACATAATCACCTATCAGGTTACAGTATTTGCGGCGCTTGAGTTTTTTCCGCAGATGCATCAGCAGCGCCGGCACATTCTGCTGTGCTTGAAAGATGGCGCACGTAGCGTCCCACGCCAAAGGCCTACCCATCTTCCAAGGTAGCAACGACATACCATCCGGTATCTTGCCATCGGCCATACACCAGTCCATTAGGTTCACGAATGACTGGCACGCCAGCTGTGGCAAGAGCATGGCGGATAATATCGTTGATGCAGGCGTGTCGCGGTATACGCCCAGCGCTTCTGCCGCATGATACCCAAGACTGTCGACAGCTTCACCACAGTGGTAATGATGAAGAGAAACACGCAGTGCTCCTAAGCGAATGAAAAGTATTAAATTACGGGCATGAGTTAAAAGAGTGCAACGGGGGCGTTCGAAGTATAATAGCTGAAGTAGGAGGGTCCGTTAAACAGAAGATGCAACGGGAACGGGATCCGAATATGTGGTCTGGTACGGAACCTCCATGCGATGCACCATGGGCAACAAAGGCGGCAGCACCTCTTACCCAGGGGAATACCGGTCCCAACGGGAGCTACTCTGTATAAGGCTGCTCGAAGAATTCGCACATGTCTTTCTAATAGAGGGCGCAGTGGAGAGCAGGTATTTTTTTACCTATACCGCTTAGGTGACAGAAAAGCACACGGCCCACCTGATGGAAAGTGGTCACCGTGGCCTAAGGACGCGTGCAATACCAAGAGAGTCACACTCGCGCTGCCAACCTTGCAAGCATTGAGAGTTTCTGTGCCGTCAGTGTAAAAGACAAAGCAGGACAAGCTTTTGGTCTTTCCACTGACAGCACAAAAACCCTCCAGTGAGCTCTGGCTACCCTACTCACCGCCAAGAACACAACACGAGGTTATTATGGCCGCGGTATTCTGTAGGGCAGAGGTACTTCCCCAGTCGGACTACTCAATTGGACGGAAATACCGTCGTGCCCTACCTCCTATAAGCCAGGCTGGTCACTTCCGCCACCCTGCCCTTCCCGTCTGCCCCCTCCTTTCCGGGGTTCGATAGGGTCACAGTGCTTCCCACTTCTGAGGACGTCATCTTAAACAGTCGATGTCCCGGGGTCAGCCGGGAAGCGCGGGATCTGCTCGGCAATCTTACACCTGGCATCTTGAGACCCGACACGACATGCAGTTTTCGTCAGTCTGAGTCCGACATAACCACTCATGATGGCCGACGGGGGTGGTATCCGAGAGAACTTAAGTCCGAAAAAAAAGTTGGAATGGAATCCGAATTCCATGCGGGCGTTATATAAAGAAAAGCTACAGTAACACCATAATGCCTTAGCAAGGGCCCTCTTAAATGTTGATTAACAAGACCACACCTGAAGATGTACAAAATCTTGGTCAATCCAAGATTTTGTACATCTTCAGGTCTCAAAGACTAAGACAGTTAATGCACCTGACACTGGTAGGTGTTAATACCAGAGAGTAAGGCCAGCCTACACCTGCTTGCCAAATGCCCAATGTTCTCACTGTTAAGATGAGAGATTATGGGGATGAACACATTATACAGGATATGCCAAAAAAAAAGTCCCTCCAAAGTCCACATCACCTGCGAGTATGGGATTGTCGACAAGCCTCAACACCCGTCTTTGCACCGAGTCGAAGGGGTCAAGCTAGTATGCAGGTGTTCCAGTAAAAAGGTGACAGCAGACTGCTTGCCAATAGAAATCCTATGGGCAGACCTGCTCAATGCTACCAGAGGCAGATTTACTCTTGGAATGAAAAGCATACTTTTAGAACATAAATAAATGAATAGGTGTCACACTGGTGATGCCATTCCTGTAAGAATGTTTTAATGACCGTCTCCTGGTTTCGGTTAACTTTATTACATGTTGCAACTTTAAACAAAGATTGTCCTTTTGAATGACATTTTAAAGCCTATAGTATGCTAACTATTAATTTTTTCTCCTATCTTAATCATAAAGATTGTCCTTAAAAATTCAGTTGAGCAATTTAGGTCATATGGTTTTAGAGAGCCATGATGAAAACTCTCAAATTATGTTCAAGTTACCGGGATATTCACCATATGTGTAACAGACACTCAAAACAAGATATGGGAAATATCCTAATAATTGTTACAAATATTATCTTGCTCACTAATAATAGTGAGCAAGATAATATAAATACACACATCAACAAAGTCTAGGGAACAAGGACATTTCTAGTTTTTATTTAAAAACCCTTTCTTGTAATAGTGAGTGTTTTATATCAATAGAAGGGTATTTTTATACCGATTTTAATTTTAATAAAAACATTTAATACCAATTTTTTTTTTTTTTTTTAGAAAGAATTGAATAGTGCCAATATTGAGTATTACAACCTTCTATGATTAGGCACAAAAATAACGAGGTAGTAAGAAATACAGTAATTAACCGTACTTCTAAACGTTTTTAATAATCTGTAGGACCTCCTAAAGCATTAGCAACAGCTCGACAACGGCGTGGCATACTTAGTATGAGATTGTCAATCATCGTCTGTGGAATATGGCTCCATACACTGCGAAGGTGTAAAAAAAGTTGTTCTTCAGTGTTCAGATTTTCCAAAGAATCACTGAAAGCTCTTCTCCCAAGCAAATCCCAGGCATGCTCTATGGGATTGAGGTCGGCAGACTGAGCAGGCCATTCCAACGTCGTCATATTGTGCTCGCTTTACGCATTGACCACTACCCTCGCGGTATGTGACCGTGCATTATCTTGCATGAACATAAAATCTTGACCGAACTGCTGTCGATGAGGGATTACACTGGGGTGTATAACCTCCTGAATGTATTGGTTTGCATTCAAATTGCCCCGTATCCAAACGAGGTCGGTCCTTCCACCAAGGCGAATTCCAGCCCATACCATGATTGTTCCACCTTGGTAAGGATGAACTTCTTGCGGATTCTGGAGACGACTCCGACGTCCAGGAACTCGCCATATACGCACTCTTCTCGAATCAGGATGAAAACCGAAGCAAGATTCGTCGGAAAACAGAACCCGTGCCCATTGATGGTCGGTCCACTGTAAATGTGCGTTAGCCCACAATAAGCGACAACCTCGATTTCCACGTCGAAGAGCTGGAACCCTAAGCGGTCTGCGAGCATAAAGATTAGCTTCGTGTAGTCTTCTTCTGACAGTTTGATCGCTAATAACCACTTGATGCTGAGACTGGAGGCCTGCGACCAACTGACGAGCAGTAATCGTGGGTTGCCGCCTTGCGGAATTTTGCAAGAAACGATCTTGTCGCGGGGTAGTAACCCTATTTCGTCCCCTGTGACGTTCGGCAACATCCCTGTAGACCTGTAGCGTGCCCATAATCTGCAAATTACGCTTGGTTGGGTGTTGACAGCATCCGCTACGTCGCGTTGAGTTCGTCCAGCTTGCAGCATACCAACAGCCCTTAACATCTCTTCGCGACTTAAATGACGACGTGACATGATGACTACAGTCACAAAAATGCACAAACCATACGTAAAAGACGTATTATTGATAATAAACGTTATTTACAATAAAAAAAAAAAATTTATATTTTGCCTCAGAGAAACTGCACAATCAAACACTTTAAAAGTTTTCCCTCCATATTCGAAAATCATTACTTATTTAAATTTATTTACAAATTTCGAACAACTCTGTAATCTACTTTATTCTATTTTTATTTATTTGCTGCCAGTTATTTGCAAAACAAGATTTACACGAAAAAAAATAATTGGGGTCATCTTGTTCCCTAGACTTTGTTGAGGTGTTTACCTACACTGTACACTACAAGGCTGCTTGTACAGTACAAAATAAAAATGTTGAAATAATATATGACCACAACCTGACCACTATTTGTAGGTTTTATACAACAGAACTTCTATGTACAACTAAACTGGCTGTATTCCTAATAGTCTTATAGTATATACATACATGTAGTATATACATAGAATTCTAGTAGTCCATAAGAAACCAACATTGTTACTATTCTTTTGTACTGTAACGAAGAGTAACTTAGTAGGAATTAAATTATGACCACATCCTGACCACTAGCTGTAGCAATATACAGAAATATTCTGTGTGCTGCTACAAATAGTGGTCAAAATGTAGAGGGATCTATATCCCATATTCTATAATAATTCTGTATACTGCTAGTCTGGCTGTACGAAACAAAAAATGTACAATGAAAGAGTACAAACTGACCACTATTTGTAGCTGTCATATAGACAACATTACAAAAAGGTATACTAGCCCATTATATGTCAGAATTAATTAACTCATTTATCTACTTTCAGTGTCATATTCAAAATTCAATATCCACCTTACAAAGGGGCCATATTTCATTGTCTAAACAACTTGGCAAAAGTCATTTATATGAATAAATGTATTTTATTTATATGTATTTCATGAATACATTACATGCATACACTTTTTCCCTCCTGTACTTATTTATTTTTATTACCTGTAATTATTGTGATAATTTTGTAACATTGGTGTGGTGAGGAGAAAGAATAAAAGTATCACCACCCCATCTCATCCGAAGTGTGTCGTAAGAGGCGACCATCACTGCGAGAGTAGGAAACCTCGAAATAAAACCCTGTACCAACCCGTCTGGCCAGCGTGGAGACAGTAGGCTAAAACCTCCCAACATTGGGAGAGGCCTAGTCCAGCAGTGGACTGCAATGGGCTAGTAGATTGAATGATTGTAACCCTGTCATTTTGATTAACAATTGATATTTATACATACATACATATAATCACGCCTTTATCCCCGAAGGATTAGGCAGAGGTGAATGAACACCCACATTTCACCAATCATTGTTTTCAGCCCCTGTTAGTTCAGTGATTGCTGTCCTCCAGGCACTATTGTTGATTCGAGCCTAGTTTATGTGCCTGAGTCTGAGCTATATATATCTGTCTGAACAGCCCTATCCTTTAGTCGCCTTATACAACACCGAATGGGAAGTGATGGAGTGGCTCAAATTCTACTCTGCCAGGAACATTTAATTTTTTTTATTGCCTATGTTCTAATATTGTGTGCCTACATTAAGTAGGACATGTGTTTCTTTCCCATCATGACACCTTTCATGTATAATTAATATGTTACATACCTATACAAATCTATACTAATATTACAAAGCCGAAAAGTGTGTTTGTTTGTTTGAACACTCTAATCTCAGGAACTACTGGTTCGAATTGAAAAATTCTTTTTGTATAGAATAGACCGTTTATTGATGAAGGTTTCAGGCTATATATCATCACGCTACTACTTGAGGGAGCGGAGCAGTGATCGTAAATGCCAACAAATCCGTCAGATTTCTTTATATTATTTGAAAACTAAAAAATTATGGACTGAAAGGTATGATGTGATATTTCTATATATACCAAGGGGAAAACTGGGGTGGGGTCAGCTAATTCAGTAATTATTTGTTGTATGAGGTCACCACAGTCAATTCAATTCAATTCTTATTGAATGGCTTCTGTGTGTTGCCACAACTTGCCAATGTCTTGTCAATTGTGAAAAGTTATCTGGTGAAGAAATTGTTCTGCTATATGAAATTGTATGGTCAAAAGAAAAAAGATACATTTATATTGATACTCAAGCAGAGTTAATGTGATGCGCAAATAAATATATTATAAGAATTTAAGGATACAGTTAAAAAACAATAAAAAATAATCAACACAACAGTCAATCATTTGTTTTATTCTATATGTCATAAAATTTATTAACACTTTAAAGGTAGTGCAAAAATTATTGACCAGCTTTATTTTTTAATACAATAGTAATTATGTCAAGATTACTCCGTGGATCCCAAGATACAGGGAATCCTAGTATGTGATCCATGGAGTATTCTAATGGTACATTTGTTTATGTGAACATTTTTTCAAATATTTATATTGGTAAATAATAATTGTGAATCAAAAGACGAATTTTGATAAGAATTCAATCAGTATGATAGAATGCCTAGTCTCTTCTTTCCATAATATTTAGCAAGTAGTAACTATTGGATACTAAAATTGAGATACATTGAAATTCTCTCATGATACTACAACTAGGAACTATACAGAATGAGTTATTCATTCGATTATTGATTGAAATCATTCAATTATTGATGGTGAAATATTTTTTTTGTTCTCAATATCTGCGGTCAGCATTCATCATTGTGCTTTTAGCGGTCAAATGATTGCGACATGAACCAATTATTGATGACAGTTCAAAAGAAACTACTTGAATTACAAATTGCACTTATATCATCAATATGACAACATTCAGAGTTTACCTCACCACTTTGCATAATAAACACATGTATGATAAGCATTTTGTGTCTTTTGTGCCAATAACTGAGTTCTTTTTTAATCTGGTTTTTTTAGGGGGCTTTTATCTACACAGATATGTCAACCCCATCATATTCTATACCAGTAACACATTCTTTGTTTCTTTCTTTCCAATTATTTCCGGTTGACACCTAGTTTAAACCTGAGCTAATCACTCCTAAGGTACTCTAAACCTCACTGAGTTTGTGTACTAGCCGACTCCTGCAGACTATGACTTACTATGAAACCCTGTGTCTACACTTTAAGTCCTATTTGGCTGTAATTTATTAGTTTTCAAACAATATATGGGAACCTGCCAGTTTAGTTGACTTTTATGCTTACATTTCTACTTCCTTGTGTAGTAGTGTGATGATATATAGCCTAACCTTCTTCGATAAACAGACCATTCAGGAATATTACATTTATTCAATTATAACCAGTGTTACCTGAGGTTATCATGTTCAACCAAACAAACTATTCAGCTTTATAATAATGTTATAAGTATTTGATGTTCTGATGATGGTAAGTAGGCAAATAATCTCAAAATGAATTTACATCCAACATAACCACTACGGAAAGTGTAATTATTACACTTTTTAGGCTGCTATATGTTTCTCAAATTTAAGGTAAGACTTCTTAAATCAAAAACCCACATTCCAACTCATATTTGTGAAAACCTAAACCTCAATAGAATAAAATACCTAATGTAAGTATACTTATTGATATTTCTAGGTTATGATATTATTATTTTGTTACTCTAAATAGAAACAGAACACTTTCTTACCTGACTGATCATCACAGCATGCCCCACAGGTGCAGCTGGTTGCATGAGGTGTCAATATACCCTCATCTATCAATGCTTGTATGCTTCTGCCACCAAATCTTATAGATCTCTTCCAGTCTTTGCTGGATGCCCGGCCACACAAAGCTTCAAATTCACTCGGTGTGTACCAATCAACACCAAACTTAATGCATCTGCCGCGGCCGCCGGAGCCGAACCTTAGCTTGTGCAGTTCTGCCGATGTATTCTTACATCTAATGGGTAGTATGGGCATGCTGGCTGTTTCAGCCCAGGATCGCGCGCTTGTGTTCCGCGCATCCGGGGTACTCGGCCCGCTATCTTCATGTTCTCCTGACCTCGACGGCGGCGATTGGTCCTGTATCACTATATGAGTCGGTTTAATGTCGTCACTCACAGGCCCACCAGATATGAAACCATTGTCAACACATAACATAGGCTTGAAATGCGGCAGCTGATCTGAAGTTATCACGTTGAAAGTTGTCCCAGTGATGAGCGTACCGACCGGTAAGGACACTGGGACAGTGACCACCCCATTGGAATCACCAGACAAACGTGTATTTTTGATTCCAGTAGTCAAAACAGTTCCATCAGATCGTTCGGCGTTGAGATCGCTCCCAGCCGTCAGAGCATCGGCTTCGGAAACTTCGGTAATGTCCGGCATAACGACGTTGTCCGAACCTCTGTTCTCAGCCATATCTTGTTTCCTCCCGCCCCTGTGCACACCCTCTTGGTGCATGAAAATTTACTGCAATCACGCGCGTATTTAACAACGTACACAGCGACACTAAGGGAATTGGTACCTACATCGTTCTTAATTCCGCCATAATTAAATCGAAAGATGAAAACATTTCAAACGCTTAGGTTATAGCGGGAAATTTGAATTATTAACAATAACATAATTTAGTATGCAGTATGCACAAAATACAACATAAAATAATGTTGTAAAAAATCGTTCTGACACTTTTGACATTTGGTAACCTAACCTAACCTCTAACCAGGGTGCAATAAATGAATTTTGAATTCCTCATTAGTATAAATCATTCCACACTTTAAAATGCACGTATTTGTATGTTGATCTGGCGAAATCACGTACCTAAAAGTAGTATTTGTACGTATGGAGTGATAAGTAAGTAAGATTATCTCCTCTTATTAAATTCAAGATTAGATAATCTATATTATGGAATCATGAACCTATAAAAAAATATGGAATTAGTATTTAATTTCTTGAATTGACTTCCGGCCTGCCTGAATAGTAGCACTATCCGAATCTGGATAGTCTTGAGTAGAATGTAGTAGAATAAGTATATTATTTATTGTAAGTATTTATATTGTGTAGGTATTTATTATATTTACCCGTCTATTAATTTACGGAGCACAGGTCTTGGGAAGCCTCGTGTGACAGGTGCTCTCTCTCCCCTTCTTGCCGAGGTAAGCTGGAGAACGTACTTCCCGCACAGTACCTATGATATCGGTATTGCTCCTAAGCTTATTTTTGAGATAACTCTCCGACCTTGTTTCTGCTGCATATCATTGACATGCTGTTTGATGACTCCATTCATAACTATACTTATGATAGTACCGGAGAGGCATGTTACAATAGCCGTGCGAACAAGTCCGAGGTGGAGGAAAGTCACGAACAACTTGTGTCGGAAATCGAGACTACTCTCACTAGTCACAGAATAAATAGTTAATAGTCCAGCTCTAGAGTATCAGATTGGGGAAGATTAGATTAAGTCCTATTCAATCCCACTAAGGCACAAGTATGGTGTATTCACCGCTAAGAAACCCCCTGGTAAGTGGTGTGTCCTGGAACTGAGGCGCTATTTCATTAAAGCGCCTCAGTTCCAGGACACACCATACCACCGCTAAGAAACCCACTGGAACTGAGGCGCTATAATGGAATAGCGCCTCAGTTCTAGGACACACCACTTACCATCGCTTCGAGAATTGAGATCATTGGTGTCGAAAGTCCAGTATCGAGTTATTTGGAAGACATGATCAAGCTGGCATCTAAAAACTTGGTGTGCTCATCAGGGCGAAGGTACTAACAGGGTCGGCAGCGCGAGTTTGACTCTCCTGGTGTCGCACACGTCCATAGACCACGGTCCTACCCATCAGGTGGGTGTTTTTTTTTTTACCTGCGCAAATGCCCCACGGATACCTCCACATCGGAGCCGGTGGAGGAGGTTATGTCGGACTCGAACCGACTAAAAGGTGGGCTGCCACCTAAGCGGTATAAAAAACACTCACGGAAACATTGGTAGGTCTTGTATTGACAGAGCATACGGAATACTTTTTAACATTTTTTTTTCGAAGCGAATTGAAATCACGTGTTAGGTACCGAATCTGGCCCCTGACCAAATTATTATGCGAAGGAGTACTTAGATATTTATGTTGCGTGTGCAGCTTTCTATTTTACATTGTCAGGAGCACGTCATCATGCAGACTATCCGATTAACATATTTTCATTAAAACTTCCCTACTGTATTAAGTATTTGATATGTTATTTACGGAGTTCAATAGTTATCAAGGATTTATTAAAGTTTCGCCACATCCGGCAGTTTGGCTCAGGCACTCTTAGCATAATTTACCGGCACATATATAAATCCCAAGTCGCGAGAGAAACGAGGTCTAGGAGTGTTCTTAATATAAAATATGATTTCTGGATTGCTCCTTTGCAGCCGTAGCAACCCGTGATATCCTCAAAAGACGCCCAAAAACACGTACCTATTGCGCATCTTCTTCTTCCTCTAAGCTTTAATCCTAGTCGCGTCCGAAACTTTCACTTCTGATTCTGGGGTCCGCTTCACCAGTTTATATTTAAACTATAACTAAACTGCAATATTTTCCGTGAACCGATTGTCATCTGACCTCCAAAATCCAAAGGCGGTATCGAAGCATTACAGCTAGACTAGTTGTTAGACTTTTTAAGGCTCCAGTTGGAGCTAGGTTGCTATACCAACATCGTTACGGGAATTTACCCGTAATGATGTTGGTATAGCAACCGAGACCGACGGCTTAACGTGCTCTACGAGACACGACCAGACCAATACAAATACATATATTCATGCATACAAATATTTGCACTGAGGTGATCGAAACCGCGTCTCCTGCGTAGTGGCCTCGTTACCAATCGTTACGCCACAGAGGCTGTCTGACAGCCTCTGTCCAATGTATTGTCTATAGAGGTAATTTGGTGATGCCTCCCCCCCCCCCCCCCCCCCAAATGTGTGGTGTTAAAAGTGAGTCAAGTGTGAAAATATCCCTAACGGATCTGGATGAGAATAACACTTTTTATTCCAGAAGTTTATTGTGGGTCGCGGTCACGGAATGAGTAATGGAGTATGTTTACTAATAACGCGAAAATGAAGAATATAATAGATCATAATTTTCCTGAGAATACGGTCTATTCAGAACAAAATGATTTTTCAAATTGGACCAATAGTTCCTAGTAGATTTCTAGTGAAAAGCAAGGCAGCGGCAAGGAACTCTAAGCATGCGATGCAATGTGACGTCACATGCGTTCAGGCGTTTATTGAATCAAACTTTCAAGTGATTTTGCGCACCTAGGAGTAACATTCTCCATTCTGTGAGTCTCGTACTTTTTCCATGGTGCTATATGAACTTTTTTGGACAACCTTTATTTAATTTGTGCTGAACCGAAAGCTTCGAACTGTCCACAAATGTCACAAAACTAGGCTCACAGAGACACAGATACATCAAAAAGCTGTAATCAAATAATTTTCGAGAGAACGGGGTCAATATTTCACACGGACAGAGCCGCGGACTACAGCTAGTACAATATAATATTGTGCATGAAAATGTAGAAGCTTTGTTTCCAGAACTTTTCCATAGAACCTTTTACAAAGGACGTCAAGACGAGCTCATGATACTTATTAATATGTAAAGGTGCGTCTACAGCTCATATTTTGCACAACATTCTCATTTAAAACACGCAACAAAACATTGTAGAGATTTACATCTCTATGAATTTAATAAAAGTATATTAATATGTTGTTTTTTTTTATATAGGACAGCCAACTTGACCTCACCTCGCCTGATGCCACCATTACAGACACTAAGTGCTACAATGGTGGCACTCAGCTTGGCGGCCTCATCAGATGTTTTTTTTCGTTACTTTAGAGTAGTTTAGAGAAAGAATACTTTCTCTAAGTGTTCAAACATTCCGCACCGGCGGCGCACACCTACCTCCCCGTTTCAGGGGACGATTTAGGGACTCCGTTGTCCTCACAACCGAGGAGAGTCAGACTGAGAGAGATGGTCCTGGGTAGGCCGTGATGCGAGGTCTATGTATGCCAACTTCACCTCCGGCAACTAACAACGACCCACAGACGCCATGCGTTTTAGTCGATTCGAGACCGACATAACCTCTCCCACCAGCTCCCTGGTATCCGCGGGCATTATTCGCACGTAAAAAAAAAACGATTAAAAAATTTAACAATAAGCACATGGTAGAAAGTATTTTTTCTAAGTGCCAAGTGCCAAATATCATAATCTTTTTTTTTTGTAAAACCATAGAGATGTGAATCCCTGCAATGTTTTGTTGTGTGTTTTTAGTGAAAATTTTGCGAAAAATATAAGCTGTAGACGCACCTTAAGATAGTAACTTGATAACCATTATCCATTAGTGATTCTTTGAAAATGTTTTCTTTACGTTCTTATTAGATTGAAGCTACAATAGGAAGGCAGGAGGTGGGAGACAATCCTTTGTGCTCAGCTGTACCTACACTTCTAGTCTAGACGTAAAACAGCAGGTATTGAAATTGAAGTATTAAGGCCTCTGTGGCGTAGTGGTAAAACGCTCGACTGCTACGCAGGAGGTACGGGTTTGATTCCCGCTTAGCATAAATATTTGCTTTTGTTTTATATATAGGACTCGTCAATTAGACTTTGCTTCGCCTGATGGTATGCTGATAGCAAAGTCTCAGAAAAGAGGATCACCATTACTTACATATACTATGTTACAATGGTGACACTCAGCTTGCTTGCTGCTGCTTTTTCACGCACCGCTTAAATTACTCTGGGACTGTAAGAAGAAGGAAACACGTGAGCTGGTAATTAATTCCAGGCCTTAATGGTGCGACAAAGGAAAGAGTCACATGGTTTTTGATCGAATATTCTGCATAAATTTGTATATTTGCATTGATCTGGGTGATTCTATGTATGTCATGCATGAATTTATAAAAAAAAAATATTTATCCGCATTCTAGATTCCATAACACAAACTAGTTAAGCTAAGCAAGTCTAGATAGCGTTGTGTAAGATGTTGTGTAATAATACCTAGTTCATTATTCTGCCTGCACCTACCTCAATCCATCTCTGCATCATCCTAAGGTATACTGTCATATAATGCCTTTGGCATTAAGTCCGCCTTTGTACAATAGACTGTGCATACAATAGACTCGACGCCACAGAGGCCTTAATACTTCAATGTCAATGCCTTGGAAGATGGGTAGGACTCTAGGCCTCGATTTTGCTAAAGCTAAAGAAGAAAGAGAGAAATTTAATTTTGGAATTTAATTGGATATATAATATTTAATTGTATAGAAAAAAAACTTAAATTTAATGCCATTATTTGCAGTGTGTGGTATGAGTAGTTTTGATTTAGTAGCATCAAGGGCCTGGTGTGGGTCGCCTCATGCGTTGATACCATTGCTCCTACCCATATAACTGGCTGTGCTGGTGCTGCTGCTTCTGCAGAGGCTCTCAAACAATGCAAATACTCGAATCTTATTGGAGATTATGAATTACGCCGTTTGGAGTCGAAACTTTGGGGCCATGGGGTCCGACCGCTCGCAATCTCTACCATGAGATTGCGAAACGTATGGTCGACGCTTCTTTTGACCAGAATACTGGCCTCTTTTTAGGTCATAGAATAACCATTGCCATACAACGTGGCAATGCTGCCAGACTTCTGGGGACGCTTCTACAAGAGGAATGCGATGCAGAGGAATTCCACGACGCATTTTAATTAATTTTAGCTATAATTTGTATCATAGTTCTTTAAGTTTTATTGTATCTACATACATACATACATATAATCACGCCTTTTTCTCCTGAGGGATAGGCAGAGGTGAATTAACACCCACATTTCACCAATAATCATTAAACTCGGTCCCACGTAATAGTGGGTGAGCCTATTGCCGTCATCCGATCACTACCTATTGTTGACTCGAGCCATGCATCTGAGGTTGAATCTGGGCAGTATATATCTGTCTGATGTTAAACAGCCCCAATCCCTTAGTCGCCTTGTACGACACCGTATTGTATCTAATTTAGAAATATTTGACCTAATAAATAATATTTATTATTTTTAAATTCTTTTATTACAAAGTTTTTTTTGTAAGTAAGTAAATTCATTTATTGCACAAAGCATGGTCAGGTAACAGATGTTAACAGACAATGGTGTACAGCATGTCTCACAGAAATTTCCGCATGCAACATTGTCTATCAAATCAAACTATATAAGCGTTTTTGACAATTATTATGCCCAAGAAATTGAATAAATGTGAAAAATTAAGGCAAACATGTCAAAAGTTAAAATCGAGTCAAAAACCAAATGTCAAATTTACATGTCAAAATCGAAATGACAAAATTACAAAATATGTTATAAATATTAGGAACAGTTAAAACGATTAGATTATCATAGCTAGCAATAGTACAATCTTACTAAACTGAATAATTTACAGTCATATAAATTATCAATTCCATGTGAAACAATGCTTCCCAATCAATGCGCCCCGAAACGGCAAGAACTGCTCTTCGGGCAATCTGAAGTGTCGTAAAAGCTTTGCTTGATTAACCACTCCCGTAATGCACGTAGAAATTTTGAGCGCGATAGTTCCGCCATTCCCTTGGGTAAGGAATTGAAAAAAAGTGGTGACATGTAAACACAGTTATTACTGAACTGTTCCAACTTGGTTCAGGCATTTTTTTTTGGGAGGTGCGTTACCTGTCGCTTTCCTGTGTTATCGTTATTCTCGAATAGATGGTTATGGAGTTTTACAAATTTAGCGAATTCGTAAATGTAAATGCTTGGAACCGTTAACAGATTTTCAGATTTGAATACTGGTCTACAGACATTTTAGGTTAAACAATGCGCGAATACATTTTTTTTGAGCTATAAATAGTGGACACTTTTTATTTATTCTGACACAAGATATATCGTCCATACCTATTGTAAATTGATGTCTCGAATGCTACAATGGAGTATGTTACGCTTTCTTCTCCACCAGCGCTTAGGAAGCGGTGGTACACTTAGCTTAAGTAGAGTTATTATTGATTGATGTCAATAAGAAATAAATGTATTATTCTATACAAGCTGTTACCCGCGGCTTCACTCGCGTAGATCGCGGCTATCGCGACCAAATAAAGCCTGTGTCCTTTGCCTAGGTCTAATCAATCCCTGTTAATGAAATTTAGAATTTGGGCCACCCCATCTCTTCCCATGCGGTGTCGTACAAGGCGACTAAGGGATAGGGCTGTTTAACATCAGACAGCTATATATAGTCCAGACTCAGCAGCAGATGCATGGCTTGAGTTAACAATAGTGCCCGGGAGACGGCAATAGGCTCACCCCCTATTACGTGGGACCGAATTCACAATGATTGGTGAAATGTGGGTGTTAATTCACCTCTGCCTAACCCTCCGGGGATAAAGGCGTGATTTTATGTATGTATGTATGGTTCAGTGGTTTAGGCGTGAAAACGTAACAGCCAGACAGATACAGAGCTACTTTTGCATTTAGGTATAATATTAGTGATATTAGTATGGATTAAAAATAAATAAATGCCGGTCAAGTGCGAGTCAGACTCGCGCATCAAGGGTTCCGTAACTTAAATAACTAAATAATCAGGATATTTGCCATGTTGCATTGTTTTGAGTTTCCGATATCCGATATCCGATATCCATGGCGGTGAACAGAGAATAAGTTTTTTTTTAGGAATAATTAAATCAATCTACCCTCTTTCGAGTTCTTTTACTACGCGTAAAAGAACTCGAAAGAGGGTGTACACTTACACTATAAACTTGAACCCGATCTCGATCACGTTCACGGCATACGATGCTTACTGTATCCACTCGCGATTTTGTTTTGGCTTGTTCCCGGTTGTTTTTGCAAAAATTGAATGTCAGACGTTCGGCAGTTGAAATTTTGAATTCATGATTGAAATTTTCATACTTTTTGATTTTTTTTTTTTTTTTTATACCACTAAGTTGGCAGACAAGCACACGGCCCACCTGATGGGAAGCGGTTACCGTGGCCTATGGACGTATGCAACACCAGGGGTGTCACACTCGTGCTGCGGACCATGAAGAAACCTTCTGATGCCCCTCTTGAAGAACCCCATATTGTAGGCGCTTGGGAAAACCGCAGCAGGGAGGTCATTCCACAGCTTGAGTGTGCGTGGGATGAAGTTTCTTTCATACCGCACAGTGCGCACCGGCTCAGGTCGCAATGTGTGGGGATGAATTCCCTGCCTATGGCGAGAGGTGCGATGATAGAATGTAGCTACGGGCATCATGTCAAACAATTCATCTGAGCACAAACCATTGTATAGGCGGTAGAACACACACAGTGAGGCAAAATCCCTCCTAAGGCTAAGAGGTTCCACTCTACCTGCGAGTATGGGATTGTCAACCAGCCTCAATGCCCGTCTTTGCAACGAGTCGAAGGTGACCCAGCTGGTATGCAGGTGCTCCAGCAAAAAGGTGACAGCAGTACTCCAAGCCGGACCTGTGCTTTATAAAGAAGGAGTTGCTGCCCCGCAGTGAAGTACTGCTTCGCCCTGTTGAGCACACCGAGTTTTCTTGATGCCAACTTAACCTTGTCCTGCAAATGACTTCGGTATTGGACGTCGCTGGAGATATCGACACCAAGGATCCCGATACTCGAGGAGATGGTAAGCGGTGTGCCCAGGAATTGCGGCGCCACAACGAATGGGGTTTTCTTAGCGGTGAATACACATACTTGTGTCTTAGTGGGGTTGAATTGGACTAGGTTTAGTCGTCCCCAATCGGATACTCCAGAGAGAGTAGTCTCGATTTTAGACACAAGTTGTTCGCGACTCTTCTCCACCTCGGACTGAGGGATATTTGCACGGCCCGTGTAACACGTGTCCCCGGTACTGTCGTCCGCATAACAATGAACGGAGCCATCAGACAGCATGTCATTGATATGCAGCAGAAACAGCGTCGGAGACAACACGGAGCCTTGTGGGACACCAGCGTTTATGTTCATGCGGTCCGAGCAGCTGCCGTCGACGACGGCTTGGATTCTTCTGTTGGACAAAAAGCTGGCGATCCATTCGCAAAGTCCCTCGGGGAGTCCATAGTACGGCAACTTTGCAAGAAGACCTTTGTGCCAGACCCGATCGAAGGCCTTCGCTATATCGAGGCTGACCGCTAGTGCCTCACCCCGACTCTCGATGGCTTGCGACCGCCGGTTTGTGAGATACACAAGAAGGTCACCGGTTGAGCGACGGTGGCGAAAGCCGTACTGTCGGTCGCTCAGTAGATCGTTTCCTTCAAGGTATCTCAGGAGCTGTGTATTAATGACACGCTCCATAACCTTCGAGAGTAGGGAGGCTATAGCGATAGGCCTGTAATTGGTCGGATCTGTCCTGTCACCTTTCTTAGGTACAGGGTGCACGAATGCGGTCTTCCACGAGGCTGGGACCTGCCGCGCGGAGTATGAGAGTGCGAAAAGGCGTGTAAGTACAGGGCACAGCTCGGGGGCACAGTGCTTAAGCACCATCGCCGGTATACCGTCCGGCCCACTCGACTTCCGGACATCTAGGGACTTAAGCTCGCGCCGGACCACCCGTTGCGTGATTTTAACTTCGGTCATGGAAGCACCACAGCTGGGGATGATGGGTGGTTCGGCGTTCCCGTCGTTCATAGTCGAGTTTGACGCAAAGAGATTACCCAAAAGATCGGCCTTCTCCTTAGCGCCATGGGCCAGACTACCGTCGGATTTTTGCAGCGGCGGAAGGCAAGACTGGCAGAAGTTTCCCTCGGCAGCTTTGGCGAGCGACCAAAATGCGCGACTGCCAGATGGGTAGCGTGCAAGCCGTTCGCCAATTCTGCCGATGAACTCAAACTTTGCCCTAGACGTTGCCTTTTTACTGGACCTCGAAGCAGCATTCAACTTCCGCTTCACTTCAGCGATGTTCGGATCCTTATTGGCAAGAGCCGTGGTCCAAGCCTTGTATGCAGATTGCTTGCGGTCTCTAGCTTCCCTGCAAGGCCTATTAAACCACGGGCGTTTGTTCGCTCCTGTCGCGACCCAGCGGTTAGGGATGTAGCATTCCATACCCACTAGAATCGCGTCAGCGACTGCTGTTGCACAGGAGCTTGGATCATCAGAAGTGAAGCAAAGCTGCCTCCACGGGTACGATGCGAAGAATTCTCGCAGTCCGTCCCAGTCTGCCGACTTGTAGTGCCACACGTGTCGCCACTGAGGTGACCGCGGTGGTTCAGGCCGCGCGAGTGTCACTTGCGCCCGGACGAGGCTGTGGTCCGAATTACCAAGAGGTGCTTCCACCCTTATGGAATATTCATCCGGGCGCGTAGTCAGCAGAAGGTCCAGTATAGAGCTTCTGTGGGTCTCAATTTCCGGTGTTCTAGTGATAGAATGCACCAGTTGAGAGAGCCCATAGGTCAGGGCAAAGTCGTGAGCAGCCCTTCCCGCGAAATCAGTCCTGGGAGACCCCAGACACTCCACGTGGTGAGCGTTGAAGTCCCCCAAGAATACTAAATCCGCAGTGGGGTACTCAATTACGCTGTCCGCCGACCGTTGCAGATGCTGAAACAGTTGAGCCGTGCCCAGGTCACCGCTATGAGACCTGTATAGGCACGCATAGATACGGGTGTGGCCACCGTGATCTATACGTACCCATATAGTTGACAGGTCTCTGTCCTCAAGACCATGGAGACGGCGGCAGCAAATATCATCCCGGACGTACAAGCATACCCCGGCGCGACTCATAAAGTTGTGCTCGAGTTTGTACCCGGGGTACATTAGGTAGGCTGTATCGGCCGGGCATGATATTTGCGTCTCCGTCAGAAAAAGCAAGGTAGGCTGCGCGGTCTCTAAGTGGAGATGGACCGCGTTAAGGTTGGAGTGTAGGCCCCTGATGTTGCAGAAATCCACATTAACTGTGGATGATGGAGCCGCTGTGGTAACGTTACTCTTGCCTTTTTTAAATTTCATGTTTGAGTTGGGGGGGAGGGGGGGGGGAGAAGGTAAGAAGAGATTCTGTGCCTCCAGTGTAGAAGACAAAGCAAGGCGTCCCACCCTCACAGACAAGCTGGGGTTGTGTGTCTGGCTGGCGCGGTGGGCGGAAGGGCCCCCGGTCCCCTCCCAGATACTGAAGCAGAGTCCACTCCGGTTTCCTCCTCCGGCACGGCTACAGCACCGGGAACTTTACACAGGCTGCTGGTTCAGCCTCCTGGGGCGGAGATTAAGTAATCCCCAGGTTCGGGAACCGTACAGCCTGCGGGCGGCCAGCGGATAACCGTTTCACCGGGTCTCCCTGACCACCGCGCCAACATTTCACGCCCCCACCAGTCAGCGGGGTCAATTTAAGCCTTTGGTCTTCCCACTGACAGCACAAAACCTCTCCAGTGAGCTCTGGCTACCCTACTCACCGCCGGGAACACAACACAAGGTTATTATAGCCGGGGTATGCTGTAGGGCGGAGGTACTTACCCAGACGGACTGCTCAATTTTGGACGGGAGATACCGTCATGTCCTACCTCCTTTACAATCGCATCAATTCAATCGCTTCCCTAACCAGTCTTGGTATATAGTGGCGTTCTGTCGAGAGCATCTGAGGGTTATGTAAATCGATCCAGTAGTCGTATTCCGTAACTTAAACTATAAATATCTGAATATATTTTGAATGCGTTGATTTACGTTGATTTATAACCGCGGTAGCCTAGTGGTATGGGTAATGGACTGCTAAGACGAGGTCTCGGGTTCGATCCCAGTTTTTACCATGGCACACACCAATGACTTTTCGATGCTTTTCGAAGTTATGTGTGTATTTATCGCAGGTTTATAAGTGCCCGGTTAATGGCAATAGGCTCGCCACCTATTACATTGGGACCTAAACATAAACTGGCGAAATGTGGGTGCTTGCACCTCTGCCTACCCCTTTCGGGGATATAGGCGTGAGTTTATGTTATGTTATGTGATTTAGAATTTTGATTGTTGCACAGTTTCAAGACGTTATAGACCTGAGTATGTGTTATGAATGTCAACTTGATACTCCAACGCATTCCTGAGAAAAACGTTTTGACAGACGGACAGAGGGACAACGAAGTGATCATATAAGGATTCCGTATTTTTTCTTTTTGTATTACGATACCCTAAAATCTTTTCTTGTTTTAAACCACTTAGGTGGCAGACAAGCACACGGCCCACCTGATGGGAAGCGGTTACCGTGGCCTATGGACGTATGCAACACCAGGGGTGTCACACTCGCGCTGCCGACCATGAAGAAACCTTCTGATGCCCCTCTTGAAGAACCCCATATTGTAGGTGCTTGGGAAAACCGCAGCAGGGAGGTCATTCCACAGCTTGAGTGTGCGTGGGATGAAGTTTCTTTCATACCGCACAGTGCGCACCGTCTCAGGTCGCAATGTGTGAGGATGAATTCCCTGCCTATGGCGGGAGGTGCGATAATAGAATGTAGCTACGGGCATCATAGTAAGTGGTTACCGTGGCCTATGAAAGTGGGTAGCAGAGAGTTTTTACGCCGTTAGTGTATTTAGAGACAAAGCAGTCTTCCCAGCACAAACTGTCCAGTGAGCTCTGGCTACCCTACTCACCGTTGGAAACACAACACGAGGTTATTATGGCCGCGGTATTATGTAGGGCAGAGGTACTTCCCCAGTCGGACTGCTCAATTGAACGGAAATATCGTCGTGATGAACTTCCTACCGAACTATGTCTATAATTTACGCCTTCGTTTTTATAGGAGACATGTGGCGTCAAAATATGGATGAATGTTAAGGTGACCTCCATTAATCAATCAGACCACTGCAGTCCACTGCTGGACACAGGATAAGGAGGTAGGACACTGCGGTATTTCCGCCCGATTGAGCAGTCCGACTGGGGAAGTACCTACAGAATACCGCGGTTATAATAACTTCGTGTTGTGTTCCCAGCGGTAAGTAGGGTAGCCAGAGCTCACTGGAGAATTTGTGCTGTCAGTGGGAAGACTTAAGGCTTGTGCTGCTTTGTCTTCTACTGACGGCACAGAAACTCTGTACATACAGGATTGGCAGCGCGACTGTGACTCCTCTGGTGTTACAGACGTCCATAGGCCACGGTAACTACTTACCATCAGGTGGGCCGTGTGCTTGTCTGCCAACTAAGTGGTATAAAAAAAAACATAGGCCTCTCCCAATGTGCGCCATTTTCTCCGATCCTCCGACTTCCGCATCCAGTCTGTCGCAGCCACCTTTTTCAGGTCGTCCGTCCATCTGGCTAGGGGGCGTCCTACCTTCCGTTTACCTTCTCGCGGTCTCCACTCTAGGACTCGTTTGCTCCAACGGCCGTCGGTCCTTCGGCAAACGTGGCCAGCCCACTGCCACTCACGGACCTAATGGAATAAATATTAAGAAGCATCGTCTGTGGCTTAGTGGTTAGGGAGTCGGCCTTACGTTCGGTGCGCACTTTGCGGTATGAAATAAACTTCATCCCACGCACACTCAAGCTGGGGAATAACCTCCCTGCTTCGGTTTTCCCAAGCACCTACTATATGGGGTTCTTCAATAGGGGCATCAGAAGGTTTCTTCATGGTCGGCAGCGCGAGTGTTACACCCCTGGTGTTACTGATGTCCATAGGCCACGGTAACCACTTCCCATCAGGTGGGCCGTGTGGTTATCTGCCACCTACGTGGTTAAAAAAATATCCATAAAATTATTTGCAGTAAGAATATTTCACTTTAGCAGTTCATTATTATTTTACTATAAGATGGTGATTTTTAAAAGATAAAAGTATTCAACATCCCTAAATGTAACATTTAAGTACCTATGTCTACTGCTATAAATATGAAAAAAAAAAAAGTATCAAGATAGTTTAATCCAATTTCCCCAGTAATTCCACTTCACAAATTGTTATTTTCCATTTTGCCATGAAATTCAGGTACACCTATAAATAAAATTATTAAAACATCCTGAGATTATATTTTCGAAGACTACGGTAGCCGAATGGTATGGGTAATGAACTGCTGCGACGAGGTCTCGAGTTCAATCCTAGGTTTTACCATGGCACACACCAATGACTTTTCGATGCTTTTCGAAGTTATGTGTGTATTTATCGCAGGTTTATAAGTGCCCGGTTAATCTCAATAGGTTCGCCATCTATTACATTGGGACCTAAACATAAACTGGCGAAATGTGGGTGCTAGCACTTATGCCTACCCCTACGGGGATATAGGCGTGAGTTTATGTTATGTTAAGTTATAATTTTTCGGTTTGCGTGCCCAAAGTGTATAAATGGAACCGTATAACTGAGAATTGGCTGTCTATCTGTCTGTCTGTCTGTCTGTCTGTTTGTCAAGTTTGTCACCTGGATATTGCGTAAACCGTGATAGCTGTAAAACTAAAATTTTCATAGATGATGTATTTTCTGATACCACTTTAACAGAAAATATTAAAAACAAAATAACATATTTTTTAAGGGGGCTCGAATAACACTTGAACTTGATTTTTTTTTTATACCACTTAAGTGGCAGACAAGCGCACGGCCCATCTGATGGAAAGTGGTTACCGTGGCCTATGGACGTGTGTAACACAAGAGAAGCCACCCTCGCGCTGCTGTCCCTGTAACAGAATTTCTATGCCGTCAGTGTAGAGTACAAAGCAGGACAAACCTTTAGTCATCCCACTGACAGCACAAATTCTCCAGTGAGCTCTGGCTACCCCGGGAATACAACACGAAGTTATTATAACCGCGGTATTCTGTAAGGCGGAGGTACTTCCCCAGTCGGACTGCTCAATTGGGCGGCAATACCGCCTTGTCCTACCTCCTACCACTTTTCTGTATCAGTATCAAAATAATCGGGATATTTACTATGTTTCATTGTTTTGAGTTTCCGATATTTCGGCGCTGTTGCAAGCACCATGATCACGGAGGAACTGGAGTAGTGGCGGTGAACAGAGAAAAGTTTTTTCTAGGAGTAATTATATCGATCTACCCTCTTTCGATTTGTTTCACTACTCGTATCTGCAGTACCACTGGTATCACTCTCACTACAAACTCGAAGCCGATCTCGATCACGTTCACGTCACACGATGCTTATCTACTGTATCCACTCGTGATTTTGTTTTGGCTTGTACCTGGTTGTTTTTGAAAACACGGACAAAATATCGGAAACTCAAAACAATGCAACATGGTAAATATAATATATGAGTGACCACGATAGTTTAAATACCTATATTGATTTTCTGTAGTTTTATTGCTCGATATTAATAACGGAGACCGATGGATAGAATCATTTTAAATATCTCGAAGGTATCGAGATATCTAAAAACATTGAGTAATATTATATTAGCGCGTAAATCCTGAACCCATGGGAATATCGGGATAAAAAGAAGCCTATGTCACTCATGAAGAATGTAGCTATCTAATGAAAAAAGATTTATTAAAATCGGTCCAGTACTTTTTGAGTTTATTCGTTACTTACAAAAATACAAATCTTTCCTCTTTATAATTTTTATAAATATATAGTATAGATAAAAAATAATAATACTTTATTCCTAATCATATCATATGCAAGAAGTGCTCAAGACAACAAAACAACATACATACTTTCATATAATCACGCCATCATCGCTGGAGGGTTAGGCATAGGTGAATTAACACCCATATTTCACCAATCATTGAAAGGACAAAACAAATTATCTGAAAATCTGAAATGATGTAAGCAGTTGAGATATTGATCTCAACTGCTTACATCATGAAATGCCTGTCCCTCTACCGCGGCTCGACCATCAGGTGAGCTCCATCTCATATTGCATTTCTACATACATACATACATACATACATATACATATATAATCACGCCTTTATCCCCGAAGGGCTAGGTAGAGGTGAATAATTAACCACATTTCACTAATAATTGTTTTCTGTCCCACGTAATAGTGGGTGAGCCTATTGCAGTCTTTCAGGCGCTATTGTTGACTCGAGCTTTGCATTTTTATTACAGATTTTACATAATACTAAATTTCAGCTCCATCGGAAACCGCGAAGTGGGTCAAAATTAACTTACAAGATTTGGTTACAGACGGACATCGTAGTTATAGATGGCAGGTTAACCTGCTAAAAGAACTGTAATCTAATCAAAATAATAATAAACTAAAATATAAACTCACGCCTGTATCCCAGAAGGGGTAGACAGAGGTGCTAGTACCCACATTTCGCCAGTTTATATTTAGGTCCCAATGTAATAGGTGGCGAGCCTATTGCCTTTAACCGGGCACTTATAAACCTGCGATAAATACACACATAACTTCGAAAAGCATCTAAAAGTCATTGGTGTGTGCCATGGTAAAACCTGGGATCGAACCCGAGACCTCGTCTCAGCAGTTCATTACCCATACCACTAGGCTACCACGGTAATCTAATCAAAAGTAAATAATAAATATAATAAACCGTATGTAGTTTGATCATTAGACATTAGACTCTAATATTGTACCTATAGATAATGACACGGAACCCGTCGCGTGCGAGACTTGACTCACACTTGTTCCATGTCTGGACAGCATTTCTTTTTCATCTAGGACATGCCAACTTGACTTCACCTCGCCTGATGGTAATCTAAAGGTAAGAGGGGAAAGAGGGTCACTATTACAGACGCTAACTAATAAAACAATTTGACACTCAGCTTGGCGGCCTCATCAGATGCTTTTTCACGCGTCGCTTAAAGGACCCGGGACTGTAGTAAGAAGGAAACACGTGAGCTGGTAATGAATTCTAGGTCCAAACTATAAAAAATTGTCCTTTATATTTATGTAAAGAAAGAAAGAAGAAAGAAAAAGCATTTATTTAAGAACACACAACGTACAGAGAGTCATACAAATATATAAACACAATAAGGCAACACAACAAGAATACACTCACTGCACATCGTGCGCACCCAAATGGGCCACCATCTCAGCATTATGTCGATGTATTCTCTGATTCTCCTTTTCTCAACTCACTTCTGCAAATACATTTATTTTGTATTGTACAATTCGTATTAAATAGAGTTCAGTTAGACAGAGAAATACTATGTATTATGTATAAAACTAAGTTTCTAATGTGATTTCGTATATAATTATGCACGAAATCACATTAGATTATTCAGCTTACCTTGCAAACGCAGGCTGAGCCCTACGAGATCTATCTAAATAATGTACTAAGTATTGTACACATTGAAAAGGTCTACAGAAAACTCCGCGATGGTATAATGTCTATCTCTTACGGATATCCCACAAAAACATTTTTTTGTCATTTACTTTTTACGGATATAATGGCTAATTTTCGAAGCTATTTTAACCAATACAGCATTAATCCTTGTCCAATGAAATACTTTAAATACATTGTTGATTTAATATAGATCTATATGGCTCTTTACAGCATATGATTTAAATGAATGTATTCGAAGATATCACAAATTTAAAAATTGCGGGACGAAGCGTTTGCGGCGGTACCGGCGGCGGATCCAACGTTCACAGCTTTTCTGTAGTATATTTATTTGTTTATTTATCACAAACAATGTTTTATATTGTGTAGAATAAATCAGTTTAACATGCAAAATATACATTTCAATTGTCATTCATCAATAAAGCCCATTAATTTATATTCGTATTATAGAACTAAAATTCAATTCTGTGAATGTATGATTAATAATCAGATACAATGTGAATGAACTTTGATACTGTGAGTATTTAGTATCAGCATTGCACCCGTGCGAAGCCGGGGCGCTAGTACATTATAATTAAAATTCTAGCATCTATAGATAATAGACGTAATTTCATAACATAAGACAAAGTCAACGCTTTGTCTCCAAAAAAATATACGTGCTAAATATTATTTAGTGCTTTTATGGTTGATAGAGACAGACAAACTGCATATTATGCTTATGTTATTAATTTATTATTTCTCTTTAAGCATTAAAATATACACCTTATAAATTATATATTTAACAAACATACATACATAGGTATGATGCCTTTATACCCGAAGGATTAGGCAGAGGTGAATTAACATCCACATTTCACCAATAATTGTATTCGGTCCCACGTAATAGGGGGTGAGCTTAGTGCCGTATTCCGGACACTATTGTTAACTCGAGCCTTGCATCTGAGTCTGGGCTGTATATATCTGTCTGATGTTAAACAGCCCTATCCCTTAGTCGCCTTGTACGACACCGCATGGGAACAGATGGGGTGGCCCAAATTCTACTTTGCCGGTAACCACGCGGCTGTCTATTTAACATCTAAAATAGTGCTCTGCCGGTATCGCTACCAAGCTACCGGGCTCCAGAGAAGGGAACTTCCGCACAATGCGCGCCGTATCAATAATTTCGTTGGAGGAGACTCCAACGAAGTTCTTGATACGGCTTTCCAGTGCAGAGCAGACTTTCCAGTGAACTGTGATGAGACTGTTATTCAATATTATCCGTGAAGCGACTGCGGAGGTTATTGCCTCCATAAACTATTGGCGAACGAAGTTCTGAAGTTAAAGTAGAACTTTTTAACATATGATGAGGAAAAACTATTTGAATATTGTAAAATTATACCTGTTAATGCAAAGGTATAAATGATGCTTACGATAGAAAACTATTTTAAATACCATAATAATGTAATAGAACACCCCATCATGACACGTCAAATTGTAAAAAGAAGATTAATTACCAAAACAGCCAACAACAACTACGGCACGCGAACTACGGACTACCTGTTACCTAGACTAATAAACGAGATACCATTAGGTATTTAAAATAGTTTTCTATCGTAAGCATCATTTTTACCTTTGTAGGTAGGTATATGTTTTTGACTAGTCGTTTTATATTGTATAGTGTATAGTGAATCTATTTTACTCCTGGTTTCATTAGGAGTAAAATAGATTCACTATACACTATACAATATAAAACGACTAGTCAAAGTAAACAACAGCCGGTTTACACTCAAAAGACTACACCTACCTACTCTGCACTTACTATTTCTTGTCACCGGCGAAACTTATTTATATTTTTGTTTGATATGTACTTATTTATAATTGTATTTTTTGTTGATTATATAAAATATTAAATTTAATGTACACTCACACCCAAGATAAACCTATGCGGGTTTTATGGGTGCTTCTATGAGATGAACTAATAAAAAAAAATAAAAAAAAAAAGGTAAGGTTCTCAAATCGTTTGTTATTTTTTTAAATATTATGTACACCGAATACTTCGAGATTTATGATACACTTTACGTGATTCTTATTTTGTTCGATATGGATAGTTGCTATTTGGTTGTAGTTCCTATGTTACCGCGGTAGCCTGGTGGTATGGGTAATGGACTGCTCCCAGGTTTTGCCATGGCACACACCAATGACTTTTCGATGCTTTTCGAAGTTATGTGTGTATTTATCGCAGGTTTATAAGTGCCCGGATAATGGCAATAGTTACATTGGGACCTAAACATAAACTGACGAAATGAGGGTGCTAGCACGCTACCGTGAGTTTATGTTATGTTTATGTTTTATTTGTATATTTTAATCGACTTCTTCTTAATATCCTCTGATATATGTGTCGTTTTTAAACCAATTTTAAAATTCATTTTTGCATTGTTACGTATGTATATGTTTGTATATGTTTTGCATCTCACAGGTAGTGCCATATAAATTTCATGGGGACTGGACCTTGGACTCCGAAGATACACCAGAGAACTCTTCGAAATCAAATAGGAAATTAGAAATTTTTTCTTTGTAAAATCGATTAAGATAGAAAACAATTGTCCAGGCGGGATTCGAACCCACGATCATTCCCTTACAGGGGGAACACTCAGACCACTAAGCCACAGAACCTTCGCCCGAAACCATCCAAATTCTTCTTTACATATATCCGTCTTACGGCGACGGTTTTTAACTAGCTTGATGACGATCCTGTGACACGGTAGGCGACATTATGATGATCAAGGGCGTGCAAGTATTACCTAGTCTTGAGCTATGGAGTCAGATAACTGATTAGGTGGCAGGCAAGCACACGGCCCACCTGATGAGAAGTTGTTACTGTGCTGCAGACCCTGAAGAAACCTTCTAATGCTCTTGTTGAAAATCCCCAATTTGTATTCGCTTGGGAAAACTATAACAGGGAGCTTGAGCATGCGTGGGATGACATTCCTTTCATACCGCACAGTACGCACCGTTTTTTCTTAATTATGTATAGCAAGAATGTCTCGTTTAAGTTATCGAGAGCATTAACTCGAAAGCTATTATCGGCATGCTGGACTGGATTATACTCACTAAAACATAACATAACATAAACTCACGCCTATATCCCCCAAGGGGTAGGCAGAGGTGCTAGCACCCACTTATCGCCACTTTATGTTTAGGTCCCAATGTAATAGGTGGCGAGCCTATTGCCACTACCCGTGCACTTATAAACCTGCGGTAAATATACTAAAATGGGGACAAAATTAATAAAACTTAAAATACCACCTATTACAACCACCAAAAAGTTTAAAAAAACTGACACCGAAAGCCAAAAAGTATAAAGACATGCTATTCACCAACAGGTGAAACGACAATGAAGCTAGATTGGCCACATGTTTCGTAGGTACAGTAACTCAAGTTGTGATAAGAGAGAAATATATATCATGGTGGAGTGTTAGGAATGAATAGAGCAACCGAGCAAAAAGCACGCCGTGTCACCGTGTATCGGTGGTACGACACTTCATGAGGGACTAGGTAGTAAGGAGATGGGCGAGTCTGTCGTACCGGCCCCCTTCTGCGAACAAGCTATGGTCGAGAAGGATATGGCGGAGGGCACGAGAGAGACTTATATATCTTCCGAACCATAGAGCTCGTGAGGCGTGGAGACGACTAAGATGTCGGAGGTCACTCAAGGACCTTCATCCTTTATGACCGCAAGCCAGACGGGATGCCTGTCATTCTAGTAGAAACGGTATAACGAAATGCTTTAACCACTTTGCCGGGCAAAAAGTTGAGAACACCGAGTTGAGGCCGGAGATGGCCCTGAGTCCAAGTGGGGTGAGGTATAGGGCTTGAATACCTCCCCCCCGATCCAGAAGGAAAAAAGAGTCGGCAATTCATCAGTTTTGCCCCGCCTAAAAAATATGAAGATCCAGGGCTGATCTAGGGGCCACAGGACCTTAAGTCAAGTGAGTCAATATTCTTTAAAAACAGTGTTAATAAAGATAAGAAAGAAATTACTGCATTTAAAGATTCGCCGATCTGTTACCAGTCGGTGCCAAGTTTGCTTCATGTAACATAATATAAACTCTCGCCTATATCCCCGAAGGGGTAGGCAGAGGTGCTAGCACCCACATTTCACCAGTTTATGTTTAGGACCCAATGTAATAGGTGGTGAGCCTATTGCCATTACCCGTGTACTTATAAAACTGCGATAAATACACACATAACTTCGAAAAGCATCGAAAACTCATTGGTGTGTGCCATGGTAAAGCCTGGGATCGAACCCGAGACTTCGCCTCAGCAGTCCATTACCTGTACCACTAGGCTACGCCGTTTGATGTGCTTCAACTATTGTGATGCAATCAATTGAAACTAATAACTAACGGCTTCTAACAGATGAATTAAGTTATTTAATACTTTTTAGTTTTTGAAATCGGTTTTTAAAGCTTCAGCTACCCGTAATGACTACAATTGATGTTCGTTTTAAAATTTATGACAAATATTTGCAGTGTATAAGAAACGAACCCGGCCACCTGAATATCAATAGAATGCATTACCCACAGAGGCCTTCACTATTGATGTAATACATACATACATATAATCACACCTTTTTTTTATACCACTTAGGTGGCAGACAAGCACACGGTCCACCTGTTGGACGTGTTTAACACCAGAGGTGCCACACTCGCGCTGCTGACCTTGTAAGCACTGAGTTTCTGTGCCGTAAGTGTAGAAGAAAAACCATGACAAGCCTTTAGTCTTCCCACTGACAGCACACATTCTCCAGTGAGCTCTGCAATCTATTGAAACTAACAGCTAACGACTTCTAACAGATCAATCAATTAAGTTATTTTTACTGTTTAGTTTATGAAGTCGTTTTTTTTTTATGGCCGTAACGACTGTCATATATGTTTGTTTTAAAATTTATGACAAATATTTGCAGTGAGCAGGAAGCGGACCCGGCTACCTGAATATCAGTAGAATGCATTACCATCACGCCACAGACGCCTTCAATATTGATGTAATGCTTACATACATATAATCACACCTTTATCTACGGAGAGTTAGGCAGAGGTGAATTAACACCCACATTTCACCAATCATTAAATTCGGTTCCACGTAATAGGGGGTGAGCCTATTAGGGTATTTCTTCGAAATTTCATTCTTCAACTGATTCATCTGGCCAAAATTAAATTACATTATAAACTTTGTAACACATATTCATATGAAAATATGGATTCCAAAGATCATATATTTCAATGAGGGACTCATTTTGATACAGTAGTTTTCAAGATATCGACATTCAAATATTTTGTGCCCAGAGGAATCAGAATTGGTAACAGATAAATCAGAAACAAAAAATTAAATTAAAAAACTTTATTACTTAATCAATTAGACCCATATACCTGGCACGGTTGGCTGTGCTGGTGCTGCTGCAGCTTCTGCAGAGACTCTTAAGCGGTGCAAGTATTCTAATCTCATTGGTGATTATGAGTTTGTGCCGTTTGGAGAAGAAACGTTTTTGCCGTGGGGTCCGAGCGCCCGCAATCTCTTCAGGTAGATGGCGAAGCGTATGGTCGACGCTTCTCGTGACCAGAGGGCTGGCCTCTTCTTAGGTCAGAGAATAAGCATTACCATACAACGTGACAATGGTGCCAGTCTTCTAGGAAGGCTACCACAAGAGGCGTGCAATGCGGAGGAATTCCACGACGCATTTTAACTTTTGTTTTGTTTATTTTTATTTTATATTAATGTAAATATTAGCATAGATTTAAAATACATTAAATGTAAATAGATAAATAAATAGCTATCATCAATTAGATAAACCTTTTACAATTAAAAAATTACAGTATAAACTAATTCTAGTAATGGCACTTGACATCAGTCTTAGTAATTTATCGTGTGTCCAACTATCAAAACAAACATACACAAGTAAGTCAAGTAAAAGTTAATAACATTACTAAAAGACATATTTTCTTGACTTTTTGCAAGGAAGCGAGCTGCTTTCAAATTCATCCTCAAAAAAATTTCTTCCTGAATTTTTCGATGAAGATGGAGTGATCGTATGGTATCAGACACTTTTGTCCGTTTATTATATGGAGTCCGTTTAAATATAAAAAAACCCTGATCGTCTGAATCTGAGTGGTCCAAAGTGATGATCAACCCTTCATTAGCTAGCTATTTTTTGTTGTTTAGGTGTTAAATTCTGCAAGAACCTTCTCTCTTTCTTTTCAAATATGTTTCTTTAATTTTTAATTTCCACAGAGTATACTTGTCTGGATATTTTCTAATGTTTTCCATAATGCGTTCTGCCAGTCTCTTTTTCTCCTTTTTTTACCTTCATTGTTGTAAACTACAATATTAAAAGAAAAAAATAATACAGATAGTTATTTAAAGATAAATAATTTTTTAATAATTTTTTTTAGGGAAAATTAATCTTAAAATTGCCATTTTATCAATAGCGTAATAGTTACAGTTCAATGTAACAAAAATGCTAATTAAAATATTTAAACTAAGTACCAATGAAAGTATAGCGGCTATACACTTGTAGTAGTAGTAGTACACATATGTATGTTACAAATAAAAGCTAATTGACGTTATAAAACCGCTCCTTTCTAATCCATATGGTGTTTTGGCCATAATGAAGCAGGCACAGAGGAATCAGGATTTTGCCTATAATTATGCATAACTCCATATTCATACAGACTTCAGAATTAAAAAATTTCCACATTAAAATATTACCTAAAAGCATCACGTCAAACGCAAATTGAAGTTTTAAAACAATATAATAAATCTGATAAAGTAGGCATTGTAATCAGAATGTCACCTGAACCAAGCACAGATGAATCATATATTTACCTTCGTAACACCAGGTTCCCTGGCTACCAGCCGCATGTCCACCTCCTAGCTTGTTCGTTGCACGATTGATTCCTCCCTCGCGCAAAATTACTCTCCTAGCAGTATTACCCGGTCAACTATGGTCAAGCGCAGCTTGCACCATATTAGTCAGTATTATACGCCGGACACTTATGTTTTACTTATTTATAAAAAAGTATAAGTAGTTTTAACTACTACGCATTATTTTATAAAAGGACAATTCATTTCCTTTCCTTAAAAAATATTATTATGTGAATTTGTCAAATGAAAAATGCCACATCAAACATTTTCTTCCGGAAAATGGCAAACGGACGCGTTATATGAATCAGAAGAACATAGTTCAAATGTTTTTATTTTGTACATAGACAGCAACTATTTATAAAATATCATTTGACCAAGTTAGGGACAAAGCTAAAGTATCCAAAACAAAAATTCACAGGCAATTATGTTAGTTGGTTACAGAAATACACCCATAGAAATAGAAAATTTTGTCTTCGAAGAACTACCCATTACCGTCATCCGGGCACTATTGTAGACTACACTATTGCGCTTGAATCTACAGCATCCGTCTTTTCTTATCAGTAAGGAAACGATGAGGACCTTTCTTTTTACACTGAAATGCACTACATAGCGTTATCGTTTATTTCACAAAAAACATTTTCCTTCATTTACTAACATCTATCTAAATATATATAACTCAAAGCTGACTGACTGACTGACTGACATAGAGATCTATCAACACACAGCCCAAACCACTGGACGAATCGGGCTGAAATTTGGCATGCAGGTAGATGTTATGACGTAGGCATCCCCTAAGAAAGGATTTTGATTAATTCTACCCCCAAGAGGATAAAATAGGGGATGAAAGTTTGTATGAAACTTAGTCAATTTTAAACCGATCGGGCTGAGACTTTGCACACATCAAGTTACTATGACGTAGGCATCCCCTCAGAAAGGATTTTGAGATGCAAGTTATATAAGACTAGCTGTTGCCCGCGACTCGGCCCGCGTGAATGTTGGTTATCGCTTTATGTTGAGTCACTATAACTGGAATTAATGTAGTTGAAAATTGGTACAAGAATCGTTTATATATTGTATTAGGTCGCGTTACAGGTTCGAAAACCCAGGCGAATCCGCCGGTAATAGTTAATTCATGATAAAAAAACCCATTCCTCAAATAAATATACATTCATACGTGCATACATATATATAATCACGCCTTTATCCCGGTAGGTTAGGCAGAAGGGTCTTAAAGGATCGGTTGCACGGGTGTGACTCCCATGGTGTTGCACAAGTTTATAGATCATGGTAAGTTTCTATCAGGTGGGCCGTGTGCTTGTCTGCCACCTAAGTTGTATAAAAAAAAGCCCTATCCCTTAGTCGCCGTGTACGACACCGCATGGGAAGAGATGGGGTGATCCAAATTCTAGTCTGCCGGGGACCACATATCATGGTAATATGTATGTTTGTTACACGACGGCTTAAAAACGGTGGACGCAATCTTATCACAATATTTGTGTTACAAAAGCGGGCTGTGCGAGCCATTTATAATTTAGGCCCAAGAGTCTCCCTCAGAGAAAAATTTAAAGAGATAGACATTCTAACCCTAGTGTCACAATATATTTTAGAGAACCTCATGTATGTACCGAAAAATGTTTCAAAATTTGTGACCGGCATAACATAAATACCAGACAAAAATACAATCTTGTAGTCTGTGGTGCATTCCAGGGTAACTGTATACGCTTTTTTAACAAGCTCCCTAATGAAATTAGGGATTTACCTGTATATAAATTTAAAAATATAGTTAACCATAAATTGTGCCAGAAAGGCTATTATAAAATCCAAGAATACTTGGATGATAAACAAGCTTGGAAATGTGCTGTTCGCTCAACTATGCTACTCAAGTAAATTTTTGTATTTAGTTTAAGTAGACTAAGTGTATGTTTGTGAATAGACAAAAAAAAAAGTAATGCCCGCTGAATTTCTTGCTGGAGTCTTCTCAGGCCACGCCGCATTTCGAACCGCACCGGTGGTTCATTTACTAAACTAATTTTATGTTTCTTTTTTATTGACGTTTTGAAAGTGCCGAGTTAAGGGTCCATACAGAATAAATTTTTGACTTTGACTCTGACTTAATAAACAATTCATGGTTCAGCATCTTCATAGCCGTTTCCAAGTTGCGTCCAAAGCTTTGAAGCCCGGGGGTTCTATTATTTTTTATTGGTGTACTTGCTGACCCGTCCACCTTCGTTCGTCACATTTTCTGAAATATTATACATAGGTTACACTAAAAGTTTCCGGAACTGGCCACTTACATAAACAATATTTAAAAATTTATTACAACATTTGAAAATAGAACTCTTTGGCTATAGAATACAGTTTGTTTCATCTGACTGTCTTTTGTTTTTACCTGATGGCGCCATTTAAAAAATTGTGTGTCTGCATCAACATGGATTTAACTCGGGAAAATTTTCGTAGTATGATTTTCTACGATTTTAAGTGTAATTTGACGGCTCAACAGAACATCGCTCGGCTTGAAACAGCTTTTGGCGATGAAGCTCCATGCAAGACGACTGTTTATAGCTGGTTTTCAGAATTCAAGCGTGGTCGTATCAATCTCAGTGACGAATCTCGCGATGGTCGGCCGTCCACCGCTGTGACCAACAAAAACATCGATGCTGTGCACCGTATGATTGAAACAGACAGGCATGTGACCTACCATGAAATTCGCGCATCCTTAGAAATAGGCATGAGTCAAATACAATCAATCCTACACAAACATTTGGGTGTGAGAAAGCTGTGCTCGCGGTGGATCCCACATAACTTGACCGAGGATCAAAAAACGGACCGCGTCACTTGGTGCAGTGCCATGCTTACCAGATTCAACGAAGGTGCGTCAAATTTGGTGTGGGACATAGTAACAGGTGACGAAACATGGATTTATTGCTACGATCCCAAAACAAAGCAGCAATCGAGCGTATGGGTCTTTCAAGATGAGCCGAAACCAACCAAAGTGGCGCGCGTGAAAAGTGCATCTAAGCGGATGATTGCTTGTTTTTTTAATAAAACTGGACACGTGGCTACTGTTGCTTTAGAAAATCGTCGTACTGTGAATAGTGACTGGTACACGACCATTTGTTTGCCGGAAGTTATTGACGAACTCCGTAAAAATAACCGTAAACGCCGTATCATCCTGCACCACGACAATGCTAGTTCCCACACGGCCAGACAGACAAACGACTTTTTGAAGGAGAAAAATGTAGAACTCATGAGTCATCCTGCATACAGTCCCGACCTGGCACCTTGTGACTTTTATCTGTTCCCAAAAATTAAGAACCAATTACTCGGCCAACGATTTTCATCACCAGAAGAGGCTGTCGAGGAGTATGAAAAACACGTTTTTTTTTTTTTTTTTTTTTTTTTTTTTTTTTTTTTTTTTATATATAGGACACGCCAACTTGACCTCACCTCGCCTGATGGTAAGCTAAAGGCAAAGTCTCAGGAAAGAGGGTCACCATTACAGACACTAAGTGCTACAATGGTGGCACTCAGCTTGGCGGCCTCATCAGATGCTTTTTCACGCCCCGCTTAAAGGCCCCGGGACTGTAGGAAGAAGGAAACACGTGTGCTGGTAATGAATTCCAGGTCTTGGTGGTGCGGCAAAGAAAAGAGTCTCCGAACCGCTTTGTTCTTGCTCGTATATTCTGCACCGTGTGAGGGTGACATCTAAGGCCTGCACGTGTTGTCCTATGTAGGAAAGGAGATGGTGGGATTAGTTGGAAGAGCTCGTCAGAACACTCACCGTGGTAGAGACGGTAAAATACAGCCAAGGAAGCAATATCTCTACGCATCTGCAAAGGCTCGAGGGTGTTCGTGACCTCAAGGTTCCCAATAATTCGGACCGCGCGTCGCTGCAACCTGTCGAGAGCATCTAGTAGGTATTTCGCGGAGCCATCCCAGAGATGCGAGCAGTATTCCACGCAGGAGCGAATTTGTGTCTTATAGAGAAGACACCGCTGCTCCGGCGTGAAAAAACGTCTCACTTTGTTTAGGAGTCCGAGTTTCCGCGAGGCTGTTTTGATGATGCTCTCGATGTAATTTCTGTTATTCAGTTTGCAGCGAATATCCATGCCTAGGATATAGAGATTGTCCTGCAGTGGAAGTGGCGTGCTCTGAAGAGTGGGGGTCACCACAGAGGAGTGGCACAAAAGTTTTCAAAACTGGTTTGATCGAATGAAAAAGTGCATAGACGCCAAGGGAGATTATTTTGAAAAACAATAAATTAATTTTGTACCTTTAATAGTATTTTTTCATATTCATTCCGGAAACTTATAGTGCGCCCCACGTATCACCCCATTAAGTCCGTATTTTTTTTTGTCTTCAAATCATACATGGAAATGTACCGGGTATTTTGACAATTATGATCACTGCTCAGCTCTCTTAAGTAGTAGCGTCCTAATATTTAGCCTAAAACCTTCGTCGATAAACGGACTATTCAATACAAAAATAATTTTTCAATTCGAATTTGTAGTTCTTGAGATGAGAGCCCGTTCAAACAAACAAACACACTGTTTGCTTTATAATATTAAGTATAGATAGGTTTTACGGGAGCGACTACCATCTAACTCCCAACTTGCACCAGAACCTCGTCCTTTCTTTCTTTTACACTGACACAGAAATTCTGTGCTTACAGGGTTGGCAGCGTGAATGCGACTTCCTTGGTGTTGCACACGTCCATAGGCTACGGTAACCAATTTCCATTAGATGAGCCGTATGCTTGTCCATCAACCAAGTGGTATAAAAAAGGTGCACAGACTAACACAGGTGAGGCAAGCTTAGACACCGAAGCTCTCTATACACTTTTGGTCTAAGATCCGACCTAACTTGGACCTTCACCCGTCTGTTTACGGGACGAAAAATATATTCTAGTGAATGAAATGTGTTGCTGAATACATACCAATAGGGTTGTCCACAAAATATGATCAAAACTTTATTTATTATAAAAAATTGAAACGTGATTTTCGAATTTCAAAAATGGACTACTATTATTCATGACCAGATTTTCATTTGCAACTCTATATTACTGAGTTCGCAATGAAATCTGGTTACATGTTTGTACACAGCATCCAGGTAGTTAGGAATAGAAAAGGATAAGTTACCTAACTTTTGCATGTAGTGTACATTGTATACTTTTATCAAAAGTTATTGTTTTTGGCAGACAAGTTAGTAAAATTGGAAAAGTAAATCACGTTCCAAATTTTTTTAGTCCTTTTTTGGGCAACCCTATTGGTATGTGTTCAGCAACACATTTTATTCGCTAAAATATATTTTTAATCGGTAAACGGATGGGTGAAAGTCAATGGAACCTCGGATTCTATACCATCTTGATTCACGAGTGTCAATGGTTACACGGTAGCCCATGATTACGCGGGTTAAAGTGAATTAGACTTGGTACCCTTCCACCGGAAATTCTTTCCTGAAAGTCGAGGTCAAAAATCATTTATTCTGCATAGATCATTCAATCATCACTTACAAAACTTCAATAGGTAAAAAACATATATGAAAGACTAGCTTAGCAAATGGACCACCCGGTTCAAAATGACTTTCCCAAGTGATACAATATGCGGTATTTCATGAAGAAGAAAGTTGGGCATTAGAATGTTTTTTCAGGGTCGGCTGCACGAGTGTAACTCCTCTGGTGTTTCGTGCGTCCATATTCCATGGTAGCCACTTCCCATCAGGTGGGCGTGTGCTTGTCTGCCACCTAAGTAGTATTAAAAAAAATGCTGCCCCGACCTGAGAAGATTCCGGCAAGATACTCAACTACAAGCTGTAGTCAGGGTACAACTTCGGTTATGGTGGAGTCGAACCAACTAAGAGCACTTTGTACCCGATATCTAGTTTGCATACACTTCACTGTCTTTTCAGAACTTAAGAAATAACTTACCCTTCTTAGTCTAAACTTACCCTCATTACGTGCCTCTTCTCTCTACAAATTCACGCCTTCGCCTTCACCCCTTAGGGGCCTGCCACACGCACAAGCGTCACCTTCGTCTCCGTCATTTGTACGTGAAAATCCATGCGTTACCATATCAGTTTTACCAGCCACACACGCGGTGTTTCGTATAAAAACCATCTCGCATAGGCAAAACTGCGGTGAAGCCTGTGCGAGTGGTAGGTCTATAAGCGCCACTGCACATGATGACACTCGCATTGGCCGTCACGAGCCGCGTGCGAGTGCCAGTATGTGAGGTACCGACGCACAATTCGGACATTGTCGAGCAAAACCGCTTTGCGCATTAACCACCACCAAATTCTTTATTTATCCCGAGCATTTTAAGAAGGGCTGAGCTTCTCAAGCCTTGGAATCAAACCATTGACTATGATAACACATGCAGCCTCATGCGCCAGATCTATATATATTTAATATGAGATCTTCAGCTGTCATCTAAATGCAAATAAAATTGGAAAAGTGGGGTCCAAGCGCGCGCGCGCTGTTCAAAGAAATAGCGATGCGACTAATCGACGCTTCCCGTGGCCTTTACCTCGCTCAAAGAATTGGCATCGCCATTCAGCGTGATAATGCCGCCAGCCTTTTGAGCACGGTACCAGTAGAGATCGATGAGGAGGAATTTTTCGATGACTAGGTAAAGTTGCAGTCTCCCTCTTTTTCTCCATTTCATTGTAATATTGTAATATTGTATAATTAGCATAGTTTTGTATACATTTTATAAGCAATTCAAATAAAATGTACTTAACAACATTTTGTGGAAATCGTCTTTTAGCTTCATTTTACATATTTTTTATGCGACCATTATTAATCTATGGTGAGGCATCCCATACACCTATCAAGCCACTACCCCGAAGTTTGACAAACAGCATTTTTATCCCAAACAGTATATTGGTTCATATTGCCTATGTCTTACATGGAAGATCTTGGATAGAAAAGCATAAAGTAACATGTGAATAAAAAATGTTAAGTAAAATTCACTCTTTTAATCTATAAAGCCACCACAAAATATGTAATAAAATTTAAATTTAGATCATAACCAACACACAAAAACTGTCCTACATTTACATTAATTTTTTCTCGTGTACTCAGACAGGTGTTGTTCAACTTTTTCTACCTTAAGCTATATTTCACAGCTATATTAATATAGGTACTAAGCATACTTATTGCTTTAATATTCGTCAAGTTGTCTTAACTTGCGCACGTGTACTCAGTGCTGTAGAGGCAGTCGCCTCAGGCGTTAGTGTCACTACAAGAGTTACCCGCCAAACTGGCATTTGCAATAGAGAATTTGACAACGATTACAAAAAAAAATTAAATGTAGGTATTGGATATGATAGCTTTTACATAAATAATAACTATACGAAAAGTATTACACAAAAAGATGAACTTAAAACATCTTATTTCTACAAAATAAAATTGACAACTGTATTTCAAATGAGGCAAAACTGTTGACAGTTCGCGTAACGTAACTATTAAATTTTACTAACATAACGGAAATGTTTCCTTGGTTGGTCCCTTTGTAGATATTGTTTTATGACGTCACGCGCAGAATGCCACGTGACCGACCGTTTTTCGCGCACTTTTTAAGCTAACAAAGTGATAATGTATTTTTTTTAAATTAATTTAAGCTTTTACGGGAAAGTAATGAATATTCAATGGTATCTAATTAGTACCAGCAGGTATTAAATAAATTTCCACATCTGTTAAGATAGGTGCCCGAAATTTATCACATACCCAATTATGGGGCGTCTTTTAAAGTCTCTTCCGTTGTGACCGAGGAAGACTTAAAATCCCTAAAATGTTCGTCAACCCTCATTGGGTAGAGGGGGGGGGGGGGGGGGGTACGCGTCTAATAGTAGTAGTAGGAGCATGTAGCGCACCCAAGGCAACCATTGGTGCTTGTGCTGGGAGTGGCAGGAATGCCTGAGGTCAGAGCAGAGGCTGACACTGGTGGCACCTCAGCTCATAACATTACCACCACGACAACTCACTTCGGTGGTTGGAGTATTATGTACATCCAGTCACTTAGCACTCGCTACTTTGGAGGTGCCTGCAGTAGCCTTCTCCACCTCTTCTCTTTTCTCCATGTTTTTCTCAATATTTGACGGGTTGCCATTATCCTGCTGTAATGGCGGAGCAGAAGCACGCGGCATCCTTGCCTCAAGTTCTGCCAGTCTACCATCTATGACATCCCCAACCGCGTCTATGATTTGATGCAGCTGGGCGTCTGAAAGGACAGTGGATGGAGAAGGCCGTTGTAGCGCCGGATAAGAAGGTGTGGCGGGCAGCATCTGTGCTGCGCTATTAGCTTCAGATAGTGCGAACTGAAGCCGCGTGATCATAGCAAGGCTATTCTCCAACAGCCCAACTAGCTCCGCCTGCAGCCGCACTATGGTGCGGCTGCAGGCGGAGCTAGTTGGGCTTCGGGTCACTTGTACTGACACCGTCTGCGTAGATCGCTTTACAGAGCTCGCCTTTACCCTCTCTAACTCTTCCAGAGCTGCTGCGAGCCGAGCCCTCTCCTGAAGGGCTTCCTGACGGGTTTCGGCCAACTGCGCCGCAAGAGTTTCGTTCTTGGCGGCGATGCCGACCACGGCGTTCAGCAGCTCAAGGCTACCCCGGGACGACTCAGGCACTGTCGTCCGAATTTTCTGTATGAGAGACCGGTAGTTCTCGCTCAACTTTGCCATCGCAGGGGTAGAAGAACTCGACGATAACTTCTCTGCGACACTTCCAGCGACCCGAGGCCACGGGGAAGGGGCTCTAATGTATTGCCTAGTCTTCTTTCGGTCACGCGGCCTTCTGCGACCTACCACCACATAGGACACTGAACTTGAAGACTCTTCACTACTGGAGTTCGTTTCAGTGAGGGCGTAATCCTCATCCAGTTCAGCGTCCCGCGACCGAGACACGTTTGTGTGCCTTTGCGCCTTTGTACTCTTTCGAGCAGCCCTACGGTTTTTCCATACAGCAGACTCGCTGACGGTATTGAAATTCTGGGCCACCACCGCGGTTCTATGCGTGACCTCCGCATGTGTTTGTTGCGCGACCTTCGTACAACTTTTGTCACTTGATTTGACGCTAAGCGACGGGCGTTTCAGACATGAGGTGGTCCCCCCAGAATACGAGCTGGGACCGCCGGAGCCGGACGGCTCCGGGAGGGACTCTCCAGACGCGTTGCGCCTGGTACCCTCCTGGGTAGTTTTTTTCACTATTTCGGTCATGTCATAATTTTAGTTTAACGTCCTTCGACGGTGATGCCCTTGGGACTGGATTCACTCCAGCCACTCAGCCCCTCGCCAGGCGTCAGAGCTTAGGCTTCAGGATTTTTATAGAGGTTTACTCCTCGCGGATCTGAAGATCCACCGGTCCTGTTAATTTAGGATTACGGTCGAGCCGGATGGGTTCGGCACCAGACGGGTGCCTTATCAAATGTCTTTTTGGGATAATCGTAAATTCAATATAATGGATATTAAATCTTATTTTTTAAGTTTCTCAAGGTATGATTTCGAAATCCCAGCTCTCTCTCTGTAGGCCGAGCTGTATGCTATCTTCGGTGTCCACAGATGGCGGATGGTGGAACATCCATCAGATATGATACACCAAGCAGTCCCCGACCATACAGCAACAACATCATCAGTACGTGGTGGTTAGTTCCTAGGAATGGACTAACCTATAAAATGCCACATAAATTTTAATGACGTAGCGAGTAGCCAGTAAGCTCCGCTACTTTAAGGCGCTGTCTTCCCCCTGATGTTAGGAAGCAGCGATATCAGTACTGACCAGAGACCGAGGTAATATCTTGATAACACGCACCGGACTGGCGAGACAGTGAAAAGTAATGTACGCACTAAGTAGGTACTCGGCGCTATGTTCACAAGTACAGAGCATCGGACGAGTGCACTGTCTCGGGTGTGATCAAGGCATTAAGGACACCGATAGGCCTCTAGTTCACAACATCTTTAATTATAATTGCGAAATTGGCTAGTGAACTGCAGAACGGAAAGTAAACCAACCACAATATGGAACTATCTTCCATACTCTCTACATAGGTACGGTTCACAATGCCATAAGATCTATAATCCTTTGACAACCTAAGGCTAATTTAATTGTTATTATTAACTTATGTACGTATAACTTTAACTCTAGAAGAAGTGAATTTTAGTTTCAAATTGTCCAGGCACTTTTGGACCCCAAGATACATTGTTATACAAAATGCCCTACAGGCATTTAGCAGAGATCCTAAATTTCACACAAACAATTTTCCATAGTAGAATACTTTACATTTTTTGTTGCCAAATTAATACTTAAAGACTATATACAATCAGGATGTGTAAAATGACATACATACAAGAACCAATAGACAAATACGGACTGAGTCTCTGGTATTCTGATTGAAAAATTGAGAAATTGCAAAAAGTTTATAAAAGTATACTGATACATAGACTCATAACTGGCAAGTAAATCATGGATTACTGTAGAAAAATGAAAATGAAGGTTTGACATTTCACCATTGTATTCGGTCCCACGCAATAGGGGGTGAGTCTATTCCGTATTCCGGGCACTATCATTAACTCAGCCATACATCTGAGGATGAGTCTGGGTTGTATATATCTATCTGATGTTAAACAGCCCTTATCCCTTAGTCGCCTTGTACGACACCACATGGGAAGAGATGGGGTGGTCCAAATTCTACTCTGCCGGGAACCACGCGGCTAATAAATATAAAATTACATGCTACGAAAATGGCTGACAAAAGTTTCCGAAAATTCTTAGCTACAGTATTTGATAAAAGTCATCAACTGCCAGAGTTTAAAGTACTAAACACAAAGTATATCTATGAATCAGTGAGGACTCAGATCAAGTTTAATTACAGATAGATCTCAGCAGGTCTATAAAGGCCACTTTATTGGATTTTTATTAGGATAATATTTACATAATTATACAATGGATCGGGATTTTTCGCAATTAAATCATAAAACTTACTATTTTTGCCGACGTTTCGGATGCGTTGCAGCACCCGTGGTCACGACTGTATAGTATTATGTCTTGCGGAAATAATTGCTCGAAATTAGGAGCTGCTTACTAAACAAATTGTTGTTATTCAGCTCATATGTAGTTGTAGGAATCCATTGAGATCTGCTGGAAATTTATAGAGTTACTGGTTTCTAGCAGAAATCTCTCAATGTGGCATTTTTAGATCTGCAGTTCATGTTACATTACAAAAGACTGCCCTCTTAAATTTAAATAGGTCTAATTAAGAGACTGATTATTATCCTTGAAGACTTGCCTAATTCAATTTCTTTACAATCCAAAATTGTGCCAGAAAGGCTATTATAAAATCCAAGAATACTTGAGATAAACAAGCTTGGATATGAGCTGTTCGCTCAGCTATGCTACTCATGTAAATTATTGTATTTAGACTAAGTAGACTTAGTATATGTCTGTAAATAGACCAAAAAGAAGATGCCCGCTGAATTTCTTGCCGGGGTCTTCTCAGTTCGGAGCCGCATTTCAAACTCGGTGGTCCATTTGTAAAACTAGTCTTTCACATTTGTTTTTATATTGGCGTTTCGTAAGCGACAATTTAATGGTCTATGCAGAATAAATGATTTTGACTTTGACTAATATCTTTTTGACGTCAAATTCTACTTATAACTAAGTTTACCACCGTTTCCTAGGCGCTAGTGGAGAAGAAACGGCAAAACAAACTCCACTGTAGTGTACATTTTCGAGACAAATTTCCCCTTCCATTTTCCCTTCTACAATTACGTTAATCTCTAATAGAAAAATGCATCGCTGAATGTGTTACTAAGCTCAAATCTTGAGAGCAGCTGAAATGATTTCGCTAGTTATTTTTTTTAGAATGTTCTTAGGGCGAGAAAAAATTAAAATTGCCTAAAAATGTCTTAAAAAAAACACTTTTATATACTCCCATTCAAAAAATTCGTAATAATACTTTAAAGTAAATTTGAACTTTAATACCATATCATAAAGTTTAAATGATAGTGGAAAGGTTCCGAGAAGGAAAAACAACTACGGAACCGATTTTGATGAAATTTAGTATAGGAGTAGATTAGACCTTGAGGAAGGACGTAGGGTATGTTTTGTCACGAAAATCAACATCCACGAGTGCAGAGCAGCGCACAGCTACATTACATTACATTATACATAAAATACTGGAAATTTGAGGGTTACTTTCAATATCCCTGGAATTCCATCATCAGCTCCCAACTTGGTTGCAACGGAAGTAACGAAACCACCCCAAAAGTACACATATACAAATAAAAAAATAATTGTTCACACATGTCCGAGAAGTCGATGGTACATCATCAATGGATATTCTACTTCGTTGAATATATAACCTCCTCCTTTTCGAAGTTGAAAAGCAGCAAAAGTTCCTAATCTGAAACAAAATCATATTTAAAGAAAAAGAAAAAACGAGAACGAGACATAATTCAAATTCTTTAACCATTCTAGACAGCCGCGGTCCCCGTTTCCTGGGAAGAGTTGGGTACACTGTGGTCACCACACCCGAGGAGGGCCAGATCAAGAGAGATGGCCATGGGTCAGCCGAGGTGCGAGAGATATGCCTGTCAACCTCACCTTCGGCAACCAACAATGACCCACAGGCGTCGCGGATTTTAGTCGGTTCGACCCCGACATAACCGCTCCCACCAGTTTCGGCGGGGAGGTATCCGTTAGGACTTTTTCGCCCTTAAAAAAAGTAAAGAAACCCTCCTAGACAACACAGAATACATTTAATGTTGAGATCTTCTGTAATACCTATATTTCACAAAATAATACATAAATACATACAAACGTATAATCACGCCTTTGTCCCCAGAGGGTTAGGCAGAGGTGAATTAACCCACATTTCACCAATCAATGAATTCGGTCCCACGTAATATGGGGTGAGCCAATTACCGTCTTCTGAGCATAATTTTGTTGTCTCGAGCCATGCATCAGAGGCTGATTCTGGACTGTCTGATGTTAAACATAAATACATAAATAAAGAATATATTGAATATTAAGGAGACTAGACAAGTGGCAATACGATTACAACTGTAGAGTAGAATATAATAGATTGACGTTATTCAATTCAATTATTGATGAATGACTCTGTGCTATTAGCATCAATTCCGCTAATGATTGATCAATATATCCGTTTCCCATACTATGTCGACTGTCATAAATGTCAAAATACATATCAATCCCCATACAATTACGCTGGCCAATGAAGAGGCTATTTGACAAGGTCGTCCGATTCCTCCTAATACCACTTAATATCTTAGTTTTTGCTGGAAAAAATTGCCTTGCAAAATGTTTGCTGGAAAAACTTTTAGGTAATTATTTTTGATTCCCAAAGTAAGTCAAAATATAAACAATAAAAAAGCAGTCAAATTGAGTCCCAATTGTTAACTTTTTAAGACTCCTTATCACATTTCAAATTACTTTTATTATGAACTATACACATGAAAACGCAACGTGGACTGAGATAAGTGTGATATTCTCTTGTATTAGGTATATACATTGGCACTACGCGCAACTGGCGCGTGACGTCACTCACAAGTATGATTTTGTATGTAGAGAGAACAGCCGACTTGAGAAATTGAATTTTCAAAATTAAATATCTTTGAAACTATTTGTCGTAAGAAAAAATATTTTTAGCTATTTATAGTGATAATTTTTTGAAAATAAAAAAAATTGTCAAATAGCCAATTGCCATTTGTCTAACATCTAATATGTCTACATTATTCCACCCTCATCGGAATTTCATGACGCATTATGTATGTAATTTTTATTTTTAGTTTTATTTTAGTGTATTTTAGTAGGTACCTAATAATAGCTTTTAGTTTAAAATTTCATTTAAGTACCCTCATAAACCTTCACATGTAGGTCCTTCACATCCAGGAAACAACGGGTTAACGTGCTCTCCGAAGAAAGGAAATAGCAAAACCAATACAAATAATAGGTCATTACATTTTAAATTGCCGTTTTTTTTTTAAGAAATTGGAGGAAAGCCAATTTTCAGTACTAACTTTTACGCATCTTTTTTTAGGAATGATAAATATAAGAAACACAAGGCTCAGATTGTAGGCTGGAATAGGTATGTGCGGGAGGCTCACATGAGGGCTTGGTCTGGCTATCAGAACTGGCTCTTGCACAATAAACCTACTTCTGGGCCCATCCACGAGGATATGTACTTATCTCGCAAAATGTTCAAAAACAAACTTAAATGGTGTCAAAACCACCAAGAGCAAATTAAGCTTGACATTATCGCCTCACATCGTGAATGTAAGGACTTTAAACAATTCTGGAAAGCCACAAATAAACTGAATACCAGACCTAGCCTTCCTGTGAACGTTGGCGGTGCTGATCTGCCTGACAGCATTGCGAATATGTTTGTGGAGCATTTTAAATTAGACTGGAAAGTCTCCTGGTCATGATGGTCTCAGCATCGAGCACCTTCGGTACGCCGGGCCTCATTTGCCTAGAGCTCTTGCCATGCTCTATTCACTTTGCTTGTGTCACTCATACCTTCCAGGTGATTTAATGAGAACTGTTGTGATACCAGTAATTAAGAACAAGACAGGTGATGCGACTGACAAGTGTAATTATCAACCCATTTCACTGGCTACCGTCATGGCAAAGGTGCTAGATAGCCTGTTGGATATTAGGTTGGAGCCTCTACTCGGGTTACATGACGCCCAATTTGGGTTTCGACCTGGGTTGTCCACTGAAACAGCAATACTAAGCTTGAAACATACTGTACAATATTACACCCAACGTCAAACACCAATTTATGCGTGTTTTCTGGACCTTTCCCGTGCTTTTGACCTCGTATCTTATGATATATTGTGGGAGAAGCTACGGGAGAGAAAAGTGCCAGCTGAATTGGTGCGTATTTTCCAGTTTTGGTACCTCAATCAGGTGAATAATGTTAAATGGGCCGGTAAGCTTTCTGTTTCTTTCGCGTTGAACTGTGGTGACAGCATTGCGAATATGTTCGTGGAGCATTTTAAATTAGAGTCACCTCTTGGCCGTTCGTCGGGGGTGGTCGATGCTGGCGTTTGTCGTGACACCGATACAGTTCGTTTCTTCGCTAAGGATGTGGCTGGGGTTATTGGTAGAATGACGACTGGAAAGTCTCCTGGTCATGATGGTCTCAGCATCGAGCACCTTCGGTACGCCGGACCTCATTTGCCTAGAGCTCTTGCCATGCTCTATTCACTTTGCTTGTGTCACTCATACCTTCCAGGTGATTTAATGAGAACTGTTGTGATACCAGTAATTAAGAACAAGACAGGTGATACGACTGACAAGTGTAATTATCGACCCATTTCACTGGCTACCGTCATGGCAAAGGTGCTAGATAGCCTGTTGGATATTAGGTTGGAGCCTCTACTCGGGTTACATGACGCCCAATTTGGGTTTCGACCTGGGTTGTCCACTGAAACAGCAATACTAAGCTTGAAACATACTGTACAATATTACACCCAACGTCAAACACCAATTTATGCGTGTTTTCTGGACCTTTCCCGTGCTTTTGACCTCGTATCTTATGATATATTGTGGGAGAAGCTACGGGAGAGAAAAGTGCCAGCTGAATTGGTGCGTATTTTCCAGTTTTGGTACCTCAATCAGGTGAATAATGTTAAATGGGCCGGTAAGCTTTCTGTTTCTTTCGCGTTGAACTGTGGTGACAGCATTGCGAATATGTTCGTGGAGCATTTTAAATTAGAGTCACCTCTTGGCCGTTCGTCGGGGGTGGTCGATGCTGGCGTTTGTCGTGACACCGATACCGTTCGTTTCTCCGCTAAGGATGTGGCTGGGGTTATTGGTAGAATGACGACTGGAAAGTCTCCTGGTCATGATGGTCTCAGCATCGAGCACCTTCGGTACGCCGGACCTCATTTGCCTAGAGCTCTTGCCATGCTCTATTCACTTTGCTTGTGTCACTCATACCTTCCAGGTGATTTAATGAGAACTGTTGTGATACCAGTAATTAAGAACAAGACAGGTGATGCGACTGACAAGTGTAATTATCGACCCATTTCACTGGCTACCGTCATGGCAAAGGTGCTAGATAGCCTGTTGGATATTAGGTTGGAGCCTCTACTCGGGTTACATGACGCCCAATTTGGGTTTCGACCTGGGTTGTCCACTGAAACAGCAATACTAAGCTTGAAACATACTGTACAATATTACACCCAACGTCAAACACCAATTTATGCGTGTTTTCTGGACCTTTCCCGTGCTTTTGACCTCGTATCTTATGATATATTGTGGGAGAAGCTACGGGAGAGAAAAGTGCCAGCTGAATTGGTGCGTATTTGCCAGTTTTGGTACCTCAATCAGGTGAATAATGTTAAATGGGCCGGTAAGCTTTCTGTTTCTTTCGCGTTGAACTGTGGTGTAAGGCAGGGGGGTATAACATCTCCAAAGCTCTTCAATGTCTATATGGATGACTTGATTGTTGAGCTCAGTAACAAAAAAATCGGCTGTCGTATTGACGATATAAGCGTTAACAATATCAGCTACGCTGATGATATGGCATTGCTGAGCCCAACTATCAAGGCACTCAGGGAGTTACTTGGGGCTTGTGAGTGTTACGCTGCAAAACATGGGTTAGCATATAATATTAAAAAAAGCGAGTACTTGGTCTTTAAGGCAGGAGGTGGTAAATGCCCAGAATCAATACCTCCTATAATATTGAATAAGTGTGAGCTTAAGCGAGTGTATCAATTTAAATACCTCGGGCATTATGTTACTGATGACCTTAAGGACCAAGCTGATATCGAGAGGGAACGTAGGGCGTTGGCGGTGCGATGTAACATGGTGGCCCGCAGGTTTGCACGATGTAGTGAACCAGTTAGGGTCACCTTGTTTAAGACATACTGCCAAGTATTTTACACGTGCAGCTTGTGGACCAACTATACGCAGCGTGCCGTCAGCGCCTTACGTGTCCTATATAATAATGGCTATAGAATGCTGATGGGGTTGCCTCGCTTCTGCAGTGCTTCAGGTATGTTTGCGCAAAGTCATACAAATGATTTCGCTGCAATATGGCGCAAAAAAAACAGCCTCCTTGCTCTGCAGAGTTCGGGCCAGCTCCAACAGTATTTTGCAAATGTTTGCTGAAAGGCACGACTCGCCTGTTTTGAACCATTGTACGCGTAGATGTATGTCTGCCGTACAATTGGTCTCTAAATAGTAATTAGTTTAGTTTTAAAATGTAATTTAATTTGTTTACTAATATAGTCCTAAGTATATTGTTACTAACAAAATATGAATCAATGCGTTCGAAATAAAATATATTTTATTTTTATTTTTTATTTTTATAAATCCAAATTTTATGTATTTTTTGTGTATGAATGAGACAACATTAAGCAAACAAACACTTTCATTACATTTTTGAAAAGTGATAGTAGTAAAAAAGTAATACGAAATTTATACAGTACCTGAGATAGAAGTGGATTACGTATTTTCATCACTAGAGCTCCTTTCGAGGCGTCGCAGCTCCTCTGAGCACACCGCTGATAGGACCAGCAGTTGATTTGTCGGCGACGGGGTCACCGTCCTCTCAGCTAAATACAAATATTTACTAAAAACTTTGCAATCACTTGTAAATAACTCGTCACTTGAATGCACCAATCAATTAATTAGCTTATTGAAGTCTACTGCTGGAGATAAGCCCCTCCCAATATGCGCCATTGCTCAGGAATCTTCCGCATCCAGTCTGTCCCAGTTTTACTAGCACACGTGTTTCCTTCTTCTTACAGTCCCGGGTCCTTAAAGCGGGGCGTGAAAAAGCATCTGATGAGGCCGCCAAGCTGAGTGCCACCATTGTAACATTACTTAGTATCTGTAATGGTGACCCCCTTTCCTGAGACCCTTCGGAGGTACTTCCCCAGACGGACTGCTTCATTGGACGGAAATACCGTCGTGTCCTACGTCCACTACCTATCTCTGAACTTACTATAATAAGTAATAATATGCGGGAGGCTTACCGGAGTGCTCGGGGCTCGTAGTGTAGTCACGAATGACCTCCACTTCTATCTCGAGATCCGGACCCGTCACATCCATCGAGATGGACTGAGATGGCTGCTCCACTTCTTCGGTAGCCTGTCCGTGAAGACATAATAGATATTATTTGTGAAAAGTGACCCTCCCTATAGAAGTTGGAAGAAGTCTAGGCACACATACAGATTCGTTAGCTGCCTGAAAACACGACTTTGTTATTGCCACACAATATTATGAAATCTATACAAATAATAAAATTGTAACCGAACGATGTCTGTACATGGAAAAAATACAAGAAAAACTTTGATTGGATTTATTTCTTTAAAAACGCAATAGAAGTCAAAACAATATTTGTTGGAATTTTTGTCTGTTTATCTGTTTGTCTGTCCGTTTGTGCACGCTAATCTCAGAATCGGCAGAACCCATTTGATTGTGGTTTTCACTTATTGATTGTGGTAGGCTTCACTTAACATATCTACACTAATATTATAAAGAGGAGAGATTTGTCCCTATTTTTGTATGTTTGTATGTTTGTAATGAATAGGCTCAAAAAGTACTGGGCCGAATTAAAAAATTCTTTCACCAATAGAATGCTACATTCTTCCAATTTGACATAGGCTACATTTCATTTTGAAAAAAATTAGGGATCCTTGGTAAAATTTGAACAATGTAACCGAAGGTGTAGAAAAATTAGTCTTAAAATGTCTTTCGTCGAATGCGCTGCCGAAACTATTAGCGATAGAACAAAATAATGTACAACAATATTGAAGAACATCATAATGTCTACAAAAAACTCCGCGGTAGCATATGTCCAACTATTGTAGTTATGTCACTACAACAACTTTTTTCATTTTAAACATTAATGAAAATGCTAACCAAATTCAAACCATGCTATTTATGTGTTTATATTAATCCTTATCCAAATAAATTATTTTATGGTCAAGACCATTTAACTACCTATGAAATAGTTTTTAAATTATTTAAATTGGACTTTCCATTCAAAAGATATTACGAATTAAAAAATTCAAACAGTAAACAAAACCGCCATAGCGCCGTGGCCGTTGTTTGCGATGCAGTCTGAAAAGCGCGCCGGGCATCGCGGCGGGAGGGGTGGAGGGGGCACTGAAATACAGGAGTGGGGTGTCTACCCCGTGCGAAGCCGGGACGGGCTGCTAGTAAAATATAAATAGGTATTCTACTAGGGTGGTAGGGCCGAATACCAGCTCCCCTCCTAATTCCAACCTTCTCACCAATTTTTTTGTTAATAAGAAATTTAATTGACGGATTTACTGCGTTAGCACCCTAAAAACTCAAAATTATGGTAGAAATTGTGTGTTAAATTTATATGAAATAGCAATAACGTGAAATTTTTAATCATAATTCAAACCAAAAGATATTGAGAAAGTCGTCGTTTTCTAAATTTGACCTATGAGAAATAAGTTTTGTTGAGCATTATTTGCTTTCCACGTGCATTGAATAAAGATTATATTGCTCTACATTGATTAACCTTTAATATTTTCCATTATATGAGAATGTATGAGGCTATAATTAGACACGTAAAATTGATAGAAAATTAAATGACATTTGATTTGACATTGTGTTACATACAGCCGTCGCCGTCGGGTAAAAAATCAGGGCTGTCACAAACCCAAATGAATGTATTATTTATCGTTAAAATTTAAATGGGTGATATTTAAAATATTTAATGTTCCAAATGTCTTTTTATACATATTAGTTACTGTTCTAATAAGTTATATAACTTTTTTCCAATGTTACATTAGAAAAGTAATGAGAAGAAATAGTTTTTTGTAATTTGCCGGACTCCTGTAATCTTATCTACTTTGTTTATACAATCAAAGTCTAAACAGTGAATATATAAATAGTATTTGAAATACAGGAATAACTGAAAATATTATCATCATTTTAATTATTAAAATTTTAAAACTCTAATGCAGGGCTTAAATATGATGTCCAAAAAGTTGATGCAATTCAAAATACGGGGAACACTACCACAAGAGGCATACGATGAGGAGGAATTCCACGTCGCATTTAGTTTTATTTTTACTTTAAGGTACTGAAGTTTGTTTATATAATAATAGAATTAAACAAGGGACCAGTTTCTTTTTCTTTTTTAATTATGTTATTATATTTACGGTATCCAAGTAAATCTCGTAACATTCATAAATAAATTACGCATAAAAATTACTAAAATAAACCAGTATCACACTTACAAGTCATAAAAAGATGTAATTTTTTTATAGGTATTTTAACTATCATGGTCACTCACATTACTATTAAACTAATTCATTGTTCAATTTTACTATTCACCGCAAATACTCCAGTTCCTGGTGGTTCATGGTGCTTGCAACAGCGCCGAAATATCGAAAACTCAGTACAGTACAACATGGTAAATATCCCGATTACTTTAATACTAATGTTTTTTTTAAAGTTGAGATTTAATGAACTACAAGCAACTATATTAATATATCTATAATACCTGTTTATTAATGAGGAAAATTTTGAACAAAACCATTCACACTAAACTAACGACCCACTAATATTTTTTTAAATACATTTTGAGTTCGCCTACCTTTGAACTAAATTGAGAGGTTATTCCGTCTACATACCACGAAAACTCATACCCATTCAAAATTTATTTATTTAAACAGATTTTTATTATTATTATTAATTCATACCATTAAATTTTTATTCATTTTCATTTATTAACTCATGCCACTTTTTAATTTTTATTATTTTCAATTAATTCATAAATACTTTTACATCTAAAGTACGGTTTACAAATAAAGTAATTTAAGTAACTGACAAGGCAATGAAGGAGGGAATTTCTTGAATTGATATTGTGATCTAATGTACTTATTAGGTATACATGGTCTTGCCTTATGATTTGTGAAAGAGATACGATAGTTTTATCACAACTAGCAACCGGTTTAAATTCTATGCAACTTATTTGCGGTGTTCGAGCTGATGATCGATATGTGAGACGGAACTATGAGTTTTGTCTCAGATATGACTGAACCCCTGGGGTAAATGCTAAACTAGGTTTTATGTCACTAAATAAAAGTGAAAGATGTGGTCAAATTTTTTTAATAATAAAAAACAACAGCAATATTAAACGTAAGTTGGATAATTTTCACATTTAATACAAACTATATTTTAATTTATTATTTTTTTACAATTAATTTGAAAGTAATACAATTTCGTTGATTTAATCACGCAACTTAATTTTAAATAATGTTTAATAATACATTATATTAATAATTGTATTTAACTAACATAGATATATATGAAGAGATTGTAAGTAACATTAAATTATGAGCCTATGTTGTTTTTTAAATAAAGAAATTATTATTATATATAAGTAAGTCTTATGAAAACATAATTATACATTATGTAAATATATATCACATTATATACAAAGGACATTAAACTTTATTAGTCTTACCAATGAGTATTCATTGCCATTACTGCTAAGTCTTATACAAAATCGCATTACTATATATATCCTCAAGATATAAACAATATTTGTAGAAGCGAAATACAAAACAGACTAAACTAACGACCCAGCTTACTAGTATTACTAAAAGTACGAACCGACTACGGAAAAAGCATTACTTTTGAAGCAGCTTTGTAATAAGTTACCACTAAACATCAGAAAAAGTGACTCTCTCAATATCTTTAAGTTACATAACTGATAATTATTAATTTGTGAATATTACTGCTAAAAGTGTTATTTTTTGTCTTGTCCACAGGCAACTTTCAACGACAAATAGAATTGTAAATTATGTTTTCACGTAAGTGGCAATGTAAAAATAATATCTTCAAACCTAGATTTGCAAAATGGCTGGAATTGGGCCTCTCCACTCTTCATTCTACAGGATAGTAAGCATAATTTAACTAACTTATATTCACATGAAATTAATATTAATTATATGCTGAAACAGAACCGATTCGACATTCTTTCTTTCAACCACTGAATGTTCCCATGTTTGTACTTGGATGATAAACAAGCTTGGAAATGAGCTATTCGTTCAACTATGCTACTCAAGTAAATTTTTATATTTAGATTTTGTACTTAGATTAAGTAGACTAAGTGTATGTTTGCAAATAGACCAAAAAAAAAAGAACTGCCCGCTGAGTTTCTTGCCGGAATCTTCGAAGGTCAGGGCCGCGTTTACTAAACTGATTTTCATGTCCCTTTTTTGTTGACGTTTTGTAAGTCTATACAGAATAAATGATTTTTGACTTTGGCTTTGACTTTATGGGCAGATTGAAGTAGAATTTAGGGTCGCCTGAAAACTTACGTAGACGGTCTGGTACACGAATGGAGGCGAAGGTGGTGTAATCATCACCCTCGGTGGTCTTACGTACGGTCGAAACGCAGACCTGTGTACCCCACCGTCTGCGTCCTCTCCTTGTTGCTGCCATCCTAAGAGGTTGAACATATAACATTACCTTGTAGTGAAAAAAAAAAGATTAAACTAAAACCCGACTACGCATTTCCCTAGCATGTATTGTTTTTTTTATGAGTAAGTGGCATCCTTGATATTTTCTTGTTTAATACTTTTTAAACGTGATTTTTCAGTAGTCGCGTTTTAGTTTTCAACTATTTTTTTTATATATTATTTTGGGAAAAGCAACACCTATAATTTATTACATATTATTTGAAATATGCTAAATTAAGCTCTTTCAGTTGACGTGTCAGCCGCCATTTGTCTATGAAGTAGATAATAAAGAAGTACGAACTTGACGAAAACGCACTAACTGCTGAGATGCCATGGGCACTCGACTTGGCGACCTACGGATGCCAGAAGTAGCCAGGCATATGCCGCTGGTGACGTCGCCATGGCATCTTAGTGAGGCAGAACTCAAGGCCCAGTCACCCGTTCGCCAATGAGTAAGAAATGTAAGTTATTGACATAAGTTCATGTAATTATTGTTTGGATTAAATTCAAAAATAATAATTAATATTGTTTAAAATTAAATTACTAACTAAACATTTCTACTCGTTTCGAATCCCAATGACCTTACTAATATTTTTTTAAATACATTTTGAGTTCGCCTACCTTTGAACTAAATTGAGAGGTTATTCCGTCTACATACCACGAAAACTCATACCCATTCAAAATTTATTTATTTAAACAGATTTTTATTATTATTATTAATTCATACCTTTAAATTTTTATTCATTTTCATTTATTAACTCATGCCACTTTTTAATTTTTATTATTTTCAATTAATTCATAAATACTTTTACATCTAAAGTACGGTTTACAAATAAAGTAATTTAAGTAACTGACAAGGCAATGAAGGAGGGAATTTCTTGAATTGATATTGTGATCTAATGTACTTATTATACATGGTCTTGCCTTATGATTTGTGAAAGAGATGCGATAGTTTTATCACAACTAGCAACCGGTTTAAATTCTATGCAACTTATTTGCGGTGTTCGAGCTGATCGATATGTGAGACGGAACTATGAGTTTTGTCTCAGATATGACTGAACCCCTGGGGTAAATGCTAAACTAGGTTTTATGTCACTAAATAAAAGTGAAAGATGTGGTCAAATTTTTTTAATAATAAAAAACAACAGCAATATTAAACGTAAGTCGGATAATTTTTACATTTAATACAAACTATATTTTAATTTATTATTTTTTTACAATTAATTTGAAAGTAATACAATTTCGTTGATTTAATCACGCAACTTAATTTTAAATAATGTTTAATAATACATTATATTAATAATTGTATTTAACTAACATAGATATATATGAAGAGATTGTAAGTAACATTAAATTATGAGCCTATGTTGTTTTTTAAATAAAGAAATTATTATTATATATAAGTAAGTCTTATGAAAACATAATTATACATTATGTAAATATATATCACATTATATACAAAGGACATTAAACTTTATTAGTCTTACCAATGAGTATTCATTGCCATTACTGCTAAGTCTTATACAAAATCGCATTACTATATATATCCTCAAGATATAAACAATATTTGTAGAAGCGAAATACAAAACAGACTAAAAGGTTCTTGAAAACTTGCATTAATTTAAATATCAAAGTTTATATAGGTATATTGATAAAATCAACATAATAATTGAAAGAAATTGAATAGGTTAATGCAACATCTATAATAGATAATAATAATTATTAATAATAATAATTATTATAATAGGATAAAACAAATAGTAAAAGAGTAAATAAGAACAAAACTTATTATTATTACATATATAATAGGTAAATAATCTTATTGCTTATTAAAGATAAAAGTAACTAGTGCACAAAATAACAGGCATATTCGTAATTAGTTATATTTCTAGCTTTGTAAGTGTTTTATAAAAAAAGTGAGATGTTCTATAAAAATACATCAAAATCACAATTAATGAAATTAAATTATGGTACAAGTGTGTAAAGTTGGTGAATACCACCACTGAGGCGCCATTTTAAGAGAGTAGTCATCAATACACGTGTATCAAATGACGTTTTTCAACACACTCGCGAATAAAATAATATTAAAAAATCATTTTATCTACTCTCATTCTGAAATGTAAACATTAAAAATTAAAAACAACTTTATTAACGCACAGAATAATCAAAATAAATTTAAAAAATTACATAATGTAATATTTTTCTATTTCGATGCAACTTCAACTAGATTCAAGGAGGTATCAATGCATTTTTTTTTAAATTTTAGCAAATGGATTTTGACGCAAAATCTAACTTTTAGTAGACTAACTTCTAGAAACTAACTTCTAACTTCTAGAAATTTTACGCAAATTATGTTAACTACTTCATGGGATTCGATTAAATACTTTGTCTATGAAACTGCACATAATATGGATTAAGAACCCTTATAATGCAACAGTTTCATAAAATACCTACCTACTTAGATAAAAAGTTTATTTAGGGAAACAGTGTTGAAAAAAACGTAACTAATACATATCTATATATTTTCATAAATCAACAAATACATAAATTTATCCTTAAAGATAAATAGGTACTAGTATACCCTTTTATAATGCTTTTACATGGGTATCATTTAAATGCAAAAAAATAACAATTCATAATTCCAAATATACCGGCGTTCTAAGCAGTGACCAAATGCTACTACACAACATGGGTTCCAAGTGCCCGTCTTTTGTTTAGAGACATTTCTAAACGTTTAATTGACGCTACCCGTGACCAGAGGACTGGTTTATTCCTTGCGCAAAGGATTGGTATTGCCATTCAACGTGGCAATGCCGCCAGCCTTCTGGCCACCTTCCCGGTTGACATCGATGGGGAGGACTTCTTTGACGCCTGAACCTGCAGGATTATTTAGATATATATTCTGGTTTTTTTTAAATATATTTTAATTTAGATAACTTCTGTGTATAATAATATTAAATAAATAAATTGTTACTACACTATATTTTTGCGTCGTTACGACTTCAGAATGAGTAATGGTATGACTTAAGAATGGTATGAGTAAGGAATACGCATTTGGTATGATGTAAGAACGATGTGTATGAGTTCTCGTGGTATGAAGGGGAAACAACTTAAATTACGTATGTGATTTTGGCTTCAATAAACTTGAATCATGTGCTGTCTGCTGTCTTACATCGATATGTCGGTGAAAGAAATTTACTTACTGGTCATGAATCGGGTAGTCTTTTTGCGATATTGCACAGGCTTTGGGAGTAGTTCTTGCTCCTGGCTTTGCCTGGACGGGCCAGGAGCTGGTGACGAAGCAGTAGATGTGGAAGAGCTTGCTGGAAGAGTATCGTTAGTGTCTAATCACATTGTATAAACATAAGTAAGACGGGTATACCTACGAAATGGCAGGCTAGGCGATGGTGACGTAATTTCTGATGTTATAAAGTGTAACTTCGTAAAGCGTATCTAATTTTATTGTCCACAAATTATTAAAAATCAGCGCAAAATATGAAAACCTAGATCAACTAAAAACTCTGATGCGAGTGAAGGCGCGGGTACAGCTAATAAGGCATAAGGTTTTAGATTAAAACAAGTAAACCCATCAAATGTCGCCCTGAATAATAATAATAATAAATTTATTTATACTTTTGTTAGAAGCTCAGTTGCGTTCTGTATTGACATCAAATAAACGAATATTCCAAAAGCTGATTTAAGAAATGTGGAAGTAGATAACAATCGATTATCTGATGGACACGCTGAGATATTTTCTCACCAAGATCAGTATAAAACACAGATTACATTGTTCTATTAGAAATTGATACTTTATAATAGGTCGTTACGTATGAAATTACCGTTTTTTGTAAAGAAATTGAAGTAAACCCAATTTTCAGGGTACTAACATTTTTGCATTTTTTTAGGAATGACAAATCCAAATTTTATGATATTTTTGTGTATGAATGAGACAATATTAAGCTAACAAACGCTTTAATTACATTTTTGAAAAGTGACAGCTGCAAAAAAGTAATACGAAATTCATCATCAATATGGATAGCATTTAGGAAGTACTGTTTTTGAAGATCGAATTTAATTTATCAAGCGGCCAATAAAAACAAAATTTAATACAGAGTTGTAAAATCTAAAAATGAACTTTCAAACAAAATATAAATAATGGAAATAGCTATTAAATAACAATAATAACGAATTTATGAATCTGTTAGAAAATATCGGCAATTTCATAGGTTTCATAGGCAATTTCTAATATAATAAAATCCCTTTGGTTCGCTAGTGCTTGTGATAGGTAACAAGTAATTCACATACCCACACCAACACAACCTACTGGGTCCACTTCTATTTTCAAACCATCCACGAACCCATTGCCATTCGTACACAATTCATCCAAATCGGTTCAACTGTTTGGACAGAGTAAGATCAATCACACGTACAAAAGAATTATATTTATGACTAGCTGTGGCCTGCGACTCCTCCCGTTCCCGCAACCCATGCGTATTAGGTAAGTAACATAGCGATATATAGAGTGATTCAAGAGGGTTTTGTATATACAAAACCCTCTTGAATCACTCTATATATCGCTGAAAACTGTATTAAAATTCGTTGAATTCAAAAAGATCTAACCGAACAGACAGCGAAAGGGTCTTCATTTTATACTAGGTAAGTTTGTAAAGAAAATGTTACTTATTGTGTCTAGTGCATGAATGAGTGTGTATGTGAGACAAAATATGTGCAACATTACTTACAGCGAGGGACAAAATAACTTTACTTACCTAGCATAAAATTGCCGGGCGTGTTGTCTTGCTGGCTGTTCAAACTTTCGGGGACTTCAAAGGCGGGCCTACGAGGCGCATTGCTCTGATGCGATGGTCCTGGGACGGGACTTGGGGACCTTGGATTTACCGGTATATGTACATCAGGATACAAGTCAAGAGGATCTGGGTTGGAGAACGTCTCACATGGCGATGCGTAAACTGGGTTGTTGTTATCCCGGAGATATTCGACTGTCGATTCATATATCGACACAGACCACTGCCACATTTCGTCGTTGGGACATTCGTAGTTGTCGGGCAGGAGACGAGGTACAAATCTAGGCACTGGACCGTCTAGTTCTATCGTAGGTATACCTAAAAGGAAATTCCATAGCTATTTGTAACATTTCTCGATGAAAGCATTACAAATATTGTCAAGTAACATAGGTGATTTAAAAATGAAACCTTACACATTATGTGGAATGTTCTTGCAGTGCAAGCATGCAATTCTTTAAGCGTCAGCGTACAGCGTCGAACATGGCGCTGCGTCACCTGTCATAGAGTTTGTCATTGATCAGACTGGGTAAAGTCCAATCGATCAATGATAATCTTTATCAACGCTGTCGCAGCGACGTGCTCCTCGTTGCTTATAGAATTGCACAGCAGGGCTACATGCGCTAGTGGAGTACTCGGCGTGGGCCTGCGTGGCGGCCTTTGGAATGGCAATCATTTCGCTCAGCACCTTGCTCACAGTAATGGTGCGCAAGCTCGTGGGCTGCTGCCCGGAGCAGGAGTTGGTACGAGGGATATGCGTCTGCGATGGGGAGGTATTTGATGTGATTTCCGCACTGTTTCTTGCACTGATTACAATTTATTCCTTGCTATGGCAGTACAGCAAGTCTTCAAATGAACATCCATTTTAATAATAGGCTTTTATGTACTTATTTAACTAAGTAAGAAAGTGGTACAACTGGTGATGTCCGAATGCCCAAAAAATATGCCTGACAATTCAGATAACTCAGTATCCCTTCGAGCCCCTAGCGTCGGTTAGCCAAAATAACAATTTGATTCATATCTACAAACGGCATGTCTCTGCAGTATGAGCTGCAAACTATATGGTAGTTAATTATTTATATAATATATTAGTATGCTATTAAACGAATAATTTTTATATCTATAGTAATATTACTTTTACCGCTACCTCGGTTACCGCTGTTACGATTGGACATATACTTACAGAGATTATTTTAATTTATATATCTTAGGTAAGTATCTATATAAAAAAAACTAAAGTTAAGCTCAGACAGCCTTCTAAGCACCTACCAAATAGATATGAATGTATCCATGAATAAACCAAGAAGTAAATTAATAAGTAATTACGATACACACCAATAAATATAAAACACTACTATAAATTAAATCGAATAGCAAACTCTTCATTTGAAGGTTCTCCTGATTTGGAATACAGCATGGCCTAATTTTTAAAACCTCCTTACACTCGGTTTATACTGTCAATCGATGGGACTTTTACATAATATTGAATATAAAATAAGACAGTTGAGATTTTTGGCACCAACACGGAGAAGGGCGCATAGCAGTATTATTATATTTCCCGAAGATGGAGTGCATTCGAGATTTTATGTATAAAAATGGTGGATTTTTAGATATAACGTCTTTGACAACGCACACAAGTGTGGAAAGTGGCATATTACTGTGAATTGTTACTTTTCGTGTTGGTTCCAAATCTCCCTAGGGAGCTTCTAGTGAAGTCCCCACAACTGTACTGAGCAATCATCTCATTAATCGTAATCATTATCATCAATATCATCAACAATCATTCTAAAGGACCGCAACTTGAAAAGTGGACATTGGCGTCTCGCCATTAATAATTTTAAAGACATTTACTTGACATTGACAAAAATGCGACGATTCGCTGCAGAAGCCATTAATAAAAGAAAGAAGAAGAATAAGACTGTTGTACTTTTTCACAATATTACCACAATATAACAGTTATAACAGTTAGTGAAATAGTATAAGTAATATAGTATAGTCGTTAGATTGTGGTATTACTTTAATACTGTGGAAAAGTAAAAGTATATCTCATATGAGTTCCACACTTTAAGGTAGTACTACGTAACCCTTTTAATACTCAGAGACCACTTACCTGGTACAAGCCAAGGCCACTGATGCTCAACGGCCGCTTCCACCACGTCTGCTGCTTTGCTATCGTCCTTATCATCACGCAGTGGCGTCACCTTCTTGTCTTTCTTCGAAAATGCAGGTGGGAACTTGCAATCCATGTCTAAAAAGATATTAAACTGCTATTTTTTATATACCACTTTGGTGGCAGACAAGCACACGGCCCACCTGATGGAAAGTGGTTACCGTGGCCTATGGACGTGTGTAACACTAGAAACGTCACACTCGCGCTGCCGACCCTGTAAGCACAGAGTTTTTGCGCCGTCAGTGTAGAAGACAAAGCAGGACAAGCCTTTAGTTTTCCCACTGACAGCACAAACACTTCAGTGAGATCTGGCTACCCAACTCATCGCCGGATACACAGCACGAGGTTATTATGGCCGCGGTATTCTGTAGGGTAGAGATACTTCCCCAGTCGAACTGCTTAACTGGGACGGAAATACCGTCGTATCCTACCTCCTATGAACTTCTATAATATTCTACAACAATCTACACAACGCTATTTAGACCCTTACTAACCATAGCTTAACTAGCTTGTGTTATGGAATCTAGAATGCTGATAAACATACTTAGATACCTTTTATTCTGTAAATACATACGTATTATACACAGGAACACCCAAACCAATGCAAATAGTCATATTCAAGCATAGAAAAATTTATACAAAGCGAGAATCGAACCCGCACCCCAAGCGTAGCAGTCGAAAGTTCTACCACTAAGCTACAGAGGCCGTCATAGGTACTATGTTCCATCGATAGACATACAAAATTACATCTACATTATGTTCAATACAAATTCCTCATATTAAATGAAATTTTAAAGCATTTAGTATGCTAATTATTCAAATCGATTAATAAATAGAAAAAAAATTGAATCAATTCAGGCGGGATTTTTTTTTTATATAGGACTGTAGGAATTTGACATTTACTGTTATATTTTTTTTTTTTTTCAAAATCAAATCAATCAATCAGCCCACTGCACTCCACTGCTGGACATAGGCCTCTCCCAATGTGCGCCATTTTCTCCGATCCTCCGCCTTCCGCATCCAGTCTGTCCCAGCCACCTTTTTTAGGTCGTCAGTCCATCTGGCTAGGGGGCGTCCTACCTTTCGTTTACCTTCTCGCGGTCTCCACTCTAGGACTCGTTTGCTCCAACGGCCATCGGTCCTTCGGCAAACGTGGCCAGCCCACTGCCACTTTAACTTGCTTATTTTGTGGCCTATGTCGGTAACTTTGGTTCTCTGTCGATTTTTTTTGCCTGTTTTTTTTTTTTTTTACGTGCGCAAAATCCCTGCGGATACCTCCCCACCGGAGCCAGTGGAGGAGGTTATGTCGGACTCGAACCGACTAAAACGCACGCCGCCTGTGGGTCGCTTTGGTTGCCGAAGGTGAGGTTGGCAGGAATATCCCTCGCACCCCGGCCGACCCAGGGCCATCTCTCACGATCTGGCCCTCTCCTCACTAAAATCTATATTGACGTTGATAATACATTATGACATCGTAAATTTTATTTTTTAAGTAGCCATAGGTATCATAACTTTTTGATTTGTATTCTGCAATGTATACCTACCTAAATATAAATAATTTAAAAGTATGACAATTTCTAGAAGTAAGCTATCAAATCATTGTTTAGTTTTTGTTCCAAATTTAGCTATTAGAACTGCATGCCTGTTATGGTGGAATATGGCGAAACTGTATACTTACTGGATATAAGACCTTATGTAACCCACATTTGCAGAAAATAAATAAATTTTATAGATACGAATCCACGATCTTTCTGTTACAGGGGGATTGCTCTACCCTCTAAGCCACCGAAACTCGACTGAAATCATTCAAATCTTCGTATATATATCCGTCTTACGGCGACAGTGGGAGCGATCTACCGATACTCGTACGAACTGTCGGTACCAATGAAAGATATTACAATCCCTGTCCTGCATTACTGTCCATCCCAAGGTTGCCTGGAAGAAATCGCTGCCAGCGATAAGGCCGCCCATTGTACATTAAACTGTATGCGTGCTAACTACAAGTTTTTCTGTAATCTATTGGTGTACAATAAAGAATTATCTATCTATCTATCTATCTATCTATCATTTTTAACCATTGAGGTTAGGGAAAGATCTCGGGTTCGAATCCCTTGTGAACTGATTAAATTTTTTACCTATCTTAGTCGATTTAATTTCCTCACAGGCAGACAGTTCGTATTTAATGTCCAATTACAACTACTATCTAAATTTTGGTTCGGCCGGGGTGCGAGGGATATACCTGTCAACCTCACCTTCGGCAACCAAAGCAACCCACAGGCGGCGTGCGTTTTAGTCGGTTCGAGTCCGACATAAACTCCTCCACCGGCTCCGGTGGGGAGGTATCCGTGGGGATTTTGCGCAGGGAAAAAAAAAACACATTAATTTATGTCGTAATTTATGGCTGTCTACCGATTTTGAGTGTTTTAAGGAAGATCTATTTATTGTTAGCCGCCCCAACATATTTTGAAACCTATTCACCTATTTGAGCCCGAATATCTTTAGATTTTTAATAATAATGTATGGGTATCTACCGAATTTATTTACATTTATGATCACAGCTCCGCTCCCTTAAGTAGTAGTGTGATGATATACAACCTAAAATCGTCGATAAACGCACTATTCAACACGATAAGAATTATTCAATTTGAACCAGTAGTTCTTGAGATTAGTGCGTTCAAACAATCAAACTCTGTAATTTTATAAATTTTGTATAGATTTATCTGTAAATAGATACTAGCTGATCGTCCTAGTTTTACACGGTAAAAATATTTAATTGCTCTTCAAGATACTCGAGGAGTGAAAACAGTTTTTTCAGCGACGGAATGCACTCAAGTTAACTGTTTTGTTTTGTGCAAAGACCTAGCGTAGAGTACCTAAGTGTTTGTATTTAAACTTTCATGGTCCTCACATCACTATCAAAATAAACGGGATATTCACATGAACACGGAGAAACTCCTCCGTGACCATGGTGCTTGCAACAGCGCCGAAATATCAGAAACTCAAAACAATGAAACATGGTAAATATCCCGTTTATTTTGATACTGATACCTAAGTATCTGCTTAAAAAATCTCCCAAGTAGTGGGCTACCGAGGTTGCGAGGCAAGCTACCCAAGAGGTTCTACCTGCTCATACTGAACACCATAGGTATGTGCCATAATAGCCCAGGTGTGTTATCCGTGGGGCATTTGAAGCACACATTTTTTGTTGTAATAAAATAATATTTTAGTGCGTCGTGTGAGTGCATTTTTTTAATTTATTTATTTAAACTTTTTGCACAAATACAAAAAGATTGTACAAAGACTTAATGCCACTGGCATTTTCTACCAGTCAAGCTTAGGGTGATGCAGAGATATTTATATCAAAGGTAGGTGTTGCAGTGAGAACTTTTCCCAGTTTAGTATCTACACAAATAATAATAATAAAAAAAAATCTTTTTTTTCTATTAAACATTGCTTCGTATAAGCTACTCTCAAAAATGCTAGTTAATATTAATTTAGAGTAGATTCCTATGATACAGTTTTTTAACTAGTACAGGATGCAGGAGATCTTTTCCATTGCAAACCATCTCGCAACAAATTGTACCTTACCTATACTTAAGTTAAACAGTCGAAAAACTAATTGTAACAAATTTAATAAGACTTATAAATAAATAAAAACGATAAAATGTCGATGGGGAGGAATTCTTTGACACTTCAATCTGCATGATTGTTTAGATATATATTCTGGTTTTTTTTTTCATATATTTTATTTTAGATAACTTCCGTGTACATTATTTAAATATTAATATTGATAAAAACCTGTTATAACGAAAAAAAAAATTAATTATATTATATTTAATAATAATTATAATTTTTATTTTATTTTAGTGTATTTTAGTAGGTTATTATAATAATAAACACCTCAACAAAGTCTAGGGAACAAGATGACCCCAAATTTTTTTTTCGTGTAAATCTTGTTTTGCAAATAACAGGCAGCAAATAAATAAAAATAGAATAAAGTAGATTACAGAGTTGTTCGAAATTTAAAAATAAATTTAAATAAGTAATGATCTTCGAATATGGAGGGAAAACTTTTAAAAGTGTTTGATTGTGCAGTTTCTCTGAGGCAAAATAAAAATTATTTTCTTTGATTGTAAATAACGTTTATTATCAATAATACGTCTTTTACGTATGGTTTGTGCATTTTTGTGACTGTAGTCATCATGTCACGTCGTCATTTAAGTCGCGAAGAGATGTTAAGGGCTGTTGGTATGCTGCAAGCTGGACGAACTCAACTCGACGTAGCGGATGCTATCAACACCCAACCAAGTGTAATTTGCAGATTATGGGCACGTTACAGGTCTACAGGGGATGTTGTCAAACGTCACAGGGGACGAAATAGGGTTACTACCCCGCGACAAGATCGTTTCTTGCAAAATTCCGCAAGGCGGCAACCCACGATTACTGCTCGTCAGTTGGTCGCAGGCCTCCAGTCTCAGCATCAAGTGGTTATTAGCGATCAAACTGTCAGGAGAAGACTACACAAAGTCAATCTTTATGCTCGCAGACCGCTTACGGTTCCAGCTCTTCGACGTGGAAATCGAGGTCGTCGCTTATTGTGGGCTAACGCACATTTACAGTGGACCGACCATCGATGGGCACGGATTCTGTTTTCCGACGAATCTCGCTTCGGTTTTCATCCTGATTCGAGAAGAGTGCGTGTATGGCGAGTTACTGGACGTCGGAGTCGTCTCCAGAATCCGCAAGAAGTTCATCCTTACCAAGGTGGAACAATCATGGTATGGGCTGGAATTTGCCTTGGTGGAAGGACCGACCTCGTTTGGATACGGGGCAATTTGAATGCAAACCAATACATTCAGGAGGTTATACACCCCATGGTAATCCCTCATCGACAGCAGTTCGGCCAAGTTTTTATGTTCATGCAAAATAATGCACGGTCACACACCGCGAGGGTAGTGGTCAATGCGTTAAGCGAGCACAATATTACGACGTTGGAATGGCCTGCTCAGTCTGCCGACCTCAATCCCATAGAGCATGCCTGGGATTTGCTTGGGAGAAGAGTTTTCAGTGATTTTTTGGAAAATCTGAACACTGAAGAACAACTTTTTTTACACCTTCGCAGTGTATGCAGCCATATTCCACAGACGATGATTGACAATCTCATACTAAGTATGCCACGCCGTTGTCGAGCTGTTGCTAATGCTTTAGGAGGTCCTACAGATTATTAAAAACGTTTAAAGTACGGTTAATTACTGTATTTCTTACTACCTCGTTATTTTTGTGCCCAATCATAGAAGGTTGTAATACTCAATATTGGCACTATTCAATTCTTTCTTAAAAAAAATTTTTTTGATATGAGAATGTTTTTATTAAATTTAAAATTAAAAACGGTATAAAAATACCCTTCTTTGATATAAAACACTCACTATTACAAGAAAGGGTTTTTAAATAAAAACTAGAAATGTCCTTGTTCCCTAGACTTTGTTGATGTGTGTATTATATCATTATGGTATAATAGTATTTAGTTTTGAATTTCATCTAAGTATTTTTAAAGTCTATTTTTTTTCTGTAAGTAGGTAACATACTAAAAATATAACTTGCGTCGGCAATGAAAATGAGATCTGTAATGAAACTATATTCTCTCAAAATATTATAAAGATACCATATATTGTATAGTTAGCATAGTTTTATATACATTTGTAAGTAATTGTATATTATAATAGCATATTTTATGTACCTAAACTGTATAAATATATCCCTATTTTAAATAAATATACATATAAATATCTTGTCCCTGAACAAAGGTGTTGGCAATTATATTATTATAAAATACCCTGTTGTTGTTAAAAAAAAAATATACCATAGAAAAACATAGTACTAACAAAATGCTATTCGAAATATTTTGTGATTGTGGCTAAAATGGCTAATGAATGAATGTACAATATTAACTATCTACTTACTTAGTTATGCGTTGATTTCTTTGATACGATGGTGACACGCTTGGTGTTATCACAGCACGCTTTGTCTGATCAAAAAAAAATTGAAAAATCACTTATTTTTGTTTAAATTTGGTCTAGAATATTTGTGACGACATTAAGTTACAACAGTTTTAATTCCTATCAACACAACTGACTAAATATTGAATGTAATAATAATGAGAGTTTCTTTATTTCACTTTTAACTCCGGTCTCCGAATGAGCTGTCAGGAACGCGACCCGAATCGACTAGCACTAACAATACGACTAATCCACCAACGAGAACGTACGAGCAACCAATCAGAATAAAGACACAGCATAAATAAAGACTTTGAATAATTTTTTACAGCTCTCATGAAATATTCATAAAAAAATGTCAGTAGGTATTATCGGATAGCGTCGGTAGCTCGGTGGTTTAGGTTTCGACTTTACGACCTAGCGATCCCGGGTTCGAATGCTAGGCATTACACTACCGACTTGAACCTACTCCTAACCCAAGCAATTTAGCTTAGAGTTAATGGGAACATTAGTTAAAAATTCATAAAATATATTTTTTTTTAAATCGAAGTTGCGTTTTAAGTTCTTGACTGAAAGTTGATTGAGATAAAAAGGTTTGAAGGATTTTTTTTTTATTAGGCACATCAACAGATTATGTATATTAGGTACATTTCATAACATAACGTAACATAAACTCACGCCTATATCCCCGAAGGGATAGGCAGAGGTGCTAGGCACCCACATTTCGCCAGTTTATGTTCAGGCCCAATGTAATAGGTGGCGAGCCTATTGCCATTACTTATAAACCTGCGATAAATACACACATAACTTCGAAAGCCATCGAAAAGTCATTGGTGTGTGCCATGGTAAAACCTGGGATCGAACCCGAGACCTCGTCTCAGCAGTCCAATACCTGTACCACGAGGCTACCGCGGTTACATTTCAAACTTAAATAACATGTTTTGTTGACGTATATCTAGTACATAACCCAATTATAGATATGCACAGCGTTCGTAAACCTAAATTCGTAATAATTAGGTATCTGCTTATCTATTAAACTCTGCTATATGTGTACTAATGACTGTAGATATATAACTACATGCCTAATAATAAAACATAACATAACATAAACTCACGCCTATATCCCCGAAGTGGTAGGCAGAGGTGCTAGCACCCACATTTCGCCAGTTTATGTTTAGGTCCCAATGTTTAGGGCACTTATAAACCTGCTATAAATACACATATAACTTCGAAAAGCATCGAAAAGTCATTGGTGTGTGCCCTGGTAAAACCTGGGGTTGAACCCGAGACCTCGTCTCAGCAGTCCATTACCCATACCACTAGGCTACCGCGGTAATAATAAAAGATTCCGAACAATTGAGAACCTTCCTTTGGTAGTCGGTTAATTATATAAGAAAAGAAAATTATACATGTTTGCCCTATATTGATCATAAAAAATATACTGTAAAAAATATAGGTAGGTATTGATTTATGCGATTCAAAAATAGTTTCTTTTGTCAGTGTTCAGCAACTAATTTTGTATTCAGCTACCACTTTGAATTTAAAATTTCGTGGCTGAATAAGTTTTCCTGTTTTGCTAGCGTTGTTACTAACTTTAAGATTTTCTAAATAAATTACTAAACATGATTTAGAATTTATATGTGATGAATAAGTTATTTAATTTTCGTTCGATTTTATTTTTATATTAATTTTTTTGTTATCCCTTATCTATAAACCAATTATCAGTTTTTAAAATCTACACTGTGGTCTCTGTTTCAGGATAAAGTATTTATTAGCAAACTATCAACTAACAACATTCAAAAGGACTAATATTTAAGAACAGGATAAAAATTATTTTTAAAGATTAAATGGCAACATTGTCTCGGTTAATCGCGGTGGCCTTAATCCTTTACCCCAGAAACGAGCACGAGTGGTAGTTCCCACCTTATCCGTAGATAGGGTGATCAATTTTAAAGATCTAAATTCTAAAATCTCCGACTGCCGAAAGTCTCCAACAATGGGCACAAATATTTTTCAATTCGAAAAAATTGTTCCTGAGAAAAAACACGTTCAACCAAACCATCTCACAGCTTTATACCTAATATTAGTATAAAAGTAAATAATTTCCACGGTGAGAAGGCATTTGATAATCAAATATTAAGTAAAAAGACTGGAGCTGGACTTATAAGTAACTATGAAAATGTCTACAAAAATATATAAATATCACTTACCTACCAGACGTTAAAAAATCACGAAGTACTGAAGTCTGCTGTTACTAAGTACCGCTACAATACACTGACTCTATCTAACCTAATCAGAGGTCTTCAAAACAAAAACCGCTAAAATAAATATTATTTTCTACAAACAATTAAATAGAAGCCTACACGAGATGAGACGACCGTTACGACTGATATCTGAGGACACTATGAAAGATGAGATCGTATATTTGAACACGGCGCCATGCGTGGTACAGATTGCGAATATAATAATCTATTGTTATCACAATATTTTTTGTATCTCTACAATGTTTTGTTGTTTGTTGTATTGCGAAAAACATGAGCTCTTGGCGACGTTATGTCTAAAAGTACCTACACTATTTTTATACATAAAAACTCGAATTCCAATTTCGGGAAATAAAATAATATAGTTTGGCCAACGAAAGATGGTTCAAGAAAACGGCGGCAAATTTGAAAAATCAACGGCTATACATCGATATAACGGAGTTAATACTATGATTTTTTTTATTAGATGCGCATAACTTCCTTGCATAGGACTAATGATGTATGTTTAAGTAGCACAGTGAATAGAACCTAGACTAGTGTGACGGAAAAAATGTTTGTAGTCTGTGAAATGTGTTTGTAATCATAAATATAAATCACTTTTACTATAAAACAGGGTTAAAGTAAATCTCTTTTTTACATATTCATGAGTAAAAATCGCGACAGTTTTTATTGGTAACTAATCAATTAGTCGCCAGATCAGACTCCATTAAAACGCATTTAAAGTTATAATGAATAATAGGTACTCAATACTCCATATTTGAAAATAGTTATTGACCAATTACTATATTTATTGCGTATTGAAAATTCATCATTAATTCAATATTAAGAACTTAAGTATCAAGACGTTATCGAAAACTATAAAATACGTACTGACAGGTGAAAATTGTTGCCATATTATGTGTTGAAAATGATTTTTGAACGAAAATTATCGTTGGGCAAACTAACCGTGATGTTTTGCTTCTTCGAGTTGGCGCCAAAACTCCTATCTTAACAAAACTATGGAATGTCCATAGAGCACTGCCATAGAGCACTGCCATAGAGCACTGCCATAGAGCCGTGATAGAATAATAGTGTTGAAACTTCTTAAAATCTTAACTTTTAGAGATGAACTCTAAAATCGACTAAGAAGATAATGTTATATTATCCAAAATTGTCGGTTTTATGGTTATAAACGTGTCAGAGAGTTTGTTGATGAAATTAAGTGATTTCAGTGTTAAAATAGTGCCATTGCCACATTAAGTTGGGTACATACCACAGTAAGACGCATAGAAATACAAAAAACAGTTATTTATAAAACTAACAATTAACTATTTTTTGTATTTCTGTGCGTCTTACTGTGGTAAGTACCCAACTTAATGTGATGGAGATGGATACTACACCAGTCCCTCCCGATCCACTGGAGTCGTTACCTCCTGGACCAATCCTCATCAAACCACCTCCAGAAAAATAAAATTACGGACTCTCTCTGATCTCAACATCAGAACGACACATTTACTGACACCCATTGTTGGTAGTCGGGATAAACGAATATCGCAATGAGGACAAAGATCCATTTATGTTAACAATTTAGAAAATAGAAAGTGACTCTTTTTCTGGTATGAACCTAAATCCCATCTAATTCGACCAGTTCATAGTGAAAAATAGTATATTAGATATTTGTAATATATTCGGTAGATATCCGTTGAGTTCAAGCCGGCATTAAGTGCCAACAGCTTTATTAGTTGTCCAATTCTGTCTCAAAATGGTTATACACCAGCAATTCCAGCGTAAAACATTTCCAGGATGGGTATAGTTCGTCGGGTATCATTGAATCTATCAATGAATGAGTTTGTGGAGTCCGTTGAACTTCCTGAAGGCGTAGGCATGGTTTTGAAGGCACGTCGGTTTAACAGAAAGTCTTTGGAGGACAATAAAATAAATTGGGTGCCTACTCAGACAGTAGTAATCACATTCCAGGGGCAAGTCCTTCCCAAAACTATTAATGCATTCCACACTTCTCTTCCAGTAGAATTATATCAGTTCCCTGCCATTAAATGTTTAGGATGTTGCAGGATTGGCCATATGAAAGCATAATGCCGCTCTAAAACGATATGTTTTAGATGTGCTTAACCTCACTTCGGTGATGAGTGCCAGGTTCCTGAAGAGGAATCCACTGTTCTGTTCAGGTTATCACTTCTCCATCAATTAGAACTCTCCTGAACAGGGTAGATAGAGGTGGATTAAAATGCGCATAACCGAGGAGGGTCGCTCTTATCAGGAAGTCTCTAGGGACTTCCCAAACATTCGACACACATGTATACTCTGCTGTTGCATCAGCCAAGCAGTCTCCTGCTCAGGTCAACAATGTCTCTCAAAAAGAACCTAGTCCTTCACTGACATACAGAAAACTTGTTTACTTGCAGCCGCGATCAAAAGATCCTCTGGTCATTTGATAACGTTGCCCACAGGAATATTGTTTATAATTGCCCGTCATCCGAATCTAATGGCTATGCCTTGTCTCCCTGCGGCCCCTAATCCAACAGTCAATAGTAATCTTTTCAAGATAATAATAACGTTATTCAATTTCTTTTAAATCTACCTGTTCACAATTATATCAGAGAACAATTTCCCACTACCACCCAACGCTGTCCAAAAAATTGTTAAGATTGCAATTCACAACGACCACTCCAATAACAGTTCTGCAGCGGAATTACCAGTGTGCTCGGGCTTAAAAACCTGCCCTGATTTATTTAATACGTAAATGTGAACCTCCAATTGTTGCTCTCACTGAGAAATGACTACCCACCCCCTTGTTCCAGGTATAGGATCTTGGTGTAATCATATCTCAGGGATGATAGAGAGGATAATCTTGCTGGTAGTGCTCTACAGATAAAACTTACTAACCTCTTATCTCAAATTGTACTGCCCCCACACCCACCTGATAACAATGTAGTAGCTGTTAGAATTTTGGATATCTCCTTTATTTCTTTATATAAGTATATTCCCCATCCACACACTTCTATGATAGATATTCTGCGCCTTATTTCGTCTGTCCCTTCCCCTGTTTTGATTATGGGAGATTTCACCGCACAAATATTATAAATGAGGTATTACGATGTGACCTCTTGAGGGTCACATTGTAATACCTCATTTACCTACACGTGCTCTCCTGGAGATATTTGATGATGCCAAATAATGCATAGTGAATGATGGCTCTTCTACTAGACGTGTTTATTCCAGGACAAGATCTACGCAGTGCTGTACACCTCTCAGCGTGCTCGGCTTCACTACCTAGCAGATTGCAGTAGAATATTCTGCCTGAGGGGAATGGTAGTGATTATAACCCTGTTGTTATTCACATCTCTACTACAACTTCTCTGGCATCCAACTCTGACCCAATACTTAAATATAACCAGTAATATCATTATCCTGGAAACTAATGACTTCCCTGAATTCTGTCATTTATTTGCATGTGATATATACGCAGAGCACAGACTAAATAATAATATAATCTATATTTAAGTATTGGATTAATTGGATCTGGTAACGACTGGGCTTTATTTTCGTCTCTAGTTGATAGAAACATTGCCTCTCTTCCACAAACAGATCATCTTAAATTTCTACAAAATTATACCAAAATAGAAGTTCTATTGTCTGCAGCGGATGAGTCCATTCCAGTTAAAGGTACTAGAGGGGATTTTATTTCCACATCTTGGTGGGATTCGGAGTGTACTGCTTGTGTCAAGGCCAAAAAACAGGCAGAAGCCAATTATAGATCCTCAATGACGCAGGAGAACTTCTTTGAGTACCAAAGATGTGCAGCTAGAGCTAAGCGAATTCTGAGGTGTAAGAAAAGGCTTGGGTGGCGAGGGCTCTGTGAACGTCTCTCGCCGAGAACTCCATCCTCAATAGCGTGGAAGCAAATTAAAAGATTAGATGGCTTTAGTGACAAATTAGCGCCCCCCTTGGTTCCCACTAAGGAATCTCTACCAATTGTACTTCCAATTTCTGCTTCTTCTGTCCCGAGTAATCTAGATCAACTTAAGTTGATGTAGTTAAGTTGATGAACTTAAGTTGGCACTGGATAGTCTTCAAGATTTCACTCCAGGTGTCGATGGAATTCCGTACTCTTTCTTGGTAAAATCTTCCTTCAATTCCAATGTCATGTTTTTAAGTATTGTAAATTAAATTTACATCAATGATATTGTTCCGGATACTTGGAACTCAGGAATTATTCTTATCAACAAACCTGTGCCTGATAGGGAATCAATCAAGCAATCAGACATGTTCGGACAGCTGGAGACCTTTCGCTCTGTCCTCTGTGTTTTGCAAGGTCGTGGAACATTTAATCAAGCATCGTCTGGAGTAGCATGTGGAGACCCAAGACTTGTTGGCCAAATCTTAATTCGGGTTTAGAAAGGGAATGTCCACATTGCGGTAATCTTAGTATCCTCACTTCTGACATTCGTTTGGCTCGGCTCCAAAAGGGATACCTTGTGGCAGTTTTTCTGGATGTACAATCTGCATACGGCAACGTCCCCCTTCCTTTACTCAGAGATAAACTTATCCAGCTGAGTATTCCTGAGCAGTTGGGCCGATTTTGCATTAATCTCGTAATGGAGAGAACATGAAATAAGACACCAGAATACATTGCTTGGCCCTAAAATTATTTGGAAAGCCCTGGCCCTAGGGCTCACACAAAGTCCTCTGCTATATTCGATAAATACCTGTGACTTAGAACAATCATTAAATCCTGGCACCCAAATATTGCAATATGCAGAAGACATGGTTCTATACATATCCTCCCAATCAGTAGAAGATGCGACACAACATTTCAATAGCATAAACAACTGACTCGGTTTCCATGGTCTGTCGCTTACTGCTACCATGAGCAAAGTCGTTGTTTTTACTAGAAAAAGAGTTTTCCCGTTAATAAACTGACTGACTGAGCTAACTTTGTACTCTATATCTTACGAGGCTCTTACTTACTCACCTCATGTGTACACCGACTTTAATATAAAAAAGGCTTTGTTGACTAGTATTCTAAGTTCAACATTAAAACCCGACCAGAATTCTCTGGTTGGGCTGCCATATACACAGATGCTCCTAAAATGCCGGACTGCGGTGCGATTGGAGTTGTTGCGTGGATACCTAGTACTAGAATTGTCTAAGTTTTAAATGACCTTCGGCTTATTGAGACAAACTCTCCTTCTGCTATTCTCACAACCTTAACAAGTTGACTATCTTTTCCAACTCTAAAACCTGCCTCCAAAGTCTTAATTTCAACCCCTTTAGGTCTTAGTTATTTAAAATAAATAAATATTATATATTTATTTATAAATAAATCTGAACATAAATAGCAGTATAAAGTAAATTATATGTACACCGGAAACTGCCTACTATATCTATCTAAATATCTACCTCACTTCATCCCATGGTTGCCTGGTCGAGATTGCCTTGTGCAATAAGGCAGTGGTGGCCTTATTGCACAAGGCAATCCGTAATGCCACAAAAATGTACCTATTGTACTTTTTCTGTATCCCTTCTTTGTGTACATACAATAAAGAGATATTATTATTTCTCTTTATTAAAATATACAACTTATAAATAATATTTTTAAATGCATATAAAAACATCTATTTAACAATATAAAAAATAGTGCTTCATCGTTATCGGGTACAGGGACCAAGCTAGGGCTCCAGAGAAAGGAAGTTTTGCACAATGCGCTCCGTATCAAGAAGCGCAGCCTTCTGCATCTAGCCCTTGACCCAACCATCTAATCCGAGCTTTAAGTGTTGATTGTGGCTGTTTGCTATTAATTCATTGTCTGACACGACTATTGATATAATGGTTACTGAGTCAACATTCCACATGTCGACAATCTCGTGGGCCAAGTTCAATTACTTAACCTGTTTATCTTTCTCAACTTTCACGAGATTCTCGTCATAAGGAATAGTGATATCAACAATCAATACTCGGCGTTCGGATCGGTCTATCACCACAATGTCAGGCTTGTTGGCTACAACAGTCCTATCAGTGATGATAGATCGATCCCAGTACAATGTGATATGACTATTTTCAAGTACTGGCTCAGGAACATACCTATAGTACGGCATCTCAACTACCACAAGGTTGTATTTCAGTGCAAGTTGCTGCTGTATTATCCTGGCTACTTGATTATGTCTATGCAAGTACTTGCCGTTAGCAAAACGAGAACAACCGGAAGTAATATACCTGAGGGATCCACCAGCCTGGTGATTTCCGATAATTATTCGTCTTGATAACCTCATCAGCAATTGCACCGACAAAACCCTTCAGTTTCCCCAAAAAGGTCACCGAAACATAGCCAGGACACGGATGCCAGTATGTCTACTTCAGGCCTGTGGAGGAGCCTGCCTACTCTGCCATACCTCCCTTTGGCTGTCAGTGCCAGCTACTATAGGCCTGCGCTAGTTCTCCTTAGCCAGACTGAGCGAAGTGAGTCCGGTATCTACGTTGACTACATCACGGTGCATATCCACGTTAGACTTCATTAATTATTATTATACTTGCTTGGATTCCAGGTCATCCGGGCATACCAGGGAATGAAGTTGCTGACTCTTGTGCTAAACAGGCCATTCATGTAGGTGCCAGTGAGCATAACGCACTCTATCCTCAGGATCTACTGTCGGTCATAAAGGAGAACCTAGACAAAGTCTGGATTAGGAATTGGGACGTTTCAAGAGCCCAAAAAGGTAAATTTGCAGGAGAAATTCAGCCTCTCGTTCCACCTAAGCCCTGGTTCTTTAAATATTATGGTCTTGACAGAGGAACTACCTCTACGATTTGCTGCCTTGGACTAAACCATTCACTTGGCCAAACTTCGGATAAGGGATAACTTGATCAAGTATGGTTTGGAGGAAGGAACGCTAGATATTATTCTTTTTACTTGTCCAAATTTGCAGTGTTCCTTGTATGACATACTACCCCCTCATATTCTTCGTCCTGTCGGTATGAATTATTTCCTCTCCCTAGCCTTTACCCCTTTTGTAAATTTTTTGGGTGGATTTATAACAACTAATGAATTATAATTATAAATTTTGGAGTGGTTATTTACCTTTGTGTTTTACCATTAACAGTATTTGCCCCTTACCTATTTAACAGTATAACCCTTTATACAATGAAGTATCTATTTTATTTTTATTTATGTACCTATTTACTTGTGCCGTTTCTGTTTGTTTAAATACCACTGTTGGGACCATTGTAAGATTCACCGATTATATTTTAAGTACTGAAATCAAACTCCTTCGTTTATTTCTCTCATCACGGACATTGGTGGATAATCTGGTTCACCAATAAACTAAAAATTCAATTCAATTCAATTCCAATACTTTTGTTATAGTTCAAAACATAAAAAAATCTTCTCTTTTCAAAATCACGATCACGCTTGACAGTACAGAGACTCACAGATTTATTTAAAATAGAAAATAACCTCTTTACTTTTATCCAATGTTATTCTTTGCATGTATCATGTTAAGCTGATTTTATAATAAAATAAATATGTACATTACATCTTTATTTGGATCATGCAAATGAAACAAACGAAAATTAATACGAAGTTATATCCATGACAGCTGTAATACCTGTTATAGGTACTATGGCACTGTTTATTGCTCGTGTTAGTACACACAGCCATCAAAGTTACTCACCTAAGAAAATGAAAATTGTTGCAAACTTATTCACTTAAACTGGCTATATTAAAAAACAGCAAAAACAGCGCTTAAATTCAAACCAAATCCATGAAAAGTTTACAAATATTAGTAATTTCTACATAGTTCTCTCGTTGTCGCCGGGTTTCTTAACGAAAATGAGATGACAAATACGCTAAAGTTCGCTTACTGAAAGAGAAGGTGCAATAAGCATAAAAGCGGCTTTTATTAATCCATTAAACGTAACGTAACGTAAACCGTATGAAACAATTTAGTAACTTTTAGAGTGGTCATCTCTAGTGACTATTGATTTTTCGCCATTTCTACGCAATATAAGCCGTCTAAATAATATAGGTCTATCAGCAGACGCAAACTGTTATGACGCAATACCCATCTGAAATTATTATCATAGTATAAGCTTGTGTTACCTACAAACACAAAATAAAAGGAGGGAAATATTAAAAATTATCAAAAATATTTTAATATCTCTACTTCTAAAATATCGTGACATAATATTCAAAATGTCAAGTGTTTACTGAAATGTGGGATTTTGTTTTGCAAGTGCTTCTAAATAGGCACAGACTGTTGGTCAAGTTTGTTTTTGTGTTCTTATTTTTAAAATAATTTAAATAAAATGGAAGAAGTAAGATCTAAACACAAAACTCTACAGAACGCGGCGCACCACATTGCCTTGGAGTGTATTCATCCTCAGGTAACAATAGCACAGAGAATAAATTGTGATTTAAAAAGATTTATACAAAGAACAATTGCCACCTTGTTTACCACCAAGTATTTAAATCCTGCTTTTTCAGGGTGATAAAGTAGGGTTTAAATACATGGTGTAAACCTGCAACCTCATTCTCAAATACTCAATGTATTTTCCAGTGATGAAATAAAGATGTTCATTGAGGATCACAACGCACATACTTAGTTATCCAAAATATCCCCAAAATACTTTTTGTTCAATAAACTATTAAACAAACTATTATTAGTGACTAAAATACATAATGCGTCATGAAATTCCTCCGCATCATCACCAACCAGTAACATATCCTGAACGATGGCAGCATTGCCATGTTGAATGACAATGCTTATCCTCTGTGCAATATAATAACCAACCTTCTGATCGCTTTGTCAAGTCTTTATATAATAATAATTTGAAAAAAAGACCAAAGAAGTATTACCGATAAACAAATCATAAATTATAATAGTTACTCAGGAAGACAGTGCACATTCAAGCTGTTTGAGGCATTAATACTGTCACAAAGTATCACAGAAATGAACTTACATAATCAAGTAAACTTTATTTAAATACTATTAAAATATTATATGTATATAATAACATTTTGCAAGCAGTTCAAAAGCTTCAAACATACCAATTTGTTTGTTTACGTATGAAGGTAGGTTTATCAGATTTTGGAGTGAATGACATACCAAGTATGTAAAGCACAGTTGAATGGACGGGCAAGCCAGGGACAACCTCACGATACACACACTGACAAAATTAATAATGTTAATAGATCAGAAGCACTCGAAAGCATACAATGCAATGGAATGCTCTACCCGCACACTAGTTTTTCTCTTCTTACAGCCCAGATAATTGAAATGTCAGCATCTATCGAGGCTGTCAGGCTACCATCATTTTGAGATCAACAGCATTTGGAATGACATCCCGTATCTTGTGGACTTCACTCTAGCTTCCTACTATGTATTGGGTTGCAGTCAATAAACTGACTGATTATAAAAGAACTTGGCAATAATATCTGTTATGTATATTTTTAGATAAAAAGGCGATTCAAGTCAAAGGCCTACATATAGCGTGCTTATATAGCTTTTCTGGGCGTAACTGCCATCTGACCCACAAAGAATCAGTTCGTCAATCAGCAGGTGTAGTTGCTGGCTTGGCTAGAAAGGTCTTCATAGAGCCAGTTGCACCTAAGCTTACAGATATAGGAACAGCCGTCCTTATGAACAACACTTCTAAATTCTGGGGCTCACTACATTCAGAGAATGTAAAGAAAGTGAAAATTTAATTGAAACAATTAAGATCTTAAACTGTCAACAATTTATTTTTACATCATCACTTGAAGCTAAGTTTCAGTTTTTCAAATAACAATCCACATATAAGCACTTCCTAAGCAATAGAGTTGTCAAAGCATGGAACAAACTGCCAGAAGACATAATATCTTCACAGAATACGAATCAATTTAAGAATCGACAAACATTTGAAGGCTCAAGTGAAAGTTGGTGGATAATAATAGGTTATAGGCATTATCAGTTGAATTGAACTGCTGCCTAATACTAAATAAATAAATAAAAACGAAAATAATTGAATCTAGGCTAAAATATGTATTTGAAATATACTGAGGTTAGTATTATTGAATGTATTTCTTTTTGAAGATCACTAGTAACTAAAATAACCAGTATTTCCGTTAACTCCTCCAGTTATGCTACATTACTGGTGTTAGAGTGGTTTCACAATGGTATTGTAATGGCCAGGATTCAACGGGGCCTCTTGGTCCTAAGACCAACTTAAGCCTTGTTATTTGAATGTTTAAATATTAAATAAATATTCTACAACATTCTGCACAACCCTATCTAGAACCATGGTAAGCATAGCTTAACTAGCTTGTGTTATGGAATCTAGAATGCGGATTAAACATACTTAGCATAACATAAACTCACGCCTCTCCCTGAAGGGAATGCACCCACATTTCGCCAGTTTTTGGTTAGGTCCCATTGTAATAGGTGGCGAGCCTATTGCCAATAACCGGACACTTATAAACCTGTTACAAATATACACATAACTTAGAAAAGCATCAACAAACAGTCAAAAACAGACAACCAGTTCAAAAACAGACTTGATACATTTTACCTCAAACTAGAGAAATAGAAGGAAAGAAAATGGAAACTGGATACAGGCATTATCAGTTGTCTATGACTGCCTGCCTGCTAACTAACAATAATAAAAAAGTTATTGGTGTGTGCCATAGTAAAACCTGGGATCGAATCTGAGACCTTGTGAGACAACAAGTCCATTACACATACTACTAGGCCACTGCGGTTACTTAGATACTTTTATTTTTTGTAAATACAGACATATTATACATATAAACATCCAGACCAATGCAAATATACATATATTCCTGCATTCAACATTCAATAATAAACCGCCTGTATTGTATTTGTTTCAATTCCAGATGTGATTTTCAGTTGGTAATGTTTTCTCAGCCACCATGAAGAAGCGCCTCAACTGGAGTGTTTGCTCTAACAGCTATAATGCTAACTATTGTAAAGTATTTATGTTCATTTTTCAACATTGGAGTGTATTGTATTTAGTGTCCACTGATTACACAGAGCTTTTCTATTTATTAGAAACTTTAAAATATTCGAAACTAACTGTTGTCTATTCTTAAGATTCTTGGTTACCTCGCACAACATAAATTGTAAACTAATTTTCCCATGTTTTATTTATCCATTACTAGCTGACCCGGCAAACGTTGTTCTGCCATATAAATAATTTTTAAGTAAATGTCTAAAAATTAAAGAAAAATGTTCAACTCAACCCTTATCACTAAGGAGTATGAAAAATAGATGTTGGCCGATTCTCAGACCTACTCAATATGCTCACAAAATTTCATGAGAATCGGTTAAGCCGTTTCGGAGGGTCACGGGAATGAACATTGTGACATGAGAATTTTATAAATAAGATTTAACATTTCTTGACATAATTTGTTCATATGGGCTCTTCATGGACCTAAACTGAATAAATGAAATTGATTCTTTGATTCCTGCAGAAGAAACACCATGCATAGGCTATGTTGTTTCCTAAGCTATTTCTATGCCAAATTGTATCAAACTTGCTTCAATTGTTTAGTCGTAGAAGAAAGAACTAGTGTCATCAATCTATGCCAGAATTATACATGCGAAAGTAATTTTCGGTCTCTTACACTCTCACGGGCATTGGACTGGCTAGTCAAATTAGTGACTTTTTTCAAAACAACAAAAGAGTAGGTAAGTCATAAGGACACTTGTATGAAATTTATTTTTGTGACATCTTTAATTTTTTTAGAGACATTCAGCAATATTTAAATAGTGATGGATGATCTGTGAGGTATAGGTCCTATGACACGCCCTCTAATTTTTTTTTTGTAGTATATCTTGAGGGACGCTTTTCTTTAGTCTTGTCACTCTTGGGAATATTTCCTCCATAAGTTGGTGTGCCAATATGTTAGGGTGCAGTTGCAGTCTTTCTTTGTATGTTGTGGCTCTCTCCTTTATTTCCTCTTTTATGGTTTTGATGCCATAAAAGAGTGAAGTTTTTCATTAGTGACATACCATGGTCCGTTTACTACCATCCTTAGCACTTTTGAATGAAACCTTTGTAGAATTTCTAGGTTAGAGTTGTCTTCAATCAAATCATTTACTTACTATATATGTATAGGTTGGTGGATAAATAAAAAAAAAAACTGACACAACTTTTACCGCGTTTTTGCCATTCTTAATTGAAAAAGCTCAGTTAAATAATTTATTTTCATTACAGGAAAATACCTAATTATGTAATAGAAAAGCTCTGGTTATATTTTATATTCACTGTGTGAAATCACAATGCAAATGTACAGAAGTTGGTTGAGCAAGGTGAAGAGATTGACATACCTAGTCAATACATATATACAATTTATTTATTCTGTAAGAAAGAAAGAAAGAAATAAAGAAAGAAGGAAGGCAGAAAATAACCATTTCTCATACATACACACACACACTACACACAAAACTCCTTAGCTACTATTGCCTGAGATACAGGGAAAAATCTAATGAATTTTTACAAATTCATACACACCCATCCTGTATATCCCTGAAAAGGTAAGCAGAGGTGTATTAACACCCACATTTCGCCAACGATTTTCGGTTCCACGTCATAGGGGGCGAGGGCAAGCCTATTGCCATCAAGTATGCTGTCATGGGCTGTAGGTTTATTTCAATATCGAAATAATCGGGATATTCACCATGTTGCACTGTTTCGAGTTTCCAATATTTCGGAGCACCATGTGCATGGAGGACCTGGAGTAATGGCGCTGAACAAAGAACAACAACATGGTAAATATTCCGCATATTTTTGTAGGAGGTAGGACACGACGGTATTTCCAATTGAGCAGTCCGACTGGGGAAGTACCCTATAGAATACATACATACATATAATCACGCCTTTATCCCCGGAGGGTTAGGCAGAGGTGAATTATCACCCGCATTTTATCAATAATGCCGCGGCTATAATAACCTCATGTTGTGTTCCCGGTGGTGAGTAGGCTAGCCAGAGCTCACTGGAGAGATTTTGGGCTGTCAGTGGGAAGACCAAAAGCTTGTCCTGCTTTGTCTTTTACACTGACGGCACAGAAACTCTTCTGCTTACAGGGTTGGCAGTGCAATTGTGACTTCCTTAGTGTTGCAAACGTCCATAGGCCACGGTAACCACTTTCCATCAGGTGGGCCGTGTGCTTGTCTGCCAACCAAGTGGTATAAAAAAGATCCTGATTATATTGATACTGATGTGAGTGACCAGGATAGTTTAAATACCTATATTGTAGGTTTATTATCTGATGGAGAAATGCCCTATCCCTTGGACGCTTTCTACGACACCCAAGAAATAAGGTGACCCTGTTCTTCTCCACTGTGAACAAACATAGTAACTTTTCACTGAGTTTTTAACTGCTTCAAAATACCTCAGCATCGTCGTCCCACCGTTTCATCCCGTTTACATCCAAAGGTCACTTTAGATTCCACATTGCACGATCTTCGGTATCCGTCATCCCTCATGATGTCGAGCCAGCATATTTTGTGTCTACCCTTAGATTATTCTGGTGCTTTGATGATATCCGCAAACTTATTATAGGGTATTCAAAGTACTCTACTGGGTTGAAGGGAACATATATACATCCATGCTTACAAATCACCGAATAATAAATATTCTACAACATTCTACACAACGCTATCTAGACCCATGGTAAGCATAGTTTAACTAGCTTGTGTTATGGAATCTAGAATACGGATAAACATACTTAAATACTTTATTTTTTTGTAAATACATACATATTATACATAGAAACACCCAGACCAGTGCAAATACCCATATTCATGTAAACAAATATTTGCACTGAGCGGGGATCGAACCCGCGCCTCCTGCGTAGCAGTCGTGTTCACTACCACTACGCCACAGAGGCTGGAAACGAAGGAGTAGGCAGTAGTGGATTAACACCCACATTTCGTCAACTATGATTTTCGATCCCACTTATATTGCCATTGCCGTCAAGCGGGCATAAGGATTACTTACGTCCGCTTAAGTATCTGTTCCTGAATCTGAGCTGTATATATCTGTCTGATGTTAAACAGCCCTATCCCTTAGTCGCCTTGTAGGACACCGCATCGGAAGAGATGGGGTGGCCCAAATTCTACTCTGCTGGGAACCACGCGGTTATGCACGCTGATTCTAATACATTGTGCTTAAAGACTTCTAATCATAAAACGTTCACCAATCGCCACTGTAGGGTATTCAGACTCTGGGATGAAAATAATGTTAACGGGAATTAACGCCATCATGATATAGGTATAGGTATAGGTATATATAGGTATAGGTATAGATATAGGTATAGGTAGATATAGGTGACACCGGCCGTGGTCACAGGCAACTGTGTATTTATGTACTTACCTATACCATGATCGAATATAATTCCTGTTAATATTATTTATATCTGCGTGATTCCCGGCAGAGTAGAATTTGGTCCACCCCATCTCTTCCCATATGGTGTCGTACAAGGCGACTAAGGGATAGGGCTGTTTAACATCGGACAGATATATACAGCCCATACTCAGCCTCAGATGCATGGCTCGAGTCAACAATATTGCCCGAAACACGGCAATAGACTCACCCCCTATTACGTGGGACCGTATACAAATATTGGTGAAATGTGGGTGATAATTCACCTCTGCCTAACCCTCCGGGGATAAAGGTGTGATGATATGTATGTATGTAATGTTATTTATATCATGGAACACGATAGTTTAAAAGTTATTACTAGGATGAATGTTACTGAAAGAATAATATCTTCATGCCAGCTCAACCAACCATCGCACACGTTTGGTCACAGCAGTATTTGTCACATGTCTGTGCACTTGGGGATTGGATCAGTCTACGCACGGATCGCCGTACCACGTACACCCGTACCCGTCCCCCGTCCGGCTGCAACATGCATTCCAGAGCACCCAGCACAGCCCAAAGATGTTCCATCCGAAGGGGCTCAAACCGCACCTTGTGAGTAGTTAGTTGTGAATTGGAACTTTGACCGAGTTCATTGGAACACTATACAGGTTGTATTTTTAAAACGGGGCAGTAAAGTCAGTTACCTTAACTGTTATAATTACAGTAAAACGTTCTTAGGAGACCATTCATAACTTTTCAGAAATCTGCCCGGTTATAAAAATACATCCTGTATATTAGGTACCGTAAACTAGGGTAACTATGGCTGACAGGGTAACTTTGGGTTAGTTTTTTTGTGAGGAGAGTGTAACGCCTCTGGTGTTGCACACGTCCATAGGCTACGGTAACCACTTCCCATCAGGTGGGCCGTGTGCTCGTCTGCCACCTAAGTGGTATAAAAAAGTAGCAAAAGTGAGAAACTGATGAATGCTAGGAATATTAGTAATATTGTTTATTATTAAAAAACTAATTTTAAATTGTCATAAAATAACCCAAATGACCAAAGTTACCCCAGTTTAAGCTATACTATATTATAAGATATATTGAGTTAGCCAAAAAGTCTGTGTGGTTTAAAAGCACAAAAAAACATATGTAACTACTTATACTGAGTTTTGACCATATTGATCTATAAACCAGACGATTTCAGATTGATTTTGTGAAAAAAAATCAAATCAAATATTTCAGTACTAAAATTATTGAACTATACAGTATGGTGTTAAAATTTTCATAAAATTTAATGAAAAAATGTAACTTTTCTTTTCGCACGAACTTTTTGAGCAACCCATTCGTAATTGATAAATGATAAAAAATAATAATCAATGTATGATTTGAGATTAACAAGGTCATTCACATTAATAGTGTAAAACTTGCCGGGATATTTACCATGTTTGTTGCTTTTTCTGAGTAACTGATGTTTCGGCGCTGTTACAAGCGCCATGAACAGAGTAAAAAAACGAACTTGGTAAATATCCCGGCGAGTTTTACAGTAAAATAATAACTCCCTTGGTGTGACACACGTACATAAGCCACGGTACCGTGTGCCGTGTCTGCCAACCAAGTGGTAGGTATAAAAAAAATATCAGATCAAATATCTTGTAATTTTTTTTCTTGTACCTCTAATTTTAATGTTGTTCGCAGTCCCAAAAAAAGATGCCCCGCTGCGTATGTATATCTTGACATCGCAATATAATATGGTGCAAATCAGCTTTTACACTTATATAGTTCCCGGCATAAATCTTGACCACGATAGAAACGAGGAATAGATGCGCGCTTATTTATTTGATATTATCTATAATTGGTGGAATAGAATTAATCGGCCGCGTGCACTCCTCAAAAAAAAGACGCATACTGTACATAAAAAGTATATTTTATGACGCGTTTGGGGTTAAAATAATATGCCGGTAATTATAACAAGGCGTAATTTAGTTTACCATATTATTATGCTTCGTTGAACCCCCTGTAGATTCGCAAGCACTGGTTATGCTATGACAATATCGCATTTTGCATCACTAAACCATCAATGATGCAAGCTGGTATCAAGCTAGATATATTTACTAATTTTATTGCTCAAAAAAATGCTTTTCGATTATTATATAAAAAAATGCTTTTCAATAAAATTATACAAAGGAACAAAGGCATTTTGGCTAGTTAGAATTATAATCCTAGTAGAGCAAAATCACCTACATTTATTATCCTTTAGCAGCCAATTTCACTATTTTTTTATAATAAAATAATCTATAAACTGGTTACAATGTAGCATTCCTTATTTACGTCCAGGATACGCGCGCTTACGGCACTCCAAACGATAGCCCTATACTGGGCCGGGCCCTTTGTCTCACGCCTCGAGGCAGTCCGGTCCCTGGTCGAGTATCCCACCTCAATGAGAAGTTTCAAGACTCCCTAACTCTGACATCTGACACAGATGCGTTGGTTGCCAAAATAAGCACCATGTTTCCAACAGTCAGCGAGACACATATTAAGATATTGTTAAAAAAGTAAGTTCTTATGTATATACAAATAGTTATTATAAAATAATTTACATCGGAAGAAGTATCCAAGACGGGAATTGTATTCGTGATCAAACCTTACAGGGAAATGCTCCTATCATACATACATATATCACACCTTTATTCATCATCATCATGTCAGCCACACATAGTCCACTCTGAACATAGACCTCTCTCACATACTTCCAGAATGACCAATCTAAAGCAGCCCGCATCCAGCGCCTTTATTAACACCCGCAATTTATCAATCATTGTATTCGGTCCCACGTAATAGGGGGTGAGCCTATTGCCGTTTTTCGGGCCGTAATATTGACTCGAGCCATGCATCTGAAGCAGAGTCTGGACTGTATGTATCTGTCTGATGTTAAACAGCCCTATCCTTTAGTCGCCTTGTACCTTGCCGAAATTCTACTGTGCCGGGAACCATGAGGCTCTTATCAATTGAGTTAAATGGACAAAATATCTTGCATATTCGAAACTATTCCTTTCACTTAATAGGCTCCCTATTACTTGACACCGAAAACAATAATTTAATTCATCTCTGCCTAATCCTCCGGGGATTAAGGCGTATATTCATCTTGTGATGATTTGATGGTGAAGCAATCTCGCAGTATACTTTCAGCGGAGTCTATGTTAAAGTTATTCGTAAGAATATACGTAGATAGATCCACTATCGCACTAATACGGTTATCTAGGCAAATTTCGTATATCCAAGACAATAAAAATCATTTATTTAACACAGGGTTACAAGTTTGAGATACAATGTTAATTCAATAGAAAAACAGCAGCATATATCTCATAAAAGTACTGGCACACTGAATACTAAACAAGGCTGTAATAGCCTCTAAATTGGAACACAGGGTTTCAGTTCAATCAATCAATCAATCAGCCCACTGCACTCCACTGCTGGACATAGGCCTCTCCCAATGTGCGCCATTTTCTCCGATCCTCCGCCTTCCGCATCCAGTCTGTCCCAGCCACCTTTTTCAGGTCGTCAGTCCATCTGGCTAGGGGGCGTCCTACCTTTCGTTTACCTTCTCGCAGGGTTTCAGTTAATTTAAAGTAATTGAATCTAAGTATTTAAACTATCATGGTCACTCACATCAGTATCAGAATAAACGGGATATTTACCATGTTTCATTATTTTGAGTTTCCGATATTTTTACAGCGCCGAAATATCGGAAACTCAAAATAATGAAACATGGTAAATATCCCGTTTATTCTGATACTGAATTGAATCTAAAACTATGAAGTGGATGTCCGCAGCTTCGCTGGTGGAGTTTTTCCGTTTCGTCCCTGAAAATTATTTTATTTATTTATCAAAGCATTGTTCTATATTCGTATATCCAAGACGTGTCAATATTGCTCTAAAGTCATTGGTCAGAGTAAATTCCTTCTATAAAAGAACGGTCACGGGTACAAATCTCATCTTAGTGACATTTTCCGATCTAAATCTATAGGAATTCAAGATTTTATTAAATTTTTGTCGTATAATAACCTTATTTAATGAATGTTTTAGATACTACAACAGGGAAGCAGTAGTGATAAGTGCCCTGCAAGTAGAAAAGCACCCCATCACCACACCAGGGCCTTTGACTATGTCGCCGTCGGCTATGAGGCTCCAGAAGGCGCCTTCAGGCGTCCACTCTGCTCTGCAGCTAGCCAAGTGTTGTGGCTCCATACAGGGATCTAGTCATTTCACACCGCTGTCTGGAACGCCACATGGTAAGATCTATAATAACTTACATAAATAAACACCTCAACAAAGTCTAGGGAACAAGATGACCCCAATTATTTTTTTTCGTGTAAATCTTGTTTTGCAAATAACTGGCAGCAAATAAATAAAAATAGAATAAAGTAGATAACAGAGTTGTTCGAAATTTAAAAATAAATTTAAATAAGTAATGATTTTCGAATATGGAGGGAAAACTTTTAAAAGTGTTTGATTGTGCAGTTTCTCTGAGGCAAAATAAAAATTATTTTTTTTGATTGTAAATAACGTTGATTATCAATAATACGTCTTTTACGTATGGTTTGTGCATTTTTGTGACTGTAGTCATCATGTCACGTCGTCATTTAAGTCGCGAAGAGATGTTAAGGGCTGTTGGTATGCTGCAAGCTGGACGAACTCAACGCGACGTAGCGGATGCTGTCAACACCCAACCAAGCGTAATTTGCAGATTATGGGCACGCTACAGGTCTACAGGGGATGTTGCCGAACGTCACAGGGGACGAAATAGGGTTACTACCCCGCGACAAGATCGTTTCATGCAAAATTCCGCAAGGCGGCAACCCACGATTACTGCTCGTCAGTTGGTCGCAGGCCTCCAGTCTCAGCATCAAGTGGTTATTAGCGATCAAACTGTCAGAAGAAGACTACACTAAGCCAATCTTTATGCTCGCAGACCGCTTAGGGTTCCAGCTCTTCGACGTGGAAATCGAGGTCGTCGCTTATTGTGGGCTAACGCACATTTACAGTGGACCGACCATCAATGGGCACGGGTTCTGTTTTCCGACGAATCTTGCTTCGGTTTTCATCCTGATTCGAGAAGAGTGCGTATATGGCGAGTTCCTGGACGTCTGAGTCGTCTCCAGAATCCGCAAGAAATTCATCCTTACCAAGGTGGAACAATCATGGTATGGGCTGGAATTCGCCTTGGTGGAAGGACCGACCTCGTTTGGATACGGGGCAATTTGAATGCAAACCAATACATTCAGGAGGTTATACACCCCATGGTAATCCCTCATCGACAGCAGTTCGGTCAAGATTTTATGTTCATGCAAGATAATGCATGGTCACACACCGCGAGGGTAGTGGTCAATGCGTTAAGCGAGCACAATATTACGACGTTGGAATGGCCTGCCCAGTCTGCCGACCTCAATCCCATAGAGCATGCCTGGGATTTGCTTGGGAGAAGAGCTTTCAGTGATTCTTTGGAAAATCTGAACACTGAAGAACAACTTTTTTTACACCTTCGCAGTGTATGGAGCCATATTCCACAGACGATGATTGACAATCTCATACTAAGTATGCCACGCCGTTGTCGAGCTGTTGCTAATGCTTTAGGAGGTCCTACAGATTATTAAAAACGTTTAAAGTACGGTTAATTACTGTATTTCTTACTACCTCGTTATTTTTGTGCCTAATCATAGAAGGTTGTAATACTCAATATTGGCACTATTCAATTCTTTCTTAAAAAAAAAAAAAATTGGTATGAAAATGTTTTTATTAAAATTAAAATTAAAAACGGTATAAAAATACCCTTCTATCGATATAAAACACTCACTATTACAAGAAAGGGTTTTTAAATAAAAACTAGAAATGTCCTTGTTCCCTAGACTTTGTTGATGTGTGTAGGTTAAGGGTCGATGAATGACCTCCGCTCCCCATGAGCGCAGGCCTGGAGGTGACAGGTGGAGCCGCCTTGCACGCCTCACCGTTTCCGGGGACGTCTTGGTGACTCTGTGGTCCCCCCACCCGAGGAGAGGGCCAGATCGAGAGAGATGGCCCTGGGGCTGGCTGGGGTGCGAGGGATATGCCTGTCAACCTCACCTTCGGCAACCAAAAACGACCCACAGGCGGCGTGCGTTTTAGTCGGTTCGAGTCCGACGTAATCTCTCCCAGAGGGAATTTTGCGCACGTAAAAAAAAGGGTTAAGGGTCACAGCTTATATATCAATTCGGAAAGAGATCGTCGTCATATCGCCTTTCGGCTAACGCTACGCTTATCGCTGGTTGACCTATCTGTCACCAGAAACCCGATTCTAGACTTTATGTGTGTAACCTTAAAGAACACAGTTAAATGAAAAAGTGTTCGTTACATAATGTCCTTTTTTATGACTGCGGAGACTGAGAACCGTAAGCGCGTGTTCTTTTGTTTATTATTTCATTTATTACCCGTTTACAGCGAAGCAAAAGGGGGGTTATGATTTTGACAGGCTATGTATGTAGGTTCATCTGTTCCCTAATAGCTCCTCAACCAATAATTAGAACTGGACAAATAAGGAATCGTTAAAAGCGTCTTAGTCCGCTGGTTATAGGCTGTCACTGAATCTAATGTGGCACCCTCGAGCGGTCATGAATTACTGTTTTAAAAAATAAATTTGACATAAATATGCCGTGTTTGGTATCATCTGAAAGGATTTTATTACCACACTAGCTGACCCACCCCAGCTTCGCCCGGGGTATATTTTGAAGCTTCATATCCCTTTGAGCCCGTATGTTTTAGTCTTCAAAATATGTATGAAAAATTGCCGGATTTGTTAACATTTATTATCAATGCTCCGCTCCCTTAAGTAGTAGCGTGATGATATATAGCCTAAAACCTCTCGATAAATGGACTACCCAACACTGAAAGAATCATTCAAATCGGACCAGTAGTTCCAGCGATTAGCGCGTTCAAACAAACAAACAAACTCTGCAGCTTTATAATATTAGTATAGATTACAAATGCGTATAAATTATACATGTTACTTGCTCCAAAATAATATAAATAAGATAAGAAAAGTGAGATACGACCACGGCTAACCTTGGTATTCTTTGATTTTTCTTCTCCGATTCTTTTGTTTCGTTTTCGTTTATTTCAAATCAAATCAAATCAATTTATTGTGAAATATGGGTACGCAGTTTACAGGCAAATATATTTAGGTTCCACCATATTTCAGCCAGATTGGCACGCAATAACGTCACACATATAATGACGAGAACATAATTAGATTAATAAAACATTAGATGTCAGTTTTTCCACCTTTCATGCAAAATATATGATTAAACTATAAATTAAAATGTCAAAGAGAAAATTAATAGGCCTGGGGGTGACAGGTGGAGCCGCCTGTCACCCTGGCAGAAGCATGCCGCGACGGCGGCGCGCCTCCCCGTTTACGGGGACTAGTTGGGGACTCTGTAGTCCCCACACCCGAGAAGAGGGCCAGATCGTAAGAGATAGCCCTGCGTCGGCCGGGTTGCGAGAGATATGCCTGTCAACCTCACCTACGACAACCTAAAACGACCCACAGGCGGCGTGCGTTTTGTTCGGTTCGAGTCCGACATAGCCTTTTCCGCCGGCTCCGGGGGGTATCCGTGGGGATTTAATGCACGTAAAAAAAAGAGAAAATAAATGGATGTTTACCTATTCTTTTATAATTACGTCATTAACTTGACAATTTCTTACATTAAAGGTAGGTAAAAAAATCTATACCAGTCTTCATTTATTGTAATAATATATCTACCATGTATATAGGTTCTCCATCCCTGCTGCGGCCGACCTCAGGTGCATCGAGCTACTACGGGGCCAGGTCCATCGACACCACGGGTACGACAAGACAGCCATCACCTAAGATGAAATTGAAGTAAGCATATTCTGTGTTAATATAACAATCTAATCAGCATTAATTAAGGACTTTTTAGCGGGCGGAAATGTGATTTGAATTTGGAACATATTTATTTAATTCTTTATTGCACACACAGTACAGAGATCATACACAAAACACATCAAAGAAGATGTACAAAGGCGAGCTTAACTCAAAATGAGTTCTCTCCCAGCAAACCTTTGAGTAGCAGAGAAGCATATAATAATGAAAGGGGATGTGAAGTGTACATTACAAAAAAAAAAACAAAAAGAAACGATAAACAGAGAAAGAAAAGAAAATAAAAATAAACAAGATAATAAGCGTACCTACCTGAACAGGTAGGTACATGTATTTACACAAACATAGCATACATAGTATTATATTAATACATAAATATATCATTTATAGAAATCAAACGCAAATTGTATGCGTTACGTGCTGGCCGCACGGCAGCGGCGAGGGTACCCTCAGGGTACCCGTGCTAATGAAAAAAAAAAAACGCGCGCATTGCTTGTCTATGTTTGTTTATACTGAAGATTGATGGCGCTACTATTGCTTTTTAGTTTTACTATTTTTGAAAATAAGAAAACTGGAAACGTGAAAGTGCCTTATTCACAGCCTCTGTGGCGTGGCGGTAGTGAACGCGACTGCTACGCAGGAGGTGCGGGTTCGATCCCCGCTCAGTGCAAATATTTGTATGCATGAATATGGGTATTTGCATTGGTCTGGGTGTTTCTATGTATAATATGTAGGTATATATTTACAAAAAAAAAGTATTTAAGTATGTTTATCCGTATTCTAGATTCCATAACACAAGCTAGTTAAACTATGCTTACCATGGGTCTAGATAGCGTTGTGTAGATGTCGTGGAATATTTATTTATTTATTTATTATTATTATTATCACTCTCCTTACAAGTTGTGTTCCCGGCGGTGAGTAGTGTAGCTCACTGGAGAGTTTTTGTGCTGTCAGTGGGATGACCAAAGGCTTGTCCTGCTTTGTCCTCTACACTGACGGCACAAAATCTCTGTTCTTACAGGGTCGGCAGCACAGATGTGACTCCACTGGTGTTACACACGTTCATAGGTCATGGTAACCACTTTCCATCAGGTGGGCCGTGTGCTTGTCTGCCACCTAAGTTGTATAAAAAAAAAAACAAGGTAAATTATATTCAATTTTATAAATTAAAATTGTTATTTAGCGAGACGACACGGCCAGCATCATGGGCACCATTGCGCCGGAAACGATGCGGAGTGGGTTGTTCGACGCGACATAATCGCGTTTTAATAACATAACATAACATAAACTCACGCCTATATCCCCGAAGGGGTAGGCAGAGGTTCTAGCTAGCACCCACATTTCACTGTTTATGTTTAGGTCCCAATGTAATAGGTGGCGAGCCTATTGCCATTAACCGGGCACTTATAAATCTGCGATAAATACACACAACTTCGAAAAGCATCAAAAATTCATTGGTGTGTGCCATGGTAAAACCTGGGATCGAACCCGAGACCTCGTCTCAACAGTTCACTACCCATACCACTAGGCTACCGCGTTTTAATACTGACCAAATTGTATATTAATTATTATTAAAAGCATTTGCCTGTCTAAGAATCGTGCTCATGGTTCTAGGAAAAAGAAACACGCTGCATTAGTTTAAGAAAATATTTGATCTTGTTTGAAAATTCAATCTTTCTATTTAAAAAAAAACTATTATGTGTCTAATGGTAATAAATAATTAAGTATGCATGTGACGAAACATACGCAGACGACATTATTGCTAGAGAAGGAAAATTAGAAATGAAACCCTGTACCAATCTCTCGTGGTTCCCGGCAGAGTAGAATTTGACCACCCCATCTCTTCCCATGGGGTGTCGTACAAGGCGACTAAGGGATAGGGCTGTTTAACATTAGACAGATATATACATACAGCCCAGACTCAGCCTCAGATGCATGGCTCGAGTCAACAATAGTGCCTGAATGGCTCGAGTCAACAATAGTGCCCGGAAGATGGTAAGGAGGTAGGACACGGCGGTATTTCCGCCAAATTGAGTAGTTCGACTGGGGAAGTACCTTCGCCCTACAAAATACCGCGGTTATAATAACTTCGTGTTGTATTCCCAGCGGTGAGTAGGGTAGCCAGAGCTCACTGGCGAATTTGTGCTGTCAGTGGGATGACTAAAGGCTTGTCCTGCTTTGTCCTCTACACTGACGGCACAGACACTCTGTGCTTACATGGTCGGCAGCGCGAGTGTGGCTTCTCTGGCGTTACACACGTCCGTAGGCCACGGTAACCACTTTCCATCAGGTGGGCCGTGCGCTTGTCTGCCACTTAAGTGGTATAAAATGAAAAAAAAAATTGCCTAAATCCCCAATTTTTTTGTTGAAAAGAATATTAGTACTGAAATTACTATTATTCTCTGTAAACCCTACAGCTAACCTAAATTGCTTGAGTTACGAGTGGATTCACGTCGGTAGTGTAATAGCTAGGATTCGAACCCGGGACCTTTCGATCGTAGGGCCGACTCCTTAACCACTGAACTACCGCCGCTCCATTCATATATTATTTATTCCACTGATTATAATAGAATATTGGAACTGAAATTAACTTAATTTTAGTATAGAATTTTATAAATTAGAGATACATACATACATACATAATTTCACGCCTATATCCCCGAAGGGGTAGGCAGAGGTGCTAGCACCCACATTTCGCCAGTTTATGTTTAGGTCCCAATGTAATAGGTGGCGAGCCTATTGCCATTAACCGGGCACTTATAAACCTGCGATAAATACACACATAACTTCGAAAAGCATCGAAAAGTCATTGGTGTGTGCCATGGTAAAACCTGGGATCGAACCCGAGACCTATAAATTAGAGTTTTTTTTTTTTTTTTTATATAGGACACGCCAACTTGACCTCACCTCGCCTGATGGTAAGCTAAAGGCAAAGTCTCAGGAAAGAGGGTCACCATTACAGACACTAAGTGCTACAATGGTGGCACTCAGCTTGGCGGCCTCATCAGATGCTTTTTCACGCCCCACTTAAAGGCCCCGGGACTGTAGGAAGAAGGAAACACGTGTGCTGGTAATGAATTCCAGGTCTTGGTGGTGCGGCAAAGAAAAGAGTCTCCGAAGCGCTTGGTTCTTGCTCGTATATTCTGCACAGTGTGAGGGTGACATCTAAGGCCTGCACGTGTTGTCCTATGTAGGAAAGGAGATGGTGGGATTAGTTGGAAGAGCTCGTCAGAACACTCACCGTGGTAGAGACGGTAAAATACAGCCAAGGAAGCAATATCTCTACGCATCTGCAAAGGCTCGAGGGTGTTCGTGACCTCAGGGTTCCCAATAATTCGGACCGCGCGTCGCTGCAACCTGTCGAGAGCATCTAGTAGGTATTTCGCGGAGCCATCCCAGAGATGCGAGCAGTATTCCACGCAGGAGCGAATTTGTGTCTTATAGAGAAGACACCGCTGCTCCGGCGTGAATAAACGTCTCACTTTGTTTAGGAGTCCGAGTTTCCGCGAGGCTGTTTTGATGATGCTCTCGATGTAATATCTGTTATTCAGTTTGCAGCGAATATCCATGCCTAGGATATCGAGATTGTCCTGCAGTGGCAGTGGCGTGCTCTGAAGAGTGGGAAGGGGAAGGAAAGAAGATACCTTTGCTGTGAACGTACAAGCCTGCGTCTTCTTGGCATTGAACTCGACCATGTTCTCAGAACCCCATTGAGAAATGTGTTCAAGATCCGGTCCAGTTCAGTGACAAGAAGCTGTCTTTTTTCCACGATATCAGACTGTTTGGCCGCAGGTTGTCCGTGATAACTCCCGTGTAAGGTGCTATCGTCTGCATAGCAATGTATGCTGCCGGTGGACAGCATGTCGTTGATATGCAGAAGAAAGAGAGCGGGAGATAATACAGACCCCTGCGGTACGCCAGCATTTATTTGCAAGAACTCCGAAGCCCGTCCATCACAGAGGACGCGGATACGGCGCTCCCGCAGGAAACTAGCAATCCAGTTGCACAGTCTAGGCAGACCAAAGGCTGGTAGCTTGGAGAGAAGCGATTTGTGTCAGACTCTATCGAAAGCTTTGGCGATATCAAGACTAATTGCCAGTGACTCGCCGTGTTTGTCCATAGCCTCACCCCAAAGATGGGTAACGTATGCTAGAAGATCACCCGTTGACCGTTGAGGTGGCAGCGAAGGCTGACAGAAGTTGGCCTGCACGGCTTTGGCCAGTCGCCAGTATCCACGGCTGCCCGTGGGATGTGCCACTAGCTCTTGACCAAGCCGCGCAATGCGCAGGGCATCCGCTCTGACGTAAGCCCTCTTGCAGACCTTTGTGGCTCTGTTGTACGCCGCCTTGAAGTGGCCCACATTGGGATCGTGCGTGGCACGCGCCCTTACCCAAGCGCGATACGCGGACTGCTTTTGATCAACAGCCCTCGCACACTCGCGCCCGAACCAAGGGCGCACTCCTCGGGCACCGGTGACATCAGTGTACGGAATATAGTATTCCATACCCAGACCGATCTCACCGGCAACAGCAGTAGCACAATCTGAGGGTTTCTTACCTTCAAAGCAGCGTTTAACCCACTGGATGGACGCAAAATAGTTGCGCAGCCCATCCCAATCTGCTGACGAGTAGTGCCAGAGACGCCGCTTCCCCTGCACGGGTCGTGAGGGCGCTATAATTGGCACCTTGGAGCAGACCAGACAGTGGTCGGAATTGCCTAAAGCGGCTTGTACCGAAACACTGTACAGGTCTGGGTGACTCGTCAGCAGAAGGTCTAGCAGAGAGGGTGCTAGGCCCGACCTTCTTGGTATTCTAGTGACCTCGTGTACCAATTGGGTCAGGCCATGCGCCAGAGCAAATGCATGGGCGGCTCTTCCCGCATGGTCTGTTTTGGCGGAGCCCAACCAGGTTTCGTGGTGGGCGTTAAAGTCCCCCAAAAATACCACTTCGGCGTTCGGAAACCGTTCCTGCGCATCATCTGCGCCTGACTCAGATATTCAAAGAGTCGAGTTGTCTCAGCATCTCCTGTATGGGAACGGTAGAGGCACACATAGATCTGACTCGTAGAGCCATGGTCTACGTGTACCCATAGGGTTGAAAAGGATGGGTCCTCAAGGCAGCGCAAACGGCGACAACAAACATCCGCCCTAACAAACACGCACACCCCGGCTTTTGCACGGAAATTTTCCTCGATAACATAGCCGGGGTAAAGCAAGTAGGTCGTGTCATCAGGGCGGCCTATTTGTGTCTCCGTGAGAAAGAGCATATCTGGTTTCGCCGTCTCAAGGTGTTGGTGGACGGCGTTGAGGTTCGCATGGAGTCCACAGATGTTAGTGGACTCCACCTCAAATAGCGAGCTTGTGGGAGTTTGAAGAGCCGCTGTATTGCCCAATACTCTTAAATGCGCTGCCATGATGAAAAGGAGAAAAGGGCGTGAAAAAAAGAGACAAAGTGCGGGATATTGGTTTTGTCTATGATTATGAGGCATGGCGTGAGCCGACACGCCGTACAGAAGGGCCCCCGTACCCCCCCGAATACGGTCGCCGGGCCCCCACTTCCGGTCACCAACCGGCACGACGAGCCATACCGGGATTATGCGCGGTCTGGTGAGGCAGCCTTCCAGGGTGGTTAGTCCCAGTTGGGCCTCTGTACTATACCGCGGGCGGCCAGCGGCACCACCGTTTCTACGGGCCTCCCTGACCGGCGCGTCGCCACGCACCATCCTCACTAGACTACGCCAAGACCCACTGGTCCCACTAGTGCTGCGACCACCATCACCTCTACCCGGCTATGCATTTGCTGATCCCTGAACGCAATCCAACCGAAATTGAATTACTATGAAGGGTTTTTCGCAATATTGCACGGTGGTACCAACCCGGTCGAAATTTGTGACAAATTTGTGCCGTCAAATCTCAATCCCTTTATTTGACTATTATATACGTATAATAGTCAAATAAAATAATATATTTTGTGACAATACAAATTGTTTGAGAATCGCCATTTTTAAACTCGGAAAAATTGTTTCATTTCACTGATTCAATCACACTAATCACTTATAATATCTTTTATCCACAGATACCTAAAATCTATATTCCCAAAAGCGGAAGAGACGTTGATCCTTGACGTTCTCGCGAACAAAGACAACAATGTACAGAAAGCAAGCGAAGAGCTCATCACAATGGGATTCACCAAGAAGGAGACCGTTATCCCGCAGAAGAAGGAGCAGACGCCGCAGCCGCAGAAGAAAGCGGTCACCATTATGAAAACTACGGCCGAGAAGAACCAGTGTGAGTGTCAGTTTTTTACCACTTAAGTGACTTGATGGGAAATGTTCTTTTTATACAATTTAGGTGGCAGACACACACACGGCCCACCTGATAGAAAGTCGTCATCGTGGCCTGTGGAAAACCAAGAGAGTCAAACTCTCGCTGCCAACCCTTCAAGCATTGAGAGTTTCTGTGCCGTCAGTGTAAAAGACAAAGCAGGACAAGCTTTTGATCTTTCCCACTGACAGTATTAAAACTTTTCAGTGAGCTCTGGCTACCCTACTCACAGCCGGGAAGACAATACGAGGTTATTATGGCCGCGGTATTCTGTAGGGCGGAGGTACTTCCCCAGTCGGACTGCACAATTGGACGGAAATACCGTCGTGTCTTACCTCCTCGTAAAACTCATCATAATTCGGATACTTTGAGACAACTATGTGACAACTACCATCCTTAATCACCCCGCGACCATGGCTGCTGAAAAGTAGCCGAAACGTCGGGCTAAACGTAAATAATAAGAAATAAATCGCGTTAGAATCAGATAAACTTTTTATCTAATTCTAATTTCAATTTAATATCAAACATAACGTATTCGGGGGGTTTTTCACACGTAAAAAAAAAGCATAAGGGCTTTTTTTACGTGTGAAAAAGCCCCCGGATTCCCCCATCACCGGAGCCAGTGGGAGAGCACAAGAACTCTAGTGCTGTCAGTGGAAGCAGTCAGTCAGCTTGACCTGCTTTGTCTTTAACACTAACAGCACAGAAACTCTCTATGCTTACAGGGTTGGCAGCGCGAGTGTGACTACCTTGGTTTTGCACACGTCCATAGGCCACGGCTACCACTTTCTATCAGGTGGGCCGTGTGCTTGTCTGCCACCTAATTGGTATAAAAATAAAAGTTGTCGGTGTTACTATTTACGCAGAATGAGATCACTGTGTCGTCTTGCTGTGTCCTTCTTCTGTCTAGGTTTAATTAGATAGTTTCAAGAATGTGATTTTCTTTTTAATTTGAATACATTTATATGTCAAGCTGAGCGCCACCTTTGTAACATTGCTTAGTGTCTGTAACGGTGACCCTATTTCCTGAGACTTTGCTTTTAGCTTACCATCAAGAGATGTGAAGTCAAGATCGCGTGTCGTAGATAAAAAAGAAAATAATAAAATTGCATGTCGCTAAGCGCATAACTCGAGAACAACTTTACCAATTCGGCTATTTTTTCCACCGTAATAAAAGTAAAGTAATAGAAATTTTGTCCAAAAAATAACCATTATATTACATATTACTCGTAGCTATTGTCCACAACTCAGCCCCCGTAGAATACCAACAGCGGAAGCGACTTAATTTTTGCTGTGTGACTAATAAAAAATGTACCTAAAATGTGGATAAATAATGTACTTTTTTTTTTACGTGCGCAAAATCCCCACGGATACCTCCCCACCGGAGCCGGTGGAAAAGGTTATGTCGGACTCGAACCGACTAAAACGCACGCCGCCTGTAAGTCGTTTTGGTTGCCGAATGTGAGGTTGACAGGCATATCCCTCGCACCCCGGCCGACCCAGGGCCATCTCTCACGATCTGGCCCTCTCCTCGGGTGTGTGGGGACTACAGAGTCCCCAACTCGTCCCCGGAAACGGGGAGGCGCGCCACCGCCGCGGCCTGCTTCTGCCAGGGTGACAGGCGGCTGCACCTGTCACCCCCAGGCCTGCGCTCATGGGGGGCGGAGGTCGTTAATCGACCTGATAAATTATGTACTTGCACCTATGTGAAATCTCATCACATACCTTTTCAGTGAAAGATAAACTGCAGAAGACATACAGCAGTATAGCCGAACGAGTCATAACACTCGCGCTGGAGAGCGTCGACTTCAACGAGGAGCGCGTGGAACAGATCCTGAATGCTGTACTGGCCGAGGAGACGGTACCGAAGGTCACCAAAGTGGAAACGAAGGAGACCCGGCGGACCAGCCTGACGGAGCCGAAGAAGGGGTGAGATGCATGTGCTGTTTAGTGTTTAGTTGTATGAGCTGTTGTGATGACTCCTATGTATAGAATAGCTGTATGGAACAAAACGCGCGGTGTAGCGGGGGACGAGGCAAAGAGAGAGATAGAAAGAATCGAGAGTGAGTGAGATACCGCTCTGTGAGCGTTGGCGGCGAACTGAAGGTCGATTGGTCGATACTAGCCAGCTAGCAAGGCCAAGTTCAAACTGTAGCTGTCATATAAATTACAAAAAGGCACGCTATGCTTATACAAATACGTGTCAATATTAATTGACTCATTTACTTATTGTCAGTTTGATATAAAGGTATCAAACTTTCAGTCAGATGTACGATAGATAGAACGCTCCCCGAAACCGAAGCAAACCGATATGAGCCGAACTCTCTCTCTCTCTCTCTCTCTCTCTCTCTCTCTCTCTCTCTCTCTCTCTCTCTCTCTTTCCCCGATCACTTTCTAATGCCTTGATCGCACGCGACTGCAGTGGCAAGACAGTGTGCTCGGGTAAGAACTCGATACGTGTGAACATAGCGCCGAGTCCTTCATACGTAACGAGCACTCGGCCGAGTGCACTGCTTCGCCAGTCCACTCGGTGCGTGTAAACAAGGCATAATTTCCGAATCCGGTTCTAAATTCGAAAATTCAAATTTATTTCCCGCTTCTCCCGGAAACCGTGACAATATTTGTTCTAAACAGCTTGTTTACCATACATAGAAATCATTGAAGTTGTTGTGATGATGTCGTTGTGTGGTTTTCTACCTGTGTTTTTCATCCAAACGCCAACCACTTCCCATCCCACTTAAGTGGTATAAAAAAGAACAAAAGGCAGGAGTCCACCTTCCCAATTTGGATAAGTTTATCTTGACTTTTGTGAGCAACTGACGCTGACCTTTCACCGTTTTGAGTAAAGTCTGCCTTAAAATATCATGAGTCAATTAGCAGGATATCCTCTGTGACGTGGGTGTAGTGAACGCGTCCGCTGCTCAGGAAGCCCGGGTTCGATCTCCGCTCAGTGCAAATTGCTGTTTGCATTGGTCTGGTCGTGCCTCGGAGAGCACGTTAAGCCGTCGGTCCCTGTTGCCATACAAACATCTATGGCACTCGTTACGAGTAGAGCCCTAAGAAGTCCAACAACTGGTCTACCCAATGTTTCGATATTACCTTTGGGTTGTGAAGGTCTGACAGTCAGTCAGTCAGACAGTATATCGATCTACCCTCTTTCGAGTTACGAAAAGAACTCGAAAGAGGGTAGATCGATATAATTACTCCTAGAAGAAAAAACTTTTTCTTTGTTCACCGCCACTACTCTCCAGTTCCTCCGTGATCATGGTGCTTGCAACAGCGCCGAAATATCGGAAACTCAAAATAACGAAACATGATAAATATCCCGTTTATTCTGATACTGATGTCAGTGACCATGATAGTTTAAATACCTATATTAGACTTGTAAAGCCGACCCCAGACTCCGAGGTAAAAACTTCGGATGCAACTGCATGGGATTAACGCTAGGGTGAAGAAGTTGTGCGAGTGATATGCCTGTCAACCTCACCTTCGGCAACCAAAACGACCCACAGGCGGCGTGCGTTTTAGTCGGTTCGAGTCCGACATAACCTCTCTCACCGGCTCTGGATCCGTGAGGATTTTGCGCTAATAAAAAATAAAAGGGTGAAGAAGTAGAGAAACTAGCATGCTTGCTTTAAGGTGCTGGCGAGCTTTCCTCTCGGTGGCATTAGGAGGTCAGACGGCAGTTGCTCCCATAAAAGGTGAATAAGCCAAATCATTGAAAGGGAAAGTAGAGCATTGGCATTTGGATGATGATGACTTTTGTCATAAAAACACATAAGATATCATCACAAATAACTGCCAAGTGTTTTAATGCTGTTGATATTTTGTTTGACAAGATCCGTATTCTAAAACCCATATTACAAGCTATGTGGTTTTGACCTAGCATGTAGTACATTCCAGAATTATATCATTACGACTACCATATTATTACTGAAGTAAACTAAACAAACAAAATATCAAAAAACATTTGCCAAAATATTATTTTATTCGCTCAGATCTTTTATATATACCTAACTGTCTAAAACAAAAACTGTAAAGCGACTTGAACTCAAAGCCATACTATCTAAGTCTGTGAACATCAGCTTTGAATATAGCGTTACTATTTCAACGAGATATAAATGAGATACTACTACTAGCTGTTGCCCGCGGGTCCGCTCGCTTGGCACGAACAAACATAGCCTATGTCCAATATCAAGTTTTATTCTACCACTATACTAAATTACGTCAAAATCGCTGCAGTGATTTAGGTGTGATAGCATAACAGACACAGAGTTACATTGAATATTTACTACAGAAAAAATAAACATGTCTTACAGGCAACCAGCCAATGGTTGCCTGTAAGAAATCGCGTTGACGAGACTCAATTTCAATGTCTCTATTCAGGCACCGGCTAATATGTAGTATTTAATCTACAGCTGATTTCAACGGGCTTAGATAGTATGGTAGCTACAGATATATAATAAAATTTAAGTAACGTGACCTGTAATAAGATCTTGTCTCTCATCTATGAATAGTGACGTCACAGTACAGCCATCTTTAAAAAAGATATAACATAGGTATCTATCGCATATCGCGTAGCCTAGTGGTATGGGTAATTGACTGCTGAGACGAGGTCTCGGAATCGATCCCAGGTTTTACCATGGCACACACCAATGACTTTAGATGCTTTTCGAAGTTATGTGTGTTTTTATCGCAGGTTTGAAAGTGCCCGGTTAATGGCAATAGGCTCGCCACCTATTACGTTGGGACCTAAACATAAACTGGCGAAATGTGGGTACTATCACCTCAGCCTACCCCTTCGGGGATATAGGCGTGAGTTTATGTTTATGTATGTATCTATCGCATCCCAGCCGACCCAGTGCAACTTTCGAGCTGGTCCTCTTCAGGTGTGGTGACCACAGTGTACCTGTCTAGTCCCCGGGGATTTAGAGGCTCGTATTGCTTCTGCAAGAGGTTCAATTGCCCTCAGGAGTTACAGTAAAAAAAAATCTATTGACAATTTACATTGCAATCTAATTATAAAATTTTCATGTCACAATATTTGTCGGTAAACACCTCCGAAACGACTTGACCTATTCTAATGAATGAATTTAATTGCAAATTTGGTAGGGTAGGTCTGAAAATTGGTTGTATACTATTTTTTAAACTCCTAAGTTGTAAGGCTGTCCCATCCAAAATATTTTTTTAATTTTTATTTTATTGTGAACCATAAATTTTCAATGTTCTACCACCTAACTCTTATTTGTCAATAGCGGCAATTCAATTTTTGTCCGATCAGTTATTTATAGCATAGTATAGAATTGATTAGTTATAGTTGAAAGACAAGATCTATTATGAGTACGTTACTTTTAAAAATATCGTCTTAAAAACCCAGTACTATTTTTTTAAATGTGATACCTCACTTCACACTACACTTCCGAACGAATCTGCGCCCTACGCTTCTTAGCTTCTCACACTGGTGTTGTTTGAATATCATACTTTTTATCTAAATTTCCTTTTACTATCCTGAACGTCTTATCTGACCTTCTTAAAAAAATATATATTTATTTTTGTGACATATCATTTATATAGCTCGTTTACCTAAAAATAACTCCGGGGTCCGTGTGCAACTGAGTAAGTTAACATAAACACACTGCAAGGTTAAAGAATACTAGCCAGGTCAGTCTGGGGGTGACCATTCTTAACACATTTAGACCACACTAAGTATAACGTTTGTAAATAGACCAAAAAAAAACGCCTGCTGAGTTTCTTGCTGGAGTATTCTCAGGTCGGGGCTGCGTTTCGAACCGGTGGTCCATTTGCTAAACTAGTCTTTCATATTTCTTTTTGTATTGACGTTTTGTAAGTTCCGATTTAATGGTCTATGCAGAATAAATGGTTTTTGACTTTGACCGTGCCTCTAAAAGGACGTTATGCCCTATATGCACTTATCAGTCCGACAATCTTGTCTTTGGAACTGAAACTTAACTTCAGAACACGCCCAGCCTGTGAACTGTAAGTTTTTTTTTTAAATAAGTAAATCAAACTTTATTTTTGATCTTTTGAATGCTAAGTAAATATAGAGTTTGACCAGAGAAGGATGGTTCAAAAAAACGGCGCCAAATTTGAAAAATCGACATGTGCCAACACCGATTATACAACGACAAAATGGAGTTGATACCATGATTTTTTTATTAGGTGTGTTCGGTGCGTTTATTGTACTTTTTGTAAAAGTTCTATCAATAAATAAAAGAAAAAGCATGTGTTTATGCAGCATAACGCTTGCAAATTGTATTCCTGAAAAAACTGAAGTGTATGTACTCTATACAAACAATTTTTTAGATATTCATGACTAATAAACCAGGACCATGATTTTTTACCGTTATGAACATCAGATTTAATATCCGTATTTAAAAAATAATTATTGGCCAATTACTATAAAATACTGGATAGGTAATTATTTAAAATCAATAATTTATTAAGTAATCATACAATTTGGCCAGTATTAAAAATAATCAATTCACTTTGAGAATGATCACCAAAATAATAACATTATACGAGTATCAAGAAGTTTCCGAAGATTATAAAATACTAACTGACAGGAAAAAACTGTTGCCATATAAAAGTTTTGAAAAAATGATTTGTTCATCTTTCGATATACATATTCTAAAGTTTACACGAATATCACTCAAACGTTAAAGCCAAAATAATCGCGATAGAATTAGTTAAAAAAATGCTTTTATTTCAAAACACTTATAGATACGAGTATTTAAAAAAAGCAAATTTATGGTTGCGTATGATATTTGAGCAGCACTGCAACATACATGTCAAATTATTTTGTATCAACGCTTTAGTATATCTGTACAGTGTGGCAACGATTGAACTGTGATAATTTCACTGGAACTTGCTCTTCTGTGAGACTATCAAACAGTCGCACAAACAAACCCTTAAATAACTTTTTTTTGTTAAGTGAGGGTACTTCAGGGATAGTTTCATAAATAAAACGAGGATGAGGTCTAGTGAAAGGGAATCTTTTAAAATTTGTGTAGGTATGTTCAATTTAAATTTCAAATCGATTGAATTCGGTTATTTCCATATTTAAAAAGAAAATATCGAATACAAAAACAGTTGAAGTCGGTATTTCCATTTTCAAAAATGAAATATCAAATGCAAAGATACTCATAAACCCCGCCATCTCGTTGATACCGGCCAGTGTTGAATTGGAGCGCGTGCCGTCCCCGCCGCCCGCGCCGCCTGCTACCCGACGCCTCAAGACATGGACAGAGCACTTGAAGTATGTTGATGTTTGCATGTATATGCTGGGTACTATTTTGCCATAAATACTATGTGTATTACATTTTTTTAAAGTTTTAGGTATCATGTATCTGATAGTCATAAAGTTTATTGCAAAAAGATAGGCCAATATTGGCACCAAACGTGACAAACGATTAGGGTTAAAAGATGAATTAGTTTATGAGTAAAATAAGAAAAAAACGATACAAAAAGAGTTTAGGTCTCTGATGATAATAAAAGAGAGTTTATTGAAGAGAAGACGAGGCAAAGGTAAATAAAAAGAGAAGTCCTCTGGCAATAATGAAAATGTCTAACCTAGAACTAAATGTAAAAAACTTTGCCAACTAAATGTAAAAATCTTTGTCATGTAACAAAAGACACTTCAGAGAAAGGTGCTTGAAAACAATACCTTTCAGCTTTGAATAATGATTTGATAGCTACGTTTGTAATGCTGTTGTTATTTTCTATAGTAAAAGTGAGGAAGAGACAAAAGCAGAAATAGAAATGACAATAATACAGTTAAACTAATGTCACAAGAGCTTATCTGATAGTTTACGTGGTCAGCAAAGGGCTTATCGTAAATAGACATTATCAACAAAAGGACGTTTGACTGGCGTTAGATCTAGATAAACAGTTTATTAACTGTGTACACAATATTTTGTTACATTCTAATGTACACCGTTCTATTGTACATGTTAAATGTGATGTCGAGAATATTTGAGTTTAAAAATCGTGTTTTGTCATAAAAAATAATGGTTAACAAATAGGACCCAGCATAGAACCTTGCGCTACTCCGTACAGTAATTGTACCAAAAAACATCTTTTTGTAGGTAAAATATACAATTATCATAGTATATTTATGTTATTATAATAGTGATACAAATGTTTTTGTAGACGAGTGGATTATTAAGTTTGATACAGCATGATGTGTGTGTGTGTATAGTTAGTCAAAAGCTTAAGTTAAATCTTTAGAACATTTATATGTATTATATACGTAAGAATTTTTATCTGTAACATTAAACTTGACTGAATCTTACTTATAGCAGATTGTACATACTGTTATCTGTGATTAGATATAGGGTGGTCTGGATTGGAGATTTTTCTTACATACTTTTTATTGTATCTGTTTGATAAGAAGTGTTATTTATCTACTGTGTAATATTAGTATATTATATAAATATTAGATTTGTGTTTACTTCCTGTACTTATATATATATATATATATTATCTTCTGTTGTGCTTGAACGTTTAATGTAGTTTGTGTTTTTATTGAGACAGTCTGGGGTGATCCGAATCCATGGCGAAATTATCTTAAAAAATATTTTGTAGTAGGAGTAGTTTTAGTTAAATTTCGATAAATAATATATTGTCAAGAAAATTCAATCACTTTATTGTGTCAGAAGAAAATCTACTCCACAGAATATTGTATGCAATGTTTTTTCATACAATAGTGGAATGCACTTTTAACAGTGGATATTCTTGCTACTTCTTGTGAGTTATTTTTCTCAATATGATAAATTTGCAGAAAGATATTTAATCATGTCTCCAGCTTGTAAATTTCACCCTAGTTTATCCTAAAATCAGTTTCTCTGTAGTGTCCTCTATATTAGAATTTCTCCGTTCTGTCTCAAAAATAAACACACTAAATATATTATTATACAGTATGTTATGTTAATATTGTCTTGTTCATGCCTGTGTGTTTTGTTTTAAATGTAGTGACGTGTGTATTCTCTGTCCCAAATATATATGATATAAATACTAGGTACTAAATAGGTCCATTTGTTTTAACAATAGCTGATATAATATAAAAGGATAGCCATAGGGGTTCAAATAGATCCAATAGCTCCAGCTAGAGTAAAATCACTTCATCCATTATCATCTTATTATTATTTAGCGTACTCAGAATCACTCTTATCACTAAATACTTTTATTAGCACAATAGTTTCAACTTTAAAACTCTCCACGACACACAATAATGTTAACGGGAATTAACGCGATCATGGTATAGGTACAACCTGGTCGAAACGTCAGACACCTTTGAATTGTCTGACGTTTCGACCAAGTTACACCGGCCGTGGTCACAGGCTCATGCGGTTTAAGTTACTTGTTCAACCTGGTCGAAACGTCAGACACGTTTGAATTGTCTGACGTTTCGACCAAGTTACACCGGCCGTGGTCACAGGCTCATGCGGTTTAAGTTACTTGTTCAACCTGGTCGAAACGTCAGACACGTTTGAATTGTCTGACGTTTCGACCAAGTTACACCGGCCGTGGTCACAGGCTCATGCGGTTTAAGTTACTTGTTCAACCTGGCCGAAACGTCAGACACCTTTGAATTGTCTGACGTTTCGACCAAGTTACACCGGCCGTGGTCACAGGCTCATGCGGTTTAAGTTACTTGTTCAACCTGGCCGAAACGTCAGACACCTTTGAATTATCTGACGTTTCGACCAAGTTACACCGGCCGTGGTCACAGGCTCATGCGGTTTAAGTTACTTGTTCAACCTGGCCGAAACGTCAGACACCTTTGAATTGTCTGACGTTTCGACCAAGTTACACCGGCCGTGGTCACAGGCTCATGCGGTTTAAGTTACTTGTTCAACCTGGTCGAAACGAGCAGCATGATCGCGTTAATGCCCGTTAACATTATTGTATAAAAATAGTTAAAAGCCAATAGCGAAATAGTTCTATAGTCTTATTAGGTTTGCATGCTGCTTCTACAGTGTTTTTGGGTGTTCGATATCTGAAAATGTTATATTAGTGTGGATAAGGTTTGTGGTGTGTTCCAGGCCTATATTGAAGTCTAGTAACACTACAGAAATGAAGTTCAAATCTCAGTATGGCACGCCAACGAAAGGACCGAATACTTCGATAAGGCAGGGAGCGAAGGACAGCTTGTTACTGTAAGTATCAGAAGATAAATTATATAAAATTTATATATGTATATAATATCGGGGCGTGAAAAAGCAACTGATGAGGCCGCCAAGCTGAGTTCCACCATTGTAATACTTAGTGTCTGTAATGGTGACCCTCTTTCCTGAGACTTTGCCTTTAGCTTACCATCCGGCGAAGTGAGGTCAAGTTGGCGTGTCCTATATATATAAAAAAAAATGTATTTTTTAAGTAAGTAAGTAGAATTTGGACCACCCCATCTCTTCCCATCCGGTGTCGTACAAGGCGACTAAGGGTTTAATTGTTATGTTTAACATCAGAGAGAGATATATACAGCCCAGACTCAGCCTGATATGCATGGCTTAAGTCTACTATAGTGTCCGAAAGACGGTTGCTCACCCCCTATTTCGTGGGACCGAATTCAATGATTGGTGAAATGTGGGTGTTAATTCACCTCTGCCTAACCAGTCCGGGGGTGGTCCAAATTCTACTCTCTCATTATAACTTCAGTTTTTAATTAGTTTTAGAGGTATTCCGCCCGCATAAAATAAACATACACCACTCTTATTTGTTTGACTTATTTTTAATTGTAAAGCAATTAGTATGCTAACTATTGGTGACGGCAGAAGCAGACCGCGGCGGCGGCGCGAGTTGTGCGCCTCCTCATGCCCTGGGATTGGATGAGGACTCCGTGGTCCCCACACCTAAAGACGGCCAGCTTGAAATAGGCTGGTCGCCGGGGTGCGAGGGATATGCCTCCGGCAATCTCACCCTACGGCAACTCACGACCCTCAGACGGCGTGCGTTTTAGTCGGTTCGAGTCCGACATAACCTCTCCCACCGACTCTGGGGGAGTTATCCGGGGGGATTTTCAAAAAAATATGCCAACTATTCTATTAAGCATTCACTTTTTCTAATTAGGTATTTTCCTGTAATTAAAATAAATCATTTAACTTAGTTTATTAAATTAAGAATGGTAAAATAAAGGTAAAAGTTGCTTTGATTCTTATTTAATTGTCTTTATTTCTAATCATCCACCCAACTTATAATAGTAAATTATTTGAATATTGAATATTATGACGTCACAATAATTTAATTACATACAAGTTTCTTTATAACTAACCGTTTTGACGTTTAGTAAAAAGTAACTAATTTGACTATGCAGTCAATTACCTAATTCATATCGATTTGTTTAATATTTCCAGAAAAGACTATATGCCATGGTCGGGCCCAGACCCAGAGCTCCACAGCGGCCAGGCCGTGAAGCCCGAGGGGCCCGAGCTGCGGGACAGGCCTTATTCTCTCGCTCGGGGCCCCTCCGGTGTCGCCAAGGGGCCCGCAGGCATCGCTAAAGGTTCTGTATATACAAAACTTAACAAGAAGACTGCGAAAATGTAAGTTGTTTAATTCATTTTTCTATCAATATAAACAGTGGAAGAGAGTAGTAATCTTAATAGTAAACTTATTTTTTTATATTCAGTTCAGCCACATATAAATTTAAAAATATTACAATTTAATATTGCAAATATGAGAAATAATATGAAAATATTAAATAAAATAGTACAGTTATCGTCAAAAGTGTACTGAAAGGAGAATAAGTTGTGGGCAAAGTTTCTTTTGAAAGTATTTCATAATAAAAATACTGTTTAACTTCTCAATAGGCTCTTCTCTGGATGAAAATCTAATTAATGATTTTTATTTTCAATCTCAACTATGAAATCTGTACAATCATCATCACTTTGCTAACTTTAAATTTTTACGTTTATGGCGTGCTGTCAAATTGGATATTATCCTGTAGTTAAAATAAATTATTTAACTAAGCCTATTCAGTTAAAAATTGTAAAAGAGCGGTAAATGTTGCTCCGATTCGTCCAGTGACGTCACTCAGTCCGACCAATGACAAATCTCGCTGTATGCTGAGAATTGTATAGTTAGCTGACGACTCTGATGCTAACGGCCATACTATTGTAGTCAATTATTCGTTTTAGTTTTATTTTTGTTCAGAAATGTTGACTGACTATCTGTTTTGTATTTCAGCGTCGTCTAAACCCTTGTTCGTCAAGTGTCAACAGTCGTTCGGATTAAAATTGAAATATATGTCACGCTTTAGAGTATATTATGGATTTACTTACCATCTGATGTAAAACATGTAACGATTCTGTTGTAAACAACTTAACAAATTACAGCTGCAACTGGGTATTTTGCTGTAGTTAAAATAAATAATTTAACTAAACTCTTTGAATTAGGAATGGTAAAAGTTGCGTTGGTTTTTATTTTTTATTTATTTTTAATCATCCACCCAACCTATAATTGTAAATGATTTGACTATTAAATATTATGACGTCACAATAAATTATATCACACAAGTTTCCTTATTACTTACCGTTTTGACGTTCAGTAAAAAGTCACTAATTTGACATTAGTCAGTCAAATACCCAATTATTGCTCATGAATTTTGATCCCATCCTACGAATAGTCTATAGGAACCAGAATAAAGCTTAGCCTAATATCACTGCAGATTATTATCTATCTCTGTTTAAAATTTCAGCCTTATTCGTTCAGCCGTTTGAACATGATTGAGTATGATATATCATATCAAACTCTCACGTTTATAACATTAGTAGGACAAGGTACAGTTATGATTGAACCACAACAGAATCGTCACTATATTTTTTAACCGACTTCAAATAGGAGGAGGTTCACATTATAATACTATTATTATATTAATATTGCTCAAAACAAATTGTCTCTGTAGAGTTGGATCACTCTGCGTTATCGTTCCCGCCAATATTTGAAGTATGCATTATATTATAAATTTATATCTATATTTATACTAAGGAAATGGTATCGTTCAAACAGGTATTTGAATATATCAGTGTAAAAATCCATCTAATGTGGGTATTTTTCTTATATTAATATATAAAATCAACTTTATTCGTTAAATTATTATTATGTATAATTTAAATGATATTTCAAAGTTGCCATTAGTATTAACTTAACACATTCCATTCTTACCTCTAAAACTTTGCGTATACAAAAGTTACAAAAATAATGATTGCATAAATAAAAAAAAGATCTTTTGTAAATTCGTAAATGTTTAGCAACATCTGACGGCGACTGTACTAGAACAAATATATCGAAGTCAACTGACTTTTCATTGACGATTCGGTAGTTAATGGTAGAAAAGTGGTACTTAAGGCGTGGTCATATAGAACATGAGGTTGATTAAGAAATCGATGAGAAAATCATTAGACTGTTATCAGCACAAAATTTAAATTTAAAAGAAGTAAAAAATAGTATAAATGGAAAAGAATCCTTGCTGCATTAAAACGGAAGACCAGTTCACCATTTTATTGCTCTGTGGTTGAACTGGCTTCAGAAAACCAATATCCTTGCCTTTTTACAAAATATTACAAAAACAAGTTTTTTTTTACTATTACCAATATCTAATCTTTTGACAAAGATATTATTAAAAATACTATGTAACGGATGAATACTCAAATTCAACTCAATTTTAAAGTCAAAATAAAAAAACATTCTGTTTTTGACTATGATTTCTATCTATGTTAGAAAAATATCGTTATGTCTCATATTTAAATTGAATTGTAACGTTTTAGTGCCTAGCTACGCTACGTCGTGTATTTGCACGTATGTGTACGTCTGTTTCGTGCGAATAATAATGAGCTAATTTCGTGCAGATAATTTGCACAAAACTATGCAATACAAATCTATACGATTTGCACGATGATGGTATTCGTGGGTTATAATAATGGTAGATTTTCAAAGATAGGTTGTTACAGGCCCGTTGCCGGTTGATCTACATTATGTAGATCACGTCCGATTTATACGATTATTATCTTGCTTGTTATCCTGGCAATATCGATGTAATAATAAATATCGAAGTCAATAATATGCATTGACTTCGATAACATTTAGAACAATTTAATATAAATTAGATTTATTGATTGCCAAAAAGACATTATTGTGATTTATTAATATTTCAAAACTTATCAACCCATCAAATAAAAAAATATTTAAGAAAAAGACATGACTTTTTTCTATTACATTTATCCAACGTAATTTAATTTTTAAACTATTAATAAATCAATAATAATGTTAAATCCTTTGGGTTGTGTCCCTAATCTTCCTCATTTATATTAAGTAATTTAATTAATTAATTAATTGACATGAACGTCTCTGTTTATATATTTAAATTTACACATATAATTTTATAGTTGTAAACTTAGCGGAGGGCTTTATGTCACGTGCAATACTACAAGTTATAGCAATCTTTACAGCCTTATTCGATGTTGTCTTTATTAGTGGTTTTCTAATATCCACTAAATTAATAATACTGTCCTATACTGGACATTCTACTTGCTAATATTTACACATATAATTAATAAAAAATAATAATTAAATAAAACCAAACGATAAAAAGCGTTGTGGAATCCCTCCGCATCGCATGCCTCTTGTAGTAGCGTTCACAGAAGACTAGCAGCATTGCCACGTTGTATGGCAATGCTTATTATATGCTTATGCACATATAATTATAAACTAAATTGTTAACGAACAACGTAACATAATGTACTTACATTAATATCAAAATCTAAGACTGCATGTAATAAAAGCCGTTATTACCATTAGTACCAAGTATCATTGATGGTACAAATGACGCAATATTGTATCATTAGTACCCTAAAAATGTAAAGATGTACCCTTCTTTTTTTTTTTACGTGCGCAAAATCCCCACGGATACCTCCCCACCGGAGCCGGTGGAGGAGGTTATGTCGGACTCGAACCGACTAAAACGCACGCCGCCTGTGGGTCGTTTTGGTTGCCGAAGGTGAGGTTGACAGGCATATCCCTCGCACCCCGGCCGACCCAGGGCCATCTCTCACGAGCTGGCCCTCTTCGCGGGTGTGGGGACTACAGAGTCCCCAACTCGTCCCCGGAAACGGGGAGGCGCGCCACCGCCGCGGCCTGCTTCTGCCAGGGTGACAGGCGGCTCCACCTGTCACCCCCAAGCCGGCGCTCATGGGAGGCGGAGGTCGTTCATCGACCTCCGACGCCCGAGTTGCCTTCGTACGCGGGCAGCTTGTCTTGCGATCCTTCGTCGCTCCCGCTGCCGCTCTCGCCCCGCCTCCTCCTTCACGAGCATTACTTGCTCGCAGAAGGAGGCGCCGGCCGCCCACGCATCCGCGCAGCGGACCATCGCCGCGAGCAAGGTGGAGAGCGCGAGAACCCTCACTCCCAGGGCCGCCACAAGCTCCCGCCTCGGCGTCTCCCACGCCGGACACTCGGTGAGCGTGTGCGGACCTGAGTCCTCGCTCGCGTCGCAGTGATGGCACTCGGACGTTGCGTCTTTCTCCATCCGACGCAGATACTTTCCGAAGCATCCGTGCTCGGTGATCATCTGCGTCAGACGGTACGAGAAGATGTACCCTTGCAACATAATGGTCCAAGTCAATGGTATTACTGAACACCACATTGAGTGGCACTACCAGTACTGTTACCTTAGACTATATAAACAAACTCTATAGACGCAGCAGTGTCACTCCAACGCGGCTTAAAAATTTAGTTACTGTTTCGGAAAAAATGACATATAAGTACATACATCATATTAAAACACACTTTGACAGTTTAAACTTTAAAGAATAATATTGAAATTAGCTTAATTACACATAACGCGTATTTCACATCGTTTTTTGCGATGAATTATGTTAGACATGCTTTGTCTATTAGGGTCTAAAACTTTTACTTAAAAACGACCGACCGAACAGGCAGTCAGTCGAGCACTTCAATCAGTTTAAAACGTCTTATTAAATACTTATTAATATAACTACTAGCATAATAAATTTATTTTTGTAAATATTTTCGAATTATTAGTGTAAAATTTGCAATAATATATATGTATTGTAACGTGCAATGTGAATGCCAAACGGCTTGTTAGCAATACTGTTAGAACAGTATTATTTTAAGTATTTAATATTATAATAAGCGAATATTTTTCTTTTTTGGAAAATATCGATACATTAGGTGTAATTTCAAATATTAGTATGATTATTGTCTGCCCAATATTGTCATTTGGCAATAAATGAGAGAAAATTTTTAAGGGCTGCTTATTTCGATGCACCGTCCCACATTAATGTAACATGTGTATATAACATATACTATGCGATAGTATCTTTTATATAATCAAACAGTATACAAAACAGCGTTTAATTTACAAAAGTAATCTTACGACCTAAGAAAAGCTGTATATAACAACGATGATTCACGTAACTACAAATTAGACTTGATTAAACTATATTTTAAAAGATTTACAGCGTCATTCGTAGACAAAATTGTATTGTCTTATCTGCCTTGTCACCACCTCTTAAAAGTAATATTTTTCAATCTTACTTCATTTTCAGAGTGTGTGTCGGACTGACCGTTATCGTCAGTCAATATTTGTGTACTGTGTCTTCTAAGACAAGTGTAAAATCTAACAAATAAAACAAATAAATAATATTCACTGCGGACTGTTTGACCCAATATCCAGTACAGTAAGAGACTGTTTGACCCAATATCAACTACAGTAAGAGACTGTTTGACCCAATATCCACTACAGTAAGATACTGTTGACCTAATGTCCACTACAGTAAGAGACTGTTTGACCCAATATCCACTACAGTACTGTTTGATCTAATATCCACTACAGTAAGAGATTGTTTGACCCAATATCCACGACAGTAAGAGACTGTTTGACCCAATATCCACTACAGTAAGATACTGTTTGACCCAATATCTACTACAGTAAGAAACTGTTATCCAATATCCACTACAGTATGAGACTGTTTGACCCAATATCCACTACAGTAAGAAACTGTTATCCAATATCCACTACAGTATGAGACTGTTTGACCCAATATCCACTACAGTAAGAGGCAGTTTGACCCAGTCTTGGTCAACTCTTCATTATTATCGCAGTCGCATCCGAAATTTTCACCTCGGGAAACTGGGGTCCGCTTTACCAGTCTTAACTGCGGATTTAACTGAACTTTCATATTTTTCATGAAACGACTGCCATCTGCTCAACCGGGGCCGACGGCGACCGGTGGCACGCCAGAGAGTTTGTTCCTATAACACTAGACTGCGGGACTGAACACCCTCGTGAATGACATATATATCTTGAACCTGAAATTTACTCAAAATGTGCACAATACACGCTGTACACGCATCTGGGGTGTCATTTGCGGATAGCAAGGAGTGCTACGAGTACAAGTTTAAATTCACCATTCAGGTTATTGCAAAAGAATCACCCTCGCCACGGTCTAGTTTGTCCCGCGACTTCAGTCTAAGATAAGTGTCCCGAGATACACACAAAGTAAGATTGAAATAATATGACTAGAATGGTGGTACCCCCCTAACGAATAGCTTAAATTTTTTTGGTAAAGTTTCGCTTAGGTGACTTTCTACAACATACCTAGTTTGAAGTCAGGCTTTAGTTTAATAATGATCTACGTTAGATTAATAGCATGATAAAAGACGGTCTTCCGAATATTCAAATATCGAAGTTGTGCCAACTTAAATAAAAAATAACCGTATTTAAATCGATAAAGGTATAGAAAAAATTTAATTGGTTCAGGCGGGATTCGAAAACGCGATTTTTCCCTTATATGGGGAACGCTCTGACCACTGAGCCACAGAACCTTCTACGGACCATCCAAATTCTTCTATACTTACTACGGTTATTTTTTTCTATATCTTAGTCGATTTCAATAGTTTCATTACTAAATGCTTTAAAATTTCAATCAACCGTATTTAAATTCACACCCTATGCTTATATAAATAGAATCTAGAACACATCAACTGGACAAATATTTTGTACTGTTTTGTGGCATTAATAGAATTATTACTTTCAAACTATTTTTAAGAATTGTATATATAATATGTCCAGAACATTAAATTCTTCAAGATTGATGTCACGATATATCATAATTTTTGCATTTATAACATGTGATTTTGTTATCTTATTTGATAACAGCAGTCTGGGTATAGTGGGCTGCAGAAGTCCTTGGACAATTTGAAACAAAAAAAAATTCTTAATTTCTTTTTTATTTATTTATACCACTTAGGTGGCAGACAAGCGCACGGCCCACGTGATGGAAAGTGGTCACCGTGGACGTGTGTAACACCAGAGAAGCCACACTGGCGCTGCCGACCCTGTAAGCACAGAGTCTCTATACCGTCAGTGTAGAGGACAAAGCAGGACAAGCCTTTAGTCATCCCACTGACAGCACAAATTCTCCAGCTCTCTTCTCTTTGCTTTTTTTATTTTGTTAACAATTTCATTCTGTTGAATTAGACTGTTGCGTCTATGGACTACTGCCAGCCCACTGTACAGTGATTTATACAACATTCCTTATCAGGTGACGTGTAGACTACTCAATTTAAAAGTATTAAATCTTTCATCGAACATATTACTTCCATGATATTTTTACTTGTTAAAATATTAGACTAATATTATCCAGATATACATTACTGTTGTTAACTGATATTGCCTTTAGTAGTATTATTCTGTTTATGTGTTATATCTGTACGTACAGTACAACTAGGAAAATAATTTTGGCTATTCAAATTTGAAGTTTTGTAGAAACCAGCGTGTAATGTTAGGGTGCTGATAGACTTGAGCATTCATTCATACATACATATATGTACACGTCTTTATCCCCACTTATTATGGTTAGGCAGAGATGAATTAACACCCACATTTCACCAATAATTGTATAAGGTCCCACGTAATAGGGGGTTAGCCTATTGTCGTATTCCAGGTACTATTGTTTACTCGAGCCATGCATCTGAGACTGTATAATCTGTCTGATGTTAAACAGCCCTATCTCTTAGTAGCCTTGTACGACACCGCGTGGGAAGAGATGGAGTGGTCCAAATTCTACTCTGCCGGGTACCACGCGGTATTTAACATTGATTTACATTAATTGAGCATTCACTTGTAATAAAACATCGCCTGTTTTTAAATTAATCTAACTGAGCAACGAATCAAACATCGCTACGAAACATTTTTACAATCTTTCCATTCCTAGGGAACGCTCTGTCCCCTGATTCTGCTAAATTTTATAACCAGTATTATAACACTTAATACAACATTAAATTTCAGACTTCATTCATATAGGCTTAAAGTGCAAAATTCATTGAAAAAGACATTATTAGTTACATCTTTTTATTCACTCTACAAGATGTCATTTTAATTTAGACTCTAATGACATTACAGTAAATCTATACTTAATATTATAAAGCTGCCGAGTTTGTTTGTTTGTTTGTTTGTTTGAACGCGCTAATCTCTGGAACTACTGGTCCGATTTCAATGATTCTTTCAGTATTGGTTAGTCCATTTATCGAGGAAGGTTTTAGGTTTTATCATCACGCTACTACTTAAGGGAGCGGAGCATTGATAATAAATGTTAACAAATCCGGCAATTTTACATACATATTTTGAAGACTAAAACATACGGGCTCAAAGGGATATGAAGCTTCAAAATATACCCCGGGTGAAGCTGGGGTGGGTCAGCTATAATTAAATAAACAGTATATTCCCACCTCCTTCCCATGGCCCTACCAACCATCTTGGTTATAACGGGCCGAATCTTGGGAGATGCGCACCCTACTGGCGTCTGCTCTCTTTCAGGCGCGCATTTCTTGACTCCCTACAAAATGTGCCCCACCATTTTCGCTCTCTCCCCTTTCTGGGGCAGCACGCCACACTAACAGGCTTCGTCGCCGTTAGAGACCTCACGATTAATAAATTTTAATTAAAATAAACAGTATAGTATAAAATTAAATGGCATTATTTGCAATGTCAGTGATATATGACAATGGTTTTTATTATGACATAAAGCAGAATCTGCAAAAAAAAAAGGTATTAAATTTTAGACATTATTTCTGTACGCTTAAGTCCAAAATTACATGTAAAGAATTTCATTACAATTTTACATTCACTCTACAAAAAGCCTTTTAATTTTGAACTTCAAAGGCCCATTGTTTTAAACATAACATAACATAAACTCACGCCTTTATCCACGAAGGGGTAGGCAGAGGTGCTAGCACCCACATGTCGCCAGATAATGTTTAGGTCCCAATGTAATAGGTGGCGAGCTTATTGCCATTAACCGAGCACTTATAAACCTGCGATAAATACACACATAACTTCGAAAAGCATCGAAAAGTCATTGGTGTGTGCCATGGTAAAACCATGGCATTACCCATATCACTAGGCTACCGCGGTTTTAAAGTGAAAAATTAATTTACTCTATTTTCGCGAGAATATTTAGAATTGTCACTAAAACGCTATAGTTTAATAATTCTATATTATAACATTCGCAATGAAATGCTCATTACAAATTAACGCTTAAGTTTGTCAGCACCTTAACAGTAATCAGCACTTGTAAGCTGATAATCATATTTATGCGAGGCAAAGTTTTAGTATTATACGTTCTATGTTTATACCTAGTCCACCATATTATAATTTAACTGGCTAATTTGTTAGCTCTTTCAACGATTGTGAATAGTTTGGGCACATGTCACACATCGTTAAGCTCTACTTAATGATGTGAGCTAAAATACCGATTGTATTTTTCAGTTCAACTTAACGATGTGAGCTAAAATACCGATTGTATTTTTCAGTTAAACTTAACGATGTGAGCTAAAAGACCGATTGTATTTTTCAGCTAAACTTAACGATGTGAGCTAAAATACCGATTGTATTATTCAGTTCAACTTAACGATGTGAGCTAAAAGACCGATTGTATTATTCAGTTCAACTTAACGATGTGAGCTAAAAGACCGATTGTATTTATCAGCTCAACTTAACGATGTGAGCTAAAAGTCCGATTGTATTTTTCGAGTGATTAGATGTTAAATGTATAATTAGACTTAACTTTGGCCACGTGACATATCTCCTGGAGGCTCAGTCTCTCTAGTCTAGGAACTAGTCAATTAGGATAAAATATATTGTATGTAGTGATCACATATTATTTTTATGAGTATTGTCGAAATAAAATTGTTGGTTTTGTCCAAAATGTGTTTTTTTATTTTTTTATCCGATTACGGCGAAGCAAAAGGAGGGTTATAGTTTTGACAGGCTATATATGTATGTCTGTAGGTTCATCTGTTCCGTTATAGCTCCTTAACCACTTATTAGAACGGGACCTATGACGTATCGTTAAAAGCATCTTAGTTGTCCGCTAATGTGGCGCCCTCTAGCGGTCATAAAGTACTGTGTTAAAAAAATAATTTGGAATATATACACAGTCGTGTTTGGTATCAACTAAAAAGACTTAATTAGCATATTTCAAATGTGTACAAATTATACCTATTGCATGCCTCAAAATATTTATTAAGTATAAATAAAAATTTAAGTTTTTAAAACTAAAACCAAACTATTAAATAATCACCCTAAAAAGTATTAATCAAGAAAATATCAAGGACAGCCGTGGTCGTATGCCACTTAGTCTAACAAAACAATACATTCTAGGGAAAAGTGGCATACGACCACGGCTATTCTTGATATTTTCTTGTTTAATACTTTTTAGTGTGATTTTTTTTACCACTTAGGTGGCAGACAAGCACACGGCCCACCTGATGGGAAGGGGTTACCGTGGCATATGGACGTATGCAACACCAGGGGTGTCACACTCGCGCTGCCGACCACGAAGAAACCTTCTGATGCCCCTCTTGAAGAACCCCATATTGTAGGTGCTTGGGAAAACCGCAGCAGGAAGGTCATTCCACAGCTTGAGTGTGCGTGGGATGAAGTTTCTTTCATACCGCACAGTGCGCAACGTCTCAGTTAGGTTTTAGTTTTAAAATTAATTTTTAGTTGTAAGTTTTATAACATGTGGAGCCGGCAAACGAGATACGTATACACCTTTTCATGCAACTATATGAAAAAGTGTAGGTACTTATCTTCTTTGCCGCCTATACGTACCTAACATTATATGAACATGAATTTCCTGAATCCCGTGGGGGGCAGACACACGACAACGACTTTACTGGCGTGGCTTTTTACGCCTGATGGTAAGCTGAAAGCAAAGTCTCAGAAAAGAGGGTCATCATTACTTACATATACCATGTTACAATGGTGACACTCAGCTTGACGGCCTCATCATATGATTTTTCACGCCCCGCTTAAAGGACCCGGGACTGTAGGAAGAAGGAAACACGTGAGCTGGTATGAATTCCAGGCCTTAATGGTGCGACAAAGGAAAGAGTCTCTGAACCGCTTGGTTCTTGATCGGATCGGTGACATCTAAGACCTGCACGTGTTGTCCTATGTAAGAAAGGGGAGGGTGGGACTAATTGGAAGAGCTCATCAGAACATTCACCATGGTACAGACAGTAAAATTCTGCCAAGGACGCTGGCTTGATTCTTTGGTACAATTTCTTGAAAAACTTGACATTGGCGTCTCGCCATTAATAATTTTATAGACATTACACATTACCTGCTTCACAGGGACATTGGAGTGGACACTCGGGAAGTTAGGGTAGATTCTTCTATTCAGTGAGACCACAAAAAGGTTATGAAATTTAAGAGTATTTGTACAGCTTTTTACAGTACCCTAAAAAGTTTTTATTGGAATTCGAATTTTAAAAAGCATTTTAATTACAAAATTCATTCTTATTACACATTCGTACGGCCAGGATTAGGATTATTTTTTATACCACTTAGGTGGCAGACAAGCGCCCACCTGATGGAAAGTGGTTACCGTGGCCTATGGACGTGTGTAACACCAGAGAAGCCACACTCGCGCTGCCGACCTTGTAAGCACAGAGTGCAGGTGCCGTCAGTGTAGAGGACAAAGCAGGACAAGTCTTTAGTCATCCCAGGATAGAGACAAATTGGAAAAATTGTCACGAATTTTCACATTCATAGTATTTGTAGGATTAGTAAATCAATAAAAATCATTAAAGGCAGTTGCAATATCAGCCTTAATACGAATTTGCCGTAGTCAAAATGGGCCATAACAATCGAGATACGACACCGAGATTACGATGACGGATAAGACAAACTCACGCCTATATCCACGAAGGGATAGGCAGAGGTGCTAGCACCCACATTTCGCCAGTTTATATTTAGGTCCCAATGTAATAGGTTGCGAGCCTATTGCCATTAACCGGGCACTTATAAACCTGCGATAAATACACACATAATTAAAAGCATCGAAAAATCATTGGTGTTTTTTTTTTACGAGTGCAAAATCCCCACGGATACCTCCCCACCGGGGCCGGTGGGAGAGGTTATGTCGGACTCGAACCGACTAAAACGCACGCCGCCTGTGGGTCGTTTTGGTTGCCGAAGGTGAGGTTGACAGGCATATCCCTCGCAAGTCATGGTACAACCTGGGATCAAACCCGATACTTCGTCTCAGCAGTCCATTACCCATACAACTAGGCTACCGCGGATAAGAAATAGACCATAACTGGAAACTGTCGCTAAACAAACAAACACACTATATTACTAAAAATCATTTTTATTACTTAAAAAAAATCACACATCACTACAAATTTTATACGCAAACACACACAGTATTTATTTTTATTATCATGTCATGTGCACGCAATATCCAATAAAATTCGAAATAACATTATTACTAATGGGTGAAATAGTTTTTAAGAGTATTACTTCAGACCTGCAGAAGATGCGGAAGGCAGAGGAGGAGGCAATGGCGCACAGAGGCATATCAACAGTGGACTGCAATAAACCATTGATGGTTCAATAACATTGAATAAAGCCTTTAACCTGGCCCTCGAGTCTACTAAATATAAACCATTGTCATACCAAAGACTCTGCAAAAATGGCATTAAATTTTAGAAGCCATACCCCATAAGTTCAAAATTAAATTATTTTTTTAATTACACCTAAAATTTTTTATACCACTTAGGTGGCAGACAAGCACACGGCCCACCTGATGGAAATTGGTAACCGTGGCCTATGGACGTGTGTAACACCAAGGGAGTCACACTCGCGCTGTCAACCCTGTAAGTATAGAGAGTTTCTGTGCCGTCAATGTATAAGATAAAGCAGGACAAGCTTTTGATCCTCCCACTGACAGCACAAAAACGTTCCAGTGAGCTCTGGCTACACTCCGCAAAAAGCCTTTAAATTTTGAACTTTAACTGCATTGCTTTAATGTCTAATATATATAAAATTCTCGTGTCGCGGTGTTTGTGGTTAAACTCCTCCGAAACGGCTTGACCGATTCTCATGAAATTTTCTGAGCATATTGAGTAGGTCTGAGAATCGGCCAACTTCTATTTTTCATCCCCCTAATTGATAAGGGTTGTCCACCCTTAACATCCTGCTTTGTCCTCTACACTGACAGCACAGAAACTCTGTGCTTACAGGGTCGGCAGCGCGAGTGTGGCTCCTCTGGTGTTACACACGTCCATAGGCCACGGTAACCAGTTTTCATCAGGTGGGCCGTGCGCTTGTCTGCCACCTAAGTGGTATAAAAAAAATACGTCATAAAGTTCAAAATTCAATGAAAAGAGTTTACACTTTTTCGTTCACTCTGCAAAAAGATTCGTAATTCTGGACTTTAAAAGCAATGCATTAAAGTGATTCCCGCCATCAAAGTGGGTCAGCCGCGTGGTTCCCGGCAGAGTAGAATTTGGGCTACCCCTTCTCTTCCCATAGGTACAGTGTCGTACAAGGCGACTAAGGGATACGGCTTTTGTACATCAGACAGAAATATACAGGCCAGACTCAGCCTCAGATGCATGGCTTGAATGAACTAAAGTGCCCGAAAGACAGCAATAAGTTCACCCCCTATTACGTGGGACCGAATTCAGTAATTGGTGAAATGTGGGTGTTAATTCACCTCTGCCTGACCCTCCGGGCGAAAAGGCGTGATTATATATATGTATGTCTAAAACTAAATGAATATTTTTAGCTGTGTACGAAATATGACAGTGGTTTTGCTTTAGCAAAATCGAGACCCAGTGAATGTGATAACAGAAGATTTGAAAGGCTTATCTAGGACCGTAGCAAGTGGAAAGAGGCGTTACTGTATAACACGTATACATGTAACCAGCGCCATGTCTCGTAATAAAATCTACAAAATTCAATAGCGATCTAATCGGAATATCTCAAATGTCACAAAAACATTCAAGATGGCAAAGTTCTTTCTTGGAAATTGTGGTACAAGAATACCATTTTACATATACGGGAGTTCGAAATTAGATCCAGAATATTGAATGTATACATGTAACCAGAGGGTCCATTCTCGTAATAAAAACTACTTGACAAAATTCAATAGCGATCTAATCGGAATATCTCAAATGTCACAAAAACATTCAAGATGGCAATGTTCTTTCTGGAAAATTGTGGTACAAGAATACCATTTTTCATATATGGGAGTTTGAAATTAGATCCAGAATATTGAATAGTTTTTTTTCAGAAAATTGGCCTTCAGGTGTTCTAATTTTAAAAAATCAGTTTAAAATAACGTCAAATCGATAAGTTAAGCATAGGTAGGTACGTCCTTATCTCGTAACGGTCGTACAAAACTTAACCCAAAATTATTCCTACTCGTAAATGTATATATAAGGGTTGCTTTCCACTAAAGCTATGTCTTTCTCCAGTTGTCTTAACTCTTGCTCCATCTTAGTTTTTGTAAGAATCTTTGGAATTGTATCCGTCAGCATGGGTAACTGTAGAAATCCTTTCTGCAGCAAATTCCAATTCTTCTTCAAATCCTGCGGAAAAAAAAAACTAAAACATAACAAACTCACGCCTATATCCCCAAAGGGCAGCCAGATTATGTTTAGGGCCTATTGCCATTAACTGGGCACTTATAAACTTGCGATAAAAACACACATAACTTCGAAAAGAGACCTCGTCTCAGCAGTCCATTACCGATACCACTAGGCTACCGCGGTATATAAATTATGTGATACCTTTGAGAAGTATATAGGTACTATTTCTGACTGTTTTCACTTCTGTCGGCACTATCGGAGCGCCATTTTTACCTGACTACGGCGAAACAAAAGGAGGGTTATGATTTTAACAGGCTATGTATGTACGTAGGTTCATCTGTTTCTCATAGCTCCTTAACCACTTATTAGAACTGGACAAATGAGGTATCGTTAGAAGCATGTATGTCGTCCTTTGGTTATAGGCTATTAATGTATCATTGAATCTAATGTGGTGCCCTCCAGCGGTCATAAAGTACTGTGTTAAAAAATAATCTATATGTACCTACTATATATAATATTATAAAGCTGCAGAGTTTGTTTGTTTGTTTGTTTGAACGCGCTAATCTCTGGAACTACTGGTCCGATTTGAATGATTCTTTGTGTTGGGTAGTCCATTTATCGAGGAAGGTTTTAGGCTATATATCATCACGCTACTACTTAAGGGAGCGGAGCATTGATAATAAATGTCAACAAATCCGGCAATTTTTCATACATATTTAGAAGACTAAAACATAAGGGCTCAAAGGGATATGAAGCTTCAAAATATACCCCGGGCGAAGCTGGGGTGGGTCAGCTAGTTTGAGATAAATATGTCATGTTTGGTATCAACTGAAAGGGCTTAATTAGTAGCATATTCATAAATATGTATAAATTATACCTATTATTTGCCTCAAAATAATATATAAATGAAAAAAAGTTTAAAACTATAACCCGACTACAGAAAAATCACGTTCTAAAACGTATTAAACAAGAAAATATCAAGGATAGACGTGATCGTATGCCAGTTAGTCTAACAAAACAAAACATTCTATGTTAAAGCGGCATACGAACACGGCTATCATTCATATTTTCTTGTTTAATACTTTTTAGGGCGTGATTTTTTTGTAGTCGGGTTTTAGTTCTAAACTTCATCATTTATTATTTTTGTTCTCATTTAAAGTGACACAAGTTACTATATACTATAGGAGGTAGGACACGGCGGTATTTCCACCCAATTGAGCAGTCCGAATGGGAAAGTACTCCGCCTTACAGAATACCGCGATTATAATAACTTCGTGTTGTGTTCCCGGCGGTGAGTAGGGTAGCCAGAACACACTGGAGAATTTCTGCTGTCAGTGGGATGACTAAAGGTTTGTCCTGCTTTGTCCTCTATACTGACAGTACAGAAACTCTGTGCTTACGGGGTAGGCAGCACGAGTGTGGCTTCTCTGAGGTGTTACACACGTCCATAAGCCACGGTAACCACTTTCCATCAGGTGGGCCGGGCGCTTATCTGCCACCGAAGTAGTATAAAAAAAAGTAAAAAAAATACTAACGTCTAATAATTTCTGGCGTTCTTCTACATTGATCAGCTTGCACAGGCTCTCCTTCGTTTCCTCTGCGTGTCTGATCCTGTCCAAGGCCTTTTTTATCTTCCTGTTCCTCTTCACCAGGTATGCAGGCATTTGCCCAAAGTCAGGTCTCAGGCAGTACTCAGGAACCTCTCCGGAACCTTTGATCTTCTTTATATGCCCATCCCTTGTGTCTACCAATCTGTACAAACAAGAACTTATGATTTTCTTAATTCGGACGATACGTGACAGCGCAGTGTGGGCCACCCCATCTCTTCCCCTGAGGAGAGGGACAGATCGAGAGAGATGGCTCTGGGTCGGCCGGGGTACGAGGGATATGCTTGTCAACCTCACCTTCGGCAACAAAAAAACGACCCACAGGCGGCGTGCGTTTTTGTCGGTTCGAGTCCGACATAACCTCTCCCACCGGCTCCGGTGGGGGGGTATCCGTGGGGATTTTGCGAACGTAAAAAAAAACCCATCACTTCCCATGCGGTGTCGTACAAGGCGACTAAAGTATAGAGCAATTAAACATCAGACAGATATAAACAACCCAGATTCAGCCTCAGATGCATTGGTTGAGTCAACAATAGTGCCCGGAATACGGCAATAGGCTCACCCCCTATTACGTGGGACCGAATACAATTATTGGTGAATTGTGAGTTTTAATTCACCTCTGCCTAAACCTCTGGGGAAAAAGGCGTGATTATATGTATGTATGTATTTTTTTTAAATAGGTCCATAAGTATTTCATCTAACCCCACAAGCAAAGCAAAATTGCTTGCGTTACCAGTCGGGGCCCATCGATAGTGTAGTTGTCAGGGCTCGAACCCGGGTTCTCTCGATTGCAAGGCCGACTCCTTAACCACTAAGCTGAAGATGCTTTTAAGATAAGTATATATTTCCATTTAAAGTACCTCAGCAAACCGTAATATGGGGTCGGCAGCGCGAGGGTGGGTCCTATGGTGTTGCACGCGTCCAAGCCACGGTAACCACTTTCCATCAGGAGGGCCGTGTGCTTCTCTGCCTCCTAAGTTGTATAAAAAAAAGAAATGCATCACATCCGTGCTGCCGACCCTGTAAGAACAAAGATTTTCTGTGCCGTCAGTGCAGAACACAAAATCAGGACAAGCCTTTGGTCTTCCCACTGACAGCACAAAAACTCTCCAGTGAGCTCTGGCTACCCTACTCACCACCAGGAACACAACACGAGGTTATTATAGCCGTGGTATTCTGTAGGGTGGAGGTACTTCCCCAGTCGGACTGCTCAATTCGAACGGGAATACCGTCGTGTCCTACCTCCTCGAAAACTATCGACTATATTACCTACTACTATCTTAGTGGACCCAAATTTAATCCGAAAATGTACCTTGGCTCTACAGGTTTCCCCTTTATTTTGATTGCCTTCTTTATATTGACAACTCTGAAGTTGACCTTCGGTTTCTCCTCCTTTTTCCCTGGTGGTGGCCGTTTCGGTACTGGCGGGAGGTTACCACGCGTGAAATGTACATGATCAGATTTCTTGATAGGCTGCGTGAGACCTTCGCCTTTTTTAAGAAACTGATCAGGTGTTGTCATGGGTGTTTCAGCATAGCCAAAAGTGCGACAAAGCTTTTTTCTTGTTCGTATTGCTTCTTTTAGATCTTTCTCCAATTGTGAATGGTATCTGTAATGAAGTTCAACTATTTTAGTTCAGACGACGTTGAGACGGCGATCTATTTGAAGGTAGGCAGATAGAACGGTATGACCTAAGTATTATTTATTTGATATTCGTCATCATTAATTTGTCAATGTCAATTTATTGTAAGTTCTTTAGTTTTTTGTTTTCAATTAATTTGACTTTTTACTGACATACTTAAATAGATTTGACATGTATAAACTTATATAACAGACTGGTTTTAAATTACTCAATGTTACTTATTCTGGACATAATTGATGGCGTCATTGGCTTAACATTGACATTATCATTTACTCTAAGTATACCTATATTTTAATTAATATAATTCGTGCATGGTAAAATGTATAATTTGCATGTAATACTGCTATTCCCTTTATTATTATTACTTACTGTTTATTGTAAAAATGTTCAAACACAGTGTAAAAATTGTTCATGAATAAATATACCTACTGAATATCTACTTTAAGGTTAAAACGGTTTAGGTAGTATAAGTACCTACAATATTCTCTAACTCCTCGTTTTCGTCTAAGTATAAAACATGTACTTAGTTGACAAGTTGCAACATGTCACTGGCTTCAGTGTGAACGCAAATGTGTTTTATACTTGTTTACAACTTGTTGGCTATACATACCTACTTTGTGAACGAAAAAGTGTCTGAGACATCGATGTATTGTGTATTGACTAGTTTTTACAAGTCTTCAACAAGTTTTGTATCAAACAAGTTGACAATTTGTTTCTTATTGAAAACGAGGGCTTAGGGAATAGGAAATTTTTAGAAAACTGACTTAGGTCAGTCCTACTTAGGTACTTATTCATTGAGATTAAAATGTCTGCAATAATATCGCTGCGCGCTACTTAAGTAGTGCCTAATATCATGTACCTACCTAAAACAGAAGTTTTGCAAAGATTGCCTGTAGTGGTTAGTATAACATACCTTGAATATTACTGGCAGTATAGGTACTCCGTACATTGGTTGTCTGGAAGAGATCGCAGACCGCCCATTGTACAACAATCTACCTAACATGTATGTAGGTACCTATCCATCGTAGGTATCCTATGTTTGGTGTGCAATAAAGAGTATTTAGCTTTATCTCTTGGACCAATATGAAGCCCGATCTACTCACCTGGGTGTTTTTGGTGGTTCCGGTGGTGGTTTGTCTAAAATTGTGTAAATAACTTCATTGTGATGTACAATTTCAATCATCGACATATTGAAAACTAGTAGTGAAAACGGAATACAAAGTAGGTATATAAAAACCGCTGAGCAGTAAATACTTTGAAAAAGCCAAAGGAAAAACTATAAAACTTATAGTCCACCAGCGGTTGCTATGGAAACGAACTAAACCGAATAAACACTTCTCTGTTCCGTGCAATAAACCGTAGACGGAGTGATAAACAAACAGGGTTGAAAAAGTACCTATGCCTTTATTATTGATCAAACTAGGTTTAATGGAAAATAAGGATGGATGGTAATCTATGTCGGAGAACAGCCGATCGGAGGATGAATAATTGTCACTCTGACTGCTGAAGCCGCCTATCCCCCAGCAGCAGGGCATATTCTGTCCTCCGTGAGCAAGGCGGTACGACAGTCTGACGCGGGTAGGTTGGAAACACCATGGTTTCCACCCCGTTGGAGTTTAAGGGGCATGTCTTATTGGGTAACCTTATGCCCAGTAATTGAGGGGGGGTGAAAATTTGTATGAAAGTTCATCATTGAAGATGTCCTGATTTATTTACAGACCGATTAAGGCTTTAGAAAGGATAACGAAAGAGTGAGGTACGGAACAGAGATACCTAACAGGGAAAAGAAAGGTAAAAGTGAGGGAAGTGGTAGGAAAAGGCCAATCATTCCCTACCCATTCCCACACTCCTACCCTCAAGGGTAGGAGTGTGGGAATGGGTGGCAGAGGGAGTGCTTAGCTTGGAAAGGCGTGTGGGAAGAAGGTCTGAGGAAGGGACGTGGGGGAAGGGGAAATTGGGGTAGTGGGTGGGGGAAGAAAGGCCAAAACTAATAAAAATGTATTTACAATATATAACCGAGACTTCCTAGATTGGGTACATTCGACTGAAAATGAAATCGCTGGACTATTCGATTTTTCTAATTTAATTCGTATTTTTTGGTGACAAAAAGACTCGAAAAGTGAACTTTTCCTAAGAAATGTATAAAAAAGCCATTTAAGAAAAATCAACAAAATTTTCAATGAAAATTAAGATTGCCTAGAACTCAAATAGAAAAATACAAACTAAAAATATTACAAAAATTAAGAAAAATCAAGAAAATAATAAAATACATAAATAGATATTAAATTTAATGTACAAAAATTAATTACGATTTCCTTAGGTAAGTAGGCGCCACATTATTTTTGCCCGGGGTGCCAGGGGCCCTAACGCCAGCACTGTCTAGATACCATTAGGCGTCTTTTAAGTCTGTCTTGTAAACCAATAAAATGGTTACTTTTCTCATAATTAAGCGTATTTGTCGAAAGTGCCCTACAATTTCAAGGCTCAAAAGATCAGAGTCCAGCTAAACTATCCAGAGTATCTTTGCTTCATGCAAGATAAAAAGCTCTGTGCCCTGTCTCCTGTCAGTTGTAATTGTCAAAAGGTTGTCATAGTCATAGTCGACGAATTACGATCGATACGATACGCGACGCGTCAAAACAAATGTTTCGCGTAATCGAGGAGACGAGTATTTTTAGATTTCTATAAAGAATTTATTTAAATCAATAGTGCAAATAGTCGCATTCGTATTTCAACCTTTTAATGCATAATTAAATAGTATACTATGTTGATAAAACGGTTTGGAGAGCTTCGTAATATAAAGACATTTAAATGTATAAATATAGTATCAAGGCGTCTCTCGAGTAAGATAGACGCTTTAGATCAGCAAGAAAGGCTCGAAGAATGTATCTCGACGTTACCATCATCGGCAAAGGTGGTGATATGTGGAGGCGGAGTGATGGGAGCGGCAGTGGCGTACCACTTGGCTGAACGAGGGTGGGGCGACAAAACCATTGTTATAGAGAAAGAAAAGTAAGTGCGCGGAAAAATCAATATATGATTTGCATTGGGTGCAATCACCTTAGAGACGCGCATATAATCGTGTGTTGATTACTTTTCGATGTATCGTCTTATGATTTGTGTGTGATAAATTTAAATAGGAATGTTTAAGAATCTATTAGTCCAAATAATCACTAATATAATTATGTAATATCAGTCTATTGACTGAATTATCATCTTCCATTTTCTTTATTATCTATTTACAATTAACTTCACAAAGAGAGTCACTTATCAACATGTATGTAAGGAATTTACGCTAGGCCTGGGTAGCCAATCAATAATCAAAAAATGGTTTAGGGATATTATCCAGATTGTGATTATTGTAAATTTTTTTATACCACTTAGGTGGCAGACAAGCACACGGCCCACCTGATGGGAAGTGGTTACCGTGGCCAATGGATGTATGCAACACCAGGGGCATCACACTCCCGCTGCCAACCATTAAGAAACCTTCTGAGGCCCCTCTCGAAGAACCCCATATTGTAGGTACTTGGGAAAACCTTTATTGGCTTATTGGTATAAACTGAGAGTGCAATGTCATATAGAAAACAACTCAAACACTACAAATATACTAACCCAAAATATTTGATTAATTGTGTAATAATTTGTAATTAATTACTGTACATCTTTAGATACTTTCTTTCTGAAATAGATCTTTTATTTTTTATTACTTAGTAGTAACATCTGCGGTAGCCTAGTGGTATGGGTAATGGACTGCTGAGATGAGGTCTCGGGTTCGATCCCAGGCACTACCATGGCACACACCAATGACTTTTCGATGCTGTTCGAAGTTATGTGTGTAATTATCACAGGTTTATAAGTGTCCGGTTAATGGCAATAGGCTCGCCACCTATTATATTGGGACCTAAACATAAACTGTTGAAATGTGGGTGCTAGCACCTCTGCCTACCCCTACAGGGATATAGGCGTGAGTTTATGTTATGTTACTTAGTTGCAGTTTTTGATTTTATTGAATATATAAGATATAGATTCTAAAAAGCAGATAAACATTGTTACTTTTTTAATAGATTTCTTTACTCTTCATGTTATACATAGAAACACCCAGACCTGGTGGCATAATCATTGATTTGGTTTTTAGGGAATCAACTGCCATCTGCCCAGCCCTGTCACAAAAGGGTTATCTATTGCTGTTAAGGGGACTTTATTGTCTGCCCTTTCCCTTAAGTGCCTTCTACAACTCCTATGATGAGATCGGGTGACCCCATTCTACTTTACCGAGAGCAATGATTTATACATTTTTATCTAACCAGTGTGGGTGGCTTCAGTCGGTGGCATTCTTCAGGACTTGTCGGCGCCTTCAAGCCAACGCTCGCGCAGGTTCGCCTCACGCAGTCATCAGTTCGGCTCTTGCAACATCTGGAGGCTAAGGGTCGGCCTACAGGCTGGAAGCAGTGCGGATCATTGCTGCTAGCCAGGACTAGGGACAGAATGACGGTGTACAGAAGAATGAAGAGTCAGTCGGTGTATGTATGACTTGTAATGATTCTTTTTGCAACACGAATTTTTTTTAGAAACTCCTTAGTCAGACTTACTATCATACCCTTTGCTTCATTGCAATCGGTTAAGTAGAACCGGAGATAAGAGATTTATTTTTATTTGTCTTTTATTTAACCCAAATATTTTAAATAACTCTGATGTAGAGATACAATCACTATTTTTTTACAGTTATATTATGTAGACCGCGGTAGCCTAGTGGTATGGGTAATGGACTGCTGAGACGAGGTCTCGGGTTCGATCCCAGGTTTTACCATGGCACACACCAATGACTTTTCGATGCTTACCGAAGTTATGTGTGTAATTATCACAGGTTTATAAGTGCCCGGTTAATGTCAATAGGCTTGCCACCTATTACATTGGGACCTAAAAACATAAACTGGCGAAATGTGGGTGCTAGCACCTCTGCCTACCCCTTCGGGGATATAGGCGTGAGTTTATGTTATGTATGTTATTATGAAGATAGAATATATCTCTTCTACCAAAGTTTGTAGTTTCTCGGTTTACTTTTTTTTATAAAACTTAGGCATCAGAACGTTTCTTCATGGTCGGTAGCGCAAGTGTAACACTCCTGGTGTTACAAACGTCCATAGGCCACGGTAACCGCTTCCCGTCAGGTGGGCCGTGTGCTTGTCTGCTACCTAAGTGGTATAAAAAAAAAGTGGTGAATAAGCAAACGGCCCACCTGATGGAAAGTGGTTACCGTAACCTATGAACGTGTGCAACACCAGGTGAGTTACGCTCGTGTTTCCGACATTGTAAGGACAAAGAGTTTCTGTGCCGTCAGTGAAAACAAGCCTTTAGTATTCCCACTGACAGCACAAGAACTTTACAGAGAGCTCTGGCTGCCCTACTCACCGATGGAAACACAACATGAAGTTGTTATAGCCGTGGTATTCTGTAAGGTGGAGGTACTTCCCCAGTCGGACTGCTCAATTGGGACGTGAATACCGTCGTGGCCTATACTGCGTGCGCCCTGGTACCATTACTTTGTCATAACTTTTTTGATGTTAGTGTTAGTACAATAGCAATGACAGTAGAGGAAGCTTGTTAAGTGTCTAAGGAGAGAAGTCAAAGGCGGACTGTTGGTTCTGCTAACCTCGAAGGTGAAATAGCTTGAGTATATGTATAATTCAAATTCAAATTCTTTATTTCTCATAATAGTGCACCGTAATTGAATATTTGACTAAACTAAATTAGTTACTTTTTACTAAACGTTAAAACAGTAAGTTATAAGGAAGCCTGCGGTGAGTAGGGTAGCCAGAGCTCACTGGAGAGTTTCTGTGCTGCAGTGGGAAGACCAAAGGTTAGCCCTGATTTTGTGTACTCCACTGAAGGCACAGAAAATCTCTGTTCTTACAGGGTCGGCAGCACGGATGTGACTCCACTGGTGTTACACACGTTCATAGGTCACGGTAACCACATTCCATCAGGTGGGCCGTGTGCTTTTCTGCCATCTAAGTTGTATAAATAAATATTGTGACGTCATTGTATTTAATAGTCAAATCATTATTTTAGGTTGGGTTGATGTAGGATTATTCAATATAAATAAAATAATAATAATAATCAACGCGATTTTTACCGCTCTTTTACCATTAACGAGCTCAATTAAATAATTTATGAAAATACCCAATTACATCGTTTGACGTTAAATTCACCTTAAAACCAATCTTTTCACTGCTTCCTAGACGCTAGTGGAGAAGAAACAGCACAACAAAGCCTTAAAAAGAAAGTAACCTCATGATCCCACTGGTGATATTAAAACGAAATGTTTTTATCAGTGAACCCGTTTCCCAGACAGATCGTGGGAGATCCCTTGCGAGTTGGTGACTCCTCAGAAGTGCCAAGAGATCTGGCCGCTACTGAACGTGGAAGACATACTTGGTGGCCTGTGGATCCCTGACGATGGAGTGGCAGACCCTCACTTGCTGTGCATGTCGCTGATGAGGGAGGCTGTGGCTAAAGGTAAGGAATACTGATTGTGTCTCACTCATCCTTTGACAAGCCAATCTCTTTTTAATTTTTCAAAAGAGATTGGATAGCCAAATCCGAAACTATTAGGAATAGCGAAAAATGCTCAAACGAGCCCGATTTTGATGAAACTTAAAACCTCATCATTAGATTTTTGAAAAACCAATAATTCTAGCTGGGCTGCAGCAGTCCGACTGGGGAAGTACCTCCGCCCTACAGAATACCGCGGCCATAATAACCTCGTGTTGTGTTTCCAGCAGTGAGTAGGGTAGCCAGAGCTCACTGGAGATATTTTGTACTGTCAGTAGGAAGGCCAAAAGCTCGTCCTGCTTTGTCTATTACACTGACGGCACAGAAACGCTTGTGTTTACAGGGTTAGCAGCGCGAGTGTGACTCCCTTTTTTATTTTTTACGTGCGCAAAATCCCCGCGGATACCTCCCCACCGGAGCCAGTGGAAGAGGTTATGTCGGACTCTAACCGACCAAAAGGCACACCGCTTGTGGGTCGTTTTTGGTTGCCGATGGCGAGTTTGACAGGCATATCCCTCGCACCCCGGCCGACCCAATCGCACCCCGGCCGACCCATATCGCACCCCGGCCGACCCAAGTGTGACTACCTTGGCGTTGCACACGTCCACAGGCCACGGTAATCATTTTCCATCAGGTGGGCCGTGTGCTAGTCACCAAAAGAAAAACACACCCTATATATTATTACACAATACGATATTGTTGCTATTAAGGATCTTATTCTGGAAAGTAATGACATACGGCAAAGGAAGAGGAAGGAGTTAATTTTTAACAAAATACATTTTATTTTTCTTACGCCAACTGATTAATTGTTTATAATGTAAGATAAGAAATTCTTTGTTGTACAGCATACAAGTATTATAAGATAACAATTTAACAATAATTATAATGAACAGTGGGTGGCCTTATCGCTAAAAGCAATTCCTTCCAGGCAATGGATGGATGGATGGAATGAAGCAAATGAAATGATAGGGTATCGTACAATTAATTTTAAAAGAAGAAGGAATTATGATGTATAGATTATATATATAATAACAAGTTATACATACAATCACGCCTTTATCCCCGGAGGGTAAGGTAGAGGTGAATTAACACCCACATTTCACCAATAATTGTATTCGGTCCCACGTAATAGGGGTGAGCCATTACCGTATTCCGAAAACTATTGTTGACTCGAGCCATTCATCTGAGGCTGTGTCTGGGCTGTATATGTCTGTCTGATGTTAAACAGCCCTATCCCTTATTCGCCTTGTACGACACCGCATGGGATGAGATGAGGTGGCCCAATGTCTACTCTGCAGGGAGCCACGCGGCATAACAAGTTATATATTAGTCAAAATTGAATATATACATTTACTACACAGTATGTCAATATAATATATTCTTACAATTCATAATATTTATAATATATACTACTCAGTATGCATATTACATACTACGTAACATTATAAGTACACAAAGTTACATAATATAGTTACTCAAGGTAAGATAGATAATGTTCTATTAACATTTTTTTAAAGATTCCAATGATTGTGCTTGTTTTATATATTAATGGCAGTGCATTCCACAGGCGAACTGCCTTTATAGTGAAGGATTTATCGGAAAAACTTGTGCATTGTGAAAACCTTTATTAGGTCCAGTGAAATGATATAAACTATTTACTTCACGAATAACGGTATTTATTTCTATCCACAAACTTTTTCAAGTATAATACAGAACAACCGAACCGCACATTCGCACTGAGAATCCAAACCATCGTATGGTGTAATAGTCAAGGGTGTGCTTTTTTTTCAAAATCTTCGGGTTCGATTCCCAGCTAGGATTATAGGTTATTCAAAAATCTAATGATCAGGTTTTAAGTTTCATCAAAATCGGGCTCCTTTAAGCATTGTTTGCAAGCTTTGTTAAGCATACTTATAGTTATAAATTACCATCGAATCCTTTTTGAAAAAATCATCCTGCATAATGTATAGACACAGTAGTAGTGCTAGCAAATTTCATCACAAAAGACGGCACAAAATACGCAATATACCTAGTCTAGCCATAAATATTGTTACGAAGAAAAAACATTTTTTTTTATTGCAAATAATATTTATTACTTTTACAGTGTGTTAGTTTAATACATAAATACTTAGTCTGGCCATAAATACTGTTACAATTAAAATAAGAAAGATATTACATTTGAATTTGGAATCTGTCATTTTTATACGATTGTTCATTGTGTTTTCTAATTTTGGCGCCAATACATTGTACAATATTTTGCTATATTAAAATGGAGTGGGGTGATAAAGAAAACCGAATCGCTGTGATTGCATTACACAAAGTTGGTATGGAGCCGAATGTAATTTTTAAAACTCTCCATACGCTTGGTATTAGTCAAATGTTTATGTACCGGGCTATTAATAGGTACAATGAGACCTCTTGATTTTTCGTACGAACACTACGTGGACGGCCAGATCTTTTTCTGTCACAAACAGAGGTCTCATTGCTATATTGGCTCATTAATAGCCCGGTACACAAACATTTGACTAATACCAAGCGTAACTTTGTGTAATGCAATCACAGCGATTCGGTTTTCTTTATCACCCCACTCCATTTTAATATAGCAAAATATTGTACAATGTATTGTGGCGCCAAAATTAGAAAACACAATGAACAATCGTATAAAAATGACAGATTCCAAATTCAAATGTAATATCTTTCTTATTTTAATTGTAACAGTATTTATGGCCAGACTAAGTATATGAGTAAGCCAAAGTCAATATTGTCTTTAAACTGTCAATGTGTGCATGCTCTGGGATGTATAGTATGACGGCCTCTGTGGCGTAGCGGTAGAACGTTCGACTGCTACGCAGGAGGTGCGGGTTCGATTCCTGCTCAGTGTAAATATTTGTATGCACAAATATGTATATTTGCATTGCTCTAGATATTTCTATGTATAATATGTATGTATTTACAAAAAAGTATCTAAGTATGTTTATCCGCATTCTAGGTTCCATAACACAAGCTAGTTAAACTATGCTTACCATGGGTCTAGATAGCGTTGTGTAGAATGTTGTAGAATATTTATTTATTATTTATTTATTTAATAATTCTGTCTCTGTTCTTGTAAGTAATCAGTACATATCTATTTTCTCATAGAAAAGGGATGAAATGTATAGTGTAAGACTCGGGAGCAAATTATTTTTCCCTCGGGCGATGGACTTTGAATTCCTCGCTGCGTTCAGGATTCTACGTTAGAATCCTTCGCTACGCTCGTGATTCAAAGTAGCGTCCATACCGTAAGAACACTACTTTGCTTCCTTGTTATACAATCAACTATTTGTGTTCTTTCCGGTTGTATCCGAGGCTTTCATCCTGGAGCCCGATTCGTTTACCCCATCTGCTCCTGTTGGTTCGACTTATAGGACTTCTATGTGAATGGCTACCGTCTGACTTACGTATCCCTTGTGAGGAATGCCTGCGCCAGATCCATGTCCGTCATTCAGTAGGTGTATTAGCCTTTAATTAATTACCAGCTCACGTGTTTCATCGGATCGGATATTCCGCACACGGTGCAGAATATCCGATCAAGAACCAAGCGGTTCGGTGACTCTTTCCTTTGTCGCACCATTAAGGCCTGGAATTTATTACCAGCTCACGTGTTTCCTTCTTCCTACAGTTCCGGGCATGAAAAAGCATATGATGAGGCTGCAAAACTGAGCATTGAAACATTACTTATTGTGTATAATGGTGACCGTTTTTCCTGAGACTTTTCCTTTAGCGATCAGTCACGGTGAAGTCAAATTGACATGTCCTAGATTGAAAAAAGAGGAGATTGACTTAGGCTCCGTAGATTTTGGCGGGTTTCCAAAGATACCTGAATGTTGGCAGGGTCTCTTTATACTTTATGTAGATCGGAACTTAATTTTCAAGCTAATACGAATTACGACTCTGATTGCTCTGTATCCGACATGCGTTCCTAGTTGTCTAAGATCCAACCTAATATCGACCTTCACACATCTGTTAATGAATATATAATATAATATAATGTTAATGAATAAACTGCGTTGCCCAAAAAAAAATCTTGTCAAAAAATTTATTAATAAACTTTTTAAACGTGATTTTGTTTCTAATTTCACAAAGGGCTACAAGTATTCATGACCAGATTTTCACATGCAACTCTTTATTTCTGAATTCGCGAAGAAATCTAGTTACCTGTTTGCACACGGCAACCAGGTAGTAGGGAGCAGAAAAAGGTAGGCTACCTAGCTTAAGCATGTATAGTATTATACGTTGTATACTTTTCATTGAAGGGTAATTTTTTTTGGCAGACGTCAGTGAAATTGGAGAAATAACTTATTTTATACCACTTGCTTGGCAGACAAGCACACGGCCCACCTAATGGAAAGTGGTTACCGCAGCCTACGGACGTGTTCAACACCGTCAGTGTAAAAGACAAAGCAGGACAAGCTTTTGGTCTTCCCACTGACAGTACAAAAACTCTTCCATGAGGTCTGGCTACCCTACTCAGCGACAAGAACACAACACGAGGTTATTATGGCCGTGGTATTCTGTAGGTCCAACCTACAGAAAACCGCGGCGATAATACTAGGTACTTCCCCAGACGAACTGCTCAATTGGCAGGGGAAACGTCGTGTCCTACCTCATCTAAAAAAAAATTGTATAATTTTTGATCATATTATTTTAGGCATCCGTATTGATATGCGTTATCATATATGTTTCATTCGGTAAACAGACAGATGAAGGTCCATGTTACGGCGGATCCTATACCATAGTGTGCGGAGGAGAAATATGGATCACTTGTTCCGTTTGTGTATTCAAATAACTTCTATTATAAGTATTACTAGCTGGCCTGCCCCAAATTCGCCCCTGGCATACTTTGGAGTATACCTATATTATAACCTGACCGCGATTTCTGTACCCCCATTATGCGCGCGGCGTAGCGGGGATCGAGGTATACAATGTCGGATAGATCTTACGATATCATTTAACAATTTGAAGGCCATACATACATATAATCACGTCTCTATCCCCGGATGGTTAGGCAGAGGTGAATTAACACCCACATTTCACCAATCATTGTATACGGTCCCACGTAATAGGGGTTGAACCTATTGCCGTTTTCCGGTCACTATTGTTTACTCGAGCCATGCATCTGATGCGGAGTCTGGGCTGTATATATCTGTCTGATGTTAAACAGGTAGTACATGGTATTTATATTATATATATGTAAGGAGGTAGGACACGACCATATTTCCATCCAATTGAGCAGTCCGTCCTACAGAATACCGTGGCCATAATAACCTCGTGTTGTGTTCCCGGCGGTGAGTAGGGTAGCCAGAGCTCACTGGAGGGTTTTTGTGCTGTCAGTGGTAAGACCAAAAGCTTGTCCTGCTTTTACAGTGACGTCACAGAAACTCTCAATTGCAGGGTTGGCAGCGGGAGTGTGACTCTCTTGGTTTTGCACACGTCCATAGGTCACGGTGACCACATTCCATCAGGTGGGCCGTGTGCTTGTCTGCCACCTAAGTGGTATAAATATATTTATATATATCTACCTCTATAAACGGACTATTCATCACAAATAAAAATCACTTCGAACCGTTCATTCAAACAAACAAAGAATGAAATCTTTCCTCTTTATAATATTGGTACCTGTAGATAACTTATCTGCTCATGTGCAATATTCAAATGACGTATATTATTGATATTCTAGTGGAATACTGAGGAAAAACAAAAAAAGGCCACTTGTTCCACTTAAGCGCTCCGGTAACTTCAAGTCTCGTATATAACTTGTCAGTCTCGAGTTTTCCGCCATTTATTTAATATGAAATTGCCGTTTTTTTTTAGAAATTGGAGGAAACCCAATTTTCGGTACTAATATTTTTGCTTTTTTTAGGAATGACAAATCCAAATTTCATATATTTTTTGTGTATGCATGAGACAAAAATAAGCTAACAAAAACTTTTATTACATTTTGGAAAAGTGACAGCTGTTTAAAAGTAATACGAAATTTATCATCAAAATGGATAGCATTTAGGAAGTACTGTTTTTGAAGATAGAATTTTTTTATCAAGCGGCCAATAAAAACAAAATTTAATAGAGTTGTAAAATCTTGAAATCAACTTTCAAATCAAATATAAATAATGGAAATAGCTATTAAATAACAGGAATAATGAACTCATGAATGTTAATTATGTCACATGTCCTCCTTCACATAGGAGCCAGTTGAAAACCAGCGTCAGGTACTTGTGCCTGGCACCATGCTGAACTGGCTCCTTTTTTGGTGCAACGTGACTAATTTGTTTATTTGTTGTGTTTACTGTATTTTAATGTGTATAGTATAATAAGTATTTGTTAGTCGATGCTGTATCAAAATAAAAAAAAATTATTTCTTTCTTTCTTCTTCAAAAGGTTATGTCCAGAAGGATTCTGTAATACGCTGTATAAATTGGAATAATAAGACAGACAAATACTACAGTATTTTACATGACGGTTTACGGAGTCCGTCATACACGGAGGGTTAGGCAGAGGTGAATTAACACCCACATTTCACCAATAATTGTATTCGGTCCCACGTAATAGGGATGAGTCTATTTTTTATTTATTTATACAACTTAGGTGGTAGACAAGCACACGGTCCACCTGATGGAAAGTGGTTACCATGACCTATGAACGTGTGTAACACCAGTAGAGTCACATCTGTGCTGCCGACCCTGTAAGAACAGAGATTTTGTGCCGTCAGTGTAGAGGACAAAGCAGGACAAGCCTTTGGTCATCCCACTGACAGCACAAAAACTCTCCAGGGAGCTCTGGCTACCCTACTCACCGCCGGGAACACAACACGAAGTTATTATAACCGCGGTATTCGGCGGAGGTACTTCCCCAGTCGGACTGCTCAATTGGGCGGAAATACCCCCGTGTCCTACCTCCTATTGCCGTATTCCGGACACTATTGTTGACTCGAGCCATTCAAACAAACGTAAAAACAGACAAACTCTTTAGCTTTATAATATTACCATAGAAGTGAAAGTTTGTGAAGATGATTGAATGTTTATATGTTTGGATTTTTGTTTTTCAGTCTCTGCAATTTGCTACAGGGATAGATCTTACTTTTGAATAACACATAGGGAATAAACGGGAATAGGGTTTCTATGAATTGCGCAAGAGGAATCTAAATTCTATTACTGCACAGTTCCGTCTATACCATGGTGAGTGTTCTGATGAGCTCTTTCAACTAATCCCACTTTCCTATCCTACATAGGACAACACGTGCAGGGCTTAGATGTCACCCTCACACTGTACAGAATATACGAGCAAGAACCAAGCGGTTCGTAGACTCTTCTTTGTCGCATCAGCAAGACCTGGAATTCATTACCAGATCACGTGTTTCCTTCTTCCTACAGTCCCGGGTCCTTAAAGCGGGGCGTAAAAGCATCTAATGAGGCTGCCAAGCTGAGTGCCTCCATTGCTTAGTGTCTAAAATGGTGACCCTCTTACCTGCGACTTTGCCTTTAGCTCACCATCAGGCGATCTGAAGTCAAGTTGGCGTGTCCTAGATAAAAATAAAATCTGTTTCGTCAATCTTCTTTCGTCCAGTCTTTTTTTTTTTACGTGCGCAAAATCCCCACGGATACTTCCCCACCGCCGGAGCCGGTGGAGGAGGTTACGTCGGACTCGTACCGACTAAAACGCACGCCGCCTGTGGGTCGCTTTGGTTGCCGAAGGTGAGGTTGATAGGCATATCCCTCGCACCCCGGCCGACCCAGGGCCATCTAGTTGGCGTGTCCTAGATAAAAATAAAATCTGTTTCGTCAATCTTCTTTCGTCCAGTCTCCCTAAGTGTTCAATTCAAACCATCTGCGCATTCAGTATCACAATTACAAGTATATAAAAGAAATATATTGTATAGGTACAACAGAATCTCATGAATCGTATGACCTAAATAGTTCAAGAGGCAACTGGCGAGCAGACGAGTCCTTAATGTTATAATAGCCCATATGACGAAATCTCTTGAAAGCCACTTCGAATTTGTACGAGGGGCTACTCATAACATCTTTGAGAACTTAGTTAAAATACGTACACGAAGGAGTTATGGTAATACCATATTGGATAAGGTGTTTCAACCATAAAATCAAATTTTAGAAATTAGCCATTCGTGTCTATTTATTTGAATTTTACATTAAAACTTGAATTTTTTTATACCACTTAGGCACAAGCGCACGGTCCACCTAATGGAAAGTGGTTACCGTGACCTATCGACGTGTGTAACACCAGAGAAGCCACCCTCGCGGTGCCGACCCTGTAAGCACAGAGTCTCTGTGCCGTCAGTGTAGAGGACAAAGCAGGACAAGCCTTTGGTCATCCCACTGACAGCACAAATTCTCCAGTGAGCTATGGATCTACTCAACACTGGGAACACAACAGAATAGAATTGATGATGGGAATGGGACCCTATTCAATAATGTTTACGGGATTTAAGCTGATCGTTGTATAGGAGCTACATACATACCTTCGATTTGCTAGACTTTCGATCATGTTACACCGACTGTGGTCACAGGCACCCGTGTATAACATAACATAAACTCACGCCTATATCCCCGAAGGGGTAGGCAGAGAAACTAGCACCCACATTTCGCCAGTTTATGTTTAGGTCCCAATGTAATAGGTGGGCGAGCCTATTGCCATTAACTCGGCACTTATAAACCTACGATGAATACACATATAACTTCGAAAAGCATTGAAAAGTCATTGGTGTGTGCCATGGTAAAACCTGAGATCGAACCCGACACCTCATCTCAGCAGACCATTACTCAAACCACTAGGCTACCGCGGCTACATGTATGTACCTATATACGGTGTATGTGTGTACCTATACGTTGATCGCGTTAATTAACATAAACATTATTGTATATCATGGAACTCAAAAGGTAAAAAGTTTAAAACCTATTCCTGAGATGTTTTATTTCATACTGTTTTCTATCCCTGTGCTAAATTTCAGCAATCTGTGCAATCGTTAGAGCGTGATTCAGTAACAAACATCCAAACATATTCACATTTGTAAGGATAAATAAATCAAGAAATATTATTCAAACTGGCTCCCTTGTGAGCTTTGAATGTACGCTCGAGACAGGACTTATTCAAATTTTAATACAGATGCGTAGTTGCTAAACATTTCAATCCATTATTTTCATATCCCCTATACGAGACGCGGTGAGGGGCCCTAAAGTTCCCCTTCATTGCCAAGGTTATAACCTTGAGCCTGCACACCCGTCTACTCCGATCCCAAAGTCGGGATGGGGTTGGATATTCTTTGTTGTTACATATAATGTACGTATATATAAACCTGTTTTAGAAGAAAACCAAGGCCATTATTCAGTGAGCTTTGACATACCGCACGCTCCCCTACAGTAATGATCGATCGCTTTCGAAGGGTGGTGTGTTCTGCACGCAATAAATTAAATTTCCACGTAAACCATTAAGCCGCTTGCGGGTTAAAAAAATTGTCACTTGTATCAAGATGTCAGCTAAACGAATTCAGCGTAATGTGGTCACATCATTTGTGAAGGTGCGAAAAATTATTAAAGACGTAATTTACGGGAAACGAGTGACAAAAGTGTGTTTGATAATTTATTATCCTTAGAAGATGATTAATTTAGGTGAGTTATACTAGCTTTATTAACTGTTTGAGTCTGAGAATGCCAATGCATTCCACTGATTTTGTTGATAAGTTATTCTCTGTTAAGGCTGTGCGCTTATGGAACGCATTGCCATTGAACATCAGACGAGCAAAATCCCTAAACGTTTTTAAAATAATGGTAAAGGACTGCTACTTATCTTCCTGTACACTGTGATAACTCACAATTTATATGCTCACTATTTTCCCTTCTTATTAGTAGGTATGTAGGTAATATTTACTTTGTATATCTATTTGTCATATCTAGTTGTATATTTATTTTACTTTATTTGAACTTCTCTGTACATTTTTCCTTTTTATTTTTGATACACTCTGTTTCTAGTTAATTTGCTAAGTACACCAATTTTTTTTATTACATTACTGTCCATCCCAAGGTTTCCTGGAAGAAATTGCTTCCAGCGATAAGGCCGCCCATTGTACATTAAACTGTATGCATGCTTCCTATAAGTTTTACTGTAATCTATTGGTGTACAAAAAATAATTATCTATCTTATTGATCCGCACACTCACCCGTCTCCCCACAACCCAAACAGTGAGACAATATTTGTTTTGAACTGTTCGTCTAGGTCTAGTTAGTAGTAGGTATATATTATGTCTGTGTGTTAAGGTGTTTAGCGTCTCTAGTAGATTTGGGTTCCAGACAGTTTACATTTCCCTGTGATCGCCGAAATTTCATACTCGGTGTATTTCCGGTGTATTAACCCTGTAGAGTTTTTTTTAAATATCTATAGAACACGTCAATTAGACTTCGCCTTGCCTGATGGTAAGCTGAAGGCAAAGTCTCAGAAAAGAGGGTCACCATTACCTACACATACCGTGTGACAATGGTGACACTCAGCTCATCTCAGCATTGTGGTCAGAAGTCGTAGGTCGTAGGTGGTGACCATATTTTTTTCAACACGAATAGGTCAGCTCACTCGTGGAAGTACCTATGACACTTTTATTTACCTGTCTATTGTGTTGTCTGCAATAGAAAGAGCTGATCGTAGATGTAATTGAATTACCATGTGCCAGCATTACGATGTACCAACGCCATTATTGCATTTCATTATATTTATGAATCTCTTTATATACTTAATACACTTGTAGACACATCTATTGGCCCACCTACTATTTTCAGTTTCGTTTAGTCCTAGCTAAAAATTTATATTAGGTCGAACAAAAAGTTTTTATGCAGTTTTGAACCAGGCACATTCTAATGTTATTCAATCAAAGTCTTTTTTGAATTTCGAACACAGAATTTAAAAAACAAAAGACAATTTGGAGCCTGTTCGTTGATATCAAACAATCGAATACTAAGAAAACTTGATATTATTGGTTTACTTGGATTTAATTATTGAAAGTGTGAGTTTTCTCTTTGGTTTTGCAACAAACATTACTTATTCTTAACATTAAGGTGAGGTTCTATCAATAATCTATAGATACTTCGCCTGCAGTCGTCTATATAATAGTCTCTTTGAAAGCACAGGAAGCCGGAACAAATATATAGGTGTATACATGCATAAACCACAATCCCGACATAAATTGTTTTCTAGTCGCTCGATGCAAGTATTGAAAGGGTAGATACATTGCGCACGCATCACCCCTCTCCCCACCCGCCGATGCATTATCGACGCCGCCATCATAACGCAATGCATTAATAATACCAGCCGTCTGTATACAGGCTGGTAACATTTTGTCCATACAATTATTTCGACATTTTCAAAAATAATCCAAAACTGTAAAAAGGATTTTAAATCTGTACTATCAAAATGACAATGAAAATAATAAGGAGCCGCTTGTGTTTTCCCACTCTTTTTTTTTTACGTGCGTAATACCACGGATACCATCGGATCCGGTGGAGGAGATTATGTCGGACTCGAACCGACTAAAACGCACGCCGCCTGTGGGTCGGTTTGGTTGCCGAATGTGAGGTTGACAGGCATATCCCTCGTACCCCGGCCGACTCTCGCACCCACTCGACATATTTTTCCACCCTATATATATAAAGATAGCATGTGTGTTCTGTCTGTTTTTAGCTTGAAATATGAAACCAAGTGAAAGAGCAATAGTACGGAAAGTATTCGAGTAAAGTGACATCAAACTGTCAAATGTTATGATTGATTACGCCACACGAATCACTGAAGTGGTTGGTTATAATAATATGTGTACAGAGGACACACCTAAAGTATCGAATTTTGTTTAATATCTTAACAGTATTGTGGCACATCAACGATTGCTGCGGAGCACTCCTATTTTTTGGGTAGGTTACGTCAATATGGGATAGGTTATGTTGGTAAACTACTCTGGAAGTATCACGGTTATCATCTAGTAATGATATTGTTTCGGCCGTTATTGTGACGGCTTCATCAGATATGCATCTGTTCCCCATTTCATACGAAAGTAAAAGTGGTCTTGTTAGTAAAGCTCATTGAAATATTCATTATATGCCGGGTGTGGCAAACTTTTAGGCACCAGCATGAAAAATAAAGTTTATTGAAGCCTTAGACGGGTAAAAAGATTGATATTTATAATGTTGATTGATGGCACTTGGTGGAATTTGTCCGTCTACTACGTCTGGTTAGAAATAAACGAACAATTGTATCGGCGTTATTCAAAATTTCATTACTAAGGGGATAGGGTTCCAACACCTATCCAGAATCCATTGACTAAGAGCTCACTGGAGAGTTTTTGTGCTGTCAGTGGGAAAACCAAAGGCTTGTCCTGCTTTGTTTTCTGCACTGACTGCACAAAAACTTTTGGTGCTTACAGGGTCGGCAGCGCGAGTGTGACCCTGGTGTTGCACATGTCCTTGGCCACAGTAACCACTTTCCTACAGCTGGGCGTGTGCTTGTATGCCACTTAAGTTGTATAAAAACAGTATTGAGTGCTTGGTATACTTAAAGAAACATCTTTTCACCAAAAAAATACTGGAACATGCAACGGCCTATCTGTGGCCAAGCCAAGTTTATTTCGTCGTGAATAATAAGCTTTGTTGTAAAACTTTCGGACATAATTTATTGGAAATTGTATCTAGACTAATAATGTAGAAGTAACTAAAGGAATTTTATTAATAGTTATTTAAACTATCATGGTCACTCACGTCAGTATCAGTTCCTCCGTGATCATGGTGCTTGCAACAGCGCCGAAATATCGGAAACTCAAAACAATGAAACATGGTAAATATCCCGTTTATTTTGATACTGATTATTAATAGTTTTCAATATACAAGCAAAATATTGAAAACATGGACCCATCTCCCTTTAGCCCACCGCCTGCTCGTGTCTTATCCTTGTGGACGTTTAGTATTTTTACCTTGTACCTTAGGGAATAACTGTAAGTACCAATTTATAAATTAATTTGGTACTAAATTTTCCCTTACTAAACATATAGGCTATATTTTATCCCACACAACAACTTTAAAAAAATATAAATTAGTTTCCCAAATAACAACTATACCATATACTTTGTCACTGACTGTACGAGCAATATTCTTAAATAACACAAAAGTGATATAGACTTTGTCATCCTGTACACGCTCCAGACTGTTCACTCTATGAGATGAGACACGTTGTGCGCATGCCCGCGGAGGTGGCCGTCTCAAACGCGAATCAAACAAGCATTGATTCCATTGCAAGTCACCCAACAGCACCCGCTTCGTGTAGCGTAGTAGACTTCTTTGTTCAAAATGTTTTATTTTACCTATATACTAGTAACGCAAGTGAGCTTAGTATTAGTTTCAATGCCCGGGATAATATTAAACTTTCTGTTGCTGTATAACATAAAGTGAGGAGATAATGGTATGTATTATTCGATATATATATAATTATATTCCTTTTGCGTATAATTATGGGTGTGAGTATATATTATGCGGGTGTTAATATAATTATAAACAGTTACTGAATCGATGTCTACGTTGAAGTAAATGAACAAATATATTTTTTCGTTTTACTTTCTGCGTGCCGAGGGGCCGAGGGGTGCCGCTTCACTTGGTCGGATAGTATTAAATGAAATGTGAAAAATGAATAAATGAAATGAAATATTTCATTTATTCATTTACAATTTTCTTCGTTCTTTCTTAAGGTGTGATATAAAGGTAGACCGGAGTGAAAAGAAACAAAGAACATAATAATGTAGATTATTCATCTCTTTTCACTGTTTTGTTATAGAATAGATCAGTGGTATAACTTTACACAATATAAAGAAAACAAACTGTAACGAGACTGTAATAAATTTAAAAAAAAGCTATCGTTCTTAAACTCGGGAATTTTCATTGAACGTAATACAATAGCCAAAAATATTTAAAAGCTCACAATTTTTTTTTTAATATTCGTAATATTGATGTTAAATATTCCTGTATAATGTAAAATGTAGCCTATTGTACCTTGGATATGATAAAAAATCGATTGACGCCTCATTCATTACAGTCAGTTCAGTATCTAAGGAGCTACAACGGGACATAAGTACTATATAGGTAATACGCACCTACTAATGGCGACGCGGACGCTAAAGCAAGGCTCCCCTTTATTTCACATGGTACATGACAAGACAAATTAGTTATAGGGAAAATATTTTTTTCACCCCATCTTTTCCCATGCGGTGTCGTACTAGGCGACTAAGGTATGGTTTAACATCAGACAGATATATACAGCTCAGACTCAGCCTCAGATACATGGCTCGAGTCAACAATAGTGTCCGGAATACGGCAATAGACGCATCCCCTATTACGTGAGACAGAATACAATTATTGGTGAAATGTGGGTGTTAATTCACCTCTGCCTAACCCTCCAGGGATAAAGGCGTGATTATATGTATGTGTGATTTTTTTTGACTAACTTCGTTTTTTAAAATTTTCTTCTTTCGTCTCTGGTACGTAACCTGTTGGGTTCTATTCCGTAGCCACATAGTCGGGTTAAAACTACCGTAAGGTGTGCCTAAAGGTATGATTCATAGTCCGACTGCAGACAGCAGCAGCAGACACTAAGCGTACCATGAAACAAACTTCTTTTTTTACGTGCGCAAATCGGCCGTGATGGAAGGGGTTATGTCGGACTCGAACCGACCAAAACGCACGCCGCCTTTAGGTCGTTTTTGGTTGCCGAAGGTGAGGATAACGGGCATATCCCTCGCACCCCGGCCGACACAGGGCCATCTCTCTCAATCTGACCCACTCCTACCATGAAACATACTTGAATATGATAATTTTGTTTATTGTTTCAATTCATTGCGGCTTCTCAACGATGTCGTTTATCCGTATCGAAGTTTAGCAAGTAATGTATGCGAAGAGACAACAAGTTATCCGACCACATATAAATCGTCCATAGAAATAAAAGAAAATCTGTGCTGCAATCCGTTCATTTTCACATTACTTGTTAAACTTGAATACGGATTATAATAATAATCATTTATTCATCAGACAACATTAAGTCCATTTGGTTAATAACAATCAATTTCTTATAGTCTATGTTAGAAAAATTAAAATAAGTAAATAAATTAAAATAAAGAAAATAAAATCCAATCAAATTAAATTAAATTATCAAATCAAATTAAATATTATCAAACTATATCAAATCAAGTCAAATTAAATTAAATCAGATCGAATCAAACCAAACCAAATTAAATCAACAATAAATTAAATTAACAGCTCCATTGAGAAGCCTCAATGAATTGAAAAATTATCGTACTCAAGTCTATTTCATACTAAGCTCTGCGCCTACTGCTGTGCAACACTGCTGCGTGCTGCAGAGTTCGGAATCGTACTTTAAATTAAAGAAGAAGATAATGTTACTGTGTTGAAAGTACTTTTTTTCTAAACTTCGTTGAATGCTTACCATGAGACAGGTCATAGGCTTTGAATGAAGACAGTGAACTTCGGCTTCGTATACCGTACCACTTGATGCTGATTGGCACTTCCTGTGTCCCCTTTCATATGAGAATTGAGGGACCAATGGACTCTTTAACAGTCTGCCCGGCATCACAATAAAATATAGCTCGATTCACGAGCGCGCGCGTTTATTGGTTGTTGTATTGATATACGCATTAAGTTAGGGTGTGTGTGACTGCTTTGGAAGATTTTTATTTGGCTTTTTCTCTGCAAATAGTACCATTCAAAACAATATGAACACAACTAAACGCCCGCGTTTTTTCCACTAAATTCGTAATCTGCAACATTTATACAAAAATATACAAGAAAAATATTATAACTCTAGTTCCAGGATGCTTTTAGATCTTCTATTTTTAGTGTTCCATACCATTATAGGATCACTTCGTTATCTGTCTGACTGTCTGTCTGTCTGACAAGGCCTTTTCTCATAAATGTGTGGAGGTATCAAGTTGAAATGGGTCGGGGAGGCACTAGTCAGTTTTCCTAGCTCGCCCTTTTCTATAATTGGTCAGTTTCATAGATTCGTCAACTTTAAGTAATTCGTCAACTAGTCAGTTTCCATACTCGTTTTCTTAATTCGTCATTTTACATAACTCGTCAATAATGTTAACTCGTCAATTCAGTACCTATAGTCGTGACAATAATTTGTCACACACAATACAGGTCGGGGAGGCACTCTTTCAGATCGGGTAGTGCACTAATTACAAATATACTTAGGTCTGTATCGTCTTGAAACTTTGCAAAAATGAAACTTCTAATAAGTCAACGCAATCAAAATTATATTGCTGTTTATGGAGCATAAGTTCGTCCCTGCTGAATACAATTTTCCACTGAAGTCTCGGATTGCGAGTCTGACTTGTACTCGGCCTGCTTTTTATTTACTCTTATCATACTTGCGTCGTTAGCAGGTCCCATCCAAGGCTTTCCAGTCTAACTGCGACGCGGTTATCGTCAATATTTTCCGTGAAACGACTATTTATTTATTTATTTATTTATTAGATTCACCAACAGTTATATACAATAATACAATTCATATAAATTTCACATGTTTGGTGCTTATAACTATTTGCATAACCAATTACAGGTGAATACAGCATGCATCACTAATTAAGTAATGTTGTTATGGGAGAATTAAACATACTAAACAAGTAACAATAATTTTAAAATTTTTGTAAATTAAAATAGATTTATGGAGATTGATTTTAAATAATTATATGTCAATTAATAGAGGAATAAAATGGCTATAGTAACAATAGTAATATGCACATAAATAACAACTGTAGGTTGTAAAGTTTTATAATAGATGTCAATGAAAATATAAACGACTAATTTAAACAATGTGTTCAGGCAGCAAGTAACGAAAATTAAGAAAGAAAGAAAGGGACTACATCAGTCAGGCAAGCTATCGAGAACTAGTCTACGAAATTCATGTGGTTTCGTGTTAAATATATCTAACGAGTTCGCACAGTATTTGTTGACGGCCCTACACAGTCTGAGAATCGGTGAATCGTCTGACCTCCGGTGATTAAGACCAGTTGTCGGACTTTTTAGAACTCCTAACTACCCGTAGCAACTGCCATAGATGTTCGTATACCAACTGGAATCGTCGTCTTAACGTGCCCCTCTGAGGTACGAATGGGTCTCAAAGTTTTAAGAATGGTCACCCATCCAATACCGACTTGGCTAGTGTTGTTTAACATCGCAATCTGTCGCCCACTTAGCTACGAGCCCCGTTTTTTTATGTGCGCAAAATACCCATGTCTATTAATTACTTTTTTTTGAAGTATTTGAATGATAAAGTTTTAGTGAGTCTTGCATGGTCCGTATTCCCGAATCTAGCTAGGAAGCTATTATTATAAAGAGGTATAAAATGTGTGGGCTTGTGACGTTTTAGGGGGTAATCTTTAGATCTCCTAAACCGATTTTGAAGTTTTGTTATTTTACCAATAGAAAGTTTATTTCCCATTATTTGTGAGCATCATAGGCTATATATTATCGGGGTGGATCAGCAGTGGAAACGGAATCAGAAGTCCACGCGAGTGGATCTGGGGTTCATAATAAGATGAATTAGAATGAGTAATCCATGATGAAGGGAAGTGTAAGGGTTCTAACTCCAAAATATAAGTTTCAGATTTTATAAACATAACATAAACTCATGCCTATATCCCCGAAGAGGTAGGCAGAGGTGCTAGCACTCACATTTCGCCAGTTTATGTTTAGGTCCCAATGGTGGCGAGCTTATTCCCATTAACCGGGTACTTATAAACCTGCGATAAATACACACATAACTTCGAAAAGCATCGAAAAGTAATTGGTGTGTGTTATGGTAAAACCTGGGAACGAACCCAAGACCTCGTCTCAGCAGTCCATTACCCATATCACTAGGCTACCACGGCATTGAGATTAAAATGCTTTATACACCTACAGCGTTCTTATTTGCCCATAGGCGTCGGTGTTATGGAAGACTGCGCAGTAACTGCGATACTATCGAAGGAGGATAAGGTGTGTGGTGTGGAGACGACACAGGGTGCCATCGAGTGCCAGTACTTCGTGAACTGTGCTGGTTTCTGGGCCAGGCAGGTGAGAACCTCTATATTTTAAGAGCATTGGTACTCTTCTTTATAAAACCATCAATCAGGTTTGCATCCAAACAGATGCACGGAGCCCGAGAACTACTCTCCTACTCCTTCTTTCCATATTTTTATACCACTTAGGTGGCAGACAAGCACGCGGCCCACCTGATGGGACATGGGTAATAATGTAAGTGACGTATAGACGTGTGTAACACCAGAGGCGTCACACTCGCGCTGTCGACTCTGTAGGAACCTTCTGACCTTGCAAAATCTGAAGAAGCCTTCTAAAGAATTAGGCTTATATTCAGTTTTCCGGAATGACTGCCCTTTTCCAACTCCTCATCCTTCAATCAACGTGTGTACCGTACCTACTGACTTGCAAAAGAGATTGGCTTTGGCCCCGAAATCTTGTGGTACTCCATACAACCATCATTTAAGAAAACTGGTTAATAATCTGTAAAGTTCTTCAACGTGACTACGTCTTCAGCTACTATAATAGTAGTCAATTCTGATGATGCAGTTTGCCGTCATATAAATCCGCATTCAAAAATAACTACTCTATAGTCAAAGGCTCAAAGAACTCCTTACGTTGATAGGAACAGGCCTGATGTAGGTACCGCACGCGGCAGAGTGGGAAGCGCCGCCATTTTGTTTTTCTGTCAGGGAATACTATCAACTAAGATTTCTGGCCCCGTCCTGGATAGCAGAAATTATCGTCTGTGTACGTCTTAGGGTCAACGCACACAGAGAGGAATAATTATCGATGATCCCGGGCAATTTTTGACGAATCGCATATGCTTCGAGCATGAGATTCCCGCGTAACTTCGAGGGCGCGGAGTGATGTAGAAATTATCATACTAACGGATTCGTACTACGAAACTATATATGCTATTATAATCGTCATTTGAATTCATCCTGATTAACAAAAGTAATCACTTGTTGCAACGACCCCGGTTTTAAAGAGAAATATACATATTATCATATAATCACGCCTTTATCCCCGGAGGATTAGGCAAAGGTGAATTAACACCCACATTTCAGGGGGAGAGCCTATTGCCGTCTTCCTTGCACTGTTGTTGACTCAAGCCATGCATTTGAGGCTGAGTCTGACATATCTGTCTGATGTTAAACAGCCCTATCCCTTAGTCGCCTTGTACGACACCGCATGGGAAAAGATGGGATGGTCCAAATTCTACTCTGCCGGGAACCACGCGGCTTTGAAGAGAAAATGTTAAGTTATTCATAAGTATATAATGATTCGGGAATTTTCGCGATTAAATCATGAAACTTACCATTTTTGCCGAAGTTTTGGATGCGTTGCAGCACACGTGGTCATGACTTGACTGGTTTCCGAGTGTCGAGAGGTATACGGAAAACATTTCGTGTGGCGTCTACCCTTCATTATTACTATAATAATGAATGATATGACACATATTGATAACTCACTTGTACTTTTCCACATTACTGAATGGTAAGGCTGGCGACACACCTCACTCACTGTGTCAGTTTTTAACGGCACTGTGTTTTTTGGTTGCAGTATCAGTATATAAGTAGTAAATGTATTATCGTTTTTTTAGGTAGGACAGATGGCTAGGCCACAGGTGAAAGTGCCGTTGCTTCCGTGTGAGCACTACTATCTGCACACGAAGCCGATTCCGAATCTGCACCCTATGACACCTGGTAAGAATCTCACAATACTATGTTTTTTTAATGTATGTATGCAAGTTTGGATGCATGAATGAATAGATGGAATGGATGAAATTTTGTACAGGGACATTTTTTACTTTTTTTTTTTTTCATACAACTTAGGTGGCAGACAAGATTATAGTCTGAAATATTGTAATGACTAAATTCGAGTGTCTGGGATTAGTATTGACATGGAATGTTGTACAACTGAATATATGCCATGTTTATTATTTTTGCTGAGTAACCGATATTTCGGCGCTGTTACAAGCGCCATGATCACAGTGTACTGACGACAGCCGAGCTAGTTGTTATTGGGCAGACCATATCGGTCTACCCTCTTCCGCACTCGTTTGTTACGCTCATCGCCTCTACTACTGTCCATGTTCTCGCACTGGACTCGATCACGTTCACGACTCACAACACTCACTGAGTCGACTCGCACAGGTTTTGAAAATTTGGTTTGCTCAGGTCTTGTAAACATACGGATCATTAGATGCCACTCGACAGTTGAAACCAATCTTCCCGGTTGAAGTTCTTGTATGTTTTTAATATCAATTGCTTCTTACACCATTCTGGGTATATAGTGGCGTTGTGTCGAGAGAATCTGAAGGTTGTGTAACTCAATCCAGTCATTTGACCCTTCCTCCAAAAGGTGCTGAGCGAATGCCGGTTACCTACTGTGGCTCGTTGTTTTTGACCGCCCTGATCTGCTCCCTTACTCAGAAAAAGACAATAAACATAGTAAATATTAATGGAAAGATATATATTACTATCCCCAAGGGAAAATAGGCCAAATTGGACGTGGGAGTTCACTTGAAGAAAAAATTCAAGTAAACTCCCAATATTTCGGCTGAATTGGTAATTTTATTTACTCACATCTAACTTTCAATAAAAGTTTAATCAACATCATCAATGTCTATCTACATAGAAATATAAACAAATCTTATTAGATATTCGAACGATATTTAAGATATTCGATGTTCGGACATGCTCGCATATGCTAAGCTAAGGTCCCAGGAACGTCTAGCGTCCTGAGTTTTGAGCTAGGCGGCGCGCGCCGGTGCATGCACTCACCCGGGCGTGTCCCCTAGTCCCCACCCCTCATGACTGCAACGTCAATATACATTCGTTCGACTATTCTCGACTTTCTCGAATACACTTAACTAAAGACTTGAAATTGACGATTAAAATATTTTATCGACAAAGTAATTTAAGTATTTTAAAGACAAATGCTATGGTTTACATGAATTTGCTGCAAGTTAGTAACAAATTACCAGCATTTTTCGGACGAATTGCAAATCCGGAAGAGGTCTTCGTTCAATTACAATAATCTTCAGACATTTCTATAAAAACAAATGCCTGAAAGAAATCCTAAAATTAAAAAGTTAGTTTGTGTGGATCGATGAATGAATGATTGTTACTCTTTTATGCAAAAACTGCTGAACGAATCTGGTGGTGCTTCCACTTTTATCCCTGGACTTACATGGGAACTTTCCCATGGTTTGCGAGAACGGAATCAGAATTCCTCGCTAGTGAATGATAAATGGTTCACTAATGTCTCCATGCTAATGGTGCTATTTTGGATATCACCACAAAAGTGGGGTTCTCCTGAATTCAATACAATTGTTCTAGTCGTACGTGACCCTGACGGCTACATCTATCTCAGAGAAAGAGACGGTTGCATACTGGCAGGTGGGTTCGAACCGGTGGCGAAACCCGTGTACGACGAAGAAAGTAAGTAAATGCCATTTTATATTAGCCTAGAATATTTACATACACCCTTTTTCTATCTGGCGTAGGTATACCAAGGACACTGCTAAAACATCCAATTAATTTTAGACCTTAAGACAATGCGATCAAGGTCAAAATATTAAAGGTTTTTTGCAGAGTGAATGAAAAAGTCTAATTAAAACTATTTTCAGTTAATTTTGGACTTTAAAGCGTATATGAATAAAGTTTTAAATTTAATGGCTTTTTGTAGCGTCAGTGTTATGATCATGACATAAACTTAGTAGAATCGGGTACCAGGATGTGTGGTTGGTTAAATAAGCCGATTATTAAAAGGCGTTCCTATTTTCTTAGTACAAACGATTGCCCAACGATGCGTCCCCGAGGACTGGGATCAGTTCCATGTCCTCCTTCAAGAATTGTTGAGGAGGGTGCCAGCCCTCAGCCAATCGGTTCTACACAAACTTTGCAATGGACTAGAAGCGTTCTCTCCTGATTGCAAATGGATTGTCGGTGAAGCACCTGAGGTGAGGACCATGATTTAATAAAATTAGGACTATGACTTTTAAACACACATACACTCCCACTCATATACATAAACCCTTACTTCATACACACATATACGCATATAGATCGTTTTACGTAATTCATTCATACATACATATAATTCGCGCTGACGACCTTGTAAGCACAGAGTTTCTGTGCCGTCAGTGTAGAGGACAAAGCAGGACAAGCCTTTACAATTTCTCCAGTGAGCTCTGGGTACCCTACTCACCGCTGGGAACACAACACGAAGTTATTATAACCGCTGTATTCTGTAGGGCGGAGGTACTTCTCCAGTCGGACTGCTCAATTGGGCGGAAATACCGCAAGCTATGCTCGACTCTGTGTGTTTACAGAATTGCTCACCTGTTTATTGTACAGTCAACGAGTAAAATATCTTCACTTTTAAAACTTTCATAAAATAAAATATTATTATTTTATAAACTCTTGGGATTATAAAACTACTTGCACACTAGTTTATTAGTACTTAATACTAGCAACTATTTACGTGTGGTGTGGTGTGTCATTTATATGAATAAATGTATTTTATTGACATTTATTTCATGAATACAGCAGCACAGAAATCATTATTATATAGAAGACATTACATTAAATACATACACTTTTTAACCTCCTGTACTTATGTATTTTTATTACCTGTAATACATCCATATTGTGACGGACAAAGAATACAAGTATTGCCACCCCGTCTCATTCGACGGGTGTCGCAGCAGGCGACTAACGGATCTATTAATTTCCATTAATCGCCTGCTACAACACCCGACGATATCACTGCGAGAGAAGAAATACTTGAAATGCTACCCTGTACTAACCTGTCTGGTCAGCGTGAAAACTGGAGGCCAAGGCCTCCCAACGTTGGGTCTGTGTCCAGCAGTGAACTGAATGAAGCGACGGAAGGTGCGGTCAATGTTGCCGAATTGTGGGCTGGGCGCATTTAGTTTCTATTTTTATTTTTTAATGAATACAAGTATGAAAGAATACAAGTATCGCCACCCCGTCTCGTTCGAAGGGTGTCGCAGCAGGCGACTAACGGATCTATTAATTTCCATTAATCGCCTGTTACAACACCCGACGATATCACTGCGAGAGAAGAAATACTTGAAATGGTACCCTGTACTAACCCGTCTGGCCAGCGTGAATACAGTAGCCGAAGGCCTCCCGACGTTGGGTCTATGTCCAGCAGTGAACTGAATGAAGCGACGGAAGGTGCGGTCAATGTTGCCGAATTGTGGGCTGGGCGCATTTAGCTTCTATTTCAATTTTTTTTTAATTGTTGTCATTGACACGAAGATGTGGACTGCGTTGGGTTTATTGTTTGATTGTCGTTGAGTGTACTTATTGAGTGTGTTTCTTAAATGTCATTTATAACTGTATGTATAATATATTTACATTTTATACATGTTTTACGACTTCGCCGATTTAAAAGTGTTCTTTCAGCGATAGGGTTGCTCGCGCACCTAAATTAAACATTATTCTTATTTGCTCATAACTTATTGTATTTTATTATTCCAAGATAATGAAGAAGTTGAGGATTATATTTGAAAATTTCGAACCTCAGACAACAGTTATAGACATAGAATATAAAATCAAGAGGAAGTATAATTATGTCTCTTTAGTATGGAACTAAGTATTGCTAAACTCACACATTTGAACATTACACTTGTTAAAGCCGTAACAGACGATCAGATTCGGTCTATGCCGAACCATCAAACTAAGCTCGGTGGTTCAGCTGTCTGGTGCATCGTGCGCAATAGACGGCCGGATTTGGTTCGGAGCGAACCGTCGTACCATGTACGGTGGTCTGCTGGCATGTCCGGTGGTCGGAGAACTGGCGGTCCGATGCGTCGTGCACAACAAACCAAAGCAAAGCATCGATCGGTCCGGTGCCACAGACTACATAAGGATGCTTCCTAGCCAGTCATAGATTCATTTATTTGTAGTCAATTCTAAACGTAGATCCTTACTGTATCAGCTTTTAATCTCATTTCCTTAAACAGTGTTATGTATAGATGTCAATAAGTGGTCAAGATGTATTATACGTATTTCAAGAACTTTCAGCAATTAAAATAGTACATCCTAGCGATTTTCGACCATAATGACATTTCAAGAGTAAGGTGTTTTTTTTAATGAATATGTGAGTTCTGTCACTTAACAAAAGTAGGAAAGTATATGGTCTAATAAAGCTAATAAAGCTTTTGATGGTTCGGGGTCAAACCACCGGACAGACGATCGTATTAGTCTGGAGCGTAGCAAGTTCGGCGGTTCGGAGCAGACCAAATCCGGACGTCTGTTACGGATTTTAAGCTACTTCAATACAAGACAAGACTGTTTAGTTAGAAGAACAAATAATAGTATACACTTAAAAAATAATACACTTTAAAAAAATAATTTCATCAGTTCTATTAATTGAGAGAGTTTTAAAAGAATATTTTTATTGTAATCTGCCATTTGGTGCCAGCAGCCATCTTGAATTTACAATAATACCTACTTATTTAATTGTATTGTCATCCGAACTAAAGACGTGTACCAAATGTCAGATCAGTCAGCCAACAGGAAGGGGGTATAATTTCAATTACTAAAGGCCCGCCAACAAGCAGGTCAAACTAAATAAAACCGTTTGAAAATTATTGTGTTACGGTTCCTGAGTGAGGTGGGAACGAATATTAAATTTCGAACTTAGAACAGGACGCAATAACTATACAATATTTCTTCGTGATTCAATGCTCCATGATTATAAAAATGTTTTAATTTTATGTTTAAATTATGAAAATTATTGTCAAATATGATATTTTTATGTTCTGAAACTTTCGTTTACTTGATTTTTTGGCATGTTACAGTGATATACTGTTTTGTATCAACAGAATCTACTGCTCTTTTACCTACTATTCTTTACCTTCCATAAGCTCTGTTGAATATTTTTTTTAAATATTTTTTTATGCCACTTAGGTATTTATTTCGGCTATAGGACAGTAGCGGATTGTTTGAATATTAATAAATTGTAGACATATAAAAGGTTGTGGGAGATCAGGATATACTATTGATTGTTTGGTTCAATGATTGATTGATATAATACTGCAACATTACTTTGAAGAATTACTTTCAGTTCCCAACTGTAGGTATCTAAACAATTCTGTGGTGCAGAATCAGCGACATCGACTGCATTGTGTCAAACATTTCGGTTTGGCTTTCAGGTTCGCACCAGGAAGTATTATTGGGTTGTTCTGTTAGGCATTTCTTGACGCGGGAATGGTGCCCGGTTGATGGCAACAGGCACGTTACATGTAAAACATAAGGCGTAAGTGATGAACGGCCGAGCACATTTTCTAGATAAAATGGATTGTCTAAATATGAATCTAATAGCACTATCTGGGTGAATTGAGAGTCGAACCGAATATTTGACCCGATACATTCGTTATCGCTCATTCTGCTCCATGGAATTTGACGCATCATGGAAAGAAGAACAAAGGATAACAACCCCTACGCCTATTGTCATACTGTTTGTTTCAGAACGTCCGATCTTGCGAATTGAGCGGTAAGCGCGAAAGCGTGGTAAGGAGCTAAATTCGTGACATCGAACGTTTTGAGAGAACGCACATCACAATGAAGGTGAAGACTACAGAAGAATTGAAGAAACGAGAAGAAAAATTCTGTGTTTTTTTGTACAAATTTATATCTATACATATAATTAATCTGATTCTGAGATTAGCGTGCACAAACGCACAGATAAACAGACAAACAGATAAACAGACAAACAGATAAACAGACAAACAGATAAACAGACAAACAGTTAAACAGACAAACAGATAAACAGACAAACAGATAAACAGACAAACAGATAAACAGACAAACAGATAAACAGACAAACAGATAAACAGACAAACACATAAACAGACAAAAATTCCAACAAACGTTGTTTTGGCTTCTATTGCGTTTATAAAGACCCCCCAATCAAAGTTTTTCTTGTATCCTTTCCATGTACAGACACCGATCGGCTACAGTTTTATTATATGTATATATTACTAATGACAATTTTCATATCGACGGTTGAAAAGCAAAAAAGTACAAGCGACATCGACATTTCATACAAAAAAAGGTCTTAAAGCACATGAAACACTCTTTACAACACAGTGTAATTTGCGTATCAACTGTTCTTATCGCTTACGTCCTTTAGCCTTTCAACAGTCGATATGCTTTCTATGCTTTTTAAATTTTACTAATTAGATAATTGCAGCTATCTAGGCTTCCAGGTAGTATTCTAGTTAGTATTACTAATGAAAATTTTCATATGCTTTCTATGCTTTTCAATATTAGTTACTAATTTGAAATTGCAGCATCTAGGCCGTCCTAGTTAGTCCTACTAACTAGCAACTAGACTATAGGTGTAGTTTAGTAATGAGACGACGATATTTTTATCCCGGAAATAGTTTCCTGTGGGTCGTGTTCTCGTAACATGAGACTGGTAGTCTGCGGATCGCGGCAATAGAATCAGTATTTTACGTGCCGTGGACAATAGCTATTAAACTTATAAAAAAATATCACTTGAATTAACAGAATTATATTTTAAATGCATGCAGTGAATCTGCGAAACATGTCTGACTTTATTTGTTTTTGTAACACCATTGTAACAACATACCGTGTTTCGAGCAATAAATGACTTACTTAACTCTTAAAATAGTCGTTTTTAGAAGATTAGAATAGAATAGATATTTATTTGCTAGAACATTGTGATAAGGATGTTACAAATTAGGTATATCTTATGACTAGGTACATCATGTTCTGCCTAAATTGGGCATGCAAATTTTCCTTATTAAATAAACACTTTGGCGTACAAAATGATACGAAGTCAAAAGGAAGCTGATATATTTTATACCATTATATATCTATACTCTTTACATGTTTTGGATAAAAACTCTGTTACGGAATTAAAACATTTGTTTAGTCTTTTACGATTTTATAATTTTCTTGTACGTAAATATATCCACACATAGACAGGCAATTCTTTTTAAATAGAACAGTTTTTGGTACCTCAGATAAAACTATTCTGTCTGGATTATTAAACGATTGTAACTACCAAAATTGTGAATACCCAACCATTTCTAGATGTTCAACTATCACGTGGCCGCTGGCATGAAGACTGTGGGCATATCCGCGGCTGGCGGCGTGGGGGAGGCGACCGCGGACGAGATCATTGATGGTTATACCAAGTACGATATGTACGAACTGGGCATAAACCGCTTCCTAGGACTCCATAACAATAAGAGGTTCCTAAGAGACCGCGTCAAGGAAGTACCTGGTGAGTGATAATTGAATTTGAATAGAAGACCAGCAGACACATGCTGTAAGAATTTTTCGAACGATATGACAGACTTGACAGATGAATTCGGGGTGAGATTTCAATTGCGCATGCTCTAACGTGACATCACCAAATTTAGAGCATGCGCAGTTGAATTCTCACCGCAAATTCAACTGTCAAATCCGTTCCACCGATCGAAACGATCTAACAGCATGTGCCTGTAGTTCTGCTAATGAACAAAGATTTGATAGGCTGTCAAAATCAAATTTAATGTTAAAAACGATCATGGAATTAATATGGGGCGGGCTAAGAAATACAGATATATTTTATCCAGGACATGCACAATAAAAAAGTGTAACTTATAACTAGAAAACTGGCTGGCGAGATGGTAGCAAGTGCAAACACTAATGACCTCTGCCTACCCTGTTGAGATAGAGGCATGTTCTATGTATGTACTTTTTTCCAATTTAACGTCAGCGTGACGTTTTGGGGCGCTCACGATGACAATGACTCGAGTTTTGTCATTTTAGTTTACCCGAAAAATGTTCTATGAAAACTTCTCAACCTGCCTTAATAAGTTTTCACTTAAAAATTACATACATATCACGCCTTTATCTCCGAAGGGTTAGGCAGAGGTGAATTAACACCCACATTTCACCAATCATTGTTTTCGGCCCAAAGTAATAGGGGGTGAGTCTATTGTCGTCCTCCACGCACTATTGTTAAACAGTCATATATTCCCTACCTCCCACAGGTGTCCACTACGGTCTCCCTTACCCGTTCCCCGAGTTTGAAACAGGACGCAACCTCAGGCTGTCGCCCATATACCCAACGCTTCGTGACAACGGCGCCGTATTCGGACAGGTCATGGGCTACGAGAGGCCAACTTGGTTCGAGTCTGATGGTAAGTAACACATCTTTTATGTCAGCCTCTGCGGCGTGTCTCGCAGGAGGTGCGGCTTCGATCCCCGTTCAGTTCAAAAATTTATACGAATAATAGAAAGAAAGAAAAAAATAATGATCTATTTAGGGTAATCACAATGTGTATGCAATAAATACAATTAAATGTGACCATAGGTTACATAGGTGACACATTGCGCGAACCCATATAGGGCCCTATCTCAGCATTGAATGCTACACACACTAAAAAAATTCAGTATATGCAGCGCTGGTTTTCAGATGGAGCCGCTAGATAACGCTGACGCCACGCATATTAATACAGCTAAAATCTTAAACTCAAGACTAACAAAGAGACGGAAAAAGTGAACATTTGCAATTAATCTACGTTATTCACTTAGTATGTGAATACAGCATCAAAAAACCAAATCAAAACCTACTATAAAAACGGCAATATAGGTGTATTGGTCTGGTCGTGCTTCAGAGAGCACATATCTAAGTGAATAAAACATAAATAAACCTTATTATATTATATTGGCCAATAAAATGAGTTATTTCGACCACGTGATAGATTTTCCTGCTATTTCATTACTAGACCGAGGCTTGAGAAACATAAGTCTTCCCATCCATGCTGAGATTGCAGAATGTGTATTTTCATTCAGGTTTCGTAAAATCTCCGGCAATACCTCGCCCCTTTCGGATAGCGTCTACGAAGACGTTTGTGAAGCCGCACTGGTTCGACTATGTACAGAGGGAGTACTGGGCTTGCAGAGAGCGGGTTGGACTGTCTGACTATTCCTCATTCACTAAGATAGATATACAGGTATGGCCATAAAGAGTGTATAGATCTTTAGTTAATCGTCGGGAGGTAGGTTTGTGGAGGAACGAGGTGCGATGTTCCTCCGACACAAAGGGAGGATCCTCCGACCAGGCAAGGTGATCACGCCTGGCGGGCCGCGGCCCAACCATTGTCGTTGGGACGATGTATGTACCTAGTCTAGCCATAAATATTGTTACGAAGAAAAAACATTTTTTTTATTGCAAATAATATTTTATACTTTTACAGTGTGTTAGTTTAATACATAAATATAAAACAATTTAAAATATAAAAAGTTTATTCAAAGTGGTCTCCATTGGCTGCAACACAGTCCTTTAAACGTTGAGGCCAGTTATCAATAGAAGCACGCACTCTTTCCATGGGAAAATTGTTCACTGCCAATCGTATGGATTGTTTTAGGGACTCCAAATTATCATGGCATTTAGAGCAAGCCATACTCTCTAAAACTGACCATAAATCATAATCCAGCGGATTAAGATCGGGACTAGACGACGGCCAGTCTTCAGCTCTGATGAAGTTCGAAACGTTCACTACCAACCAAGACTGCGTGGACCGAGCTTTATGACCCGGCGCTGAGTCTTGTTGGAAGGACCATACTTGGTTATTGAACATGGTGTTGTTAAGGGGTTTAACTACCTTCCCAAGAATGGTATCTTGATACACTTGTGCCGATGTTTGATACCTTTTTCACAAAAATATGGCTCAGTCACTCCTTCATAGCTAACACCCCACCAAACCATCACTGAAGTCGGATAATGCCCACGTTGCACTCTGTCGACTAATTGGGAAGCTTCCTTAGAGCTTTGAGCATAAATACGGTCATTTTGTTTGTTAAAATGTTGCTCAATTGTAAAGATTTTCTCATCCGTAAACTAAATTTTTCTGTGACCTCCCTTTGCGTACAGCTTCAGTAGTTGCTTCGATTTTACCACCCTATTCTTTTTAAAATTACCAGTTAAAAAATGACCAGTGCGTCTCTTATAGGCTGCAAGTCCTAAATCATCTTTTAAAATGCGCGACATGGTTCTGGGTGCTATTATCATCTCCCGAGATAAAATCTTTTGCTTTCGGACAGGATTTCTTCGAATTCTTTCCCTTACTGCTTTGACCACCTTTTTCGTACGAACACTACGTGGACGGCCAGATCTTTTTCTGTCACAAACAGAGGAGGTCTCATTGTACCTATTAATAGCCCGGTACACAAACATTTGACTAATACCAAGCGTATGGAGAGTTTTAATAATTACATTCGGCTCCATACCAACTTTGTGTAATGCAATCACAGCGATTCGGTTTTCTTTATCACCCCACTCCATTTTAATATAGCAAAATATTGTACAATGTATTGGCACCTAAATTAGAAAACACAATGAACAATCGTATAAAAATGACAGATTCCATATTCAAATGTAATATCTTTCTTATTTTAATTGTAACAGTATTTATGGCCAGACTAAGTATATTGTAACAGCGCGAGAACTTCACTTGCGCGATTCAGGATTCCTAGTGAAGTCCTCGTTTGGCGTGCTGTCGCTAGATGGCGCTGGGTACATGTGGAATCGCCACAGGTTAATCAGACTTGCAGTCGAGAAGTCCTGGGTTCGAATCCTGGCTATTGCACTACCCGTGTGAAGTCACTCCTAACATAAGTAATTTAACTAGAATATCTATAACACTAGTCATTACGGTTACTAGTTATCTTTTTTTAATTGTGCCGTCTCCCTTAGTAATCTTCCTCCTAACTAATTTATAAATTATCATAATTTAATCAATCAATATCATGTCAACTGGTTTTCTAATATTCACAGAAATTAATAAAGTATTCAAGTATGTTTATCCGTATTCTAGATTCCATAACACAAACTAGTTAAACTATGCTTACCATGGGTCTAGATAGCGTTGTGTAGAATGTTGTGGAATATTTAATATTTATTATTATTAATAATAAAAGTTTTAGGCTGGGTGCATATGCACGGTTTCCTGATTAGGTCTCCTAATCAGGAATTCAGATTCGGAATTCCGCGTGCCTAGCGCATATATATAGTTTTTTGTGTTAGGAATTTATATAGTCAGTTCGAATTGAGCAGAATGCTAGCGCGGTAATGAAAATTTGAAAGAAAGAAAAAAGAAAATAGAAAGAAAAAACATTTATTCAAGAACACACAACGTACAGAGAGTCAGACAAATATATATACACAACAACAAGATAACACAACAAGAATACATTTCAGTGTGCGGCGACAATACGCACATGCATTCGGGGCGACGTCAGTAGGATTTTTGTCCGTTATTAACAATCCGAATGCACGGAACTAATTCCGAAATGAACGTCCAGTTTTTTCCATTCGAAAAATGTAAGAACGTATGCGCCTTCTAAACATTAAGTATGTAAATGAAGCTTTCAGGTTTACGAATCAGAATTCCTGATTAGGAAACCGAATCGGAAAAACGAGCGTGTGAGTCCTAGAGCTAAAGTGGTCGGTAACTAATATAATTAATACTGATTGAGGCTTCACTGTATATACCTACAAGAAGCAATTCTATTTAAGAAGTCCTAGTACAGTATAAATTTAAAATCTTTTTTTCCCCGTAGTCCCAAAACCGCGATGTGGTAGACTACCTCCAGTACTTGTGTTCCAATGACGTGGACGTACCAGTCGGTAGCATCATTCACACCGGCATGCAGAATGAACGGGGTGGATACGAAAACGATTGCAGTCTTGCCAGGATTTCAGATTACCAGTGAGTAATCAATCATGCATACTTACATTAGTATTCTAAGCAATCAATCAATCCATCTGTCAATCAATCGCTCCACCAACTAATTAATCAATCAATTTATCTACCAAATAATCAATCAATTTATCTACTAAATAAGTAATCAATTTATCTACCAAATATTCAATTAATTTATCTACCAAATATTCAATTAATTTATCTACCAAACGAGTAATCAATCTATCTACCAAATAAGCAATCAATTTACCTACCAAATAAGTAATTCTACCTAATAATCAATCTTTCCATCTGACAATCAAATCATAATAATATATCAATTAGCTCAAACTCAATCAATCACTTTTGCAAACTTTCGTTGAATTTTGGATTCGGTCCTCGAGCCATGCAGTTTTATTGCCGCAAAACATATTCAGTGATTTGTTTTTCTTGTTTGGTGTTCTTCAATATGACTTCATTTTTTTCATGTGTCTGATGATAAGCTAAAGATGTAGTCTCAAAATGCAGACCCACCATCTATACTAAAAATAAAAAACTAATGAGTTTGTTTGAACGCGCTAATCTCAGCAAGTACTGGTTCGAATTACCAAAATTATTTTTGTGTTGAATAGCCTGTTTATCGATAAAGTTTATAGTCTATAAATCATCACGCTTCTACTCAAGGGAGCGGAGCAGTGATCATGAATGTCAAAAAATTCATACATTATTTGAAAACTAAAAAATTACGAGCTTAATTAAAGAGGTCCAGTGGAAGCCAAGGGGGTCGGTTAGTTACATATATAAACAAAGTAACAACAATGGCCCTCAGTTTAACCGCTTCATCAAATACTTTATCACGCCCCTTCAAGAGAATAATTTCCCTCGTTTTTCCACAGCTACATGATGATAGCCCCAACAATCCAACAGACTCGTTGCAAGACTTGGCTCAAACGTCACTTACCCCGTAACGGGTCTATCACGCTATCTGACGTCACATCCATGTACACTGCTATCTGCGTCATGGGGCCCTTCACGAGGTCTTTGCTCAGTGAGCTTACAGACACAGACCTGTCTCCCGCAAACTTCCCATTCTTCACTTTTAAAGAGCTCGATGTGGGGCTTGCGAATGGGATAAGGGCTATGAATCTCACCCACACTGGAGAGTTAGGATATGTGCTGTATATTCCTAATGAGGTAAGTGGTGAATTTGAATTGAATTCTTTTAACTGATAAGCGTCGGTAGCTTAGTGATTAAGGAGTCGTCCTTATGTTCGAAGGTTTGGATCCTGGCTGTTACACTACCTAGGTGATCACACTCCTAACACAAGCAATTTAGAGGAGGGGTTAGAGAGAAAATCAGTAATTGTGGTAGCTAATATTTAAAAAAAAAAAAATAACTCTTTAGACAATTGTCAATACGCTTGTGGAATAGAGAATAGTGCTCATTGGAAAGTTTTTGTGCTGTCAGTGGGAAGACCAAAAGCTTGTCCTGCTTTGTCTTTTAACGGCACAGAAACTTTTTGTGCTTACAGGGTTGGCGGTGCGGGTGTGACTCCCTTGGTATTGCACATGTCCATAAGTCTCGGTAACCACTTTCCATCAGATGGGCCGTGTGCTTGTGTGCTGCCTAAGTGGTATAAAAAAAGAACAGATTGATCAATGTGTGGTATTGGCATTCGTCACCATTGGCGTCTTGCCATTAATATTTTTATAGAAATTTATTTGACAGAGACAAATTGAGGCGATTTGCTGCAAAAACCATCTAAAAGAAGAGGAAGACATTCGTCACGCCTTTTTTTATACCACTTAGGTGGCAGCCCACACGGCCCACCTGATGGGAAGTGGTTACCGTGGCCTATGGACGTTTTGCAACACCAGGGGCGTTACAGTCGCGCTGCCGACCCTGAAGAAACCTTCTAATGCCTCTTGAATAACTCCATATTGTAGGCGCAGGGAGTTCGTTCCACAGCTTGAGTGCGTGGCATGAAGTTTCTTTCATACCGTACTGTGCGCATCGTCTCAGGTCGTAAAACTTCGGCTAACTACAATCCCTAGGCGGCAAGTTTTAGTCGGTTCGAGTCCGACATTAGCACTGCCGCCGACTCAGGCTTAGGCATCCCTTAGTATTTTACGCACGTTATAAAAATACGTTGACTAATGTCATATTACTTACGCCCCCTATATAGTGGGACCGAGATCATAGTTGGCGAGATGTGGGAGTCTACTTCTTTGGGCGATTAGCAAGCGTAAATATATGCATGTGTAATATGCCTCTGCCTATTCCTTTGTGGGATTTACAGACTTGATTTTTTGTATGTAAACCCTTAGCGGGTACTACCAGGGCTAGTGGAGTGCTGGCTAACACAATGTTTCTTAACAGTTCGCCATCCACGTATACAACCGCCTGATGACAGAGGGGGAGAAGTATGGTATATCCCACGTTGGGTACTACGCGTCCCGCGCCCTTCGCGTCGAGAAGTTCTTCGCGTTCTGGGGGCAGGACCTCGACACCACCACCACACCGCTCGAGTGCGGCCGCACTTGGCGGGTCAAGTTCGATGTGAGTACTGAGTACGCTCTTGGGGCATCTAGACCTGTTTAGTGTGGACTTTATTTATATTAAAACTTCCCCCTATTCATTTAAAAATACACACAAATTACATTTTTAAATACAATCTTGAAAAAATACAAGCCCATTTGCATCAACTGCCGGGACCAGACTACAGATAATCAGGGCTACAAAGAGAGGCACTTCCTCACTATAAGCCTGTAGATGCAAGGACTTGCAGGTGAAATTGGCTGGGACCGGAAGTTCTCGGAGGGGCCCCACACATGGCATGGAGGGGCCCCCTACATAGCACGGAGAGGCCCCATACATAGCACGGAGGGGGCCCTTGCTTAGTACAGAGGGCCCCATGCATAGCATAGAGGAGTCCCATAAATAGCATAGGGCCCCTCACTGAATATATCTCAAATAATGAAATAATACCTTATCTCGTACAGAAAGATATCCCCTTCATCGGCCGCGAGGCCTTACTCCGCCAGCGTACTGAAGGCATACGACGCCAGTACGTGCAACTTTTGCTCACGGACCACGACCACGAGCTAGACATGTGGTCGTGGGGGGGAGAGCCCATCTTCAGAGATGGCAACTACTGTGGTCAAACCACCACCACTAGCTACGGGTACACGTTCAAGAAACAGGTACGGGGTTTAATTTTTCTTTTTCTGTATAATTTATGTGGCAGACTAGAATACGGACCATCTGATGGGAAGCGGTTACCACAACCTATGGACCTTTACAACAAACCAGGATGTCACACTATAAAATCTATACTTTTTTTGAAGGACCCCATATTGTATTGGTTTTGGAAAAGCAATATTTAAGTAAAACAATTTTTTACCGATTTTATCGTGGTTTATTTTATTATTGATATATTATTTAAACTGAAATTATAATAAAAAACGACACGACAACGCGGTATACGCCTAAAACTGCCACAGATACGATATCATCTTTAATTTCCACAGATAAATTAATTGGTATTAAACATAAGATATATTTCTTCTCTATCCCGATACAGGTTTGTCTCGGTTTCGTGGAAAATCTGGACGTCAATGGAGTTCCACAGCATATTAACAATGAGTACGTTCTGGGCGGACACTACGAGATTGATATCGCTGGTATTAGGTAAGTCCTAAAGTAATAGATAGTAGCGAGGGTTCCTTTTTTTCAGAGGGTTTCCATTTTTTAAATAATTTCTCCCTTCACCACTAGTAATAGGTACGTAAAACGTCACCAAAAGATAATCTTACCTGCAAGATGGTTTAGCTGACAAAAATTATGTTCACCCAAGTTCAAGTTAATGTACTCTTGGCTTGGGGAATCAGATGACAGTACCTCGCGTTTAAGACAAATAAACCAAATTATAGTTGAGTTTGAACCGGTTTTCGCGTTCAGATGATGATGATACAGGATGGTCTATAAACCAACTAATACTATAAATGTACCAACAATGCCGTGAATTTTCTATTTTATTTTACAAACCGCGTGGTTCGCGACAAAGTAGAATTTGGACCACTCCATCTCTTCCCATCCGGTGTCGTACAAGGCGACTAAAGGATAGGGTTGTTTAGCATCAGATAGACGTATTTATAGCCCAAATTCAGCCTCAGATGCATGACTCGAGTCAAAAATAGTGCCTGGAATACGACAATAGGTTTGAGCACCCCTATTACGTGGGGTGGTGAAGCCTAGTGGAGTGCCGAATACAATTATTGGTGAAATGTGGGTGTTAATTCGCCTCTGCCTAAACCTCCGGAGATAATTTTACATATAATACAGCTAGTATTTGGAGTAGATATAAATTGGGAGTTTATGTGATGTCATTGTCAAATGCATTTGACAACATTGAAGGGACGGTGGCAACATCCTTCAGTTCAATTATTACTGGTACGAGTCAGCATCATCTACAGAGCCTTTTCCTAACGTTCAGGTCGGCGAAGAAGAAGATCGGCTATTCAGTCTGACTGTAACGCGGCTGAAGTCTGAACAGTTTTTTTTTTTGGTGCTTAATATAGACTGGTTAGATGTCAAACTCTTCATACAGATTATAAAATCTTTTCTCTCATTCAGGTACGCAGCAAAATTGAACCTGCACTCGCCGAACCTACCAACCAAATACCCCGACAAGGAGCGTGACGTGTATCAAGCTACACGGAAACCCCACGAGTCGCAGCAGTACCTTGGCAGGCATTACCAGCCCTAGCATTCGAAATACCCATTTTCGAACGACATTAAATATAATAATATTCGATATATCCGGATAAAATAATTATTTACCTTTGTAACCAAATATTTATCAGTTTCCTAACGGCCACCATTGGTGCGGTTGGGAATTAGGCTCCCAACACTACTCACCTCAAAATACTCGTCTTCGTCCGACTTTAAATATTAGATATTTTGAAATTATTACGTGCCCAATTGAAACCAAATATTCTTAAACAATGGCTACCACTGAGAACGGTTGGGAATAAATTTAATAAAATAATGAATCCCAAAATATCCATCATCGTCAGATTTTTAATATATCCGGACACATCCGGATGAAAAATTATTATGTGCCCAGTTACAACTAAATATTAATTGATGTTCCCAACGACCATCATTGGGGATGGTTGTTAAAGTGTAATATTTTGTCCCAACTACCAGCAGTGGTTGTTTTAGGACTGGGCGTTGGGCATAAGCCATCGTGAGGTATCGCCATTGACTTTGTAGGTTGGGGTATCTATTCAGATAAATGATTGCAGATACTCCTGTCTGATATAATCATAATGTAAAACTGTGTGTACTTATATACCTATATAATGGATGTATGTGATATTGCACACAATATTTATTCAATTTTATAAATGATGACCCCAAGATATGGGTATCTAACGTTCTAGGCCTTTACTAATTCTGTGTATTTTATATTAGTAAGGGCCCTAATATTTTAATATACACCCTGTATAATCATGTGAGTTTTTCTGAAGTCTGTATTTTAAAATATAATTAAGTACGTAATTTCATTTATACAATTGGTACAGCCATCAGATTATATGAATACCTACATATTGAAATATGTACCTCAAATGATAATTAATGAATTTGTAATATTGTACGTGTAATGTAATTGTAATACGTATTTTATTTGTATTACCTAATCGAATGGGATGTACAAGACCCTACTCGTAAACGAATACCATTTACTCTGCGCATCAGTGTAAGTCAAAATTCCTTTTTTAGACGTGTCAATAGTGAAAAATAACAGGTCAAGTGCGAGTCGGACTCGCGCAAAAATAAATTGAGGGACGAAGTTATGTAATATAAACGGCAACATCTTTTTATTGTGTTTACGACGTTTGATTTTTTACAGTCGTAAGAGGTTGCAGCTTTTACAATTTGTTATAAATTTCAACTTAATCCATACACATATTGCCGAGAAAAATGTCTTGACAGACAAATAGACAGAGATATAGACGGACAACGGAGTGATCCTATAAGGGATCCGGTGTTTTTCCTTTTGTGGTACGGAACCCTAAAAAAATAAGTTTTTTTTAAGTTGTTAACATGGTAACCATACCTTACGAATACGATATAGATCTTTTTACACCCTGTATTAGGTATGATTTTTTGTAAAATATACTTCTCCGTGGTTTCCTATACGTAAAAGAAATTATTTAACTGAGCTTATTAAAGATATTAAAAAAGCGGTAAAAACTACTGCCCGTTTTAATTTATTATTTTTTTCGTATTTATTTGACGATAGCAAAGTATGACGTCATACTGCGTCATATCTTATTAATTTCGAAGGGACTTACCTTGTACCTTGATGTAATGTAATACGCACAACTTGTAGGTTTAGTATCATCAACTCGATGTGTTTTAAGATATAATGTAATATTGGCAGTGTAAAACACTGATACAAGTAACTACATAAAAATATAATGAATATTATTTAATTATGTATAGGGTAGTGTCCTGAGTCATAGAATTTTTAATGTCTTAAAAAAATATGCGTAGTAAACTAAGATATCCTTACTAAACTGAAACTATGACTTTTCATTTTTTTTTATTTCCCAAAATAGTTCAAAATATGGGTCAAAACAATCGAAATAAAGCGTTTTCGGGTCGCTCGAGAACTTGAATTTTTAAAATCAAATATCGTTTGTCATTTTACTATTTGTCATTTTCTACAATGTACAGTTTCCGATAATAAAAAAAATTTGGACACGACCCTATTGTACTTGTCTATGTACATATTAGGTGTTTATTATAATAAATGTAAACTCTGATGGACCATCTCACTTCAGAACTCAATTTATTTAGCGTACACCTGCTGCTCCATCCGTGTAGGAGTCGCGGGCATCAGCTATTAATATTAAAGAGAAAAAAATGCAGTGTTGTTGTCTAACCACAAGGATAAAAAAATACAAGACTTGATATAAGCGTACATTAGCATTGTGCCAAAAATTCATGCATAAAAATGTTTAATTAAAATTCGTAAAACGAACCCGTGGAAGACCGCCGACCTTCAACGGTTTAAATTGGATGCCTCAATTCGAAAAGAGCCTAAGTACCACTTCGTATTTTTTAAGTAGGAGTTTTTTTTTAGTCTGCATAAAGTAGGTATTTAATTTTTTATCAAAAGTATGCTCATCAATACCATATTAAAAAATAGAAAAATATTATTTTATCTACTAAATTTAAGGGAATTACGAGTTATGTAAGTCAGGAAACTAATGAAATTAAAAAAAGTGGTCTGTCATATTTGTATGTGGGTATTTCTTCGAAATTTCATTCTTCAACTGATTCATCTGGCCAAAATTAAATTACACTATAAGCTTTGTAACACATATTCATATGAAAATATGGATTCCAAAGATCATATATTTGAATGAGGGACTCATTTTGATACAGTAGTTTTCAAGATATCGACATTCAAATATTTTGTGCCCAGAGGAATCAGAATTGGTAACAGATAAATCAGAAACAAAAGATTAAATTAAAAAACTTTAATACTTAATCAATTAGACTTATATACCTGGCACGGTTGGCTGTGCTGGTGCTGCTGCAGCTTCTGCAAAGACTCTTAAGCGGCACAAGTACTCTAATCTCATTGGTGATTATGAGTTTGTGCCGTTTGGAGTAGAAACGTTTGGGCCGTAGGGTCCGAGCGCCCGCAATCTCTTCAGGGAGATTGCGAAGCGTATGGTCGACGCTTCTTGTGACCAGAGGGCTGGCCTCTTCTTAGGTCAGAGATATAAGCATTGCCTTACAACGTGGCAATGCTGCCAGACTTCTGGGAACGCTACCACAAGAGGCATGCGATGCGAAGGAATTCCACGACGCATTTTAACTTTTGTTTTTTTATTATTATTTTTATTAATGTAAATATTAACATAGATTTAATATACATTAAATGTATATAGATAAATAAATAGCTATTATCAATTAGATTAATATTTTACAATTAAAAAATAACAGTATAAACTAATTCTTGTGATGGCACTTGACATCAGTCTTAGTAATGCATCGTGTGTCCAACTATCAAAACAAACATACACAAGTAAGAAAGTTAATAACATTACTAAAAGAAATATTTTCTTGACTTTTTGCAAGGGAGCGAGCTGCTTTCAATTTCATCCTCAAAAAAAATTCTTGGTGACGAGATCCTGAATTTTTCGATGAAGATGGATATTTTCCCTAATGGTGTCAGACACTTTTGTCCGTTTAAATATAAGAAAAACCCCGATCGTCTGAATCTGAGTGGTCCAAGGTTGCTGATGATCGACCCTTCATTAGCAAGCTATTTTTTGTTGTTTAGGTGTTAAATTCTGCAAGAACCTTCTCTCTTTCTTTTCAAATATGTTTCTTTAATTTAAATTTGCACAGAGTATACTTGTCTGGATCTTTTCTCATGTTTTCCATAACGCGTTCTGCCAGTCTCTTTTTCTCCTTTTTTACCTCCAGGTCGTGGCATTGTTGTAAACTACAATATTAAAAGAAAAAAAAAATACAGATATTTAAAGATAAATAACTTTTCACGTTTTTATTAGGGAAAATTAATCTTAAAATTGCCATTTTATTAATAGCGTAATAGTTATAGTACAATGTAACAAAAATGCAAATTAAAATATTTAAACTAAGTACCAAAGAAAGTATAAGGTTTAACAGAATCCGGCTCGAAGGACCATAAAATGTAGAGTTTCTACAAGCGGCTATACACTTGTAGCAGCTATACTTTAATACATATGTATGTAAAAAAGCAAATTGACGCTATAAAACCGCTCCTTTCTAATCCATATGGTGTTTTGACCATATGAAGCAGGCACAGAGGAATCAGGATTTTGCCTTTAATTATGCATAACTCCATATTCATACAGGCTTCAGTATTAAAAAAATTCCACATTAAAATATTACCTAAAAGCATCACGGCAAACGCAAATTGAGGTTTTAAAACAATAAAATAAATGTGATGAAGTAGGCATTGTAATCAGAATGTCACCTGAACCAAGCCCAGATGAATCATATATTTACCTTCGTATCACCAGGTTCTCTGGCTGCCAGCCGCATGTCCACCTTCTAGCTTGTTCGTTGCACGATTGGTTCCTCCCGCGCGCAAAATCACTGTCCTAGCGGTATTACCCGGTCAACTATGGTCAAGCGCAGCTTGCACCATATTAGTCAGTATTATACGCCGGACACTTATGTTTTACTTATTTATAAAAAAAGTATAAGTAGTTTTAACTACAACGCATTATTTTATAAAAGCACTATTCATTTCCTTTCCTTAAAAAATATTATTTATGTGAATTCGTCAAATGAAAAACGCCAGATCAAACATTTTCTTCCGGAAAATGGCAAACGGACGCGTTATATGAATCAGAAGAACATAGTTCAAATGTTTTTATTTTGTACCTAGACAACAACTATTTCTAAAATATCATTTGACCAAGTTAGAGACAAAGCTAAAGTATCCAAAACAAAAATTTACAGTCAATTATGTTAGTTGGTTACAGAAATACACCCATAGAAATAGAAAATTTTGTCTTCGAAGAACTACCCATGTATTATTGTATAAGACAAATTGTGTTTACGTAAAAAAAACAATATGATATTTTCAGATTCTAAGATCTGAAAAGTCCGTCCATTTTGTTATTAAGCGTATTTTGGTATTAAGCGTAAGTCTCGAAGTCTTTTCCACATTCGCCGCTTTAAAAGACAGTGGCCCCGAAAAACGAAAACAGGCGCATAATAATTGCTTAATGAAACGAAATTAATGACATTACAGTTCTAATCTGGCGAATATTTCAATAATGAGATATTGTCAGTTCTAATCTGGAGAATATTTCAATAATGAGATATTGTAATTCAAATAATTAACTACTTAAATAAATATTTGTAATAAATTTTTGTTATTAAAAATTATTGATCTCAAATTATTTAAAGGTAGGTAAATAAATATTCTTTTTGTTTTTTAAATATAACTCCAATAAAGTATTAGAACTTGTATTTTATTTTTGGTGCTATTATTATAGAGTAGGTATATAGATCCCACAGGCCGGTGTGACGAAATACAGTGCAGTTTTAGTCGGTTCGAACCTGGAATACCCATCTCGTCGTTCGCACGATAGTGACAAGATTTTATATTTTTGGTAACCAGATTTTTCTTTTTGCTAAAAATATTATATTTTTTGCTCTTTATGCAAAAATTATAAAGTGGACAAGGTTTATTTGAATTGTGGCATCCCCTGGCAAGGAACGGCGCCTACTAACTAGTGTTTATTGTTTGAGCCAAGCCCTCGAAGTCTGTACACAACGTACACTGTACGACTCGAATTAAGGGTGTAGATATAAGAACAGACCGTAAGTCTCACATGTCTTGCCAACACGCGCAATTATTAATTTTGCTAGATGTTAAGTATAATCGACCTCTGCCTACCCCTCGAGGGATATGCAGATGTGAATATTTTCATGTACTAAATGTAAACATTTTGTAAAACCATTTTTAAGAATAAACATATTATTAAATAAAAAGAATTGTTTTTTTTCGTCACATTTAATAATTATAATTACACATATTTGTTCCAATAATGTCTTCAAAAGAACTACAACTACTATGTACTTGCTATAACAACAGATATAATTTAATTATAATAACATACAATTTCTTACATTACTTTGATAAAGGATAGAGCTACCTACACTACTACTCTTGGGTGCAGCGGGGCCTTAGTAACATCCTTGAGGCCCAAGCCATTGCCAGCCGCTAAGCCATAGCCAGCCGCTACGGCAACAGACGAGGCTCTAGCTAGCTTTCCCATTAGAGTTGGGAGATCAGACATTTTACAACAAATTTAATTATATCTAAAAAGAAGTACATAATTTAATATTATAGAAAATACTTGTGAACTAAATCTAAAATCACTATATTAGTTGTATATCTATTGAAGGAAAATAAACACTATTTCCCCGACATTCCGGTTGCTTTTTAGCTGCAGAAGAGTCGAGTTAATTTATGATGGATACAAAGATATTACAACATAAAATTGAATTTCAATTTATATTCAATTTAATCTTTAAAATTGCTAAAAAAATTACAAATAGACATAAATTCATTAACAAATGTCATGGTTATAGTTTTGTTCCAGGGTTTTCATCCCCATCATGTCGTTGCACAGGCCCTAAGACCTAATCTGTGACGTTAGGTCTTACTACCTACCACTTAATACCAGTAAATATTTAGTAAATTTATACATCATAAATACTATACATCAATATCTTAAAATATTTTTTTTTTTGACGATTTGAGAAGTTAGCGGGCTTTAACAACATGTCTTAGAAAACTCAATGATAAAAGATTTGGATGTTTTTAATCTTGATTTGGAAAAAAATTCACAAAATTAATTATCACTTAAATGTCTAGATTTTGGTTTTGAACTACAATAGAAAATCATCGACAAGCTACTCATATAAATAAGTTATTTTAGCGATGTACCAATTCATCAAATAATCCTTCCATACAAGTTTTACAACATATCAGAGATTTCGCAGAGACCCTCCATCATATCTTTCATGTAAGGCTACTTTAGATGCTGAACGAAGAAATTCTTCACAACCGCTGATAAATGTAGAAGTGGCAAAAGAGAAAAGTACACAACTCTTCATATAAAGTTGTATGAAAAGGTGTATACTTATCTCCTTTGCAGACTGTATCAAGTGATCTAATAACCCATTACTTAAATAGCTCTTTGATGATTTGGTTTTGTATAGACAGACATCACAAAAATGTCTCTCAAAAATCAGTAGACACACTTATATTCTAAACCCAGATAACTTTTAGGAATCACAAATTCTATTATGCTAGTGATTAAGTGAAATGACTGCAGTGGAAAACTTCCTTTGTTAAAAAATTGGAAACGCTATGGGTGGCAAAATCTGAATAGGGCAATGTTCTTACTGTTTCAACATTATCCATATGCAGTGTGCCCAAGTCCTTGTATACAAGACCTAGATGGAAAATCCACAGCGATAGGGCATGAAGAGAAAGGTAAATTACGCACCAAATAATGACCACTGTTAAGATTGCAGCTGTGCAATTTTTTAAGTATACAGCGTCAAGCACAGCGGTGCGACAGCCTTGATCAAGATGGTCGGAATCCAGTGACGTCACCCAGTCTGACCAACGACAATCTTTATCAACGCTGTGCTTGACAGTGTAAACTTAGAGAATCGCACAGCAGTTTGATTGATTCCCAAAATAATTTCTCATTATCATAATTCGATAAAATCCGCAAGGTTATCGGACAATGAACTATAGTTGTCAATATAGCTCACAGAATAAGCAAGCTGAAGAACAAATCCTGGAGAATGTGAGAAGGTAAATTAAAGGTGGGACACCCCCAACTAGATAAAGGTGGCTGGAGGGGAATGGATGCAGAAAGTGCAGAATAGGAAATGAGAATGGTCATCTATTTTGGTGAAGGTTTTACCGTTGGCTGTTTTGACATTGCTGGCTGGATAATGTACCTGAATATGTTGGCATTACAAACCAGACTGTACCAAATGTGTAAAGTAAATGTTACATAACAAAATTCTACCCTGTTATATAATCAAGGGGAGCAGGGGAGCTTCCATTGTACCTACAGGCTACAGGCTCTATGAGAAGTACAGATATGGCGGAAAGTGCTCAAGCACTTTTGTTAATTAAATATCAATCAACTTTATTCTATTTACACAAAGCTTAAAACAGTATGCAACACATTCTACAATCTTATTTGATAACATTTTCAGCTACATTTAGCATTTAAAACTGTTCAAACGTTTTCCGCGTCATATGATATGACCAATTGCGTCACAATGAACTGTGACGCAATCGGTATAACGTGACTACAAGCAAGTAGATACCAGTAGCTATAATCTACATTTACATTTAGCACAATATTGTTCAAGTCCATTGGTCACCAACCACTCACTGAAAAAATAATCTATTCCAGATGAATGAAAGTAAATCTTTTTAATTTACTTTGATTCATCTGAAATAGATTGCATTATCTAGTCATACACTGTCAGACTGTTCCGGCTATTGTTGTAAAAGGAAGGTTTGCGCAGCCTCTCCAGAACAATGTCATCTGGCGAGGGTGTTGAGAAATCAAACACTTTTATATGTGAAGTCGGCACATGTTCCCTAAAGTACGGAGCCGGCGCCGGCCTGTATCGAGCACACAATACTTTGCCAAATGCGGAACACTTTCCGATTTTATGCTTGAGTATGTAACTCATATCCGTTATGATAGGTTTCAACGGTGACTCTGGTCTGGCAGGTATGTCTACGTCTGCCACAGTCTTCTGCTCAGTTTCAGGTTTATCTGATGTGTCTGGGATTATAAGAGACTCCAAAGAGCTGCCGCTGCTGAGAGTCTCCACTTGTCGATTTTGAACTTGACCTGGTATCTGTACTGCAGGCATTAAGTCTATCAAGCAGCTGGATTCCTCCATTTTTTCTTCTACTCTCTCTAGCTCTTGCTGTTTTCTCCTTTCTTCTTCCTCTCTGGCTTCTCTTGCTTTGAACATATTGCTAAGCTGTATAGCAAGGACATCATTAATAGAACAATCACTAGTAGCAATAGTTGGCTTTTCTGCTTCTTCTTCCTCAGAATCATCATCAGATCCTGTGGTCTGGAACATATGGGGCATTTGCCTTGAACGTATATTATTAATAGGGCGTTCACCGAAACTTAAACTGGGTATTGGAAACCTCCTGGCTAACGGCAATATCTTTTCATCAGCAGATCCTCCTTGTTTCGACAGATGCATACCAGCCATTTGTTTTGAAAGCACATTATTTATAGGGCTTTGACTCAAACTGGGTATAGGAAACCTCATTGATGATGATGACATACCCGATGTTGATGGCAGCCCCGTGTCTGACAGTCCTCTTTGCACGCCAAGTGTCGGCAGTTTGAACGAGCCCAGCCCACTTGTACTTGGCTGGCAATCATCTATGTTAGACTTAGATAGGTGATTGTCTACCAATGCAAATAGGGAAGAAAACGAACTAGAGTCTCCCATTTTGAATTTTATCACCTGTAACAATTTTCAATACTTAACTATACTAATATTATAAAGAGGAAAGATTAGTATTTTTGTGTTATAAATAAACTCAAAAGCCACTGGACCAATTACAAAAAAAAATTGCCATTAGGAAGCAATCACTGACTAAAATAGGCTATATTATATCATCATGTGCTCTAGGCAATCTTACACCCCGGCACCTGCAGACCCCAGACCCGAAGCGTTTTTTAAGCGTTTTTGGCGGTAATATGATAACATCTGATACATGGCTGCGGGCCTTTTCCGACGAAATTTCCGCACGAATAAAAGTTGGAACCGAATCCGAATTGCACTCGGGTGGAGCCACTAGCAATAGCCAATTTATAATATTTTAGTTTATAATAGCATACTTGAGAGTATATTTAAAATTCAATAGGATTTCTTCATCCTAGCGTTATTTCCAGTCGCATCCAAAGCTTGAAGGTACAACCTAGGAATTGCACAGTCCAGACTACGGACAAAAGACGTATTTAGAAAAAAGGGCGACCTTAAAGACAGCGCTTTCCGGGATAAGTAGTAAGTAATAAGACAATATTTTATACCACTCACACAATACTTTTCCTTTATGAGTAAGTCTACAAGTTATTGTGTGTTATGAGTAACGATTCTGTCTCGTAAATGGCGATATCGGATTTTATGTTTCCTATTGTAGTCATGTTTACATTATTTAACATAATTATATGAGAATATTATACTCACTTAATTTTGCTCACATATGAATACAGAAGTAAAATATTACGATCCAAATTTAGGTAATCTAGACTTTCAAAACGCTTGTGTTTTGATTTTCCAAAAAAATTATTGTGATAATAATGTTTGTCAATTGGTTTGTCAGTTGTCGTTGGTTTACGACTTACGTCACTATTTAGGTAGGTAGGTACTCAATTCGTTGTATTTGCCTTATCTCTGGCAGGTGGTAAAAAAACCGAAAGAAATATTAGTCTGCTGTGGTGTACGGCTCACATTCAAGGTCAATTCAAATCAGGTGGAAAATGCTTAAGCTCAACTGGGTTTAAGCCGTCCTTGATCATGTTATCTAAAAATTTAATTAACTACAAACCATAATGCCTATGAAATTTATAACATTAGGTTTGTAGGTCCAAGCCACGCGAGCGGCCTCGCAACGTTGCTTGATGTATGTACATAGATGTGCCTCGGCCGAGAGAAGCACGAGAACCCACAGTGAAAGTAAAAATACTAAGGCTGCCGTGTTGGTTCGGAGTATATTCGTGCAGTAAATGCCTCGCTCACCTATAAGAAAGTAAAATTCGACGCGCTACTTTTATCAGATAAGATTGAATACCGCATACTATTTACAACTGTTTACGTGAAATAAAGTTGATATTTAAATAACACTCAAAAAGAGCTCGTACATTTTTTTTTTAATTGACCTTGATTAAACGCTGTTATTTTGACAATGCTTGTTGTATTTTTAATCTCAACTTTGGCTTTAAGGACCTGTATCTATGGCTGCCCTATAAATTATAAGATAAATGTGTGAATTGACCATAGAGTAGAATAGGACAGGAGAAGTGACTGAAGTGAAGTCAGACAGAAGTGAAGTGTTATTATTGACTGAGAACACACTTTTGTAATCTGAATCTTGATAGAGGAAACCAATTAATGAAATAAATTTTATGACCTTAAAATTTGTCATACAAAAAATAATCCCAGCTGATATGCGACATAGTAAATTCCTGAAAGTAGTTTCGTCGTCCTGCGCTAGCCATGCCAGGCGCAAAATATGAACAGCTGTCATTAAAGTCTGATGCTGATGAAGACGTGTTTACATCCAAGCCGAAGACGAAATGGTCAGAAGTATGCTTTCAGAAAGGTCTCTTGTCCTTGGGATTGATCCTACTATACTTCTCTTTATCGATCGGCCTCACATTCTACCAGAGATGGCTGCTTACGGTAAGGAATAATGATTACAGATAAGCTCACTAAGTAGTGTTTATGTGTTGCCTATGTCACCAAAACTTAAAAAAATGGTATCTGGCTAGATAATTTTCTGTTAAGTTTCTAATTAGAAAATAAAAACCCAATTAGACCTCACAAAATGCCTCCAATGCCTTCATATCGCAGTTACCCTATGTTTACGTACGTTAGGCGGTAATACCATGAAAAAATATTGTTAATCATTTTGTCTGATTGATGATAAACGATCAATCAGCCATAACTAAGATGCGGCTGAACTTCAATATTTTCCGTGATCCAACTGCCAAATTGGTGACATCACACTCATGGTTCAAACATCTAATCATCACTAAGATTTGAATTTTATGATTTACACCATGAGATTTTTTGCAGGATTATACCCGTCATAGCAACGGCTATTGATTTTTAGAGGGGTACTCTGTGAAATCCACCATCAGGGTCTTTGGGACCCACGGTAATGGGTCAACCCCATTTGACAAGCAGTACATATACTGATTAAATGACTGGCTTCTGGACAGGCCATTGTCTTGGGATGGTCTGACGGCAGACTCCCAATAGTCAAGACAAGTAAGGGAGTATAAAAATTGATTCCGGGACCCAGAATGCAAGTTTTAGATGCTCACACGCTCACACGCCCATTCCTTGACAGCTTACCACTCGCTATCGCATTGTGCAATTGTAGAACAAATTGCCCGAGGAAGTGGTGTCAATGGCTATGCTAAGGACCTTTAAATGTCGCTTGGATGCATTACTTGATGCTTACAGTACAAAACAAACAATAAAAGAGATATGGACTGGCTGAACTGTACTCCAACACCATGAAGTGTTCATATCAGCAAAGTTGCTGCTCGTCCATAATTTTAATAATAATAATAATAATAACTGGGTTTAATGCTTTGATGGTTTTTAGATTCCACAGCTAGTATTCGATGACATTCATATTGTTTTTTAATTTGCTATCCACTTAGACAGCTGTGTCATTATTTAACTACTCAACATAATGTGATAAACAATGTACCATTTGTTTCAGAATCACATTCAAAGCGCCATTGTATATTATATAACAATAGGGTGTCCTTGAGATACCTCGGTAGCCAAGTGGGCCGCAGTACCCTAGTGGTATGGGCAATGGACTGCTGAGATGAGGTCTCGGTTTCAATCCCAGGTTTTACCATGACTCACATTAATGACTTTTCGATGCTTTTCGAAGAAGTTATGTGTGTATTTATCGCAGATTTATAAGTGCCCGGGTAATGGCAATAGACTCGCCACCTATTACATTGGGACCTAAACATAAACTAGTGAAATGTGGGTGCTAGTACCTCTGCCTACCCCTTCGGGGATATAGGCGTGGGTTTATGTTATGTTATGTCTTTGAGATGGAATTTTTTAATTATCTAGTTCTTCTTAATATAATCCCCTTTATTCATTTGACTACCATATAAATTATATTATTAAATACATCCAAAAAAGTTTATATACATTTTGCGTTGACGCCATATCGCCTTTCCAACTTCCTAGTATGATGGTCTGCGCTTGCGTTAATGCTGCATCAGCGGAGACTCAAACGGTAATTATATTTTTCAGCCATTTGGGGTTGAAACATTGTGCTCAAGCGTTCGCATTCTACCTATTTAAAACGTAGCTAAGGGACTAATCAACGCTTCCTGTGACCATCAATCAATTGAAAGAATTTATTTAATTTATTCAATTTGCCTAAATTATGCATGGTTATGTCGCCAGTCTTTTGAGCATGGTACCAGTTAAAATTGATAGGAAGGAATTTTTCGATACCTAAAATAACAGTCTCCCTTTTTATTTCATTTTTGTGTATATTCTATGGGTAACATAGTTATATATATATTTAATAAATAATGTCATACAAATACATAAACTTTAATACAATAGGGAAGTAAAAACTATGAACTAGGAATACACTAAATAAAAACTAAAAATAGAGCTTCACCGGTATTAGGTTTTGGGACCAAGCTACTGGTGGTTAGGACTTATTATTATTGCAGGTTAGTAGGAAGACAGTCATAGACAACTGATTCTCTGATCTGAGTTTTCTTTTTCTTTTTTCTATTTCTCAAGTTTGAGATAATATGTATCAAATCTGTTTTTGAACTGATTGATACTGTCAGCTGAGATGACATGTTCTGGGAGCTTGTTACGCGCTTGGACCACTCTGTTACTGATGACAACCAGACAGTGCCAGGATTGTTATTGGAGAAGATAGTGCATAACTTCAGATAATATCGTCTTAGATGTGCATTCCTTAAGAGTTGTGAATTTTATTTTTTCTCATATGTCTGTTGGTTGAGATTAAAATAAATCGTTGCTGCACTCTCTCAAGGAGATCTTTAACGAAGTAGGGCAGCAATATAAAATTTCTGATGCCCTCAGTGGCTTGGCGGTAGTGAAAGCGGATGCTACGCAGGAGGCACAGTTTCGACCCTTGCTCGGCGCTAAAATTCAATACATCAATATGACTATTTGCATTGAGCTGATCGGCGGAGAGCACGTTAAGCAGTCTGTCCTGCTTACCATACAAACATCTATGGCAGTCGCCATTGGTAGTTGGAGCCCTTATGCTCCTTTCATTCTGCAGCGGATCGTTGGTCGCCGGCGTTACTGGTTCAGTTGAAGAATTCGCACCGCAATTTTTTTAAATCTTTTGGCTGGGGTTTCATTATGGCGCGACGCGTTCCTCAGCACGTTCGACCGGTGTAAATGCTTGACCAATGCGAGCGCGCCTGGCGTGTAGGCCATAGATGATACAAAATATTAGTAAGTTGTACGCTGCACGCGACAGGCGACACGCTGCAGAATGAAAGAAGCCTAAAGAAAAGTAACAACTGGTTTAGCTGCAATGCTTCGATACGCCATTGGGATGCGGAAGTCAAATGTCGTGTGTCATAAAACTTATATTGGTATGGATGGAGCCATCCACACCAATATAAGTTTTATGAAACACGCACACACTGAATTGAAGCGTGATTAGGCAAACATACTTTTGAGATCGGAGCCGCCAAATGAGTACCCCTCTCTTGTCGTGTCGGTGACCTATTTAAGTACTTATTTATTGTTATGTTCTCATGTAAGTGACTGTGTATGTCTTTTTGAGAATAATTTAAAAAAAAAAAATGGCAGCCGGTTCACGAAATATATCGAAGTTCAGCCAATATCCGCAGTTATATTAGTAAAGCGAACCACAGACTCCGAGGTGAATGACTCTGATGGATCCGGGAAGAACGCTGAGATGATAATAATGCAACATTGAACCGTCTCAATGGGAAGGTTTGGCAGCACAACGTCCAGAATGGCACAGGATGGTGCAAAGACAAGCGATTTCGAGAAACAGCGAAAGGCAAACCTTGACGCTAAACGCGATGAGCTGAAAATCAGCCCACCTGCTGTCATTCAGTACTATTATTGGTGGTATTCTCACGTGTCTTCAGTGTACACGAGAGTTCACCGCGAAGATCGGCTATGTTAGCCATCTTCGAGCGCATCAGCGCCGAGCCGACTAGGAGTCGAAGTTGTCGCCATGGCCGAAATCGGTCGGAAGCATCATCATCATCATCATCATTCTTGAATATTACCCCAATGACCGCAGTACATGTATTCTATCAATAACTGCATTTTGTGTGTCTCTCGTTTCTCTGCCATTATGTCTGCCGGTAACTATAATAAGTGATTAACTTCACGCTCCTCATTGAAAAGTCTATTACATTCACAGGACTTCAAGTTCCCGCTCACAGTGGTGATGTACCATTTGATCGTGAAGTGGATCCTCTCAGTCATCGTGAGGCTGGTCCTGTACCTCGTGACGGGGACTCCGCAGCTGTTGCTCCCCTGCATGACCTGCCTCAGGTCCGTGGGCCCCACAGGCCTAGCGAGTGGAATAGACGTGGGTTTCTCCAACTGGGGCCTCGAACTGGTGACCATATCGCTCTACACAATGACTAAATCCACCACTATTATTTTTATTCTCGGATTCGCGATTCTTCTTGGATTGGAGAAGAAGGTAAGATAATTTTTATATTATTCATTAATTTTGTCTTCATTGCATTCTACATTTACATTTTTGAATACACAACACATACTACACACATACATATAATCACGCCTTTATTCCCGGAGGGTTAGGCAGAGATGAATTAACACCCACATTTTACCATTGTATTCAGTACCACGTAATAGGGGGTGAGCCTATTGCCGTATTCCGGGCAGTATTGTTCACTCGAGCCATCTGACATTCTATTTCAAAATATTAAAATGAACATCGGTAGCTTAGTGGTTAAGGAGTAGACCTAACGAACGAGAGGTCCCGTGTTCGAATCCTGGCCATATTACACTACCGACGTGAATCCACTCCTAGTTATGCAATTTAGATTAGTTGGAGGTGATATACCCTATATTAGTAATTACGGATGCTAATATTTAAAAAAAAAAAATTACAAAGAAAAACGGAAAAACATCGGCCTCGGTTATAGGGACCAAGCTACGCTAACTACGCACTAAGCATTTTACTTAGCTTCTTCCACTGAAGCGGAGAGGAGAGAAGCGTAGCTGTGCCAAAATGAACTAATCGAATTGCATAAAATCTTCGCTCCGCTTCTGGGATTTGCAAACTATATTTAATATTCATACATTATCAAAACGGTAATTGGGGAAGCGGAGCGAGGAAACGAAGCGTGGAAGGCGGAGCGAGGATTTCACGTGTAACTATAGATAACTAAACCAATCGCCTATTGCCGGCAGCTCGTCATGAACTCGCGGTCTAGCTCCGCTTTTGGAAAACGAAAAACACAGTCAGCAACTCCGTTCCGCATTGCTTTCTCGCTCTATTACGCTACCTAGCTCCGTTCTAATGGACATGCAGCTTAGTTATCCAACGAGGGGGGGGGGGGGAGGCAATTGATACATAGATACATACATATAATCACGCCTTTATCCCCGGAGGATTAGGCAGAGGTGAATTAACACCTACATTTCACTAATAATTGAAATCGGTCCTACGTAATATGTGAGCCTATTGCCGTCTTCCGGGCACTATTGTTGATTCGAGCCATGCATTTGTAGCAGAGTCTGGGCTGTATATATCTGTCAGATGTTAAACAGCCCTATCGTTAGTCGCCCTGTACGACACCGCATGAGAAGAGATGGGTTGGTCCAAATTCTACTCTGCTGGGAACCACGCAAAGTCAATTGATATACGGATTATTAAAGAAATACTCATCTGCATGCGACTAAGGATGCCACACATCAAAGCTACAAGCAGATAGCAAATTTCTAAACATTAAAATTGCGTAAATATAGGACACTTGGTCTGTATACTCACTATAATGGTGTGGGGCCACCCTTAGAGAAAAAATACAGAATAATCTATGTATGAATATCATCCACGAAAAACTAATACTTGTATAATATCGTATAATATCTATTTTACTATACTTCATCCGTGTGGTAACGGAGAATGAATACAAGTATCACTACCCCATCTCATCCGAAGGGTGTCGTAAGAGGCGACTAACGGAACAATACGAAGACGATATCACTGCGAGAAAAGGAAAACTTGAAATAAACCCCTGTACCAACTCGTCTGGCCAGGGTGGAGACAGTTGGCCAAATCCTCCCAACATTGGGAGAGGCGTAGTCCAGCAGTGGACTGCAATGGGCTAGTTGTTTTTTGTTTGTTTTAGATTTTATAAATTTGGTATTAATATACTTTGAAGTCGCTGTTTATTTCTTATTTACCTACAATAAAATTATTATTAATCTGTGGCCTTCAAGTCCATCTGTACCCGGAAGACATCTTGAATCGTTTTAAATTGCAATCTATGAACAAATGGCTTGAGATTTTCAAAATAGCTCGTGAATGTACAATGCAGAATTCCAGTACCGATAAAATTATTGCATAATATGCTTTGGTTTGCATATCCTGAACTCAAGTCGCGATAGAAACGAAGCCTTGACGCGCGCGGTTTGCATTGATTGCATATACGAGCAAGAACCAAGCGGTTCGGAGACTCTTTTCTTTGCCGCACCACCAAGACCTGGAATTCATTACCAGCACACGTGTTTCCTTCTTCCTACGGTTCCGGGGCCTTTAAGCGGGGCGTGAAAAAGCATCTGATGAGGCCGCCAAGCTGAGTGCCACCATTGTAGCACTTAGTGTCTGTAATGGTGACTCTCTTTCCTGAGACTTTGCCTTTAGCTTACCATCAGGCGAGGTGAGGTCAAGTTGGCGTGTCCTTTAAAAAAAAAAGATTTACAGAAATATAATTGTGAACATTATATTGACGTATGTTTCAGAATAACCGCGGTAGCCTAGTGGTATGGGTAATGGACTGCTGAGACGAGGTCTCGGGTTCGATCCCAGGTTTTACCATGGCACACACCAATGACTTTTCGATTCTTTTCGAAGTTATATGTGTGTTTATCGCAGATTTATAAGCGCCTGGTTAATGGCAATAGGCACGTCGCCACCTATTACATTGGGACCTAAACATAAACTGGCGAAATGTGGGTGCTAGCAGCTCTGCCTACCTCTTCGGGGATATAGGCGTGAGTTCACGTTCATAGGTCACGGTAATCACTTTCCATTAGGTGGGCCGTGTGCCTGTCTGCCACTTAAGTTGTATAAATAATAAAATAAAAAAAACTGAAAACCTTTGCATAGCGAACGGCATTGATCGCCGCCTGTTTCTGTTCGGAAAAGGTTTGAAAACTGGCCTTTATGTTTTTGACCATAGAGTTTTGGTTAGGTTAGCCTTGATAGGTCTAACCTAACCTAACCCAGTAAATGACCTCTTATGATAATTTTAGATAGTGTGATCAAAAGACCGAGTGCTATCTCAGCCAAAGCAAACACTTTTTGCGTCAGGTCACCCTAATTAGAAGATAACAATAAATGAAAACAAACTTTAGTACATATCCCTAGAGGGTCAGGCAGAGGCGAATTAACACCCATATCTCACCATCATCGTATTCGGTCCCACGTAATTTGGGGTGAGCCTATTGCCGTTTTCGGGGCACTATTGTTGCCTCGAGGCATACATCTGAGGCTGAGTCTGGGCTGTATATATCTGCCTGATGTTAAACAGCCTTATCCTTTAGTCGCCTTGTACGACATCGCATGGGAAGAGATGGGGTGGTCCAAATTCTACTGTGCCGGAAACCAGGCGGCTACAAACTTCAGTGTCAGGGTAAAATGTACAGTGTGCACGTAAATATCCGGGATTTTATAATTTTGGTGATGACAACCCCTACACCTCTTCTTTTAGGATATCCGACCAGTTTTTATCTTTATAGGCATTTTTAGTTTGAACAAAAGTCCTTGCGTAAACAGTGTACAAAAGGTAAAATTAAAGTAGACCATACAGCAACGAGATAAGTTGGCATAGCGATAAGACGGTACGAGTCGTGCGGTAGCTCGCCAAGGTCGTGTAGTTACAATTATTTTATACGACTTTTAGGTTAGGAATAAAAGAGTAGTCGGTGACGTCACGAACATTAATTACACTACTAAGACCATCCATCAACTAACCTCTCCCAGTTCATCATCCCATCTAGTCCTCGTCTATCCCAGCTGCTTACTAATTCAGGTCGTCGTTATCCGTTTGGTGACGGAGAAAAAATACAAGTATTATACCCCATTTCATCCCAAGGGTGTCATATGAGGCGACCAACGGAAAAATACGCAGACGATATTTTTTTTTTTTTTTTATATAGGACACGCCAACTTGACCTCACCCCGCCTGATGGTAAGCTAAAGGCAAAGTCTCAGGAAAGAGGGTCACCATTACAGACACTAAGTGCTACAATGGTGGCACTCAGCTTGGCGGCCTCATCAGATGCTTTTTCACGCCCCGCTTAAAGGCCCCGGGACTGTAGGAAGAAGGAAACACGTGTGCGAGTAATGAATTCCAGGTATTGGTGGTGCGGCAAAGAAAAGAGTCTCCGAACCGCTTGGTTCTTGCTCGTATATTCTGCACAGTGTGAGGGTGACATCTAAGGCCTGCAAGGCTGCCTTGTCAGAGAAGAAAAACTCGAAATAAAACTCTATACTAACCAGACGCCAGCGTGGAAACAGTGACAGCCTATGTCCAGTTTGATTGAAATCAAGTCCTCAGTTCACCTGGCTTGTTTGTGGAGTATACGGAGTGCTCAAAAGGACGAAGCAGTACTTCACTGCGGGGCAATGACTCCTTTATAAAGCACAGGTCCAGCCCCATATGGAGTGCTGCTGTCACCTTTTTGCTGGAGCGCCTGCATACCTGCTTGTCCCCTTCGACTCGGTGCAAAGACGCGCATTTAGGCTGGTTGACAATCCCATACTCGAAGGTGATGTGGAACCCATCCGCTTTAGGAGGAACTTTTTTTTTTTATAGCGCTTAGGTGGCAGTCAAGCGCACGGCCCACCTGATGGAAAGTGGTTACCGTGGCCTATGGACGTGTGTAACACCAGAGAAGCCACACTCGTGCTGCCGACCCTGTAAGCACAGAATTTCTGTGCTGTCAGTATAGAGGACAAAGCAGGACAAACCTTTAGTCATCCCACTGACAGCACAAATTCTCCAGTGAGCTCTGGCTACCCTACTCACCGCTGGGAACACAAAACGAAGTTATTATAACCGCGGTATTCTGTAGGGCGGAGGTACTTCCCCAGTCGGTTTGCTCAATTGGGCGGATAGAATATAAAATTATATTAACATATAAATTAACGTAACACATTATCTTAACTATGATCACAGTTATATCCCCGGGTCAGCGGAGTTATGACCACCTCTGCCGACCCTACTAAAACAGCAAGTCGTCTTCCATCATTTGTTGCCAGAAGTGACGTAACCACTGGCATATCTTTTGCAGCACAGCTGAACCGTCCCAGTTATATCCAAGGCTTTTTTCTTCCTTCTTCGTACTTAAATACTGAAAGCTGTGTTCAACCGAGTTGGAAAAGAGGCTCAGCGGATGAGTAATGAATAACCATTCTATAGCATTGTATTGCGATAAGTACCTAATTACTCTTGAGGAAATAACCTTCAGTACAATCTTATAATCGGACAAAAGGCATTGGCTATCTCCACGCTCCGACGATTTAGCCGGCGATCGTCAAATAATTTGTTTTGTTGTTTTTTTTTGTTCTGACTTTTCCTGTAGTATCTTAAAATAAGTTTGTCACTGCGGCACCGCTTCCGCGAAATATACATCTTATAAAAAAAAAATAGTTTATTTGCATTATACATGGGGTGTTACAATTTTGTGATTGAAGCCTCCTTTTAAGCAAGTAATGCCTGTATTAGGAGACTTCCTTCAAACAGCAGGATTTACAATTGAAACGTTCAATTGAATTTGTTACAATAGGTGCGATTTAGCGGACCCCTGGCTCCGAGGGAAGTGCCTCGGTTACAACTGGCACTCAAAGCTGAGATTATAATTACAACAACAAAAAGGTTGTACTGTTTTCTACAAAAAAATATTTGAAAATAGTCTGACATCCTTTTGAAAATGAATAAGAGCACAATGATTTTGCCCTACGAGTATTAACAAAAAAGTGATTAGCAAATTTAACGCTTTTGAAACGTAAGATAAAGTGGAGATTAGCTTGTCGCTTAATATACATTATGTCGATATGTTATGGTATACTGAAAACTACCAAGTTTGAAAGCAAAAGGTTGCAAGCGTCATCGAGTCTTCAAAGGATAAAAAAATAAGTTTAAAACTAAAAACCTAAGTTTTTAAAAAAAATATTGTTTTGTTAGACTAAGTGGCATACGACCACGGTTATCCTTGATATTTAGTATTATTAGTCGGGTTTTAGTTTTAAACTTTTTTTATTTATATTATTTTGGGGCAAGCAACACATATAATATATACATATTTATAATGTGCTAATTAAGCATTTTCAGATGATACCAAACGCGGTAAATTTATTTTTCAATATCGTACTTTGAGACCGCTAGAAGGCGCTACATTAGATTCAGTGATACGTCATATAACCTATAACCATCGGACGACTAAGACGCTTCTAATGATTCTTCATTTGTCTAGTTCTAATAAGTAGTTCAGGAGCTACAGATACGTACATAGCCTGTCAAAATCATAACCCTCCTTTTGCTACGCCGTAGTTGGGTAAAAAATCCAATACGATATTATAAACACTTTACTGAAAAGGGATTGTCTTGTCAAATCTGACGTATTCACGTGTTGATGTTATGTGGTGCGTCATTTATTGTCTTAGCATATTCCAGATTAGTGATATCCAATATGTAAATATTTGTCTTTTTAGTTTTTACCTCGTTAGTATTCAAATTAAGTCAAAGATATACAGGGTGTATTTTTGAAACGGGGCAGTAAGGGCAAGTAAGTATTTTTTTTTTTATGCCAATCGATTCTATTTCATGTGGGGATCAAAAAACTCTATGGGACCATTTTAGCTTTCAGTACTAGAAAAGACAGAAATCGCCAAAAACGTTTCCCATACATTTCGTACGGAAATATGATAAATCAACTCGAAACTCATAGGTCAGGTAAAATTTTGAACTTTTTTAAATAGAGTTAATGTGAAGTTTATGAAATAAATTGCTCAAAATGATTTCCATTTTCACGAATACATAAGTCTATCCTTTTTTGCACTGAACGAATGGCGGCTAATAATGTTCTGGGATGAATATTACGTAAAATGGTCATTAATGCATCCTTGAGCTCTTGAACACTGGCGTACGTATCGTCTTATACACCTCGTATTTCACGAAGCCCCATAAAAAAAAATCAAGTGGTGTTAGATCGGGGCTACGAGGTGGCCACTGTGTTGGACCATGTGTACCTATCCACTGTGTCGCCTATTCGGTAATAGGCGGCTCAAATTGGAACGTGAAATGTGACTGTTATGTGGCGGAGCACCATCTTGTTGAAAATGAACTTTTCGCAATTCCGACAGGGGCCATTCGTCCATCTCGTTTTCAAGATGGTGTAAAATGACTTCATTATACATGGCAGAATTCAGTTTCCCTTCATAAAATTCCACCATTATGACTCAATTGGACATTATACCACACCAACAGTTGAATGAGAAGCGAACCTGATTATGACTTGCCGTAACTCTTAGTGGATTTTCTTTGGACCAATAGTGGTGATTTTTTCTGTTGTACATACCGTTATTGGAAAAATTCGTTTCGTCTGACCACAGTATGTAATTTAAAAATTCATGATCTCTGCTTATTTTTCCTCTTAGCCATCTGCAAAAAGTAAGCCTTCGAACATCATCACCCGGATGTAACACTTGAACTATGCGCCCATATCGATAGCACTTGTAGCCGTATTTCTTCCATATCTTTATCACAAGGGAGTGGGATACACCTGCTTCAAGGGCGACTTGCCTGGACGATACCTCTGGATATGCTTCGACATAAGTCAGAACCGCAATCTCCGTGTCCATGTCCACACGAGGCTGCCGCTTTCTTTTGAAAAAACCCTGCAATTCCAGGTTTTTCAAAAGATTTGTAATAACCTTTCTTGTTGGCACATGCCGCAACGGATACTTATTGCGGTACCACACTAATGCAGCTCCCGCATTTCGATTATTGACAAAATACGCTTCTAATAAGTCAATTTTTTCACGATTAGAAGACATTTTAGCGAAAATCCTTAATTAATAACTCATACGAAGTTTCTCAGCTGAAACTAAGTATAACACACAGATTTTCGAATCAAATTCGAAATTTGAGGGTAAAAATTCTTTTTATTTACTTTACAGTCAATTCTACCCACTTCCTGGCCATAACAAAAAGTTAGACCATCGTAGAAATTTGTTTCTGTTGCCGAAATGTATGGGAAACGTTTTTGGCGATTTCTGTCTTTCCTAGTACTGAAAGCTAAAATGGTCTCATAAAGTTTTTTGATCCCCACATGAAATAGAATCGATTGGCATAAAAAAAAATTTTTGGACTTTTTGCATTTTTTTTGCCAACTGTAAGTTTTTTACAAAATCTGTGAATGCAGTTCAAAATATGTCAAAAAGTTAGGGAAGGTCTTCTAAGAACGTTTTGCTGTAACTGCAACGGTTAAGGTACTTCCCTTACTGCCCCGTTTCAAAAATACACCCTGTATATTCATGTCATGTTCATATTCATTACAATCACAAAGCAACACTTGTGAACACCAAAATAATTGCTTACACATTTTTTTTGTTTATAAATATATAAATATTCCACGACATTCTACACAATGCTAACTAGCTTGTCTTATGGGATATAGAATGCGGATAAACATACTTAGATACGTTTTTTTAAAATACATACATATTATACATAGAAACACCCAGCCCAATGCAAAGATACATATTCATGCACACAAATATTTGCACTGAGTGGGAATCGAACCCGCGCCCCCTGCATAGCAGTCGAATGCTCTACCGCTACGCCACGAATGTCGTCATTTATGTTAACAGCCAAATTAGCGAGACAGCGAGTAAAATCTGTGAGAAAAGAATGGTCTCGTTGACAGAATAAAGATCTGTAGTCTGTACCCCTAGCACGAAAATTTATCGTAATCGTATAGTAAATGTATCGAGAGAACGGAGCATTGCGATTGGCCGGCTTCACACACACACTGGTTCAAAACCTAGAGAAAAGAGCATTGCGATTGGCTGCCAAGAAGGCAGCCAATCGCAATGCTCCTTTCTCTCGATACGTTTACGATTCGATTACGACAGTTTTTCGTTCTAGAAGCACTGCTAAAAACTGGTAGAAGCAACCGCAACACTTTTGCTGGAAAAGCTAGAGAGATACCATGGTATAACCTCTCCCACAGGCTGGCTTAAGTGCTCACAGAACATTGCTACTTTGGTGCGTTCCTGCAGCGTAATAGCTAGGAGCTCACCCTCGAGTTTCAACCACTGCCGGGGCTGTTCTGAGGGCACACAGCTTTACACATTGACAGAATACCCATGTCCTCATAATTACCATCAGAGCGAGAAGCCTCATTCTCCATTTTTTCATTCTTCTTATTTATACCCATCCAATAGGCTATTACGGTATAATATTGTATATTAACCCATTGAACATTAAACTATTAATATGTAATTACTTATAAAATTTATACAAAACTATGCTAAGTATATAATATATACAAAAATGAAATAGACAAAAAGAGGGAGATTGCAAATTTAGCCATCGAAAAATTCCACCCCATCGATCTCTAATATACATCATTGTAATATTCTAAGATTAACCTATAAAATACTTCTTTATTGGCTTAATCAGTAATAATTTAATAATCAGTTCGTACTAATACTGCAGTTAAAAATAAATTGTGTTCTTTATCTTTTTGTTATCTAGATAAGTATAAGTTTTTACTGCTTTGACAGATTATATTATAAATTATAATATGTACGACTGCCAGCTAAAACGGCTACAATCACTTACGTTTTATTGTAAAAACCGCAAGTAACACTGCTATTTTTTTTATACAACTTAGGTAGCAGACAAGCACACAGCCCACCTTATGGAAAGTGGTTACCGTGATCTATGAACGTTGTGTAACACCAGTGGAGTCACATCACTATTCGGACGGGAATACCGTCGTGTCCTACCTCCTAACATTACGCACTAAAAATTACAAAATAATTCGGACATTCAGTTTGATGACTCAAGAGCTTTCCCTTTGCCAAATCATTATTAGATCGCAGATAAACATAAAACAATTTCAGTTCGTGATGAACGATAACTAATTAACCATGCGAAATGGTTATAAGTAAGTAATCATCTTTATTGAATATTTACTATGATTTATTATGAAAGAAACCGTGGAGCGTTTTGTCCAAAAAGAGTAAAGATTACATAAACGCTCCACGCTTTCTCAACACAGTACTTTATGACCGCTAGAGGGCGCTATATTAGATTCTGCGACACATCATAATAGCCTATAACCTGCGGATAATTAAGACGCTTCTAATGATATCTCATTTGTCCAGTTCTAAGAACTAGTTGAGGAGCTATGAGGGAACAGATGAACCTACATACATACATGCATAGCCTACTACTAACTAACACTACCTTTTTTCGCAGTAATTGGGTAATATCTCTATATCTTCTTTTCCAGTCGTGGTCCCTAGTCGGCATTGTGTTCATGATCGCGATCGGCCTCATCATGTTCACTTACAAGGCCACGCAGTTCAATCTCCTCGGTTTCAATTTCCTGCTCATCGCGTCCTTCGCCGCGGGCCTTCGGTGGACCTTCGCGCAGCTGTTGATGCAGAAGTCCAAGTTGGGGCTGCACAATCCGGTGGATATGGTGTTCCATGTACAGCCCTGGATGTTTGTGTCGCTACTGCCGTTCACGATCATGTTTGAAGGTAAGATCCACGATTCCACGCCCGCTCAGTGCAAATATTTGTATGCATGAATACGTATATTTGCATTGGTCTGGATGTTTCTATGTTTAATAAGTATGTATTTACAAAAAAAATACGTTTATCCGCATTCTAGATTCCATAACAAAAGCTAGTTAAGCTATTCTTACCATGGGTCTAGATAGCGTTGTGTAGAATGTTGTGGATTATTTATTTATTAAAAAAAAGTTTAAACAGTTCAGTGTTTGTTGCCCTGATGTTCAGGTGTACAAGACTCTTGTTGTCTCAGCCAATCTTACCTCCCGCAACCTACGACCTACTGACGGCGTGCGTTTTAGTCGGTTTAAGTCCGACACAACCATCCCTGGGGAGGCATTCGTGAGGATTTTGCGCACGATAAAAAAAGGATGTACAAGGCCCTTCCGACATCCTTAAGACCTAAGCCCACTTGACTTGTAAGTCAATCCATTTACTGAACAGTGGAGGTTTCCCGCTCGGGATTGGTCAACCAAAGTTGACATATCAATCAAAAGCAATTAGCGGTTCTCAGGCTCCAAAGTGCGAAGTGCAAAAGAAAGAGGTAGTACACGGCAGTATTTCCGTCCAATTTAGCAGTCCGACTGGGGAAGTATCGCCCCGTACAGATTACCGCGGCCATAATAACTTCGTGTTGTGTTCCCGGTGGTGAGTAGGGTAGCCAGGGCTCACTGGAGAGTTTGTGCTGTCAGTGGGCAAATTAAAGGCCCCTGCTTTGTCTTCTACTGACGGCACAGAAACTCTGTACTTAAAGAGTTGACAGCGCGACTGTGACTCCTTTGGTGTTACAAACGTCCATAGGCCACGGTAACCACTTTCCATCGGGTGGGCCGTGTGCTTGTCTGTCACCTAAGTTGTATAAAAAAATCGCTCGCAAGTGGCAAATTGTTTAACAGACAATAGAGATTTTACTGCCCTGCATAGGCAACATTTTTACAACTCTAGCCAATTTCAACAGGGGAAGTTATTGTGACTTACCTACCAATCAATGTACGAGCATCTGGCCCATTCTACCTCTCGGGATAGGGGGTCAGACGCTGCCGTTATAATCAAATGTGCAGAATGAAATATTTGACACATGATATGATACAAATGAAAAGTGATACTCAGGAATGTGCACCACTTATACCTATGTATATACTTATAGACAAATAACATAGATAGTGTTACGTTAGTGTCTGCATTTTAAATGCACCTATTACTTCTTTCTGATACCTAAATATAAAACACACTGCGTCACTGTGTGAAGGCATCGTTAATTTTCTGAAAACAACACTGTATTGTTTTGTCATTTTCTGTTTGCGCAAAGATAAGCTTAATTTGTCATTGTTGTTTACGAAACAGCTATGAACTCAATACAAGCGTCACGTGAATATATTATTCGCGTTCACTGTACCGTGTATTTACATAATTTCAGTAATTTATTCATCTTGCACCTTTATCTGTTAATGTTGTTTATCTGAGTGAGTGAGTGAGAGAGAGAGCGAGAGAGAGAGAGAGAGAGAGAGAGAGAGAGAAAAAGGAAAAAAGAGATTGATAACTTCTCTTTGCCTGTTTACTATTAAAGCTATGATATTTATTTTTTGATTAACTTCGCGTTTGACCACTGCCTCGCCTCACCTGTTAGTGATGATGTGTGTATGTGTTATATTTATTAAATAATTATTAGAATTGAAATTACTAATATCCCCCTCAAACCCCTCCAGCTAAGCTAAATTGCTTGTGATAGTTCACGTCGATAGTGTAATGGTCAGGATTCGAACCCGAGACCTTTACGGACTCCTTAACCACAAGGCTACCGACGTTAATAGAAGCACAATGATTGTGAAGCCTTGGTGCTTCGAACAACGCCAAAACTCCGTGCAGTAAATACATATCACGATAGCATGTAAATGGCCACTATAGTAGTTTAAATACATATATTCTCTTTGCCCACTTCCAGGGTTCTCGTGCTTCGACTTCCTGCAGAAGCTGATGGTGGAGGAGCTGATGCCCACGGTGCTGAAGGTGACGGTCGGTGCTACTATCGCCTTCGCGATGGAGATCAGCGAGTTCCTCGTCGTTACATACACTTCTAGTCTGACGCTGTCCATCTCCGGTATTTTTAAGGTACTTGAGATTTTTTATGATTTCAAATTTCAATTTCTTTATTTATTACCTAGGGCATTGGGCGGGAGTGCAGGTGATACTGTTCTTCAAAAAAGGAGATAAGACTCTGCTGAAGAACTACAGGCCCATCTCACTCCTGAGTTATGTCTACAAGCTGTTCTCGAGAGTCGTCACAAATCGTCTTGCGGGTAAGCTCGACGAATTCCAACCACCGGAGCAAGCCGGGTTTCAAAAAGGTTATAGCACCGTGGACCGCATCCATATTGTTCGGCAGATTGTAGAAAAGGCCCAAGATTACAATCAGCCGCTGTGTATGGCGTTTGTGGACTACGAAAAAGCCTTCGACTCCATCGAAACCTGGGCAGTTCTGGATGCCCTGCAGCGGTGTCGTGTCGATTGGCGATACATCGAGGTGCTGAGATGCTTGTATGACACTGCCACAATGTCCGTCTAGCTCCAAGACCAGAAGACGAAACCTATTAACCTCCAGGTGGAGTGAGACAGGGGGATGTTATATTCCCCAAACTCTTCACCAACGCACTGGAGGACGTCTCAAGACTCTGGATTGAACTGCGCGGGGTATAAACATTAACGATGAGTACATCTCACATCTTCGGTTCGCCGACGACATCGTCATAGTAGTGGAATCGTTGGAACAACTAAGCAAGATGCTGCATAGCCTAGATGGAGCTTCTCGACGCGTCGGCCTCGGTGTAAACTTGGATAAAACCAAAATTATGTTCAACGAACATGTTGCACCGAGACCGATTGCCATCGAAGGGGCGACCCTCGAAGTGGTTATAAAATATATCTACCTGGGGCAGGTTATCCAGCTCGGTAAAAACAACTTCGAGAAAGAACTAGCCAGAAGGATCCAGCTGGGTTGGGCAGCTTTTCGCAAACTACGTCGAGTCTTCTCTTCACCCCTACCGCAATGCCTTAAAACAAAGGTCTTTGAACAGTGCGTCCTACCTGTTATGACTTACGGTGCCTAAACGTGGACACTTACAGTGGGGCTGGTCCATAGCTTAAAAGTCGCGCAGCGGGCTATGGAGCGAGCTATGCTTGGAGTTTCTCTGAAAGATAGAATTCGGAACGAGGTTATCCGACATAAAACTAAAGTTACCGAAATAGGTCACAGAATAAGCAAGTTGAAGTGGCCGTGGGCTGGCCACGTTTGTCGAAGGACCGATGGCCGTTGGAGCAAACGAGTCCTAGAGTGGAGACCGCGAGAAGGTAAACGAAAGGTAGGACGCCCCCTAGCCAGATGGACGGATGACCTGAAAAAGGTGGCTGGGACAGACTGGATGCGGAAAGCGGAGGATCGAAGAAAATGGCGCACATTGGGAGAGGCCTATGTCCAGATGTGAAGTGCGGTAGGCTGATTGATTGATTGATATTTATCATAATAGTGTAACGGTATTACATCTTTTTGACGTTTAATTCTGCTTACAACTAAATTTACCAGCGCATCCTAGACGCTAGTGGAGAAGAACCGGCGCAACAAACTAAGTTTACCACCACTTCTTCAGTGCTTATGGAGAAAAAACGGCGTAACAAACTTAACTTTACCACTGCTTCCTAGGCACTAGTGGAGAAGAAACGGCGCAACAAACTAAGTTTACCACTGCTTCCTAGGCGCTAGTGAAGAAGGAACGGCGCAACAAACCAAGTTTGCCACCGTTGCCTAGGCGCTTATGGAGAAGAAACGGTGCAACAAACTTAACTTTACCACTGCTTCCTAGGCACTAGTGGAGAAGAAACGGCGCAACAAACTTAAGTTTACCACTGCTTCCTAGGCACTAGTGGAGAAGAAATAGCGCAACAAACTTAAGTTTACCACTGCTTCCTAGGCGCTAGTTGAGAAGAAACGACGCAACAAACTTAAGTTCACCACTGCTTCCTAGGCGCTAGTGAAGAAGGAACGGCGCAACAAACCAAGTTTACCACTGCTTCCTAGGCGCTAGTGGAGAAGAAACGGCGCAACAAATATAACTTTACCACTGCTTCCTAGGCGCTAGTGGAGAAGAAACGGCGCAACAAACTTAAGTTTACCACTGCTTCCTAGGCGCTAGTGGGGAAGGAACGGCGCAACAAACAAAGTTTACCACTGCTTCCTAGGCGCTAGTGGGGAAGGAACGGCGCAACAAACAAAGTTTACCACCGTTTCCTAGGCGCTTATGGAGTAGAAACGGCGCAACAAACTTAACTTTACCACTGGTTCCTAGGCACTAGTGGAGAAGAAACGGCGCAACAAACTTAAGTTTACCACCACTTCTTAGGCGCTAGTGGAGAAGAAACGGCGCAACAAACTTAAGTTTACCACCGTTTCCTAGGCGCTTATGGAGAAGAAACGGCGCAACAAACTTAACTTTACCACTACTTCCTAGGCGCTTATGGAGAAGAAACGGCGCAACAAACTTAAGTTTACCACCACTTCTTAGGCGCTAGTGGAGAAGAAACGGCGCAACAAACTTAAGTTTACCACCGTTTCCTAGGCGCTTATGGAGAAGAAACGGCGCAACAAACTTAACTTTACCACTACTTCCTAGGCGCTTATGGAGAAGAAACGGCGCAACAAACTAACTTTACCACGGCTTCCTAGGCGTACTCCTCCTTTTTCACCCGACTGCGAAGAAGTAGATTGAGGGTTATGATTTTAACAGGCTATGTATGTATGTAGGTTCATCTGTTGTTCATCTGTATTTATATAGAACTCGATAAATGAGGTATCGTGAGAAACATCTTAGTCATCCGCTGGTTATAGGCTATTACTGAATCTAATGTGGCGGTCATAAAGTATTTACGACTATTTCATATTCGCGTTCTGTACCCTAAAAATATAATTACCGCGGGCCATGTACTATTCGTGTCGAAGGACCGTCGGCGGGCCACAGATAACCGGTCCAACTTTGCCCATCACTGTTATATAAATGAAAATAAAATTTGTCCCTTTTTCTTTTTCAGGAAATGTGCATACTAGTCCTTGCGGTGGAGGTGAGCGGCGACGTCCTCTCCCCCATCAACGTCGTAGGCCTGTCCATCTGTCTGCTGGGCATCATCGGCCATATTATCCACAAAGTCTTATTCATAAAGTCCGTCACCGGCACTGTCCACGCCATAGACGACGACTTCGAGATCAAGCCGAAGACTAAGGTCAAAGGCGAGTACGGGGAACCCCTGCTTGAGCAGCAAGCCTGGCCGCCAAGTGAAGACAGCGACTACGATAGTAATGTCGTGCTGTTCGAAGTCTTGCAACGTCGGGACGGTAGGTAGGTAGTCCAAGGAGTTCCGTTTATTGACAGATGACAGATGACGGATGACAAGTGACAGATGACAGGTGACAGATGACAGCGGTCTAGGGATGTTGACATATAATATTAAATGGATTTTAAAGTACATTTTTTTGATAAGTATGCATTTACATGCATAAAATAAGTCTGTATATGGTTAACAAAGGCGCAATAGTCTAAATCAACTAAACATATTATATAGGTACATTTTTGCATGAGTACGTGACACTGAATATTTTCAGTTGCACATAATTAAAACAAAAAAATTGATCAGTGTTTATTTTTTTGTATAAAAATAAAAAATCTCTGTCTGATCCGTAATGATGAATTGTTGTAACAATAAAAAGTTAACAATAAGATTACAAAGTGCCTCAGTTAAACATAAATTTAGGACAAGTTTCTGAATGTATAAAATTAGTTGTCGTAAAAGAAATAAAAATACAAACAAAAATAAACATCCATGTCGCTTGAAAATATCTGCTTCAAAATCGAGTTGCAAGACACGGCGGTATTTCCGCCCAATTGAGCAGTCCGACTGGGGAAGTACCTCCGCCCTACAGAATATCGCGATTACAATAACTTCGTGTTGTGTTCCCAGCGGTGAATAGGGTTGCCAGAGCTCACTGGAGAATTTGTGCTGTCAGTGGAATGACTAAAGGCTTGTCCTGCTTTGTCCTCTACACTGACGGCACAGAAACTCCCTGCTTACATGGTCGGCAGCGCGAGTGTGGCTTCTCTGGTGTTACACACGTTCATAGGCCACGGTAACCACTTTCCATCAGGTGGGCCGTGCTCTTGTCTGCTACCTAAGTGGTATAAAAAAAAATGACCGGAACAGATTACATACTTTGCAATTTTATAAATAGCTTGTATAATCTGTCCAGGCCGTCAAGCTAGGAACCACTTACTAGGAACAGCATCTGTAATGGCGGCCACTATCGGACTGCACTCCAGCTTCATCACGCGCAGTGCAATAAATTTTATGACATAAAAATATATTTAAAAAAGTTTTTGATCGGTATTTACATGTGCTTCTTTCGGATCGGACAGAATCGTTGTTACATGTTGTTTAATAAAGGAATTTAAATATAAAAAAAAACAATAACATTACTTATCAGGGTTCGTTAGTGAAAAACACTAAATAAGATATATTTTTCCTATTACATACAACTTTTATCGCTTCTGCATAGACTTAGCATTCACTTGTAACAGAATATTGAGCATTTGCCGTTTTTAAATTTGTTGAACTGAGCATCGAATCGAGGCAAGCATACACGCAAACATAGCTCCGAATATTTTCATGATATTTCTAGTAGACGCTTTAGTCAATGCGAAATTACTCTCCTTTCGTGAGAATGCTTGATAGAATATTCGTAAACGCCCTTTTTAATTCAAGAATTAAAAATTTGCCCGGCCTTTTCCGCCCAATTGAGCAGTCCGACAGGGGAAGTACCTCCGCCCTACAGAATACCGCGGCTATAATAACTTCGTGTTGTGTTCCCAACGGTGAGTAGGGTAGCCAGAGCTCACTGGAGAATTTGTGCTGTCACTGGCATAACACATTGACGGCACAGAAACTCTATATATTTACAGGGTTGGCAGCGCGACTGTGATTCCACTGGTGTTACAAACGTCCATAAGTCACGGTAACCACTTTCCATCAGGTGGGCCGTGTGGTTGTCTGCCACCTAACTGGTATAAAAGAAAGAATGCTCATTACAATGGAATGCTCCAGTTTATCAGTACCTTATGACTTCACAAGTAACTTTCCTTCTGGTATAAAAAACTGAGTGACTATTTCAATATTGTATATTTATATACATATAATATACTTACCTATTTCTGTACAGTGTTTGTACTTTATATCTACTTTGTACTGCTAACGAAAGACATATCCAACGAATGTATTTGTGATGCAATTCTTCGTTATAGTGTGTTGTATTACTATATAGTGTGTGTTTTTTTTTAACTGGGGCAGTGTAAGGAAATCCGAAGCCATAGGAGATAGTTGAAATATTTCCTATGAACTATAGGAAGTTGATGTTTTATTGGGCACATGTCTTTCTCATACCATTTAAGTGCCTCTGTAGCGTGCCACGCAAGGGCCACGGGTTTTATTCCAGTCATTGCCAATATTTGTATTCATTAAAATGTCTATTTGCATTGTTCCATGTATTTCCGTGCCTCGGAGAGCACTTTAGGCCGATGGTTCCGGTTGCCTTATAAAAAAAAACATGTATGGCAATAGTTACGGGTCTTTTGGAGCCCTATAACGTCTGACGACTAGTGTAACTTTGATATCGCCAATGGTTATGAAGGTCACATGGCAGTCGTTTCACGAAAAAAAAGGAATTTCAGCTTGCAGTTAGACTGGAAATCCGAACACAACTAAGTTGAAAAATAGGCTCGAGAAGATGTTCATCATGTTTTGTTTCAGTTAAAAAAAAAACACGCTGTATATAACCTAAAATCTTTCAATAAGCAGTCATTTTAACCCTAGACCGACATTTTACAAATTTTTTTAACAAGTTTGCAGATTGCATCCAAAAATATTTTTATAAATAACATAAAACAGAATATCAAACCTTTTATCTCTCACTAACACACATACCAATGTTCCACAATGTTCAATAACGCACAAACTAGGTGACTAAATTATTCGTAGCTAAAATAAGTACGTATAGACCGACCGCAACCGCTGTACAGGGCCTGAGGTACGCGCGGTGTAGCGGGGGATGAGGTAAAGAAAGAGATAGAACGATTATTATTATTCGAGAGCGAGCGAGAGACCAAATCTGAAGGTCGATTGGTCGATACTCCCCCCGTCTTACCGCAGACGTACTCAAGTCACCGTACAGCAGTTACGGTCAATTTTTGTTAGAGAAATTAGAACCTTACACTTATTTAAATTAGAGTTAGATAGTATTGCACATGTTTGGCACATTCCTCTAATAATATAAAACTTGTTTCATCCTAAACGAAGCGCCCCACCACCTCCCATACTGTGAGCAAGATTGATTTGCTTTCGGATTTGTTGGTCAAGTTCCTTCTTCCTTGGCTGTTTTTACCGCCTCTACCATGGTGAGTGTTCCGATGAACTCTTCCAACTAATCCCACCATCTCTATTTCTACATAGGACAACACGTGTAGGGCTTAAATGTCACCCTCACACTGTGCAGAATATACGAGCAAGAACCAAGCGGTTCGGACACTCTTTTCTTTGCCGCACCACCAAGACCTGGAATTCATTACCAGCACACGTGTTTCCTTCTTCCTACATTCCCGGGTCATTTAAACGGGGCTTGAAAAAGCATCTGATGGGGCCGCCAAGCTGAGTGCCACCATTGTAACATTACTTAGTGTCTGTAATGGTGACCCTCTTACCTGAGACTGCCTTTAGCTTGCCATCAGGCGAGGTGAAGTCAAGTTGGCGTGTCCTAGATAAAAAAAACTAGTCATAATGTCTAAGACCGCGCTAACGAGCGGACGTCTTGTGCTATATACAATACTAGCACCGCGCCGCGGTTTCACCCGCGTAAATCCTGATCCCATGGGAATATCGGGATAAAAAGTAGCCTATGTCACTCACGAAGAATGTAGCTTTCTAATGAAAAAAGAATTATTAAAATCGGTCCAGTACTTTTTGAGTTTATTCGTTACATACAAAAATACAAATCTTTCCTCTTTATAATATTAGTATAGATGTCAGCGCTAGTCCATACACAGAGCGTACTCGGATTTATCACGCGACTAGTCGACCGCAAGGTCCGCATAAATATCATATTTTACCTTTTTTATGTGGTGGGGAGCATCATTTCGACTCATACAAACTATACTGATATTATCATAACATAAACTCACGCCTATATCCCCGAAGGGGTAGGCAGAGGTGCTAGCACCCACATTTCGCCAGTTTATGTTTAGGTCCCAATGTAATAGTAGACTGGCAGAGAATGCCTACGGCATTAAGTCCGCCAATGTACATCGTGCATAAAGTATAAATAAATAAATAAATAAATAAATAAATAAATAAATAAATAAATAAATAAATAATAGGTGGCGAGCCTATTGTCATTAACCGGGCACTTATAAACCTGCGACTGTTATATTATATCGTGAATAGCCTTCCTTTGAAACCGAGTAGTTATTTTAAATATTTATTTCTTGACTGACTGACTGACTGACTGACTTGACTGTGCATACTGTTTGCAAACACTGACGTTTAGTTAAACCATGATGTATTTGACAAGTTGCAATATGTCACAGGCTTACAGTGTGAACGCACTTGTCTTGTATACTTGTTTATAACTTGTTGGCCGTACATACTTTGAGAACGAAATTGAGTCTCTATACATGTATAAAACATATTGTGTTTTGACAAGTTTTGTATCAAACAAGTTTACAACTTGTTTGTTAGTGAAAACGAGGGGTAAGCGTTTGAGGTATGTAGATGACTGGTGAGTGGGCAGCCTCCTAGCCAAGTGTCAATTTGTTGGCCGACGGAATAAAATGATGAATGAATATGATTACAGTACGCGCCACAAAATAAGTCCCTTGCCCGCGGCGCGGCTGTCGCAACATGTAGTGTTGCCAGTATCGTTTTTTAATTTTACCAAATCTTTTAATGTCCAGATATGAATTGTAATAAACGTTAGGTTGTTCTAAGGTGTGTACCATATACGGTAATCGTACTTAGTATTTATAATTAATGATATACCAAATTTTTCCTATCCTCAAAATAGCGGGAAATTCAATATGACAATTGTTCGACGTATCGAAATTACGGCCGATAGTTTCATAATGTTTCTCTCTCGTTCTAACAATATACAACATTGTATTCATTGACATCTTCCCTTTCACTCTCATCTTATGATACTTTTAATTTTTTACTTCAAGTAATTTATTTTCTTTGCTCTAAGATCGACGAATATAAAAAAAAACACAAAGCATTTCTAATTGATTGGTAGACTTTTAAATTAACAAATAACGAATAAAATTATTTTTTATTCGAGTCTCGAAAAATGAAATTTTATTTTTTCAATAGTTACACTACGAAATCAAATTAAAAAAAATATTCAAGCTTTGATTACTTCTTTTGACACATATAGCTTAGGACTATATATTCTTAGATGACTTATCGATAATTTATCCATTCAGGCGAGATTCGAACCCGTGATCTTTACCTTACAGCCACTGACCCACCGAACCTTCGTTCAGAGCGTTCCTCTTGTAAGGGAAAGATCGCGGGTTCGATACCCTTTTAAGTACCTCCGCCCTACAGAATACCGTTTATTATAATAACTTCGTGTTATGTTCCCAGCGGTGAGTACGGTAGCCAGAGCTCACTGGAGAATTTGTGCTGTCAGTGGGCAGACTAAAGGCTTGTCCTGCTTTGTCTTCTACACTGACGGCACAGAAACTCTGTACTTACAGGGTTGGCAGCGCGACTGTGACTCCTCTGGTGTTACAAACGTCCATAGATAGACCACGGTAACTTCTATCCATCGGGTGGGCCGTATGCTTGTCTGCCACCTAAGTGGTATAAAATAAAATTTAAAAAAAAAACCCGCCTGTATAGATTAAATTTTTCTACCTTAATTGATTTGAATAGTTAGTGTACTAAATGCTTTAAAATTTCATTCAATTGCTATTCCGAACTTGTACATTCCTACACTAAGTTTCGTGCCCAATCATTTCCCTGATCACTTCAACACTTCCAACTCCTTTTAATCGTAAGCGCGTAACTGACATCAATTTAATAGTTTAATTGAGAGATAAAGTAACTTGAAAGTGAGATTAAAGATAGGTGATATTATAGAACATTCATTTTATATATTTGTAAATCGCGTAAGATGTATAAAGGACACTGACCACGTTGTATGAAGCGCCGGCTAAGGCGTGGACAATTTTTTATTTAAATAAAATTACTGCCATTCAGTAGCTAAAACTATGTAGAAACCAATAATATAAATAGTTTAGTACCCAGGCTTACCTAAAAAAAATGAAAAATAAAAAACTCTGGTTGAATGATAATTTTATTATTTAATTTTCTTCATCACTATTGTACGTTACTAAAATATTATTTAGGAACCTAGCTGGTGGTGTGACACTTTCATATCTTGCCCAACTCAAGTACCAGATTACTGACATAATATGAGAGCAACAACCCACTGTCCTTTGGCCAACAATGCAATTACAGCAATATCCTTTAATAGCATTTAAATCTTGGATATTCTTATTAAACAAAATATAAATAAAGTATGTTCTTCTGCTTATATGCCTGCTTTGTATTTTAGCTCTCAATAATGTGCAGTTACCCGATGAAGGAAAATCTGAAATGAGGTTGCTGGCTCTGTCCGCACAAACTTCAACCGTATAGGAACCATCACTTCTTTCTAAAAGATTCTTCTGAAATCTAAATGATGTCTTCTTTCTTTAACAAATGAAGCAAAGTCTTGTATGTGACTAACTCTAAAATAATGCAGGGACTGAGTATCATCTTCAAGCACATGAAAATGGTCATTTCGTAGATGGAATTGGCAAATTCTATATTGCTGTGGTATATAATAATTATACATTTCAAATATATGCACTCTGAGCCACTTGGGAATCATAAGCCTCTCTTCCCCGTTACAGCCAGGGAAAAAACAATGTGCTTGGGTATCAGCAGCCCTCCTGTAATCCGGTAAATGGATTGTTCCATCTGGATTCTGTACTTCATGTTCATTAATTCTTCTCTCCACATTTTGAGTAACTTGCCTATCAGCTCTTTGCCAACAAGGATGACAAATTCTGTCAGGTGCTCTTAGCTCACGTGGGTTAATCCAGTCTATAATTACATTTCTTATGTCTCTCACCCGATCTGAGTCCATGTTAAGGTTATGTGTTCTAATTCTCATAAGAGAAGTACTGCAACTAACACATATTTGTTTCTGATGCCCTGAACTTGACGCTCCTTCATTAGAAATTGAGACATTTGGAGAGTTTAATAATGCCACAGTCCAACAAGAGTGGCATAAATGGCTGTGAGTATCAATCTGTTGACAATAAATAAACTGTATTATTATAGGCGATAATAATTACTTATACTTAATATAACATCGAATATGCAAAATACTTACAACTTGTGGTGCAATCCATTGAAGAATTACATGTCGCACTTCATTTAAGTTCAGAATGTGTCTTCTCCTGTGGGTCACATCAGCACCATAATTAACACAATGTATAAGTTGCGTATCAACAGTTGAATTCGGGTTATCCATGTTCAAGCCAAAGTCTCTATGTAAAGCGGGTACAATATCCAAAGAATTGCCAGGGTCAACATTTAGAGTAGATACAGGGTCCGATTGCAAGCCAAGGTCGTCGTTAAAGTTATCAAAATCCATTTTATATACAAATAATAACAAGGAATGATAGCAGACGTACAAGTCAATGACATGACAGCAGTCGAGTGTTGCTAGCGTAAGAAACATAAAACACCCATGCGCTTTATAATTTCACAATATCATTTTATTGTTAAACATACATTTTCGTCTTAAATAAAACATATAATGTTAAAAGAAAAAGAATCGTAACTTATAGGTGTTACAGACTTAGAATTATATCTTCTTAGATTACACTTTTATTTATTAATCAGTGATTTTAAGTCTTTTTTTTGCCACTGTTTTTTTTTCTATGCAACATTAACCAGTATATTGATAATGAATTGTGTGAATTGTACATCACTCAATCATATTAAATATTTTCAAATACGTTTTCAAAATGGGTTCGTTTGATACTACAATATTGTGCCTAATATTATATCATTATAAAAGAAGACTATCACCATTTTCATTTTGCTGTGAAACAGCTGGCCATGGATAGCCGACTATGGGTTTCCTCCTTTTTGTAATTATATATTGCAATAACGGAATTAAATTAAATTGATGATTAATAATAAAATGCCTTAATCGTTTTTAAACATGAAGTTTTTATGTCTTTTTATCGAAATAACGTATATTTATGGAATTTGTTGAATGGCCCGTTGAACTGTGACTTGTTTTAAATATACGATGCATGGTATTAACGACAGCCGTGAGCAAATAATAGTAACTCCAGATTGCCAATACTCGTTAAAAAAATATGTTCAAAATTCAGTTTCGATCTAATCTCAGTCTCCCAAACGTCAGAAACGGTATTCTCGTTACACAATTTGTTCATTATTAGCGACGTAATCGTTTTTGACAAAAGCGAGAGTGAAGTTATTATAGAAACTGAATTTTGAACATGTTTTTGTTACGAGAATTGGCCTTCAGTTATGGGTTCGACATCCTTATACTCAACGAACGGGAGTTGCCATTATTTTACTCGGTATTGCCACCTCAAATATTTTATTTTATACCAAATTGGAACGGAACTCCCAAGCCTGTTAAAAAACAATTTATATAAGAAACTAGAAAATATTTTTAGTATATTAATATTTTTACATCACGAAACATTTATGTAATATAAAAATAAGTTTAAAATAAAATTGTCTACTGTTGTTTGTATTTAGTTTTTATTGATTCGAACGAGAATGTTATGTTAAAAAATAATGCTATGTGATTGTATATTTTTCTTTTTATACGAATTATTTTTACAATATTTCCGCTTTTAATTACAAATTCCTTAAAATGTTTATAAATGCTTTTGTCCTTTAGTCCTTTGTAACTAATGTTCCATTATTGTTATAAAATATTTCACTATAACACATTCGATATTACTTGTTTTATATGTTAATTGTAGAATTTCACGTACAGTCAGCGTCAGAAAGAAATTGACTACAAAGTCTCAAAATGGTCTTAAAACAGAAATATTAAAAGCAAACCAAACTGTTTTATTAATATAAATTGTATTATTGTCCGAACTAACTGTGTACCTAACCTCAGAACAATTAGTCAACAGGAAGTGGCAAAACCAAGGCATTAAGATCATTTTGAGTACTTTTTAAGACCTATTTGAAAATTAAAACAAACTTCTATGCATGCTACTAGACAGAGAACAATAATGTATGATACCAACTATTGCCCGCGACTCCGGCCACATGGATATTGGTTATCGCGAACAGACATAGCCTTTATATGTCTTTCTATGTCTGTTATGTCTATAATTTCATTTCAGATCCATAGTATTCCTATCCATACCCCTGGTGGTACCGTGGGGCTGATAAAGTTGCCTATGTCCTTTCTGTATCTGTTATAATCTATAATGTCGTTAATATTGATTTAGAGCAGTAATGGGCAAAGTACGGCCCGCGGACCAGTTCTGGCCCGCGAATATATTTAATCACGGTCCTTTGACAGAAATAGTATATCACAGCCCGTTATAATTATATTTTGGCGGTCCTGAAGTATAAAGTAGATTCTACTTATAAAAATAATAGACGCATAGATAAATAAACCAGTAAAATTAGGCAAGTAGTTCATAACTGTGTTGCTGGGCGCAAAGAAACTTGCTGAAGTGTTTCAGGGAAAAAGATTGACCTACCGATTTGGCATATTTTTATCGATTCGCTCGAACACTACAAATCTATCTATTTATCTATATTCACTAATTAAATCTATTATAGTATATACGTTATATAAATTACTTGTAAGTAATAGTTAAAATGCGTCGATGACTTCCTCCGCATCGAATGCTTCTTGTGGTAGCGTTCAAGAAGACTGGCAGCATTGCCACGTTGTATGGCAATGCTTATTATCTGACCTAAGAAAAGGCCAGCATTCTGGACACGAGAAGCGCCGACCAAACGCAACAAATTAAATAAAAAATTACAAGAAGAGTTTAGCTGAGTTCAAAGTTACATCGCCTGAGCTCGAACCTGCCTTCACCTCCGGCAATCTAAGACCCATAGACGGTGCCCCATTTAGAAAGTTTTAAGCGTGAAAGCATAACAGACAGACAGAATCTTTTTCACATTAATATTATTAAATAGAAATATTTTGAACGGATAGTGTCGCGATTTATTTGTTGTTATCTTATTATTTAGTTCCTGTTGCTTTGCCATGGCTAATGAAAATGAACCGAAAATCATTATTTTATCTATCTACTGAATACCTGGTCTACTAATATGCATAGAAGTCTCACGAAAATGTTAAAAAAAGTATCGTAGAACTATTTATATGGTGTAATTTATTCCCACTATTGATATTCATAAGACATGGATTCTTCTTGTCTGATATATTAAATGAATTGTGATATAACATCGTTTCGAAAATTTGTAAAATATCACAGATTTGTAATATATCCAATGTAGCTTGGAGTTAAATCGCGATTGTTTTGTTACCGCACTGCCGCAGCACTCCGTGCTGTCATCAAAAGACACCCAAGACTACTGGATAATACTGCGCAAATAGAACAGTTGTGAGTACATTTTAGGTCCAAGATATATCCTGAGGTACACTATTTTGTTCTGTACTTTAATGTTTTTCTTTCTGACATACTTAATTTCAAAACTGTAGTTATAAGAAAGAACGGTCGTATTCCAAATGTTTGTTTTTTAGGAATTGTAGCATGTACCTACGTAACCTTTGATCAATCATTACGATTTCCTAGAACGATATTTTAAGAGCCTACATCATTAAATATATTTCCAATTTTGAAACTGGTTGTATTTTTTAACAAAGCCTGCCTTGCACCCGTATTCCTTCTTCACGTATACGCGAATACCTCAGGTATAATACCTCAATTCAGACCAACGGTATTCCTAGCCATACCCCTGGTGGTACCGTGGGTCTGATAAGTTAAAAGGTACCACCGAGTTAGCGACCCTAGTGAACTGTCAAAAGGAACTATATCTCGCATGATAATTAGGTAATTAATAGTAAAGGTAAGTAATTACTTCAACAGTACAGTTCGACAGTACTGGATATGAATTTTCAATTGAAAATTCATATCCAGTACTGTCAATGCATCTTGTTATTAAATAGTGAAACCTTTGTTGTTTATAACCTATTCTTCTTTCACTGTGCGAAATATCCCCACTTGTACACCTTCGACGGAGCCGGTGGGAGGTTATTGAGGCCTTGAACCGACTAAACCCACGACTCTCAGAAGGCATATCCACCGCATCTCGGCCGACAATGTTGTTAATAACCTCTTGCTTTTTCAAAGAATGAAGAATAATAGCACATGTTACAAATGTTTATTTCTTAACTATCCTATAAATAACCTACAAATGTTCGTAATCCCTATGTAGTTCTTGACAAAGCACAATAAACATTAAATGTCTTAGAAGACAATCTTATACCGAACTCATTATGATAAGCCTTGGCAAAAACTATTATAAGTGAAATGGTCTGCCACAATGTCATTATAAGATCGTTATTAATAGACTTTTAAATCTGACGCCTAAGGATTAATTTATTAGTGGTGACCTAACTTTCCACAGTTAAAACCATATATTTATCAGTCATAGATGTTGACGTCACATCACTATTAGTCGGTACTTTAAAAAGACCCACGGTACCATCAGTGGTATGGTCAGGGGTACCGTGGGACTGGAATAATACCTCTTTAAGCACTTCTCCAAAATTACTTACAGGACAGCGTTAAGTGTTTGTCTTCCTCAAAACTTGCTTCAAATAATATTTTAACTGTTCCCATAGATTTAAATCAGAGAAAGTCAAACAGTGCGGAAATCACAGAGTACATTTAGCGGAAATCCCCTCCTCTGGTGAGGGTGTTTTATGCAGTATTCATGTATAATATATACGAAATCAATGTAATGATCATGTAAGATCATTTGACGAAGAGAGCATTCGACTGCTATGCAGGGGGCGCGGGTTCGTTTCCCGCTGAATACAAATATTTGTATGCATGAATATGTATATTTGCATTCGTCTGGGTGTTTCTATGTATAATATGTATGTATTTACAAAAAAAAAGTATCTAAGTATGTTTATCCGCTTTCTAGATTCCATAACACAAGCTAGTTAAGCTATGCTTACCATGGGTCTGGATAGCGTTGTGTGGAATGTCGTGGGATATTTATTTATTATTTATTTTAAGTACCGATTGTTATTCGTAATATGTGAAAAGGAATAAATGCTTTAATTTGTTATATGAGAAAAGGATTCTTATTGATTAAACCCTGTCCTGAGGTGTTATCCACAGTTCAAAAGTGGGATATCTAGAAAATTCTCAAAATTTTCTTGTTCGCGTCCATGTTTCCAAGGTATATTTTCGATAATGCATAATAATATATGTATCTAAATCAATTTTATGGATATTTTATTGTCTACTCGACAGTTTAGTTAATCAGACATTTTCGCCAACTGGTCAGTTTCTGCAATTGGTCAATTCCATTAAAATCCTTAATTCGTCACTATCCCTAATTCGTCAGATGGGTTATCTATCAGGTCAATGTATAAATCTCGTCAGTTTATGCATTTTGACTAGATGTACAGTCGTTAATATCGGCATATCGCATTTTTATATTACAAACTTAGAAAAAGGGGAAATTAATCTTGGATGAATTTGTAATTGATTAATTACACGTTTTTTGTTTCTTATAGTATTAATAAGACCTAATTTTATCAAGCAATTTTGAGGATGTAGGACACGGCGGTATCTCCGCCCAATTGAGCAGTCCGACTGGGGAAGTACCTCCGCCCTACAGAATACTGCGGTTATAATAACTCTGTGTTATGTTCTCGGCGGTGAGTGAGGTAGCCAGAGCTCACTGGAGAGTTTTTGTGCTGTCAGTGGGATGACCAAAGGCTTGTCCTGCTTTGTCATCCGCACACGGTGCAAAACATCCGATCAAGAACCAAGCGGTTCGGAGACTCTTTCCTCTGTCGCACCACTAAGGCCTGGAATTCATTACCAGCTCACGTGTTTCCTTCTTCCTACAGTCCCGGGTCCTTTAAGCGGGGCGTGAAAAAGCATATGATAAGGCCGTCAAGCTGAGTGTCACCATTGTCACACGGTATGTGTAAGTAATGGTGACCCTCTTTTCTGGGATTTTGCCTTCAGCTTACCATCAGGCAAGGCGAAGTCCAATTGACGTGTCCTATATAAAAAAAAAAAAAAAAAAAAAAAACTGACGGCACAAAATCTCTGTTTTTACAGGGTCGGCAGCACGGATGTGACTCCACTGGTGTTACACAGGTTTATAGGTCATGGTAACCATTTTCCATCAGGTGGGCCGTGTGCTTGTCTGCCACATGAAAGTAGAAACTATATTTGTGATGCGTTTATCCAAATGCAATTGATTGCATATTTTTGGCTGGTATATATATGCCTTTAGTCTTGTTCTGAAATCAGCAAATCGGGTCCTTGCGAGGCGTGAAAAAGCTTACATATGTAATTATTTTTGCAGATTGCAGCACTGAGGCTTAGGTACTATGTTGCCACTTTAAGGAACTTTACCCGTTTTAGGGTAATACTGGATGCGATGAGTCTAAAGAAGATATTGCCCAGGATCATAAAATATTTTTAGGAATTAAGGATATTTAAATTATAAATGCGTCAGTAGCTCTGTCTTTTTTTTCTCGCCTAAACCACACAACCTATTTTGATGAAATTTGTTATAAGTAGATTAGATAAAATTACATAACATAAACTCACGCCTATATCCCCGAAGGGGTAGGCAGAGGTGCTAGCACCCACATTTTGCCAGTTTATGGTTAGGTCCCAATGTAATACGTGGCGAGCCTATTGCCAATAACCGGGCACTTATAAACCTGCAATAAATACACACATAACTTCGAAAAGCATCGAAAAGTCATTGGTGTGTGCCATGGTAAAACCTGGGACCGAACCCGAGACCTCATCTCAGCAGTCCATTACCCATACCACTAGGCTACCGCACTAGGATTATTTGAATTATTACTTTATTATAGATCAGGTAAAGCGGACCCCAGACCCCGAAGTAGAAGCTTCGGCTGCGACAGGGATTAACGCTAAGATGAAGAAGGAGAGGGAGATTAGACCTTAGGAAAGGACATTCCTAGACTATTTTCGATGACACTACAATTCACAAGATAAATGAGTTACCAAATTAATATTGACGCCTATTTCAACAGACATTTTTGTAATGTAGTACATACGCGTACAATCGTAATCATTGCACTCGACTTTTATTACGTCCCTATTTTCTTTTTTAAAGTGGCAGTCATGGTTACCCCGGCCTATGGACGTGTGTAACATCAGAGGAGCCATACTCGCGCTGCCGACCCTGTAAGCACAGAATTTCTGTGCCGTCAGTGTAGAGGACAAAGCAGAACAAGCCTTATGTATTCTTACTGACATACGGACAAGTATTACTTGTTCATAAATTACCCTAAATAACTGGGGTAAACCCAAAACCAGACTGTGGCAACACTGCCGAGAACCCTCCCTCGGCAACGTCGTCCCTTCAGTTCCTTTTCCAGTGCGCTCGACACAGGGAGTGCACGAGTGAACCCTTAAATTGAATTTAATTAAGCTACCAGAACAAAAGAGCGGCCGCCAGCCATATTGTACGTGAGAAGCTTCCTTGAAATATCAACGTAAGTACAATGTTGTATATTTTTATATTATTGGAAGAGTTTGGTTTGTATGAACGGTTGAAAGGAACCCTGTGAAGTGTGTAACAATACGCAGATGTGGTGCGCAGTTGTGTCTGCGTACCCTAGGGGAGAAGGGCGTGAGTGTATGTATGTAGATAATTCACAATACTTACACAAATTTGTACTGACTTTAAGTCAAGATAAGTGAAATGTAGACACAGAGTGGGAGAACAGCCCTGGGGCTCCAAAGTTCAAGCTTTCAATAGGAAATGAGGATATGATAGTGACTTTTTAACCCAATTTTAAAGTATCTTGAGCTGTATATTAAGGTCTCTCGGACTTTTGATAAAACAATTGCTTTAATTGCTTCATCTTCTTTTCATAGGACCAGCGAGTGGTGAGACCGAGTACGCCTGCGCAGACAGGCGACCTGAACAGCCTGACAGCTGAACTGAAAACAATGTAAGTATTCCACTCATGTCTTTTCTCGCTGGCGTTCTTTACTCTTACATCATTATTTAACTGACTTCAAAAAGCAGGAGGTTCTCAATTCAAGCGGTTTATTTATTTTGTAATCTTTATGTTTGTTAAGTGATTTTTATCGTAATAAATTAATTAATTTGTCACATTTTGAGAACTGTTACATTATAGGGCGCATCTCTATTTTTCATAGACTGGTGGGTATACTTAGTCTAATAAGTATAATTAACGACAATTTTAATGCGCCTTCAAAGTTATCTTTAATATCGAATTGAAGCCCGTTTGCGAGCCCGGATGCATAAGAGAGATTTAATTAAATTCTCAATTTATCCAGTACCGTCGCCCTCTTGCCTAAATAAATAAGTTCTACCCATGATCAACATTTCTATGTATTCCTATAGTGCTTGTCTAGCCGGTGGGCTGGGAGCACCCATGATGTTATTGGTTTCGGTGAGCCCTCAGCGTCAGACGCCTGTGTGAACTCCGGTTGTAAATTTGAGCGTCACTCGTCGAAGTCGGGCGTTGAGCGCTTTTGAAGTATAACGTATTATAAATCAAAATGGCGTTCTTTCGCAGCAAATGCGTGATTAAAAAAAATACCGCACTTAGGTTTCCAAGTTCCTGTTGAATGCACACTAGCTGTCTTGCCGGTTTTGAAATCGCAATTCAGAGTCTCCCCTATATAATCATCTTGCAAGAGTCCCGTGAGAATCACTTGGTTGGCCATTGTGCCTACTATACAGCACAAGCATTACTAGAGTATTTCCATGGAATCTAGCATATGTGAAAGATAACAATTGATTACAGACAAGGGACCAAGCCGCAGTTAATAGGGTGTCTCTATAGAAACTAGATTGGCATTTTTTCGAGGATGCTCGTGTAAGATATCAAACGGACAAAGGATAATTTACAGGTACCTATAGGCGAACCTTCTACTCGTATTCACAAAAGTAATAAGAATAGTATTTATTTTAATTGATTTATTTGTTAGTAAATTATTTCTTCAAGAGTTCTATTTTCTAATTTTTGTGTCCCATCTCAAAAATTCACTCTGTTAGCTCGATATAGGACAGTAGAATATAGCAATCTTTCCATACGGAGATTCTTTTACGCTTCTATACAAGCCCCAAATATTTCAAATGGGGCTTGATGTCGCTGAGAGTGTCACCCACTGTGAGGCTGGATCCCGCCAGTGGCTCAGTTCCATGAAAGAACATGGTGTCGGTTTGGTGCAGAGCCACGACTTGGGCAACCGCGGTCGTGACCTTCAGGTTCGCTTCGCGAAGGTGTGTGGGCCCGCTCGCCGTCTTCCGCATAATACGTGACGGCCACTCCGTCCACGAGCTCACCGCGGAGCTCCCAGTCGTATCCGCTGTTTTACAGGACCCTGTGTCTCAGAATTTTCTTATGTTCAACATACTCTCTACAGTTAAGCTCAATTGCTTGTACTAAGAGTGGGACCACGGCAATAGTACCTAAGTAAGACCGCTCAGTCACATGTTGCGCGTACCTGCTATTATAAGAATTACATTATATTATCTGTGCTTTTTTTATGCTACTTAGGTGGCAGACAAGCACACGGCCCACCTGATGGCAAGTGGTTACCGTGGCTTATGGACGTTTGTAACACCAGAGGAGTCACAGTCGCGCTGCCAACCCTGTAAATACAGAGTTTCTGTGCCGTCAGTGTAGAAGACAAAGCAGGACAAGTCTTCCCACTGACAGCACAAATTCTCCAGTGAGCTCTGGCTACCCTACTCACCGCTGGGAACACAACGCGGTATTCGATAGGCCGAGGTACTTCCCTAGTCGGACTGCTCATTTGGGCGGCAATACCGCCGTGTCCTGCCTCCTAGGAAATACTCTATATCTTCTGAAAACTATAGCCATTGGCCAATAATGATTAAACCGTTATATTTTCTTACAGGTACGCAGGCAGTGTGGGCTTGTGACAGGGTTCCTGGTAACTCGACGTTCACTGAACGTCCTTTAGGGCGTCTAGAACCACCAGGACCATGTCGTGTTACGATTTACGACGATATGTGGAAAAATATAAAAATGATGGCTAAGGTTCTCTTACAGCTTTGAGCAGTAAATTTTGTGAATATTCATTTTAGTTCGTCACCGATATTAATTTTTTATTTGAGTGGTAGTACTGTTACTTAATTTACTTGTATCGTATTATTATTTCATAACAATTGTACATACATACACCCCTGGAGGGTTAGGCAGAGGTGAATTAACACCCACATTTTACCAATAACTGTATGCGGTCGCAAGGAAGAATTTGTAAGTAGGTATTGTTAATAATTAAAGTTAAGAGAAGAGTTTTGTGTTTTATTTCAACCGAAATCATCATCATTATACTCCGGCCGATTTGAGTTGATGCGTCACAGATTGCAGCCAAAGTCTGAGTTTTGTACAGGTGGTACCGAAAACTTCGTCCGATTAAAGTGAGATTCACTTGCTCCAAAAAGCTTTGGAAGCCCACAACACCTAGGAGTATACGCATAACTTAGCCGTTACAAGTTTCAAGTACAATATTGTAAAAATGAATCAGATCGATTTAGACTAGCGGTCGGCAATCTACGGTTCACGGGCACACCACCCAACTCATGGGAAGAGCGTCATACTCATGCTGGCTACTTTTAAGATCCTACTTATCCCGTTATTGAAGAACCTCGTATTACAATCACTTGAAAAAGTAGCAGGGATACAATTCCACAGCCTGAGCGTATGAGGAATGAATCTTCTTTTATATCTCGTTAAGCGCATCGCTTCCAGTTACAACGTTTGAGAATGATTTGCATGCCCATCACGTGCGGTGTAAACATAAAATGAACAACAGAAGACGGGAAAACTGGTCTTTATCCGAAAGACGGTCGCCCGTCAGACCCACCGTCTATCTACCAGTCTACAGTGTGAGAGTTATTGCGAAGATTCCACAATAGGAGGTAGGACACGGCGGTATTACCGCCCAATTGAGCAGTCCGACTGGGGAAGTACGTCCACCCTACAGAATACCGCGGTTATAATATCTACGTGTTGTGTTCCCAGCGGTGAGTAGGGTAGCCAGAGCTCACTGGAGAATTTGTGCTGTCAGTGGGATGACTAAAGGCTTGTCCTGCTTTGTCCTCTACACTGACGGCACAGAAACTCTGTGCTTACAAGGTCGGCTGCGCGAATGTGGCTTCTCTGGTGTTACACACGTCTGTTGGTCACGGTAACCACTTTCCATCAGGTGGGCCGTGCGCTTGTCTGCCACCTAAGTGGTATAAAAAAAAGAAGAGCTTCGCCGAGCAACTCTCCAGAATGGGGTCGGAACTGTCTTTCACGGGAGGCACTCCACTGTGGAGCCATCATACGCGTGAAGATTCTAGTAAATGATACCTACGGTCGCCCGGGGAGAGATGATGTTCATGGGGTCCCTGAATGTCGCAAAAACCTTCAATTCCCTGTATCTCTACCTTCGCTTCATAGTCGGGGAGCACCTGATGGAGAAGAGCTATGACCTACTCAACTGCGACCGACCTTGGTGGCGAGGACTGTTGTGCGGTGTTCCGCAGGGAGCCAATATGATGCGAACAAGGACTCGGGTCTGTAAAAGAAGTTCTCTCTCGTTGCCTTACTAACGGCAAATGTATGATGTGCCAACGGGTGGGTTTCTGCAAACTCCTTCTCGAACACTCGAGACATTTCATTTTCATTGATGACATTTCGAGGCCTTTGAAATGCTCAACTGGGACGGAAATATTGTCGTGTCCTACCTCCTACTCCTTTTTGAATGCAGTGCATCACGAACGCCATGCACATAATTGGCATATGACGTTACAAACTGCTTTTGCTATTGGGATCTCCTATTTTGCTTTTTGGGAATGCATCATATCATGAACTGCACTTAAATGAGATATATTATCACGCCGAGATATATGATTTCTGATAAGTTCGGATGCGTCTGGGATTAGATCTACGATAAAGCAGAAGTAATATGATCTTCATCCAACTTACCAATATTAACTTCCTGTTTTTTATGAACCATTGAAGCCAGAGCTCACTGGAAAGTTTTTGTGCTGTCAGTGGATAGACCAACGGCTTGCCCTGATTGTGTCTTCTGCACTAACAACACAAAAACTATCTAATGCAGGGTCGCAGCACGGGTGTGACTCTCCTTCCACTTTCCTTCAGGTGGGCTGGGTGCTTGTCTGCCACTTAAGTTGTATAAAAAAATATTGGGATGAATTGTTTGTAATCATATTCTTCACCAAACCACCAATTTACCATTGGGCCTCAACTATGTCAATATAGTCAACATTTTCTGAGCCATCTCTAATTCAGGGTCACCTTCTATTCTAGCTGTGATGTGGTTGAACTTCGATATTTTCTGTGGAACAACCGCCGTCTGACCTCCACAACGAACGGGCGACATTGAAGTTCTGTAGTTAGTTCTGTGGACGTCACTAGTGATTAACTTAATGAAATTAAAAGATTATATTTCAATTTTTTTTTTTTTATACCACTTAGTTGGCAGACAAGCACTCGGCCCACCTGATGGGAAGCGATTACCGTGGCATATGGACGTATGCAACACTAGGGGAGTCACACTCGCGCTGTCGACCATGAAGAAACCTTCTGATGCCTCTCTTGAAGAACCCCATATTTTAGGCGCGTGGGTTCAGTTCGGTTCTCGATTAATGGCTCTGTGCTTTTAGCATCAATTCCGCCAATGTCGCGTAGTAGTTTATAAAATTATTAATGGCGAGACGCCAATGTCAAGTTTTCAAGAAATTTTACCAGAGCCACGTTAGCCACGCCAGTAAATTTGTTTCCGTGTGTCCACCCCCCACGAGACTCAGGTGGTCAAGATTATATTTATTTAGGACCATTGCATTGATATACAGACACCGCCGAAGCGTCAATTTTCCATTATGGTATGATGTCTGTACCATAAAGACTACCACTTCTAAACCAAAGAGAACTTTACGCTTGACATATACGTATAAGTATTCTCTATGGTCTTTGATATGCATATATTGACATTCAGACAGAATTTTTGTTTTTTGCGAATTTTAATATTATTTAATTGATTATTTTTAGCTGTATAACTATTGATTCATAAGAATGAAAGTGCAAGATACGTATGTTTACACATGCTTTTTTTGTTTATTTCTTTTAAGTATTAGAAACTGCAATTCCTTCCGTGGGTCCACATCTGTAGCATAATCACCAGGCTTGCAACCTTGGTCCTCTCGGTCAATAAGACTAACGCTTGAATAAATACATGTGCCGTTAAGTTTGTTTTCATATTCCATATCTATTCTGCTTACCCCATCTTCGTTTTCAGTGCGAAGCCAAGCGTCTGTCCTAGTTGCGGCAGACCGCCTGAGTGCCCTTGTTTTCAGAAATTTCATGACGTAAGGAGCACCTGCTTGTACAATTACTATCAGGCGATTCTCCGAGATGATGTAAGACGGTATTTTTTAAATATTTATATGGGAGTATTAATAGGTACAAATGAGTACCCACATCGAATTAACACGCCGCATAAGCGCTATCTACGCATCCACCATTACCTTGCTTTTTTTTTATACAACTTAGGTGGCAGACAAGCACACGACCCACCTGATGGAAAGCGGTTACCGTGACCTATGAACGTGTGTAACACCAGTGGAATCACATCCGTGCTGCCGACCCTGTAAGAACAGAGATTTTCTGTGCCTTCAGTGCAGAACACAAAATCAGGACATGCCTTTGGTCTTCCCACTGACAGTACAAAAACTCTCCAGTGAGCTCTGGCTACCCTACTCACCGCCGGGAACACAACACGAGGTTGTTATAGCCGTTGTATTCTGTAGGGTGGAGGTACTTCCACAGTCGGACTGCTCAAGGACGGGAATACCGTCGTGTCCTACCTCCTCCATTGGTATTTGCTATTTTGAACCAGGTCCTCGATTATACAAACTAAAGCAAAACCACTGTCATACCACTGCAAGGAATGGCATTAAATTTTAGACCTTATTTCTATTGTTTTAAAGTCCAAAATAAATTGAGTTTCATTACACTTTATCATTAATTCTGTAAAAAGCGTTTTAATTGTAGACTTTAACATTGTAATTTTGGATTTTTTAGCAGTGTCCGTGTCGTGAAAGTGGTTTTGCTTTAGTAAAATGGAAGACCAGCTGACCTGGCAAACTTCGTACCGCCATATTATTTTTCTTGCCTTGCCCGCGGTTCCAACCTTTTTTTTTTTTACGTGTGCGTAATCCCCACGGATAGCTCCCCACCGGAGCCGGTGTAGGAGGTTCTGTGGGTCGTTTAGGCTGCCGAAGGTGAGGTTAACAGGCATATCCCTCGCACCCCGGCCGACCCAGGGCCATCTCTACCGATCTGGCCCTCTCCTCGGGTGTGTGGGGACTACAGAGTCCCCAACTCGTCCCCGGAAAACAGGGAGGCGCGCCGGGCGCACCGCCGCGCCGCCGCGGCCTGCTTAACTGCTGTAACAGGCGGCTCCGCCAGTCACCGCCAGGCCTGCGCTCATGGAGGGCGGAGGTCGGCGGTTCCGCCCTTGTGGAATTCAACTCCCGTTCCCACTGCAACTTCTGGTCTTTTTTCTTTCATATTAAGTCTTAACCTATGAAATTGCCGAAATTTTCTTATAGATTCATGAGTTCGTTATTCCTATAATTTAATAGCTATTTCCATTTATTTATATTTCGTATGAAAGTTGTATTCTAGATTTTACAACTCTGTATTAAATTTTATTTTTATTGGACGCTTGATAAATTAAATTCGATCTTCAAAAACAGTACATTTCGTATTTATTGCTTCTTCACACTGTGGTTTTTCAAAAATTTAATAAAAGTGTTTGTTAGCTTAATTCATACGCAAAAAAATCATATAATTTGGATTTGTCATCAAAAAAATGCAAAAATGTTAGTACTGAAAATTGGGTTTCCTCTAATTTCTTCAAAAAAACCGCAATTTCATACCTATTATAAACCTAATACTGACAATACCGTAGAAGGATCGCAAGCCAAGTTGCCCACGTACGAAGTCGATGAATGACTGGTCCGATTTGAATGATTCTTTCAGTGTTGGGTAGTCCATTTATCGAGGAAGGTTTTAAGCTATATATCATCTCGCTACTATTTAAGGGAGCGGAGCTTTGATAATAAATGTTAACAAATCCGGCAATTTTACATACATATTTTGAAGACTAAAACATACGGGCTCAAAGGGATATGAAGCTTCAAAATATACCCCGGGCGAAGCTGGGGTGGGTCAGCTAGTACATAATAAGTCGCAGCTCCACTTACTCGGCTCTAACCATAACAAAAAATTACGCTCATCTAATAGCCTACTCCTACACTGTCCCACTCACACGACAAGCCTTGTCCACTCTTCTGTCTTACTCCAGTCTATTCTCCTACGGAACGCGCTTCCTCTGGAAATCAGGATGTCCACAAACCGTTTTATATTTAAGACCAGAGTAGGTACACACTCTACAGCAACCCATAGTTGGCAAACAAATCATTTCAGATCGCATCCGTATGTATTCGTGTATATTTGTATATATATATTGGTCTATATGTGTAATTTGTGTACCAAACTGAGAAAATCTCTACCCACAACACTTCGTGTACCTACCTTTGATATAAATATCTCTGCATCACCCTAAGGTTGACTGGTTGAAAATGCCCGTGGCATTAAGTCCGCCTTTGTACTCGTACAATCTTTGTGTGCAGAACATCCGATCAAGAACCAAGCGGTTCGGTGACTCTTTCCTCTGTCGCACCATTAAGGCCTGGAATTCCTTACCAGCTCACGTGTTTCCTTCTTCCTACAGTCCCGGGTCCTTCAAGCGGGGCGTGAAAAAGCATATGATGAGACCGTCAAGCTGAGTGTCACCATTGTCACACGGTATGTGTAAGTAATGGTGACCCTCTTTTTTGAGACTTTGCCTTCAGCTTACTATCAGGCAAGGCGTACTCTAATTGACGTGTTCTATATAAAAAAAAATGTGCAAAAAGTTTAAATAAATAAATAATATGAGTGCTAAAACTTCATATTATGTTACTGATGAATCTCATAAAATGTTAATGATAACATTAAAAATTTACAAACCCCCGTCACAAAAAACAACCCCCCAAAAATTCGAAAATAAATTGTGTTAGTTAGCCCTATAACTTTGATATACCTAGTACATACATAGCTAAGAACACTCCCGACTAATATACCTTTCAAACATATAAAATCCGTTCAGGAGTTACGATGTCTCAGACAGACACACACACACACGCACACACATACACGTCAAACTTATAACACCCCGTCGTTTTTGCGTTGGGGGTTAAAATAACAACAAAAGCCGTAGGTATCGGTGCTTGCGCGATCTGACTGTCGTTTCTATGTTTTAGTATGTCACGTATTCAAAGTAGGTACTAGCTACTGAGAACATCATAGTCAAAGAATATCTAAGTCTACTATACCTATTGTTAGTCTTCTTCTTCTCGTGTCAATGATTCACTGTCGGTGCTAAATTGTTCCCGAATAAAATTGTGCCATCTCAACCGCGCTATCAGTGGCTTTATTCAAGTCGTCTTTAGTACAGGAGGTAGGACACAAGAGGCACGAGACCAAGTGCGCCATGGACTGCACGGGGGCACTGCAGTTGCATGTTGTTAAGCCCGGGTCTCGTATTCTCCACCTGCATAGATTTTCTCTCGATCAGCCGACTGTGCGTAGACGATTGAGAGACCTCCATATCGGCCATGGGAGGTCGTGTCCTGAAGGTAATTTATTCTGGGGAGGTAGGAAATCAGAAGGTGAAGTGAGTTTCTCTCTCCACAGAGAAATTCTCATTGCAGCAGGGAATTCGTTTACGGGAGCGACATGGTAGTTATTAGTAACTAGCAATAACAAGAAAACGCTCTTTTCATCATATATTTAGGTAAAACGAAAGTAACGGCACGGCAACACTTAAAGTCTGTTCCTTATAGGATGATTCGCGTGACAGTGGTTACCGAGTAAGGACTAGTGATGGTACATTATTGATTAAATCCATCTATTTATAGATTTTTGTAGCATTACAGTTTTGAAAACAATGTAACCATAGATATTTATGTATTTATTCAAAAAAAATCTAAATTAATTTATTCCATAGTTACAATCTAGTGAACACATTACAATACGATTTGATGATAGTTTAACAGCATAGCTTTATGAAGTCTGGTACCCAAATTAAGATTTAACTTGTGTTTAGGGTAACAGAGTTCCTGAAACCTATCACAATTAACAAATAATATACAATTAATTAAAACACATTAGTTCGGTGCTCATGAGTCTTTGTGCATGCCAGCAAGTACCTCGTCAAAGAAGCATTTCAATTAAGTAAACAGATCATAAATGAAAACAATTGGTACACAACCTATATAGGTATCATGATATTATTATCCTCCTACTCGGAATGATCATTTAATTCTTGATCGTACATTGCATCAAACGAGGTAGGTATTATCAAACGAAATGAAGTTGATAACGCCACTTATGTTTTTTGGAGAAAATCATTCAAATCATTGTATTACTCCGGTAAACTGGTGAATATCCCAGCTAAAAGCTTAAGAAAAAGTCACCGTCAAAAGTGCCGTAAGACGTCAAAAGCCGAAATATACATAAATAAATGTAAATACATATAAAAATAATTATTAGGTATTAGGTACTCGATTGTACACAGTTTGAATACTAGATTCTGCATTTGATAATCAAGTGACTACATCCCTGTTTTGCGCTTGGGACATAACCTTCTATGAGCGGGAATCATTTAGATTTACACAAATTGAAATGTTTAGAAATGTTTCGTATTTCATCAATTGTGTTAATGCATAATATTTAAGTAAGTTTCGATATGATATTATTGTATGTGATTAATCAAGATGGAATATGTAAGGTATACAGAGTGTCAATTTAACGTCGTTTCAAAGTTGAAGCGTCGGATTTTCTTTGAACTGTCACGCGAATCATCCTATTGTGAACATACTAACTACATAGTGTTATCTTGTTACAACATGTTCGCAGTAACTAGATGCACCTATCGGAACATAGGAACAGTCTATAAGTATCAATAGGAAGCACTCTGTATACAGAATAACTTCGTGTTGTGTTCCCAGCGGTGAGTAGGGTAGCCAGAGCTCACTGGAGAGTTTGTGCTGTCAGTGGGATGACTAAAGGCTTGTCCTGCTTTGTCCTCTATACTGACGGCACAGAGACTCTGTGCTTACAGGATCGGCAGCACGAGTGTGGCTTCTCTGGTGTTACACACGTCCATAGACCACGGTAACCACTTTCCATCAGGTGGGCCGTGCGCTTGTCTGCCACCTAAGTAGTATAAAAAAGGAGAAGGAAACCGGAGTGGACTCGGCTACAGTAATTGGGAGGGGACCGGGGGCCCTTCCGCCCGCTGCGCCATCCAGTCACACAACCCTAACCTGTTAGTGGTGGTACGAAGTCTTGCTTTGTCTTCTGCACTGACTGCGCTTAAACTCTCTTCACCTTCTCCCCCCCCCCCCTCCCCCCCCAACTTATTTATGGCCCGAAAAAAGAATACGTGTTACCACAGCGGCATCATCATCCACATTGCAAGTGCATAATATTAGGGGCCTCCACTCTAACCTTAACGAGGTCCACCGCCATCTAGAAACCGCGCAGCCTACGTTGTTCTTTCTGACGGAGATGTATCATGCCCGGCTGATACAGCTTACCTAATGTACCCCGGGTACAAACTCGAGCACAACTTCTTAAGTCGCGCTGGGGTGTGCTTGTACGTCCGCAATGATATTTCACTTAGGCACGGCTCAACTGCACACCCCACCGCAGACTTAGTATTCTTGGGAGACTTTAACGCTCACTACGTAGAGTGGCTGGGGTCTCCTAGAACTGATTTTGCGGGAAGGGCTGCTCATGACTTCGTACTGACCTACGGGTCCTCTCAACTGGTGTATTCTATTACTAGAACACCAGAAATAGAGACCCACAGAAACTCTATACTGGACCTTCTGCTGACTACGCGCCCAGACGAATACTCCTGTAACTGTGGAAGCACCACTTGGAACTTCGGACCACAGCCTCATCCGGGCGCAAGTGACTCTCACGCGGCCTGAACCTCCGCGGCCACCTTAATGGCGGCATGTCTGGCACTACAAGTCAAAACGCCCGTGGTTTAATAGGCCCTGCAGAGAAGGTAGAGAACGCAAGCAATCTGCATACAGGACTTGGACCATGGCTCTTGCCAACAAGGATCCTAACGTTGCTAAAGTGAAGCGGAAGTTTAATGCTGCCTCGAGGTCCAGTAAAAAAACAACGGCCAGGGCTAAGTTTGAGTTCATTGGCAAAATTGGCGAACGGCTTGACCGCTACCCATCTGGCAGTCGTGCATTGTGGTCGCTTGCCAAAGCTGCCAAGGGAAATTTCTGCCAGTCCTGCCTTCCACCGCTGCAAAAACCTGATGGTAGTCTGGCCCATGGTGCTAAGGAGAAAGCCGATCTCTTGGGTAATCTCTTTGCGTGAAACTCGACTATGAACGACGGGAGTGCTGAACCACCTATTGTTCCCAGCTGTGGTGCTTCCATGACCGAAGTAAAAATCATGCAACGGGTGGTCCGACGGGAACTTCAGTCCTTAGATGTTCGGAAGTCGAGTGGTCCGGACGGTATACCGTCGATGGTGCTTAAACACTGTGCCCCCGAGCTGTGCCCTGTACTTACACGCCTTTTCGCACTCTCTTACTCCGCGAGACAAGTCCCGGCCTCGTGGAAGACTGCCTTTGTGCATCCTAAGAAAGGTGACAGGACAGATCCGTCCAATTACAGGCCTATTGCTATCACCTCCCTTCTCTCGAAGGTGATTAAGCGTATTATCAATACACAGCTCCTGAGATACCTTGAAGGAAACGATCTATTGAGCGACTGATAGTACGGCTTTCGCCACTGTCACTCCACCGGTGACCTTCTTGTGTATCTCACAAACCGTTGGGCACAAGCCATCGAGAGTTGGGGTGAGGCACTAGCAGTCAGCCTCGATATAGCGAAGGCCTTCGATCGGGTCTGGCACAGAGGTCTTCTTACGAAGTTGCCATACCATGAACTCCCCGAGGGACCATGCGAATAGATCGCCAGCTTTTTGTCCAACAGAAGTATCCAAGCCGTCGTCGACGGCAGCTGCTCGGACCGCATAGACATAAACGCTGGTGTCCCACAAGGCTCCGTGTTATCTCCGACCCTGTTTCTGCTGCATATCAATGACATGCTGTCTGATGGCTCCATTCATTGTCGACCCGATCCGTTTGGGGATGGCTAAACCTAGCCCAATTGAACCCCACTAAGACACAAGTGTGTGTATTCACTGCTAAGAAAATCCCATTCATTGTGGCGCCACAATTCCTGGGCTCACAGCTTACCATTGTCTCGAGTATCGGGATCCTTGGTGTCGATATCTCCAGCGATGTCCAGTTTCGCAGTCATTTGGAGGACAAGGTTAAGTTGGCATCATAGAAACTTGGTGTGCTCAACAGGGCGAGGCAGTACTTCACTGCGGGGCAGAGACTCCTTCTTTATAAGGCACATGTCCGGCCCCACATGGAGTACTGCTGTCACTTTTTTGCTGGAGCGCCTGCTTACCAGCTTGACCCATTCGACTCGGTGCAAAGACGGGCGTTGAGGCTGGTTGACAATCCCATACTCGCAGGTGATGTGGAATCTCTCCGCTTTAGGAGGGACTTTTCTTCTCTGTGTGTGTTCTACCGCCTGTACAACGGTTTGTGCTCAGATGAATTGTTTGACATGATGCCCACAGCAACATTCTATCATCGCACCGCTCGCCGTAGGCAGGAAGTTCATTCTCACACATTGCAACCTGAGACGGTACGCACTGTGCGGTATGAAAGAAACTTCATCCCACGCACACTCAAGTTGTGGAATGACCTCCAGGGGCATTAAGAGGTTTCTTCAGGGTCGGCAGCGCGAGTGTTACGCTCCTGGTGTTGCACGAGTCCATAGGCCACGGTAACCACTTCCAATTAGGTGGGCCGTGTGCTTGTCTGCCACCTAAGTGGTATAAAAAAAAAAATATCTATGATATGTGATCCCATCCTGTTTTTCTGTAATCCCAGCGGTATTTTCATGCGTAGGAACAAAATAAAACGGCAAAACAAAACGGAACAAAACGCAAAACAATTTTTTTTTAAATAGGACACGCGCCAACTTTACTTCACCTTGCCTTTAACATTAAAATTGGCCAGGGCCTCATTGCTGCTAAAGCAAAACCACAGTCATACCGCGAACACTGCTAAAAGTCCATTTAAAGGTATTTTGGAGAGTCAGTGAAGAAGTGTAACGAAACTCTTTTCATTTAATTTTGAACTTTAAGGGCATAGGAATATTTAGTCTACAATTTAATACCATTTTTTGTAGTAGTATGACAGTGGTTTTGCTTATGTAGAGTCGAAGGACTGGTGTAATACTTCCGACGCGCTCCGTGCATACGACTGTCATGAGAGTGATAAATTCAAACTACTCCAATTCAGAGTACTTTTTGTTGCTTCAATTTTAAGCGCGCATTCGTTTGTTCTGTATTCTGAGAGTAGACAATAAGTATTCCGATTGGTTGTCATTTCGTTGTTAGTGGATAACATAATACGGTAATATAGTATCATCTAAGTAGTGTATTCAATAAGATGAATATCAAAATCGTACACTAAAATAACAAATCTAACGCCAAATAATCATTACTAAGCCAAGTACTGGAAACTGCGGGAGCGGCGAAGGATCGCAAGCCAAGATGCCCGCGTACGAATGCAAGACGGGCGTCAGAGGTCGATGAACGACTTCTGCCCCTCGTGAGCGCAGGCCTGGCGGTGACGGGTGGAGCCGCCTGTCACCCTGGCAGAAGCAGGCCGCGGCAGCGGCGCACCACGCGCCTTCCCTGTTTCCGGGGACGAGTTGGGGACTCTATAGCCCCCACACCCGAGAAGAAGGCCAGATCGTTAGAGATGGCCCTGGGTCGGCCGTGGTGCGAGAGATATGCCTGTTAACCTCATTTTCGGCAACCAAAAACGACCTACAGGCGGCGTGCGTTTTGGTTGGTTTGAGTCCGACATAACCTTTCCCACCGGCTCCGGTGGGGGGGGGTATCCGTGGGGATTTTGAGCACGTAAAACGTTTAGTGACGGTAGAGCAAGATCGTGGTACGTGGTGTAAAATTGATGCAAATAGCGAGTGAATATAGACGCTTCAATATCCGAGAAGGCCAAGATCCGCTCTTCCACTCCTCTATTCCGTAATTTTGTTTAGTCTTTTACGATAGCGATTGCTACCAAACACCCATCCCCGAGAAAAAACCGGTGTCAGAGGCCCGTTCCTCAATCAATAGTTTCTACGTGAAGTTAACTTTGTCCGTCGCGGACCCATACGTCCTTATTAAGAGTTATCTTTTTAAATTGATCGTCGACAGGAGACCACTGCCCCTTCTTCAAGCAAAGCAGAAACACTGGAACTGCACCAGAGAGCTACTAAAAGTACTGTACAAAGTAAGGTCGAAAAGAATAAAGTAGAAGAACTGATTCCGCCTACAGGTAAGCCAAATATTTGCTACAGTGTTCTGCAGACTTCGTGTTTGAGATCTCTTTGGAGGGGCGAGCGGGGTGCGATATCAGTGTCAGCCAATCATACATTAAATTTACTAATCATGAGCTCAAACGTTTTTTGATTGTCGAAATTTGCACCCCCAAGATTTTTACTGCCTCGTCGTCAAGTAGCCTGTTTAGTGAAACAAGTAGTGGCTACCTGTAATGCAAATTTTAATATGGTCCCATGCATTCATTATTAGAACTCCTCAAACGGACCGCGGCCAATCGACGTATTTATTCATGTTATCTTCTTTTTCTAGGAATCCGTAAAATCACTTGCCCAAGATGCTTGAAAACTTATAAAGATTCAATAAGTGTCAAAACCACCACTGAGAAAATATGTGATCACTGTCGCTTCAAGATTCAAGGGCCCAAACCGGAGTCAGATAAAGTAAAAAAGGATGATGTACAAAAAGAAGACAGACGGCATGTGTTAAGATTAAAACATCGTTCGTCGTCAGATAATATTGATCTACAACTATTACGTGCCACTTTAGCCAAACGTCTCAAAACAACACACAGGTTTCTTTCTGAAGATAATTTGTTCGATCCAAAAAAGACGGTGGATTTTAAATCATCCCATGAAATCGTAGAGATTTATCAGTCGTCCACTTTTCGTCCAGTTAGTAATATAACCATTTCAGACACTAAACTTTCTAAAAAAGAAGTAAAAGCCGAGGGTTCTAAATTAAAACATCATCATGTAAGCGAAAAAGACAGACTTCATTTAAGCGAACCAACTTTACTGACACTAGGTAGAGAAGAGAAACTAACAGAATACCAAAAGTTAATGCAGTCTAAAGTTACAAAAATCACTGGTTATGATATAGAAAAGGGGATGGTTTACTACTTTCCAAAGGGAAATATATTAGAGTTAAAGCGACACGTCAGCACTTCTGAACTTATCAGAGATACCAGAGAGAAGCACGGCTCGAAGTTTGATGAAGAAATGAAACGGCTGGAGGCAGAAGAAAATGAAAGACTTGAACAATTACGAAAAGAACGTGAAGCAGAAGAAAAAAGAAGGCTTGCTCGCGAAAGATGGGAAAAAGCTAGAGCGAAAAATAAACTTTCAGATAAATCTAAAAAGTCGGACTATGATTCGAAAGACGCGAAAAAATCGAAAGGATCGAAGGAATCAAAAGTGCCAAAAGGACGAAAGGGACCAAAAGAAGCTAAGGAACCGAAGGAAGCAAAGGAAAGCAAGCCTGACACAGATGACAAAAAAGGATTCGACCTTAGTGAAATTGAAAAACTGAGAAAAAGTAAAGTGACGCCAAGGCCGAGAGACGAGGATAAAGCTAAAAAACTTGCAGCCCTATTAAAAACATTGAAAGCTGTAAATGAAAATGAAAGACTCAAGATCAAGTCACCAAAACGTGAACCACCACATCAGACGCACAAAAAGCTAGGTAAACGAATAAAAACTCCTCACAAGCTGAAGAAACTCAAGTCGGAAGGTAGTTTGAATAGCTTTATTGCAAAGAAAGTAGAAATTGAAGATATAGTTATTGGTGAAAATATTTGTAAGTACAAACCGCCAGATATTCCACAAGACCCTAATATGCCTGGTGGAGAAGGAGACGTAATCCCAATGTTATTCAAAGCCAAACATTCAGTAGAACAATTAGAAGGGTCAGTAAAAGCAGTTAGCGCTTTGAAAAGTGTTTCTGACGACAACAAATTTAAGGTAAGTAAATAATAAATGCTGTACAATACGCTTTTTTGATAGCACGTCACGTCCGGAAGAAGAATTAGGCCAGTATTCTATAACGAATTGATTTTGATTGATTTTTTTTTATACAACTTATTTATACTTTATGTACGATATACATTGGCGGACTTAATGCCGTAGGCATTCTTTGCCAGTCTACCATAGGCGGCAAGCGCACGGCCTACCTGATGGAAAGTGGTTACCGTGGCCTATAAACGTGTGTAACACCAGTGGAGTCACATCCGTGCTGCCGACCCTATGAGAACAGAGATTTTATGTTCCCTCAGTGCAGAACACAAAATTAGGACAAGCCTTTGGTCTTCCCACTGACAGCACAAAAACTTTCCAGTGAGCTCTGGCTACACTACTCTGTTTTTGTAAGGTTAGATTTTGTAGAGTGATTGACAGCTGTGCAATTCTCTATATAGTATATAGAGTCGAGCTCAGTGATGCGACAACCTAGATCCATATTTTCATTGGTCTGTCTCCAGTGACGTCACCCAATCCGACCAATGACAGTCAAGTCTGTCACAGCAACGCTGTGCTCGACACTGTAAGCTTAGAGAATTACACAGCATACAGATCATCTAATACAATCTAATCTAATACAAGGACCAAGGTAGCCTAGCGGTATGGGTAATGGACTGCTGATATGAGGTCTCGGGTTCGATCCCAGGTTTTACCATGGCACACACCAGTGACTTTTCGATGCTTTTCGAAGTTATGTGTGTATTTGTCGCAGGTTTATAAGTGTCAGGTTAATGGCAATAGGCTCGCCACCTGTAACATTGGGACCTAAACATAAACTGGCGAAATATGGGTGCTAGCATCTCTGTCTACCCCTTCGGGGATATAGGCGTGAGTTTATGTTATGTTTATCTGTCCACGAATAAATCGAGATACCTGACTGAATACCATTTTAGAAAATGTACCTGAGAGCTCCACTAGGCCGACCTGGCCTGCGAGCTACAAGCTACACCACTCTCATATGTCATACCACAGACACTGCAAAAAATAACATTTAGTTCTATACGGTTAAACTCAAAAAATTAAATGAAAATAGTAATCAATCACATATTTATAACTCACTTGTAATTTTCCACATTACTTTATTACTTATTACACGCGACCGGTTTCGCCTTACGGCATCCTCAAAGGTTAACAATGACAAATTCCACCAAGTGCCATCAATCTACAGTATAAATAGTCTGTAATCAATCAATCAATCAATCAATCAATCAATCAATCAATCAATCAATCAATCAATCAATCAATTAGCCCACCGCAGTCCACTACCGGACATAGGCCTCCCAATGTTTTTCTTTTTTATACCACTTAGGTTGCAGACAAGCACACGGCCCACCTGATGGGAAGTGGTTACCGTGGCCTATGGACGTATGCAACACCAAGGGCATCACACTCGCGCTGCCAACCACGAATAAACCTTCTGATGCCCCTCTTGAAGAGTTTCTTGTAGGTGTTTGGGAAAACCGCAGCAGGGAGGACATTCCTCAGCTTGAGTGTGATGAAGTTTATATCATACCGCACAGTGTGCAGCGTCTCAGTTCGCAATGTGTGAGGATGAATTCCCTGCCTATGGCAAGAGGTGCGATGATAGAATGTAGCTGTGGGCATCATGTCAAACAATTCATCTGAGCACAAACCATTGTATAGGCGGTAGAACACACATAGCGAGGCAAAGTCCCTCCTGAGGCTAAGAGGTTCCATACTACTTGCGAGTATAGGATTGTCAACCAGCCTCAACGTCTGTCCTTGCATTTTTTTCTGATCCTCTGCCTTCCGCATCCAGTCTGTCCCAGCCACCATTTTCAGGACGTCCGTCCATCTGGCTAGGGGGCGTCCTACCTTTCGTTTACCTTCTCCCGGTCTTCACTCTAGGATTTGTTTGCTCCAACGGCCATCCGTCCTTCGACAAAGTATAAGCGACAAAAATATAGTAGAAGTCTTTTAATTTTGAACTTTAACTATATTGGCTTAAATAAAATTAAATGGATTTTTTAGCAGTGTCCGTGGTTGGGTACTCCGTGGGCCCTGTACCCGAGGACGGTTAGATCGAGAGACATGAACCTGTGTCAGCCGGAGTGAGAGGGATATGCCTGCCAACCTCACCTCCGGCAACCAACAAAAATCCCCTGATGTCGTGCGTTTTAGTCGGTTCGAGTCCGCCATAATCTCTCTCACCAGCTCCGGCGGGGAGTAGTATCCGGTACAGCAGAATTGAGGTCCTGTTTAATTTCAGAGTGCTTATATATATATATTTTTTAATTTAAATCGTTTTTTTTTTAAATAGTACAAGTTTCGTGAAAACACATCTCACAAAACCGTGTGACTGTGGGTCACATTCTCTTTTTTTTTTCGTTCGCGAAATCCCCACGGATACCTACCTCCCCACCGGAGGCGGTAGAAGAGGTTATGTCGGACTCGAACCGACTAAAACCAACGCACTGGGTCGTTTTGGTTGCCGAAGGTAAGGTTGAAAGGCATATCCCTCGCACCCCGGCCGACTCAGGGCCATCTCTCACGATCTGGCCCTCTTCTCGGGTGTGGGGGCTACAGAGTCCCAAAGTCGTCCCCGGAAACGGGGAGGTGCGCCAGGCGCGCCACCGCCGCGGCCTGCTTCTGCCAGGGTGACAGGCGGCTCCATCTGTCACCCCCAGGTCGGCGCTCATGGGAGGCGGAGGTCGTTCACCGACCTCCGACGCCCGAGTTGCCTTCGTACGCGGGCAGCTTGGTTTGCGATCCTTCGTCGCTCCCGCTGCCGCTCCCGCCCCGCCTACTCCTTCACGAGCATTACTTGCTCGCAGAAGGAGGCGCCAGCCGCCCACGCATTAGCGCAGCGGACTATCGCCGCGAGTAAGGTGGAGAGCGTGAAAACTCTGGGTCACAGTCTCTTTTATATTGATGACAACTAACAAAAATTACAATCACAATAAATCATTCACATACGCCAATACATATAGTATTTTTTTCAAATTTGCTTTGAACTTGTGTATGTATGTTTCCACTCTGATGTCCTCGGGTAAGCTATTCGAAAGGTATGGAAGATGTTTATTACATACTATCCTGTCAGATCGATCTGCGAAATTTATAAAAGGTTCAATATTCAGTCTTGATCTGTCAAAATAAAATAAAATTATTCCGGGAAGTCAGCCGAAAATTCTTTTCATGCTGTCAAACTTTTGTATTTCTTTTTTTTAATACAACTTAGGTGGCAGACATGCACACGGCCCACCTGATGGAAAGTGGTTACCATGACCTATGAATGTGTAACACCAGTGGAGTCACATCCGTGCTGCCAACCCTGTAAGAACAGAAATTTTGTACCGTCAGTGTAGAGGACAAAGCAGTACAAGCCTTTGGTCATCCCACTGACAGCACAAAAACTCTCCAGTGAGCTTTGGCTACCCTACTCACCGCCGGGAACACAACACGAAGTTATTATAACCGCGGTATTCTGTAGGGCGGAGGTACTTCCCCAGTCGGACTGCTCAATTGGACGGAAATACCGCCGGGTCCTACATCCTCAAAAAAATTCAATGTTAGAAACTCTCAATTTTCTTCATCCTAGCCATCCTAAATCCATCCTAAATCTCTGTCGCATGCGAAGTTTTCGCCTTTCCAGTCTATGCGTTTGGCTGAACTTCAACGTTTTCTGTGAAGCGACTGTCGTCTGGCCTCCATTACATAGGTATTGGAAATATCGAAGCATTAGAATTAGACTCATTGTTGAACCTTTTAGACTCCAACGTCCTATAACGGCTGTCATAGACGTTTAGATGTTCGTATGGCACGGGACCGACGCCTTTATCCCCGGAAGGTTAGGCAGAGGTGAATTAACACCCACATTTCACCAATCATTGAATTCGGTCCCATTTAATAGGGGGTGAGCCTATTGCCGTATTCCGAGCACTATTGTTGACTCGAGCCATGCATCTGAAGATGAGCCTGGGCTGTAGATATATATCTGCCTGATGTTAAACAGCGCTATCCCTTAGTCGCCTTGTACGACACCGCATGGGAAGAGATGGGGTGGTCCAAATTCTACTCTGCTGGAAACCACGCGGCTTCACCCATATCATTTAATATATACATTTTCATGCATACAAATATTTACACTGAGCGGGAATCGAACCCGCGTCCTCTGTATAGTACACGCGACGTAGAGGCTGTCTGTCAGAAACTCTTATAGAATCTAATGGTAAGCTTAAATATCTTAAAAAACTTTTTATGTATTATATTGTGTTACAGGATGGGAGAGAAGGCATCATCTCATACGCTTTATCTAATCGCAGTTTTATTGATAAGGGATGGACGGTGTTGCCAGTTGAGAAAGTTGTTCGTAAGGTAATGTTGAATTTCTACTTAGAGAGGCCACAATAAGTATTTGCTGTACACACAGTAAATTACCAATAAAAGTGCTTTTTGAATAGCAAGAGATATCAAGAAGCATTGCTGCGTAAATTTAGAGCACTAAAAAGCAGCTAAGCTGGGTTCGCAGCAAATTCAACTTTGGTGTATTTGACCCCGATATTTTTTTTTATACCACTTAGGTGGCAGACAAGCATACGGCCCACCTGATGGAAAGTGGTTACCGTGGCCTATGGACGTGTGTAACCAGAGGAGACACACTCGCGCTGTCAACCCTATAAGTACAGAGTTTCTGTGCCGTCAATGTAGAAGACAAAGCAGGACAAGCCTTTAGTCTTCCTACTGACAGCACAAACTCTCCAGTGAGCTCTGGCTACCCTACTCACCGCTGGGAACACAACACGAAGTTATTATAACCGCGGTATTCTGTAGGGCGGAGGTACTTCCCCAGCAATATGATTGCAAAGGAAATATATAATAATTATTTCAGCAGCTGCCTACGGCTCTGCATGGATATCGGTTATTTTATTTTTATTCTAATCATTAACAATGTCACATTGTGTTTGATATACATTAGTGGTGGATAAATAAGCTGAATTAAAGTTAAAATAAATGCAAATATAATTGTGATGTAGATATTAACATGCAGCAATACAACAAAATCAAAAATGTCGATGTTAAAAGAAAAATACAACATGAAATAGAGGTAATGTCAGCCAAAAAAGTATTATCATGTCAAAAATAGTTCGGATACAATGATTACGTCAAAAGGTACTTATGTCAAATGATTTATATTCGAATAAAATGAATTAAAAAATTAAAAAATGTCAATTTTTTTTTATAAACTAAATTTCATTCGATATCAAACCTTATTTATTACTTTCATCATGTGACACAAATTCCGACATGGAGTATAAACATTTTTCCAATAAAAAGCGACTAGATGTGGCCTTGCCTTTCCCAATTTATATTCCATTTCTGTAGCAATTTCATTAGAATTGAATCAGAGCCGAAGTCATGAAAGCGTACCTAACCGACAGATAAACAGGGTTGATTTTGTGTTAACAATATAAATATAGAGTGTTTCTTATAAAGATATAATAATATATGAAACATGGAACCTAAATATAAACTGGCGAAATTTGAGTGCTAGCACCTCTGCCTACTACCCCTTCAGGGATATAGGCGTGAGTTTATGTTATGTTATGTTGTAGGTACATTATATCTATCATTTTGTATAAATGTAATTGTGTGTGTGTACAATAAAGTGTATAATAAAAAAAGGACCACCTTGCTTGGCATGTCTAAGGGTAGATCATTGTGGGAGCGGCAGCGGCAGCGGGAGCGACGAAGGATCGCAAGCCTAGCTGCTCGTGTACCTACGAAGGCAACTCGGGTGTCGGAGGTCGATGAACGACCTCCGGCCCCCATGAGCGCAGGCCTGAGGGTGAAAAGCCGCGAAGCCATTGCCAGCATTGTTTAATATCATATAAAATTCTCGTCGATTAAGATATAGAAAGAATTGAAGTATATCCATATCTTAATCGACTAGAATAGTTACATACTAAAAGCTTTAAAATTTCATTCAATATTCAACAGCAGTAGGGTAGCCATAGCTCACTGGAGAATTTGTGCTGTCAGTGAAAAGACTAAAGGCTTGTCCTGTTTTGTCTTCTACACTGACGGCACAGAAACTCTGTACTTTCAAGGTTGGCAGCGCGACTGTGACTCCTCTGGTATTGCAAACGTCCATAGTACGGTACAATATTCAACAGCAGTAGGGTAGCCAGAGCTCACTGGAGAATTTGTGCTGTCAGTGAAAAGACTAAAGGCTTGTCCTGTTTTGTCTTCTACACTGACGGCACAGAAACTCTGTACTTACAGGGTTGGCAGCGCGACTGTGACTCCTCTGGTGTTGCAAACGTCCATAGTACGGTACAATATTCAACAGCAGTAGGGTAGCCAGAGCTCACTGGAGAATTTGTGCTGTCAGTGAAAAGACTAAAGGCTTGTCCTGTTTTGTCTTCTACACTGACGGCACAGAAACTCTGTACTTACAGGGTTGGCAGCGCGACTGTGACTCCTCTGGTGTTGCAAACGTCCATAGTACGGTACAATATTCAACAGCAGTAGGGTAGCCAGAGCTCACTGGAGAATTTGTGCTGTCAGTGAAAAGACTAAAGGCTTGTCCTGCTTTGTCTTCTACACTGACAGCAAAGAAACTCTGTACTTACAGGGTTGGCAGCGCGACAGTGACTCCTCTGGTGTTATAAACGTCCATAAGCCACGGTAACCACGGTGCCTGGCACCATGCTGAACTGGCTCCTTTTTTGGTGCAACTGGACTAATTCGTTTATTTTTTGTGTTTATTGTTTTTTAATGTGTATAGTATATAAGTATTTGTTAGCTGTACCAAAATAAAAAGGTTTTTCTTTCTTTTTCTTTCTTCTAACCACTTTCCATCAGGTGAGCTGTGTGGTTGTCTGCCACCTAAGTGGTATAAAAAAAAGTATAGATATCAAACAGACAAACAGACAGGGTTGTTATTATACTGTATGATGCAACTGAAGAATTGCATATAGTTCGGTGTTTGTTTTTGATAATTTCGGGTCTTGCGAATGAGGTCTCAGGTTTGAATCCTGGCTATTACATAAAAAAACAGCCTCTGTGACGTGGCGGTAGAGAAAGCGACCGCTACGCGGGTTCGATCCCCGCTCAGTGCAAATATTTGTATACGTGAGCACTTTCATTAGTCTGGGTGTTTCTATGTATAATAATGTATGTTTTTCAAAAAAAAAATGTATTTAAGTTTGTTGTTTTTCAACTTGTCTCCGTTTAACTGCGTCGTGTGTTTCTCTGCATCAATGCCGTTGTGGAGACGCCGTTGATAGACTCGGACACCATGGCCTGTCGTGCTGCAGGAGCGCTGGGCGAATTCCACGGCACGCCAGCCTCAACGACACAATCCGTCGTGCTCTTGTCACCGCCGGTGTGCCAGCAGTACTTGAACCAAACGGTTTGGCGCGTGACGATGGCAAGAGACCGGATGGCATGTCGTTAATGCCATGGAAGATGGGTAGGACTCTGGTGTGGTACGCCACATGCGTTGATACCATGGCTCCTACCCATATAACTAGCACGGCTGGATGTGCTGGTGCTGCTGCTGCTTCTGCAGAGGCTCTCAAGCGGCGCAAAGACTCCAATATCATCGGAGATTATGAATTTGTGCCTTTTGGAGTCGAGACTTTGGGGTCATGGGGTCCGAGACCCCTTGACCTTAGAGGAAAGAATAAGCATTGCCATACAACGTGGCAATGCTACCAATCTTCTGGGAACGCTACCACAAGAGGCATGCGATTCGGAGGAATTCCACGACGCATTTTAATTATTCTTAGCTATAAGTTTTAATAGTTATTTTAGTTTTATTTATTGTATTGTTTTAGTAATAGATTGAATTGATTAAAAAATATATTATAAAAAAATACTAATAACTTATTTTACTACACATATATGTTTATCCGCATTCTAGATTCCATAACGCAAGCTAGTTAAGCTATGCTTACCATGGGTCTAGATAGCGTTGTGTAGACTAAAAAAAAAGAACTCGTTTGTTTGTTTGTTTCTCTAGATGAATGTGTACCGGATGCGCCCAGCTCAACCAGAGTTCGATTGGTTTAAACACAACAGAAACAAAATATTGATGACGCATGACTCTGGCGAGAAGCTAGCCGAGTTCGACGACAACGGCCGCTGTCGATGGTACTACAAAAATGGTCGAATAGCTCTGGACTACTATGACGCAGAAGGTACCTGTACGAATAGTTTTTAATTGCCACAGATTTGGTGAGGGATCTGTATATGATACTCAACTCATCCTTGTAATGATGGCACGGAGTATAATTTTTTGGGCACGCTACCACAGTAGGTATTGGTCAAAATGACCCACAGGCGGCGTGCGTTTTGGTCGGTTCGAGTCCGACATAGGTAACCGCTTTCACCGGCTCCGGTGGGAGGGGGGGGGGGGGGGGGGTGTTATCCGTGGGGATGTAGCGCACGTAAAAATAAAAATAAAAGAAGGTATTGGGTAGAGATATACATTACTATTAGATGTGCCCTTAACATACCTCAGGAGACGCTAGAAAATAAACAAACAGACGAATAGTTTTAAGAAAGCATATTGAGGTGGACTATGCAATATCTAATGCGAAAACAAAAAATAGCTCACTGGAGAGTTTGTGTGCTGTCAGTGGGAAGACCAAAGGCTTGTCCTGGTTTGTCTGCTGCACTGACAGCACAAAAACTCTCTGTGCTGACACTCTTATATCCTGCTGTAACCTTACGGCAGCACAGAGAATTTGTGTGTGACTCCCTTGGTTTTGAACACGTATCACTTTCCAGCAAGTGGGTCAGGTGCTTGTCTGCCACCTAAGAGGTATAAAAATCGAATATTCTACTAAATTCTCTCCGTTAAAATTTAAATTACCTGTATTAAAATTTATTAAATTATAATTAAAAAGAAAATCTATTACAATAAAATAAAAAAATAGAGATTCTGATAAAAAGTGGTTCGGTAAATCAAACTTCTTTCACGGCACGTCTAGGGCTTCGCTTAACTTATCTTTTTGAATGATAGCACGTTGATGCATAAATCGCCATCCCTGCTGTAATGTGTAATGAAAAAGGAAAAAGATATTTGTTAATTTTATCCCTTAAACTTAATGACGTATTACTAATAGATACGTCATTCAAGAACACGGCCCCTCAAAAATGGCGCAAACACTAAGTATAAATAAATTATAGCTAGGTACCACAAAGGGCTTTTACTGGTGTTAGAAACTTGGGGGCACAAATTTGTCTCAAGTTTCGACCGGGTGGGTACCACCGTGCACTATTGCGAAAAACCCTCCATAGCAATTCAATCTCGGTTGGATTGTGTTCAGGGGTCAGCAAGTGCATAGCCGGGCAGAGGTGGTGGTTGTCGCAGCACTAGTGGGACCAGTGGGTCTTGGCGTAATCTAGTGGGGATGGCGCGGGGCGATGCGCCGAACAGGGAGACCTGTAGAAACGGTGGTGCCGCTGGCCGCCCGCGGTATAGTACAGGGGCCCAACTGGGGTTAACCACCTTGGGAGGCTGCCTCACCAGGCCGCGCATAATCCCGATATGGTTCGTCGTGCCGGTTGGTGACCGGATTTGGGAGCCCGGCGACCATACTCGGGGGGGTACGGGGGCCCTTCCGTTCGGCGCGTCGGCTCTCGCCATGCCTCACATTCATAGATAAAATCAATATCCCGCGCTTTGTCACACGGTGCTGCGGCGGCAATCACCTCTTTTTTCACGCCTTCTCCCACCCAAACTCATGGCAGCGCAATTCAGAGAAATAGGCAACACAGCGGCTCGTCACACTCCCAAAAGCTTGCTATTTGAGGTGGAGTCCACTAACAACTGTGGGCTCCATGCAAACCTCAACGCCGTCCACCAACACCTAGAGACGGCGAAACCTGCCATGTTTTTTCTAACGGAGACGCAAATACACCGCCCTGACGACACGACCTACTTGCTCTACCCTGGCTATGTTCTTGAGGAAAGTTTTCGTGCAAAAGCCGGGATGTGCGTGTTTGTTAGGGCGGATGTTTGCTGTCACCGTTTGCGCTGCCTAGAGGACCCATCCTTCTCCATCCTTTGGGTACACGTAGACCATGGCCCTACGAGTCAGATCTATGTGTGCCTCTACCGTTCCCATACAGGAGATGCTGAGACAACTCGACTCTTTGAATATCTGAGTCAGGCGGCAGATGATGCGCAGGAGCGATTTCCGAATGCCGAAATGGTATTTTTGGGGGATTTTAACGCCCACCACGAGATCTGGTTGGGCTCCTCCAAAACAGACCATGCGGGAAGAGCCGCCCACGCATTTGCTCTGGCGCACGGCCTGACCCAATTGGTGCACGAGGTCACTAGGATACCAAGAAGGTCGGGCCTAGCACCTTCTCTGCTAGACCTTCTGCTGACGAGTAATCCAGACCGGTACAGTGTGTCGGTGCGAGCCGCTTTAGACAACTCCGACCACTGCCTGGTCTGTTCCACGGTGCCTATTATAGCGCCCCCACGACCCGTGCAGGGGAAGCGGCGTCTCTGGCACTACTAGTCAGCGGACTGGGATGGACTTCGTGACTATTTTGCGTCCATCCCGTGGGTTGAGCGCTGTTTTGAAGGTAAGTACTGCTGTCGCCGCTGAGATCGGTCTGGGTATGGAATACTATATCTCATACACCGATATCACCGGTGACCGCGGGGTGCGCCCTTGGTTCGGGCGCGAATGCGCGGAAGCTGTTGAACAAAAACAGTCTGCGTACCGCGCTTGGGTAAGGGCGCGCGCCACGCGCCATCCCAATCTGGGCCACTTCAAGGCGGCGTACAACAGAGCCACAAGGGTCTGTAGAAGGGCCTACGTCAGAGCGGATGCCCTGCGCATAGCGCGGCTTGGTCTAGAGCTAGTGATGCATCCCACGGGAAGCCGTGGCTACTGGCGACTGGCTAAAGCCGTGCAAGCCAACTTCTGTCAACCTTCGCTGCCTCCGCTGCGCAACCCTGATGGATCCCTGGCCCATGAGCCGCAAGAGAAGGCAAATCTGCTGGCTAATCTCTTTGCGGCCAACTCCCGAATCGATGATTGTGGTACGCAGCCACCGACACTACCCGACAGTGACCACGCGATGCCTGACATCCATATCAGGCAACGCGATGTCCGTGCAGTGCTGCAATCACTCGATGTCCGGAAAGCCAGTGGTCCGGATGGTATTCCAGCGGTAGTTTTGCAAAAATGTGCAGCGGAGTTGTCTCCAATGCTTACGCGCCTATACCGGCTGTCCTACAGTTCGGGTACAGTGCCTTTGCCTTGGAAAGAGGCGAATGTTCAGCCGATTCCCAAGAAGGGGGATCGCTCGGAGCCAGCCAACTATCGACCCATAGCCGTCACCTCACTGCTGTGCAAAGTGTTCGAGCACATAATTAACAAACAGCTCATGCGGCACCTAGAGGATCACTCCTTAATTAATGACCGGCAATATGGCTTCAGGCCGAAATGGTCAACGGGTGATCTTCTAGCATACGTTACCCATCTTTGGGGTGAAGCTATGGACAAGCACGGCGAGTCACTGGCAATTAGTCTTGACATCGCCAAAGCTTTCCATAGAGTCTGGCACAAATCGCTTCTTTCCAAGCTACCTGCCTTTGGTGTGCCTTCTAGGCTGTGCAACTGGGTTGCTAGCTTCCTGCAGGGGCGCCGTATTCGCGTCCTTTGTGACGGACGAGCTTCGGAGTTTCTGCAGGTAAATGCTGGCGTGCCCCAGGGGTCCGTCTTATCACCCACTCTCTTTCTTCTGCATATCAACGACATTCTGTCTACCGGCAATGTTCATTGTTATGCAGACGATACCACTTTACATGGGAGTTATCATGGACATCCTGCGGCCAAGCAGTCAGATATCGCAGAGAAAAGGCAGCTTCTTGTCACTGAGCTTGACGGGATCCTGAATCACATTTCTCAATGGGGATCTGAGAACCTGGTTGAGTTCAATGCCAAGAAGACGCAGGCATGTGCGTTTACAGCAAAAGTATCTTCTTTCCTTCCCCTCCCCACTCTTCAGAGCACGCCACTGCCACTGCAGGACAATCTCAATATCCTAGGTCCATACCATTCCATGTTCGCTGCAACCTGAATAACAAAAATTACATCGAAAGTATCATCAAAACAGCCTCACGAAAGCTCGGAGTCCTGTACAGAGGGAGACGGTTTTTCACGCCGGAGCAGCGGTGTCTTCTATACAAGACACAAATTCGCTCCTGTGTGGAATACTGCTCGCATCTCTGGGATGGTTCAGCAAAGTACTTACTAGATGCTCTCGACAGGTTGCAGCGACGTGCGGTCCGCATCATTGGGAATCCCGAGGTCACGAACACCCTAGAACCTTTACAGATGCGTAGAGATGTTGCGTCCATGGCTGTATTTTACCGGCTGTACCATGGGGAGTGTTCTGATGAGCTCTTCCAATTAGTCCCACCCTCCCCTTTCCTACACAGGACAACACGTGCAGGTCTTAGATGTCATCCGCACACGGTGCAAAACATCCGATCAAGAACCAAGCGGTTCGGAGACTCTTTCCTCTGTCGCACCATTAAGGCCTGGAATTCATTACCAGCTCACGTGTTTCCTTCTTCCTATAGTCCCGGGTCCTTTAAGCGAAAAAGCATATGATGAGGCCGTCAAGCTGAGTGTCACCATTGTCACACGGTATGTGTAAGTAATGGTGACCCTCTTTTCTGGGACTTTGCCTTCAGCTTACCATCAGGCAAGGCGAAGTCCAATTGACGTGTCCTATATGTAAAAAAAAAGGGCAATATTATTAATTTATTTGATTTTTGAGACTTTATTCATTCATTCATTACCAGCTCACGTGTTTCCATCTTCCTACAGTTCCGGGTCCTTTAAGCGGGGCGTGAAAAAGCATATGATAAGGCCGTCAAGCTGAGTGTCACCATTATAACATAATGGTATATATGTAAGTAATGGTGACCCTCTTTTCTGAGACTTTGCCTTCAGCTTACCATCAGGCGAGGCGAAGTCTAATTGATGTGTTCTTATATACATAAAAATACTACTATAATATTTGTATTATACATACATTCATACATATAATCACGCCTTTATCCCTGGAGGGTTAGGCAGAGATGAATTATCACCCACATTTCACCAATAATTGTAAACAGTCCCACGTAATAGGGGGGTGAGAATATTGCCGTATTTCGGGCACTATTGTTGATTAGAGCCACGCATCTGAGGCTGAGTCTGGGCTGTATATATCTGTCCGATGTTAAACAGCCCTATCACTTAGTCGCTTTGTACGACACCACAGAGATGGGATGGTCCAAATTCTACTCTTGATTCTACTTTGATTATAGCTTGTATTATTGAATATTTTATTTATAGTGTAGTTAAGAAGCATCTTTCAAGGCCGTTAAGGGACCACTATCTTAAGTTAAATAGTCGGAAGTGGTGGTCCATATCTTTAGGACTGCAGCACAGGCTTTTTACCATCTATCAATTGACGGACCAAATATAAAAAGAAAAAGTACCCAGTATACTTTCTTTATCAGCCCCTGCATTTTCTCTTGTAATTAAAAACTAGTAGCGCAGATAATATTAGTGTATATTCGATTTCAGCTTCTAAAAGAATCTCTGAATTATACAAACCGGCCTTTCTTTTACCTTTTTTTATGAATACCAACGTAGTGTGTCAGATTGTGCTGTCAGTGGGAAGACTAAAGGCTTGCTCTGCTTTGTCTTCTACACTGACGGTAAATAAACTCTGTGCTTACAGCGTCGGCAGCGCGAGTGTGACTCCTCTGGTATTACACACGCCCATAGGCCACGGTGACCACTTTCCATCATTCTCCCATTCACCATGTGCTTGTCTGCCACCTAAATGGTATAAAAAAACGTAGGTAGGTACTTGATATTTAAATATTTCGCTACTAAATAAAACAGAGGGCGAATTTTGTTCATTTATGTTAAAATTTAGTTTCCATTTCATCTCATAGTCCCAAATATAAAAAATGATACTATAGATAGTCCCTACTTAAATCCGCGTGGTTCCCTGCAGAGTAGAAATTGGACCACCCCATCTCTTCCCATACGGTGTCGTACAATACGAATAAGGGATACGGCTATTTAACATCAGACAGATATATACAGCCCAGACTCAGCCTCAGATGCATGGCTAGAGTCAACAATAGTGCCCGGTAGACGGTAATAGGCTCACCCACTATTACGTGGGAACGAATTTAAAGATTGGTGAAATGTGCGTGTTAATTCATCTCTGCCTAACCCTCCGGAGATAAAGGCGTGATTGTATGTATTAAAGTATGTACGTACATTATCTCTCAGCCTCAGATGCATGGCTTGAGTCAACAATAGTGCCCGGAAGACGGTAATAGGCTATGTGGGACCGAATTTAAAGATTGGTGAACTGTGCGTGTTAATTCATCTCTGCCTAACCCTCCGGGGATAAAGGCGTGATTATATGTATGAATTTTTGTAAGTAGCTACTTAATTAAATATTATCGAGTAAAAAAATTATACTTGCGAGAATTCATCCTCTTTTCATTTCGATTTTAACAACCAAAATCATAATGAAATCGCATCTTTATAAATTAGCACAATTAAGCCCTAATGAAAACTTTACCCTTATTATTTTGCTATAGGGAGATAGAAATATGATACAGCGTCTGTCGGAGACCGTGGGAGGGGAGACGCCGCGTCGCTGGATCGATAGAGCTACGCATCCCCTTCGAGGGGTGTCGAGGGGAAGGGCATTATCGACCCATGCCTCGACTTGACCCTCGATATCTCCAAACAAATACACCTAGTTACAATTAACATTCAGATTTTCGCATAATATATTATGAACGACGATTAAGCGGGACGCGAAAAAGCATACGAAAGATGCCGTCAAGCTGAGTGTCACCATTGTCACATGGTATGTGTAAGTAATGGTGACCCTCTTTTCTGAGACTTTGCCTTCAGCTTGCCATCAGGCAAGGCGAAGTCTAATTGACGTGTTCTATATATGTCAAAAAAAAAGAAGTAGCTTATTATAATTTATTAATCACTGTGGCTGTTATCCTTCACATAAAATAATGAACTGATTCCAGATTTAAGAAATGATTGTAATATTTTAGTGTTAATTAGTTTGGTCATGTTTTTGTCTGTACTGTCAAACATTCTGTCATAATCGCAATGCATGGTGAATTATTCTGTTTATTAATTCGTTAGTTGCTTCGGAGTGCACGTTTAGCTATTAGGTTAATCAATTTCATTTATTCAGTTTCGGCACACAAATAGCACATATGAAAGTCGAAATTTTACAATTATGTATGTCAAGAAATAATATAAAAATATTAAATAATGTAAAAATAAATCATTGGAAAATGATTCTTTCGCTGGTTCGGTAGATTAGTTCTACTGAGAAGATACCAGCAAGAAACTCAGCGAACTACATTAGAACTAGATTATTTTTCATTTTTTTTTCCAGTAGTCTAACAACTGATCTAACTGCAATACTTCGTTATCGCTATTGGGTTGTGGAGGTCAGATTTTACAGAAAATATCAATGTTAAAGGTAAAGCGGACCCCAGACTCCTAGGTGAAATCATCATATGCGACTGGGATTAACGCTAAGATAATTATTACCAATTGAAATCGGATAAAAATGATGCACAGGAAAACTCGAATTAGTTTACGTGACAAACATAATAATAACACCTCACATAAAATATACTGGGACCGAACAATTATTACAGACAAAACCATACACTACAACAGACCCAACATTACAGTGCTAGATAAAATTAATAAATCAGTACTCATCATAAACATAGCAGTTTGCAACACACACAACCTAAACACTACACATTCAGAGAAAATGGCTAAATACATAGATTTAGCTACTGAAATCAGAAGTCAATGGCAGGTAGAAAGCGTAAAGTTTTACCCATCATCATATCGACTACTGGGGTAGTCCCTAAGACCCTTCAAACTAACCTCAGCACACTACAAATGCCAAAATCCACCCTTACGCTTATACAGAAAGCCGCTCTACTTAACACATGCCGTCTGACCCGCAAATTTCTTGCTTCACCCACATCACATTAACACTCTTTTGTTTTCTTTTTCTATGTTTCACACTTGGTTAAGACCCGTGTGTCTCTTACTGTACCCCTATTAACCAAAAGGGAGATGTTTTATAAAAACTGAAAATATAAAACTTATTGGCACGGCAGGCGTCGGTTAGTCTCCCCCTTTAGCCCATTCACCAGTCCATCCAATTCTCAATCCCATTGCCCATAATTTAGTTTCCGCACACCGCACAGCAATAGTCTCTGCACCTGGCGGGGACCATCTCCCGGTGTATCAAATTGTGCGCTCGGGGATGATATCCGCCATGTGTGTGTGTATTCCTAGCATATTAAATTCTCATAAAAGGGCCTCTACGTCTTGGCTTCGGCCCGACGCACGCCTTCCAAAGGCCCGGGACTCCATAGTCCCGAGAGTCAAGGTACTGAGAAATAATAAAATAAAATAATGTTTATTTCTCACCAAACCGTTTACATAAGAAATCAAAAATAAAATACAGTTGAACGTAATTAATAAATTAGTACAATGATCAATCAGAATTATGGCGGGGTGGTTCCTGAACTAGGAGAATCCTGTGTCTCAGGCTACCAACCCTCCAACCCTGGCCAGAATCTAATATAATTTATAAATAAGGATGTGTGAAAATGCGTGTGGGTGTGTGGGTGTATGTGTATGTGTGTGCGTGCGTGCGTGCGTGCGTGCGTGCGTGCGTGCGTGCGTGCGTGCGTGTGTGCGTGCGTGCGTGCGTGCGTGCGTGCGTGCGTGCGCGTGTGTATTTATGTATTAGTTCGTGGATGTTGTACGTATGTGTCAAACATATCAACAAACATATCCTAGTAATATCATTTTCCAAGGTCAAGTCTACTTCTGTACTGTACTTCATCAAAATCTGTTCAGTGGTTGCGTGAAAGCGTAACAGATAAACATTGAGTATGCCTTTAGCTTACCATTAGGCAAGGCGAAGTCTTTAATTAGACTTACAAAAAAACCTTTCTATTGCTTTTTTTTATATAGGACACGCCAACTTGACCCCACCTCGCCTGATGGTAAGCTAAAGGCAAAGTCTCAGGAAAGAGGGTCACCATTACAGACACTAAGTGTTACAATTGCGTTGTTAGTATAGATTTAGATAAATAAATCATTAAGAAATCAAATCGATTTAAATAGAAAAATAGAATTGGTAAAGGCGGGGTTCGAACTTGTGAACTTTTCCTTTACAGTGGGAATGCTCTGACCGTTGAGCTACCGAACCCCTCCTGAAGCCATTCAAATCTTCCTAATGTGTCTTGGGGCAACAGTGGGAGTTATCTTATCGACATTCGTACGGACCATCAGAATCAATGAATAATGTCGCAATCAATTTTGAATATTGACTTTTTGGATTTGAATATTAAAGTAGTTCTCGGTAGCCGCGTGGTTACCGGCAGTGTAGAATTTGGACCACCCCATCTCTTTCCATGCGATGACGTACAACACGACTAAGGGATAGGGCTGTTTATCATCAGACAGATATATACAGCCCAGACTCAGCCTCAGATTCACGGCTTGAGTCAACAATAGTGCTCGGTAGACTGCAATAGGCTCACCCAATATTGCGTTAGACCGAATTCAATGATTGGTGAAATGTGGGAGTTAATTCCACCTCTACCTAACACTCCGGGGATAAAGGCATGATTATATGTATGTAAATATTTCATTAATAGTTTGTTTGCGCTCTGAGAATTAAAAAATAAGAAGAAACCTGTTCTCGGCTGATGTTAAAAGTTCAATTGTTTCTATCACCAATGAACAGGTAAAGCAGTAAACTTTCTTTCGTTCACGAAGTCACATTCAACAAGTTGGGAGGCGATGTTACCCTGACCTGCCCCACTGGGACGACTAAGCACCCCTCCATCGTAAAGATTTATGAGGCCTTCCGTTGAACTTGGCCGTTGTGCGCACTCAGATATGCAACAAGTTCCGCACAGCTGGACTTTACGTTAGCACAGACTTCGGGATTCTTATACAATAGTGTATTGTCTAGACCCCGTTCTTTTTTTGTTTTTTTCGTGTGCAAAATTCCCTTTGGATAACCTCCCTCCCTCCCCCCACAGGAGCCGGTGGAAGAGGTTATGTCGGACTCAAACGCACGAAACTTGTGGGTCGTTTTTGGTTTGGCACAGCTAGGACTCTATCATGGGGGGAGGTGGGGGTGGCTTATAATAGCTCGACAATTATCCATCACGGCTAGTAGTTTTCTTCTATTACAGTAACCTCAAGAACGTAGCAAGCAACCTAAAGCCAGCGGCGACCGGCGTATTGTGTATTGTGGCGTATTTTTTTTTTCTTCTATGGAAATCCCAGTGATTCCGCCAACAACTCAGTTTTTATATACTGATTACTAATCGAAATAACGTGTGAAAGTACAAGTGTCAATAAAAAAAAATAAAAAAATTCTTTGCCATACAAACAGTTGATTTAGAAAGAGGCCAAAAGGTTTATGGAGTGTTGAAATACCTGAAAAGATGATATTGTGGCGTATAGAATGACGAATGTATAGGATTTGACAGTTCTGACATACGTTGACGTCTGTCATAAACGTCAAATCTCTTAACATTTGTCAAGGGGGCAGACAAATATCTTAATTATAATTCTAATTTTAATTCAAATATCACAAAATTGCAAGTGGAAGCTGATTCTGCTAAAGCAAAACCACTGTCATATCACAAACAGTGCTAAAATTGAATACAATTTTTGCCCAATTTTTACAAATTTATACCCGCCTGGACTATCACGTCTTTATCCCCGAAGGGGTATATAGAGGTCCTTATTTGAGAGGCCTGAAGCACAGGACTATCTAATTCAGGCACAGCTTAGATAATATCCCTAAGTAAAGACCTCAATAAGACAATTAACTGCACAAATGTATATTATACCTAACTAAGATACCCATGCACAATGTAATAACGCACGATAGATTAAGAATCCAGATTATGAAAATTAATATGATTGATTTGATTTCACCCATGTTTCGACGGTCACCTCGTTAACCACACGAATACTTAAGTGGCGAGCCTATTGTCGTTTTCGGGGGCTGAGTATATTCGAAAAAGCCTTGTCCGTTTCTCGCTCCTGCTAAGAGCACTGCACGCGAAAATGTCTTGGACCATGGAGCCATTCGTAGCACCTCTTTTTTTACGTGCGGAAAATCCCGATGGATACCCCCATCACCGGAGCCGGTGAGAGAGGTTATGTCAGACTCGAACCGACTAAAACACAAGACACTTATGGGTAGTTTTTGTTTGCCGAAGGTGAAATTAACAGGCATATACTTGGTAATCTGGTCGACCCAGGGCCATCTTTCTTAATCTGGCCCTCTCCTCGGGTTGGTAGCGCCCCTTAGCACTTTTAGATGATAGCATTTTGTCATAAACCTGTATTCGGTTTCCACTAACTATTGTACAATGTTTATTTGTTTCTTTTTATAGAGTCCAATGCTCAACAGCGATATGTTGTGTACAGCAACGGAGAACCTGACGAGCGTGGGCGGTCTCGACCTGTCACCGTGCTGGCTAGCTTTGACTATCAGGGCAACGGAGTGGTATTTGATCACAGCGGCAAAATACGGTAAATAATATTAGCTGTTTGTCTTTCAAAGCACGACGGTATTTACGTCCAATTGAGCTTTCTAACTAAAGAAGAATTCCGCGGCCATAATGACTTCGTGTTGTATTCCCAGCGGAGAGTAGGGTAGCCAGAGCTCACTGGAGAGTTTGTACTGTCAGTGGGAAGACTAAAGGCTTGTCCTGCTTTGTCTTCTACGCTGACGGCACAGAAACTCTGTGCTTACAGGATCGGTAGCGCGAGTGTGATTCCTCTGGTGTGTCACACACGTCCATAGGCCACGGTAACCACTTTTCCGTAAGGTGGGCCGTGTGCTTATCTGCCACCTAAGTGGTATAAAAAAAAAATACTACCATGATACGAGGCTATCAGAAGTTAGTGAGTTTAGTGAACGACGTTACTTTTAGATAATAGGTTTAACGAATGTAAACTTCAATTCAAAAAGCCTGAATACAGGGGAACCAACAAAAGAGACCCTAACATTAGTGTACCCATAGTTGCAGCACGCTATAATAGCCGTTTTGACTGGTTTTGATTGTTTTCTCTTTTATGGTGTATGAAGTTTATTTTCTTATGCGCCAGCCTCGTCATTATTATTTTTTTATACCACTTAGTTGGCAGACAAGCACACGGCCCACCTGATGGGGAGCGGTGCGAATTGGTGTGTGCCATGGTAAAACCTGGGATCGAATCGAAGACCTCGTATCAGCAGTCCATTACACATACCACTAGGCTACCGCGGTTCTAAGGGATAGGGTAGTTTTATTTCTTTTTGAATTTCTCTACCAAACGCAAGCCGCGGTTAGCCTAGTGGTATGGGTAATGGACTGGACTGCTGAGACGAGGTCTCGGGTTCGATCCCAGGTTTTACCATGGTAAAACCTGGGATCGAACCCGAGACCATGTGCCATGGCACATACCAATGAATTATCGATGCTTTTCGAAGTTGTGTGTATTTATCGCAGGTTTATAAGTGCCCAGTTAATGGCAATAAGCTCGCCACCTATTACATTGGGACCTAAACATAAACTGGCGAAATGTGGTTGCTAGCACCTCTGCCTACCACTTCGGGGATATAGGCGTGAGTTTGGGTTATGTTATGTCTACCTAACGCTCCGGGGATGAAGGCGTGATTATATGTAGGTATGTCAGGGCTAAATTGATCTGTAAATTGTAAATTATTAAACTACCTTTGTAGCTTCCGGTTTAGTGATTTACTACATGTGCGAATCACTTTGTTCACAGTCTGAAGTACAATCAAACAGATGGCATAGTGTTGGACCGCGGTATCGGTCCGGTATCCCACTGGAAGTGGCACACGCTGAACGACCCACCCGTACTTCAACAGGTTATGATAGACACTCAGATGCCACGTAAAGACCCTATAATATGGCGTCTGGGAGGAGCAGCGGACTTTAAAACACGGAAAGATAACGAAGAAATGCTGGCGATCGAGTTCGACAACTTTATCAAAGAAAAAAGCAAGAAAATGTCGCAAACGTTTAAACCATTTCAAATCAGAATGAAAGCCCTTAAAATCAATGAGAATTTTTCACTAAAAGTGCTAGATCAAGCTACTGTATATTTGACATTTAGAGACGGTTCCACAAATTTGAAACAGAATATTGGAATGGTGCTAGATCCTCAAGAGATTGTGGACACGGACACCGCCGACCTAGGAATAGTTTCTAATAACTTGGAACGTGTGCCTGCTCGCTCCCCGAGCATTGCCGCACTGCAAGCTAGTATTACGAATGCTCAACATTATGATAAGACGAGGACTGAACGCGAGCGTAGGCTGCGGCCTCAGATGGCTACCATCAGTGCAGACCGTTTGACCGCAGCTCAGTCGCGTACGATGCGTCGTGTTCTACAAACTCTGCCAACAGCACCGCCGACATCCGTGGCTAGTGTCGGCAGTTGCCACTGTTGTCGAAAGTAATCAAATAACTTGTATTACGACACTCGACTGGTGTCACACAATCGTAGTGTTATGTAGATTATGTAATTCACAGGTAAGTAAGGTAAGTACCTGCGCTTAGACTTCGTCTAAGTTTATACCTGTCAGCAAATGTTGAATGCCCTAGGCTGTGTAATGTGTAGTAACAGATGCCTCTTTTCTCAGCTCATTATTTACTGACCCATAATATGTATTATTTTCTCTTTCTTGATAGTAGGTTCGTTTATGAAGAACTTCCTCTTCTGAGCCGCAACTAAAGCTCGCATTTTGGATCCTGCCGACCGCTAATTTGTTTGTTTCGGCTTTTATGCAATTAGACCTTCCTATCCAGCCCCTTAAGACAATTGGCGATTCATTGGATGACGTATTGTAGTATAGTATGACAAATGTATGGTATTTGACGTTTATGACATGCGTTGACAGCTGTCAGATACGTCAAATTTCATACATTTGTCAATCCGACTAACAAATTGCCACATATCTAGAGGAGCTGACTGGGAAACCTGTTTCAGATCCTCATCCATCAATCAAAAGACGTAATGATTTGCAGTTGAAGTTAGCTTGATGTTTTATATGCCTACACTCAGTCTTTGAGAACCAAAGAACAATGGCCACTAGTTAAATAGCGCTGTAAAACCTGTCGAAATAAAACCCTGTACCAACCCGTCTGGCCAAACAGTAGGCCAAAGCCTCTCAACGTTGGGATAGGTCTATGTCCAGCAGTGGACTGCAATATTATAGTCTAGTCGATGTTAATATCGCCGTTATAGGTTCAGACCTCCTTAGTCGGCTAGGTGGATCGCATTCGTTGCTATTGTATTTTTGGTCGTTCTTAAGAATCTTCATCATTCATCAAGTCTCTTGGATCGCCGGCGGAAGGTGTATTTCTGCTTGCAGTTATTAATGTGAAGAAAGTTATTGTCACTATTGTAATTTGGGCTATGGCGCTGGAAGTGGTCTCTACTATCCCTCCTTTTCATATAGATAAATATTCTTAATAAAAGGAGATGTAGACGAGTGTTACTTATTCAGTGACATCCTCCTAATATCGTCTACCGACTCGTAAATAATTTGTAAAATGAATTTATAATAAGTTTGTTGGTAATTGTTAGATTAGTTTGTTATAATTTTATTTTAGAGTGTATGTACCTACTTACTTGCTTAATAAAAAATAGTAGTAAAATATGGATTTCATTTAATAAAAACTAACACACAACATTAAGTGTAAGTATAATATGTGCCTAGTTACCTACCCGTTTCATTATAAATTATGTTTGTAGTAAGTATATACGTAAGTATAATAAGTATGTATTATATCTATATAATATATATCAGAGTATAAATAATAATATAAAATAAATAATATATGTACACCGGAAGCTGCCCAATATATCTATCTATTTATCTAACTCACTCCATCCCATGGTTGCCTGGTAGAGATTGCCTTGTGCAATAAGACCGCCATTTGTTATGCCACAAAACTGTACCAAATTTTGTCTTTCTGTATCCATTCTCTGTGTACATACAATAAAGAGATATATTATTATTATTATTATATCTAAGAACCTATGTACACGTACATTACACACAGTACCATTACTGTCCAAAAGTTTTGCCACAGTCTCTGACGCTGGCTTTTCTCTCACTGGTGAAAGAAGTATGCAAATTCAGGGCTCCGAATCGTAAGAGTTGGCTTGTGGGTGAATTGGTCATCACCAAAATATAATACCATCGTATTATATGCCTACTTAAAGTTTTTCTTTTATTAAAAACTAAATATTAGACCTGCTAATATATTTCCACAAACAAACGGTAGCAGTGCGTGGTTGGTGTTTAGAAAAGTACGTGCAAATATAGCATACCTTGTGGGGCGTGTTGGACAGCATAGTCAGTATGGTTGTCGGCGATCCTCAGCATCAATCTTTGCACCAAGTTAAACTCCTAGTATCCCCTAGTCCGTTGATCGAACTACTGAGACTTTTTCGGCTCATGCAGATGATTGTAAATCATCGGACTACAAAGTCTTTTAGTCCGGTTTGTACCAGGAGTGGGATCACGTCGGTAGTGTGATGGCCAGGATTTGAACCCGGTACCTCTCGAACGTAAGGCCGACTCACCACTAAGCTACCGACGCTTTATAGCTACAGTATTAATAAAATTACCCCTCCAACTAAGCTTTTTTTGTACAACTTAGGTCACGGCAAAAGTGGTTACCGTGACATATGAACGTGAGCAACACCAGGGGAGTTACACCCATGCTACCGACTGAGGGGTCAAGTCGATGTGCAGACGCACTCGCAAAAAGGTGATAGCAGTACTCCATGTGTGGCTAAACCTGCGCCTTATACAGAGGGAGTCTGGCGGTAAAGTGTTGCTTCGCCCTATTGAGCGTTCCAAGTTTTTTAGATGCCAATTTGACTTCATATTCTAAGTAACTGCGGTATTGGATACCAAGAATCCCAATATTAGAAAAGCTGGCATGTGGCGTATTCTGATACTATGGCGCTACAAATAATGGAGTTTTTTTAAAGGGGTTGAATAAGAATTTAGTCTCCCCTAACCGTAGTAGTAGCACAATAGTCTCGATTTCAGACACAAGTTGTTCGCGACTCGTAGGGATGTTTGCACGGCGTGTTTAACACGCGTCTCGAGTAATGGAGTCATCAGACGGCATGTCATTGATATAAAAATATATTAACGAGACTGATGAGCACAAAAAGTATAAAGCAAAATGTGAGAACCCGCTTAATATTAAATTAGGTAAGTTGTACTTGACTGTACGAGATTTTAAATTTATGCAATATCTTTTCGGGGGGGATCGGTTACAGGATTAACCCCGTAAAACTACAACTTGACAAAACAAATAGAGACATTATACATTTATAAAAACATCATTTCACATACAAAGAGCTCGGAATTCTTGTACTCATGTGTTCCTGAGAAATGACAAAATGCGACGACCTTTGCCCCTTTATTGTCTGTGGGTCATTGTAGGCTGCCGGAGGTGAGGTTGGCAGGCATATCCCTAGCACGAGGACCTTAGCAAAGTTGAATCTAGGTTAAGCTTAGGCCAAGAACTCCGCCCCGAAACACGAAGTCAGAACAAGAGTGGGCACTAGCTCTAGTCCAGTTTCCGGAAGACGTGTGAACTGGTCCCTGTTTGAAAAGAGGGGCGCCCGGCAGTCTCACCGTCCGCCTACCCATAGTGTTCCTTGACGAAATGTGCAAATCTTTGTAAGAGTTAAAAGTGAAGCACCTTTCCAGAGTGTGGCCGGAGCTAGAGGATGGCCACTGGCCAGTGGCCATCCGCCACTGCTATCCTTGGATATCATCAACGTGTTCAAAACCTTGCCCTAGAGTTGCATTACAGAGGTGCTCGTGTATCATGAAGTGCCTTTCTAACTTCGATGCATAGTCGGGTGTATCTGACGGAGAAAGTCATCATTTATCCAATAGTGATCTGCCTTGGACGGCGTGAAATGTCATGCTGTAATCTGCAGGGATCGGTCTTGGAATCACTTCTGTGGAACATGGGATAGAAAGATACTTAATACTCTGAAATTCATTTGGCATAATTTTATTCAGTCGAACATTTTCGAGGCAGAAAAAATTATTTCATATAATCATATTTTAGCAGGATGATCAGCATACTCTTCGGATGGCAGAATTGTATTTGCCATAATTCCTTTCGCAGAAGGATTATTCAGCATACTTTTGTTTAGCATAACGTTTATTTAGAATATATTTTTAGTATCTATATTTTTACATAGCATACAATAAGATAGCAGAATTTCCTTTGGCTTTTTGATATTAATACATAAGTACGAAGCGATGCCTACGGCTTTTATAAGAGGTAGGACACGACGATATTTCCGTCCAATTGAGCAGTCCGACTGGGGAAGTACATCCATCCTACAGAATACTGCGAGTACTCATGGCTGCATGCGCTGGCTGAACGTACTCTCACTCAGTGCTTAGCTCACAGCGATGGTGCGGAGTGTGAGCGTGTGCGCTGCCCAAGACTCCTTGTGCGAGCAAGCAATACTCGAAATGGAGTTGACGAAGCAGGCCTGGGAGACACACGTATCTCCCGAACCGCAGAGCTCGTGAGGCGCGGTGACTAAGACGTTGAAGTCGCTCAAAGACCTCTATCCCTCATTAGCGCAAGCCTGGGGCTGACAGAATGTCTGTCATCCTAGTAGAAACGGCATAACGCAATGCACTGCCCACATGTCCAGAGGGCCAGAGGGCACCTTCTCGAAACCGGAAGTTGGTTTAGTTTTAGGTTTACTTATGACTTGAATAACTTCAGTACGGTCATTCTCACGAAATTGTGTTCTTCGCATAATTTCCGTCACCATTTTTATTTTTTATACAATTCTATAAACTAGTAATTTAATGGAAAGATTACGTCATTCTTTTTGAATTGGTATATTGGGCACTGCATTTAAATACTTAGTTTTTTATTTATGGAGTGATATATTTTTGAGGGTGACGGAAATTAGGTGTGCGGTGATAGAAATTAGAAAATTAAACAATAAGTCATAATTTATTTTATTTACGTAATAAAAATATAAACAAATATAAAATTAATCAAGTTACACGTCATCGTTATCGTTATGACATGTAACATATGACAAATTAATAAAATAAAAAAAACAATATAGGTACCTCTAGAAAAATAAAAAACGTTAAGAAACAATCCGTAAAGATTTACAAAATTACAATTAGGTAACATTTTCTTACTCATAATTAACAACTAGAAAAACGGTAAGTACTTAGCTCTACACATTTTTAAAAAATCCGCCTTACAGTCCGTCAAATCTAAGAAGTACCGTTTGACAGTTCTGACAATTGAATGATAGGGATGGGATGAAAAAATCGATTACTATAATATCCGAACTTTAAGAGATCGATTACTTTAATATCCGAATTTTAAGAAATCAATTGTTATAATTAAATAAAAGAAATGTTTAGGATATTTTTTTATTCACTACTAGTACTAGTATCGTCGTCTTCGTCATCATCGTCATTTAAATTAATGACCAGTTGATTGTCCATTACATTATCAAAGTGTACGTCTCTTTCGAAGTCGTCCATTATTATTTTCTTTGTTTTTTGTACTACTTTACTCCAATCTTCCTGTGTAACTTGGGCACATGCTTCCTTTAATAAACCTTCCATTTTCTTGACACTGAAGGGTGGTTTTGTGTTGTGTCTTGCTGCATAACCTGTAAAACAATAATGTAACTATTTGATAGCAGACGAAAACCATTGTTTAAATTATAAATGTTAGAAGTACTCGTGTTATTATTATAATATTATAAAATATTACCTTTAACTTGGGCCCAAATCAGTTCAATGGCATTATATTGGCAATGGTACGGAGGAAGTCGTATGACTTTGTGCCCGTGCTCTTCGGCCAATTGGTCAATTACATACGTCGGTTTTGGTGGTTTATGCAATTTCACTAACTGTAATAATTCAGCTTTTAATAGTGACATGTCGGCATCCACTCCTTTTCTTTGCAGCCATGCCACCAAATCTGCTTTCTTATTGGCTGACGTAGGTGCTTTATCAATTTGCACAGAGTGGTATGGGGCATTATCCATTATAATTGTGCTGTTAGGAGGGATATTCTGTAATAAATTTAAGAACCACTCTCGGAACCTTACTGCGTCCATTTCTTCATGATACTCTTTAGTGCTTTTGGATTGGAAAGCTAATAAAGAGTTTTCCACGAAGCCTGTAGACGCTGACCCAGCATGGCATATTATGAGGCGTTCATCGATGCCTGTCACAGGTTTATTTCTTTTTCGTTTTTTCGGTGTGTGAAGTACGTTACTGTCACTCCCCGAAGGCCCATATTTTTCACTTAATATTTTGCCAACGGTGCGGCTACCAATACCGAGAGCTTCACCGACGCGATCCCGAACTTGTGTAACTGGCAGTAGAAGTCCACCATTTTGAGATTCACGCTCAAAATACTCGTGTAATTTCACCACCAATTCACGAGCCTGGCTGTTCAAAGTACGTCCTCTTTTCGACATTATTAATAAACACTTGCTTAGTTCGGAGTCCAGTATAAATATTGCCAAGGTAAACGGATAAAGAATGATCAGTCCAGAAAAGTAATAGCCAAGTCACAAATTGTAAAACACAAACGAGAAAGCAAGTACGCGCACAGTCAGCTTCCAAGATGGCGAGAGACTGCTGACGCCGAACCGACCGAGCGGACCGCGTGCGCTTGTAGTTGGCAGTGTTGCCAGAAAAAAAAAATTGTAGAGACTTGGACACCTGCGATTTTGCCTATTGACCTAAAAATAATTAAATTAATTTATTTTAGGGTATCTGTGTATTCAGTGCATTATGCGGTCGCGCAGTAACGTCGTTAATTTATAACATCAGGCAACAACATTTTTGTGAATGGGTTCTACATACCTTATTTTTATTAATTTTAGACGTAGAAATAAGACTTAGAAGAAAAAATTGTAATTGTAAAATCAATGGATGTGCTTGTTAAAAATTTGTTTATTTCTCTGTAATATGCAAACCCATACTATCATACACAAAAATAAATGTAAAAAACACTATCCCTGACTCCATTTACTATTTCGACAGCGTTAGCGCGAGAAACCCCGACTTATTTGGGCGCGAAAATCAAAAATCGACAAATCGCTTTCGACAACTTTTTAAAGAAGCAAATATATTTGATTTATAAATACGTATTTTTGGTGAATGGGTTTTATCTCATATTTTACGATTACATAACTATTTAGTTATGTAATCGTAATATGTGAGATAAATCCCATTCACATGAAAAAATATTTGTTTGGTTGTCAAGTGTAATTTGTAAATAATACATTCGATTTTTCGTATATGTAAACGATTTTTTTGCATACAAGTGTATCCGAAGAGTCGCAACACTACGTGCAGTGACCTAACTACGTAACTTTGTAATGCGGTCAAGAATATAACTATTAGAAATTATTTACTGTGTAAATATGTGTTATTTTGCTTTGTTTGAAAGTTTTCAATTACATTTAGATATTAAGAATTGTACATTTTTAGATACAATAATGAAATCTTTCTAAATTCATGGTTTTATGAAAAAGGTTATCGAAACTGAATAATGTACGTATGAACAAAGTTGTTTCGGTTTGAAAAATATGAAACGTCAAACGGTACCTCTTAGATTTGATGGACTGTAATCAGTCACATACGTTTCAAAAGATAATAGAACTTACTTAACAATAATATTTTTTTACGTATTAATAATTATAATAAGTAACATCAAAATGAAAACTTGTTTGGAAAAAGGAACTAACTCAAAAAATTCTTAAATCATCGGTATCATCAGATTCATGGGAGAACAGTCGAGTAATACTAAAATCAACTGGTGAAACTGGTGCCCATAAACTATCATTGCTTGGCAGTTCTAATTCACAATCAGATGAACTGAGTGCAGTTTTTTCTACAGATACTGGTTTACGCGGAGTTTTGAAGTACTTTTCTGTTAGTTTTCTGTTAACTGGCTGTATTATAATGTCCGATAAAAATTTTGGTTTGCCTGAATTCCTAGTCGGCATTAAATTTAATAAATAAATTAATAAAATTCTCTTTTTCATCCGTTATCTCGTAAAAGCCAATATGTTGTCGGTGTGTACATTGTACTGGTTATACACGACAGTCATTTAAATCGCATCTTAATCTGCGCATCACTAAAGTATTTGGTTTTTAACAGCTCCAAATCACCTGATGCACCTTCATGGTGCCTTTAAATTCGCGCATGTTTAATGGAAATATTAAGTCTTTTTGTAGAATATACGATCCACTTATAACTTCTTGGAGTATTCCTCGTATGTTGATTTTTAAATGGTTTATCAGTGACTGAATATATCATTCGCTTGGGCGACAAGTCTATCTGCAGTTTGTTTAATAACATCACCTACTCCATCAGGCGCTCCCTTACCATGACCACTTTCAGTGTAGATCCAGCTCACAAATTTTAAGGTTGGGTAGTCTCTATGTAACTCTGAAATTACATAGAACATCTTCTTGTTTCAGTATTGGCCTGTAGGTGAATCGGTAATGAAATGTATTACCGAACGTGAGGTACTTCGGTTTAAATATGTTTGTTTTTTGAAATCCAATGTGAATAGTATATTTCTTTAGAATTATCAAACTCCTTGACAATTACTGTCTTGTTAACACATTTTTCGCATCTTCTTGCTAAACATTCTTCATTCACGGGATCACAGCATATGGAACACAATATTTTATATGTGGAACTTTCATTTATTAGACCAAATCTGTTAAGGGCAGTCACCATCAGATCCGTATTCGAGTGAGTCTTGCACATGCATGTTTCCCGAGCCTTTACATCGGGAACTAAAATCCAGAATGGTCGAATTTTACAAAAAGTTGTGTAGCTAAATTTGTAGGAAACTGAATTTATGAATTTGATGTGTAAATTTTGTAATTATTCTTTTAAGAATAGTTTTTGTTTTTTAATTTTAAATTTAGTTATATATTCTTTCTTTCCAGGGCAAATACGACTATTTTTATCTTCTTCTAAAAAAATTTCAACGTCATGTTTAACATTCTTAACCCTCTCTTCTGTTATAACATTAACTTTAGTCGGTATATGCTTAATATTTTCTTTGACTTTATGTTACTCCTTCTGGTTTGCTTTTTTTCTATACTTTTCTTCTCTGTGTCTTACCTTCATCCTTATTCTTGCAATATCTTAAACGATCTTTTTCTTTGTATGCCGCGTATAAAGCAGGATCATTCTTGATCTTATTTCTTCTCCGTTGCTGTCTAAGTTTTTGTTGCTCCAAAATCTCCGCTCGGCTCCTTTTCGGTTTACCCATAATATCTGAAAATAATCGAGTTTATTGTTGAACAATACACATTTAGAATTATAATTTTGTTTGGCTGTAGCTACCTACGAACAATTAAGAACTGATAGAAACAATGATTACAAGGAGTTTTATAATTTCGGTCACTTTTAGCGTGACTGAAATGTGTGACGAAAATTAGAGATAATGGTATTTTTTTAAATTTAACAAATAATTAGAACATACATTTGATCACTATTTCTTTCATACATAAAAGATATATAATTACGTAAGAATTGTTTGATTGATAGTTAATTCGAGCAAGAAGTCATTAATTACATGAGCGAACAGGAATTAGAAGACTTGCAAACCATGCGAAGGGAAATTAGGTACTTACCTCACTGAGACGCCCGGAGTACATGTAGTACGCGTGCAGTTCGTTGGATGTCTGTGGCACTACTAACACTTGCCGTACATTCGATAGGGATGGGTACAATTTACGTAACTAGGGTTGTATTCATGAATTTTTAGTGGGTGACAGAAATTAGGTATAATGAAAGGACAAACATATTTTATATTGTAACTAAATATATAGTCATATTAACGTAATTATATTTTTAGTATAGCTAGATTAATCTGTCTAATTTATAAATAAAGGGTAATAAATGTATAAATCAAAGCCTGTCTTGCACTTTTTCGGCTCAGAAAGTATTATTCTGGGTTCTGGACAGTGAACAGAAATTAGGAGAATGAATCAAAAATAATTATTTTGAGGTATTTTAGTACCAAAGTAGATGTATATAATAACATTTCTTATTAGATGATTGCCAAAACTAGCCCCCAGAAAAAGAATTAATCCCAAAATTTTATAAATTAAGTAGATAATTCAGTGGACGTTCGAAAATCTTACTCCCTGAGAATGACCCAGTAAATGATCTAAGGTTTCCGATTTTTGCCCCGTCTAAATAATTTGAATTTCAACCTTTGTCCCCCATTTGTATGATGGCCTATACAAAATTATCGAACGAAATCTAAACGATAAGTTATTCACTACTTAACTACCAAATTGTCAGACATGCTATACACATATCTATCCGACCCGCGATCTCTCCGCGGGAGCACGAGGCTAGCCACAAATATACTTCACGAACTACCTGCGTCATCGGGCGCCATTTAAACGAGCTCGCCGATTATTCCCAATACATAATTCATTAATATGTTAGCTTGTTCTGGAAAAACACGCCTTGCAAAATATGATATTGCCCTACCAAACTGAATTAATGTAAAGTCATTCTACTTTACATTATTTTTTATTCTTAAAGTAAGTCAAAATATAAACAATCAAATTTAGTTCTAATACCTATCCAGGGTCCCCCCGACGACATGGCGGGCGTGGCAGGAGACGATATCACGTATATGTTTCCATGATGAGACGTCAGTAAGTCTGCACGTATGACACCACCCTTTTGGTGGCTAGGTGCCGAATGTGGTCGTCCAGTCACTGGACCCGAAATACCCTTTTGAGTACGTCATTGCGGACGCAGTGGAGGGGGTTGGCAATAGCGCGGAGTGACAGCGACTGCTGGGATCAAATACGGACTATAAACTCCGCCGTAAGGGTGAACCAGGCGAGGGCTGCGTAGGTAAATTGGGGGCGGATGTAGGTCTTATAGTTGCCTGTTTAAGAGTGCACCGGTGGCGCGCGACTTGTGTATGGCCTGCTCAGTGTGCGAACTCATGGTGAACCTACTGTCCAAGATGATGCCCAGGCTTGTGCAGGGGATTTCGGCGTCTTGGAGTTTAAATATAATATAAATAATAAGTGCATCTCATTTTGTCTATCAGGAATTATTTGAAATAAGTCATTTAAAATAATTAAAAATGACAAAGTTTTGTGGACGCCTCATTCAGAACTGCAGACATACTTTTGGTCCTTCGAGCCGGATGAACACTTGAAGTGAGAACAGCTGAGGTGGAGTGGCTATAACTTCCTTCCGGGATTGGAAGCTTAATCAAAGCATTCAACATAATTTTAAATCGAGTACAAAAACCTATGAAGATCCATCAAAAGGTCCACATTGCAATCAAGATCATACGTTATTCACGTGTTTGTTCCTCGAATTACAACCCAAAGTGAAACGGAAGGCAGTTGCGAAATACAATTTATGAAAAAAATTATAAATATTCATACTCGAGGAATGCATGTCAAAAAAAAGATGACGCATTTGCAGTTCTAATCATAACACACTACTTCACGACGCTTACGGTAAAGGGGGTGGGCAGGCATTAAACAGTAAATCAGTGTGCATATAATCATACATATAATCACGCCTTATACCCGAGAGGTTAGGTAGAGGTGGAATTAACACCCATTTTTCACCAATAATTGAATTTGGTCCCACGTAACAGGGGGCGAGCCTATTGCGGTCTTCCGGGCACTATTGTTGACTCCAGCCAAGCGTCTGAGGCTGAGTTTGGGCTGTATATATCTGTCTGATGTTAAACAGCCCTATCCCTTAGTCGCCGTATACGACACCGCATGGGAAGAGATGGGGTGGTCCAAATTATACTCAGCCGGGAACCACGCGGCATCCAATCAGTGTAACTAAATAATATTGTTACTGATAGCAAGAAAACGTTAAACGTGAATATTAATCATGTGTCCCAAGAGAATCTATCAGAAACCCTCCTTGCAACAGCGTTGATTAGGGTACCTACAAGCTGTACAGATCAAGGTGCACAAACATCCTTATAAACAAAAAAAAGTGCAACTGATACGATTATCAAGCGGCCGATTGGTATAATTTTCGGTGTTGGCACTAAAGAAAATAGTTGTGAACGAGTCATAAGAATCACTTATCACGCCATACACAGCGATTATGCAATTGATACAGATGTGTTTATTACGCGGACCATGATAAATAATTGATTGAATAAATCGTTCGAGAAGCTAGACACATGGAAATTTTTAGAAAATTTAACATTGGCTGAATCTAAATTTCAATTGAGTCGACGACCTATTTTTTATTATGAGCGGTAATTTATTCAAAAATCGTTCGAGAAGGTATCAGCAAGCAGGAAAAAACACAATCGGTTGCACAACAAACACGCCTAGAGTGGATTTTATATGGAAACGTGTAAATATTCCATGGCAACGACGTGATTAACAACATCGAAGATATCCAAAAAATTTTGGTCTGTGGAAGATATAGCAGAAACCTATTTTGTTTATTTAGGACACGCCAATTTGACTTTACCTCGCCTGGCAAACTCTCAGAAAAGAGAGTCACCATTACAGACACGTAGTATGTAACCATGATGGCATTAAGCTTGGCGGCCTCATCAGACGCTTTTTCACGCCCCGCTCACTACAAATATGTACAGAGTGAAATTAGTACATTAGTGGCCTAAATTAAGGAAGATCTGGGTATACTGCATAGATAGGAATACCAAGATGGTACTAGATTGGAATATTTATTTTTCTCAGTATTTCTCATTTTTATCTTTAATAAATAAAACATCCAGTAAATTAACGATCACTAGTAGCAACGAACCTATATCTAGGTTACTAAGAACCTACAACCAACTGTACGATATTGACGTTTTCGGAAATAGCGCTGCCGGGTATAAATGGAGAATAATGAGAAATTTTAAGTCTAATAAAAATACGGATGATAATTGTAAGATTAGCGAATAATTAATTGCGATATAGTATGTTAATTTTTCTTATATAGTGCTATGTACTTAGGCTTACGAACGCTGTGCTTATCTATAATTGGGTTATGTACTATATATAAGTCCTCAAAACCTGATATTTAAGTTTGAAATGTAATATACATACCTAATCTGTTGATGTGCCTAATAAAATAAATAAAATAAAATAAAATTACATTTAAAATATATATATAAAAAATCATCATTTCCACCGGTATCGGGTACAGGGACCAAGCTACCGGTGGCTAGGGCTGCAGAGAGAGATCGACATTTTGTTGATAGTGTTGGATGGTTTCAAAAAAAAATTACCACGAAGGTTTTAATGCGGTGGGCGTAGCGTAGTGGAGCTTCTAACCTAATCGATACAAATAGGGGCGCGCACATATTCGTCTTGAACCGATTCGAAGTTACACCATCAAAATTGGTACCTAATTAAATTGGAGCATTAAATAAATGATTATATTTTATAAATAAAATTGCATTATTTAATAATATCGTTCCCAAAAATTCTTATTTTTTGTCATAGCAAATCGTTTGACCAAACTTTTGTTGTCTAAAGATTGTTTGCTGGAATTAATTAATTGATTAACGATCAAATGCCATAATGGTAATATCCCTGGTAATATTCTGCGAAATTAAAATTTGACGAAACGAAAAAGTGTCTGAAATGATTCCAAACACAAAACAAATTTGTATTTTGGTAATGAAATTTTGGCAAAATCTGTTCGTCTAAACGCTCTCCTTCGCAATAATAATATAGAGAACTTTATCTGATTCTTGAAAATAAGGCGATGATGGCCAGCCCAGTGATCAACTTCACAGTACTTGTAGGTATGTGACAATAATCCATAGGCAAAAAAACATCTGACAATAAATCTCCTACGGCATGTGCTTACACTTAGGCATCAAACAAGTAGAACATTAGGACCGTATGTTAAGCATGCAGTTTATAAGCGACGAATGAACATAAACAGCCAACATAAAACTATCAATAGGTATTTTTTTATATCACTTAGGTGGCAGAAAAGCACACGGCCCGCCTTATGGAAAGTGGTCACGCGTGCGAAACCAAGAGTCACACTCGCGCGGTCAACCCGGTAAACATTGAGAGTTTCTGTGCCGGCTGTGTAAAAGACAAAGCAGAACAAGATAGTGGTCTTCCACAAACTGACAGACACTGTCAGCACAAATACCCTCCAGTGAGCTCTGGCTATCCTACTCACCGCCGGGAACACGAGGTTATCACGGCAGCGGTATTCTGTAGATATTTAAATAATCTCACGAAGGCAACTAATCTTTTGAACAAAAGTATACAAACATATATATACACATATAATTACGTCTTTATCCCCTTTATCTTTATTTATGGGTTAGGCAGTGGTGAATTAACACCCATATTTCACTATCATTGTATTCGGTCCCATGTATCCCCGAAGATTTTGAAGACCAAAAGCTTGTCCCTCTGTCTTTTACACTGACGGCACAGAAACTCTCAATGCTTGCAGGGTTGGCAGCGCGAGTGTGACTCTCTTGGTTTTGGACGCGTCCATTGGTCACGCTGACCACTATCCATCAGGTGGGGCGTGCCACCGTCTCTGCCACCTAAGTGGTTTAAAAAAAAAAACTATAATAAATATCCATTATGGAATGTTTGTGTTCATTTACTATCGCCGATGCAATTGCGAGCTCAGCATTATTTCAGGTCAATAAGATTTTACGGAGGTAATCAATTCCCGTTCCGTGCAAATATTTGGATGCATGAATAGGGGTATATTATCATTGGACTGGGTAATTTCGGTTCTCGGAGGGCACTTTACACGTTTGGTCCCGGTTGTCATATGAACATCTATGACAGTCATTATGGTTAGTTGGAGCCCTTAAAAGTTCCGTAACTTGTCTAACAGCAATACATTGAAATCCATAGGAAATATAGAAGTTTATCAAAACCCGCAGTTAGACTGAAAAAAGTAGACCCCGAACTTCGAGGTGAAAATTTCGAATGCAACCGGAATTCTAAGTACCTACTTTAGAATTCGTAAAAATGGATTATTTCAAAGCCGGCCCCATTGGGCGGCCGGCGCCTCCTTCTGCGAGCAAGTAATGCTCGTGAAGGAGGAGGCGGGGCGTGAGCGGCAGCTGGAGCGATGAAGGATCGCAAGCCAAGCTGCCCGCGTACGAAGGCAACTCGGGCGTCGGAGATCGATGAATGACCTCCGCCCCCATGAGCGCAGGCCTGGGGTGACTGGTGGAGCCGCCTGTCACCCTGGCAGAAGCAGGCCGCGGCGGCGGCGCGTCTCGCGCGCATCCCCATTTCCGCAGACGAGTTGGGGACTTTGTAGTCCCCACACCCGAGGAGAGAGCCAGATCGTGATAGATGGCTCTGGGTTTTGGCCGGGAGTGCGAGGGATATGCCTGTCAATCTCACCTTCGGCAACCAAAAACGACCCACAGGCGGCGTGCGTTTTAGTCGGTTCGAGTCCGACATAAACACTGGCTCCGGTAGGGGTATCTGTGGGGATTTTGCGCACGTTAAAAAAAAAGCCGGCCCCATATTTTGAGTGACAAACCGTTTCGTAACTAAGTACCTACCTACTATTATCTTCTGTTCTGTGGCATCGCTTTCATTTAAGAACAAAAGACAATCAAGAAATGAAAGGAATATATTTACAATAAAGGGATACAAAATATGATGAAACGACATTATTTCATGAATCGTATAATACGATTAACATGAATATTCATGAGGTGTCGAAATTATAAGAATATAAATTCAGATGGATAGTGAATTTGAATGAGTTAATGCGGTACTCTGTGGTTTCGTAATTTCAAAAGTCACTACTTGGTCACTACTCTATTTTTATTGATCAAAAATGTCTATTACGCTGCTCTATGCTTTGTGGTTGGCGTCGGCCTCCTGTCCTATTATCCTCTTTTATTGCTCTTTCGAGTGTTATTTAATAATTATTTTTCTTGTATATTTCGTACTTTAAAGTGTGAGTGAGTGAATCAGTGATCCGACTCTGCCACATGACTCGAGTCTCGGTCTTCTCGATACGGCGCTGTAGACTCCCGGAACCTGTCCTCAAGCAAAATGAGAAGGTGAGTAAAATTACATTGCTTATTATCGATCAAATTTTATACTCGCGTACCCTTATAATTTGGTATGAATATAGGTAATACGGCACCCTGATCCTAGGTACTGCATTCGCGGCAGAATAATTGACCGTATTTGAACATATTGGAGTTGCTTTTTCAGTTCAGAAATTCAGTTCTGTATGTTTAGGATATTGATTTGTGAATATGTACTCCTAAACGTAGTGCAACAAGTCTGCACTAATTCAATATGGTTGAATGACCACTGAGAGAGCAGCGGCTGGCTAGCCTTTTGAGATATTACAAACCAATTTTAATCTTATATACACCTGAAAACGTTTATAGTTATTGGAAGATAACGAATTTGCAACTTTAACTTTGAAAAGCTATTATGGATAAAATTGTATCAAATTACCCACTAATCATCTGACATGACATGACACAAGACGTAACAAGTTATTATGTTCGAATAAAACAACAATGCGACTACCACAGTGTACGAATAAATCTGTCTGGTTTTTGTTACTATACTACCAGCGCATACCTGGCCCTTGGCTGTTGGCTGGCATTGAAATACGGCCAGGTGGAAGGACGACCTCATCAAGGTCACCGGGAAGCGCTGGATGCGGGCTGCTCTAGATCGCTCTTTTACCTATCATCACGCTACTACTCTAGGCCACTACCTTGAGTAGTAGCGTGCTGATAGGTATTTTAGGTATGGTAGGATTTTAGGCGTAGGTAGGACACAACAGTATTTCTGTCCAATAGAGCAGTCCAATTGGGAAAGGATCCCTGAACACATTTCACCAGTTTATGTTTAGATCCCAATGTAATATGTGGCAAGCCTATTGCCATTAACCGGGCACTTTAAACCTGCGATAAAATGCACACATAACTTCGAAAATACACCCTACAGAATTCCGCGGCCATAATAACCTTGTGTTGTGTTCCCAGCAGTGTATAGGGTAGCCAGAGCTCACTGGAGAGTTTTGTGCTGTCAGTGGGAAGACCAAAAGCATGTCCTGCTTTGTCTTTTACACTGACGGCACAGAAACTCTGTGCATACAGGGTTGGCAGCGGGAGTGCGACTCCCTAGGTGTTGCACACATCCATAGGCCACGGTAACCACTTTCCATAAGGTGGGCCGTGTGCTTGTCTGTCAACCAAGTGGTATAAAAAATCATCAATAATCAATAATTCTGGCATATTCCCATATGTTATATATACTAATATATGGCTAAAAGGGTTAATACAGGGTTTTTAATGCCACAAGCGAAGCTGAGGTTGGGTCGACTAGTACGGTATAAAGTCTACAATAGACTTACAATCAAATGCTCCATAGTTCACTAGAATGGATGAACCTACCTAGATATTCCCAAAGCAAAAGAGGAAATAGGTAAAACAACCAGTCTTACAAGGACGGCATTACTCACCACCAGAATAGACTAGCACAGTATCTCAGAAACCAATTGCTAACAAGACCGTTAAATAGATTACACACATGGGACAACCTTTGAGAGAGAATTAAAGGAAGGCGGCCTAACAGTGGGACGGCATACCTGGCACGCCAAGCATCTAAAACAACTACTTATGGTTTTAACTGAAACCGATCGCATGTTAGATCCAAAATAACAAAAAAAAAACTTGCAATATTTAAATCTAAATATCTACATGTTTTGCTTTTTATACAACTTAGCTGGCAGACAAGCACACGGCGCACCTGATGGTTACCGTGACCTATGAACGTGTATAACACCAGGGGGTCACACCCGTGCTGCAGACTCTGTAAAAATAGAGATTTTATGTGCGATAACTTTCATTGAAGTGGTAATACGTTGAAATTAACATACGTATAAATAAAATCACCATAATCACACCTTATGAATGTGTGGTGTTGTGAATTTTAACTATAATATAGTATCCTTGCGCACTTATGCACGCGTGCGTGGCGTCGCGTCGCTGTAAAGGCGCCATCGGAATACCAGCGCTGCACATCATATTAACACGTGATGTGCAGTATCTATGCTGAGATGGCGATCTTTTGAGGGTCCCAACATAAATTTATATGTACATGCATATTAAAGTTAAATACTCTAATTTATGTCAATGTGTGTGAAACCTTAATAAATGTGTTTTCTTTCCTTTCTTTCTTTCTTCTTTCTAATCATCATCATCACATTTCCGGTTAGTTTTCTTGCTGATAGACAGATGAGGCCCTGACGTATCATTTCTGAGGGTCAGATAGCAGTCACTCCCGTAGCCAAACTATGGAAGTGAGGAATACATGGGACTCAGGAAGTGAGGAATAGATGGGTCCCATTACTGTAAGAATCCAATATGTTTGTGGGTTCCATCTTTAAGCTGAGCTGGGCGTTTGTTTTGTACTTCTCCCCCATCATCTTTTGGTTCATATACCAAAGTGAAAATTTATGGAAACCCATGCATGTATAGTGTAGGATATCAAGCAAGTCACAAATTTTCGTCGAATTATTTCTTGCTTGGTGATTTAAGTTTCGCATCCATAATTTTTTTTTCACTTACAAGGCATTTATACTAATAAGTGAAATATTGGAGAGTTTGTGCTGTCAGTGGGAAGACTAAAGGCTTGTCCTGCTTTGTCTTCTACACTGATGGCACAGAAACTCTGTGCTTACAGCGTCGGCAGCGCGAGTGTGAGTGTATTGTACGTCCATAGACCACGGTAACCACTTTCCGTCAGATAGGCCATAGGCTTGTCTGCCACCTAAGCGATATATAACAAAATATTATGTACAAATGCGAATGGGTAGTATGTAGGTGTTTAGCTACTTCCTGATGGGCCGGTTCCCTCATCTAGAATCAAAGAAGAAGAATCAAAGAATCAAGTTCATTTATTCAGTTTAGGCACATAAAGAGCACATATGAACATCAAAATTTCACAATTATGTATGTCAAGAAATAATATAAAAATATTAAATAATGCAAAAAAAACCATTGGAAAATGATTCTTTCGCTGGTTCGGTAGATTACTTCTACTGAGAAGATACCAGCAAGAAACTCAGCGAACTACATTGGAACTAGATTATTTTTCTTTTTTAAATTTGTTTTGGTTTACAATTTGTTTTGTGCGAGCAACCAAGAGACCACGCATTAACATCATTAAGGTACTCATCCACTTTATAGTAACCTTTACTCATTAAAGTTTTTTTCACTTCTATTTGTGATATGAGAACCTCATTGCAGTTTACTATCTAGAGTTATTCCAAGAAAAACTGTGGTATTGACTATTTGGACAGATTCGTTATTCATTTTAATATTAATATCTGCCTGTCTTACATATAGATGAGTTGCTCCAAATAAACAAAGGTTGTCACATATTCTTGGTCTTTATTTTCTAGTATGATTTATTCTGGTGTTCTATTTGTCATGGCTTTTGTTTTTTATTTATTCGTTGTTAAGCCTGCTTCTTGGCTCTTCGTTGCCAGTTCTTCAATCATATGTTGCAGTGTTGTAACATTTTCTTAAAGATATATAAGATAGGTAACAATAATCCTAAACACAAATACACACTTGAATCTGTGCCACTACAAGCAGTAAACTCACAAAGATTATCGCAGGGATAACCAAAAAGGTCAACTCCATGTTATATACAAAGCATTCTATGTCATAACCAAAGAATTGTTTCTCAACTTGTACAAAACCTACATACGACCTTTGTTGGAATATGCCTTCCAAATTTGAAAAGGGTTATTCTATTGTTAGAAGGCGAACAACCAAAACGGTCACTGGCCTGAAAAATATGTTATATGAAGAACACCTCCTGGATCTGAACTTAACCACACTGGAGCAGAGAAGGAGGAGAGGAGACCTTATTGAGACATACAAGATGCTTAATGGGCATTACAATGTGAGGAACATTGAGAGCATGTATATCAGGAACACAAACAGACATAAGAGGCCACTCAATGAAGCTTAGTAAACCTCAGTGTGTCAGCAACCCTAGATGGTGCTCGTGAAGGTGCAATCGTGGAACTCCCTGCCAGAAACAGTAATAAGTGCTCCTAGCATAAATATTTTAAAAAATAAACTGGACAAGCATTTAGAATGCTAAACACAAGTGCAGTGATATACACACATCAGCTTTAAGCTGCTAGTGTATCAAACAATAATAATATTAATATGGGGTCATATATTTTTATAATTTTCAGTCTAAGTATTTAAAGCTCAAAAAAGATGTGTTTACAATGTGTATGAAGAGTACCTAACGCTGCAAACCTCATTTCTTAAGTCTTGACATTTTAACATTACCTTGTTTATATATATTTGAAGTGGTCACATTTGTATAAAATAACTTTCAATTATTTGAGACTCAATATTTCACAGTATAGTTATGAAATTAGATGTATACAACATAAAAAAAACCTTGTTCAATTACAATGTTTTTGGAATGATGCACAAAACTTTTTTTTTTTTGAAATTTTATAACGTTTATAACAATTAATGTTACTTTATTATTCGTCAAATTAATACAATATGTCAAAATTGTATAACAAGCAATGCTTAGTCCATGTACTAATTAATAACCCACCCCTGATCACTCCCGGTGCAAAAGTGCCCATAACACTTGCTGCGTTGCCACATTGGGATGGCCAGCCTTTGGACCAAGAATGACCTAGAATGAGTGTCACCCTCGTGATTCCTTTGCCCCAGCTCCCCAGAGTCTCCACCGCTATTAGCATGTGGCAAATTATAAAAGTCTATTCCTCAAATTACAAATATTGTATTATTAAGAAAGTAAAGAGAATATTGACTAACTAAAGGACATAAATACTACACAAAGGAGTCTCTTGAAGATAAAAAACATTATAAGTGATGTAATACTGCCATTCTTTGAATGAAAGAAGATTAACGAAACAAGTGTATGAGGCGAGTGTGGATGGTACCGTCGGAAGGGGAAGACCTAGGCGCACATACCTGGACCAAATCGGGGAAGTTTTAGAAAAGGGGCAGGTCAGGAGTACTCTAAACCGACGAGCATGCATGAAGAATGTAATGAGAGTGAATGAAGCGAGAGTAGTATGTCAGGATCGTAGCAAATGGAGATCCGTGATCTCTGCCTACCCCTATGGGAAACTGGCGTGATTTTATGTATGTATACTGCCATTGTGATTTACAATTTTATTGAGTTCTTTATTATGTAATATCTGTAATGATATGAAATAGCGAAGCGACTAATCGACGCTTCCCGTATAGGGCTGGCCTTAATCTCGCTCAAAGAATTGGCATTGCCTTCCAACGTGGTAATAATTTTATGACACCATAGTTATGATTTTTGTTTAATGTTAATATTTTTATATTGTCCTAGTATGTGAAGTGCCCAATTTGTTAGAACTTGTATTTCTCTTGTGTTGTCTCTCTCTCTTCTGTAATGTTCAGCAATAAAATTATTTGATTTGATAAACAAAAGTGTACCAGGGTTATCAGCTATGAGCACAATGTTGTCTGCAAATCTTGTTAGTTAATCCTTTCTCGGTCAATATTAATACCTCAATCTACCCAGTCTAGTTTTCTAAAGATTTCTCCTAACGCACATGTGAAGAGCTTAAGTGAAAGTGGGTCTCCTTGTCTGACTCGTTTGTTTAGAGGAAATAATTCTCCCAGGATTTCCAACTTCACTTAGCTCACATGTTGTCAGAGTCTGGAGTTTTTTCGTTCTTTTGTGTCAGTATGGCAATTTTTACTTCTCATTCCAGTTTCCTGAATAGGAGGGATAGGCTCTTTCAATTCCGGGACGGAGTGCATATTTGGTTTTGGAATTATATTGCTTGAGTATAAGAAGTTGCAGTGTCCAGTATTGCATTTCAGTTTGTAACTATGTTTTTGTCTTTGTTTTTTAGTTTTGGTATACATTGTTTAGAACGTTGTATTTATTTTCGTCTTAGGCCTCTACCGGTCATTGAAGTTTTAGAAATGTGCCTGTTTTACCCGACTACGGCAAGCAAAAGGAGGGTTATGATTTTACCAGGCAAAGTCGTCCGCTGGTTTGAGGCTATATAATGAGTTACTGAACCTATTGTGGCTCTTTAATTGTGGCTCTAAATTTGAAGCCCCTCCACAAAAAATCTTTTAAATAGTATGTTCTAGCTTGTCCTTTTACTGGTGGATGAGATTTTTATTAGAAAACTAATCGTCTAGATCGGAAAGCTGATGCTTACAAGTGGTGGTCTGCAAAATAAAACAATACCCAATCCTCTCGAAATTTGCTAAAGTTCATCTTTCTTCTCCCGGGAGTAGCGTGTATAGTGAGAGGTTGTTTTCTCATGCTGGTATCATTCACGACAAATCACATGTTTTTATCCATCACAACTAACCACTGATGAATTTTACTTATTAAAGTTTTGTAATTTTGGTAATAAATACAAATCTTCAGTAATATGATGTCTTTTTTGTACATGATTTGGTATTCGGTATAATGTCGTGGCATCTCTATTTTAAATACTTCCTCTTTACTACTTCTCTGGCTTTTGATATTTTACGAGATGTAAGATCTAGAATATTATCTCTATCAGCGAATAACATGGCCCTCTGTACGTTGTGTGTTCTTAAATAAATGCTTTTTCTTTATTTTTTTTTCTTTCTTCTTTCTTTCTTTCAATAAGCAAGATTTCTGGGTGCGCGTAATTAATACGTTTGGTCCCATCACTGAATCTATAAATAGTCCTCTGTCTATCAGGTAAAAATTGAGAGTGCGTAATAATTAAAAAAAAATGTTTGCCCCCAATAATGTATTATAAACTATGCAATTTTGTCCGTACCCTAAAATGGCGACAAAAAACGTTCGTCATCATTTTACCCATCAATCAGAGTCGCGACAATGCGCTACGCAAAAAAGTCTTGAATAATAAATTCGTGATAATAGTAATATTAACTGATAAAAAACAAAACTCTACTGGGACCGAATTATTATCTATACTAATATTATAAAGCTGCAGAGTTTGTTTGTTTGTTTGTTTGGTACTGGTCCGATTTGAATGATTCTTTCAGTGTTGGGTAGTCCATTTATCGAGGAAGGTTTTAGGCTATTTATTATCACGCTACTACTTAAGGGAGCGAAGCATTGATAATAAATGTTAACAAATCCGGCAATTTTTCATACATATTTTGAAGACTAAAACATACGGGCTCAAAGGGATATGAAGCTTCAAAATATACCCCGGCCGAAGCTGGGGTGGGTCAGCTAGTAATAGCTAAAATTATTAGCAACAATAGACCAGATATAACACTAACACTAAAAGTTGAAAAAAATCACATATTTAATAGATATATAAATTCGTAACTCTGAGAACCCAAAAAAAATACATAGGAAATATACAAAAATACATATCACTTGCTGATGAAATACGGCAAAAATCATTACACACATCACTCACAGAATTAGGTCTACAAAAAAAATTATATATTTTATTACAGAGATCTGTTGTTGTTTATTTTTTATACCACTTAGGTGGCAGACAAGCACACGGCCCACCTGATGGAAAGTGATTCCCGTGACCAATGTAAGCACAGAGTTTCTGTGCCGTCAGTGTAAACCCTACTCACCGCCGCGAATGCAACAAGGTTATTATAGCCGCGGTATTCTATAGGGCGGACGTACTTCGCCAATCGGACTTCTCAATTGGACGGTAATGCCGTCGTGTCCTACCTCTTCAAATGTTGTAGATACATGTTCCATAGTTAGGCGATTCTAAATGGACCGACACACTTAGCTTAAGCCCGTGATGGGTTCACACATACCAGCCGAAAAAGCTGAGAAGTTTAATCTAAATAATGATATAATTTAATAATATAGACGTATTATTTTTCCTCTGAGCGTTAATTCCCAGTCGCATACGAAACTGTCACCTCGGTTTCTGGGGTCTGGTTTACCAGTCTAACTGCGGATTTGGCTGAACTTCGATGTTATCCGTGAAGCGGCTGCCATCTGACCTGCAAGGCGATATCGAAACTTTGCAATTAGACTAGTTGTTGGACGTTTTAAGGCTTCAACTATCCGTAACGTAACAACTGCCATAGATGATTGTATGACAACAGGGACCCACGGCTTAACGTGCTCTCTGACGCACGACCAGACAAATGCAAATATATACCCATATTCATGCAAACAAATATATACCCATATTCATGCATACAAATATATACCCATATTCATGCATACAAATATATACCCATATTCATGCATACAAATATATACCCATATTCATGCATACAAATATATACCCATATCCATGCATACAAATATATACCCATATTCATGCATACAAATACGTGGGGCGCACTATAAGTTTCCGGAATGAATATGAAAAAATACTATTAAAGGTACAAAATTAATTTATTGTTTTTCAAAATAATCTCCCTTGGCGTCTATGCACTTTTTCATTCGATCAAACCAGTTTTGAAAACTTTTGTGCCACTCCTCTGTGGTGTAATAATTAAATAATATGTGTTATTACAAAGTAAAAAAAATTGGTTCGCAAGCGTCAGATGTAATAATAAAAAAATATGTGTCATATGACAATGAAAGAAGTAAGTGTGTAATCTCCTATTTAAAAGAAATATAAATAAAATTGGTTTGTAAGTACATTACCATAAAAGTTCGGGCGCCTTGGAGATACACATGCCTAAGATAATCAGCGGATATTGGAAACTTTTAATCTTCCGGAGGTGAGCTAAATGAAACCAAACTGTGAGGTTTAAGGTTTTATTGTCCACTCCAGTGTGCATTTAGAAATAGTTGCAAGGATACATTCCTAATGTATATCTAACCTTAAATTTAAAATTAGAGTTTTATAAGCTAGGTCAAAATGATCTTATGTCACCAATGCATTTTTAGGTTATTTTGAAGTTTAGATTTAAAATATAATTAAAGTAAGCTCACGGCATCCCTCGGCGAGTATATGTAAACACAGCAGCGAGAAAGCTCGTAGCAGGCGAAGTTTTCAGTTTAAGCCCATGCGGTACATCCATGTTTGAGGTGAAAAGCCCAAACCCTCCATAAGGAAATGCAGTTGACCGAAGACAAAGAAACGCCGAAAAAGGTCCAAAGAAAAGAGAAAAGGCAAAGACAAAGGCGGTTCCAATTGGAAACCGCCTTAATTTGCTGGAACAATGCCAATAGCAAAAGAAATCATAATATTTTCAGATTAAGAGCAGAAATAAACTATAATTCCACAAGAGGATAGTTGTGAGGACACAAACTATTATCCTTTAGGCCAAAATACTCTCATTTTTAGGAGATTTATTGAAATTAAGTTACGAAGCCATGAATATCGACCATCCAGCCTCAATGCTAGGAAGAAAGGTCCCTTGACAGGTGTACGTCAAAATGTCATTCACTCCGCGTTCCGAAACTTTTCGTTCAAAAATAGAATTAAAACCGGTGTGACGACGTTCGCAGAGCGCGTCGTTACATTACATCCCTCCCCAAAAAGAAAAAAGAAAGAAAGAAACTTCCTTTTCTAATGAAAATTATGAGAGTCCAGAACAAAATTCCAAAAAACCTCAAAAGACAAAATGTCTTGCAACATTTTTCAATAAACAAAAAAGGCAATGCGAAAGCATCTTGCATTGAGTATTGCAGAAATAATTATAAATTAAAGAATGGGAAAGCATTCCTAAAAATCAAAGAATGTGAAAACACTCGAAAAGTAAAGAATTAAGTTGAAAAAGAATTTCCAGTTTCAAATGGAAACAAAGGACACTATCCAACTTAATGGAATAACCGAAACCAAACTCAGAAAAGAGTAAAAACTTATTTCAACACAAAAGTGAAAATAAATCCTTCAATAAAACAAATTAAACAATCCCTACTCAATTCCATTCCAGATATCGATTAGGCAACCAACGCCGTCGAATCTAATCCTTGATCTTAACCAGCCTTCTAGCATCAATACAAAAGTGCGGTTGAGCTCCTACGCCACCGACTCTATACCAGCTATTCCTGAAACAAAAATATGAAACTAACAAGATATCGGTTAAGCACCAACGCTGCCGAATCTGAAAGAAAATCGGTAAAAACAATGAAGTTTTCCCACGGTCGGTTAGGTTGAAAAGCCGCCGACTTCAAATTCCTATTCCAACATCCAAAACGTCAAAACAAAATCACAACAAAAGTGTCTTAATAATATATTTATAAGCATTGTGATCGGCATAACACCACCAACTTTCCGAGCACAAGCAAAATATAAAGAAAATATGACAATTGTGACCAGTACAACACCACTGACTTTCTGAGCACAACCGCATAAGAAAAGTATGTCATTTGCGACCGGCACAACACCACCGACATCCCGTGCGCAAAGCATAAAAAATGTAACAATGTGTATAAAAACACAATCGTACAAAAAGAGAAAAACGACAATTACGACCGGCTCAACACCACCAGCTTCCCGTGCGCAAAGCGTAAGGTGTGACTATGTGTATGAAACACAATAGCACAAAAAATTGTAAAGTCCAGTAAGACACAAGTTTCCCAAAAAATGGTATAACAAGGTGTGTAAAAAATGCATAAAATGCGTCCAATCCGAGAATCTTAATACTAAGAAAATAACCCAGAACTGTACAAAAATAAAGTTCAAGAAACTTAATTTTCCATTCCCTAAGTGAGTGGAAATAAGTCAAGTGAATTTAATGTAGAAAATGAATATTAAATTTCACTCCTCTATTAGAGTAGAAACTAAATTCCTAAATTTGTACAAAATATACAATATTAAATATACAAGTGTATAAAAATATATACAGGAAAATAATCCTATACAACAAAGATAAATAAAAATATAAGATCTTTTGATGTGGAACAATTTGTTAATATGGAGTAGAGTTACACAATAACAAGTCCTAAAATGACCTAAGTTATTTTTGAAGGAAACTAAAATTGAAATTAATAAATTGTTGTGAAGTTCCTAACATACATCTCCTTTCAAAATCCCTTAGCCTCACAAACATCACCTTACAATGGGATTATACTTCAAACAAAGTACCAAAGACAAAGATAGACATTGTCAAAACAAGAATAATTTTAATATTTAATTATGTCTTTAATATGATAACGACCAGTATAGTTTTTGTTAAGGTCTTTTAAAACATAAACATTAGAGGAAATCTTATCTATTATTTCACACTTAACAAACTTAGGTGCTAACTTAGCCGAAAAGAATGCAGGAGCATTAGACTGCACAAAACTTCTCCTCCACACTATATCTCCCACTTCAAAAGAAATGACCTTCCTTCCTATATTATAATAACGCGCATTACGCTTATAAGCTTTAAGCAATGAAGCTTGAACTTTTATAAAAATATCACTAAGTGATTTAAGTGAAAAAGCAAATGAAGACCTATCAACAACATCAAGTTGATTGAGGTTATCAAAAGAATTACTAAAACGGTGCAATGAAGCATCAAAAATAAGTTCTCTACCGAACATGAGAAAATTAGGAGTGAAATCTGTAGCTAGATTCACACTACTATTTAAAGCTAATTGAACATGAGGCAAATATTTTGACCAAGTTCTATGATCATCTTTAACAAAACAAGAAATACATGTTTCGACTGTTTTGTTATATCTCTCTACAGGATTATTTTGAGGTGTATATAAAGTATTATAAAATATTTTACTAATATTATAACTTTTTAGAAAATCTACAAATTGCTTAGCTGTAAATTGGCTTCCATTATCACAAACAAAAACTTAGTCTTGGAAGCTGACTGTGCGCGTACTTGCTTTCTCGTTTGTGTTTTACAATTTGTGACTTGGCTATTACTTTTCTGGACTGATCATTCTTTATCCGTTTACCTTGGCAATATTTATACTGGACTCCGAACTAAGCAAGTGTTTATTAATAATGTCGAAAAGAGGACGTACTTTGAACAGCCAGGCTCGTGAATTGGTGGTGAAATTACACGAGTATTTTGAGCGTGAATCTCAAAATGGTGGACTTCTACTGCCAGTTACACAAGTTCGGGATCGCGTCGGTGAAGCTCTCGGTATTGGTAGCCGCACCGTTGGCAAAATATTAAGTGAAAAATATGGGCCTTCGGGGAGTGACAGTAACGTACTTCACACACCGAAAAAACGAAAAAGAAATAAACCTGTGACAGGCATCGATGAATTCGATAGTCATGCTATTAGAAACCATATATACGGGTATTTTACAAGAGGCGAATTTCCAACATTGGCAAAGTTATGTGCAACTTTAAAAGATGCCGGGCTGTATAAGGGAAGCATAGAGTCGTTGAGAACGGTAATAACAGGAATTGGCTTCAGATACAAAAAAGTTGACAAACGAAAAATTGTTATGGAGCGACATGACATAATTATGCAGCGACTAACATTCCTGCGCGAAGTTAAACAAATTATAAACTGGGATAATGTAATATTTTTGGACGAAACTTGGCTAAATTCCAACCATTCTGTGCCGAAAACATGGACTGATGATTCTGAAGCTTCGTGCTCGAAGGTGCCGATAGGAAAAGGTGGACGCCTCATAATATGCCATGCTGGGTCAGCGTCTACAGGCTTCGTGGAAAACTCTTTATTAGCTTTCCAATCCAAAAGCACTAAAGAGTATCATGAAGAAATGGACGCAGTAAGGTTCCGAGAGTGGTTCTTAAATTTATTACAGAATATCCCTCCTAACAGCACAATTATAATGGATAATGCCCCATACCACTCTGTGCAAATTGATAAAGCACCTACGTCAGCCAATAATAAAGCAGATTTGGTGGCATGGCTGCAAAGAAAAGGAGTGGATGCCGACATGTCACTATTAAAAGCTGAATTATTACAGTTAGTGAAATTGCATAAACCACCAAAACCGACATATGTAATTGACCAATTGGCCGAAGAGCACGGGCACAAAGTCATACGACTTCCTCCGTACCATTGCCAATATAATGCCATTGAACTGATTTGGGCCCAAGTTAAAGGTAATATTTTATAATATTATAATAATAACACGAGTACTTCTAACATTTATAATTTAAACAATGGTTTTCGTCTGCTATCAAATAGTTACATTATTGTTTTACAGGTTATGCAGCAAGACACAACACAAAACCACCCTTCAGTGTCAAGAAAATGGAAGGTTTATTAAAGGAAGCATGTGCCCAAGTTACACAGGAAGATTGGAGTAAAGTAGTACAAAAAACAAAGAAAATAATAATGGACGACTTCGAAAGAGACGTACACTTTGATAATGTAATGGACAATCAACTGGTCATTAATTTAAATGACGATGATGACGAAGACGACGATACTAGTACTAGTAGTGAATAAAAAAATATCCTAAACATTTCTTTTATTTAATTATAACAATTGATTTCTTAAAATTCGGATATTATAGTAATCGATCTCTTAAAGTTCGGATATTATAGTAATCGATTTTTTCATCCCATCCCTATCATTCAATTGTCAGAACTGTCAAACGGTACTTCTTAGATTTGACGGACTGTATATGAAGGTGTATACAAACCGCACGCGCTGCTAACGTATTCGGTGAGAGAACAACGCAATACATTGTACCGCGCTTAATTAATAAACTACCCTCAAATATTGTCAAGGAAAAATCAAATGAAAAAAATATTAAACATATATTGAAGCGATTCTTTTTTGGATTTTTGTAAACATATACCATTTCAATAAGGATGTTTGCTTAGCCGTGAGTAGGTACGTGTCGCCATTCTGCGCCGGTACACCTATAGTTCGTTCGCGATAAGAATGCAGTAAGTCATCGTTGTCCTTCGACCTAGCCCCGCCCCCTAACCAATCAAATCTTGTAAAATTATAAGGTCAAGTTCACAATGTCCAGTTGAAGACATTGCTTCGAACGCAACGGTTGTGTCCTGTCATTTGTTTTAACTGATTTAAATTTTTTAAAATGAATACCTCACCAATTCGTAAAAATAAAAGTGGTTCGTTAATTCGTAGTGGAGAAAGAAAAGTAATTTACAATGTTTTTAAGTATTTTAAACAGTGTGATTTACATGTCACTGTTGACAACTTAGTACAAAAAACGTCAGCTGCCTGCGGTGTGTCCGAGAGAACAGTTTATAACATTCTTAGTGAAAAAAAGGAAAACAATACATTGAAATCGCCAGTGAAAAAAAGGGCCCGGAAGTCTATTGTTGATAAATTCGATGAATTAGACAAATGTGCAATAAGGAGAAAAGTACACTCAATATATTTTAATAATGAATACCCGACATTAAATAAAATTATGACAATGTGTGAAGCTGATGAAGATGTTCCAACGTTTAAACGTACCACACTTCATAAAATAATGCATGAGCTGGGATTTGAATTTAATAAACAGGATAATAGAACATTATTAATGGAAAGAGAAGACATTGTTTTGTGGCGGCGTAAATATCTCAGGCAAATCAAAGAACACAGAAAAGCAAATAAAACCATATACTTTCTTGACGAAACATGGGTAAACGCCGGACATGTTAAATCAAAAGCGTGGTTGGATACAACTATAAAAAACAAGAGACACGCTTTTCAAGACGGTTTATCTACCGGTCCAAGAGTACCTACTGGAAAGGGAAAAAGGTTAATTGTTTTACACATTGGTAGCGACAAAGGATTTGTGGAAGGTCTATTAGTTTTTGAGTCAAAATCAACAAAAGATTATCATGAGATGGACGGTGACAGATTCCTTGAGTGGTTCGAAAACATAGTGCCTAAGCTAGAACCAGGGAGCATTGTTGTCATGGACAACGCTCCCTATCATTCTGTCAAACTCGAGAAATTACCAACAACCTCTTGGAATAAACAAAAAATAATAGACTGGCTAAAAAGCAAAGGGATACTCATGGACATGAGTTATTTTAAAAAAGAATTTTTGAAGAAAGCCGCAGAAATCGTCCCCCAATATGATAAATATTTGATTGATGAAATGGCTAGAAGTAATGGCATTGAAATTGTCCGTTTACCTCCATACCACTGCAAACTGAACCCCATTGAGCTGGTGTGGGCCCAAATAAAAAATTATATTGCAGCAAACAATACAACTTTTAAGCTTACTGACGTAAAAAAATTATTTTATGACGCAATTACCTAGACGCTGATCGATGGAAGAAATGCTGCGAACATGTCGTACAAGAAGAAAATATCATGTGGAATTTAGATGACGTCATGGAAATCGCTGCAGAAAATTCTTTTATCATAAATACTAACGAGGATAGTAGTGATAGTGATTAAAATATGATATTTTACTAATTTTTTTATTTACTTATATAAATTTATGAGATTTAACATTTTTAAATATACTTTTTTTGAATTTTAACACCACTGTGAATACACCCTATGCACTGATGACTCACTGCATTCTTAACGCGAACGAACTATACGTTATAATATTAAGCTACCTACATTTATTTCTTATATTTTACTTTGTGATTTCTAGTGATTATTTTTTGTAACCTGTATTACCTATTGAAATATAACTCGTTGCATTTATTACAAACCTCAGTGTTTTCTAAATGCACTGTAAATAATTATGTAGGTATATATGATGTTTTTAAGGTGATAAGTAAATAAATAAAAAAATAAATACGTATTTCCACTGTAATTAAATATAGTTAGACTGCTGAAGTGTGAATTTAGAAAAATCTCATTTCGTTGCAATACACACAAAAAATATACCGCAATGATCAAGTCATCAGCCAGATGGACAGACGACCTAAAATTTAGTATTGGATAGTCTGGTTGTGCAAGGCGCAGGATCGGGTACTGTGGCCTGTATTCAACAGAGGACTGCGATTTTCTTTTGTTAGAAAAGTATTCAGATCAAAAATCTTACGTATGGTTTGATACGAGGGTCATTTGGAAGTTCATTTTTTTTTAGTCAAATGTTATTGGTATTTAATAGTTTTATGTTTCACCATCGAGCCCGGTTTCGGCCACAGCAATTTTTCTTCTTAGCCTAACATAGTTAGTCACTGGTATATTTTATAATTGGCCTTATTTTAGCTACATTATTTAGTAACAAGTATGTACAGTTTAGTTTTGTTCACAATAATTCATTGTTCATTTACACGTGATACCGTTGGTCAAGTCGGAGCTATTTTTGAAAATGGATAAAATTGAACATCGTGCAATGATAAGTTACTTGAATTTGATAGGTTTAACTCCAAAAGCTATAATGACATATCTGCTACTTTGGTGAGTCCACTTCATCGTATGCGACTGTTAAAAACTGGGTGGCAGAGTTCAAACGTGGTCGTGAGACCATTCAAGATGAGCCCCAAATCGGCTGGTCTTTGATGAAAACAAACAAAAAAAATCTGTGATTAAATTTTATTGATCTGTTTCCAAAGCTATAAAAAAATTTTAGGTGATACCTGTACATTTTTTTTACAAATGATAAGGTCATAGCCGCCTAGACGCTTATTTTGAGGTAGAACATTCTTTTAAAAGTGGTATCATAGCCTTACCGGTTCCATAGAAAATTTTGAGTTCGAGGAAGAGTGTGTTGAAAAGTAGAATTATTATCAAAATCATGTGGTTTCATTAAGTAGGTTAGGCTAAGAACTTTTCCAAATGACCCTTGTACATCAAGAATATAACCACTTAGTTGGTTTGTTTGATCACAATTAGTTGAGTGGAAAAGGTGATATGACCAAAAGTAACAAACTAAGTGGCAACTTCGATAATTCAATAGGACCTATACGACATTAGGTTTATAAATATTTGTGTTCCGTAAAACTTCAGGTAATGATTAGGATGTAGTATAGTACATACATATTGTTAGTATGTACGAGTACAGACTGTACAATGTTATTTGCTATGAATTTGAGTGTAACAGGTAAAACTGATGTTTTCGTATAATTTTGCGTATAAAAATTGAAGCTAATGCTCGGTTCAGTAATAATAGAGACCTCACTGTTCAACACATATCTCCGTTACACTCTAAGAGAAACAGGCGCTGTTAGAGCGAGGTGACTATATTTTTCTCCTCTCAGCGGACACACCCACGTATCACGTTTTATGAAACGCACCAAACCTGCGCGCGCATACGGACAGCCGTCCGCCATTCCGCCATTACTGTTACGAACGTCGCGAAAAGCGGAGCTTCGCGTTTAAGCCGCTGGCCCCCACAGCGCCATTTTTCTGCGCGTTTTTTTTTGTTGTGAAAATTTAAGAAGAAAATCGAAATTAATATCACTGTGCGGTGTCTTCATTAAAATTGTACCGGTAACGCGTTCCATAACGTCGTCTGTTCAAGAATTGAGTTGCCATGAGTTCCGTGGCGTCATGGGATAGCGAAAAATGGTAAGCTTTTCTAGTATTTTCGTCTACCCGATTAAATTTTTTTGTGATCACATCCATGTAGGTACATACAATATGTAACGTTTAATTTCTATTTAATATTTCTTCGATACTAAAATCGTAAAAAAGTCGTATAACAATTAAGATAATTATTTAAAAAATATAAGAATAGGTATAAAGTGGATGGATACACAAATCAATAACATACAATCAAAGCGACAATCCCCCCTTAACTAAATTAAAAAAAAACTAATTCCATATTCTCTAAACAGCTAAATAATACTTAAATTAGGTCGACGATTTTATTGATTTAGGTAGCTGTGAGAAAATATGTCATCCACCATTTTGTATCAGAAGCAGCGGCCATCTTGAATATTTACAATGATAAAATGTTTTATATTTAGTACCTATTATTCATGTTTTATTGTACATATTTCGGATATAAACGATATCATGCAAAAAAAAAAAACAAATCATCGTATTGGCGTTGTGTTCCCGATTATTTCCAGTTTTTCATCCTTTACTTCGTCTTGTGCATCCCTGGGATTACTCGGGCCTTTTATCTTGGACTTGGACCTAAAATATGCTCAAAAGTATCTTTTGAGGATAGCACGGAGTGCTACTGGGCTGCTGCTCAAATTCATCAAGAATAGGTTTTTTTTTTTACGCCGGCCTGGGGGTGACAGGTGGAGCCGCCTGTCACCCTGGCAGAAGCGAGTTGGGGACTCTGTAGTCCCCACACCCGAGAAGAGGGCCAGATCGTGAGAGATGGCCCTGTGTCGGCCGGGGTGCGAGGAATATGCCTGTCAACCTCACCTTCGGCAACCAAAGCGACCCACAGGCGGCGTGCGTTTTAGTCGGTTCGAGTCCGACATAACCTCCTCCACCGGCTCCGGTGGGGAGGTATCCGTGGGGATTTTGCGCACGTTAAAAAAAAAGAATAGGTTTTTTAATTTAAAAACAATACGCGCGCACCATGGTCTTCTTTGTCTCGCAATTTAGGTCCAAGATTCGTATGCTGAGGTATGGTATTGTATTGTCATCAAAGCCGTGTATATGTACCGTTTGTACCGTGTATATCAGATCAATAAGCACAAAGGGGGTACAGTACAAATACCAACGAGCAGGCTGCCAAGATTAATAAAACGGTCTAAAAATAGATACACGCCAACGGCGTAGATAGGGTCCCTGTATGTAATTGGATTACTGCCGTCTTCTCAAAGGATGCATGGTACAGGACAAACTAGATCTAGATAAAAAAAAATTATCCCGATTTCACTATTCAAAATTTTCGCATTTCGAAACTGGTACACAGAGAAAATATGTACCTATTATTTTGTACTACCAGTTGAAGTACTCAATAGTACAACTGATTGGAGCCAAACGTTTGTACCCACAACTACTTTTTAAGATAGCAATTACATCGCACTTATTGTGTAGTGTTGGTAGGCGGGAGGGCGGGGTGGGGTGCGTGGGGTGCGCTAGTGTATGTGAGCTACCTCTATGCATTTCTTCAATCGATGCAGCCCCGGCTAGCTCTGACTTGCAGTTTGCGCATGTCCGAATTATGCAGAGATGACCTTGCCCCCTCCCGAGTACGCATTAGGTATAGACAGACTACTTATTATTCATGGACTAGTCTAGATGTTGGAATACATGTATGACTGATGATATATACATGTATGAATTATAATGTATTATTATAATTTTGTATTACCTGCGTCATGTTCAGATCTGTGTTGAAGGTATTTTATTATTCATGTTGATTTTGATATTTTGTCGAACAGATAACTTTATATGATGTTGTATTAAAATGTTATACATAAATAGATACACTAGCCGATCCACCCGGCATCGCCTGCGGCATATTTTCAAACTTCATATCATCCTTTTCCTCAAACCTGCCGGATTTATTGACATTTATGATCACTGCTCCCCTCCCTTGAGTAGTAGCGTGTTAATATATAGCCTATATACCTTCATCGATAAACGGACTATTCAATACAAAAATATGTTTTTCACTTCCTGAGATTAACGCGTTCAAACAAAGTCTTCAGCATAGAAACAAGAAGATGTGGAAAAAGTTTCACCTTAAGCCGATACACCTCCTGATAAACGGACGAGGATCCGGTGCAAGCTCTCGTCTTGGATTGGAGTGCGAATGGCCGCTAAAGCCAAGATTAGCCAAATTAGTCATATCAAGAGAAATAGTAGGAAAGCAGAATCTAGTCTCCAAAGCACAAGCTGTGACGCAACAGACTAACCCTGTAATGATGATAACTTGGGAACCGAAACCGGTCCAGTAGGCCCTACTTATCAGCAATAGGAACAGTATTTTTTACAATGCTGTTAACATTATTATATCGGCAATAGGCTGTGGAGATCAGTTGGCAGTCGTACGCCTCTGGACTGGATTTTTAAGACTTCGATTTGAAAGCTTGGGATCAGACTGGAATAAAATGAACGCTGGGATGAAGATGCTATTAAAATTCGCAATAAATACTAGTGTTTTAAACTGGCGAAATGTGGGTGCTATCACCTCTGCCTACCTCTTCGGGGATATAGGCGTGAGTTTATATTATGTTATGTTATGTTACTAGTATTTTGGGTCCACAGTACAACCTATATTAACAAACCTATCCAATAATATTGTTGATGATTATCGTGATTGATAGTATATTTTAATAGAATTTTCACTTATCATAGGGTAGTACTGTCTATTTGCATTACTACAAATTATTATAGGCAAGCATCTGTTTAGATGACTTATAGTGCAGCTTGTTGGTTATCAGTGTTACAGTCTGGTCTTAGAAACACATGGTTCATAGCAGATTTAGCATTATTTGGCAAACTAAATCCTCTTCACTAACCTGAAAAAAAAATTACATCGAGACATGTGTCAGCTCGAGTTAATAACACCTCTCAAATATAATATAGGTACCTGCCTATTCACTTACAATACTCACAATGTTTTACAAGTCACTACAAGGCGGTCCAATTTTTGGGTGACATTTGAATGACACACGAAAAAAACAACAGTAGCACTATTTGATAAGATTAATGGCTATTAGATATTATCATAATTAATACTATGCAGCCAACGCGGGTTTTTATAAAAACATTCTTCGTTGTGTATTTATGTATGTATGATCCCAAATATATTTCGATCGTCGACGGCTCAGGCTTTTCAATACTGGCATTATTTTTGTGATTTTAGCGATTGCAGAGATAAGACTAAAAGACATTTAGTCAAGTATTAAACATGTAGTTATTTACTCGTTAAAGGTTCCAAACGTCAAATGAAGAGTACGTCATCATAAAAATTTTACTCAAGTCAATTGACTTTTTCACAATTGTTTAATTTTATTCGGAATACTGAAAAAAAAGTAAATATGTGTATGTAAGGAAATGCTTGCTCTTAAACCAGAGATGATTTAACACCCACATTTCATAAGTTATTCTCTCTGCATAAATAATCTGCATAATAAAAGCGTGATTATACATATGTGTGTATGTATATTGATCTTAAGTAATATACAAATATCCCAATGTTCTTTACGCAGTTAAGTTCAAAATCACGGTGCAATTTTGAATATTTTAATAGGGGTGTGTGCAACACCCACATTTCACCAATCATTCTCTCTGCCTAACCCTCCGAGAATAAAGACATGTATGTTGCTCTTAAGTAACATACAAAATATGACAATATTCTTTACGCAATTTGAATATTTTATTGATCGGCGTTTGGGCCGTCGTGTCCCCGCCGTTGTACATACTTGCATAAATATAGAATGCAGTGCCCTAGGCGAGAGAGATTACTGCCACCCTTGCTATGGCAACAGCCATTACAGGTAGGGTCAGTTTGCCGGTTAGCGACCACTTAGCTGATTTGTTTACTTTGGACGTAAAAAATAGACTATCTATTTCCAAAATAGATGATGATAGTTTAAATTGATCCTGAGTATAGTCTAATCGTATAAATTCTATAAACCATTGGACTTTTGTCTGTAATCTATGAGAGAAAAATGCAAAAGTTACCAAAACGCTACTTAGCAAAGAATCAATTTCATTAATTCAGTTTAGGCACATAAAGAGCACATATGAACGTCAAAATTTTACAATTATGTCAAGAAAGATTAATTATGGTAGATAAACCTTTGGAAAATGATTCTTTCGCTGGTTCGGTAGCTTTGTTCTACTTAGAAGATACCAGCAGGAATCTCAAAGAACTAGATTATCCTTTTTTTAAATGATTTTGTTTATAATTTATATTGTACGAGCAAACAAGAGATTGTGATGATCTCTTTCATTTCATTAGTTTGCAACCACCTCTGCGCCTAATACATTTATAGGTAATTAATTAAAAATTATTTTTTTTTCTATTTCCTTTCACAATTTTATTTTTTCAACACTCATCATCGTCTGAACCTGTTCAAAATACAGAGTCTGATTTATGGGTTAACTGTGAAGTGGCTGAACTTCGACATTTTCTGTGAAACGACTGCCACCTGACCTCCGCAACCCACTTGGCGAAATCGAAGTTAGACAATTTGTTAAACTTTTAGGACTCTAAATACTTGTAACAACTGTCATAGAATTTCGTATGTCAATCAAGATAGTCGGCCTAACGTACTCTCTAAAGAACGGAGGTGTCTCAATGTCTTAAGAATGGTCACCCATCCGAAGACAAACCTGGCTTAACTTTTATAATGTGTTAACCTACTCGGTTACCGCTTAGCCATGAGTCCCTTCCATATGCCATTGTGCTGTCCTTACTTTTTTTTTCAACAAGGTGAGATAAAGTGGTAAAATCTATGAAATTAAATTTTACGCTACATAAATATTTGACTTGTTTGAGTAAAATAACCACAGCTTAACTGTGATTTTAAAGGGTTGTGAAGGATAGGGCACGCCGTAGTAGCGGCGGTAAGACTCATCATGGGGGAGTGGCTAGAGAGGCCACACGGCAGCCTCTCGTACCGTCTGACGCAGATGGTCACCGAGCACGGATGCTTCGGAAAGTATCTGCGTCGGATGCAGAAAGAGCCAACGTCCGAGTGCCATCACTGCGACGCGAGTGAGGACTCAGGTCCGCACACGCTCACCGAGTGTCCGGCGTGGGAGCAAGTAATGCTCGTGAAGGAGGAGGCGGGGCGGGAGCGGCAGCGGGAGCGACGAAGGATCACAAGACAAGCTGCCCGCGTACGAAGGCAACTCGGGCGTCAGAGGTCGATGAACGACCTCCGCCCCTCATGAGCGCCGGCCTGGGGGTGACAGGTGGAGCCGCCTGTCACCCTGGCAGAAGCAGGCCGCGGCGGTGGCGCTCGTGGCGCGCCTCCCCGTTTCCGGGGACGAGTTGGGGACTCTGTAGTCCCCACACCCGAGAAGAGGGCCAGATCGTGAGAGATGGCCCTGGGTCGGCCGGAGTGCGAGGGATATGCCTCATATCATATCAACCTCACCTTCGGCAACCAAAGCGACCCACAGGCGGCGTGCGTTTTAGTCGGATCGAGTCCGACATAACCTCCTCCACCGGCTCCGGTGAGGAGGTATCCGTGGGGATTTTGCGAACGTAAAAAAACAAAAAAAAAGGTTTGTGAAGGATAGTGGTGCTTCTTAGGTTACACAAAAGAGATTAAAAATATTGGTCCGGATAGTTGAAAATATCATAAGGGGTATTTAAACTGTCATTGTCACTCACATCAGTATCAAAATAATTGAAATATTTACCATGTTGTATTGTTTCGAGTTTTCGATATTTCGACGCTGTTCCAAGTTCCTCAATGATCATGGTGCTTGCAACAGCGCCGAAATATCGGAAACTTGAAACAATACATAAATGGTAAATATCCCGATTATTTTGATACTGATCATAGGGGTATCGAATATCGAAAGGATTTAAAAAAGTTCAAGTAAATAACCAAAATAATGATATATTCTTTTTCTATTTTATTCTGGAGTAGCCAATAAGCTTATCCTTGAATTTTGGGACACCCTGTATATAATAGAACGGTATAATATAATTAGGATCAACTATTCTAGTAATTAAACAACAAATTTGAGTATAAAAAACATAATAAGTAACTAAACTTGCCTTTTATCGCGAGCCAGATTACATTTTTTGTATTTTACTGTACATCTGTTCACCACAGATTCCATGGGGATTAAACGGGTTCTTTTCAATTTAGGGTGAGAGTATTATTTAAACATGTAGTGGAGTCTTACGCCGTAACTATTGGATAATGGCGTATAGCGAACTCATAATTATATCTGTATGTCGTAATCCCTTAACCACTAAGCTTAAATTGAAGTTACCGAGTCGCTGAAGTGGTCGCATGCTAAAGGTGGTCGCAAAACCGGCTAATTGACCCTACTAGACACTCCCTCTCTCATCGTTATAGGTACTGCTCGATGCTATTTAAGTACGGCTCCTCTCTGCATGTATTGATTACTTGCGCGTTCCTCTTAAATATTATTATTTGAGTTGAAATAAGTTTATAACGTTGTGCTATTGTCTCAGTTTTAGTAGTTTTAATATATATAACATAATAGAAAGATACTATTACTGTTGCTTTTACATAATTTACTTTGAGTATTTGCCTCGGAAAATCATGATGTTAAACTGAAAAGCAAATGATAAACGATGGATCGGTTATAAAGTTAAAATTCACAACAAAAAGATCAGTAAATCTGTAAATTCAGATAGTTTTCGCGTTTCGGTGCCTTTTTATGTTTCGTGAAGTTTTGTTAAAATTTTATTTATTTTTCTTTCAGTATAGGTACGCACCTTGTTCTGACAAACACAGTCGGTCTTTCGAAGTGTGAAGTGAAGTCGGTTTTGTTAAAATTTTATTTATTTTTCTTTCAGTATAGGTACGCACCTTGTTCTGACAAACACAGTCGGTCTTTCGAAAGTTTTGCAAGCAATGTTAGATATAATTATATGTATCATTCTAAATAGTTGGATAGCGCTTTTATTTCAATGAAAATAGCGGTTTAGTTTTGACATTTTTATTTCGTAGGACTACGCCTAGAAAAGTACTCGCGCAGCGGAAGTTCGCGCAGGGTGCCTTCGTGCCTCCTTCGGTTGGCCCTCAGCCTAGCACCAGTGCTACTGCTGTCGCTCCAGAGCGCAGAGAGGCTCCAGCCACCACCGACAGGAGCAATGTAATCCACAGTAATGTATCGGCCAAATCATTGCTCGACCGCCTTTCATTCACAGCAGGTTAGTTCAACACATTTACTTAGGCCCCGGTGCCATGATTACAGGTAATGGTAATGATACCACGTCAATTGCTCATTTTGTTCCAGTTTCACACGTTAAGCTCTCTCGTCTTGTCCTCAAGCCGAGCGAAACTCCTGTGGTGATGGTACACAGGCTACCCGAAAGGAGTTTACAACATTGTCGCGAAAAGAATGCTAGCGAAAGCATTGTTAATAATCGCGCACTTTCAGCGCCTATAGTGAATATACGAGCCAAGAGGTTGGCTAAGAAGACCCGTCGCAAATCGGGCAAGCTCGTCCGGCACACAATGAGATTGCGTTCTGTGAGAAAGAGGCCTAAGTGGATGCAATGTGCACCCGAATTGGCTACTGTCATCAAGAGTGTAACGGAAGTGAAATTAAATAAATGCCCGCCACCACAATCTGTGGACGCAGTTGAAATCGCCAAATCAGTTGAAGAGCCAAAGTCGCCTCTACTTAAAAAGAAGAAGTTAACGTACAAAAAGAAATCGATATTTACGTTAGACGACAACAGGCCTTTGAAATATTTGATTAAAAATAATGAGAGTCCAAATACAGAAGATATTCAGTCGAATCATTCAGCAGGTAAAAATTAGAAATCTCTTTTCACTATATTCTAAATTCGATAAGAAACCACGCGGTAGCCTAGTGGTATGGGTAATGGACTGCTGAGACGAGGTCTCGGGTTCAATGGCACATGGCACACACCAATGACTTTTCGATAAGTTATGTGTGTGTTTTCGCAGGTTTATAAGTGCCCGGTTAATGGCAATAGGCTCGCCACCACATTGGGACCTAAACATATACTGGCGAAATGTGGGTGCTAGCACCTCTGCCTACCCCTTTGGGGATATAGGCGTGAGTTTATGTTATGTTATAACAAGCTACGGAACCGTTTTTGATAAAATTTTGTACAGAATTAGTTTGGATAAAAGACAATTGGTCTCGGTAACTGACATCAGCGCAAGTGGAGCTGCGGACAACAGTACGATTATAAACTTGTTGGTTGTTTATAAATAAATAGATATTACGATTATCATTCGGAACATTTTTTTTTTAATTTTTGCCTTCTCGTAATGGACCCCCCAAAAACTATAGGTAGATCACTTTCTAATTATAGTTAGAAACTGGTGTTTCAATCACCTCCGGATTCAGAATGCCAGGTGTAGACGTATCTGGAGCTATATAGAAATATCTATGTTATGTGTACAGTAAATTCTTATTTAGGCAATCATGAGAATTCAGTTGCTATTCGAACTGAAAGCTGGTTTTGATATGTTTTAAAGACAAATAAGTTTTTGTACTTAAAGGTGACAAATTTCCAATTTACATAATTATTATAGCATTGATCATACAACAAGCAAAACTAGGAAACGAGGCCATAGTAAATTTGTATAATTTCAATTTAAAAAAAAACTAAAGCCCGGCCTGTGAAGAATCACGCTATAAAAAGTATTAAACAAGAAAATATCAAGGATAACCGTGGTCGTATGCCACTTTTCCCTAGAACGTATTGTTTTGTTAGACTAAGTGGCCTAAATAAGTACGGACGACTAAGACGCTTCTAACGATACCTCATTTGTCCAGTTACGTTGTTGAGTAGCTATGAGGTAACAGATGAACCTACATATAGTACCTATATGAGTTATTTATATGTGCTGTGATGTAATCAGGTACTACAAAGACACCAAACGAAGAAGTCACAGAGTCACTTGCCGATATCGAAGTGGGAGTGCGTCGTCGCAAGTCAGGTAAAAATCGAAGTCATAAAAGTGTAATTCAATACTATAATTGTGGCACGCTATGTTGGATGTTTTGACATGACTTCACACACTCAAGCTGTGGAATGACCTGCGGTCTTCCCAAGCACTTACAATATGGGGTTCTTCAAGAGGAGAATCAGAAGGTTTCTTTAAGGTCGGCACCGCGAGTGTAACGCCACTGGTGTTGCCTACGTCCACAGGTCACAGTAACCACTTCCCATCAGGTGGGCCGACTGTCGGCTGTCGGACCGGACTGTCTGCCACTTAAGTGGTATAAAAAAAACGACTAGTTTTGCTCGTTTTGTCTTTTTCGGTGTGTGAAGTTTATTTTCTTCTGTGCCAGTCTCGCCATGTTTTTATTTAGTTATTCGTCTAACAGCGCAACAAAATAGAGAAAAAAAGGAAAACTAGTCGTGTCAAAATGGCAATCATAGCGTGCCGCAAGAATAGTTTCTAAATTATATCTGCCTCAAAGCTCTGGAGCTATATAGAAATAACTTAGTTTTGTGTTCAAGACATATCACGCACACAATAACATTTCGTGATAGTAAAATCTCATAATATGCATAACTGTAATTCAGTTACAGTGGAAACCCGAAAGCTAGTGTAATACGTGTTATTGACATAACCATGAGCCACTTAAAATTGGCTTAATATTTCCAATTTATATAGTTATTAATCTGAATACACTTAAAAATAAGAAATCTGTTAAAAAAGCAACAGGTTCATAATATCTGTATTTTGACGGTGTACACCTATTTTTTTTTTTAATATTAAAAATAATGAACTAAACGTTGTCTTGTCATAATAACGAAATTAATTCTTATATTAAGAGTTATTTATATGTGCAATATGATACAACCAGGGATTGCAAGAACATCTGTCAAAGATGCTGTGGATCCATCTGGAGATATAGAAATGGAAGTGCAGAAATCAGGTAAATCTCCATAGTTGTATTAGTTTAATATATAATGAAAACAAGCAACAATAGTCCGATTTAATAATCACCTTGATTTTATTTAATAATGCAATTAACTTAATTTTATCCTCTTAACAAAAACACTTATATCAATTATTTTTCCACACAAGCTCCCATTACGATAAAAGCAGTGACACCAAAAGTAATTGTTGAGAAGTTGTCCACACCCGCTCATGAAAAGGCGGATACAAACTATCACAAAAAAGGTAATTTCAAATAACTTCATACAAATGTTAGATATCATTTAATATTAGTTTCATAATTAAATAATATTAAGAGTTATTTATATGTGCACTGTGATACTACCAGGAATGGCAAAACCCTCACACAAAGAAGCTACGGTATCATCTGAAGATATAGATACAGAAATGGCTGTGACTCGTCGCAATTCAGGTAAATCTCAAACTAGCTTCGGTTGAATTAAATATTTGTTTTTAAATTATAACTGCCTCAAAGATATAGATGCAAACTCGCCATAGGCAGGGAATTCATCCTCACACATTGCGAACTGAGACGGTGCGCACTGTGTGGTATGAAAGAAACTTCATGCCGCGCACGCTTAAGATGTGGAATGACATCCCTGCTGCGGTTTTCCCAAGCACCTACAATATGGGGTTCTTCAAGAGGGGCATCAGAAGGTTTCTTCATGGTCGGCAGCGCGAGTGTAACACCCCTGGTGTTGCATACGTCCATAGGCCACGGTAACCACTTTCCATCAAGTGGGCCGTGTGCTTGTCTTGCCACCTAAGTGGTATAAAAAAAAATACTATCACAAAACATGTAAATTAAAATACACGGGTACATATTTTAGATATGTTTAAATACACCGGGGTTATAATAACTTCGTGTTGTGTTCCCAGCGGTGAATAGGGTAGCCAGAGCTCACTGGAGAATTTGTGCTGTCAGTGGGAAGACTAAAGGCTTGCCCTGCTTTGTCCTCTACACTGACGGCACAGAAACTCTGTACTTACAGAGTTGGCAGCGTGACTGTGACTCCTCTGGTGTTACAAACGTCCATAGGTCACGGTAACCACTTTCCATCAGGTGGGCCGTGTGCTTGTCTGCCACCTAAGTGGTATAAAAAAAATATCAGTTTCATAATTATATTATGAGTTATTTACATATACACTCTGATACACCCAGGGGCTTCAAAGACTTCACACAAAGAAGTTACGGAGCCAGTCGAAGATATAGACACAGAAGTGCGACGTCGCAATTCAGGTTAGTTATATGTACACTGTGATTAGGGCATATTATTCAAGTACTGTTTTTATTCGAGTATTCGCGAGGTCTGGCATAAAGTGTTCTGGTATTTAAATTTTTGGCCCCTTTACTTTGCGATTATTATAGATTCGAGTTTTTCGAGATTTTTTCGAATAATATCCAACTATGATCAGATATTAAGTATCCTATCGTAAATCAATTACGAAATCAGAGTAACAATACTCAGTTTTGGCTCTAAGTATAAGAATTTCTCCTATTTATTGGTTGCATTAAGGTAACTAAGGTAGGCAAATGTTAATCATGATATTACTTTCAACTTACCTAAAACACAATATTCGTTTCATTTACCTAAAAAATAAGAGTGATATTCGATAAACATCTCGAATAGTACGATAAGTGATATTCTTTAAATTTGAATAGCAAAATTAAGTGATTATTGCATTCCCTATATATACAATCACGGACGGCAATGATAAAAACTCGACAACTCGAATAGTACTATAAGTGATATTCGTTAAATTTGAATAGCAAAATTAAATGATTATTGCATGCCCTATACATACAATCAGGGACGGCACCGACATCACAAAAAGAAGCTGAAGAACTTGTTGAAGATATTGACATCCCGGTGCGTCGTCGCAAGTCAGGTAAAAGTATCCAAGTCACATTAGTTTAATTAAATATTAACATTTAAATTGGGTATTTTCATTAGTTAAATTATTCAACTGAGATTATTCAATTGAAGAATGATAAAAAAGCGGTAAATATTACGTCGGTTCTTACATATTTTTAATCATCCACCAAATCTGTAACAGTAAATAAATTGACTATTGAATATTATGACGTCGCAATAAATTATGTAACTTACCGTTTTGACGTTTAGTAAAAAGTAACTAATTTTACTTGTCAGTCAAATATCCAATTATGACTGTTTGAAGGCTCTTGATCAAATAGAAATAAATATGTTAAACAATAAAGACATTTCATGATAGTAAATTCTAATATCGGCAGGCATGAGTGACATCGACGCGACAGTGCGTCTCCGTCGCAAATCAGGTAAATATTAACGCCGCGGGGGTTCGATTAAATATTAATTTTTAAATTACAATTGCCTCAAAGCTCGAAGCTCAAATACCACAGTCTAACGACGTATACAGCCTTACTTTATACAGTTTGTCGCTGAAGCCGTCTAGACAGATCGATCTTGCGGGGTGAGCGGAATAGCGGGGGGATAGGAGGGCGCGTACTGAGTAGCCGTACATTTGACTCGGTGTTAACATGTTTTTATAATTCAGGACTGTCTCATTTGAAATCACGTTTTTTATTTAGTTATTTATTTTTTACCGTCTTTTATTTTGTTAAGTGTTTTTTTTTAATATTTCGATTGCGAGTACATTATTCATTTGGAGATTATAATATAATAATAACTTTATTGATGCGTGCGTGTGTGCGTGTGCGTGTGCGTGTGCGTGTGCGTGTGCGTGTGCGTGTGCGTGTGCGTGTGCGTGTGTGTGTGTGTGTGTGGTGTGGGCGTGTGCGTTTGCGTGTTCGTGCACTGACCCATTGTCGGCACAAAAACCCTCCAGTGAGCTCTCACTACATTAATGAGTATGCGTTTGTGTGTTTTATGTGTGAGTGTGTTAGGTGTATGTCTATGGGGATGTTAATAACGGTGACGTTAAAGGGACACTCCTACATGAGGTGGAAGAGAAGAATTTCAGTTTGAGTATAATTAAGATCTTGCAACCAATTCCAAATCTTTTCTTTCACCTCATGCTGGTTTAGTTGTCCCAGGGGAAATACTTTTGATATTTTTCTGTACAAAAATTTATGATTGAAGATGGCGGACTCGAATGTTTCAATTAAATCAATATGGGTATCGTTTTTGGGGTTGTCGATTACGAATATATTGTCTATTTAGCAATTAAGGATGGCTGACTCAAAATTTTCATAAAAATCAACATGGGTATCGTTTTCGCGGCTTTCCGGGTTGCTGATTATTATTAATTTAGCGATCAAAGATGGTGGAAACAAAATTTTCTAAATATTCAACATTGATATCAGCTAGTGTTGTTATAAACATTGTAGTCTAGTGGTGTTTATACATATTATACACATTCATGCTTAAAAAAAATTGGAATATAATAAATTCTTATTCCTTTATAAAATAAAAATAAAAAAAATATCTGATAGTTTGCCATAGAAATGAAACTCCTGAACGGATATTTATGCAGTTCCATTAGTTTGAAAGGTTTTGGTTTGACTTAAAATTGTTTGTTTGGTCATAATTGGTTGAGTGAGGAACTGAAGATATGACCAAAAGTCTCAAAAACGTGAGTTGATTTGCCTTGAGAGAACAAAGAGATGTTAAATAAATATGCAAAATTAAAAATTAAAACAACCAAGACTAAATCGCAAATGTCTAGATGGAGGCGGCATTTCATCAAACATAAAGGCAATGAACTACTGTAAGATTATTCGTTATACTGTGGTAATACAATAAGTTTACAAAGAGGACATTTCATGATAGTGAATTCTAATATCGGCAATTATATATGGGCATTAGTATTGATGCAGTTGGGACAGAAACGGGGAGGCACTTTCATGCAATCAAGCAATTTCATCATGTAATTTTTACCGTTACCTACCCTTCAATTTAATTTGTTTGTGTACTAGATATTTCCTCGGAAACCCCCACTGTGGCGAAACCAGAGTTGAGTACAGAAGTTGGGCAGGCTTCAGGAGTCAACGGGGGAGTTCGTAGCAAAAACTCTGGTTAGTTTTAAGTTAAGATAACATGCGGATTTAGTCGATTGAATTCCAACATAACCAGGCAAAAAAATGAATATTTATTTTCTCAAAACTTATTTTTAAAAATATCTACGATCTGATACAATTCTATGTTAATTGCTTTTATACAGATCTAGACAACAATAGAAAATGAGAACAAACTTGGTGGATGCTTTATATCTATATATTAATTTTAGGAATGCCTGGCACAAACCCTTCTGAAACAAAAGGTAAGACGGTCCCGATAGCGTCTTCTACTCCCTTCAACTACTCCAGCACCCAGGGCATCCATCGCTGGTTAGACGGAAACGTTAATCCGGAACCCGTCTCAGTCTCTCAAATCACTGAGGAGGATGATGACGTCATTATTATACTACCTAGTGACTGTCCATCGTTTAAATGGAACACTATAAACGACGCGGCAACAGCTCCGTCAGGTCAGTTCCTGTCTCGGTGCAAAGTGTGCCAGCACTGTCAGAGGGTTGAAAAGGTTATCAAGCTAACTGCCCTCCTAAAAAGGCAGAGGAAGATCGAATGTCTGACTGACGAGCCAGTTTGCGCTGGTCCAAGTAGCGACCCGAATCAGGCAATTGTTAAAGAGGAGTGTGATGAAAGTTTCGCAACGGAACTCCTGCCGCGACATCCGCACCTGATGATCAAAATACGTATAAAAAACACCCATACGAGAAAATATTCTGCGTGCCTCATCCCAAGATCAGAGGCAAAGGACACTGCAGTGTTCAATCTGGTGGAAAAGGAGCCCATCCTGGACCAAATGATTGAATCTCTCAGCCTCAGTTTAAACGACGCTCCTTTGAATCATGTGAGCGCAACAGTGGAAAGTCATGTACCTTACAGTAAACCTGTACAGGATGGTCTTGAAGCGCCAACATTTTACCCAACTGCGGCCGAGTTCCAAGTAAGTTTATTTGTCTTTATTTTTTATTGAAATGAAGTTGATTTGATTCTGTTTTGCCGATACTAATGTATAAAGCGTTTTTACAGGAACCATTTACATACATAGAAAAGATTTGGCACCGTGTAACGAAATTCGGGCTATGCAAAATCGTGCCGCCGGAAGGGTTCGTGCCGACTTGCAACATCGCTGAAGAGATACGGTTCGCTGTTACGAACCAATACGTTAACAGGCTTTATAACCGTTGGGGAGAAGCGTCCAAAACAATGGGCGCCATTAGCGCATGTCTCAAAATGCATAATGTTGATTTGAAACAAGCTCAAATGGTAATTCGTTTCTGAGAACATGTGTTTTTGACAACACACCTTTTTTTTTTCAAATGAGTAAAATATTAATGCATAACAACTGTCCTTTTAGATACAAGGCGTTGAAACCAACTTGGTCAAACTAATGCAGACCGTAGATAAAAACGGTGGTATTCAAACTGTTATCAATAAGAAAAAGTGGACGAAAATAGCCGAGGATATGAACATCAGCAAACACCCACACGTGCGGCGAAAACTGGAGGTTTTGTACTACAAAGCGCTCTTGCCGTTTTGCACTCTCACCGTCGGTAAGTGATTACTTCTACGCTCTCCAATATCAGTGTAATTATCTTGAGACATACGAGTAAGGGTAGGTTGGGTAGAATGTCACTATTATTATTACAAACGTACCTGCGGAAAAAAACTGAAAACATAATAACAGAAGCAAATAATGGAGAACGACGCTTCTATAAGATGACATTGACACTTTATTCTCTCTTTTCTATATATAGGACACGTCAATTAGACTTCGCTCTGCCTGATGGTAAGCTGAAGACGAAGTCTTAGAAATGAGGGTCACTATTACTTAAAAATACCATGTGACAATGGTGACACTCAGTTTGACGGCCTCATCATATGCTTTTTCACGCCTTAATGGAACCGGGACTGTAGGAAGTAGGAAACACGTGAGCTGGTAATGAATTTCAGGTCTTAATGGTGCAACAAAGGAAAGGGTCTTGATCGAATATTCTGCACTGTGTGCGGGTGACATCTAAGCCCTGCACGTGTTGTCCTGTGTAGGAAAGGGAATGTCTAAAAATAGTAAAGGCGTGAGAATTATTTGTCACCTCACCTCAACAATCAAAGGTGTGCTAAGTTCGATGCCATCTTGGCAGTTCTAGACTTAAGAACCCCATATATCTTAGGTAATTATGATACTGCTCCACTGTGAAGACACCGTAGCCGCGGATGGCGTATCGCGCTGGACAAGGCGGCTATATTATTGTTATTATTTCAGAGGAACGCGAAGAATACTTCAGAACTATGGACTTGTATTGGAAAAACACAAGCGCCAAGCTACTGAAGCGAGCCCGCAATCCATTGTATCGTCGTAATCGTTTGTTGGGTGCTACCGACTCCTCATCCGATAGTGACTATGATATGGAGTACGAGGAAGAATGCGTCCACCATAGTGGAGCCAACATGAACGTGGCTGGCTTTAAAAAGGTAAAGACTGCTGAAAGGAGACAAACGTATTGTCTCATTGAAACATGTGTTATGAGAGCAAACCCACCCATTAACATCCAACTTAAATTGCAGATTTCGGGGATAGTGTACGATCAGCTGTACAACACGAAGGGAGTATCTTTGAGGGAGTACGAACGCGACTATTGGAACCGTGTACAATCGGGCAGTGAACACATTTGCGTAAACTCGGCGTCGATTGACACAGGCCAGGCTGGCTATGGCTTCACAAAGAACCCAACTGATGAGTACAGCAAGCATCCTTGGAATCTAAAGGTATAGTATATCCTATACACATTTCGGTCTAGTACAGTGGTGGGTAAACTTTCTATGTGAGGGGGGAGGTGGGGGGGGGCAGAGAACGTTTAGAGAAGGGCCAGAATTAAATACAGGGGCGGTTATCTCAAACTCGAACAGACTGAAATATCTCTCGCACCCTGCAACGCCTAAGTCGCGGGCCATATACTTATTACTTATTATTCATATCAAAGGACCATCGGCGGGCCAGATAAATGCGCGGATCGCACTTTGCCCATCACTGTTCTAGCAGTACATATAGTGATCAGGGCGTGAGTCATCTCATATGACACGTTTTTCCCATCGCAGGTGCTGGCTGAGCACCCAGCTAACATGCTCCGCCCCCTGGGCGCTGTGATCGGCCTGACTATTCCCACGCTGCATCTGGGCATGATCTTCTCCACCAGCTGCTGGCACCGGGACCCTCATGGTCTGCCCTGGATTGAGTATTTGCACCAAGGCGATCCGAAAATATGGTAAGTAATCTATTGTACCAATTTTAGCAGGAGCTAGGACACGACGTAATTCCCGTCCCAATTAAGCAGTCCGACTGGGGAAGTATTTCCGCCCTACAGAATACCACGGCTATTATGAGTAGGGTAGCCAGAACTCGCTGGAGAGTTTGTGTTGTTAGTGGGAAAACTACAGATTTGTTTTGATTGTTTCTTCTGCACTGACGGCACAGAAGCTCCCTGTTCTTACAGGGTCGGTGGCACAGGTGTGACTCCCCTGATGTTGCACACTTCCATAGGTCACAGTAACCACTTTCAAATGGGCCGTGTATTTATTTGCCACCTAAGTTATATAAAAAAAAGAAGTAATTTCCTGGTTGGCCTGCATAGTGGACGTGCGTGAACTTTGTGACATTTGTTCAGGAAGATTGCCGGCACTTACATATATCAATCCAACTGTTAGGTACTCGGTACCCGAGAGCCAGGAAGCGCCCTTCCGCGCCGCTACTGAGGCTCTGTGCCCTATCGCGGTGCAGAACAAGGCCATCTGGCTGCCGTCTGACATCGCCATGATCCCGCCGCACGCGCTGCGTCAGCGTGACGTCACCGTGTGCCGCACGGAACAGAACGCGGGCGAGTTCATCCTCGTCATGCCCAAGGCCTACTCCTGCTCCTTCAGCACAGGCTACGGCGTCTCCGAGAGCACCTACCTGGCCACCAGGCGCTGGCTTCCCAAGCTGCTGGAAATCTTCAGCGTAAGTATCTTTTGTTTTACTCCGAACTTGCTAACAATCATTTTATTTCTACTTGTGTGTTGTGTACAAAAATTCCACTGTCTTTTTTTATTATAAAGGAAATCCGCGAGTCTAGCGAGCCAACTATATTCAGCCTGGAGCATCTGCTGAAGCTCACAGCCGAGGATGAGAGGACCGAGTATTCGGTTTTGCAGATCATTCAACCGGCTTTGGTGAAAGTGTTCACGCAGGAGATCGAGAACAGGCAGCTCTTGCTAGAGATGGGCATCGAGCTGCAACTGGTAAATATATAATTATATATCTGTACTGTTTTTGATGAAACCATGCGGGGTAGTCTTTGTAGAGCAGGAAGATGTTTCGCCAGCAAAATTTTCGGACCGCATTCTAACTTCTGATAATATGTGGTCCCCGTTACAACATGACTGATGTTGCCAACTGCTATTATTTAGCAATTACAAAAATTCCAATAAAATATATTTCAGTGTCGTTAATTTAATATAAACTATTTATTGAAATGGAATTTTCTTTCGACGCGTCGGGAAGATTTCATAGAAAATTATGGAATTCACGCCCCGTCAATTTCACGCGGAGCCAATTCTGACGTCGTCAATGATATAATTTTTAAATTATATACGGCCAGTACTATCTATTTGAAATGCCTGTCAATTGCGAGTCGGACTCGCGCACCGAGGGTTCCGTAACTTAAGCTACATAAACCTTTATATATTTTGAAAGAGATGACTTAGACGTTTGATTTTTGCACAGTTTCAAGATGTTACAGACTTGAGTATACGATATGAATTTTAACTTGATACCTTCACGCATTCCTTGGTAAAAGGTCTTGACAGACAGACAGAGGGACAACGAAGAGATCCTATAAGGACTCCGTTTGTACTATTTGAGTTATGGAACTCTAAAAATTGTGACAATTCACAGTTCTTACAGTTCTTTGAAGTGAAAACTTCTTTAAACGCGTTGAGTTTTTAATGCGTGAACAAAAAGTTTCTAGTTGTCTATTTCTATGTACTTTTCTCCCGGTTACCTGCGCAGTTCACAAAGTAAAAGCACTTGTTTTATACAGACTGATTCCACTTCTCACAGCCCCCAAAGAGTACCCCGCATGTTGTTTTTTTTGTAAAATAATTTATTGAGTGAATGATAAAAAATAAATCAATCCCATCGCAGTCCACTGCTGGACTTGGCCCCTCCCAATGTTGGGAGTCTAAAAATAACTAAGAACAGACGCCATGTTTACCAAGTTCAGGAGTATAATCATTATTTTAACTACAGGATCACTTGAAATCGAATCAAAAAGTACCCAAATCTCACGACGGCACAAAGGACGGGCGTGCTGGTGGACCTGAAAAGAACCCGGAGCCGGCTCCGTACAATGTGCGAGAAGAAAACGAGTGCGAATATTGCAGGTGCCCGCTGTACCTGTCGGAGGTGAGTGTCAAGATCATTGTGACCACTGACGCTGCAAAAAATGTCATAAATATAGACTTTATTGCAAAAAGTTTTAAGTCCGAAATTTAATGAAAAAGAAAAGAGATTTCATGACATTTTTTGCATTCCCAACTTTAGTCTTCAAGCAGACGAGAAAAACGAGGGCTCGGTGCTGGATCTCGAAGATGGCCTCTATAGCTGTCTACAATATTTCAATTACCAGATTCTCCAATAATCAACAGGCAAAAAGTTGAAAAAAAAAATTGCTTGCCAAAATTTTTAATTGTGTTTTTTATAGGTATTTTTTCTGGCCTCGGTTTATGAATATAGGAATCATATCATACAGCTAAGTCTGGTAATAAACTCAACAGCTTGTATTCCAGAATGATACTAAGTCAAGATTTTTAACTAGTACAGCCCCCTTTTTATATATCGTGCGAATAGCCCCCCTCCCCCCCTCCAGAGCCAGTGGGAGTGTTTGTGTCAGACTCGAACCGACTAAAACGCACGCCGTGTGAGGGTCGTAAGTTGCCGCAGGTTAGATTGACGGAGGCATAACACTCGCACCCGCCGACCCAGAGCCATCTCTTTCATACTGGCCCTCTACGGGTGTGGGGACTAGTACATCCCCCTAGACTAACTGTACAGACAAACTCCACCCCCCGAGCCCCAGTTAACCCCGTTGCGAGAACATTAGCTACAGAACCAAACCATGTTCCATGGCGAATGTTCTCAATCAGAACCCCTCTTGCAGGTGAGGAACTTACCAACCGTGGGCTCGACTCTGTGCGTAGAACACGCTTTGCTGCTGCTCAAGCAGCCCAAGTACTCGAAGGTGGACAGGTCGAGCTTGACCATGGTATACACATACAGCGTCGAACAGTTGAGGAAGACCTTGAAGACAGTGGAGAACCGCTTGGCGAGAAATCATAGGAACTAAATGTACATCGACAGAACTGGGCGTTATCATTTAGATATGGCTTTTTTTCTGGCACTTTCAATTTAAGTCCTTTTTTTTTCCGATGTCCCAATGGCGAGTGGTGAAAACTTCCTAAAGGTAAGTCGGTAAAACTAACTTGTCTTTTATACAACGATCGTAGGACACGGCTTTCCTTTGCAGACTATGTCGGCATATGTAATACTTGTAGTCATATCTTTACCCCTCCAGGGTAAGGTAGAAACGTCAGCCTTCTCTCATACCCTACTGCCATACCCTATTGTCATACCCTACTGTCATACTCTACTGTCATACTCATACCGGTAAATGCGAGTAGGATGTATGATTCGATTTGGAAATCGTTCTGAGAATCAAGACTGATTACGCTACACTATAAATTCTTATAAAAAAAAACGTTAAACATGTCAAAATACAGAGTAAAATATTAATATGAAATGAAATCCCATGTTGAATTTATGCGTGAAAATTTATTTTGCTGTTATAGCCATACAACTGAACAGAGAGAACATCGTAAAACGGAATGAAGGGAGATCAAAGGGTTAACACAAATAACATGGACGTTTTCAAACGATTCGTTCAAAAAAAATTCAAATACATAACCAGAAATTTAGTAATTCTGTTCGTTATTACAATAAGCATATTTGTCTGAACATTTCTTCCTTTTTACATCTTGATCCTTGTATCGCCGCGGTAGCCTAGTGGCATGGGTTTGGACGTGGGGTTCGATACCAGGATTTACCCTAACACACACCACGATGCTTTTCGAAGTTATGTGCGTAATTATCGCAGGTTTATAAGTGCCCGGTTAATGGCAGACTTGTCACCTATTGGGACCTAAACATAAACTGGCAAAATGTGGGTGCCAACACCTCTGCCTACCCCTTCGGGGATATAGGCGTGATAAACTCACTACACACACTACACTGTTATGTCTAGATCCTTGTTCACCCCGAATATCGGCTTTTAAAAGTTATAAAATTCATAGCGCTCTTGAATGGTCAAAGAGCACCCGATGCGTCTCTCTGTCTGGTTGTACGTTTGTTACTTTGAAGAGTTAGTTTTCTAAGTTAAACGACCTGAATTGTACTTTGGAAAATTCATTGCCCGTATAAGGGGCACTCCGCTCGTCCGGCTAGCCGCATCCGGCGTGTCGTACGGCAGGCCTTCGGGGCGGGACCTGCCGTACGGCACGCCGTGTCCACGAGATGGCTCGCTGCATTGCCAGGGACATGGTACATGTATTATGTGGGTAAATACATACTATGGTTAAGAATGGTTAAGAACCCGGGAAGGACTACTGTGATCTCAGTCTACTTTTGTTCTGATACCATATCCCTGACAAAGTGGCGAGACGTGGACGATGCGGCTAGCCGGACGAGGCGGGCCGGCAGGCCGTATACCCATTGGCCTGCCAGGCCCGGCTCGCCGCATGGCGGCTAGGCGAAGGTGTGTTGTGGCTCTAACAGAATCGGACCAGTTTATTTTGCCATCTTGTATGGCATGCAAGCCTCTACGAACTCAATAAAAAAATATTTTTATTTGCTACGAACTTTAATTGATCGTACGTACTCAGGTCACTTAGAAGCACGCGTACTAAGAATCTTATGAATTAGTTGTAGGTAGTTTTTAAATTGAGATGCTGAATTTGGGAACCTCTCATCATTCTCCACAACAGAAGTGGCAACACCGTTCTCCTCTTTACACCATCAAATCGCCTGTGCAGTTTCCTAGTGAGGTACATCAGAACATCTTCGTACATCGCCAGACGCTGGGCCATAAAGCTTCGATTCTCATGGTCAGAATACCGTGGTGCGAGCTTCGTACACAGTACCCCGGCACCACGGTGTTATATGATGGCTGTTTCATCATCATTACTTCTTGCGTAGTCCCTGGCTATAACGGGGGCCATCACCCCGGAGGCCGGGGTCCGCGTATCCTTCGCCCCATTTTGATTTCACGGTTCTTTTAGGACTGGGCCCGCTATTCAATCGTTACCCTAATTTAGGCAAACAGATTTAAATCATTTTTTTTTTCAATCAAAATATTTTGTTCATTTAAATATGCGTTATTGTTGAGATAAGACATAAACTTACTTTTGAATTATGATTGATGTGATTCTAATTTAAAACAATGGGGTTCTTCAGACAAGTATTACCAGATATCTTTCTAATGTAAAACACAGGGGTTTTTCAGATATATATTTAAAAATATTGTTGTAGTACAACAATGGGGTTCTTCAGACAAATATTCACAGATATACAAAATATTTTTTTTTAACAAACCACTTACAGGAGTTGCGTTTCTTCGGTCATAATTTTTTTTTATGTTCTATTCTCAATAGGGCTTGCCAAATGCTTTACGATTTTGTTAGTTATTTACTATAACTTTGTGTTTTATGTAATAATATGGAAATAAATAATAATAAAAAAAAAATTTAAAAAGAAAAAAATCACTCAGTAAGGTATGAGATGAAACACCAACATAATTAGGTTATAAGTCATTTTAGTTTATAGTTATAAGAATATAAATATGTACCGTGTAAAAAGGGTGATTATGGATCAATGGATGTTAAGAAAAAAAAAAGAGAGAGAAATGGTCGTTAGATTTTTTAAAATAAATTTCATTTACACAATTTTAATTACCTTAAACTTTGAATATTGGGGTAACTTTATGACAATAAAAATAGATTTTTTTAATAATAAACAATAATATAATTCAGTAATAATGTTCGTCACTGTCAGAAATGGAAATGGTATTACAATCACTGATAAGTTTCTTATGTTTTCCTGCTGCTTTTGAAAAAAAAAAATTTAAATTGTTAAGTTACCCCTTGCCCAAAGTTACCCCAGTTTACGTTATCTAACCAGATATTTCAGAATAAATTTCTGTTAAAAGAAAAATAACTGCATAATTGTTTTGACCTTTTATGCCTATTCACCGTTTTCCTATTGATTGACCCCTTTTTACGATACGTAAGATGATTTGGACGCCCAATGACTGCTGAGCGGTGATGTGATGATGTACCAAGTTGTCATCATCTTAGTCGTTTCCATTACGTGGGTACTAGTGAAGAAATGGGCATTCCAATCTGCCGGTTTGAGATTAAAGCAGAGTTGTTCGGTGTCCAAGTCTAAATACTGCAAGTCCATAATTATCATTTTACTTTTAACTCCAAAAAGTACTTACTAAATCATCATAATCAAATTTATTTTCACTACAAAAATCGGCAATAAAAGATACAATTTATATTTGAAATTCATTATCGTGTGTTCGTAAGTCACCATAAAGTAAGTACTTCCTAAATTATCATACTCACATTTTTATCATTAAAATAATATTCGGCAGCAAACTTTGAAAGTTATTTTATGTTTATCTGAGATATATATTTTTTGTAATAGATATCGATTATCTAAATTAAACGTTTTCAGTTTACAATTTGGAGTTAATACCATTTCATCACCAGATGGGCTCGGTCACGAAGCCAGCTCGCCACGGCTTACTTCGTGACCGACGCCTTAATATTTATTTTCATTAGACCGCTTGTAATAGCTATTTCGAATAGACATTTCTAAAATCCACCAGCACCAACCGCCCATTGCAAACAACCTTCGGGTATCAGGTCCTTGTCAACCGTTACAGTTGATTCTAATGTCTCGGACACTCGTTTCTTTTTACTTTTGTTTACGTACGTTTGTTGTTACTTTTAGAGAGACTACGCATTTCCAGTGTGTGCCTTATAGAGGTTCCACAGCCCTGGCTGTGGTATTTATATTGTTACGATTTTTGGTTACAACAAGTCGGGTTATGTTGGTGCTTCAATGTTACGTCCTACGCCTGTTCCCTCCGATGCAATGAATCGCGTAATTTAAAATATATTCAGTAATTCGATGCATTGAATTCATTTATAAACACAAATTGGAAATAAACTCGATTTTTAAAAAAAACTAGCAGTTGCCAGAATCGGTTCAGTGGTTTAGGCGCAAAAGCATTTATAATAGTGGTATTAATTCATATTTTGTATTTCAAAATTCTATTATTCGTCACACAGCGATGAACGGGTGCAGAACAGAAAACTGAAGTAACCATTAAGTTACGTTTATTTAATTTTTTTTTTTAATTATTTCATTTTTGTTCGGTTTGTTAAATTCGTAGTATTAACAGTCCGTGTTCATTGGCTAAATCCTAAATCCCATTAGGTCTGGTGATTACATAGTCTAGTAGCGAAAATATTTCGCAATCATATTTCGATATAAAACACGCTGAGCTACAAGTAAAGCACCACCTTATAGATATTATCTCGAGTTGTCGACGTTTGGACACCAACCTCTTAGGGATCTGGCTTAATCACTTACCGCTGTTTTGTCAATGTAACAATTCTTGCAAAAGTAGTCGGTTAAATGAAATTGCATCGACCTATCAAAAATTTAGATGAAATTGCAAGGACTTGCCAAAATTTTGAGTCAATCCGTTTGTTTTTCTTTTTAATGGTTCCACATTACGACCACACGGATGAAATTATACCTACGTAAATAGATTCTGATTGTAACGGGCTCAAAGATCTTACCCTAACTAGCTTTCTACCTTCTTAAACGGTGTCTACCTTAGTAAACTGTTCGAATAGAACTTACAAGCGGACTCACCATTCGACAAGCTATGATTTGTGTCATCTACTTGTACCTTATTATTTTTTAAGACGAAACAATATTTATATAATGAAGCACCTTTTTAAACTATTCAAGTTACTTATTGATTTGTTCAGATATAAATTCATGTTTTTTTTTAATATATATTGTTTATTATTAAAAGGTTCATTAATTTACTCGTGAGTGAGTTTAGTTTACTCGTTCAAAAACGTGTTTTGTTAAAAACTGTTTTATTTGTGGATTTTATTTTTTAGGTTAAGTTAGTAATCATTTGATTATTTTCACTGCAAACATTATGCTGGCATATATGTTTTTCAAAATTAGTTTATTTGTATTCATTTATCTTGTTTTAGGACTATCATTTTAATATTTTCAATGTATATTATGACAAGAAATCCGGTCACTGGAGCTATCCATAAATTAAATTAGGTAGTGTTTTAAGTGTTTATTATAGTGTTAGTATATAAGGACGTCACTAATTCATAAATCATCGCACCTTGTTCGTTCGTTAGCCCCACTACTGTAATTTATGGATGGCTCCTCAGCTAGATTTTATTCTCCTAGGTTATATTATGTTAGGTTTTATAATTGCGTTCTTTCGGTTTCATTACTTTAATTTACCTAGTATATCCAGCATATGAAACGACTCGTGCGTTTGTATGACGGGTATCACACTCTATGTGCCGTCATTATTGGGCGGCGTGGTTGAGCCCCTGATAGCGGCGGCTTGTTACGTAGTTGACTAAGTGCTTTATTTAGACGTTCTATGTAATCACTCGTGCTGGATGACTGTCTAGCTTTCGGTAACCTTCACACATAATAAACACAAGATTGGTTTATCTTTTACATATTGATTACATTTCTTTTTGTTCTTTTCATTATATATTTACAAGATTGAAGAATTGTTGTGTTATCGAAAAGTAAGCGTGTTAGGGGCTGTTCATTAATCATGTGATGTTTTTCGAGCTAATTTTAACCTTTCCCCCCTCTCACCTTCGTCCATGGTAACACGTGGTGAGGTTTCAGTTTTACCCCCTTTCCCCCTATCCAAAATTACGTATAATTTTTTGGTACAAGTTATTATTGAAAATAAAACATAACTCTCTTTTGACGCGCGTAGTTTTGATAATATAAATACATGTGATTTCTCACCTCGTTATACTCCTAGTGAGATTGTTTTATTCCGAAAGTCAATCAACAGTCCCTTATCGACTGAGTTGTCTGGCCATAAATTAATTTTCTGTGATCGACGACTCAGTTGATAATGCGCTTACTGTAAGTTTGAATTCCCATAGAAATGCCGAACCTAGTTTGCCAACGGATGTTTCCTGAAATATATTGTGTGAATTCATTTCTAGTTGTATTTTATGCATTGATTATGTAAAATATGGTTTTCGAATTGATGTGACTGTGTAGGACGTCTAAAGGACGACTGAATGTCTCCTTAGCTGGTCTCGGGCGGTCTCCGTTGACAGATTCATCGAGGTGGGACAGTTTTACTAACGATGTCGTTAACGTTGAAGGGATAGCAGATAGGTTGGAGGGTAGACCGAGACAGGAGACCGACGGCCACCAGTCTGGTCTTGCCACCTGTCGCTATGCCTGACTCACTGCTCCGGATGAGAGCCTGGAGTGGAAGTGCTAGTGATATGCTACAATGTTAGCCAAATCAACCAATATTATTAGTAAATGTTAACGACACTGCATTTTTATTCTCTAAATTTCCTTACATCATCTTTTGACCATATCCCGTCTGGATTATATTACGAGGGTCGAACCTCTACTGACGAAAAACCATTCCTAGCATAAGCAACGATCCAATTTAGCTTAGCTTGAGTGGTTAAAAAGAGTTGTAATGTGTACCGCCACATTATCTACTCTTGTAAAAACTCTTATTTTCTTACAAGTCAAATTATCCTTAATACAAGCTCCAATCTCTGACAAGATGTGATGTGTATTTTTGACATATTCTACGTAGCCTTGCTTTCGCGCGCTAAGTCACCTAGTTCCCAGCATACATACATCTTGACTGCAGTCTCGTCACAACAGTGCCTTGCGCACAACGTCTTGACCACAGTAAATTACTGTAAACGCACAGAACGCGTTTGTTTGGATGTCTTTCAAGGATATCACGCGTCTGGGCCCATTTTTCTCGCGACTTGGGGTCAATATATATATATGCCGGCAACTAAACCATAGTTGTTCCATTGCACCTAGAAACAACTGACTTTTAAGCACTCTTTTAGAGGCTAAACCTGACTACGCCGAAAGCCCCATGCTATTCAATACCATTCAGGAATCAGCAGGGTATCAGGCTCGATGTGGAGTGTCGTTATGCATATTGGATTTCAAAGGGATGCCAGTCGTTAGTAAATTTGATCCCCCTATGTTATGTAGTTTAGTCAGTAGTGTAAGACCGCCATACACGTTCAAGTACTCTGAGCAAACAGTCTGGTTCAAACTGCCTAGTTGAATTGCCTAATTGGTCAAATTACTTGAATGTCTACGGCGGTCTTTAGTAGATACTAGGCGCTCGGGACGTAGTCACAATCGTTTTCGTGACCGCGTCTCGAGCTCCCTAGGTGAGTGGCTGTGCTCCATTTGGTTAGGACTTTAAACAATCTTCAGGTGTTTAATGTTTATTTGAAAACTCAATTTATTAATTCTGTTTGGAAATTTTAAACACTAAAAATCGACATAGAACCACTAATTAATCAGTTAGTTAACCTATTTTATTTGTTCAATGTGTTTTTTTAATAAAAAGTTGCCGCCGTTATTTACCTAATGAAATGGAGTATAGCTGGTACCGTAAACTGGGGGTAACTTTGGACACCTGAATTTGTCACACAAATTTGATTTTATTAACAATATAAATTTTCAATAACTATAGTATCGTCACCCAGAAGTAAAAATGCTATTCCCGTCATTCGCCAATTTCTTACGGTTACCAGCAGCTTTTGGAAAAATAAAATCTAAAGTTACCCCACTGTTCAAAGTTACCCCGGTGTGAACGTACATCGTAACAACATCTATAAAAAACATTATATTATCCATTTATCAGAACTATCTGGATATAATAATGTTTGTCATTTATATGATATTAAGTGAGTGTAAACCATGGTTCTTGATTCTCAGAAATTAAAATGTATTTACTACTTATTACATATGCCCAATTTTTTTGTGAATTATAACCCATAATCAATACTCTTGTAAAACTTTCTGTTATTGAAAAGTTTAGTATGAGAAAGTGCCGGACAGTTATAAAGTCTACACAGCTTCAAATAAATCTTTTCGGCGACTTGCACGCGCACCGTGTTGTTGCGCGACGACTTACGTAACATGTCGGCGACTTGCTTACCCGCTAATTTGCCCGCTGACACGGCTCTGCCAATAAAAAAGCCGGTGTCACATCATATCTGCGGGTTTGCTGTGTAGACTATTTTAAATGCTTGTGTTACCACCGCCATATTCCCCCCCCCCCCCCCCACATTACATTAATGAAAGTGAATGTTGTACTGTATCTTTGTGTAGTCGTACATTCAATGTTTAATGGTGTTTGAATTCAGTGTTTTGCTGTTAGTATTAAGTTTAGTCTGGAATAAACCCAGTTTAAAATATTCGTGTTGTACTAGTTGCTTGATGGTCAAAATGTGTTTATTATTTTTGTGATAAATAAAAACGGATTTTCTAATAATGTGCAGTGCATATCTCGAGAACGTCTCGGCCGATTCGTTTATTTTTCGTATGTTCCTCAGGTTCCTTTCCGTAAGTTACACGGAAAGTTTTATAAAAAAATCCATGGTTCACGAGAATAGAAGCAGAATGCCAATCAGGCAGCTAGTACCTACCTACCTAATATAAGTTGATGTATCTCTCGTAACATTCGATGTTGTAGCTACTGTTCTTCAGGAAATAATAAAATTTAATTATTTTACTTTCAACAATATTGCTATTTTTCAGGCCGCACTGCCATAAGAGGCGTGCGGATGTGTAATAATTCTATGATAAATGTGTCATAGAATTCTTAGGTTTAGTTTTCATTTGTACCAGCTAAAAGCTGAGCTTAGTTTAGTTTTGATGTTTGGTTTTCTAATTTTAGTCTTATGGAATACACACACACACACAGACACATACACACACATGCAAGCACGCACACACACACTCACACACCCACACACACACAAATGAACATTAACTCTTTTTTATATTTCATGATTATAAAATTCTATATTTTTGACATAAAAAAATTAAAATTACTATGTTAGTACTACTTACCTATATGTTAGCACTACCTTAAATATATTAAGGTAGTGAAATAGTGATAAGGCTCATTTCACTCACCCATTATTGGAGGACTAAAATTAAAGAATTGATAAACTGCTCTGCGGGTCTAAAAAGGTCGCTTACACGGAATCGTATTGAAAATCGCAAATTCTGCACTCAATTCTAATTACGCAATTCAAATGGTTGACAAAAGGTCCACAAATTATGAATTATTTTTATGTCAGTTAGCATAATCTGCAACAACTTCAAAATACGTTTTGTATTATGTTTCGTCCATAAATTAATCATAAACTTAAACCATTATTTATATGGCACTGTACCATCTAGCGAGAAAAGAGTAATTCAATGTTAAGCACAGATAACATAACATAATACTAAAGAACTAACGCCAAGCTGCTGACGCTTACAGATAATTTTAACACTTTACTTTGATTTCGTGCTTATAATATTATTTCCGATAATTCTATGGCAGGTAATTGATATTTCATCATTTTATTGTCTTAATAACACATATTCTACAAATTAACCTACTTAGTTTAAAAAAGTTACTCGTTTTTGGCGGAATCGTTCAATGTGGCCTTTTTAGACCCGATGATCACCTCCTGTGTTTCTATCCCCCACCAGTTCCGTAATTTCAATCAATTTAGTCAAGTACATTTGATAGATAAGAAGAAAAGTATATGTAATCATTCACGGATACCAGTATTCATATATATGTAATCAAATAAAGTAATCATCGATCGGATAACCACAAGAGAGCTACTTTTAAATTAATTTCCGAGTGTCATATCATTTAATCAGACTTTTAAATTTAAAAATAATTTCCGAGTGTTATATCATTTAATCTGACTTTTAAATTTAAAAATAACTTCCGAGTGTCATATCATTTAATCTGACAGCATAAGTCTATTTAATTATGTTAGTAACAGTTTGGTTCTTATAACCTATGTTAGTAAATTTAAATTTAAATGTGGCACATTTCGACAGGCTTCTTTAGGTTCCATATTTCAACAGGAAAAAAATCATTTTGCTGTCCGTCTGTTGTCTGTCTGTCTGTCAAGATCTTTTTCTACAGAACGTGTAGACTGATCAAGTTGAAATTTCTATCAAACACAATTCTAACAGCTGTCAATAAAGAACATTTCCAGTGCAACGCAATAAAAAAAAATTTGCTGTTTATCTACGTACTTCTACACCTATGTACGTCCCTTAAATCAGTTTGGTACTCGGGGTCGGGAATCCTCAGTGCGCGAGTCGGTCTCGCACTTGACCGGATTTTTTTATATCAACATGGACATTTCAAAGACAATAGTTTTACTACTCGCTGTCTCGACAAAACATTTGACGCCGCGGCAGTCTTGTATGTGGTACTTACTACTTGACAGCATACAGCAGCAGGCGGCCCGGTAACTCCTCTCTTGTGGTATTCAGCTAGATGAATTTACTACAAACACTGTGTTTTATTTCTTAACTACATACCCTATCTATCATCTTAAGTCTGGTGAATAGAAGATATCTGTTGTTATGTCGGAATGGAACCGACTAAAACTCCACGACAGGTGCCCGGCAGAGTAGACGTTGGACTACCCCATCTCTTCCTATGCGGTGTCGTACAAGGGGACGAAGGGATAAGGCTGTTTAACATCAGACAGATATACAGCTTCAGATGCATGGTTTGAGTAACAATAGTGCCCGGCAGACTGCAATAGGCTCACCCCCTATTACGTGGGACCGAATTCAATGATTGGTGAATTGTGGGTGTTAATTCACCTCTTACTAACCCTCCGGGGATAAAGGCGTGATTATATGTATGTATATCTGATCGTATTAACTTCTTACTTAACTGATGCCTATTTATGCCGACAATCGACAGCCGTTGGAGGAGTTCTTCAATGAATATTACAAAGAAAATGGGTAAGTCAAAGTTAAACGCTCTCAATTCAGTAAATTTAACACATGTTTCCCAACTTTTGGGCAAGATTATTCTCATCCATGCGTTAGGTGGAGGGTCGGACGAAATGACGCACATTGGGAGAGGCCTATTTCCGGCAGTGGCCTAATCGATTGATTAAGACCTTCACCTCGGAGACCGAGGTCCGCTTAAATATGATATGGCTTATTTTGGGTTATATTAGGAAAGACTGCCGTCGGACCTCACAGATCCGAGTTATCGTTAGTGGCCAATCGCTGACGGAGTTGTTCACGTCGCCCATATAGGACACCTCAGCCTCGGCCCGCTCCTGTTAGGTGATCTGACCAAGTTTAATGACAGCTTCTATACTTTTACCTTGGATCCTGGAGGCGCGGAGACATGAACCCAAGCCTGGAGATAGTCTCAGCTCCACCGGGACATGGTACCGGAGTGGGAGCTTCGATTTGGGCGACCACGTACACGGCACGCCGTAATAGCGGCTTTAAAACCCATCAAGGGGTAGTGAGACCACACGGTAGCCTTTGGTACCGACTGACGAAGGTTATCACTGGGCACGAGTGCTTCGGGGATTACCTGCGTCGGATCCAGAAGGAGCTGACACTCAAATACCATCACTACAATGCGAGGGAGGACTCGGGGCTGCACAGGCTGACCGAGTGTCCGGCGTGGGAACCGCCGTGGCCCTAGGAGTGGACGTTCATTCGCTCATCGCTTTGCTTACGGCGAAGGTATGATCCGCAAGTGTGTGGGCTGTCGCACGAGAAGAAGACGGTGGAGTGGATCCGGCGCAGTCCTTCAGCCCTCAGAACCCACGAACCACGATAACGAATCTGTCCAAATAGTCAATACAACAGTTTTTCTTGAACTCTAGGGGTTCTCATATCACAGCCTTGGCAGGAAGACTCTGTTCAGCTGCCTATACGGTTAGAAAGATAAGGTCACGGACTGATGAGGATTATTTTATATATAATACCTACTGAATAATGATCATAGTGTTATGTCATACGGTCTGCTGCTGTGGGGCTCAGCTGCCGGTATTGAGACTATTTATTGTACTACAGAAACGAGCGATCAGACCCCGTTACTCGCTGAAAGAATTATTAGAAAAAAAAAAATTTTAACACTTTTTTTTTTACGTGCGCAAAATCCCCACGGATACCTCCCCACCGGAGCCGGTGGAGGAGGTTATGTCGGACTCGAACCGACTAAAACGCACGCCGCCTGTGGGTCGTTTTGGTTGCCGAAGGTGAGGTTGACAGACATATCCCTCGAACCCCGGCCGACCCAGGGCCATCTCTCACGATCTGGCCCTCTTCTCGGGTGTGGGGACTACAGTACAGAGTCCCAACTCGACCCCGAAAACGGGGAGGCGCGCCACCGCCGCGGCCTGCTTCTGCCAGGGTGACAGGCGGCTCGACCTGTAAATATTTTAACACTTGCTTCTCAGTACATTTACGATAATATCTTAGACGAGTAGGATGTACGAAAAAAAACTATATCTATTTGGAAAAAAATCTTAATACGAGTAACAAGAACAAACTAATAGTTTTACCAAAACTCAGGCTTCACAAAGTTTGTAATTCGTTTGTAGCTATACATATAAAAATATTTAATAAAATTCCTCAGGAATTAATTAACATACCAATAAATAAAGTTAAAATAGAAGTGAAAAAAACTTTAATGAATAAAGGTTACTATAAAGTAGAAGAGTATCTTGATGATGTAAATGCGTGGTCAACATAAGTCTCTTGCTTGCTCGCACAAAATAAATTGTAAACTAAAGCAAATTTAAAAAAAAGAAAAATTATCTAGTTCTAATATAGTTCGCTGAGTTTCTTGCTGGTATCTTCTCAGTAGAACTAACCTACCGAACCAGCTAAAGTATAATTTTCCAGTGTTTTATTATATTATTTCTTGACATAGGTAATTGTAAAATTTTGACGTTCATATGTGCTCTTTGTGTACCTACCTAAACTGAATAAATGAAATTGATTCTTTGATTCTTTGATTTTGCCCACAAGAAAAAAGCACCATTACCTAACTATGAACAGCTGAAACCATGCAAACTGACGAGACACAGCTACGAAAGCTACAGAGACCCATTCACGTGCACACCGAGAGATATCAAATACAAGAATACTTCGCAGGTAAGTAGGGTAGGATTACTAGTTCTTTCAGGACGTATATCCCGCTAACTCTTGGGTTCCTGCTCCATCGTATTAAAGAGGCATTCCCATACAGGAGATGCTGAGACAACTCGACTCTTTGAATATCTGAGTCAGGCGGCAGATGATGCGCAGGAGCGATTTCCGAACGCCGAAATGGTATTTTTGGGGGATTTTAACGCCCACCACGAGATCTGGTTGGGCTCCTCCAAAACAGACCATGCGGGAAGAGCCGCCCACGCATTTGCTCTGGCGCACGGCCTGACCCAATTGGTGCACGAGGTCACTAGGATACCAAGAAGGTCGGGCCAAGCACCTTCTCTGCTAGACCTTCTGCTGACGAGTGATCCGGACCGGTACAGTGTATCGGTGCGAGCCGCTTTAGGCAACTCTGACCACTGCCTGGTCTGTTCCACAGTGCCTATTATAGCGCCCCCACGACCCATGCAGGGGAAGCGGCGTCTCTGGCACTACTCGTCAGCGGACTGGGATGGACTTCGTGACTATTTTGCGTCCATCCCGTGGGTTGAGCGCTGCTTTGAAGGTAAGAACCCATCGGATTGTGCTACTGCTGTCGCCGGTGAGATCGGTCTGGGTATGGAATACTATATCTCATACACCGATGTCACCGGTGACCGCGGGGTGCGCCCCTGGTTCGGGCGCGAGTGCGCGGAAGCTGTTGAACAAAAACAGTCTGCGTACCGCGCTTGGGTAAGGGCGCGCGCCACGCGCCATCCCAATCTGGGCCACTTCAAGTCGGCGTACAACAGAGCCACAAAGGTCTGTAGAGGGGCCTATGTCAGAGCGGATGCCCTGCGCATAGCGCGGCTTGGTCAAGAGCTAGTGATGCATCCCACGGGAAGCCGTGGCTACTGGCGACTGGCTAAGGCCGTGCAAGCCAACTTCTGTCAGCCTTCGCTGCCTCCGCTGCGTAACCCTGATGGATCCCTGGCCCATGAGCCGCAAGAGAAGGCAAATCTGCTGGCTAATCTCTTTGCGGCCAACTCCCGAATCGATGATTGTGGTACGCAGCCACCAACACTACCCGACAGTGACCACGCGATGCCTGATATCCATATCAGGCAACGCGATGTCCGTGCAGTGCTGCAATCACTCGATGTCCGGAAAGCCAGTGGTCCGGATGGTATTCCAGCGGTGGTTTTGAAAAAATGTGCAGCGGAGTTGTCTCCAATGCTTACGCGCCTGTACCGGCTATCCTACAGCTCGGGTACAGTGCCTTTGCCTTGGAAAGAGGCGAATGTTCAGCCGATTCCCAAGAAGGGGGATCGCTTGGAGCCAGCCAACTATCGACCCATAGCCGTCACCTCAGTGCTGTGCAAAGTGTTCGAGCACATAATTAACAAACAGCTCATGCGGCACCTAGAGGATCACTCCTTAATTAATGACCGGCAATATGGCTTCAGACCGAAACGGTCAACGGGTGATCTTCTAGCATACGTTACCCATCTTTGGGGTGAGGCTATGGACAAGCACGGTGAGTCACTGGCAATTAGTCTTGACATCGCCAAAGCTTTCGATAGAGTCTGGCACAAATCGCTTCTTTCTAAGCTACCTGCCTTTGGTCTGCCTTCTAGGCTGTGCAACTGGGTTGCTAGCTTCCTGCAGGGGCGCCGTATTCGCGTCCTTTGTGACGGACGAGCTTCGGAGTTTCTGCAGGTTAATGCTGGCGTGCCCCAGGGGTCCGTTTTATCACCCACTCTCTTTCTTCTGCATATCAACGACATGCTGTCTACCGGCAATGTTCATTGTTATGCAGACGATAGCACTTTACATGGGAGTTATCATGGACATCCAGCGGCCAAGCAGTCAGATATCGCAGAGAAAAGGCAGCTTCTTGTCACTGAGCTTGACGGGGTCCTGAATCACATTTCTCAATGGGGCTCTGAGAACCTGGTTGAGTTCAATGCCAAGAAGACGCAGGCATGTGCGTTTACAGCAAAAGTATCTTCTTTCCTTCCCCTCCCCACTCTTCAGAGCACGCCACTGCCGCTGCAGGACAATCTCAATATCCTAGGTATGGATGTACGCTGCAACCTGAATAACAAAAACTACATCGAAAGCATCATCAAAACAGCCTCACGAAAACTCGGAGTCCTGAACAGAGTGAGACGATTTTTCACGCCGGAGCAGCGGTGTCTTCTATACAAGACACAAATTCGCTCCTGTGTGGAGTACTGCTCGCATCTCTGGGATGGTTCAGCAAAGTACTTACTAGATGCTCTCGACAGGTTGCAGCGACGTGCGGTCCGCATCATTGGGAATCCCGAGATCACGAACACCCTAGAACCTTTACAGCTGCGTAGAGATGTTGCGTCCATGGCTGTATTTTACCGTCTGTACCATGGGGAGTGTTCTGATGAGCTCTTCCAATTAGTCCCACCCTCCCCTTTCCTACACAGGACAACGCGTGCAGGTCTTAGATGTCATCCGCACACGGTGCAAAACATCCGATCAAGAACTAAGCGGTTCGGAGACTCATTCCTCTGTCGCACCATTAAGGCCTGGAATTCATTACCAGCTCACGTGTTTCCTTCTTCCTACAGTCCCGGGTCCTTTAAGCGGGGCGTGAAAAAGCATATGATAAGGCCGTCAAGCTGAGTGTCACCATTGTCACACGGTATGTGTAAAGTAATGGTGACCCTCTTTTCTGGGATTTTGCCTTCAGCTTACCATCAGGCAAGGCGAAGTCCAATTGACGTGTCCTATATAAAAAAAAAAAAAAAAAAAAAGGCAGGGTCCTAAGAGCTAGCGAAAGAGTTTCCCGGACTGGGTAATATCTCGCTTTGTATCTTGGATTCGCCGACGACCTAGTCATAGTTCCAGAATCGCTGTGGCAGCTGGGTGAGACATACACAACCTCTACACTTGAATGGTGAACTTTGATAAAACCAAGGTTATGCTATCATGTATAGTTACACCGAAACTGATGTCCATTAAAAGCTTGACAAATGAAATTGTTCAAACTTCACAGTAAAAGCCTGCAAAAAAAAAATAATGGAATTCAATTGGTATGATCGAAGGCAGTGTTTGGCCAATTCTGTGTGGTTCGAAACGAAAACTGACAGTGAGGCTAGTCCACGACAAAACAAGCATCACGCAGCGGGCTATCGAGCGAGCATAGGGTTGTTTTTTGCAAAGATACGATGCCTAACAAGATTATTCGATAAAGAGGATCGGAGACTCTTTCCTCTGTCGCACCATTAAGGCCTGGAATTCATTACCAGCTCACGTATTTCCTTCTTCCTACAGTCCCGGGTCCTTTAAGGGTAGTTCTTCGAAGACAAAATTTTCTATTTCTGTGGGTGTATTTCTGTAACCAACTAACATAATTGCCTGTGAATTTTTGTTTTGGATACTTTAGCTTTGTCTCTAACTTGGTCAAATGATATTTTAGAAATAGTTGTTGTCTAGGTACAAAATAAAAACATTTGAACTATGTTCTTCTGATTCATATGACGCGTCCGTTTGCCATTTTCCGGAAGAAAATGTTTGATCTGGCGTTTTTCATTTGACAAATTCACATAAATAATATTTTTTAAGGAAAGGAAATGAATTGTCCTTTTATAAAATAATGCGTTGTAGTTAAAACTACTTATACTTTTTTTATAAATAAGTAAAACATAAGTGTCCGGCGTATAATACTGACTAATATGGTGCAAGCTGCGCTTGACCATAGTTGACCGGGTAATACTGCTAGGAGAGTGATTTTGCGAGCGGGAGGAACCAATCGTGCAACGAACATGCTAGGAGGTGGACATGCGGCTGGCAGCCAGAGAACCTGGTGATACGAAGGTAAATATATGATTCATCTGTGCTTGGTTCAGGTGACATTCTGATTACAATGCCTACTTTATCAGATTTATTTTATTGTTTTAAAACCTCAATTTGCGTTTGCCGTGATGCTTTTAGGTAATATTTTAATGTGGAATTTTTTTAATACTGAAGCCTGTATGAATATGGAGTTATGCATAATTAAAGGCAAAATCCTGATTCCTCTGTGCCTGCTTCATATGGTCAAAACACCATATGGATTAGAAAGGAGCGGTTTTATAGCGTCAATTTGCTTTTATACATACATATGTATTAAAGTTTATCTGCTACAAGTGTATAGCCGCTTATAGAAACTCTACATTTTATGATCCTTCGAGCCGGATTCTGTTAAACCTTATACTTTCATTGGTACATAGTTTAAATATTTTAATTTGCATTTTTGTTACATTGTACTATAACTAGGTATTACGCTATTAATAAAATGGCAATTTTAAGATTCATTTTCCCTAATAAAAACGTGAAAAGTTATTTATCTTTAAATATCTGTATTATTTTTTTCTTTTAATATTGTAGTTGTTGTACAATGCTACGACCTGGAGGTAAAAAAGGAGAAAAAAAGTCTGGGAGAACGCGTTATGGAAAACATGAGAAAAGATCCAGACAAGTATACTCTGTGCAAATTTAAATTAAAGAAACATATTTGAAAAGAAAGAGAGAAGGTTCTTGCAGAATTTAACACCTAAACAAGAAAAAATAGCTAGCTAATGAAGGGTTGATCATCAGCAACCTTGGACCACTCAGATTCAGACGATCGGGGTTTTTCTTATATTTAAACGGACAAAAGTGTCTGACACCATTGGGGAAAATACGATCACTCCATCTTCATCGAAAAATTCAGGATCTTGTCACCAAGAATTTTTTTTGAGGATGAAATTGAAAGCAGCTCGCTCCCTTGCAAAAAGTCAAGAAAATATTTCTTTTAGTAATGTTATTAACTTTCTTACTTGTGTATGTTTGTTTTGATAGTTGGACACACGATACATTACTAAGACTGATGTCAAGTGCCATTACTAGAATTAGTTTATACTGTGATTTTTTAATTGTAAAATATTTATCTAATTGATAACAGCTATTTATTTATCCATATACATTTAATGTATATTATATCTCTATGTTAATATTTACATTAATAAAAAAACAAAATTAAAATGCGTCGTGGAATTCCTCTGCATCGCATGCCTCTTGTGGTAGCGTTCCCAGAAGTCTGGCAGCATTGCCACGTTGTATGGCAATGCTTATATCTCTGACCTAAGAAGAGGCCAGCCCTCTGGTCACGAGAAGCGTCGACCATATGCTTCGCAATCTTCCTGAAGAGATTGCGGGCGCTCGGACCCTACGGCCCAAACGTTTCTACTCCAAACGGCACAAACTCATAATCACCAATGAGATTAGAATACTTGCGCCGCTTAAGAGTCTCTGCAGAAGCTGCAACAGCACCAGCACAGCCAACCGTGCCAGGTATATGGGTCTAATTGATTAAGTATTAAAGTTTTTTAATTTAATTTTTTGTTTCTGATTTATCTGTTACCAATTCTGATTCATCTGGGCACAAAATATTTAAATGTCGATATCTTGAAAACTACTGTATAAAAATGAGTCCCTCATTCAAATATATGATCTTTGGAATCCATATTTTCATATGGATATGTGTTACAAAGCTTATAGTGTAATTTAATTTTGGCCAGATGAATCAGTTGAAGAATGAAATTTCGAAGAAATACCAAAGCGGGGCGTGAAAAAGCATATGATGGGGCCGTCAAGCTGAGTGTTACCATTGTCACACGGTATGTGTAAGTAATGGTGACCCTCTTTTCTGGGACTTTGCCTTCAGCTTACCATCAGGCAAGGCGAAGTCTAATTGACGTGTACTATATAAAAAAAAAGGTTCTTCAAGAGGGGCATCAGAAGGTTTCTTAGTGGTCGGCAGCGTGAGTGTAACACCCATGGTGTTGCATACGTCCATAGGCCACGGTAACTACTTCCCATCAGGTGGGCCGTATGCTTGTCTGCCACCTAAGTGGTATAAAAAAAAGAATTAAAGTTTACAAATCAAATCATTTATTGCTTACCAAGTGTACATAGATCTTACAATTTATATGTTAGTACTTAAAAGTTAGCGCCTTTTCCGGGCATTGCAACATTTAGGTAGGTCACATATTTTCTATAATGAAGTAAGTAGGTACATATATTACTGTCTTCTAGATCTCACGGACCCAAACTAAATTTTAATCAATGCAATTATAATTTGGACACAGTTAAATTAAACTAAATCTGTTATGTAATTAAATATTTGCATACTAAAAAACCGCGCGGTTCCCGGCAGAGTAGTATTTGGACCACTCCATCTCTTCCCATGCGGTGTCGTACAAAGCGACTAAGGGATAGGGCTGTTTAACATCAGACAGATATATACAGTCCAGACTCAGCCTCAGATGCATGGCTTTAGTCAACAATAGTGCCCGGAAGACAGCAATAGACTCACCACTTATTACGTGAGACCGAATGTAATGATTGGTGAAATGTGGGTGTTAATTCACCTCTGACTAACACTCCGGAAATAAAGGCGTGATTATATGTATGTATGTAGGTACGTAAATATAGGTTTATTTATAACTAATCAGTACTCTAATTCATACAACACATATCAAATGTTAAATTAAACACAGAAAAAAAAACATAATAGCTTATAGGATAAACAAGCTGGCTGGTCATACCTCCCGCAAGACCGATGGGATGCTGATGACGAACCGATGACAAAAAATACGACGCTCCATGAAACATGCAAATGCCAACAAATTTAATGTTCTAAAATACACTATTATATGGAAAAATGTTTGGAATAAATCGCTTATTTAAAAAAAAATTGGGGTCACAAATTCTTGCATGTTTATACAGAGGCAGGACACGACGATTTTTCTGTCTAACTGACCAACTGGCCAAAAAAGTTTGTAGTGCTCTGTATTTTACGCTGACAGGAGTGTAAAAGACGAAGCAGGACAAGCTTTTGATCTTCCCACTGACAGCAGAAAAACTCTCTAGTGAGCACTGGGTACCCTACTCACCGCCGGGAACACAACACAAGGTTGTTATGGCCGCGGTATTCTATAGGGCCCCGGCATATTACCTACAAATGGCCCTGCCTGAACCTGAACACACAGTGAGGCCGGTGACGTCATTGTAGGTCAAAGTTTTGCCGCAGGACTTATTTTGCTGGCGCAAAATCTACTAGTGTAGACTAGTGGGAATCTCGGCATCTATATTGAACCAAATCTCATCACAACATGTAGGTAGGTACTCTATAATATACACAGTAGGTTCTCGTTTTTTGGAGAATAGTATGCGGTGGAGCACAAGTCCACTAAACACATTAAAAAGTTTATTGCTGCTAGGTTTCACAACATGATCCAAGACTGTCTCTTGATACACTTTGGCGGAAGTTTTCATTCCTTTAACCTCTCAAGTTCAGCATTTCAACTATGTATTTTCATATCTGAACAATAAAAAATCTGGTTTAATATAAAGACGATACTGTCAACATTACATGTCGCGAATGCCACGATGCGGCCAAGGGACTTATATTGTGGTACGAGGAGGTAGGACACGACGGTATTTCCGCCCAATTGAGCAGTCCGACTGGGGAAGTACCTCCGCCCTATAGAATTCGCGGCCACTACAACCTTGTGTTGTGTTCCCGGCGGTGAGTAGGGTAGCCAGAGCTCACTAGAGAATTTTTGTGCTGTCAGTGGGAAGACCAAAAGATTGTTCTACATGGTCTTTTACACTGACGGCACAGAAACTCTCTGTGTTTACAGGGTGAGCAGCGCGAGTGTGACTCCCTTGATTTTATACACGTCCATAGGCCACGGTAACCACTTTCCATCAAGTGATGAGTGTAAATCAGTGTTATGAGTTAAGCAGGACAAGCTTTTGGTCTTCCCACTGACAGCACAAAAACTCTTCAGTGAGCTCTGGCTACCTTTTTTTTTACGTGCGCAATATCGCCACGGATACCCCCCCACCGGAGCCGGTGGAAGAGGTTATGTCGGACTCGAACCGGCTAAAACGCACACCGCCTGTCGGTCGTTTTTGATTGCCGAAGGTGAGGTTGACGAGCACATCCCTCGCACCCCGGCCGACCCAGGGCCATCTCTCATGATCTGGCCCTCTCCTCGGGTGCTCTGGCTACCCTACTCACCGCCGGGACCACAACAAAGGTTATTATGGCCGCGGTATTCTGTAGGACAATTAGACAGAAATACCGTAATGTCCTGCCTCCGTATAAACATCTCATTTTGTTTGTTAGAATTAACCTATTGAGAGTCGGACCATTAGACACAACTTTTCAATCAACTCGTATCTAAACAAATCGTAATATCGGACATCATGTTGTAATACGTACCTAACTATAATTTTATTTCACGTGTAGTGTAAGTATATTTATAAGTATCGTTACGAGTATGTCTTATGTATGTGTAACCATGCCTTTTTAGGATAATTTGACTGAGCATATCTTTAGATCTTTTTTTTACGTGCGCAAAACCCCACGGATAACCCCCCACCGGAGCCGGTGGAAGAGGTTATGTCGGCCTCGAACCGACCAAAACGCACGCCGCCTGTGGGTCGTTTTTGGTTGCCGAAGGTGAGGTTGACAGGCATATCCCTCGCACCTCGTTCGACCCAGGGCCATCTCTTACGATCTGGCCCTCTTCCCGACGCGCCGCCGCCGCGGCCTGCTTCTGCCAGGGTGACAGGCGGCTCCACCTGTCACCCCCAGGCCTGCGCTCATGGGGGGCCGACGCCCAAGTTGCCTTCGTACGCGGGCTGCTTGGCTTGCGATCCTTCGCCGCTCCCGCTGCCGCATATCTTTAGATCTAAGGATTTTCGATATATGTGAACACTAATAAAGTGAACGTTACTAAGTGCAGATGCGTTTCATTAATTACGACACTTCATGGCGACCCTGAATTTTAAGGTTACCACGCGCATACTTTGACCGTGAGTGAAAATTGGACAATCCTAATGAGACTTTATAATTTCAAATTCGGTGTTGCTGTGTGTTCGCTGTCAAACCATGGGTACCACTCAATCCAAGGAGGAGACTTATAGGGCAGACGGCTGCTGGTAATGGACTAGAATGGCATGCATACATATACCTACCTTTTCACGTCTGTAAATCCCCGAAGGGGTAGGTAGAGGAGTAATTAATACCCATATTTCAACAAATATAATCACTTCTATTTACATCAAGTACTTTTCTCCAAAAATCAGGGTCCTGATTCAATAATGTCACGCTTTCACAACTCCTGAGGAAAACGTTAAAAAATACTTTCGTAGTTAAATATTCAATTCAATTCTGATATAAAAATAATCTTAAGTGATTCCGAGAAAACCTGTTTAGTCGCGAAGAAAATGTTTGTTAGACATCAGTTTGTTATGAACTAAGGGTCGGTACAAATCTGACTGAATATGCGTCGAGCTTATCATCAGTGGCCAGTCGCGTCTATTCAGCCAAATTAGACCTTTCACAACGTTCACTGTACGCGTCTAGTTACTTCTTTATAATATTTTCGAATCCATTTAACAGTGACTACCGCATTATCGATTTTGGACACTTCAGAGAATCGTTGGGTAAAAGTAGGTATAAGACAATTTGATGGTCAAGAGAGATGGATGATCGGTCAAGAGATTGAATGTTTTATTATAATTTATCTGTTCAGGCGTTACGCGACCGATAATAATACGCGACATATGTTCCGTCAGATATGCACCAACCCTAAACCGCCCTTTTGTATGAGACGCACATGCGCACTGTAATTGCGACTGAAGCGACAACGACGCCGTTCATGTTCAATACCTTTTAGTGCTTGATCCGACTAAGGGCGGTAGCGAGCGCGGAAGCGGGCGCGGTCTGCTGGCCACACTGAGGCCTGTATTCCACCAGCTGCGAGGAGATGCAAGCTGTGTATAGCCGAAATGTGAGCTGTGTACGCTCCAAATCAGTCAAGTGCTGTTTAAGAAAGGAAGACGTCATGTGAATACAAACATTATATTTCAATTTCCTTTAGTACAGGAACGTTATTATGTACTTTAATAGTTTTGATATACTTACCTATAGTAGTATGGTTTACGTTTAACAGTGTGGTCGCAAACCACGTTTTCATACATTTGATATACCCGCACCCGCGCCCGCCACCGCTTTAGTTTCGCACTCTGTCCGAGGCCTAATTCATCGATTTGCTGTACTTTTCCGTAGATGAGGCAGCTATTACACATGCGCGGCCGTCCCTCTAATCCGCAAACCCCCCTCGAGCCCTATATAAGTGCCCTTCAGCCACGAAAAGTCGTGGTTTGGTCCTAGAAAAGGGCCTGATCGGACCTTTTTTTAGGTCCAAACCACGATAAGAAACATGACACCAACTGGGGATGGAACTCCATCCTCGGTTAAAGCCTAAGTACATGGTTACTGATTGAGGGACAAAATCTACTGGTATAAAAAATGGTATCACTTTTTTTAGGTAGATGAGGATTCCTCAGCCAGCCCCTTCCATATTAAAAATATATCTACAGGTTTAAGGAATTTTAAATACTATACTTATTGAACATGATCTCATAATCTGGATACATATTCTGTTATCCAATTATCTATATTGTTCTTAGCTATAAGTTGTATAATAGTTATTTTAGTTTTATTGTATTTAATATTTATAAATTATTTCTTGACATGATTGTAAAATTAACATAACATAAACTCACGCCTTTATCCCCGAAGGGGTAGACAGAGGTGCTAGCACCCACATTTCGCCAGTTTATGTTTAGGTTCCAATGTAATAGGTGGCGAGCCTATTGCCATTAACCGGGCACTTATAAACCTGCGATAAATAAGTACACACATCGAAAAGCATCGAAAAGTCATTGATGTGTGCCATGGTAAAACCTGGGATCGAACCCGAGACTTCGTCTCAGCAGTCCATTACCCATACCACTAGGCTACCGCGGTTTGTAAAATTAATAAAAAATATCTGATTAAAAAAATATATATATTATCTATATTTAATACAACTAGCAGACCCGCCCTAGCTTCGGCCGTGTCATTGTATTAAAATTCCTCAGGATTTGGTTGACATGCCACTAAATATATTTACAATAGAAGTGAAAAAATCTCTAAAGAAAAAAGGTCATTATAAAGTATCTTGTATCTTGATGATAAAAAATATACCTACTTTTTTTATCGAGAAGAAAAATCCAATTCAATTATATACATATTAACTTATTCACAAAATGTTAGTTATTAATCGTATTAATTTTACAATCATCCCATGATAAAAATGAATGGTCAACCTAATTCTCTTTCTTGCTCGCACATCATAAATTGTAAAGAAAACCATATTAAAAAAAGATATATTCTAGTTCTATCTAATATAGTTCTCTGAGTTTCTTTCTGAATAATTTTCCAATGGTTTATTTATACATTATTTGATATTCTCATAATATTTCTTGACATAAATGTAAAATTTCGATGTTCATATGTGCTCTGCTCTATATGTGCCTAAACTGAATAAATGAAATTGATTATTTGATTATTCTTTGTATATTTCAAAACCCCGTATACCTGACCAATTTAAGTCATATAAATATATGACTATTCAAGTATATAAATATTCAAATAATATATAGGAATCTACCGGATTTGTTTAGATTGATGATTACTGCTCCGCTCCTTTAAATACCAGCGTGATGATACGCGGTAAACGTACTCAAAAACAAAATAATTTTTCTGTTCAGTTTTAATAATTTCGAGTAAATATTGCCACAGCAAAATATCCTAATATGATTCCAATAGTGACCTTTTTAGACCTTACCTACTTGCAATGAGCGGGATCAGAACCCGAGACCTCTAAGCAATTGAATATTTATCGCTTCACCACAGATCATAATATTACACAACTACTGTTCAATTGACTCCCATAATATATTAACGTCCAAATTTCCAACTTTCCAACTAACAACTTCCTAACTATGGAAATTAATTTTGACCTCTGATGCATACATATATATAATCACGCCTTTATCCCCGGAGGGTTAGGCAGAGGTGAATTAACACCCACAGACACCCCTGGTTTGGTCATGTTGAGAGAATGAATGAAAGAAGACTAACGAAACAGGTATATGAGGCGAGTGTGGATGGTACCGTCGGAAGGGGAAGACCTAGGCGCACATACCTGGACCAAATCGGGGAAGTTTTAGAAAAGGGGCAGGTCAGGAGTACTCTAAACCGACGAGCATGCATGAAGAATGTAATGAGAGTGAATGAAGCGAGAGTAGTATGTCAGGATCGTAGCAAATGGAGATCCGTGATCTCTGCCTACCCCTATGGGAAACAGGCGTGATTGTATGTATGTAAACAGCCCTATCCCTTAGACGCCTTGTACGGCACCGCATGGGAAGAGATGGGGTGATCCCAATTCTACTCTGCCGGGAACTACGCGGCTGACGCAATGGCAGAAAATATGCATCTGTGATGATGAGTATACTTGCATACTTGTCATCATCAGCACTCATCATTGCTTACGGAGTGTGATCAGAAATAGGTAGATACTTACCTTGGTTATACATCTATTTATTTACGCCATTCGCAATAGAGTAGTAATAATGTAAGACACATGTTTAATGAAATCGTTTTGTGTAACGGCAACAGCAGAACACTGACTCCTGAGTCACAGGAATACCTAGTTTAGGAGCCAAGGTTTATAATTTTTGTGTTTACCTTAACTTCATTGTATTGTTTGTAATCTTAGATGAATTAAATCATCTAAGATCTTAGACATGTTTGTTTAAGGATTATGGCATCAATAACGTTATTATTATTATTTCTAATGTGAATTTGTTACTTACGGCCACTTCGCCCGTTCAGTCTTCACTGGCCTTACGATCGAAAGGGCCCGGTTTCGAATTTTGGCCATTACGCTACCGACGCGACGTGATCGCACTCCTAACACAAGCAATTTGCTGGAGGGGTTAGAGGGAATATTGGTAACTTTGATTATGATATTCTTTAAAAAAAATATATAATTGTTAGAATTCAACTCAATTTAAACAATAATTATTTGTAACTACCTATCTATCTAATGTTTCCATTTATTACAATTTTTTTTTTTAATTAATTTATTACAATACAATATGTCAAAACTACTAATCAAATAACCCGCCCCTGATCGCTCCCGGTGCAAAAGTGCCCATAACACTTGCTGCGTTGCCACGTTGAATGGCAATGGACAGCCTTTGGACCAGGAACGACCCGGAACGAGTGTCACCGGTCGCCTCGATGAGCCTCTGTCCGATTTCTTTAATAAGGCTTTTATTACAATTAATCAATTGACAATTTAAATTTTAAAGTGGATAGACTCTGTGGTATTATTTATGTACATATTTGTGTCATTTCTGTTTAGTTAACACTGCTGGGGTCATTGCTATTCATCGTTCTGAACATATTCTTCCGTTCTGTCCAAATTCCTTCGTTAATTACTCTAACCACGGACATTGGCAGGTTCGCCAAATATTGAAAAAAAATATTAAAAATAATAAAACCCGACTGCTGTCTAAAAGATCGATAACTTTGATAACAGACGGTACCTATTAATTTTCTTTTGGTTTATGATTATCAAATGTTACCGCCCGTTATTATTCCCCAGCTTTTGACGATCTCTGTACAAAATTATATCAAGATCGGTTCAGTAATTGTTTAGGCATGAAAGCGTAACAGACAGACAGACAGTTATTTTCGCATTTTTTTTTGTTCAAAAAGAATATTAGAACCGTAATTACTAATATTCCCTCTAACCCCTCCAGCTAAGCTAAATTGCTTGTGTTAGGAGCGGGTTCACGTCGGTTGTGTAATGGGCAGGATTCGAACCCGGGACCTTCGTAAGGCCGACTCCTAAATGACTAAGCTACCGACGCTATATAACAATACTGACCCACCCCAGCTTCGCCCGGCGTATATTTTGAAGCTTCATATCCCTTTGAGCCCGTATGTTTTAGTCTTCAAAATATGTATGAAAAATTGCCGGATTTGTTAATATTTATTATCAATGCTCCGCTCCTTTAAGTAGTAGCGTGATGATATATAGCCTTAAACCTTCCTCGATAAATGGAGTACCCAACACTGAAAGAATCATTCAGATCGGACCAGTAGTTCCAGAGATTAGCGCGTTCAAACAAACAAACAAACTCTGCAGCTTTATAATATTAGTATAGATATAACATTAGTATGGCTTACTTTATAGAGAGGTAGGGTATAAATAAAACAAGTATAATATAATCTAAATACACATATAATTTCCAATCAACTTTCCTAATTCGAAATTCGACCAATTACATAGATCACATTTAACATATAAAGCCCCAACTATTAACTACATAGCGTTGTTCATATCATTGTTCCGTTGATAGTATAATTTATTACTATTTTAGTTATAGAATAACCGTGATAGCTGTACCGCGCCGTAGGTAATCGCGGCGTCTCGGGGGACGAGTTGACGAAGCACGAGTCGCGAGCGAACGTCCTACCGTCGTGAGCGTCGGCGGCCGACTGACCAAATCTCATGTACGATTGGTTGATACTCTCCTCGTCTCGCCGCGCACATACTTAAGGCGAAGCACAGCGGTCACGGCCGGTCTATAGGCCTACTAGGAGTGAGCGTTTGGATCGCGGGTGTACCTATTTTGTTACATAATTTCTAATCATAAACTCTATTTAATTGCAGGTACACAGTGGGTACATATAATATAATAAAAAGAAATAGCGAAATTAGCGCCTAATAGAAACAAACGGTACACCCGCGACCAAAGATTTTGGACCACGCGTGTACCTATTTAAACATTTTTTTTATAATTATACATCGGCACTTTTCGTGATTAAATCATGAAAGTTACTATTTCTGTCGACGTTTCGGATGCGTTGCAGCACCCGCGGTCGCGAATTGACTTTGACTTCTGCATGTCATATCGCGAAAAGTCCCGGCCCTTGTATAATTATAAATTCACATAGCAATAATTTAAAAATAACGTTTTTTATTATTAAAAGAGATACACTGAATTCTATGAACACTGTGGTGGTTAAAGGTATTATCATCCAGTAAAAAATCAGCAGTATTCTGAACGGTACACCCGCGATCCAAACGCTCGCCTACAATGAAACATCCGCCGTAACAGAAGGATCGAAGTTTTCGGCAAATGGTTCCACGAAACATTCCGAAATCGTATCCGAAAGCGGTAGCTACATGACACTGCGACTCAGATTAAACGATATCTTAACAATATTGAAGTGACTCCGTTGTGGCGGTGGCGCGCCTCCCCGTTTCCGGGGTCGAGTTGGGGACTCTGTAGTCCCCACACCCGAGAAGAGGGCCAGTTCGTGAGAGATGGCCCTGGGTCGGCCGGGGTGCGAGGGATATGCCTGTCAACCTCACCTTTGGCAACCAAAACGACCCACAGGCGGCGTGCGTTTTAGTCGGTTCGAGTCCGACATAACCTCCTCCACCGGCTCCGGTGGGGAGGTATCCGTGGGGATTTTGCGCACGTAAAAAAAAAAAAAGTGACTCCGTTGTATCCGTACTTCATTTAATTAGGTACTTACTCATCTAAAGGTATACAATCTTGTAGCAATTTTTATAAAAACTTTTTTTTTAGATTAGACTAAAAAAGTAAATGATTGATTAATGAATTAAAAAATGAGTGTCTAAAGAGACAAATATAATAATAAACGGAATTTTTAATTAAAACATTAAAAAGACACATCAAGAATAATAATACTAGCTGACCCGGCAAACGTTGTTTTGCCATATAATGTTAAGGGTGGGACAACCCTTATCATTTAGGGTGATGATAAATAGATGTTGTCCGATTCTCAGACCTACCCAATATGCTCACAAAATTTCATGAGAATCAGTCAAGCCGTTTCGGAGGAGTTTAATCACAAACACCGCGACACGAGAATTTTATATATGATTTACGGCAATTAACGCGATCATGGTACATTCATACCTTTGATTTGTCTGACGTTTCGACCAGGTTACACCGGCCGTGGTCACAGGTCACAGGTAAGTATGTACCTATACTATGATTGTTTTTTTTTTACGTGCGAAAATTCCTAACGGATATGCCCACGCCGGAGCAGGTGTTGTAAAAAAAAATTTATTAAAAAGTTAAACATATCAAGATTGTATACGTTTAGTTGTTTACAGTGAGCATCAAATCAATCTTGATAATAAAAGTACTTAAAATGATCTGAATACCCAAATTCGAATAGTATATAGGTTGTAACCCCCCTCCCCTCCCCGTTTTCACCAAGAAACAAGTTGTAAACTTATTTAACACAAAACTTGTTGAAGACTTGCAGAAGACTAGTCAAAACACAATACATTTTTTATACATATATTGAGACAGTCTCACCCCTCGTTTACACCTAAGTTTAAAACATGTATTTGACAAGTTGCAATAAGTCACAGGCTACATTGTGAATGCATTATACTTGTTTACAACTTGTTGTCTATACAGTGAACGAAAAAGTATCTGCGATACATGTATAAAACAAGTATTCTTACTTCTAAAACTCTTTATTCAACAAGTTTACAACTTGTTTTACAACTTGTTTCGTGGTGTAAACGAGCGATCAGACACTTAAGCATGTATAGCCAACAAGTATTTTCACAAGTATAAAATACAATTGCGTTCACACTGAAGTCTGTGGACATATTGCAACTTGTCAAATACATGTTTTATTCTTAAGTGTAAACGAGGGGCTCAAATAGTCGTGAGTACCCAGAGTGGTCAAATTATATTAGCAATCGCTTTACCATTATGATGTAAGTTAGCAGAGTATTTATATTTATATTTATATAAACAATCACGGCAATCGTATAACGGTGCAATGATAAGGGATGGCTATATAAGTAAGAAAAACGAACTTATATACCACAGCTATAATAACCTCGTGTTGTGTTTGCGGCAGTGAGTACAGTAGCAATTTTCATCAGGTGGGCGGTGGGATTGTCTGCCACAAATTGCGAATAAATGACTGTGTTCACATATTTTGAAATAATTTGGCTTTTTTTTACGTGCGCAAAATCCCCACGGTTACCCCGCACCGGAGCCGGTGGAAGAGGTTATGTCGAACTCGAACCGACTAAAACGCACGCCGCCTGTAGATCGTTTTTGGTTGCCGAAGGTGAGGTTAACAGGCATATCCCTCGCAACCCAGCGGACCCAGAGCCATCTCTCTCGATCTGGTCTTCTCCTCGGGTGTGAGAACCACAGAGTCCCCAACTCGTCCCCGGAAATGGGGAGGCGCGTGGGTAACAGACTTGGCTAGATAACATCGACTGTCGTCTATAAATACTGCTGCTTATTAATATAAGACCATTCTCACTCTCTAATAACCAATCTTGGCCACCATCAGGTAGGTTATTATACCTCGTTACATCACTCTTGTTTCTGTCGGACTAGTGCCGTAACCCTGATAATCCCTCAGTTATCCTACACTTGTATTAAGCGTGGACACATTAGTTGGTAGCGGGTTCGATTCCCGTGCAAAGTGTTCAATAAGATAGGTAGTGGCTACGGAGTCTGACCTTACTGATAGTCCATAATACTATTGCAATTTTGGTATTAAGATCATTTTGGGACACTGTACACCGGTACATTGGGACCTAAACATAAACTGGCGATATGTGAGTGCTAGCACCTCTGCCTACACCTCCGGGGACATAGGCGTGAGTTTATGTTATGTTATGTTTGAGTATTTTTATTATACACATCGATTTGAAGCTTACTGTTCCTAATTCAATGGAGTATAGATGGTAAATGCTACTATTTCGTATGTGTTTCGTGCGGCCCCGAAGTTACGCATGTTTCAATGTAGCCCTCCAGATGGTACATTATTTATAATAAGTGTAATAACATCAAAAGTTCAAAACTAGATAATTGATTACAATAGTAATTCTAGACACATATTTAAAAGAATATTAGTAACCAAAGTTACTAATATGCCCTTTAACCCCTCGGACTAAGCTAAATTGCTTGTGCTGAGTGGGTTCACGTCGGTAGTGTATTGGTCAGGATTCAAACCCGGGACGTCTCGATCTTAAAGCCGAATCTTTAACCACTAAGCTACCGGCGCATCAAATAAATCTAGTCTAGTCATTAGCAAATAGGCCTATATAGACAACAATATGAGAAAATACACTTAGACATTTATTTCGCTGTATTAAGTGATGAGATGAGCATAAATGCGTAAAATAGTATATTAACTTACGTGCATATGCGTAAAATAGTCTGTAACTTATGTGCATATGCGTATAATAGTCTGTTAACTTATGTGCATATGCGTAAAATAGTCTGTTAACTTATGTGCATATGCGTAAAATAGTCTGTTAACTTATGTGCATATGCGTAAAATAGTTTGTTAACTTACGTGCATATGCGTAAAATAGTCTGTTAACTTATGTGCACATGCGTTAAATAGTCTGTTAACTTATGTGCATATGCGTAAAATAGTCTGTTAACTTATGTGCATATGCGTAAAATAGTCTGTTAACTTATGTGCATATGCGTAAAATAGTCTGTTAACTTGCACGTAAGTTATGTATGCGTAAAATAGTTAAATTATGAGCATAAATGTAATATAGTTAACACATAGAAGATGGAATGTAACGTAAACTTATCAATGGGGCTTGAAATGTACCTACATAGCTATTACAAGTAGCCAGCTTTTGATTTAGTACTTCGGGAAGAGAGAGAGAGAGAGAGAGAGAGAGAGAGAGAGAGAGAGAGAGAGAGAGAGAGAGAGAGACTGGCCAGGTTTTTATGTGTTCAGTGGCGACTCCAACGTTTCGGTCAATAATTCAGTTTTTATACTGATCGAAGTGTATGGAATGAATATAATTGATACTGTATGAAAGATCACAATTACCTAACACTTGCTCTATGGAGCTGAATATACTGTACCTATTATTTCTAAGATACCATCTCTGTACCCAAATTCAAAACCAATAAACTATTGAATTTAATTGAATACAAGAGCTTTATCAAAGTAAAAATTCATTACAAACAGTAAGTATGATGAAATTTTGAAGCAATCGGTATGCAACTATTCATATCGTTTGAGAGAGGAAAAATTGAAACGACTCAGATGGGACTTTCGGGACCAATACCTTACATGAGAAATTCTCTTAGAGCTACCGTACCGCGTCTTGAGGATTCCAAATTCTCACATACATTCATCTTGGGGCAGCGATGGGAGACGTCTACCCATAGTCATACGAACAATAGGAAAAAAGGATTTTTTTTTTTTATTACAATCATAAAAGAATTAGTTGAAAAAAGATGGTCAAAATGTTTATAGCGTGTTGAAGTACCTGAATTGGTTAGATCTCATTGGTAGAGCACACGCGGCGCATCAGTGGAGAAGCGCCAATCAACCAATCATATTATATTATCCTAACCACGTGTTCAAAACGGCTCGCCATTGGTTAATCAGTACTTTTATTGCAATTTTGATTGGTCAGTTGGCACACAATACATGTTCATAGTTGGGTATTTTACTGACTAGTCAAATTAGTTACTTTTAACTTTTACCGCTTACTTATTATTGTGACGTCATAATATTTAATAGTCAAATCGTTTACGTACGTTGAGTGGATGATTAATGATAAATGATATGATAAAATTTGACAGCCTCTGTGGCGTGGCGGTAGTGAACACGACTGCTACGCAGGAGGCGCGGGTTCGATCCCCGCTCAGTGCAAATATTTGTATGCATGAATATGGGTATTTGCACTGGTCTGGGTGTTTCTATGTATAACATGTCTGAACAAAAAAAAAGTATTTAAGTTTGTTTATCCGTATTCTAGATTCCATAACACAAGCTAGTTAAACTATGCTTACCATGGGTCTAGATAGCGTTATGTAGAATGTTGTAGAATATTTATTATTATTATATTTATTAAATAAAAACGGTAAAATAGGAACAGACACAACTTTTACCGCTCTTTTACCATTATAAAGTCATAATTTATTTTGACCACAGGAAAATCGATTCAGGCGGGATTCGAACCAGGAAAATACCCAATTTAATAAAAAAATTTAAGTAATCAGTATACCATTTTTTTTTCCTATAGATTTAGAGTAGCTCAGTTAGCCAAAGGTGGTTCCGTCTTGGACGTTCACTATTCCTCAACGTTTGTTCCCGACGTTTGACTAACTATAGCGGTAGATGCCTAAAGGTTGTCTGGAAGAAATTGCGTAAAGCGATAAGGCTGCCCTGTGTAATGGCTCTTGTCTTCTCAATTTCTGTATCATGAATATTGTAATTGCGGTACAATAAAGTATATAATAAATAAATAAATAGATGCTGTGCGACAGAGACAACGCTCTACAAAATCGAAGTAAGCCTTCTCTTCTCTCTTTATCTTTACCGAACTTTTACTCTTTCTTCCCGAGGACCAGGGCCATACCAAAAGCTGAGTACTTTACTTCACTCTCTGATCTTCCCTTCTACAATACATCCTCTCATGCCTTTTAGGCACAGTTCGTGTACTCAATTGACTAACATAATTTGGATTTTAATCCATTAATTGTTTTTTTAATATACTTCTACCTACCCTTTGAGGGTTTACAGATGCCTACGGCCGCGGTTCCACCCGCGTCGATATCAGTTGTCGCTAATTTCGGTCATTTATCCAAATTTTAAGTCTGACCAAAAGCATTTCCAACAAAATAACAGCATCAAAATCTGTTTAGTAGTTTTTGCGTCCAACGCAAACAAACAAATAAACAGACAATTAAAAATATGACGTGTTCGACATCAATAAACATAAACATGACTAAAGTATTTTTTTAAATATGTCCAGCGTACAGACACGACCTTTACAATTATATAATAGTATACACAGATATATGTAAAAAAAACTACCTGATGAGTGTGATGACTGATGAGTGATTAAAATATGTGAATGAACGAACAAACATAATTTTTTTCTTATTATTAGTAGATAATATATTTATTAACAATAAACATCACTTACGTCTACTAACATTTCGATGACTAAATTGATACTGTACCATCTGAGACTATAAAACTCTATAGACACAGTAAGTGGCACTACAACGCGATGTAACAAAGATGGTACTTTGGTACAAGTTCATACATACACAAAAGCATCTCCATTAGCGCCCTCTAAAAAGCACCCTATCCCTTTTTACGTGCAGATATACCCTCGAATACCTCCCCGCAGCCAGACAGGGGCGGTTATATGTGGCACTCGAAATGAATTTACCCGCACGCTGTCTAGGCACTCGGGTCTTCAGAAGGAGTATGTTTACCCATTAAGAATTTCTTGTATCACCCGAATAATTCAGAGACATTTCCGATACGGGATGACCGCTTGAGTGTGAGAACCACGGTGTTCTCATCTTGAAAGAGGATCCGCCTCGGCACTCTCCCGCACCGGGTGATGTCTAGGGACAGTGCCAACATCACCTTTCGACGGAGCCCTCGCGTGCATGATGCCTCCGCAGGGGAGTTGCACTGGCGGAAGTCATATCTATCCGATCAATAGTGTAGATAATTGATTTTTTTAATAATTTAGTATTTTGTTATACATACTGTGTCTATAAAAGTATATTAGTCAAAAGTTAATATTGTGAATTGCAAATTTTATTTATGGCAACACTTGGAATTTAACACTACATAACTGTCACACTAATTATATATATTGAGATAAGTGGCATTGTGCCCTACGACTTTGATTTCTTCCTCTCAGTACAAACCTATTTCATCATTCACCTGACAAAAAACCTTTGCGGAATCCTCCCTCCCCCCGGCTGAAACGCACGCCTTCTGTGGGTCGTAGGTCGCCAGAGGTAAGGTTTTCTGAGACATGTCACTGGCACTTCGGCCGACATTGCTGACCCCCTTTACTCAATTGCAACTGAGTTTTCGCCTCCACTACTCGAGCAATTGAATCTGGTGTCACAGACATGAAGATTACAACGGATGCGGGAGTTGCTCCCGCGTGATTCCGCACTTCCACCGTATCATTATATCTCCGTAAACAGCTCCTTTTTTATGTCACTTAGGCGGCTGATAAGCACACGTCCCACCAGATAGAAAGTGGTCACCGTGGCCTATGGACAAGTGTCACACTCGTGCTGCCGACTCTGTAGGTAACTTCTATTGCCTAGAAGAACTCCATATTGCTCCTGTTTGGGAACATCTAGCGCAAGTCACGCTTCGCAAAAAAATTTGTGCAAAAATTTTATGATTTGCACGACACCCGCATAAGTCAGCGGTAGGTCTAAGTAAAGGTCTAATGATGGTATCACCTGACATAATTGACTAAAAACTATATTTATGACTAAACTACAACCAGAGTCATCTATTGGTAATAACATCAAATTACTTCATAAGTACATAATCCTGTATCGCGATATGAAAGTTATTATGTTAATTAATGTTTATATAACAACACTGTTTAAGGAATCCTCTGTTAAAGAGGTAAGTCATAAGAACGAAAGTGGCTACATATTGTTACAGTTACATTAATAACTACTACTCTTTTAATAACAATTATATTTATCTTAATTACCTGTTCAAACAGTCAATCAATCAGCCTTGCTGCCTACTCTTCCAATCTGTGCCATAGCACCGAGCCTTTTGCCCTCCCCGTTCAGTATAAACTAAATTTTCCAAGTCGATGGTCCACCTTGCTGGAGGGCATCCAACCTTACATACAAACATATTCCTTTCCTAACAATATATAACTGGATAGACAATGATTATTATATGATTATAAGCAGCGCATTCCATAGTCACTGGACTGAACTATTTCTACGTTCAACGTTAACCTTGATGGAATGCAATAGATATTAAATGCCACTAACACTAAAACATCAATATGTGATTCAGAGTTCCTTTTGATAACTGTTCCTTTCCGATGCTGCATATTAACAATCGACAAAGTCTTTAAACAACGCTGGCTTTTTTTCAATAGGCCCAAGTCCGCGTATATTTAATCAGACTCGTTGTTATAGCAGTCGGAGAAAAGTTTCATGCATCCAAAGCTCTCCAGGACTCTTGCAACACCGCGATGCGTGGTGTGAAGCCTGGCTCATATCTTCAGATTGTAGTGAAGTGACCTGTGCATGGTGCAGGTGAACTCCTGAGAGAGTCCATCAGACACCATCGCTGCTAGGAAGCTCTCCTGCTCGCGGAGGCGCTTCACCAAGCCTTCCCAGGATCCGTAGTTCAGTTCCATCAGCTGAACTGCCTTCTTGATTATCTTGTGTGCTTCTATGCACCAGTCCCTGGAACATACATACGTACATATATATAATCACATCTTTAATATACGAACAGTTATGCAGAGGTGAATTAACGCCTACATTTCACCAATTCAGTCCCTAGAAATGGTATGTAAATAAATATTTGAGGACACTACGCATTTGATTACTGTGCGGCTGCGCCGGCTGCTAAGAGATTGCGTTTTTCACAGGTTGTGATCGAATGGGCGACAGCTTTGAACTGGGGTATAATATACGACAAAATTATAAATATTATCCTATTAATGAGTGAGAACATTAAAAAATGGACCAATATGCCATTTTACAATAAACATATTAATTTTTGACTAAAATTATTAACAATAATTAAAAAATTACCAACCCAGAAAGAATGGAAGTTTCTGTGCCGAATTGTAGAAGACAAAGCAGAACAAGTCTAGTCTTCTTAATGATACCACAAAAACCTTTAAATGATATTCTTAACTTTCTTTCCCTTCGTTACATTCAGAAATTACAATTCAATTCCAAAAAGAAAATCCGAATGGCATTTATTAATAATAAAACAAGTTTCTTACCCATATTCAGGGCTTGGTGGAGACCTCATGATCCGTTCCAGCATCACATCTGAGAGCTTCCTGAGCTCGTGAGCCACCTGCAATTGAAAAGCTTAGTGGTTAAGGAGTCGGCCTTACAATCGAAAGGACCCAGGTTCGAATCCTGGCTATAACACTACCGATGTGAATTGAGAACCCATTTCTGTAACTATTTTGTTAAAAATGTATTCGGGCGAATCGAGAATTTGAATTTTCAAAATCAAAGGTATCTTATTTCTTCTTTAGTATTGTATATACGTAAATATAATTAAATAGTTTGATTTAAAAAAAATTATTGTCTTTTAAAACTTTTGGTTGTAATAAAATTTCACATTATTTTATGACAAACTGGTAATTTTATGAGATTAAAAATAATTGTCATCATCCCTATAAGATATAAACACACATAATAACTCAGTAAATTTAAAGAAACACCCAGGACTAATTCCAGCGGAAAGCTTCCCCTTGCTTAAGTAATCTCTAGGTCCCCTGAACCCGAACGAGGTTCATGTCATAAAGGTTATGAGTATGTCTCCAACCTTCATATATTATCGTACATCTTGTTGTGTATATCTGTTTAGTAAAATAAAAAAGAATTGTATTTTCCAGATTCTAGAATAGTACATAGTATTTTATTTATAGTAGTTTTTTGGTTTTTTTTTTAATCTGGTTTTTGGGGGTTTTTATCTACATAGATATGTTAACCCCATCGTACAACAGTTCTACTCTAGTCTAACCTCACTGTTGGGAACTGTTGGCAGATGTGACCAAATGACATAGCCTTCTGGCCTTGTCAGAGGTTGGCTCGGAGAGCACAGACTGAACCCAACCCACATCCAGCCCATTCAGGTTCAAGTCACTCATCAGTTACATTATAGTAGTTTATATTAGAATAGTATTTTATTTGAGGTTGCCATCCCCGAGATGGTACAGCCGACCTAATGCTTCCTGGAGTTACTATATTTGTTTGTCTAAATATTGTATGTATCCATCCAGCAATGATAGTTCTGGTAGCCGTTTTCACTTGGAAAAAAAAGACACTTTATATCTTTTTCTATATTGCGTCTAGCTTCCGAAGCTGCAATAAGATCTTTTACATGGGCTTCTGGGCAAAGGCGGTGGTCTTGCTGCTCCGTAAGGAGCCACCCTGACTGTCTGTGATTACCTGAGTCGGTTTTAGAACCAAATCTTGGATAGAATGTTTTTAGTATTTTCAGTCTCTGAGAATCTGTCTTCAGGGAACTCAGGAAGGGAAAGATCATGTAATCTCCAGCCTGAGGCAAGTAACAATATTAAAGCTGTTCTCCTACTTTTATCAAATTAAGAACCAGAGCATGAGGATGACATTAACCAGTCAAATAGTATATTAATGTCCCATATGGGTAATTTTCCTGCCTCACCAGAAATAAACTAATTTTCTACATGAGGATGGTTGTGAAGACACAAACTATTATCCTTTAGGCAAAAATACTCTCATCTTGATGAGATTTATTAAAATTAAGTTACGAATCCATGAAAATCGACCGATCAGCCGGATTATTAGGAAGAAAGGTGACTTGACCACTTACGTCAAAGTGTCATTCACTCCGCGTTTCGAAACTTTTCGTTCAAAAATTAGAATTAAAATCGGTGTGACGACGTTCGAAAAGTGCGTCGTTACATGGTTTAGAAAGAGAGATTGCCATTAAGACCTGACCTGAACCTTCCGCAGGTTCTCTATGGGTAATGGATATGACAGCGCTCTCGTCAGAAGGTCTGGGAACCAAAAGCATTGAGTCCAACGAGGTGCTATTAGGATATATGTCCCTGTTGCCCTGTTTAGATGGGTTAAGACCCTGGGAATAATGTTGGGGGGTGGGAACACCTAAGCGGTCTGAAATTCCCACTTTCGTCTGAAGGCACCGTAAAAAAGAGCCGATCCATCTCTTGAATCTAATGTCACATAATGCTGTACGACGGCGGTTTCCTTGGATGCGAACAGGGTACCCCACCTTTCGAATATTGCCTCTGTGGTTGATGGTAGTAAATGCCATTCGGGTACTTGTTGGCCCCTTGATAGGTGATCTGTGATACCGTTTAATTTCCCTGGTAGATAAAAGGCTGTCACTGTTATGTTGAGGGAATTGGTTAACTTTAGTAGACCTAGAAGGTTCATGGATCGAGTGCCGCCTTGATTCCGTATGTAAACTACCAGAGTTCGATTGTCAGACTGCACTAGAATGTGTGCATTCTTCAGAAGGACACCCTGAGACCTGATCACAGCAAAGACTGTATACATCTCTTTTAAATTCGAGTGCCATGATCTTTGATTCGGAGCCCATTTGCCAGACAGCTACTGGTTGTTCAAATGTGCTCCCCAGTCCGCATCCGCTGCGTCTGTTGTTAAGAAGTATGTCACTTCTTTCTTGTGAAGTGGGACTGGACTACAATCTACTGCATCCAGCCACCACATCAGTTCCTGTCGCACGCTGGGGCACAGTTCCTTTTTCTGACCTATCTGGGTGAACCTTTTCAGAAAAAGTTGTGCTCTGCGACAGTGCATCCGACCTTGAGGGACTGCATGGTTGGCAAAATTTATATAATATGCTTTGTAGCTCCTTTAGTGAGCAGCTGTCTTTGTTCAGCATCTGACACAAAGATCTTTTTATTTTGAGGACTTTGTGGGTTGGCAAGGCTAGAGTTAGGTTCTGGGTATTCCAGACCAAGCCTAAGCATTCCACTTCTTGTGTGGGTTCTATGACGGATTTTTGGTCATTTACATGCCAACCCAGAGATTCCAGGGTTGAGAGCGTTTCCGTAACCTGCATAACCAACCTAGACTTGTCCTGGCATGCTAGCTGAAAATCGTCTAAATAAACTATTAGACGAATACCTTGGCATTGAAGGGTTTCCGCAACACAGTTTGATACTGCTGCAAAGGTACTGGGGGGCAAAGACAGGCCAAACGGCAATGCTGTCAGCTGAAGGATTTCCCCATTGTAAATGACAAGTAGAAATCTTCTGTGTCCTCCGCTATGCACAAATGAAAATAGGCCTGGTGAAGATGGGTCCGACACTCGGTTGAGAGTTGTACGTTTTGAGGTTATATTTGGCTTTTTCTACACTATTGTCCTTGTTTACACTCGGAAAATAAGTGTTTGTGTTGTCTTGGTGGTGGAATAGTATTTATAAGGTTAGTACTTTTCGTATATATCGGCGTCCGCGCTCATTTCAATGGAAATGAGCGTGGATGTTCCCCCTGACGGGGGCGGGGGTAAACCTCCGGATTTACCCAAAAAAACGGTAAAACGTTCTGCTGCTTCGGATTCGACGGATCCCGATCATAAAAAGACCCGTTCGCAAGCGGAATCTATTCAATCCGTCTACTCAAAGCCGGGTTACGATTCTGACTCTAAACTCGAGTACTCAAGTACTGACAAAGGTCCCTATAACGTATATGTCTCGAGATTGGAGCAGGACCCAACAAGCGGCTTACCATTCAAATCTTTGAGGTTTGCTCAGTTCCTGTTTAAAAACAAGGTCGAAAACATTAAAACGGGAGGGATTAAAAACATTGGCCGTAATAGGGTGTGCGTGGAGTTCGATTCGGCAGATGCAGCAAATTGTTTTTTAAACCTTGTTTTGCTTAAAGACCACAATTATGTAGCCTACATCCCGAGCTACAGCATATTTCGTATGGGAGTAGTGAGAGATATTCCCACTGATTGGACGTTGGAGGAATTAGTTGGGGGTATATCTCCTAGTGCTGGAGAAGTGGTGAGAGCTAGACGTCTCAATACAAAAATTACAAGAGACAATGTTTCTGTGTGGGCTCCATCAAACTCTGTGGTTCTAACTTTTTTGGGTCAGGTCCTTCCAGATAAAGTGTTTTGTTTTAATGCATCGCTTCCTGTCTCGCTTTACCAGCTTCCAACAATACAGTGCAGGAATTGCTGTCGATTCGGCCACATTGCCAAGCAATGCCGGTCAAAACCCCGATGTTATAGTGTGCACAATACCATGCTGGTGATTCCTGTACTGTCGCTGATACAGGTATTTCTTGCTTTTTATGTTCCGGCGGTAACCACAACCACCCCGCTACCGACAGAAGATGTCCTGAGCATAACAGGCAAAAATCAATAAAAAATATTATGTCCGAGGAAAATATAAGTTATGCCGAAGCCTCTTCTAGACTCCCTCAGTCTCGTAGACCTCTCTATTCCGAGGCTGCTGCTAGGCCCCAAACTCCTAAATATTCTTCTCTCATTTCTCCTCCTGCCCCTTCCCTCTTGTCTCCTCCTTCTGTATCTTATAAAAAAACTATTTCCCTCCCTATACGCCCAAGGTTTGTTCCTGGGAAATCTTTTGATGTTCATGAACACAATGAATTGACTAATTCGCCTCCTTCTACTCAACCCAATGGGTGCTGCATTAAACCTCCTACAGAGACTACCCCTCTGGCCACTCCCAATGACAATCTAGTCCAACTTTTGCTCTGTTCGTTAATAAATATACTAACGAAAATGTCAGATGCTCTACCGCACGACGTTGCCCTTCTTGTAGAACAATTACTGGAGATTATCTCAAAAAATAATTTTAACAATGGTTCTCAATCTCCTTCAATGGAACTGTAAGAGTATTCGTCGCAGAAAGCCAAATCTTATTGATTTAATAAATCAACACCAACTTGCTATCCTTGCTATTCAGGAAACCTTACTAAAACCTATGTCCCGTTTTAGGATCCCTGGTTTCTTTTGCCTGAGAGAAGACAGAGACGACGGTTGGGCGGGGTGTGCTCTGCTGATAAGGAGAAACATCACATTCTCTCAAATTCAACTCCCTGCTCATAATGCTGGTTTACACATAGTTGCAATCAGAGCAATTAATATATCTATTATATCTGTATACATTCCTCATCCTGACTTTACTCTCCTATCAGAAGTAAATTCAATTCTTTCATCCATCCCTTTGCCTATGATAGTATTAGGTGACTTTAACTGTCGTCATACCCTATGGGGTTCACATCGAAATGTCACTATTTCCACATCAATACTTAATATTCTAGATGATTTAAATTTATGTGTCTTAAATGATGGATCTGCAACCCGCAGGGTCCCTCCTACACAAAACATCAGTGTCCCAGATCAATCCTTGTCTTCTGATTCTCTAACCCCACTCCTGTCTTGGTCTACTCTTCCAAATACTCTCGGTAGTGACCACTTCCCAATCTTAATATCTTACTCTCAGGCTTCTGCCCCGCCTCCCTCTCGCTACGAACCTCTCCTAAAGTACAAACTCAGTAACGCCAACTGGGAGATGTATTCTTCTTCACTTGATACAAAATTGACGTCTCTTCCTCAACCAAACCCTTCTAATTTTCTCTCCATATATGACTGCCTAATCGCAGCAATAAAATCAGCTGCTGACTCTTGCATTCCCCTCAAAAAAAAAACCAAACTGCTCACCCCCTCCCCGCCATGGTGGGATTCGGAGTGCACAGAGAGCGTTCAGAAACGCACAGAAGCTGAGAATAAATTTGCTCTATCCTTGTCCATGACAGATTACGTCAATTTTAAGAAGACTGCAGCTACTACATCTAGACTTTTATCAAAAAAAAAAATCACTAGGCTGGCGTAAATTCTGTCAATCCCTATCCCCCAGATCTCCCCTTTCTTTGTTCTGGAAAAGGGTTAAAGCATATAGAAGAGTGCTTCTTCTATATGCTTTAACCCTGGTGGATACATTTGTTTCAAGTAATGACCCAAATTCTTTTCTAAATGACTTTTTATCTAGTCTGGCTCCTCCATATGTACCTGAATTTGATTGTATTCCCCTCTTGCACTCTCCCAATCTAACCATTACTCAAGATCATATGAATGACATGTTTACGTTTAGCGAATTATCTTGTGCCCTTAATCATCTCCAGGATTCATCACCTGGTATTGATGGCATTCCATATTCATTCATTTGTAAACTGTCTGACTCTTCGAAATCTTTCTTCCTTAGCATTCTTAATGCTATCTTTCTCTCCGGTCAAGTTCCAGATTCCTGGAAAAGCCAAATAGTTATTCCAATCTTGAAGCCTGGGAAGGACCCAAAAATTTCTTCCTCCTATCGCCCCATAGCTCTTTCCTCTGTCTTGGCCAAAATTATGGAAATTCTTATTAAAAACCGTCTCGAATGGATTTTAGAAAACAGACAATTATTAGCCCCCAGTCAATACGGCTTTAGAAAGGGCAAAGGAACCCTGGACAGCCTAAGTATCCTGATCTCCGAAATTCGTTTGGCCTTCTCTCGTAATGAGCATACTATAGGGGTTTTCCTAGATATCTCTGCTGCCTATGACAATGTCCATCTTCCACTACTCAGGCAGAAAATGCTTCAGCTGAGTATACCTGTGAGGTTGGTTCATATCATTTGCAACAAGCTTATGTGCCGTACAATATCTATTCGATACCAGGGCAACACCCTCCCTTCTCAGGTGGTCTGGAAGGGCCTGCCTCAAGGATCAGTCCTTAGCCCTATCCTCTATAACCTCTACACTCGTGACCTAGATTTTTCTGTCAACTCTTTTTGCAAAATTCTGCAATATGCAGATGATGTTGCTCTCTACTCTACTTCCCCATCTTTTTCAGTGGCTGCCGCCAATCTCAATACTGCTCTTTTTTATTTAAATAATTGGCTCTTCGAACATAACCTCTCTCTCTCAGTTCCTAAATGTAGTGCAGTTGTTTTCAGTCGCAAACGTAACACGCCATACATCAACCTCTCTGTTGCTAATGAATCAATTCCAATCCTAAACTCCGTTAAATTTTTAGGTCTTATTCTAGACTCTAAACTGACAGGTGCTCCCCATCTAAAATATGTTGAAGAAAAGTGTGAGAAGGGTGTGAATGTCATGCGGTCTCTGTCTGGGGTCCGGTGGGGTTCTCACCCCTTCTGCCAAAAACTTATTTACAATGCCATTGTGCGTAGTCACTTTGACTACGGTACTTTCCTACTTGAGCCATGCAACATATTGCCACTTTCCAAACTCGAAAGGATTCAGTCGAAGTGCCTTCGCATCATAACAGGTGCCATGAAATGCTCCCCTATCAACGCCCTCCAAGTTGAATGCAGGGAACCTCCACTCCATCTTAGTCGGCAATTTTTGTGCGACAGGTTTCTCTTTAGTGCAGCCCAAATTGGTTCTCATCCTCTACTCCCTATACTACAACAACTTAGTCTCTTGGTCTCTTCTTCGGATTACTGGAAGAATAAATCCCCTCCTCTCCTTATAAATTCACATAGAAAACTGGCTAACCTCACAGTCCCTATCCGTCAATTTCCTATAAACCCCCTTTTTGATCTGGACTTCCAATCCTTAATATTTCAACCAAGAATTATTCTTGATTTTGGCATATCCAAAAAATGCACATCAGCCAATCAAAGTCTGTTGAACATCTTAGGTAGTGACTGGCCGGATTGGACAACCCTATATATCGACGCTTCGAAATTGTCCCTAGATGCTCCAGTTGGCTCTGCAGTATGGATTCCCAAATTTAGAATAATTCTGAGCTTTAAAAGCCCTCCTTATAACTCCATTTTTACAGGAGAATCTATCGCTCTCCTAGAAGCTGTCAATTATGTAGAATCACATAATCTTAATAAAACACTCATATTGACTGATTCTCTGAGCTGTCTCTCTGATTTATTAAAAAATCCTTTTAAATCTAAAAATAATTTTCCACTCACACTCAACATACGAGTAAAAGCCATGCTGCTCAGATGTCACATGTCTGGTATCGAGGTGGTCTTAGCTTGGATACCCAGCCACATTGGCATATCCGGTAATGAAACTGCGGATTCTTGCGCGAGATTGGCAGCCGGTACAGGATGCGATGCATACAACTACGCTTTCACTCGGGACCTACGCACTTTATCCGGTTCTTGTCTGGATAAATCTTGGAATGATTTATGGTAATCCTCTAAAATAATCAAGGGTAAATTCTATGGATCCATACAACCATCCATCCCTTCTAAGCCATGGTTCTTTAAGAATAAACGGTTCAACAAGTTAACTACCTCAGTTATAATACGCCTTCGTTTAGGATTTGTCTGCACACCAGTATTCTTGGCCAAAATTAGAGTTCGAGACCACTCTCTATGTGAGTGTGGCTTGGATGAAGGCAGTCTCGAGCATATCTTCTACGCCTGTCCAAGAATAGTTGTTCCATTATATGACCTTCTCCCAAAGCAGATTCCTCGACCTATAAATTTGGCCTACTTACTTACCCTGGTATCCTCCCCCTTTATCGAGATCCTCCACAAATTTATCTCTATAAATGAAATTAAACTGTAACTCCCCATCACTCTTTTCATCTGTAATATACAGTGCTAATGTTCGATGAATACAAAATATAAGCTTTGTATTCATCTAAACCCTCCCTCTCCCCCACTATATAACTAATCTAACCCTGAGCTCTAATTTATATATATATATTCACATATTTATTATTACTAACAATTGTGATGTCCCCCTTTTTCAGTGCCAAAAAGGATAAACCCAAATTACTAAGAATACCATGAATACCTGGAGACCTCTATAAACGATTAAACCTACTCTCCACCTTGAGGTTGGCAGAATCATCGGTATCTATATAACCGATGCAAGGCGCCATTTAAATAAAATAAAAAGAAGAAGAAGAAGAAGGCCTGGTGAATATCTATTTTCACTAGCCAATCATTGGCTTGGAGAAAATTCACTACATCTACCTGAGATATTTGATATGTGAGTATTTAAAGCCCTGAGGTCGAAAATGGGCCACAGAACCGCATCTGTTTTCCTCACTAAAAAAATTTTTGTAAAAAAATCCCGGATTCCGAGCTGGTAGTATCTCTTAACTCTCGAACTTTAGAGGAGGTTTCAGTATGAAGGGTAAACGGCAGTTCCTTATTGACTTGATAATGAATTGATTGGCTCCTCTTTGGATCCACTTGTCTGTGGATAATCTTAGGCATCATCCTCTGAAGTTCTGTTGAGAGTCATGCTTGTTTACTATTAGGGGCGGAGGCTCCCTTATTGGTGTCATCTTGACGAAAGGGGTGAATCCTCTTAGAATTATTATTATTATTAAAATTATAGACGAGCAGCATGTTTGCTGATATGTCCACTTCATGGTGTTAGAGTACAGTTCAGTCCAGTCCATATCTCTTTTATTGTTTGTTTTGTACTGTAAGCCATTCATCCAAGCGACACTTGAAAGGTCGTTAGTGTAGCAGCTGACACCACTTCCTCGGGCAATTTGTTCCACAGTTGCACAATGCGGTTGTTTAGTGAGTGGTAAGCTGTCAAGGAATGTGCCTGTGAGCGTGTGAGAGTGAGGCTGTGACCTCGGGATGAGTAATTTTTTTGCTGCCGCACAAATATATCACCAATGTTAGTTAGGTTATATTTATTGGTTAAGATTTTATAGCCCTCGGTGAGATCACCCCTTGTTCTTCTATCTTTGAGTGTTGGCAGTTTCAATAGTCTTAGCCGTTCCTCATTTATACTTAATTTTTCTTTCAGATCTTTTAGCTTTAACTGAGTTTTGGTATTGTTTTTTTGAAAATTTATCGGAGCGATCTGAACGTTCTGGTACCTTCCTATCCTTTATAATCCTATTGAATAATTGGCTGCAATGCGTCTCAACTAAATAGATGTTCTGAGCTTGGTGGAACATTTTGTAAAGTTGTCCTAAGATTCTGGTTACTAATTTCTTTTAAAATTCGGTCACGCCTAATTTCCATGCTTTCTGAGAGTATTCCACATAACACTTGCATAGTGGACTCTGAATTTTTATGACTCGCTGAGTCTGGACCAAATGTTCCTGAGTCTCTTGGATTGGCTGTAGCCCAGTCAATTATAGACTGTAAACCTTTTTTTAACAATTGTCTTTGTTCTAAGACCTTATTAGAAAGGCCTGCTAATAAAAGTTCAGTTGAAGCTAAATATTATTATTATTATTGTTTCTCAGTACCATGTTCTCAGTACCATGACTCTCGGGACTATGGAGTCCCGGGCCTTTGGAAGGTGTGGGTCGGGCCGAAGCCAAGACATAGAGGCCCTTTCATGAGAATTTAATATGCTAGGAATACACATACATAGTGGATATCATCCCCAAGCGCACAATATAATACACCGGGAGATGGTCCCCACCAGGTGCAGAGAGTATTGCTGTGCGGTGCTGTGGCCGCGATAGAACTAAATTATGGGCTATGGGATTGAGAATTGGATGGACTGGTGAATGGGCTATGGGGGGAGACTAACGGACACCTGCTGTGACAATAAGTCTCAAAATTGTAAAAAGGCAGGTGGTAACTTGCCAACTCATTGCATGGGCCCCATTAAAATAGTCACATATAGTGCGACCATGGAGCAACATCCATTGAGCGGCTAAGGTTGTCGAGAGGTGAGTCTGCAGGGCGCAAGTTCCCGGGTATACCAGTCAGTGTGCCCTCTATGATATTTTACACTTCCAACCTGGAGCATAGGTTCTGCTCTTGCAACTCCACTCATGGCCGGCCAATAAAGGCAAGCACACAAGGAGAGGGGGGATAAATCCTAATCCTCGGGAGAATCGGGGTACGTGGTGTCACCACGCACCAACAGCTCGCAACAAGCTGCCCCTGCGGGTTTATTATTATTATTGTTAGTTAGCAGGTAGGCAGTCATAGTCTTTCCTTCTATTTCTCTAGTTTGAGGTAAAATGTATTTAGTCTGTTTTTGAACTGGTTGATACTGTCAGCTGAGACTACATCTTTTGGGAGCTTGTTCCACGTTCTGACTACTCTGTTACTGATGAAATGTCTGTGATACTTATTTTTATTGATATCGCATAATGTCATTTACCTTTAGCCCTACAAACCCAGGGGAAGCCAAGCAATCTTAAAGAGACTTCTTATACCTGATGGCTCTCCGGGTGGGAGAATCAAATTGTTGAAGCTTCAATAGCTCTTTAAGTCTCTCACTATCACTTGGCTGTATCAGCTTCTTTTCATTGGAGTCTGTATCTAAACTACCAAGAGCTGACTAGTTGACGGTTGTGTAGGCCTAATAAGAAACTGGTTAGAATTGGTGCTAGTAGGTACTAGGTTTATCTTGAGTATAAATATATGGCGGTAATTGAGAGAGGTCGTTGGTTATATAAGCTACCTGCGACATTAACGTATCGACACGGGAATCGGCGCGAATCGAACGTGTCGTGGCCTCTTCATATTTCCTTTTTGGCCTGTTCGTGGACGCTTGTTGGGTAGGGGTGATGCAAGCCCTCTTCGACCTCCGAGGAGGAGGAAGAGTTACTCCCCGATAAGGTCGAGGTTTGCTCTCCATCCGAAGCAACAAACTCTCGACCGGCACCCTGTGCATCCTCGTCTTGCAACGGCTCTATTTACGACAACAAAAAAGAAAAAGAACGCTTACCAATTTAAAAAAATATTAGAAAACAATGCTGTGCTGTATTATCATCTCACACACTACACTTTTCACAAAATAATAACATAAATATCAATTATCTTTGTGTTTTGAAAAATTTATCACGTGTTCCTACTCTCGCAAATCACGAAATGCTATGACACTTGACAGCTATTTGCGCGCGAGATGGACGATGACAGATGCCACAATTTACTTAATTTATTTCTCAATGACAAATTTCAAATGAAAATATTATGGTAGTCAATATTTATTAGAAATAGTGATTGTGATATATCAGTGAATTGCGCTACAATATTGTACTATGCGAAATAAAAACAAAAATATCTAAATTTTGTTATATTTATTTAGAAAATCGTATTTATTTGAAAAGTGATCTCTGCCAGGTTAACCTCTGTAATCCAATGCCTATAAAATATATAAATACGTATTAGTTACGTATAAAGTACAGCTTTTAAGGTTAAATGATTAGTTATCTTTCAAAAATAATCATTAGTTTACTATGTGCCAAATAGTATTTTCGAGATTTTCAACAATCTCTACGTCAAGGCGCAAACGCTGTCCGTCCGCCTCAGATCGCAGCATACACGGGCGTACAGGCAAGTGATCTCGCCGCGCATACAATGGGTTAATCGGATTCAGGTATGTTTTCTCTGATATTCTCGATACTCAAGGCAAGTCACTGAGCTGCTTCTTCATCTCAATGCTGTGTGTTTTTGAAGACACAATATTATATTATTAAAAGTAGTTTTAAGTTTTCGTTCATCGCCTACAAACAATTCCAATTTTTTTATAGTATATATAGATTGTGGCACTCCGTGAACACTGACAGAAGTGAAAACTGTATGTATAAAAAAAACATTGTACGCGCCTAAAATTTCTCACTTCAATGAAGACCCACATGTGAATTGTCACAATTTATCAAATACGTATTACTATTGAATGAAATTTTAAAGCATTTAGTACGCTAACTATTCAAATCGGTTAAGATATAGAAATAATTGAATCAGTTCAACCGGGATTCGGACAGAATTTGGATAGTTTCGGGCGAAGGTTCTGTGGCTTAGTGGTCAGACCGTTCTTCCTGTAAGGTAAAGATAGCGGGTTCTAATCCCGCCTGAACCTATTTTTTTTTCTTTCTTCTTCTACCCGCATTAGAAAAGTGCACTTGTTGTTTTGTAACTCTGATAATATTTTTTTATTTAAATATAGAAAAAGTCATTAATTGGTGTTGAATTTGTGATATTCGTGATATAAACACTATAAGTCGCGCATGATAGTGTTTTTGTGCAAAATAATCTAAAATTAAAAGTGATTCAGCAGTTTCTACTGCAAAATAACCTAACATTACCCATTGTTGCGGAATTATCTTGGTCAATAATGGCTTCTTGTTATAAGTGCACCAAAAAAGTCCCTTCAGATGAGGCTAAAGTGTTTTGTCACGGTTGTGAACGTAGAATCTGCGTCAAGTGTAGTGGGTTATCTCCCACAGAGCAGAGGGTCATTTGCCTCCAAAAACAAACACTTAAGTACCTGTGTCCGGATTGCGAGCTTGGAGTGCGCCAGCTGCCAGCCCTCAGGAAGTTAGTTACCGAGCTGCAGCAAGAAATTGAGGCCATGAAAAAAAACCCGGTTGAAAACGCCAGTCTAGAAGCCGTCCTGTCCGAACTTAGCGAGAGGAGTAGAAGGAGTTCCAATGTGATTATGTTTGGAGTGCCTGAAGTTCAAGACTCTGATGCAAATGTGGATGACCGCAAGCAGTTTGACCGTGAACAGGTGGATAAAACCCTCACACCGATACCTGGCTACGTGAAACCTGTGGCCGTCATTCGTTTGGGGAAGCCCCTGCAGGATGCTGCTGCTGCACCCCGTCCCTTGAAAATTGTTTTCTCCGGTCAACAGCCAGCCATTAGTGTACTCAAGAACTGGAAGAAACTACCAACTGGTATCAACGTTAAGAATGATCTAACCCCATACCAGCGTGAGTACTTCAAAAATCTTAAAGCCGAGCTGGAGCAGCAGAGAACGAATGATGGTGAGTCTGATCTAAAGATTAAATATATTCACGGCACGCCAAAGATAGTGATGGTGAAACCCGACCCAAAAAATTGAGGTCCAACATCACCGAATTTACCTTCTTCTACACGAACCTGGCATCCTTAATGGCAAAACGAGATTTACTCTTAATAGAAATAAATAAACTAAAACCTACTTTCATAATACTTACTGAGACACACCTTAAACCGGATATAAGTAATAGCTTGATAGATATTAAAGGCTATGTACTGTTCAGACGGGACAGAGCCACTGGAAAGGGCTGGGGGGGGGGTTGCGATTTATGTTGCTTGTACACACTGTGATGTTCCCATACAAGTTACCCTACACCCGACTCTAAATACTAACCCTACAGTGGAAGCACTATGGTTGACAATTAAATACTCCGATTTTATGTTCCTAATGGCTGGAGTCTACCGTCCACCGCACACAGGTTTTGAGGAATCTGATCGTATCCTATTTGATACGATGCGAACAGCTTGTAGCGGTCCACACACTGTGTTTATAATGGGGGACTTTAATTTACCGGATTTTAAATGGCCACTTGCTAAACTAGATGGATACAATATGCTACATGGAAAGTTTGTGGAACTACTTACTGACTCAGGACTTCAACAGCTGGTGACTGATATTACGCGTCGGAGAGGTAGTCAACAGTCAGTTCTAGACTTAGTATTATGCAATGACGAGAATTTATGTACTGGAATTGAACACCAAGCGCACATAGGAAGGAGTGACCACCAAGTCCTGCTAGCAACATTACAATTCCAAATACGGGCCAGATGTGACCCAGTAGCGACCTTACCTAGAAAGAATTTCTTCGCGGCTGATTACGACCGTATTTCGATGGATTTAGACAAACAATGTGACTATACAGAAGTATTACAAGCTTGGGATAGCTTTAAAAGCGATGTTGATAAAACTGTTGAACAAAATGTACCTACAAGCCGAAAAAGAAATAATCACAACAACAATAAACCATGGATAGGGCCTGAAACACTAAAATTAACAGAAGAAAAGACTCGATTATGGAGGGTTTACCGACTAGACCAATCAGATAAATCCTATGAGAAATATAGAAAAGTGAACAATAAAATCATCGCTATGGTAAGGAAATCGAGGAAGGAGTTTGAAGGAGGAGTCGTGGATAGAGGTCCAAAATCGTTTTACGGCTATGTACGACAACAATTATCATCAGCAGTCTCTATTCCACCATCTCTAAGGGACCCTGATACACTACTCGTGACTAGTAATGCCAAAGAAGTGGCAAACCTATTTGCCAAACAATTTGAAAAATCTTTTGTTAGAGAACCTGCGGGGCCAATCCCACCATTAACTGCACCAAAAATCGAAGAATGTATTGACCATGTGAATTTCACTCCCGAATTAGTTGAAAAAACACTAAAAAGTTTCAATGACACTACTTCAATGGGCCCAGATGGGATTCCTGCCCTACTGCTGAAAAAATGCTCATCCGTAATCACAACTAGGCTAGCTCGGATCATGGAACTGTCCCTAGCCAACGAGAAACTTCCTAATGACTGGAAAGAAGCAACAGTCACACCAATCTACAAGAAAGGAGACAAACTTAATGCAGCTAACTATAGGCCCATGAGCCTCACTAGTCTAGTCTGCAAAACTATGGAAAAGATTATAGCCAAAGAGTTGAGAGATTTCCTATCTAGAGAACAGGTTATCATGGACAATCAGCATGGCTTCATCCCCCGTAGATCAACAGTTACCAACCTACTTATGTGTTTGGAAAAATGGACGAAAAACTGGAATGAACGGCAACCAACAGACATCATATATCTGGATTATGAAAAAGCATTTGATCGAGTCCCAATCAGGCGACTAGTAGCAAAACTGGATCACTTTGGCATCCGTGGGAAACTTCTAAACTGGATCGCTGACTTTCTGTCCGAACGGAAATTCAAAGTACGAATAGGAGACCAATACTCTGAAGCACACAATGTGTTGACCCCACAGGGGTCAGTGCTCGGACCAATTTTATTCGGGATCTTCCTCACCGACCTCAAGGATATCATTGACTCGGATCTGTCTCTATTTGCCGACGATACTAAACTGATGGGAAATCCTTTGATCTGCCACAATATCATCCAAAGTGATCTTGAACGAATTTTTCAATGGACAAGAGACTGGTTGGTCACCCTGAATGCTGATAAATGCACAGTTTTACATGTTGGTAACAAAAATCCCAAGTTGCCCTACACAATTGATTCAAGGAACTTGCAGAGTGTGTCATCTCAGAGGGATTTAGGAGTGACAATAACAGAAAATCTCAAATGGGATAAGCATATCTTGGGAATCACAAAAAGAGCTAATTCCATAATGTACACCATCAGAAAAGCGTTCTCACATATAGACAAGATCTTGTTTGTCGGGATATACAAAACTTACATTCGTCCCTTGTTGGAATATGCATTCCAAATATGGAGCCCATACTTTCGCAAGGACATCGATTTACTGGAAAGAGTGCAAAGAAGAGCCACGAGAATGGTCTGGAATCTACGACACAAGACATACGAGCAGCGGCTGGAAGGACTTGGTCTAACTACACTGGAGCAGCGCAGGCGGCGTGGGGATTTGATTGAGACATACAAGATTCTGAGCGGACATTACGACGTCCCTGGACTGAGCGGCATCTACCAGATGAAACCGTCTGAGAATTTGAGAGGACACACATTAAAGCTCGCGCGCACTCTAAGTATAAGCAATCCTAGGTACCATTTTCTGCCAAACCGAGTCGTGAACTCCTGGAACAAACTGCCAGAGACAGTAATAAGTGCACCTTCAGTGAACGCTTTCAAAAACAGACTCGACCACTATTTAAAAAACGAACTATCCTCAAACAGTGACAATTTTATGACACCATAAGTGAACGGACTTTGAACATTATAAACATAGTGATTATAAAAAAGAAAAAAAAAATACTCTGTGAACATTAACAAGTGCTGTGATATGCACGCATCAGCTTTTAGCTGCTAGTGCATGACTAATAATAATAATAATAGGTACTACTGTCCGTATGGTAGAACCCGAACGTTTGTAACGCTCGCGTAACGCTTTCACCAGTTTACTCCGCAAGTCAAGCATGCCTAAAGAAACTTTCTCGTCAAAAAATGTCAGCAGAGTGACTTATTATTATTATTATTTGATACACTAGCAGCTCCACGAGCTGATACGTGTATATCACTGCACTTGTGTTCTTAATTATTTAAATGTTTGTCAAGTATATTTTTGAACAGTTCACTGTTGGAGCACTTATTACAGTTACCGGGAGAGAGTTCCACAAGTTCATTACTCGATATGGCAAGAAGTGTGTTCTGGGGTTGCCAGCACATGGAGGTTTGGTTAACTTCAAGGAATGGCCTCTAAGACGTGTGTTCTGGTTCATCATGTACAAATCTCTATGTGTATTAGATATAATATACCTATGTAATCACTTATTATATTTCTATTGTAAAAGTACCCCAAATAACTACCCCACATACCTTCAACTTTAATCACCATTCAAAGGTTGCCTGGCAGAAATCGCTTAAAGCGATAAGGCCGCCCATTGCACTGATCCCTTGTTATATAAACATAACATAACATAAACTCACACCTATATCCCCGAAGGGGTAGACAGAGATGCTAGCACCGACATTTCGCCAGATTATGTTTAGGTCCCAATGTAATAGGTGGCAAGCCTATTGCCATTAACCGGGCACTTATAAACCTGCGATAAACACACACATAACTTCGTAAAGCATCGAAAAGCCATTGGTGTGTGCCATGGTATAACCTGGGCTCGAACCCGAGACCTCGTCTCAGCAGTCCATTACCCATACCACTAGGCTACCCTTGTTATATAGACCTTAGTAATGATATATGTATTAATGGTGTACAATAAAGTATATAATAAATAAAAATAATTACCTCAACGCTGAAAGATCCAAACTGGTACTCCATGCTCTGTATGTTCTGCTTGATCAATTCCAGACTCCTGGTGAAATCACCTGCAAATTTACAACCCTAAGTTAGAGAGCATTCGTGTGAAAACTGCGATGGTTGCGTAGTAATTACAGCAAAAAATACTGATGAGAGAAGTTAGTTCTGGCAGACTCGTTTTAATTTTAGTGTTCTTACTGTTCTTAGTAAGTTTATTATTATTATTATTATTTTAAACTTCTCAGCTTTCTCGGCAGGTATGTGTGAACTTTTTTTTTTGTTTTCAGGGTTAGGAATTGCAATATCTATTAAATATGTGATTTTTTTCAGTTTTTAGTGTTAGTATTATATCTGGTCTATTGTTTGTAATTGTTTTATCTGTTATAATCGCTCGGTCCTAGTACAGTTTTGTGGTTTCATTATTCAAGATATCCTTTGGTTTATATTTGTAATATGGTTCTATTTTATCTACTAACTTATATTTTTGAGCTAACAATGAATGTAATTGTTTGGCTACATTATTATGTCGATCGGTGTATCTTGGTTGGTACTACACAATCTACATCTGTCGGATACTACCGTTGGATCCTTAATTATATATTTAATTATTATTTATTATTATTATTATTATTGGGTAACAGGCCAGCAGTTGAAACAACTGATATCAGCCTGCATCTCATTGTTCACTTATACTGTTTTCACTACTCAATGTTTTTGTTGATTTATGTGTTTGTCCAGTCTATTTCTAAATTGGTTAAGTTTTCTGCTGTCACAATATTTTCAGGTAGCCTATTCCATGCGTTAACCACTCTATTGCTCAAGAAGTTCTTGTGTGGGTTTGTATTCCAACTAGATTTTTGCAGTCTAAGGTTGTGTCCTCTACGATTTCGGTCTGGTGGGCGTTTGAAAGTTTATATTAAGTTTATTGGTTATGGAGTCAGCCTTACGAAAGAGAGTTTTCGGGTTCGAACCCTGGCAATTACAGTAACTACGTGAACCCACTACTAACACAAATAACTTAGCTGGAGGGTTTACCAGGATTGCTGGTAATTTCGATTTAATAGTATTTTAAATCGTTCGTGAAAACATGATGTTTTCTAATATAAGTTAAGTATTATAATATCGGCTATCTAAGGAGGTAAGACACAGCGGTATTTCCGCCCAATTGAGCAGTCCGACTGGGAAGTACCTCCGCCCTACAAAATATCATCGATGAGTACGGTAGCCAGAACTCAACTTGTGCTGTCAGTGGGAAGACTAAAGGCTAGTCCTGCGTTGTCCTATACACTGACGGCACAGAAACTCTATGCTTACAAGGTCGGCAGCGTGAGTGTGTGACACCTCTGGTGTTACAGACGTCCATAGGCCACGGTAACCACTTTTTTTTTTATACCACTTAGTTGGCAGACAAGCACACGGCCCACCTGATGGAAAGTGGTTACCGTGACCTATGGACGTCTGTAACACCAGAGGAGTCACAGTCGCGCTACCAACCCTGTAAGTACAGAGTTTCTGTGCCGTCAATAGAAGACAAAGCAGGTGGGCAAAAAGCTCACTAAATACGGTTCAGTCGATTACAAGGTGCGAGTGACCCACCAGCGTCAGCGTAGAGTCGCGCCAGCTGGTCGGCAGCGGCACGGAGAGAGGTGTGATGCCTGTGCCACACCTGCTGCTTAAGACGGAACGACGCATGCGCCTTCTCGCAGCGCTCCTCGTCCGTAGTCGCGCGCCCGGCTGACGACAGTAGGTACCATCACAATCAACACGAGCATCATAATCACCAATGACCACCGAAGCAGTTAACAGTGACATTTTAAAGCAATTAGTATGGCTAACTATTCAATTTTTAGGAAAAAAAAAATTAATTCAGGCGGGATTCAAACCCGCGATCTTTCCCTTACAGGGGGAATACTCTGACCACTAAGCCAGCGAACCTCGCCTGAAATCATACAACTCTCCTTAAATATATCCGTCTTACGGCGACAGACTAAAATTTTAACTGAAAATTGTACTATCAAAGAATCAAAAAATCAAAGAATCAATTTAATTTATTCAGTTTAGGCACATAAAGAGCACATATGAACGTCAAAATTTTACAATTATGTCTAGAAATAATATAAAAATATTAAATAATGTAAGAATAAACCATTGGAAAATGATTCTTTCGCTGGTTCGGTAGATTAGTTCTACTGAGAAGATACCAGCAAGAAACTCAGCGAACTACATTAGAACTAGATTATTTTTCTTTTATAAATTTGTTTTGGTTTACAATTTGTTTTGTGCGAGCAAGCAAGAGACTTATGTTGACCACGCATTAACATCATTAAGGTACTCATCCACTTTATAGTAACCTTTACTCATTAAAGTTTTTTCACTTCTATTTTAAAATTATTTATTGGCATATTAATCAAGTCCTGAGGAATTGAAGAGGAAGAAACTATAGGAAAAAATTAGAATAATTTTTACAATTATGTCAAGAAATATTATGAAAATATTAATATACATAACATAAACTCACGCCTATATCCCCGAAGGGTTTGGCAGAGGTGCTAGCACCGACATTTCGCCGGTTTATGTTTAGGTCCCAATGTAATAGGTTGCGAGCCTATTGCCATTAACCGGGCACTTATAAACCTGCGATAAATACACACATAACTGCGAAAAGCATCGAAAGGTCATTGGTGTGTGCCATGGTAATACTTGGGATCGAACCCGAGACCTCGTCTCAGCAATCCATTACCCATACCACTAGGCTACCGCGGCTACAGATATATAGTTCTACGGTAGGTTAGTTCTTCTAAAAGATACCAGCAAGAAACTCAGAGAACTATATTAGAACTAAACGGTTTTTTTTTACAATTTATGTTGTGCGAGCAAGCAAGAGACTTATGTTGACCACGCATTTTAATTATCAATTATATAATAACCTTCTTTCATTAGAGATATTTCATTTCTATTTTAATGTCGTACCTAACGCACACACTCTATAGATCATAAGCATTCGGAGATAAGATTGGCAAAGACATATTTGTCACATGCTGGCTGACCCAGGACCATCTACACTCGAGAGCAATGAATCCGGGTCACTTAAAGAATGTTAAAAATCTCGGAAACTAAAAATGATAGGTTAATGCAATAAATTGTATTTAATAGACAATGTAATACTCCTTAAATGAAAGTAAAAAAAATATGAGTCACCATACATTTTATTAACACAAAATTACATAAAGAAAAAAACTGCTGATCTCTCCTTAAAACAAAAATAGGAAACATGAAATTTTTGAACTTTATTACGATTTTCTTGAATTTTAATACTTCGTATTGCCTCCTCGTGCTTCCATTACTGCGTTTACGCGGTTTGGCATGCTGTACACCAAGTTCCTTATACGATTTTGGGGAATATTCTCCCATTCCTCTGTGAGAGCAATTTTGAGCTCACGAAGCGTGATTGGGGGAGGGTTTCGTTGTTTTACGCATCTGCCTAGCTCGTCCCAAGCATGCTCGATCGGGTTGATATCCGGGCTGCGCGCTGGCCACTCCATACGAGTAATGTTCATCTCTTGAAGGTAGTCATTCACAATCCTACCTGTATGAGGTCTGGCATTGTCATGCATAAATATAGCATCCTCACCTAAATTGACCATAAATGGACCAACGTGATCATTGAGGATTTCTTCCACATATCTTACGCTAGTTAAAGAGCCGTTTTCTATGATCACCAGCTCTGTGCGACTTTCAGAAGAAATTCCGGCCCACACAAGTACAGACCCACCACCGTAGGCTACTTTTTCTTCGATGCATGCTTGCTTGAATCTTTCCCCTGGTCTTCGATACACTCTGTGTCTTCCATCGTGCTTGTAGAGCATAAATTTTGATTCGTCGGAGAACATAACTTTTGACCAATCTTCAATACTCCAATTTACGTGGCTCTGGGCATAACTTAGTCTCGAAATACGATGCCCACGCTCCAGTTTAGGGCCGTTTGCAGGTCTAAGGGGTTTTAAGTTAGATTCAGCAAGCCGACGTCTTACTGTCCATGCACTTGGGTTACTTCCTCCGAGGCGTCGAAACTGATTGGTGAGTTCAGTTCCTGTGAGAAAGCGATTTCGAAGCATGGTGTTCACCAAGTATCGGTCTTCTCGTGCTGTGGTACACCTGGTTCTGCCCGTTCCTGGTCTGCGTAGGTTAGAACCAGTTTCTTCGTAACGTCGGAGAACTCTTTGTACTGTTGACAGCGACACACCGACAGTCCTGGCTGTATCGCGCTGACTCCGGCCGGTTTCCAGCATTGTAAGTATTCTGGTGCATTCTTCAGGCGTAAGCGACATAATTTCAGCTTGATTAATGAATATAGAGCACTATCAACATGGTTTATGTACCCACATAAATGACAGATTACAAACAAAAGCAACACCAAATGCTGTAATTTCGTAGTTCCATCTTCGAAAGTGGCCCTTTTTCAAATTTGATTTTTTTATGATATAACTTTACAATAACTAAGAAGTTTTAATACCTTCATTTAAGGAGTATTACATTGTCTATTAAATACAATTTATTGCATTAACCTAGCATTTTTAGTTTCCGAGATTTTTAGGATTCTTTAAGTGACCCGGATTCATTGCTCTCGAGTGTATTTGGGACTTATCCGTTTTTAGGTGTGGGGACCACGGATTGCCCATCTAATCCCAGGCATGCTTCTGCCAGGGTGACAGGCGGCTCCACCCGTCACGCCCAGCCCCGCGCTCATTGGGGACGGAGGTAGTTCTGCGACCTCTGACGCCCAAGTTGCCTCCGCTCCTCGAGGGCTGTGCAGACCGCGAGCCATCTCCGATACCGCCCACTTTAAGGAGGTGAAATATTTTTTCCTATTTTTACTCATGGGAACATAATATTTCCGGTATAAACAGTAGCCTATGCGTCTGTTCATCTATTTCCAAAAAAAAGTCCATTCATTTCGAGATCGACAACGAGTTGTGTAGTTTAGATGGCAGTCGCTTCATGGGAAATATCGACATTCACCCAAGTCCGCAGTTAGGACTGGAAGAGGCACACCCCAGACTCTGAGGTGAAAGCTTCAGATGCGACTGGGATTGATAAGATGAGATGAGATGAGATGAGATGAGATGAGATGAGATGAGATGAGATGAGATGAGATGAGATGAGATGAGATGAGATGAAATAAGATAATCTTTATTGTAGACCAACACATTACAGTACATGTACGGACAATATTATGAAAAATGTACAAATGGCGGCCTTATCGCTATAAGCGATCTCTTCCCGGCAACCTTTGGATGGAAATGTTTTAATTGTCTTAACAATAATAGCCCATGGGTAGTTATTAGTGTAGTCATAAGCTACATAAATATGTATAACGTAAACAAATTTATTATACTTAATTTTACGACCTCCGTGGCGTAGCGGTAGAGCATTCGACTGCTATGCAGGGGGCGCGGGTTCGATTCCCGCTCAGTGCAAATATTTGTATGCATGAATATGTATATTTGCATTGGTCTGGGTGTTTCTATGTATAATATGTATGTATTTAAAAAAAAGTATCTGTGTTTATCCGTATTCTAGATCCCATAACACAAGCTAGTATGCTTACCATGGGTCTAGATAGCGTTGTGTAGAATGTCGTGGAATATTTATTATTATTATTATTAATTGATGCCAAGATGAAGAAGATAGAAGAAGGTGACATACCTTGGACGAGTAGTTCCTCCGCGCGATCGATGGTCGCCAGGGCGGTCTGCAGGTGGAAGTCCGACTGGCACTGCTGGCAGTGAGCCTTGCGGTTGGTGCGGAGTACGGGGCCCTTGCACGTCTGGCACGAGTAGGCCGTGAACAGCAGCTGGGAGGGAGCAGTACATTATTATTATGAATATTTTGTGAATATCTTAATAATAATGTTATAATACGTATATTTCATATATGTTACTACGGATGACCACTATATTCAGGCACACATACAAGAGCGAAAACTCACTGAAGAACAGACATAAGCACACGCACACACGTACGCTTACACGCATGCGCATGCGCACACACGCTTACACGTACACGCACACTTACACGTACACGTACACACACACGCACACGCACACACACACGCACGGATACAATAGTTCTAACACAACGGAAGTACCACTGGAACTTTAGCAAAATGGTAGCAGGCAGGATACAGGCTGCAGAGTAATGAAATAGTAGAAGCTAAAGTTACGATGCAAACTGAACATCAGTTACCAGAGAGGTAGGTGAGTTCGATGCCAAAGGTTGGTAGAAGAAATTATACGAGTCCGGTACAGTGTACTGTGTACACTCGCACGCGCACGCATTCGCGCACACGTGTACACGCACACGCAAACTCGCGTGCACGCACGCACACAAACACACACACTCACGCGTGCACGCACACACACACACACACACACAAACACACACACACACACACACACACACACACACACAAACACACACACACGCACAAACACGCACACACACATATGAGAGTGAAGAGCACTCACGACGAACTCGACGCGCTCGGTGTCGATGCAGGCGTCACAGTTGCAGGTGAACATGTACTGCGCGCGTAGTTGCGAGCGTCGGTGCTGAGTGGGCTCCCGCGCACGGTGCGGCCCGTAGCAGTTGAGCAGCTCGGCGCCTGCCTCCAGCTCGCGCGAGCAGCGCACGATCAGCCGATTGTTGTGGAAGCTGCGAGTACAGACATATTCACTATACTGCTAGTGCTAGGCAGCTAGCATTATAGTTGGTTGAGCCATGGTAAGGAGGTAGGAATGGTGGTGTTGTCCACAGCTGGTACTATGGTTGGTTGAGCCGTGGGTAGGAGGTGGGAATAGTGGTGTTGTCCGCGGCTGGTATTATGGTTGGTTGAGTCATGGTATGGAGGTGGGAAAGGTGGTGTTGTCCGCAGCTGGTATTGTGGTTGGTTGAGCCATAGGCAGGAGGTGGGAATGATAGTGTTGTCCGCTGCAGGTATTATGGTTGGTTGAGCCATAGGTAGGAGGTGGGAATGTTGGTGTTGTCCGCAGCTGGTATTGTGGTTGGTTGAGCCAAGGTAAGGAGGTGGGAATGGTGGTGTTGTCCGCTGCAGGTATTATGGTTGGTTGAGCCAAGGTAAGAAGGTGGGAATGTTGGTGTTGTCCGCTGCAGGTATTATGGTTGGTTGAGCCATAGGTAGGAGGTGGGAATGGTGGTGTTGTCCGCTGCAGGTATTATGGTTGGTTGAGCCAAGGTAAGGAAGTGGGAATGGTGGTGTTGTCCGCTTCAGGTATTATGGTTGGTTGAGCCATAGGTAGGAGGTGGGAATGTTGGTGTTGTCCGCTGCTGGTATTATGGTTGGTTGAGTCATAGGTAGGAGGTGGGAATGATAGTGTTGTCCGCTGCAGGTATTATGGTTGGTTGAGCCATGGTAAGGAGGTGGGAATGGTGGTGTTGTCCGCAGCTGGTATTGTGGTTGGTTGAGCCATACGCAGAAGGTGGGAATGATAGTGTTGTCCGCTGCAGGTATTATGGTTGGTGGAGCCATGGTAAGGAGGTGGGAATGTTGGTGTTGTCCGCTGCTGGTATTATGGTTGGTTGAGCCATGGTAAGGAGGTAGCGATGGTGGTGTTGACCGCAGCTGGTATTATGATTGGTTGAGCCATGGTAAGGAGGTGGGAATGGTGGTGTTGTCCGCTGCAGGTCGGTTGAGCCATAGGTAGGAGGTGGGAATGTTGGTGTTGTCCGCTGCAGGTATTATGGTTGGTTGAGCCATGGTAAGGAGGTGGGAATGTTGGTGTTGTCCGCTGCTGGTATTATGGTTGGTTGAGCCATGGTAAGGAGGTGGGTATGGTGGTGTTGTCCGCTGCAGGTATTATGGTTGGTTGAGCCATAGGTAGGAGGTGGGAATGGTAGTGTTGTCCGCTGCAGGTATTATGGTTGGTTGAGCCATGGTAAGGAGGTGGGTATGGTGGTGTTGTCCGCTGCAGGTATTATGGTTGGTTGAGCCATGGTAAGGAGGTGGGAATGGTGGTGTTGTCCGCAGCTGGTATTGTGGTTGGTTGAGCCATACGCAGGAGGTGGGAATGTTGGTGTTGTCCGCTGCTGGTATTATGGTTGGTTGAGCCATGGTAAAGAGGTAGCGATGGTGGTGTTGACCGCAGCTGGTATTATGATTGGTTGAGCCATGGTAAGGAGGTGGGAATGGTGGTGTTGTCCGCTGCAGGTCGGTTGAGCCATAGGTAGGAGGTGGGAATGTTGGTGTTGTCCACTGCAGGTATTATGGTTGGTTGAGCCATGGTAAGGAGGTGGGTATGGTGGTGTTGTCCGCTGCAGGTATTATGGTTGGTTGAGCCATAGGTAGGAGGTGGGAATGGTAGTGTTGTCCGCTGCAGGTATTATGATTGGTTGAGCCATAGGTAGGAGGTGGGAATGGTGGTGTTTTCCGCAGCTGGTATATTGGTTGGTTGAGCCGTGGGTAGGTGGTGGAGTCCATTTGATTGTTAAATTCAACTTCAATCAATAAACCTATTGCAGTCCACTGCTGGACATAAACCTATATTAACGTCTGAAGGCTTTGGCCTACTGTTTCCACGCTGGCCAGACGGGTTGGTACAGGGTTTTTATCCTTCTCTCGCAGTGTCGCCTCTTCCGACACCCTTCGGACAAGGTGGGGTGGTGATATTTGTATTCTTTCTATGTACACACGGATAAATAATTCAACTTACGTATTGACAATATTTGGATCGCAGGAATGGTTCATCATCGCGGCGGAAGGATATATGGCTGTGGCTCGTCTCACCTCTCGCTCGCTCACGGTGTGCCCTGAAATTGTTTTTATATTTTTAAGGTGTGATTTAAGCAGTCACTAAAATAAAAAGCCGGTGAAATGCGAGTCGGAAACGCGCACCGATGGTTTCGTAACTTAAGCTACCTAAACTGTAATATATTTTGAATGTGTTGACTTAGAAGTTTGATTTCTGTACAGTTTCAAGACGTTTTAGACCTGGAGTTGTGGTTTTCAACTTGATGCCACCACACATTCCTGAGAAAAAGGTCTTGACAGACAGGCAGACAGACAGACAACGAAATGATCCTGTAAGGGTTCCGTTATTTTCCATATGAGGTACCGCACCTTAAAAAGGATTTATCCACAAATAGTAGATCTATAGCCAATAAAAACCTTGAAACTAGAAGCTCTAGTTCTTCGTTAGTTAAACCTCGGGGGAAGTAGACTCTGTGCACTGTCATAAGCAATCTCCTTCTCCTCCGCCAATATTTTGTAGCCTATATTCATCTGGATTTTCTATCGGTTTTGCACAACTGACATCAGTGGTGTTGTCGACAGGGGCAAAATGGTGACCCAGCACACTACCAAGGTCATAAACATAATATTACTAGCGTAAATAGACCACTAGACTAGTCTCCCCATTACCGCGTTAGAGTATGCGCAACTAAATAAGTACTTTGGTGGCTGCGTGGCTGTGACAGCTACCTGTATAATGTTGCCAGTATTGTCTTCTTATTTTACCAGATAATTCAATGTTCAGATACGAATGTAATAGTTTTAGTTGAACTGCTGAACTTAAGAAGTTAAAAGATTGAAAACTGCAGCCAAATAATATCAAAAGACAGTCTTGGAGCGTGTTGTGAAACCTCCCCCCGCAATACACTTTTTAATGTGATTTCAGTTATTTGTGGACTGGACTTTTTTGTTCGATATATGGGCACCTCTGATTTTAGAGAAATGTAGTACACCATTATCAAAGCGGTAAATGTCCTTTAAAGCCGGTTGGAGCCCGGGGTCCACTGTACTACTTTTCTCTACGTAGGCACACGGCTTCCGGGGCCTGCGAAATCCGCGCCACACCACACCACAAAAAGGCTATAATAGCCTTTTTGTGGTGTGGTAGGAAAAAAATTCGATTCGTTCGTATGGCCCCACACACTCGTTTGTCAGATACATATACTCACGCCTTTTCCCTCCGAGGTAGGCAAAGACCACAGACCGTCATCTGATACTATCCTTACACATTTCACTCTTGACCAGCTCTGCAATAAATCAATAATTAAGTTATTAAAAATAACGTAAAATTGAACTCACTGCTGCCGTCCTCAATGACGCACAGGCTGAGGGTGGCATGGCCATTGCAGATCAGCTGTCCCATGCTTCGGAGGATGATGGCACCGGCGAATAGGCGCAACTCTTCAGCAGACAGCGGGTACGGTACCCGGGACGGGAAATACTCAAAGAAAGAAGTGTAATTCTCCAAATATATTGTCAGCATTGTTGCGGTCTGAAAAAGAAAAATATATTCAAGCAATGGCGAGACCACTGGGAACATTTTTTTTTTATTGTGCAGTAATCTGGTCTGAGATGGCTGGAATGGTTATTTCGTACTCGAACCGACTAAAACCGCACGCCGGATAGGTCATCAATCGCCGCGGGTGAGATTGTCTCTTATTGTGTCCCCTTCTCGCCCTAAATAGGGCAAATCGGGCATCGCATGTATTGATTGCCACCTCGGCCTGCTTCTGCAAGCTAGATAAGCCCGTGGTTATGGAGGACGGAGATCATTAAGCGAACTCCGACGTCCGAGTCGCCCCGGAAGAGACCTAAGTCTCCCAATCAAAGACCTAGCACATCTATTCATAGTGCTTGGACCGAGCAGTTCGGCCAAGTCGGTAACAATGCATTCAGGTTGTGCAAGCTGCATTTTTAGGCCTCTTTGGTAAGAGGCGCGGGGTGTGACGGTGGAGGCGGGCCTATCAACCAATCGTTTGTTATAATGTTTCAAAATTCTTTCCATATTAATATTTATTTTGAAATTCAATGCAGTCTTATTAAAATCGGACCCCAATCTTAAAAAATTTTTTGTTACTCCTTATAGTTAAGAATTCGACCATCCACGTCCAGCTAAATAATAATTACCCTGCATCTTAACATATCCTGGGAGGCATAGCATCAGCAAGGTAAGGGCATCGAGGTAGGAAGTAGGACACGACGGTATTTCCGTCCAATTGAGCAGTCCGACTGGGGAAGTACCTCCGCCCTACAGAACACCGCGGCCATAATAACCTCGTTTTGTGTTCCCGGCGGTGAGTAGGGTAGCCAGAGCTCACCTTTCAGGCTTATGTGCTATCAGTGGAAAGACCAAAAGCTAGTCCTGCTTTGTCTTCTACACTGACGGCACAGAAACTCTCAATAATTTCAGGGTTGGCAGTGCGAGTGTGACTCTCTTGGCGCGTCCATAGGCCACGGTGGCCACATTCCATTAGGTGGGCCGTGTCTGCCACCTAAGTGGTATAAAAGAAAAAGGCTAGGACAAAATAAATTCAAAACACTCACCAACGCATACTGTATATAATCAGTGTTATTCATCTTGTCGAAGTTGGTGACAAGCTTGAACATTCTGAAGAAGGGCGGCGTGTCTTCCTTGTATATCTCTATATCACCGATGTCTGAATACCCAGCGAACAGCTCCATAGCTGTTTTAGGCTTGGCCCCCTTTTTTGGCAACTTGGGGAAGCCTTCCTTGGCGCCTACCAACAATACCCTGAAAATAAAACGATTTTGACAACTTTATGATTGTTGATGCCGACTGCTTCTCTGGTGGAAATTGGAGTTTTAAAAAAAAGCTTTACTGTTGTAAAACTTAATAGGCCTACATGATAAACGAAACGTATCTGGCTATATGAGAAAGAGAGAAAGAAAATGTGTACTCACACCTGTCTATCTTGTCTCTACAGTATAGGAAACGTAACTCTCTCTCTTTTATCTTCACTAACTTATATCCCCCTCTCAACGTCCGTTCGACTCGCCCAATCACACTTTTGGTAACGCTCTCATCACGCTTTCACTAGCTTAGGTACTCCACAAGTCAGGCGTGCATAAAGAAGTTTTACTTCAAAAAACATTTTTGGTACAGAAACGTTATTAGAACATAATTCAAGTATGACTAATTTACAATTTTGTAATAATTTATTTATGTATTATAATAAAATTTTCAAAACATTTTTGGGTTCAGAAACGTTATTAGAACATAATTCAGTTGTGACTAATTTACAATTTATTTATTTATTATAATAAATCTAATACATACAAATATAAACATACAAATAAATTTGCAGAGTAGAATTTGAGCCACCCCATCTCTTCCCATGCGGTGTCGTACAAGGCGTCTAAGGGATAGGGCTGTTTAACATTAGACAGATATATACAGCCCAGACTCAGCCTCAGATGCATGGCTCGAGTCAACAATAGTGCCCGGAATACGGCAATAGGCTCACCCTCTATTACGTGGGATTGAATACAATTATTGGTGAAATGTGGGTGTTAATTCACCTCTGCCTAACCCTCCAGTGATAAAGGCGTGATTATATGTATGTATGTATGTATGTATGTATGTATGTATGTACATACAAATAATAAATATTATATACATAGGTAAACATAATACATATACAATATATATCAGACAATAACTTATGATATAGTAAGCATGGTATATAAGAGCATTTTCACAATGACAAATCACGATTTGTCACTGTGAACTCAACGCTCCCTCACCATAGTTTTGAATTTTTTTTAATTAAGTAATAGTATCTTCCAGTTGTATCCCCGGTTTTATCCGATGGGGGTATTTGATTTGGAGGTTTTGTCCATATCAATCCAATTATTGTGATCCCTGGATTTATATGGACATGACATATACGGTCCGTTCACTTGTTCCCTGTATAAATCCCCTGGGAGATTTATTTGGAGTTTTTGTCCCCATCGATCCCATTACTGCGATCCTCTGGTGAATTTATATGGTCCGTTTAGAGTCCGTCTACTTGAATTTTAAGTACCCTGGGGGATATTTGTCCACATCGATATGGATGATGCGAGTGACCAAGATAGAGAAAGGGATACTTAGACGGTTCAGACAGGTAGAACGGATGGGTGTTAGAAGCAATTGCATTCACTACTGCAACGCCACAGAAGCTGTGAAACACATCCATGTTATCAAACATAAATATAAGTGTTTCAACGTACCTCAACGCCAAATGCGCGATGCCTATAGTGGCGAACAGTTCGGCGCGAATGCCCGAGCACTCCCACTGGTGGTGGGAGTCGGCGGCGATCTCGCGGCATATCTCGTTGCAATAACCACTGCGCGAGCACACGTTGCAGCTGAAAAATAAAAACATAATAACTTTTGAGAGGTTTGCTGTGTTAACATAACTTTTGCATTGCGGTGTTGGTGAAATACAATATTCCATCTCCTACCGTGGATGTCGTAGAAGTTTTGAGATCCGACTCGAAGGAATGTATGGGACAGCGGAGATTGATACAGAATTAATAATTTGTTTTATATATTAGTACTCAAGACTCAACACACACACACACGCACACACGCACACACGCACACACGCACGCACGCACGCACGCACGCACGCACGCACGCACGCACGCACGCACGCACGCACGCACGCACGCGCACACACACACAAGCACACACACACACAGATATACATTGACACACACAGACACACATTGACACACATAGAGATACACATTGACACACACGTCAAACTTATAACACCCCGTCGATTATGCGTCGTGGGTTAAAAATAATGCATACTGCCAAACTCACGGGATTGGGTTGATTTGCGCGCGGCAGCAGCCGTCACAGATCGCCTCCTCGTTAGGCAGGATCACCCACGCGTAGGGCTCCTCGGAGAACATGACGTCACCACGCTGAGTTTCTCTCTTCACGATCACGTGACGACCGGCTGTGTCATTGCGCCTGAAGAGAAAATGAGTGTGCTTTTAGACCACACGTCTGATGTAGGTAATGCTCAATAATACTGCAATGTCTTGGATATCCAAAACGTAATTGACTAATGAGAGAGAGAATGAAAATATGTGCCCTCACTCTCCAACTAAGTCAAGACCAACTCCGGTTATGAGATGGTCTGTCCGAGTGTGGGTACACCCCGTCTTGCCCCGGATAGGAAAAGGCGCTAACGTCACGAAACCGCCCCGCCCTGCTTCTGCTAGGTTGACTGACGACTCCACCTGTCTCTTCCAGGCCCGCGCTCATGGAGGATGGATGTCGTTGAGTGATCACCGATGCCTGAATGGCCTCTGTGCACCGCGTTGCATACGCAGTCTGCGGTCTTCGGGTCGGGGCGACCGGAGACTCTCCCGAACTCTATCGTCAGCTCCTTCTCGAGCATTACTTGCTCACAGAAGGAGGCGGCGGTATTCCACGCTAATAAAATATTACCTTAGTTCAAGCGCATTGGATGCTGCATTGAAGTCCGGATTCAACCCTTTGTAGCATTCCGGAAGGATATCCTCGTCCTCCCTGTCCGTATCATAAAGAACCTCCAGCTTCTGTTCCAGGATCTTTATATTCTTCTGGAATTCATCTGAAATTCCCTCATTAATATAGCAATTATTCCAGTTCAAACAAGGAGATTGTATGCATAAACTTGGGTGGAGCTAACGTTTGTAACTTTAAGTTTGTCTAAACTGAAATGACACCACGCCCCACTTATGAAATATGACGTGTAGTCGAACCTATCGGTCGACCAGTCGCGTGATAAATCCGAGTACGCTTCGTGTGTGGAATAGTGCTGATATATTGTATAGAACAAGGCATTCGCTCGCTCGCGCTTTCTGTGAATTTAATACTACATAGTTGAACAACAAATGCGAAAACAATCGTCAATTTACTTGAGTGCGCAAGGGAGGTTGTGGAGCGCGTGATTTGAGCTTAGACAAGTCCCATGTGAGGTAAAGTTTGTTTTTAATTTGATATCCCAGATCTTGGGCTAGGTTAGGTTATGTAACATGACCACCTCTGTGGCGAGGCAGTTGAATGTTCGACTGCTACGCCGGAGGTAGCTGGTTCAATTCCCGCTCAGAGCCTGGGAAGCCGGGTAAAAATGATGTGATGAATATATTTTTGATAATTTGCCAACAAACAGCTCACGACAAAAGGTCTTACTTCGATAAAGATATATTCCAAATTGCAGGTTTTGAAAGCTCAGCACATTGGGCCAAGATATTTTTGTTAATAATTAAAATATTTTACAAAATAAACAAGTGTGAAAAGGAGTTTTTAACAAAAAAAAAGCTACTATTACTGTGTAATGAAGTAGCAATTAGCTCGCATAATCCTTTGGATACATTTTTGCTTATCGATTTAGACGCGCAGCCTTTTTGTATTTTCACAAGATGGATTTTTCTTTAAATTACTAGTACAGTGACCCACACTTTACTAGTATTCGCGTTAATTCATTCATCTAAACCGAATGACTTGTACTAAAATGGGTTCACAAGTACAAATAAACCAAAACAGGGCAATTTATAAACTTAGCCTTTAAAAAATAATCATCACAAAACAAACTCACAGCAAGCATGTGCAAATATGCTATTATAACAAATATCAATTTTCACTGTTATATTCATTAATAAAGTATAAATTAACTCGCATAGTACATTTACCAAACGTTTGCTTATTCAAATCACGCGTAGCTACGTACTAGTATTGAGCTTGATAATATTTTTATAATGAAGATCACTAGTAACGACATTTACTAGTACTACATTTAACGCCACTAGCTTGTATTTAGGAGTGGGTTCACGTTAGCGACATACTGAGTGGGTCTGCACCCTTAGGCTTTTAGTCGTAATAAGTAATCGACTAGAAATTGGGTTAAAGGACCCATTTAAATAACAAAAATCTAAGTTATAGCAATCATGTGCAAAATATATAATAAATAGCTACGCTCATTTCTATGTAATAAAGTAAAAATACGTTCGCAATCTCAATGTGCCTATTTGAAAGCTATTTGCTTATTGATATTAGGCGCAGCCTATCTCTTAAAAAGAAAATGTATTCGCGTAAAATCTTTCAGCGAGGTTAATTTGCTTGTTTTTAGGAGTGGCTCCATAGTAGGGAATCCAACCTGTTACCGCAGATTTGTACCCATTTGAATATAAATAAAATCAAAAACGTATAAAAGTAATTTTATTGATTGTACTATTGCGTAATAAAAGCGACTAGTAACGTGGGTTCCACATTACTAGTATTCTCATCAACTCTTCCGGCTAAGCTAGATTGCTTGCAATAGAAGTGGGTTCACGTTGTCGGCTAACTAAATGGGGTTCGAACCCATAGCCTATTGATGTACCTATTTTAATATAAATAGAATTAAAATAATGTATAAAGGTCTATGTTTATAGACATTAAGCGCAGCCTATTTCTTAAAAAATACTGGTAGCATAGGTCACTCATTTCTAATATGTTCATTAAGCCTTCCGATTAAGTTAAATTACTCAAATCGAAGTGAAGTCACGTTGGCGGCTCATTGAGTGGGGTCCACCCACTCAGGACCCATAGTCAAATTGATGTATCTATTTGAATATAAATAATATATAAGTCATTTGCTTATTGACATAACGCGCAGCCTATTTCTTAAAAAAACACTACCAGTGTGGGTCACACATTACTTATATGCTCTTTAGCCCTTCTGACTAAACTAGATTGCTTGTAATTGAAGTGGGGTCACGTTAGCGGCGCACTGAGCGGGGTTCAAACGCGTAAAATTTATGTATCTATTTGAATATAAATAATATATAAGTCATTTGCTTATTGACATAACGCGCAGCCTTTTTCTTAAAAAAACACTACCAGTGTGGCTCACACATTACTTATATGCTCTTTAGCCCTTCTGACTAAACTAGATTGCTTGTAATTGAAGTGGGGTCACGTTAGCGGCGCACTGAGCGGGGTTCAAACGTGTAAAATTGATGTATATATTTGAGTATAAATAATGTACAAGTCATTTGCTTATTGAAATAACGCGCAGTCTATTTCTTAAAAAAATGCTAGTAGCGTGGGTCATGGATTACTAATTATGCTCTTTAGCCCTTCTGACTAAGCTAGATTGCTTGTAATCGAAGTGGGGTCACGTTAGCGGCACAATGAGTGGGTTTCGAACGCGTAGCCTATTAATTGCAATTCTATTGCGACACTAAATTTTATAAGTGAAAATTAAAACTATACATAACTAAGTAAGTCATAATATTGCGAAATAATATAATGATAAATAGTCACTTTTTACTATGAAGTAAGGTACAAATTAGCTTGCAGTCAAGTTTAACAAACATTTGTTTATATTACACGCAGCTTAACATAAAGCAACAATCCAATTCAATTCAAGCCAATATATTATTTAAAGTATATAATATTTTTAACCATAGCCAAATTGTTGAGGTAACAGTGGCGCCAGCGAGCAAAGGATTGTATTATAAGTTTATACTTATGGCATTAACGTTTTATATATTTATGATCATTTAAAAATTATTACTATATTTTATTTATTATGGCAGAGAAACCTAAACCTTTTTGGAACTTGAGATTTAGTTGGAATTGATTTACAAACTACGTTAATTCATCAATTAATCATATTTTTACCCGGCTGCGCCAGAGACGGGTAACGTTACACGCATGTATGCATGTATGTATGTATGTATGTATGCAAGTAGTTTTCTTTGTTCTCCTGTACAGGCCTATTGTCTGAACGGATTTCGATGAGTGTGGTCTCAAATCAAAGATATCTCCCGAGTGTCACAGGATATATAAATGTCAATAAAAAGTATATGGATTTTTGGTGCAACAATGTGTTGTAAAAAAAATCCCTACTATCCAAACAAGTTGGATAGCAGGCAGTGCCCATTAAGTTTCATTCGTTTTATAATTAGCATATCGGTACTGGCTGCTATCAAACTTGCAGCAGTGGGCTTCTATTTTATTTTTTAATAATTTATTTTTAAAGTTAAATTTTTGAAGAGATTATATATACAGATAATGGTATTAGTTATATAGTTATACTAATTATATAAGTTTTACAAGCAGTGAAAACTTAAAATAAAGAAATATGCACCATCTAGACCCAAAGTAAGCAACATGGGGTCATAAAGTTGGACAAAGCTTCTTGAGTACCTGAGTACAGACATTTATGATCAACTTACTAGCATGTGAAGACGGTAAATTGAGTGTGGAAGCGTGTTTTATGGCCGCATTTATAGATTCCTTAGCCTTGGATATTTCACCGAGCTCAAGGAGACAGTCTGCACGACGCAGTAGGAGCTTGTGTTTTTGCTCTGGAGGGTACCCTTGGGCGATGGCTAACGACACATCCTCCATACAATCCTGAAAACAGCAAAGGTGTTTTTTTAAATATAGTTAAAAAGTAGCAAATATTCTCCTTAACCTCTCCAGTTGAACCACATTGCTTCGAAAAATCAATAACTAATAATAATATTTACAATCATCACCATCAGAAACATGGTATCCCTAAAACTTGGAACTCAGAATCTGCCTCTGGTTTTCTCAGCTGGTGTGTGGTGTTCTTTCATGACAATACATACATACATACATACATATAAACACCCTGGAGGGTTAGGCAGAGGTGAATTAACCACATTTTTCGAGCTTTTTCAGCTCGAGTCACATTGTTAACTCGAGACATGCATCTGAGACTGAGTCTGGGCTGTATATATTTGTATGGTGTCTTAGTCACCATGTACAACACCGCATGGGAAGAGATGGGATGGCCCTAATTCTACTCGGAAACCACGTGGCAATTACTTTTGCCCCGACTTTATATCACTCCATCTCATGGTTGCCAGGCAGAGATTGCCTTGTGCAATAAGGCCGCCACTTGTTATGCCATAAGACCAACTATTTTATTTTTCTGTATACATACATTGTGTGAAAGAGATATATTATTATTTAAGCATTACCTTGTAGCGCTTCAACTTGAGTAGTGCAGCAGAACGGTTAGCCAAGGCCAGGGGGTACATAGCTCCTCCTTGTTCAGCATACATAACACTCTGCGTGTAACATTTGTAACTATCCTCAAACATGTTGGTGCGGAATTTCTCATTCCCTCTGTGCCTCCAGAGGACAGACACTTCATCGCACTTGAGTGGAGTGTCCGTTTCATTATTTTTCCTCCCATATGTGAGTTGCATTTGTTGAAGCCATTGTGTAAGGATACGTCTGGAAAATGTTTTTTACAATACATTACTAACGTTTAAAATATTGTTATTAGTATGACTACTACGGCTGACATTGTGATCAGTCCTAATGTGTGACAAATTTCACCCATTTGTCCTGTATAACGACTACCATACATGTTCGTACTGCAACCACAACCAACAGCTTAACAGGCTCGAGGCATGCTCATGAGGCACGACTAGACAAATGAAAATACTCATATTCATATGTTCAAATATTCGCACTGAACGGGAATTGAAGTGACATCTTTTGTGTAATCTGTGTTCTCTACTGCCATACCATAGACAGAGGCTGTTATAATAATATATTAGTAAGTTGGGCCTGACTCTAAGAATGACTTTCCACAGCTTTCCATGATGGATTTTAGATTAACTGGATTTTCATGTCTTACAGATCTTATGGGTGAAAAGATATATTATTATCTATGATGTAAATTATTTTTATTATTATTTATAAATAGGTTATAATAAGTACTCATTGAAGAAATTATTTATAGACAATATTGTCAAATTAGGGTGTGGCACTAAAATAGGACATGGCTCTAGAATCATAGAATAAATAAAGATGTCAATGAATTACAGTTTAAATAGTCAAGCAGTTATCCACAGCTCCGCCAGTGTGAAATAAATATGTATTTCCGAAATAGGTAATCTGAAATTTTATAATATTCTATACACTATTATAATTTTCTTCATTCTCTTTGCCACAAGAGTTTTAAAAAGCATTTGACTACTTAAAAAATAAGTGTGCCCTGTAATTTTCGTTTTCAGGTCATGGTGTGCCACAGGGAACAGGAATTAATATTAATACAGGTATAATTAAATGTAAACCTACCCAATGCCATCATTGTTGAAGAAGTAAGTCATAGTATCTATCTCATTTTCACTCGTCCTATCGATTTTTTTCTCCTCAGATGATATCAGCAACAAGAGAATCTCCCATTGCTTAGCACAGTCGTCCGGCAAAGTGATAGCCGACATTTTTCGCGAAAGCCGCCGCCTTGGCACTAAATGTGACATAAAACGTTTATAGAACAATTATAATTAGTATAAATACGAACTAAAATTACAAAATTGGGACTACGTGACCTAATTTTGTAACAAAAAAAAAAATCTTATGTACATACGCTATACAATCGTCGGCAGATAATTTGAAGCACAGATCAGTTAATAGTGATTTGTAGCCTATACAAAGGTCCTGAGGACATATTCACATTAAAATAACTTATTCTAATAATTTATTGTGAATTTTTGGGCGGTTTTGTTTGGACAAGAATAATCAATCAATTTCTGTGTAGGGACGCCAATTCGGATGCGGCGCACGACTAGCGCGGGGCGGTCTGATCTGACAAATAGAATCGCGAACATGATTTTATTCGATTGTTCGTAAAATAAAAACGCTACTAATTCGAAAGTGCTACTACACAAAAAGAGATTATATTAATAATCTAGGACATCTTTTGATGAAATCTTGTTTTTATTAACACTTAATTGACATACAGCACTTTCTTCTTCTTCTTATTTTATTTAAATGGCGCCTTGTATCGGTTATATAGATACCGATGATTCTGCCAACCTCAAGGTGGAGAGTAGGTTTAATCGTTTATAGAGGTCTCCAGGCAATACAACACTTTGACATACTTAAATAATTATAAGATTTTGACATCAATTTATATGGGATTCTGACATAAAATTTCGTAGTATTAATTTGACATCAATTTGTTCCTGATTTGTAATAATATCCCTCTGACTAAATATATATCTAAACTGACATAAAATTAATTAATCATATTCTTTATTGACAGATAATGATAAATTTAACCTAGTTAAGAATTGAGTAACCTATGATTGTCAAATAACAAAAAATTATGTAATTAATAAAGGAACATTATAGAATATATTTCTCGTACTCATACAGGAAGTCCACAAATACTCATATTTGTACGTCTACATTGACAGAACGTATTGAAACTCGCAATGCATTGTAATATACTTTTTAACATCATCTGTACACATGTTTCTACAAATAAATTTATCTTTATCTTATCTTTAATCGATTGATTCCATTTCAAGGGGATCAATTTAATAACATGGAAAAAAGAAAAATGCTTTTCGACGGCAATAATTTGTTGTGATTTTGCATGGCCTGCTAAGAAAATGTTTCATACTAAGGTACTAAAATGGTATTTATATTTAGACAAGTTCTTATAAAGTTCTAAGAACAACTCAATTTTCAAGTGACTTGATACCAGTGCGAGAGGCATTAATTCAACTGGATGCTTCGTAATGGTGCCACCGGGCCAACAAATGATATGCTCGTGACGGCGTACGGTGCTAACACCACGAAGCTACCCTGAAGGCCAAGAGCAAAATCACATGAAATCATTATAATGTCCAAATCGTCGAATTGACCTTTGCTGGGTCTCGAGGTGGCTGTGCAAAAAACTGAAACAGTGTTCTTCCACGGGTCTCGAAGCACGCCACCTGAGGGATCCAGAATTTAGTGGAAGGTACCTATCAGCATCTAACTCTAAATGTCCTCTTTCTCTCCTTTCCTACACAAGACAACAATCATCATACGGTGCAGAATATCCGTTCAAGAACCTTGGAGACTCTTTTCTTTGTCGCACCACTAAGGCTTAGAATGCATTGCCAGCTCACATGATTAATTCTTCGTCTTCGTCCTTTAAGCAGGGCGTGAAAAAGCATATAATGAGGCCGATAAGACATTGGAGAGCACTTTCCAAAGTCTGGTCCCCAAATTGTTACATTAGTGTTGAAAGTGACTTGGGAGCAGGGACGGGAACCCGAACCTCGAGAAATCGAGGTTATGAAGTTCCAGCTCCACCAAGGCATCATGATAGAACAACGACTGAGCACAGGACAGGTTGTGTTATCGACGGTAAGAATCATCATGGAGAGAGGCGACACGGGATCCTGCCATCCCGACTGATGCAGGTGATCTCCGGGAAAGCGAGTTTCGGGGCCCACCTGCCACGGGTCAGGATGCAGCCAATGTCTGGGTTACTGTCATTGTGAGGTGAACAAACTAAGGGGTTGCACACGCTTGTGCTCTCAAGGTAGCCCTCAGAGAAGGACTCTTCTTGGTCAGCACTTTGCACATAGCGATAAGGTAGAGCGCAAGTGCGTGTGCGTGTGCCACTGCGAGCAACAATTGCTTGAGAAGGGGATAGTGGAGCACAGCTCGTGAGACACCCACTTGTTAACGCTAATTGATTTTTGATTACTCCGCCCAAACAATTGAATAAAATTTTAAAGCATTTAGTATGCCAGCTATTCAAATCGATTCTGACAGGAAAAAAAAATAATCAGTTCACGTTAGGGAAAGATCACGGGTTCGAATAGAACCGATTCAATTTTCTCCCATCTTATTCGATTTAAGTAGTAATCTAAAATTTCATACAATTTTCGAAAATAAAATAAGAATTCAAGTAAGTTGGATTTTCTGTTTTAGTCAATCGCTAACCGGGGTGTCTCCAGGTCAATTACGATTCATGTGATTAGGTCTAATAAAATACCGTACATCCCTAGTATCCCTCGTTATTGATCGCAACGCCTACGTTCCATTTCAATTTGAAGGTAAGGACTGGCAAGGACAATAAATAAATATAATGTAAAGAACAGTACCTATCACAAAATTTTGTTATCATCATCAAGTTCTAACCTATTTTATAAATGTCAGAATTTATAACTGTTTATTACGATTTTTTATTTTTTAGTAATCAGTAAGTTTCGTAATGAGTACTTACAATAAGTTTTAAAATAATCTGGCAAGTATCTATTAAAAATTATGAGTCTTAAAACTAAATTATTGGGTTGTTTACTAGGCAGGATTAATTATTTTCAAAAATATGCCCCGAGAAAAAACTTGGATCTCCTTATGGCGCCTACCTATACAGTTACCCACATCTAGCATTAATAGGTGCTTTTCACAAAAAAAAAACATAAATCTTTTTAAATGAAAGTATCTGAGATTTCCCTGCTTAAATAAAGCACATTCTAATTACTTCTAAACTATTCTATATTCTGAGACGCTTATTTTATGAAATATAAGCAACGCCCGCGATAGGTGGCGGTGTTCCCATTTTTTAGATCGCGCTAGGGTTTCGTTTCGGGACTGTTATATAAGCCAAGGGCTTCAAACGTTGCGTCAGTTACATAATATGCTGCTGTTCTTCGGTAAGCACTCGGAATTCTGTAAAAAAAGGTTTCTAGTCGCCCCTCCGAAACATGCTCATCTTCTGAGCAGGTAGCAAGTGGTTGGGTCGAAACTAGGGAGATCGCTTTGCCGGCGACTCTAGCGTCTTCTCAACCCAATACTTTTTGTAATCGCACACTTCGGTGTGCGACAAAATGGACATTACGGGGTTAAGGGGTGGGACAGCTTCTCGTATTCTGAAGCACAATGATTTTCTGCGCCAAGAATATTAACCTTGCTCTAATGCATTATAGTGTGTAACAAGAAAAGTATATTAAGTGAAAATTCGTTAGACTGTGGTAATAAGAATAACCAATAGTGTGTAAATTAAAAGCGTATATACCAAGTACTTACTAATCACAGAGTAGACAGCTTCTCGTATTCTGAAGCACAATGATTTTCTGCGCCAAGAATATTAACCTTGCTCTAATGCATTATAGTGTGTAACAAGAAAAGTATATTAAGTGAAAATTCGTTAGACTGTGGTAATAAGAATAACCAATAGTGTGTAAATTAAAAGCGTATATACCAAGTACTTACTAATCACAGAGTAGACAGCTTCTCGTATTCTGAAGCACAATGATTTTCTGCTCCAAGAATATTGACATTGCACTAATGCATTATATAGTGTGTAACAAGACAAGTATATTAATTGAAAATTCGTTAGACTGTGGTAATAACCAATAGTGTGTAAATTAAAAGCGTATATACCAAGTACTTACTAATCACAGAGTAATTAATATACTACTTAAGTTACTAGTGTGTGTACAATATTGTTCATGGTGTTTTTATAGAATTAATTGAATAGGTGAAGGGACACTAGGCAGTATTAAAATAAATATGAATAAGAAGCCAGAAAACAAATAAGTAATCTGGCTAAGTTTGGTTTGGAAGTTTATTGAAACTAAAATATTATATTTTTATTTATTCACTATTCGAGCCGCCAAACGTTATCCCCGAAACTGTTTACTGCCCCTCATCTTGACTTTAATGGGAGTGACTGCCGTTTCTATCACAGTGGTTTTGAAAGTAGTCCCATAATATTTTAGTAAATATTGCATGTTCTAGTAGTTGATTTCGATAATGACATTTTCAAATTATATTATAATATAAAAACACAGTTGATCGACTAACTACATCCCTAATATTGCTTTCTGACTGACTTCACCTTATCAATGAAATATGACGTATTAGCACTTAATTTTTGTTCGGACTTTTAGACGTTGATGCTAGAACAAAGTTATTATTTACAACTGTGTGTGAGCTGTCTAAAATACAATAAATAGTGGGCGAACTATAATCAAATTAGATACTTTTTAATAAACGTCAAAACGGTAAGTTATAATCTCTCGTTTACACCTATGTATAGAACACAAGTTTGACAAGTTGCAATATGGCACAGGCTAAAGAGTGAACGCCAATGTGTTTTAAACTTGTTTACAACTTCTTCGCTATACATACACCCTATTTGAACAAATAAAGTAGGTATCTGAGATACATGTATAAAACAAGTATGTACTTACCTATTGTGTTTTGATTAGTCTTCAACAAGTTTTTTATAAACAAGTTTAAAACTTGTTATACAAGATCTTTCGTGGTGTAAACGAGGGGTAAGAAAACTTGTATGAAATAAATTAACGTGACGTAATAATATTTAACAGTCAAATCATTTACTATTATAGATTGGGTGGATGATTAAAGTAAATAAAAACGATAAAATAATAACCGACCCAACTTTTCCCGCTCTTTTGCCATTCTTAATTTAATAAGCTCAGTTAAATAATTTAGGGTAGTTAGGGTCGGCAGCACGAGTGTAACGCCCCTGGTGTTGCACACGTCCATATTATGGGCCACGGTAACCACTTTCCATCTGGTGGACCATGTGCTTGTCTGCCACCTAAGTGGTACTTACAAAAAAAAACAGGAACATATCCAAATCATTGGCCGGCGCATTGTTCAATAGAACAATGAATGTAACTACAGGATGGAGTTTTTACCAAACACAAAGAAGGGCGCATCGCAGTATTTTTTTTTTACGTGCGCAAAATCCACCGGAGCCGGTAGAGGAGGTTATGTCGGACTCGAACCGACTAAAACGCACGCTGCCTGTGGGTCGTTTTGGTCGCTGAAGGTGAGGTTGACAGGCCCGGCCGACCTAGGGCCATCTCTCACGATCTGGCCCTCTTCTCGGGTGTAGGGACTACAGAGTCCCCAACTCGTCCCCGGAAGGCGCGCCACCACCGCGGCCTGCTACTGCCAGGGTGATAGGTGGCTCCACCTGTCACCCCCAGGCCTGCGCTCATGGGGGGCGGAGGTCGTTCATCGACCTCATCGCAGAATTATTTTATTTACCTAATTTGGTGTCAATTCAAATTTTTATGTATAAAAATTGTGGATTTTTAGTCATAACGCCTTTGACATCGCACACAAAATATGTACGAATCCATATTTGCATTGGTCTGCTAGTACCTCGGAGAGCATGTTAAGCCGTCTGTTCCAGTTGCACTACGAGCATCTATGGCAGTCGTTACGGGTGGTTGGGGCCCTAAAGAGTCCAACACCTGGTCCAGCTGCAATGCTTAGATATCGTCTTTGGGTTGTGGACGTCACGGAGCATATCGATGTTCAGCCGAATCCTCTGTTAGAATAGTAAAGCGGACCTCAGACTACGAGGTGAGAGCCTCGGATGTGATTAATTGTGAAGAAGATATTCGTTTGGAAGCTGGTGCTTATAGTGTGTCTTTCAAGGTACAAAATATATCAATGACGAGCATGGACGAAAGTCCATGTTGGATATTTCGACAATCCGACAACAATTCCAAATCTACTATCTATTTATTACTTAAATTAAATTCAAATTGGACAAACTATCAGATTCCAGTGAAAATTACAAAAATCGAATACAAATAAATGACGTTCTTTTATAACGAAGTGTGAACGAAACCACGTTTGTATTCGAGTAAGCGCCATCTTTCGATCGAAATCGTAAAATCATGAAATGTGAATTTCATGATTTTGTGTATTTATTTACACAATTGTGTATGTAAAAAAATGATATTTATTTATTATTACAATAAATTATGAGAATAATTATTGTATGAAAATAATTACTCATTTTTGTGATGATTTACTGGATTCCAATCTGAGCCCGATTAATTACCTTTCGTTTAAAAACTTGCGGTCTTATTACAAAACACGGACTAACTCTAAAACCAGGTTTAAATCGTCTTTAGACCATGGTCTAAAGAAATTTTTATTACAAAAAGGGTTTTATTACTAAACCATGGACTATCTCTGGTCTAAAGATAAACCTGCGTGACCCCTAGTTTAACGTTGGTCTAAAGTGTAAATCACAATAATAATATGTCAAACTTGCCATTTTGAACTTAGCCGGTTAGCGTCAGATAAATTCGTTTACTTTCTTATAATACTATGCTCGTAATGGATATTGACGCAGTTGATCTGATGGATATCGCAGATATTAATATCGTGGAGTCATTGGACATACCACGCTTACCTAACAGACATCGTATTCCAGTAAACCCCTTTATCGAACTATCTGAAGAAGCTTTTTATGCAAAAGTATAGGTTTACTAAACGTTTTAAATAACTTGCAATAAATATATTTTAAAGTAGGTATAAAAATTGGGAAAAATTTGATACCAAGTCAGCGCGAACGGAAAAGTTCGTTCCATTTCACGTCCATAGATCTTCCAATATCGTACATAACAATAATTGCTAAATAAAGGCATCAAAATGATATTTTATTATAAAATAAAGTACAACTATTATTCATAAAATTGAATTTAATGAAAATGTATTATCTAAATCTTTTTTTCACCATTTTTAGTATATATTATTTATTAATGATGTCAGATAATTTTTGTTTTCTGAGGAAACGGAACGTTGCGATTGAATGGTATCATAATGAACGAACAATAGTTTGAGTAATCTGTGGTTTTATTTAAGTCAAGGTTTAAATGATGGTACTAAGTAGTCTACGGATTATTCAGCTTTTGTAATAAGGAGAAGTTTAGACCATGGTCTTGAGATTAAGCCTAGACTTTATAGTTCAGGTTTAAACCTGACTTAATTCCGTTTTTTGTAATAAGACCGTTGTAGTTTATGTGAATTGCGAACGTAACCTTCCATTTCGATGAGTAAAACTGTAGTTTTCTTTGTGGTTTTCAGTGAAAAGAAAACTTATTCGTGGTTAGTCGTTAGTCTTCCACGTCCTACGGCTTTAAAAAGGCCACATTATGCTAAAAACTATAAACTTTACGGTCTTATTACAAAACACGGACTAACTCTAAAACCAGGTTTAAATCGTCTTTAGACCATGGTCTAAAGAAATTTGTATTACAAAAAGGGTTTTATTACTAAACCATGGACTATCTCTGGTCTAAAGATAAACCTGCGTGACCCCTAGTTTAACGTTGGTCTAAAGTGTAAATCACAATAATAATATGTCAAACTTGCCATTTTGAACTTAGCCGGTTAACGTCAGATAAATTCGTTTACTTTCTTATAATACTATGCTCGTAATGGATATTGACGCAGTTGATCTGATGGATATCGCAGATATTAATATCGTGGAGTCATTGGACATACCACGCTTACCTAACAGACATCGTATTCCAGTAAACCCCTTTATCGAACTATCTGAAGAAGCTTTTTATGCAAAAGTATAGGTTTACTAAACGTTTTAAATAACTTGCAATAAATATATTTTAAAGTAGGTATAAAAATTGGGAAAAATTTGATACCAAGTCAGCGCGAACGGAAAAGTTCGTTCCATTTCACGTCCATAGATCTTCCAATATCATACATAACAATGATTGCTAAATAAAGGCATCAAAATGATATTTTATTATAAAATAAAGTACAACTATTATTCATAAAATTGAATTTAATGAAAATGTATTATCTAAATCTTTTTTTCACCATTTTTAGTATATATTATTTATTAATGATGTCAGATAATTTTTGTTTTCGGAGGAAACGGAACGTTGCGATTGAATGGTATCATAATGAACGAACAATAGTTTGAGTAATCTGTGGTTTTATTTAAGTCAAGGTCTAAATTATGGTACTAAGTAGTCTACGGATTATTCAGCTTTTGTAATAAGGAGAAGTTTAGACCATGGTCTTGAGATTAAGCCTAGACTTTATAGTTCAGGTTTAAACCTGACTTAATTCCGTTTTTTGTAATAAGACCGAATGAATTTCCAGTGGGTCTAATACATTCTCAAAAAAATTGTTAAGTGGTCATTAATATGAGCCGAATCACAATAATTCACGTACTAATTTCTTAAATTTCTTGTAAATATTGCCGCAAGACAAAATATTATTCTTATACGATTCCAATAAAGTGACCTTTTTAGACCAGCTGGACATTAAAAAAGAAAACTTTTTATGACAGAGCAGTATGTTTTGGTATTACATTAATTTATACATATCTACAATAGACTACGCGTGATAATAATTCCTTTTGTTGTATTAATAACAATGCTATAAACAAGTAGCGCCACCCGTCTCGTTCGACGGGTGTCGTAAGAGTCAACTAACGGAGGAATACGCAGACGACATCACTTCGAGAGAAGGAAAACTCGAAATGAAACCCTGTACCAACCCGTCTGGCTAGCGTGGAAACACTAGTCCAAAACCTCTCAATACTGGGAGAGACCTATGTCTGAATAGTAGTGGATTGCGATGAGCTAATTTTTTTTTTTTTTTTTTTTTTTTTTTTTTAATTGAATTGAATTTGAAAAGCTGACCCCCTATTACGTGGGACCGAATTCAATGATTGGTATAATGTGGGTGTTAATTCACCTATGCCTAACGCTCCGGGGATAAAAGCGTGATTATATGTATGTATATATGTTGACAAAAAATGTATTATTATAATGCCCATATCAGTATGGGGAATTGCTGCACACTTTTGTTTGCCATGTCACATATGTATAAACTGCGTTGTAAAGCCTGTATTAAGTATTAACTGAAATATAAACGTATATTGTAACAGAACTTGGGTTTATTGAGAAATTACATGATAAAAACTAGAAAACCAATAACATTGAGACGAAAATATTGTTACACTTGACATTTGAGTTTCATTTTTTTAATGTTGGCATCTTTGCGACACTAAAGTATACGTTCATGAATAATTATTTATCATTAAATAAATTCCACAACATACATGAAATATGATTTAGGCGGGAATGATCTGTCGCCTAAATAATAGGGTTTGTCCGCTAAATAGTAGGTAGTTCTGCCGCCAAAATGTAGGATCGAGCGAATGATGTCGACTTTGTTACGGACAAATACTATAGATATATCCCATTTCAATGTAGCATTACAAAATATTACCATGTAATGTTGAGATGTGGACCTCGTCTACTACTGCCAGTGCGTCCCCGCACGCCGTTGACCGGACGGGTGATCAGCTGCTCTGTGTTGCCCATTTCGCCTACTTTCTCTATAATATGTGATCACCAATTCACGGTGACACTCAAACCAATGCAAAATACAAATAAATAGGTAGACATATTCATGTATACAAATATCGAACCGACTTGGCCGTCTCGAAAGATAAAGGTTAGAAAAAAGAAACAATAAAAAAAAATATTTATAGTTTATTCATTTTCATATACATATTCATCAAAAATATATTGTCTAAGTGGCAGGCGCGTTTACATCATTATGTCGCCCCCAACCTAGGTATCAAGTCACTGTCATTACATGGGCACAACAACCAACTGTACGTTTTCCCACAAGACAGTTACAGCAATAGCCCTTTATGGCGTCAAATCCAGTTTCTACCCTGTTAACAACTAGATACGTAAAGTACACACGTGAACGTACATGTCGGGATTGGATGCGGCCCCGAAGTAAATAATTGTTAACTCCAAAGGAAAGAGGAAGATCCTCTTCCATGCTTTCGCTCACCTCCACTTGATATAAACCGTTTTGTAGGATATGCTCGCCATAGTATGATCTAGCTTGCTTCAATTGGTAGGTGCCTAAGGCAACCCTTTTTAAATCGCTAAGAGTTAACTGTGGAAAGTGATTTAATTTTTTTCATTTATTCATTTATTCATTCATTCATTACAAATATGGGTTAATCATGACAAATGTTGTCCGTTGTCTATTAGAATTATTATTTTGAACAAATTCACACAAATGATTCGGTAAGTGTAGCCTACTCTTAGCTATTTCCACATACTCAAGGGCTTCTGGAATATCAGTGATGACTGGGTGAAACTTGTTCAACAAGCTACAGCCTATTCGAAAATCAGTCATTAAATGTGCAGCGGCCCTATTAAAATAATCTTGCCGAAATAGTTTGAAGTCTCTCTTCAGGCGGCCATTCACAACTTCTACAACCCATCTACACATTGTGACACAACGAGTTCTGTTGGCTTGAAGAGTAGTTAACTGATGTTCACCCTCAAGAAGAGATTCAGGCATATGTGTTTTGTAGCCATAATCATTTAAGTCATCAATCAAATCAGGAAAACCTCTATCTAATATAAATATATCATTTTGCCGGAAATATAAACGCATGGGTCCATTTTCATTTACAAATAATACATGCATTATTGTTGCATCATTTACAGTAGCCTCATAAGGGCCCAAACAGTCTAAAATATGTCCATCACAGCAGACAATCACAAAAGGTTTAACTAAATTGTCATGTTTGTGCAGACTGTAGGTATTTTTTTGAAATGCATATTTAGAGCTTGACTGCATATATACATATGTGCCATCACATACTGTAATTGCTGGCTTTGCATCAGCATTCATTTCCGGATTTCCAAATAACCCTTAGTATCGCATAGTATTTCGTGAAGCTACTTGAACAATATTTGTATGGTTTAATCCTAAATGCATAGGAACAAACTCATTAGCTAGACATTTCTAATGTGCTTCTAGGAATATTAAAAAGAGTTGACAACCTTTCATTACTGTCATCGGTTCTTATTTTAATAATAAAGATGCTCAAAGCTTTACTAGCATTTGGAACTTCGGCGACTAAACTTGGAATACAATAAGTCAAAGAACTGAGCAGCTGTCATCCCCAACCAATAGTGACACATGTTTGCTGGTAACATATTATGTCACTAAAGTCCATTGTGTTGGTGGGCATTCTTTCCATTGTAAATAAAACATCATCCACTTGAGCAGCAGTAAAATCTCTTAATTGGGTATGTAACTGCTCCCAACTGTCATTATGTAAATGGAAAGTGCAGATACGTGCAGCTCTAGGTATATTATTATTATTATTGGGGAACGGGCCAGCAGTTGAAACAACTGATATCAGCCTGCATCTCATTGTTCACTACACTGTTTTCACTGCTCAATGTTTTTGTTGATTTATGTGTTTGTCCAGTCTATTTTTGAATTAGGAATATTTATATTTAGTTTTGTATCCATTTGTGTGTTTTATACAGAAATAATATTAAATAATTTATAAATATTAAATACAATAAAAATAAAATAACTATTATACAACTTATAGCTAAGAACAATTAAAATGCGTCGTAGAATTCCTCCGCATCGCATGCCTCTTGTGGCAGCGTTCCCAGAAGACTGGCAGCATTGCCACGTTGTATGGCAATGCTTATTCTCTGACCTAAAAAGAGGCCAGCCTTCTGGTCACGAGAAGCGTCGACCATACGCTTCGCAATCTCACGGAAGAGGTTGCGAGCGCTCGGACCCCATGACCCCAAAGTCTCGACTCCAAACGGCACAAATTCATAATCTCCGATGAGATTGGAGTATTTGCGCCGCTTGAGAGCCTCTGCAGAAGCAGCAGCAGCTCCAGCACAGCCAGCCGTGCTAGTTATATGGGTAGGAGCCATGGTATCAACGCATGTGGCGTCCCACACCAGAGTCCTACCCATCTTCCATGGCATTAACGACATGCCATCCGGTCTCTTGCCATCGTCACGCGCCAAACCGTTTGGTTCTAGTACAGCTGGTACACCGGCGGTGACAAGAGCACGGCGGATTATGTCATTGAGGCTGGCGTGCCGTGGAATTCGCCCTGCGCTCCTGCAGCACGACAGACCATGGAATTTTTGAATTGGTTAATGTTTTCTGCTGTCACAATATTTTCAGGTAGCCTATTCCATGCGTTAACCACTCTATTGCTCAAGAAGTTCTTGTGTGGGTTTGTATTCCAACTAGATTTTTGCAGTCTAAGGTTGTGCCCTCTACGATTTCGGTCCGGTGCGCGTTTGAACATGTTGCTGAATCCTTGTAAGTCATAGTGATCAATTATTTTCTTGAAGGTCTCAATCAGGTCTCCACGTTCTCTGCGCTCCTTCAAGGTGGTCAGGTTCAGATTGTCTAATCGTTCTTCGTATGGTATACCATGGTATTAGCTTTTTTGACAATATACATTTAATATATATTTTAAATCGAGCTAACACCATTTCTTTAACATTAGCAGGGATCAAATGCCTTTCTGTGTTAAAATAATCATTTAAAATGCAATCTCTAGAAGTTGCAGGTAATCTCCTATAATTCTGTAGACTAACCCTGTGAGCGAGTTTACTGTCTGTAATTGCATTGGCGCTGCTGGTGGAGGAGGAGGTGGTGTTGATATCCTAACTGATGGTGTTGCTAGTTGTTTGGCATCCGAGATGATGATGGTGTTGGCGTCCTGGATAGTGGTGACAGTGGAGGCTGTGTTTCATCATGTAGTATTTGCCTTCTGGCATGTCTGGTTGCATATTCCAAACATGCTCTAGAGACTCTTTGCAGATGTGTTACCTTAAATAATAGATTATAAATAAATATTTTATGACTTATGTATTGTGAAGTGACTACTTGTACATAGAGGCTAACTAAATTTCGATCAGAAGCATCCTATATGAGGAATAACAGATCGATATATAAATAGATAGCATCCATGTTTAACCTTTTCAGTCATGTGAAATTGTGATGCATCAAATGTATTACTCATACATAGTCATGTTGTGGCTAAGCTCCGTAAATAAAGATAAAAAAAAAATGTATTACTTTTTTTATTTAAAATAAAGAATCAAAAGTACACAATGTTCCTTTTATATTTGTTTAAGCAGCCCCGACTCTGAGGTGAGGGCACCGGATGCGACTGGGATCCACACAATAAATAAATAAATATTCTACAATGTTCTACACAACGCTATCTAGACCCACGGTAAGCATAGCTTAACTACCTTGTGTTATGGGATCTAGAATGTGGATAAACATACTTCTACATAGAAACACCCAGACCAATGCAAATATACATATTCATGCATACAAATATTTGCACTGAGCGGGAATCGAACCCGCGCCTCCTGCATAGCAGATGGATACCGTTACGCCACGGAGGTCGTCAAATATATATACAATGTCAATGATGATGAGCACATAATATACCCTTCATTCATTCATCAACTTCAATTCCTATGTTCTTATAAATAATATTAATAACGAGTGTCAATACACAGTGATCTGTTACTCATACTGTGTAATGTGTATAATCATTCCCTAATTTAACTGGCAAGCTGGGAACTCGGGCCTGGTCGGCCAGTACTTAGGATGATATAATATAACATATAACATAAACTCACGCCTATGTCCCGAAGGGGTAGGCAGAGGTACTAGCACCCACATTTCGCCAGTTTATGATTAGGTCCCAATGTAACAGGTGGCGAGCCTATTGCCATTAACCGGGCCCTTATAAAACTGCAATAAATACACACATAACTTCGAAAAGCATCGAAAAGTCATTGGTGTGTGCTATGGTAAAACCTGGGATCGTACCCAAGACCTAGTCCCAGCAGTCCATTACCATGGGTAAGTGGTATAGACCACTAGGCTACCTAGGATGATATATTATTATTATTATTATTTAATACCCTAGCAGCATAAGCTGATGCGTGTATATCACTGCACTTGTGTTTTGATTGTCCAATGTTTATCAAGTCTATTTTTAAAAATATTCACATTAGGAGCTTTTATTACACTTTCCGGAAGGGAGTTCCACATTTGCACCACGCGGTTCGGCAAGAAGTGATACCTAGGGATGCTGGCACATCGAGGCTTGCATAATTTCATTGAGTGACCTCTTAGATGTCTGTTGGAGTTCATTGTGTAGATGTTTTCTATGTTTGATACATTATAATGTTTTGTCAGGATTTTATATGTTTCAATGTAATAAGCCAGTCCTGCGTCCATTGCACTACGCGATCTAAGTCTTGCTGTATAATATTGTGACTGACAAGAGGATTCCCCATTATTTTGGTATCATTAGCAAACAAGGACAAGTCTGATTTAATAGCGCTTCTGAGATCCGTAATGAAAATACCAAACAGAATAGGTCCAATCACAGATCCTTGAGGAACGCCGCTGTGTACGCTGTGGGCTTCTGAGAGAATGTCCCCCACTCTAACTGAATTTTCTATTTGTTAAGAAGTCTGTTATCCAGTGTAGAAGCTGTCCACGGATTCCAAAGTGCTCAATTTTGGCTACTAACCTTCTGATAGGTACTCGATCAAACGCTTTCTCATAGTCCAAGTAAATAGTGTCGGTCGGATGGTTATTATTCCAATTGTACGTCCATTTATCAAGACAAGTAAGTAGATTAGTAACAGTGGATCTTTTAGGCACAAACCCATGCTGTTCCTCTATGATAATGTTCTCCTTACTGATAAATTGCCGTAATTCTACAGCTACTATTTTTTCCATGGTTTTACAGACTATACTTGTGAGACTGATTGGACGGTAGTTGGTTGCCAGGCACTTGTCACCCTTTTTGTAGATGGGGGTGACATGTGCCTCCTTCCACCCCCGAGGCAGCCTTCCGGTTTCAAGAGATAGATTCATTATATATGATAATTGACGGCAGAGTACCATGCTACACTGCTTCAAAACTATAGAAGGCAAGGAATGTGGTCCCATTGATGTGGCATCACTAAAGGTTTTGAGGGTTTTGCACACGATATCTGGGGTAATTGTGATGGTCTCAATGGAGGGAGCTATTCGAGGCATATTTATAGGTGGAATTGATATTTGCAGTGGTTCTATAGTGTACGACTTTTCAAATTGCTTGGCGAACAGATTGGCCACCATATTCTGGTCATTGGTTAAGTTCATAGTATCATCCTTCAGTGATAGGGGTACTGCTATCGTTGAAGACAGCTGTTGGCATATGTATGAGTAAAACGATTTGGGTCCACTATTCACAACTCCCTTTTCAAATTCCATTCTTAGCTTCCTGACCAGAGACACAATTTTATTGTTTAGTACACGATAATCTTTATAACTCTCATCAGTACGGTTTGATGAGTATATTTTCCACAATCGCTTTTTATTGTCTATCATGTCTAAGACTTGCTGATTGATCCATGGTTTATTTATATTTCGATTCAACCGTCTTCTCACCACAGGTACATGAACATTAATGTTATATTTATATATGTAGAAGGTACTACATATGATAATATATTTTGTTGGTAACATGAAAGGTACTTACCAAATGAGGAGCAACAGTTTCTAAAAATATATTGCGTTGAGGACAATTCAATGTACTAGAACTTAAAATGTATAACTTCTAGTACGTAAAATAGATACTCCACAGCCAAAACATACATTATTGTGTCCTCTAGAGGTGTAACATTCATTCCCGCGTTATTTGCTGCATTCTGTAGCAATGCATGACATTCCACACGTATTGCATTTGTATAGGATATCTGAAAATAGTTACGTACATGATAATAAAAAGTATGGGAGAGCGACGAATGATGAGTGGAGATCAGCTAATAGGTACACATTTTTTTTATAAGTACTCTAAAATAAATCAATTGAATAAAATCAAAAAGACATATCGACGGTTGAAAGGCTAAAGGACGTAAGCGACAAGAAGAGTTGATACGCAAATTACACTGTGTTGTAAAGAGAGTTTCATGTGCTTTAAGACCTTTTTTTGTATGAAATGTCGATGTCGCTTGTACCTTTTTGCTTTTCAACCGTCGATATGTTTTTTGTACATATTAACGTAAAGGTTTCTTGGAAAGTTATAGGTAAGAAGGCGGTAGCGGTTAAAGGTTCGTATTTTTTAAATTATTTTTATAGTTTTTTTTAATAAAATCCTGTCATAAATGATACATTTTACAAATTTGAAAAGTGTGTTTGTTTGTAATTTTTTTTCGTTGCAATGGCAACAAAGGCTGGAAGGACCATAGCCTACTTTTTATCTAAAAATAATAGTGCAGTCTAAGTCCCAGGGTAAAGCTAGTTATAAAAAATATATTAGGTACTTATTTAAAGTTCAGTAACAAAGACCTATGTAATACATATTTTACTATTAATACAATAATGAATATTTAATTGTTTTAGGCTATGCGGCACGCAACAATACCACTCCGCCGTTTACTGCAAATAAAATGATGGGGTTATTAAAAGAAGCTTGTATCAAAGTTACACCGGAGAACTGGAAAAGTGTTGTGGAAAGGACCAAACGTCTCATTGTTGAAGACTGGGAACGTGACGTTCGTTTTGATAACCTTAGAGAAAATGAAATAATTATAAATCTCCAAGACTGTTCCAGCGAGTCGGATATAGAAGACGACGACGATGATGATGATGATTTAGGATGTACTCCATTGTCCGATTCAGATTAAATAAATAGTCTTTGATAGTATACATACATGCATTTTCATTGTACCTATACTTATTCTCGACTTATAGTATTACACTTTCACATCTCTAGTAATGTCTTTTTAACATCTGTCATAGGACCCAAGCTACATTTTACAAAGTATAACACAACTTATTTTAGAACTGATTGATTTTAAACTGATTTACTAGTCAAGCCCTCTCATTTGATACCCATATAGAGGGAGTTGAGAAAAAAATATGTACTCCGTCATTTTGTAGCAGCGGCTAAGATCGATTTTTTTCAAACATAGCTGAGAACACTCCCGACTAATATATCTTTCAACTCTCAAACAAAAACACACACACACACACACACACAGACATGCCAAACTGTGGAATGACCTCCCTGCTGCGGTTTTCCCAAGCGCCTACAATATGGGGTTCTTCAAGAGGGGCATCAGAAGGTTTCTTCAAGGTCGGCAGTGCGAGTGTGACACCCCTGGTGTTGCATACGTCCATAGGCCACGGTAACCGCTTCCCATCAGGTGGGCCGTGTGCTTATCTGCCAACTTAGTGGTATAAAAAATAAAAAATAATACCCCGTCGTTTTTGCGGTGGGGGGTTAAAAATATCAATCAATAGACTTGATAATGTCTGTACTTACAGGGAAGCTTGGAGTCGAGGACACTGAGGGTTAGGCCAGCTAAACAGGTATTGACTATTTTTAAATGTTATAACTGTACTAGCCTGTGCCCTATATTTTATGAGTATTTTATGAGGAAATATGACACGGCGGTATTTCCGCCCAATTGAGCAGTCCGACTGGGGAAGTACCTCCGCCCTACAGAATACCGCGGTTATAATAACTTCATGTTGCGTTGCCAGCGGTGAGTAGGGTAGCCAGAGCTCACTGGAGAATTTGTGCTGTCAGTGGGATGACTAAAGGCTTGTCCTGCTTTGTCCTCTACACTGACGGCACAGAAACTTTTTGCTTACAGGTTCGGCAGCGCGAGTGTGGCTTCTCTGGTGTTACACAAGTCCATAGGCCACGGTAACCACTTTCCATCAGGTGGGCCGTGCGCTTGTCTGCCACCTAATTGGTATAAAAAAAATGCCCGCAACTTCGCCCGTTACATCAAAGAATCAAAGAATCAATTTCATTTATTCAGTTTAGGCACATAAAGAGCACATATGAACGTCAAAATTTTACAATTATGTATGTCAAGAAATAATATAAAAATATTAAATAATGTAAAAATAAACCATTGGAAAATGATTCTTTCGCTGGTTCGGTAGATTAGTTCTACTGAGAAGATACCAGCAAGAAACTCAGCGAACTACATTAGAACTAGATTATTTTTCTTTTTTTAATTTGTTTTGGTTTTTTTGACCACGCATTATCATCATTAAGGTACTCATCCACTTTATAGTAACCTTTACTCATTAAAGTTTTTTTCACTTCTATTTTAAATTTATTTATTGGCATATTAATCAAGCATCAGACATTACATTCCCCCATGATGGGTCTTACTGCCGCTATTATGAAGTGCCCTGTCCTACGAACATCTATGCCACAATTGGAGCCCTAAAAAAGAAGTTTAACAACTAGTCTAAACTGCAATGCTTTGATATTGCCTTTGGGTTGTGAAGGTCAGATGGTCGTCGCTTCACGGTAAATATCGAAGTACAGCCAAATCCGCAGTTGGACTGGTAAAGCGGACCCCACACTCCAAGGTGGAAGCTTCGGATGTAACTAGGATTAACGCTAGTATGAAAATTTCTCAAAATCGGGTTTCAAATGCCATTGTGCTATTCCTCATAGTTTAGGGCTTAGCCTTCCATGTGGAAGCTTCGAATGCAACTGGGATTATCGATAAGTTGAAGAAGAAAGAAGAGGTAGGACACGACGGTATTCAACTAATCAAGTAAGCAGTCCGACTGGGGAAGAACCACCGCCCTACAGACCCCACGGTGATTGCAACCTCGTGTTGTGTTCCCGACGGTGAGTAGCACAGAGCTCACTGGAGAGTTTTTGTGCTGTCAGCGGGAAGACCAAAGGCTTGTCCTGATTATTTCTTCTGCACTGACAGCACAGAAACTCTGTGCTTACGGGGTCGGCAGCACGTGTGAATCCCCTGGTGTTGCACACGTTCATAGGTCATGGTAACCACTTTCCATCAGGTGGGCCATGTGCTTCTCTACTAAATGATCTCCGTGGCGTAGCAGTAGAGCATTCGACTGCCATGCAGAGGGCGCGGGTTCGATTCCCGCTCAGTGCAAATATTTGTATGCATGAATATGTATATTTTCGTTAGTCTGGGTGTTTCTATGTATAATAATATGTATGTATTTACAAAAAAATGATATCTAAGTATGTTTATCCGCATTCTAGATCCCATAACTAGTTAAGCTATGCTTACCATGGGTCTAGATAGCGTTGTGTAGAATGTTGTAGAATATTTATTATTTGTTATCAATCGCGATCAATCAAACGTAAGATCACAAGACTTTTCAAACCAAAAAAAGCCTCTAAGTTTGTGCAGTACTTTTTGCGTTCATCGCGAACAAACAAACCGACGCGTTACGAACCGATGGTCCATTTACTAAACAACTTTGCCTTCAGCTTACCATCAGGCAAGGCGAAGTCTAATTGACGTGTCCTATATAAAAAAAAAAAAAAGCCTTTTATTTTTATTTGTGACGTGTTTTGAGTACCGAATAAATGAGTTTTGACTTTGATTTCGTTTTTCAGATAAAATCTTATGGGGAACTGCCAAAACATCATCGGGTAAATGCTGAGGATGCTGTTGCCACCCAGGTGACCCAGGGCAACGGGGAAGTGGCTGAGGCATCGCACCAAACTGGTGATACAGAGGTATGTTATTGTGTCTTAAATGGTTTTTTTTTTTATATAGGACACGTCAATTGGACTTCGCCTTGCCTGATGGTAAGCTGAAGGCAAAGTCCCAGAAAAGAGGGTCACCATTACTTACACATACCGTGTGACAATGGTGACACTCAGCTTGACGGCATCATCATATGCTTTTTCACGCCCCGCTTAAAGGACCCGGGACTGTAGGAAGATGGAAACACGTGAGCTGGTAATGAATTCCAGGCCTTAATGGTGCGACAGAGGAAAGAGTCTCCGAACCGCTTGGTTCTTGATCGGACGTTTTGCACCGTGTGCGGATGACATCTAAGACCTCTTTCCTCTTTCCTGAAACTTTGCCTTTAGCTTACCATCAGGCGAGGTGAAGTCAAGCAGGCGTGTCCTAGATAAAAAAATAATTAAATAATAATTCTTTTATGTCACTTAAGATTTTTAGGAGTCTGTTCTCGTACCTCATAAGGAAAAACAGAACTCTTTATTATAGGATCACTTTGTTATCCATTTGTCTGTCTGGCCTATTTGTCAGGCGTACATGATATATTCAACAAACATAACACAAGTTACCTATTTATAAATCCACCACGGGACTCAAAAAGGACGGCTAGCACTCACCAACACACGCCAACATAAGCCAAGTCATGGAGGCATCAAGTTGAAATTCATACCTTATACGTGGCCCACAGAGTCGGCGTGCGTTTTAGTCGGTTCAAGTCGGACTTAACCTCCCCCACCGGTTGCGGTGTTGAGGGTACCCGTGGGGATTTTGCCCACAATAAATTAAAAAAAAAAAGGAATGTTCCATAAGGAGTCGGTCTTACGATCGAGAGGTTCCGGTTTCGAAGTTCGGAACCGAACGACCTCTGCTAAGCCAGAGGGTGCGGATTCGATTACCGCTCAGTGCAAAAGTTTGTATCCATTAATATTTCTATATACAGTAAGCTTCAGAGAAAAGGAACCCCCCTGTTTTTTTTTACGTGCGCAATTTTCTCACGGTTACCGGATACCGGAGCCGGTGGAGGAGGTTATGTCGGACTCGAACCGACTAAAACGCACGCCGCCTGTGGGTCGCTTTGGTTGCCGAAGGTGAGGTTGACAGGCATATCCCTCGCACCCCGGCCGACCCAGGGCCATCTCTCACGATCTGGCCCTCTTCTCGGTTGTGGGGACTACAGAGTCCCCAACTCGTCCCCGGAAACGGGGAGGCGCGCCACCGCCGCGGCCTGCTTCTGCCAGGGTGACAGGCGGCTCCACCTGTCACCCCCAGGCCGGCGCTCATGAGACGCTTCGTACGCGGGCAGCTTGTCTTGCGATCCTAAGGAACCCCCCTTGATAATGACATGAAAGTTTTTTGAAACTTTGTTTAAAAGGCACATGAAGCTGCTTGCTCGTTTGCAGCTCAGCGACGATCGCATCACGTGACGTCATTCGTGAGTCATGTGACGTGGTCGAGGGGGTCTGTGTTCTCTGACGCTTACTTTACATTATAATTATTATGTATTTGGTTAGGTACATAACTAAACGTAAACCATCTTGATATGTCTTCTAATCTATCCGTCTAGCCGCGTGGTTCCCGGCATAGTAGAATTTGGACCACCCCATCTCTTCCCATGCGGTGTCGTACAAGGCGACTAAGGGATAGGGCTGTTTAACATCAGACAGATATATACAGCCCGGACTCAACCTCAGATGCATGGCTTGAGTCAACAACAGTGTCCGGAAAACGGCAATAGGTCCCCCTATTACGCGAGACCGAATAAAATTATTAGTGAAATACATATATAATCTCGCCTTTATCCCTGGAGGGTCAGGCAGATGTGAATTAACACCCAAATTTCACCGATAATTGTATTCGGTCCCACGTAATAGGGGGTGAGATTAGTGAAATGTGGGTGTCAATGCACCTCTTTCTAACCCTCCGGGGATAAAGGCGTGGTTATATCGCCGTATCCGTGGAAATTAATCGCACGATAAAAAAATGTAACAGACAAGCGCACGGCCCACTTTATGAGAAGTGGCTACTGTGGCGTATAGATGATCTGTGTGAAAATACTCTTCACACCTTGGATGCTGTCTAAAGTCTCTCATTCGACTGTTTTCAGCCCAGAGCGCTTCCTCAAGTTGATCCTAAAGGTTTGGTGGCGAAGAAGAAAAAATGCAAACCACCTAAGAATTCTACAAGAAGAGAAAAGGTAACTTTATGTCTATCTACTAGCCAACCGCGCTAGTGGCTTTTCGAGGAGGTAGGACACGACGGTACGCAAAATCCCCACGGATACCTCCCCACCGGAGCCGGTAGAGGAGGTTATGTCGGACTCGAACCGACTAAAACGCACGCCGCCTGTGGGTCGCTTTGGTTGCCGAAGGTGAGGTTGACAGGCATATCCCTCGCACCCCGGCCGACCCAGGGCCATCTCTCACGATCTGGCCCCCTTCTCGGGTGTGGGGACTACAGAGTCCCCAACTCGTCCCCGGAAACGGGGAGGCGCGCCACGCGCGCCACCGCCCCGTTGTTAACCTCGTGTTGTGTTCCCGGCGGTGAGTAGAGTAGCCAGAGCTCACTGGAGAGTTTTTGTGCTGTCAGTGGGAAGACCAAAGGCTCGTCCTGCTTTGTCTTTTACACTAACGGCACATAAACTCTCCGCGCTTACAGGTTTGGCAGCGCAAGTGTGTCTCCCTTGGCGATGCACACGTCCACAGGCTACGGTAACCGCTTTCCATCAGGTGGGCCGAGTGCTTGCCTGCCAACCAAGTGGTATATAAAAATAAGACAGAATTCTTATAGTTTTGGATTTGCCCATCCTTTTGACAAATTCACCCTGTATAATTCTTCTTTTTTAAATTTTACAGCCTTATCGACTGCCAAAGGAGAAGATATTTCAAATCCGCGAACCAAACCAGGTGATTATTTAGTCATTAATTTTAACTACTTTCTGGTGTTTTGACTCTGTGGCATAGCGGTACTGAACGCGATTGCTACGCGCGGGTTCGATTCCCGCTCAGTGCAAATATTTGTGTGCATGAATATGTCTATTTACATTGGTCTGGGTGTTTCCGTGCCTCCCAGAGCACATTAAGTCTTTGGTTTTAGCAGTGGACTGGGGTGGGCTAACTGACTGATTGAAACCAGAATAACTGAAAATAATTGAATATCCCCGAAGCGGAAGTCAAAGCTGCTTAGCACCCACATTTCGCCAGTTTATGTTTAGGTCCCAATGTAATAGATGGCGAGCCTATTGCCATTAACCGGGCACTGATAAACCTGCGATAAATACACACATAACTTCGAAAAGTCATTGTTGTGTGCCATGGTAAAACATGGGATCGAACCCGAGACCTCGTCTCAACAGTCCATTACCCATACCACTAGGCTAGGCTAATACACAAAGTTAATTAAGATGGATAAAATTATGTAGACGCATCCCCCACCACTGAAAGCGGAAACATTATATACTTTCTATCATCTATTCTACCAATAATACCAATAATCTACTAAAAATACCAATAATCTACCAATACCACCAATAATCTACCAATAATACCAATAATCTACCAATAATACCAATAATCTACCAATAATACCAATAATCTACCAATAATACCAATAATGTATTTTACTGTCTGTACCAAGGTGAGTGTTTTTTTTTATACCACTTAGTTGGCAGACAAGTTGAAGTTTCTTTCATAACGCACAGTGCGCACCGTCTCAGGTCGCAATATAGGTAAGCTCTTCCAATTAGTAAAACCCTCCCCTTTCCTACACAGGAAAACACGTGCAGGTCTTAGATGTAACCTGCACACTGTGCAGAACATCCGATCAAGAACCAAGCGGTTCGGTGACTCTTTCCTCTGTCGCACCATTAAAGCCTGGAATTTATTACCAGCTCACGTGTTTCCTTCTTCCTACAGTCCCGGGTGCTTTAAGCGGGGCGTGAAAAAGCATATGATGATGCCGTCAAGCTGAGTGTCACCATTGTCACACGGTATGTGTAAGTATTGGTGACCCTCTTTTCTGAGACTTTGCCTTCAGCTTACCATCAGGCAAGGCGAAGTCTAATTGACGAGTTCTCTATAAAATGAAAAATAATAGTGTTCTGCGACTCTCGAGCAAGTACGCATATAGCATCGTGGGCTTACCTACTATTAGCTCCAAAGTAAGTTTCCCAAGGTAAAGTACTACTATCTCATGAATATATCTCTTACAGGCTTGTCAGATAATCGCTCGAGTCTACCATTACCTTGGACAGGAGTACGAGTTCATAAAAGCGAACACCGACAACAACTGTAACCTGAGCCCCCTAGCGAACACCCTCAAGAGAACTTCTGACGCTACCGGCTTTCCAGAGCCGGTGGTTAAGAACATTGTACATGCCGAGGAGATCAGAAAACAGAGAATACGGGAAGCAGTACAACTCCAACATAAGGCAGAGCAACGGAAAGAAAGAAGATTGCAACGTGAAAAGCAAAAACCTATTAAGAAGAAGAAAACTAAAAAAGTGAAAACAAAGTCTACTAGTGAAGTGACTAAAGTGAAAGATGAAACTTCCAGTGACATGGCTACGGGTATAAACAGTGACACATTAGTGAATAGTGAAGTTAACAGTGAAGCTACCAGTGACCCGTTGTCATTTACAGTGAAAAATGAAATTTTCGATGAAGAGTATGCTGATAAGCCTGTAACTGGCATTCAACATTCCAGTAAACCTGTTATTGCAATTAAAATTACAGCACCAACAGCTAGGTGAGTTAGAAAAATCACTTAAATTCTACTAATTTCTTTTTTATACCACTTAGGTGGCAGACAAGCACACGGTCCACCTGATGGGAAGTGGTTACCGTGGCCTATGGACGTGTGCAACACGAGGACAATTGTGCTGCCGGCCTTGAAGAAACCTTCTAATGCCCCTTTTGATGAACCCCAAATTGTACGCCCATGGGAAAACCGCAGCAGGTAGTTCCGCCCGGCGGCTCGGTCCGCGCGGATGTCGGTTAGCGCAACTATTTCTATCTCCGGTCGTACTGCACTAATTGCGATCAAACATATATAAGCCGCGTGGTTCCAGGCAGAGCAGAATTTGGACCACCCCATCTTTTCCCATGCGGTGTCGTACAAGGCGACTAAGGGATAGGGCTGTTTAACATTAGAAAGATATATACAGCCTAGACTCAGCTTCAGATGCATGGCTCGAGTCAACAATAGTGCCCGGAATACGGTAAAAGACTCACCCCCTATTACGTGGGACCGAATACAATTATTGGTGAAATGTGGGTGTTAATTCACCTCTGCCTAATCCTCCGGGGATAAAGGCGTGATTATATGTTTATATGTAAGTATCATCATCCTAGCGTTAATCCGAGTCGCATCCGAAGTTTTCTACTGAGTGAGAGGACTGCTGACACGAGGTCTCGGGTTCGATCCCAGGTTTTTCAAATGCACACACTAATGACTTTTCTATGCTTTTCGAAGTTATGTATCTATTTATCGCAGGTTTATAAGTGCCCGGTTAATGACAATAGGCTCGCCACCCTATTACATTGGGACCTAAACATAAACTGGCGAAATGTGGGTGCTAGCACTTCTGCCTACCCCTTCGGGGATATAGGCGTGAGTTTATGTTATGTTATGAATTATTTGTAGAGCTCTAAATAGTTCGTCTTTAATTACAAACTTATGAGATAATATTTGTAATGTTTCAGTGGTTCACAGGGAGACTGCGACGTGAAGATATTGATTTACCTGAGTGAGTAATAGTCAACATACATCCTTTACATACATACATTCACACCACACACAACCTGAAACTTTTCAAAGGGGAAGCCTTTAAATAAATCTTTCCTTGATCTAGGCGTAGATCTGTTTATACCCGTAGCCATGTCACTGGAAGTTTCACTGTTAACTTTAGTCACATCACTGGGAAATGCTTTTATCGCTTTTTTAGTTTTCTTAAAAGATTTTTTGTTGTTCACCGGCTTCCCATATCATGGTTAGTTTGTTATATACCATGTAACCCATTGGGGAATCAGCATTCTGCCTACCCAGTGGGAACTAATCTTTTTTTATATATATATATATGGACACGACAGTTAGACTTCGCCTTGCCTGATCACCATTACTTACATATACTCTGTGACAATGGTGGCACTCAGCTTGACGTCCTCATCAGATGCTTTTTCACGCCCCGCTTTAAGGTCCCGGGACTGTAGGAAGAAGGAAACACATGAGCTGGTAATGAATTCCAGGCCTTAATGGTGCGACAGAGGAAAGAGTCACCGAACGGCTTTAAGTGCGTTGGTTATTTTTCCGTTCCCCCTGTAAGGGAAGTATCGCGAGTTCAAAGCCCGCCTCGACCGTTTTAATTTTTTCTATATCTTATTCGATTTGAATAACATGAAGGTATATAGATATTTTTTTAAATAAAGAACCTCGATATCTTATATATATCGAAAATCTTCCACGACCATCGAATCTTGAGACCTTCGAATCTTGAATAGGAGGTAGGACACGGCAGTATTTCCACCCAACTGAGCAGTCCGACTGGGGAAGTACCTCCGCCCTACAGAATACCGCGGCTATAATAACTTCGTGTTGTGTTCCCAGCGGTGAGGAGGGTACCCAGAGCTCACTGGATAATTTGTGCTGTCAGTGGAAAACTATGGGCTTGTCCTGCTTTGTCTTCTACTGACGGCACAGAAACTCTGTACTTACAATGTTGGCAGCGCGACTGTGACTCCTCTAGTGTTACAAACGTCCATAGGCCACGGTAACCACTTTCCATCAGGTGGGCCGTGCGCCTGTCTGCCACCTAAGTGGTATAAAAAAAAAAGCTAGTATACTAAATGCTTAAAATTTCATTCAACAGTATTGTTTTATCTATTTACAGGTGTCACCTCCCTGCCGTCAAACCACTTAATGGGTCAACAGAGCTGACTGAGAATGTATGTGAGGAACCTGAAGTGTACGCACCGCTGGTCACAGACCCTGAGGAACTGTACCGGCTGGGGGTGAGGTCTGCAGCAGGGTTTCTACAGACTCTCGTGAAAAATGATCAAGATCCGTTGATTTGAAACGTGAAGAATTCTCAGACCTTTATCCCCGGAGGGTTAGGCAGAGGTGAATTAACACCCACATTTCACCAATCATTACATTCGGTCTCACGTAATAAGTGGTGAGTCTATTGCTGTCTTCCGGGCACTATTGTTGACTCTCTCTCTGCATCTGAGGCGGAGTCTGAGCTGTATATATCTGTCTGATCTTAAACAGCCCTATCCCTTAGTCGCCTTGTACGACACTGCATGGGAACAGATGGGGTGGCCCTAATTCTACTCTGCCGGGAACCACGCGGCCAGACTATAATAATAATTTAGACGGAACATACAGAATTACCATGTGAAGCCGCGTAACGTAATGCTAGAGTAATACCAAACCAAAGAAATGTACCCAGAGCTCACTGGAGGGTTTTTGTGCTGTCAGTGGGAAGACCAAAGGCTTGTCCTGCTTCGTCCTCTATGATAGTTTATACGGAAGAGAAGTGCATAAATAAGTAGGAGGTAGGACACAACGGTTATTTTCTTGTGTACAATAAAGAATTATAGAATAGTATTATTGCTCATGTGTGGCGTTAAACTCGATAAGTAGAATAAAACCTTATTGTAGATTTATGTCACAAAAAATCTAAGAATGTGAAAATTAATGTATTTGATTATCCCATCATACCCAATCCAATCCAGTGATTAAGATACTAAAACTAAAAGACACAGTGCCGTTAAAAACTGACATAGTGAGTTTGGTGTGTCGCCAGTCGTCATTTGTAGGCAGCTGCATAAAAATATTTAATAAAATTTCTCAGGACTTGATTAATATGCCAATAAATAAATTTAAAATAGAAGTGAAAAAAACTTTAATGAGTAAAGGTTACTATAAAGTGGATGAGTACTTTAATGATGTTAATGCGTGGTCAACATAAGTCTCTTGCTTGCTCGCACAAAATAAATTGTAAACCAAAACAAATTTAAAAAAGAAAAATAATCTAGATCTAATGTAGTTCGCTGAGTTTCTTGCTGGTATCTTCTCAGTATAACTAATCTACCGAACCAGCGAAAGAATCTTTTCCAATGGTTTATTTTTACATTATTTAATATTGTTATATTATTTCTTGACATACATAATTGTAAAATTTTGACGTTCATATGTGCTCTTTATGTGCCTAAACTGAATAAATGAAATTGATTCTTTGATTCTTTGATTCTTACTGTTCATAATATGTGCAATGGTGGGTAGGCGCACAAAAATTACACTATTTCCATTATGTGTTTCCATGGATGGAAATACTGGGACGGAGTCTCCCATTATTTCCACAGCGGGCGGCGCGGTGATTAAAAAACGTTGCATTGCCTCTTATGACGGCGTGCATGGAAACTATATTTACATATTTCCTCTTTAGATAATATGCTCTATTGCGTTATTGATTCATTGACTGAATAATAATTAAATTTTATTCATGCAGTTTATAAAAAGTGGCAAGGTGTTGTATTATTGTACATGGGATATGAATATACTAAACAGTAAACTAAAATAATAATACTTCATACAAACAAACTCCATAAAACTAAATGCCGAGTGTCGCTAACAGTAGGTATCCCCAGTAAGTTCCCATCAATTTACGTAGTTACTTTAGCATCATTCAATAATAGTTTTAGCTACATATTCTACTGCCGTAAAACAAATAACTTTTCATTTTCATCAACTACAGAACCTTATGAACAGATTAGGTGGAATAAGGTTTTACTATCGTTTTTCTTTCCGGGTACTAGCTGTTTTTTTACCGCAATGGAAATAATGGGATATAATTTGTATAAAACTCTTGTCCCACCTTTTCCATTTTGCATTTCCATGGAAATAGTGGGATTCGCCCAAAAAATGTTCCCCGCATACATCACGACGCTCGAAGACTAGTCAAGTCGTGACCACGGGTGCTGCAACGCATCCGAAACGTCGGCAGAAATAGTAAGTTCCAAGATATAATTCGCGAGAAGTCCTGATACCTTGTATAATTATGTATCCCATACCAGTCTTTTTATGTGTCCTGGTGTAGTAGTTTTGTTGTAGGTGCCTACATGCAGTCACGTAGTCTACGCAGGGGACGCTGGTTCGATTCCCGCTCAATGTGCACATATCTGGGTGTATACATGCCTCAGAGAGCGATGCAAGCCGTTAGTCCCGGTTGTCAGACAAACAGCTATAGCAGTCTGTGGCATGGCGGTAGTGAAAGGAGGCGCGGGTTCGATCCCCGCTCAATGTAAATATTTGTATGCATGAAAATGTTTATTTGCATAGGTCTGGGTATATCTGTGCCTAATAGAGTACGTGAAGTCGTCCCGGTTACCATGCGAACATCTATGGTAGTGTTTTGACACATAAATGTACATTCCTCCAAATTTGGTCCTAAGAAATCACTATTTAAAATCTCGGAAATGCCGCAGTGGAGTCTGTTGCGCCGTTTCTTCTCCACTAGCGCCCAGGAAGCGGTGGTAAACTTAGTTTTAACCAGAATTTGATATCGAAAAGGTGTAATTACGTTGCAGAAATTTGGATAAATAAAGAATTTGAATCGTTACGGGTAGTTAGAGCCCTAAAAAATCAACAACTGGTCTACTTCGATGCCGCCAATTGACTGTAGAGATCAGATGCTAGTCCCTGCACGGAAAATATCGAATTTCAGTCAGCCGCGTCGCAGTTAGGGAAAAGCGGACTGCGAGATGAAGGCTTTGGCTGCGACTGGGACATCACAAGGTGGTGCTGGAGATGATATACCTATAGATCGTTAAGAAAGTAAAGTAATTGACGCTGGCGCTGCTACAATTAGCCTGGTATCCGGGAGTATAATTCTTCTGTTCTGGTATCCCTGTAATACTACGACTGAACAGTCTGGATATTTTGTTTATTACAGTTTAATTTTTATTATGTTAATAAATTATGTCTCATACAAGTATTTATTATAGCCATATCAATTAATTTTCAAACCCTAGACTGTTAATAGATGAAAAGTAATTCATTTAACGTAAAATATATTCAAGATATCTAAAAGTAACCAAAGAGTATATCAAAGAGTATATAAGAGAGTATTATATATGAGTCAAGAAACCAAGGAATTGACAGTTGTGAATATTCAAATTGGCATTTGTTGAGTGTTGCAAATGCAAAGAAAAATATTGGTTCCTCTAACATTCATTTTATGACTTTCTTGACGCAATACCTATATAGCCACGCACGTCTCATTGCTATGGGGCAGTTTTTTTTTTGTACCACTTAGGTGGCAGACAGGCACACGGCCCACCTGATCACCTGATGGAAAGTGGTTACCATGGCCTATGGAAGTTTATAACACCAGAGAAGCCACACTCTCGCTGCCGAACCTGTAAACACAGACTGAGAGCTCTGGCTACTCTAGTCACCGCTGGAAACGCCTCGTCACCGCACGAAGTTATTATAACCGCGGTATTCTGTAGGGCGGAGGTACTTCCCCAGTCGGACTGCTCAACTGGGTGGAAATACCGACGTGTCCTACCTCCTCCAACCTCCTCCTCAGTCAGGTAGGTTGTCAAAATTAGCTGTAAATATTCCGAAATTTTAAAATACAATACTCCTCATTTTTTAACCTTATTACGGCAGCGACTATCTTCTGACCCTCCGAATGGGTAACCACTTCCCATCAGGTGGGTCGGGGTCATGTGCTTTGCATTGTGTTTTTATGTATAAAAAGGTTGATTTTTAGACAAAAGTAGGAGAGTGGCATATTACAGTTAATTGTGACTTTACATGTTGGTTTTAAATCTCCCTAGAAACCCGTATTAAAGTCTTCATTATTTTACTGAGGTAAACCAATCATCATTGATCGTCATCATCATCAACAGTCAAATGAAGATATTGGAATATAATAAAAATCAAAATAAGACTTGGCTTAAAAGGTTTGTAACCACCCCTAAATATTTTTTAAAAACCTTTCAGGTTCAGCTGTCAGTACGCCGATCAATATTTATAATTGATTTAATTGTAAACAAATAGCAGTAAAGATTCTGTTAGCAATAAACCAAGTTTTAAAAGAGTGTTTGGGTAGTGAGTTAGACTGGTAGGTATAATGTTTTTATCTAGGTCTAGATAGGTCTATATTTTATCTAGGTATTGTTACAAATTGCGACAATTTTTCTGCAATAGACCAATTAGCCTGTAATTGATGTGGTATGAGACTTGTTATTGATGGGGTACGTAGTCTAAGCACTGAAGCAAATCAAAGCTGGGTTGGGTACCAAGACCTATTGATTTTGTTGTTTGAAGATTCAATGCAACATAAGACCAATGAGGTATTATGCGAAGTAGGCGGCTTTCCAAAATGGCGCAAATTGTTAAATTATAATATGATTTACATTATTATTCCATTTCATTGTTGTAAATATTGTAGGTATAGTTATCATAGTTTTGTATAAGTAATTGCATATATGTTTTCTGTATATTATATGTACCTTAACTGAATATATATTATATTATTATTTATATCAATATCTATATTGTTTCTTTATAAAAATATACAACCTATAAATTATATTTTTAAATATATATAAAAAACATCTATTCCAAAAAAAAATAGTGCTCCACCGGTATCAGGTACAGAAGAAAGGAACTTCCGCACGATGCAGCCTTCTGCATCTGGCTCTTGACCCAACTGTCTAACCCGAGCCTCTTTATTACAAATTCATTATTTAAAAGACCTTTTTGTGTAGCGCGTTGCCGCTACTTTGATTGGTGTGTAAAATGATGACAAACCTCATAATTTCTTTTTTGCCATTCTTGAGTATGGTTAGCATATTATCTATAGTTTATTATACATCATTGATGTAGACATATCCATGCATACTAATATCTGTTTGCACTGAGCGGTAGTTAAACTTCTATATTTAGATATTTCAAACAATGTGCTGCAGATAAATACAACAATGGCTTAAGATATATAAAAGATTAATTGGTTCAAGCAGGATTTGAACGCATGATCTCTTCCTTACTGGGGAAACGCTCCAAGACAAAGTCAAAAATCATTTATTCTGTATAGAGCATTATATCGGCACTTACAAAACGTCAACAAATAAGGAACATGAATATCAGTTTAGTAAATGGACCACCGGTTCGAAACGCTTTACAAAAAATTTACTTGAGTAGCATAGTTGAGCGAACAGCTCATTTCCAAGCTTGTTTATCATCCAATTATTTTAGGATTTTAGGATTTTGGCTCTGACGACTAAGCCACAGAGCCTTCGCGAAACCATACTATTTCTTGTACGCATATATGCGTTTGACGGCGACGGTTATCGGACGGAATCGCGTGTTCGAATCCCGCCTGAAGCAATTCAAATTTTTCTCTATCTTAAGCAATTTGAATAGTTAACTAAATGCTTTAAAATTTCATTCAAATACAATAATGATTTCATTTTTATTGTTTTAGGTAAAGGAAACTCAATTTTCATCAAAACCAAACCTTCAAACCAACTTTTGCTCTTTGGTCAATTGTTAGACCTAAGGCCGTCCGATAATAATTGAAAAAACTTTACTCACTGCAACACAACAAACTAGAAAAAACAACAAAATTGAAATTATATTATAGTAGAAGTCAAGTAGACGTCGTCAGAAAAATGGAGGGCCGTGGTAAACCTTATAGTCGGTGGGACCGCACCAAAAGAGAAAGTTTCTCGGACTGGCAATGTGCTGAACCGTCTAGACAACTAATCTACCCTGCAATATCAAGGGGGCACACATCGACGCAAAATATAAATAAAAGCATTGACAGGAACTCCAGTAGACATGTGGATCATGGTTTACCTTTCAATATTGACACGAACAGACAGGTGCATCCTGGTGGATCGCCCAATATTGACAGTAACTCTTATAGACAAGTACTTCCCAGTGAATATCACAGCATTGACAGGCACCTCAGTAGACAGGTGGACTTTGATAGTGTAACGACGCGCTCTGCAAACGTCGTCACACCGGTTTTAATTCTATTTTTGAACGAAAAGTTTCGGAACGCGGAGTGAATGACATTTTGACGTATAGCTGTCAAAGCACCTTTCTTCCTAGCGTTGAGGCTGGATGGTCGATATTCATGGCTTCGTAACTTAATTTCAATAAATCTCATAAAAATGAGAGTATTTTTGCCTAAAGGATAATAGTTTGTGTCTTCACAACTATCCTCTTGTGGAATTATAGTTTATTTCTGGTGAGTTGTCATTTTTTAATAAGATTCACTTTGTTGGAATTCGCCACGTTCCTAATTTGAAAAATAATTGTTAAAATTCTATTGTTTCAGCTCTTAATCTGAGAATATTATGATTTCTTTTGCTATTGGCATTGTTCCAGCAAATTAAGGCGGTAAGTCGCACAAATTTATAAAAAATTAGGACCTCGTGTTCATATTGGAGTTTGTTCTAATGACATGCAATTTTGTTACAGGTTTCCAAATTGGAACCGCCTTTTTTTTTCCTTTTTCTCTTTTTCCTTTTTCTCTTTTTGCCTTTGGATCTTTTCTTTGGACCTTTGTCTTCGGTCATCTGCATTTCCTTATGGAGGGTTTGGACTTTTCGCCTCAAACCTGGATGTACCGCATGGGCTTAAACTGAAAACTTCGCCTGCTACGAGCTTTCTCGCTGCTGTGTTTACATATACTCGCCGAGGGATGCCGTGAGCTTACTTTAATTATATTTTAAATCTAAACTTCAAAATAACCTAAAAATGCATTGGTGACATAAGATCATATTGACATAAGATCATATTGACATAGGATCAGATTGACCTAGCTTATAAAACTCTAATTTTAAATTTAAGGTTAGATATACATTAGGAATGTATCCTTGCAACTATTTCTAAATGCACACTGGAGTGGACAATAAAACCTTAAACCTCACCGTTTGGTTTCATTTAGCTCACCTCCGGCAGATTAAAAGTTTCCAATCTCCGCTGATTATCCTAGGCATGTGTATCTCCAAGGCGCCCGAACTTTTATGGTAATGTACTTACAAACCAATTTTATTTCTATTTCTTTTAAATAGGAGATACAGAGAAAATAAAATCATTTTTTTTATTATTACAATAGATCTCCCAATATTAACAGGAACCCACGAGGGCAGGTCCATCGCGATAGATCTCTCAACATTGACAGGAACCCATATAGACAAATACATCCCGATCGATACCAATGGATACCGGTGGATTCTGGTGGATCTCCCACCATTGACAGAAACCTCAGAAGACCGGTTTATCAGGGTGCATCTTTCATCATTGCTAGGACGCCCCATGGACAGGTAAATCCCAGTGGATCTCGCAGCTTTGCTTGGAACCCCAGTAGACCGCTTCCTAGTGAATCTCCCAGCATTGACGGAAACCCTAGTAAACAGGTACATCCTGTTGGACCTCCCAGCCTTGACAAGAAACCCAATAGAAAACTTCCCAGTGGGTCTCTCAAAGAACCTCTCGGGAACAATCTGTCAAAAGTAAATGTTGGGAAGAATACAGAAAATGAAAAGTTGGCTGCGGCAAACCAAGCCAATCCCAATGAAACATCTGCCAGAAATGGTGGAGTAAACTCGATGACCCAAGTAGTTAAGAAACAGATATCTGACGCTGAGCAGACGCAAGAGCCTGCACTGAAATGCCTCGAAGAGAGACCGCAGAGCCCAGGTGCAGCTAAACCGGATGTCGCTGTAATGGTCAGACGGGAAGATGGAGTAGCTGTGGATGACGCTACGGCTGCTGACATAAGTAAAACACTAGCTGCCCAAGTATTAGCATCTGTACTAGAAGGTGCATGCAATCCTAGCATGGCATTCACGGCCGTGGGCCTTGTAGAGGAAGGATACTTTCTTCTGCGAGCAAGCACCGAAGAGGCGATAACATGGTTACTTGATTGTGATTTCGGAACCAGCAATGGCGTTGCCTTGAGTGCTAAGAAACTGGATAGCCATAGAGCGACTATCTGGCTTCCGAATAACACCGGGTATCACTCACTTCACTACATGAAATTTATCATTGCCCATAATAATCATATTAAAGAACTGAAACTTACTGAGTGGATATTCATCCGCAAGGATACACTACCCCAGGGCGAACGACTTCTAATGAGCGTCCCTCAGGAAGTGGCCACAGGGGATGTTTGGCTTTATTATCAGGCTATGCAGATACATGTCCGAATCTTTGACAGCGGACTCACACAGCCTAAAATCCAATGTGAATGCAAAGCCGTGTGTCCAATCCATGTACCTAAAAACACGCTGATAGAAGAACAAATTGAAGATCCAAATCAGTGTGAAGCAACGAATATAGATGAAGGGGTAGAATCGTCCACCCCTATAGCTATAAATCCGGAAACAGACTCTGAGCAGACACAGCAGCCTCCACTGAAATTCGTAACAGACCAGTCCACCCAGTATGAGGGATTGCAAAGACCAGTTATAAGCCCAAGTGAATACTCTGTTATGATCCAACGCGTGGATGGAGTGGCGTTAGATAAGGCTGCTGCTACCAAAATAAATGAGAAATTGGCGGACAAAATATTGGAAGCCCTACAGCACAGTGAACGCAGTCGCAATTTGACTTTTACGGCCTCTGGCTTGATGGGAGCAGGATTCTTCCTTGTACGACCAAGCTCCGAAGAGGCGATGACATGGTTGCTCGAGTGTGACTTTGGAGATTGGCGTGGCGTTCCCTTAACGGCTAAGAAACTGGTTGGCCACGTGACTACTATCTGGCTCCCACACAGCATAGGGTACCTTCCGCTTGATCCCCTGAAATATATCAAGATTCAAAATACTAGGGAGGATCTGAAACTTGCTGAGTGGACATTGATGCAAAAGAAAACTCTCCCTTTGGGTGAACGATTATTTGTGAGTGTCCCTGAAGATGTAGCAATAGGAGATGCTTGTCTTGACTATCAGGCCATTCAGTTACATGTCCATATATTTAGCTATGAACATACACAGCCTGAAACCGACTGTACATGTGTGGCCGTGTGTCCCCTCCATGCAATACGAAGCCTGCTGGGAGACCAAATATACGACAATGGAAACGAACAACGTCGACCACCAAAGCTAGCAATACCGGTTCCAGAGAATCCACCAATAGAGACAAAGAGTAAGAAACAGTTAATGAAGATTTACAGAAAGAAGATGATGAGGCAGATGATAGTAGTCGCAAGAAAGGCTCGAGAACGGGCTAAAGGAAAATACAAAGTCAAGAAGCACTATACGAAAAAAGTGCAAGCATTAAAGGCTAAGAAATTGAAAGAGAAGAAGAGAATACGTCTTATGAAGCGCGAAATGGTTTTGAAGCAAAAGAAGAAGCTCAAAGCTGCGATGAAGCTTCAAGGTGCGTAGGAAAAACTGGATATTACAGATTGAGTAATGACTTCAATTTTTTTCTCTGTTAGTAAATTGTGCTAACTTTTCGCCGGTAGGACATGACGGTATTCCCTTCTGAATTGAGCAGTTCGACTGGGGAAGTATCTCCGCCCTATAAAATGCCACCGCTATAATAACCTCGTATTGTGCTCCCGGCGGTGAGTAGGGTAGTCAGATTTCACTGCAGAGTTTTTTGTGCTGTCAGCGGGATGACCGAAGTCTCGTCCTGCTTTGTTATCTGTACTGATGACACAGAAACTCTATTTTATTGTCTACCACCTAAATGGTATAAAAAATTGCCATGTTATTGTATCTCTAAGATTGTGACGTTATAAATGTCAACCTGCACGTTTTGTCGCTAGGGGTGCTTACTACTGGTTACCGTTACGGGTAGGCCGGTATTAGAAAACCTTTCTGTGTTGTCGTCATGTAAATTCTTCGTTTGTCAAGAAAATCGCAACGCATTCGCGTTAGTTAGTAATACGTAAGACGTAGACTTATATTTTGATGTATTTGGAAGTGCGAATGCGTTGCGATTTTTGTCACACAAATGTTGTGTTAGAACGTAAGCGACGAATTTTTATCATTTTGTTGCTCTGGAAACTTGTCGGTGCAGGTAGCCGGTACCTGTTTCTCTATGTAAGCATCCTAGGGCAAAGGAACAAATCTTAATATAATTATTTTTTAAGTATTTAAACTATCATTGTCATACATTAGTATTAAAGTAATCGGGATATTTACCACGTTCTATTGTACTGAGTTTCTGATATTCCGGCGCTGTTTCAAGCACCATGATCACAGAGGAACTGAGTATTGGTGGTGAACAGTGAAAAAGTTTTTTTACGAGTAAATATATCGATCTACCCTCTTTCGAGTTATTTTACTACTCATATCTGCACTACTAACTTGAACCCGATCTTGATCACGTTCACGACACACGATGCTTATTGTATCCCGATAACTGATTTCCTGATCCCACAGTCAAACCGGCTGTACGGTTTTGTGGGACTATTTATTAGTTCATAAGATTTATAATGTACCTATATGTACCAACTTTGAAAATAAAAAAAATAAAAAGACTAATACTAATATTTTTTAGGTATTGTATGTTTGTCACTTCTTTTAAACAGCTGAGCCAGGACTATGTCTGCCGGGCCTGCTAATAAGTATATTTACATAATGATTGGTTTCTGAACTGAGTAAGAAGCTTTTTCAAACTATCGCGGTGTGAATAAATAATTATCCATGTCCCATGATTACATAGTATGTTAATTCGAAATTAATTGAAAATTGGCATGCCCATTGAGTGGAATATGGAATGAACACATTCAAATCGGCTTTCAAATCTGTAAACCTTACTTACTGTATCTGTATTCACGATAAAAATTATGATTATGATTTACTCGTGAAAAGTACCGAATTGTTATAAAGGATGTCTCAGTAATAGTGCGCTTTTAAAATTGGATTATTTTTTTTCATGCAAGTGGCAATTCTGAAATTTGTCAGCCGTCACCTCTGTTTATTCCGATTATTAAAAATGGAGCGCTTTTCGAAAGAACAACGCGTTACAATTTTTTTTTAAAGAATATTGGCAACCGCAATTACTATTATTCCCTCTAACCCCTCCGACTAAGCTAAATTGCTTGTGCAAGGAGTGGGTTCACGTCGGTAGTGTAATGGCCAGGATTCGAACCCAGGACCTCTCGAACGTAAGGCCGACTTCTTAACCACTAAGCTACCGACGCTTGTTTGACCGGCGATTGTGAAAACTCATTACAAAAATCGGGAAAGTTACGCTGAAACCGCTCGCAAATTTCGCAAAATTTTCCGCCGAAAAAGTGCACCTAATTTATTTATCCTGTGTTAACCATTCGAAGAGTGGTCAAAAAATTTGCAGAATCTGGCTCGATTATGGATAGTAAGAATCCTTTGCGTCAACGTATCGGTCGGTCTCTTGAAAACATTGCTGCTGTGAACGAGATTGTCGCCGAAAACATCAATTCGACATCGTTCTCAACAACTTCAAATTTCACGAAGCACTACGCAGCGAGTTTTGACTAAAGACCTCCATCTTCATACGTACAAGATTCAATTAACTCAGGAGCTCAAACCAGCAGACCACGGAATGCGTCGGCAATTCGTTCAATGGTTAATGGAGCAAAGTAAAGTCGATGCCAATATTTCGAAAAATGACTCAGAAAATCCTCATGGAATCCATGAGAAACAAATGCTCCCCACAACGAGTAACTATCTGGTGCGGATTTTGGTCAGGCGGCGTGATTAATAATAATAATAATAATATTAATGTTTATTTCTCACCAAAACGTTTACCGGGTTGGTACCACCGTGCAATATTGCGAAAAACCCTTCATAGTAATTCAATTTCGGTTGGATTGCGTTCAGGGATCAGCAAATGCATAGCCGGGTAGGGGTGATGGTGGTCGCAGCACTAGTGGGACCAGTGGGTCTTGGCGTAGTCTAGTGAGGATGGTGCGGGGCGACGCGCCGGTCAGGGAGACCTGTAGAAACGGTGGTGCCGCTGGCCGCCCGCGGTATAGTACAGAGGCCCAACTGGGACTAACCACCCTGGAAGGCTGCCTCACCAGACCGCGCATAATCCCGGTATGGCTCGTCGTGCCGGTTGGTGACCGGAAGTGGGGGCCAGGCGACCATATTCGGGGGGGTACGGGGGCCCTTCCGTACGGCGTGTCGGCTCACGCCATGCCTCATAATCATAGACAAAACCAATATCCCGCACTTTGTCACGCGGTGCTGCGACGACAATCACCTCTTTTTTTCACGCCCTTTTCTCCTTTTCATCATGGCAGCGCATTTAAGAGTATTGGGCAACACAGCGGCTCTGCAAACTCCCACAAGCTCGCTATTTGAGGTGGAGTCCACTAACATCTGTGGACTCCATGCGAACCTCAACGCCGTCCACCAACACCTTGAGACGGCGAAACCAGATATGCTCTTTCTCACGGAGACACAACCTACTTGCTTTACCCCGGCTATGTTATCGAGGAAAATTTCCGTGCAAAAGCCGGGGTGTGCGTGTTTGTTAGGGCGGATGTTTGTTGTCGCCGTTTGCGCTGCCTTGAGGACCCATCCTTTTCAACCCTATGGGTACACGTAGACCATGGCTCTACGAGTCAGATCTATGTGTGCCTCTACCGTTCCCATACAGGAGATGCTGAGACAACTCGACTCTTTGAATATCTGAGTCAGGCGGCAGATGATGCGCAGGAACGGTTTCCGAACGCCGAAGTGGTATTTTTGGGGGACTTTAACGCCCACCACGAAACCTGGTTGGGCTCCTCCAAAACAGACCATGCGGGAAGAGCCGCCCATGCATTTGCTCTGGCGCATGCCCTGACCCAATTGGTACACGAGGTCACTAGAATACCAAGAAGGTCGGGCCTAGCACCCTCTCTGCTAGACCTTCTGTTGACGAGTCACCCAGACCTGTACAGTGTTTCGGTACAAGCCGCTTTAGGCAATTCCGACCACTGTCTGGTCTGCTCCAAGGTGCCAATTATAGCGCCCTCACGACCCGTGCAGGGGCAGCGGCGTCTCTGGCACTACTCGTCAGCAGATTGGGATGGGCTGCGCAACTATTTTGCGTCCATCCCGTGGGTTGAACGCTGCTTTGAAGGTAAGAAACCCTCAGATTGTGCTACTGCTGTTGCCGGTGAGATCGGTCTGGGTATGGAATACTATATCCCGTACACTGATGTCACCGGTGCCCGAGGAGTGCGCCCTTGGTTCGGGCGCGAGTGTGCGAGGGCTGTTGATCAAAAGCAGTCCGCGTATCGCGCTTGGGTAAGGGTGCGTGCCACGCACGATCCCAATGTGAGCCACTTCAAGGCGGCGTACAACAGAGCCACAAAGGTCTGCAAGAGGGCTTACGTCAGAGCAGATGACCTGCGCATTGCGCGGCTTGGTCAAGAGCTAGTGGCACATCCCACGGGCAGCCGTGGATACTGGCGACTGGCCAAAGCCGTGCAGGCCAACTTCTGTCAGCCTTCACTGCCACCGCTGCGCTACCCTGATGGATCCCTGGCCCATGGACCGCAAGAGAAAGCCAATATGCTAGTAAATCTCTTTGCGGCCAATTCCCGAGTCGATGATTGCGGTATACAGCCGCCGACACTACCCAATGGTGACCACGTAATGCCTGAAATACGTATCCGGCAATGCGATGTTCGTGCGGTGCTTCAATCACTCGATGTCCGGAAAGCCAGTGGCCCGGATGGTATTCCAGCGGTGGTTTTACAAAAATGTGCAGCGGAGTTGTCTCCGATGCTTACGCGGCTGTACCGACTGTCCTACAGCTCGGGTACAGTGCCTTTGGCTTGGAAAGAGGCGAATGTACAGCCGATCCCCAAGAAGGGGGATCGCTCAGAGCCAGCCAATTATCGACCCATAGCCGTCACCTCAGTGCTGTGCAAGGTCTTCGAGCACATCATTAACAAACAGCTCATGCGTCACCTAGAGGATCACTCCTTAATTAATGACCGGCAATATGGCTTCAGGCCGAAACGGTCAACGGGTGATCTTCTAGCATACGTTACCCATCTTTGGGGTGAGGCTATGGACAAGCACGGCGAGTCACTGGCAATTAGTCTTGATATCGCCAAAGCTTTCGATAGAGTCTGGCACAAATCGCTTCTCTCCAAGCTACCAGCCTTTGGTCTGCCTCCTAGACTGTGCAACTGGATTGCTAGTTTCCTGCGGGAGCGCCGTATCCGCGTCCTCTGTGATGGACGGGCTTCGGAGTTCTTGCAAATAAATGCTGGCGTACCGCAGGGGTCTGTATTATCTCCCACTCTCTTTCTTCTGCATATCAACGACATGCTGTCCACCGGCAGCATACATTGCTATGCAGACGATAGCACCTTACACGGGAGTTATCACGGACAACCTGCGGCCAAACAGTCTGATATCGTGGAAAAAAGACAGCTTCTTGTCACTGAACTGGACCGGATCTTGAATCACATTTCTCAATGGGGCTCCGAGAACATGGTCGAGTTCAATGCCAAGAAGACGCAGGCTTGTGCGTTCACAGCAAAGGTATCTTCTTTCCTTCCCCTTCCCACTCTTCAGAGCACGCCACTTCCACTGCAGGACAATCTCTATATCCTAGGCATGGATATTCGCTGCAAACTGAATAACAGAAATTACATCGAGAGCATCATCAAAACAGCCTCGCGGAAACTCGGACTCCTAAACAAAGTGAGACGTTTTTTCACGCCGGAGCAGCGGTGTCTTCTCTATAAGACACAAATTCGCTCCTGCGTGGAATACTGCTCGCATCTCTGGGATGGCTCCGCGAAATACCTACTAGATGCTCTCGACAGGTTGCAGCGACGCGCGGTCCGAATTATTGGGAACCCTGAGGTCACGAACACCCTCGACCCTTTGCAGATGCGTAGAGATATTGCTTCCTTGGCTGTATTTTACCGTCTCTACCACGGTGAGTGTTCTGACGAGCTCTTCCAACTAATCCCACCATCTCCTTTCCTACATAGGACAACACGTGCAGGCCTTAGATGTCACCCTCACACTGTGCAGAATATACGAGCAAGAACCTCTTTTCTTTGCCGCACCACCAAGACCTGGAAGTCATTACCAGCACACGTGTTTCCTTCTTCCTACAGTCCCGGGGCCTTTAAGCGGGGCGTGAAAAAGCATCTGATGAGGGCGCCAAGCTGAGTGCCACCATTGTAGCACTTAGTGTCTGTAATGGTGACCCTCTTTCTTGAGACTTTGCCTTTAGCTTACCATCAGGCGAGGTGAGGTCAAGTTGGCGTGTCCTATATATATATAAAAAAAAAAAAAAAACAACAAATCTCAAATAAAATACAGTAGAACGTAATTAATAAATTAGTACAAGGATCAATCAGAATTATGGCGGTGAACTAGTAGAATCCTGTGTCTCAGGCTACCAACCCTCCACCCCTGGCCAGAATCTAATATAATTTATAAATAAGGATGTGTGAAAATACGTGTGGGTGTGGGTGTGTGTGTGTGTGTATGTGTATGTGTATGTATGTGCGTGTGTGTGTGTGTGTGTGTGTTATGTATACATATGTTCGTGAATGTGTACGTATATGTCTTGTTTGTCTTTGGGTGTGCATTGAGTACCTATATATACTCTACCTATATAGATTGGACCTTACTTTTTGAAAATGAGGTCGAAATTGCAGTGACTGTGAACGGCATTCGTTACAGGAAAATGATAACGGACTTCTTGTGGCCTCAACTGGACGGCATGAGTCTGGACAACATGTGGTTTCAGCAGGACGGCGAAATCTGCCACACCGCGTATGAAACAATCTACTTATTGCAGCAACGATTTCACGAAATTCTGATGTCAACTGGTCACCAAGATCGTGCGATTTAACGCCGTGCGATTTTTTACTTTGGGGTTTTGTGAAATCTCGGTTTTATGCGAATAAACCCGAAACAATTTCTGAGCTCAAATCGGAAATCCAACGCGTCATCGATGAGATACAGCCACATCTCTGTGCAAAAGTCATGGAAAAGAGCCTGTCGTCGGAGCCGTGGGGGTCATTTGCCGGATATATTATTCCATACTTATCGGAACATGTCTTCTTTACAATACAATAATAATATCACAACTCTGTCATAAAATACTTTTTATTTAGAATGTAAAAGTACACTCTTACTGAGACACCCTATATAATGAATAATATATAAAATATAATGATAAGTAAGAAGTTGAATCTCATCAATGTCTACTTACTCATAGAATGGTACTGTGCTCTAGTTAGTTATGGTCAGTAATTAGGCGTTGAAAAATCTCTAATAGGCTATTTGAAGAGGTCGTCCGTTTCTTCCCAATACTGATTAATATGTTAGTTTGTTCTGAATAAAAGGCGTCGCAAAATAAAATATTTCCTAACCAAACTGAAACTATGACTTCATTATTTTTAAATTTGCAATTCGCGTGAGTGGCGTGTGACGTCACAAGTACGTGAGAAATTGAATTTTCAAAGAAGTTTGTCATAAGAATATTTCACTTTAGCAGCTATATACATTATTATAAAGTGGTTTTTTTTCGAATTTGCCTATTTCTCAATCCAGAAACCGATAAATAGGCTAAGGAAATATGTGTATGTATATTATTTTTTATGGTTAGTTGCAAATAAACTTACTATTCAAATATATTTTTATTACTAAGTGCCATAAACATAACAATCTTCTATGTCCGCATCATTGGGAATCCCGAGGTCACGAACACCCTAGAACCTTTACAGATGCGTAGAGATTCCGTCTATTTTACCGTCTATACCATGGTGAGTGTTCTGATGAGCTCTTCCAATTAGTCCCATCCTCCCCTCTCCTACACAGGACAACACGTCTTAGTTGCGTGCATCTTAGTTGTCACCCGCACACGGTGCAGAACATCCGGTCAAGAACCAAGCGGTTCGGTGACTCTTTCCTCTGTCGCACCATTAAGGCCTGGAATGTGTGTGTCATTTATATTTAGCTCTCTATTTAAACATAGGTACTAAGAATGTACAAAGAAAACTTATAATTTATTGCGTTAACATAATATTTCTTTCATTGTTTCTAGGTTCAAGATCATTTGAAAACAGAGGATGAGAGTTATTCATCACCTGCAGGAAAGCCAGGCGTTTGTTAAGCAGGCACTTGTTAATAAATAATGGACAGAGTGACAAATATTATAAATGTAAAGTCTTTTTTGTTACTCACTTTTAATTTAATCAGAGGGGTTTAGTCTGATGAGACTGGTGCTTTTTCGTACCTTGGATCATGAATTCCTCTGCAATGTCCTTAAAGATACGGACTAACGGCTCCGACTGTCCCAATCTTATTATTTCCACCATATGTATACAATAATGCACAAATATCTTTTGTTTCTATATATAACTCTGTCCATTTTTCTATATTAGTCTATCGCAGTCCACTGCTGTACATAGGCCTCTCCCAATGTTGAGAGGCTTTGGCCAACTATTTCCACGCTGGCCAGACAGGATGAAACAGGGTTTGAGTTTTCCTTCTCTTGCAGTGATAGCGTGTGGGTTTTTTCCCGTTAGTCGCCTTTTGCGAGTCTTGCGACACTCTGCCGATGAGATGGGGTGGTGATACTTGTATTTATATTCAACTATATATCATCTTTTGTTTATGAAAATGCGTAGTAACATCTCAATAACATACGAAATAATCTTAGATGAATCCAGATGAATCTAAGGATTTTTTTCTTCTTTTTTTTTTTTCTTCTATGGCGATCCCAACGATTCCGCCAACAACTCAGTTTTTATGTACTGATTACTGATCGAAATAACGTGTGAAGTACAAGTGTCAATAAACCAAATTTCTTTTCCATACAAACAGTTGATTTGGAAAGAGGCCAAAAGGTTTATGGAGTGTTGAAATACCTGAAAAGAGGAGACATCATTAAAGCAGACATAATGTTAAGTGTTAGAGCAAACGAGCACAGTTTTACAGGTTAATATTGTTAAGATCTATGAAGTAACATAATGTATAAATGAGTGGGGAATTGACATAAGTCAGGAGGGTGTTAAAGTTGGCAGGAAGAGGGAAATCGTTTGAGGGAAGGAGATCATATAGGGATCCATTCAACCTAGAACATGAGAAGAAAATGTGGTCAGGAGTTCCTTCGTCCAAGCCACATTCACACAGCGAGCTATCCCTTATCCGTATCTTGGATAGAAAAACATTTGTGCAGGCATGACCCAATCGCAGACGGCAAATAACAGAGGTTGCTCGCTTAGAAGCTTTGCGGAATTTAAAGAACCAGGGTTTACACGGTATGTGATTTTGGATTGAAGCATAATGCCTACCCTTAGATGAGCTGGACTGGGACCAATGAACATTCCACTGAGATGCTAAACATGTTTTGGCGAGAGAGAGTAAGTCCTGAGAGAAGGATCTGAATTGGTCACGAGATCCACTAGTTGAAGCCGTCCCGGCAAGAGAGTCAACCACAGTATTACCCAAGATTCCACTATGTCCTGGTATCCAGGCTAATGAGACCACGAGGCCTTTATTGTGGCACCTAAAAAGTGAGTGTTTAATTTGGAGAATTAAGGGAGATCTAGATTTACTAGAGAATTGGTTAGCTATGATGGCCAGTAAGCAACTCTTGGAATCTGTGAAAATAACTGATTTGCTGATACTGTGAGATTCTACGTATAGTAAGGCCTCCAAAATGGCAATAGCTTCTCCAGTAAAAATAGTGTTAATGTTGGGGGATTTAAAAGATAATATAATATTATAATGAGGAATCCATACGGCAGATCCAACACAGGAGCTATCAGACAACTTGGAGGAATCTGTGTATATAGCTATAGAGTCCTGCCATTTTTGGCTGATTAGTCGTTGTAGAATCCTTTCGGCATCTACCAAATGTTTACTAATGCCAGTGTCCATATTGATATCAGGCAAGTGGATTATGGATTCAAATGGAATTTCAAAGAGGGGGTTAAGTTTTGATTGGAAACAGGGGAAAGGAAGGCGAACATAATTCACAAATGAATTGAATAGACGAGGATGATCTTTATGAGTCCAATACCCACCAGATGAAATATACTCAGACAGGGAATGTAGCTTAGGTATCAGAGGATGGAAAGCGAGTTGAGAAGTCTTATAGAGGTACCTATCGGAGAGGTATTGTCTCCTCAAGAATAAAGGAGGATCAACACACTCTAATTGTAGAGCATTTATTGGCGATGACTTCGTGGCACCCAGGATTATTCGAAGGCATTTCGACTGGATCCTATCTAGCGAAGTAAGAGCCGTTTTGTTGCAGGGTTCAAGAAGAAAGGATCCATAATCCAGATGACTGCGAATCAGAGCATTATACAGCAGTTTCTGGCAATAGGGATGAGCTCCCCACCAGACACCGCCCACAGACCGTATGATATTTAATTTTTTTTCACACTTCTGAATGGTATAATTAATATGCTCTGTCCCTGATAACTTGGAGTCTAGTATCATACCGAAGATAATGTATTATAATAAAAAATATGTAAAGTAAAAAAAAAATAAAAAAAAAGTAAAAATTTGACATTATCTTTTACAGGAAAGATTTGGTTTTCGCAAGAGATCACACAATCGGGAATGGTACGGCGACGGCTGAAGACTACAACCGTGCTTTTCGGGATTGAGAGAGATAGTCCATGATCTGCAAGCCAAATGTGAAGGTAGTAAATAGCAGAGTTTAGTTTTGTCACTGCATCCGATATTTGCTCCGTGGATACATACAGAGCCAGATCATCTGCATATTGTAGAATGTTGACGAAGGAAGTTACAGAGAGATCTAAATCCGATGTATATATACTGTAGAGAAGGGGGCTTAATACAGAACCCTGAGGAAGACCCTTCCAAATGATTCTAGAGGGGAGGATAGAATTTTGATACTTAATTTGAATATTCCTACCAGAGAGGAAATTCGATACAAAGTTAACAATCTTCTCTGGAACACTCAGCTTTTGCAACTTTTGCCTGAGCACAGGAAGAAGAACATTGTCATATGCAGATGCTATGTCCAAAAACAACCCCACACAGAAATTATTTTTGGACATTGCAATCCGAACATCAGTGGTAAAGATGGATAAACTATCGGTAGTGCCCAAACCCCTACGCAGTGGCGGGGCAACAACTAAATTTGATGTGGGCAAGACAGATTTCGCGAGGCCCTGTTCTATGGCGACCTGAAGACGGATTTTATAAAATAATAAAAACAAACAAAACAATTAACACTGCCAAGTTTTTATTCATAAAAATACAAATTAGATTAATAAGTATTAAATGAAAAATTACAAATCGTTAATATAAAGGTGGAGATATACATTTCTTAAAGTGTATCTTAAAAAACATTAGATTTCTTTATTAAAGGAACAGAAATTTCCTGCTTTTAACGTTACTAAATTCCTTAATTATGGTATCGTAATTCAGCCTAGATGCCAAATCTGATTCAATTGATAAAACAGCCAAAGCTGAAAGTCTTTCTTGGCTCATTGTGTTTCTCAAATAATTTTTTATTAATTTTAATTTTGAAAAACTTCTTTCAGCAGAGGCTGTTCTTACCGGAATTGTTAATAAAATTCGGATGACAATGTAAATATTTGGGTAAATTTCTTTCAAGCTATTTTCTGTTATGTATGACAGCAGCTGTTTCACGTCTTTAATGAAGTTGGGTAAATTCGGGATCATTGTATTTAATTCTTCATATAATTCAAATGGTTGGAAGTCACTGCTCTCACCCACACGCAGGACGTTATGTAAATCGTTACAGTGTTTTAATATTTGCTCCTGTGGCATATTTTTTAGCGCGCTTAAATCATAGAGAAAACCAAAGTCTTCAAAATGTTGATTTAAAGACGTAAATCTTAATTCCATATTGGTTATTATAGAATCAATCATGGCGTAAAAAAATCTGTTTGATACCGGATTTTGGGAGACTGTATAGGTTCATCGCTGCTTTCATAATCGAACATCCTTTTCTTTTTGGCTACTCTTTTATTCTTAAACTCTTTTGGCAGGTCATAACAGCTTTTCTCAGTAAATTTCCGAACATCAGACAGGGATTTCTCAAATCCAGTTTCCCGATACTCTTTTATCCATTCGACAAATGTGTGTAAATGTTCAAGAGCAATGCTTAAATGAATTTGTACTGATTGCCATAATTTACTTATTATATTAACACGCAATAATATCTCATACCACACATGTAAAGATACGATAAATTCTAAACTTAACATTTCATTTAGTATTGAATCGCAATCACTGAGAGTGTCTGATTCCTCCGTTTGATTTTTTAAGTTTTTTAAGCATTCAATCACTTCATCAAATTGCAATAATACGGCCTTTACTGCTTCGACTCTACTTTCCCATCTTGTGTCTGATAAACGTTTTATAGTAAGTTTTAATTTTCCTTTTATAAAATCCCAGCGCTTGCTTGATCTTGAAAATAGCAAATAAATTTTTTGTATGAAACCAAAAAAAGTTTTTGCTACCATAGATGAGTTCGCTGCGTAGATTCCAACTATGACAGCCACAAGGTGTGAAAAATGCCCTAGGGTTAATATTCAATATTCGAGTTTTAACTCCACTATTTACACCTACCATATTTGCACCATTGTCGTATCCCTGGCCACGGCAGTCTTGAATATTTAAGTCATATTTTTCTAGGTGTTCCAGTATAGCATTGGCTAAATATTCTCCAGTTGTCTGAGTAACAGCTAGAAATCCCATAAAATGTTCGACTATTGTACCAGTTGACGTATCACAAAATCTTAAGATAACCGACATTTGTTCAACTCTATTACAATCTCTAGTGCAATCGAGCAAAAAATAATAATACTTTGCTTCTTTAACCTTACGAATAATTTCATTGACAACTGTTTTTGACATCAATATGATCAATTCATTTTGAATATCGTGACTTAAATAATGGTGTGAAAGTTGTTTGTCACTAATGCGTTTCATGTGTTCACGTAAAGTAGGATCAAATTTTGATATCAGTTTAAATAAATCTATTGTTACGTGCACGGGGTACAATTAAATGCCGTTTACTCAACGAAGAGATTTATTAGCTCACCACAAACTAGACAATTAGATCACTAGTACACACAGTACTTCTTCAACAGTTCCAGTCGCTCAGTAGTTCACAGTAGTCCACAGTCGTTGCTCAGGTCGCAGGTAGAATCTTCTTCGGTCGCTTAAGTTCGCTGTGTTCGTTATCGATCTCAAAGACTGAATGAATCGTGTCGCTATGCGAGCGTGTTTTTATACCTCTCAATTAGGAGGATCGAATTATCTAGAAAGCTCGCGAGCGACAAATACCTATTCTTTGATCTTGCCGCCGTCGCTGACCTTCGAGTACATTCTCGATATTTACCTATTGTTTATTTTTATTCAACAAAGTCAGTAGGTACTCGTAGGTAGGTTGTGACTTTTTGTTGACGATTCCAGATTTTTCTATGCCATTCGGTAGAGTACCTCGTCACTAACAATGCGTTTTTATTTCTTGAAGATTCGATTATTAGTTTTCGAGATATCGACGGCGGTCGTAACACTATGAAATTACCGGAATTCTTAATACCGTCACCTGTCTTGAGAGATTCTCTGTGACCTCTAAATGCAAGATTATGAGAGGCCAAAAAGTTTATTATGTCAATTATTCTCTCTAACAAGTTGTGCCAATGTTTTTGTGATTCACGTATTAGCCTTTCGTTTTCTTGGTCTATTGTTTTGCCTTGATTTATTCCTTTCTCTAAATTTAACCATTGGAACATATGTGCCATATGTTCTTTGGTATTCTCATGTCTATGTAAAATGCTACTTAAATGTTTCCAGTCACAACACCCTCCTTGCACCACCTGAGTTTGTGAATTGCTAAATAGTCTGCATGGAAAACAGTAAACTTTATTTTGGGAATTGGAATACACTAACCAGCGACGATGTTGAGTTTCACCATTATTTAGTTTTCTCGAGAAATAGAAATTGGAAAAGTGTCTGTTATCATCACCTTTGGGATAATATTCATCACCGCTATTTAATTGCTGTGTGGGGCCGCTTCGAACTATGTCACGACGCTGTGTATCCGTTATGGGAAACGTCCACAATCCCGGATCCGAATTAACAAGTACTTGCTGAACTATGGCGCTGGCGTCGTCGCTGCGAATTGGAGAATCTATGTCAATCTGTTCTTCTTGATTGCTTGATGACAGCACAAGAGTTTCAGCGTCAATTTTTGATTGGCTAGAAGATGATCCAAGCTCTACGTCTAACTGACGTTCGCTCTCGGTATTCAGTGCATCTAGAGCATTTTCCAACGGTATCTCGGACGTTTGTTGTGTAGAAGTCGAAGCTATCGATTCAGAAGGTTCTGTACTACCAGATGCAGTTTGGTTGAGGAACTTCATCAAATTTAAACTCAAAACTTGGTTGGTTGCAGTTCTTTCAGCTTTTCTTTTTCTTTTTGCTGATCCAGACTCCCATTTTCTTCCAATATCTCTATCTCGGCCGGACATGTCGATAACGTCGTATCTATACACTGTAAACGAAAGCAATAGTTAACATTTTTTTGCAGTTTTATCTACATAATATTGTAAAACCTAAATTTAAATTAGTTTTCAAATAAAAATCTTTAAGATAGCTTTTACTACCTGCTAGTTTTAAAAACTTAAAAAGTCGATACGTTTTTTACCTTAAAGCTTTTTTGGTTTCCTTCAAGAGATATTATAAAGCGTATTTTATATACAAGTAATTACTGCGTTATATACTTATTACCAATTAAATATTTCTTATCTTATGTAAAATAGACGAGTAGGTACAGGTACCGGTGTGTTACAAATCACAAAGAAAACAAAAAAACAATTAAAAAAGTCACTGTTTTAAAATTTTGGGTCAGTTTACAGGAGCAATCAATATACCTAAACACTATCTATTTATTCACTAAATATTATTAAAACATTGAACACACTATTCTTATCAAAATAGGTACGTACAGTCATAAAAATAAACAATATTGAACAACACAATTATACGTTTCTATTGTTATGCGCCTAGCGACTGCGTTGCGTACTTTGATTTGATTGGTTGACTTCCTAGTAAAGAAAGTAAACAAATAAACCGGGGATTCCCCGCACTCTGGTCGGCGGCAAATGTTGCCAGACTAAGAAAACATGTTTCACAACAAAATTGATTTATATTTTTTTTGTTTTATTCTCGCTTTAAACATTTTTGAGTCGCGAGGCCCCTTGTACCGCGAGGCCGTAGGCGGTGGCCCACGTCGCCCACGCTTAACGCCGCCTCTGCCCCTACGAAATCCGAACTGGGTTTTAGAAAGTAGACCCTGACTCTCTACGAACCATTCCCATCGGTTTTTAATAAGGTGTTCTAAAATTTTTGCCATTGTGCAAGAAAGAGCAATGGGGCGATAACTTAAGGGATCATCGCTAGGTTTGCCAGGTTTTAAAATTGGAAGAACAATTTGAGATTTCCACTCTTCAGGGGGAATACCAGAGCCGAAAATTAAATTTAGAATGCTTAAGAAAAATTTTTTGGTGGATAGACTACTCTTAACAATGAAGGAGTATGGGATGCCATCTACTCCAGCAGATGAATCCTTTAGTGGTTCCAACACCGCCAGAAGTTCGTTAAGAGTGAAAGGAGTATCAAAGTGATGATTAGGATGGGAAGAGGAGAGGTGAACAGAACACTCAGAAGAAGTAGGGACTGATGGAGGAGCCAATTTCTGCGCGAACTCCTGGATCCAGACAGAAGAATCATTTGAAGCTATGTGGTTAGATGATATAGAGTATTTAAACTTTCTAATATTTTTCCATACCAAGGATGAGCGTGTACGTGGAGATAGATTCTCGCAAAACCTGTGCCAGCCATCACGTTTCTTTTGGGAGAGGAGTCTGACTGTTTCAGCAGCCACCCTTTGATAGTCAAGGTAATTTGACCGGGACATATCTCTTATATATGCTTTTTCAGCCTCTTTCCTCTTTTTACATGCAACTGTACACGATTGATCCCACCAAGGTAAGGAAGGGAGATTATTCCTGGGAGGTTTCTTGACTGGAAATGACTTGTCTGCAGCAATCAGGAGAGCTTTCTTGAAGCAGGAATATACTGAATGATAATTATCGGAGTTCGGAGTTGGCAATAGTTCTATCTCGCGATCCAGCCAACTAGAATATACCTCCCAGTCAACTCTTGAGAGGTTGTATTTAAGAAGGGGATTGAATTTAGGGTTATGTACTTGGCTGGTAAGTGATGATATAAAAATGGGAAAATGATCACTTCCATGGGAGTTACTTAATACCTGCCATAGAAGACAAGAAGAGAGAGAAGGAGATCATAGCGACAGTTCAACAGCAGAAGGGCCGGGATGAGACAAAGTCGGTCTGCGAGTTGCGCTGCCGTTATTCAGAATGCAGAGGTTCAGAGAAACCAACCAATCAAGAAATGAAGAAGACAAGCTATCACATTGATATGATCCCCAAGAGGTATGGTGAGTGTTGAAATCACCGAGGATGATGATAGGAGGAGAGATAGAAGATATGATGTGAGAAAGGTCAGCAAGTATGGAAGAATCAGGGTATGGAATGTACACAGAAAGAAAAGAAATGTTCATTGATCTAATGCCAACAATATGAAATAGGTCACTGTGAGGGGGGATAGAAATTTGGGAGAATATAATACTTCTGGAAACCAACATAGTGGCTCCAGCACGGCCGTCATTCCTGTCATCCCGAAAGCAGGCGAACCCAGACATCCTAAAACGGGAATTGGGCCTAAGCCACGCTTCCTGAATAGCAACAATGAGCGGCTTGTATTTATTAATTAAATATATTAATTCGTTCTTTTTATTGTGAATACTCCTACAGTTCCATTGCAGAAGGGGAGGGAATTTGACTGGAAAGTATTAACAGCTGAGAAAGTTTTACTTTAAATTTGTCGGGAAGCTCAGTATCACTGAATCTGGTTAACATATTGATGAGGGTGGAGAGAAGTAAGTCAAGAAGGTTATCATTTGATGAAGATTTTGCTTGTTCAACTAAGAGAGCCGAACCATTAGGCATGGAAGAATGGGGAGATTGGGTAATATGGTTATGAGCCTGTCTGTCATAGCCAGGACTCGAGGCAGGGTTATGTTGTCTATGGGGGGAGTATATTGTTTTTCTATAAGAGATTGGAGATGGGCCCTGAGAGAGGGGAGAAGACAATTGTTGGGAGCTGAGGGAGGAAAATTGTTGAGAACTAGGCTGGATATTGTTTGGATGTGTAGGACGAGTGGTGTCTGCAAAAGATTTTCTCACATGGGGGAATCTAGCAGAAGCCTCCATGTATGAAATGTTCTCCTGCGACATGGTGATTTTAATGGACTTCTGACGTGAGTGTTCAGGGCTGGAAGTGTCTTTGGCAGAATTGGGACCAGAGCAAAACAGGCATGTGGGGGATTGAGTGGAGCAAGTTGCACCCTCATGGGCCGTGGCTACAAAGAAAACATCTAGGAGAGGATCTGCATTGAGAAGTGACGTGTCCGAATCTGCAGCACTTGAAACACTGTATTGTGGGGAGGACATATGTTTCAATGGGTAAAGAATTATAGAAACAATAAACATGGGATGGTAATTTTTGACCAGAGAAAGTGACAACTATGGTCTGGGTAGGCACATATGTGGGGATGTTGTTTTCACTTGTGACTCTCCTATTTAACCTCCTGGCCTTCATAACAGATCCAAAGCCCAGTGGAACCTCTATGGACTGAACCACCTCCTCCAAGGTCCATTCCACGGGCACCTGCCTAATAATTCCCATACGGGAACACGAGAACGAGGGAATTGAAGTTTCATACTTAGCCCTAGCTAGAGCGGGATGGGATAAAAAATTGTTAGCATCGTTAGCGGACTTAAATTCGACGGAAACTCTGTTTCGACCAACGCGTTTTACGACTCCAGGTACAATATTTTTAATATTGTTGGTAGCTAGGAAATATCCAAATTTAATCGATCGGAAAACTGTTCCTGATTACGCATCTCCTACATCTCTGGTGACATGGACTAAAAAGGGGCCTGAGTCCGATTCAGAATAAGTGGCAGGCTTATCTGCGTAATCCGGGTGAATATAAGTGGATTGGACGGAAGGAGCAGATTCAGTCGGATCTATTATTATTTTTTTATTAGCACCAGGGTCTAGCTGTGCTTCATTTGGACGTTTTTTGGAGGAAGAACTAGTAGATCGATTGAGAAGTAACCTCAGAGGATCTTCATCACCTCCCGGGTCGGGTGGATGATGGTTATCCATATTATAATCCTAGGTTAAATGCTACTGTTAGTACTTACCCAGACAATATAAGTAGACTAAGCACACACAGACAACACAAAAGCAATAAAATACTTCAACAACACAGTATTAACAATGATATTTCTTTTGGAATTGACGACCACTTGTAGCAAGCACGATGTCACCGATCGAATCTAAGGAAATAATGCATATTACGTACGTCAGTAATGTCATTAGTCAGTGTCACTGTTTTTTAGAGTGGCAAGTATATACTTAGTTTCATTTTTAAAGTGAATTATGGGTAAATTAAGTGGTCATTGCCATGTTTGTACATTTGTATCAACAAATACGTTTATAATGAGCTACTATAAGAAAGAAAATAAAAAAGTACGTGCATTTTGAATTTATTTCATGTGTCATTTTAATTTCACTGATGTGGCAATTTTTGGCTGTATAGTTTCGAACACCACACCGGTGAGACCACAGTAAAGACACTACGATGTGATTAATCAACTTGGCGCACAAAATTTTCTTTGTCAATCAAAATCTCATATCTATGGTGTCGCTAAAATCTTGTACGTTAACATAAAATAGGCGAATTGGCCCAGCACGTGTTTCCTTCTTTCTACAGTCCCGGGTCATTTAAGCGGGGCGTGAAAAAGCATATATGATGAGGCCGTCAAGCTAAGTGTCACCATTGTCACATGGTATGTGTAAGTAATGGTGACCCTATTTTCTGAGACTTTGCTTTCAGCTTACCATCAGGTACGGCGAAGTCTAATTGACGTGTTATATATTTAATAAAATATTGACTGAACGAGAGAAAGGTGCTAATTTTCTTTTGTCCGTGTCTAGAGGATGTCAATTCCGATCTAGACGGTACGTTTCTTAACCGATTATCACCAAACTTTACTATTATTATTCCTCTTTATTTAATTAAAATCTTAAAAATTATATTTTTAAATGCATATAAAAAGCATCTATATAAAAATTCAACAATAGTGCTCCACCAATATCGGTTTCAGGGATCAAGCTACCGGTGGCTACGGCTCTAGTGACAGGAATCTCCTCACGATACGTTCCGTGTCGAGGAGTACCGCTTTCTGCATCGAACCCTTGAGCCAGCTGCCAAACGAGAGCCTGTATTGGTCGAGGGTCTTAGCAATCAACCCTTGGGCTGATATGACTATCGGAACAATGATTACCGAATCCACGTTCCACATGTCAACCAGTCCAACCTCATGTATATCTAATACGTCCATGGTTGCGCCCAAAGAGGATATTATGTTGCGCCCGTGGTTTTGCCGTGGTTGCGACACATTCACCACAGACTATGTAGAAAAAACGATAAATAAGTGTTATTTTTAAATTTATTTTGATGGTGCGTGAACAATCTCAGTAAGTAATTTTGTTTTAAGCTATTGCATAGCATTTATCGCGGGCCTTGAGCGTGGCGACCGAATCCAGAAATTCCGTAACGAAAAAAATCTAACACCCCCCACTCCGAGCTCGCACGAATCGAGCCGAGCTGCACCGAAGTACTTAACGTAAGTAATTATAATTGCATAAGTTGTTAGTTTTCAAATTCAGACTCAGACTCAGACTCAAATTCAATTTTTCAATTCAAATTATATTATTATTTATTATAATTGCATAAGTTCATAAAAAATGCTATGCAATAGCTTTACCGCGGCAGTCCCCGAGTGCCACACGTCATTTTTTTTTTTAATTTTTAATGTTTTCATTTCTTTTTTTAGTATTATTATATTCGCAAGTTTGTTGAACAATGTCGTATGATACACGTGTTTTGATGATTACCGTATTCATAACATAACATAACAGCGTTGGTAGCTTAGTGGTTAAGGAGTCGGCCTTACAATCGAAAGGTCCCGGGTTCGAATCCTGGCCGGTACACTACCAACGTGAACTCACTCCTAACACAGGCAATTTACCTTAGCTGGAGGTGTTTGAGGGAATAATAATTTCGGTTCTAAAAATCGGTTTATAAAGAGGCACATAATTACACTTGTACTTAATCAAACTGTGGCTTTTTCATTGCTATTTTTTTTTTATTTATTCCATAAAAATTATACATGTTTACACAGTTTGTCATTGGAAATGTTACAGTATTGCTAAGTACGTGTTTATTATACACCCTTCCATCACTGGTAGTATCCGCTATATGTTAGCGTTGATAAATTTCAATCATCTCCATGAGCGTGAACTTTTAGGGGTGATAGATGGAGACACCTGTCCCCCTATCAAAAGTAGGCCGAGGCGAGGGCCAGATGCTCGTCTTATATAGTGTATCACTTAGTCTGTGCCCCTATCCAGGGTCAAAATAGGGAGACCATGGTTAGGGATACTCGAGGGGTCCGTCTCGAAACCGGAGACGGCCGGAAGCCCTGAGATAAGAAAGGCAGTGACGTTTCAAATTCTTTTGTGGAATTCGGCGTGACTTTTGGCGAAGATTCGAATCGTGCAATCCAAGGCTATATATGGTTGCGAATGTGGACGAAAATCCTGAAGGCTAGTCACGTGCGGAAGCTGCATACTCTGTAACGCATTATGGCCATCAAGGGGTACCGCACGATATCCTTTGACACGGCGAGTCTCCTCTTTGGATCGCTACTGTAAATTCTGGAGGTGAGAGCCCTTTGTATCGGTACTGAAAGGAGGCGCAGGAGCGGTGATATGAACACGAGCCTAGAGATATCTGGTTTGTAAAGTCCCAGCTCCACATGGAAACGGTGTAAAGTTGAAGTGAAGCTATAACTTGGGCAACTACGCACAGGGCACGCAGTAATAGCGGCGGTAAGGGTCTCATAAAGTAAGACTAACATACTAGCGCTCTACCACCGGCTGTCGCTAGTGATCACCGGGCACGGATGATTTTAGAATTACTTGCGTCAGATTGAGGAGAGGCCAACATCTGAGTGTTGAAGATCCGCATCTTGAACTCATCATTGATCATCATCATCAACAATGAAGATAATAATTTAAACAAGTTTTTTCTCTTCTACCCTCTGAACAACAATAAGTGATAAAATTTGCTCCTAGTTAAAGTTCGTCTTAAAAATAGTAAATTGTGCTAAATCAACGTCTAATTGCTCATTCTGTGCTAAATCTACCTAATAAGTGTGAACCGGAAATTATTTGTTTGTCTGAAACTTTTGTTGGGCTGGGTTGTGATGATCTCATTAATGTTGATGGTTATGTATTGGCCGCCTCTTACTGCAGACAAAATCACAAAAAAAGGGGAGGGGTATGTGTGCTGGCTAAACGTGGCCTTAAATACACGGAAATTCAACTAACAAAGAGCCTAGCAATAGACAGCAGTTTTGAATGTTGCGGCATTGATGTCACGGAACGGAATATGATGATTATCTGTATGTATAGAACTCCTGACTCCGATATAAATATTTACTTTACACAACTCAATAACTTACTACAGAAACTCCTGTACAAATGTGATAAAAAAATTATTTTGGCAGGGGATTTAAATATTAACACACTCAAATTCGAAAAAACCACATTAGAGTTTTTGGATCTGGTAAAGAACTATGACTTGACATTACACATCAAAGACCCAACCAGAAAAAACAACTGTATTGACCATATCATCAGTAACTTCAAAACAGCAACTGGTGAACTTTTGCATTGGGGGTTGTCGGATCACAATACTGCGCAGGTGCTTAACATACCTTTAAAAAGCAAAAATACACCTGGACTGGCATATTACATCACCGTTAGGGACTACAGTAAACCCAATATCTTCAAGTTCCGTGAATGCTTAACAAATCTGTCTTTTCAGGAAATTTACATTGAATCCGATATAAATTCTGCATATAAATACTTTCACGACTTAATCGGATTGTTCTATAACCTATGTTTTCCTAGCATACGAATTAAGAAATGTAATAAGGGCCGATACTCACGGTGGATAACTAAAGGGCTACGGAAAAGTTGTAAACAGAAAAGAATACTACGTTTTGCATATTACAGTAACACCTCTGTGGAGAACAAAATAATATACAAAAAATACACAAAACTATTAAGACGTTGTATAAATAAATCTATTCAAATGCACAATGACAAACTAATTAGTAACAGTAAGAATATTTGCAAATCTTCATGGAATTTAATAAAAGCAGAATCTGGAAAAAACAGTAAAACTGAACCTATAAAAAACATAATAAATAACGGTGAAATAATATGTAAGTCAAAAGAAATAGCCGACCTTTTTAACGATTATTACATAAACTGTAATATAAACAAGAAGAGTTGTGGGACTAAGGTGGAGACAAATTGCAATAGCATATTCCTAAAGCCGTACGACTGTTATGACATTAATAAAATAGTAATGTCCCTAAAGAACACAAAATCGACGGGCTATGATAACATTACGACTGAAATTTTAAAGGCTAGTACCAATGAACTTGTTCCTGTACTAACTCATTTGGTAAATCTATCTTTTACCACAGGCTGTTTCCCAGATCTGTTAAAAATATCCATTGTTAAACCACTATATAAAAAAGGAGACAAATCATCAATTTCAAATTACAGACCTATTACTCTTGTGTCTGTTCTCTCTAAAATATTTGAAACAGCCATGTATAAACGTATCATGGAATTTCTAGCCAAACATAATATTCTTAGGAAGGAACAGTTTGGATTCCAAAAATGGAAGTCAACTACTGCGGCATGTTTCAACCTCATGGCTCAAGTCATTGATAGTGTAGATGATGGTAACGCTACAACTGTCATATTTTTTGATATGACGAAAGCATTTGATTTTGTTTCACATATTTTTAATTAATATTATTAAATAAGCTGGAAAAATACGGTATTCGCGGAAATGCGCTGTCATGGTTAGAAACATATCTAACAAATAGAAAACAATGTGTTCAAGTTAGCTCCTGTTATGTATGCGGGTAATGCGGGTGAGACGTGCTAATCAAACACGGGTTAGCGATACACTGTTTAATGCTTATAAGGTTGTCGCGTGGGGCGCAGCGCACGCGCTTATATCTATATACCTATATAACATCCCTCCACCTTTATTATGAACTTATTCTAAACATATCTATACGTATCTACTAGAAAAACTGTGCGTAATCGATGCGTGTGCGATTACGTCTACTCCTGCTGGGAGACGACGTATGGTCAAGGATTTCCGCTGGTGCCGACGTACTAACTCTGTCGGTAGCAACGTCAACTACGTTCTGACCAGAGTATGTATTAACATTCTGTGTCTCCTCCGTCTCCTCCACATCAGCATCAACCGCTTCGCTATGCGATGTTGACTGAAGTTGATACTCTGGCACCGCGACTGCAGGATTCGCTGCACTCTCAGCAGTGTCGGGTAGGCTGTCTGTATCCCATGGTAACGACACCAACGGAGCAACAGCTTGTTGATCATAACATTTCTTTATTTGATTTTTGTGGCGTGTTACATAGTAATTCAGTTCCGGTACATAAATCTTGTATAAAACATTTCCAATTCTATGTACTATATTTCCTTTCACCCAATTATGTTTTTTCTTATTTATATATTTTTTAAATAAAATTGCTTCTCTCGGAATGAAATCTGGACGCTTGGTTCCCCCGTAATATTCACACTGTAACAATTGTTTACGTTTTATTGTGTCGGCAAGTTCCGGTGAAGAAGGCGATGCATTTGATTTGAGTAAATCTAGGCGGCACCTCAGTTGCCTACCGTAAAGCAATTGCGCCGGCGACTGTTCAGTCGTGCTGTGTCTCGAGTTGCGATAATCAAACAAAAACTTGTTTATTTTAGAATTTAAGTGTTTCTGATCTCGACACGTGAGTATGATACTTTTAATACCCTTCTTTACAATTTTCACCGAGCTCTCGGCTTGACCATTACTGCTAGGTAAGTATACGGGAGAAAACATTTGCCTAATTCCGTTTAATTTGCAGAATTCTGCAAATTTCTGTGATACGAACGATGTACCGTTGTCGCTTACGATCACCGCCGGCACGCCTACTCGGGACATCAACTCGTATAAACGCTCAATTAGTGCGTCCGATGTAATTGACCTCATAGGGTAACATTCGACCCATTTTGAAAAAGCGTCAACTACTATAAGATACGTGCGATCATATAATGGACCTAAAAAATCTAAATGTATCCTATAGAACGGGTGAGGCGGGTGCGGCCATGGAGCTAGCGGGGCGCGCGGGGGCGCCGGCCGCAGCTGAGCGCACACAGCGCACGTTCGCGCCGCGCTCTCGAGTGCAGCGTCGATTCCCGGGAACCACAATCTAGCGCGTGCCTCACATTTCATCTTAACTATACCGAAATGGGAGCTATGCAGTTCTGTAATAATTTTGTCTCGTAATTTTTCAGGGATCACAACTTTGTGACCCCGCATCAAACATCCTTCCTCTATGGACAACTGAGCCCTACACTGATAAAAAGGTTTTATGTTTAAATCTTTGACACTTCGCGGCCAACCCTTCAGTACAAATTTTTTCACTCTTTGTAAGAGAACGTCCCGGTCAGTGGCGTCACGTACCTGGTCCAGGGTGACGGGAAGATCCCCTTGTACGATGAAATTAACATACGCCGCGCGATCCTCACAGTCCGTACGCTCTGCTGTACTTGGGCTATCTGTGACTGCGATAGAACGAGACAGAAAATCAGCGATGTTATCTGCACTACGTACGTATTTAATTTTGTAGTTATACGCCGCTAAGAATAAAGCATATCGTTGTAATCTATTCGCAGTCACTTCTGGAATACCTTTTTGCGACCCGAAAATTGACAGGAGAGGTTTGTGGTCTGTTCTTAATATAAACGGATCGACTCGGCCATATAAATATTGGTGGAATCGTTTGACCCCAAAAATAATTGCAGTCGCCTCTTTTTGTATTTGCGAATAATTTTTCTCGGCCGGTACTAGCGAACGGGAGGCAAAAGACACCGGTCTTTCGAGTCCGTCTCTGTCTAACTGCGACAACACCGCACCGAGACCATACGGTGATGCGTCGACTGTTAATATGACCGTTGCATTTTGATTGAAGTGAGCTAAAACATTATCAGAAGTTAGGTGACTTTTAATATTATTGAAGGCTTGTTGGTGAACCTCAGACCAAGTCCACTTCGTATTTTTATTGAGAAGTTGATATAATGGATTAAGAATTGTTGAAACCCTGGGCACAAAATTATGGTAATAATTAATTAATCCTAGAAAAGATTGCAGCTCGTTCACGTTTTTAGGAATCAACGCATCTCGAATGGCTTTAATTTTCTCAGGTGATTTTCTTACACCGTCCGTGCCTATCAATCGTATGACCTAAATAATTCACTTCCTTTTGAAAAAATACACACTTGTCTTTCCTCAACGTAAGCCCAGCTTCCCCCAACCTACTTAAAACTATCTTTAGCCTCTTCAAATGTTCCGACCTGTTCCTACCTGTTACTAATATGTCATCCATTAAACATAAAACACCATCCAACCCTGAAACTATACCTTGCATTGCTTTTTGAAAGATGGCTGGTGCCGGCGCGAGTCCAAATACTAAGCGGTTGTATATAAACAAACCTCTGTGGGTATTTATACATGTATATAATTGTGTACCATCATGCTCGTTTAATACAAATTGATTATACGCACTTGACAAATCTAATTTTGAGAAATACTCACCTCCATGTAACTTTGCGAAAAGGTCATCGATTGTCGGTAAAGGATATTTTTCAATGATCAGCTGTTTATTAATCGTTGCCGAATAGTCAGCGCATATGCGAATTTCTCCATTCTTTTTTAGAACAGGGACTATAGGAGACGCATAATCGCTGTACTGAACACTAGTTATTATACCAAGTGATATCAGTCGATCAAGCTCATTATCTATTTTGCCACGGAGTGCGTATGCTACCGGTCGCGCTTTGCGAAATATAGGCTTAGCGTCCGGTCTTAGCGATAAACTAATTTTATATTTTGTGAACCGCCCGATTTTATCCGAGAAAACCGACGGGAAGTACGGGCTAACTCGTCTACAAGATTGTCATCGCCGGAAGCGCAGTATTTGATAGGTGATATTTGTAGTCGAAACAGACGAATGAAATCCCTACCTAAAATAGGTGGCCCGCCGTCTCGCACCACATAGACTGTAAGCGTGTGTGTGTGTCCTAAGTATTGTACAGGTACGCGCATGACACCTAGTGTTACAATCTTCCCCCCGGCGTAACCTTTCAATGCTTTTGGCGCAAGCGATAATGGTACGTTAGAAAAATGTTTAAAATATAATTTATGTGAGATAGCAGTAATGGCCGCACCGCTGTCGATTTCAAATTGCAAACAAAGACCATTGATTTGAACACACTCCGACATCGGTTTCAAGTCTGACTCGCAACGAATATGATTTAGTAAGATTTTACCTTGCACGCCTTCCTCCTCAGAACCGACGTATTTCACAGAATCTTCACATTTCACTATTTTGCACACGCGTCGTAGGTGACCCTTTTGTCCGCATTTACGACAGCTAAAGTTTTTGAAACGACATTCGGCCGATTTGTGATGTTTGAAACCGCAGACTTCACATTTCGGCGCTTTGTTCAGGCTTCGATTGATAACTTTGAAGACCGGTGATGCTGTGACGTCAGCAGGTGCCGCGGGGACAGCAGCGGCAGCTGTGCGCGCACAGTGCACACTCTCTGCCAGCTCCACTGCCTTCGCTAACGTCAGCTCCTTGGTATCCTTGGTGAAGAGCTTATCGCGCTCAGGCCCATTCATCATTCCCATCACGAATCTGTCCAGAAGCGCTTCCTCCAGATTAGCGAAACCACAATATGCCGCTAATCCTCTCAATCGCGCTGCCCATTGTATATGCCCTTCATCTGACCTCTGCGTCGCAGAGTAAAACCTAGAACGCTCGGCGAATCCGTGGCGCTTGGGTATAAAATGTTTACCCAACACGCTTAAAATCGTCTGGTATTCCACATCTTCTATTTTTCTGGGCAACACCAGGTCACTGGCCAGCTTGTACGTGGCATCACTGAGCGCTGTGAGTAATATCGCCTTCCGCTTCACACCCGATTTGTCCGTATCCACCAGATCGTTAGCGATAAACCATTGATTCAGGCGTTGTTTGAATACCACCCAATCTTGCGAAAGATGGTCGAAGGTGTTCAATACGCCCAAATACATTGACGCCATTTTTACTTTTTATCCTCGTCGCCACTGTTATGTATGCGGGTAATGCGGGTGAGACGTGCTAATCAAACACGGGTTAGCGATACACTGTTTAATGCTTATAAGGTTGTCGCGTGGGGCGCAGCGCACGCGCTTATATCTATATACCTATATAACAGCTCTCTAAATGACAAAAAAGAATTAGAAGCCACTAATTCGAGCTACAAAGTTAACGGCTCTGGCATACCGCAGGGCAGTGTGCTAGGCCCTCTATTATTTCTATTATACATAAATGACCTTCCCGGGGTCACGGAACATCCATGTACACTATTTGCAGATGACATTTCAATAATAATTAAATCCAAATTAACTGACAATTACTTAAATGACACTGACCTTAATAAATATGACATTACAAATTATGACATTAATAAGCATGACATAAATAAATATAACTATGACATCAATAAATCAATAGAATGCATTATAAAATGGCTGGATGAAAATAGTCTTAATGTTAACCTAACAAAAACTAAATATATACAATTTAGCACATATGGACGTAAACACTTAAACCTTAATATTATGTACAAAGCTATTAAAATCGAGGAAGTAGACCACACTAAATTTTTAGGTATTATTCTGGATAAACATATAAATTGGAAAGCCCACATAAATAACATATGTAACAAAATAAACAAGTTTGTATATGTCTTGGCGAAGTTAAGTAGAATAACGTCGCAAATGACGGCTCTTAGCGCGTACCATGGCTATGTGGCCGCAGTTCTAAATTATGGCTTGATTCTTTGGGGGAACTCAACTGACATAAATAAGGCATTCATTGTTCAAAAAAAATGTATCAGAGCGATTTGCGGTGTGGCCCCCTGGATATCTTGCAGACCTCTATTTCAATCACTGAAACTGTTAACCTTGCCCAGTATGTTTATATTTGAATGTGCAAAATTTGTCAGACTAAATAAGCACATCTTTACAACAGCAAAGGAGATGTACCCCAGGAACACACGCGACCCAGACAGAATAGTTTTATCTAAGGTACCAAAAACTGTTGTATATAAAAAGAATTGCCTGTCTATGTGTGGATATATTTATAATTGTGTACCTAGTGAAATCAAAGCTTTACCGTACAAGAAATTTATAAAAGGGTTAAAAGACTGGTTGCTAAACAAATGTTTTTATTCTGTTACAGAGTTTTTATCCATAACCAGTAAAGAGTATAGATAAAAATGTGATTAGGTGGTTTAAAATGTATAAGTAAATCCTTTTGACTTCGTATCATTTTGTACGCCAAAGTGTATAGATAATAAGGAAAATTTGCATGCCCAATTTAGGCAGAACATGATGTACCTAGTCATAAGACACAATTTGTAACATCCTTATCACAATGTTCTAGCAAATAAAGATCTATTCTATTCTATTCTATTCTATAAATATAAATTCATGTAAAAAAAAACCCGCGTCAGTTTGGGATAAATTGGTGACAAAAAAAAAAGTGTGGGACTGTCTTCAAAGTGTGAATCTAAAACCTGTAAAATGAAGTGTTTTCAATGTGAGACCGACCATAATGATGATAATGGTGTGCAGTGCGATGGTTGCAAACGCAACCTCTGCCTTCAATGCAGTGACCTAACTTCTAACGAGGCCCGTGTCATGGGATTGAAGGGCAAGCGAACCCTACTGTTCTTGTGTCCCGCATGTCGAGAGGCCCTGTTTCAGGTGCCTAAATTGATTAAATCGTACGATGGACTGCGCCAGGAACTCGACGATGTTAAGAAGATATTATCTCAATCTTCACCCACATCGGCATCCTACGCACATCCTATCCACACCGCGACAGGATCGGTAATAAATCAGCCTTCTCCTCTAAATATAGGCGCTATTTTGGAAGAAATAGCGGAACGGGAACGAAGAGCTCGCAATATAATTATGGTCGGTGTAAAGGAGTGCGAATCGGATGTTGGCAGCGATAGAAAGTCGCATGATGAGACATATGCAAGAAAGATAGTACAGGACGTAACCAGTGGGAGTGACCTTGGCTCAGAAGTGGTGACAGTGCAGCGCCTAGGGCGACGCGAACAAGGTAAAAATAGACTATTGAAAGTGGTTTTAACATCCCGTCAAGCAGCCATTCAAGTACTTAAAAATAAAAGCAAGGCAGGCAAAAAGGTAAGAATTTATGATGATAAAACACCTAAACAACGAGAGGAACTTAATCACCTTCGAGAAGCCCTTAAGTTAAGGATTGAAAAAGGTGAAACAAACCTTACAATCAAATATATAAAGGGAGTACCTAAAATTGTGGATCAAAAAAACTAATAGCTTCAAACACAGGCCCATACACTGACCTTACACTCATGTATACCAACTTATGCTCACTATCTGCAAAATTTGATTTATTCTTACAATACATGAACACATCAAAACCAACAATTGCAATCATAACAGAAACATGGCTCAATAGCAATGACCGTAATGGTACCTTTAATATACCAGATTATACTTTATTCAGGCAAGACCGTAGACATAAGAAAAATAAATTTGAAGGTAAGACCAGAGGTGGAGGCGTTGCCATGTATATAAAGAGCAGCCTAAATGGTATTAAAATAGTAGCCCAACGCAACCATAGGTACATGTGTGAAGATGTGGAGGCGCTCTATACCTATAGACATACAGTATAGTTCATATCATTTTGTAATAGTGGGGGTATACCGTTCAGATGATGCCGATGAAGGAGCCCAGAGACAGCACGACACTAGGCTATTCCAAAATCTGTCAACGGTGGCTGAAAATAACACGGTGATAATAGCTGGTGATTTCAATTATCCCATTATCAAATGGCCATTACACTTAGACCAAAATCTGACTGGATCAGCGGACCTATTTAAGAACATGTTTCTTGACTCCAACCTATTTCAACTGGTAAATAGTCCCACAAGGTTCAGGCTGGGTAATACACCCTCGCTCTTGGATCTAGTGTTGGTAAATGAGGAAACATTAATAAAAGATATAACCTTCAAACCACCTATAGGTAAGAGCGACCATTGTGTTCTAGAGCTTAGCGTACAGGTCCAAACACAAATATTAAATAATCCACTCAAACTTGGACGACTCTATCACCATATCAACTACGATTTATTCAATGTGGATCATGTAAATAATCTCGAGGTAATTAATCCATCTGGCAACATTGAAAAAATTTGGGCAGAAACCTTGGCGGCAATTAATAATACAGTCGACAAACATGCGCCACAAAGAACCATGAACTTTAAGGCCAAAAACCAACCCTGGATTGATAAGGATGTTCTAGAACTAATAGCTAAGAAAAAACAACTATGGGATCGATACCGTTTGTCGGGGTCTGATGAGGATTACAAGATATTCCGAGACACTAGTAACAGATGCGTAGCACTAGCTAGGAAACAAAGAAGCCAATTTGAGGCTCGCATATTGGACGGCGGTGACAAAGCCTTCTACTCGCACATTCGACGCAGCACCAGCACCAGGGTTAGCATTCCACAGGCCATGCGAAATATTATTTGAGACTTGATAACAGATCCAAGTGGTATAGCCGAGGTGCTTGCAGAGGAATTCCTGAAGGCATACACAGTTGAACCGGTTCTAGACCAACTACCTAAAATAACCAAGATCATGCGTGTGGAACACAGTTTGAGCGATATCACATTCACACTTGAGGATGTGAAAAAAGCAATGAAAGGTCTACATTCTCACTCTTCTGCAGGTCCAGATCAACTGCCAGGCTGTATTTTAAAAAACTGTGTGCATATACTAGCGCCTATAACAATATCAGTAATTTTGTTTTTTAATTTTTAATCTTTTAATTTCTTTTTTTAGTATTAGGTATTATGTTTTGTACGCAAGTTTGTTGAACAATGTCGTATGATACACGTGTGTTTTGATGATTACCGTATTCGGCTCTCTTAAAACCCTGGAGTATCGGCTCAGGTCTCAATGGCTGAGGCACAGAGCGGTACCACCAACTTTACACACTAGTACCTTAATATAAAGCGTTGGTAGCTTAGTGGTTAAGGAGTCGGCCTTACAATCGAAAGGTCCCGGGTTCGAATCCTGGCCGGTACACTACCAACGTGGCCGGTATACTACCAACGTGAACTCACTCCTAACACAGGCAATTTAGCTTAGCTGGAGGGGTTTGAGGGAATATTAGTAATATCGGTTCTAGAAATCGGGCTATCGGACTGCAATCAAACTGTGGCATTGCTATTGCTAAGTACGTGTTTATTATACACCCTTCCATCACTGGTAGTAGGTATCCGCTATATGTTAGCGTTAATAAGTTTCAATCATCTCCATTAGCGTGAACTTTTAGGGGTGATAGATGGAGACACCTGTCCCCCTATCAAAAGTAGGCCGAGGCGAGGGCCAGATGCTCGTCTTATATAGTGTATCACTTAGTCTGTGCCCCTATCCAGGGTCAAAATAGGGAGACCATGGTTAGGGATACTCGAGGGGTCCGTCTCGAAACCGGAGACGGCCGGCAGCCCTGAGATAAGAAAGGCAGTGACGTTTCAAATTCTTTTGTGGAATTCGGCGTGACTTTTGGCGAAGATTCGAATCGTGCAATCCAAGGCTATATATGGTTGCGAATGTGGACGAAAATCCTGAAGGCTAGTCACGTGCGGAAGCTGCATACTCTGTAACGCATTATGGCCATCAAGGGGTACCGCACGATATCCTTTGACACGGCGAGTCTCCTCGTTGGATCGCTACTGTAAATTCTGGAGGTGAGAGCCCTTTGGATGCTGTATCGGTACTGAAAGGAGGCGCAGGAGCGGTGATATGAAGACGAGCCTAGGAGATATCTGGTTTGTAAAGTCCCAGCTCCACATGGAAACGGTGCAAAGTTGAAGTGAAGCTATAACTTGGGCAACTACGCACAGGGCACGCAGTAATAGCGGCGGTAAGGGTCTCATAAAGTAAGACTAGCATACTAGCGCTCTACCGCCGGCTGTCGCTAGTGATCACCGGGCACGGATGATTTGAGAATTACTTGCGTCAGATTGAGGAGAGGCCAACATCTGAGTGTTGAAGATCCGCATCTTGAACTCATCATTGATCATCATCATCAACAATGAAGATAATAATTTAAACAAGTTTTTCTCTTCTACCCTCTGAACAACAATAAGTGATAAAATTTGCTCCTAGTTAAAGTTCGTCTTAAAAATAGTAAATTGTGCTAAATCAACGTCTAATTGCTCATTCTGTGCTAAATCTACCTAATAAGTGTGAGCAAATATAAATTCATGTAAAAAAAAACCCGCGTCAGTTTGGGATAAATTGGTGACAAAAAAAAAAGTGTGGGACTGTCTTCAAAGTGTGAATCTAAAACCTGTAAAATGAAGTGTTTTCAATGTGAGACCGACCATAATGATGATAATGGTGTGCAGTGCGATGGTTGCAAACGCAACCTCTGCCTTCAATGCAGTGACCTAACTTCTAGCGAGGCCCGTGTCATGGGATTGAAGGGCAAGCGAACCCTACTGTTCTTGTGTCCCGCATGTCGAGAGGCCCTGTTTCAGGTGCCTAAATTGATTAAATCGTACGATGGACTGCGCCAGGAACTCGACGATGTTAAGAAGATATTATCTCAATCTTCACCCACATCGGCATCCTACGCACATCCTATCCACACCGCGACAGGATCGGTAATAAATCAGCCTTCTCCTCTAAATATAGGCGCTATTTTGGAAGAAATAGCGGAACGGGAACGAAGAGCTCGCAATATAATTATGGTCGGTGTAAAGGAGTGCGAATCGGATGTTGGCAGCGATAGAAAGTCGCATGATGAGACATATGCAAGAAAGATAGTACAGGACGTAACCAGTGGGAGTGACCTTGGCTCAGAAGTGGTGACAGTGCAGCGCCTAGGGCGACGCGAACAAGGTAAAAATAGACTATTGAAAGTGGTTTTAACATCCCGTCAAGCAGCCATTCAAGTACTTAAAAATAAAAGCAAGGCAGGCAAAAAGGTAAGAATTTATGATGATAAAACACCTAAACAACGAGAGGAACTTAATCACCTTCGAGAAGCCCTTAAGTTAAGGATTGAAAAAGGTGAAACAAACCTTACAATCAAATATATAAAGGGAGTACCTAAAATTGTGGATCAAAAAAACTAATAGCTTCAAACACAGGCCCATACACTGACCTTACACTCATGTATACCAACTTATGCTCACTATCTGCAAAATTTGATTTATTCTTACAATACATGAACACATCAAAACCAACAATTGCAATCATAACAGAAACATGGCTCAATAGCAATGACCGTAATGGTACCTTTAATATACCAGATTATACTTTATTCAGGCAAGACCGTAGACATAAGAAAAATAAATTTGAAGGTAAGACCAGAGGTGGAGGCGTTGCCATGTATATAAAGAGCAGCCTAAATGGTATTAAAATAGTAGCCCAACGCAACCATAGGTACATGTGTGAAGATGTGGAGGCGCTCTATACCTATAGACATACAGTATAGTTCATATCATTTTGTAATAGTGGGGGTATACCGTTCAGATGATGCCGATGAAGGAGCCCAGAGACAGCACGACACTAGGCTATTCCAAAATCTGTCAACGGTGGCTGAAAATAACACGGTGATAATAGCTGGTGATTTCAATTATCCCATTATCAAATGGCCATTACACTTAGACCAAAATCTGACTGGATCAGCGGACCTATTTAAGAACATGTTTCTTGACTCCAACCTATTTCAACTGGTAAATAGTCCCACAAGGTTCAGGCTGGGTAATACACCCTCGCTCTTGGATCTAGTGTTGGTAAATGAGGAAACATTAATAAAAGATATAACCTTCAAACCACCTATAGGTAAGAGCGACCATTGTGTTCTAGAGCTTAGCGTACAGGTCCAAACACAAATATTAAATAATCCACTCAAACTTGGACGACTCTATCACCATATCAACTACGATTTATTCAATGTGGATCATGTAAATAATCTCGAGGTAATTAATCCATCTGGCAACATTGAAAAAATTTGGGCAGAAACCTTGGCGGCAATTAATAATACAGTCGACAAACATGCGCCACAAAGAACCATGAACTTTAAGGCCAAAAACAAACCCTGGATTGATAAGGATGTTCTAGAACTAATAGCTAAGAAAAAACAACTATGGGATCGATACCGTTTGTCGGGGTCTGATGAGGATTACAAGATATTCCGAGACACTAGTAACAGATGCGTAGCACTAGCTAGGAAACAAAGAAGCCAATTTGAGGCTCGCATATTGGACGGCGGTGACAAAGCCTTCTACTCGCACATTCGACGCAGCACCAGCACCAGGGTTAGCATTCCACAGGCCATGCGAAATATTAATTGAGACTTGATAACAGATCCAAGTGGTATAGCCGAGGTGCTTGCAGAGGAATTCCTGAAGGCATACACAGTTGAACCGGTTCTAGACCAACTACCTAAAATAACCAAGATCATGCGTGTGGAACACAGTTTGAGCGATATCACATTCACACTTGAGGATGTGAAAAAAGCAATGAAAGGTCTACATTCTCACTCTTCTGCAGGTCCAGATCAACTGCCAGGCTGTATTTTAAAAAACTGTGTGCATATACTAGCGCCTATAACAATATCAGTAATTTTGTTTTTTAATTTTTAATCTTTTAATTTCTTTTTTTAGTATTAGGTATTATGTTTTGTACGCAAGTTTGTTGAACAATGTGGTATGATACACGTGTGTTTTGATGATTACCGTATTCGGCTCTCTTAAAACCCTGGAGTATCGGCTCAGGTCTCAATGGCTGAGGCACAGAGCGGTACCACCAACTTTACACACTAGTACCTTAATATAAAGCGTTGGTAGCTTAGTGGTTAAGGAGTCGGCCTTACAATCGAAAGGTCCCGGGTTCGAATCCTGGCCGGTACACTACCAACGTGGCCGGTATACTACCAACGTGAACTCACTCCTAACACAGGCAATTTAGCTTAGCTGGAGGGGTTTGAGGGAATATTAGTAATATCGGTTCTAGAAATCGGGCTATCGGACTGCAATCAAACTGTGGCATTGCTATTGCTAAGTACGTGTTTATTATACACCCTTCCATCACTGGTAGTAGGTATCCGCTATATGTTAGCGTTAATAAGTTTCAATCATCTCCATTAGCGTGAACTTTTAGGGGTGATAGATGGACACACCTGTCCCCCTATCAAAAGTAGGCCGAGGCGAGGGCCAGATGCTCGTCTTATATAGTGTATCACTTACTCTGTGCCCCTATCCAGGGTCAAAATAGGGAGACCATGGTTAGGGATACTCGAGGGGTCCGTCTCGAAACCGGAGACGGCCGGCAGCCCTGAGATAAGAAAGGCAGTGACGTTTCAAATTCTTTTGTGGAATTCGGCGTGACTTTTGGCGAAGATTCGAATCGTGCAATCCAAGGCTATATATGGTTGCGAATGTGGACGAAAATCCTGAAGGCTAGTCACGTGCGGAAGCTGCATACTCTGTAACGCATTATGGCCATCAAGGGGTACCGCACGATATCCTTTGACACGGCGAGTCTCCTCGTTGGATCGCTACTGTAAATTCTGGAGGTGAGAGCCCTTTGGATGCTGTATCGGTACTGAAAGGAGGCGCAGGAGCGGTGATATGAAGACGAGCCTAGGAGATATCTGGTTTGTAAAGTCCCAGCTCCACATGGAAACGGTGCAAAGTTGAAGTGAAGCTATAACTTGGGCAACTACGCACAGGGCACGCAGTAATAGCGGCGGTAAGGGTCTCATAAAGTAAGACTAGCATACTAGCGCTCTACCGCCGGCTGTCGCTAGTGATCACCGGGCACGGATGATTTGAGAATTACTTGCGTCAGATTGAGGAGAGGCCAACATCTGAGTGTTGAAGATCCGCATCTTGAACTCATCATTGATCATCATCATCAACAATGAAGATAATAATTTAAACAAGTTTTTCTCTTCTACCCTCTGAACAACAATAAGTGATAAAATTTGCTCCTAGTTAAAGTTCGTCTTAAAAATAGTAAATTGTGCTAAATCAACGTCTAATTGCTCATTCTGTGCTAAATCTACCTAATAAGTGTGAGCAAATATAAATTCATGTAAAAAAAAACCCGCGTCAGTTTGGGATAAATTGGTGACAAAAAAAAAAGTGTGGGACTGTCTTCAAAGTGTGAATCTAAAACCTGTAAAATGAAGTGTTTTCAATGTGAGACCGACCATAATGATGATAATGGTGTGCAGTGCGATGGTTGCAAACGCAACCTCTGCCTTCAATGCAGTGACCTAACTTCTAGCGAGGCCCGTGTCATGGGATTGAAGGGCAAGCGAACCCTACTGTTCTTGTGTCCCGCATGTCGAGAGGCCCTGTTTCAGGTGCCTAAATTGATTAAATCGTACGATGGACTGCGCCAGGAACTCGACGATGTTAAGAAGATATTATCTCAATCTTCACTTACATCGGCATCCTACGCACATCCTATCCACACCGCGACAGGATCGGTAATAAATCAGCCTTCTCCTCTAAATATAGGCGCTATTTTGGAAGAAATAGCGGAACGGGAACGAAGAGCTCGCAATATAATTATGGTCGGTGTAAAGGAGTGCGAATCGGATGTTGGCAGCGATAGAAAGTCGCATGATGAGACATATGCAAGAAAGATAGTACAGGACGTAACCAGTGAGAGTGACCTTGGCTCAGAAGTGGTGACAGTGCAGCGACTAGGGCGACGCGAACTAGGTAAAAATAGACTATTGAAAGTGGTTTTAACATCCCGTCAAGCAGCCATTCAAGTACTTAAAAATAAAAGCAAGGCAGGCAAAGAGGTAAGAATTTATGATGATAAAACACCTAAACAACGAGAGGAACTTAATCACCTTCGAGAAGCCCTTAAGTCAAGGATTGAAAAAGGTGAAACAAACCTTACAATCAAATATATAAAGGGAGTACCTAAAATTGTGGATCAAAAAAACTAATAGCTTCAAACACAGGCCCATACACTGACCTTACACTCATGTATACCAACTTATGCTCACTATCTGCAAAATTTGATTTATTCTTACAATACATGAACACATCAAAACCAACAATTGCAATCATAACAGAAACATGGCTTAATAGCAATGACCGTAATGGTACCTTTAATATACCAGATTATACTTTATTCAGGCAAGACCGTAGACATAAGAAAAATAAATTTGAAGGTAAGACCAGAGGTGGAGGCGTTGCCATGTATATAAAGAGCAGCCTAAATGGTATTAAAATAGTAGCCCAACGCAACCATAGGTACATGTGTGAAGATGTGGAGGCGCTCTATATAGACATACAGTATAGTTCATATCATTTTGTAATAGTGGGGGTATACCGTTCAGATGATGCCGATGAAGGAGCCCAGAGACAGCACGACACTAGGCTATTTCAAAATCTGTCAACGGTGGCTGAAAATAACACGGTGATAATAGCTGGTGATTTCAATTATCCCACTATCAAATGGCCATTACACTTAGACCAAAATCTGACTGGATCAGCGGACCTATTTAAGAACATGTTTCTTGACTCCAACCTATTTCAACTGGTAAATAGTCCCACAAGGTTCAGGCTGGGTAATACACCCTTGCTCTTGGATCTAGTGTTGGTAAATGAGGAAACATTAATAAAAGATATAACCTTCAAATCACCTATAGGTAAGAGCGACCATTGTGTTCTAGAGCTTAGCGTACAGGTCCAAACACAAATATTAAATAATCCACTCAAACTTAGACGACTCTATCACCATATCAACTACGATTTATTCAAAGTGGATCTGGTAAATAATCTCGAGGTAATTAATCCATCTGGCAACATTGAAAAAATTTGGGCAGAAACCTTGGCGGCAATTAATAATACAGTCGACAAACATGCGCCACAAAGAACCATGAACTTTAAGGCCAAAAACAAACCCTGGATTGATAAGGATGTTCTAGAACTAATAGCTAAAAAAAAACAACTATGGGATCGATACCGTTTGTCGGGGTCTGATGAGGATTACAAGATATTCCGAGACACTAGTAACAGATGCGTAGCACTAGCTAGGAAACAAAGAAGCCAATTTGAGGCTCGCATATTGGACGGCGGTGACAAAGCCTTCTACTCGCACATTCGACGCAGCACCAGCACCAGGGTTAGCATTCCACAGGCCATGCGAAATATTAATGGAGACTTGATAACAGATCCAAGTGGTATAGCCGAGGTGCTTGCAGAGGAATTCCTGAAGGCATACACAGTTGAACCGGTTCTAGACCAACTACCTAAAATAACCAAGATCATGCGTGTGGAACACAGTTTGAGCGATATCACATTCACACTTGAGGATGTGAAAAAAGCAATGAAAGGTCTACATTCTCACTCTTCTGCAGGTCCAGATCAACTGCCAGGCTGTATTTTAAAAAACTGTGTGCATATACTAGCGCCTATCTTGACACATCTAATGAATGAATCCTTTGTAGCGGGACACTTGCTACAGGACTGGAAACACGCCATAGTGACCCCAGTATTTAAGAAGGGGGATAAACAACAGCCTGGTAATTTTCGCCCTATCAGCCTCACCAGTATTGTAGTGAAGATGATGGAAACAATTATTTCGCACAGCTTGACCGGATTTTTGGGCCGAGAAGGCATTATGTCAACCAGACAGCACGGATTTGTTAGAGGAAGGTCAACAGTCAGTAATCTGCTGACATGTGTTCAGGACTGGACCAGGGAACTTGACAGCCGCAACCCAATAGATGTCATCTATCTAGACTTCGAGCGCGCATTTGATAAAGTTCCACATCAACGACTTCTCAACAAACTGGAGCATATTGGGATACGTGGTTCCTTGCTCAAATGGATAAAGAACTACTTGGAAGGTAGAACATTCCAGGTGCGTGTTGGTGGCTCCCTCTCCAGAGACCCGTTGCGAGTGGTGTGCCCCAGGGCTCGGTGCTTGCACCTCACCTGTTTGGAATATACATTTCAGACTTAATCGAGGTGATTGAGTGCCGGTCTGCCTTCTTTGCTGATGATGGTAAGTTCTTTGCCAACCCACTTATACACAATGGACAGCTACAGGATGACTTGAATCGAATCCAGAACTGGACCAAAGATTGGGTTGTCAAATTAAATACATCTAAATGCAATGTCCTGCATTTGGGGGGTAACAACCCAGGGGTTATATATAATCTTGAAGGAAGCATCCTGACTTCGGTCAACCTCCAAAAAGATCTGGGGGTGTGTATGACTCCTGATCTGAAGTGGGCAGAACACATCTCCACTGTTGTAAAGAGGGCAAACTCATTTATATATGTAGTTCGGAAGTCTTTTCAAACCATGCCTGTCGACGTTTTTCGAAGAATTTTTAAAACATATATTAGACCACTCTTGGAATATGGATCCCAGATCTGGAGTCCATACCTTCACAAGGACATAAATCTGCTGGAGAGTGTCCAGAGAAAGGCCACAAAAATACCACAGGTTCTACGTCGCATGCCCTATGAGGAGAGACTGCGTGCGCTGAGACTGACCACTCTCGAGCAAAGAAGACTCCGAGGCGATCTGATAGAAGTGTATAAGATTCTGACCGCACACTACAATCTCCCAAATATCCATAACATCCTCCTCAGAAGGGATGGGCAACGGCCGTCTCGCGGACACAGTCTTCGACTGACACGGGCCCCCGCTGACACACTGGTCGCACATCACTTCTTTAGTAACAGAGTTGTCCACAATTGGAACTCACTGCCAAATAACGTTATTGCTGCAACCACAATAAATGGATTCAAAAATAGACTTGATGACTGGCTACGACTAGACAACACAGAGCTCAAAAACGTGACGCACAGTTAAGGCTTCAATAGAGAGACTACACATTTTATCACTAGATGTGAACACATCAGCTTGTAGCTGCTTGTTCATAAATAAATAAATAAATAAAAAATAAATAAATTACGGCATGACCTAAAGGTCTTGTAACCAAGCAAAATATAAAAAAAAAACCGGTAGATAAATCCTTTGGAATTTTGGTTAAATCTATGATAAATATTTATACCTATATTATAATTAATTTTTCCCGCCTTTACGAAAAAATTTCACAACTCGTTTGCACTGTTGAAAATATATTTATTTGTTAATTGTTATAATGTCTACAAGTACTAGTTATGAAGAAAATGATTATATGGAAAATTTACTGCCAGAAAACTCCAATGAAAAGTATCTATTAGCATACCAAAATTTCATACAATGGCAAAACAACAAGAATATGCAATCTTTTTCAGAAAATGTGTTCATGGCATACTTTAAAGAATTGTCTTCTAAGTATAAACCTAGCTCTTTGCGGTGTATTTATTCAATGTTAAAAAGTACAGTACGTACGAGGAATGAAGTGGACTTAAAAACTTACTCTAATTTGTTATTTTATTTAAAGAAACTATCCGATGGATATATAAGCAAAAAATCAAAGGTTTTATCGTCTGACGATGTTGAAAAATTTATAAAAGATGCTCCAGATAACCAATATCTAGCAACCAAGGTTAGTTAAATTAATTTAAATATCTATGTGACTTCAGTCTGTTGTGTGTTGAACCACAAACTAAATAAATAAAAATATTATGTTTTTGTAAGATGAATAAATAATTACTGTTACTTTATTTCAGGTTGCTTTAATATTTGGTGTGACTGGTGCATGTAAGATACAAGAATTAACAAATATAACTGTAAAAGACATAGAGAACCATGGCCAGATGCTTTTAGTGAGGATACCTATCAAGAAAAATAAAATACCAAGGTCATTCACCATACAGGGTCCATTCTATGAAATAGTTAAGAAGTATGAAAGTTTACGTACACCAAAGGCAAAACATGACCGTTTCTTTCTTAATTACCAGAACGGTAAATGTACCGCTCAGCCTATAGGTGTAAACAAATTAGGTTCTATGCCTAAAGAAATTGCTAAGTTCTTAGGTTTAGCGGATGCTGAGAGCTATACTGGACGTAGTTTCAAGAGAACTTCAGCTATATTGCTGGCTAATTCAGAAGGTCATATAATTACTGTGAGGCGGGATGGTGGTTGGCAATGTAATAACATAGCAGAATCATATGTAGAAGATCCCATACAAAACGATAAAGAAATTCGTGCAAAAATCACCAAAAGAATTAATTCTGAGGTGCGTCCTACTGGTGAAACACCAAGTACATCTAATAATTGAATTTCACTTACCTATACAACATAACATAATCTCACGCCTATATCCCCGAAGAGGTAGGCAGAGGTGCTAGCACCCACATTTTGCCAGTTTATGTTTAGGTCCCAATGTAAGCCTATTGCTATTAACCAGGCACTTATAAACCTGCGATAAATACACACATAACTTAAAGTGGATACCGTGGTAGCCTAGTGGTCTGTAATGTACTGCTGAGACGAGGTCTCGGGTTAGATCCCAGGTTTTACCATGGCAGACACCAATGACCTATACGAATAATGTACTATCTCAAATAATGATAGAACATGAAAGTATTTAATTAAATAATTGACTTCATGAGACCGCTATGACATTTAAAACAGTTTAATATAATTTTAATAACTGCACATTTACTTTAGTTGCGGCACGCTATGATGGCCATTTTTTTTTTTATAGGACACGCCAACTTTACCTCTCCTCGCCTGATGGTAAGCTAAAGGCAAAGCATCAGGAAAGAGGGTCACCATTACAGACACTAAGTGCTACAATGGTGGCACTCAGCTTGGCGGCCTCATCAGATGCTTTTTCACGCCCCGCTTAAAGGCCCCGGGACTGTAGGAAGAAGGAAACACGTGTGCTGGTAATGAATTCCAGGTCTTGGTGGTGCGGCAAAGAAAAGAGTCTCCGAACCGCTTGGTTCTTGCTCGTATATTCTGCACAGTGTGAGGGTGACATCTAAGGCCTGCACGTGTTGTCCTATGTAGGAAAGGAGATGGTGGGATTAGTTGGAAGAGCTCGTCAGAACACTCACCGTGGTAGAGACTGTAAAATACAGCCAAGGAAGCAATATCTCTACGCATCTGCAAAGGCTTGAGGGTGTTCGTGACCTCAGGGTTCCCAATAATTCGGACCGCGCGTCGCTGCAACCTGTCGAGAGCATCTAGTAGGTATTTCGCGGAGCCCTCCCAGAGATGCGAGCAGTATTCCACGCAGGAGCGAATTTGTGTCTTATAGAGAAGACACCGCTGCTCCGGCGTGAAAAAACGTCTCACTTTGTTCAGGAGTCCGAGTTTCCGCGAGGCTGTTTTGATGATGCTCTCGATGTAATTTCTGTTATTCAGTTTGCAGCGAATATCCATGCCTAGGATATTGAGATTGTCCTGCAGTGGCAGTGGCGTGCTCTGAAGAGTGGGAAGGGGAAGGAAAGAAGATACCTTTGCTGTGAACGCACAAGCATGCGTCTTCTTGGCATTGAACTCGACCATGTTCTCAGAGCCCCATTGAGAAATATGATTCAAGATCCGGTCCAGTTCAGTGACAAGAAGCTGTCTTTTTTCCACGATATCAGACTGTTTGGCCGCAGGTTGTCCGTGGTAACTCCCGTGTAAGGTGCTATCGTCTGCATGGCAATGTATGCTGCCGGTGGACAGCATGTCGTTGATATGCAGAAGAAAGAGAGCGGGAGATAATACAGACCCCTGCGGTACGCCAGCATTTATCTGCAAGAACTCCGAAGCCCGTCCATCCAGAGGACGCGGATACGGCGCTCCCGCAGGAAACTAGCAATCCAGTTGCACAGTCTAGGAGGCAGACCAAAGGTAGGTAGCTTGGAGAGAAGCGATTTGTGCCAGACTCTATCGAAAGCTTTGGCGATATCAAGACTAATTGCCAGTGACTCGCCGTGCTTGTCCATAGCCTCACCCCAAAGATGGGTAACGTATGCTAAAAGATCACCCGTTGACCGTTTCAGCCTGAAGCCATATTGCCGGTCATTAATTAAGGAGTGATCCTCTAGGTGACGCATGAGCTGTTTGTTAATGATGTGCTCGAAGACCTTGCACAGCACTGAGGTGACGGCTATGGGTCGATAGTTGGCTGGCTCTGAGCGATCCCCCTTCTTGGGGATCGGCTGTACATTCGCCTCTTTCCAAGCCGAAGGCACTGTACCCGAGCTGTAGGACAGTCGGTACAGCCGCGTTAGCATCGGAGACAACTCCGGCCAGTGGCCAGTATCCACGGCTGCCCGTGGGATGTGCCACTAGCTCTTGACCAAGCCGCGCAATGCGCAGGGCATCCGCTCTGACGTAAGCCCTCTTGCAGACCTTTGTGGCTCTGTTGTACGCCGCCTTGAAGTGGCCCACATGGGGATCGTGCGTGGCACGCGCCCTTACCCAAGCGCGATACGCGGACCGCTTTTGATCAACAGCCCTCGCACACTCGCGCCCGAACCAAGGGCGCACTCCTCGGGCACCGGTGACATCAGTGTACGGGATATAGTATTCCATACCCAGACCGATCTCCCCGGCAACAGCAGTAGCACAATCTGAGGGTTTCTTACCTTCAAAGCAGCGTTCAACCCACGGGATTGACGCAAAATAGTTGCGCAGCCCATCCCAATCTGCTGACGAGTAGTGCCAGAGACGCCGCTGCCCCTGCACGGGTCGTGAGGGCGCTATAATTGGCACCTTGGAGCAGACCAGACAGTGGTCGGAATTGCCTAAAGCGGCTTGTACCGAAACACTGTACAGGTCTGGGTGACTCGTCAGCAGAAGGTCAAGCAGAGAGGGTGCTAGGCCCGACCTTCTTGGTATTCTAGTGACCTCGTGTACCAATTGGGTCAGGCCATGCGCCAGAGCAAATGCATGGGCGGCTCTTCCCGCATGGTCGGTTTTGGCGGAGCCCAACCAGGTTTCGTGGTGGGCGTTAAAGTCCCCCAAAAATACCACTTCGGCGTTCGGAAACCGTTCCTGCGCATCATCTGCCGCCTGACTCAGATATTCAAAGAGTCGAGTTGTCTCAGCATCTCCTGTATGGGAACGGTAGAGGCACACATAGATCTGACTCGTAGAGCCATGGTCTACGTAAACCCATAGGGTTGAAAAGGATGGGTCCTCAAGGCAGCGCAAACGGCGACAACAAACATCCGCCCTAACAAACACGCACACCCCGGCTTTTGCACGGAAATTTTCCTCGATAACATAGCCGGGGTAAAGCAAGTAGGTCGTGTCATCAGGGCGGCCTATTTGTTTCTCCGTGAAAAAGAGCATATCTGGTTTCGCCGTCTCAAGGTGTTGGTGGACGGCGTTGAGGTTCGCATGGAGTCCACAAATGTTAGTGGACTCCACCTCAAATAGCGAGCTTGTGGGAGTTTGAAGAGCCGCTGTGTTGCCCAATACTCTTAAATGCACTGCCATGATGAAAAGGAGAAAAGGGCGTGAAAAAAAGAGGTGATTGTCGTCGCAGCACCGCGTGACAAAGTGCGGGATATTGGTTTTGTCTATGATTATGAGGCATGGCGTGAGTCGACACGCCGTACGCCGGGCCCCCGTACCCCCCCGAATATGGTCGCCGGGCCCCACTTCCGGGCACCAACCGGCACGACGAGCCATACCGGGATTATGCGCGGTCTGGTGAGGCAGCCTTCCAGGGTGGTTAGTCCCAATTGGGCCTCTGTACTATACCGCGGGCGGCCAGCGGCACCACCGTTTCTACGGGTCTCCCTGACCGGCGCGTCGCCCCTCACAATCCTCACTAGACTACGCCAAGACCCACTGGTCCCACTAGTGCTGCGACCACTATCACCTCTACCCGACTATGCATTTGCTGATCCCTGAACGCAATCCAACCGAAATTGAATTACTATAAAGGATTTTTCGCAATATTGCACGGTGGTACCAACCCGGTCGAAATTTATGACAAATTTGTGCCGTCAAATCTCTACCACCAAACCGTCAAACCACATTTTGATGTTTTTCTCTTTTTTGTCGTGTGAAGTTAATTTTTTTCCTGTCCAGTCAGTACCATACTTTTCATTAGTTATTCGTCTAGAGTCTGGCTAATGAAAGTAGGCCCTGGAATTATTTGCGAACTTTTTATATAGCAACTCTGTATGAACGTCAACGTCAATTTGACAAGGTTGTCGCAAAGAGGATAAAAACACTACGTTTTAGGTTGTCGTTCGGTATCTCTGTTTACAAATTGTATGCGTTTGTGTAAATTGTGATTCTAATTACGGCTTAAAATGAACAAATCTATCAAAAGTGGTGTACGAAAGATGTTGTTTTGCATGATTGGCAAGTTCAACGAAATACAACAACAGCGTGATGCCGCGTTTAAACAAAAACAAGATTGTCTACGTGTGGTGTTGAATTTCATAGGTTAGTAGACAATATTATTTTGATACTTTAAACACCTACCTATCCAGTCGTCCTAATAAAATTTTGATTTATAATTTACGTATCCTTCCAAATAAGTTACCTACGCTTCTCTATGTATTGAATAAAACTAATTATATTCATTCGTATATCGCATCAGTCAACCAATAATTCATTTTAATAACATCACCTATGTTTTACGTATATAATTTTAAAACGATTACCTTTCTTTAACAGAGAATCTGCAAGATGTCGAAGGAGTTAATGAAATAGTAAGAACTATTGAAAATCTCACTGAATTAGAGCAGAAAGATAGGATAATAACCCAGAATCAGTACTTAGAAGAAATAGCTTCAATGACTGGTAAGTTTTTACTATACACTGATGTTTTGAAATTATGCCGAAAAAACCTTTGCATTTTTACTTACTAATACCAAGAATTAATTACATATTTCGTATTTCTTCTTTGCAGAAGTGAGTGTCAGAACACTAAAAAGAGTAAAAAGGGAAGGTGCAGTAAATGAAGGTGTCTGGAGTACCACGGGGAAGAAACGTCCACGGAAACCTACTGTGTCTAACCTAGATAACTTTGACATAGATGCTATGCGTAACAAGATAAACGAATTTTATATAGTTAAAAAACAAGTTCCTACACTGAGGACACTGTTGGTGGAGTTAAAAGAAAGTATTGATTTTAACGGATGCAGAGAAACTCTGCGCCGCTTGTTATTAGCCAATGGCTATGAATTTAAAAAGAATAAAAATGAGCGTTCTGTATTAATAGAACGCTATGACATATCTGCTTGGAGACATAGATTTTTAAGAACTATAGCAGGAAAACGTGCAGAAGGCAAGCCGATCATTTATGTAGATGAGACTTATGTCCATAGAAACTACAAGCCTAAGAAGTCATGGCAAGGTCCTTCAAGTAGTGGTGCAATTGAAAATGTTTCGACCGGGAAAAGGTACATTATAGTTCATGCAGGATCAGAGAAAGGCCCCGTACCAAACTCTTTCTTAGTGTTTAGTACTAAATCAAAAAATGCTGAAAATTTTAATAAATGGCTTAAAGAAAAACTTATACCAAATTTGGAAGAACCAAGTGTAATTATAATGGATAATGCTAGTTACCATTCGGTAATTATAAATAAGGTTCCTAACACACAAACGCGTAAAAGTAATATAAGAGAATGGCTTCGTGATAATGGAATTCAATATGAGGACTGACTACCACACGAAAGCAGAGCTGTTGTGTATTGTAAAACGAAATACGCTTGATCCAAAATATGAAGCTGATGAAATTTTAAATCAATGTGGTCATGAGGTGTTGAGACTTCCACCCTACCATTGTGATCTAAATGCGATTGAGCTTGTGTGGAGTTTGGCAAAACGTAAAGTGGCTAGCAAAAATATTGCAGTTACTACAGCTGCATTAGAAGAGATAATTAAAGATTCATTTGAAAACGTAAGTTCTCAGATCATGTAATACATATTGAAAATAAATATAAAGAATGTGATAAAATAACAGAAGAAAATTTAGAAAGTTTTATTATAAATGTTAGAGACAGCGAAACTAGTGACAGTGATGAATCTTTTGGCATTGAAATGTTAGAATCTGATTTTGATTATGATGAATAAAACTAAGTTATTATGTGTGGAATATTATCGTATTTTATTTACCTATTTATTTTCGGATTCTGCCCATATTTACCTCATATACCAACACCTATATATTCCCTAACATAATTTTCTTATACAGTCTATATATATGATATTTTTAATAATGAATTGCCAGGTATCAAAGTAGGTTATTCCAATTCTCATAGTATGATTTTAGTGTTGTCATGCATGTATTTTTTAAATTTGCCGCCAATATTCTGGGGCCAGCTTTCGTTAGCCAGACTCTATCAGTTTATTGTCCAATATTGTGTGCACCAAAAAGAGAAAACGTGCAAAACCAGTTGTTTCAAAATGTGATGGCCATTTGTTTAGTGTGCCACAACTATAATTGTTTCTATAAATACGTTTTATCTATTATAGAACTTGATAACTAGCTATGACTATTAGGCAACACAGAGCTCAAAAAAGTGATGAATAGTTAAGGCTTCAATAGAGAGACTACACATTTTATAACTAGATGTGAACACATCACCTTGTAGCTGCTTGTTCATTAAGAAATAAATAAAATTATTTTTTTGTACATTTACAATACATTACATTTTTTTTTTTTTTTTTTTATTTTTTTATTTTTATACAATACATTTCAAGTGGAACTTGTTCTCGCGTCCAGTACCTTTGCAGTACAAAGTCATGCCTTGAGTGCTCCATATTGTCCTATACTACCCATCTTGGGGCATTGTATCAAATAATTTTTTTGCATTATTTTATTCACGACCTCCGCCCCCCATGAGCGCCGGCCTGGGGGTGACAGGTGGAGCCGCCTGTCACCCTGGCAGAAGCAGGCCGCGGTGGTGGCGCGCCTGGCGCGCCTCCCCGTTTCCGGGGACGAGTTGGGGACTCTGTAGTCCCCACACCCGAGAAGAGGGCCAGATCGTGAGAGATGGCCCTGGGTCGGCCGGGGTGCGAGGGATATGCCTGTCAACCTCACCTTCGGCAACCAAAGCGACCCACAGGCGGCGTGCGTTTTAGTCGGTTCGAGTCCGACATAACCTCCTCCACCGGCTCCGGTGGGGAGGTATCCGCGGGGATTTTGCGCACGTAAAAAAAAAAATGTGTTAAAAAACTTGATATGATACATGTGTGTATTTATGATTACTGTCCTTTGTTCTATTAAGACCCTCACCTAACAACTCGGGTCTCAATGGCACCTCAGCAATAATCAACAATATTACGCACTGACTATTATAACATTGTTTTGTTTTATTTTTTAGATTTTATCCGAATCATCAAGAGCGGAGGTTGAACAACGACCGGCTGAAGCAACTAATGTCCTGCATACTTTCGAAGAGGTACGCAAATCATAATTATATCAGTTTCAATAGATATTCGGTAAAATATTTGGCAATGGCGCACGCACCAGGTCCATGTTTTTTTTTTTACTACTTAGGTGGCAGACAAGCGCCCGGCCCATCTGATGGAAAGTGGTTACCTGTCCCTGTGGATTTGGCTGAACTTCGATATTTTCCGTGAATTTACTGCCATCTGGCGTCCACAACCAAAAGGTGATATTGAAGCATTGCAGTTAGACCGAGGTCAGTGGGAGCTCAGAGTCTTGGGTCTGCACAAACTTGGCTGTCCATGGAAGTGAGACTGTAAGCATGTCACCGTCCACGACGTCAAGCCAGGAACTTCTTAGGCCTACCACTTCTACATTTTATGAAGAGGTCGGACACGGCGGTATTTCCGCCCAATTGAGCAGTCCGACTGGGGAAGTACCTCCGCCCTACAGAATACCGCGGTTATAATAACTTTGTTTTGTGTTCCCAGCGGTGAGTAGGGTAGCCAGAGCTCACTGGAGAATTTGTGCTGTCAGTGGGATGACTAAAGGCTTGTCCTGCTTTGTCCTCTATACTGACGGCACAGAAACTCTATGCTTACAGGGTCGGCAGCGCGAGTGTGGCTTCTCTGGTGTTACATACGTCCATAAGCCACGGTACCTAATCACTTTCCATCAGGTGGGCCGTGCGCTTGTCTGCCACCTAAGTGGTTTAGAAAAAAATGATAGCATTTGTCGCATCACACAAGAAAAAGAGGGACTTATGCGAATATCATGTAAAAAAACGAGACAGAAGGATACTATTTTTTGTTTCGCGACGCGTGCCAGTTTTTTCAAGGTCAACACAGTACTGTGTGAAACAATTTTGCCATTTTTGACAGGTTGTGAGTCACTTCATTTCGTAATTCGGTCATAATTTAATTGAAGAGTGCACAATTCGAAGTTAATACTTATTGTGAACATTAGTGCGTTGTTAATAATTGTTATTATAAGGAAACGCACCATGCGCTGTAGTGTTTTAGGGTGCAAAAGTGATAGTGGAAGAAAAATACCCGATTTGTCCTTTCATTCGTAAGTATGTTACTTTAATGCCAATTATTAACCTCTAAATATATTAATGGAGTGTCTAAATTATCTAGCATCACGTTAAGTTTAAAATTATTTATAGATAATGCAAAATATTAACCTCAACATTTGAGTGTTGCCAGCTTTTTAATTTTTATTCTCCCATAGTTTGTGGTAATGAAACGTTATTATGATATACTTGATACATGTGGGGAATTAAAGAGTATACAGGGTGTATTTTTGAAATGGGGCAGTAAGGGCAAGTACCTTAACCGTTGCAGTTACAGCAAAACGTTCTTAAAAGACCTTCCCTAACTTTTTGGGACATTTTGAACTGCATTCACAGATTTTGTAAAAAACTTACAGTTAGCAAAAAAAATGCAAAAAGTTCAAAAAATTTTTTTTTATGCCAATCGATTCTATTTCATGTGGGGATCAAAAAACTCTATGGGACCATTTTAGCTTTCAGTACTAGAAAAGACAGAAATCGCCAAAAACGTTTCCCATACATTTCGTACGGAAATATGATAGATCAACTCGAAACTCATAGGTCAGGTAAAATTTTGAACGTTTTAAATAAAAAAAATCATTTAAACATTTAAGAAATTGGTTTATGAAATAAATTGCTCAAAATGATTTCCATTTCCACGAATACATAAGTCTATCCTTTTTTGCACTGAACGAATGGCGGCTAATAATTTTCTGGGATGAATATTACGTAAAATGGTCATTAATGCATCCTTGAGCTCTTGAACACTGGCGTACGTCGTCTTATACAACTCTTTTTTCACGAAGCCCCATAAAAAAAAATCAAGTGGTGTTAGATCGGGGCTTCGAGGTGGCCACTGTGTTGGACCATGTGTACCTATCCACTGTGTACCGAATAGGCGGCTCAAATTGGAACGTGAAAGGTGACTGTTATGTGGCGGAGCACCATCTTGTTGAAAATGAACTTTTCGCAATTCCGACAGGGGCCATTCGTCCATCTCGTTTTCAAGATGGTGTAAAATGACTTCATTAAATGCATGGCAGAATTCAGTTTCCCTTCATAAAATTCCACCACTATGACTCGATTGGACATTATACCACACCAACAGTTGAATGAGAAGCGAACCTGATTATGACTTGCCGTAACTCTTAGTGGATTTTCTTTGGACCAATAGTGGTGATTTTTTCTGTTGTACATACCTTTATTGAAAAAATTCGTTTCGTCTGACCACAGTATGTAATTTAAAAATTCATGATCTCAGCTTATTTTCCTCTTAGCCATCTGCAAAAAGTAAGCCTTCGAACATCATCACCCGGATGTAACACTTGAACTATGCGCCCATATCGATAGCACTTGTAGCCGTATTTCTTCCATATCTTTATCACAAGGGAGTGGGATACACCTACTTCAAGGGCGACTTGCCTGGACGATACCTCTGGATATGCTTCGACATAAGTCAGAACCGCAATCTCCGTGTCCATGTCCACACGAGGCTGCCGCTTTCTTTTGAAAGAACCCTGCAATTTCAGGTTTTTCAAAAGATTTGTAATAACCTTTCTTGTTGGCACATGCCGCAACGGATACTTATTGCGGTACCACACTAATGCAGCTCCCGCATTTCGATTATTGACAAAATACGCTTCTAATAAGTCAATTTTTTCACGATTAGAAGACATTTTAGCGAAAATCCTTAATTAATAACTCATACGAAGTTTCTCAGCTGAAACTAAGTATAACACACAGATTTTCGAATCAAATTCGAAATTTGAGGGTAAAAATTCTTTTTATTTACTTTACAGTCAATTCTACCCACTTCCTGGCCATAACAAAAAGTTAGACCATCGTAGAAATTTGTTTCTGTTGCCGAAATGTATGGGAAACGTTTTTGGCGATTTCTGTCTTTCCTAGTACTGAAAGCTAAAATGGTCTCGTAGAGTTTTTTGATCCCCACATGAAATAGAATCGATTGGCATAAAAAAAAAATTTGGACTTTTTGCATTTTTTTTTGCCAACTAAGTTTTTTACAAAATCTGTGAATGCAGTTCAAAATATGTCAAAAAGTTAGGGAAGGTCTTCTAAGAACGTTTTGCTGTAACTGCAACGGTTAAGGTACTTGCCCTTACTGCCCCGTTTCAAAAATACACCCTGTATATAATATTTCATTTCAGTTTTCCGGATAACGATTTAATATGTCGAAAGTGGATAGAAGCAACGGGACGAACGAATTGGACTGCAAAAAAGTCATCAAGAATTTGTAGCCGGCATTTTGAACAAAATGTGTTAGTTAAAAAGAAAAAACTAGAAAGTAGAAAGAAGAAGAAAGAAGAACTAACTGTTCTTCTTCCGAATGCTGTGCCATCATTGGTAAATAATTGATTATTTTATCTGTATTTTGATGTCCCGAATACTTTTACTATTAAATTAAAACTTTAAATTTATAAATATACATATTTTTTTCGCTGATTGACTTTTTATAACCGTAAGCTAAGGGTGCGGCTGTTAAGAATATCGCAAAAATATTAATTTTTATAATAAATTCAACAGTGGTTACTGAATCATAAAAATCTTGCAGTTTCAAAGTATGATTACAAAACTGTATAGCATTTGCTATAGAATTACTGAAAGTTTGAGCAGCTAATTTAACTTTCCGTTCCATAAAATTTATATACTGTGTTCTTAGCCGGTTAGCTAAGTGTAGGCTTTCCTACATAAGAACACTGTTGATTCCACAAAGTTCAACCCCTGTCCATTGAGTTGTACATTGGTTACCACCTGTGCAACATTAGGTAGGGTAAAATCAATAAATTTAGTTTTGTTCCCATTAAGGCAAAGATTATTTGTACTAAACCAATGGACAACTCTTGACACACCATTCACTTCGTCATTATTGTTTAGTTGCCTTTTAATTTCAAGTATTAACGAAGTATCGTCAGCAAATAAAATAATACTACTTTTGTCCCTTACGTAGTAAGGGAGGTCATATCTATTATTTCTCATTGATCTCAAACATTGTTGAAAAACACACTCGATCCTCAAAAATTTCTAGGAAAAACAGGATGACACCGGGACTCCTTCGTTGCAGTAGACATCGTGATAGACTGCACGCCAAGTCGAATAAAAATCCAACTAATATGATTCTCAAATTAACTTATACCAGATATCGTAATTTTTATAATAATCTCATCCGTAAATTAAAGATCGCCTACAGTAAAACACAAATTGAAGAGGCTGGAAAAGACCCTAAGTCTTTATGGAAAGCCATACGGGATATATCATCCACACAAAAAATTAAAAACAGTCCCAAAGATCTCCTCATGGTGCACCATGACCCTAAAAAGGGTGCTAACCTTGTAAATACCTACTTTAAAGATATAGGAAGAAATTTGGCAGTAGCTATAAACCAGACTGTTACAAATGCTGATGAACTCCCACTTCAGCTACCATCAATTCCAAACAGCCCGCCCTGTAGTTCTCTGGCTCTCCTGGAAGTTACCACTCGCGAGATTGACAACATCATACTGCAACTTCGTCGGGACTGTGCTTCTGGCTGGGATAACATCCCAACCGAAGTACTCCGACGAAATTACTTAGTACTATCTCCAATTATTACACACATATGCAATCTCGCCATAAACTGCGGCACTTTCCCAGACGATCTCAAAAAGTCAATTATTCACCCGATATACAAGACTGGAGACAGAGACTCTGTGAATAATTATCGTCCTATCTCAGTGCTCTCAGCCCTATCGAAGATTTTAGAAAAGGTTTTAAATAACGAACTAAAATCTTTCCTCAAGAGATATAACGTACTGGCACCAAATCAATACGGGTTTCGCACAGGTATGTCTACAGAAGACGCAGTAATGGGTTTGATTAACTCTGTCGTGCAAAATCTAGACATTAAAAATAGATATCTGTGTATATTTCTGGATTTGTCAAAGGCCTTCGACACAGTCTCTGTCCCCATCTTACTCAATAAAATAGAAAAAAGTGGTGTTAGAGGCATGGCACACGAAATTTTCAGAGATTACCTGAAAAGCAGAAAGCAACGGGTTAAAATTGATAGCTACCTCAGTGACGAAGAAACAGTAACCCACGGCGTGCCACAGGGAAGCGTGCTGGGCCCTACCCTTTTTCAGCTTTACATTAATGACCTCTGCACAATCCAACTCTCTAATACCAAAATATACACCTACGCAGACGACACCGCGATTTTTGTTTGGGGACCTAACTGGCAGGCTGTGAAGGAAAGGGCCGAAAACTCCTTGTCCAGAGTCATGATTTGGCTTAAGAAAAATCTCCTTACCCTAAATCTAACTAAGACCAATTACATAGCCTTCACCTTAAGCCAAAGTAGTAATCCCTCACAAAGCTTCAACATCAAAGCCCACACCTGCCTCAATAGCACCGACTGTACCTGCCTGGAAATTACCCGGGTAGATCAGGTGAAATACTTGGGAGTACTTATTGATCACAGGCTTAAATGGGATAAGCATATAGATCTGGTTACAACCAGGGTAAGACGCCTAATATACGTCTTTAAGCCACTAAAGGAGGTTCTAACGACAGAAAAGCTATCTATGGTTTATATGGCGTTATGCCAGTCGGTAATACAATACTGCATCCCAGTGTGGGGAGGGGCGGCAAAAACGCATCTCCTCAAACTAGAGAGGTCTCAAAGATCAGTACTAAAGGTGATGAACCGAAAACCTTATAGATACCCGACTGGTAGTCTGTACGCGGAATGTAAAATGCTAACCGTCCGACAACTGTATGTCTTAAAATCTGTACTCAGGAAACATCAGAATGTACCTCCCCCTGATCCTAAAAAGCGCAGCTTGTCATCGGTGTGCCCTCCGGTCATCTGTAGAACTTCTCTCGCAAGAAGGCAGTTTCGAAGTCTAAGCACGAAGCTATACAACTACTTAAATAAAAAATTAAAAATAGTTGGTTTGAGCAGAAGTCAAACTAGAGACAAAGTCATCAGTTGGCTACAACAACTCGACTATAGTTCGACTGAAGAACTCGTCTCTTACCAATCATAAGGTACCTACTGCAAACCACATATACTCATAAACGTAAACCGACACCGCAAACCACTCACAAACACAAACACAAACACACACACACACACACACACACACACACACACACACACACACATTATATAATAACAAATAACCACAAAGACTATTTTGTGTGCAAACAAAACAAAGTAGAAACAGTGATAATAAATAATATGTCAACGACTGAACTCTGTTTACCTAAAATACAGGCAATAGCCTAGTTTAGGAAACATTTTTCGTACAGAAATATAGTGTAAAATACTAGAAGCCTACTTAAATATATATCTCTGTAAAACATGTTTTTGACGCAATAAAATATTTTTATTTATTTTTTATTTTCTCACCAGCGAGAGACATACACGCCTGCTTGGGTCCAGGTGAATCGTCACCTACATAAGTATTTCTGCCGCCAAATATTTGTATAGCAGTGTCTCAATTTTCTTGCTTCTTTTCGTTCAATTTGAATTTATTTTTTAATTATTTATTTTTTAATTATTTTGTATGTGTTTTCAAAAGCAACAGCAATCTTAAGAAATGTAACTCTTTATTAATAACTAAATAAAATTTGAAGGGTGATAATATTATATGTTAGTAGTTATTTGATTGAACTAGGTAATTAAATTAAAAACACGAACTGAACAGATTACCTACAGAGTATATATTTTTTTAAACGTCATAATATGACAAGTGCACAATATTCATAATAGATGCCGTTCAGTGTTGCAATTAATCATTTCAACAGGTGAAATATCTAGATCGATTATAATCTACCGAAAAATTAAACGTTATATTGAAAGCATTATGTTGCAGTTCACAATTCTTCGACATTTTACAATCTCGCTAAATACCTAGATTAAAATCTAGTAGTATTCACAATTTTATAGTAACGTAAAATTGTAAATACCACTAGTTTTAAAACACTAATGAAAAGTTAGGGTAAAAATATATAAGTGTGGCAACACTTTCTTTTCAATCGTTCTATCTCATGTGGACATGCTTATCATCTCAGTATCACAATAAACGGGATATTTACCATGTTTCATTGTTGCAACAACGCCGATATATCGGAAACTCAAAACAATGAAACATGGTAAATATCCCGTTTTTTGTGATACTGGTGTGAGTGACCATGATAGTTTAAATACCTATGCTTATCATCTGTCTATAGTTTTTTCTGTCTACGCTTGTACTTTACATTGAATCACAGGAATTACTCTTATCCCCGCTAGATGGTGCTGTAGCCCAGCTCAACCTTTTTAGACAACCCAGCATTTTTAGATCTAATCTAACTAGGTAGATTTAATGACTGAAAAAAAAAACTTATTTTATAACAATTAAGTGGCAGACAGACAAGCGCACGGCCCATCTGATGGAAAGTGGTTACTGTGGCCTATAATGGACGTGTGTAACACCAGAGAAGCCACACTCGCGCTGCCGAACCTGTAAGCACAGAGTTTCTGTGCCGTCAGTATAGAGGACAAAACAGGACAAGCCTTTAGTCTTCCCACTGACAGTACAAACTCTCCAGTGAGCTCTGGCTACCCTACTCACCGCTGGGAACACAACACGAAGCTATTATGACCGTGGTATTCTGTAGGGCGGAGATACTTCCCCAGGCGGAAATACCGCCGTGTCCTACCTTCTACACTATCTCTGCTTATCCTTCGAAAATTTACGACTATGAAAGTAATTATGTATGCCTTCCAGGTACATGTCACAGTCGAGGACTCGAACACGTCACAGCAGGCGAATGAATTTCAACAACCCAGCGATTCCTCTGGGTTGGACACGAGGGTTGAGAAGGTTGCTTCTCGGACCAATAGGACCACAAAGCGTCATTCTGCACGTGGGGTAATCTAACTAAATAACATAACATAAACTCACACCTATATCCACGGAGGGGTAGGCAGAGGTGCTAGCACCCATAGTTCGCCAGTTTATGTTTAGGTCCCAATATTATAGGTGGCGAGCCTATTGATATTAACCGGGCACTTATAAACCTGTGATAAATTCACACATAAATTCGAAAAGCATCGAAAAGTCATTAGTGTGTGCCATGGTAAATCCTGATATCGAACCCGAGACCTCGTCTCAGCAGTCCATTACCCATAGCACTAGGCTAGCGGGGAAGCGGAGCCAGGATTTCGCGTATAACTAAACCAATGCCGGCAGCTCAAAAACTCGTGAGTAAGCTCGCGGCCTAGCTCCGCTTGTGGAAATCTCAGTCCGCAACTCCGCTCTGCATTACTTTCTGGCTCGGCTCTGCTCCGCTCCAATCGACTAAGGATCGCAAGCCAAGCTGCCCGCGTACGAAGGCAACTCGGGCGTCGAAAGTCGATGAAAGACCTCCACCCCCCATGAGCGCAGGCCTAAGGGTGACTGGTGGAGCCGCCTGTCACCCGCAGCAGAAGCAAGCCGCGGCGGTGGCGCGCCCCACACCCGAGGAGAGGGCCAGATCGTGAGAGATGGCCCTGGTCGGCCGGGGTGCGAGGGATATGCCTGTCAACCTCACCTTCGGCAACCAAAAACGACCCACAGGCGGCGTGCGTTTTGGTCGGTTCGAGTCCGACATAACCTCTTCCACCGGCTCCGGTGGGGGGGTATTCGTGGGGATTTTGCGCACGTAAAAAAGAAAGCTCCACTCCAATAGACAGGCACTCTTACGAGACTTCACACGTTGTTCTATTATTTCATCTATGTTATGTTATTTTTAACTTTTTATTTTACAAATCTACAACTCTTGTACAAGTTCTTTTAGTTTTTGTTTTTATAAAAAAGAATATTAGCAACCGCAATTAATAATACTATCCCCTCTAAAAAAGCTAAAATGTTTGTCATGATGGTTTATGTCAGTAGTGTAATGGATTCGTACCCGGGACCTATCGTTTGAAGGCCGACTCCTTAGCCACTAAGCTATCAACGCGTCAAGTATTATATCAAATACGTTTACAACTTGTTTTTTGTTTAAAATAAGGGGTAATGTGACAGTCGCTGCCACTTTTAAGCCCCAGGAGCTTGATGATACGGCTGTCTTCCAGGTGTGCGTCACTGCCGAGAGCTCCAAGGCGGTGAAGCGAGACCATAACTACCATCAAGCTAACTTAGCGTGCCGGTTGCAGGCAGAGGTGCCCTCTGCAAGCACTAGATCCACGGAGCAATGTGACATCTTGACTGAGGCGTTGCCTGAGGTAAATCTATACTAATATATAATTATATATATATATATAGGAAATAGGACACGACGGTATTTCCGCCCCAATTGAGCAGTCTGACTGGGGAAGTACCTCCACCCTACAGAATACCGCGGCCATAATAACCTCGTGTTGTGTTCCCGGCGGTGAGTATGGTAGCCAGAGCTCACTGGAGAGTTTTTCTGCTATCAGTGGGAAGACCAAAAGCTTGTCCTGCTTCGTCTTTTACACTGTCGGCACAGAAACTTCTGTGCTTACAGGGTCGGCAGCACGGATGTGACTCCACTGTTGTCACATACGTTCATAGGTCACGGTAACCACTTTCCATCAGTTGCGCCGTGTGCTTGTCTGCCACCTAAGTTGTATAAAAAAACTGCTGAACTGATTTTGGTGAAATTTGGAATAAGGGTAGATTAGGCCTTGAGAAAGGACATAATCAATGTTTTGTCGCGATAATCATAATTATAATTTTTTTTCATTCTATACCAACCCGTCTGGCCAGAGGGAAAACAGTAGGTCAAAGCCTCCCAACATGGAGAGACCTATGCCCAACAGCGGACTGCAATGGGCTAGTTGTTAATTTAATTGATTGTATCTTTTACACAGAGTAAGGACATAATTTTCAACGTGTACCACTTCCTCCATAATGAGTACAAACGTTTGAAAAACTTCACCGGTGACAGTTGTGACCTGAGCCCTCTGGCGCACACCCTCGGGAGGACTGCCGAAGCCACTGGAGTCAGCGAACAGACCGTCTCCAACATCCTGAGGGATAGGCAGCGCTCGGGAGACGTTAAGGGAGACAGTGTGGAGACAAAACGTGTGAAACTCAGTGAGAACGAGAGTGATTCTAGGTAACAATATTTTTCTACTAGGAGACCCGCCCAGCTTCGCCTTTGGCATATTTGAAAACCTCATATGACTGCTTTAAGCTCGTATTTTTTTAGTCTCCAAATTATGTAAGGAATACTGCTGGATTTGTTGACACGACGGTATTTCCGTCCCAATTGAGCAGTCCGACTGGGGAAGTACCTCCGCCTTACAGAATATCGCAGCCATAATAACCTTGTGTTGTGTTCCCGGCGGTGAGTAGGGTAGCCAGATCTCACTGGAGAGGTTTTGTGCTGTCAGTGGGAAGACCAAAAGCTTGTCCTGCTTTGTCTTTTACACTGACGGCACAGGAACTCTTGTTCTTACAGGGTCGACAGCGCGAGTGTGACTCCCTTGGTTTTGCACACGTCCATAGGTCACAGTAACCGCATTCCATCAGGTGGGCCGTGTGCTTGTCTGCCAACCAAGTGGTATAAAAAAATCCTTGACCAACCCATCTGACCAGCGTGGAAGTAGTAGGCCAACACTGAACACTGAACGCCTTCAATGAATATAAGCGTATGATCTTATGATCGCAAAACTCATGAAACCTATCTGAATAAATGACGTCAAATCTTCACTTTTTACCCGACTGCGCCAGCGAGGGTAATGTGTTACGCGCTTCTCTGGTGTTGCACACGTCCATAGGCAATGGTAACCACTTTCTATCAGGTGGGCCGTGTGCTTGTCTGCCACCTAAATGGTATAAAAAAAGAAGAAATAAAAGACAACCCATAACAACAGCCCTTACCATTTTAACTTATAGAATACTAGCTTTTGCCCGCGGCTCCGCCCGCGTAGATGTCGGTTATCGCGACAAAACATAGCCTATGTCCTTTCCCAAGATCTAATCTACCCCTGTACCAAATTTCAGCAAAATCGGTTAAGTGGTTTAGGCGTGAAAGCGTAACAGACAGACAGACCGACAGAGTTACTTTCACATTTATAATATTAGTAAGGATAAGGATACTTCTAATGTTCTAATATTATTTTTACTTTCTCTGCACAGTGCGATCGAGGAAAAAACAATTTCTGTGAGTACAGACTCTTGTGAAGACGACTTAAGGCGAGTATAAAATAACATAAACTCACGCCTATATCCCCGAAGGGGTAGACAGAGGTGTTACCACCCACATTTCGCCAGTTTATGTTTAGGTCCCAATGTAATAGTTGGCGAGCCTATTGTCATTAACCGGGCACTTATAAACCTGCGATAAATACATAACTTCGAAAAGCATCGAAAAGTCATTGGTGTGTGCCATGCTAAAACCTGGGATCGAACCCGAGACCTCGTCTCAGCAGTCCATTACCCATACCACTAGGCTACCGAGGTTATTATGAGTATAATATAAGCATAATAGATATAAGGGCATTGTGCCTTAGACCCCCCCGGACTAAATATTGTTTCAGCGTGTTGATGGAGAAAGAATACAAGTATCTCCACCCCATCTCATCACTCCTACAGTCCCGGGTCCTTTAAGCGGGGCGTGAAAAAGCATATGATGAGACCGTCAAGCTGAGTGTCACCATTGTCACACGGTATGTGTAGGTAATGGTGACCCTCTTTTCTGAGACTTTGCCGTCAGCTTACCATCAGGCAAGGCGAAGTCTAATTGACGTGTCCTATATATTAAAAAAAAGGGTCACGTCAGAGGAGACTAACGGAAACATACGTAGACGATATCACTGCGAGAGATGAAAACAAAACTACTACACATTTCACATGACGGTATTTCCGTCCCAATTGAGCAGTCCGACTGGGGCAGTACATCCACTCTACAGAATACCGCGATTATAATAACTTCGTGTTTTGTGCCCGGCAGTGAGTAGGGTAGCCAGAGCTCACTGGAGAGTTTTTGTGTAGTCAGTGAGAAGACTAAAGGCTTGTCCTGCTTTGTCTTCTACACTGACGGCACAGAAACTCTCTGTTCTTACAGGCTTGGCAGCGCGAGAGAAAGAGCCACTCTTTCTGGTGTTACACACGTCCTTAGGCCACGGTAACCACTTTCCATCAGTTGAGTCGTGTGTTTGTCTGCCACCTAAGTTGTATAAAAAAAAACAGCGCCAAAATATCGGAAACTCAGAACAATACAATATCGTAAATATCCCGATTACTTTGACAGTAAAAAAGACGTGTGGCACTCAGGGACTGCCGCGGTAAAGCTATTGCATAGCATTTTTTATGAACTTATGCAATTATAATAAATAATAATTTGAATTTGAATTTGAATTTGAATTTGAGTCTGAGTCTGAGTCTGAGTCTGAGTCTGAGTCTGAGTCTGGGTCTGAGTCTGAGTCTGAGTCTGAATTTGAATTTGAAAACTAACAACTTATGCAATTATAATTATTACTTACATTAAGCGGAGCTACTTCGGAGCAGCTCGGCTCGATTCGTGCGAGCTCGGAGTGGGGGGTATTAGGTTTTTTTCGTTACGGAATTTCTGGATTCGGTCCCCACGCTCAAGGCCCGCGATAAAAGCTATGCAATAGCTTAAAAAACTAAAATGAAGTATAATATATTGGAATTTTATGTAATAGTGTTTATAAGTACATCAATTATATCTTACCTACTATTGTAATTACTGAATTAGAAAAAAAAAAAAGTTTTCTACAGGACAGGCTAAGCCTAGTGTAGAAAGCTTTTGGCAATATTGGAATTGTTTCTATTCAATACTATTATGTACATACCTGGTAATCTTGTGAATAGTTGTTTGCAGTTTTGTAATGGCAAAATAAATTTTTACTTTTTTTTTACTTTATAATAACTTTTACAATACTTTCAAAATATTTTATTTATTTATTTTACATCGAATACATTTGTTACAATACAATATGTCAAAACTACTAATCAAATAACCCGCCCCTGATCGCTCCCGGTGCAAAAGTGCCCATAACACTTGCTGCGTTGCCACGTTGGATGGCAATGGACAGCCTTTGGACCAGGAACGACCTGGAACGAGTGTCACCGGTCGCCTCGATGAGCCTCTGTCCGATTTCTTTAATAAGGCTTTTAGCTTTATAATAACTGTCTATGTTTTTGCTTTCAGTGAAACAAATCAAGATGACAGTAAAACCGGAATCTTGCAGTTAAAATTTGAAGTGGATGAAGAGTGTTCGGTAGCTGGAAAAAAGAAACTCACGATGACAATCGATCCTTCTGCAACACAGTGAGTACATACACATACATATAATCACGCGTGTACCCCTGGAGGGTTTGGCAGAGATGAATAAACACCCTCATTTCACCAATCATTAAATTCGGTCCTACGTAATGAGGGGTGAGCCTATTGCCGTATTGTATATAATATCTGTCTGATGTTAAACAGCCCTATCCATTAGTCGCCTTGTACGATACCGCGTGGGAAGAGATGGGGTGTCCTAAATTCTACGCTGAGATCTCTGTGGCGTAGTTTATTATTGTACCATTTAGGTGGCAGACAAGAACACTTCCTCCTGATGGAAAGTGGTTACCGTGGCCTATGGACGTGTGCAACACCAGAGAAGTCACACTCCCATGGACTGCTGACCCTGAAGAAACCTTCTAATGCCCCTTGGTGGCGCGATTGGCCACGTGAGCTAGTGGACTGTATTTTGCGGGGGGTGAAGCTAAATGTTTCATATGACACTTTACACAACAAACAAGATAGGTGATCGGGTTGCCGCGGAGGTGGTTTAGGCAGTGAATGCAACCCAAGAAATTAGGAGAGGATGCACTAACCTTTATGACGCCACGTGCTGTCGGAGCCGGTGCACCGGTCTTCTCTTCCTGGCTCAGGAGCTGCTGCCCACATCACTAAATCACTTGAGGGACACACGAGAGGCACAATCCGATCGGTAAAGGTCTATGAAAGCGGTTAAAATCCAACAAACATTATTAATTTCTAAGAGTCGCGTGCGCCGCCGCCATTGCTGATTCTAGTTCAAAGCGGGAGTCAAGATGCGGCCATTTCAACCATTGGCGGGGCGAAAACTATTGCTATCTCACTTTAAAGGTAGTGCGGGAGGGAGATGAGTATAGGAAGCGTGTGTTCAGCGTCAGCCAATTGAGAGATGATTTGAATTTTACTATCGGCGCAACCATTCCCCCCGGCTTGAAGGGTTACCTTCAAAACGAAAAATGCGGAACAAGTCTAAAGTCTAATCTAAATCTAGGTTTGGGAAACAACTAAATACAAAACTAGGTTTGAACTCGTGCCTACTGCTGGTTAGGCAGAGGGCAGAGGCGAACAACCGGGCGCAGATACGATCCGGTTGCGGTCTTAACCCGTACGCTATACCCCTAGAGGCCAATGTAAAGGAGGCGTATTCCCAGTCATAAGGACTACCACCGTACCTACAGTAATTGAGTTAGATGGAGTATTCCATTTTTGACGCGACTGCAGCGTGTGCAAACAATCGGTTCTCCAACGATTCCAAAACGATTGGACCAATCTATCTAAAAGAGCGTGACGAGTTAGAAGGTGCATTCTATCGTCATCAACATCTATTGCGGGCAAATATTTTAGCGTACTTAAATCACCGGTCAACTCTATATGAACCGCGCGAGTTGTCATACAAATGAACAAACAAACATAAGCTTTCGTGGAGCGAATGCCACGACCACGAGCAATAGTGACTTTGAAAGGCCCAGCAAAGTCTGTGCCGGTGTGTACGAAAGGTTTTGCGGATTGAACAACACGACAAGAGCGATGATCGGCCATTTCAGGCGCTTATCTAACGCGGCATGAATCCAGGACGGTCCACTAAACCACAACGGGTGATCCAAAATTTGCGAAGGAAGCAATCCACGAGAGAGACAATCGGCTGGGTTGTCGGTGCCAGCAACGTGAAAGAGATTTTGTGGCGCTAATTCAGATTGAATTTTTGCCACTCTATTAGCGACGAATGTGTCCCAACGATGGGGCGAAGAGTGGGCCCAACACAAAGCGACTGTTGAGTCCGAAAAAGCTAAAATTCTACTAATATTAATGCGACACGGAAGTGCTAGTCTTAGCACTGCCATCCAAAACTACGCGGAGTTTAGTAGTAAGCTTATCTTCTCTAATAACTCCGTGGTGCGGGATAATGTACGAAGGCTGGGTCTCGTCAGTGTCCGCAGGCGCAGGTGAGATGTAACCTTTATCTAAATATTCGTTAACAACCTCATCATAGGCTTGCTTCAACTTTGGAGACGCCTGCATCTTTCGTTCTAAACAAAGAAAGCGTTTTTCAGCGGATACACGGGAGTCACCGAGCGAAAAAATATCTCCCTTGAAAGGGAGCGCGACAACATAACGACCCTGCTCATCACGAGTAGTCGTGCGACAATAAATCTCCTCAGCCATCTTGTCATCAGGGCTTAGGATAGGTGGGACATTGACCACTTCAATTTCCCAAAACTTGCGAATGGTAGACTCCAGTGGCGGCTCGACGGTGCAACAGAACGAAGCAGTCGAGTGACTAAAACTATCTATAGAAGCGGGTGCGGAACCAATTATAACAAAACCAAGAACTGTTTCCAGTATGTGCGGAGCGGGGTACGTCGGTCCCCCTTGAACCTTACGTGATAACTGGAGGTGCGGGAGAATCGAAGCGCCGATCAATATATCGACGACTCCAGGAACAGCGTAAGTCTCATCTGCTAAAGGCAAGTCTTTAAATTTCGTTAATAAAGACGTGTCAACCGGGACGGTAGGCAACTGTTCAGTTATTTTATCTATAACGAGCGAATCCATGTCAAACCAAATATTATTATTAAAACGAGATCTAAACCTTGTTTTAACGGTGCCATGAACAGCTGACTGTAAGCCTCCAAAACCCTTCACCACTGAGCGGGTTGAACGCTTATTATCATTGAAACCAAGACGTTGACAACAATCTTGAGTAATAAAATTACTTTGCGAAGCGCCATCCAACAGCGCTCGAACAATGCGCGGCTTACCCAATGCATCAACAATGATAACGCGAGCAGTCGTGAGAACCACAGTAGTGAGCGCAGCACTAGCGGACAACGAACACAAGGTGACGTCATTCGCAGCGGTCAACAACGCGGTGTTTAGTACCGAGACAATTAAAACAAAAATTATTAGCGCGAACAAATTTATAACGATCATTAGGCGATAATTTTAGGAAACCCGGACACTTGTACAATTGCGAATGATGAAAGAGCAAACAGGTGATTGTACATGTGCTGGTGCGGCATTAACATAAGTATGAGTTGACTTCAGTGACTTCGATGACGCATCTATTTTACGTTCGGAACTAACAACTTTCTTCGCGCCTTCATGTTTCGATGAAGAGCGTTGCAATACTTTTATATGCTCGCGAACATAACTTTCTAAGTCTTCGAACTTAGGAATTTTATTGCCGCGATGATCCGACTCAAATAAACGAATGGTTTCGGAATCTAATTTCTTTAAACCCATATACAAAAATAAGAAGTCGCAGAGGTCATCGATCTTTAGGTTCTTTACGGCGCGAACAGATGATGCGAAAGTATCTAGAAACTTCTCTAAGTTTTGATCGTTACATGCCGTAATGGATTTCAAATCAAACATCTGATCCAAATATGCGTTAGCTACCGCTCTTTTATCCTCATACTTAGCTTTCAAAGTATTTAAAATTAAATTATAATTTTCGGCACTAAACGTAATTCCAGCGCAAACGTTTATAGCTTTACCAGTTAATTTTTCAACGAGATAATGCAATTTTTCGTGATCTGTCAACGAAACGTTCTTATTTATTGTATTCTCAAAACTATCTATAAATAAACACCAATTGCGGATGTTACCATCAAATTCGGGTATTTGAATTGGTGGCAACTTAGGTCGGTCGCGAGTGGGATTGGGTCGGTCAGACGGTTTCTCCAAACTCCTAGCGACGCGTTAGATACGACAATACAAATCGTCAAACGACGACAAGGCCTGATAACTCACTGAGTAATCGGGATTTAAATCTAACTCTAAAACGTTGATGTCATGTACTAAGGATTCGAAATCCGCGCGTAAACTATCTAAGTTTTCTATAGAACATAAGAACGAATCTGTAATAGCCAAATCAGAGGTTTTACGTGCATTATCACAAATCGATTGTACGCGAGAGTAAATCATTTCTCTTTTAGCGTATAAAAGTTTCAATTGAACCCCACTACCGGTCCTACCAACCTTTGGGGACATTTTTACAACTAAATATCAAACTAAAGTGCGGTAAACAACAAATGAAATGACTTAATCTTAGCGGTATAGAACAGCGACGCGGCGCGAACGATATTCCGTAGGTAGGTAGGTACTTATAACTGCGAGTGCAAGCTTGAACAAACGCGCATAACAACCAGATCGTACCTACGCGAGCTAGATCGCTGTCTTGGTTCAACTATTATTTCAGGGATTAAGTATTGCGTATCTATCTATTGAAATTAAAATACTTTCGTATGAATTTGAATGAAATGCGAGCGAGGTATAACCGCGTACCTATCTATGTATGTATTAGGTAAATACGATGCGAATTAGCGGCGAACGGACAACTTAGAAATTGAAACAAATAAAAACAAAGCCAAATGCGTTAGGTATTACACTGTGCCTATGCACTAGGGTGTCTAGGATACCTAAGATCTAAACCTAAATGCCCAGATGCGGGGTTTTCTACTAAAATAACTAGGTATTTAGGTGCGGTGCGTTTATTCCCAATGGAATAAATAACAAAATGCGAGCTAGCGACTAAGGATCCGGTACGATAAGGACCAAAAAGAATGGTGGCGCGATTCTCATGCCACCTGAGCTAGTGGACTGTATTTTGCGGGGGTGAAGCTACATGTTTCATATGACACTTTACACAACAAACAAGATAGGTGATCGGGTTGCCGCGGAGGTGGTTTAGGCAGTGAATGCAACCCAAGAAATTAGGAGAGGATGCACTAACCTTTATGACGCCACGTGCTGTCGGAGCCGGTGCACCGGTCTTCTCTTCCTGGCTCAGGAGCTGCTGCCCACATCACTAAATCACTTGAGGGACACACGAGAGGCACAATCCGATCGGTAAAGGTCTATGAAAGCGGTTAAAATCCAACAAACATTATTAATTTCTAAGAGTCGCGTGTGCCGCCGCCATTGCTGATTCTAGTTCAAACCGGGAGTCAAGATGCGGCCATTTCAACCATTGGCGGGGCGAAAACTATTGCTATCTCACTTTAAAGGTAGTGCGGGAGGGAGATGAGTATAGGAAGCGTGTGTTCAGCGTCAGCCAATTGAGAGATGATTTGAATTTTACTATCGGCGCAACCACCCCTTTTGATTGTGAATGTGTTTTTTTTATTATTAATGTTTTACGAGAAAATGATGAATTGTAACAGGTATTAAATAAATTTCTACATCTTTTAAGATAGGTAGCCTAGTGGTATGGGTAATGGACTGCTGAGACGAGGTCTCGGGTTCGATCCTAGGTTTTACCATGGCACACACCAATGACTTTTCGATGCTTTTCGAAGTTATATGTGTATTTATCGCAGGTTTATAAGTGCCCGGTTAGTGGCAATAGGCTCGCAACCTATTACATTGGGACCTAAACATAAACTTGCGAAATGTGAGTGCCAGCATCGCTGCCTACTACTTCGGGGATATAGGCGTGAATTTATGTTATGTTATGTCAACCCATCTCATCTCATCCGAAGAGTGTCGTAAGAGGCGACTAACGCAATACGCAGACAATATTACTCCGAGAGAAGGAAAACTCGAAATGTTATGTGTGTATTTGTCGCAGGTTTATAAGTGCTCGGCTAAGGGCAATTGGCACCTAAACATAAAACTGGCGAAATAAGGGTGCTAGCCCCTCTGCCTACCCCTTCGGGGATATAGGCGTGAGTTTATGTTATAATGTTTAAGATAGGTTTTTTGTAATTTTTCAAATACCCAATTATTAGAATTCCCTGTGACTAAATTAAGCAAAGTGCGCAAACTTTTGAAGATGATTGTCGTGGTCGTTTGCCAGTTAGTCTAACAAAACAATACATTCTAGGGAAAAGTGGCATACGACCACGGCTATCCTAGATATTTTCTTGTTTTCAGGCCCACCTCCACTGGCCATCGTATAATACCACCCCCAGAATATACCAAAACGAAGGAAGACTGTGAGGTCAAAATGGAACCCGAAGATAAGGAGCATATACCGTATGTCTATTTCTTTTTTATACCACTTAGGTGGCAGACAAGCACACGGTCCACTTGATGGGAAGTGGTTACCGTGGCCTATGGTGGACGTGTAAATCAGGAACCTGATTCGTCTGTAAATCAGGCGAGGTGAAGTCCAGTTGAGGTGATTTCAAATTGACTTGCCCTAAATAAAAAAAGGTTGCCTTGAAGAAATTGTGAAGCGATAAGGCCGCCCTTTGTACTGCTCGTCTTGTCAATTTTTGTAACATGAATATTTGTAATTACATACATACATACATAAAATCACGCCTTTATCCCCGGAGGGTTAGGCAGAGGTGAATTAACACCCACATTTCACAAATAACTGTATTCGGTCCCACGTAATAGGTGGTGAGCCTATTGCCGTATATCTGACACTATAGTTGAACCCCGCATCTGAGGCTGAGTCGGGGCTGTATATATCTATCTGATGTTTAACAGCCCTATCCCTTAGTCGCTTTGTACGTATTTGTAATTGGCGTAATATAAATAAAAAAATATCTCTTGACCATAAAATGTGCTCAAAATGTTTGATATTTTTGTGTGTCTTGTGAGGGTAGTGCGGGGTAATACGATGGAGGAGCTCAAATTCATCACGCATAATATCGAAAATCGCGCGCGCCCTGGCATTCTATTCTGCTAAAGCAATACCACTGTCACACTAAGGACACTGCTGAAACTGACATTAAATATTAGACTTTATTGCTCTTAAACAAAATTTTAAGCATTAAGTAAGTTATATTCAAAATTCAAGAGAAAATTTAAACGGTCCAGGCGGGATTCGAACCCGCTATCTTTCCCTTAAAGGAGAATGCTCTGACATCTACACACAGAACCTTCGCCCGAAACCATCCTAATCCTTCTATCTATACATATATCCATTTCATGGTCGGCAGCGCGAGTGTGACGTGACACCCCTGGTGTTGCATACGTCCATAGGCCATGGTAACCGCTTCCCATCACGTGGGCCGTGTGCTTGTCTGCCAACTAAGTGGTATAAAAAAAAAAATATCCGTCTTACGGCGACTGTGGGAGCCATCTACCGATATTCGTACGAACTATCAGAACCAATGATGTAATATGTAAGCGAAAGATCGCAGGTTCGAACCCGCCTAGACCGTTCCAATTTTTTCTATACTCTTAAAGTTCAAAATTAAAAGAAAAGAGTTTCGTTATACCATTTCATTCTTTCTGCAAAAAAAACTTTTAATTTTGAACTTTAACTCTATTGTATTAAAGTCTTTGTTTCTCCCTCGAATCGGGGTCAAGATATATGCCAGGAACTATACTGATAACAATATACTGTTATCCCTCAGGCCCACCTCCACTGGTCATCATATATCATCACCAGAACATATCAAAATGGAGGAAGAATGTAAGATCAAAATGGACCCAGATGATAAGGAGTATTGGCAGTAAGTGTATTTGTCTATTATTCGAGCCGTAAAGCACTGGATTAACGTTGTTGATTAAAGGTTGCCTGGAAGAGATCGCTTGTAGCGACTAGGCCGCCATTTGTACATTTTTGATAATGTTGTCCGTACATGTACTGTTTTCTTTTTTTTACGTGCGCAAAATCCCCACGGATACCTCTCCACCGGAGCCGGAGGGAGAGGTTATGTCGGATTCGAACCGACTAAAACGCACGCCGCCTGTGGGTCGTTTTAGTTGCCGAAGATGAGGTTGACAGGCATATCCCTCGCACCCCGGCCGACCCAGGGCCATCTCTCACGATCTGGCCCTCTTCTCGGGTGTGGGGACTACAGAGTCCCCAACTCGTCCCCGGAAACGGAGAGGCGCGCCACCGAAAAATGTGTTGGTGTACAAGAAAGATTATCTTATCTTAACGTTGGTTGGATGAAATGGCAGCAGGTTACAGCAACTACGTGTGACTCGCCAATGTCCCTTCGATTTAAGGGAAAAATGTATAAGAGCATGATCCGGCCTGCCGTCCTGTATGGATCGGAGAGTTGGCCCGTAAAGGTGGATGAAAGACGGTTGCACGTAGCCGAGATGCGAATGTTGAGATGGTTTTGGGAAAAAAGTTATACAACTGTACTTAATTTTAGAACTACCCACATGTCAAATATGTTTGAGTGTCTTAATTTTACAACTACCCACATGTGAAATATGTTTGAGTGTCTTAATTTTATAACTACCTACATGTGAAATATGTTTGAGTGTCTTAATTTTAAAACTACCCACATGTGAAATATGTTTGAGTGTCTTAATTTTATAACTACCCACATGTGAAATATGTTTGAGTGTCTTAATTTTAAAACTACCCACATGTGAAATATGTTTGAGTGTCTTAATTTTATAACTACCCACATGTGAAATATGTTTGAGTGTCTTAACTTTACAACTACCCACATGTGAAATATGTTTGAGTGTCTTAATTTTAAACTACCCAAATGTGAAATATGTTTGAGTGTCTTAATTTTACAACTACCCACATGTGAAATATGTTTGAGTGTCTTAATTTTACAACTACCCACATGTGAAATATGTTTGAGTGTCTTAATTTTAAACTACCCACATGTGAAATATGTTTGAGTGTCTTAATTTTATAACTACCCACATGTGAAATATGTTTGAGTGTCTTAACTTTACAACTACCCACATGTGAAATATGTTTGAGTATCTTAATTTTACAACTACCCACATGTGAAATATGTTTGAGTGTCTTAATCTTAAACTACCCACATGTGAAATATGTTTGAGTGTCTTAATTTTATAACTACCCACATGTGAAATATGTTTGAGTGTCTTAACTTTACAACTACCCACATGTGAAATATGTTTGAGTATCTTAATTTTACAACTACACCCATGTGAAATATGTTTGAGTGTCTTAATTTTACAACTACCCACATGTGAAATATGTTTGAGTGTCTTAATTTTACGACTACCCACATGTGAAATATGTTTGAGTGTCTTAATTTTACAACTACCCACATGTGAAATATGTATTAGTGTTGAAATGTTTATAAAGAAACGTACTCAAATGTCATTGTAAACCTTTGAGGATGCCGTAAGGCGAAACCGGTCAGGTCTAATAAATATTAAAAGTAACGTGGAAAAGTACAAGTGAGGTATCAATGTGTAACAACAAATTCCACCAAGTGCCATCAATCAACAGTATAAAGATTAGGAATGAATATATTAGAGGAAGTTTGAGAGGAGCATCAATCACGGAAAAGCTACAAGGAAATCGTTTCGTGAAATCGTGAAAGTAATTTCGTAAGGAAGGCACTAACTATGGAAGAAATGACTACAAGGGGAGAGGGAGGCCTAAAATGAGGTGGATAGACTGTGTGAATGATGATTTGGTTAAGAAGGGAGTGAATGTTGAGATGACTGCAACTAGAGATGAATGGAAATAGAACACATGTTGTGCAGACCCCAAATAAACTTGGGATAAGCAGGAGAATGGTGATGATTGAATTAAAAAGGGTGAAATACGCTGCAATAGAGCCACAACATTATTTTCTGTCCATTGCGGTGGAGATTATAGGCAGTTGGGGGTCAGAGACGAAGAGTTTGATGGCAGAAATTGGCCGCCGTAGCCACGATCAAGGCGGTGACTCCCGCTCTAGCTCGTTCCTGGGACAAAGGATGGCCATTGCGATCCAACGAGGCAACGCAGCCAGCATCATGGGCACCTTTGCGCCGGGAATGATGCGGAGTGGGTTGTTCGGCAAGTGATAATCACGAATCTATTTTGCGTATATATGTTTTAATATTGATAAAATTAAAAATATTCACGAAAAATAGCTCACTGGAGAGATTTTGTGCTGTCAGTGCGAAGATCAAAAGCTTGTCCTGCTTTATCTTTTACACTGACGGCACAGAAACTCGAGTGTGACTCCCTTGGTGTTGCACACGTCCATAGGCCACGGTAACTACTTTCCATCAAGTCAATCAGACAAGCATACGGCCTGGCTAATACCTGGCCGTATACTTGTCTGCCAACCGAGTGGTATAAAAAAATTGTTGCATGGTTTCCGGCAGAGTAGAATTAGGGCCATCCCATCTCTTCTCATGCGGTGTCGTATAAGGCGACTAAGGGATAGGGCTGTTTAACATCACACAGATATATAAGGCCCAGACACAGCCTCAGATAAATGGCTTGAGTCAACAATAGGGCCCGGAACAACAATTGGCTCACCTCCTATTATGTGGGACCAAATACAATTATTGGTGAAATGGAGGTGTTAATTTACCTCTGCCTAACCCTCCGGGGAAAAAGGCGTGATTATATGTATGTATGTACTTGAGTACTTTCTCAATTCCCAGGTCTACATCATCAGGACATCACGAGCTGTCTCCAACACACCCTGATGTCAAACTCGAGCCCAGCGATATACAATCTCAATGGTGAGTACCTTCTTCTTGGCCTGACTCTTTACCCGCTCTGGCAGTTGGGGTCTGCTTTCATTATACCTGCGAAACGACCGATTTTTTTTTCATCTAGGTCACGCCAATTTGACTTCAGCTCGTCTGATGGTAAGCTAAAGGCAAACTCAGGAAAGAGGGTCACCATTACAGACACTAAGTAATGTTACAATGGTGACACTCAGCTTGGCGGCCTCATCAGATGCTTTTTCACGCCCCGCTTAAAGGACCCGGGACTGTAAGAAGAGGAAATACGTGTGCTGATAATGAATTCCAGGTCTTGGTGGTGCGGCAAAGGAAAGAGTTTCCGAACCGCTTGGTTTTTGCTCGTATATTCTGCACAGTGTTAGTGAAGCGACTGCCATTTGACCTCTACAACCTACTTCTTCTTGTTCAGCTTTCATACTCGGAGTCTGAGGTCTGATTCTTCCAGTCTCACTACGGGTTTGCATGTTGTTCTATACTGTCCACGACTGTCATCTGACCTCCACAACCCACTGGTGATGTTGAAGGTCTGGAGTTAGACCAGTGCCCGTAGTGACATTAATATTTGAATTCGTAACGTAAACGTATCAAAAGCGGAGCGGTGGCTGACAAGCGCACGGCCCACCTAATGGGAAGTGGTATCCGTGACCTATGGACGTGTGTAACACCAGGGGTGACACACTCGCGCTGCCGAACATTATATAAACATAAACTTTAACAACCCCATATCGTAGTCGCTTAGAAAAATCACTGCATGAAAACTACTCCTAAAAATGTGATTCGGAACTTTAGTAGGTTCCCGGTAGAGTAGAATTTGGACCACTCCATCTTTCCCCACGCGGTGTCGTACAAGGCGACTAGGGGATAGGGCTGTTTAACATCACACAGATATAAGCAGCCCAGACTCAGCCTCAGATGCATGGCTCAAGTCAACAATAGTGCCCAGAAGAGGCAATAGGCTGATTGAGGAGGTAGGACACGGTGGTATTCCCGCCCAATTGAGCAGTCCGACTGGGGAAGTACCTCCGCCCTACTGAATACCGCGGTTATAATAACTTCGTGTTGTGTTCCCAGCGGTGAGTAGAGCTCACTGGAGAATTTGTGCTGGAGAGTGTGGCTTCTCTGGTATTACACACGTCCGTAGGCCACTGTAACCACATTCCATCAGGTGGGCCGTGCGCTTGTCTGCCACCTAAGTGGTATAAAATTTAAAAAAAAACCCCTATTATGTGGGACCAAAATTTAATGATTTGTGAAATGCGAGTGTTAATTCAACTTTGCCTAACACTCCTATTTTATTTTAGTTTATTCTAGTTTATTTCTATGGACCGTTTATGTACCTAGTGGTAGGATGACGTGTCGTCTCTTCGCCATTTAAGTCTATTTATGGTACTTTGGATCTTTTAATGGTATAATATTAATCTTTTTATTGTTCGCAGTGAGGATCCAAGTTCGATACTAGGCAATACAGCCGTCTAGTTTAGAGGGACAGTTTTCACAATCTCAAACCATTGGAGGAAGAAAAGTGATTGTGATATAATTATAATGAAAAATGCAATCCAATATTGATGTGATTTTAGTCTAATCTAAATATTGTCTCAATGTTATTTTGTTAATGGCTTCTGCAGCAAATCGCCGCAATTTTGCCAATGTCAAGTAAATTGTAAATGTTTATTAAATTATTAATGGTGAGAAGCCAATGTCAAGTTTTTGAAGCTTATTATTTTTTATACCCAATATAATCTCAGTACAGTCAAATGACAATCTAATAAAAATTTCATATTTGATATTTAATTGGGAAGAGAATAAGAAATATACTTATGTATTTATTTAGTATCAATCTTATAAATTAATTTAATATATATAATATTTATATATTAAATTAATTTATTGGTGGCGCGATTCTCATGCCACCTGAGCTAGTGGACTGTATTTTGTGGGGGTGAAGCTACCATGTTTCATATGACACTTTACACAACAAACAAGATAGGTGATCGGGTTGCCGCGGAGGTGGTTTAGGCATTGAATGCAACCCAAAGAAATTAGGAGAGGATGCACTAACCTTTATGACGCCACGTGCTGTCGGGGCCGGTGCACCGGTCTTCTCTGCCTGGCTCAGGAGTTGCTGCCCACATCACTAAATCACTTGAGGGACACACGAGAGGCACAATCCGATCGGTAAAGGTCTATGAAAGCGGTTAAAATCCAACAAACATTATTAATTTCTAAGAGTCGCGTGCGCTGCCGCCATTGTTGATTCTAGTTCTAAGCGGGATTGAAGATGCGGCCATTTCAACCATTGGCGGGGCGAAAAACTATTGCTATCTCACTTTAAAGGTAGTGCGGGAGGGAGATGGGTATAGGGAGCGTGTGTTCAGTGTTAAACAATTGAGAGGCGATTCGAATTTACTACTATTTGAGCGGAAAAATACAAATTCTACTACCGGCGCAACCATTCCCCCCGGCTTGAAGGGTTACCTTCAAAACGAAAAATGCGGAACAAATCTAAAGTCTAATCTAAATCTAGGTTTGGGAAACAACAACTAAATACAAAACTAGGTTTGAACTCGTGCCTACTGCTGGTTAGGCAGAGGGCAGAGGCGAGCAACCGGGCGCAGATACGATCCGGTTGCGGTCTTAACCCGTACAACACGAGTCATCCCGCGGGAATCGGGAAAAACTTCCTCTACTACCCCTAGAGGCCAATGTAAAGGAGGCGCATTCTCAGTCATAAGGACTACCACCGTACCTACAGTAATTGGGTTGGATGGAGTATTCCATTTTTGACGCGACTGCAGCGTGTGCAAATAATCGGTTCTCCAACGATTCCAAAACGATTGGACTAATTTATCTAAAAGAGCGTGACGAGTTAGAAGGTGCATTCTATCGTCATCAACATCTATTGCGGGCAAATATTTTTGCGTACTTAAATCACCGGTCAACTCTATATGACCGCGCGTAGATAAAATTCTCAAAAATCGGCCTACATAAACAACACAACGCAATAGTCTCGACCAAGACGAGACGCGATTAGCCAACAACAAAATAAGGGACTCTTCACGCGGGACCGATACAACAAGCGAGTGCTTCTTCTCCTCGGGTGGTTCGGAAACCGTAGTGGGATTGAATTGACTAACTGGCCACTTATCTAACGCGGCATGAATCCAGGACGGTCCACCAAACCATAACGGGTGATCTAAAATTTGCGAAGGAAGCAATCCACGGGAGAGACAATCGGCTGGGTTGTCGGTGCCAGCAACGTGAAAGAGATTTTGTGGCGCTAATTCAGATTGAATTTTTGCCACTCTATTAGCGACGAATGTGTCCCAACGATGGGGCGAAGAGTGGGCCCAACACAAAGCGACTGTTGAGTCCGAAAAAGCTAAAATTCTACTAATATTAATGCGAAAATTTACAATTATGTCAAATAAATTACCTTAAAGATTTTGACCACAATACAAAATGTCATTAAGCGACACGGAAGTGCTAGTCTTAGCACTGCCATCCAAAACCACGCGGAGTTTAGTAGTAAGCTTATCTTCTCTAATAACTCCGTGGTGCGGGATAATGTACGAAGGCTGGGTCTCGTCAGTGTCCGCAGGCGCAGGTGAGAGGTAACCTTTATCTAAATATTCGTTAACAACCTCATCATAGGCTTGCTTTAACTTTGGAGACGCCTGCATCTTTCGTTCTAAACAAAGAAAGCGTTTTTCAGCGGATACACGGGAGTCACCGAGCGAAAAAATATCTCCCTTGAAAGGGAGCGCGACAACATAACGACCCTGCTCATCACGAGTAGTCGTGCGACAATAAATCTCCTCAGCCATCTTGTCATCAGGGCTTAGGATAGGTGGGACATTGACCTCTTCAATTTCCCAAAACTTGCGGATGGTAGACTCCACTGGCGGCTCGACGGTGCAACAGAACGAAGCAGTCGAGTGACTAAAACTATCCATAGAAGCGGATGCGGAACCAATTATAACAAAACCAAGAACTGTTTCCAGTGCGTGCGGGGCGGGGTACGTCGGTCCCCCTTGAACCTAACGTGATAACTGGAGGTGCGGAAGAATCGAAGCGCCGATCAATATATCGACGACTCCAGGAACAGCGTAAGTCTCATCTGCTAAAGGCAAGTCTTTAAATTTCGTTAGTAAAGACGTGTCAACCGGGACGGTAGGCAACTGTTCAGTTATTTTATCTATAACGAGCGAATCCATGTCAAACCAAATATTATTATTAAAACGAGATCTAAACCTTGTTTTAACGGTGCCATGAACAGCTGACTGTAAACCTCCAAAACCCTTCACCACTGAGCGGGTTGAACGCTTATTAACATTGAAACCAAGACGTTGACAACAATCTTGAGTAATAAAATAAAATAAATAAAATAAAATAAAAATAATTTATTTCGGACAACAACGAATCCATATCTTGTTAGTAACAATATAACCACTTAAAAATATGTTAGTAAAAAATTTGCATTGTCTTTGTTTGTCATTTATTGTCAAAATTATTTAATGTCAAAATAGAGGAATAGAAGTAATGTCACGCAGTAAAAATCTAAACTATTTTGTCAAATTTGTAATTTATTTATTAAAATCAATATAAAATTTTTAAGATACGAGTATGTCAAGTCCGCCATTCAATTAATAGAATTATTATATTTTTAATTATATTGTGAATTTTTGCGCTTATTTATCAGTGTCATTACCCCCACTGTCCCTACTTAGACACTATTTTTGTGTCCGAGATACATTCACGGATCCACTTAATTATAATAGGCGAGTCCCATCGATCTGCCATAGTTTTCAGAATGGTGTTGGAGCTGCCCCGCAATCTACAGAGCAATGAGACAGTTTTCTTTCTCATTATGGTTTGGAAGCTATCCACGCAAGCCTGGGCGAACATGCCTGATGCGCTGCAAAATCGAGGCAACCCCATCAACATCCTGAAGGCGTTGTTGTATTGGACACGCAGTGCACTGATGGCCGTCTGCCTATAGTTGAACCAGAGGCTACAAGTATAGAAAACTTGGCAGTATGCTCTGAATAATGTCAGTTTTACTGGCGTACTACAGCGTGCAAACCTTCGTACCAACATATTACAGCGCACCGCCAGCGCCCTGCGTTCCCTTTCGATGTCTACTTCATCTCTGAGGTCGCTAGTTAAAAAATGTCCTAAGTATTTAAAACTATGTACCCGCTTAAGGTCTGTCCCGTTAAGTTTAATACTAGGTACAGATGCGGGACACTTTCCGCCAACGGCCTCAAACACCAAGTATTCGCTTTTGTTTGTATTATAAATGAGACCATGTGTTTCCGCATATTGCTCGCACACCTGAAGCAATTTCCTAGTGGCGTTGATCGTTGGACTCAGCAGCACCATGTCATCTGCGTAACTGATATTGTTGACACTGACGTCATCCACGCGACAACCAAACTTCATACTGCTGAGTTCAACGATCAATTCATTTATATACAGATTAAATAGGCGAGGCGAAGTCAGGCCGCCCTGTCTCACGCCGCACTCCAACCTATAAGACTGTGAGAAACTACCGCCCCACCTCACGCAGTTTTCCTGGTTGAGGTACCAGTACTGGAAGATGCGCAACAGTTCTGCTGGTACTTTTCTATTCCGAAGCTTTCTCCACAGTACGTCATAGGAAACGCGGTCAAAAGCACGAGAGAGGTCCAGAAAACATGCAAATACTGGGGTCTGTCTGTCCGTGTAATACTTAACCGTATGTTTTAAAGCAAGAATAGCTGTTTCTGTTGACAATCCGGACCGGAAACCAAACTGTGCATCGTGCAGCTGCAAGTAACTATCTAGATGTGTATCCAGCAGGCCGTCTAGCACCTTCGCAACAATAGTTGCCAGTGAAATCGGTCTATAATTTCCCTTGTCCGCTACATCACCTGTCTTATTCTTAATTATTGGCACCACTATAGTACGCATAAGATCACTTTGCGAAGTAAATTACTTTGCGAAGCGCCATCTAATAGCGCTCGAACAATGTGCGGTTTACCTAATGCATCAACAATGATGACGCGAGCAGTCGCGAGAACGACGGTAGTGAGCCCAGCACTAGCGGACAACGAACACAAGGTGACGTCATTCGCAGCGGTCTCCGGGCGGGCCGGAGCGCGCGCGAGCGCGGGCTGCGGCTGTGGCGCAGGCCGCCGTGTGCCACCGCTCGACGAACCAACTGTGCTCACATTGGATGCGGCATTACTATTTTCAAAATGAAGTAAAGTGTGGTGTCTCGCTGAACATTTGCGACAACTAATTCTACTATTACACAAAACAACGCGGTGTCTAGTACCGAGACAATTAAAACAAAAATTATTAGCGCGAACAAATTTATAACGATCATTAGGCGATAATTTTAGGAAACCCGGACACTTGTACAATTGCGAATGATGAGTATTACACAAAGAGCAAACAGGTGATTGTACATGTGCTGGTGCGGTATTATCATAAGTATGAGTTGACCTCAGTGACTTCGATGACGCATCTATTTTACGTTCGGAACTAACAACTTTCTTCGCGCCTTCATGTTTCGATGAAGAGCGTTGCAATATTTTTATATGCTCGCGAACAAAACTTTCCAAGTCTTCGAACTTAGGAATTTTATTGCCGCGATGATCCGACTCAAATAAACGAATGGTTTCGGAATCTAATTTCTTTAAACCCATATACAAAAATAAGAAGTCGCAGAGGTCATTGATCTTTAGGTTCTTTACGGCGCGAACAGATGATGCGAAAGTATCTAGAAACTTCTCTAAGTTTTGATCGTTACATGCCGTAATGGGTTTCAAGTCAAACATCTGATCCAAATATGCGTTAGCTACCGATCTTTTATCCTCATACTTAGCTTTCAAAGTATTTAAAATTAAATTATAATTTTCGGCACTAAACGTAATTCCAGCGCAAACGGTTATAGCTCTACCAGTTAATTTTTCAACGAGATAATGCAATTTTTCGTGATCGGTCAACGAATCGTTCTTATCTATTGTATTCTCAAAACTATCTATAAATAAACACCAATTGCGAATGTTACCATCAAATTCGGGTATTTGAATTGGTGGCAACTTAGGTCGGTCGCGAGTGGGATTGGATCGGTCAGACGGTTTCTCCAAACTCCTAGCGACGCGTTTGATACGACAATACAAATCGTCAAACGACGACAAGGCCTGATAACTCACTGAGTAATCGGGATTTAAATTTAACTCTAAAACGTTGATGTCATGTACTAAGGATTCGAAATCCGCGCGTAAACTATCCAAGTTTTCTATAGAACACAAGAACGAATCTCTAATAGCCAAATCAGAGGTTTTAAGTGCATTATCACAAATCGATTGTACGCGAGAGTAAATCATTTCTCTTTTAGCGTATAAAAGTTTCAATTGAACTTTACTATCGGTACTACCAACCTTTGGGGGCATTTTTACAACTAAATATCAAACTAAAGTGCGGTAAACAACAAATGAAATGACTTAATCTTAGCGGTACAGAACAGCGACGCGGCGCGAACGATATCCGTAGGTAGGTAGGTACTTATGACTGCGAGTGCAAGCTTGAACAAACGCGCATAGCAACAACCAGATCGTACCTAGCTACGCGAGCTAGATCGCTGTCTAGGTTCAACTATTATTTCAGGGATTAAGTATTGTGTAATATCTATACAAATTAAAATACTTTCGTATGAATTTGAATGAAATGCGAGCGAGGTATAACCGCGTACCTACCCACGTAGGTATTAGGTAAATACGATGCGAGCTAGCGGCGAACGGACAACTTAGAAATTGAAACAAATAAAAACAAAAGCCAAATACGTTAGGTATTACACTGTGCCTATGCACTAGGGTGTCTAGGATACCTAAGATCTAAACCTAAATGCCTAGATGCGGGGTTTTCTACTAAAATAACTAGGTATTTAGGTGCGGTGCGTTTATTCCCAATGGAATAAATGACAAAATGCGAAACTACGACTAAGGATCGATACGATTAGAGAAATGCGAGCGAGGTATAACCGCGTACCTACCCATGTAGGTATTAGGTAAATACGATGCGAAACTAGCGGCGAACGGACAACTTAGAAATTGAAACAAATAAAAACAAAAGCCAAATGCGTTAGGTATTACACTGTGCCTATGCACTAGGGTGTCTAGGATACCTAAGATCTAAACCTAAATGCCTAGATGCGGGGTTTTCTACTAAAATAACTAGGTATTTAGGTGCGGTGCGTTTATTCCCAATAGAATAAATAACAAAATGCGATCTACGACTAAGGATCCGGTACGATAAGGACCAAAAGAATGGTGGCGCGATTCTCATGCCACCTGAGCTAGTGGACTGTATTTTGCGGGGGTGAAGCTACCATGTTTCATATGACACTTTACACAACAAACAAGATAGGTGATCGGGTTGCCGCGGAGGTGGTTTAGGCATTGAATGCAACCCAAAGAAATTAGGAGAGGATGCACTAACCTTTATGACGCCACGTGCTGTCGGGGCCGGTGCACCGGTCTTCTCTGCCTGGCTCAGGAGCTGCTGCCCACATCACTAAATCACTTGAGGGACACACGAGAGGCACAATCCGATCGGTAAAGGTCTATGAAAGCGGTTAAAATCCAACAAACATTATTAATTTCTAAGAGTCGCGTGCGCTGCCGCCATTGTTGATTCTAGTTCAAAGCGGGATTGAAGATGCGGCCATTTCAACCATTGGCGGGGCGAAAAACTATTGCTATCTCACTTTAAAGGTAGTGCGGGAGGGAGATGGGTATAGGGAGCGTGTGTTCAGTGTTAAACAATTGAGAGGCGATTCGAATTTACTACTATTTGAGCGGAAAAATACAAATTCTACTACCGGCGCAACCATTTATATTATCGGTATAAATAACAACATAATTGTAAAATTTTGACGTTTATATATTTTTTTATACCACTTAGGTGGCGGACAAGCACATGGTCCACCTGATGGAAAGTGGTCACCTTAGCCTTTGTACGTTTGTAACACCAGAGGTGCCACAGTCGCGCTGCCGACCCTGTAAGCACAGAGTTTCTGTGCCGTCAGTGTAGAGGACAAAGCAGGACAAGCCTTTAGTCATCCCACTGACAGCGCAAATTCTTCAATTACTACCCTACTCACCGTCGGGAACACAACACGAAGTTAATATGGGCGCGGTGATCTGTAGGGCGGAGGTACTTCCCCAGTGTCGGACGGCTCAATTGGGCGGAAATACCGCCGTGTTCTACCTCCTATCAAACCTTTGGAACGGTTTTTTTTTAAATTTATTTAACTAGAAAAATATGCATTGGGTCTAATGCCTTAGTAGTGTAACAAAAACCAGAAAGGTTTGTCCGTACACTACGTTCGTCGTCGAGTCTATATACACATAATACTAATTCTATACATCAGGTAGGCAAGTACTTAATCTAGGTATAACAATATCAGAATTAAATCTGCACAACAAAAACATGTTACATTGTGGGTACATTATATAGTGCAACAATATAATTTTACTTTTGCTCTGTGTTTATAATTTAATTATTTTTTTATTATGTATTATGGTAGAAGCCATTTGGCTTCTAAGCGTAATTTTTTGAATTGTGAATTGCGTTACTTCGGTCACTAAGTTCAATATCATACAATACTTCCGCTTATAGGCAACTCGTTTTGCATCACCGTGTGAATCAAACAGGTCTTTTCTATGGAGTTACAAACAAGAAATTACACAAGTTACAACTCAAAAAATTACGCTTATTTGACTTCAGTCTAAAATCTTTTCACGCCCTTTCAGACCTGAAAAGCATTTGATGAGGCCGTCAATATGAGTGTCACCATTGTAACATGTTATATGTATATAATGGTGACCCTCTTTTCTCAGACTTAAGCTTCAGCTAACCATCAAGCGAGGCAAAGTCTTATTGACGTGTTCCTCCATAGCGTTTAATTTGCCCTGTCAGAACTCTGAAAGATTTGGGACCAACGCCTGAGGCCTAAAGCAATCTCTTTGTCTATTATAAATAATAAAAATAAAATAAAATAAAAATAAATAATTGTTTATTTATTTGAAATGTGCTCTTTAAGCCCTTTCAGTTGATACCAAACACGACATATTTGTTTTGAATTTATTTCATAACACAGTACTTTATGATCGTTAGAGGGCCCGACTTTAGTTTCAGTGACATAGCGGACGACTAAGATGCTTCTAACGATATCTCATTTGTCCAGTTCTCATTAGTGGTTGAGGAGCTATGAGGAACAGATGAACCTACAACCTACATTTTTGATCCAAAATTCACCACCTTCCATAAAAAGTCTATTTACCACTATGTAGAGTCCAAGTTAAGAGAAGGTGACATTAGGGGAGCTGCAAGGCTTTTATTCAGCAGTGATGTTATAGCGCCATGCTCGCCAGATACTCTGGCAGATTTGCAAAGCAAGCACCCATCACCTGCTGATAACCTTTCCTTCCCTGAGCCTCTGGAGTCAGACGCTGATTGTCTCAGCGTTTCAGCCAAGGACGTGATAGCAGCCGTTGGCTCTTTCCGGAGTGGGTCTGCCGGCGGCCTCGATGGCCTTACCCCTCAGCACCTCAAGGACCTTACCGGTGTAAGCGTCGGAGAAGCTGGCGACGCACTCTTGAAAGAACTAACGGCCTTAATTAACCTTATGTTGTCCGGCAATGTGGACGAGGGCATCATTGATTTACTGTACGGCGCTAATCTCTGCGCCTTGCGTAAAAAAGATGGTGGCATTCGTCCCATTGCCGTAGGCTGTACATACAGGCGAATAGCAGCCAAGCTGTGTTGTAGAGCATATAGAGACTCTCTCACAGATAAATTCCAGCCCCTCCAACTCGGCTTCGGCTCCAAAGGGGGCTGTGAGGCTGCTGTACATGCCTTATCTACGTTCCTTGGCTGCAGTGGAGGTGAGGTTATCCTCAAAGTTGACTTGAGGAATGCCTTTAACTCTGTTAATAGGGACACTCTGTTGACACAGGCCAAATTGGAAACCCCCAAAATTTTTAAATTTCTCTGGCAGTGCTATAGGCATCCTTCTAAATTACTTTATAAGGAAAATATTTTAAATTCAGCAGAAGGATGTCAACAAGGTGATCCTCTTGGGCCAGCCATTTTCAGCCTGGCTATTCACCCTATAATTCAGCGACTAAATTCCAAATTTAACGTTTGGTATCTAGATGATGGTACTCTCGGAGGCGATGTAGAAACAGTATTAAAAGATTTGGCGTTTCTAAAAGAAGAATTTAGTTCAATCGGCCTAGAACTAAATCCCACCAAATGTGAAATTTTTCTCAGTGATCAAATTGACAATCTTTCGGTTCTCTCAAAATTCAATGCTTTGGCTCCAAATTTAAAAGTTTTACAAAAAAGTTCTCTACGCCTCCTTGGGTCGCCAATTTTTGAAGATGCTTACGAGTCTTTTGTGGAAGAGAAAATAATTTTTTTTTGTGATGTGTCGGAGCGATTGTACCAAATTAATATACATTCAGCTTTCACCATTATTCGGCATTGTCTTTTCGTACCAAAATTTACACATGCTCTGCGCTCAACTCAACTTTTTAAAGTTTTAGAACTTTTAGGTCAAGTGGATAAAGTGCTGCACGACACTCTGTGCAAAATTTTAAATATGAATTTGAACGATCGAGTGTGGCTTCAGGCGAGTAAGACTTAAAGGGCATTGTAAGAATGTAAGATGCTATAATCCAAAATAAAACTTGACTTAAACGTCCTAGTTACATGGTCGTAAAATCCCAAAAAAAGTCACTACAGTGGCTGAGTGACACGAGCTGTCAAAATAAGTATCATTTATTTTGTTTGTTTTGTTTTGAGTTTTGCGACATGCGAAACCGCGAAGCAAAAAATCCGTAAACGGTTGTCGAATGTTTTTACAAGATTTAATGCATTATTGTATAAATTGATTAAATAACAACCGACTGGGATATTTATTAAACTTTTAGAAAGTTTGTTGCAAGTAAGTTACCTACAAGATAGTTTAAGATTTCCGTTTTTATTGAATAAACTTTTACTGGTAGAACAAAGCAATAGAGATTACAATTCCAATAACTACTGTAAACTACTAGACTGACTGCCAATCAAAAAATGTTTAGGTATCAAGAGAGAGACCGTGAACTGACCGCCAACGACGGGCAATTTTTTGTGGTCGTCGCTCAGATGAAACGGAAAAAGAAGTTACTTTATTAAGTGTCATAATTCTTCAACTCATTCTAGTTCCGTCTCGGCCTCGAATCTGGTCACTTTTTTTGCTGTAAACACCTTTATTATAGTAAAAGTCACTGACCGAAAATGAGAAGTAGTGAAATAGACATTTACCGAAAAAAAATGTTGTAATTTTATAATATCACTAAGAATATAAAAGTGAGTAGGTATAAAATTCAAATTCAAGCCTCTTATTAATTGAATAGGTAGGTGTTATGTTTAGATAATCTGCCCCTGTGGCACAAAAACCTCCTCTAGTAGCTTCTAACTCTTCCACACTGCAAAAATGTCATTAAATCAAAATTAGACTTGATTAAAATACTCTTAAAGTTCAAAATTGAATGAAAAAAGTTCATTACATTCACTCTACAAGATGCCATTTCATTTTAGACTTTAATGACATGTCGATAAAGTCTAATAATATTAGATGTTATTTTCTGCAGTGTCTGTGGCATAAAAGTGGCTTTGACATGACATAAAATTAGCAGAATTTAGGTCCAAGACCCCAATTCTACTGATTCTTAACTGCTGTAACATCACTGACACTACAAACAATGCCATTTAATTGTAAACTTCATTTTCATAGCCTTAAAGCCCAAAATAAATTGAGTGTTTTCTCCAGGTAAAAAAGTGTTAAACTAGATTCTAAAAAGGAATTACCGAACTGATTCTGAGACTTAGTTCTTTAGCACAAATAAAGCATTCAAAATGACATACTGCGCTATGAAGTGGTGTGGAAGAAACAGCAAAAATTCCACATTCAAACAAGATGGAATCACTTTTCATAAGTAAGTATATGAAATTTATCAAAGCTATTCTATTAGGCCATCCGATGCTTAGTGGGATACATGCAGGCATCTGTTGCATGCAAATAATTTTTATTATTATTAGTAAATCACACTGGCACTGCTGTACAATTCTCTAAGCACAGCACATTTTTTTTTTATACCACTTAGTTGGCAGGCAAGCACATGGCCCACCTGATGGGAAGCGGTTACCGTGGCCTATGGACGTATGCAACACCAAGGGTGTCACACTCGGGGCGGGAGCGGCAGCGGGAGCGACGAAGGATCGCAAGCCAAGCTGCCCGCGTACGAAGGCAACTCGGGCGTCGGAGGTCGATGAACGACCTCCGCCCCCCATGAGCGCCGGCCTGGGGGTGACAGGTGGAGCCACCTGGCAGAAGCAGGCCGCGGCGGTGGCGCGCCTGGCGCGCCTCCCCGTTTCCGGGGTCGAGTTGGAGACTCTGTAGTCCCCACACCCGAGACGAGGGCCAGATCGCGAGAGATGGCCCTGGGTCGGCCGGGGTGCGAGGGATATGCCTGTCAACCTCACCTTCGGCAACCAAAACGACCCACAGGCGGCGTGCGTTTTAGTCGGTTCGAGTCCGACATAACCTCCTCCACCGGCTCCGGTGGGGAGGTATCCGTGGGGATTTTGCGCACGTAAAAAAAAAAGGGTGTCACACTCACGCTGCCGACCATGAAGAAACCTTCTGATGCCCCTCTTGAAGAACCCCATATTGTAGGCGCTTGGGAATGGTGTGCAACAGTCTTGATAGAGAATGCCATTGGTCGGAATGGGTGATGTCACCGCAAATCAACCCATGTCATTCTCTACCAAGGCTGTCAAAGCACTGCGCTCGACGCTGTATACTTAGAGAATTAAATAAATAAAGAAATATTCCACAACATTCCACGCAACGCTATCTAGACCCATGGTAAACATAGCTTAACTAGCTTGTGTTATGGGATCTAGAATGCGGATAAACATACTTCGATACTTTTTTTTTTGTAAATACATACATATTATACATAGAAACACCCAGACCACGTTTTGAAGTTGACAAGTTTTGAAGGAGGTAGGACACGGCGGTATTTCCGCCCAATTGAGCTGTCCGACTGGGGAAGTACCTCCGCCCTACCGAATACCGCGGCTATAATAACTTCGTGTTGTGTTCCCATCGGTGAGTAGTGTAGCCAGAGCCAGTGGCGGGGCAACAACTAAATTTGATGTGGGCAAGACAGATTTCGCGAGGCCCTGTTCTATGGCGACCTGAAGACGGATTTTATAAAATAATAAAAACAAACAAAACAATTAACACTGCCAAGTTTTTATTCATAAAAATACAAATTAGATTAATAAGTATTAAATGAAAAATTACAAATCGTTAATATAAAGGTGGAGATATACATTTCTTAAAGTGTATCTTAAAAAACATTAGATTTCTTTATTAAAGGAACAGAAATTTCCTGCTTTTAACGTTACTAAATTCCTTAATTATGGTATCGTAATTCAGCCTAGATGCCAAATCTGATTCAATTGATAAAACAGCCAAAGCTGAAAGTCTTTCTTGGCTCATTGTTTCTCAAATAATTTTTTATTAATTTTAATTTTTCAGCAGAGGCTGTACTTACCGGAATGGTTAATAAAATTCGGATGACAATGTAAATATTTGGGTAAATTTCTTTCAAGCTATTTTCTGTTATGTATGACAGCAGCTGTTTCACGTCTTTAATGAAGTTGGGTAAATTCGGGATCATTGTATTTAATTCTTCATATAATTCAAATGGTTGGAAGTCACTGCTCTCACCCACACGCAGTACGTTATGTAAATCGTTAGGAGAAGTGTGCTTAAGATGACATAGTCAGATAAGATGCGCACCTGTATTATTTTTTGAATACGCGTGCTAAAGGTCAAACCGTGACGTTTAATAGGGTGTATGTAGGTGGCGCTTGTACCGAAGTTCAGTACGGCGGAGAGTGACAGCGCGTTCCAACATAGAGAACATTTTCGTGATTTTATAGTAAGAAAAAATTACCCAATACTTTTGTTTGTTGGTGAAAATACATATAAGGTATGAATATTTTTATTTGAACTAATTTTAATTGTAAACAGTGATTAATATATGACTCAAATATTGATAGTAAAATGCTCTAACTTAAAAGATTTTGTCAGGATATTTGAATAAAACTTTTGTTAACCATTTGGTAAGATGACATACTAGACGTCGGTTTATGATGACATACTATGTCATCTTATCTTTATTTGACGGTAGTATACCTATCTTATTTTATTGATTACCAACGAAGTTTACATTATATTTTTTATACTACTTAGGATACAGATAAGCGCGAAGCCCACCGGATGGAAAGTGGTTACCGTGGCGTATGAACGAGTGCAACACCATGGAGTCACACTCGCTCTGCTGACCCTGGAAGAACAGAGATTTTGTACCGTTTGCGCAGAAGACATTAAGTTCTGACTACCCTACTCACCTCCGCCGGGAACACGACACATTTTAGGTTAAGTAGCCGCAATATTCTGTAGGGCTGAGGTACTTCCCCAGTCGGACTATTCGATTGGGACGTAAATACCGTATAAATTATTATTGTATAAGACGACATACCAAAAAAGTCTAAGATGACATAGTGTGCCATCTTTCACTAGACTTATGTCATCTTACACACTGAGATTTAAGTGCAATTTGTATGTATTTACATATGTTATATTCAGTTGATTGTTTTAAAACTATAATGACTCTGTTATTTATTTAGTATTTGAATAAATGCCTAAGATTTTGATCTCATTATGAGTTTATTTCTTTTGAATATTTGTGTAAAACAAAAAGTATGTCATCTTAAGCACACTTCCCCTACAGTGTTTTAATATTTGCTCCTGTGGCATATTTTTTAGCGCGCTTAAATCATAGAGAAAACCAAAGTCTTCAAAATGTTGATTTAAAGACGTAAATCTTAATTCCATATTGGTTATTATAGAATCAATCATGGCGTAAAAAAAATCTGTTTGATACCGGATTTTGGGAGACTGTATAGGTTCATCGCTGCTTTCATAATCGAACATCCTTTTCTTTTTGGCTACTCTTTTATTCTTAAACTCTTTTGGCAGGTCATAACAGCTTTTCTCAGTAAATTTCCGAACATCAGACAGGGATTTCTCAAATCCAGTTTCCCGATACTCTTTTATCCATTCACAAAATGTGTGTAAATGTTCAAGAGCAATGCTTAAATGAATTTGTACTGATTGCCATAATTTACTTATTATATTAACACGCAATAATATCTCATACCACACATGTAAAGATACGATAAATTCTAAACTTAACATTTCATTTAGTATTGAATCGCAATCACTGAGAGTGTCTGATTCCTCCGTTTGATTTTTTAAGTTTTTTATGCATTCAATCACTTCATCAAATTGCAAGAATACGGCCTTTACTGCTTCGACTCTACTTTCCCATCTTGTGTCTGATAAAGGTTTTATAGTAAGTTTTAATTTTCCTTTTATAAAATCCCAGCGCTTGCTTGATCTTGAAAATAGCAAATAAATTTTTTGTATGAAACCAAAAAAAGTTTTTGCTACCATAGATGAGTTCGCTGCATCTACCAATAGTAGATTCCAACTATGACAGCCACAAGGTGTGAAAAATGCCCTAGGGTTAATATTCAATATTCGAGTTTTAACTCCACTATTTACACCTACCATTTTTGCACCATTGTCGTATCCCTGGCCACGGCAGTCTTGAATATTTAAGTCATATTTTTCTAGGTGTTCCAGTATAGCATTGGCTAAATATTCTCCAGTTGTCTGAGTAACAGCTAGAAATCCCATAAAATGTTCGACTATTGTACCAGTTGACGTATCACAAAATCTTAAGAAAACCGACATTTGTTCAACTCTATTACAATCTCTAGTGCAATCGAGCAAAAAAGAATAATACTTTGCTTCTTTAACCTTACGAATAATTTCATTGACAACTGTTTTTGACATCAATATGATCAATTCATTTTGAATATCGTGACTTAAAGAATGGTGTGAAAGTTGTTTGTCACTAATGCGTTTCATGTGTTCACGTAAAGTAGGATCAAATTTTGATATCAGTTTAAATAAATCTATGAAATTACCGGAATTCTTAATACCGTCACCTGTCTTGAGAGATTCTCTGTGACCTCTAAATGCAAGATTATGAGAGGCCAAAAAGTTTATTATGTCAATTATTCTCTCTAACAAGTTGTGCCAATGTTTTTGTGATTCACGTATTAGCCTTTCGTTTTCTTGGTCTATTGTTTTGCCTTGATTTATTCCTTTCTCTAAATTTAACCATTGGAACATATGTGCCATATGTTCTTTGGTATTCTCATGTCTATGTAAAATGCTACTTAAATGTTTCCAGTCACAACACCCTCCTTGCACCACCTGAGTTTGTGAATTGCTAAATAGTCTGCATGGAAAACAGTAAACTTTATTTTGGGAATTGGAATACACTAACCAGCGACGATGTTGAGTTTCACCATTATTTAGTTTTCTCGAGAAATAGAAATTGGAAAAGTGTCTGTTATCATCACCTTTGGGATAATATTCATCACCGCTATTTAATTGCTGTGTGGGGCCGCTTCGAACTATGTCACGACGCTGTGTATCCGTTATGGGAAACGTCCACAATCCCGGATCCGAATTAACAAGTACTTGCTGAACTATGGCGCTGGCGTCGTCGCTGCGAATTGGAGAATCTATGTCAATCTGTTCTTCTTGATTGCTTGATGACAGCACAAGAGTTTCAGCGTCAATTTTTGATTGGCTAGAAGATGATCCAAGCTCTACGTCTAACTGACGTTCGCTCTCGGTATTCCGTGCATCTAGAGCATTTTCCAACGGTATCTCGGACGTTTGTTGTGTAGAAGTCGAAGCTATCGATTCAGAAGGTTCTGTACTACCAGATGCAGTTTGGTTGAGGAACTTCATCAAATTTAAACTCAAAACTTGGTTGGTTGCAGTTCTTTCAGCTTTTCTTTTTCTTTTTGCTGATCCAGACTCCCATTTTCTTCCAATATCTCTATCTCGGCCGGACATGTCGATAACGTCGTATCTATACACTGTAAACGAAAGCAATAGTTAACATTTTTTTGCAGTTTTATCTACATAATATTGTAAAACCTAAATTTAAATTAGTTTTCAAATAAAAATCTTTAAGATAGCTTTTACTACCTGCTAGTTTTAAAAACTTAAAAAGTCGATACGTTTTTTACCTTAAAGCTTTTTTGGTTTCCTTCAAGAGATATTATAAAGCGTATTTTATATACAAGTAATTACTGCGTTATATACTTATTACCAATTAAATATTTCTTACCTTATGTAAAATAGACGAGTACAGGTACCGGTGTGTTACAAATCACAAAGAAAACAAAAAAACAATTAAAAAAGTCACTGTTTTAAAATTTTGGGTCAGTTTACAGGAGCAATCAATATACCTAAACACTATCTATTTATTCACTAAATATTATTAAAACATTGAACACACTATTCTTATCAAAATAGGTACGTACAGTCATAAAAATAAACAATATTGAATAACACAATTATACGTTTCTATTGTTATGCGCCTAGCGACCGCGTTACGTACTTTGATTTGATTGGTTGACTTCCTAGTAAAGAAAGTAAACAAATAAACCGGGGATTCCCCGCACTCTGGTCGGCGGCAAATGTTGCCAGACTAAGAAAACATGTTTCACAACAAAATTGATTTATATTTTTTTTGTTTTATTCTCGCTTTAAACATTTTTGAGTCGCGAGGCCCCTTGTACCGCGAGGCCGTAGGCGGTGGCCCACGTCGCCCACGCTTAACGCCGCCTCTGGCCAGAGCTCACTGGAGAATTTGTGCTGTCAGTGGGAAGACTAAAGGTTTGTTCTGCTTTTTCTTCTACACTGCACGGCGACGGCACAGAAACTCAGCACTTACAGGGTTGGCAGCGCAACTGTGACTCCTCTGGTGTCACAAACGTCCATATGCCACGGTAACCACTTTCCATCAGGTGAGCCGTGTGCTTGTCTGCCAACCAAGTGGTATAAAAAAAAAGACCAATGCAAATAAACATTCATGCATACAAATATTTGCACTGAGCGAGAATTGAACCCGCGCCTCCTGCATAGCAGTCAAATGCTCTACCGCTACGCCATGGACGTCGTCAAGTCATGGCATATTAATGCATACAAATATTTGCACTTAGCGAGAATCGAACCCGCGCTGTATAGCAGTCGAATGCTCTACCGCTACGCCACGGAGGTCGTCAAGTCATGCCAGCCTGAAGACACTGTCTAGTCCAGTGGTAGGAAAACTTTTTTATGGGGGGCCAGAAAGTGTAAGAAATTTTAGAGCAGGGCCAGAATTTATATACAGGGATACACAAACTTAAAATGTTGGTCTCTACGTTGATGGCCTTGATAGAAGCTTTTTCACGCACCGCTTGCAAAAACCCAGGACTGTAAGCAGAGGGAAACACGTGCATAGGCAGAGCTTTCCAGTTATTCCACTATTGGCAATAATATCCGCGGTAGCCTAGTAGTATGGGTAATGGACTGCTGAGACGAGGTCTCGGGTCCGATCCCAAGTTTTACCATGGCACACACCTATGACTTTTCGATGCTTTTCGAAGTTATGTGCGTATTTATCGCAGGTTTATAAGTGCCCGGTAAATGGCAATAGGCACGCACCTATAACATTGGGACCTGAACATAAGCTGGCGAAATGTGGGTGCTAGCACCTCTGCCTACCCCTTCGTGGATATTGGTGTGAGTTTATGTTATGTTATGGCAATATGTTTCCATCTCATATATAAAAAGCTTTTGAACCATTCTTTCAGGTTCCCACGTCTGGGAACAGAAAACAGGGAGCAATGGATCAAGTTCATTCAAAACAATAGAAGCGACCGAACATGGCTACCGAACAACTGGGCTACCATATGCTCGGACCATTTCCTCGAGGGAGATATCAATATTACTAAAAGTGGACGGCGGTTCCTGAGGAAGTCTGCCATACCTCGTGAAACACTTACAAAGGTATCTAAAAAAAATAAACGGTCCATGTGGGATTCGAATCCGCGATCTTCCCTTAAAGGTGAAACCACCAAAATTCTTTTATTCATATATCCGTCTTACGGCGACAGTGGGCGCCATCTACCGATATTCGTACGAACTATCGGAACCAATGGATGATGTTGCAATCATTGATATAAACATTGATTTTTGATGACTCCGCTCAAACCATTGAATGAAATTTTTAAGCATTTAGTATGATAATTCAAAATCAATTAAGATAGAAAAAATTGAAACGGTTTCGAAGATCGCGGGTTTGAATCCCGCCTGGATCGTTTAAATTTTTTCTTTTGAATAGTTACCATACTTTTTTTTTTTTTTACGTGCGCAAAATCCCCACGGATACCTCCCCACCGGAGCCGGTGGAGGAGGTTATGTCGGACTCGAACCGACTAAAACGCACGCCGCCTGTGGGTCGCTTTGGTTGCCGAAGGTGAGGTTGACAGGCATATCCCTCGCACCCCGGCCGACCCAGGGCCATCTCTCACGATCTGGCCCTCTTCTCGGGTGTGGGGACTACAGAGTCCCCAAATCGTCCCCGGAAAAGGGGAGGCGCGCCACGCGCGCCACAGCCGCGGCCTGCTTCTGCCAGGGTGACAGGCGGCTCCACCTGTCACCCCCAGGCCGGCGCTCATGGGGGGCGGAGGTCGTTCATCGACCTCCGACGCCCGAGTTGCCTTCGTACGCGGGCAGCTTGTCTCGCGATCCTTCGTCGCTCCCGCTGCCGCTCCCGCCCCGCCTCCTCCTTCACGAGCATTACTTGCTCGCAGAAGGAGGCGCCGGCCGCCCACGCATCCGCGCAGCGAACCATCGCCGCGAGTAAGGTGGAGAGCGTGAGAACCCTCACTCCCAGGGCCGCCACAAGCTCTCGCCTCGGCGTCTCCCACGCCGGACACTCGGTGAGCGTGTGCGGACCTGAGTCCTCGCTCGCGTCGCAGTGATGGCACTCGGACGTTGGCTCTTTCTGCATCCGGCGCAGATACTTTCCGAAGCATCCGTGCTCGGTGATCATCTGCGTCAGACGGTACGAGAGGCTGCCGTGTGGCCTCTCTAGCCACTCCCCCATGATGGGTCTTACCGCCGCTACTACGGCGTGCCCTGCGCCTGGTCGCCCAAGTCGTATCTCCCATTCCGCCACCATTTCCCTGTGGAGCCGGGATCTCACGGCCCGAATTTCTTCGGGCTCGGGATCGTGACCCCGCTCCCGCTTCGCCTTTCGGAACCGGTATAGCGCCGAAAGGCATCTCTCTTCCAGGATCCATGGTGGCGATCCGGCGAGGAGACTCGCCGCGTTAATAGTTACCATACTGAATGCTTAAAAATTTGATTCTGATCAGTACGATTCAGTAAAATAACGCATTCAGGATGCTGTTGGGGCTGTCTCGGAGATGCAGTTCAGGAATGTTTGCAGAGGCCCGCACAGACGATTCGAGACTCTTTCCTCTGTCGCACCATTAAGGTCTGGAATTCATTACCACCTCACGTGTTTCCTTCTTCCTACAGTCCCGGGTCCTTTAAGCGGGGCGTGAAAAAGCATATGATGAGGCCGTCAAGCTGAGTGTCACCATTGTCACACGGTATGTGTAAGTAATGGTGACCCTCTTTTCTGGAACTTTGCCTTCAGCTTACCATCAGGCAAGGCGAAGTCCAATTGACGTTTCCTATATTAAAAAAAATAATTCTATGCTATTATTAGAAAGCGTTCGGCGTCTGCCTTGGCACGACTCCACCGCAGCTCCAACAGTCTCCTGAGTGTGTTTAAGGACAGGTGGGACTCCCCCTTGTGTCACAGATAGTGGAGTGTTGTTATTTATATGTATTTATTACTAACATTAGTTCTTAAGTTAAATTGTTAGTAACACTATGGATCGATGGACTGACAATAATTGTATTTTAATTAATTAATCTAATTGATGCCGATAGTTCGTAATAATGCCGGTAGATGGCTCCCATGGTCGCCGTATACGGATATATGTATTGAGGAGGTAGGGCACGGCGGTATCTCCGCCCAATTGAGCAGTCCGACTGGGGAAGTACCTCCGCCCTACAGAGTACCGCGGTTATAATAACTTCGTGTTGTGTTCCCGGCGGTTAGTAGCGTAGCCAGAGCTCACTGGAGAGTTTTTGTGCTGTCAGTGGGATGACCAAAAGCTTGTCCAGCTTTGTCCTCTACACTGACGGCACAAAATCTCTGTTCTTACAGGGTCGGCAGCACGGATGTGACTCCACTGGTGTTACACACGTTCCATCAGGTGGGCCGTGTGCTTGCCTGCCACCTAAGTTGTATAAAATAAATATATATATTTATAGAGGAATTTTGGATGGTTTCAGGCGAAGGTTCGGTAGCTTAGTGGTCAGAGCGGTCCCCCTGTAAGGGGAAGTTCGCGGGTTCGAATCCGCCTGGACAGTTTAAATTTTTTCTATCTTAATCAATTTTGAATATTTAGCATACTAAATGCTTAAAAAAATCCTTCAATAGTTTGAGCGGAGTCATCAAAAATCAATGTTTATATCAATGATTGCAACATCATCCATTGGTTCCGATAGTTCGTACGAATATCGGTAGATGGCGCCCACTGTCGCCGTAAGACGGGATATATGTATAGAAGAATTTGGATGGTTTCAGGCGAAGGTTTGACGGTCTATCTGATGTTGCTCACGCCCTCGGCTTCACCCCCGTGAAGGTCGATTGTGGAGACCTTTGATCATAATATATTCTCGATTCTTCTCAACCGATTTCAATCTAACATATCCTAGGTCGATTAAGATGGAAAAATAATGAATCAGTTCAGGCGGGATTCGAAACCGCTCCAAGATGGTTTACAGCGACCTGTAAGACTGAAGACCTACATGGTTTTTTTTTTTTTTTTACTTTATCCGTCATCTAGTTACAAACAAAGGTCAATCCTACAGGTTCATGTCCTCGAGAAAATCCTTAATACTATAGTAACACTTCTCAATCATCAATCTTTAGAGCGCCCACTTAAAACGATTGTTGTTCAAATTTTTAAAAAAAATTTGAAGTTAGGTTAGAGGTATTTAGACGTAGTTGTGTTTATATGGCTCCACTAATTTAGAACTCATTGCCAGTGTCGATTATAGCGGGGACGAGTTGGGGACTCTGTAGTCCCCATACCCGAGAAGAGGGCCAGATCGTGAGAGATGGCCCTGGGTCGGCCGGGGTGGGAGGGATATGCCTGTCAACCTCACCTTCGGCAACCAAAGCGACCCACAGGCGGCGTGCGTTTTAGTCGGTTCGAGTCCGACATAACCTCCTCCACCGGCTCCGGTGGGGAGGTATCCGTGGGGATTTTGCGCACGTAAAAAAAAAGCGTCGATTATAGACCTACCTCATAAAGAAATGTTGTGTTGCATTACATAAATGGTTAGTGGACGAAACTTTTTATACAGTGGAAGACTTTAAAGAAATATGCATGTCATTCGTACCACTGCAGAAATGCGTTGTAACGGCTGCGCCATTATTGTGGCTGCGCCATTATTGTGGCTGCAATATATTTTTTTAGTTGCTTTGTATATCTAATATCTGTATTTGCATGCCAACTTTATGGCGAAATGTGCTTGATTACTATTTTTTTTTTTTTCATTTTTTTTTCATTTATTTGCTAGAATATGGTGTATAGAGGTGGTATAATAACATAGTGTAGTTCGCTCATATTCTGCCATGTGATGGCGTTTAGTACATTTGTCAATTTCTTAAATCTACATTAAATCTATAATCATTACCATTATGTATTTATTATTATTACTAATTAACATCATTATTTATGTTCAAGTGTCATTCTACAAATTTGTCATTTAAACATTCATGTACGTCATAATAATTTTTATTTAATAACATTTCAAACAGTGTCCTTTTAAATAATCTTACATCTTTTGTTGTACCACATTACAAGCAAATAAATAATTGAATTGAATTGAAGATTTGAATGCCTTCAGGTGAAGTTCGATGGCTTAGTGGTCAGAGTATTCCCCATGTAAGGGGAGAATTATCGCGGTGACGAATCCTGCCTGAACCGATTCGAAAATTTTCCTATCTTCGTCGATTTAAATAGTAGGTATACGAAATGCTTCAAAATTTCATTCAATATCTTAAGTCGTTTCTTTACCGTATTTCTTTTTTTTTTACTTTTATTATTATTATTATTTTAACAGGCAGGCAGTCGAAGCAACTGATAATGCCCGTATCCTGCTTATGCCCACTAGTGTTTATTTTTTTGGTTAAGGTGTTGGTCTAGTCTATTTTTAAATTGGTTTATGTTCTGGGCTGTCACAACATCATGTGGTAGCTTATTCCACTCTCTCACTACCCTATTACTTATAAAGTTTTTGTGTGGATTGTTATTCGAGAAGCTGGTGGATAGTCTTAGGTGGTGGCCTCTGAGGTGGTTATTATTGTTGCGTGTGAACAATTTGTCAAAGTCTTCAATGTCGTAATGTCCACTTAAGATCTAAAAGTCTCTATCATGTCACCTCTGTCTCTGCGTTCTTTTAGAGTTGTAATTTTTGTGTTTAATTTATAAGTAATATGAGAAGTATCTAAAAATTCTAATAAATTCTAAAAAATAAAAAACTGGTGGTAGATGGATAATGGACTGCTGAAACGAGGTCTCGAGTTCGATCCCAGGTTTTACCATGGCACACACCAATGACTTTTCGATTATTTTCGAAGTTATGTGTGTATTTATCGCAGGTTTATAAGTGTCCGGTTAATGGCAGTAGGCTCGCCACCTATTACATTGGGACCTAAACATAAACTGGCGAAATTTGGGTGATAGCACCTCTGCCTACCCTTTCGGGGATATAGGCGCGAGTTTATATGTAATATGTATTAAATATGTATATGTAATACACACATAATATGTATAATGCCAGTGAGGGTAATTATGACGAACTTGAACCTACTAAAAACGTACGGCGTCTTGCAATTCAATCAAATGCTGAGGGTGTCTCACGTTTTCCCCGAGTAGGGGGACATCTCGGCCTCCTCCTGCTAGGGTGACAGGCGGCTCCACCTGTCGGCCCCAACCACTCTGCTAGTATAGAATTTGTGTTTCTGTGTACAGCCATACGAGTCTCCGTGGAGTATCTCATCGTCACAGTACCTGATAGATTTGCCCGAGGTAACTATGCTTGAATGTCACTATATTTTTTTATACTTCTTAGGTGGCAGACAAGCGCACGGCCCACCTGATGGAAAGTGGTTACCGTGGCCTATGGACGTGTGTAACCCCAGAGAAGCCACACTCGCTCTGCCGACCCTGTAAGCACAGAGTCTCTGTATCGTCAGTGTAGAGGACAAAGCAGGACAAGCCTTTAGTCATCCCACTGACAACACAAATTGTCCAGTGAGCTCTGGCTACCCTACTCACTCTTTAGCTAAATACCTAACCGAATGGAGTACATTATTTCATCTACCTTTCAGAGTAAAGTAATTATCGCCAGTGTCCACGATTACCTACAAAACGAGTACCAGAAACTCAAGCATCTGATAGACCCCAGCCCCGACCTAGGTCTCCTGGCAAATATAATCAAACGCACCGCAGAAGCCACGGGGGTCAGCTGGCAGACCGTCACCGATATCCTGGATGATAGGAAGCGCACAGACGAAATACAGCAGACAATGAAACGTAAACGTGGGAAATATAAACTGAAGAAAAAGAGTAAGAAGAGTCTTGAAGAAGATGATGATGATTCGTAAGTTGGTATTTTTATGAAAGGAACTTCATCCCATGCACCCTCAAGCTGTGGAATGAACGCCCTGCTGTGGGTTTCTACAATATGGGGATCTTCAAGAAGGGCATTAGGAGGTTCTTACAGAGTCGGTAGCGCGAGTGTGACCCCCTGGTGTTCCACACGTCCATAGGCCACGGTAACCACTTCCCATCAGGTAGGCCGTGTGCTTGTCTGGCAGGAGCGTCCCGCTTGCAGACCCTGCCTGCAAATAGTATTTAGTAAATATCCTGCAGAGGATTAGCATCCCTGTGATATATCTACAGCTGACACTCCCGTGAACCCGAAGTCTGCGTGAATGGACCCCAACTAATGCAAATCATGAGGCAAAAGCCAGGTCTCCTGCAACGCAATGACATCGGCGCGATTGCATAATGACACTATACACTCTTTGGCGCGTTTCATGGACTTACAATTGAAGGATATGAACTTTACTGTTGATGTTGTATTATCCATTAAAATTATTGTTTACTTTTTGTCTTATCACTGGTCTCAGTCTGCTTAAACCTTACAAAACGTCTGAACGCGATTCCGTCGGGCCATAAACCCGCATCCATAAAGACGGCGAGTTTACTCCGTGGTACATATATTTTATATGCATCATATTCCTTTACTATTTTCATGTTAATTTTCTCAGGTACCACCGTGACATTAGTTTTTCGTAAAATATATGCTGCGATGTCGTCTACTGTCGTACTTTTATCAACTTTATTTACAAATAGTGGAATTTTTACATCCACCGTCCTTGTCCTTTTATTCCTATAAATTTGCTATGTATCTTCTTTCTCTGTACTGTAACCCATCCATCATTTGACTTTTCTTTATGATCTCTCGAACCGGCTGCTGTAACAGTCGAGAATGTTTTTTCTTTTACCAATGGATGGGCGACTATTGTAGTGCATTCCATGCGCGATGACGCGTCTGGCTCGGTCGTCTCCGCTACCGCTTCGCCCGCTGCCGCCGGATGTTCGCTCTCGCTCTCTCGCTCCTTATCTAGCTCACACAACACAGCTGATTCATCTACCCTCTTGTTTATAGAAGAATGCGATAAATTAATCGGGCTGCAATAGGACTGTTTTTTCGACTCTTCACTATAAACCTCTTGCGATAAATGCAGTAAGCCAATGGGTCCGCTATCGCAATGAAATTTTTCAGCCAAGTCTGACCCCCCCCTTTTAGTGTTTACAAAATTAGTAGGTTCAAAATTATTAACAATAGAAGCTCTTGTCAGGTTTGTCAAATATCTTCTCACCAGTTCTAATTCTTCCACCTTCACATATGATTCTTTAATAATCCGAAGGTCTTTTTGCAGCACAAGTATATCCTTCAATAATTTCGTCACATCTACGTGAGCGAAACTTACAGGGGGTAGTTTTTGTAAATCCTTTGCTACAAAAATAGGAATATTTTCAGGATCTTCTGTTTTCAGCAAAGCTATGATGTCTTCCACATCCCTTTGCACTTTTCCATCTTTTTTACGAGTAATCTTGCGTGTTTTCGTCTTCACCGAATCAAACAATAATGATTTTGCTTTGCTTATTTCTTCTGGTGAAAAAGCACTCGTAATTATTTGGATGAGGCTGAGCTCATCCATAACATCACATTTATTTTGCACAAAGACCAGCAAGTCACTGATAACAATATTACATGTGACACATTTTAACACGTTTGATGCCATTATTTCGATCGATAATTCACACGGCGTTCGCGCACATCACAATGCTCCACAAATGCTCGCCATAGGCAGGGAATTCATTCCCATACATTGCAACCTGAGACGGTGTGTACTGTGCAGTACAAAAATAAACCTCATCCCACGAATATTCAAACTGTGGCGTGAATTCCCTGCTGCGGTTTCCTCATGCACCTACAAAAGGATTCTTCAAGAGGGTCATTAGAAGGTATCTTCAGGGTCGGCTAAGCGTGTGTGACGCCCCTGGTGTTCCACACGTCCATAGGCCACGGTAACCACTTCCCATCAGGTGGGCCGTGTGCTTGTCTGCCAGGAGCGTCCCGCTTGCAGACCCTGCCTGCAAATAATATCGAGCAAATTTTTGCACAGGTTTTTTTTATAATAATAACATTTATTGACACAGAATTGACACAAAATAGTTTTCCTTACATGGTATACCAAATTGTCATAAGTTACCCGACTATAAAATTAAACAAGAATCTGTAAATCAATGTTCGGTTCATATGACTCTTTTTCCTAAACCATACAGAGATGCTATCTGCATTTTAGCAAAATTACAGTGAAATTTATTACATTATTAAAATAAATCAATTTATTTCATTAATAAAATGAGGTAAACAAATGACAACTTAGCAGATTTTATAAGTAAACTGTTTTAATTTCACCCTTGTAAAATGATGGACCTATCTATAAGTACCTATTATTATAATAATTATTCAATAGAAATTGTAATATACCGCGGCCAATAAATAATAATATTTAATACCATTTTATACCCACTTCCCATTTACCACAGCGGACAGCTGTTATAATGTAATTGAAAATATTACAAAATGTCAAAAATAACTGTGATTTTCGAAATTGTCAGTAAGTTGAGCAAATAAATGAAATGATGATGAAAAAAAAAAAATCAAATAAAAATCTAGCCATGCCCATGTCGCCGTATATTGTTCCTACTATTAAAGTGTTCAGATTACTCCGTAGGTATAACATTGGCTAAGCAAATAAGACGCGTGCAAAACCAAGAGAGTCACACTCGCGCTACCAACCCTGCAAGCATTGTTTTTTTTAATGTACGTTTTTCACTTCACAGTTCTGTAGAAGAAGACTACAGTTGTGAAATAACAGATGATGATAATCACGCAGGGGTTGATGATCACCATGATGACAGCAGGTCAGTATCAGATCCTTAGATCATATACTGCATAGACACAGCCTCCACTAGAGAAGGAGAGGATAAATCAAAGTTCAAAGTTCAAAGTCTTTATTGCGTTCATGTGTTGTACAGATCTTACAATATATATAATATTATTGTATCAACATGAAGCCCTGTTGGGGCACAGCAAAGTTATATAATATTATTATTAAGTAAGTTATACATATTAATACTTATAAACTAAATCACAGTAATATTTGTCATTATTATTCTTAAACCTAGGTGGGATACATTAAATATTTTCGTCATTTGTCACTTATGTTTGTCATCAAGAAATTCCTGTATATTGTAGTAGCATTTCTCTAATAGGTACTCTTTTAGTCCCCACTCCTGTATTTCAGTGCCCCCTCCACCCCGCCCGCCGCGATGCCCGGCGCGCTATTCAGACTGCATCGCAAACAACGGCCACGGCGCTATGCCGGTTTTGTTTACTGTTTGAATTTTTTAATTCGTAATATCTTTTGAATGGAAAGTCCAATTTAAATAATTTAATAACTATTTTATAGGTAGTTAAATGGTCTTGACCATAAAATAATTTATTTGGATAAGGATTAATATAAACACATAAATAGCATGGTTTGAATTTGGTTAGCATTTTCATTAATGTTTAAAATGAAAAAAAATGTTGTAGTGACATAACTACAATAGTTGGACATATGCTACCGTGGAGTTTTTTATAGATATTATGATGTTCTTCAATATTGCTGTACATTATTTTGTTCTATCGCTAATAGTTTCGGCAGCGCATTCGACGAAAGACATTTTAAGACTCATTTTTCTACACCTTCGGTTACATTGTTCAAATTTTACCAAGGATCCCTAATTTTTTTCAAAATGAAATGTAGCCTATGTCAAATTGGAAGAATGTAGCATTCTATTGGTGAATGAATTTTTTAAATCGGCCCAGTACTTTTTGAGCTTATTCATTACAAACATACAAAAATAGGTACAAATACTACACACTACAATACAAATACTTTATAATATTAGTGTAGATAGAAAAAATTGAATGGGTTTAGGCGGGATTCGAACCCTCGATCTATCCCTTACAGATGGAACGCATAGACCACCAAGCCCCAGAACCTTCGCCCGAAACCATCCAAATTCTTCTATACAACGTAGTGAACGTACGTTCGATTCACCTTTAACCTTAGGAAATATGATCAGGTCTCAGCTCATCGTTCGGAGTTAGGATGGTTGCCGATATGTCAGCGACGCAGCTTGAGGGCGGTGATGATGATACATAAAATTTTAGCCACTCCTAATGTCCCCTCTTATTTATCATCTCATATTCAGCTACTTGGTTCTCATCACAACAGAAATCTGCGGTCAGCTGACAACCGTCTTCTCCACTGTCCTACTCATAGTTCCAGCCTAATTCATTCTTCTTTCCTCGTGCAAGCAATTCTCCTCTGGAATGCGCTTCCTCTCGAAATCCGGATGACCACTAACCGTGCAACGTTCAAGTACAAAGTACGTCAGCTCTACTACAGTAGCCCCTAGTCATAGTAATGTGTAAAACCTTAATGTTAGAAATACTTTGTCATTTGTAAGCATAGGTAAGTTTATATTATATAAGTATATATTATACGAATATATATAAGAACCTAATATATTTAACAGTATGTGTATGAATTTCTTATGTATTATAGTGCGTATGTATAATGTATGTATTATTATTGTGAACCTAGTGCACTGCACCTACCTCAATGTATCTCTGCATCACCCTAAGGTTGACTGTTAGATAATGCCTTTGGCATTAAGTCCGCCTTTGTACAAAATTACTGTGCATAAAGTTGAATAAATAAATAAACGTAGTTGATACGCAGAGGGCACGGGTTCGATTTTCGCTCAGTGTAACTATTTGTATGCATGAGTTTGGGTATTTCATTGGTCTGGACGTGCCTCAAAGAGCACGTTAAGCCTTCGGGCCCGGTATAATACGAACATCTATGACAGTCGTTACGGGTATTATAAAAAATGTTGTTTATAAAAAAATGTTACTTCCCGACAAAATTCAGGCTGTATATAAATCTTCGAAGTGGTAGGCAGAGGAGGATTTTCGTAATATGGGGCAAGCCTATTGTCGTCAAGTGGACACTTTGTGATGGTTCGAATAAGGGATAGGGCTTTCTGCATCCGACAGTAAACACATCCTATCCCTTAGTCGCCTTTTGTGACACCCACAGGAAGAGATGAAGTGGTCCTATTGCACTCTACCGGGAAATAATATAAAAAAAAATAATTAAGGACCAATGTATGTGTGTGTCCTGCAGGAGTGGTGGCGGGGTCCAGGACCCGCTGCCTCCGACGCACATCGAGGTGAAGCCGGAGCCCTTTGCTTTAGAATTAGAGTGCCCACAGTGAGTATCAAACTGACTTCTTTTTCTTTACGTGGGAAACACCCCCACGGTTACCCCCACCACCGGTGCTGGTGGGAGAGGTTATGTCGGACTCGAACCGACTAAAACGCACGGCGCCTATGCGTCGTTTTTGGTTGGAAGGTGAGGTTGACAGGCATATCCCTCGCACCCCGGCCGACCCAGGGCCATTTCTCTCGATCTGGCCCTCTCCTCGAGTGTCCCCAACAGAGACCCCAACTCGTCCCCATAAAAGGGGATGCGCGTAACGCGCCTGCTTCTGCCAGGGTGACAGGCGGCAGCATCGAACTGACTGTACTGTGCTTTAGAATGATTGTGTGCTTGTCTGTGTCTGTGTGTGTGTCTCTCTCTCTCTGTGTGTGTGTGTCTGCGTGTGTGTCTGTGTGTGTGTCTGTTTGTGTGTGTCTGTGGTGTGTGTGAAGTGTGGAATATTTGTGAAAAGTAACACATTATGTCTTACAGGTCCACCTCCGCCCAGTTCTATGTGTCTGTTAACCCCACGCTCGCACAGGTCAAGACCGAACCACCAGACAGTGATACAATACTTATGTAAGTAGGTACTTTTTATATAATGTTAACTAGTCTTCCACCCGCGGATCTGTCCGCGTGGATTCTTTTAACAACAGCAAACTATCCATTTAGGTTGAAGGGAAAATCTCAGTGAAATGTATTGATACAACTCTGCTTACCCACGTATTTTGCTTGTAGAGAATTTGAACGGTGCGATGAAGATGGTAGTCCATTCATTGCGAATTATGTCGAGACCTCATTTTGCGAGTAAGTAGCTTTTGTTTTAAAGTTGGTACGGAAATAATAATAACTTCGTGTTGTGTTCCCGGCGGTGAGTAGGGTAGCCAGAGCTCACTGGAGAGTTTTTGTGCTGTCAGTGGGAAGACCAGTCTTGTGGGAAGACTTGTCCAGGTCCTCGATTCTATTAAAACAAAACCCTTGTCATACCACAGACACTCCAAAAAAAAACATTAAACTTTATTTACATACATACATATAATCACGCCTTTAGGCAGAGGTGAATTAACACCCACATTTCACCATCATTGTATTCAGTCCCACGTAATAGGGGGTAAACCTATTGCCGTTTTCCGGGCACTATTGTTGCCTCTAGTCTTGCATCTCTGGCTGAGTCTGGGCTGTATATATCTGTCTGATGTTAAACAGTCTTATCCCTTAGTCGCCTTGTACGATACCGCATGGAAAGAGATGGGGTGGTCCAAATTCTACTCTCCCGGAAACCATGCGGCTTTAAACTTTATTTCTATACCCTTAATGTCCAAAATTAAATAACAAGAGTTTCATTACACTTCTTCATTCGCTCTTCAAAAAGCCTGCTTTAAAGTCTAGAATTAACTGGATTTTTAGCAGTGTCCGAGGTAAGACAGAGGTTTTGATTTAGTAGAATCGCGGTAGCCTAGTGTGTAATGGACTACTGAGACGAGGTCTCGGGTTCGATCCCAGGTTTTACCATGCCACACATCAATGACTTTCGATGCTTTTCGGAGTTATGTGTGTATTTATCGCAGGTTTATAAGTGTCCGGTGAATGCGAATAGGCTCGCCACCTATTACATTGGGACCTAAACATAAACTGGCGAAATGTGGGTGCTAGCACCTCTGCCTACACCTTCGGGGATATAGGCGTGAGTTTATGTTATGTTATGTTACAATCGAGACCCTGATTTTGTGATCTACACTGACGGCGCAGAAACTTTGTTCAACGTCCCATCAGATGTGCCGTATGCTGGTCTGCCAACTTAGTGGTATAAAAACCTATCTAAAACTTTATATTACGTATCAATACCATACCTTCATTAATCTATTGTACAATACGCCGGCGAAATGCCACATGTCTAGGGAACTTCATGTGTCTGTCTGTATGTTTGTGTGTATTCTCGTATTGTATTTTAACATATTCTCCTCTCGTGCAGGTCTTCTATACCCTGTGATACTTCTGACGGACCAGTATTGCCAGTTAACATAGAAAACAACACCGAAAATCAGAAGTAAGTAGTGTTTTCAATTAGCGTACCAAATATCAATCTGTCAACGAACGTATCAAATATCAATCGCTCAATGAACGTATCAAATATCAATCTGTCAACGAACGTATCAAATATCAATCACTCAATGAACGTATCAAATATCAATCTGTCAACGAACGTATCAAATATCAATCACTCAATGAACGTATCAAATATCAATCTGTCAACGAACGTATCAAATATCAATCACTCAATGAACGTATCAAATATTAATCTGTCAACGAACGTATCAAATATCAATCACTCAATGAACGTATCAAATATCAATCTGTCAACGAACGTATCAAATATCAATCACTCAATGAACGTATCAAATATCAATCACTCAATGAACGTATCAAATATCAATCTGTCAACGAACGTATCAAATATCAATCACTCAATGAACGTATCAAATATATCAAATATCAATCTGTCGACGAACGTATCAAATATCAATCATACAATGAACGTATCAAATATCAATCACTCAATGAACGTATCAAATATCAATCACTCAATGAACGTATCAAATATCAATCACCCAATGAACGTATCAAATATCAATCACTCAATGAACGTATCAAATATCAATCACTCAATGAACGTATCAAATATCAATCACCCAATGAACGTATCAAATATCAATCACCTAATGAACGTATCAAATATCAATCACTCAATGAACGTATCAAATATCAATCACTCAATGAACATATCAAATATCAATCACTCAATGAGCGTATTAAGTTTCAATCATTCAACGAACGTATCAAATATCAATCTCCCAATGAACGTATCAAATATCAATCGCTCAATGAGTGTTAAGTATCAATCACACAATGAACGTATCAAGTATCAATCGCTCAATGAACGTATCAAATATCAATCACTCAATGAACGCGACTAAAGGATAGGACTGTTTAACATAGACAGAAATATACAGCCCAGACTCAGCCTCAGATGCATGGCTTGAGTGAAAAATAGTGCCGGGAAGACGGCAATAGGCTCACCCCCTATTACGTGGGACCGAATTCAGTAATTTGTGACATGTGGGTGTTAATTCACCTCTGTCTAACCCTCCGGGGAAAATTGATTATATGTATGTATGTATGTCAATGAACGTACGATTTATCTATCAAGCATGCAGTCAATCAAACAAACTCTTCAGCTTTATAATATAAGTATCTGATTACCTGTATTATGGTTCACAGTAAGGAAACATCGCCGCCTACGTCACGAGCCACCGTGCGCCAGCGCAAAGGACAGACACCTATGCAACTCGTTCTAGATACAAGATAACTTGTATTTTGTAAATAAATATCTTTGTAAGGCCATACCTCATTCGTTTGATTCCCTCTGAGTCCTTTACCTCCTCAGTTGGGTCACCCGTACGCCCTAAAATTTAGACCCCGTCAAGTATAACTCCCGCCATATGTGTGTGCGGTATGAAAGGAACTTCATTCCACGCACGCTCAAGCTGTGGCTGTGGTGTGGCTTTTATATACCACTTAGGTGGCAGACAAGCACACGGCCCACCTGATAGGAAGTGGTCACCGTATGGACGCGTGCAAAACCAAGAGAGTCACTCCCGCTACCAACCTTGCAAGCATTGAGAGTTTTTGTGCCGTCAGTGTAAAAGACAAAGCAGGGGTTCTTCAAGCATAAGAAGATTTCAACAGGGTGGCAGTGCGAGTGTAACGCCCCCCTGGTGTTGTACACGTCCATAGGTCACGGTAACCACTTTCCACTAGGTGGACCATGTCCATGACCATGTAAAAAAATATATATCTATACTTCATTCGTTTAGGCACTTAACTAAACGTAAAACAATCTTGATGTATATTTTATTTAATTTTTTTAAATAAAATATATTTTCAATGAAATATATGTTATTTATTAAAGTTTATACACAGCGGTAATCTCGGTAGCCTAGTAGTAATGGACTGCAGAGACGAGGTCTCGGGTTCGATCCCAGGTTTTACCATGGCACACTGGCACACACCAATGACTTTTCGATGCTTTTCGACGTTATGTGTGTATTTATCGCAGGTTTATAAGTGCCCGGTTAATGGCAATAGGCTCGCCACCTATTACATTGGGACCTAAACATAAACTGGCGAAATGTGGGTGCCTACTTCTTCGGGGATATAGGCGTGAGTTCATGTTATGATAAGCACAGTAACTTTGGGCAAAGGCGGACTTAATGCCAAAGGCTTTATCTAACAGTCAATCTTAGGATGATGCAGAGATAGGTACATTGTAGGTGCACGCAAAATAACAATCCATGTACTACATTGATGATGTTCTAATTTGTGATATATAATGTATGTTCACTATAATAATGCATACATTATACATACACACTATAATACATAAGAAATATATTTACCATATACTTACTTTTAAATATATTAATTACGTATTCGTATAATATTAGGTCTAAACCTACGAAATTGGTGTTATGTATGAAAAATATTTTTTTTTTTTATTTGTATTCGTCGAAGTAATTACCCATACAATCAATGCAGATGGCGCTGTAACGTAACTGGTTAAGTTTTATAAGCTCCGCAATAAAACGTGTTTATAAATTAGAAATAATCTTTATTAAAATCAACAAGAAGTGTACAAATAGGTAAACAAATAATGATATACTCATTATTACTAACGTTTTCTCAGCGCTGTGTTTGCTATACAGTATAAAATAGACATAGGCGTTTACTGTGGACTAGTGTTGAAGAACTTGGTGTAAAACTTTATACAGTTGTGTTGGTTATAGTCTGGCAAGCTCGTTCGTGACACTCCCATTCATTGGTCTGCGGGCGCGGGGGACGAAAGACAGCGGGGGGAGTAAGAGACGAGTGCGGGGTGGAGGCTGGCTCTCAGAGCCGTCATTCAGTTGCGCGTCGTCGCTGTTGACGGCAACACATATTCAGTACGGTCGCACGTCACAAAACGCACACGATATTAATATATGAAGATGAGTCCGCCTCAACAAAATTGCAAAGAAACGTATTATAATTGATAACTTTACGGAAGGTGTTATTCGGAGGAAAATAACACAATATTACACCGTTAAGAAAGAGGTCCCTACTTTAAGAAAAATAAACGCTGATTTAAAGACAGATGGTATATTAGACTGTTCTCGGGATATAAAAATAAACTAGTTGTACCAAAACTTAGGCTTCACAAGGTTGGTGATTCATTTGTAGGCAGCTGCATAAAAATATTTAATAAAATTCCTCAATAAATAAATTTAAAATAGAAGTGAAAAAAACTTTAATGAGTAAAGGTTACTATAAAGTTGATGAGTACCTTAATGATATTAATGCGTGGTCAACATAAGTCTCTTGCTTGCTCGCACAAAATAAATTGTAAACCAAAACAAATTTAAAAAAGAAAAATAATCTAGTTCTAATGTAGTTCGCTGAGTTCCTTGCTGGTATCTTCTCAGTAGAACTAATCTACCGAACCAGCGAAAGAATCATTTTCCAATGGTTTATTTTTACATTATTTAATATTTTTATATTATTTCTTGACATACATAATTGTAAAATGTTGACGTTCATATGTGCTCTTTATGTGCCTAAACTGAATAAATGAAATTGATTCTTTGATTACGTCCCCCACCACCCGCGCGGACCATGGGAGTGTCACCAACGAATTTGAACGAATTTGTCAGGCTATAGGTACGATCTTGCAGTGTTTTTGTGCCTGGAAATATCATTGTGCGACATCCATTCAGTATACATATATTCTCGTGTATATTTTCTGATCGGTGTTATTGTACCATATTTTAGTACAGTTTTTTTATAGTTTTTTTACGTGCGCAACATCCCCACGGATACCTCCCCACCGGAGCCGATGGGAGAGGTTATGTCGGACTCGAACCGACTAAAACGCACGCCGCCTGTGAGTCGCTTTGGTTGCCGAAGGTGAGGTTGACAGGCATATTCCTCGCACCCAGGCCCACCCAGGGCCATCTCTCACGATCTGGCCTTCTCTTCGGGGGTGTGGGGACTACAGAGTCCCCAACTCGTCCCCGGAAAACGGGGAGGAGCGCCAGTCAAATCGGAAAGGAAATGTGTGTGTTAATTCATCTCTGCCTAATCCTCCGGTGATAAAGGCGTGATTATATGTAAGTATTGAGTCTGATATTTATATTATATAAGTAAACTTTAAAGGTCCTTATTTATTACTATGGATATGTAAAAAACATTTGTTTGCACTGTAGAGTACAAACACATCAGTTTCATTTTTATTCATTAACAAAAGTCTGCAAGCGTTCTTCTGCATAAACATGCTATTTTTTGTAAGGACTTTACACAAAAATTACAATGAACACATGTCATTACTTTCGCGGAGATTGCTTCTGATACATAGATACCTTAAAAAAATAATAAAATATCATGGTATCAACTCTGTTTTGTCTAGGTATAATCGGTAATCGGTGTTGCAACCCGTTTATTTTTCAAATTTGCCGCGGTTTTTTTTTTCATCATCTTTCACTGGCCAGACTCTAATACAAAACGTGATTTTACCCATACATACCTAGGTGAAAATGATTATAAAAAGGCTTGTGATTGGACAAGTTACAAAATTGTTATATTATTGTTTTAATAGGTATCAATATCATTATCTCGGACTAAGAAAATAATATAGTCAGAATCGCATCGCATATAACTCCTTATTTTTTTTTATGTGCGCATTATCCCCACGGATACCCCACCGAAGCTGGTGGAAGAGGTTATGTCGGACTCAAACCGATCAAAACGCACGCCGCCTGTGGGTCGTTTTTGGTTGCCGAAGGTGAGATTGACAGGCATATCCCTCGCACCCCGGCCGACCCTGGGCCATCTCGTCTCTGCGCTCATAGGGGGTGGAGGTCCTTCAGCGACCTTCGATGCCCGAGTCGCCTTCGTACGCGGGCAGCTTGGCTCGCGATCCTTCGTCGCTCCCGCTACCGCCTCGCCGCATATAACTACTTCTACTATCGTGTGAGTCGGAAATACTAAAGTGGTACCATTTTGCTATCACTCGTGCGTGCACACAAAGATTGCGTGCGTAATTATACTCCTTTAGTTAGTACCTTTAGTTGTAAGGTAGTAATATTACCTTACGCGGCTACGTCATGTTTGTTGTATGCGTTCCGTCTATGTTATTCTTTTAGACTGAGATTACCACAATGAGATCACTTTCGTGGAAGCAAAATTTTCAAAATAGAATACGTACTTAACTTTTTAATATTTCGTATTTTAAAGTTGATTTTATAAAGATCCAATCAATAAAAATAGCTACGAATGTGACGCCAGGAATCCTTGATCCGAGGACAACTACTTATTTGATAATATAATGCTAATTGATTCAAAGAACTGGTTAATAATTAATTTCGTATCAAAATAAGAAAAATAGCAATTATTTCGGCACCTTGGTAAGAAGCTATGGCTGCTAACCAATACCAACATTCATAAAAATACAATTGTAAATCTTCATCATCCAAGGATATAACTAATACCCACATTAAATCCACCGCTATAAATTGCAAACTTGTAATGCTCACCAAAATAAACGAGATCACACAGATCTTAACACTAACGGCAAAGTTCGTGAGGGTCGCCACTGTTGTGCCTGATCTTCCTGCTGATGATGACGTAGAATATCCTGCAGAACATCACTAAGTTTGCATACGGGACACTCATCAATACGATCACGTACAACCATTGATATGCCACAGTGATCATTTCTGCGATGTCTGTACGAGGATCAAGCATATTATCGTTATTTGAATACCAGTCATTTATTTTATTTGATACTATTACAACTATTGTTAGAAGCCAGACAAATATAGTAAGTTTCAGAAAGCTCCACGTCTCAGTCACAAACACTTTCACCATTTTGTCGTACAAGATTTTCGTGTAAACACATATCCAACATCTTAGGTTAACATTTACAATTTCGAAAAATATTGTAGAAGGCAATGCGGGTAACACACTATCGACTATTGTAAACATCCATCGCGCCAATGCCAGTTGCATAAGAACTTTTTGGTCCCGTTTCCTAATCTGTGGTCGGAGTATGTAGAGTATGATTTGTGTTATCAAACATATTGCTGAGAATGTAGCTCCAACAATAGTTACATAGACCACAACTTTTAACATTTTATGACGATGTACTGTCAGTTCGACGGCTGTACAAAAACTAAGCAGACAGCCTTTCCTAGTTCCGTTTAGTTCTTTAATTAGTTCAATGTCGTTGGATGAGTTTATAGTAGTCTATAATGAAAAAAGACAACATGTCCAATGAGATTGTAATATAAAAACAGTAAGGTCATTAGAATTGCGTCGTCAAATACTAGTTTTATAATTCATGCATGCAATTAATCTAAGGTTAGATGATAGGTATCTTGTCGGATCAAAGAAAAAAATGTACTTAATGAACTCTTTTTCATATATTCCGGGGTATCCGAGGTGTCTGATGTATGGCCGTGGTTCATGATTAGCATAATCGAAGCCCAGTGACGATTATTCTGCTTGGCAATGTGTTTTAATTCCAATTGTAACATGATAAGAATTAAACCAAAACTAAATACGTAATAAGATAAATAATATATTAATTTATAAGAAAATTAACAAATAAATAGTTAATTTTTTTTCTTATATCGACTTAGTAGGTTAGTGGCCATAAATATTGTTACAATTTTAGATAAACAAAATATTACATTTGAATTTGGCATCTGTAAATTTTATATGATTGATCATTGTGTTTCTCATTTTGGCGCCAATACATTGTACATTATTTTCCGATATCAAAATAGAGTGGAGCGATAAAAAGAACCGAATCGTTATGATTTCATTATAATTAATATAAATGGCAAAATAGTTATTGAGCCAAATGCAATTTTTAAAAACCTATGGGGTTTTTGGTATGGGAATTTTAAAAATTGCATTTGTCAAGTATAATGTTTATGTGCCGGGCTTTTAATAGGATCAATGTGACCTCTATTTGTGACAGAAAATGATCTGGCCGTCCACTTCTTTTTTATACCACTTAGGTGGCAGACAAGCACACGGCCCACCTGATGGGAAGTGGTTACCGTGGCCTATGGACGTGACACCAGGGGCGTTACACTAGTGCTGCCGAACCTTCTAATGCACACTTGAAGAACGCCATATTCTAGACGCTTGGGAAAATAGCAGCAGGCAGTTTATTCCACAGCTTGAATGTGCGTGGGGTGAAGTTTCTTTCATACCGCACAGTGCGCACCGTCTCAGGAGCAATGCGTGAGGATGAATTCGTAACAATACAAACTAATTATTATTATTATTTCCTGCCTATGGCGAGCGGTGCGATGATAGAATGCAGTTGTGGGCATCATGTCAAACAATTCATCTAAGCACAAACCATTGTATAACGAATAACGAACGCACAGAACTAGCGTCTTCAGAGCTCACTGGGGAGTTTTCCGCTGTCAGTGGGATGACCAAAGGCTTGTCCTGATTGTGTCCTTACTACGAGGTAGGACACGGCGGTATTTCCGCCCAATTGAGCAGTCCGACTGAGGAAGTACCTCTGCCTTACAGAATACCGCGGTTATAATAACTTCGTGTTGAGTAGGGTAGCCAGAGCTCACTGGAGAGTTTGTGCTGTCAGTGGGATGACTAAAGGCTTGTCTTGCTTTGTCCTCTACACTGACGGCACAGCAGCTCTGTGCTTACAGGGTCGGCAGCGGTAACCACTTTCCATCAGGTGGGCCGTGCGCATGTCTGCTACCTAAGTGGTATAAAAAAAATTCTTACTCTCTCATATTTATAAATATATATTCCACGACATTCTACACAACGCTATCTAGACCCTAGCTTAACTAGCTTGTGTTATGGGATCTAGAATGCGAATTACGTTTTCCCGCAGCCAGAGGGTACAAGAAGGAAACTAGAATCACTTAAAACTTATTATACTTATTTAATTTAATCTAACTAGCCTAAGCGAATGAGTTCGATGATGCGAACTACATTCTAACTACTAACTAAATCTAGTGACCACGTTCGATGCAAGAACAGAAGTGAATTACTTAAAATATATTTGTCACGGAATCGCAGGTGTACAGTGAGTCATTTAGCTGACGGCGCACGGCGACACGAGGTATGGAGTGCTGACGATGCGACGATGCAGCGGGTCGCTTGATATTGCTTTATGCTGCGGCTTTGCTCGTTGTAATATTATAATTATGGTAATATCGTAATTTGCGGATAAACATACTTAGATACTTTTTTTTTGTAAATACATACATAAACATAGAAACACTCAGACCGTGACAGTTCAAAGCAAATCCGACGCAAGCCAAGCTACCCGCGTACGAAGGCAACTCGGGCGTCGGAGGGGTGACTGGTTGAGCCGCCTGCCACCCTGGCAGAAGCAGGCAAGCATCCGCGGCCTGCTTGCCAAGTTGGGGACTCTGTAGTCCCCACACCCGAGGAGAGGGCCAGATCGTGACAGATAATTATAAGAATAAGAATAATTTATTTGTCTTTAAGTATGGTAACATGGATCTTACAATATATGTTAAAGTATAGTTACTTACAGTATTTTTGGTTTTATAATGATATTAACAAGCACAATATTCTATCTACCTTGTTATTTTGTTGAACCCTACCTCTTAAACTAGGCAACCTGTGTCATAAGAGGCAATGTTCGGCTTATAAATATACGTAATATCTACACATAATTATTATAATTATATGTATGTACATTATACAATAGATTGTTGACGGTATCGTCTCATGTTTCATCATTCATTTTAATTCCTATATTTTAGTGTTAATATTAATAGAGTGTATATAGTGTGTGTGCGCGAAGGGTGCGTGCGTGCGTGTGTGTGTGTGTGTGTGTGTGTGTGTGTGTGTGTGTGTTTGTGTTTGTGTGGGTGTGTGTGCGTGCTATTTGGGTTTGACGGAGGGACACTACTATGCTTTCTAAGAACTGATTGTTGGACATATAGCTGACGGACTGTTAGAACCTTACAGTTTATATAAAGTTGGCGCGTAGGGTAACGGAAGTGCTTACGTGTAATAACTTTTAGAATAGCTCTTTGCGCTCTCTCAACTCTCAGTAGATTCGTTTTTATAGCCCCTCCCCACGCAGGGGTGCAATAACCGATAACGGATTGGCGAAGAGCTTTATACACCATATTTAAGGAGCGGAGCTTCTAAGTAGTTTGAAGGTTCTATTTGTCACTGCATCTATTTGTTTGTCCCATCGTAATCCTGAATCGATTTGCACCCCTAGGTACCTTACGTCATCTGTTCTAGTCAAATTGGGACAGTTACAAGGAATTGACAGTTGAAAACAAGTGTGTGCTGTTGTTAGGGAGAAGGAGGAATCGGGTAGTGTATTCCTACGTAGACCGAAGGTAATGTAGCTTTTTTTTTTTTACGTGCGCAAAATCCCCACGGATACCTCCCCACCGGAGCCGGTGGAGGAGGTTATGTCGGACTCGAACCGACTAAAACGCACGCCGCCTGTGGGTCGTTTTGGTTGCCGAAGGTGAGGTTGACAGGCATATCCCTCGCACCCCGGCCGACCCAGGGCCATCTCTCACGATCTGGCCCTCGTCTCGGGTGTGGGGACTAAAGAGTCCCCAACTCGACCCCGGAAACGGGGAGGCGCGCCAGCCGCGCCAGTTCGTCGCTCCCGGTGGCGCTCCCGCCCACGCATCCGCGCAGCGGACCATCGCCGCGAGCAAGGTGGAGAGCGTGAGAACTCTCACTCCCAGGGCCGCCACAAGCTCCCGCCTCGGCGTCTCCCACGCCGGACACTCGGTGAGCGTGTGCAGACCTGAGTCCTCGCTCGCGTCGCAGTGATGGCACTCGGACGTTGGCTCTTTCTCAATCCGATGCAGATATTTTCCGAAGCACCCGTGCTCGGTGATCATCTGCGTCAGACGGTACGAAAGGCTCTCTAGCCACTCCACCATGATGGGTCTTACCGCCGCTACTACGGCGCGCCCTAAGGTAATGTAGCTTAGGTTTTGTTAGTATTAAGGGCCAGTGAATTAGTACTGAGCCATTTATTATATTTGTGAGTAGGTACCTGTACGGCACTACTTTTGACGCTGTCCCAAGTAAGTCCACGTACTATTATACTCGGCTTCGTCCTCTAGATTAGCATCATAAACAACACTTGTAGTACCGTGTAGCGATCGCCACTTTCGCACTATATTGAGGGTATTCTAAAAAATAAATTAATGACTACCCTACCTAACTTGGATGCAACAAGATCTCGCCATTCCATTCGCGTGTCAGTGTTCAGCCACTTCGTACGTTCACTTATTTGATTTCATAATACATACGCAATTTTTTTTTTTAAATACAATAAAAAAATGTCTAAAAGGAAATACGATAAACTACGATCAATTACGTGAAAAATTAAAGCAAATTGGATGTGAATTACGACAACACAAACGTCGGTGCGTTCGTGTCATATCAAGTTCATCGGAAACATCGTAAGACACGTCAGAATTACAAGGTTAGTATACCTACAAAATATTATTTTATTGCAATTGTTCAGCTTTACTATTCAAATATTCCTATTGGTATACAATATATGGCTAACTGGGTATTGTGGACAGTTTTTGGGACTGTTTCTTGCCAAATATATGGTGTTGTGGGTAGCTACAAGGGCTACTTCGTCACCATTATAGACACTTATGTCTATCTAGCTATACACGAAAAATTTTTAATTACCAGAAAAATTTTGGCGAAGTGACATGTATTCGATACTAAACACATACATGCAAAAAAAAATTAATAAAGTATGTATGTCAGTTTTTTTTCTTAAAACCACCTAATATTATATTCACGACGTACAAAATTTTTCTCAATGGAATATGACTAATTCACGAAAACAAAATCACACAAAGAAGTCATTGATAAAATAATAAACACGCACTCTCTCTTTCTATCATTCTACTACTGTCCTTGAAGGCGGGCGGCGCGTGCGACCACCCCTCCCCGCACCGCCTTACACGTGTCGTCAAGCCGGCGGCATCTCTTTGATGTTAATAAAATTTAAATCATAAATGCAGTTCCGGTTGTGACGTCTCGATTCGCGCACGTATCCTAATCAATACTATCGGCACTATCGAGATGGCGTACCAATTTACCGACCGCGAATACGCATTAATGTTACGTAGTTATTTTTTATCCGGTGAAAATGTGAGTGCCGCTTTACGGATGTATCGTGATCTCTACCCGAATGCCCGACAGCCAAATTACTCCACGATGTTGAGCGTCTACCAACGTCTATTAGATCACGGCTCATTTCACGTACCGACGCACGCACAAGGCCGGGGCAGACCCGCCTATCCGCAGAACTTGTACGACGAAGTACTCGAGTTTTTTGAGGACGATCCGCGACGAAGTACAAACGATGCGGCACGTAGATTTGGCATCAGCCAGCACTGTGCTTGGAAAATTGTGAACTCGGCTGGTATGCACCCTTATCACTACAGAAAGGTTCAAGAACTGACAACAATCGACCGAGCACCCAGGATTACATTCTGCAACTGGGTGATCCTTCACCCGGAGACCAACGTCCTTTACAGTGACGAATGTTTGTTCACAAAAATCGGGCTTTTCAACCAACATAACGAACATTGGTGGTCAATAAGAAATCCCAAGTTGGCGCGACAACATTCGTTTCAACACAGATTTAGCGTGAACGTTTGGGCTGGAGTCCTAAATGACAACATCGTGGGCCCATACTTCATCGAGGGACGTCTAACGGGTGAAACCTATTTGGATCTGTTGAGAACCATGGTATCAACCATGTTGGATGATATTCCACTCGCAAGCTTGCGAGACCTCTGGTTCCAACAAGATGGTGCTCCACCCCACTACCACATCGCGGTAAGAGACTACCTCAATACGCAATTTGAAGGCAGGTGGATTGGACGGGGAGCTTCAGTCGCGTGGCCCGCTCGATCCCCGGATCTGACGCCAATGGACTTTTTCATGTGGAGTGAAGTGAAACGTAGAGTGTATGTCAGTGAACCCAACACCCGTGAGGACCTCCGACAAAGGATAATTGACGCCTTCGATGAAATTCGTCAACAAAGAGACATTCTCCTAAGTTTAAAATCAAACTTGTTAAAGCGGGCTCGTTTGTGTATTCAAAATGACGGAGGACATTTCGAGCAACAATTAAAGTACTTGTAGGGTAAGTCTTGCACGTGTTAAGTACAGAAATTAATCCTTAAGCTAATTTACTATTCCAAGTTCTTTAGTAGGTACCTAGTGTACCTACACCTACCTGCCAGTTGATAAGGTACTTAAAAAAACTACTGAATTACGTTAAAAGTTACTGTGGTTTTACCTTTGTTTACTCAGTTCACCCAAACTTGTATTAAACACGGTATTAAAAAATTACTGCCACTAGAAAGTTCACGATGAAAGTTAAAAGTTCATTGATGACCTATTTACTATCCACACATCGTGCGTAAATAAAATGGTGTCTATTCTTTAAGCACGTATTGTGAGATTTTAAAAACGTTAATAACTTTGTTTTTTTGTATGGTGGGGTATTTGTATTATTCCATATATATTGAAGTATATACGTTCCATATCAGCCCCTGCAGTTTCTCTGGTAATTAAAAATTAGTAGTGTATATCTATGGTACTGTGGGTAGCTACAAGGGCTACTTCTTTACCACAATTAGACACTTATGTCTATCTAGCTATATATCTGAGGTACTGTGGGTAGCTACAAGGGCTACTTCTGTACCACAATTAGATACTTATGTCTATCTAGCTATATTTCGAAGGTACTGTGGGTAGCTACAAGGGCTACTTCTTTACCATAATTAGACACACATGTCTATTTAGCTATATATATATGGTACTGTGGGTAGCTACAAGGGCTACTTCTTTACCATAATTAGACACTTATGTCTATCTAGCTATCTATAGTAATGTGGATAGCTACAAGGGCTATTTCCTTACTAATTACTGGACACTTACGTCTACCTAGAGATATAACTATGGTGATGTGGGTACTTAACAGGGCTACTTCTTCACCACATAGGTAGATCATTTTTGCTATAGAAATATTTGCCTTGTGGGGTAGTCACTAGGCCTACTCCTTCACAAATATAATTTAATGGACTTTGTCGACGTGTTTATTTTTATTAATGTTTTATTACGACTACCGCTTTTTATAAGGACTCTGATATAGTCAATGCGATGTCACCAGGAACGTGTTGTATCGATTTCACTGTTCTTGACGTCGAGAAGGATGTTCCAGAATTCTATCACAATATTCTCGAAATCCTAGGCATTGAGCCAACAAACACTAATGTTTATGGTAAAGAAATACAGAAAGATATCGCCGTTCGTCTTGGACATTGCACGAAGGCTTGTCAAAAGAAACGCGCAAGGAACTTATCAAGTCTTACCTTATACCGAGCAATTGCAAGTTCCTCAGTGTTCCGATACTAAATCCAGAGCTGAAGGCCGCATTGACGGAGGCAGTCATCAAACGAGACAACGCTATAGAAAGCAAACAAAAAGTTATGTCAGCGGTAATATCGAGTCTTGGTCAGGCTATTACTTATATCTTATCGTCAAAAGAGAAGGACACAAATTTATTGCGTTTGCTGATGGACTCAGGACGTATGCTATGTGATTGCCAAGATAGCGATACTATAACTAGACGCAATTAAAAGGGAAATGAAAGAATCTCTTACTAATACTAAGATTGATCAGATCAGAATCAGAGCTCGCCAGAAGCTTTGAAAGCGGCAAAAGCCATAAATAAGTCAGGGGATGAACTGAACGTGAACAACGTTCCCAAGTCTGGGCCAAGCAATAAAAAAAAAAAAAAAAAAAATTTCGTCAAACATTCCAAAAAACTGGAACAACTATTCGCCGCGCAAACAAGCGACGGCTATGAAAGACACGAAGGCGACGAAGTCATCCTCCATGAAGCTGCTCGTTGAGCTCTCCGGTAAAATATGCAGGCAGACTCTCTCTTTATTCTAACCAATGGAAGATGATTACACAAGATCCTGTGATCTTTTCCTATATACGAGGAAATAAAAATCCTTTTACACGACCCGTCGTCCAGACGTGTCCTCCATAGGCTAGGAATTATTCTATTTTTGAAAGAGATTATTTCAATGTCGCTATCAGAGATCTATTATCTATTGATGCGATCTCTAAATGTCAACCTTGCAATGGTCAATTTTTGTTAAGCGTTTTCTTAGTGTCGAAACCAAATGGTAAAATGAGATTCATACTGAATTTAAAAATGTTAAATAAATTTATAGACACTCAACATTTTAAACTGGAGGATTTTCGAACAGCCTTAAAACTATTTTCTAAAGACTGTTTCATGTCCAAGATATTTTTTGATCCCAATCGACCAGGAACAAAAAAAAAATACGTTTCCAATACGATCAACAAATGTATGAATTTAACGTTTTACCATTTGGTCTCAACACGGCACCCTACGTGTTTACCACAATAATGAAGCCGGAAGCCAAACTGTTGCGTTCTACTGGGCTGACATCCATTGTGTATTTAGTCGATTGGCTCCTTATAGCGCAGTCATACGACCTCTGCTTAGAAAATATTCAACAGACTCATAAGCTGCTCACAGCCCTTAGCTTCATTATAAACAAGAACAAAAGTTGTTTAACACCTGATTAAACTTGTTTATTCCCGTGTTATAATATAGACTCAGAAATTCTCCAGGTCAGTCTACCTATAGAAAAAATACAACGAATTAAAAATGAGATTCAAAAATATGAAACTGTAACAAGATGTTAAATAAGATATTTTACCAGTTTTGTTGGTTTGTTAATATCTGCGTATCCAGCCATCGAGTATGACTGGCTATATACTAAATTATATAAGCGAGTAAAATTTTTAAATTTAAACTGAGATAACAACTATGATAGATTCATGAATATTCCGAGAGCAATTTTGTCAGACTTAGAATGGTGGTATAAAAATATTGCACATTCTGTAAATCAAATTAAGCATTTGACCTGGAGATCTTCTCAGACGCCACAACAACGGGGTGCGGGGCCGCCTGCGGGGCCGTCAGGGCCAGCGGGCTATGGAGCGAATGCGAGGGAGCTCAGCATATCAACAACTTAGAAATTCTTGCTGCATATTTCGGTTTAAAAATATTTGCAAAGGACTTGAGAAGACTTGAGTATTATCAACTCGTAGCAAAAATTGACAAGCTACGAGTTGATAATACTACCGCTACATAAATCGCATGGGTGGCATCCAGTACCCGCATCTGACAGAAGTCACAAGGACGCTATGGCAATGGTGCGAGTGTCATAATTTACATATCTTTGCTTCTTATATTCGATCGGCAGATAACAAAGAAGCAGATGATAAATCGTATACATCCTGATATAGTATAGCAATTATCGCAGAATTGTTTTTCAAAAAATAGTAAACACGTTCGGCCAACCGGATATAGATCTCTTTGCAAGTAGGATTAACAAAAAATCTAATAAATATATCTCCTGACATCATGACCCGGACGCGCATATAGTCAATGCATTCACAGCTAAATGGACGTCATTCTATTTCTACGCCTTTACTCCTTTTTCGATAATTCTCAAATCACTAAGAAAAATAATAAAAGACAACGGAAGGGGAATGATGGTTGTGCCCCTGTGGCCGACACAACCATGCGACCCTTTATTTAGGAGCTTGGTTTCATCAAAAATTTTGATATTTAGGCCGCACGAAAATCTCATATTTTGTTCTCATACAGCGAACGCAGTATGCACTCGCAAGGTACCCTGGCGGCCGCGGTGTTATCCGTTCGCCACTGATCAGAAGGCACACCCCTTCATCTGCCTTAGACGTAAAGCTAGCTTCTCTTTCATCAAGTACAGTTAAACAGTATGATGTTTATTTAAGAAATTTTTGGTAGAGTTTTTTGGTAGAGGTAGGACACGGCGGTATATCCGCCCGATTGAGCAGTCCGACTGGGGAAGTACCTCCGCCCTACAGAATACCGCGGTTATAATAACTTCCTGTTGTGTTCCCAGCGGTGAGTAGGGTAGCCAGAGCTCACTGGAGAATTTGTGCCGTCAGTGGGAAGACTAAAGGCTTGTCCTGATTTTTCTTCTACTGACGGCACAGAAACTCTGTACTTACAGGGTTGGCAGCGCAACTGTGACTCCTCTGGTGTTACAGACGTCCATAGGCCACGGTAACTACTTTCCATCAGGTGGGCCGTGTGCTTGTCTGCCAACTAAGTGGTATAAAAAAAAAAAAAAAAAAAAAAAATGGTACCACCATTGTAATGTAAATCATATTAATTTGTATAATGCATCTATTCCGCAAATTATAGATTTTATGATAAAGTTATATAATAACGATGGTGCGCAGTATGGGACGCTCAATTCTTGCCGCTCTGCCTTACAGAGGCGGCGTTAAGCGTGGGCGACGTGGGCCACCGCCTACGGCCTCGCGGTACAAGGGGCCTCGCGACTCAAAAATGTTTAAAGCGAGAATAAAACAAAAAAAATATAAATCAATTTTGTTGTGAAACATGTTTTCTTAGTCTGGCAACATTTGCCGCCGACCAGAGTGCGGGGAATCCCCGGTTAATTTGTTTACTTTCTTTACTAGGAAGTCAACCAATCAAATCAAAGTACGCAACGCAGTCGCTAGGCGCATAACAATAGAAACGTATAATTGTGTTATTCAATATTGTTTATTTTTATGACTATACGTACCTATTTTGATAAGAATAGTGTGTTCAATGTTTTAATAATATTTAGTGAATAAATAGATAGTGTTTAGGTATATTGATTGCTCCTGTAAACTGACCCAAAATTTTAAAACAGTGACTTTTTTAATTGTTTTTTTGTTTTCTTTGTGATTTGTAACACACCGGTACCTGTACTCGTCTATTTTACATAAGGTAAGAAATATTTAATTGGTAATAAGTATATAACGCAGTAATTGTATATAAAATACGCTTTATAATATCTCTTGAAGGAAACCAAAAAAGCTTTAAGGTAAAAAACGTATCGACTTTTTAAGTTTTTAAAACTAGCAGGTAGTAAAAGCTATCTTAAAGATTTTTATTTGAAAACTAATTTAAATTTAGGTTTTACAATATTATGTAGATAAAACTGCAAAAAAATGTTAACTATTGCTTTCGTTTACAGTGTATAGATACGACGTTATCGACATGTCCGGCCGAGATAGAGATATTGGAAGAAAATGGGAGTCTGGATCAGCAAAAAGAAAAAGAAAAGCTGAAAGAACTGCAACCAACCAAGTTTTGAGTTTAAATTTGATGAAGTTCCTCAACCAAACTGCATCTGGTAGTACAGAACCTTCTGAATCGATAGCTTCGACTTCTACACAACAAACGTCCGAGATACCGTTGGAAAATGCTCTAGATGCACTGAATACCGAGAGCGAACGTCAGTTAGACGTAGAGCTTGGATCATCTTCTAGCCAATCAAAAATTGACGCTGAAACTCTTGTGCTGTCATCAAGCAATCAAGAAGAACAGATTGACATAGATTCTCCAATTCGCAGCGACGACGCCAGCGCCATAGTTCAGCAAGCACTTGTTAATTCGGATCCGGGATTGTGGACGTTTCCCATAACGGATACACAGCGTCGTGACATAGTTCGAAGCGGCCCCACACAGCAATTAAATAGCGGTGATGAATATTATCCCAAAGGTGATGATAACAGACACTTTTCCAATTTCTATTTCTCGAGAAAACTAAATAATGGTGTAACGCCGGAATGTTTGTGCGTTAATATTCTTTATTAAGTAACACAATCTATGGTTGCAATATGTTTGGGATGTGCCTGTGGCGACATCTAAAAGGATTGCCGTGAATCTTCATTGATCACCTGTTGTGTTGTGGTGTTTGTTTCTCTAAGTTGACGATAGATGTCGCTAGAAATAATGCTAGTGTTAATTAGCATTTTAGTATATTCTTATCATTAGATAATTGTGTGATTTTTATGGAATTAAATCACTTAATTGTTACATAATACTTTTATAGCATAATTTAAATTATTGATGCGGTGTTAGTGCGAACTACAACTGTCATCTGTCAAAAAGAAAGTATTGATATGAGGTAGAAGTTTTGTTTTGAGTGTTACGTGTTGTTGATTGGTGAAAATTTGATTTTTGCTAGAATCTTCCATGGAGAAGACTATAAATAGGCCTCTCCTGGTGGGACGAAAAAAAGATCAGATCTCACGGAGTTACGTACGACGAAGGTCGTAAATCTCTGTTGCTTTTTTTGCTTAAATATTCTCTGTACCTACCTACATTTTGCTATATTATCCGAGGGATAATTGGCAGCCTATTCCGAACTTCTTTGGGGTCTGCTGGTACCTTTAGAGGAGATTACTTGACCCATCCGCAAAGTGCGGTACTCGCATCAAGAACCGGAGTTCCTTGGCTTGGGACTCGTGGCGCAGTACGGGAGGCGGTGAGCAGCGATCGGAGTTCCTGGTCTTGGGACTCGAGTGGCAGTGCGGGAAGCGGTGAACAGGTCCCGTTTACGCAAGCCGACAACCTGGGCTGACGATCCGCGAAGATCCACCGAAAAGGTCACGTATAAATTCCTCTGTTTGAATTCTGTAGTACCTACCTAAGCAACAATTTGTAAATTCTGTGTATTTTTTGACACCAAAAAGGTCACGTATAAATTCCTCTGATTGAATTCTGTAGTACCTACCTAAGTAACAATTTGTAAATTCTGTGTATTTCTTTTTGTCAAATATATGTATGTACCACCCAAGGTCGTTTCATTGAAGGTATCTGGAACACGCACACACACTGTTCTCTGATGTAAAAGGCGCCCTGAGGTATTCTCGAGTCTCAGTTCCTCAGCTCTTACCTGGGCGAACCGGTGGAGTAGCCAGGGGAAGTTTCCCGGTTACAAAATTGGCGACCAACGTATGGGCAGGTCTAGAAATCTCAGGTCACTAACTGCGATTTCTCTTTGCTTACTGTGTGTGCGTAGAAAGACGCCTTTAATGAAATCGAACCTACTATCCGTCTGATACTCTCCAAGACGCTAATTGGTAGTGCTTGTGCGGCTAAGCACGTAATTCATTTCCTTGCAATTTACATCAAATAGCAAGGAAACGGGTCCAAATTTTTTTTCTAAATTTATTTAGCTGCAACATTTTCAAAAATATATATATTTTCGGCATACCCATTTTTTTTTTTCTTTTTTTCTTTTTTTCCCCCTCTGATTATCTCTTGGTCTTTGGTTGGTCCCTACTTAGTTTGTCCCTACTTAAACTAAAATTAATTTCATGCATATGTTTGATCAAATTTAATAACATCTGTTTTTCCAGAATTTAGCATTGTTCAACTTGTCGGCATTTTCTGTGAAGTGCCGATGACCATATAGGTATAACTTTGTATAATTTTAATTTAGAATTACCAATTTTTTATTTTTTGTGAATGTCGGAACGATCTGGAAGCCGGTACTTATACCTGCTACCTACCTTACATTTAATTAAATTCTCTCTTTTTTATTATATCGTTGGTAACTACCTAAGAGCTTGTACCTACACAAACGGTTCAAGTATTTGGATCTCTGTGTAATTTCTTTGTATTATTACTTTTTAGTAATAGCCTGCAGGGCGGTACATAATACCTACCCGCTATTAATAATTGTTCTTCGTTAAAATTTTATTTTTGAAATAGTATAGAAGGAGGTAAATTACATTACCTACCTACTTCACGTTTTTTGTACCTAGCAAAAAAAAATTTTTTGTCAATTTAGTAGTTCAATTTGATACCCTCTGGGAATATACTTTTGTGAACATCCGTTAAATAACGGAAAATTGTTTAGTCGTTAGTTGAATTTTATTGTAAAATTTTTTTTCCATACCTACACTTGTAAAGTTAAATTCTTATAACATGGCAAAAATGCACCAATATGTTAAATACTTAAGAAAAGATGAGCTGTCTAATGAGTTGTCTTATATGGGCATTTCAGCGGATCCTGAGGCTACGGTTGTCGGCTTGCGTAACGAATTACGGACGGCATACCGGCTAGTTCGCCGTGGGAGTCTGAAGCCAAGCACCGTTAAGTCCACCGATGCTGCAAGCGAACGTACTGTCTGCGAGCCAAAAGTCAAGGAACTCGAGGATTTGCTATCGTCAGGTGACTTTGATGCTGATCGTAATAGTCGCATTAGGGCTGCTGTTAGGGCGAACTATCTTTTAACTAGGCTTGCTCGTTGTGGATTAGATTGTTCTGAACTTGTAGGTATTCGTAACAGACTAGTTAAGATTTTGTCTGTTGCTGAATCGAATAGTGACTCAGAATCTGAGGTGTCAGATAATGATGATCGCCCCTCTCGTGACCATGTTGAGTATACTTCACCTGTAGTGAGAAAGGAACGCTCGATGCGGGGTAGCTCGCAAAACATTAATTCGACTAACGATAACTTTGTTTATAGGGAACGACCCCTTAATTTAAATTCTTTTAATTTAAAATATGATGGTTCTTCTTGTGTACGCGTCTTCATTGAGAGATTGGAAGAACTGAGGTGTGCAAGGGAAGTCTCTAAATCAAAGGTTCTCCTGGCTTTCTCTGACCTATTGGACGGACCAGCTTTGTCCTGGTTCCGCACCAATAAAGCCAACTTTATGTCGTATGAAGATTTATTAAATGAGTTACGAGACGCCTTTGATATTCCCGATTATGATTATCGTTTACGGAATGAGATTAGGCAACGTACCCAAGCCCGTACTGAGTCCTTAGTGAACTACATCTCTACAATGCAGGCCATGTTCTCTAGACTGTCTTGTAAAATGCCCAGTGAGGAACAACTGGACATCCTTATGCATAACATAAGACCTGACTACATGAAGGAACTCGCCCTTCATGAAGTCAACGCTATTGATGATCTGAAAAGGTTAGGTAAGCGTTTAGAACTTGCACGTGCTAGGGCTGAGGCGTTCCATGAGCCAGTCTTGGATAAATGTGAGATCTCCTCTGACTTACATTCACAGAAAGTCAAGAGCACACCAAAAGCTACCAAGCAGGTCTCCGCAGTGAACGGCTCGCCGGTCTCGCACGAACGTAAATGCTTTCGGTGTGGAGGCAGCGATCACACGGCTTACAACTGCTCAAAGTCGAGGGAGTTGGTGTGTTTTCGTTGTGGTGCCAAAGGAGTAAAGACACCTGACTGCCCCCAATGCACGACGAAGTCAAGAAAACGCGTAGGCCAGGGCCTTATTAATAAATCGTCAGGCATGTCTGATCCGAGCTCAGTGTTTGGTTCTTACTCTGATAAGGTCCTGTTTACTAAACGGGATAACGATGTTAGACCGTACTTAGTTGTTAAGGTTTTAAATTTAAATGTTCTAGGTCTTCTTGATTCTGGTGCCTCCTGCTCTGTGTTAGGAAAGGGTGCGCACCGTATCTTCTTAGATTTAGGGTTTGAACTGGAAAGTGTCAACCCAAACTTTAGTATCACAACTGCAGACAGTTCCCACTTGAAATGTCTGGGTTGTATCTCTTTGCCCTTAGAATACAACTCTGTTATCAGAGTAGTTAAGTTTTATGTTGTACCAGAAATATCAACGTCAATGATATTTGGTGTCGATTTCTGGCAACAATTTCAATTGAGTAATAAATTAATTTCCCAAAAAATTAATATGAATAATTTTAATGAAAACTGTCCTATTGAATCTTTGTCTCTTCACAGTGGTCTCGAGGATTACAACAACCTGACCGAGAATCAGAGGTGTGTAATGAACGGGATCATTGAAAAATTTGATTCTTTAAATACGGATAAGGTGGGCTTAGGTCGAACGACGCTTGTGCATCACGTCATAGACACGGGTGACAGCAAGCCGATCAAACAACGGTATTACCCGCTCTCACCTCTCAAACAGAAGGCCCTGGAAGCGGAGTTGGACCGGATGTTGGAGATGGGAGTGGTGTCTCCATCACAATCTGCGTGGAATTCACCTGTGGTTATGGTGGAAAAGGCGAATGGTGATCTAAGACTGTGCTTGGACTCACGTAAGCTAAATTCGGTCTCGAAAAGCGATGCTTATCCCTTACCGTACATCAATCAAATTTTAGACCATCTGAATAATGCTAAATATTTGTCCTCTATAGATTTAAGTGCAGCATATTGGCAAATCCCGTTCGACTCTTCCCTGTCTGCTGAGAAGACTGCATTCACGGTGCCGAGACGGGGTTTGTTCCAGTATAATGTGATGTGCTTTGGTCTTGTCGGAGCCTCGAGTACGATGCAACGACTGATGGACCGCCTATTCGGTCCCGAGTTCGACAACAGAGTGTTTTGCTTCCAAGATGACATAATCTGTGTAGCCAGCACCTTCGAGGAGCATGTGGATCTCTTAAATAGAATCTATCAGCGACTCAAGGATGCGGGCCTAACGATTAATATGAAGAAATCACACTTTTGTCGAAGCGAACTGAAATACCTTGGTTACTATGTAGATAGGCATGGATTGCGAACTGATCCAGGCAAGGTCGAGGTTATCCTCAACTATCCTACTCCTTGTAACTCGAAGGATGTAAAACGTTTCCTAGGTATGGCCGGATGGTATCGTCGTTTTGTTAATAATTTTTCTAAGATTAGTAAACCCCTATGTAAATTAACCGCTAAAAAGGTTAACTTCGTTTGGACATCTGAAGCTGAGGAGGCTTTTAACCTTCTCAAGTCAGCTTTGGTCTCTGCTCCTATTTTAAAAATGCCGAATTATTCTTTGCCTTTCCGCATACTAAGCGATGCGTCAGCTTACTCTGTTGCTGCTGTACTGACCCAAACACACGATGACGTGGAACACCCCATCGCTTATTGTAGTCGCTCTTTAAATAAGAACGAAGTGAACTACAGCACTACCGAGCGTGAGCTTCTGGCCGTGATTTTTGCGCTGGAACAGTTTAGACAGTATGTGGAAGGACAAAAGTGCACTGTTGTAACTGATCATGCCTCCCTACTGTGGTTTCACAAGCTCAAGAATCCTACAGGACGTTTAGCGCGTTGGAGTATGCGACTCAGTCAGTTTGATTTCAACATAGAACACCGTAAGGGAAAAGATCATGTAGTACCTGACGCTCTGTCTCGCATAAAAATCGATTCCATTGACGCGAGCTCCACTAGTGATCCGTGGTATATTCACACCATGGAATGCGTGCGTAAGAACCCAAGGCATTACCCTAATTTTGATATCCGTGATAACTTGCTATATAGATTTTCTAAAAACAAATATTCTTTGACTTCAGATTTTGATTGGAAGTTGGTGGTACCCCAAGAAGACAGACTAGCACTTCTCACCAAATACCACGATGACACGCTTAGTGCCCATGGAGGTGTTTTGAAAACGCATAAGAGGTTGTCTTTGAACTACTACTGGCCGAAAATGTATAATAGTGTCAAAGAATATGTAGGTAATTGTGAGGTTTGTAAGCAGTACAAGCCTGTAAACACCTCTCGTCCTGGGTTAATGGGTAGCCCAAAGCGCGTATCTAAACCTTTTGAAGCAATTTCATGTGATCTGCTTGGACCTTTTCCAGTGTCAAGCAATAGAAATATTCATCTTATCGTTGTCTCTGATTATTTTAGCAAATATGTCATGTTGTGTCCTATTAGGGTCGCAACAGGCGCTGCAGTGGCGAGATTCATTGAGAAAAATGTATTTCTAGTCCATGGAGTTTGCAAGACTATTTATATTGATAACGGTCCTCAGTTTGTGAGCAAACAATTTAAAGACCTGTTGGCCAAATATAATGTACCTAACATATACTATAGCCCCCGATACCATGCTCAGACCAATCAAGCGGAACGAGCAATTCGAAATATCGTTCAAGCCATCTCATGTTATGTGAAAACTCAGCACAAGAAGTGGGATGAACATCTTGTTGAACTGCAGTGCGCTATAAACACTGCAGTAAGCGAAGCCACTCGGTTTTCTCCATATTTCTTGGTGCATGGTAGGGAATTCATAGGTGATGGAGTTCTATATAGACAATCTGACATTACTTGTCATCCGGACTTAGTCTCCGTGGATGAACCCGCAGCCTTCGGTGCTAAACTAAAAGAAATGCAACGCATTTACGATCAGGTGAGGAAACATTTGATTTCATCTCACCAGCGTAATGAGAAGTATTACAATTTTAGAAAAAGGCATGTCGAGCTTAAGGTTGGTCAAATTGTTTATAAACGTACACATTATTTGTCTAACAAGGCCAAACATTTTACCGCTAAGTTAGCTCCTAAGTTTACGAAGTGTGTAGTAACTTCTAAACGTTCTTCTTTAGTGTATAGGTTGGCTGATTTAGATGGGAAAGATTTGGGCGAATATCACATTAAAGACATTCTGAAGTACTCTGATGAGAAGCAACCTGCGGTATCCTCTCTGCCTTGCGTCAGCGCTATTACCTTTTCGTAGCACTGGATATTTCTATTTTAATACCGCGACTCGGTGAAGTTATTATGTTAATATATAGGATTGAGCGTCCTCGAATGGGACGAACTATCATGTATTATGTACACCTCATCGAGTATTCGTTCCTCATCAGCACTTTCTCTATAGTAGGGTTGCATATGCAATCATATGACTATAGCAGATAAGGGATCCTTTATTCTAGTTGCTTAGGGCATTTCGACTTGTAGTAAGAGAGTCGGTGTCAGTTGTTACCTCTAGTTAGACCTGACTACTGTGAATCCCTTTTGTTTTGTACTTTGAAATACTATGTCTTGTTGTTGGTCAGACTTTTGTTTTGTTATATTCTGTGTGTATTCCTTGCGTAACTTGTCCGCAAGTAATACTATCGGAGTTGGGGGATGGTGTAACGCCGGAATGTTTGTGCGTTAATATTCTTTATTAAGTAACACAATCTATGGTTGCAATATGTTTGGGATGTGCCTGTGGCGACATCTAAAAGGATTGCCGTGAATCTTCATTGATCACCTGTTGTGTTGTGGTGTTTGTTTCTCTAAGTTGACGATAGATGTCGCTAGAAATAATGCTAGTGTTAATTAGCATTTTAGTATATTCTTATCATTAGATAATTGTGTGATTTTTATGGAATTAAATCACTTAATTGTTACATAATACTTTTATAGCATAATTTAAATTATTGATGCGGTGTTAGTGCGAACTACAACTGTCATCTGTCAAAAAGAAAGTATTGATATGAGGTAGAAGTTTTGTTTTGAGTGTTACGTGTTGTTGATTGGTGAAAATTTGATTTTTGCTAGAATCTTCCATGGAGAAGACTATAAATAGGCCTCTCCTGGTGGGACGAAAAAAAGATCAGATCTCACGGAGTTACGTACGACGAAGGTCGTAAATCTCTGTTGCTTTTTTTGCTTAAATATTCTCTGTACCTACCTACATTTTGCTATATTATCCGAGGGATAATTGGCAGCCTATTCCGAACTTCTTTGGGGTCTGCTGGTACCTTTAGAGGGGATTACTTGACCCATCCGCAAAGTGCGGTACTCGCATCAAGAACCGGAGTTCCTTGGCTTGGGACTCGTGGCGCAGTACGGGAGGCGGTGAGCAGCGATCGGAGTTCCTGGTCTTGGGACTCGAGTGGCAGTGCGGGAAGCGGTGAACAGGTCCCGTTTACGCAAGCCGACAACCTGGGCTGACGATCCGCGAAGATCCACCGAAAAGGTCACGTATAAATTCCTCTGTTTGAATTCTGTAGTACCTACCTAAGCAACAATTTGTAAATTCTGTGTATTTTTTGACACCAAAAAGGTCACGTATAAATTCCTCTGATTGAATTCTGTAGTACCTACCTAAGTAACAATTTGTAAATTCTGTGTATTTCTTTTTGTCAAATATATGTATGTACCACCCAAGGTCGTTTCATTGAAGGTATCTGGAACACGCACACACACTGTTCTCTGATGTAAAAGGCGCCCTGAGGTATTCTCGAGTCTCAGTTCCTCAGCTCTTACCTGGGCGAACCGGTGGAGTAGCCAGGGGAAGTTTCCCGGTTACAATGGTGAAACTCAACATCGTCGCTGGTTAGTGTATTCCAATTCCCAAAATAAAGTTTACTGTTTTCCATGCAGACTATTTAGCAATTCACAAACTCAGGTGGTGCAAGGAGGGTGTTGTGACTGGAAACATTTAAGTAGCATTTTACATAGACATGAGAATACCAAAGAACATATGGCACATATGTTCCAATGGTTAAATTTAGAGAAAGGAATAAATCAAGGCAAAACAATAGACCAAGAAAACGAAAGGCTAATACGTGAATCACAAAAACATTGGCACAACTTGTTAGAGAGAATAATTGACATAATAAACTTTTTGGCCTCTCATAATCTTGCATTTAGAGGTCACAGAGAATCTCTCAAGACAGGTGACGGTATTAAGAATTCCGGTAATTTCATAGATTTATTTAAACTGATATCAAAATTTGATCCTACTTTACGTGAACACATGAAACGCATTAGTGACAAACAACTTTCACACCATTATTTAAGTCACGATATTCAAAATGAATTGATCATATTGATGTCAAAAACAGTTGTCAATGAAATTATTCGTAAGGTTAAAGAAGCAAAGTATTATTCTTTTTTGCTCGATTGCACTAGAGATTGTAATAGAGTTGAACAAATGTCGGTTATCTTAAGATTTTGTGATACGTCAACTGGTACAATAGTCGAACATTTTATGGGATTTCTAGCTGTTACTCAGACAACTGGAGAATATTTAGCCAATGCTATACTGGAACACCTAGAAAAATATGACTTAAATATTCAAGACTGCCGTGGCCAGGGATACGACAATGGTGCAAATATGGTAGGTGTAAATAGTGGAGTTAAAACTCGAATATTGAATATTAACCCTAGGGCATTTTTCACACCTTGTGGCTGTCATAGTTGGAATCTACTATTGGTAGATGCAGCGAACTCATCTATGGTAGCAAAAACTTTTTTTGGTTTCATACAAAAAATTTATTTGCTATTTTCAAGATCAAGCAAGCGCTGGGATTTTATAAAAGGAAAATTAAAACTTACTATAAAACCTTTATCAGACACAAGATGGGAAAGTAGAGTCGAAGCAGTAAAGGCCGTATTATTGCAATTTGATGAAGTGATTGAATGCATAAAAAACTTAAAAAATCAAACGGAGGAATCAGACACTCTCAGTGATTGCGATTCAATACTAAATGAAATGTTAAGTTTAGAATTTATCGTATCTTTACATGTGTGGTATGAGATATTATTGCGTGTTAATATAATAAGTAAATTATGGCAATCAGTACAAATTCATTTAAGCATTGCTCTTGAACATTTACACACATTTTGTGAATGGATAAAAGAGTATCGGGAAACTGGATTTGAGAAATCCCTGTCTGATGTTCGGGAAAAGCCAAAAAGAAAAGGATGTTCGATTATGAAAGCAGCGATGAACCTATACAGTCTCCCAAAATCCGGTATCAAACAGATTTTTTTTACGCCATGATTGATTCTATAATAACCAATATGGAATTAAGATTTACGTCTTTAAATCAACATTTTGAAGACTTTGGTTTTCTCTATGATTTAAGCGCGCTAAAAAATATGCCACAGGAGCAAATATTAAAACACTGTAACGATTTACATAACGTCCTGCGTGTGGGTGAGAGCAGTGACTTCCAACCATTTGAATTATATGAAGAATTAAATACAATGATCCCGAATTTACCCAACTTCATTAAAGACGTGAAACAGCTGCTGTCATACATAACAGAAAATAGCTTGAAAGAAATTTACCCAAATATTTACATTGTCATCCGAATTTTATTAACCATTCCGGTAAGTACAGCCTCTGCTGAAAGAAGTTTTTCAAAATTAAAATTAATAAAAAATTATTTGAGAAACACAATGAGCCAAGAAAGACTTTCAGCTTTGGCTGTTTTATCAATTGAATCAGATTTGGCATCTAGGCTGAATTACGATACCATAATTAAGGAATTTAGTAACGTTAAAAGCAGGAAATTTCTGTTCCTTTAATAAAGAAATCTAATGTTTTTTAAGATACACTTTAAGAAATGTATATCTCCACCTTTATATTAACGATTTGTAATTTTTCATTTAATACTTATTAATCTAAAAACTTGGCAGTGTTAATTGTTTTGTTTGTTTTTATTATTTTATAAAATCCGTCTTCAGGTCGCCATAGAACAGGGCCTCGCGAAATCTGTCTTGCCCACATCAAATTTAGTTGTTGCCCCGCCACTGCTGCCTTAGCACTAGTTATTGGTGACCATGTAGGACAAGATGAGACCTTAAAAAGACTGTTTAAGGGCATATTTCGTTCGCGGCCACCGCGGCCGAAGTATGACACGACGTGGGACGTTACTATTGTTCTAAAATTCATAGAAAATATAATATATCCCAATCACTCTTTATCACTTGAAGGCATTTCCAAATAACTTGTTACTTTACTTGCCATAGTTACTGCTCACAGAGTACAGATACTTGCGAAAATAAATTTAGAAAACATTTTAGTGTCTGACAGTCGAATCAAAATGAAAATTACAGAATTGATAAAGACCTCCCGTGTCGGCTCTCCTCAGCCTAAGCTTTAGTCTTACCCTTCTACAATCAAAATTTGGCAATATGTCCAGCGCTAACCCTGCAAAGCTATTTAAATAAAACGCGTTCCCTGCGTGGAACTGTCAATAGTCTATTCATCGGGTTAAAGAAACCTCACAAAGCCGTGTCCAATCATACACTCACGCGGGCTGGACGCGGCGGCGTTTGGCGCTCACAGCACGCGCCACGCCTGCCGCGCTGCGCGCCGAACTCGGGGTGGACGCCATCCGCCGGGCGGCTGGTTGGTCGACTAACTCCGATACATTTTTCAGGTTTTATAACAGACCATTAGACAGTAATACTAATGATGATTCTTTTGCCAATGCTATCATACTTAATTCAACAAATTGATAATGTACACAGAAGTTTTATATTCTATTATTATCATTGTGATGTATCCTTAATTCTTTTGATATTTAATCAGTTTTCTTTCTTAAGCTGTAAAATTCAGTTAATTACGTATTTTCTTTTAAGAAAAAAAAGGGGATAATTTTGCTTATTTCCATCCATGTGCAAATATATACCTACATATTTACAAAATATTTCACGAAAATCTCTAAAAGTCTACAAGTGTTGTTGAGAGGACGAAGAGGACGAAGCCGAGTATAATTAATGATTAAACGAACTTACCTGTACGTGAAGTTCTATCATAATTATACGAAGGCTTCGTCCGAAGAGATTAGCATCATAAACAACACTTGTAGTACCGTGTAGCGATCGCCACTATCGCACTATATTGAGGGTAATCTAAAAAATAAATTAATGACTACCCTACCTTGGAACTATACTTTGGAACAAAGTTGGGCCCAGAATACTTCCTTGAGGTACTCCAAAAGATACCGATTCCTCTTCACTGAGTCGTATCCAATCTTGACGCATTGAGTTCGATTTTGTAGATAACTTTTAAAGATGTCTAAAGCAACGCCTCTAATGCCAATGTGACGTTAAATTGCCATCTCGTATCACAACATATTCCATCTCGCTTTATCACTAACAATAATATAATATCGAAACTTACATATAAATACTATGCATTAACACGATAATGCATAACTGATTTATGGACAAAATATGATACCAAATATGAGTTTTGTAAACATTTCAATTTACGTAAATCCAAATAATTACGCTCATAGAAGGTTGTATGTCACAAGCGCAAAATTATAGGTATGTACCTAGGTATCATTTTGTAATATTAAATTCACACAATTAGGCAGTTGCACATTATAGGTAGGTACTTTTTTCTGTAAGATAATGGTAGATAATGATACAAACTAACCAATACAATGATTGGTGAAATGTGGGTGTTAATTTCATCTCCGCCTAACCCTCCGGGGATAGGGCTACCCTACTCACTGCCGGGAACACAACACGAAGTTATTATACTATATATATGCCATCGTCTTTTCTGCCGGGACCTGGAAATCTATGCACGAGTTGGCTGCAGAGGGTCTCATTGGCTTAAAAAGAGCCTATTAACTTTAAACGTACAAAAAACTGGCTACATTTGTTTCTCTTCATATACATCTTCACAGCCAGACAGTAATTTGAGATATATATCGGTGGGCGGTGACTAAACCAATAAAAGACAACATAGGTATTAAAAATGCTATTTATTTGAGATTACAAAATTATTTATAATAACACAAATGATGACTCCATTTGCAATAATTACTTACATTAGAAATGGTACAGTCCGCAGCAAAAGTAACATAACAAATTGAAAATTGCTAATCACCTTAGCACTAAAATTATTTACAAAACAATAATTACATTTTTTTATATAATACAATATGAAATTATCAATGTTCAGCAACTTTTGCAGCTTATAGTCTGAAATATTTGTATTTCAGGTTTTAAAATGAATAAAATAAAATCAATTCTAGTAATTAAAAATCAATGTGGCCTCTTTTTGGTTTTAAAAGAGCCTTCGTTCCCTCATCTAGTGTGAGCGTTTGCGTTTGGACCGCGGGGTGTACAGATCAGAATTCTGCTGATTTCTTACAGGATGATAAGTACCTGAAGTGTACCTTAAATAGTATCAAAATAAACGGGATATTTACCATGTTTCATTGTTTTGAGTTTTTTTGAACTCGAAAGAGGGTAGATCGATATAATTACTCCTAGAAAAAACTGTGTTCTCTGTTCACCGCCACTACTCCAGTTCCTCTGTGATCATGTAGCTTGCAACAGCGCCGAAATATCGGAAACTCAAAACAATGAAACATGGTAAATATCCCGTTTAATTTGATACTGATGTGAGTGACCATGATAGTTTAAATATTTATATTGTACCTTAAATACCCTGGGTCGGACGGGGTGCGAGGGATGTGCCTGTTAACCTCATCTTCGCCGAAGGTCACCGAAAGTCGTTTTTGGTTGCCGATGGTCCTTCGGCAACCAAAAACGACCCACAGGCGTCGTTAGTCGGTTCGAATCCAACATAACCTCTCCCACCGGCTCCAGAGGTTGGGGTATCCGTGGGGAATTTCTGCACGTAAAAAAGTGTATCTTTAATAGAAATCAGTATAGAAAGAAGAAAGAAAGAAAGAAAAGCCTTTTTATTTGGATACAACATCGACTAATAAATGCTTCCTAAATACCTCTTTCAGGGATACTCTACTGGGGTCAGGTAGAGGATCGGATAAAATGGCGCACACTGGGAGAGGCCTGGACTGCGTTGGGCTAATTAATAGATTGATTGTACCTCTTAACAAAAAAATATGTATCAATCGCAGCAATTTTCCCAATGTCAAGTAAATTAACTTTTAAACTATCGCGTTCCATGATATACAATAATGTTAATGGGAATTATATACATACCTTTGGTTTGTCTGACGTTTCGACAAGGTAATACCGGCCGTGGTCACATGCTGACTGCGTGGTCACAGGCAAATCAAAGGTATGTATGTACCTTTACCATGATTGCATTAATTCCCATAAACATTATTGAATGTCAAGTAAAATGTCAATAAAATTATTAATGGCGAGACAAGTTTTTCAAGAAATTCTACCATAGTCACACACAAGAAAATTTGTTCCTTTGCGTTCGCCGACGTCTGCTTTACACCAAGTGGTCGATCAGATCGTGTTGGTTGGATTATAGGGGGCGCCGCCATTTTCGCCATAGAAGCTGTTCAAGTATTACGTAAGCACTAAAGGGGAAGAGGAGTCTTGGCGTTGCTTATTTTTGATGACCCTTGTCATCTGGATGGTGGGGTCTACATAATGAATACGTAAGCAGTAGTTATTTACTTTTACACACATAATATAGCATGTATTACTCTAAAAAAGCAAACATGAAAAGAAATGTGCATATAGGTACCAATGTTTACGAACGCATAGGGAGGGGTAAGAGTTTTGCTTACTTCTGCTGACAGCCCTCCTCCTCCCCTGTCAGCAGAAATAGTTAAATAATTGTAATAAAGCCCTTCATGCAGTACTCGAAAGGACCCATAGAGGTTCAATAATGATATTTGTCAATGTCAAACCGCGGTAGCCTAGTGGTATTGGTAATGGACTGCTGAGACGAGGTCTCGGGTTCGATCCCAGGTTTTACCATGGCACACACCAATGACTTCTCGATGCTTTTCGGCAAATATTGAAGTTTAGTCATATCTGCAGTTAGACTGGTAAAGCGGATCCTAGATACCGAGTTGGAAGCATCGGATGCGACTGAGATTAAACGCTAAGATGAACAAATTTGTCAAATCGTGTTAAATAAGGGATATTATGCAAAGGTTGGCTCAGAGGGCGCCACAATCACACAGTAACACAAGTGAATAAATTTTATCTTGTCGCTTGTAAGTTATTTGATATAACATAACATAAACTCACGCCTATAACCCCGAAGGGGTAGGCAGACGTGCTAGCACCCACATTTCGCTAGTTTATGTTTAGGTCCCAATGTAATAGGTGACGAGCCTAGTACCATTAACCGGACACTTACAAACCTGCGTATAAATACACACATAACTTCGAAAAGCATCGAAAAGTCATTGGTGTGTGCCATGGTAAAACCTGGGATCGAACCCCAGATCTCGTCTCAGCAGTCCATTACACATACCACTAGGCTACCGCGGGTACATGTATTGAGAGTGCCTCAAATACTTAGTACATAGTATGTTAGACAACAAGTTGTATTCAAGTTTAGAAAACATTTGCGATCACACTGAAGTCTATGACAGGTTACAATTTGTCAAATACATTGAATGAAATTTTAAACATTTTCATATTCAAATTGATTAAGATATAGAAAAAATTAAATCGGTTCAGGCGGGTTCCGAACCCGCGATCTTTCGCGGATGGTGTTCTTTTTAGTGTTGTTTAAATAATCGATTTCAATATTCTCTACTCACCCCGTTTTCGTAGTTTGTATAATTTCAATTCAAATTAAGCCCTACTGAGTCCATAAAACCAACATGTCAATCAATTTATAGAGCTTGTATAGATCCAAAATACGCGCCCCACCACTTTACGCAAACAATCGTTATAAATTCGACGATTGTTTGCGGATTTGTTGGTCAACTAGTCATTATGTGACAGAACGCGCTAGCGAGCGGACGTCTTGTTCTATACAATATGTTAACGCTAGTCCACACGCAGAGCGTACTCGGATTTATCGCGCGACTTGTCGACTGAGAGGTTCGCATACATGTCGTAGTTCACGAAACAATTGGAGTTTTTACAAAGATGAAGCTAATGTGGGGCGCGTCGTTTTAGTTTAGACTTAATGGTTGAATTCATGGCTTAATGCTATGTGCTTAATCTAATTTTCTGGCGCGTTCGCCGTTTCGGCTTCCTCCCATTATTCCAGGGGTCCGTTTCGGATAGTACTTTGATATATTTCAAATACTCCATACTGGAACAAAAAGACAATTATATTTTTATGTTTAATTTATTACTGAGCTAAATATTCATATCTTTTTTTTTTTTTTTTACGTGCGCAAAATCCCCACGGATACCTCCCCACCGGAGCCGGTGGAGGAGGTTATGTCGGACTCGAACCGACTAAAACGCACGCCGCCTGTGGGTCGTTTTGGTTGCCGAAGGTGAGGTTGACAGGCATATCCCTCGCACCCCGGCCGACCCAGGGCCATCTCTCACGATCTGGCCCTCTTCTCGGGTGTGGGGACTACAGAGTCCCCAACTCGACCCCGGAAACGGGGAGGCGCGCCAGGCGCGCCGCCGCCGCGGCCTGCTTCTGCCAGGGTGACAGGCGGCTCCACCTGTCACCCCCAATATTCATATCTATTTAAATTACAAAAAGTGAAACCACTTAGGTGGCAGATAAGCACAAGCCACCTGATGGAAAGTGGTTACCGTGACCTATGGACGTGTGCAACACCAGGGGCATCACACTCCCGCTACTCAAGACGTGGCTCCGTAGCTCAGTGGTCAGACAATGAGAGCATTCTCCCTGGACGCGGGTTCAAGTGCCGTTTGAACATTTCACTTTCCCCAATCTTTATAGACGTCTTTATATCACTTAGATGGCTGACAAGCACACGGCCCACCTGATGGAAAGTGATTACCGTGACCTATGAACGTGCGCAACACCAGGGGAGTCACACCCGTGCTGCCGACCCTGTAAGAACAGAGAGTTTCTGTGCCGTCAGTGTAGAAGATAAAGCGGGACAAGCTTGTAGTCTTCCCACTGACAGCACAAAAACTCTCCAGTGACCTCTGGCTGCCCTACCCTACTCATCGCCCCGGCAACACAACACGAGGTTAATATGACCGCGGTATTCTGTAGGGCGGAGGTACTTCCCCAGTCGGACTGTTCAATTGGGACTTTACTAGAAGCTCTCTAGGGAGATTTGGAATCAACACGAAAAGTCACAATTCACTGTAATATGCCACTTTCCTACTGTGTGGAGCTATGAGGGAACAGATGAACCTACATAAGATACACACATAGTCTGTCAAAATCATAACCCTCCTTTTACTCCGCCGTAGTCAGGTAAGAAAATGTTTTATTTGTTTAAACGTTTTATAAACAATGTTTACTAACGTTTGTAAACATTTGTTAACAGCAGTGTGGCAACACAGGGTATTGGGTTGCCAACATTATAAATTGGAATATGAGGAGGTAGGACACGGCGGTATTTCCGTCCAATTGAGCAGTCCGACTAGGGAAGTATATCCGCCCTACAAAATACCGCGGCCACAATAACCTCGTGTTGTGTTCCCGACGGTGAGTAGGGTAGCCAGAGCTCACTGGAGAGATTTTGTGCTGTCAGTGGGAAGACCAAAAGCGTGGCCTGCTTTATCTTTTACACTGACGGCACAAAAATTCTTGTGTTTACAGGATTGGCAGCGCAAGTGTGACTCCCTTTGCGTTGCACACGTCCATAGGCCACGGTAACCACTTTCCATCAGGTGGGGCGTGTGCTTGTCTGTCAAATAAGTGGTATAAAAAAAAACCATTTTTTTAAGAATATTAGAACCGTAATTACTAATATTCCCTCTGACCCCTCCAACTAAGCTAAATTGCTTGTGTTAGGAGTGGGTTCACGTCGGTTGTGTAATAGCCAGGTTTCGAACCCGGGACCTCTCGATCATAAGCCCGACTCCTTAACCACTAAGCTACCGATGCTTCTAGCCGCAGCAGAGTGCGTCTTCATCATGAACTTACTCAAAGGTGTTGGCAGGCACACTCGTCACTTGGATTCTTGTCTCTTCAAGTGGGTAGTCTTCGGGCGATCTGCAACAAATGTACTAACTGTAATGTCGTTTGATTTTCATGTCGTAATACCTCATGGCCATTTTACTAGTTTGACATTCTGATACGGAGGGAAATAAAGCTGTATGTTGCTTGATCTGGAACCTTCACGAGATGTATCTTGGGCGATGGAGCGCCTCCCCCTCCCAGGGGCCGCCTTTTTTTAAATATGGGTTCGTTTCTCAGCTAAGATTATTGGTTTTTCCAAAATCCAATGATGAGGTTTTAAGTGTCATCAAAATCAGGCTCGTGACTCCTTTGAGCATTTTTCGCTATTCCTAAACTATAAAATTCGGATTTGGCCATATTCAAAAATTCACCCTGTTTATACAAACTGAGTGTGAGTTTATACAAATTGTGTGAACCCAGCCCTATTCAAAAATTTACCCTGTTTATACAAACTGAGTGTGAGTTTATACAAATTGTGTGAACCCAGCCCTATTCAAAAATTTACCCTGTTTATACAAACTGAGTGTGAGTTTATACAAATTGTGTGAACCCAGCCCTATTCAAAAATTTACCCTGTTTGTACAAACTGAGTGTGAGTTTATACAAATTGTGTGAACCCAGCCCTATTCAAAAATTCACCCTGTTTATACAAAAAGTAAAAAACCAGGTTTATGCTTCACTTAGATTATACGCGAGACTCAGTCAGAATTTTTTTATAGATACGTACATATAATCACGCCTAAATCCCCAGAGGGTTAGGCAGAGGTGAATTAACACCCACATTTCACCAATCATTGAATTCGGTCCCACGTAATAGGGGGTGAGCCTATTGTCGCCTTCCGGGCACTATTGTTGACTCGAGCCCTGCATCTGACGCTGTATATATCTGTCTGATGTTAAACAGCCCTATTCCTTAGTCGCCTTGTACGACCCCGCATGAGAAGAGAGGGGGTGGCCCTAATTTTTTATAGGTTCATGTACATATACACCTATATAATATTTTTTTTTATTAACTCACGCCTATATCCCCGAAGGGGTAGGCAGAGGTGCTAGCACCCACAGTTCGCCAGTTTATGTTTAGGTCCCAATGTAATAGGTGGCGAGCCTATTGCCATTAACCGGGCACTTATAAACCTGCGATAAATACACACATAACTTCGAAAAGCATCGAAAAGTCATTGGTGTGTGTGTAAAACCTGGGATCGAACCCGAGACCTCGTCTCAGCAGTCCATTACCCATACCACTAGGCTACCGCGGTTTCTTGGCTTGGCTGGCTAGGGTGAGACAATGAGATAAATAAAAATTGACTATCAATTGATATTAATTTGTAATCGAAATGAATTTGCGTTGTTACATACATTTATATTTAAGGTATTTACACAATAGGGTAGTGTCCCGAGTCAACGAAGTCTTACCTAATGTCTTAGTATTTTATCTAAAAATATGCATAGTAAACTGAGATATTGCCTAACTAAACTGAAACGATGACTTTTCATTATTTTTAAATCCCAATATAAACAACCGAAATAAAAAATTTACAACTTTTTAGAATCAAAGAATCAATCAAAGAATCAATTTCATTTATTCAGTTTAGGCACAAAAAGAGCACATATGAACGTCAAAATTTTACAATTGAGTATGTCAAGAAATAATATTAAAATATTAAATAATGTACAAATAAACCATTGGAAAATGATTCTTTCGCTGGTTCGGTACATTAGTTCTACTGAGAAGATACCAGCAAGAAACTCAGCGAACTATATTAGAACTAAATTTTTTTTTGTTTTTATTTTTTTAGATACCTTATTAAATTTCAAATCAATCATAAATGCGATATTCTTTCGGGCTAGTGTTGTCCAATCTCGCTCGAACGACCATAGACAATTTGGTCATAAATTATCTAAACTTACTAAGATATTTGTTTATTTATGAATGGATGATTTATGGACAGCCTCTGTGGCGTGGCGGTAGTGAACGCGACTGCTACGCAGGAGGCGCGGGTTCGATCCCCGCTCAGTGCAAATATTTGTATGCATGAATATGGGTATTTGCATTGGTCTGGGTGTTTCTGTGTATAATATGTGTGTTTAAAAAAAAAAGTATTTAAGTATGTTTATCCGTATTCTAGATTCCATAACACAAGCTAGTTAAACTACGCTTACCATGGGTCTAGATAGCGTTGTGTAGAATGTTGTAGAATATTTATTATTTTTTATTATTATTATTACTATTTCGAATTTATTCATAATAAATCCATAACGTTATTATATTTTTACCCATTATTGTCATTAGGAGCTGCTGTAGAGCACACGTACTCTTCAATCGTTTATGATTTAGCAAAGAATTGAATCGCTTCACGCGGGATTCGAACGTGCGATCTTTCCCTCACAGGGGGAAGTATTTTGTTCTTGAACATAGCACGGTTAGTTTTATGTTTGCATATGTTGGTGTGTTAATATATGTCGGTATATATTGGCACTAGCTGACCCCCCCCAGCTTCACCCGGGGTATATTTTGAAGCTTCATATCCCTTTGAGCCCGTATGTTTTAGTCTTCAAAATATGTATGAAAAATTGCCGGATTTGTTAACATTTATTATCAATTCCGCTCCCTTAAGTAATAGCGTGATGATATATAGCCTAAAACCTTCCTCGATAAATGGACTACCCAACACTGAAAGAATCATTCAAATCGGACCAGTAGTTCCAGAGATTAGCGCGTTCAAACAAACAAACTCTGCAGCTTTATAATATTAGTATAGATATGCATGCCATACGTGGGGAGCACTATAAGTTTCCGGAATGAATATGAAAAAATACTATTAAAGGTACAAAATTAATTTACTGTTTTTCAAAATAATCTCCCTTGGCGTCTATGCACTTTTTCATTCGATCAAACCAGTTTTGAAAACTTTTGTGCCACTCCTCTGTGGTGACCTCTGAAACGTGTTTTTCATACTCCTCGACAGCCTTTTCTGGTGATGAAAATCGTTGGCCGCGTAATTGGTTCTTAATTTTTGGGAACAGATAAAAGTCACAAGGTGCCAGGTCGGGACTGTATGCAGGATGACTCATGAGTTCTACATTTTTCGCCTTCAAAAAGTCGTTTGTCTGTCTGGCCGTGTGAGAACTAGCATTGTCGTGGTGCAGGATGATACGGCGTTTACGGTTATTTTTACGGAGTTCGTCAATAACTTCCGGCAAACAAATGGTCGTGTACCAGTCACTATTCACAGTACGACGATTTTCTAAAGCAACAGTAGCCACGTGTTCAGTTTTATTAAAAAAAGAAGCAATCATCCGCTTAGATGCACTTTTCACGCGCGCCACTTTGGTTGGTTTCGGCTCATCTTGAAAGACCCATACGCTCGATTGCTGCTTTGTTTTGGGATCGTAGCAATAAATCCATGTTTCGTCACCTGTTACTATGTCCCACACCAAATTTGACGCACCTTCGTTGAATCTGGTAAGCATGGCACTGCACCAAGTGACGCGGTCCGTTTTTTGATCCTCGGTCAAGTTATGTGGGATCCACCGCGAGCACAGCTTTCTCACACCCAAATGTTTGTGTAGGATTGATTGTATTTGACTCATGCCTATTTCTAAGGATGCGCGAATTTCATGGTAGGTCACATGCCTGTCTGTTTCAATCATACGGCGCACAGCATCGATGTTTTTGTTGGTCACAGCGGTGGACGGCAGACCATCGCGACATTCGTCACTGAGATTGATACGACCACGCTTGAATTCTGCAAACCAGCTATAAACAGCCGTCTTGCATGGAGCTTCATCGCCAAAAGCTGTTTCAAGCCGAGCGATGCTCTGTTGAGCCGTCAAATTACACTAAAAATCGTAGAAAATCATACTACGAAAATTTTCCCGAGTTAAATCCATGTTGATGCAGACACACAATTTTTTAAATGGCGCCACAAGGTAAAAACAAAAGACAGTCAGATGAAACAAACTGTATTCTACAGCCAAAGAGTTCTATTTTCAAATGTTGTAATAAATTTTTAAATATTGTTTATGTAAGTGGCCAGTTCCGGAAACTTTTAGTGTAACCTATGTAATATTAGTTTGGTATGTAATTGGTAATTGAGACAGTTCACCAATGGAATGTGGGTCAACCAATGATGTGCTGGTAACAATATGTGGGCCGAGCAAATTAACTTATGAATAGGTGTCATTCAACTTAGGATTGAGTTCAAATTCACTTTTAGCAATTGTGCATAGGCCTATCGAAATGTGCGCCATTGCACCCGAACCTCACCTTTTTTTATATATTTTTTTATATAGGAAACGTCAATTAGACTTCGCCTTGCCTAAACTAAGCTGAAGGCAAAGTGAAGTAATGGTGACACTCAGCTTGACGCCCTCATCATAATATGCTCTTTCACGCCACACTTAAAGAACTGTAACTGTAGGAAGAAGGAAACACGTGAGCTGGTAATGAATTCAAGGCGTTAATGGTGCGGCAAAGGAAAGAGTCACCGAACTGCTTGGTTCTTGATCGGATATTCTGCACCGTGTGCGGGTGACATCTAAGTGCTTGCCAGTATGTCCCAGCCACTTTTGCAGATGGTAGCATACATACATAAACTCATAAACTCACGCCTATATCCCCGAAGGGGTAGGCAGAGGTGTTAGCACCCACATTTCGCCAGTTAATGTTTAGGTCCCAATGTAATAGGTGGCAAGCCTGTTGCCATTAAACGGGGACTTATAAACCTGCGATAAATACACACTTCGAAAAGCATCGAAAAGTCATTGGTGTGTGCTGGTAAAACCTGGGATCGAACCAGAGACCTCGTCTCAGCAGTCCATTACCCATACCACTAGACTACCGCATGGTAGGAATGTTTCAATTTGACAAAATAAATCCTACTACCGAATCAGTGAAAGAATAATTTTCCAATGGTCCTGTATTTTGAAGTACTTAATCCTGTATGTGGCCGTTGCAGGATAGTGTAGCTGCTGTTTGTTCCTCTCTCATACACCTTTTTGCTGTGTGTGTTCTACCGCCTATACAATGGTTTGTGCTCAGATGAATTGCTTGACATGATGCTCACAGCTACATTCTATCATCGCACCTCTCGCCATAGGCAGGGAATTCATCCTCACACATTGCGAACTGAGACGGTGCGCACTGTGCGGTATGAAAGAAACTTCATCCCACGTACACTCAAGCTGTGGAATGACCTCCCTGCTGCGGTTTTCCCAAGCATCTATAATATGGGGTTCTTCATGGTCGGCAGCGCTAGTGTAACACCGCTGGTGTTGCATACGTCCATAGGCCACGGTAACAACTTCCCATCAAGTGGGCCGTGTGCTTGTCGGCCACCTAAGTGGTATAAAAATAAAAGGCTCTGCAGAGAGGGATGTCGGTGATTCCTAAAATAAAAAGGGGTTAATTGAAAACGCCGTGCCCTGTGATGGCAGCTGTAACCGTGCGTAGTTGCCGTTTGGACAGTTGTCTAAGGTGCCTGGTGGTTCCCTGGCTTGTCTGCACTCTTCCAAGTTTTTCCAGTAACTGTTTTGTTGGTCTTTCGGTCGTTTATTCACTATAGTTCGTAGGTATGCAAAGGGGATTGGTATTATGGGTGCAGGTCCCATCGCAACCATGTCAGATCTTCTCCTGGCAAGCTCGCGAGCCGTTATGGCCCTTGATCCATTGCAAGGCTATAAGTATGTTTTATAAATACATGTTTTATACTTAGGTGTAAGCATCGTGTGTCGTCAACGTGATCGACTTCGGGTTCGAGTTTAAGTTTGTAGTGAGAGTGAATACAGTGGTACTGCAGATACGCGTAGTAAAATAACTTGAAAGAGGGTAAATTGATATATGAATCCTAAAAAACTTTTCTCTGTTCACCGCGAATACTCCAGTTCCTCCGTGATCGTAAGTATAAACATGTATTTGACAAGTTGCAATATGTCACAGGCTACAGTGTGTAGAATAATAAAAGATTTTTCCTTCTTTTTTTTTTTAATCCACTTAGGTGGCAGATAAGCGCTCGGCCCACCTGATGGAAAGTGGTTACCGTGACCTATGGACGTGTGTACCACCAGAAAAGCCACACTCGCGCTGCCGACCCTGTAAGCACAGAGTTTCTGTGCCGTCAGTGTAGCCTTTAGTCTAAAAGCAGCCTTTAGTCATCCAACTGACAGCACAAATTCGCCGGTGAGCTCTGGCTACCCTACTCACCGCTAGGAACACAACACGAAGTTATAATAACCGCGGTATTCTGTAGGGCGGAGGTACTTCCCCAGTCGGACTGCTCAATTGGGCGGAAATACCGCCGTGTCCTACCTCCTCAGAAAATTCTCTGTAGTCACAGCCATTTCTTAATAGATTTGTGGCTTTGGTACTACAAAACACTTTGACCGAAGACCGTTTATCAGCAGACGATAAGAAATTGAATAACTTGTTAACATTATCGATAACATATCATTTATTGCGTTATTATCGGCGGTATACCTGTTCTGCTGGGGTCGTTATTGTGATAGACAAAGAATTTGTGCACAGGTATTGCTACATGCAGTTGGGGTGAGCGAGGGATACGCCAAAGGCATAATTGGAATTGCAATTCGAAGTTGCCATAGGGAGAGAATTCATCCTCACACATTGCGTCCGGAGACGGTGCGCACTGTGCGGTATGAAAGAATCTTCATCCCACGCACACTCAAGCTGTGCAATGACCTCCCTGCTGCAGTTTTCTCAAGCACATATGGGGTTCTTCAAGAGGGCCATCAGAAGGTTTCTTCATGGTCGGCAGCGCGATTGTAACACCCCTGGTGTTGCACATGTCCATAGGCCACAGTTACCACTTCCCATCAGGTGGGCTGTGGGCTTGTCTGCCACCTAAGTGGTATAAAAATGAGGCTACCTCACCGCCAGCAACTGATGGCCTGAAGCGGCCGTGTGGTTTTAGTCGGTCCGAGCCCGATATAACCACCCCCACTAGGTCCGACGGGGTGGTATCCGAGGGGGATTTCCGTACGTTAAAAAAGAAAGGTATTGCTACATGGAATTTTCATTTCGAATTCTGGGTACTTCCGTAGCATCTACCCTTCGCGTTATACATATACAGGTTGGATGATTTTGAGGAGGAGAGAAAATACTCTAAATACTGGTCATGGCGAAATTCACTCAAAGAAAACATTATTTTATTTAGAAAAAGAAATAAAACTACAGAATACCAAGCCTATAATAACCTCGTGTTGTGTTCCCAGCGGTGAGTAGGGTAACCAGAGCTCACTGGAGAGATCTTGTGCTGGCAGTGGGAAGACCAAAGGCTTGTCCTGATTTTGTGTTCTGCACTGACGTCACAGGAAATCTCTGTTCTTACAGGGTCAGCAGCATGGGTGTGACTCCCCTGGTGTTACATACGTTATTAGTAGAATTAGGGCCACCCCATCTCTTCTCATGCGGTGTCGTACAAGGCGACTAAGGGATAGGGCTGTTTAACATCAGACAGATATATACAGCCCAGACTCGGCCTCAGATGCATGACTCGAGTCAACAATAGTGCCCGAAATAGGCTCACCACCTATTACGTGGGACCGAATACAATTATTGGTGAAATGTGGGTGTTAATTCACCTCTGCCTAACCCTCCAGGGTTCCAGGGCACCACAGATTATGCCAAATATTTAAGCGTTCGTTGCCAGGGAATAGATTATGATACTGCTGCTACTTGGCAGGTGAATATATTATGAGTGACGTGTTGCCGCTTGACCGTGACACCTTGAACGATGTCATCGATGCGATTTCACGGTCGAAGGTTGTTTTGTGTACCAGAAAATGGACTAGTAAGAGTCGAATTTGCACACGAAGGGTTCCCTACCATTATTATCTATATAACGGGAAACCGGGAGGCCGGACTGTTGCATCTGATTAGTGATTCGTGACCTCATCAGCACGGGAAACCATAGTGGGTGGCATACTCCAAAAAATGTTGAAATAAATACACTTGCACCTTGACTGTTCACTATTTTTAACCCTCGACGCAAAAACGACGGGGTGTTATAAGTTTGACGTGTCTATGTGTGTGTGTATGTCTGTCTGTGGCATCGTAGCTCCTGAACGAATGAACCGATTTGTATTTAGTTTTTATGTTTGAAAGGTATATAAGACGGGAGTGTTCTTAGGTATGTTTGAAAAAAGTCGGCCCAAGATGGCTGCCGCTACAAAATGACAGAGTACATATTTTTTTCTCAACTCCCTCAATATGGGTATCAAATGAAAGGGCTTGACTAGTAAAATACCTAACAATATGACAAATTTCAAATCCAAGATGGCCGCCACCACAAAATGAAGAATTACATTTTATTTTTGGCCACTAGCGGCGCCATCTGAAAACCAGCGCTTCGCATACACTGGTGTGCGGGGCATTCATGCTGAGATGGTGGCCCATTTGGGTGTTACCACTTTCCTTCAGGTGGGCCGTGTGCATGTCTGCCATCTAAGTTGTATATATTAACTCGCTTGCCACAGTCGGTAATCAAACCAACTAAACATAGGGTTGGTACAGGGTTTTATTTCAAGTTTTCCTTCCCTCGCAGTGATATCGTCTGCTTGTATTCCGTTAGTCGCCTCTAACGACCCCCTTCGGATGAGATGGGATGGTGATACTTGTATTATTTCTCTGTCACCACACGGATTCAGATTGTGTTATCTAAACCAAATTTTATATGTCCTACAAAGTGTAATGACCGGAGTTCGAAGCCGTAACCTCTCGATACCAAGGTCGGCATATCTCACACTGGTTCTAGAATTGTTAAGGCGCGGCTACAGTTCATATTTTTCGCGAAAAAACATTGTAGAGATTTACATCACTATGGTTTTTCAGTTTTTTAAGATGTTTTTTTTCTGTCTGTAAAGAAGTGCCAAACATCTAATTTTTTTTTTAAATACCTAAGTTACAGTTGATACTATAGTGAATGTTCTGATGAGCTCTTCCAATTAGTCCCACCCTCCCCATTCCTACACAGGACAACACGTCCAGGTCTTAGATGGCACTGTGTGTAGAATATCCGATCAAGAACCAAGCGGTTCGTTGGCTTTTTCCTTTGTCGCACCATTAAGGCCTGGAATTGGTCGGCAGCACGGGTGTGACTCCCGTGGTGTTGCATTCGTTCATAAATCCCGGTTGCAACTTTCCATCAGGTGGGCCATGTGGTTGTCTGCCACCTAAGTTGTATAAATAAAACCCTAACTAAGTTAGGAAAGGAGCTTAGAACGAGTACTGTCACGGTGGACAATCAGGCTAATACAAATGCGGCTTTTGCCTATCGTCTTAAGATGTTAGATACGAAGATAAGATTAGAGTTTAATATTTACTGTAAACATATCGAGATAAGCAGGCCTTAGAGCCGCGAGTGATAACACGACTAGTGGGGTCTAGGCGGCCATGTTGGATCTAAATACTACGACCATATCAATAAATTGGATGAAGACGTAAGCGGAGCAGACGTACAGACATACGACATTTGATTAGGTAATTAACTGAAGATAAACAATCTTGTAACGACGAAAATCCATAAAAATAATTTTAATTACACTAACTCATAAAGTGACTATAATTTAACTGGAATTAGGCTCATAATATCACCTACCTATACTGAAACTGTGACATTTTCCTTGCTATAATTCACCAGTGAGTTATAGCGTTCTTTTTTTTAATTTCATTGGTTGAGTTGCTTTGTTCGAAAAAGTTTCGATACCAAAAAAATCGTGTTCAAAATAGTACCAATAAATTAATAGTTTATTTCATGCAACTTAGTATTTAAATTGATAATTCTCAACTCGTTTTAAATATTGAAATTATAGTTATTTATTTATCTTGTGTACAAGTAATAGTTATGAAGAAAATAATTTATCAGTATCAAAATAATCGGGATATTTACCATGTAGTATTGTTTCGAGTTTCCGATATCTCGGCGATGTTACAAGTACTATGATCACCCGCGTACGGAGGACACTCGGGCGTCAGAGGTCGATGAACGACCTCCGCCCCCCATGAGAGCCGGCCTGGGGGTGACAGGTGGAGCCGCCTGTCACCCTGGCAGAAGCAGGCCGCGGCGGTGGCGCGGCTGGCGCGCCTCCCCGTTTCCGGGGACGAGTTGGGGACTCTGTAGTCCCCACACCCGAGAAGAGGGCCAGATCGTGAGAGATGGCCCTGGGTCGGCCGGGGTGCGAGGGATATGCCTGTCAACCTCACCTTCGGCAACCAAAGCAACCCTCAGGCGGCGTGCGTTTTAGTCGGTTCGAGTCCGACATAACCTCCTCCACCGGCTCCGGTGGGGAGGTATCCGTAGGGATTTTGCGCACGTAAAAAAAAAAGTACCATGATCACGGAGGAACTGGAGTATTGGCGATGAACAGAGAAAAAGAGAACATGATTTATGATGTTCACCGTCCGATATAAGATGTGAAGCCCTTAACGTTACGGAAAGTTTACCACCTGAAAATTACCAGGGTTAACATCTATTTTAGTATTATTTTCTTCCCAAGTGTGTTGAAAAATGAACGTATGATACACGTGTGGCACCTCAGCGGTAATCACCAACACTGGTACAATAATATACTATTAAAATATTAAATTAAAAATTTTAAAATCCCCCGACACTAAAAGTACCTCCAAAAAGAAAAATAAATCGCGTTGAAGGACTAACCCTTAACTTCGAAATATGTATCTAATAATATTTCGATTCTAACTTTGTCATCGTTCCGAACCCGATAACATATGGGAGTACTTTACTACTTAGGGGTCTTCTAGGTGGCCCATAAGACAACGGCATTCCCGGTTTCGCGCTGTCGCCCTCAACTGTAAGAACCACGGTATTTTTTTATCCCACTTATTTGGCAGACAAGCACACGGCCCACCTGATGGGAAGCGGTTATCGTAGCCTATGGACGTATGCAACACCAGGGGTGTTACACTCGCGCTGCCGACCATGAAGAAACCGTCTGATCCCCCTCTTGACGAACCCTATATTGTAGGCGCTTGGGAAAACAGCAGCAGGAAGGTCATTCCACAGCTTGCTTGAGTGTGCGTGGGATGAAGTTTCTTTCATACCGCACAGTGCGCACGTGTCCCCGTCTTGCATTGGAGAGGGGGGCAACCATCGCTCCAGCCTGCTTCTGCAAGAAGGAGACGACCTCCAACATCCGAGACTGAGTCGACAACAATACTATGTAATGTAATATTACATAGTTGTCTGCGTCACCACAGATTATGCCAAATATTTAAGCGTTCGTTGCCAGGGAATAGATTATGATACTGCTGCTACTTGGCAGGTGAATATATTATGAGTGACGTGTTGCCGCTTGACCGTGACACCTTGAACGATGTCATCGATGCGATTTCACGGTCGAAGGTTGTTTTGTGTACCAGAAAATGGACTAGTAAGAGTCGAATTTGCACACGAAGGGTTCCCTACCATTATTATCTATATAACGGGAAACCGGGAGGCCGGACTGTTGCATCTGATTAGTGATTCGTGACCTCATCAGCACGGGAAACCATAGTGGGTGGCATACTCCAAAAAATGTTGAAATAAATACACTTGCACCTTGACTGTTCACTATTTTTAACCCTCGACGCAAAAACGACGGGGTGTTATAAGTTTGACGTGTCTATGTGTGTGTGTATGTCTGTCTGTGGCATCGTAGCTCCTGAACGAATGAACCGATTTGTATTTAGTTTTTATGTTTGAAAGGTATATAAGACGGGAGTGTTCTTAGGTATGTTTGAAAAAAGTCGGCCCAAGATGGCTGCCGCTACAAAATGACAGAGTACATATTTTTTTCTCAACTCCCTCAATATGGGTATCAAATGAAAGGGCTTGACTAGTAAAATACCTAACAATATGACAAATTTCAAATCCAAGATGGCCGCCACCACAAAATGAAGAATTACATTTTATTTTTGGCCACTAGCGGCGCCATCTGAAAACCAGCGCTTCGCATACACTGGTGTGCGGGGCATTCATGCTGAGATGGTGGCCCATTTGGGTGCGCACGATGTGCAGTGAGAGTATTCTTGTTGTAGTGTATATATATATATTTGTCTGACTCTCTGTACGTTGTGTGTTCGTGAATAAATGTTTTTTTTTTCTATTAAACATTCACATCGTGGCGCGCACACAAACGTTTGTATTGTATTGTATTAATGTATTATTTCACAACTCCCTCAATATGGGTATCAAATCAAAGAGCTTGAAGAGTAGATCAATTTAAAAAGTGTAAAATATTTCTTTTATTAAAAATTTAAAAAACCTCCGTCACAAAAAACAACCCCCAGAGAGTCAAAAATAAGTTGTGTTAGTTAGCCCTATAACTTTGATATACCTAGTAATACATATTTTGATTCAAGCGTTGTCATTGTCGGGTGGACTTTGGATCGTTCCGATAATATGACGTAGTGCTCTACCAGTTAGAGTCCCCCGACATGACAAGGCTTGCATCAAAATATAATACACTAAGTATATCAAAGTTATGGGGTTAACTAACACAACTGATTTTTGACTTTTTGGGGGTTGTTTTTTATGTCGGAGGTTTTTAAAAATTTTAAATTAATTAATTATACAGACACTTAAATTACTCCAACAATTAAGGGTTGCAATAATATTTAACGATTTAGAGCCAATGGGTTTGCGAATGATCACCTCGTGTCACGTCTGTCAACCACTGAATGCTTTGACATGACGTTAGCCCGCCATGACAGACGCACCTCCATTTGAGGATACCCGCTCTTAATTAATCGTTAAAAAAATAACAGCAACATTACCAATGATAAAAAAATAACTAAACAAATTACAACTCTTTAAATTAACTGATTTTCATTATTGAATAATGTCACACTAGCACCGCGCCGCGGTTTCACCCGCGTAAATCCTGATCCCATGGGAATATCGGGATAAAAAGTAGCCTATGTTACTCACGAAGAATGTAGCTTTCTAATGAAAAAAGAATGATTAAAATCGGTCCAGTACTTTTTGAGTTTATTCGTTACATACAAAAATACAAATCTTTCCTCTTTATAATATTAAGTAATAAGTAATAGATTAGACACCATGACGAAGTGCCCGCTTGATGTCAATAGGCCCGCCTCCTATTATGTGGGACATCATGGTTGACGAAATGTGAGTGTTAGACCTAAACCTCTGCTAGACCTTCTCAGACTAGACCTAGACTCTGCTAGATTTACTGGCGTGAGTATGTATCTATACTATTATTTATTCAACAAGTGTTAGAGATTTATACAACTTAGATGGCAGATAAGCACACGGCCCACCTGATAGAAAGTGGTTATCGTGACCTATTAACGTGTGTAACTCCAGGGGAGTCACACCCGTGCTGCTGATCACTTAAGAATAGATTTTCTGTGCAGAACACATAATCAGGACAAGCCTTTGGTCTTCCCACTGACAGCACAAAAACTCTCCAGTGAGCTCTGGCTACATTACTCACCGCCGGGAACACATCACGGGGTTATTATACTCGTAGCTGTGGTATTCTGTAGGGTGGAGGTACTTTCCCAGTCGGACTACTCCATTCGGACGGGAATACCGTCGTGTCCTACCTATCCCATGAGACGCACACATAAAGAACAATATTGACATTAGATTACTCACACGTGACGTAATTTTCACGCCGTGTCAGGCTGTCTTTTTTTTTACCTAGGATACGCCAACTTGCCTTCACCTCGCCTGATGGTAAGCTAAAGGCAAAGTCTCAGGAAAGAGGGTCACCATTACAGACACTTAATAATGTTACAATGGTGGCTGTCATGTTGTTACAACTGATGCTTTTTCACACCCCACTTAAAGGACTCAGGACTGTAGGAAGAAGGAAACACGTGTGCTGGTAATGAATTCCAGGTCTTGGTGGTGCAGCAAAGAAAAGAGTCTCCGAACCGCTTGGTTCTTGCTCGTATATGTCAGTGTGAGGGTGACATCTAAGCCCTGCACGTGTTTTCCTATGTAGGAAAGCATAGAGTGGGATTAGTTGGAAGAGCTCATTAGAACACTCACCATAGTAGAGACGGTAAAATACAGCCAAGGAAGCAACATCTCTACGCATCAGCAAAGACTCTATACAGTATACCTATATGATCTAAAAGTGCGGCTACTGCTCATATTTTTCACAAAAAACATTGAGAGATTTATATCTATGGTTTTTCTTTTGAGAAACTATTCTTTCTCTAAACTGCCGAATTGTATTTTTCTTGAAACCATAGATATGTAAATCTCTACAACGTTTTGTTGCCTGTCTTTAGTGAAAATGTTGCGCAAAATATGAGCTGTAGTCACACCTTAAGTATTACACACCCATTGTATGACGTCACAGAGTTCCCCCTCCCCCCTACAATGACCCCTAACGAACAACAATATGCCTAACCTCGTTATAGGTATACAAACAAGTCCTAACGAATACAAATCGCCTACTTATGGGGTATGGCGGACGCTCGAACCGGTTATTGGTATATAAGTACAGTAAATTACCGCGGTAGCCCAGTGGTATGGATAATGGAATGCTGAGACGACGTCTCGGGTTCGATCCCAGGTCTTACCATGGCACACACCAATGACTTTTCGATGTTTTCGAAGTTATCTGTGTATTTATCGCAGGTTTATAAGTACCCGTTTAATGGCAATAGGCTCGCCACCTTTTACATTGGAACCTAAACATAAACTGGCGAAATGTGGGTGCTAGCACCTCTGCCTACCCCTTCGGGGAATATAGGCGTGAATTTATGTTATGTTATGTTACAGTAAACAAATACTGATGTCTTTTTTTATACCACTTAGTTGGCAGACAAGCACACGGCCCACCTGATAGGAAGTGGTTACCGTGGCCTATGGACGTGTGTAACACCAGGGGCGTCACACTCGCGCTGCTGACCCTGAAGAAACCTCCTAACGCCCCTTTTGGCGAACCCCATATTGTAGGCGCATGGGAAAACCGCAGCAGGGAGTTCATTCCACAGCTTTAGTGTGCGTGGGATGAAGTTTCTTTCATACCGCACAGTGCGTTCCGTCTCAGGTTGCAATGTGCGTGTTCGGGGTGACAGGTGGAGCCGCCTGTCACCCTAGCAGAAGCAGGCCGCGGCGGCGGCGCGCCTGGCGCGCCACCCCGTTTACCGGGAACGAGTTGGGGACTCTGTAGTCCCCACACACCCGAGAAGAGGGCCAGATCGTCAGAGATGGCCCTGGGTCGGCCGGGGTGCGAGGGATATGCCTGTCAACCTCACCTTCGGCAACCAAAGCGACCCACAGGCGGCGTGCGTTTTAGTCGGTTCGAGTCCGACATAACCTCCTCCACCGGCTCCGGTGGGGAGGTATCCGTGGGGATTTTGCGCACGTAAAAAAAAAAAAAAAAAGGTTGCAATGTGCAGGGATGAATTCCTTGCCTACGGCGAGCGGTGCGATGATAGAATGTTGCTGTGGGCATCATGACAAACAATTCATCTGAGCACAAATGTCTTATTTTACATGCATAAAAAGCCACGTGGTTCCCGGCAGAGTAGAATTTGGACGACCCCATCTCTTCCCATACGGCATCGTGCAAGGCGACTATGGGATAGGGCTGTTTAACATCAGACAGATATAAACAGCCCAGACTCCGCCCTCTCAGATTCATGGCTCGGATCAACATTAGTGTTCGGGAAACGGCAATAGACTCACCACCTATTACGAGGGAATGCAATGATTGGTGAAATGTGGGTGTTAATTCACCTCTGCCTAACCCCCAGGGGATAAGGCGTGATTATATGTATGTATGTTAGTGAGAGCTGATAACTCTGTGAGTGTTTGTTTTAATTCAGTGAACTGGAACTTATTTAGATAACTTATAATGGGAAATTCATTGATTTGAAGCGTGTAGCGCCCTTTACTGCGTCTATACAGTATTGTGCATCGTGTAACAAAATGAACTCTTGGAATTTTGTGTGATTTTTACTATCGGAAAATATGTAACAAAGGAAAGTAACAATATATTTAAAACTAAAACCCGACGACTGAAAAATCTCGCTAAAAACTAAATCACGAACGTTATGTTTGAGTAGTGAACGTTTAAACAATAACTTGTTTACCAACTTGTACTTTTATGTATTTTTATTTAGTCAAATGTTTCAAGTCGAAGTCAAGGTCGAGAAGAGGGCCAGATCGTGAGAGATGGCCCTGGGTCGGCCGGGGTGCGAGGGATATGCATGCCAACCTCACCTTCGGCAACCAAAACGACCCACAGGCGGCGTGCGTTTTAGTCGGTTCGAGTCCGACATAACCTCCTCCACCGGCTCCGGTGGGGAGGTATCTGTGGGGATATTGCGCACGTAAAAAAAAAAGTTGAAGTCAAGGTCAAGACGATGGGTAGCTGGGGTGCCGACGACGCCAAGAAGTTGGTTGGCAAATTGGGGCGCAGGTTGATGGACAAAATTGGTGACTCTCGCTCCACCTCGTACCTGGGGCAAAGGTTGGCCATTGCTATCCAGCGGGGCAATGCTGCCAGCGTAATGGGCACCTTTGCACCGGGTACGTCGATGGTCGGGTATTATATTCAGATAGCTTTTGTGGCGTGGTGGTAGTCAACGCGACTGCTAAGCAGGAGCTCACTGGAGAGTTGTTGTGCTGTCAGAGGGAAGATTAAAGGCTTGTTCTGATTGTGCCTTCTGCACCGACGGCACATAAACTCTCTGTTCCTACAGGGTCGGTAGCACGTTCATAGATCACGGTAACCACTTTCCATAAGGTGGCCCGTGTGCTTGTCTGCCACCTAAGTTATATAAAATAATAAAGCTAAGATCACAACGCTGTTTCTCTTAGTTGCAGGTACCAGCAGTGATGTGAGGTGGTCTGCCCAAGATGGCGGTCGGCGAGGCGCGCGTGCCGCTCCTGCACGACGAGAGGCCGGTGCACAGCAAGCAACCTGACAAACATTATGGTAAGCATCTACGTCACATGAGGTAGCTACAGACCCTATCACAAAAACACCTGTATGACCTCATTTTAATACACCTTTATAGATGGCTATACGTGCATGTTAGGACCTCAAAGTTTGAACCCTCAGATAACACGAGTGTTCCATTTTGGTCTCTCAGCTGTTGACCACGGTTCCACCCTCGTGAATGTCGGCTATCGCGACCAAACATAGGATATGTCATCTCTTAAAGTCTAATCTATCCCAGGACTCTACCAGGAATCTACACTTTAATGTAAATAATGAGGCCGTCAAGTTGAGTGTCACCATTGTAACATTGTATATGTAAGTAATGGTGATTCTCATTTCTGAGACTGCCTTCAGCTTATAGGAGGTAGGACACGGCGATATTTCCGCTAAATTGAGCAAGCAGTCCGACTGGGGAAGTAGTAGTAGTCTGTAGGGCGGAGGGCCCTACAGAATACCGCGGTTATAATAACTTCGTGTTGTGTGCCCAGAGGTGTGTAGGGTAGCCAGAGCTCACTGGAGAATTTGTGCTGTCAGTGTGATGACTAAAGGCTTATTCTACTTTGTCCTCTACACTGACGGCACAGAGACTCTGTGCTTACAGGGATGGCAGCGCGAGTGTGACAGCCTTGGTTTTGCACACATCTATAGGACACGGTAAACACTATTCATCAGGTGGGCTGTGTGCTGGTCTGCCATCTAAGTGGTATAAAAAAAAAGGTCGTACGTTAGGTACCCTTGTAACGGGGACAGTTGTGTCTTCTACTAGTGATATGTTCTGTGAAGCGACGACCATCTGACCTCCACTCCTCCACAACGCACTGATGTCGAATTTCTGTAGTTAGATCAGTTTGTCGAACTTTTTAGGCTTCAATTATCTGTAACGAATTTTTGCTATACAAATCTGTAAAATGTTACTTTGCGGACATTGACCTGGGTTGTGCGTTTACCTAACAGAAATATGTATTGTAATCTTCTAATATCATTGTATAATGTATAACTGTTAAATGTTGCAATAAATAAAAATAATAATTATATGCTGGTCACACTGCACCGAACACGAAACAAAGCGAATTATCCAAATTGGTTCACTCGTTCGGTAGTTATGCGATTTGAAAAACATGCTTGTAACAAAATGTCATGTTACATAAAATTATAATAATAAATTATCATTCTCACCTTGACCGCTGTTTGTTTTTTTTTACGCAAGCGTTCTCACACTTTGGTATGATTTCGTTGCCGACTGCAGGCAACGCAGCAGCAAATACAGAGTCCGTATTTGCTGCTGCGCTGTCTGTATTACAGACCTTTGCTGCTTCTCATAAGGGGGTATAGGCAAAACTAATCTCAGATGGCGTCACCTTCGCTGGTGCTTGTCTTAGAGTCTATAATCCTATGTTTCTTACGTCAGTCTGTCAGAGGTGCTTGTCAATATTGTCGTTGATTTTTACAATGAGATAATATAACAAAATTTATCAATAAAAATGTGCTCCTGCATGACAGTAGCGACTTTAAAAAAAGAGTTGGAATAGAGAAATTATTACCTACATAAAAATCATCAGGTTTGAAATGGTGGCTCAGCTTGGCGGCCTCATCAGATGTTTTCTCACGCCCCGTTTAAAGGACCCGGGACTGTAGGAAGAAGGAAACACGTGAGCTGGTAATGAATTCCAAGTCTTTGTGGTGCGGCAAAGAAAAGAGTCTCTGAACCGCTTGTATCGGCTGCATGCGTTTGCTGCTGCGGTCTGCGGTCGGCTACGAAATCGTACCTTTACAATTCATCGCATCGTGATTTAAATCTCGTTTCGCACATTAAGTAAATCGGTGTTAAGTGTAATCGTAAAGCTTACGTCAATATTATTAGTTTCTGTGCACGGATTTGTTCGCGCGTTTTCTTAAATGTGGCTAGTCAAGCGACTACAATATGGGGTTCTTCAAGAAGGGCATTAGGCCACAGGCAGGGAATCCACCCCACACATCGCAACTTGAAACAGTACGCACAGTTAGGTGTGAAAGGAACTTCGAGCTGTGGAATGGACTTCCCTGCTGCGGTTTTCCCAAGTGAATACAATATGAGGTTCTTCAAGAAGAGCATTAGAAAATGCCTATAGGATGGGCAGCGCGAGTGTGACGCACCTGGTTTTGCACACGTTCATAGGACCCGGTAACCACGCACTATCTAGTAAGCTGTGTACTTTTTCGCCAACTAAGTAACATCAAAAAAAGTCTCTATCTGATATGTGAAGAAGGTCACCATTATAGATATTTACAGTTCATTTAATTATTATTTTAACCTTATTCCAAGGGCCTTGATTCTGCTAAAGCATAGCGTCTATCATACCACGGTCTCTGCTAAAACTCCATTTAATTTTAGACAAAGCAATATGTCCAAAATTAAAAGGCTTTTTGTAGAGGGAATGAAAAAGTGTTATGGAATCCTTTTCATTTAATTTTGAACTTTATTTGTATGGATATAAAGTAAAAGGTCGAGACAAGTTTGATATCTGGCGGTACTCATTATTTTCTTTCTACTGGTACTTTGCACTGGTAATTATATTTTTGAGCCGTTTGGAGTTGAAACGTTGGGTCCGTGGGGTCCAAGCGCGCGCGTGCTATTCAAAGAAATAGCGAAGTGACTAATCGACACTTCCCGTGACCATAGGGCTGACCTTTACCTCGCTCAAAGAGTTGGCATCGCCATTCAGCGTGGTAATGCCGCCAGCCTTGTGAGCACGGTACCAGTAGAGATCGATGGGGAGGAATTTTTCGATGCCTATAGTTGCAGTCTTTCTCTTTTTCTCTATTTCATTTTTGGTATATATTGTATAGTAAGCATAGTTTTGTATAAATTTTATAAGTAATTGTTAATTTTTTTTCTGTAAATTATAAACCTTCAGACTAAAGAAAATTTTCTTCCGGTTTATGATTGCCAAATCGGTACCGCCTGCTATCGAAACTTTTTTCGATCTTTTAGACAGCAGTCGGTTATTTTATTTTTCAATAATCAATTTAAATGTCGCCAATGTGTAGACAATAGATATACAGACAGTACAGACACAACTAATTTACAATAGTTAGGATGGAGACAAAATTATCGAATTATGTAAGAACTGCTGCTATATAACGAGGCTATTGTTAGTAGCAAGCTACCGTGGCAGACACATTAGGCACACTAGTGCTTACATAATTATGTGAAGATTTATTTTAATCTTGTGTGCATAATATTCGCATTACAATTATTTGTCTCGACCCACTGAATATAATAATAATAATAAACGTCTTTATTGTACACCAATAACATGTTACATTACAATATGAGATACAAATTTTGTGGTATGTACAGATGGCGGCCTTATCGCTCTGCGGCAATTTCTTACAGGCAACCATAGGATGGAGAGAAAAAGTAGGAGAAGAATATTTCAGGGCAGTTAGGTGTACATAGAGAATATTTAAAGAAAATAAAACAATAATAATGAAAAAGAAAACACATAAACATAATAGCCATAGGTATATACAATTATATTTACGCATACAAACAATAAATATCAGAGAAAAAGTCATATATATAAATATAATATCTGATTAAATAAATAAAATTCCAATACTTTATTGTGAAACTGGAGGTAGGACACGACAGTATTTCCATCCCATTGAGCAGTCCGACTGGGGAAGTACCTCCACTCTAGGTACAGAATACCGCGGCTATATTAACCGTGTTGTGTTCTCGGCGATGATTACGGTAGCCAGAGTTAACTGAAGAGTTTCTGTGCTGTCAGTGGGAAGACCAAAAACTTGTCCTGATTTGTCTTCTACACGGCAGAGGAACCCAGTTTTCTTATAGGGTCGGCAGCGCGAGTGTGTCTCTACTGGTGTTGCACACGTCCATATGCCTCGGTAACCACTTTTCATCAAGTGGGTCATGTTCGTTACACCCGTGCTGCCGACCCTGTAAGAACAGAGTTTCTGTGCAGTCAGTGTAGAAGAAACAATTAGGACAAGCCTTTAGTCTTTCCAATGATAGCACAAAAACTCTCCAGTGAACTCTGGCTACCCTACTCACCGACGGGAACACAACACAAGGTTATTATAGCCGCGGTATTCTGTAGGGTGGATATACTTCCCCAGTCGGACTGCTCAATTGGGACGGTAATACTGTCGTGTATTGGTGTAAAATAAAATATTGCATGTGTATCTGCAAGATATTATCATAGCAAATTAATTTATTTAACTTAGCAATCGTAGAATAATGGGGCCCTTATCAGATAACGTTGGCTACTGTTTGCCCACGATAGCGTTTCACTGTCAGTCAGATAGACGGCTCGGCCGGGGCGTCGACCTTGGGGACGTGCCCGACTGACGACAGCAGGCACACATGGCACCGGATCGTAAATATACTCGTTCATACATATAATCACATCTATAAATCCCTGAAGGGTAAACTCCACATTTCGCGTACTATGTTTTTGGTCCTGTGTAATAGGGGGCTAGTCTATTCTCATCAACCGGACACTTTGTTATGGGCTGTATTTTGACTGTCGGATGAAGAACAGCCGTATCGTGCATACGCTAACTCCTGCTGTGCAATGCTGTAAGCACACAGCGTCGAGCACAGCGCTGGGATAGCCTAGATAGTGATCGGACTGAGTGACGTCACTGAAAATCGAAAAATGACAATCTGTACCAAGGATGTCGCAGCGCTGTGCTCGATGCTGTAGGCTTTTTTTTATACAACTTGGGTGGCAGGCAAGCACATGGCCCACCTGATGGAAAGTGGTTACCATGACCTATGAACGTCTGTAACACCAGTGGAGTCACATCCGTGCTGCCGACCCTGTAAGAACAGAGATTTTGTGCCGTCAGTGTAGAGGACAAAGCAGGACAAGCCTTTGGTCATCCCACTGACAGCTCAAAAACTCTCCAGTGAGCTCTGGCTACCCTACTCACCGCCGGGAACACAACACGAAGTTATTATAACCGCGGTATTCTGTAGGGGGGAGGTACTTGCCCAGTTGGACTGCTCAATTGGGCGGAAATACCGCCGTGTCCTATCTCCTCAAAATTATAGAATTACACAGCTGAGGTGATGACGTCACGAGGTGAGACTGCGGTAGCTTCCGTAAAGAATTAGTAGAAAAAGATAAACCGAAGTTATATACTGGCAACCCCGGGACTGACGAAGACTTAACTTGTTCTCCGATGCATAGAAACACTGAGCTGCTAGTAAATAATTTTAGATGTACTGTCTCCCCCAGATGCCTTCAAGCGCGAGACGCCTCGTCTCAGCCGCGGCGCCACAGTCGTGACGTCACTGATCGCCGGCGCCACTGCGGGCGCCATCGCGAAGACCGTCATCGCGCCGCTGGACAGGACGAAGATCAACTTCCAAACATCGTAAGTACTTGAGCGGACCCTGGACTCCGAGCTGAAGGCCATGTGATGGGAACTTTGATGATCAGGCGTTTTAATTTTACATTTTTGGAAGTCTAAACTAACCAATCTCTAGCACTGGCCTTCTACATTGCGAGGTTTCACGCACGCGTATACGTACAGTGTCTGCATTATGACAGATGAATCACAATTTTACAGAAGCAGGCCGAGACTTCGGTCCGATGCAACCTTCCCCTTTTCTTAGGAAAGATGGGAACGTCGTAGTTAAACTCTCGAGGGGGCCTCCGAAGGCTTTGGGGCAGCTGGAGTTGCGCGAATTATATGCCAGAGGCTACCTCACCACCGGCAACTGATGGTTCTGGATTGTTGGTTCGAGTCCGACATAACCACCTCCGACTCCGGCGCGGGTGGGGAAAGGGGAGCTTTTGCTACGCAGACGCCTACGCGTCTTCGGATGTAGGGATCCTGTGGTCCTCATACCCGAAAAGGTTCAGCTCGAAAGTTATCTCTAGAGCACTATCTGTAGGGATTTCGTTTCTACTTGTCATTTGTCGAGTATACTTGTCTAGAGGATCTAACAGCGTGACAACTGTCCCTCTTGTCGACAGGCAGATCCCGTACTCGTGGCGCGCGGCGGTGGAGTTCCTGGCCCGTAGCGCGCGCACGGAGGGCGTGTACGCGTTATGACGCGGCAACAGCGCCACGATGGCGCGCATCGTGCCGTACGCCGCCATACAGTTCACGGCGCACGAGCAGTGGAAACGCGCGCTCGGCGTCGATACTCCGCAGTCTGCCAAGTACGTGCCTCTCTTGATGCTTTCTAAGGTGTATAGGGGACCAAACCCGTTGGTACAGGGTTTTATTTCGAATGTTCCTTCCCTCGAAGTGATATCGTCTGCGTGTGTTTCCGTTAGTCTCGTCTTACGGCACCCTTCGGATGAAATGGGGTAGTGGTACTTGTATTCTTTCTCCGTCACCACACGTATTGCATGAATGGTTATAACTTATGAGAGTTCGAAGACACTAAATGTTTTCGTTATAGTTGAAATAAATTAATATCATATCAGCTTCTACCCGACCCGGACTATCTACGTTGTCAAATACAAAAATCATTTATTCTCCATAGACCATTAAATCGGAACTTACAAAACGTCAATATATAAAACGAAATATAAAAAAAAAAAAAACATACATTTTAAAAGAAACGAGGGCTTCATGATACATAGAAAGCCATGTTCAGGACATTTGAAACTCAGCCTCTTAAACTAGGGAGAACCCTGTATCTTAAGAGACGTGTGTGTGTGTGTGTGTGTGTGTGTGTGTGTGTGTGTGTGTGTGTGCGCGTGTGCGCGTGTGCGCGTGTGCGCGTGTGCGCGTGTGCGCTCGTCGTTTTTTTTATTATACCACTTAGGTGGCAGACAAGTAGACGGTCCACCTGATGGAAAGTGGTCACCGTGGGCTATGGACGCGTGCGAAACGAAGAGGTACACTCGCGCTGGCAACCCTCTAAGCATTGGCAGTTTCTGTGCCGTCAGTGTAAAAGACAAAGCAGGACAAGTTTTTGCTCTTCCCACTGACAGCACAGAAACTCTCCAGTGAGCTCTGGCTACCCTTATCACCGCCGGGAACACAACACAAGGTTATTATGGACGGAAATACCATCTTAATTCTTTATTGCACACAAAACAGTACAGAGGTCAAACACAAAATAAATATATAAGAAATATGTACAAAGGCGAGCTTAACTCAGTATGAGTTCTCTACCAGCAAACCTTTGAGTAGCAGAGAAGCAGTTAAAGTAATAAGGGGACGTGAAGTGTACATTAATTTTCAGATAAAAGAAGGGTACCTAAACAGGTACATATATATACACAGAAACATACATACACAGCATACATATTACACCTACATACATACATACAAATATACATACATACATAAACACAATCACCATCGTGTCCTACCTCCTACGAGAAGGAGAAGGATTTAGGGGTTCAGTGATTACATACGTATACAAGATATTTGCAAAGACGATCGAAACTTTTCTAACCCTCGATATCTTCCCAGGGCCCACCCGCTGTTCCACCTGCTGGCGGGGTCCTTGGCGGGCGTGACGTCTCAGAGCGCCACCTACCCCCTGGACCTGGCGCGCGCGCGCATGGCGGTCACCAACGCGCAGGAGTACGGCACCCTGAGGGCAGTCTTCGTCAAGGTGGCGAGAGATGAGGGCCTGATGACGCTGTACAGGTAAACCTCTGACAGTGTGGAACCGCTCAGACTTTTTTATAGAAGTATATTTCCCAAAAACGGCACGGAAACGACCACAGAAATGAAGGACCGAACCACATCGTTAGACATGAAGACCATGCAGACCTCTTGCAACGAAGAGAGCTCGGCCGTAGTTGTAACTAGCAGATCTTTGTGCAACAAGTGTAGGTGGTTATGCAGGGGCAACAGTAGCCCCCACAGCATCCGCTGCAACACATTTTGGCTAAGAAGTTTTAAGAGTACAGAGAAAATCTAAAATCATAAAGATTTTTTTTTATATATAGGACACGCCAACTTGACCTCACCTCGCCAGATGGTAAGCTAAAGGCAAAGTCTCAGGAAAGAGGGTCACCATTACAGACACTAAGTGTTATAATGGTGGCACTCAGCTTGGCGGCGTGGATTATAGAAGTTGTGGAAAATAAACTTAGATGACTTATATTATTATTACTATTAGCTTTTATTTTTATTATTTTATTACTATTAATTTTTTTGGAGCTTTTTATAATTTATTACACTGCTCGGGCAATTTGTGAGTAGACTAGGAGAGACTTTGCCTCGTTGTGCGTGTTATACATACATACGTACATATAATCACGCCTCTATCCCCGAAGAGTTAAGCAGAGGTGAACGAACACCCACATTTCATCAATCAATAAATTCGATCCCACGTAAAAGGGGGCGAGCCTATTGCCTTCATTCGGGCACTATTTTTGACTCTAGCCATATATCTGAGGCTGAGTCTGGGCTGTATATATCTGTCGGACGTTAAACAGCCCTATCCCTTAGTCGCCTTGTACGACACCGCATGGGAAGAGATGGGGTGGTCCAAATTCTACTCTGCTGGAAACCACGCGGCTTTGCGTGTTCTACCGCCTGTACAAAGGTATGTGCTCAGATGAATTGTTTGACATGATGCCCACAGCTACATTCTATCATCGCACCTCTCGCCATAGGCAGGGAATAAACCCCCACACATAGTGACTTGAAACAGTACGCACAGTTAGGTATCGAGGAGTTGAATGAACTCCCTGCCCTGATTTTCCTAAGCGACTACATTATGGGGATTTTTTTAAATAGGACACGTCAATTAGACGTCGCTTCGTCAGATGGTAAGCTGAAGGCAAAGTCTCAGAAAAGAGGGTCACCATTACTCACATATACCATGTTACAATGGTGACACTCAGCTTGACGACCTCATCATATGCTTTTTCACGCCCCGCTTTAAGGACTCGGGACTGTAGGAAGAAGGACGGTTCTCCAAGAAGGGAATTAGAAGGTTTCTACAGGGTCGGCAGCGCGAGTGTGACGCCTCTGGTGCCACTGTAACCACTTGGGAACTGTGGTTGTCTGCCACCAGGGGCATAAAAAAGTCATTTTTTAACTAGTTTATCTTTTTTTGCAGAGGTTACCCCGCGACGGTTCTGGGGGTAATCCCCTACGCCGGCGTCTCCTTTTTCACGTACGACTCGCTCAAGCACAAATACTTAGGTAATACTATAGTTTTTCTCATAGAGCAAACACAGAGAGGAGGCGGTCTAAGTAACTGCACTGTGATACTGTGACGTCAGCTCAGTACGACGAGTGTGACGCGCGATAGTAATGCAAACTACAATAGGATGGGTCAGCCACCTAAGCAGTAAAAAAAAAAGTTTGCATTATAATATGGAATATGAGCAGATTTTCTGTACTAACCAGCCCCTGGTGTTGCACACATCTATAGGCCACGGTAACCACTTCCCATCAGGTGGGGCGTGTGCTTTTCTGCCACCTAAGTGGTATAAAAAGAAAACTAAACTCCACTGGGGCTAACACAGAGAGGAGCCCCTAGTCTTGCACACGTCCTTAGGCCACGGAGACCACTTTCCACCATGTGGGCCGTGTGGTTGTCTGCCATCTAAGTGGTATAAATAAACGTAACCCCACTAGAGTAAAAACAGAGAGGAGGTTGCCTAACTAAGAACCTGCCGTGACGCCTCACTCACAGCGCTCAAGCTCTGCGTCTCCAGATATAGTTCTACTCGTTGCTAGATGGCGACATATTACACTCCATTTGAATATACAGCGTGTTCCCTAACTCGGGCCATGTTCGTCTTAGAATACTTCGGCACGCCCCAGGGCGCGCTGACCAACGTGGCGTTCGGCGGCATCGCGGGCGCGCTGGCGCAGAGCGCGTCCTACCCGCTGGACATCGTGCGCCGGCGCATGCAGACGTGCCGCGCGCTCGACGGCCGCTACGCCTACTGCAGCATCGGCGCCACGCTCCGCCTCGTGTACAGGTGAGGGGGGGGAGGTACAGCGGACATCGTGCGCCGGCGCATGCAGACGTGCCGCGCGCTCGACGGCCGCTACGCCTACTGCAGCATCGGCGCCACGCTCCGCCTCGTGTACAGGTGAGGGGGGGGAGGTACAGCGGACATCGTGCGCCGGCGCATGCAGACGTGCCGCGCGCTCGACGGCCGCTACGCCTACTGCAGCATCGGCGCCACGCTCCGCCTCGTGTACAGGTGAGGGGGGGGAGGTACAGCGGACATCGTGCGCCGGCGCATGCAGCATAAAAAAAATTAAATTGGTCCGAGTAATAAATTCCCCAAAAAATCGTATATCTGCCGTATTCTTTACTATTACTTTACGCCTAGTGGTATGGGTAATGGACTGCTAAGACAAGGTCTCGGGTTCGATCCCAGGTTTTACCATGGCACACACCAATGACTTTTCGATGCTTTTCGAAGCTTTTCGAAGTTATGTGTGTATTTATCGCAGGTTTATAAGTGCACGGTTAATGGCAATAGGCTCACCACCTATTACATTGGGACCTAAACATAAACTGGCGAAATGTGGGTGCTTGCACCTCTGCCTACCCCTTCGGGGATATAGGCGTGAGTTTATGTATGTAATGTTTCTTTACTATCTACCGACTACCAAATTTACATAAACATAAATCAATAGTCAAACATTTTGGTTTCCAACTACTCCTTGCCATAGATGTTCGTATGACAGCTGGCACCGAAAACTTAACGTACTCTCCGAAACACAAACTAATTATGTACCTTTCTCCCTTCTAGGTCTGAGGGCTGGCGCGGTTTCTTCAAGGGTCTAAGCATGAACTGGGTCAAGGGCCCCATAGCGGTGGGCATCTCATTCGCTACGTACGACTCCATAAAAACCACCCTCAGAGATGTGGCCCTTCACTTGGATAGGTAGTAGTCCCTCTGCCTACTCTGTTTTGGAAGAATCTCCCGTTTAGAAAGAGAGGGAATTATGAAGAAACTCAAGAAAAAAATTATAGAAGTGGGGCGGGGTACTGATGTGTGCGGTTTGCCCCTGTTACCTTCAGATTGAAAGAAAAAATCTACCCCATGATATTTATTAATATTAATCTGAGGCAAGAAAGTGGGGTAACAAGTAAATATTTAGGGCAATTCGATAGTCTATTATATAGTCATTAACTCGATTAATAAAAATATAAATAGAAAAAGAAAAAAAGTGGGGGAAAGATATTTATAATATGTTTACCCCAATAAATAACTTTACCCCACAACTCATATTAGTAGAATATAAAAGGTAAGCGTCTACGTCTAAGTTCATGAAAGTGATGGGCGAACGGAATACTTGTTTGAGATTTTATTGTATTATATAATTAAGATAAGATATTTAATCTGTAGGTCTACTATGAAACATCTGTTTTTTTTTTATATACAACTTGGCGGCAGACTATAGCCCACGGCCCACCTGATAGAAAGTGGTTACCGTGACCTATGAACGTGTGTAACACCAGGGGAGTCACACCCATGCTGCCGACCCTGTAAGAACTGAGTTTCTGTGCCGTCAGTGCAGAACACAAAATCAGGACAAGCCTTTGCCCACGGAATAGGAAAGGTTCCATGGAACACAACGACATCCTTTGTGGCGTAACGGTAGTGAACACGACAGCTACGCAGAGAGCATGGGTTCGATTCCCGATTATTAATCATATATGTATGCATGAATAATGCCTATGAGCATGTTCTGAGCACGTTAAGCCGGCCGTCCCGGTGGCCATAGGAACACCCATGGTAGTCGTTACGTGTATTTGTAACCCTAAAAAGTCCAAACAGTAATATTTCGACGTTCGACAATAAGTTGTGGAGGTAAGATAAGATAAGATAAGATTCATTTATTTGTAAGAATATTGTATAAAAAAGTTAGTTGTACATAATATTCTGCTGTCTCCAGCGTACAAATATTAAAAGGTAGTAATACAAATTTAAATAATGTCCGCATACAACTAATAATAATTCCTCGTTTAAATGATATAGTCATAATAGAAGTTATATAATTACAAAATGTCAATTCATAGGTTATACAAGTCAAGGTTCACAGAATAAGTCAATTTTAGACTCAAAACGTTCGCTTAGGAAGTCTTTCGTGGAATAATAACATTTGGTCAGAAGGAATTGGAATAGTTTATAGTCTCTTCACGAAACATGTCAAAGTTAAACCAAATCTAGTAAAAGTGTGCCCCAGACTCCTAGGTGAGACCTACGGTTGCGAATGGAATCAACTCTAGGTAGAAGAAACGATAGCGGTAGCCTAGTGGTATGGGTAATGGACTGCTGAGACGAGGTCTCGGGTTCGATCCCAGGTTTTACCATGGCACACACCAATGACTTTTCGATGCTTTTCGAAGTTATATGTGTATTTATCGCAGGGTTATAAGTGCTCGGTTAATGGTAATAATCTCGCCACCTGTTACATTGATTATATAAACTGGCGAAATATGGGTGCTAAGCACCTCTGCCTACCCCTTCGGAGATATATGCGTGAGTTTATGTTATGTTATGGTTCAGGTTAAATCCTAGCGAAAGAAATAAAATCCACTATATATATCCTATGTTTGATGTGCAATAAAGAGTGCTTAACTTATCTTATCTTGTCTTGCTACAATTTTCGTTCGTGTTCGGTCGAAGTATCGGATGTTTCATGGTAGCCCTCCAACACCCAGATTCTGTTATTTGTCAATCACTGTCATACCACAGACATTACAAAAAATGTCATTTGATATTACACTTTATTGCTATGCTGTTAGAGCTTAAAAATAAATGGCATCTTGCAGTGTGAATGAAAAATATGATGGTTTAAGATCCGACCTAACATCGACCTTCGCCCTACTGATATCCCAATGAAAAAAAAAAAATTAGCGAATAAACTGTGTTACTGAATACATACTATGCCGTTGCGTTGACTAAAAAATGGTCATAAATTAATAATTTAAAATTTTGATACTTTTTTCTAACTTCACTAATTTATATTTTCGGACTTCTAAGATGGGCTATCATTATTCATGGCCATTATATTCATATGCAACCCTAGATTACTGATTTCGCAATGAAATCTAGTAACCTTTTCGCACACGGCAACCAGGTAGTAAGAAGCAGAAAAAGGTGGACTACCTAGCTTTGGCATAAAGTATGTATTGTATACTTTTTATTGAAGGTATCATATTTTTTCAGACGTCAGTGAAACTACAAAAAAAAACACGTTTCATAATTTTTAAAAACAATTTGTTTAACAACCTTATTGTTATGCGTTCAGCAACACATTTTTTTCGTTAAAATATTTGTTTTTTGTAAACAGATGGATGAAGGTCGATGTTACGCCGGATCCTATACTATAACGAACTTTATCATTACATTTTTTACTTTAGATTTATTTTAATAAATTCTAAAATTGAATGGCATCTTTTGCAGTTGTCAGTGGTGTGTCTGCGACAATTGAAGTATCGGAGTCATGTTTTGTTCATAGAACCGGCGGACGAATATGTTTTATTATCAGTATCAAAATAAACGGGATATTTACCATGGTTCATTGTTTTGAGTTTACAATATTTTTACAACCGGGAACAAGCCAAAACAAAATCGCGAGTGGATACAGTAAGCATCGTGTGTCGTGAACGTGATCGAGATCGGGTTCGAGTTTGTAGTGAGAGTGAAACCAATAGTAGTGCAGATACGCGTAGTAAAAGAACTAGAAAGAGGGTAGATCGATATAATTACTCCTAGGAAAAAACTTTTTCTCTGTTCACCGCCACTACTCCAGTTCCTCCGTGATCATGGTGTAACAGCGCCGAAATATCGGAAACTCAGAACAATGAAACATGGTAAATATCCCGTTTATTTTGATACTGATGTGAGTGACCATGATAGTTTAAATACCTATATGTTTTGTTATATTATTATACTCACTATAATATATTTATATAATGTAATGTACTCATAGACTTGGCAGCCTTTCAGAGTCCGTTTTATAATTAGGTTATTAGACTGACAAGTCAAATTATTTACTTTTTAATAAACGTCAAACCGGTAAGTTACAACAAATATAATGTATTGTAAAACTATAGATATTGTCTGTAGCCTAAAAGGGCGACAAAAATAATTATTCAATTCGAACCAGTAGTTCCTGAGACTAGTGCGTTCAAACAAACAAACAAACTGTTCAGCTTTATAATATTAGTATGGAATATTATATTTATCAATCGTTACATCAAATTAATTCATTTTAATATATTGTTATATATATCTTTAATTAAAAAAAAATTAGTACACTAACTATTCAAATTGATTAAACAACAACTCAGGCGAGACTTGAACCCCCGAACAGTCCCATCCGTCACTCCAAGCTGGTTGTATAGACAAATTTTGTATGCTCAAACCATGGCTCTGTAGTTCAGTGGTCAGCATTCCCCCTGTAAGGGACAGATCGCGGGTTCAACTCCCGTCAGAGCATTCATTTTTCCCATCTATAAAGATTCTTTCGTATGTGTACATTAAATCTGTATTCTAACCAATCTCCCCTATTTCTTTTCGTTTTTAATACATACATACATACAACCGCGGTAGCCTAGTGGTATGGGTAATGGACTGCTGAGACGAGGTCTCGGGTTCGATCCCAGGTTTTATCATGGCACACACCAATGACTTTTTGATGCTTTTCGAAGTTATGTGTGTATTTATCGCAGGTTTATAAGTGCCCGGTTAATGGCAATAGGCTCGCCACCTATAACATTGGGACCTAAACATAAACTGGCGAAATGTGGGTGCTAGCACCTCTGCCTACCCCTTCGGGGATATAGGCGTGAGTTTATGTTATGTTACATACATACATATAATCACGCCTTTATCTTTTATTGACGGCCTCTGTGACGTAGCGTTTGTTCGACTACTACGCAAGAGGCGCAGATTCGATTCCTGATCAATGCAAATAATTGTATACAGGAATGTGTATACGTCTGGGTGTTTTTATGTACGATATGTATGTATTTACAAAAAACAAAGTATCTAAGTATGTTTATCTGCATTCTATATTCCATAACACAAGCTAGATAAGTTATGCTTACCATGGGTCTAGATAGCGTTGTGTGGAATGTTGTGGAATAGTTATTTATCCCCGGAGGGTTAGGTAGAGGTGAATTAACACCCACATTTCGCCAATCATTGAATTCGATCCCACGTAATAGGGGATGAGCCTATTGCTGTCTTCCGGGCACTATTGTTGACTCGAGCCATGCATTTGAGGCCGAGTCTGGGCTGTATATATCTGTCTGATGTTAAACAGCCCTATCCCTTAGTCGCCTTGTACGACACCGCATGGGAAGAGATGGGATGGACCAAATTCTACTCTGCTGGGAACCACGCGGCTTGCTATTATACTAAACTAAGTAAATATGTTTTAAAATAGACCAAAAAATATCTCGTTTGGTTTATTATCAGAGTCTTCTCAGGTTTAATAATATTTTACTTTGAAATGTAGTTAAAATCAAAACTAGTTGTGTCTTTAATACTAACTAAACGAACTTTGATAGTATCAAGACAGAATGTTCTACAAACCGAAGCAAGGCGAACTTCTCTGACCTCTCGCTCTACTTCCCGACGTGCCACATCATATACCAGCACCCTAGGCAAGTGACAATTTGATGGCCGGCGTATTGTCTAATAGAATGACGAATTTATCGAACTGACACGTATTTTGACGTTTATGACAAACAGCAACGTATTTAAGGGAGGTAGGTAGGTACCATGGTGAACGTTCTGATAAGCTCTTCCAATTAGTCCCACCCTCCCTTTCCCTACACAGGACAACACGTGCAGCGCTTAGATGTCACCCGCACACGGTGCAGAGTATCCGATCAAGCGGTTCGGAGACTCTTTCTTTTGCCGCATCATTAAGGCCTGGAATTCAGTACTAGCTCACATGTTTCCTTCTTCCTACAGTCCCGGGTCCTTTAAGCGGGTCGTGAAAAAGCATATGATGAGGCCGTCAAGCTGAGTGTCACCATTGTAACATGGTGTATGAATGTAATGGTCGTATTACAGCGACGCGCGGTCCGCATTATTGGGAATCCTGAGGTCAAGAACACCCTCGACTCGAAAGGCTCGACTTTGCAGATGCGTAGAGATGTTGCTTCCTTGGCTATATTTTACCGTCTCTACCATGGTGAGTGTTCTGATGAGCTCTTCCACCTAATCCCACTCTCTCCTTTCCTACATAGGACAACACGTACAGGGCTTAGATGTCACCCTCACACTGTGCAGAATATACGAGCAAGAACCAAGCGGTTCGGAGACTCTTTCCTTTGCCTCACCACCAAGACCTGAAATTCATTACCAGCTCACGTGTTTCCTTCTTCCTACAGTCTCGCGGCGTGAAAAAGCTGAGTGCCATCATTGTAATATTACTGTCTGTAATGGTGACCCTCTGTCCCGAGACTTTTGCCTTTAGCTTACCATCAGGCGAGAAGAAGTCAAATTAGTGTGGTCTAGAAAAAAAAATGGTGGTCCTCTTTCTTGAGGTTTTGCCCTATTTGACGTGTTCTATTAAAAAAAGAATCTATACTACAATACACCGGCCAACGACTTGCGCCTAATCTAGAGGGGTACACTAAAAACGTAATGACTGACTTCTTGACAATAACTTATATAGCGATATTATTCTCTTACAATACGCACATACATACTATCACTATTTCACCATAAAGTTAAGCCTTTTGACATAATGAATAGACATGTATAAAACGCGAAATGATCATGTGTAATCTAATATCAATATTGTTTTTTAAACTGTCAATGTGAGCGTGTAATGGGATGTATATAATAGGTCTTTACATATGAAATTGTCGTATTTAAAAAAAAAAAATTGTCACGTAGGCAACGGTAACCGCATCCAATCAGGTGGGCCGTGTGCTTGTCTGCCAATTAAGTGGTATAAAAAAAGAAACCCAATTTTCAGTACTAACATTTTTGCATTTTTTGGGAATGACAAATCCAAATTTTATGATTTTTTCATTTGTGTATGAATGAGACAATATTTGGCTAACAAACACTTTTATTACGTTTTTAAAAAGTGACAGCTGTAAAAAAATAATACGAAATTTATCATCAAAATAGCATTTAGGAAGTACTGTTTTTGAAGATTGAATTTAATTTATCAAGCGGCCAATAACAACAAAATTTAATACAGAGTTGTAAAATCTTGAAATCAACTTTCAAACAAAATATAAATAATGGAAATAGCTATTAAATTAAAGGGATAACGAACTCATGAATCTGTAAGAAAATTTCGGCAATTTCATAGGTGAAGCCTAATATATGTCACTTGGACAAAATTGTTAGATCTTTTTTGCGCTGCGTTGTAGTGTCACTTTCTGTGTCTATAAGGTGTATTTATATATTCTAATGGGTTATGCAAATGTGCCTTATTTGGACTGTTAATATTATTTTTACGATGTGCAGAGCACGCACATTGAGCATTTTAGTAGTTCAGAAATGTTTCTGTGTTAATGCGAGCTCAATTTAATCAAATGGTATATTCGTTATTTTTTTTTTATTTGTAAGTACAGGCATAGATAACTCATTATATGATACACAAAAAGTTTTATAGTACGGTTATATAATACGATTTATATTCATTTTGTTGGTAAAATATATTATAAAATAGAATATATTCTGGAAAGAAAATCAGGTCAATTTTTTTTGTGAATAGGTATAGGCTAAGTTCGGTGACTGTATACAGTTTACTTCACTCATAAGTATTGTTTTGTGAATATAAATGTTTTTGTTAATAACATATCTGTTTGTTAGTATATTTTACAGTTTTTGATATACCTATTATCACTTAGAAACTATGAATGTTGTTATAATAAACGCACTGAAATGTTTTACTTCATATCTAGCTTCCTTGTCTCCTGGTCTCGTAGTCGTTATGAGAATGTGAACGCCGTATTTTTATTCTACGAGCAAAAAAATCCCCACGGATACATCTCTCCCACAGGAGCCGGTAAAAAATATTAAAACAATTAATACGGGTGGGAGAGGTTATGTCGGACTCGAACCGACTAAAACGCACGACGTCTGGAGGTCGTTGTTGGTTGTATATGCCTGGCACCCCGGCTGACTCAGGGCAATCTCTCTCGATCTGGCCCTCCTCGGGGCGGGCACTTAGTCATGGCTTGTATGTTTACCTACTGTAGAGCACAGCACTATCTATTAGTCGCCTTCTATGATACACACAGTATTTAATTCTTATTAAACAACTAAGTTACTATTTTAAACGGTGACTAGTGTATTTATTTAATATGTGATTATATAAATATGCATCAAGATTGTTTACATTTAGTGAAATATCTAACCGAATTATATAAAAATAAATATTCCGGACAATAGTTCACTCGAGTTATGCATCTGAGGCTGAGATTGGGCTGTATATATCTGTCTGGTGTTGTCTGGCTTTAGTAACATACAACCCCCCCCCCCCCCCATAAAGGGGGAATGGTAATGCAACGAATGTGAATGAAAAAGATAAATAATTGTTTAGATCGTCGGTGTTCTCGCTGAACGGACAGTATGCCAGACGGGGATATCGGTTAGAGGACGAAGGACAAATATACAGCATATCGTTGGGGGAAGAACAAATATACAAAATACCTATTGTTCGGAGGAAAGTCAAATATACAGGATATCATTCGGGGAAGGACAACAGGACAGGGACAGGTGCATAGGATTTAATAATGGTTGACATGTATACAGCATATCATTGGGGAAGAACAAATATACAAAATATTGTTCGAAGGAAAGTCAAATATACAGGATATCATTTGGGGAAGGACAAATGCACACGATTTAATAATGGGGCAGGTAAATATATACCTAATATCTCGTTCGAGGAAGGGGCACATATTCATAAGGGGGAAAGTCCTCCCTTATGTGTTGTACGTTGTACAGGTATCTAAAACAATTTAAAGGAAATAAAAAATCGGTTCAACGGTTTTTTGAAGAAAATATTGAAATTTTGCATTCTTTCTTTCGTTGTAGGTACGTTATTAAATAAAATGTTTTGTATATCTCGCCTTTTGAAAACATAGGCTTTATAGTATATTCCCAGTATTCTCAGGTGGCTAACGAGATGCCCAGTTGCCACCGGGTGACGACTGGGAAATTATTGTCCGCACTTTGCCGGGACTTGTCAATCAATCAATCAAATTCTACCGGAAGAACGCGCTTCTTTGATACCTGTCTTACGTCAATAGGTTCTTTTTAAAAGAAGAATCCACCCCCTCCTGACACGGATTGATTGCTTTTTATGACAGGCGATGTGATGCGGTTTGAATTGGATGCAACAATTCTTTAGTCACTGGGAATTGAGTGGCTACTGGGATTTTTCATTTGCTATTGTCTTCCTCGTGCGGGGAACTGGGACTTTACTATACCGACATTACGAGCTGTCCAATTTGGCTGTATTTTATATTTGTATAATTATATTTAAATGCGAAGCTTTGTTGTTATGTTAAGTATTATACATGTATAGTGAATGTGTTCAACGTGACTGCGGCTAGCGATGCACGTAAGCAGCTAGCGAGAAAAGGTATGGTAGTCCTTCATTTTGAAAGCCATATACCTGGGTCTGGTTGGAAATAAATGAACACTTGTATCAGCTTCGGTCGCTCGCATGAATCGCTAGTCGCGCTCGCGTCTACTCAAGCTGTAATATTATAGTTATGCGATTGTTAATTAATATAGCTACTGAAATATATTGTTTACACAAATCTTATATTTTTATTGTCAATTTCTCCTCCTCCACTTCGAACGGTCTGGAACACGCACGAAGGTGATAGTTGAGAGCTTTGCACTAATGTTACTCAAGGCATCTCTTCATCCTAACGTTAATCCTAGTCGCATCTGGAGCTTCTTTAACCTCGGAGTCTAGGGTTTTGTACAAGCTAACTGCATATTTGGCTGAACTTCGATATTTCAGCCAAATATGCAGTACTCTAAGCATATTTACATATTGTCAAATTAAAAAAAATACGGACCTTAAAAGACCGAATTACGAGTTTAAAATTGTAAAAAAAAATGTAAGCACGTTTGTGGAGCTAGTTTGCTGACCGGCCGTCAGTGACTAGTAACGTACTGGTACTAGCGTGCTCCGCAAATCTCTCCCTTGCCCTTATTGTTGTTAAACTTGAAGTTTGTTTTTTATTGTTTCTTTTTTTTTTTCTATGGCTATCCTAATGATTCCGCCAACAACTCAGTTTTTATACACTGATCGAAATAACTAAAAAATAAAGAAAATAAAGAAGTTTGTTTTGTATTTTACACTTCTATTGTTTAAGATTTTACACCAGGACCACAGACCTCTTAAATACCTAATTACCTACTTTTTGCCACGGAACACCGTTCGTCAGCCTGTGTTTATTCCAGTTAATACTCTTTGGCCAGTGTCTTATTTCAGTTCCTGAGGGTTCTTAGAACTTATAAGTTTGATAGCTTTTTGTTGATAAAGTAATAACAATCTGTTTAAGAGCTGAGCGTTCACAGTACAATCTATTATCTCAATGTTCTTTCCCCACTCAACTTATTGCTAAAAGTCCCTACAAAATATAACCAGAATATTACAGAGTAGAAATGGAGCTCGCGATATGTAGAGTGTGTCTGACGAATAATGGCCGGATGCATTCTATAACTAACACGCATCTTGAAGAAACGTACCAGGCCCTCACTATGACATCGGTAAGTTTTAACTTGAAATTCAATATTATATCACTACTAGCCGACCCGCCCGTAGCACATTTCGAAGCATTTTTATATTTTCAAATGTATGGAAATCTGTTTTATTTGTTGACATGATATGATTGCTACTCCGCTCCCTTCAGAAGTAGCGTGATGATATTTAGCCTATGACCGTTCTAGGTAAATGGATTATACAACACAAAAATATTTTTTCAATTCAAACTAGTAGTTTTTGAGATTAGATTGTTCAACCGAACAAACAAACTCTTGGATTATTTGTAGCTGCTGTATAGATGATATATTACATTTAAGACAAATGTACTGCTGATTTAAGCACTTAACTAAAGGGAATACACTCTTGATTTGTCTTTGATATTTTGTATTTAACAGTTCATTAGCCTTAAGCAGTAGTTTATTTGTTTAATATGTGTTTGAGAGTAAAATAAAAGTGTTTATATAGAAAGTCGCTGCATGATATGAAATAAATATGAATATGATTTTTACTTTTAGTTAATATGTAACCTTTAGGACATCACAGCCCAACATCTAATCCACGACTCGGTAGATACTTACCTAAAGGGAAATCTCACAGTTCATTATAGCGCAAAATAGGTGCATTAGAGCTATACTTGGTATGACTTGGACCGACTCTTGTTCACCTGTGTTCAAAGCCAATAAACTTTTAACTGTACCATATATATGAAAGTGCCAAATTTGTGAAAAATAATCTATCACTGTTCAATAAAAAGGACAGGTCTAATAAAAGGAATGTCACACACAGATGCCGGTACTTACGTTGGAAATATTTTGACATAATTGTGTTTATATGGCTCCACTAATTTACAACTCATTGCCAAAGTCGATTGTAGACCTAACTCATAAAAAGTTTTGTGTTGCATTACATAAGACATGGACAAGACTTTTATACAATGGAAGACTTTTTAAAGAAATATGCTTGTCATTCGTACCAGCACTGCAGAAATATGTTGTAGCTGCTGCGCTATTATTGTGGCTGCAATATTTTTAGTTGCTAGGTAGATATTGCTTTGTATACTTTGTAATAATCTGTGTTTGCATGCCAACTTTATGGCAAATTGTGCTTGAATACTATATTTTTTATTTCCATCTTTTGTTGTACCAACTGAATAAATGAAAATGTATTGTATTGAATCTTGTAACAACTTTTTATACAAACACATACTAAACAAATAAACAAGGTTAACACTAACTGACTAACTAGTGGTTCAAATGAGTTCCTAAACAGAAAACTATTAATAAACTGAGTTTTTAAATTGAATCTAACCTAAACTAACCGAATGGAGTATAGATTCTGAGTCTTGTCTCAAATTCAAAATTCAATCCTATTTTAAATTCAATCTTTGAAGTCAATGGGTTACAACACAAAATTTATAAAACTTAAATTAGGTATTGTTAAACCTAATTAAATTTTTATAGATTTGTGTTTAGGTAATGTTAGGTCCTGAAACCACCACCAGGACCTATGGCATTCAACACTGGGAAAATGCATGCAATTTTAATATAACTATCATGCAAAGACTCCAAAATGGCATTCTGAGAAATATAGCCAACTCACCATGTTTTTTATAACAAATGCTGAAATACAGAAGGCATTGTAGGTCAACACAGTCAAGAAAGAAACCATGCTCTTGGCTCAGAAGCACAAGAAGCCGATAAAGAATCACCCCAACCCCCAAAATAGTTGCTTGGACAAAATAGTATTAGTTACCCCAAACACCTCAAGCGATACAATATCTAAATCCTGGAGTCCAGATACTGAGAAGGGTGCTGCCTTCGACAAGACACTAGTCAGTCAATAAATCCGCCAATAACGACTTATTGCACATATAAATTAAAAAAAACAAGTTATGTTAAAATAATAAGTCTATAAAACCATCACTAAGCTTGTCCCGTAAGATATAAATCTTATGGGACAAGCTTAGTGATTATGGTCACGGAGGAAGAATGTAAGTTTCAGCACCCCATTGCATCTGAAGAGTGTCGTGAGAGGCGACTAACGGAAAAATACGCAGACGATATCTGAAAACTCGCAATAAAACCCTGTGCCAACATGGAAATAGTAGGCCAAAGTCTCACGACATTGAGAGAGGTCTATGTCCAGCAGTGAACTGCGATAGACTAATTGAGACTAGTGTCTGATCTGGTATGATCTCGTACCATCAAATAACAATTATTGTTACTCTATAATAATAGGTCGTTCATATGAAATTGCCGTTTTTTTTTTATTTGGAGGAAACCCCATTTTCAGTACTAACATTTTTGCATTCTTTTTAGGAATGACAAATCCAAATTTTAATTTCTTTTTTTTGTGTATCAATGTGACAGCATTAAGCTAACAAACACTTCTATTACATTTTTGATAAGTGACAGCTGTAAAAAAGTAATACGAAATTTATCTTCAAAATAGATAGCATTTAGGAAGTATGTTTTTGAAGATTGAATTTAATTTATCAAGCGGCCAATAAAAGCAAAATTTAATACAGAGTTGTAAAATCTTGAAATCAACTTTCAAACAAAATGTTAATAATGGAAATAGCTATTAAATTACAGAAATAACGAACTCATGAATTTGCAAGAAAATTTCGGACATTTCATAGGTAAAGACCTAATATAATATTGGCATTTCAGACACAAGACACCAGACCTCTCCATGTCTGCTACATCTGCCGTGCGCGTCTGCAGAACTGCTACCAGCTCAAGAAGCAGTGTCGCCAGAGCCAAGAGCTGTTCTCGCAGATGCTGAGAGACAAGGTGGGTTAACAGTGTCATCATAATAAAATATATTTGATATTTTTATTTATTATCGAAAAATTACTAATCTCTAAAAATATAATGAACTGCTAAAGTAAAATATTTTTACGACAAATAGTTTAAGATATTTGATTTTGAAAACTCAATTTTCCGCGAGATAGGACACGGCGGTATTTCCGCCCAATTGAGCAGTAGGGGAAGTACCTCCGCCCTACAGAATACCGCATCTATAATAACTTCGTGTTGTGTTCCCAGCGATGAGTAGCGTAACTAGAGCTCACTGGAGAGTTTGTGCTGTCAGTGGGAAGATTAAAGGCCTCACTGACGGCACAGCAACTCTGTACTTACAGGGTTGGCAGCGCGACTGACTCCTCTGCTGTTAAAAACGTGCATAGACCACGGTAATCACTTTCCTTCAGGTGGGCCGTGTGCTTGTCTGCCACCTAAGTGGTATAAAAAAAAAAGCGTACTTGCGAATGACGTCATACACCAGTGACAATTTATTTTGTTACACATTATATGTCAAGTAGCCAGTATTTATCATGACAGCACTGTGACAAGGGATATATACGAGTCCTCATTGACATTTTTTATGAACAGGCAGTACATCTCTCAAAGAAGACCTCTAGTCCTTTAAGGGTAGTGGCTGTTATTCGAATGAGTACGGGAGGCTTCGTCCAGAAGAAATTAGAGGCGGCTGTTAAGCTGGAGTCACCGGGACTGCTCGGTGATGTTGAGCAGATGAATGGTACAGGTACTAGTTTTAATTTTTATCACTAATAACCCATTTGACCGCCTTTGGGTGCTTATATAGAGAAGCAGGTTACCGAACGAGCTGGCGCGATGGGTGCTTGTTTAAACTTAGAAGGATGTGTGTGTATATTTTTAATGAAACTCTAAATGCAAAAAAGCTCAATGCATAAGCAATCTGTACCTTTTTGAATAGTACAACATAGAACTATAATGTATTATCAGTTAATATTGCCTATATTTGAATTCCATTATTGAAGGTCTAGATACCTACTCTTGAACTGTGATTAAAACTTCTGCTCACGTCATTATCATTATTATATCATCACTCTTCAAATGACATGGTGTAAAAAACTAAATATTAAAATTAAAAAATTGTAATGAAACTTTATAATAGCAAATTCTCCCTCTCTCCAAACATTGTGCTGTGCCCGACAGGGTCCATAATTGTAACTTAATCTTAATCTGACATCTGTATCACATTATGGAACGCAATACATGTATTGAGTATTAATTTAGTTTGCGTGGGGGACAGTCCTGCTGATTTCTGTTCTTTTTGAGATTGTAGATTTCATATTGTAGATGTACATACATACATATAATCACGCCTTTATCCCCGAAGGGTTAGGCAGAGGTAAATTAATCGAGTGGTGATGGAGAAAGAATACAAAGTATCACCACCCCATCTTATCCGAAGGGTGTCGTAAGAGGCGACTAACGGAACAATACGCAGACGATATCACTGCGAGAGAAGGAACACTCGAAATAAAACCTTGTACCAACCCGACTGGCCAGCGGGGAATCAGTAGGTCAAAGCCTCCCAATATTGGGAGAGACCTATGTCCAGCAGTGGACGGCGATGGGTTAATTGATATGAAATTAACACCCACATTTCACCAATCATTGTTTTCGGTTCCACTTAATAGGGGGTGAGCCTATTGCTGTCTTCCGGGCACTATTGTTGACTCGAGCCTTGTATCTGTGCCTGAGTCTGAGCTGTATATATCTGTCTGATGTTAAACAGCCCTATCCCTTAGTCGCCTTGTACAACGCCGCATGGGAAGAGATGTGGTGGTCCAAATTCTACTCTGCCGAGAACCACGCGGCAGGAACACAACACGAGGTTATTATGACACGAGGTATTTTACAGAAGACATGGCAACAGAAGAGAACGGCACAGAAGGAGAGAAGAATCGTTCTAAAGCAGAAGACGATAGCGCTCCCAGTGCGATCAAGACAGAGCCGCGAGACAGTCCTATAGGTAAGTGAACCTATTTCTCGTGTGGAAATCCCCACAGATATCTCTCCTCTTTTGTGCGCACAATGGCCCAAAAAAAGGATGCCAAGTGCGGACACGAGGGTCCTTTTCCATTTTTCCATCCCTCCCTCTATCAGACAGCAGGCGTGGTTATTTCAGACTAGAACTGACAATACCTTATTTATAAATTGATTTTTTTCATTGTTATGTTGTGTGTATGTGTTCTGCACTTCATTGTAGCTTCTGATAATATATGTATTTGATTTCTTTCTAGGCATAAAAACAAAAAAAAAATACAGCCTGTAGCGTGACGGCAGTGCATTCAACTTTTACACCACTAACACTGCAAAAAATGACATTAAATTTTTGACTTTATTGCCATTAACCGGGCACTTATAATCCTGCGATAAATACACACATAACTTGCAAAAGCATCGAAAAGGCATTGGTGTGTGCCATGGTAAAACCTGGGATCGAACCCGAGACCTCGTCTTAGCAGCCCATTACCCATACCACTAGGCTACTGAGGGCCAAAATTAAATGAAAAAGACTTCATTACATTTTTTCTTTCACTCTACAAAATGCCATTTAAAGTGCATAGCAGTAAAGGCAATTAAATGGCATTGTTTGCAGTGTCTGTGGTATCACACTGATTTTACTATGACAAAATTAAAAAAATCGGGGCCCAGCTAGTAGACAGCAGCAGGTACTGTACAACTCCGCGTTTTATTGCAGATGATGAGGCTGCACCCGAGCCTTGCGTGGATTCGGAGAGAGATGATGTGCCTCTCAACATTGTGCAGGAAGACCAGCAGAGCGCACAATCTGGTAAGACTTCTCCTCAATCGCAGAGTTGTTACTTTAAAAAAATAAACCTAGGGGAGCCAAGGATGCTATGTGCAAAGACTAGAGTCTCCCGGGAACATCATTTTAATCACTATTCTGGTCCATATCCACCTGATGCTGGCTGTATATATATAGTCCCTCTGGACAAGAGGCTATTCGTTGGCTTGCGGGTGACGGGTGGAGCCACCTGTCACCCTGACAGAAGTAAGTCGCGACGGTGCGTCTCCCCGTGTCTGGGGATAAGTTGGGGTCTCTGAGGACCCCACACCCGAGGAGGGCCAGATCGAGAAAGATGGCCCTGGGTCAGCCAGGGTGCGAGGGATATATATGCCTGACAACTTCACCTTCGGCAACCAACAACGACCCAAAGGCGATATAGTCGGTTCGAGTCCAACATATCAAAGAATCAATTTCATTTATTCAGTTTTGGCACATAAAGAGCACATATGAACGTCAAAGTTTTACAATGATTAAATAATGGATAAATGAGCAATTGGAAAATGTTACTTTTGCTGGTTCGCTAGGTTAGTTCTACTGAGAAGATACCAGCAAGAAACTCAGCGAACTATATTAGAACTAGATTATCTTTTTTTGTAAATATGGTTTTGCTTACAATTTATGTTGAGCGAGTAAGCAAGGAGGTTGACCACGCATTTTTATCATCAAGATAATCATCTTCTTTGTAATAACATTTTATCATTACAGATTTTTTCACTTCTATTTTAAATTTATTTAGTAGCATGTCAACCAAATCCTGACGAGTTTTATTAAATATTTTTAAACAACTGCTTACAAACGAATCACCAATTTAATGAAGCCTGAGTTGTGGTACAGCCTCAACCTCTCCCACCTCCTAGGGTGTATCCGTAGGGATTTTTCGCACGTAAAAGAAAAGTGGCGATTCATTGGTTGGCGTATTGAAGATACGAGTAGAGTGGGAAAAATAACGTTAAAATTGACGAAAACACCGAATAATTCGTATAATTTTGAAATCTGGTACAATCTGGTACACTGGTATTCCCTAATACATGAGATAAACATACTAAGACTCCACGAGGTTAGGACATGAGGCGGGGAAGGGAGGGACTAAAGACTTATATATTGAAAATTATTAATACATATCTCTTTACTTACTTTACATTATTAATCTACTTCTTTCCTATAAATTGTGTTTAGTCATTTTTATTGTAGGATCAATACTTTAATAAATGCGAGATTTCAAATGTGACAAAGTTTATAATTCTCGAAAAACTTAGGTAGTCCACAGAGAGATCGGCGCGTGGTACAGTTATTACATTCTCCCCTTTTTATTTGGTCTGATTTTTTAATATTCCCGCGCTAAGTACAGAATGTCAAATAAATGAAATTTGACGTTAATGACAGTTGTCAACGAAATACGTTAACTGCGGCCGAAGGTCCCAAAAAATACCAATTTGATTTAACTAAATTTAATTATCAAGTAATTTTACAGAGTAAAAATTATAACTAAAGTACAATGATAACGCTTCGAAGTATGAAACAATTATGCGCACAAATTATTAACAGTTTCTAGGGAAAGATTCCAATGACGTCGTAGCGATGCACGTTCCGCTGACGGTGCATCCTGTGTCGCCAGGCGCCTTGTGCAATGTTCACGTTGAGCTGACGTTGCATCCTATGGCTGCGAGTGCCGTGTGCAATGTTTATTGAGGTTGAAGTTGACGCAGCGATCTCCATAGATTAGGGATGCGTAACAAACGCATGTCATAAACGTCAAATCCCACTTATTCGTCATTCTATTGTACAATTCGCCGACCAACGAACTGCCACTTGTAGAGGGCGGGGGGTTTGCTGGTTACACCGGCCGTGGTCTTCGCAACTAAATCATTTGTGAATTTCAACTGTCTAGTTATTACGGTTCATGAGATACAGCTAGGGGACAGACAGACAGACGGACAGTTGGGACTTAATATTTTGTAGTTTTATTGATAAATTAATTATTAAATTTTTAGGCACTCTCGAGCCTGAGATGGCAACACCAACAAGACACCAAGAAGGAATAATATTGAAACATGCCGTGGTCAGGTTAGAGAGACTCGGATGGGACGTCGTCAAAGCTGCGCATTTGCGCAACACTAGTGGAGTGAACGACAAAGAGCGAGCTGTACAAGAAAATGTTGTCCATGACAATGAGTTCGCAGATGACGCCAGTCTCGATAGCCTTGGTGTCTTCGATGATGAAGCTGATAGCGTTGATGGTGATGACGCAAAACGGTACCGGAGAACAACTGGCGGTAAAAGTAATTTTGGAAAATATTCAGCTACCTACAATACTGGAAATAATTATCAATGTGGTGTATGTAAAAATACATTCACGACAAAGCTGGGCTTGCGAGTCCATATCCAGCGCGCGCACAACGCGGTGGAACAACATCAGTGCGACGTATGTAAGAAATATTTTAAGAGTAAATATGGCTTGAAATTGCACATGAACATACACACTGCCTCATATCAATGTGAAGTATGTAAGAAATGTTTGAGTTCACAGCTTCAGTTGGATGGCCATATGCGCTTACACACTGATATAAAACCATTCCAATGTGAAGTGTGCAAGAAGTGTTTCAGAAGAGAAGACGCTTTGAAAACTCATAACATTGCCATGCACACTGGCGAGAGACCATATCAAAAAACCCTAAAAACCTTATGCATGTAGTATTTGTAAGAAAGGTTTTATTTGGAAGTTCATGTTGAAAAGCCATTTGCTTACCCACACTGGCGAAAAAAGGCTCAATTGTAATCAATGTGATAAAACTTTTCGTAATAAAGATAATTTGAACAAACATTTAGTGACCCACAATACTGAAAAAAAATATAAATGTAATTTATGTATGAAAACCTTCAATTCAAAGCTGTACATACGAATGCACATTATGCGCCAGCACAACGCGGAGAAACAATATCAGTGCGACGTATGTAAGAGAGTTTTCAAACGGAAAGAGTCTTTGATAACTCATATAAACATGCACTCTACCTCTTATCAATGCGAAGTGTGTAAGAAATGTTTGACTTCGCAGTTCCAGTTGGATGGCCATATGCGCTTACACACTAATGTAACACCATTCCAATGTGAAGTCTGCAAAAAGTGTTTCAGGAGAGAAGACGCTTTAAAGTGTCATAATATGCGCGCGCACACTGGCGAGAGACCACTTCAATGTACCATATGTGATAAAGGTTTTATTAAACGAGGTGCTTTAAATGCTCACATGCGCGTGCACACTGGAGACAAACCGTATAAATGTGAAGTGTGTAACGGATACTTCAGCTATAAGCACCAGCACTCTGATTCGAAGTTATACCAATGTAAAGTGTGTAATAGACACTTCAAACTAATGAGTTTGCGTTCGCACATGAGGTCGAAGCACGGGGATCAAATATGTAAATGTGATGTATGTCAGAAAGGTTTTACTAGTAAGTATATGCTTCTAATCCACATGCGTAAACACACTGGAGAAAAACCTTTTCAATGTGATGTGTGTAAAACATTTTTTGTTACTAAAGCGCGTTTAAGGGAGCACATGCGTATACACGTAGGAGATAAATCTTGTGAATGTAATATTTGTAAGAGGGTTTTTACTCGACCCGGCTATCTCAAACACCATATGTTAATACACACTGGTGAAAAACCACATCAATGTGATGTATGTAAAAAACATTTCGCTTTTAAGACTACGGTTATTAATCATATTCGCAAACGTCACGCTTGTTAAGCTGATATCAGACGGCTTATTGAATTCATTGTTCACTCGGGTGATTGCTTATGTTTTCAACCCACATTTTAATCGGGTTGTCTTTTCATATGTAGTAGAGTGTGTAATTTTTAACGGTACACAAATTCAAAGTGACACATGACATCCGTCGCATAGACAATGAACGAAGCCGAGTGAATACTCAATCAATGTTTCTCGTTCAATAGGCTATTTGACTATTTTTTTATTGTCGAAAAATGACCACTCTATAATAATATAATGAACTGCTAAAGCGAAATATTCCTACGACAAATAGTTTTAAAGATATTTGGTTTTGAAAATTAATCGTACTTGCGAGTGACGTCACACGCCAGACGCAAGTAGTGCAAATGTATGGAGTGCAAGAGAATTTTGCATTTATCTCGGTTTACGTTATGTTTACACATCATATATAGTTCGTAATAAAAGTTATTAGTAATATAACTAAATCTAAAAAAATATAATTTGGGACTGAATTTGATTGTTTATATTTTGAGTTACTTTGGGCATTAAAAATAATGAAAAGTCATAGTCGCAGTTTAGTTTTTTTGCAAGTATATATAATTTGGGACTGAATTTAATTGTTTATATTTTGAGTTACTTTGGGCATTAAAAATAATGAAAAGTCATAGTCGCAGTTTAGTTTTTTTGCAAGTATATATTATTTGGGACTGAATTTAATTGTTTATATTTTGAGTTACTTTGGGCATTAAAAATAATGAAAAGTCATAGTCGCAGTTTAGTTTTTTTGCAAGTATATATAATTTGGGACTGAATTTGATTGTTTATATTTTGAGTTACTTTGGGCATTAAAAATAATGAAAAGTCATAGTCGCAGTTTAGTTTTTTTGCAAGTATATATAATTTGGGACTGAATTTAATTGTTTATATATTGAGTTACTTTGGGCATTAAAAATAATGAAAAGTCATAGTCGCAGTTTAGTTTTTTTGCAAGTATATATAATTTGGGACTGAATTTAATTGTTTATATTTTGAGTTACTTTGGGCATTAAAAATAATGAAAAGTCATAGTCGCAGTTTAGTTTTTTTGCAAGTATATATAATTTGGGACTGAATTTAATTGTTTATATTTTGAGTTACTTTGGGCATTAAAAATTATATAAAAATAAATATTCCGGACAATAGTTCACTCGAGTTATGCATCTGAGGCTGAGATTGGGCTGTATATATCTGTCTGGTGTTGTCTGGCTTTAGTAACATACAACCCCCCCCCCCCCCATAAAGGGGGAATGGTAATGCAACGAATGTGAATGAAAAAGATAAATAATTGTTTAGATCGTCGGTGTTCTCGCTGAACGGACAGTATGCCAGACGGGGATATCGGTTAGAGGACGAAGGACAAATATACAGCATATCGTTGGGGGAAGAACAAATATACAAAATACCTATTGTTCGGAGGAAAGTCAAATATACAGGATATCATTCGGGGAAGGACAACAGGACAGGGACAGGTGCATAGGATTTAATAATGGTTGACATGTATACAGCATATCATTGGGGAAGAACAAATATACAAAATATTGTTCGAAGGAAAGTCAAATATACAGGATATCATTTGGGGAAGGACAAATGCACACGATTTAATAATGGGGCAGGTAAATATATACCTAATATCTCGTTCGAGGAAGGGGCACATATTCATAAGGGGGAAAGTCCTCCCTTATGTGTTGTACGTTGTACAGGTATCTAAAACAATTTAAAGGAAATAAAAAATCGGTTCAACGGTTTTTTGAAGAAAATATTGAAATTTTGCATTCTTTCTTTTGTTGTAGGTACGTTATTAAATAAAATGTTTTGTATATCTCGCCTTTTGAAAACATAGGCTTTATAGTATATTCCCAGTATTCTCAGGTGGCTAACGAGATGCCCAGTTGCCACCGGGTGACGACTGGGAAATTATTGTCCGCACTTTGCCGGGACTTGTCAATCAATCAATCAAATTCTACCGGAAGAACGCGCTTCTTTGATACCTGTCTTACGTCAATAGGTTCTTTTTAAAAGAAGAATCCACCCCCTCCTGACACGGATTGATTGCTTTTTATGACAGGCGATGTGATGCGGTTTGAATTGGATGCAACAATTCTTTAGTCACTGGGAATTGAGTGGCTACTGGGATTTTTCATTTCCTATTGTCTTCCTCGTGCGGGGAACTGGGACTTTACTATACCGACATTACGAGTTGTCCAATTTGGCTGTATTTTATATTTGTATAATTATATTTAAATGCGAAGCTTTGTTGTTATGTTAAGTATTATACATGTATAGTGAATGTGTTCAACGTGACTGCGGCTAGCGATGCACGTAAGCAGCTAGCGAGAAAAGGTATGGTAGTCCTTCATTTTGAAAGCCATATACCTGGGTCTGGTTGGAAATAAATGAACACTTGTATCAGCTTCGGTCGCTCGCATGAATCGCTAGTCGCGCTCGCGTCTACTCAAGCTGTAATATTATAGTTATGCGATTGTTAATTAATATAGCTACTGAAATATATTGTTTACACAAATCTTATATTTTTATTGTCAATTTCTCCTCCTCCACTTCGAACGGTCTGGAACACGCACGAAGGTGATAGTTGAGAGCTTTGCACTAATGTTACTCAAGGCATCTCTTCATCCTAACGTTAATCCTAGTCGCATCTGGAGCTTCTTTAACCTCGGAGTCTAGGGTTTTGTACAAGCTAACTGCATATTTGGCTGAACTTCGATATTTCAGCCAAATATGCAGTACTCTAAGCATATTTACATATTGTCAAATTAAAAAAAATACGGACCTTAAAAGACCGAATTACGAGTTTAAAATTGTAAAAAAAAATGTAAGCACGTTTGTGGAGCTAGTTTGCTGACCGGCCGTCAGTGACTAGTAACGTACTGGTACTAGCGTGCTCCGCAAATCTCTCCCTTGCCCTTATTGTTGTTAAACTTGAAGTTTGTTTTTTATTGTTTCTTTTTTTTTTCTATGGCTATCCTAATGATTCCGCCAACAACTCAGTTTTTATACACTGATCGAAATAACTAAAAAATAAAGAAAATAAAGAAGTTTGTTTTGTATTTTACACTTCTATTGTTTAAGATTTTACACCAGGACCACAGACCTCTTAACAGGCTCGAGTCATGCTCATGAGGCACGACTAGACCAATGAAAACACTCATATTCATATGTTCAAATATTCACACTGAGCGGGAATTGAAGTGACATCTTTTGTGTAATCTGTGTTCTCTACTGCCATACCATAGACAGAGGCTGTTATAATAATATATTAGTAAGTTGGGCCTGACTCTAAGAATGATTTTCCACAGCTTTCCATGATGGATTTTAGATTAACTGGATTTTCATGTCTTACAGATCTTATGGGTGAGAAGATATATTATTATCTATGATGTAAATTATTTTTATTATTATTTATAAATAGGTTATAATAAGTACTCATTGAAGAAATTATTTTTAGACAATATTGTCAAATTAGGGTGTGGCACTAAAATAGGACATGGCTCTAGTCGCATCTAATTTGAAGCACAGATCAGTTAATAGTGATTTGTAGCCTATACAAAGGTCCTGAGGACATATTCACATTAAAATATGACTGTTTTGCATTAAGACAAAACAGGTGTTATATGTTGGAGAAAACACAGCAAGGTAATAGAAGAAGTCATTCTTATGAATCTGTGAAAATACAAGAAAACCATCGATAAATCATAGACAAACCGAGAATACCTTCCATTTTTGTTCACCAGAGGGCGCTTACGCTTACACGAGTGTTCGCGCCATATCCGTGTCGGAACGTCATTGCAGTCTTCATCAGCAAGCACCTGGGCTCCTGAACAGACAGATGATTTTAGCCAATCAAATAATGTGTTTATGTCCCATATGGGTAGTTTGGTAGGTGTTGGTTTAGAATGGGAAATGGCTTTTAACACCTGATGGATATAAAAGTTGTTAGATAGGCCAACTACTGTTGCTGCGCAATATGTGGAAACTGCTGACTTATGTAACAAAATAGTGTTGTAAGTGAACTTATTCTGTAGGTATAGGCTAGCCAAAAATCTAGCTACGTCTTTGCCCTCCGGGCTCTTATCTTCCACCTTATGCAGTTTACACCATTGCCGCCACCTTCTTATAGGGGCCCTATACGTATTTAAAGTGGAAGGGCGCCAACTTTGCCTTAACAGTAGCTGTTCCTCTTTATCCCAGTTGGTAATGTGATCTTCCCACCCCCAACTTTCTACACTTGAAGGTTTATTTTGTCCACCTGAGGGGGATTCAGTCCCGTTGTCCAATCCACCAGAACCTCTCTCAGGTTGGTTACTGGAAGAGGGGGCGCTAGTGCGCGAGCCTGAAGGTCCGGGAACCAGAAGCATTGGGTCCACCTCGGGGCTACTATGTAGTATGTCCCTCCCAACGCACTGTTTAAATGCGCCAGAACTCTGGGTAATAGGCTTGGGGGAGGAAATACCCAAGTTCTTTGGAAGTCCCAAATCTGGCTGAAGGCGTCGTAAAAAAGCGCCGAGCCATCTTTTGAGTTTAAGGTCACATAACCTGCGACTACTGCGGTTTCTTTTGTGGCGAAGAGGTCGACTTCGGGAATGTCCCACTGCTTGAACACAACCTCTGTGGCTGCAAGTAGCAGATGCCACTCTGGCACTGGCTTTCCCCTTGACAGGCAATCTGCAATACCATTGAGGTTCCCTGGCAAGTGGCAGGCTGCCATTGTTATGCTGTATCTGTGAGTTAACTCCAGCAGCCTGGTAGTTAGCCCCAGAAGATTCCGTGAACGGGTGCCCCCCTGGTTCCGGATATAAGTCACCAGAGTCCTGTTGTCCGTTTGTACTAAAATGTGAGCATTTTGTAATAGGACTCCTTGCGACCTGATCACAGCAAACACCGCAAACATTTCCTTCATATTGGAATGCCAAGCTCTTTGGTTTCGAGCCCAATTGCCTGACAGGCATTGATTGTTTAATACAGCACCCCAGCCCGCATCCGCTGCGTCTGTGGTTAGGAAATGAGTGACCTCTTTCCTCTGAAGTGGGGTTGGACTGCCTTCTACTGCCTCCAACCACCACTCTAAGTCCTCTCGCACTCCGGAACACAGTTCTCTTTTTCCGTTTCTGTGAAGAAACTTTTTTAATAAGAGTTGTGCTCTGCGACAGTGCAGGCGTCCCTGAGGGACCGCTTGGTTGGCAAAGTTCAGTCTGCCCAACAAACTCTGTAACTCTCTTAACGAGCAGTTGTTTCGACTCAAAATTTTTGTCTAAGAGTTTTTTAGGCAGTACACTTTCTCGGACGGCAATGATATTGTCCCGCCGTGGGTGTCCCAGACTAGCCCCAGGTACTCCAACCTGTGTGTGGGCTCGGTGATGAACTTCTGATAGTTCACGTACCAACCCAAAGACTCCAAGGTGGTTAAGGTTTCCGCAACCTGTACCACGAGCTTCAATCATCATGTCATTTTTGGGGAAACTGGTTGCTAAACATTTTAAAAAACTTAGGGTTGGGTACTTCAAAGGTGGTTTCTTTCTGAATGGCAAGCGGTAGCTCGCTATTGAATTTAAAATGAAATTGTTGGCCCCTAACTGGGTCCATTTGTCTGTAGCCGACTTCAGACAACCTCCTTTGAAAACCCGCAGCAAGTCAATTATCTTTGGATTTACGATTGACCTTCTAACCTTAAAATTATTATTATTATAATTTTTCCTATTTGGGCCAGCTTTATCCGTCCTATCTATAGCTTTCTTTTCCTTAATATAAGTTGGAGTATTTAACCAGACCTGAGACCCTCCGACGGATTGGATTATAGGTAGCAAGGCTTCTCTACTAAATAAGTGTTCCGAGTTTGGCGGAATTGAGAGACAAAGGCTCTGGCTGAGTAGGTAACGATAAAAATTGAGATAGAGAGAGAGATATATACATACATATAATAGAGGGTGAACCTATACCCGTCTGACATATATACATACATATAATAGAGGGTGAACCTATACCCGTCTGACATATATACATACATATAATAGAGGGTGAACCTATACCCGTCTGACATATATACATACATATAATAGAGAGTGAACCTATACCCGTCTGACATATATACATACATATAATAGAGGGTGAACCTATACCCGTCTGACATATATACATACATATAATAGAGGAATAGAGGGTGAACCTATACCCGTCTGACATATATACATACATATAATAGAGGGTGAACCTATACCCGTCTGACATATATACATACATATAATAGAGGGTGAACCTATACCCGTCTGACATATATACATACATATAATAGAGGGTGAACCTATACCCGTCTGACATATATACATACATATAATAGAGGGTGAACCTATACCCGTCTGACATATATACATACATATAATAGAGGGTGAACCTATACCCGTCTGACATATATACATACATATAATAGAGGGTGAACCTATACCCGTCTGACATATATACATTCATATAATAGAGGGTGAACCTATACCCGTCTGACATATATACATACATATAATAGAGGGTGAACCTATACCCGTCTGACATATATACATACATATAATAGAGGGTGAACCTATACCCGTCTGACATATATACATACATATAATAGAGGGTGAACCTATACCCGTCTGACATATATACATACTTACATATAATAGAGGGTGAACCTATACCCGTCTGACATATATACATACATATAATCACGCATTTATCCCCGGAAGGTCAGGCAGAGGTGAATTAACACCACGTGGGTGTTTATCGACATCGTCAATCGTTGTTTTCAGTCACACGTAATAGGGGGTGAGTCTATTGCCGTCTTCCGGGCATCTGTGCCTGACTCTGAGCTATATGTATCTGTCTGATGTTGGACAGTCCTATGCCTTAGTCACTTTATATGACACCGCATAGGAAGAAATGGAGTGGCCTACTTTGTCGGGAACCACGCTTATAAACTGAATACATTGCACCCTGCACAAACCCCTCGTGGTTTTTGGTGTGTTAATTTATATTGTTTTTTTTATATCACTTAGGTAGCAGACAAGCACACGGCCCACCTGATGGAAAGTGGGTACCGCGGCCTATGGACGTGTGTAACACTAGAGAGCTACACTCGCGCTGCCGACCCTGTAAGCACAGAGTTTCTGTGCCGTCAGTGTAGAGGACAAAGCAGGACAAGCCTTTAGTTATCCCACTGAAATTATCCAGTGAGCTCTGGCTACCCTACTCACCGCTGGGAACACAATACGAAATTATTATAACTGCGGTATACTGTAGGGCGGGGGTACTTCCCCAGGCAGACTGCTCAATTGGGCGTCCTACCTCCTTACTTACAGTTTTCACTACTAATACCTACACAATAGTTCAATTGATCGTTACTTGTTAACCGCACTCGCTCAGCTCGCTGAACGATAATGTTTGATCAGATTTTCCTATTATTGACGCTCCCCACATTCCTGAAAAGATAAGCTTGAGACCAGACCCGAATCTCGTATCTTGAAACTGTTTTCGGTACCTTTTTATAGAACGATTTATAATACACTCTACACTGACGGCACAGAAACTCTGTGCTTACAGGGTCGGCAGCGCGAGTGTGGCTTCTCTGGTGGTCACGTCGATAGTAGGTATATACGACACGTCCATAGGCCACGATAACCACTTTCCATCACGTGGGCCGTGCGCTTGTATACTTATTTGTAGATTATGTCGGACTCGAACCAACTAAAACGCACGCCGCCTGTGGGTCGTTTTGGTTGCCGAAGGTGAGGTTTAGGTATATACGACACGTCCATAGGCCACGATAACCACTTTCCATCACGTGGGCCGTGCGCTTGTATACTTATTTGTAGATTATGTCGGACTCGAACCGACTAAAACGCACGCCGCCTGTGGGTCGTTTTGGTTGCCGAAGGTGAGGTTGACAGGCATATCCCTCGCACCCCGGCCGACCCAGGGCCATCTCTCACGATCTGGCCCTCTTCTCGGGCCAACTCGTCCCCGGAAACGGGGAGGCGCGCAAGGCGCGCCACAGCCGCGGCCTGCTTCTGCCAGGGTGACAGGCGGCTACACCTGTCACCCCCAGGCCTGCGCTCATGGGGGGCGGAGGTCGTTCTTCGACCTCTGACGCCCAAGTTGCCTTCGTACGCGGGCAGCTTGGCTTGCGATCCTTCGTTGCACCCGCTGCCGCTCCCACCCCATCTCCGCTCGGAGGGCATCTCTGGCCTCCCTGTATCCCACATGAAGCTCCGTCACTCGGGGCTCCGTATCTGCGGTTCGGCTACGCCTCCTACGGAGTCTGGTCCACCGGCGGTGGGCGATCACGCAGGCTTGCCGTAGCCTCATGATCTCCGCAGACCACCAGTAGGCCCGACGCATCGGACTGTAGGGTGGAGCCCTAGGCATACCCGCAGACACGAGTCATGGCCTCCCGGAACCACGCCGCCTCATCGTCGATATCGACAGGCCTGTCCAGCGCAATGGCCCAGGCCTGTACGATGGCGGCTTCCAGGAGGACCTCCCGATTCAGGTGTGACCGGCGCATCATCCGCGGAGGGGAGGTGGGAGACATCAAACCGAACGTATCGGTGATCCGCCAGTGTCTCCACCCCCACAACAACACGCCAGTCCCGCACTCGGTGCGACAGCGAAGCGCCTGCGAACGAAAGGTCGATGATTGAACCTGCGCTCCGCGGCTTCGGCCTCGCGATTCTGGAGAACTAGACCTTGATTAGCGGCCCAGCTCTCCATAGCCCTACCTCTCAGGTTCGTGTGCCGGGACCCCCCGGGTCACTCTGATCACTGACTAGGCGTTGAAGTCCCCGAGCACAAGAACCGGATGAGGATTAACCGGGCACTTATAAACCTGCTATAAATACACACATAACTTCGAAAAGCGTCGAAAAGTCATTGGTGTGTGCCAAGGTAAAACCTGGGATCGAACCCGAGACCTCGTCTCAGCAGTCCATTACACATACCACTAGGCCACCGTGGTTGCTACATGTATCTATTGAATTTATTACATACATACATATAATCACGCCTTTATCCCTGGAGGGTTAGGCAGAGGTGAATTAACACCCACATTTCACCAATAATTGTATTCGGTCCCACGTACCTATTAGGGGGTGAGCCTATTGTCGTATTCCGAGCACTATTGTTGACTCGAGCCATGCATCTGAGGCTGAGTCTAGGCTGTGTATATCTGTCTGATGTTAAACAGCCCTATCCCTTAGTCACCTTGTACGACACCGCATGGGAAGAGATGGGGTAGTTCGAATTCTACTCTACTACTACTAAATGAAAGAATGCCTTGAGTAGATATTACAAATGGGTAGGTATAGTGAGGCTTACCTACTCGAAACAAGCTAACAGTATTTACAATTGTTATGATATAATAATACAATACAAGTAAATTAAGTAACAGTAACACGCCAAACTACCACTCAAACACAAAATTATAATTCTACTCTGCCGGAAACCACGCGGCAAGAATTTATTCTATGTAAAAATTATAATGTGACTCGCACTCTTTGTGTGTTTTACTTTAGGCGGCTTCACACAAGAGTTATATGCGTTAAATGTTATTATTTTAGTCTGAGTAGGTACTTACATGTTTAGTCACAAGTAGATCACGTGCTCAGGAGACTCTCAGATGTGAAATTGAAGCGGAGCCACGGATCTTAGCGTCTCCAGTTTTCCATTAAACACCGTATGCTGGTAAGATTTACTATACAGAAAGGACTAACAGGACAAATAATTTTAAGACTGTATGATGTGAGAAAGTAAAGAGTCTATGTGTTTTTCCTTCTCCCTACAGTCGAGAGTCCTTTAAGCAGGTTTCATCGTATGCGGGTGACATCTAAGCCCTGCTCCTGGGCTTAGATGTCACCCGCGTGCGAAGTTAACCAGCACACGTTTTTCCTTCTCCCTACAGTCCCGAGTCCTTTAAGCAGTGCGCGAAAAAAGGCGTGAAGGTACGGACCGCCAATCTACAACCGCCGTCACTATTCTTTGAACTGCTTCCCAGCTTACCATCAGTCGGGGATGCAGATGATGTGATGATGTTAAATAATACACCTTTTTAGTTAATATTGTTTTGAGTTACGAGACCTAGGTGCAAAAACTCCTTGTGAGCTTGACTAAACTAATGCCGCAGGTTCTTACAGGGTACATATTGTTACGACAGATGCCGATATCTCGAAAACTAATAATCGAATCTTCAAGAAATAAAAACGCATTGTTAGTGACGAGGTACTCTACCGATTGGTATAGAAAAATCTAGAATCATCAACAAAAAGTCACAACCTACCTACGAGTACCTACACACTCTTTTGAATAAAAACAAACAATAGGTAAATATCGAGAATGTACTCGAAGGTCAGCGACGGCGGCAAGATCAAAGAATAGGTATTTATCGCTCGCGAACTTTCTAGATAATTCGATCCTCCTAATTGAGAGGTATAAAAACATGCTCGCATAGCGACACGATTCATTCTGTCTTTGAGACCGAAAGCGAACACAGCGAACTTAAGCGACTAAAGAAGATTCAACCTGCGACCTGAGCAACGACTGTGGACTACTGTGAACTATTGAGCGACTGGAACTGTTGAAGAGTACCTACTGTGTGTACTAGTGATTAAATTGTCTAGTTTGTGGTGAGCTAATAAATCTCTTCGTTGAGTAAACGGCATTTAATTGTACCCCGTGCACGTAACAATATTATCTTCGGTGTTGGAAACGTCCACGGGCTACGATCCACTTTCTATCAGGTAAGTATCTTGTCTAAGTGCCCTCTAAGCGGTATGAAAAAGGAGCACCAGGTTTTGTAGATGGGACAAGACGATATTTCCGTCCAATTGAGCAGTCCGATTGGGGAAGTACCTCCGGCCTACAGAATACCGCGGCCATAATAACCTCGTGTTGTGTTCCCAGCGGTGAGTAGCGTAGCCAGAGCTCACTGGAGTGTTTGTGCTGTCAGTGGGAAGATTAAAGGCTTGTCCTGCTTTATTTTCTACACTGACGGCACTGAAACTTTGTGCTTACAGGGTCGGTGGCGTGAGTGTGACTCCTTTGGTGTTACACACGTCCTTGGGCCACGGTAACCACTTTCCTATAAGTCTCTTGCTTGCTCGCACAAAATATAAGCAAATTTAAAAAAGAAAAAATTATCTAGTTCTAATATAGTTCGCTAAATTAGAACTAGATTATTTTCTAATTTATAAATGAAATTGATTCTTTGATTCTTGATTCCATAAGGTGGGCCGTGTCTTAAAACCCATGAAGATTAGATACGTTCAATGCATGCCCGAAGTACTTCTCAGATGTTACGTGGTAGCCCCCCCCTTTTTTTTTTACTTGCGCAAAATCCCCACGGATACGTCTCACCGGAGCCGGTGGAAGAGGTTATGTCGGACTCGAATCGACTAAAACGCACGCCGCCTGTGGGTCGTTTTGGTTGCCGAAGGTGAGGTTGACAGGCATATCCCTCGCACCCCGGCTGATCCAGGGCCATCTCTCACGATCTGGCCCTCTTCTCGGGTGTGGGGACTACAGAGTCCCCAACACGTGGTAGCCCCCTTGTATTTTGTAAAGTCTGCTAGCACCTATCGGAGGTGTCACATCTATTAATTTCCTTCTCATCTATTTCAGGTAGTGGTACCAGTGGAGGTGACTACACACAACTTCTAGAATTGTAACAGTTTTTACAGGGTTTGTGACTGTTTACTAGTAAGAAATGAAAAATAAAAAGCAATATGTATTTATTACACGTACCATTTATTCACATTTAAAATTATGAACATGTTCCACGTTGAGAGCATACAATATAACCTATTTTACGACTCGGTCCCAATTTAGATATCTTAAAGAATCTATTCAAAAAGTTGAGATCATAAATATAGGCAATATACATATAGGTAACTGTGGTAAATATTAAAATTAACCAAGCCCTTTTCTAACAAATAAATTGCATCGAAATGCGTAATGACTGAACTGTCATTTTTGTATCTATCGCTAACAAACATTCGTAAAACTAATATTTATGAATTCAGAAACGTTAATTTCATATAGCCCTGAGAATTCGTAAAACTAATATTTATGAATTAAGAAACGTTAATTTCATATAGCCCTGTACTTTTTAATAATACTACAATATAATTACTAGGTAATACTACAACATAACTACTAGGTAATACTACAACATAACTACTAGGTACTAATTTCGACACATAACCGTAAATTGGGATTACTTTGAACACCTGCGTTACTTTGGGATGGTGTGAAATTAGATTTTTTTAATAATTCGCGTGGTTCCCGGCAGAGTAGAATTTGGATCACCCCATCTATTCCCATGCGGTGTCGTCCAAGGTGATTAAGGGATAGGGCTGTTTAACATCAGACAGATATATACAGCCCAGACTCAGCCTCAGATGCATGGCTCGAGTCACCAATAGTGCCCGAAGGACGCAATAGGTTCACCCCCGATTACGTGGGACCGAATTTAATGATTGATGAAATGTGGGTGTTAATTCACCTCTGCCTAACCCTCCGGGGATAAGATAAAGGCGTGATTATATCTATAGATGTATGTTTTAATAATAAACAATAATATAAATCGTCAACAACAGTCAATACTGATGAAAGTGGTGTTAGTATGAATGAAGTAGTGAACGCAATAAGAAGTATGAAAGCTGGAAATGCAGCGGGATATTATAAGGTGACAGTTGAGATGCTGAAGGCTGGACATGGCCAATATATCGTCACTTTCTTCAGAAGTTGAAATGCTATTCAGGAATAGACAGGTCATTCGTATGATCCCTACGTTTGCATGCTGCTTTTGAATAAAATCAATATATCAAATTTTTGGATCACTTGCCATAGTGGATGGCAATTAGAGAATAAAAACAAGCGGAGGATATAAAGACATGGCGCTACTGGTACTACACAGTGGAAGATGTCTTTAGATACTTAGAACTATTTGAGCATTATAATAACTAATATAAAATTCGAATTTTGGTATTCTGGTCATTTTCAGTACTTTTGTAGTCAAAATCAATCTGATGCTGACTGATATCTGATACAGTACACTAAGTTACTGCGTTAAAATCCAGCAGACTCATGTCTGTGTGACACTAAAACTTAACACCTCGCGTCAATCGGTTCTCCACTGTCTTCAATGTCTTCTTTAGCTGCTCGACACTGTATGTGTACACCATCGTCAGGCTCGACCTGTCCACCTTCGAGTACTTGGGCTGGTTGAGCAGCAGCAGAGCGTGTTCTACGCACAGAGTCGATCCCGTGGTTGGCAAGTTTCTCACCTGCAAGAGGGGTTATGATTGAGAACATTCGTCATGGAACTCATACAGCGGAACAGGAAAGGGCAACGGGGTCTCGGAGGATCAGACTCTTTCGCCAGCGTCTGTACTGGCTCACTGGTGTCCATCATCACAGTTAAGAGTAGTTTATTTTAAAATTTGTTCGTGTACAAGCGTGTGTTTAATTAGTTATGATTACTAACCGAGGGCAGAAGAAAACTAAAACAAACACATAAGTATTTAATTTAAGTGATTGGAGAAACTAGGGATTGGAAAATTTGAGAAAAATGAAATTCAGTGAAAAATGTTATACTTATACTAATATTATTATTAACATTGGCAAGACAGGTATATATAACAGGTTTATAGTTTATGACATACATATATACATATAATCACGCCTTTATCCCTGGAGGGTTAGGCAGAGGTGAATTAACACTCACATTTCACCAATTATTTTATTCAGTCCTACGTAATAGGGAGTGAGCCTATTGCCGTATTCCGGGCACTATTGTTGACTCGAGCCATGTATTTGAAGCTTAGTCTGGGCTGTATATATCTGTCTGATGTTAAACAGCCCTATCCCTTAGGCTCGACACTGCGTTAAGCGGGCGACCGCGACGGGCACCCGTCGCGTGTCTACGCGCGTGGACACGCGGGCGGGTTGCGTGGGCACGCGACGGTACCCGTCGCGGGCACCCGTCGCGGAGACCGTCTATCGCAGTGTCGCTAGTTCAATTTTAGCGGCGTGCATGTATAGTCATGTCCATGGAGAACTTATTGTATTATTACGTAGCAAAACTACGACGACTAGCAAAAAAGAAACTTTGCTGTTGCTGTTGCTGTGCGGGGAATTTGTTGCAAAGTTCAGTATATTAAGGGAAAATGAAAATTAATTTTACAATTATTTTAAAGTATCGGTACAGGTCTATGACGAATTATTTTCGAAACTGGAACCATATTTGAAGGTCAACAATTTAAGAGAAATTTATTTGATGGTTGAAGTTAATTAAATTATTCTCATTCTAAGTAATCTATACAGAAATAATATATAAATATTAAATACAATAAAAATAAAATAACTTTACAACATATAGCTAAGAACAATTAAAATGCGTCGTAGAATTCCTCCGCATCGCATGCCTCTTGTGGTAGCGTTCCCAGAAGACTGGCAGCATTGCCACGTTGTATGGCAATACTTATTCTCTGACCTAAAAAGAGGCCAGCCTTCTGGTCACGAGAAGCGTCGACCATACGCTTCGCAATCTAACGGAAGAGGTTGCGAGCGCTCGGACCCCATGACCCCAAAGTCTCGACTCCAAACGGCACAAATTCATAATCCCCGATGAGATTGGAGTATTTGCGCCGCTTGAGAGCCTCTGCAGAAGCAGCAGCAGCACCAGCACAGCCAGCCGTGCTAGTTATATGGGTAGGAGCCATGGTATCAACGCATGTGGCGTCCCACACCAGAGTCCTACCCATCTTCCATGGCATTAACGACATGCCATCCGGTCTCCTGCCATCGTCACGCGCCAAACCGTTTGGTTCTAGTACAGCTGGTACACCGGCGGTGACAAGAGCACGGCGGATTATGTCATTGAGGCTGGCGTGCCGTGGAATTCGCCCTGCGCTCCTGCAGCACGACAGATCATGGTGTCCGAGTCTGTCAACGGCTTCTCCACAACGGCATTGATGCGAAGAAACACACGGCTCACCTAAACGGAGACAAGTTGCGATGCGGAAGGTAGTCTCATCTAACATAGTCCCTACGTTAACGAACGACGGAAGAGCTTGTAGCCAAAGACCCGATTCCCACACTCCAACCGCCAGTAAACGGGCACGCTCAGCAGCATTGGAACATGTATTTAGTAATTTTTTTCCAACTAAGCTGCAGAGCGGCCCGTCCCACTGACACTGTGAGAAGAGGTTCCTTGGGAGATCGGTATTTGGACATGCAATTTTCCAAGCGTTCACTGTATCAGTCTTACACAATACTTCAGAATTAACTAGTGTAGGTGCAAGGATTTTCCTAGTTAATTCTTCGGTACTGTGGACTGAAGACAGGAACGCTGGTAAGCTGAAATCTGAAATTTTGCGAATACCGAGCCCACCCAAGCGAATCGGTAGAGTAGCTTGTAGTAAAGCTCGGTCATCCAAGGCCACATTTAAAATTTTGGTGAGGGTATTTTCTATAATTTCGTCTATTTTTTTCAAAATTGTTATATGTTTAAAAAAAGGCGTTGATCGTAGGGCATGGGTGAATTTTGGAACGAATACAATTTAAGAGTAAAATCTATATCAGGTCCCATATGACAGGGTGGCACTGTACTTCCACAATAACTCTTTCGGTGTCGAAAGACATTTTTCTAAGAACGTGCGTACGACCCGGATCAGCTAGCGCTATTGACTGAACAAGTCCGTACGTGTTACCGCTGGCGGGCTCCCGCGCGTGCCCCCGCGCCTGTTTCCGTCGTACGGAGGCGCGCCCCGCGGCGTGGGCGCGGGGCGTGCGTCCCCGTGACGGACGCCCGCGCGGGTCTCCGCGACGGAGCACTTTTGTATGAAACCGCGCCCGCACCCGCTTGACGCAGTTTCGGCCCTTAGTCGCCTTGTACGACATCGCATGGGAAGAGATGTGGTGGCCCTAAGGCTCGACACTGCGTTAAGCGGGCGACCGCGACGGGCACCCGTCGCGTGTCTACGCGCGTGGACACGCGGGCGGGTTGCGTGGTCACGCGACGGTACCCGTCGCGGGCACCCGTCGCGGAGACCGTCTATCGCAGTGTCGCTAGTTCAATTTTAGCGGCGTGCATGTATAGTCATGTCCATGGAGAACTTATTGTATTATTACGTAGCAAAACTACGACGACTAGCAAAAAAGAAACTTTGCTGTTGCTGTTGCTGTGCGGGAAATTTGTTGCAAAGTTCAGTATATTAAGAGAAAATGAAAATTCATTTTACAATTATTTTAAAGTATCGGTACAGATCTATGACGAATTATTTTCGAAACTGGAACCATATTTGAAGGTCAACAATTTAAGAGAAATTATGGGGGAGACGTCAGTCTCAGGGGAATGAATAGTTTCACGAGATGTGAGTATATAATATATTTCAAAGATTGATTTACACTGATAATGTTTACGGGGTTACAATGCCTGAAAGTTAGTAACACTACGTCGAATACAGTAAGTATTGCTCCGGCGAGCTTAGGTAGGTACCAGCGAGACGTGTGCGTAAGCGCGGTAGCCGGCGGACTGCCCTTGCGGCCGTGTGTCGAACTAACCGCTTATGTGTCAGAGGGAGACGCATAGCGCGCGGGTAACAGTCCACGCGTGGCGCGTATAGAATGTCTAGGAACCTGGGTTGCTATATACTCCCCCTCCAGTTCTGGAGAACGCCCTCGCTCCTGGACTGGTGATTCAACCTTCTTTGTAGGACGTCCGCGATTCCTTTTTGGAATTACGGGTTTTGGTACAGTGCTGTACTCTCTACCTTGATAAAGGCTAAGATCCTGAGTATGATATTTACCTATGATTTGATTAGGCCTTTCCTGATTGCTATCGCCCTGTAATAAAACTGCACCTAAAGCGTAGTTACTTGCGTCTGTACGCAGAACAAAAGGACGACTGAAATCGGCTTGAACCAGTATGGGAGCTGTGGTCAGTAGACGCTTTAGCTCGGTAAATGCTTGGGTCTGTTCTGAGCCCCAAGACCATTCTTGGTTCTTTCTAGTCAAACGGGTTAATGGTTCGGCAATTTTTGAAAAACTCGGTATGAATTTTCTGAACCAAGAACAAGTTTGTAGGAAGGTTCTCAGGTGTTTAAGGTTACCTGGCTCCTTCATATCAGTTACAGCCTTCACCTTTTCCGGATCGGCCGATATACCTTGTTGAGTTATGACATGACCGAGGTATTTAACGCTAGCTCTGGCGAAGACACATTTCTCTCTATTAACATGGAGTTTGAAGTCGGCTAGACGTTTAAATACTATTTCGAGGTCTTGCAGGTGTTTTTGGTACCCCTGGGACATAATCAACAGATCATCTAAGTAGCATAGCATAGTTACCTCTTGAAGTGCAGAGCAGGACCGGAGACGATCAATAAGACGCTGGAACGTGGCCGGACCGTTGCGGACCCCAAAGGGCATCCTTTTGAACCTATAGGTCCCTAAAGAGCACACAAAAGCAGTTTTGTCTTTATCTGATTCCCTTACCTTTACTTGCCAGTAGGAAGATCGAAGATCCAACGTACTCATGTAGCAGTCCTGTTTCGTACTCTGTAGTAACTCGTCGATGCGTGGCATCGGGTATGTGTCAGCCTTAGTTATTGAATTCAAACGCCTATAGTCTACACAAAAACGGATACCACCATTAGATTTTGGCACCATAAGCACCGGTGAACACCAAGCCGATTCACATTCTTCAATGATGTCGTCTTGTAGCATCTTCGCTATTTCAGCTTTCATCAGCTGTTTTTTTGAAGGGTTAAGGCGATAAGGGGGTACCGCTATTGGCGGATGGTCACCTGTATCAATGCGATGCTCTGCGTACGGTGTTGGACCTCCCCCTGCACTGAAGACGCGAGCGTGCCTGTTAATGATGTCAGCGAGCGCTTGACGCTCAGCTGGCGTGAGGTGAGTACCTTCATCATCCCGAAGTATTTCAGTCGAGGCGCAGGACACGTTAGGAGAGCTTGGTTCAAAACACAGCTTGTATTTTATTTGATTATTGTTGCTAAAGTACCAAGTTTCTTTATGAAAATTAATAACAACCCTGGCGGCAGTTATAAAATCTATACCTAATAATGTTTCATTATTAGTTGAGTTGGGAAAAATTAAAAATGGCATGGTGATAACTGAAGTCTTTAAAGTAACCTCTAATGTAGTCGTTAGTACATCCATTAATCGCACTATACCATCGGCGAGCTTTACTTCCCTTGTGGAAGGTAAGAGTGGATGTCCTTGACGTAGAAGGAGAGTATACAGCGAATGACCCGCAATGCAGTGTTTAGCAGCCGTATCTATCAATGCGGTTCCGTTAAAACCCAAAACTTGAATTTCGAAAATCGGGCGTAAATCGCGACCTATACGTCCGACAGGACGGTTACCGCACGATGAAGCATCTCCATTACAACATATAGAACTACCATAACAAACATTCTTAATTTCTAAAATTTGTGGGTTACAATACTTTCCCACTGTGCGTACATTTCTATCAATGTAGAGGTTATTAACCTTTTGGTTCACATCACTACTCTGATCTGATAATCTAGACTTATTACACTTTTGTTTTAAACGTATTTGTTTACTATCGTATTTTGAACAATTTCGCGAAACGGAACTTGAATCCAATTCGGAGCAACTACTATTATTATTACAAAACCGAAGTGACTTGTTAACACATTTATCACAAGAAAAATTTGAATGAATACTTCGATCACATTTAGGTATACATACACACTTATGAATATTAGAATTATACGTACGAGAAGTATTATTAGCGTAAGAATTATTAAAATTATTCTTAGAGTCTGTAGGTATAACACGAGAATGAACACAATAAAATGAGTTATTTTGTTGTTTATCACAGACATCGGGTTTTTCACGCACGCGCACTTCCGTACAGCTATGAGATTGAGACTCACCTGAATGTTTTTGTAACTTACGGCACTGGTCCCTAGTGTGTCCATATTTCTTACAGTAAACACAAACGGGTCGTTGATGCTTCGCAGTGCTGGCGGAGTCTCGACTCGGCGGCGGCGGCTGAGCGGGCGGCGGCGGGCGCTGGGTTTCGTAAACGGCGGGAACGTTTCTAGCGGGCAGAGCGGAGCGCTGCGAGCCGGCGCCTGAGCCCCGCGGGTCGGTAGCGTGTTAGCGACGAGTTGTGTCTGTTGCGTAGATGTAGACAAGGGGCGCATCTTTGTTTGTATCTGGCGCTCACTTGTAGTAGGCATCGTGTGTTTATCACCAAATGAATCCTCTATGTTACGTGAAAGCCGAAGTAATTGACTAAAATTTGTGCAGTCTTCTCTTCGAAGCCTTTTTCTTATCCTAGAGTTGAGAAGGCCATACGTCATGTCTATCTGGGCAGACTCGGTTACGTCTCCCGTAGGTAAACGTGATAAAAGGGCGCGAATGCGTGCCACAAACACGTCTGTATTCTCCTCTTGTTGTGTTGTTGAAAAAATATCTCTATATATACGATGCGGTGGACGGCGGTCGCCGTATGCACTTATTAAGTTTTCTTTAGCTTGCCGCCATGTTGACACGGTATGTTTGATTCCTTGCCACCAAACAGCGGCTTCGTCCTTGAATAAGTATGCAAGGCCGCGTATAATGTTTGAGTCCGAAACTTGTGCACAGTCACTGTATGCTTCTATACCATCGATGAAAGCTTCTACCGATTCTTTCGGTGTGCCGGAGAACGTGACTTTGCAGCGAGCTAGGGTGCTTTGCCCTGAAAAAACAAATGACTCCGGAGTCGATGCGTTCGCGCGTGGTACCGAGGTAAGTAGCTCCCTGAGCGCTTCAGTCTGTGAACGTTGAAGGGCAGCTATTATGGACGTTACGTGCTGTAAAGAAAACGTAGCGTCGGTACATTGCGGAGGAGAGGACGCGTTGGCGCCATCTTGAAACGCAGACTCGGCGGGCGGCGGCGTGTTCGGTCGCGAGACAATCGTTGATGTGTTTTCGACATCGTCCCTGCGATTCAAACTAGCCGCTCTACTCCTGGTCACTGGCATGATCACTGATATAGTCACTAATTCACTGGTATTCGAGAAAAACGTTGGGCGCCATATATGGGGGAGACGTCAGTCTCAGGGGAATGAATAGTTTCACGAGATGTGAGTATATAATATATTTCAAAGATTGATTTACACTGATAATGTTTACGGGGTTACAATGCCTGAAAGTTAGTAACACTACGTCGAATACAGTAAGTATTGCTCCGGCGAGCTTAGGTAGGTACCAGCGAGACGTGTGCGTAAGCGCGGTAGCCGGCGGACTGCCCTTGCGGCCGTGTGTCGAACTAACCGCTTATGTGTCAGAGGGAGACGCATAGCGCGCGGGTAACCGTCCACGCGTGGCGCGTATAGAATGTCTAGGAACCTGGGTTGCTATAAAATTTATTTGATGGTTGAAGTTAATTAAATTATTCTCATTCTAAGTAATATATACAGAAATAATTTATAAATATTGAATACAATAAAAATAAAATAACTTTAATACAACTTATAGCTAAGAACAATTAAAATGCGTCGTTGAATTCCTCCGCATCGCATGCCTCTTGTGGTAGCGTTCCCAGAAGACTGGCAGCATTGCCACGTTGTATGGCAATGCTTATTCTCTGACCTAAAAAGAGGCCAGCCTTCTGGTCACGAGAAGCGTCGACCATACGCTTCGCAATCTCACGGAAGAGGTTGCGAGCGCTCGGACCCCATGACCCCAAAGTCTCGACTCCAAACGGCACAAATTCATAATCCCCGATGAGATTGGAGTATTTGCGCCGCTTGAGAGCCTCTGCAGAAGCAGCAGCAGCACCAGCACAGCCAGCCGTGCTAGTTATATGGGTAGGAGCCATGGTATCAACGCATGTGGCGTCCCACACCAGAGTCCTACCCATCTTCCATGGCATTAACGACATGCCATCCGGTCTCCTGCCATCGTCACGCGCCAAACCGTTTGGTTCTAGTACAGCTGGTACACCGGCGGTGACAAGAGCACGGCGGATTATGTCATTGAGGCTGGCGTACCGTGGAATTCGCCCTGCGCTCCTGCAGCACGACAGATCATGGTGTCCGAGTCTGTCAACGGCTTCTCCACAACGGCATTGATGCGAAGAAACACACGGCGCACCTAAACGGAGACAAGTTGCGATGCGGAAGGTAGTGTCATCTAACATAGTCCCTACGTTAGATGACGGAAGAGCTTGTAACCAAAGACCCGATTCCCACACTCCAACCGCCAGTAAACGGGCACGCTCAGCAGCATTGGAACATGTATTTAGTAATTTTTTTTCCAACTAAGCTGCAGAGCGGCCCGTCCCACTGACGCTGTGAGAAGAGGTTCCTTGGGAGATCGGTATTTGGACATGCAATTTTCCAAACGTTCACTGCATCAGTCTTACACAATACTTCAGAATTAACTAGTGTAGGTGCAAGGATTTTCCTAGTTAATTCTTCGGTACTGTGGACTGAAGATAGGAACGCTGGTAAGCTGACATCTGAAATTTTGCGAATACCGAGCCCACCCAAGCGAATCGGTAGAGTCGCTTGTAGTAAAGCTCGGTCATCCAAGGCCACATTTAAAATTTTGGTGAGGGTATTTTCTATAATTTCGTCTATTTTTTTCAAAATTGTTATATGTTTAAAAAAGGTCCCATATGACAGGGTGGCACTGTACTTCCACAATAACTCTTTCGGTGTCGAAAGACATTTTTCTAAGAACGTGCGTACGACCCGGATCAGCTAGCGCTATTGACTGAACAAGTCCGTACGTGTTACCGCTGGCGGGCTCCCGCGCGTGCCCCCGCGCCTGTTTCCGTCGTACGGAGGCGCGCCCCGCGGCGTGGGCGCGGGGCGTGCGTCCCCGTGACGGACGCCCGCGCGGGTCTCCGCGACGGAGCACTTTTGTATGAAACCGCGCCCGCACCCGCTTGACGCAGTTTCGGCCCTAATTCTACTCTACCGGAAACCGGTAATATAGTAGAATAGAATAGAATCGTTTTATTTGTTCAAAACATGTGTGTACATACAGAAGCATGCAATAGGTCAGTAATAGTAAATTTAGTCCAGTCATGTTTTGCCCCATATAGCGGCGTACAAATATATGCGTAAGGAGACGCTTAGTCATAAGATGCGCATTAATAATTATATCAAAAATAATTATAGTCATAAGATGCGTATAAATTTCAATTTTCACTAACAGTTCAACAATCTAATAATATCAAATAATCTAAAGTATATGATCTATTTAAAAATAAATTAAATGAAAAGATAAATAATGGTGTTTATATAAAGATTTATCCTAACCGATTGCTGCAATCGCATGTTATTAAATTATTAATGCAAGACCATATCATAAGAACATCAAAGCTGTGTCCTTTGATTTTTATGCATCGATTTCAAAAATTCTTTTTATATTCGTTTAGGTTTGGTTATGAAATAGTCCTAGATTAATTTCTATGGACCTTGGATAAATAGAGGGTGTGAAATGAACGAAGTATTGTTATATTTATGACCACGTACTGTAGTCAAGATATACTGAAATTGTCCAGACTTGGATTACAAAGGCAGACAACACAACTTCTTAGTGATGTACAGCATAAATTGAATGCTCTAGATTTGGACTACGAAGGTTGATAATCGAACTACTCAACGATAAACGTTATGACTGTCTTGTTTGAGTTATTGGAGGAATATTATTGATTCTACAGCTACTTTACTACTTTTTAGCCGCGTGGTTCCCGGAGAGTAGAATTTGGACCACCCCATCTCTTCCCGTGCGGTGTCGTACAAGGGGACTAAGGGATGGGGCTGTTTAACTCCAGCCTCAGATGCATGGCTCGAGTCGATAATAGTGCCCGGAAGACGGCAATAGGCTCACCCCCTATTACGTGGGACCGAATTCAACGATTGGTGAAAAGTGGGTGTTAATTCACCTCTGCCTAACCCTCCGGGGATAAAAGAGTGATTGTTTGTATGTATGTATAGCTACTTTATTATGGATGCCAGCAGTATGCAGTATTTCCAACTATCTATCATCTTGGTCTTCTAGTTTGTACCGTTTCAAAGTTTTCAATTGTAACCTTTTTTTTTTTTTTTTTTTACGTGCGTAAAATCCCCTCGGATACCTCCCCACCGGAGCCGGTGGAGGAGGTTATGTCGGACACGAACCGACTAAAACGCACGCCGCCTGTGGGTCGTTTTGGTTGCCGAAGGTGAGGCCGACCCAGGGCCATCTCTCACGATCTGGCCCTCTTCTCGGGTGTGGGGACTACAGAGTCCCCAACTCGTCCCCGGAAACGGGGAGGCGCGCCATGCGCTCCACCGCCGCGGCCTGCTTCTGCCAGGGTGACAGGCGACTTCACCTGTCACCCCCAGGCCGGCGCTCATGGGGGGCGGAGTTCGTTCATCGACCTCCGACGCCCGAGTTGCCTTCGTACGCGGGCAGTTTGTCTTGCGATCCTTCGTCGCTCCCGCTGCCGCTCCCGCCCCGCCTCCTCCTTCACCAGCATTACTTGCTCGCAGAAGGAGGCGCCGGCCGCCCACGCATCCGCGCAGCGGACCATCGCCGCGAGCAAGGTGGAGAGCGCGAGAACCCTCACTCCCAGGGCCGCCACAAGCTCCCGCCTCGGCGTCTCCCACGCCGAACACTCGGTGAGCGTGTGCGGACCTGAGTCCTCGCTCGCGTCGCAGTGATGGCACTCGGACGTTGGCTCTTTCTGCATCCGACGCAGATACTTTCCTGCTCGGTGATCATCTGCGTCAGACGGTACGAGAGGCTGCCGTGTGGCCTCTCTAGCCACTCCCCCATGATGGGTCTTACCGCCGTTACTACGGCGTGCCCTATTTTCAATTGTAACCTCGCATTTACGATCGTCTATTTTTAAGTTGTTTACTATCAAAATCATTTAAAATCACTACCTACTAAGTAATCAAATTTCACTACAAAAGAAAAAAAAAAAATCGACTTCTAAAAAAAATGCACCGAATTGTAAAAAAAAATTGCAGATATACCTCAAAAAATAAAAATACGTGTAAGACTTTGCTTGAAGTCGGTGCCAAGGTAAGATATGGGTAAACACGACTTACAATTATACTGTTAATGATTCCCTTCGACACTCACCTCCGACAAGTACAGCGGGCACCTGCAATAAGCGCACTCTTTCAAGTTTTTCACATTCCACACAGGCGCCCTCTGTGTTGTATCAACATCCATCACGTTCCTATCCTCTTGTGCTTCGGGTCCCTTATTTGAACAATTAAACATTTATTATACTAATACTATAAAGCTGAAGAGTTTGTTTGTTTATTTTAACGCGCTAATCTCAAGAAGTACAGGTAATAATTGTTTTTTTTTTAAATATCGGTGCCTAATGTTCATTAAAGGTCCTCTAAGTACTGTCGTGATTAGTACTCATAAATACAAAATTGAGATTTACTTTGTTTCACGGTAAGAGTTGTTAGTATTTATGAGTGCAAACACAATGCTTAAACACATGTCATTAGTACCTACTGTATAGGCCGGATTTAATGCGTAGGTACCTAATAAAAAATAAAAATAAAAACATTGAATCAACTCAGTTATTTCTGTTTGTTGTCAATGTAATCTCTTGATTTTTTAAATTTAACACCGTTTTCTTGGGTCTACTCAATAATTTTTCAAATTTGACATAGGTCTATCCGGTTACAAGTTTTTGCATTCATAGCGAACAAGACAAAACATTAAGCCTCTGTGGCGGGCGTGGCGGTAGTGATCACGACTGCTACGCAGGAGGCGCGGGTTCGATCCCCGCTCAGTGCAAATATTTGTATGCATGAATATGGGTATTTGCATGCATGAATATGGGTATTTGCATTGGCCTGGGTCTATGTATAATATGTATGTATTTACAAAAAAAAGTATTTAAGTATGTTTATCCGTATTCTAGACTCCATAACACAAGCTAGTTAAACTATGCTTACCATGGGTCTAGATAGCGTTGTGTAGAATGTTGTAGAATTAATTCCAATTTTTTTTGGTTCCGGATTATTATTAATTCTACATAACCCATTTTTTAATATCTCCAATATACAGACATAAATAATTTACAATTCTATAATAGTATAGAGAGACATATTTACCAATTGCAGTTTGACACGCATATCTAGCAAGAGCTGTCTGTTTTTGATCTCCTGCACGAACACTTTCAACAGCGCCGGTTTAATGATCTTCAAATCTGATAGGTCTGTCTTCTTATCCTCCGCTGTGAGCTTCAGCAGTTGCTCCATACTGAATTTAGTTCGCTCGCCAGACTCCCGGATTTCCTTCATAATAAAAACAGACATAGTAGAAATTTGCACACTACCCACAATTAGGTAGAAATAAAATCATTGTTAGCAAGTTTGGATTAAAACAAAATACACTTACCCTGAAGATTTCCATCAGATTGGGAAGCCAGTGCCAGGTGGCCAGGTAGGTGCTTTCGGAGATGCTGTAGCCTGTGCTGAAGGAGCAGGAGTAGGCTTTGGGCATGACGAGGATGAACTCGCCCGCGTTCTGCTCCGCGGCGGGATCATGGCGAAGTCGGACGGCAGCCAGATGGCCTTGTTCTGCACCGCGATGGGGCACAGCACCTCCGTAGCGGCGCGGAAGGGCGCCTCCTGGCTCTCGGGCACCGAGTACCTGCGGGGAGTAGTTTGTGACATTCCTTTTTTGTACGTGCGAATAATGTCCACGGATACCTCCCCCGACGGAGCCGTTTTTGGTTGGTTGACAAGCATACCACTCGCACCCCAGCTGACACATGGACATTTTTCTCGATCTGATCTTCCTCGGGTGTGGGGACCACAGAGTGCATGTGGCATGCTTCTGCCAGGGTGATGAGGGCTCTATCTGTCACGCCCGAGCCTGCGCTCATGGGAGGAGGAGGTCTTTCATCGACCTCCGATGCTCGAGTTGACTCAGTACGCGGGCAGCTTGGCAGTGTTGTGACATTCTAGACATGAACCATGTATACATCGCAGATGGCCTTGTTCTGTATCGAAATGGGACACAGCGCCTCCGTAGCGGGGCGGAAGGGCATGTCCTGGCTCTCGGGTACCGAGTACTTGGGAAACTTGGACATTACTTACCATATTTTGGGTTCACCGTGGTGCAAGTAGTCAATCCTGGGCAGTGCGTGAGGGTCCCGGTGCCAGCAGCTAGTGGAGTAGATCATGCTCAGATGCAGCATAGGTACCGTCACGCCTGCTACCTCACCCAGGGGGCGGAGCATGTTACCGGAGTGCTGACTCAGTACCTACAACGTAAATAGCGTGATACATAAGACGACTCACACCGGGAACACAATGCAATGCGACCACTGTACTGCACTCTAGGGACGCGTGGTGCGGCGGGGGACGAGGTAATGAAAGAGAAAGAGCGAAATCTGTACCGCGGCGCATTGTAGAATAGAAAAAAATGTATGGGATGTATGGGACAACTTATTATCACGATACACCGGCCAAAGAATTGCCACTTGTCTAGTGGGGCTGCAGATCGATTGGTCGAGACATCCCTCCCACCCCTTTCTCTACACACTTACATAAGGCCCTGTACATACATATGGTCAAACTATACTCCCAAATCATTCTAGAACTCGGAATCCTGAACAGAGTGAGACGATTTTTCACGCCGGAGCAGCGGTGTCTTCTATACAAGACACAAATTCGCTCCTGTGTGGAATACTGCTCGCATCTCTGGGATGGTTCAGCAAAGTACTTACTAGATGCTCTCGATAGGTTGCATCATTGGGAATCCCGAGATCACGAACACCCTAGAACCTTTACAGATGCGTAGAGATGTTGCGTCCATGGCTGTATTTTACCGTCTGTACCATGGTGAGTGTTCTGATGAGCTCTTCCAATTAATCCCACCCTCCCCTTTCCTACACAGGACAACACGTGCAGGTCTTAGATGTCACCCGCACACGGTGCAGGACAGACAGACTCTTTCCTCTGTCGCACCATTAAGGCCTGGAATTCATTACCAGCTCACGTGTTTCCCTCTTCCTACAGTACCGGGTCCTTTAAGCGGGGCGTGAAAAAGCATATGATGAGACCGTCAAGCTGAGTGTCACCATTGTCAAACGGTATGTGTAGGTAATGGTGAGCCTCTTTTCTGAGACTTTGCCTTCAGCTTACCATCAGGCAGGGCGAAGTCTAATTGACGTGTTCTATATATAAAAAAAAAAACAACTGCCATTTGATTGCCACAAATCACCTTTTACTCGTCTCGGTGAATTTCAATCTTGTCATCGTATATTTGCATTGGTCTGGATGTTTCTATGTATTTAGTGACTAAAAGTATCTAAAAATATGTTTATTATAGGCCACGGTACCTTTAGATTCCAAGGATGTTTGCTGTACTCATCAGTTGGGCTCTTTGTGAAGCCATAGCCGGCCTGGCCTGTGTCAATCGACGCCGAGTTAACGCATATATGATCTTCGGCCGATTGCACTCGATCCCAATAATCACGCTCGTAATCCGCCAAGGAGTTTGCCTTTGTATTAAATAGCTGTTCGTGTACTAATCCGGATATCTGCAATCGAAGTTGATGTTATACACACTCACATGTGACTGACTACCTAAAAGTATAAGAAGGAGGACTGAAGGAGGTAGGACACGGCGGTATTTCCGCCCAATTAAGCAGTCCGACTGGGGAAGTACCTCCGCCCTACAGAATACCGCGGCTATAATAACTTCGTGTTGTGTTCCCAGCGGTGAGTAGGATAGCCAGAGCTCACTGGAGAATTTGTGCTGTCAGTGGGAGGACTGGGGGCTTGTCCTGCTTTGTCTTCTACTGACGGCACAGAAACTCTGTACTTAAAGGGTTGGCAGCGCGACTGTGACTCCTTTGGTGTTACAAACGTCCATAGGCCACGGTAACCACTTTCCATCGGGTGGGCCGTGTGCTTGTCTGCCAACTAAGTGGTATAAAAAAAGTATGACTTTTTTTTGAAGAATTTACCTTTTTAAACGAAGCCACGTTCATGGTGGTGCCACTATGCACGACACATAATGCCTCCTCATCTTTTATGTCATAGTCACTGTCAGGAGATGTATCGCTACTCAGCATGCGCTTCTGGTGATATAAAGGCTCCTGGGCTTGCTTAAGTAGCTTGGCATTAAGGCATTCAAATTTCAAGTCCTCAGTATTGCGGTACTGTTCGCGCTCCTCTGAAATAATAACAATAATAAGTTTTTTTATACACCATATTTTTATTTGATTACTAAAGCTGTACAGGGTTTTTTTAATGTAGAAATTAGTATATCTTTGATCGTTATGGGGTAGCAGGTGACAATGAGTCGAACAGTTCCTACGCCTTGTGTATCTGTAAGTTCAGTGACGTTCAAAATTACGTGGCACCTCACCCGCTATTTTTTTTTGTACTGTTATGTTGTGTATCACAATAAACATTTTGACGTGTTCTGTATAAAAAAAATCCGTTCAGCGTTTTAAGCGTGAAAGCGTAACATACAGACAGATATTATCATAGTGTCTGAAATTAAATAAACAAACATACGTTTGGTAACTTACCGGCAGAGAGTGTAAGGAATGGTAATAGTGCTTTGTAATACAGGATTTGCAGGCTCCGTCCCACGTGTGGGTTTCTGCCGATGTTCATATCTTCGGCAACTTTAGACCATATTTTGTTATCGGTAACAGATTGTATGCCACCGTTATTATCAACAACCTGCATGAGTTTCACGACGTTAATTTCAACGCCATGAACCTAAAAGAACAATAATTTTAAGCATTAATTTTTTTTTTATAACACTTATGTGGCCGACAAGCACACGGCCTGCTCTGTGGTTATGGTACGGTAGGTCAAGCCTTATAAGGCCGTTTTCACATTATACTGTCCGATATTTGTGTCGGACGATATGTGTAAGAAATGGTGACCCTCTTTTCTTATGTGTAAGTAATGGTGACCCTCTTTTCTTATGTGTAAGTAATGGTGACCCTCTTTTCTGAGACTTTGCATTCAGCTTACCATCAGGCAAGGTGAAGTCTAATTGACGTGTTCTATATTAAAAAAAGCCGATAAACGATATCCGACACCATGTGCTGTTTTCATATATATTTTTTATTTATACCACTTAGGTGGCAGACAAGCATACGGCCCTGATGGAAAGTGGTTACCGTGGCCTATGGACGTGTGTAACACCAGAGAAGCCACACTCGCGCTGACGACCCTGTAAGCACACAGTCTCTTTGCCGTCAGTGTACAGGACAAAGCAGGACAAGCCTTTAGTCATCCCACTGACAGCACAAATTCTGCAGTGAGCTCTGGCTACCCTATTCACCGCTGGGAACACAACACGAAGTTATCGTAACCGCGGTATTCTGTAGGGCGGAGGTACTTCCCCAGTCGGACTGCTCAATTGGGCGGCAATACCGCCGTGTCCTACCTCCTATATATTTGTAACTCCTTGTCTATCCGCGTGGTGATGTAGAAATAAATAAAAGAACACAAGTGTAACCACCTCATCTCATACAAAGGGTGTGTAAGAGGCGACCAACGGAAAAATACGCAGACGATATCGCTGCGAGAGAAGGAAAACTCGAAATAAAACCCTGTACCAACCCGTCTGGCCAGTGTGGACACGGTAGGCCAAGGCCTCCCAGTGGACTGCGATGGGCTAGTTGTAATCTCTTCTCGTCATTCCTCTGTCCTACATTTTATTTAAATTATAGCTATTGCCTCAAAGTAATATATATTAAAAAATAAGTTACAGACTAAATATCACGCGATAACGAAAATTTCAATGAAGGTGACGGTAACCACTTTCCATCAGGTGGGCCGTGTGCTTGTCTGCCACTTAAAGATAAAGATGTATTTATTTGTAGAAACATGTGTACAGATGATGTTACAAAGTATATTACAATGCATTCCGCGTTTCAACACATTCTGTCAAAGGAGACGTACAAATATGAGTATATTCGTGAACTTCCTGTATGAGCACGAGAAATATATTCTACAATGTTCCTTTATTAATTACATAATTTTTAGTTATTTCACAATCATAAGAATTGTATAAGGAAAAACTTACTAGTTGTGCATCTTTCAAATCAACGTGATGCATCCTTAAGTACGAGTTCATAGCGCCTATAGTTTTGCTAGCTTCTCCCCACCGGTTGAAAAGTCTGTTAATGTATTGGTTCGTAACAGCGAACCGTATTTCTTCAGCGACGTTGCAAGTCGGCACGAACCCTTCCGGCGGCACGATTTTGCACATCCCGAACTCCGTCAATTGCTGCCAATTTCTTTCGATGAATGTAAAAGGATTCTGAATAACATAAATACATTATTACATTAACAAAACATAACATACGGGTGCTTCGAATATTAACCAATCTATGTTAGAAGAATTTTAATTATTTTTCAATTCCAAAAACTTGTGTAATCGTAAGAGGTACCCACAGGACAGGCTTGCCTAGCGTGGAGCCAACGGATACTTTGTTAAAAAACCACCTTTGTTTTCACCACAATTAGGCACATAATGGCACCTATAATCAAACTGTGACTTTTCCTTGCAATAATTCACAAGTGAATTATAATTTGCTTCGTCCTCAAAAAAATTTCGAAAGAAAAAAACGTGTTCAAAATAGTACAAATAAATTAAAAACTCATTTCATGCAACTTACTATTAACTAGATAAATTCAACTTGTTTGTTTATTAAAATAGTTTAATTTTCCTTCAAATATAACTTATGTTTTCTCTGTAAAAACTGGTAAAAGCATTAAATTCCACATTTTCTACGTTTCGTTAAAATAAAACTCATTCTTTTAGTCTATGGTCTACGCAAGATGCGCGCACGCAAGAAAACTAATTAATTTTTCCCGCTATTGCGAAAATTATTCTCAACTCGTTTTTACTTTTGAAATTATGGTTAATTATTAATTATATTGTGTTCGAGTACTAGTTATGAAGAAGATGATTTATGCTGTTCACCGCCCGATATAAGATGTGAAAAGCCCTTAACGTTATGGAAAGTTAATTACCTGAAAACTACTAGGGTAAATTTCTATTGTAGTATTATTTTCGTCGCAAGTGTATTGAAAAACGATGTATGATACAACTGTAGCTTTACACACTCGTATCATAATATACTATTTTCAAATCGGACTAAACTTCCTTTTAACATACTATGTATGTACTAAAAAAGACAAAGGAATTAAAGTAATCGGGATATTTACCACGTAACTGTAATAAAAAGTAAAGCACTATGCTTGTAACAACGAAATATCGAAAACTCAGAGGAGAGGAGGTAATATTCCGATAACTTTAATACTAATATGATAAACCATTATATTTTAAATACCTATAAACACAAAGAAACTTACTTTGAACTCAATCGCAGTTGGGTACAAAGTTGGCACTTCAAATCTATCATGTAACGGTCTACTGTAAGGTACGTCGTCGTCCATTGGTACGCTCACCAGATTCAGTAGAGCGTCGTTTAAACTTTGGCAGAGGGATTCAATAATATGCTCATTCTCCACGAGATTGAACTCCGCAGCGTCCTTGTGGTCTATTCGGGGGATAAGGCACGTTGAAAACTGTTTTATTTGTGCGTTACTTAATCGTATCTTGATCATAAGATGTGCAATTCGCGGCAAGAGTTCTGTTATGAAGATATCAGACTCGTCTTTTACTTCAGAACTCGGCCCGGCAAGTGGTTCGTCAATAACACATTCAATCCTCTTTTGCCTTTTGAGAAGTGTCGATAACTTGACAACCATGTCGATCCTCTTACAGTGCTGGCACTGTTTGCATCGAGTCAGAAAATCCATCAGATTACTTTTCGCCGCTTTCTCTATCGTGTTCCAGTTATGTGCGGGACAGTGAGTAGGTCTCACAACAATTAAATCGTCATCGTCATCATCGTCGTCTTGTACTCCTGGATTATCCGAAAAATGTTCTAACATGAACTGGGTGCCCTGGTCACTGGACGGAGTTGAGGAAGCTATCGGGACGGTCGGGACCGCCTGGACTGTCGGGACCGCCTGGATTGTCGGGACCGCTTGTACTGTAGGGACCGCTTGTACTGTCGAGACCGCTTGTACTGTCGGGACCGCCTGGACTGTCGGAACCGCCTGGACGGTCGGAACCGCTTGGACTGTCGTTACCGCCTTGTGTCTCGGGACCGCCGGGACTGTCGGGACAGCCTGCACTGTTGGGACAGTCTGGGCTGTCGGGACCGCTTGGACTGTCGGATCCGCCTGGACTGTCGGGAACGCCTGGACTGTCCGAACCGCTTTCTTCCGGACTCTCGGGATCGCCTTGAGTCTCGGGACCGTCTGGACTCTCGGGACCACCTGGAGTCTCGGGAACGCCTGGACTGTCCGAACCGCTTTCTTGTGGACTCTCGGGATCACCTTGAGTCTCGGGACCGTCTGGACTCTCGGAACCATCTGGGCTGTAGGGACCGCCTGTTCTCTCGGGACTGTCGAAATTGTCTGAACTTGCGGCTGTGGTGAACTGCTCGCCCTAAGCAATTCTAAAATTCATACAAAGTTTTATGAAATATTTTTAATTTGTAAATTACGCGGTCACTAAATATATTAATATTCTACGACATTCTGTACAACGCCATCTAGGTCCAAACTAAACATAGTTGAAATAGCTTTTGTTATAGGATCTAGAATGCGAACATACAACATACTTAGATATGTTTCTTTTTGTGAATACCTACACATACAGGTACTATAAATAGGCATTCATATTCTTGTACCCAAATATTTACACTGGACGGGAATCGATCCTGCGCCATTGCTCTACCGCTACACCACAGAGAGGGGCGGCCACTTGACCATCGCTATTCAGCGGGGCAATGTCTTTAGCGTGATCGTTTTATTTGCCCCGGTTAAAGTGAGGGGCAGCTTAACAGATCAATTTAATCATCATCACTACATAGTGTAAAACAAAGTCGCTTTCTCTGTCCAAATATCCCTATGTATGCTTAAATCTTTAAAAGTAGGTACGCAACGTATTTTGATGCAGTTTTTTTTAACAGATAGAGTGGTTGAAGAGAAAGGTTTAAATGTTCATTAAATAGTGGAGAAATACTGCTATTTTTCAGGTTTCTAATGTGATGTCGAAAATAATTATATTTTTTTTAGCTTACATTACAAACGCAGGCTGAATCCTTATCTCACCCTTATCTATGTTCACAATAATAATACATACATTATACATACACACTATAATACATAAGAAATACATACACATACTTTTAAATATATCATCTATATAATTGTATAATATCATCTTATCCTTATTTATGAATACCTAATGATAAAATATATCTTCGCCACGTGGTTTCCGGCAGAGTTAAATTAGGGCCACCCCATCTCTTCCCATGCGGTGTCGTACAAGGCGACTAAGGGATAGGGCTGTTTAACATCAGACAGATATATACAGCCCAGACTCAGCCTCAGATGCATGGCTCGAGTCAACAATAGTGCCCGGAACACGGCAATAGGCTCACCCCCAATTACGTGGGACTGAATACATTTATTGGTGAAATGTGGGTGTTAATTCACCTCTGCCTAACCCTCCAGGAATAAAGGCGTAATTATATGTATTTATGTATGTAAAATATATCTAATATTGAGGTTTTACACATAACTGTGACTAGGGGCTACTGTAGAACTGACGTACTTTGTACTTGAACGTTGCACGGTTAGTGGTCTTCCTGATTTCGAGAGGAACCGCATTTCAGAGGAGAATTGTTTGCACGATGTTTACTGTGTATTTATGACTATGTAATACGTATTAGAAATTAGATGAATAAATATAACATAACATAAACTCACGCCTATATCCCCGAAGGAGTAGGCGGAGGTGCTAGCACCCACATTTCGCCAGTTTATGTTTAGGTCCCAATGTAATAGGTGGCGAGCCTATTGCCACTAACCGAGCACTTATAAACCTGCGATAAATACACACATAACTTCGAAAAGCATCGAAAAGTCATCGGTGTGTGCCATGGTAAAACCTGGGATCGAACCCGAGACCTCGTCTCAGCAGTCCATTACCCATACCACTAGGCTGCCGCGGTAGGACCATATTAGTAGACTAATAGACTAAAGGAATGCATAGGTACCTGTAGAATCATGTGGCTGTATGTCTTCCTCCACATTTGAAGGTCTCCTGCTTTGAAGAAAACGTTTTAAAGGCACTTCATCATTTACTGTGAACCGGACTCTTTTTTTATCTGCTACTATTTTATATTTATTTATGGGGCGTTGTACTTCTGGTGGGATGAAAATTTCAGGTGCGTCGGACTGTGCTGGTGTGTGTAATCTCTTTGAACTTCTTGGCTTTTGGACATCAGCAATCGTTATATAGTATTGCAGCCTCATAGGGCTTTTTATCATAGGTCGCAATACCATCGGATGTCTTCTGAATCCAGATTTTAAATCCATATCTTCAATTTGCCGTCGTCTCACAATTATACGCTGACAATCTTGTATTATATTCACTGCAGTGTTGCGGTGCTTCTTACCTAAAATAAAATATAAAACATATATTGATATTCAGTATTTTTTTTTTTTTTTACGTGCGCATTATCCCCACGGTTACCCCCCACACCGGAGCCGGTGGAAGAGGTTATGTCGGACTCGAACCGACTAATAAAACGCACGCCACCTGTGGGTCGTTTTTGGTTGCTGAAGATGAGGTTGATATATCCCTCGGAACCCGGCCGACCCAGGGCCATCTCTCACGATCTGGCCCTCTCCTCGGGTGTGGGGACTTCAGAGTCCCCAACTCGTCCCCGGAAACGGGGAGGCGCGTGAGGCGCGACGCCGCCGCGGTCTGCTTCTGCCAGGGTGTCAGGTGGCTCCACCTGTCACCCCCAGGCCTGCGCGACATATTGTATCTTTAAAGCTAAAGAGTTTGTTTGGTAATCTGTATGAGCATGTATTGAAAATAAGACACTTATGTTTACTTTTCCACAGTATTTTAACATTTTTTTAAACTGCACTGTTTCGTATTACGGCATTCTCTTTTGTTTTTTGTTATATATCGTCATTGAGAATGCCGTGAGGCCAGACCCAATAAAAAAAAAATATTGTGGAAAAGTACAAGTGCCTTATTCAACAAGTGCAGCAAGTTGAACCAAGTGCTATCAATCAACAGTATAAACAGTAAATATAAGCTTTATAGCAAAGTGGGTACGCGGTCGATTATAATTACGCATGTTACAGCGGTTTGTTATCGGCCGATAACAGAGTTTGATGGTGGTCACGGTTGCCTTTATGCCGAAACTAGCTGTTGCCTGCGGCTCCACCCGCGTGTATGTCGGTTAACTCGACAAAACATAGCCTCTGTCTTTTCTCAAGGTTCAATCTACCCCTATATCTGTGACCACCTTGCACCAAATAAATATTTCTTTCTTTCTTTCTTTCTTTCTTTCTTTCTTTCTTTCCTTCTTTCTTTCTATGCCAAATTTTATCAAAATATAATTTATAATGAGGCCAAGCTGAGTGTCACCATTGTCACACGGTATGTGCAAGTAATGGTGACCCTCTTTTCTGAGACTTTGCCTTCAGCTTACCCTCAGGCTAGGCGAAGTCTAATTGACGTGTTCTGTATTAAAAAAAAATCCGTTCAGCGTTTTAAGCGTGAAAGCGTAACATACAGACAAAGTTACTACGAATTTATAATTTTAGTATGGATATTATCATAGTGTCTGAAATTAAATAAACAAACATACGTTTGGTAACTTACCGGCAGAGAGTGTAAGGAATGGTAATAGTGCTTTGTAATACAGGATTTGCAGGCTCCGTCCCACGTGTGGGTTTCTGCCGATGTTCATATCTTCGGCAACTTTAGACCATATTTTGTTATCGGTAACAGATTGTATGCCACCGTTATTATCAACAACCTGCATGAGTTTCACGACGTTAATTTCAACGCCATGAACCTAAAAGAACAATAATTTTAAGCTTTAATTATTTTTTTTATAACACTTATGTGGCCGACAAGCACACGGTCTGCTCTGTGGTTATGGTACGGTAGGTCAAGCCTTATAAGGCCGTTTTCACATTATACTGTCCGATATTTGTGTCGGACGATATGTGTAAGTAATGGTGACCCTCTTTTCTGAGACTTTGCATTCAGCTTACCATCAGGCAAGGTGAAGTCTAATTGACGTGTTCTATATAAAAAAAAGCCGATAAACGATATCCGACACCATGTGCTGTTTTCACATATATTTTTTATTTATAACACTTAGGTGGCAGACAAGCACACGGCCCTGATGGAAAGTGGTTACCGTGGCCTATGGACGTGTGTAACACCATAGAAGCCACACTCGCGCTGCCGACCCTGTAAGCACACAGTCTCTTTGCCGTCAGTGTACAGGACAAAGCAGGACAAGCCTTTAGTCATCCCACTGACAGCACAAATTCTACAGTGAGCTCTGGCTACCCTATTCACCGCTGGGAACACAACACGAAGTTATTGTAACCGCGGTATTCTGTAGGGCGGAGGTACTTCCCCAGTCGGACTGCTCAATTGGGCGGCAATACCGCCGTGTCCTACCTCTACCTATTTTTTTTAGCTTACATTACAAACGCAGGCTGAACCCTTATCTCACCCTTATCTATGTTCACAATAATAATACATACATTATACATACACACTATAATACATAAGAAATACATACACATACTTTTAAATATATCATCTATATAATTGTATAATATCATCTTATCCTTATTTATGAATACCTAATGATAAAATACATCTTCGCCGCGTGGTTTCCGGCAGAGTTAAATTAGGGCCACCCCATCTCTTCCCATGCGGTGTCGTACAAGGCGACTAAGGGATAGGGCTGTTTAACATCAGACAGATATATACAGCCCAGACTCAGCCTCAGATGCATGGCTCGAGTCAACAATAGTGCCCGGAACACGGCAATAGGCTCACCCCCAATTACGTGGGACTGAATACATTTATTGGTGAAATGTGGGTGTTAATTCACCTCTGCCTAACCCTCCAGGGATAAAGGCGTAATTATATGTATTTATGTATGTAAAATACATCTAATATTGAGGTTTTACACATAACTGTGACTAGGGGCTACTGTAGAACTGACGTACTTTGTACTTGAACGTTGCACGGTTAGTGGTCTTCCTGATTTCGAGAGGAACCGCATTTCAGAGGAGAATTGTTTGCACGATGTTTACTGTGTATTTATGACTATGTAATACGTATTAGAAATTAGATGAATAAATATAACATAACATAAACTCACGCCTATATCCCCGAAGGAGTAGGCAGAGGTGCTAGCACCCACATTTCGCCAGTTTATGTTTAGGTTGTAACGGGAACTACCGGGGTAATCCCACGATACTTATAGCTGTGTCGTCTATTTACCTAATCTTTAAAACCCGACCCAATATCTAACATTCATTACTTTAATAATCCTGACACTACAGTTTAAATCGTTATTCTAACTTAGTTTTTAACTGTTCGGAATAGTGTGATGATAAGACTGTGGATTTATATTTTATTCAAATGAGATATAAATTAGATTCAAAATAGGTCTTTGATAGTTTGAACAACGTATTTTAGTTAGGAGAAAGAAAAATTCAACACAAGTGTCTTACCGCATGAATAAAAAAATATACCATGGTTTCGTGTTGTGTATTTATTCTAAATATACGATTATGTTCCATTTCAAGGTCCCAATGTAATAGGTGGCGAGCCTATTGCCACTAACCGAGCACTTATAAACCTGCGATAAATACACACATAACTTCGAAAAGCATCGAAAAGTCATCGGATCGAACCCGAGACCTCGTCTCAGCAGTCCATTACGCATACCACTAGGCTGCCGCGGTAGGACCATATTAGTAGACTAATAGACTAAAGGAATGCATAGGTACCTGTAGAATCATGTGGCTGTATGTCTTCCTCCACATTTGAAGGTCTCCTGCTTTGAAGAAAACGTTTTAAAGGCACTTCATCATTTACTGTGAACCGGACTCTTTTTTTATCTGCTACTATTTTATATTTATTTATGGGGCGTTGTATTTTTGGTGGGATGAAAATTTCAGGTGCGTCGGACTGTGCTGGTGTGTGTAATCTCTTTGAACTTCTTGGCTTTTGGACATCAGTAATCGTTATATAGTATTGCAGCCTCACAGGGCTTTTTATCATAGGTCGCAATACCATCGGATGTCTTCTGAATCCAGATGAATTCACATCTTCAATTTGCCGTCGCCTCACAATTATACGCTGACAATCTTGTATTATATTCACTGCAGTATTGCGGTGCTTCTTACCTAATATAAAAAATAAAACATATATTGATATATTGTTTTTTGTTTTTTTTACGTGCGTATTATCCCCACGGTTACCCCCCACACCGGAGCCGGTGGAAGAGGTTGTGTCGGACTCGAACCGACTAATAAAACGCACGCCACCTGTGGGTCGTTTTTGGTTGCCGAAGATGAGGTTGATATATCCCTCGGAACCCGGCCGACCCAGGGCCATCTCTCACGATCTGGCCCTCTCCTCGGGTGTGGGGATTTCAGACTCCCCAACTCGTCCCCGGAAACGGAGAGGCGCGTGAGGCGCGACGCCGCCGCGGTCTGCTTCTGCCAGGGTGTCAGGTGGCTCCACCTGTCACCCCCAGGCCTGCGCGACATATTGTATCTTTAAAGCTAAAGAGTTTGTTTGGTAGAACGCGCTGATATGAATAATAATACGCACAACGCGCTGAAGATAGAATTGAAAAAATATTTTTGTGTTCAATAGTCCGTTTATCGAGGAAGATACTGGATGTTTACCTATATTACCATAGTAATCAAGGGTGTGGATAAATCATCTATACATCCCGCAGATTCCATAAGTGATATGAAGATTCATAAAAAATATGATGAAAACAGTACATGGTACATAAATAAAATGTATTCAACAAACCTGCTTTGGAAGAATCCTTAGGGGAATTGATTCTGCTGGTGGTAATTAAAGACTTCCTGCGTCTTGTGGCGATAGCAGCCGTACTGGTACTAGGTTGAGCATCAGTCCAGTCAGCTGCACTAGTACTAGGCTGAGCGTCAGTGCAGGTACCCACACTGATAGAAGTCTTAGGGCACACCCTGGTAACCACACAGGCGCAAGGCCGAGTGTCAGTCCAGGCAGCTGCATTGGTGCTAGGTGAAGGTTCAGTCGAAGCATCTGCACTGGTGCTAGGCCGAGAGTCAGTCCAGGCAGCTGCATTGGTGCTCGGTAAAGATTCAGTCAAGGCAGCCGCACTGGTGCAAGCCCAAGGTTTAGTTGAGGCAGCCGCACTGGTGCACGGCGAAGGTTTAGTCGAGGCAACCGCCCTGGTGCAAGGCCGAGGTTTAGTCGAGGCAGCCGCACTGGTGCTCAGCGAAGGTGTAGTCGAGGCAGCCGCACTGGGGCTCAGCGGAGGTGCAGTCCAGTCATCTGCACTGGTGGTCGGTGAAGGTGAAGCCCAGTCATCTGCACTGGGGCTTGGCGAACGTTTAGTCACCGCAGCCGCACTGGTGCTCAGCAGAGGTGCAGTCCAGTCATCTACACTGGTGCTTGGCGAAGGTGTAGCCCAGTCATCTGCACTGGTGCTCAGAGGAAGTGCAGCCCAGTCATCTACACTGATGCTCCGTGCAGTTGCAGTCCAGTACACAGTACACTGGGGTTCAGCGAAGGTTTAATCACCGCAGCCGCACTGGTGCTCGGCCGAGGTTCAGTCCAGTCATCTGCACTGGTGTAAGGCCGAGTATCAGTTGATGCATCAGAACTGGTGCAAGGTCAAGGATGGATCAGTCGAGGCAAATGAAAAGCAAATGAATCATTATTAAAGGGCTATTAAAGATATTTGATACATAATACGTGTCAATTAATGAAATTTCTTATAAAAGTGTTGAGCAAAGTTTAGTGATCGGTCTGGGCGCAACAGCAGGCTTGTTCAGCAGTTTTGCGATAATAAGTTCAAAGTAGCAAACATCCAACCACCAGAAAGGTGTATTTAACTATCTAGTAGTATTAGAGCCGATAACACTAAATCCGATCAGATTATCAGATGATATGTACTAGGATAAAATTAGATGCATGGACGTTTAATGGTTAATGGCAATAGGCTCGCCACCTATTACATTGGGATCTAAACATAAACTGGCGAAACGTGGGTGCTAGCACCTCTGCCTACCCCTTCGGGGATATAGGCGTGAGATTATGTTATGTTTATTTATAATGTTGATTGATGGCTAGAATTTGTTGTTACACGTATTGAAATACACTTGTACTTTTTTTACACCTTACAGCATCAATCTGAGGATGCCGTAAGGTGTAATATTAAAAATACTGTGGAAAAATTCGTATATCTATTTATGTGCTAAAGTTGTATATTTATTTTACTTTATTTGAACTTCTCTCATATTATCTTTCTTTCTTTTTGTTTTTTTTTAAATACACCTTGTTTCTAGTTTATTTGCTAACTAAACCAAATCTTTTGCTTTATTACACTACTGTCCATCCCAAGGTTGCCTGGAAGAAATCGCTTCCAGCGATAAGGCCGCCCATTGTACATCAAACTGTATGCATGCTAACTACAAGTTTTTCTGTAATCTATTGGTGTACAATAAAGAATTATCTATCTATCTATCTATCTATCTAATGTCTTAAGTTGTAGTAATTAAAAATACTTACAGTGGAAAAATTGAGGATGCTGTAAGGTGTAATAATAAAAAAAAAACGACGTGTTGCACTCCGGGAGTGCCGGCAGAAGTGAAAACTTGAATATTAACGTTTTGCATTTTTGATATTTTGGAATGGTTAGAGAAGAATTTTGTACGAATTGCTTTCATTATCAGTATATATTATTTATGTGGTGGAATACAATATTCATTTATTGCGCTATCGTACACAAACATGACAATTTATATTACATAAGAAATTTAACACTTCAGAACTATTACAATTATTTTACATTAAAAAGTTTATCACCGCCATCACACATGTGACAGTCGTGTGACATTCGCGCAAGCGCCCTGCGCCGCCTGTCCTCTCTCCATCCGTCTTACGAATTTTCGATCAGGTCACGTGTCCTGACGCGAGTTTAGAAATTATTACCCATTCCAAAAAAAGTACACAGCGCCGCTAAAGAAGTTTTCACTTCAAAATACTGTGGAAAAGTACAAGTGTATTTCGCAGCATAGCCAATACTTGTTCTCCAATTAACGACGCGTCGAACAATAAGCATATTATCTGGTAATCTGATGAGACTAGAGTTAGTGTTACCTCCTTCGGCAGCGTACGAAACTACATTTCAAAACAATTTTCGAAAGAAGAAATATTTTTTTATTTTATATATTATCATACAATACACACACAATTGAGCCCAATTGGTTGGTTGGTACAGGGTTTCATTTCGAGTTTTCCTTCTCTCGCAGTGATATCGTCTGCGTATTTCTCCGTTGGTCGCCTCTTACACACCCTTTGTATGAGATGAGGTGGTTACACTTGTATTCTTTTATTTATTTCTACATCACCACGCGGATAGACAAGGAGTTACAAATATATAGGAGGTAGGACACGGCGGCATTGCCACCCAATTGAGCAGTCCGACTGGGGAAGTACCTCCGCCCTACAGAATACCGCGGTTATAATAACATCGTGTTGTGTTGCCAGCGGTGAGTAGGGTAGCCAGAGCTCACTGGAGAATTTGTACTGTCAGTGGGATGACTAAAGGCTTGTCCAGCTTTGTTCTCTACACTGACGGCACAGAGACTCTGTGCTTACAGGGTCGGCAGCGCGAGTGTGGCTTCTCTGGTGTTACACACGTCCATAGGCCACGGTAACCACTTTCCATCGGGTGGGACGTGTGCTTGTCTGCCACCTAAGTGATATAAAAAAAAAACAATATAAATTAACACACAAAAAACCACGAGGGGTTTGTGCAGGGTGCAATGCATTTCGTTTATAAGCGTAGTTCTCGACAAAGTAGGCCACTCCATCTCTTCCGATGGGGTGTCATACAAAGTGACTAAGGCATAGGGCTGTTTAACATCAGACAGATATATATAGCTCAGAGTCAGGCACAGATGCCCGGAAGAAAGCAATAGGCTCACCCACTATTACATGTGACTGAAAACAACGATTGACGATGTCGATGAACACCCACATGGTGTTAATTCACCTCTGCCTATCCTTTCGGGGATAAGGGCGTGATTATATGTATGTATATATTATGTAAGACGGGAATAGGCTCACCCTGTATTACGTGTGGCCGAAAACAATTATTGGTGAAATGTGGGTGTTAATTCACCTCTGCCTAACCCTCCGGGGATAAAAGAGTGATTGTTTGTATGTATGTATAGCTACTTTATTATGGATGCCAGCAGTATGCAGTATTTCCAACTATCTATCATCTTGGTCTTCTAGTTTGTACCGTTTCAAAGTTTTCAATTGTAACCTCGCATTTACGATCGTCTATTTTTAAGTTGTTTACTATCAAAATCATCTAAAATCACTACCTACTAAGTAATCAAATTTCACTAAAAAGGAAAAAAAAAAGAATCGACTTCTAAAAAAAATGCACCGAATTGTAAGAAAAAATTGCAGATATACCTCAAAAAATAAAAATACGTGTAAGACTTTGCTTGAAGTCGGTGCCAAGGTAAGATATGGGTAAACACGACTTACAATTATACTGTTAATGATTCCCTTCGACACTCACCTCCGACAAGTACAGCGGGCACCTGCAATAAGCGCACTCTTTCAAGTTTTTCACGTTCCTATCCTCTTGTGCTTCGGGTCCCTTATTTGAACAATTAAACATTTATTATACTAATACTAAAAAGCTGAAGAGTTTGTTTGTTTATTTTAACGCGCTAATCTCAAGAAGTACAGGTAATAATTATATTTCGCAGAATAATCATTTGCCAACTTGTAATTTCATTTTGTTTTTATTACCCAACTTCTCAGTTGCCAATTTTACGTTTGGTCAACCTTTTAGAATGACACTTTTCAAAATGCCAACTTTTGAGTCTTCGATCAAATTTTGAAGAAGTCTATTTACAAGGATGCCATTTTCATTTGGGGCAAATTATATGTAATACAGGTAGTTATTATTATTGATTTTTTTTTACGCTCGTGCATTTTTGTCGCAGTTCGAAGCTAACCGATGTAGCATATTTAAAGCCCTGTGTAGTGAAATAAAAGCGATTTGGTTACGGCACTTCGCCGGCCGCTACCGCGGCACGCTCGCTTCGCTCGCTCGGCTCGTGCATTGTTTATCATAATACTAACCTAACCTAACCTAACCGATTCTTTTCGATTTCACCTGAACTTCGCTCCACACTTTGGATTTTTGCAAATTTAACCTTTTTTTTTTAACATTATATACATGTACGAAAGGGAACTGTTACACAGACAAAACGTTATTCGTCTAAAAGTTGTCTGGCCTAATAAATAAATTGGCAAAAGATAAATGTCCCAAACGTTATTTTGTCATTACAATAATCAGCTTAACAATAATTCTACCAAATGAAACGTTGTCATACAAACATTTGACAATCGTTAGTCGTCAAAGTGAAAAATTGGCGTAACGTTGGTTGGCAAGTGATAATCGGGTAAACGATTTTTGGCGAAAAGGCAGGACCCCCATTAGTACCTACTGTATAGGCCGGATTTAATGCGTAGGTACCTAATAAAATATTAAAAAAAACATTGAATCAACTCAGTTATTTCTGTTTGTTGTCAATGTAATCTCTTGATTTTTTAAATTTAACACCGTTTTCTTGGGTCTACTCAATAATTTTTCAAATTTGACATAGGTCTATCCGGTTACAAGTTTTTGCATTCATAGCGAACAAGACAAAACATTAAGCCTCTGTGGCGGGCGTGGCGGTAGTGATCACGACTGCTACGCAGGAGGCGCGGGTTCGATCCCCGCTCAGTGCAAATATTTGTATGCATGAATATGGGTATTTGCATTGGCCTGGGTCTATGTATAATATGTATGTATTTACAAAAAAAAAAGTATTTAAGTATGTTTATCCGTATTCTAGATTCCATAACACAAGCTAGTTAAACTATGCTTACCATGGGTCTAGAAATTAATTCAATTTTTTTTGGTTCCGGATTATTATTAATTCTACATAACCCATTTTTTAATATCTCCAATATACAGACATAAATAATTTACAATTCTATAATAGTATAGAGAGACATATTTACCAATTGCAGTTTGACACGCATATCTAGCAAGAGCTGTCTGTTTTTGATCTCCTGCACGAACACTTTCAACAGCGCCGGTTTAATGATCTTCAAATCTGATAGGTCTGTCTTCTTATCCTCCGCTGTGAGCTTCAGCAGTTGCTCCATACTGAATTTAGTTCGCTCGCCAGACTCCCGGATTTCCTTCATAATAAAAACAGACATAGTAGAAATTTGCACACTACCCACAATTAGGTAGAAATAAAATCATTGTTAGCAAGTTTGGATTAAAACAAAATACACTTACCCTGAAGATTTCCATCAGATTGGGAAGCCAGTGCCAGGTGGCCAGGTAGGTGCTTTCGGAGATGCTGTAGCCTGTGCTGAAGGAGCAGGAGTAGGCTTTGGGCATGACGAGGATGAACTCGCCCGCGTTCTGCTCCGCGGCGGGATCATGGCGAAGTCGGACGGCAGCCAGATGGCCTTGTTCTGCACCGCGATGGGGCACAGCACCTCCGTAGCGGCGCGGAAGGGCGCCTCCTGGCTCTCGGGCACCGAGTACCTGCGGGGAGTAGTTTGTGACATTCCTTTTTTGTACGTGCGAATAATGTCCACGGATACCTCCCCCGACGGAGCCGTTTTTGGTTGGTTGACAAGCATACCACTCGCACCCCAGCTGACACATGGACATTTTTCTCGATCTGATCTTCCTCGGGTGTGGGGACCACAGAGTGCATGTGGCATGCTTCTGCCAGGGTGATGAGGGCTCTATCTGTCACGCCCGAGCCTGCGCTCATGGGAGGAGGAGGTCTTTCATCGACCTCCGATGCTCGAGTTGACTCAGTACGCGGGCAGCTTGGCAGTGTTGTGACATTCTAGACATGAACCATGTATACATCGCAGATGGCCTTGTTCTGTATCGAAATGGGACACAGCGCCTCCGTAGCGGGGCGGAAGGGCATGTCCTGGCTCTCGGGTACCGAGTACTTGGGAAACTTGGACATTACTTACCATATTTTGGGTTCACCGTGGTGCAAGTAGTCAATCCTGGGCAGTGCGTGAGGGTCCCGGTGCCAGCAGCTAGTGGAGTAGATCATGCTCAGATGCAGCATAGGTACCGTCACGCCTGCTACCTCACCCAGGGGGCGGAGCATGTTACCGGAGTGCTGACTCAGTACCTACAACGTAAATAGCGTGATACATAAGACGACTCACACCGGGAACACAATGCAATGCGACCACTGTACTGCACTCTAGGGACGCGTGGTGCGGCGGGGGACGAGGTAATGAAAGAGAAAGAGCGAAATCTGTACCGCGGCGCATTGTAGAATAGAAAAAAATGTATGGGATGTATGGGACAACTTATTATCACGATACACCGGCCAAAGAATTGCCACTTGTCTAGTGGGGCTGCAGATCGATTGGTCGAGACATCCCTCCCACCCCTTTCTCTACACACTTACATAAGGCCCTGTACATACATATGGTCAAACTATACTCCCAAATCATTCTAGAACTCGGAATCCTGAACAGAGTGAGACGATTTTTCACGCCGGAGCAGCGGTGTCTTCTATACAAGACACAAATTCGCTCCTGTGTGGAATACTGCTCGCATCTCTGGGATGGTTCAGCAAAGTACTTACTAGATGCTCTCGATAGGTTGCATCATTGGGAATCCCGAGATCACGAACACCCTAGAACCTTTACAGATGCGTAGAGATGTTGCGTCCATGGCTGTATTTTACCGTCTGTACCATGGTGAGTGTTCTGATGAGCTCTTCCAATTAATCCCACCCTCCCCTTTCCTACACAGGACAACACGTGCAGGTCTTAGATGTCACCCGCACACGGTGCAGGACAGACAGACTCTTTCCTCTGTCGCACCATTAAGGCCTGGAATTCATTACCAGCTCACGTGTTTCCCTCTTCCTACAGTACCGGGTCCTTTAAGCGGGGCGTGAAAAAGCATATGATGAGACCGTCAAGCTGAGTGTCACCATTGTCAAACGGTATGTGTAGGTAATGGTGAGCCTCTTTTCTGAGACTTTGCCTTCAGCTTACCATCAGGCAGGGCGAAGTCTAATTGACGTGTTCTATATATAAAAAAAAAAACAACTGCCATTTGATTGCCACAAATCACCTTTTACTCGTCTCGGTGAATTTCAATCTTGTCATCGTATATTTGCATTGGTCTGGATGTTTCTATGTATTTAGTGACTAAAAGTATCTAAAAATATGTTTATTATAGGCCACGGTACCTTTAGATTCCAAGGATGTTTGCTGTACTCATCAGTTGGGCTCTTTGTGAAGCCATAGCCGGCCTGGCCTGTGTCAATCGACGCCGAGTTAACGCATATATGATCTTCGGCCGATTGCACTCGATCCCAATAATCACGCTCGTAATCCGCCAAGGAGTTTGCCTTTGTATTAAATAGCTGTTCGTGTACTAATCCGGATATCTGCAATCGAAGTTGATGTTATACACACTCACATGTGACTGACTACCTAAAAGTATAAGAAGGAGGACTGAAGGAGGTAGGACACGGCGGTATTTCCGCCCAATTAAGCAGTCCGACTGGGGAAGTACCTCCGCCCTACAGAATACCGCGGCTATAATAACTTCGTGTTGTGTTCCCAGCGGTGAGTAGGATAGCCAGAGCTCACTGGAGAATTTGTGCTGTCAGTGGGAGGACTGGGGGCTTGTCCTGCTTTGTCTTCTACTGACGGCACAGAAACTCTGTACTTAAAGGGTTGGCAGCGCGACTGTGACTCCTTTGGTGTTACAAACGTCCATAGGCCACGGTAACCACTTTCCATCGGGTGGGCCGTGTGCTTGTCTGCCAACTAAGTGGTATAAAAAAAGTATGACTTTTTTTTGAAGAATTTACCTTTTTAAACGAAGCCACGTTCATGGTGGTGCCACTATGCACGACACATAATGCCTCCTCATCTTTTATGTCATAGTCACTGTCAGGAGATGTATCGCTACTCAGCATGCGCTTCTGGTGATATAAAGGCTCCTGGGCTTGCTTAAGTAGCTTGGCATTAAGGCATTCAAATTTCAAGTCCTCAGTATTGCGGTACTGTTCGCGCTCCTCTGAAATAATAACAATAATAAGTTTTTTTATACACCATATTTTTATTTGATTACTAAAGCTGTACAGGGTTTTTTTAATGTAGAAATTAGTATATCTTTGATCGTTATGGGGTAGCAGGTGACAATGAGTCGAACAGTTCCTACGCCTTGTGTATCTGTAAGTTCAGTGACGTTCAAAATTACGTGGCACCTCACCCGCTATTTTTTTTTGTACTGTTATGTTGTGTATCACAATAAACATTTTGACGTGTTCTGTATAAAAAAAATCCGTTCAGCGTTTTAAGCGTGAAAGCGTAACATACAGACAGATATTATCATAGTGTCTGAAATTAAATAAACAAACATACGTTTGGTAACTTACCGGCAGAGAGTGTAAGGAATGGTAATAGTGCTTTGTAATACAGGATTTGCAGGCTCCGTCCCACGTGTGGGTTTCTGCCGATGTTCATATCTTCGGCAACTTTAGACCATATTTTGTTATCGGTAACAGATTGTATGCCACCGTTATTATCAACAACCTGCATGAGTTTCACGACGTTAATTTCAACGCCATGAACCTAAAAGAACAATAATTTTAAGCATTAATTTTTTTTTTATAACACTTATGTGGCCGACAAGCACACGGCCTGCTCTGTGGTTATGGTACGGTAGGTCAAGCCTTATAAGGCCGTTTTCACATTATACTGTCCGATATTTGTGTCGGACGATATGTGTAAGAAATGGTGACCCTCTTTTCTTATGTGTAAGTAATGGTGACCCTCTTTTCTTATGTGTAAGTAATGGTGACCCTCTTTTCTGAGACTTTGCATTCAGCTTACCATCAGGCAAGGTGAAGTCTAATTGACGTGTTCTATATTAAAAAAAGCCGATAAACGATATCCGACACCATGTGCTGTTTTCATATATATTTTTTATTTATACCACTTAGGTGGCAGACAAGCATACGGCCCTGATGGAAAGTGGTTACCGTGGCCTATGGACGTGTGTAACACCAGAGAAGCCACACTCGCGCTGACGACCCTGTAAGCACACAGTCTCTTTGCCGTCAGTGTACAGGACAAAGCAGGACAAGCCTTTAGTCATCCCACTGACAGCACAAATTCTGCAGTGAGCTCTGGCTACCCTATTCACCGCTGGGAACACAACACGAAGTTATCGTAACCGCGGTATTCTGTAGGGCGGAGGTACTTCCCCAGTCGGACTGCTCAATTGGGCGGCAATACCGCCGTGTCCTACCTCCTATATATTTGTAACTCCTTGTCTATCCGCGTGGTGATGTAGAAATAAATAAAAGAACACAAGTGTAACCACCTCATCTCATACAAAGGGTGTGTAAGAGGCGACCAACGGAAAAATACGCAGACGATATCGCTGCGAGAGAAGGAAAACTCGAAATAAAACCCTGTACCAACCCGTCTGGCCAGTGTGGACACGGTAGGCCAAGGCCTCCCAGTGGACTGCGATGGGCTAGTTGTAATCTCTTCTCGTCATTCCTCTGTCCTACATTTTATTTAAATTATAGCTATTGCCTCAAAGTAATATATATTAAAAAATAAGTTACAGACTAAATATCACGCGATAACGAAAATTTCAATGAAGGTGACGGTAACTACTTTCCATCAGGTGGGCCGTGTGCTTGTCTGCCGCTTAAAGATAAAGATGTATTTATTTGTAGAAACATGTGTACAGATGATGTTACAAAGTATATTACAATGCATTCCGCGTTTCAACACATTCTGTCAAAGGAGACGTACAAATATGAGTATATTCGTGAACTTCCTGTATGAGCACGAGAAATATATTCTACAATGTTCCTTTATTAATTACATAATTTTTAGTTATTTCACAATCATAAGAATTGTATAAGGAAAAACTTACTAGTTGTGCATCTTTCAAATCAACGTGATGCATCCTTAAGTACGAGTTCATAGCGCCTATAGTTTTGCTAGCTTCTCCCCACCGGTTGAAAAGTCTGTTAATGTATTGGTTCGTAACAGCGAACCGTATTTCTTCAGCGACGTTGCAAGTCGGCACGAACCCTTCCGGCGGCACGATTTTGCACATCCCGAACTCCGTCAATTGCTGCCAATTTCTTTCGATGAATGTAAAAGGATTCTGAATAACATAAATACATTATTACATTAACAAAACATAACATACGGGTGCTTCGAATATTAACCAATCTATGTTAGAAGAATTTTAATTATTTTTCAATTCCAAAAACTTGTGTAATCGTAAGAGGTACCCACAGGACAGGCTTGCCTAGCGTGGAGCCAACGGATACTTTGTTAAAAAACCACCTTTGTTTTCACCACAATTAGGCACATAATGGCACCTATAATCAAACTGTGACTTTTCCTTGCAATAATTCACAAGTGAATTATAATTTGCTTCGTCCTCAAAAAAATTTCGAAAGAAAAAAACGTGTTCAAAATAGTACAAATAAATTAAAAACTCATTTCATGCAACTTACTATTAACTAGATAAATTCAACTTGTTTGTTTATTAAAATAGTTTAATTTTCCTTCAAATATAACTTATGTTTTCTCTGTAAAAACTGGTAAAAGCATTAAATTCCACATTTTCTACGTTTCGTTAAAATAAAACTCATTCTTTTAGTCTATGGTCTACGCAAGATGCGCGCACGCAAGAAAACTAATTAATTTTTCCCGCTATTGCGAAAATTATTCTCAACTCGTTTTTACTTTTGAAATTATGGTTAATTATTAATTATATTGTGTTCGAGTACTAGTTATGAAGAAGATGATTTATGCTGTTCACCGCCCGATATAAGATGTGAAAAGCCCTTAACGTTATGGAAAGTTAATTACCTGAAAACTACTAGGGTAAATTTCTATTGTAGTATTATTTTCGTCGCAAGTGTATTGAAAAACGATGTATGATACAACTGTAGCTTTACACACTCGTATCATAATATACTATTTTCAAATCGGACTAAACTTCCTTTTAACATACTATGTATGTACTAAAAAAGACAAAGGAATTAAAGTAATCGGGATATTTACCACGTAACTGTAATAAAAAGTAAAGCACTATGCTTGTAACAACGAAATATCGAAAACTCAGAGGAGAGGAGGTAATATTCCGATAACTTTAATACTAATATGATAAACCATTATATTTTAAATACCTATAAACACAAAGAAACTTACTTTGAACTCAATCGCAGTTGGGTACAAAGTTGGCACTTCAAATCTATCATGTAACGGTCTACTGTAAGGTACGTCGTCGTCCATTGGTACGCTCACCAGATTCAGTAGAGCGTCGTTTAAACTTTGGCAGAGGGATTCAATAATATGCTCATTCTCCACGAGATTGAACTCCGCAGCGTCCTTGTGGTCTATTCGGGGGATAAGGCACGTTGAAAACTGTTTTATTTGTGCGTTACTTAATCGTATCTTGATCATAAGATGTGCAATTCGCGGCAAGAGTTCTGTTATGAAGATATCAGACTCGTCTTTTACTTCAGAACTCGGCCCGGCAAGTGGTTCGTCAATAACACATTCAATCCTCTTTTGCCTTTTGAGAAGTGTCGATAACTTGACAACCATGTCGATCCTCTTACAGTGCTGGCACTGTTTGCATCGAGTCAGAAAATCCATCAGATTACTTTTCGCCGCTTTCTCTATCGTGTTCCAGTTATGTGCGGGACAGTGAGTAGGTCTCACAACAATTAAATCGTCATCGTCATCATCGTCGTCTTGTACTCCTGGATTATCCGAAAAATGTTCTAACATGAACTGGGTGCCCTGGTCACTGGACGGAGTTGAGGAAGCTATCGGGACGGTCGGGACCGCCTGGACTGTCGGGACCGCCTGGATTGTCGGGACCGCTTGTACTGTAGGGACCGCTTGTACTGTCGAGACCGCTTGTACTGTCGGGACCGCCTGGACTGTCGGAACCGCCTGGACGGTCGGAACCGCTTGGACTGTCGTTACCGCCTTGTGTCTCGGGACCGCCGGGACTGTCGGGACAGCCTGCACTGTTGGGACAGTCTGGGCTGTCGGGACCGCTTGGACTGTCGGATCCGCCTGGACTGTCGGGAACGCCTGGACTGTCCGAACCGCTTTCTTCCGGACTCTCGGGATCGCCTTGAGTCTCGGGACCGTCTGGACTCTCGGGACCACCTGGAGTCTCGGGAACGCCTGGACTGTCCGAACCGCTTTCTTGTGGACTCTCGGGATCACCTTGAGTCTCGGGACCGTCTGGACTCTCGGAACCATCTGGGCTGTAGGGACCGCCTGTTCTCTCGGGACTGTCGAAATTGTCTGAACTTGCGGCTGTGGTGAACTGCTCGCCCTAAGCAATTCTAAAATTCATACAAAGTTTTATGAAATATTTTTAATTTGTAAATTACGCGGTCACTAAATATATTAATATTCTACGACATTCTGTACAACGCCATCTAGGTCCAAACTAAACATAGTTGAAATAGCTTTTGTTATAGGATCTAGAATGCGAACATACAACATACTTAGATATGTTTCTTTTTGTGAATACCTACACATACAGGTACTATAAATAGGCATTCATATTCTTGTACCCAAATATTTACACTGGACGGGAATCGATCCTGCGCCATTGCTCTACCGCTACACCACAGAGAGGGGCGGCCACTTGACCATCGCTATTCAGCGGGGCAATGTCTTTAGCGTGATCGTTTTATTTGCCCCGGTTAAAGTGAGGGGCAGCTTAACAGATCAATTTAATCATCATCACTACATAGTGTAAAACAAAGTCGCTTTCTCTGTCCAAATATCCCTATGTATGCTTAAATCTTTAAAAGTAGGTACGCAACGTATTTTGATGCAGTTTTTTTTAACAGATAGAGTGGTTGAAGAGAAAGGTTTAAATGTTCATTAAATAGTGGAGAAATACTGCTATTTTTCAGGTTTCTAATGTGATGTCGAAAATAATTATATTTTTTTTAGCTTACATTACAAACGCAGGCTGAATCCTTATCTCACCCTTATCTATGTTCACAATAATAATACATACATTATACATACACACTATAATACATAAGAAATACATACACATACTTTTAAATATATCATCTATATAATTGTATAATATCATCTTATCCTTATTTATGAATACCTAATGATAAAATATATCTTCGCCACGTGGTTTCCGGCAGAGTTAAATTAGGGCCACCCCATCTCTTCCCATGCGGTGTCGTACAAGGCGACTAAGGGATAGGGCTGTTTAACATCAGACAGATATATACAGCCCAGACTCAGCCTCAGATGCATGGCTCGAGTCAACAATAGTGCCCGGAACACGGCAATAGGCTCACCCCCAATTACGTGGGACTGAATACATTTATTGGTGAAATGTTTTCGGCTCGTCACACTCCCAAAAGCTTGCTATTTGAGGTGGAGTCCACAAACATCTGTGGGCTCCATGCAAACCTCAACGCCGTCCACCAACACCTAGAGACGGCGAAACCTGCCATGTTTTTTCTAACGGAGACGCAAATACACCGCCCTGACGACACGACCTACTTGCTCTACCCTGGCTATGTTCTTGAGGAAAGTTTTCGTGCAAAAGCCGGGGTGTGCGTGTTTGTTAGGGCGGATGTTTGCTGTCGCCGTTTGCGCTGCCTAGAGGACCCATCCTTCTCCGTCCTTTGGGTACACGTAGACCATGGCCCTACGAGTCAGATCTATGTGTGCCTCTACCGTTCCCATACAGGAGATGCTGAGACAACTCGACTCTTTGAATATCTGAGTCAGGCGGCAGATGATGCGCAGGAGCGATTTCCGAATGCCGAAATGGTATTTTTGGGGGATTTTAACGCCCACCACGAGATCTGGTTGGGCTCCTCCAAAACAGACCATGCGGGAAGAGCCGCCCACGCATTTGCTCTGGCGCACGGCCTGACCCAATTGGTGCACGAGGTCACTAGGATACCAAGAAGGTCGGGCCAAGCACCTTCTCTGCTAGACCTTCTGCTGACGAGTGATCCGGACCGGTACAGTGTATCGGTGCGAGCCGCGTTAGGCAACTCTGACCACTGCCTGGTCTGTTCCACGGTGCCTATTATGGCGCCTCCACGACCAGTGCGGGGGAAGCGGCGTCTCTGGCACTACTCGTCAGCGGACTGGGATGGACTTCGTGACTATTTTGCGTCCATCCCGTGGGTTGAGCGCTGCTTTGAAGGTAAGAACCCATCGGATTGTGCTACTGCTGTCGCCGGTGAGATCGGTCTGGGTATGGAATACTATATCTCATACACCGATGTCACCGGTGACCGCGGGGTGCGCCCTTGGTTCGGGCGCGAGTGCGCGGAAGCTGTTGAACAAAAACAGTCTGCGTACCGCGCTTGGGTAAGGGCGCGCGCCACGCGCCATCCCAATCTGGGCCACTTCAAGGCGGCGTACAACAGAGCCACAAAGGTCTGTAGAAGGGCCTATGTCAGAGCGGATGCCCTGCGCATAGCGCGGCTTGGTCAAGAGCTAGTGATGCATCCCACGGGAAGCCGTGGCTACTGGCGACTGGCTAAAGCCGTGCAAGCCAACTTCTGTCAGCCTTCGCTGCCTCCGCTGCGTAACCCTGATGGATCCCTGGCCCATGAGCCGCAAGAGAAGGCAAATCTGCTGGCTAATCTCTTTGCGGCCAACTCCCGAATCGATGATTGTGGTACCCAGCCACCAACACTACCCGACAGTGACCACGCGATGCCTGATATCCATATCAGGCAAAGCGATGTCCGTGCAGTGCTGCAATCACTCGATGTCCGGAAAGCCAGTGGTCCGGATGGTATTCCAGCGGTAGTTTTGAAAAAATGTGCAGCGGAGTTGTCTCCAATGCTTACGCGCCTGTACCGGCTATCCTACAGTTCGGGTACAGTGCCTTTGCCTTGGAAAGAGGCGAATGTTCAGCCGATTCCCAAGAAGGGGGATCGCTCGGAGCCAGCCAACTATCGACCCATAGCCGTCACCTCAGTGCTGTGCAAAGTGTTCGAGCACATAATTAACAAACAGCTCATGCGGCACCTAGAGGATCACTCCTTAATTAATGACCGGCAATATGGCTTCAGACCGAAACGGTCAACGGGTGATCTTCTAGCATACGTTACCCATCTTTGGGGTGAGGCTATGGACAAGCACGGCGAGTCACTGGCAATTAGTCTTGACATCGCCAAAGCTTTCGATAGAGTCTGGCACAAATCGCTTCTTTCTAAGCTACCTGCCTTTGGTCTGCCTTCTAGGCTGTGCAACTGGGTTGCTAGCTTCCTGCAGGGGCGCCGTATTCGCGTCCTTTGTGACGGATGAGCTTCGGAGTTTCTGCAGGTTAATGCTGGCGTGCCCCAGGGGTCCGTCTTATCACCCACTCTCTTTCTTCTGCATATCAACGACATGCTGTCTACCGGCAATGTTCATTGTTATGCAGACGATAGCACTTTACATGGGAGTTATCATGGACATCCAGCGGCCAAGCAGTCAGATATCGCGGAGAAAAGGCAGATTCTTGTCACTGAGCTTGACGGGGTCCTGAATCACATTTCTCAATGGGGCTCTGAGAACCTGGTTGAGTTCAGTGCCAAGAAGACGCAGGCATGTGCGTTTACAGCAAAAGTATCTTCTTTCCTTCCCCTCCCCACTCTTCAGAGCACGCCACTGCCGCTGCAGGACAATCTCAATATCCTAGGTATGGATGTTCGCTGCAACCTGAATAACAAAAACTACATCGAAAGCATCATCAAAACAGCCTCACGAAAACTCGGAGTCCTGAACAGAGTGAGACGATTTTTCACGCCGGAGCAGCGGTGTCTTCTATACAAGACACAAATTCGCTCCTGTGTGGAGTACTGCTCGCATCTCTGGGACGGTTCAGCAAAGTACTTACTAGATGCTCTCGACAGGTTGCAGCGACGTGCGATCCGCATCATTGGGAATCCCGAGATCACGAACACCCTAGAACCTTTACAGCTGCGTAGAGATGTTGCGTCCATGGCTGTATTTTACCGTCTGTACCATGGGGAGTGTTCTGATGAGCTCTTCCAATTAGTCCCACCCTCCCCTTTCCTACACAGGACAACGCGTGCAGGTCTTAGATGTCATCCGCACACGGTGCAAAACATCCGATCAAGAACCAAGCGGTTCGGAGACTCTTTCCTCTGTCGCACCATTAAGGCCTGGAATTCATTACCAGCTCACGTGTTTCCTTCTTCCTACAGTCCCGGGTCCTTTAAGCGGGGCGTGAAAAAGCATATGATAAGGCCGTCAAGCTGAGTGTCACCATTGTCACACGGTATGTGTAAGTAATGGTGACCCTCTTTTCTGGGATTTTGCCTTCAGCTTACCATCAGGCAAGGCGAGGTCCAATTGACGTGTCCTATATAAAAAAAAAAATAAAAAAAAAAAAAATGTGGGTGTTAATTCACCTCTGCCTAACCCTCCAGGAATAAAGGCGTAATTATATGTATTTATGTATGTAAAATATATCTAATATTGAGGTTTTACACATAACTGTGACTAGGGGCTACTGTAGAACTGACGTACTTTGTACTTGAACGTTGCACGGTTAGTGGTCTTCCTGATTTCGAGAGGAACCGCATTTCAGAGGAGAATTGTTTGCACGATGTTTACTGTGTATTTATGACTATGTAATACGTATTAGAAATTAGATGAATAAATATAACATAACATAAACTCACGCCTATATCCCCGAAGGAGTAGGCAGAGGTGCTAGCACCCACATTTCGCCAGTTTATGTTTAGGTCCCAATGTAATAGGTGGCGAGCCTATTGCCACTAACCGAGCACTTATAAACCTGCGATAAATACACACATAACTTCGAAAAGCATCGAAAAGTCATCGGTGTGTGCCATGGTAAAACCTGGGATCGAACCCGAGACCTCGTCTCAGCAGTCCATTACCCATACCACTAGGCTGCCGCGGTAGGACCATATTAGTAGACTAATAGACTAAAGGAATGCATAGGTACCTGTAGAATCATGTGGCTGTATGTCTTCCTCCACATTTGAAGGTCTCCTGCTTTGAAGAAAACGTTTTAAAGGCACTTCATCATTTACTGTGAACCGGACTCTTTTTTTATCTGCTACTATTTTATATTTATTTATGGGGCGTTGTACTTCTGGTGGGATGAAAATTTCAGGTGCGTCGGACTGTGCTGGTGTGTGTAATCTCTTTGAACTTCTTGGCTTTTGGACATCAGCAATCGTTATATAGTATTGCAGCCTCATAGGGCTTTTTATCATAGGTCGCAATACCATCGGATGTCTTCTGAATCCAGATTTTAAATCCACATCTTCAATTTGCCGTCGTCTCACAATTATACGCTGACAATCTTGTATTATATTCACTGCAGTGTTGCGGTGCTTCTTACCTAAAATAAAATATAAAACATATATTGATATTCAGTTTTTTTTTTTTTTTTTACGTGCGCATTATCCCCACGGTTACCCCCCACACCGGAGCCGGTGGAAGAGGTTATGTCGGACTCGAACCGACTAATAAAACGCACGCCACCTGTGGGTCGTTTTTGGTTGCTGAAGATGAGGTTGATATATCCCTCGGAACCCGGCCGACCCAGGGCCATCTCTCACGATCTGGCCCTCTCCTCGGGTGTGGGGACTTCAGAGTCCCCAACTCGTCCCCGGAAACGGGGAGGCGCGTGAGGCGCGACGCCGCCGCGGTCTGCTTCTGCCAGGGTGTCAGGTGGCTCCACCTGTCACCCCCAGGCCTGCGCGACATATTGTATCTTTAAAGCTAAAGAGTTTGTTTGGTAATCTGTATGAGCATGTATTGAAAATAAGACACTTATGTTTACTTTTCCACAGTATTTTAACATTTTTTTAAACTGCACTGTTTCGTATTACGGCATTCTCTTTTGTTTTTTGTTATATATCGTCATTGAGAATGCCGTGAGGCCAGACCCAATAAAAAAAAAATATTGTGGAAAAGTACAAGTGCCTTATTCAACAAGTGCAGCAAGTTGAACCAAGTGCTATCAATCAACAGTATAAACAGTAAATATAAGCTTTATAGCAAAGTGGGTACGCGGTCGATTATAATTACGCATGTTACAGCGGTTTGGTATCGGCCGATAACAGAGTTTGATGGTGGTCACGGTTGCCTTTATGCCGAAACTAGCTGTTGCCTGCGGCTCCACCCGCGTGTATGTCGGTTAACTCGACAAAACATAGCCTCTGTCTTTTCTCAAGGTTCAATCTACCCCTATATCTGTGACCACCTTGCACCAAATATTTCTTTCTTTCTTTCTTTCCTTCTTTCTTTCTATACCAAATTTCATAAAAATATATGATATGACGAGGCCGTCAAGCTGAGTGTCACCATTGTCACACGGTATGTGCAAGTAATGGTGACCCTCTTTTCTGAGACTTTGCCTTCAGCTTACCCTCAGGCTAGGCGAAGTCTAATTGACGTGTTCTGTATTAAAAAAATCCTTTCAGCGTTTTAAGCGTGAAAGCGTAACATACAGACAGACAAAGTTACTACGAATTTATAATTTTAGTATGGATATTATCATAGTGTCTGAAATTAAATAAACAAATATACGTTTGGTAACTTACCGGCAGAGAGTGTAAGGAATGGTAATAGTGCTTTGTAATACAGGATTTGCAGGCTCCGTCCCACGTGTGGGTTTCTGCCGATGTTCATATCTTCGGCAACTTTAGACCATATTTTGTTATCGGTAACAGATTGTATGCCACCGTTATTATCAACAACCTGCATGAGTTTCACGACGTTAATTTCAACGCCAAGAACCTAAAAGAACAATAATTTTAAGCTTTAATTATTTTTTTTATAGCACTTATGTGGCAGACAAGCACACGGCCTGCTCTGTGGTTATGGTACGGTAGGTCAAGCCTTATAAGGCCGTTTTCACATTATACTGTCCGATATTTGTGTCGGACGACATGTGTAAGTAATGGTGACCCTCTTTTCTGAGACTTTGCCTTCAGCTTACCATTAGGAAAGGCGAAGTCTAATTGACGTGTTCTACATAAAAAAGCCGATAAACGATATCCGACACCATGTGCTGTTTTCACATATATTTTTTAATTTATACCACTTAGGTGGCAGACAAGCACACGGCCCTGATGGAAAGTGGTTACCGTGGCCTATGGACGTGTGTAACACTAGAGAGCTACACTCGCGCTGCCGACCCTGTAAGCACAGAGTTTCTGTGCCGTCAGTGTAGAGGACAAAGCAGGACAAGCCTTTAGTTATCCCACTGAAATTATCCAGTGAGCTCTGGCTACCCTACTCACCGCTGGGAACACAATACGAAATTATTATAACTGCGGTATACTGTAGGGCGGGGGTACTTCCCCAGGCAGACTGCTCAATTGGGCGTCCTACCTCCTTACTTACAGTTTTCACTACTAATACCTACACAATAGTTCAATTGATCGTTACTTGTTAACCGCACTCGCTCAGCTCGCTGAACGATAATGTTTGATCAGATTTTCCTATTATTGACGCTCCCCACATTCCTGAAAAGATAAGCTTGAGACCAGACCCGAATCTCGTATCTTGAAACTGTTTTCGGTACCTTTTTATAGAACGATTTATAATACACTCTACACTGACGGCACAGAAACTCTGTGCTTACAGGGTCGGCAGCGCGAGTGTGGCTTCTCTGGTGGTCACGTCGATAGTAGGTATATACGACACGTCCATAGGCCACGATAACCACTTTCCATCACGTGGGCCGTGCGCTTGTATACTTATTTGTAGATTATGTCGGACTCGAACCAACTAAAACGCACGCCGCCTGTGGGTCGTTTTGGTTGCCGAAGGTGAGGTTTAGGTATATACGACACGTCCATAGGCCACGATAACCACTTTCCATCACGTGGGCCGTGCGCTTGTATACTTATTTGTAGATTATGTCGGACTCGAACCGACTAAAACGCACGCCGCCTGTGGGTCGTTTTGGTTGCCGAAGGTGAGGTTGACAGGCATATCCCTCGCACCCCGGCCGACCCAGGGCCATCTCTCACGATCTGGCCCTCACGAGTGGACTGCGATGGGCTAGTTGTAATCTCTTCTCGTCATTCCTCTGTCCCCAACCCATACCACTAGGCTATCACGGTTATTATATTGTTATAAAATAAAATTGTTACAAATATACCGTGTTTCATATCAATTCCAAGGGCTTAATTATCACATTTTATTTAAATTATAGCTATTGCCTCAAAGTAATATACACACATCAACAAAGTCTAGGGAACAAGGACATTTCTAGTTTTTATTTAAAAACCCTTTCTTGTAATAGTGAGTGTTTTATATCAATAGAAGGGTATTTTTATACCGTTTTTAATTTTAATTTTAATAAAAACATTCTCATATCTATTTTTTTTTTAAGAAAGAATTGAATAGTGCCAATATTGAGTATTACAACCTTCTATGATTAGGCACAAAAATAACGAGGTAGTAAGAAATACAGTAATTAACCGTACTTTAAACGTTTTTAATAATCTGTAGGACCTCCTAAAGCATTAGCAACAGCTCGACAACGGCGTGGCATACTTAGCATGACATTGTCAATCATCGTCTGTGGAATATGGCTCCATACACTGCGAAGGTGTAAAAAAAGTTGTTCTTCAGTGTTCAGATTTTCCAAAAAATCACTGAAAGCTCTTCTCCCAAGCAAATCCCAGGCATGCTCTATGGGATTGAGGTCGGCAGACTGAGCAGGCCATTCCAACGTCGTAATATTGTGCTCGCTTAACGCATTGACCACTACCCTCGCGGTGTGTGACCGTGCATTATCTTGCATGAACATAAAATCTTGACCGAACTGCTGTCGATGAGGGATTACCATGAGGTGTATAACCTCCTGAATGTATTGGTTTGCATTCAAATTGCCCCGTATCCAAACGAGGTCGGTCCTTCCACCAAGGCGAATTCCAGCCCATGATTGTTCCACCTTGGTAAGGATGAACTTCTTGCGGATTCTGGAGACGACTCCGACATCCAGGAACTCGCCATAGACGCACTCTTCTCGAATCAGGATGAAAACCGAAGCAAGATTCGTCGGAAAACAGAACCCGTGCCCCTTGATGGTCGGTCCACTGTAAATGTGCGTTAGCCCACAATAAGTGACGATCTCGATTTCCACGTTGAAGAGCTGGAACCCTAAGCGGTCTGCGAGCATGAAGATTGGCTTCGTGTAGTCTTCTCCTGACAGTTTGATCGCTAATAACCACTTGATGCTGAGACTGGAGGCCTGCGACCAACTGACGAGCAGTAATCGTGGGTTGCCGCCTTGCGGAATTTTGCAAGAAACGATCTTGTCACGGGGTAGTAACCCTATTTCGTCCCCTGTGACGTTCGGCAACATCCCCTGTAGACCTGTAGCGTGCCCATAATCTGCAAATTACGCTTGGTTGGGTGTTGACAGCATCTGCTACGTCGCGTTGAGTTCGTCCAGCTTGCAGCATACCAACAGCCCTTAACATGTCTTCGCGACTTAAATGACGACGTGACATGATGACTACAGTCACAAAAATGCACAAACCATACGTAAAAGACGTATTATTAATAACAAACGTTATTCACAATCAAAGAAAATAATTTTTATTTTGCCTCAGAGAAACTGCACAATCAAACACTTTTAAAAATTTTCCCTCCATATTCGAAAATCATTACTTATTTAAATTTATTTTTAAATTTCGAACAACTCTGTAATCTACTTTATTATATTTTTATTTATTTGCTGCCAGTTATTTGCAAAACAAAATTTACACGAAAAAAAAAATTGGGGTCATCTTGTTCCCTAGACTTTGTTGAGGTGTTTATATTAAAAAATAAGTTACAAACTAAATATCACGCGATAACGAAAATTTCAATGAAGGTGACGGTAACCACTTTCCATCAGGTGGGCCGTGTGCTTGTCTGCCACTTAAAGATAAAGATATATTTATTTGTAGAAACATGTGTACAGGTGATGTTACAAAGTATATTACAATGCATTCCGCGTTTCAACACATTCTGTCAAAGGAGACGTACAAATATGAGTATATTCGTAAACTTCCTATATGAGCACGAGAAATATATTCTACAATGTTCCTTAATTAATTACATAATTTTTAGTTATTTCACAATCATAAAAATTGTATAAGGAAAAACTTACTAGTTGTGCATCTTTCAAATCAACGTGATGCATCCTTAAGTACGAGTTCATAGCGCCTATAGTTTTGCTAGCTTCTCCCCACCGGTTGAAAAGTCTGTTAATGTATTGGTTCGTAACAGCGAACCGTATTTCTTCAGCGACGTTGCAAGTCGACACGAACCCTTCCGGCGGCACGATTTTGCACATCCCGAACTCCGTCAATTGCTGCCAATTTCTTTCGATGAATGTAAAAGGATTCTGAATAACATAAATACATTATTACATTAACAAAACATAACATACGGGTGCTTCGAATATTAACCAATCTATGTTAGAAGAATTTTAATTATTTTTCAATTCCAAAAACTTGTGTAATCGTAAGAGGTACCCACAGGACAGGCTTGCCTAGCGTGGAGCCAACGGATACTTTGTTAAAAAACTGTTTTCATTTTTCAACACACTTGTTCATAAAGTGGTTCTATTTTCACCACAATTAGGCACATAATGGCACCTATAATCAAACTGTGACTTTTCCTTGCAATAATTCACAAGTGAATTATAATTTGCTTCGTCCTCAAAAAAATTTCGAAAGAAAAAAACGTGTTCAAAATAGTACAAATAAATTAAAAACTCATTTCATGCAACTTACTATTAACTAGATAAATTCAACTTGTTTGTTTATTAAAATAGTTTAATTTTCCTTCAAATATAACTTATGTTTTCTCTGTAAAAACTGGTAAAAGCATTAAATTCCACATTTTCTACGTTTCGTTAAAATAAAACTCATTCTTTCAGTCTATGGTCTACGCAAGATGCGCGCACGCAAGAAAACTAATTAATTTTTCCCGCTATTGCGAAAATTATTCTCAACTCGTTTTTACTTTTGAAATTATGGTTAATTATTAATTATATTGTGTTCAAGTACTAGTTATGAAGAAGATGATTTATGCTGTTCACCGCCCGATATAAGATGTGAAAAGCCCTTAACGTTATGGAAAGTTAATTACCTGAAAACTACTAGGGTAAATTTCTATTGTAGTATTATTTTCGTCGCAAGTGTATTGAAAAACGATGTATGATACAACTGTAGCTTTACACACTCGTATCATAATATACTATTTTCAAATCGGACTAAACTTTCTTTTAACATACTATGTATGTACTAAAAAAGACAAAGTAATTAAAGTAATCGGGATATTTACCACGTAACTGTAATAAAAAGTAAAGCACTATGCTTGTAACAACGAAATATCGAAAAATCAGAGGAGAGGAGGTAATATTCCGATAACTTTAATACTAATGTGATAAACCATTATATTTTAAATACCTATAAACACAAAGAAACTTACTTTGAACTCAATCGCGGTTGGGTACAAAGTTGGCACTTCAAATCTATCATGTAACGGTCTACTGTAAGGTACGTCACCGTCCATTGGTACGCTCACCAGATTCAATAGAGCGTCGTTTAAACTTTGGCAGAGGGATTCAATAATATGCTCATTCTCCACGAGATTGAACTCCGCAGCGTCCTTGTGGTCTATTCGGGGGATAAGGCACGCTGAATACTGTTTTATTTGTGCGTTACTTAATCGTATCTTGATCATAAGATGTGCCTTTCGCGGCAAGAGTTCTGTTATGAAGATATCAGACTCGTCTTTTACTTCAGAACTCGGCCCGGCAAGTGGTTCGTCAATAACACATTCAATCCTCTTTTGCCTTTTGAGAAGGTCGATAACTTGACAACCATGTCGATCCTCTTACAGTGCTGGCACTGTTTGCATCGAGTCAGAAAATCCATCAGATTACTTTTCGCCGCTTTCTCTATCGTGTTCCAGTTATGTGCGGGACAGTGAGTAGGTCTCACAACAATTAAATCGTCATCGTAATCATCGTCGTCTTGTACTCCTGGATTATCCGAAAAATGTTCTAACATGAACTGGGTGCCCTGGTCACTGGACGGAGTTGAGGAAGCTATCGGGACGGTCGGGACCGCCTGGACTGTCGGGACCGCCTGGATTGTCTGGACCGCTTGTACTGTCGGGACAGTCTGGACTCTCGGGACCACCTGGAGTCTCGGGAACGCCTGTACTGTCCGAACCGCTTTCTTCCGGACTCTCGGGATCACCTTGAGTCTCGGGACCGTCTGGACTCTCGGAACCATCTGGGCTGTAGGGACCGCCTGTTCTCTCGGGACTGTCGAAATTGTCTGAACTTGCGGCTGTGGTGAACTGCTCGCCCTAAGCAATTCTAAAATTCATACAAAGTTTTATGAAATATTTTTAATTTGCAAATTACGTGGTCACTAAATATATTAATATTCTACGACATTCTGTACAACGCCATCTAGGTCCAAACTAAACATAGTTTAAATAGCTTTTGTTATAGGATCTAGAATGCGAACATACAACATACTTAGATATATTTCTTTTTGTGAATACCTACACATACAGGTACTATAAATAGGCATTCATATTCTTGTACACAAATATTTACACTGGACGGGAATCGATCCTGCGCCATTGCTCTACCGCTACACCACAGAGAGGGGCGGCCACTTGACCATCGCTATTCAGCGGGGCAATGTCTTAAGCGTGATCGTTTTATTTGCCCCGGTTAAAGTGAGGGGCAGCTTAACAGATCAATTTAATCATCATCACTACATAGTGTAAAACAAAGTCGCTTTCTCTGTCCAAATATCCCTATGTGTGCTTAAATCTTTAAAAGTAGGTACGCAACGTATTTTGATGCAGTTTTTTTTAACAGATAGAGTGGTTGAAGAGAAAGGTTTAAATGTTCATTAAATAGTGGAGAAATACTGCTATTTTTCAGGTTTCTAATGTGATGTCGAAAATAATTATATTTTTTTTAGCTTACATTACAAACGCAGGCTGAACCCTTATCTCACCCTTATCTATGTTCACAATAATAATACATACATTATACATACACACTATAATACATAAGAAATACATACACATACTTTTAAATATATTATCTATATAATTGTATAATATCATCTTATCCTTATTTATGAATACCTAATGATAAAATATATCTTCGCCACGTGGTTTCCGGCAGAGTTAAATTAGGGCCACCCCATCTCTTCCCATGCGGTGTCGTACAAGGCGACTAAGGGATAGGGCTGTTTAACATCAGACAGATATATACAGCCCAGACTCAGCCTCAGATGCATGGCTCGAGTCAACAATAGTGCCCGGAACACGGCAATAGGCTCACCCCCAATTACGTGGGACTGAATACATTTATTGGTGAAATGTGGGTGTTAATTCACCTCTGCCTAACCCTCCAGGAATAAAGGCGTAATTATATTATGTATTTATGTATGTAAAATATATCTAATATTGAGGTTTTACACATAACTGTGACTAGGGGCTACTGTAGAACTGACGTACTTTGTACTTGAACGTTGCACGGTTAGTGGTCTTCCTGATTTCGAGAGGAACCGCATTTCAGAGGAGAATTGTTTGCACGATGTTTACTGTGTATTTATGACTATGTAATACGTATTAGAAATTAGATGAATAAATATAACATAACATAAACTCACGCCTATATCCCCGAAGGAGTAGGCAGAGGTGCTAGCACCCACATTTCGCCAGTTTATGTTTAGGTCCCAATGTAATAGGTGGCGAGCCTATTGCCACTAACCGAGCACTTATAAACCTGCGATAAATACACACATAACTTCGAAAAGCATCGAAAAGTCATCGGTGTGTGCCATGGTAAAACCTGGGATCGAACCCGAGACCGCGTCTCAGCAGTCCATTACGCATACCACTAGGCTGCCGCGGTAGGACCATATTAGTAGACTAATAGACTAAAGGAATGCATAGGTACCTGTAGAATCATGTGGCTGTATGTCTTCCTCCACATTTGAAGGTCTCCTGCTTTGAAGAAAACGTTTTAAAGGCACTTCATCATTTACTGTGAACCGGACTCTTTTTTTATCTGCTACTATTTTATATTTATTTATGGGGCGTTGTACTTCTGGTGGGATGAAAATTTCAGGTGCGTCGGACTGTGCTGGTGTGTGTAATCTCTTTGAACTTCTTGGCTTTTGGACATCAGTAATCGCTATATAGTATTGCAGCCTCATAGGGCTTTTTATCATAGGTCGCAATACCATCGGATGTCTTCTGAATCCAGATTTTAAATCCACATCTTCAATTTGCCGTCGTCTCACAATTATACGCTGACAATCTTGTATTATATTCACTGCAGTATTGCGGTGCTTCTTACCTAAAATAAAATATAAAACATATATTGATATTTTGTATTTTTTTTTTTACGTGCGCATTATCCCCACGGTTACCCCCCACACCGGAGCCGGTGGAAGAGGTTATGTCGGACTCGAACCGACTAATAAAACGCACGCCACCTGTGGGTCGTTTTTGGTTGCCGAAGATGAGGTTGATATATCCCTCGGAACCCGGCCGACCCAGGGCCATCTCTCACGATCTGGCCCTCTCCTCGGGTGTGGGGATTTCAGACTCCCCAACTCGTCCCCGGAAACGGAGAGGCGCGTGAGGCGCGACGCCGCCGCGGTCTGCTTCTGCCAGTGGTTTTTACTTTTGAAATTATGGTTAATTATTAATTATATTGTGTTCAAGTACTAGTTATGAAGAAGATGATTTATGCTGTTCACCGCCCGATATAAGATGTGAAAAGCCCTTAACGTTATGGAAAGTTAATTACCTGAAAACTACTAGGGTAAATTTCTATTGTAGTATTATTTTCGTCGCAAGTGTATTGAAAAACGATGTATGATACAACTGTAGCTTTACACACTCGTATCATAATATACTATTTTCAAATCGGACTAAACTTCCTTTTAACATACTATGTATGTACTAAAAAAGACAAAGTAATTAAAGTAATCGGGATATTTACCACGTAACTGTAATAAAAAGTAAAGCACTATGCTTGTAACAACGAAATATCGAAAACTCAGAGGAGAGGAGGTAATATTCCGATAACTTTAATACTAATATGATAAACCATTATATTTTAAATACCTATAAACACAAAGAAACTTACTTTGAACTCAATCGCAGTTGGGTACAAAGTTGGCACTTCAAATCTATCATGTAACGGTCTACTGTAAGGTACGTCACCGTCCATTGGTACGCTCACCAGATTCAGTAGAGCGTCGTTTAAACTTTGGCAGAGGGATTCAATAATATGCTCATTCTCCACGAGATTGAACTCCGCAGCGTCCTTGTGGTCTATTCGGGGGATAAGGCACGCTGAAAACTGTTTTATTTGTGCGTTACTTAATCGTATCTTGATCATAAGATGTGCATTTCGCGGCAAGAGTTCTGTTATGAAGATATCAGACTCGTCTTTTACTTCAGAACTCGGCCCGGCAAGTGGTTCGTCAATAACACATTCAATCCTCTTTTGCCTTTTGAGAAGTGTCGATAACTTGACAACCATGTCGATCCTCTTACAGTGCTGGCACTATTTGCATCGAGTCAGAAAATCCATCAGATTACTTTTCGCCGCTTTCTCTATCGTGTTCCAGTTATGTGCGGGACAGTGAGTAGGTCTCACAACAATTAAATCGTCATCGTCATCATCGTCGTCTTGTACTCCTGGATTATCCGAAAAATGTTCTAACATGAACTGGGTGCCCTGGTCACTGGACGGAGTTGAGGAAGCTATCGGGACGGTCGGGACCGCCTGGATTGTCGGGACCGCTTGTACTGTCGGGACCGCCTGGACTGTCGGAACCGCCTGGACGGTCGGAACCGCTTGGACTGTCGGAACCGCCTTGTGTCTCGGGACCTTCCGGACTCTCGGGATCGCCTTGAGTCTCGGGACCGCCGGGACTGTCGGGACAGCTTGCACTGTTGGGACAGTCTGGGCTGTCGGGACCGCTTGGACTGTCGGATCCGCCTGGACTGTCGGGAACGCCTGGACTGTCCGAACCGCTTTCTTCTGGACTCTCGGGATCACCTTGAGTCTCGGGACCGTCTGGACTCTCGGAACCATCTGGGCTGTAGGGACCGCCTGTTCTCTCGGGACTGTCGAAATTGTCTGAACTTGCGGCTGTGGTGAACTGCTCGCCCTAAGCAATTCTAAAATTCATACAAAGTTTTATGAAAAATTTTTAATTTGCAAATTACGCGGTCACTAAATAGTGTTAATATTCTTAATATTTCTAAATAATATTAATATTCTACGACATTCTGTACAACGCCATCTAGGTCCAAACTAAACATAGTTTAAATAGCTTTTGTTATAGGATCTAGAATGCGAACATACAACATACTTAGATATATTTCTTTTTGTGAATACCTACACATACAGGTACCATAAATAGGCATTCATATTCTTGTACACAAATATTTACACTGGACGGGAATCGATCCTGCGCCATTGCTCTACCGCTACACCACAGAGAGGGGCGGCCACTTGACCATCGCTATTCAGCGGGGCAATGTATTTAGCGTGATCGTTTTATTTGCCCCGGTTAAAGTGAGGGGCAGCTTAACAGATCAATTTAATCATCATCACTACATAGTGTAAAACAAAGTCGCTTTCTCTGTCCAAATATCCCTATGTATGCTTAAATCTTTAAAAGTAGGTACGCAACGTATTTTGATGCAGTTTTTTTTAACAGATAGAGTGGTTGAAGAGAAAGGTTTAAATGTTCATTAAATAGTGGAGAAATACTGCTATTTTTCAGGTTTCTAATGTGATGTCGAAAATAATTATATTTTTTTTAGCTTACATACAAACGCTGGCTGAATCCTTATCTCACCCTTATCTATGTTCACAATAATAATACATACATTATACATACACACTATAATACATAAGAAATACATACACATACTTTTAAATATATCATCTACAACGTGTTACAGAAAGGTGTAGTCATATTCGAGGGACGCATTACATGTGATATAAATAAAATTTTCGCGGGAATATAAACACCGATTTACTTTGTATCACGTAGATAAATAATTTTCTTTTTTATCGACCATGTGTAAACTAGTGGAAATTGCCGACAAACGCACAACACTAAAAAACTAACCAGGGCTGCAGCAGCTGCAGCGCGCTGTTACAAATGAACTCTGCGGTTTGAACCCGAGTAGGTTTACCAAACGATCTGATTTGATAGGCCCTGTCTCAATATCATCCTGCTTACTTTCTAGCTAACCTATTTTTTTTTTATATCGGGCAAAGAAACTCTGAAACAGCTTATAACTCGTTAAAATAGTATTAAATTAAAACAAAATTTACTTTAAGCAATAATTAAACATTTTATGTTCCTGAAATCATCCATGCGAAATGTAAGACTTGTCTCAAAGTTACTTTAGGTAAAGGTTAACCTACATTCAATACCAGGAGCCGTGGACTACCGAATTTCCAGTCACGCCCCTTAATATTGTACTAATTAAAATTGGTTCCGTACTCAATTTAATTGAAATGTTGTGCAAAGAAATAGACTTTCGGTTTTTATACAACTTAGGTGGCAGACAAGCACACGGCCTACCTGATGGGAAGTTACAATTATAAGTCAAATAGTACAAAATTCCAAGCTGTTGGGTAGGTACACGATACATAAGGTGCTTGGTTGCGAACCTCCGCACCGCAACTGCGCGTGAATACGGCAGAACCTCTCTCCTCTCTCAAAATCCCGGCCGAGACAGGAATGATCCTGTAAAGGGTTTCTGGGTGACTCTTCATGTGTTTCTGACTAGCATTGGACATAGTGGAGAGCACGCAAAGCCTCAAAGTGCTGGTTGATTTTTCGAGAACAGGAGTAGGGGTGACAAGTCCGGACACCTGTTAACACCTGGTAATGGTCAGTAAGAAGACTAAAGGCATGTTCTGCTTTGTCTTCTTCACTGACGGCACAGAAACTCTGTGATTACAGAGTCGGCAGCGCGAATCCACGGTAACCACTTTCCATCAGGTGGGCCGTGCTGCCACCTAAGTGGTATAAAAAAAGCAGCATCCGCAATACTGTGATCGTTGCACGTTTGCCTTAGTTTGAGTTTCGCAGTTATTTATTATCGGATTTTGTTTGAGGATTGTTATTGTTTGGAAGCCAGGAAGCCAGGTGCCATGTTAATGAGCACAACAACATAAACAACGACGGTGTACAAAAATGCACACAGAACTCACTAAGGAATATCATGTCGTACCCGGATAACATAGACTGTAAGAGGTCCTTCATAAGAGTTCGTTAAAGTAACATTCATTGCGGTACCCTAAAATATTTCATAATATTAAAATATCTTCTCTTTCACTCCAAATCGCCACGCCCTTTATTATGATTGGTTCCGTACCAATTCTTATTTCATACAAAACTTTCACAAAACCTTTCCTTAAAGCATAAAAAAAGCATAGTAAAGTGAACAAAAATATGTTCAAATACCAGGATAACATAAAATGTAAGAGCGGTTTCTTCAAAGTTTTTGAAACAAGAAGTTCTACGGTACCCTAAAATAATTGATAAGAAAAAATCATTTGTTATTTTTTTTCCTATACCTAAATAGGGTGAACTGACTAATACTCGACCATGGTCACAATTTTATTGTTTTCTGCATTCTTAGTATCAGATGTATTACCTACTGAATTACATACTCTTTTTTAATAGATAACAATGTTGTTCAGTCAGTGGGTCGTATGCTTGTTGCCAAGTAGTATAAAAAAATATTTAGTTTATAAATTTTGCGGTGCGAAAATCACGTCGTCGAAAAAGTTGTCTCTTAAATAACAACAGACAACGAGCTAGTAGATTGAATAGTAACTGCGATTTTTTTCAGAGTAAGTACACAACTCTGATTTTGATTAAATTTGAGCGCGATAGCCCATTCAATTGTCCAATCCAAACTCAATGCGAGGGGGTTTCCGCACTTAAAGAAACACAAAGTCATAGTTGAAAAATCCAGATTTAAATATTAAAATATTTTTTAATGGACGTAAACCAGTACCTCTACCCTAATTTCATAGGTAATGCGTTCGGCCGCGGAGTCCTTTGATGAGGCCGCGATGCGTGGCGGCGCTTTTGATGCGGACAATCGGTGCCGCCAAGGACATAATATTTGGCGCCAAAGTGCGTAAAACAGTAGGCATCAATGTTGCCATAACTGATTTTATAAAATCTGTAGATGGCATGTTAAAAATAGTAGAAGCAGCGTAGATTTCAAATGAAAAAGTGGTAAATTTATTAGTAGATTAAAATGTATTTTTACGAGTTTATGCTTTTTGAAAAATAGAAGATGAAAAGTTCGTTTGTTTTGCGTCTTGTCATCCGCAGAGTAGGTAACTCTTGTCATATGCAAAGAAAAATATCGTGACAATTTTATGCATTAATTATTTCCTGATTCCTCAACTTCTCTCCCCTTCCTCCTTTCCTCCTCCTCTGGCTCTATCTCCTCTCGGTATGATTAAAACTTGTGATTTTCAGTAGCAAGGCCGACCTTAACCACTGAGCACGAAGCTATCATTTACTTTTAAGTTCAGATTTTTAGCGCGAACAGATAGCAAAATGTACCTAGGCAATGTACTTTTTAGTAAAAATAGAATATTGTTCTGAACAAAGGGATTGATTTAACCATCAATTAGTTAACTGCAGGTTTTTCAGTCATATTTACCTTTAAAATGAAAGTAAAGTCTGTGGATTTTTCAAAATTCTACGTATTAAATTAGATAATTAGAACTAGATAGATTAATGGTTGGCAACATTCGTATGTAGGTACTTGTGCCGATTTCTTTTCTGTAGGTTGTTTACATGTTTATTTGTAGACTAGTTGTTGTTCTGTTGTGCAGTGAAAATGTCGGTTTTTAGTAATAGCGAATATTAGATGATGGTTTGTGTTGGTAGCTTGCGAAAAGCTCGTCGGCTGTACAGTGAGAGATTTGTGGACGGAAGACTAGAGCGTGACCGTCGGCGGTTTCCCTCTTTGGAGTGTTTTAGGAAGATGGTGAACAGTCTTCAACACACTGGAAGTTTTCGACCTTCTACGACGCCCACTGCTTTAGACGATCGTATTCTCGAGCATTTTGAAGTAGACCCGAGAACGAGTAGGTACCCGGCGAGCTGGAACGGTTATCGGAGTGAAACCCGTTCATTTCAAGGGGGAAGCTCGCGCGTATTTAAAGTTGCGTTTTGATCAGAGGATTGGGCGTGGCGGTGAAGTGAGAGTCGCTTGACCGGCGAGGTCCCCGGATCTCACTCCGCTCGACTATTTTCTCTGAGGCTTCGTGAAGAAAAAGTGTACAGTACAGCATGTGACAGCAGAGAGAATATGGAAGCCCGAATATCAGAGATTTTCAGTAGCGTAACCCCAGATATGTTTCGAAGCGTGCGTGGTAGCATGTTACGGCATTGAGCAACGAGGTGGTCATTTTGAGCCGTTGCGCGTTGCTATAATTTTTAAAACGTAGGTATGTCTTGGATTTTCACGCATACTGTGGCGTCATAAACTCTTCATTCATGTGTACATGTACTCTTATGTTTTTGTGACCTACATAAGTGATAGTTTAAACTCCTTGTGTCGCGATCGTAAAGTGATAAATTAGTGCGTTCTTATGACTGTACCAGATCAGGTACATCACCGTTTCGCTGTAAGGAGAACCTGCCCCGGTAAGTGATAGTCAAAATATCTCTGATGTAACCTGTATCTAACTATACCTACGCTTGGTAGGCCGGCTACCAGGCGCACAGCTGAGATTATTTTGCAGAGGTTATTGGACTCTATTGAACTTATCGCGAAAGAATAAAATACAATAGTGTTGTGACCTACCGCTTTTGCTAAATATCGAAAAATTTAACGAATTTAACAATTTTGTAAGACGATTAACGATGTCATCACATTATTACTATTTGTACATTGGCCGGTGCATATCGACTGGTTATCAGGCATGTGTAACGACCCTTAAATATGACCACACCTTTCTGTAACACCCTGTATATAATTGTATAATATCATCTTATCCTTATTTATGAATACCTAATGATAATGCGCGTGGTTTCTGGCAGAGTTAAATTAGGGCCACCCCATCTCTTCCCATGCGGTGTCGTACAAGGCGACTAAGGGATAGGGCTTTTTAACATCAGACAGATATATACAGCCCAAACTCAGCCTCAGATGCATGGCTCGAGTCAACAATAGTGCCCGGAACACGGCAATAGGCTCACCCCCAATTACGTGGGACTGAATACATTTATTGGTGAAATGTGGGTGTTAATTCACCTCTGCCTAACCCTCCAGGGATAAAGGCGTAATTATATGTATTTATGTATGTAAAATACATCTAATATTGAGGTTTTACACATAACTGTGACTAGGGGCTACTGTAGAACTGACGTACTTTGTACTTGAACGTTGCACGGTTAGTGGTCTTCCTGATTTCGAGAGGAACCGCATTTCAGAGGAGAATTGTTTGCACGATGTTTACTGTGTATTTATGACTATGTAATACGTATTAGAAATTAGATGAATAAATATAACATAACATAAACTCACGCCTATATCCCCGAAGGAGTAGGCAGAGGTGCTAGCACCCACATTTCGCCAGTTTATGTTTAGGTCCCAATGTAATAGGTGGCGAGCCTGTTGCCACTAACCGAGCACTTATAAACCTGCGATAAATACACACATAACTTCGAAAAGCATCGAAAAGTCATCGGTGTGTGCCATGGTAAAACCTGGGATCGAACCCGAGACCTCGTCTCAGCAGTCCATTACGCATACCACTAGGCTGCCGCGGTAGGACCATATTATATATATCAATCATTATATATATCAGTAATCGTTATATAGTATTGCAGCCTCATAGGCCATCGGATGTCTTCTGAATCCAGATGAATTCACATCTTCAATTTGCCGTCGTCTCACAATTATACGCTGACAATCTTGTATTATATTCACTGCAGTGTTGCGGTGCTTCTTACCTAAAATAAAATATAAAACATATATTGATATATTGTTTTTTGTTTTTTTTTTTTACGTGCGCATTAGTAGGTTATGTCGGACTCGAACCGACTAATAAAACGCACGCCACCTGTGGGTCGTTTTTGGTTGCCGAAGATGAGGTTGATATATCCCTTGCACCCCGGCCAACCCAGGGCCATCTGTCACGATCTGGCCCTCTCCTCGGGTGTGGGGACTTCAGACTCCCCAACTCGTCCCCGGAAACAGGAGGCGCGTGAGGCGCGACGCCGCCGCGGTCTGCTTCTGCCAGGGTGTCAGGTGGCTCCACCTGTCACCCCCAGGCCTGCGCGACATATTGTATCTTTAAAGCTAAAGAGTTTGTTTGGTAGAACGCGCTAATATGAATAATAATACGCACAACGCGCTGAAGATAGAATTGAAAAAATATTTTTGTGTTCAATAGTCCGTTTATCGAGGAAGATACTGTGTGGATAAATCATCTATACATCCCGCAGATTCCATAAGTGATATGAAGATTCATAAAAAATATGATGAAAACAGTACATGGTACATAAATAAAATGTATTCAACAAACCTGCTTTGGAAGAATCCTTAGGGGAATTGATTCTGCTGGTGGTAATTAAAGACTTCCTGCGTCTTGTGGCGATAGCAGCCGTACTGGTACTAGGTTGAGCATCAGTCCAGTCAGCTGCACTAGTACTAGGCTGAGCGTCAGTGAAGGTACCCACACTGATAGAAGTCTTAGGGCACACCCTGGTAAGCACACAGGCGCAAGGCCGAGTGTCAGTCCAGGTAGCTGCATTGGTGCTAGGTGAAGGTTCAGTCGAAGCATCTGCACTGGTGCTAGGCCGAGAGTCAGTCCAGGCAGCTGCATTGGTGCTCGGTAAAGATTCAGTCAAGGCAGCCGCACTGGTGCAAGCCCAAGGTTTAGTTGAGGCAGCCGCACTGGTGCAAGCCCAAGGTTTAGTTGAGGCAGCCGCACTGGTGCAAGCCCAAGGTTTAGTTGAGGCAGCCGCACTGGTGCAAGCCCAAGGTTTAGTCGAGGCAACCGCCCTGGTGCAAGGCCGAGGTTTACTCGAGGCAGCCGCACTGGTGCTCACCGAAGGTGTAGTCGAGGCAGCCCCACTGGGGCTCAGCGGAGGTGCAGTCCAGTCATCTGCACTGGTGGTCGGTGAAGGTGAAGCCCAGTCATCTGCACTGAGGCTTGGCGAACGTTTAGTCACCGCAGCCGCACTGGTGCTCAGCAGAGGTACAGTCCAGTCATCTACACTGGTGCTTGGCGAAGGTGTAGCCCAGTCATCTGCACTGGTGCTCAGAGGAAGTGCAGCCCAGTCCTCTACACTGATGCTCCGTGCAGTTGCAGTCCAGTCATCTACACTGGGGTTCAGCGAAGGTTTAATCACCGCAGCCGCACTGGTGCTCGGCGACTGTGTATTCGAGGCAGCCGCACTGGTGCTCGGCCGAGGTTCAGTCCAGTCATCTGCACTGGTGTAAGGCCGAGTATCAGTTGATGCATCAGAACTGGTGCAAGGTCAAGGATCAGTCGAGGCAAATGAAAAGCAAATAATTCATTATTAAAGGGCTATTAAAGATATTTGATACATAATGCGTGTCAATTAATGAAATTTCTTATAAAAGTGTTCAGCAAAGTTCAGTGATCGGTCTGGGCGCAACAGCAGGCTTGTTCAGCAGTTTTGCGATAATAAGTTCAAAGTAGCAAACATCCAACCACCAGAAAGGTGTATTTAACTATCTAGTAGTATTAGAGCCGATAACACTAAATCCGATCAGATTATCAGATGATATGTACTAGGATAAAATTAGATGCATGGTCGTTTAATGGTTAATTGTTAATGGCAATAGGCTCGCCACCTATTACATTGGGATCTAAACATTAACTGGCGAAACGTGGGTGGCACCTCTGCCTACCCCTTCGGGGATATAGGCGTGAGATTATGTTATGTTTATTTATAATGTTGATTGCTGTATAGAATTTGTTGTTACACGTATTGAAATACACTTGTACTTTTTTTATACCTTACAGCATCAATCTGAGGATGCCGTAAGGTGTAATATTAAAAATACTGTGGAAAAATTCGTATATCTATTTATGTGCTAAAGTTGTATATTTATTTTACTTTATTTGAACTTCTCTCATATTATCTTTCTTTCTTTTTGTTTTTTTTTAAATACACCTTGTTTCTAGTTTATTTGCTAACTACACCAAATCTTTTGCTTTATTACATTACTGTCCATCCCAAGGTTGCCTGGAAGAAATCGCTTCCGCCCATTGTACATCAAACTGTATGCATGCTAACTACAAGTTTTTCTGTAATCTATTGGTGTACAATAAAGAATTATCTATCTATCTATCTATCTAATGTCTTAAGTTGTAGTAATTAAAAATACTGTGGAAAATTGAGGATGCTGTAAGGTGTTATAATAAAAAAAACGACGGGTTGCACTCCGGGAGTGCCGGCAGAAGTGAAAACTTGAATATTAACGTTGTGCATTTTTGATATTTTGGAATGGTTAGAGAAGAATTTTGTACGAATTGCTTTCATTATCAGTATATATTATTTATGTGGTGGAATACAATATTCATTTATTGCGCTATCGTATACAAACATGACAATTTATATTACATAAGAAATTTAACACTTGAGAACTATTACAATTATTTTACATTAAAAAGTTTATCACCGCCATCACACATGTGACAGTCGTGTGACATTCGCGCAAGCGCCCTGCGCCGCCTGTCCTCTCTCCATCCGTCTTACGAATTTTCGATCAGGTCACGTGTCCTGACGCGAGTTTAGAAATTATTACCCATTCCAAAAAAAGTACACAGCGCCGCTAAAGAAGTTTTCACTTCAAAATACTGTGGAAAAGTACAAGTGTATTTCGCAGCATAGCCAATACTTGTTCTCCAAATAACGACGCGTCGAGCAATAAGCATATTATCTGGTAATCTGATGAGACTAGAGTTAGTGTTACCTCCTTCGGCAGCGTACGAAACTACATTTCAAAACAATTTTCGAAAGAAGAAATATTTTTTTATTTTATATATTATCATACAATACACACACAATTGAGCCCAATTGGTTGGTTGGTACAGGGTTTTATTTCGAGTTTTCCTTCTCTCGCAGTGATATCGTCTGCGTATTTTTCCGTTGGTCGCCTCTTACACACCCTTTGTATGAGATGAGGTGGTTACACTTGTATTCTTTCTACATCACCACGCGGATAGACAAGGAGTTACAAATATATAGGAGGTAGGACTGGGGAAGTACCTCCGCCCTACAGAATACCGCGGTTATAATAACATCGTGTTGTGTTGCCAGCGGTGAGTAGGGTAGCCAGAGCTCACTGGAGAATTTGTACTGTCAGTGGGATGACTAAAGGCTTGTCCAGCTTTGTTCTCTACACTGACGGCACAGAGACTCTGTGCTTACAGGGTCGGCAGCGCGAGTGTGGCTTCTCTGGTGTTACACACGTCCATAGGCCACGGTAACCACTTTCCATCGGGTGGGCCGTGTGCTTGTCTGCCACCTAAGTGATATAAAAAAAAACAATATAAATTAACACACAAAAAACCACGAGGGGTTTGTGCAGGGTGCAATGCATTTCGTTTATAAGCGTAGTTCTCGACAAAGTAGGCCACTCCATCTCTTCCGATGGGGTGTCATACAAAGTGACTAAGGCATAGGGCTGTTTAACATCAGACAGATATATATAGCTCAGAGTCAGGCACAGATGCCAGGAAGACAGCAATAGGCTCACCCACTATTACATGTGACTGAAAACAACGATTGACGATGTCGATGAACACCCACATGGTGTTAATTCACCTCTGCCTATCCTTTCGGGGATAAGGGCGTGATTATATGTATGTATATATTATGTAAGACGGGAATAGGCTCACCCTGTATTACGTGTGGCCGAAAACAATTATTGGTGAAATGTGGGTGTTAATTCACCTCTGCCTAACCCTCCGGGGATAAAAGAGTGATTGTTTGTATGTATGTATAGCTACTTTATTATGGATGCCAGCAGTATGCAGTATTTCCAACTATCTATCATCTTGGTCTTCTAGTTTAACCTCGCATTTACGTTCGTCTATTTTTAAGTTGTTTACTATCAAAATCATTTAAAATCACTACCTACTAAGTAATCAAATTTCACTAAAAAGGAAAACAAAAGAATCGACTTCTAAAAAAAATGCACCGAATTGTAAAAAAAAATTGCAGATATACCTCAAAAAATAAAAATACGTGTAAGACTTTGCTTGAAGTCGGTGCCAAGGTAAGATATGGGTAAACACGACTTACAATTATACTGTTAATGATTCCCTTCGACACTCACCTCCGACAAGTACAGCGGGCACCTGCAATAAGCGCACTCTTTCAAGTTTTTCACATTCCACACAGGCGCCCTCTGTGTTGTATCAACATCCATCACGTTCCTATCCTCTTGTGCTTCGGGTCCCTTATTTGAACAATTAAACATTTATTATACTAATACTATAAAGCTGAAGAGTTTGTTTGTTTATTTTAACGCGCTAATCTCAAGAAGTACAGGTAATAATTGTTTTTTTTTTAAATATCGGTGCCTAATGTTCATTAAAGGTCCTCTACGTACTGTCGTGATTAGTACTCATAAATATAAAATTGAGATTTACTTTGTTTCACGGTAAGAGTTGTTAGTATTTATGAGTGCAAACACATGCTTAAACACAAGTCATTGGTACGGATCTCTGCTTTTTCGCCAAAAATCGTTTGCCCGATTATCACTTGCCTACTAACGTTTCCCAAAATTATATTTCGCAGAATAATCATTGATTTCATTTTGTGTTTACTTCTCAGTTGCCAATTTTATGTTTGGTCAACCTTTTAGAATGACACTTTTCAAAATGCCAACTTTTGAGTCTTCGATCAAATTTTGAAGAAGTCTATTTACAAGGATGCGATTTTCATTTGGGGCAAATTATATACAGGTAGTTATTATTATTGATTTTTTTTACGCTCGTGCATTTTTGTCGCAGTTCGAAGCTAACCGATGTAGCATATTTAAAGCCCTGTGTAGTGAAATAAAAGCGATTTGGTTACGGCACTTCGCCGGCCGCTGCCGCGGCACGCTCGCTTCGCTCGCTCAGCTCGTGCATTGTTTATCATAATACTAACCTAACCTAACCTAACCGATTCTTTTCGATTTCACCTGAACTTCGCTCCACGTTTTTTGCAAATTTTTGCAAATTTAATCTTTTTTTTTAACATTATATCAATGTACGAAAGGGAACTGTTACACAGACAAAACGTTATTCGTCTAAAAGTTGTCTGGCCTAATAAATAAATTGGCAAAAGATAAATGCCCTAAACGTATTTTGTCATTACAATAATCAGCTTAACAATAATTCTACCAAATGAAACGTTGTCATACAAACATTTGACAATCGTTAGTCGTCAAAGTGAAAAATTGGCGTAACGTTGGTTGGCAAGTGATAATCGGGTAAACGATTTTTGGCGAAAAGGCAGGACCCTCATTAGTACCTACTGTATAGGCCGGATTTAATGCGTAGGTACCTAATAAAAATAAAAAAAAAAACATTGAATCAACTCAGTTATTTCTGTTTGTTGTCAATGTAATCTCTTCATTTTTTAAATTTAACACCGTTTTCTTGGGCCTAATCAATAATTTTTCAAATTTGAGGTCTATCCGGTTACAAGTTTTTGCATTCATAGCGAACAAGACAAAACATTAAGCCTCTGTGGCGGGCGTGGCGGTAGTGATCACGACTGCTACGCAGGGGGGCGCGGGTTCGATCCCCGCTCAGTGCAAATATTTGTATGCATGAATATGGGTATTTGCATTGGCCTGGGTCTATGTATAATATGTATGTATTTACAAAAAAAAAGTATTTAAGTATGTTTATCCGTATTCTAGACTCCATAACACAAGCTAGTTAAACTATGCTTACCATGGGTCTAGATAGCGTTGTGTAGAATGTTGTAGAATTTATTCCAATTTTTTTTGGTTCCGGATTATTATTAATTCTACATAACCCATTTTTTAATATCTCCAATAAATAAAATAAAATAAAATAACCTTTATTGCTGTTCCTTTCGCTTATTAACATATAAAAACATGCTTAATTTCTAATTTTTAACCTTGTTAGAGTTTATATTCACGGTAACCGGTTTTATGCGAAACAGCTTGTCTGTCGACAAAGGCCTCCTCTAAAGATTTCCATGTAATCCTGTCTCTTGCTAGGCGGGTCCACTGCGGACCAACTATTTTTTTGATGTCATCTTCCCATCTTTTACTTTGCCTGCCTCTATTTCTTTTGCTATTCCTTGGGTACCATTCGGTTACTAATTTAGTCCATTTTTCCTTACTTTCTCGTAGCATATGTCCTGTCCAACGCCATTTAAGACGTCTGTAGGCAGTGAGTGCGTTTTTAAATTTTGTTTTCTTTTTAATTTCTTCTATTTTTATTCTATCTCTTCTTTTTATATATAAAATACTTCTTTCTATTGAATTTTGACATACTTTTATCTTGGATTCTTGTATTTCTGTTAACGCCCATGTCTGGCACCCGTATAATAAGCATGGCATAATGCATGTTTCATAAACCTTCTTTTTTGCTTTCATTGGCATATCTTTGTTCTTCATTATTTCCTTAAGTGACCAAAACCGTTTCCAAGTGTTGTTTATTCGTCGTTCTATTTCTTTATCCATGCAACCTTCTGTAGATATAAGTTGGCCCAAATATATATATTCATTTACATATTCTATTTTTTCATTATTTATGTTTATATGTTTATTGTCTACTGTTTGTTGCGAATTTGTCATAATTTTGGTTTTGGTTAAGTTCATTGTCAGTCCTGCCTTAGCACTTTCATCGGAAAGCTGCTGCAACATCAGTTCTAGGGTTCCTGCGTCTTCTGAGAACAAAATCAAATCGTCCGCGAAGCGTAGATGGTTAAGATTTTCGCCATTTATGTTGATGCCAACTGTGGACCAGTTAAGATTTCTAAAGATCATTTCTAATACTGCGGAAAACAATTTAGGTGATATAGGATCTCCTTGGCGTACACCTCTTTGAATAGAAAATTCGTTACCCGTAGATTCAAGTTTAATTTCTGCTGTGCTCGCTGTGTATACATTTTTAATTATTCGTATATATTTTGCTTGTACTCCTTGTCTTATTAGAGCATCCCATATATAATCATGTTCCAATGTGTCGAATGCCTTGTTAAAATCAACAAACCCTATGTAATACGTTTTATTATATTCTTTATACTTCTGTAAGATTTGTCTTAGAGTGTGTATGTGATCTACAGTTGAAAATTTGCTTCGGAAACCAGCTTGTTCTTTAGGTTGATTTTCATCTAATGTGTTGGTAATTCTATTTAAAATGATTTTTGAAAATATTTTGTAAATGTTTGACATTAAACTGATCGGTCTGTAGTTTCCTATATTGCCCTTGTCTCCCTTTTTATGTAGTAGTATGATTGTCGATTTAGTCCAGTCTTCCGGGATGTTTTCCGTTTCGAGGATTTCATTGAATAAATCTGTAAGTCTTGGTGCCATCGCTGGTAATGTAGTTTTCAGCAATTCATTCGTGATTAGATCTGATCCAGGTGCCTTATCTAGTTTTTGTGTTTCGATGGATTTGATAGTTTCTTCTTTTAAAATTGGTTTGACTTCCTCTTTATTTATATAATTATATTCCTTCGTTACTTGTTCCCCTTTACAACTTTGGTATAAATTTCGGTAGTATTCCGTAGCGATTCTTAATATTTCTAGTCTATTGCTGATCTTTATGTTATTTTTATTTTTCATATTTGGAATCCAGTCCTTTTTGTAGTTCATTTCTTTTAACGCCTTCTTTATTCCTCCAGTTTTCTCTATATGTTTTCTTAGTATGTTGATACTATGTTGTTCGCTAATCTTTTTGCTTATTTCGGCTATCTTTCGGACATTGTTATTGTTATTTTTCCCTTGTTGTATAAGTTGCTTCCGTTCCTGTAGTAGTTGCTTACTTTCAAGTGATATCGTAGTCTTACTAATCAAATTTACTTTTTGAGTTTCTGCTTTTAATTGTTTGAGCAATCTATTATATTTTTCTTGAGTCGATATAAATTCTTCTTTTCCATCTGGCAAGGAAACTTCTAGGTTTTTTAGAAGTAATTTAGTACTACCTGTGCATTCAATAGCTTTCATACTGTTGTGAATTTGTCGTGCTCTTTTAACACATGTTCCTGATAGTTTTGCTCTAACCATTCTATGATCTGATTTGAAATTAAATTTGTTTATAATTGCCAAATCTTTGAAAACTTTTATATTGTTAGACATAATATAGTCGATCTCGTTTTTATGTCGGCCATTAGGAGAGATCCATGTCCATCATTTCTTTGAAGATTTCTTTCTGTAAAAGCTATTAATTATGCCCAGTTTATTTTCAACAGCAAAAGATATAAGGCGTGAGCCGTTTTTACTTCTGTTCCCATATCCATGATTCCCTATGATATATTCTTCTCCACTTTTTTGTTTGCCAATCTGTCCATTAAAGTCGCCCATGATTATTAAATTTTTGGATGTATTTGCAGTGGTGGATTGGAGATCTTCATAGAATTTTTCTATTTTTATTACGTCTTCGTTTTTATTTGATTCGGTGGGCGAATACGCCTGGATTATAGACCATACTTGGTCTTCTTTGCCGTCCACAGGCAGTTGAATATTGAGTAGTGCAATCCGATCTGAAATCCCTCTTAGTTCTTGTATATTTTTGGCAAGGTGTCTTTTAATCATGAATCCAACTCCGTATAATCCGGGCGTCTCCCCTATATGGTGTAATATGTATTTTCCATGGTCCTCTATTTTTTCTCCGAGTCTTCTCACTTCGCTAATACCAATTATATCCCATTTTATTTCATCCAATGCTTGTTCTAGTTCCTGCAATCTTTCCGGTGTTCTTAGTGTTTGACAGTTCATGGTTGCTATATGTATATCGTTGTGTTTCTTATTTCTGTTATCTTTTATCTTTAGAGGGTCGTGGTCATTTTCCCCCACGATGACCAGTCGGCTTGGAGGAGTCCAAGTATCTCCAATATACAGACATAAATAATTTACAATTCTATAATAGTATAGAGAGACATATTTACCAATTGCAGTTTGACACGCATATCTAGCAAGAGCTGTCTGTTTTTGATCTCCTGCACGAACACTTTCAACAGCGCCGGTTTAATGATCTTCAAATCTGATAGGTCTGTCTTCTTATCCTCCGCTGTGAGCTTCAGCAGTTGCTCCATACTGAATTTAGTTCGCTCGCCAGACTCCCGGATTTCCTTCATAATAAAAACAGACATAGTAGAAATTTGCACACTACCCACAATTAGGTAGAAATAAAATCATTGTTAGCAAGTTTGGATTAAAACAAAATACACTTACCCTGAAGATTTCCATCAGATTGGGAAGCCAGTGCCAGGTGGCCAGGTAGGTGCTTTCGGAGATGCTGTAGCCTGTGCTGAAGGAGCAGGAGTAGGCTTTGGGCATGACGAGGATGAACTCGCCCGCGTTCTGCTCCGCGGCGGGATCATGGCGAAGTCGGACGGCAGCCAGATGGCCTTGTTCTGCACCGCGATGGGGCACAGCACCTCCGTAGCGGCGCGGAAGGGCGCCTCCTGGCTCTCGGGCACCGAGTACCTGCGGGGAGTAGTTTGTGACATTCCTTTTTTGTACGTGCGAATAATGTCCACGGATACCTCCCCCGACGGAGCCGTTTTTGGTTGGTTGACAAGCATACCACTCGCACCCCAGCTGACACATGGTCATTTTCTCGATCTGATCTTCCTCGGGTGTGGGGACCACAGAGTCCGCGCGCCAGTGCATGTGGCATGCTTCTGCCAGGGTGATGAGGGCTCTATCTGTCACGCCCGAGCCTGCGCTCATGGGAGGAGGAGGTCTTTCATCGACCTCCGATGCTCGAGTTGACTCAGTACGCGGGCAGCTTGGCAGTGTTGTGACATTCTAGACATGAACCATGTATACATCGCAGATGGCCTTGTTCTGTATCGAAATGGGACACAGCGCCTCCGTAGCGGGGCGGAAGGGCATGTCCTGGCTCTCGGGTACCGAGTACTTGGGAAACTTGGACATTACTTACCATATTTTGGGTTCACCGTGGTGCAAGTAGTCAATCCTGGGCAGTGCGTGAGGGTCCCGGTGCCAGCAGCTAGTGGAGTAGATCATGCTCAGATGCAGCATAGGTACCGTCACGCCTGCTACCTCACCCAGGGGGCGGAGCATGTTACCGGAGTGCTGACTCAGTACCTACAACGTAAATAGCGTGATACATAAGACGACTCACACCGGGAACACAATGCAATGCGACCACTGTACTGCACTCTAGGGACGCGTGGTGCGGCGGGGGACGAGGTAATGAAAGAGAAAGAGCGAAATCTGTACCGCGGCGCATTGTAGAATAGAAAAAAATGTGTGGGATGTATGGGACACAAACGAATGTCAAAAACCACAAATCTCATACATTCGTCACTCTATTATCACGATACACCGGCCAAAGAATTGCCACTTGTCTAGTGGGGCTGCAGATCGATTGGTCGAGACATCCCTCCCACCCCTTTCTCTACACACTTACATAAGGCCCTGTACATACATATGGTCAAACTATACTCCCAAATCATTCTAGAACTCGGAATCCTGAACAGAGTGAGACGATTTTTCACGCCGGAGCAGCGGTGTCTTCTATACAAGACACAAATTCGCTCCTGTGTGGAGTACTGCTCGCATCTCTGGGATGGTTCAGCAAAGTACTTACTAGATGCTCTCGACAGGTTGCAGCGACGTGCGGTCCGCATCATTGGGAATCCCGAGAAAACTTTTACAGATGCGTAGAGATGTATTTTACCGTCTGTACCATGGTGAGTGTTCTGATGAGCTCTTCCAATTAGTCCCACCCTCCCCTTTCCTACACAGGACAACACGTGCAGGTCTTAGATGTCACCCGCACACGGTGCAGGACAGACAGACTCTTTCCTCTGTCGCACCATTAAGGCCTGCAATTCATTACCAGCTCACGTGTTTCCCTCTTCCTACAGTCCCGGGTCCTTTAAGCGGGGCGTGAAAAAGCATATGATGAGACCGTCAAGCTGAGTGTCACCATTGTCAAACGGTATGTGTAGGTAATGGTGAGCCTCTTTTCTGAGACTTTGCCTTCAGCTTACCATCAGGCAGGGCGAAGTCTAATTGACGTGTTCTATATATAAAAAAAAAACCACTGCCATTTGATTGCCACTAATCACCTTTTACTCGTCTCGGTGAATTTGAATCTTGTCATCGTATATTTGCATTTGTCTGGATGTTTCTATGTGTTTAGTGAAAAAAAGTATCTAAAAATATGTTTATTATAGGGCACTGTACCTTTAGATTCCAAGGATGTTTGCTGTACTCATCAGTTGGGCTCTTTGTGAAGCCATAGCCGGCCTGGCCTGTGTCAATCGACGCCGAGTTAACGCATATATGATCTTCGGCCGATTGCACTCGATCCCAATAATCACGCTCGTAATCCGCCAAGGAGTTTGCCTTTGTATTAAATAGCTGTTCGTGTACTAATCCGGATATCTGCAATCGAAGTTGATGTTATACACACTCACATGTGACTGACTACCTAAAAGTATAAGAAGGAGGACTGAAGGAGGTAGGACACGGCGGTATTTCCGCCCAATTAAGCAGTCCGACTGGGGAAGTACCTCCGCCCTACAGAATACCGCGGCTATAATAACTTCGTGTTGTGTTCCCAGCGGTGAGTAGGATAGCCAGAGCTCACTGGAGAATTTGTGCTGTCAGTGGGAGGACTGGGGGCTTGTCCTGCTTTGTCTTCTACTGACGGCACAGAAACTCTGTACTTAAAGGGTTGGCAGCGCGACTGTGACTCCTTTGGTGTTACAAACGTCCATAGGCCACGGTAACCACTTTCCATCGGGTGGGCCGTGTGCTTGTCTGCCAACTAAGTGGTATAAAAAAAGTATGACTTTTTTTTGAAGAATTTACCTTTTTAAACGAAGCCACGTTCATGGTGGTGCCACTATGCACGACACATAATGCCTCCTCATCTTTTATGTCATAGTCACTGTCAGGAGATGTATCGCTACTCAGCATGCGCTTCTGGTGATATAAAGGCTCCTGGGCTTGCTTAAGTAGCTTGGCATTAAGGCATTCAAATTTCAAGTCCTCAGTATTGCGGTACTGTTCACGCTCCTCTGAAATAATAACAATAATAAGTTTTTTTATACACCATATTTTTATTTGATTACTAAAGCTGTACAGGGTTTTTTTAATGTAGAAATTAGTATATCTTTGATCGTTATGGGGTAGCAGGTGACAATGAGTCGAACAGTTCCTACGCCTTGTGTATCTGTAAGTTCAGTGACGTTCAAAATTACGTGGCACCTCACCCGCTACAGTATATAAAATAATATTGTTTGTTTTTTGATTTGTTCTTTTTGAGTTCTGTATTTTTTTTTTGTACTGTTATGTTGTGTATCACAATAAACATTTTTTCTTTCTTTCTTTGCAGTGTTATCTTTTGCATTCTTCGCTTAGAAGTGTAATAATATGTCTTCGTTATTTTATTTGTACAAATACTCTCAAGTCTCTTTACTCCTTCCCGGGAAGAGGGCCAGATCGTGAGAGATGGCCCTGGTTCGGCCGGGGTGCGAGGGATATGCCTGTCAACCTCACCTTCGACATAAGCTCTTCCACCGGCTCCGGTGGGGAGGTATCCGTGGGGATTTTGCGCACGTAAAAAAAAAGAGTCTCTTTACTCAAGCATCTTCGAGATAATTGTATTCAGAGCTCCAGAGCAGACATTCATCGGAATATTAATCTGTATGAGCATGTATTGAAAATAAGACACTTATGTTTACTTTTCCACAGCATTTTAACATTTTTTTAAACTGCACTGTTTCGTATTACGGCATTCTCTTTTGTTTTTTGTTATATATCGTCATTGAGAACGCCGTGAGGCCAGACCCAATAAAAATAAAATATTGTGGAAAAGTACAAGTGCCTTATTCAACAAGTGCAGCAAGTTGAACCAAGTGCTATCAATCAACAGTATAAACAGTAAATATAAGCTTTATAGCAAAGTGGGTACGCGGTCGATTATAATTACGCATGTTACAGCGGTTTGGTATCGGCCGATAACAGAGTTTGATGGTGGTCACGGTTGCCTTTATGCCGAAACTAGCTGTTGCCTGCGGCTCCACCCGCGTGTATGTCGGTTAACTCGACAAAACATAGCCTCTGTCTTTTCTCAAGGTTCAATCTACCACTATATCTGTGACCACCTTGCACCAAATATTTATTTATTTCTTTCTTTCTTTCTTTCTTTCTTTCTTTCCTTCTTTCTTTCTATACCAAATTTCATAAAAATATATGATATGATGAGGCCGTCAAGCTGAGTATCATCATTGTCACATGGTATGTGCAAGTAATGGTGACCCTCTTTTCTGAGACTTTGCCTTCAGCTTACCCTCAGGCTAGGCGAAGACTAATTGACGTGTTCTGTATAAAAAAAATCCGTTCAGCGTTTTAAGCGTGAAAGCGTAACATACAGACAGACAAAGTTACTACGAATTTATAATTTTAGTATGGATATTATCATAGTGTCTGAAATTAAATAAACAAACATACGTTTGGTAACTTACCGGCAGAGAGTGTAAGGAATGGTAATAGTGCTTTGTAATACAGGATTTGCAGGCTCCGTCCCACGTGTGGGTTTCTGCCGATGTTCATATCTTCGGCAACTTTAGACCATATTTTGTTATCGGTAACAGATTGTATGCCACCGTTATTATCAACAACCTTTTGTCAACCACGACGTTAATTTCAACGCCAAGAACCTAAAAGAACAATAATTTTAAGCATTATTTTTTTTTTATAACACTTATGTGGCAGACAAGCACACGGCCTGCTCTGTGGTTATGGTACGGTAGGTCAAGCCTTATAAGGCCGTTTTCACATTATACTGTCCGATATTTGTGTCGGACGATATGTGTAAGTAATGGTGACCCTCTTTTCTGAGACTTTGCCTTCAGCTTACCATCAGGAAAGGCGAAGTCTAATTGACGTGTTCTACATAAAAAAGCCGATAAACGATATCCGACACCATGTGCTGTTTTCACATATATTTTTTAATTTATACCACTTAGGTGGCAGACAAGCACACGGCCCTGATGGAAAGTGGTTACCGTGGCCTATGGACGTGTGTAACACCAGAGAAGCCACACTCGCGCTGCCGACCCTATAAGCACACAGTCTCTTTGCCGTCAGTGTAGAGGACAAAGCAGGACAAGCCTTTAGTCATCCCACTGACAGTACAAATTCTCCAGTGAGCTCTGGCAACCCTATTCACCGCTGGGAACACAACACGAAGTTATTGTAACCGCAGTATTCTGTAGGGCGGAGGTACTTCCCCAGTCGGACTGCTCAATTGGGCGGCAATACCGCCGTGTCCTACCTCCTATATATTTGTAACTCCTTGTCTATCCGCGTGGTGATGTAGAAATAAATAAAAGAATACAAGTGTAACCACCTCATCTCATACAAAGGGTGTGTAAGAGGCGACCAACGGAGAAATACGCAGACGATATCACTGCGAGAGAAGGAAAACTCGAAATGAAACCCTGTACCAACCCGTCTGGCCAGTGTGGACACGGTAGGCCAAAGCCTCCCAGTGGACTGCGATGGGCTAGTTGTAATCTCTTCTCGTCATTCCTCTGTCCTTACCCCCCCCCCCCCCAAGTTTATTTCGGTTCAGCGCAACATACTTGTATAACTGAATCTTATAACGCTCTAGCGGTCATAAAGAAGTGTACTTGTATTATAAAATAATACATAAAACTCATAAACTCACGCCTATATCCCCGAAGGGGTAGGCAGAGGTGCTCGCACCCACATTTCGCCCGTTTATGTTTAGATCCCAATGTAATAGGTGGCGAGGCTATTGCCATTAACCGGGCACTTATAAACCTGCGATAAATACACACATAACTTCGAAATGTCATTGGTGTGTGCCTCGTCTCAGCAGTCCATTACCCATACCACTAGGCTATCGCGGTTATTATATTGTTATAAAATAAAATTGTTACAAATATACCGTGTTTCATATCAATTCCAAGGGCTTAATTAGCACATTTTATGTAATTTTTTTTTTTTTTACGCTATCTGGACCCATGGGAAGCATAGCTTAACTAGCTTGTGTTATGGGATCTAGAATGCGGATAAACATACTTAGATACTTTTTATTTGTAAATACATACTTATTACACATTGAAACATATAAAATATATAAAATTATAGCTATTGCCTCAAAGTAATATATATTAAAAAATAAGTTACAAACTAAATATCACGCGATAACGAAAATTTCAATGAAGGTGACGGTAACCATTTTCCATCAGGTGGGCCGTGTGCTTGTCTGCCACTTAAAGATAAAGATATATTTATTTGTAGAAACATGTGTACAGATGATGTTACAAAGTATATTACAATGCATTCCGCGTTTCAACACATTCTGTCAAAGGAGACGTACAAATATGAGTATATTCGGGAACTTCCTGTATGAGCACGACAAATATATTCTACAATGTTCCTTTATTAATTACATAATTTTTAGTTATTTCACAATCATAAGAATTGTATAAGGAAAAACTTACTAGTTGTGCATCTTTCAAATCAACGTGATGCATCCTTAAGTACGAGTTCATAGCGCCTATAGTTTTGCTAGCTTCTCCCCACCGGTTGAAAAGTCTGTTAATATATTGGTTCGTAACAGCGAACCGTATTTCTTCAGCGACGTTGCAAGTCGGCACGAACCCTTCCGGCGGCACGATTTTGCACATCCCGAACTCCGTCAATTGCTGCCAATTTCTTTCGATGAATGTAAAAGGATTCTGAATAACATAAATACATTATTACATTAACAAAACATAACGTACGGGTGCTTCGAATATTAACCAATCTATGTTAGAAGAATTTTAATTATTTTTCAATTCCAAAAACTTGTGTAATCGTAAGAGGTACCCACAGGACAGGCTTGCCTAGCGTGGAGCCAACGGATACTTTGTTAAAAAACTGTTTTCATTTTTCAACACACTTGTTCATAAAGTGGTTCTATTTTCACCACAATTAGGCACATAATGGCACCTATAATCAAACTGTGACTTTTCCTTGCAATAATTCACAAGTTAATTATAATTTGCTTCGTCCTCAAAAAAATTTCGAAAGAAAAAAAACGTGTTCAAAATAGTACAAATAAATTAAAAACTCATTTCATGCAACTTACTATTAACTAGATAAATTCAACTTGTTTGTTTATTAAAATAGTTTAATTTTCCTTCAAATATAACTTATGTTTTCTCTGTAAAAACTGGTAAAAGCATTAAATTCCACATTTTCTACGTTTCGTTAAAATAAAACTCATTCTTTTAGTCTATGGTCTACGCAAGATGCGCGCACGCAAGAAAACTAATTAATTTTTCCCGCTATTGCGAAAATTATTCTCAACTCGTTTTTACTTTTGAAATTATGGTTAATTATTAATTATATTGTGTTCAAGTACTAGTTATGAAGAAGATGATTTATGCTGTTCACCGCCCGATATAAGATGTGAAAAGCCCTTAACGTTATGGAAAGTTAATTACCTGAAAACTACTAGGGTAAATTTCTATTGTAGTATTATTTTCGTCGCAAGTGTATTGAAAAACGATGTATGATACAACTGTAGCTTTACACACTCGTATCATAATATACTATTTTCAAATCGGACTAAACTTCCTTTTAACATACTATGTATGTACTAAAAAAGACAAAGTAATTTTTTTTTTTTACGTGCGCAAAATCCCCACGGATACCTCCCCACCGGAGCCGGTGGAGGAGGTTATGTCGGACTCGAACCGACTAAAACGCACGCCGCCTGTGGGTCGTTTTGGTTGCCGAAGGTGAGGTTGACAGGCATATCCCTCGCACCCCGGCCGAAGACAAAGTAATTAAAGTAATCGGGATATTTACCACGTAACTGTAATAAAAAGTAAAGCACTATGCTTGTAACAACGAAATATCGAAAACTCAGAGGAGAGGAGGTAATATTCCGATAACTTTAATACTAATATGATAAACCATTATATTTTAAATACCTATAAACACAAAGAAACTTACTTTGAACTCAATCGCAGTTGGGTACAAAGTTGGCACTTCAAATCTATCATGTAACGGTCTACTGTAAGGTACGTCACCGTCCATTGGTACGCTCACCAGATTCAGTAGAGCGTCGTTTAAACTTTGGCAGAGGGATTCAATAATATGCTCATTCTCCACGAGATTGAACTCCGCAGCGTCCTTGTGGTCTATTCGGGGGATAAGGCACGCTGAAAACTGTTTTATTTGTGCGTTACTTAATCGTATCTTGATCATAAGATGTGCATTTCGCGGCAAGAGTTCTGTTATGAAGATATCAGACTCGTCTTTTACTTCAGAACTCGGCCCGGCAAGTGGTTCGTCAATAACACATTCAATCCTCTTTTGCCTTTTGAGAAGTGTCGATAACTTGACAACCATGTCGATCCTCTTACAGTGCTGGCACTGTTTGCATCGAGTCAGAAAATCCATCAGATTACTTTTCGCCGCTTTCTCTATCGTGTTCCAGTTATGTGCGGGACAGTGAGTAGGTCTCACAACAATTAAATCGTCATCGTCATCATCGTCGTCTTGTACTCCTGGATTATCCGAAAAATGTTCTAACATGAACTGGGTGCCCTGGTCACTGGACGGAGTTGAGGAAGCTATCGGGACGGTCGGGACCGCCTGGACTGTCGGGACCGCCTGGATTGTCGGGACCGCTTGTACTGTAGGGACCGCTTGTACTGTCGAGACCGCTTGTACTGTAGGGACCGCTTGTACTGTCGAGACCGCTTGTACTGTCGGGACCGCCTGGACTGTCGGAACCGCCTGGACGGTCGGAACCGCTTGGACTGTCGGAACCGCCTTGTGTCTCGGGACCTTCCGGACTCTCGGGATCGCCTTGAGTCTCGGGACCGCCGTGACTGTCGGGACAGCTTGCACTGTTGGGACAGTCTGGGCTGTCGGGACCGCTTGGACTGTCGGATCCGCCTGGACTGTCGGGAACGCCTGGACTGTCCGAACCGCTTTCTTCTGGACTCTCGGGATCACCTTGAGTCTCGGGACCGTCTGGACTCTCGGAACCATCTGGGCTGTAGGGACCGCCTGTTCTCTCGGGACTGTCGAAATTGTCTGAACTTGCGGCTGTGGTGAACTGCTCGCCCTAAGCAATTCTAAAATTCATACAAAGTTTTATGAAAAATTTTTAATTTGCAAATTACGCGGTCACTAAATAGTGTTAATATTCTTAATATTTCTAAATAATATTAATATTCTACGACATTCTGTACAACGCCATCTAGGTCCAAACTAAACATAGTTTAAATAGCTTTTGTTATAGGATCTAGAATGCGAACATACAACATACTTAGATATATTTCTTTTTGTGAATACCTACACATACAGGTACCATAAATAGGCATTCATATTCTTGTACACAAATATTTACACTGGACGGGAATCGATCCTGCGCCATTGCTCTACCGCTACACCACAGAGAGGGGCGGCAACTTGACCATCGCTATTCAGCGGGGCTATGTATTTAGCGTGATCGTTTTATTTGCCCCGGTTAAAGTGAGGGGCAGCTTAACAGATCAATTTAATCATCATCACTACATAGTGTAAGACAAAGTCGCTTTCTCTGTCCAAATATCCCTATGTATGCTTAAATCTTTAAAAGTAGGTACGCAACGTATTTTGATGCAGTTTTTTTTAACAGATAGAGTGGTTGAAGAGAAAGGTTTAAATGTTCATTAAATAGTGGAGAAATACTGCTATTTTTCAGGTTTCTAATGTGATGTCGAAAATAATTATATTTTTTTTAGCTTACATTACAAACGCTGGCTGAATCCTTATCTCACCCTTATCTATGTTCACAATAATAATACATACATTATACATACACACTATAATACATAAGAAATACATACACATACTTTTAAATATATCATCTATATAATTGTATAATATCATCTTATCCTTATTTATGAATACCTAATGATAATGCGCGTGGTTTCTGGCAGAGTTAAATTAGGGCCACCCCATCTCTTCCCATGCGGTGTCGTACAAGGCGACTAAGGGATAGGGCTGTTTAACATCAGACAGATATATACAGCCCAGACTCAGCCTCAGATGCATGGCTCGAGTCAACAATAGTGCCCGGAACACGGCAATAGGCTCACCCCCAATTACGTGGGACTGAATACATTTATTGGTGAAATGTGGGTGTTAATTCACCTCTGCCTAACCCTCCAGGGATAAAGGCGTAATTATATGTATTTATGTATGTAAAATACATCTAATATTGAGGTTTTACACATAACTGTGACTAGGGGCTACTGTAGAACTGACGTACTTTGTACTTGAACGTTGCACGGTTAGTGGTCTTCCTGATTTCGAGAGGAACCGCATTTCAGAGGAGAATTGTTTGCACGATGTTTACTGTGTATTTATGACTATGTAATACGTATTAGAAATTAGATGAATAAATATAACATAACATAAACTCACGCCTATATCCCCGAAGGAGTAGGCGGAGGTGCTAGCACCCACATTTCGCCAGTTTATGTTTAGGTCCCAATGTAATAGGTGGCGAGCCTATTGCCACTAACCGAGCACTTATAAACCTGCGATAAATACACACATAACTTCGAAAAGCATCGAAAAGTCATCGGTGTGTGCCATGGTAAAACCTGGGATCGAACCCGAGACCTCGTCTCAGCAGTCCATTACGCATACCACTAGGCTGCCGCGGTAGGACCATATTAGTAGACTAATAGACTAAAGGAATGCATAGGTACCTGTAGAATCATGTGGCTGTATGTCTTCCTCCACATTTGAAGGTCTCCTGCTTTGAAGAAAACGTTTTAAAGGCACTTCATCATTTACTGTGAACCGGACTCTTTTTTTATCTGCTACTATTTTATATTTATTTATGGGGCGTTGTACTTCTGGTGGGATGAAAATTTCAGGTGCGTCGGACTGTGCTGGTGTGTGTAATCTCTTTGAACTTCTTGGCTTTTGGACATCAGTAATCGCTATATAGTATTTCAGCCTCATAGGGCTTTTTATCATAGGTCGCAATACCATCAGATGTCTTGTGAACCCAGATTTTAAATCCACATCTTCAATTTGCCGTCGTCTCACAATTATACGCTGACAATCTTGTATTATATTCACTGCAGTGTTGCGGTGCTTCTTACCTAAAATAAAATATAAAACATATATTGATATATTGTTTTTTGTTTTTTTTTTTTACGTGCGCATTAATAGGTTATGTCGGACTCGAACCGACTAATAAAACGCACGCCACCTGTGGGTCGTTTTTGGTTGCCGAAGATGAGGTTGATATATCCCTCGGAACCCGGCCGACCCAGGGCCATCTCTCACGATCTGGCCCTCTCCTCGGGTGTGGGGATTTCAGAGTCCCCAACTCGTCCCCGGAAACGGGGAGGCGCGTGAGGCGCGACGCCGCCGCGGTCTGCTTCTGCCAGGGTGTCAGGTGGCTCCACCTGTCACCCCCAGGCCTGCGCGACATATTGTATCTTTAAAGCTAAAGAGTTTGTTTGGTAGAACGCGCTGATATGAATAATAATACGCACAACGCGCTGAAGATAGAATTGAAAAAATATTTTTGTGTTCAATAGTCCGTTTATCGAGGAAGATACTGGATGTTTACCTATATTACCATAGTAATCAAGGGTGTGGATAAATCATCTATACATCCCGCAGATTCCATAAGTGATATGAAGATTCATAAAAAATATGATGAAAACAGTACATGGTACATAAATAAAATGTATTCAACAAACCTGCTTTGGAAGAATCCTCAGGGGAATTGATTCTGCTGGTGGTAATTGAAGACTTCCTGCGTCTTGTGGCGATAGCAGCCGTACTGGTACTAGGTTGAGCATCAGTCCAGTCAGCTGCACTAGTACTAGGCTGAGCGTCAGTGCAGGTACCCACACTGATAGAAGTCTTAGGGCACACCCTGGTAACCACACAGGCGCAAGGCCGAGTGTCAGTCCAGGCAGCTGCATTGGTGCTAGGTGAAGGTTCAGTCGAAGCATCTGCACTGGTGCTAGGCCGAGAGTCAGTCCAGGCAGCTGCATTGGTGCTCGGTAAAGATTCAGTCAAGGCAGCCGCACTGGTGCAAGCCCAAGGTTTAGTTGAGGCAGCCGCACTGGTGCACGGCGAAGGTTTAGTCGAGGCAACCGCACTGGTGCAAGGCCGAGGTTTAGTCGAGGCAGCCGCACTGGTGCTCAGCGAAGGTGTAGTCGAGGCAGCCGCACTGGGGCTCAGCGGAGGTGCAGTCCAGTCATCTGCACTGGTAGTCGGTGAAGGTGAAGCCCAGTCATCTGCACTGGGGCTTGGCGAACGTTTAGTCACCGCAGCCGCACTGGTGCTCAGCAGAGGTGCAGTCCAGTCATCTACACTGGTGCTTGGCGAAGGTGTAGCCCAGTCATCTGCACTGGTGCTCAGAGGAAGTGAAGCCCAGTCATCTACACTGATGCTCCGTGCAGTTGCAGTCCAGTACACAGTACACTGGGGTTCAGCGAAGGTTTAATCACCGCAGCCGCACTGGTGCTCAGCAGAGGTACAGTCCAGTCATCTACACTGGTGCTTGGCGAAGGTGTAGCCCAGTCATCTGCATTGGTGCAGAGAGGAAGTGCAGCCCACTCATCTACACTGATGCTCCGTGCAGTTGCAGTCCAGTCATCTACACTGGGGTTCAGCGAAGGTTTAATCACCGCAGCCGCACTGGTGCTCGGCGACTGTGTATTCGAGGCAGCCGCACTGGTGCTCGGCCGAGGTTCAGTCCAGTCATCTGCACTGGTGGTCGGTGAAGGTGAAGCCCAGTCATCTGCACTGGGGCTTGGCGAACGTTTAGTCACCGCAGCCGCACTGGTGCTCAGCAGAGGTGCAGTCCAGTCATCTACACTGGTGCTTGGCGAAGGTGTAGCCCAGTCATCTGCACTGGTGCTCAGAGGAAGTGAAGCCCAGTCATCTACACTGATGCTCCGTGCAGTTGCAGTCCAGTACACAGTACACTGGGGTTCAGCGAAGGTTTAATCACCGCAGCCGCACTGGTGCTCAGCAGAGGTACAGTCCAGTCATCTACACTGGTGCTTGGCGAAGGTGTAGCCCAGTCATCTGCATTGGTGCAGAGAGGAAGTGCAGCCCACTCATCTACACTGATGCTCCGTGCAGTTGCAGTCCAGTCATCTACACTGGGGTTCAGCGAAGGTTTAATCACCGCAGCCGCACTGGTGCTCGGCGACTGTGTATTCGAGGCAGCCGCACTGGTGCTCGGCCGAGGTTCAGTCCAGTCATCTGCACTGGTGGTCGGTGAAGGTGAAGCCCAGTCATCTGCACTGGGGCTTGGCGAACGTTTAGTCACCGCAGCCGCACTGGTGCTCAGCAGAGGTGCAGTCCAGTCATCTACACTGGTGCTTGGCGAAGGTGTAGCCCAGTCATCTGCACTGGTGCTCAGAGGAAGTGAAGCCCAGTCATCTACACTGATGCTCCGTGCAGTTGCAGTCCAGTACACAGTACACTGGGGTTCAGCGAAGGTTTAATCACCGCAGCCGCACTGGTGCTCAGCAGAGGTACAGTCCAGTCATCTACACTGGTGCTTGGCGAAGGTGTAGCCCAGTCATCTGCATTGGTGCAGAGAGGAAGTGCAGCCCACTCATCTACACTGATGCTCCGTGCAGTTGCAGTCCAGTCATCTACACTGGGGTTCAGCGAAGGTTTAATCACCGCAGCCGCACTGGTGCTCGGCGACTGTGTATTCGAGGCAGCCGCACTGGTGCTCGGCCGAGGTTCAGTCCAGTCATCTGCACTGGTGTAAGGCCGAGTATCAGTTGATGCATCAGAACTGGTGCAAGGTCAAGGATCAGTCGAGGCAAATGAAAAGCAAATGAATCATTATTAAAGGGCTATTAAAGATATTTGATACATAATACGTGTCAATTAATGAAATTTCTTATAAAAGTGTTCAGCAAAGTTCAGTGATCGGTCTGGGCGCAACAGCAGGCTTGTTCAGCAGTTTTGCGATAATAAGTTCAAAGTAGCAAACATCCAACCACCAGAAAGGTGTATTTAACTATCTAGTAGTATTAGAGCCGATAACACTAAATCCGATCAGATTATCAGATGATATGTACTAGGATAAAATTAGATGCATGGACGTTTAATGGTTAAGGGCAATAGGCTCGCCACCTATTACATTGGGATCTAAACATAAACTGGCGAAACGTGGGTGCTAGCACCTCTGCCTACCCCTTCGGGGATATAGGCGTGAGATTATGTTATGTTTATTTATAATGTTGATTGATGGATAGAATTTGTTGTTACACGTATTGAAATACACTTGTACTTTTGTTACACCTTACAGCATCAATCTGAGGATGCCGTAAGGTGTAATATTAAAAATACTGTGGAAAAATTCGTATATCTATTTATGTGCTAAAGTTGTATATTTATTTTACTTTATTTGAACTTCTCTCATATTATCTTTCTTTCTTTTTGTTTTTTTAAATACACCTTGTTTCTAGTTTACTTGCCAACTAAACCAAATCTTTTGCTTTATTACACTACTGTCCATCCCAAGGTTGCCTGGAAGAAATCGCTTCCAGCGATAAGGCCGCCCATTGTACATCAAACTGTATGCATGCTAACTACAAGTTTTTCTGTAATCTATTGGTGTACAATAAAGAATTATCTATCTATCTATCTATCTATCTAATGTCTTAAGGTGTAGTAATTAAAAATACTTACAGTGGAAAAATTGAGGATGCTGTAAGGTGTAATAATAAAAAAAAAACGACGTGTTGCACTCCGGGAGTGCCGGCAGAAGTGAAAACTTGAATATTAACGTTTTGCATTTTTGATATTTTGGAATGGTTAGAGAAGAATTTTGTACGAATTGCTTTCATTATCAGTATATATTATTTATGTGGTGGAATACAATATTCATTTATTGCGCTATCGTACACAAACATGACAATTTATATTACATAAGAAATTTAACACTTCAGAACTATTACAATTATTTTAGATTAAAAAGTTTATCACCGCCATCACACATGTGACAGTCGTGTGACATTCGCGCAAGCGCCCTGCGCCGCCTGTCCTCTCTCCATCCGTCTTACGAATTTTCGATCAGGTCACGTGTCCTGACGCGAGTTTAGAAATTATTACCCATTCCAAAAAAAAGTACACAGCGCCGCTAAAGAAGTTTTCACTTCAAAATACTGTGGAAAAGTACAAGTGTATTTCGCAGCATAGCCAATACTTGTTCTCCAATTAACGACGCGTCGAGCAATAAGCATATTATCTGGTAATCTGATGAGACTAGAGTTAGTGTTACCTCCTTCGGCAGCGTACGAAACTACATTTCAAAACAATTTTCGAAAGAAGAAATATTTTTTTATTTTATATATTATCATACAATACACACACAATTGAGACCAATTGGTTGGTTGGTACAGGGTTTTATTTCGAGTTTTCGTTCTCTCGCAGTGATATCGTCTGCGTATTTTTCCGTTGGTCGCCTCTTACACACCCTTTGTATGAGATGAGGTGGTTACACTTGTATTCTTTCTACATCACCACGCGGATAGACAAGGAGTTACAAATATATAGGAGGTAGGACACGGCGGCATTGCCACCCAATTGAGCAGTCCGACTGGGGAAGTACCTCCGCCCTACAGAATACCGCGGTTATAATAACATCGTGTTGTGTTGCCAGCGGTGAGTAGGGTAGCCAGAGCTCACTGGAGAATTTGTACTGTCAGTGGGACGACTAAAGGGTTGTCCAGCTTTGTTCTCTACACTGACGGCACAGAGACTCTGTGCTTACATCTAAGTGGTATAAAAAAAAAGTATGACTTTTTTTTGAAGAATTTACCTTTTTAAACGAAGCCACGTTCATGGTGGTGCCACTATGCACGACACATAATGCCTCCTCATCTTTTATGTCATAGTCACTGTCAGGAGATGTATCGCTACTCAGCATGCGCTTCTGGTGATATAAAGGCTCCTGGGCTTGCTTAAGTAGCTTGGCATTAAGGGATTCAAATCTCAAGTCCTCAGTATTGCGGTACTGTTCGCGCTCCTCTGAAATAATAACAATAATAAGTTTTTTTATACACCATATTTTTATTTGATTACTAAAGCTGTACAGGGTTTTTTCAATATAGAACTGCCTAGTCGGCACCGAAATTAGTATATCTTTGATCGTTATGGGGTAGCAGGTGACAATGAGTCGAACAGTTCCTACGCCTTGTGTATCTGTAAGTTCAGTGACGTTCAAAATTACGTGGCACCTCACCCGCTATTTTTTTTTGTACTGTTATGTTGTGTATCACAATAAACATTTTGACGTGTTCTGTATAAAAAAAATCCGTTCAGCGTTTTAAGCGTGAAAGCGTAACATACAGACAGATATTATCATAGTGTCTGAAATTAAATAAACAAACATACGTTTGGTAACTTACCGGCAGAGAGTGTAAGGAATGGTAATAGTGCTTTGTAATACAGGATTTGCAGGCTCCGTCCCACGTGTGGGTTTCTGCCGATGTTCATATCTTCGGCAACTTTAGACCATATTTTGTTATCGGTAACAGATTGTATGCCACCGTTATTATCAACAACCTGCATGAGTTTCACGACGTTAATTTCAACGCCATGAACCTAAAAGAACAATAATTTTAAGCATATTTTTTTTTTTATAACATTTATGTGGCCGACAAGCACACGGCCTGCTCTGTGGTTATGGTACGGTAGGTCAAGCCTTATAAGGCCGTTTTCACATTATACTGTCCGATATTTGTGTCGGACGACATGTGTAAGAAATGGTGACCCTCTTTTCTTATGTGTAAGTAATGGTGACCCTCTTTTCTGAGACTTTGCATTCAGCTTACCATCAGGCAAGGTGAAGTCTAATTGACGTGTTCTATATTAAAAAAAGCCGATTAACGATATCCGACACCATGTGCTGTTTTCACATATATTTTTTAATTTATACCACTTAGGTGGCAGACAAGCACACGGCCCTGATGGAAAGTGGTTACCGTGGCCTATGGACGTGTGTAACACCAGAGAAGCCACACTCGCGCTGACGACCCTGTAAGCACACAGTCTCTTTGCCGTCAGTGTACAGGACAAAGCAGCACAAGCCTTTAGTCATCCCACTGACAGCACAAATTCTGCAGTCAGCTCTGGCTACCCTATTCACCGCTGGGAACACAACACGAAGTTATCGTAACCGCGGTATTCTGTAGGGCGGAGGTACTTCCCCAGTCGGACTGCTCAATTGGGCGGCAATACCGCCGTGTCCTACCTCCTATATATTTGTAACTCCTTGTCTATCCGCGTGGTGATGTAGAAATAAATAAAAGAATACAAGTGTAACCACCTCATCTCACACAAAGGGTGTGTAAGAGGCGACCAACGGAAAAATACGCAGACGATATCACTGCGAGAGAAGGAAAACTCGAAATAAAACCCTGTACCAACCCGTCTGGCCAGTGTGGACACGGTAGGCCAAAGCCTCCCAGTGGACTGCGATGGGCTAGTTGTAATCTCTTCTCGTCATTCCTCTGTCCTTATCCCCCCCAAGTTTATTTCGGTTCAGCGCAACATACTTGTATAACTGAATCTTATAACGCTCTAGCGGTCATAAAGAAGTGTACTTGTATTATAAAATAATACATAAAACTCATAAACTCACGCCTATATCCCCGAAGGGGTATGCAGAGGTGCTCGCACCCACATTTCGCCCGTTTATGTTTAGATCCCAATGTAATAGGTGGCGAGGCTATTGCCATTAACCGGGCACTTATAAACCTGCGATAAATACACACATAACTTCGAAATGCATCGAAAAGTCATTGGTGTGTGCCTCGTCTCAGCAGTCCATTACCCATACCACTAGGCTATCGCGGTTATTATATTGTTATAAAATAAAATTGTTACAAATATACCGTGTTTCATATCAATTCCAAGGGCTTAGTTAGCACATTTTATTTAATTTTTTTTTTTTTTTTTTACGCTATCTGGACCCATGGTAAGCATAGCTTAACTAGCTTGTGTTATGGGATCTAGAATGCGGATAAACATACTTAGATACTTTTTATTTGTAAATACATACTTATTACACATTGAAACATATAAAATATATAAAAATATATAAAATTATAGCTATTGCCTCAAAGTAATATATATTAAAAAATAAGTTACAAACTAAATATCACGCGATAACGAAAATTTCAATGAAGGTGACGGTAACCATTTTCCATCAGGTGGGCCGTATGCTTGTCTGCCACTTAAAGATAAAGATATATTTATTTGTAGAAACATGTGTACAGATGATGTTACAAAGTATATTACAATGCATTCCGCGTTTCAACACATTCTGTCAAAGGAGACGTACAAATATGAGTATATTCGGGAACTTCCTGTATGAGCACGACAAATATATTCTACAATGTTCCTTTATTAATTACATAATTTTTAGTTATTTCACAATCATAAGAATTGTATAAGGAAAAACTTACTAGTTGTGCATCTTTCAAATCAACATGATGCATCCGTAAGTAAGAGTTCATGGCACCTATAGTTTTGCTAGCTTCTCCCCACCGGTTGAAAAGTCTGTTAATGTATTGGTTCGTAACAGCGAACCGTATTTCTTTAGCGACGTTGCAAGTCGGCACGAACCCTTCCGGCGGCACGATTTTGCACATCCCGAACTCCGTCAATTGCTGCCAATTTCTTTCGATGAATGTAAAAGGATTCTGAATAACATAAATACATTATTACATTAACAAAACATAACATACGGGTGCTTCGAATACACTCGAGAGCAATGAATCCGGGTCACTTAAAGAATGTTAAAAATCTCGGAAACTAAAAATGATAGGTTAATGCAATAAATTGTATTTAATAGACAATGTAATACTCCTTAAATGAAAGTAAAAAAAATATGAGTCACCATACATTTTATTAACACAAAATTACATAAAGAAAAAAACTGCTGATCTCTCCTTAAAACAAAAATAGGAAACATGAAATTTTTGAACTTTATTACGATTTTCTTGAATTTTAATACTTCGTATTGCCTCCTCGTGCTTCCATTACTGCGTTTACGCGGTTTGGCATGCTGTACACCAAGTTCCTTATACGATTTTGGGGAATATTCTCCCATTCCTCTGTGAGAGCAATTTTGAGCTCACGAAGCGTGATTGGGGGAGGGTTTCGTTGTTTTACGCATCTGCCTAGCTCGTCCCAAGCATGCTCGATCGGGTTGATATCCGGGCTGCGCGCTGGCCACTCCATACGAGTAATGTTCATCTCTTGAAGGTAGTCATTCACAATCCTACCTGTATGAGGTCTGGCATTGTCATGCATAAATATAGCATCCTCACCTAAATTGACCATAAATGGACCAACGTGATCATTGAGGATTTCTTCCACATATCTTACGCTAGTTAAAGAGCCGTTTTCTATGATCACCAGCTCTGTGCGACTTTCAGAAGAAATTCCGGCCCACACAAGTACAGACCCACCACCGTAGGCTACTTTTTCTTCGATGCATGCTTGCTTGAATCTTTCCCCTGGTCTTCGATACACTCTGTGTCTTCCATCGTGCTTGTAGAGCATAAATTTTGATTCGTCGGAGAACATAACTTTTGACCAATCTTCAATACTCCAATTTACGTGGCTCTGGGCATAACTTAGTCTCGAAATACGATGCCCACGCTCCAGTTTAGGGCCGTTTGCAGGTCTAAGGGGTTTTAAGTTAGATTCAGCAAGCCGACGTCTTACTGTCCATGCACTTGGGTTACTTCCTCCGAGGCGTCGAAACTGATTGGTGAGTTCAGTTCCTGTGAGAAAGCGATTTCGAAGCATGGTGTTCACCAAGTATCGGTCTTCTCGTGCTGTGGTACACCTGGTTCTGCCCGTTCCTGGTCTGCGTAGGTTAGAACCAGTTTCTTCGTAACGTCGGAGAACTCTTTGTACTGTTGACAGCGACACACCGACAGTCCTGGCTGTATCGCGCTGACTCCGGCCGGTTTCCAGCATTGTAAGTATTCTGGTGCATTCTTCAGGCGTAAGCGACATAATTTCAGCTTGATTAATGAATATAGAGCACTATCAACATGGTTTATGTACCCACATAAATGACAGATTACAAACAAAAGCAACACCAAATGCTGTAATTTCGTAGTTCCATCTTCGAAAGTGGCCCTTTTTCAAATTTGATTTTTTTATGATATAACTTTACAATAACTAAGAAGTTTTAATACCTTCATTTAAGGAGTATTACATTGTCTATTAAATACAATTTATTGCATTAACCTAGCATTTTTAGTTTCCGAGATTTTTAGGATTCTTTAAGTGACCCGGATTCATTGCTCTCGAGTGTATTAATCAATCTATGTTAGAAGAATATTAATTATTTTTCAATTTCAAAAACTTGTGTAATCGTAAGAGGTACCCACAGGACAGGCTTGCCTAGCGTGGAGCCAACGGATACTTTGTTAAAAAACCACCTTTGTTTTCACCACAATTAGGCACATAATGGCACCTATAATCAAACTGTGACTTTTCCTTGCAATAATTCACAAGTGAATTATAATTTGCTTCGTCCTCAAAAAAATTTCGAAAGAAAAAAACGTGTTCAAAATAGTACAAATAAATTAAAAACTCATTTCATGCAACTTACTATTAACTAGATAAATTCAACTTGTTTGTTTATTAAAATAGTTTAATTTTCCTTCAAATATAACTTATGTTTTCTCTGTAAAAACTGGTAAAAGCATTAAATTCCACATTTTCTACGTTTCGTTAAAATAAAACTCATTCTTTTAGTCTATGGTCTACGCAAGATGCGCGCACGCAAGAAAACTAATTAATTTTTCCCGCTATTGCGAAAATTATTCTCAACTCGTTTTTACTTTTGAAATTATGGTTAATTATTAATTATATTGTGTTCAAGTACTAGTTATGAAGAAGATGATTTATGCTGTTCACCGCCCGATATAAGATGTGAAAAGCCCTTAACGTTATGGAAAGTTAATTACCTGAAAACTACTAGGGTAAATTTCTATTGTAGTATTATTTTCGTCGCAAGTGTATTGAAAAACGATGTATGATACAACTGTAGCTTTACACACTCGTATCATAATATACTATTTTCAAATCGGACTAAACTTCCTTTTAACATACTATGTATGTACTAAAAAAGACAAAGGAATTAAAGTAATCGGGATATTTACCACGTAACTGTAATAAAAAGTAAAGCACTATGCTTGTAACAACGAAATATCGAAAACTCAGAGGAGAGGAGGTAATATTCCGATAACTTTAATACTAATATGATAAACCATTATATTTTAAATACCTATAAACACAAAGAAACTTACTTTGAACTCAATCGCAGTTGGGTACAAAGTTGGCACTTCAAATCTATCATGTAACGGTCTACTGTAAGGTACGTCGTCGTCCATTGGTACGCTCACCAGATTCAGTAGAGCGTCGTTTAAACTTTGGCAGAGGGATTCAATAATATGCTCATTCTCCACGAGATTGAACTCCGCAGCGTCCTTGTGGTCTATTCGGGGGATAAGGCACGTTGAAAACTGTTTTATTTGTGCGTTACTTAATCGTATCTTGATCATAAGATGTGCAATTCGCGGCAAGAGTTCTGTTATGAAGATATCAGACTCGTCTTTTACTTCAGAACTCGGCCCGGCAAGTGGTTCGTCAATAACACATTCAATCCTCTTTTGCCTTTTGAGAAGTGTCGATAACTTGACAACCATGTCGATCCTCTTACAGTGCTGGCACTGTTTGCATCGAGTCAGAAAATCCATCAGATTACTTTTCGCCGCTTTCTCTATCGTGTTCCAGTTATGTGCGGGACAGTGAGTAGGTCTCACAACAATTAAATCGTCATCGTCATCATCGTCGTCTTGTACTCCTGGATTATCCGAAAAATGTTCTAACATGAACTGGGTGCCCTGGTCACTGGACGGAGTTGAGGAAGCTATCGGGACGGTCGGGACCGCCTGGACTGTCGGGACCGCCTGGATTGTCGGGACCGCTTGTACTGTAGGGACCGCTTGTACTGTCGAGACCGCTTGTACTGTCGGGACCGCCTGGACTGTCGGAACCGCCTGGACGGTCGGAACCGCTTGGACTGTCGTTACCGCCTTGTGTCTCGGGACCGCCGGGACTGTCGGGACAGCCTGCACTGTTGGGACAGTCTGGGCTGTCGGGACCGCTTGGACTGTCGGATCCGCCTGGACTGTCGGGAACGCCTGGACTGTCCGAACCGCTTTCTTCCGGACTCTCGGGATCGCCTTGAGTCTCGGGACCGTCTGGACTCTCGGGACCACCTGGAGTCTCGGGAACGCCTGGACTGTCCGAACCGCTTTCTTGTGGACTCTCGGGATCACCTTGAGTCTCGGGACCGTCTGGACTCTCGGAACCATCTGGGCTGTAGGGACCGCCTGTTCTCTCGGGACTGTCGAAATTGTCTGAACTTGCGGCTGTGGTGAACTGCTCGCCCTAAGCAATTCTAAAATTCATACAAAGTTTTATGAAATATTTTTAATTTGTAAATTACGCGGTCACTAAATATATTAATATTCTACGACATTCTGTACAACGCCATCTAGGTCCAAACTAAACATAGTTGAAATAGCTTTTGTTATAGGATCTAGAATGCGAACATACAACATACTTAGATATATTTCTTTTTGTGAATACCTACACATACAGGTACTATAAATAGGCATTCATATTCTTGTACCCAAATATTTACACTGGACGGGAATCGATCCTGCGCCATTGCTCTACCGCTACACCACAGAGAGGGGCGGCCACTTGACCATCGCTATTCAGCGGGGCAATGTCTTTAGCGTGATCGTTTTATTTGCCCCGGTTAAAGTGAGGGGCAGCTTAACAGATCAATTTAATCATCATCACTACATAGTGTAAAACAAAGTCGCTTTCTCTGTCCAAATATCCCTATGTATGCTTAAATCTTTAAAAGTAGGTACGCAACGTATTTTGATGCAGTTTTTTTTAACAGATAGAGTGGTTGAAGAGAAAGGTTTAAATGTTCATTAAATAGTGGAGAAATACTGCTATTTTTCAGGTTTCTAATGTGATGTCGAAAATAATTATTTTTTTTTTAGCTTACATTACAAACGCAGGCTGAATCCTTATCTCACCCTTATCTATGTTCACAATAATAATACATACATTATACATACACACTATAATACATAAGAAATACATACACATACTTTTAAATATATCATCTATATAATTGTATAATATCATCTTATCCTTATTTATGAATACCTAATGATAAAATATATCTTCGCCACGTGGTTTCCGGCAGAGTTAAATTAGGGCCACCCCATCTCTTCCCATGCGGTGTCGTACAAGGCGACTAAGGGATAGGGCTGTTTAACATCAGACAGATATATACAGCCCAGACTCAGCCTCAGATGCATGGCTCGAGTCAACAATAGTGCCCGGAACACGGCAATAGGCTCACCCCCAATTACGTGGGACTGAATACATTTATTGGTGAAATGTGGGTGTTAATTCACCTCTGCCTAACCCTCCAGGAATAAAGGCGTAATTATATGTATTTATGTATGTAAAATATATCTAATATTGAGGTTTTACACATAACTGTGACTAGGGGCTACTGTAGAACTGACGTACTTTGTACTTGAACGTTGCACGGTTAGTGGTCTTCCTGATTTCGAGAGGAACCGCATTTCAGAGGAGAATTGTTTGCACGATGTTTACTGTGTATTTATGACTATGTAATACGTATTAGAAATTAGATGAATAAATATAACATAACATAAACTCACGCCTATATCCCCGAAGGAGTAGGCGGAGGTGCTAGCACCCACATTTCGCCAGTTTATGTTTAGGTCCCAATGTAATAGGTGGCGAGCCTATTGCCACTAACCGAGCACTTATAAACCTGCGATAAATACACACATAACTTCGAAAAGCATCGAAAAGTCATCGGTGTGTGCCATGGTAAAACCTGGGATCGAACCCGAGACCTCGTCTCAGCAGTCCATTACCCATACCACTAGGCTGCCGCGGTAGGACCATATTAGTAGACTAATAGACTAAAGGAATGCATAGGTACCTGTAGAATCATGTGGCTGTATGTCTTCCTCCACATTTGAAGGTCTCCTGCTTTGAAGAAAACGTTTTAAAGGCACTTCATCATTTACTGTGAACCGGACTCTTTTTTTATCTGCTACTATTTTATATTTATTTATGGGGCGTTGTACTTCTGGTGGGATGAAAATTTCAGGTGCGTCGGACTGTGCTGGTGTGTGTAATCTCTTTGAACTTCTTGGCTTTTGGACATCAGCAATCGTTATATAGTATTGCAGCCTCATAGGGCTTTTTATCATAGGTCGCAATACCATCGGATGTCTTCTGAATCCAGATTTTAAATCCACATCTTCAATTTGCCGTCGTCTCACAATTATACGCTGACAATCTTGTATTATATTCACTGCAGTGTTGCGGTGCTTCTTACCTAAAATAAAATATAAAACATATATTGATATTCAGTATTTTTTTTTTTTTTTACGTGCGCATTATCCCCACGGTTACCCCCCACACCGGAGCCGGTGGAAGAGGTTATGTCGGACTCGAACCGACTAATAAAACGCACGCCACCTGTGGGTCGTTTTTGGTTGCTGAAGATGAGGTTGATATATCCCTCGGAACCCGGCCGACCCAGGGCCATCTCTCACGATCTGGCCCTCTCCTCGGGTGTGGGGACTTCAGAGTCCCCAACTCGTCCCCGGAAACGGGGAGGCGCGTGAGGCGCGACGCCGCCGCGGTCTGCTTCTGCCAGGGTGTCAGGTGGCTCCACCTGTCACCCCCAGGCCTGCGCGACATATTGTATCTTTAAAGCTAAAGAGTTTGTTTGGTAATCTGTATGAGCATGTATTGAAAATAAGACACTTATGTTTACTTTTCCACAGTATTTTAACATTTTTTTAAACTGCACTGTTTCGTATTACGGCATTCTCTTTTGTTTTTTGTTATATATCGTCATTGAGAATGCCGTGAGGCCAGACCCAATAAAAAAAAAATATTGTGGAAAAGTACAAGTGCCTTATTCAACAAGTGCAGCAAGTTGAACCAAGTGCTATCAATCAACAGTATAAACAGTAAATATAAGCTTTATAGCAAAGTGGGTACGCGGTCGATTATAATTACGCATGTTACAGCGGTTTGTTATCGGCCGATAACAGAGTTTGATGGTGGTCACGGTTGCCTTTATGCCGAAACTAGCTGTTGCCTGCGGCTCCACCCGCGTGTATGTCGGTTAACTCGACAAAACATAGCCTCTGTCTTTTCTCAAGGTTCAATCTACCCCTATATCTGTGACCACCTTGCACCAAATAAATATTTCTTTCTTTCTTTCTTTCTTTCTTTCTTTCTTTCTTTCCTTCTTTCTTTCTATGCCAAATTTTATCAAAATATAATTTATAATGAGGCCAAGCTGAGTGTCACCATTGTCACACGGTATGTGCAAGTAATGGTGACCCTCTTTTCTGAGACTTTGCCTTCAGCTTACCCTCAGGCTAGGCGAAGTCTAATTGACGTGTTCTGTATTAAAAAAAAATCCGTTCAGCGTTTTAAGCGTGAAAGCGTAACATACAGACAAAGTTACTACGAATTTATAATTTTAGTATGGATATTATCATAGTGTCTGAAATTAAATAAACAAACATACGTTTGGTAACTTACCGGCAGAGAGTGTAAGGAATGGTAATAGTGCTTTGTAATACAGGATTTGCAGGCTCCGTCCCACGTGTGGGTTTCTGCCGATGTTCATATCTTCGGCAACTTTAGACCATATTTTGTTATCGGTAACAGATTGTATGCCACCGTTATTATCAACAACCTGCATGAGTTTCACGACGTTAATTTCAACGCCATGAACCTAAAAGAACAATAATTTTAAGCTTTAATTATTTTTTTTATAACACTTATGTGGCCGACAAGCACACGGTCTGCTCTGTGGTTATGGTACGGTAGGTCAAGCCTTATAAGGCCGTTTTCACATTATACTGTCCGATATTTGTGTCGGACGATATGTGTAAGTAATGGTGACCCTCTTTTCTGAGACTTTGCATTCAGCTTACCATCAGGCAAGGTGAAGTCTAATTGACGTGTTCTATATAAAAAAAAGCCGATAAACGATATCCGACACCATGTGCTGTTTTCACATATATTTTTTATTTATAACACTTAGGTGGCAGACAAGCACACGGCCCTGATGGAAAGTGGTTACCGTGGCCTATGGACGTGTGTAACACCATAGAAGCCACACTCGCGCTGCCGACCCTGTAAGCACACAGTCTCTTTGCCGTCAGTGTACAGGACAAAGCAGGACAAGCCTTTAGTCATCCCACTGACAGCACAAATTCTACAGTGAGCTCTGGCTACCCTATTCACCGCTGGGAACACAACACGAAGTTATTGTAACCGCGGTATTCTGTAGGGCGGAGGTACTTCCCCAGTCGGACTGCTCAATTGGGCGGCAATACCGCCGTGTCCTACCTCTACCTATTTTTTTTAGCTTACATTACAAACGCAGGCTGAACCCTTATCTCACCCTTATCTATGTTCACAATAATAATACATACATTATACATACACACTATAATACATAAGAAATACATACACATACTTTTAAATATATCATCTATATAATTGTATAATATCATCTTATCCTTATTTATGAATACCTAATGATAAAATACATCTTCGCCGCGTGGTTTCCGGCAGAGTTAAATTAGGGCCACCCCATCTCTTCCCATGCGGTGTCGTACAAGGCGACTAAGGGATAGGGCTGTTTAACATCAGACAGATATATACAGCCCAGACTCAGCCTCAGATGCATGGCTCGAGTCAACAATAGTGCCCGGAACACGGCAATAGGCTCACCCCCAATTACGTGGGACTGAATACATTTATTGGTGAAATGTGGGTGTTAATTCACCTCTGCCTAACCCTCCAGGGATAAAGGCGTAATTATATGTATTTATGTATGTAAAATACATCTAATATTGAGGTTTTACACATAACTGTGACTAGGGGCTACTGTAGAACTGACGTACTTTGTACTTGAACGTTGCACGGTTAGTGGTCTTCCTGATTTCGAGAGGAACCGCATTTCAGAGGAGAATTGTTTGCACGATGTTTACTGTGTATTTATGACTATGTAATACGTATTAGAAATTAGATGAATAAATATAACATAACATAAACTCACGCCTATATCCCCGAAGGAGTAGGCAGAGGTGCTAGCACCCACATTTCGCCAGTTTATGTTTAGGTTGTAACGGGAACTACCGGGGTAATCCCACGATACTTATAGCTGTGTCGTCTATTTACCTAATCTTTAAAACCCGACCCAATATCTATCATTCATTACTTTAATAATCCTGACACTACAGTTTAAATCGTTATTCTAACTTAGTTTTTAACTGTTCGGAATAGTGTGATGATAAGACTGTGGATTTATATTTTATTCAAATGAGATATAAATTAGATTCAAAATAGGTCTTTGATAGTTTGAACAACGTATTTTAGTTAGGAGAAAGAAAAATTCAACAAGTGTCTTACCGCATGAATAAAAAAATATACCATGGTTTCGTGTTGTGTATTTATTCTAAATATACGATTATGTTCCATTTCAAGGTCCCAATGTAATAGGTGGCGAGCCTATTGCCACTAACCGAGCACTTATAAACCTGCGATAAATACACACATAACTTCGAAAAGCATCGAAAAGTCATCGGATCGAACCCGAGACCTCGTCTCAGCAGTCCATTACGCATACCACTAGGCTGCCGCGGTAGGACCATATTAGTAGACTAATAGACTAAAGGAATGCATAGGTACCTGTAGAATCATGTGGCTGTATGTCTTCCTCCACATTTGAAGGTCTCCTGCTTTGAAGAAAACGTTTTAAAGGCACTTCATCATTTACTGTGAACCGGACTCTTTTTTTATCTGCTACTATTTTATATTTATTTATGGGGCGTTGTATTTTTGGTGGGATGAAAATTTCAGGTGCGTCGGACTGTGCTGGTGTGTGTAATCTCTTTGAACTTCTTGGCTTTTGGACATCAGTAATCGTTATATAGTATTGCAGCCTCACAGGGCTTTTTATCATAGGTCGCAATACCATCGGATGTCTTCTGAATCCAGATGAATTCACATCTTCAATTTGCCGTCGCCTCACAATTATACGCTGACAATCTTGTATTATATTCACTGCAGTATTGCGGTGCTTCTTACCTAATATAAAAAATAAAACATATATTGATATATTGTTTTTTGTTTTTTTTACGTGCGTATTATCCCCACGGTTACCCCCCACACCGGAGCCGGTGGAAGAGGTTGTGTCGGACTCGAACCGACTAATAAAACGCACGCCACCTGTGGGTCGTTTTTGGTTGCCGAAGATGAGGTTGATATATCCCTCGGAACCCGGCCGACCCAGGGCCATCTCTCACGATCTGGCCCTCTCCTCGGGTGTGGGGATTTCAGACTCCCCAACTCGTCCCCGGAAACGGAGAGGCGCGTGAGGCGCGACGCCGCCGCGGTCTGCTTCTGCCAGGGTGTCAGGTGGCTCCACCTGTCACCCCCAGGCCTGCGCGACATATTGTATCTTTAAAGCTAAAGAGTTTGTTTGGTAGAACGCGCTGATATGAATAATAATACGCACAACGCGCTGAAGATAGAATTGAAAAAATATTTTTGTGTTCAATAGTCCGTTTATCGAGGAAGATACTGGATGTTTACCTATATTACCATAGTAATCAAGGGTGTGGATAAATCATCTATACATCCCGCAGATTCCATAAGTGATATGAAGATTCATAAAAAATATGATGAAAACAGTACATGGTACATAAATAAAATGTATTCAACAAACCTGCTTTGGAAGAATCCTTAGGGGAATTGATTCTGCTGGTGGTAATTAAAGACTTCCTGCGTCTTGTGGCGATAGCAGCCGTACTGGTACTAGGTTGAGCATCAGTCCAGTCAGCTGCACTAGTACTAGGCTGAGCGTCAGTGCAGGTACCCACACTGATAGAAGTCTTAGGGCACACCCTGGTAACCACACAGGCGCAAGGCCGAGTGTCAGTCCAGGCAGCTGCATTGGTGCTAGGTGAAGGTTCAGTCGAAGCATCTGCACTGGTGCTAGGCCGAGAGTCAGTCCAGGCAGCTGCATTGGTGCTCGGTAAAGATTCAGTCAAGGCAGCCGCACTGGTGCAAGCCCAAGGTTTAGTTGAGGCAGCCGCACTGGTGCACGGCGAAGGTTTAGTCGAGGCAACCGCCCTGGTGCAAGGCCGAGGTTTAGTCGAGGCAGCCGCACTGGTGCTCAGCGAAGGTGTAGTCGAGGCAGCCGCACTGGGGCTCAGCGGAGGTGCAGTCCAGTCATCTGCACTGGTGGTCGGTGAAGGTGAAGCCCAGTCATCTGCACTGGGGCTTGGCGAACGTTTAGTCACCGCAGCCGCACTGGTGCTCAGCAGAGGTGCAGTCCAGTCATCTACACTGGTGCTTGGCGAAGGTGTAGCCCAGTCATCTGCACTGGTGCTCAGAGGAAGTGCAGCCCAGTCATCTACACTGATGCTCCGTGCAGTTGCAGTCCAGTACACAGTACACTGGGGTTCAGCGAAGGTTTAATCACCGCAGCCGCACTGGTGCTCGGCCGAGGTTCAGTCCAGTCATCTGCACTGGTGTAAGGCCGAGTATCAGTTGATGCATCAGAACTGGTGCAAGGTCAAGGATGGATCAGTCGAGGCAAATGAAAAGCAAATGAATCATTATTAAAGGGCTATTAAAGATATTTGATACATAATACGTGTCAATTAATGAAATTTCTTATAAAAGTGTTGAGCAAAGTTTAGTGATCGGTCTGGGCGCAACAGCAGGCTTGTTCAGCAGTTTTGCGATAATAAGTTCAAAGTAGCAAACATCCAACCACCAGAAAGGTGTATTTAACTATCTAGTAGTATTAGAGCCGATAACACTAAATCCGATCAGATTATCAGATGATATGTACTAGGATAAAATTAGATGCATGGACGTTTAATGGTTAATGGCAATAGGCTCGCCACCTATTACATTGGGATCTAAACATAAACTGGCGAAACGTGGGTGCTAGCACCTCTGCCTACCCCTTCGGGGATATAGGCGTGAGATTATGTTATGTTTATTTATAATGTTGATTGATGGCTAGAATTTGTTGTTACACGTATTGAAATACACTTGTACTTTTTTTACACCTTACAGCATCAATCTGAGGATGCCGTAAGGTGTAATATTAAAAATACTGTGGAAAAATTCGTATATCTATTTATGTGCTAAAGTTGTATATTTATTTTACTTTATTTGAACTTCTCTCATATTATCTTTCTTTCTTTTTGTTTTTTTTTAAATACACCTTGTTTCTAGTTTATTTGCTAACTAAACCAAATCTTTTGCTTTATTACACTACTGTCCATCCCAAGGTTGCCTGGAAGAAATCGCTTCCAGCGATAAGGCCGCCCATTGTACATCAAACTGTATGCATGCTAACTACAAGTTTTTCTGTAATCTATTGGTGTACAATAAAGAATTATCTATCTATCTATCTATCTATCTAATGTCTTAAGTTGTAGTAATTAAAAATACTTACAGTGGAAAAATTGAGGATGCTGTAAGGTGTAATAATAAAAAAAAAACGACGTGTTGCACTCCGGGAGTGCCGGCAGAAGTGAAAACTTGAATATTAACGTTTTGCATTTTTGATATTTTGGAATGGTTAGAGAAGAATTTTGTACGAATTGCTTTCATTATCAGTATATATTATTTATGTGGTGGAATACAATATTCATTTATTGCGCTATCGTACACAAACATGACAATTTATATTACATAAGAAATTTAACACTTCAGAACTATTACAATTATTTTACATTAAAAAGTTTATCACCGCCATCACACATGTGACAGTCGTGTGACATTCGCGCAAGCGCCCTGCGCCGCCTGTCCTCTCTCCATCCGTCTTACGAATTTTCGATCAGGTCACGTGTCCTGACGCGAGTTTAGAAATTATTACCCATTCCAAAAAAAGTACACAGCGCCGCTAAAGAAGTTTTCACTTCAAAATACTGTGGAAAAGTACAAGTGTATTTCGCAGCATAGCCAATACTTGTTCTCCAATTAACGACGCGTCGAACAATAAGCATATTATCTGGTAATCTGATGAGACTAGAGTTAGTGTTACCTCCTTCGGCAGCGTACGAAACTACATTTCAAAACAATTTTCGAAAGAAGAAATATTTTTTTATTTTATATATTATCATACAATACACACACAATTGAGCCCAATTGGTTGGTTGGTACAGGGTTTCATTTCGAGTTTTCCTTCTCTCGCAGTGATATCGTCTGCGTATTTCTCCGTTGGTCGCCTCTTACACACCCTTTGTATGAGATGAGGTGGTTACACTTGTATTCTTTTATTTATTTCTACATCACCACGCGGATAGACAAGGAGTTACAAATATATAGGAGGTAGGACACGGCGGCATTGCCACCCAATTGAGCAGTCCGACTGGGGAAGTACCTCCGCCCTACAGAATACCGCGGTTATAATAACATCGTGTTGTGTTGCCAGCGGTGAGTAGGGTAGCCAGAGCTCACTGGAGAATTTGTACTGTCAGTGGGATGACTAAAGGCTTGTCCAGCTTTGTTCTCTACACTGACGGCACAGAGACTCTGTGCTTACAGGGTCGGCAGCGCGAGTGTGGCTTCTCTGGTGTTACACACGTCCATAGGCCACGGTAACCACTTTCCATCGGGTGGGACGTGTGCTTGTCTGCCACCTAAGTGATATAAAAAAAAAACAATATAAATTAACACACAAAAAACCACGAGGGGTTTGTGCAGGGTGCAATGCATTTCGTTTATAAGCGTAGTTCTCGACAAAGTAGGCCACTCCATCTCTTCCGATGGGGTGTCATACAAAGTGACTAAGGCATAGGGCTGTTTAACATCAGACAGATATATATAGCTCAGAGTCAGGCACAGATGCCCGGAAGAAAGCAATAGGCTCACCCACTATTACATGTGACTGAAAACAACGATTGACGATGTCGATGAACACCCACATGGTGTTAATTCACCTCTGCCTATCCTTTCGGGGATAAGGGCGTGATTATATGTATGTATATATTATGTAAGACGGGAATAGGCTCACCCTGTATTACGTGTGGCCGAAAACAATTATTGGTGAAATGTGGGTGTTAATTCACCTCTGCCTAACCCTCCGGGGATAAAAGAGTGATTGTTTGTATGTATGTATAGCTACTTTATTATGGATGCCAGCAGTATGCAGTATTTCCAACTATCTATCATCTTGGTCTTCTAGTTTGTACCGTTTCAAAGTTTTCAATTGTAACCTCGCATTTACGATCGTCTATTTTTAAGTTGTTTACTATCAAAATCATCTAAAATCACTACCTACTAAGTAATCAAATTTCACTAAAAAGGAAAAAAAAAAGAATCGACTTCTAAAAAAAATGCACCGAATTGTAAGAAAAAATTGCAGATATACCTCAAAAAATAAAAATACGTGTAAGACTTTGCTTGAAGTCGGTGCCAAGGTAAGATATGGGTAAACACGACTTACAATTATACTGTTAATGATTCCCTTCGACACTCACCTCCGACAAGTACAGCGGGCACCTGCAATAAGCGCACTCTTTCAAGTTTTTCACGTTCCTATCCTCTTGTGCTTCGGGTCCCTTATTTGAACAATTAAACATTTATTATACTAATACTAAAAAGCTGAAGAGTTTGTTTGTTTATTTTAACGCGCTAATCTCAAGAAGTACAGGTAATAATTATATTTCGCAGAATAATCATTTGCCAACTTGTAATTTCATTTTGTTTTTATTACCCAACTTCTCAGTTGCCAATTTTACGTTTGGTCAACCTTTTAGAATGACACTTTTCAAAATGCCAACTTTTGAGTCTTCGATCAAATTTTGAAGAAGTCTATTTACAAGGATGCCATTTTCATTTGGGGCAAATTATATACATGTAGTTATTATTATTGATTTTTTTTTACGCTCGTGCATTTTTGTCGCAGTTCGAAGCTAACCGATGTAGCATATTTAAAGCCCTGTGTAGTGAAATAAAAGCGATTTGGTTACGGCACTTCGCCGGCCGCTGCCGCGGCACGCTCGCTTCGCTCGCTCGGCTCGTGCATTGTTTATCATAATACTAACCTAACCTAACCTAACCGATTCTTTTCGATTTCACCTGAACTTCGCTCCACACTTTGGATTTTTGCAAATTTAACCTTTTTTTTTTAACATTATATACATGTACGAAAGGGAACTGTTACACAGACAAAACGTTATTCGTCTAAAAGTTGTCTGGCCTAATAAATAAATTGGCAAAAGATAAATGCCCCAAACGTTATTTTGTCATTACAATAATCAGCTTAACAATAATTCTACCAAATGAAACGTTGTCATACAAACATTTGACAATCGTTAGTCGTCAAAGTGAAAAATTGGCGTAACGTTGGTTGGCAAGTGATAATCGGGTAAACGATTTTTGGCGAAAAGGCAGGACCCCCATTAGTACCTACTGTATAGGCCGGATTTAATGCGTAGGTACCTAATAAAATATTAAAAAAAACATTGAATCAACTCAGTTATTTCTGTTTGTTGTCAATGTAATCTCTTGATTTTTTAAATTTAACACCGTTTTCTTGGGTCTACTCAATAATTTTTCAAATTTGACATAGGTCTATCCGGTTACAAGTTTTTGCATTCATAGCGAACAAGACAAAACATTAAGCCTCTGTGGCGGGCGTGGCGGTAGTGATCACGACTGCTACGCAGGAGGCGCGGGTTCGATCCCCGCTCAGTGCAAATATTTGTATGCATGAATATGGGTATTTGCATTGGCCTGGGTCTATGTATAATATGTATGTATTTACAAAAAAAAAAGTATTTAAGTATGTTTATCCGTATTCTAGATTCCATAACACAAGCTAGTTAAACTATGCTTACCATGGGTCTAGAAATTAATTCAATTTTTTTTGGTTCCGGATTATTATTAATTCTACATAACCCATTTTTTAATATCTCCAATATACAGACATAAATAATTTACAATTCTATAATAGTATAGAGAGACATATTTACCAATTGCAGTTTGACACGCATATCTAGCAAGAGCTGTCTGTTTTTGATCTCCTGCACGAACACTTTCAACAGCGCCGGTTTAATGATCTTCAAATCTGATAGGTCTGTCTTCTTATCCTCCGCTGTGAGCTTCAGCAGTTGCTCCATACTGAATTTAGTTCGCTCGCCAGACTCCCGGATTTCCTTCATAATAAAAACAGACATAGTAGAAATTTGCACACTACCCACAATTAGGTAGAAATAAAATCATTGTTAGCAAGTTTGGATTAAAACAAAATACACTTACCCTGAAGATTTCCATCAGATTGGGAAGCCAGTGCCAGGTGGCCAGGTAGGTGCTTTCGGAGATGCTGTAGCCTGTGCTGAAGGAGCAGGAGTAGGCTTTGGGCATGACGAGGATGAACTCGCCCGCGTTCTGCTCCGCGGCGGGATCATGGCGAAGTCGGACGGCAGCCAGATGGCCTTGTTCTGCACCGCGATGGGGCACAGCACCTCCGTAGCGGCGCGGAAGGGCGCCTCCTGGCTCTCGGGCACCGAGTACCTGCGGGGAGTAGTTTGTGACATTCCTTTTTTGTACGTGCGAATAATGTCCACGGATACCTCCCCCGACGGAGCCGTTTTTGGTTGGTTGACAAGCATACCACTCGCACCCCAGCTGACACATGGACATTTTTCTCGATCTGATCTTCCTCGGGTGTGGGGACCACAGAGTGCATGTGGCATGCTTCTGCCAGGGTGATGAGGGCTCTATCTGTCACGCCCGAGCCTGCGCTCATGGGAGGAGGAGGTCTTTCATCGACCTCCGATGCTCGAGTTGACTCAGTACGCGGGCAGCTTGGCAGTGTTGTGACATTCTAGACATGAACCATGTATACATCGCAGATGGCCTTGTTCTGTATCGAAATGGGACACAGCGCCTCCGTAGCGGGGCGGAAGGGCATGTCCTGGCTCTCGGGTACCGAGTACTTGGGAAACTTGGACATTACTTACCATATTTTGGGTTCACCGTGGTGCAAGTAGTCAATCCTGGGCAGTGCGTGAGGGTCCCGGTGCCAGCAGCTAGTGGAGTAGATCATGCTCAGATGCAGCATAGGTACCGTCACGCCTGCTACCTCACCCAGGGGGCGGAGCATGTTACCGGAGTGCTGACTCAGTACCTACAACGTAAATAGCGTGATACATAAGACGACTCACACCGGGAACACAATGCAATGCGACCACTGTACTGCACTCTAGGGACGCGTGGTGCGGCGGGGGACGAGGTAATGAAAGAGAAAGAGCGAAATCTGTACCGCGGCGCATTGTAGAATAGAAAAAAATGTATGGGATGTATGGGACAACTTATTATCACGATACACCGGCCAAAGAATTGCCACTTGTCTAGTGGGGCTGCAGATCGATTGGTCGAGACATCCCTCCCACCCCTTTCTCTACACACTTACATAGGGCCCTGTACATACATATGGTCAAACTATACTCCCAAATCATTCTAGAACTCGGAATCCTGAACAGAGTGAGACGATTTTTCACGCCGGAGCAGCGGTGTCTTCTATACAAGACACAAATTCGCTCCTGTGTGGAATACTGCTCGCATCTCTGGGATGGTTCAGCAAAGTACTTACTAGATGCTCTCGATAGGTTGCATCATTGGGAATCCCGAGATCACGAACACCCTAGAACTTTTACAGATGCGTAGAGATGTTGCGTCCATGGCTGTATTTTACCGTCTGTACCATGGTGAGTGTTCTGATGAGCTCTTCCAATTAATCCCACCCTCCCCTTTCCTACACAGGACAACACGTGCAGGTCTTAGATGTCACCCGCACACGGTGCAGGACAGACAGACTCTTTCCTCTGTCGCACCATTAAGGCCTGGAATTCATTACCAGCTCACGTGTTTCCCTCTTCCTACAGTACCGGGTCCTTTAAGCGGGGCGTGAAAAAGCATATGATGAGACCGTCAAGCTGAGTGTCACCATTGTCAAACGGTATGTGTAGGTAATGGTGAGCCTCTTTTCTGAGACTTTGCCTTCAGCTTACCATCAGGCAGGGCGAAGTCTAATTGACGTGTTCTATATATAAAAAAAAAACAACTGCCATTTGATTGCCACAAATCACCTTTTACTCATCTCGGTGAATTTCAATCTTGTCATCGTATATTTGCATTGGTCTGGATGTTTCTATGTATTTAGTGAAAAAAAGTATCTAAAAATATGTTTATTATAGGCCACGGTACCTTTAGATTCCAAGGATGTTTGCTGTACTCATCAGTTGGGCTCTTTGTGAAGCCATAGCCGGCCTGGCCTGTGTCAATCGACGCCGAGTTAACGCATATATGATCTTCGGCCGATTGCACTCGATCCCAATAATCACGCTCGTAATCCGCCAAGGAGTTTGCCTTTGTATTAAATAGCTGTTCGTGTACTAATCCGGATATCTGCAATCGAAGTTGATGTTATACACACTCACATGTGACTGACTACCTAAAAGTATAAGAAGGAGGACTGAAGGAGGTAGGACACGGCGGTATTTCCGCCCAATTAAGCAGTCCGACTGGGGAAGTACCTCCGCCCTACAGAATACCGCGGCTATAATAACTTCGTGTTGTGTTCCCAGCGGTGAGTAGGATAGCCAGAGCTCACTGGAGAATTTGTGCTGTCAGTGGGAGGACTGGGGGCTTGTCCTGCTTTGTCTTCTACTGACGGCACAGAAACTCTGTACTTAAAGGGTTGGCAGCGCGACTGTGACTCCTTTGGTGTTACAAACGTCCATAGGCCACGGTAACCACTTTCCATCGGGTGGGCCGTGTGCTTGTCTGCCAACTAAGTGGTATAAAAAAAAGTATGACTTTTTTTTGAAGAATTTACCTTTTTAAACGAAGCCACGTTCATGGTGGTGCCACTATGCACGACACATAATGCCTCCTCATCTTTTATGTCATAGTCACTGTCAGGAGATGTATCGCTACTCAGCATGCGCTTCTGGTGATATAAAGGCTCCTGGGCTTGCTTAAGTAGCTTGGCATTAAGGGATTCAAATCTCAAGTCCTCAGTATTGCGGTACTGTTCGCGCTCCTCTGAAATAATAACAATAATAAGTTTTTTTATACACCATATTTTTATTTGATTACTAAAGCTGTACAGGGTTTTTTCAATATAGAACTGCCTAGTCGGCACCGAAATTAGTATATCTTTGATCGTTATGGGGTAGCAGGTGACAATGAGTCGAACAGTTCCTACGCCTTGTGTATCTGTAAGTTCAGTGACGTTCAAAATTACGTGGCACCTCACCCGCTATTTTTTTTTGTACTGTTATGTTGTGTATCACAATAAACATTTTGACGTGTTCTGTATAAAAAAAATCCGTTCAGCGTTTTAAGCGTGAAAGCGTAACATACAGACAGATATTATCATAGTGTCTGAAATTAAATAAACAAACATACGTTTGGTAACTTACCGGCAGAGAGTGTAAGGAATGGTAATAGTGCTTTGTAATACAGGATTTGCAGGCTCCGTCCCACGTGTGGGTTTCTGCCGATGTTCATATCTTCGGCAACTTTAGACCATATTTTGTTATCGGTAACAGATTGTATGCCACCGTTATTATCAACAACCTGCATGAGTTTCACGACGTTAATTTCAACGCCATGAACCTAAAAGAACAATAATTTTAAGCATATTTTTTTTTTTATAACATTTATGTGGCCGACAAGCACACGGCCTGCTCTGTGGTTATGGTACGGTAGGTCAAGCCTTATAAGGCCGTTTTCACATTATACTGTCCGATATTTGTGTCGGACGACATGTGTAAGAAATGGTGACCCTCTTTTCTGAGACTTTGCATTCAGCTTACCATCAGGCAAGGTGAAGTCTAATTGACGTGTTCTATATTAAAAAAAAAAAGCCGATAAACGATATCCGACACCATGTGCTGTTTTCATATATATTTTTTATTTATACCACTTAGGTGGCAGACAAGCATACGGCCCTGATGGAAAGTGGTTACCGTGGCCTATGGACGTGTGTAACACCAGAGAAGCCACACTCGCGCTGACGACCCTGTAAGCATACAGTCTCTTTGCCGTCAGTGTACAGGACAAAGCAGGACAAGCCTTTAGTCATCCCACTGACAGCACAAATTCTGCAGTGAGCTCTGGCTACCCTATTCACCGCTGGGAACACAACACGAAGTTATCGTAACCGCGGTATTCTGTAGGGCGGAGGTACTTCCCCAGTCGGACTGCTCAATTGGGCGGCAATACCGCCGTGTCCTACCTCCTATATATTTGTAACTCCTTGTCTATCCGCGTGGTGATGTAGAAATAAATAAAAGAACACAAGTGTAACCACCTCATCTCATACAAAGGGTGTGTAAGAGGCGACCAACGGAGAAATACGCAGACGATATCACTGCGAGAGAAGGAAAACTCGAAATAAAACCCTGTACCAACCCGTCTGGCCAGTGTGGACACGGTAGGCCAAAGCCTCCCAGTGGACTGCGATGGGCTAGTTGTAATCTCTTCTCGTCATTCCTCTGTCCGTTGGTGTGGAAGTTCTCATTCCCTCTGTGCCTCCAGAGGACAGACACTTCATCGCACTTGAGTGGAGTGTCCGTTTCATTATTTTTCCTCCCATATGTGAGTTGCATTTGTTGGAGCCATTGTGTAAGGATACGTCTGGAAAATGTTTTTTACAATACATTACTAACATTTAAAGTATTGTTATTAGTGGCTACTACGGCTACTACGGCTGACATTGTGATCAGTCCTAATGTGTGACAAATTTCACACATTTGTCCTGTATAACGACTACCATACATGTTCGTACTGCAACCACAACCAACAGCTTAACAGGCTCGAGGCATGCTCATGAGGCACGGCTAGACCAATGAAAATACTCATATTCATATGTTCAAATATTCACACTGAGCGGGAACTGAAGTGACATCTTTTGTGTAATCTGTGTTCTCTACTGCCATACCATAGACAGAGGCTGTTATAATAATATATTAGTAAGTTGGGCCTGACTCTAAGAATGATTTTCCACAGCTTTCCATGATGGATTTTAGATTAACTGGATTTTCATGTCTTACAGATCTTATGGGTGAGAAGATATATTATTATCTATGATGTAAATTATTTTTATTATTATTTATAAATAGGTTATAATAAGTACTCATTGAAGAAATTATTTTTAGACAATATTGTCAAATTAGGGTGTGGCACTAAAATAGGACATGGCTCTAGTCACATCTAATTTGAAGCACAGATCAGTTAATAGTGATTTGTAGCCTATACAAAGGTCCTGAGGACATATTCACATTAAAATGTGACTGTTTTGCATTAAGACAAAACAGGTATTATATGTTGGAGAAAACACAGCAAGGTAATAGAAGAAGTCATTCTTATGAATCTGTGAAAATACAAGAAAACCATCGATAAATCATAGACAAACCGAGAATACCTTCCATTTTTGTTCACCAGAGGGCGCTTACGCTTACACGAGTGTTCGCGCCATATCCGTGTCGGAACGTCATTGCAGTCTTCATCAGCAAGCACCTGGGCTCCTGAACAGACAGATGATTTTAGCCAATCAAATAATGTGTTTATGTCCCATATGGGTAGTTTGGTAGGTGTTGGTTTAGAATGGGAAATGGCTTTTAACACCTGATGGATATAAAAGTTGTTAGATAGGCCAACTACTGTTGCTGCGCAATATGTGGAAACTGCTGACTTATGTAGGTATAGGCTAGCCAAAAATCTAGCTACGTCTTTGCCATCCGGGCTCTTATCTTCCACCTTATGCAGTTTACACCATTGCCGCCACCTTCTTATAGGGGCCCTATACGTATTTAAAGTGGAAGGGCGCCAACTTTGCCTTAACAGTAGCTGTTCCTCTTTATCCCAGTTGGTAATGTGATCTTCCCACCCCCAACTTTCTACACTTGAAGGTTTATTTTGTCCACCTGAGGGGGATTCAGTCCCGTTGTCCAATCGACCAGAACCTCTCTCAGGTTGGTTACTGGAAGAGGGGGCGCTAGTGCGCGAGCCTGAAGGTCCGGGAACCAGAAGCATTGGGTCCACCTCAGGGCTACTATGTAGTATGTCCCTCCCAACGCACTGTTTAGATGCGCCAGAACTCTGGGTAATAGGCTATCAGATAAAAATGCTTTGTTGACACATAAGTATTGAGAGCTTTGAGATCGAATATCGGTCGCAAACCCCCCTCCCCCCCCGACTTCTTTACCAAAAACATCTTGGAAAAGAATCCCGGGTTTTGATTGGGTGGAACCTCTAAAATCCCTTGGCTCTTCAGTTCCTCTATCATCTGTGTCATTTTTGGGGAAACTTTGGTTGCTAAACATTTTAAAAAACTTAGGGTTGGGTACTTCAAATCTGAATCTGAATGGCAAGCGATAGCTCGCTATTGAATTTAAAATGAAATTGTTGGCCCCTAACTGGGTCCATTTGTCTGTAGCTGACTTCAGACAACCTCCTTTGAAAACCCGCTGCAAGTCAATTATCTTTGGATTTACGATTGACCTTCTAACCTTAAAATTATTATTATTATAATTTTTCCTATTTGGGCCAGCTTTATCCGTCCTATCTATAGCTTTCTTTTCCTTAATATAAGTTGGAGTATTTAACCAGACCTGAGACCCTCCGAGGGATTGGATTATAGGTAGCAAGGCTTCTCTACTAAATAAGTGTTCCGAGCTTGGCGGAACATTTCGTAGTGTATTCCTTAGGTTCTCATTAGAAATCACTTTTATAATACGGTCTCGCCTAACCTCAATGCACTCCGAGCGCTTCCCACAGATAACCTGCATAGTGGTTTCAGAATTTCTGTGGCATAAAGAATTTGGACCGAAGTTCTCAGAAATCTTATCAAATAAAGATTTTGGGTTCAGGTCACTAGGGTTAGCACTGGCCCAATCCACTAGAGACTAAGCCTACCCTCAATAATTGTTTCTGTTCTAAAATTTTATTCGACAACCCTGCCAGTAGTGATTCCGTTGAGGCTAAATAATCTTTTGTTTTATTAAAATGACATAGTTCATCATTCATTAGTAACCCTGAAAACCTGGGGTAGTTAGACAGCCTTGAAGGGTTCTTTTATATCTAATATCTTTCCAAGCTTGTGAATCGAATTGCTGTAGTCTATTTAATTCTAACAACCTGTCCTTGTCGCTAGGGGGTAAAATCTTCTTATCATCTACTTCCGTGTTGATGGGACCCCAATTGAGAGACAAAGGTTTTGGCTGAGTAGGTAACGATAAAAATTGAGAGTTACCCTCCCCAGTATGAATATTACAACTCGGACCCTCTTTAGCTTGCAGGTTTGAACTGCCATGTATAGGGTATTGACCTAAATAGCTCGCTATATACGAAACTTGGGACATCAATGTGTCTACCCGAGGTTCGTGAACGTGAACAGGTTCGATCCTGTCCCTACGTGACCGCGACAAGCGAGGACGCTTGTTAGGCAACGGGGATGCTGTTCCTTCCTCAAACTCCGAGGATGAGGAAGGGTAGCTTCCCGATGAGCTGGGGCTCCTAACCGATGACCGTTCTCCCTCCGAAGCAACGGCATCGGCTTCTTTGCCTTTGTCCTCCATTTTAAAATAATAGTTGTAGGTACTTACAAGTCTTACAATGCTGTGTTCACACCACTGAATTTAATGTTGTTAATACACTAAACTAAGACACAAGACACAGTTAAGTACGCTAACAAGCGTTAAACTTTCTCGTTAGAACACTTAGAACTTGTAATACGAAAAAATTTGAATATATTAACGTTTCTCCTAAGAACCAGAAGAATGCAATGACGTTCCGACACGGATATGGCGCGAACTCTTACAGGGCAGTTATATAGGGTTCCCGGGGATTGCGCGGAGTAGAGGGACGGGCGTTTAGAAGTGGGGGTAGGCGTTGGTGCGATGGGTTGCCAAGCGTACGAGGTTCCTCGTACAAATACGAGATTTGTGATTTTTCGTACGAGGTACGAGGGCACTATCAACCTCGTACAATTATGTACGAGATTTTGTTCATTATAGCCATACGAATATTTAGCATCACCTACACCATTATCAATTACTAGTTTACACTATTAGGCTGAAACATACGCCCGGTTTCCTGATCTGGAATTCAGATACAGAAACGGATATATCTATACGAGTACAAGCTGGGCACGCGTAATTTTAAATCTGAGTTCCTGGATCAGGAAACCGAATCGAGAGTTGACCGACAAGATATACGACAGAAAAAACGAGGATGACACTGTTCCTGAGATAATATTTGGAGAGGAGATAGGTATATACTTTGTAACCTTGCAAATGTTTTATAATTATTATTTTTTTATACCACTTGGTTGGCACACAAACACACGGCCCACCTGATGGAAAGTGGTTACCGTGGCCTATGGACGTTTGTAACACCAGAGGAGTCACAGTCGCGCTGCCATCCCATGTAAGTGTAGAGTTTCTGTGCCGTCAGTGTAGAAGAAAAAGCAGGACAAGCCTTTAGTCTTCCCACTGACAGCACAAATCGTCCAGTGAGCTCTGGCTACCCTACCTCCTAAATATATTTCTATGTTTTATAATAATTGCAGTTAGTTTTTTGTGATTTCTGTGTACTTTGAATAATAAAGCATTTCTACAGCTAAAAGTTTTATTTTATATTATTATTAGGGATTGTTCACTAATATTAACTATGGAAAACAGAATTTATCTAGATACTACTTTGTTACCTATTACGTTTAAGAACAACAGGCCCATTGAGTTTATATTATTAATCAAATAATAAATGTACGAGGTTAGAAAGTCAAAATACGAGATTTCTAGCTGCAAATGTACGAGGGATTTATTTTTACAGTTGGCAACCCTGGTGCGATACAGACGGCCCACTTTTTGCGCGATGAATTTGTGGCGCACAGTCTGAATGGCGAGCAAATGACCAAAAGTTTATCGCGGACAGAACAGTAGGTATTTTTTATTATAATTGACTACAAAGTCTCTAAATGATCCTAATACCAAGAATATTAAGAGCAGATTTCAAACTGTTTTATTAATTTTAATTGTATTAGTGTCCGAACTAAAGTTGTTTATTTATTTATTTATTAAATTGTGGAACATAGGTTTTACATCTTAAAATAATAAATATAGGTGCACTATGTCCTGCCACTTACATGGCGTACAAATTAAAATTAAATGTCATCATGATTAGTATTGGTAGGTACTTACAGTCATGCTTAGTAGATATCGATTACAAGATTAGTCCTTACTGCTCATAATAATACATTGCTCATAACGCTCAAACAATATATTTTACTGTCATATACATTTACAATAATTATAATCTATTGTCAATGTCAATTTAATAAATCTTATGAACCAATAATAATATGTAACAATAAAATCATTAAAATTTCTCGTTTAGATACTCATTGATCGAATAATAGGCTTTCTCTAATAATAATGTGAGCAATTTATTTTTAAACTCTTGTAAAATGTCAATGGAACTTATAGATTTAGGCAGTTTATTATAGATTGTAGGTGCCATGCAGAAGACACTATTCTTATACATGGTTGTTTTAGACGCTACCACGTGGAGTTTACCTGCTCTACGGCTACTACTTACTGGTGAAAATTTTGACCAGTTCCGTCTAACAAACATGCACATTTCGAGAATGTACATGGACGGCATTGTTAATAATTTTTAAACTTATAAAATGTGGCTTACATGTATCAGTGGTGTGTAAGTTGCATATAGCTCTGATACAGCGTTTTTGTGCCTTAAAAACCAATTCTTTGCCTACTGCATTCCCCCAGAATATAATACCGTACCTTAAAGTGGACGCAACAAACCCATGGTATGCTGTGAGTACAGTATCTTGATTTGCAGATTTGTTTAACATGTATAGGTAAGGCGTATGCGTGTTGATTTAATTTTCCACATACTTTTCCGATCTGTTCTTTCCATTGCAATGTGTTTTCTATTTGTAACCCAAGAAATTTTGTTACTGTAGCCTCATTCACTTTTGCACCATTATATTTAACATTTAGATGTAGGTCTTCGTCTATGTTTCTACCAAAGTTCATTATAGTCGTTTTCCCAATGTTAATTTTTAAGTTTTGCGCCTCAAGCCAAGCAACAAGAGAGCCAATACTGTCATTCATTTCCGATTCAATTACATCTATATTAGGTTTGTCAAATACAACCGTAGCGTCATCAGCAAACATTACCATGGGAAATGTTGTTGCTGACGGAAAGTCATTGATGTAAACGTTAAACAGCAACGGCCCCAATGTACTCCCCTGCGGCACACCGTAAGCTATATTTCTCACGTCTGACTGGTAATGATGTTCAGTGTTAGGTTTACAACTTATCCTGTTAATTATAGTGATCTGTTGACGATTTGTTAAATATGATTCGAGCAGACTAGATAAGTTTCCCCTAATGCCGTATGATTTTAATTTATCAATGAGAATTTTGTGGTCTACATAGTCGAATGCCTTCGTCATATCCATATAACGAACTTATATGCGGCGCGCGCGACTCTCAGAAATTAATAATATTTGTTGGATTTTAACCGTTTTCATGGACCTTTACCGATCGGATTGTGCCTCTCGTGTCCCTCAAGTGATTTAGTGATGTGGGCAGCAGCTCCTGAGCCAGGAAGAGAAGACCGGTGCACCGGCTCCGACAGCACGTGGCGTCATAAAGGTTAGTGCATCCTCTCCTAATTTCTTGGGTTGCATTCACTGCCTAAACCACCTCCGCGGCAACCCGATCACCTATCTTGTTTGTTGTGTAAAGTATCATCTGAAATATTTAGCTTCATCCCCCGCAGAATACAGTCCACTAGCTCACGTGGCGTGAGAACCGCGCCACCATTCTTTTTGGTCCCAGTAGCCCCATATAAGAGCCGCAACGGGCAAACGTTTATCGACTCTGGCCATAATTATATTAAGAAAATCAAATATGGCGGTATCAATACATTTATTTTTTCTAAATCCTTTCTGTTGTTCAGCAAAAAGATTATGAACCTCAAAATAATTATTTATATTATCATAAATGACTTGCTCAAATATTTTAGAAAAAATTGGTACTAAAGCAATTGGCCTGTAACATGAGAGATCTTCCTTGTCTCCTTTTTTAAAAAGTGGTTTTATCACAGTTTTTTTTAGTTTATCGGGAAATATACCCTGCATAATGCAGGAGTTAATAATGTGGCTTAAGACAGGCGCAATGTACAACGATACCTTTTTTACAACACTTGTCCTTATTTCATCATATCCCGTGCTAGCTGTATTTTTTAATTGGTTTATAATTTTAAATATGTCCTTTGGTACAGTAGGTTGCATAAACATTGAGGAGGATTTGCTAGGTTTGACAGAATTGATGTATCTGGTACCTTTTATCGACTGTGCTTGGTCCGCAAAGAAGTCAATAAATGCTTGTGCAATGGTCGGTCATAGGATTAGTTATCAACTGGTTATTTACTTTTACTTGCCCAATACTTTCAGTAGGATAACTAACTTTGGCTTTGTTTATTATTTTCCACGTAGCTTTACATTTATTTTTAGAAGAACGTACATATTTATTGTGTTGTTGTTTTTGTGTTAAATTAATTATTTTCTTAAGCCTGCGAGATAGGCATTTAAAATTTAGTTTATTACGCTCAGTAGGACATCGTCTGTATATCCACAATAGTTCACGCTTTCTTTTACTACAAGCCCTAATACCGTTAGTTACCCATCTGGGTTTTGTTTTTGTGGAGATTTTAATTTTAATTTTAGGAAAACATATTGTAACGGAAATAAACAAATGGCAACATTGACTGGTGACGTGTTGGTGCGGAGAGGTGGGAGCGATGGAGGGGCGAGCCGAGGAGAGGAGAGGTGTAGTGTGGAGTCTATAAAAGGGGTGTGATTTGGTGTCTCGGGGCATTATTATTGGAAAAATCAACAGTTTATGTTTAATAAAAGTAAAAAGTATTATTGTGTTAACGGGTATTTATTTCACTTCCAACAACGTCGTAACAATCAGAAGTGGGATTTACTGAACTTGGCAGAAGACAACGCAAGATGAAGAGGTTCCAGGACAGGTCTAGCTGTTCTGAAAACAGCAAAAGGAGCAGAAGTAATAATTCTCACGTAAGTGGAAATAATAATTCTCCTTCATGCTCAGCAAAAGACATAATAAAAAAGAAAGTAGAAGCTGCTGTAGAAAGATGTTTAAATAATGACGATAATATATTACATAATCGTATGGCCAGAATACAGAATACTGCTAAATTAGTTCCCGATTTTGATCCGGATAATCGTGATTTAAATATAAAAAGTTGGATTAAGAAAATTGAGCAGTTAGGCTCAATTTACCACTGGAACGACGAAACTAAATCATTTATATTACAATCAAAATTACAAGGTCAAGCTAGATGATGGTTTGATAGATTAGAGTCTTACGATTATTCGTGGGTAGAATGGAAATCAATGGTCATGAGGGCGTTTCCGCGCTATATTGACTACGCGTCCCTATTAGATGAACTAATTGATCGAAAAAAAACTAACGGAAACAATGACTAAGTAGGTCTTTTCAGGAGAAATTGGCCATGTGTTATAGATGTCAACTTAGCGATCAAGCTTCTGTGTCGTGTATCGTTCGGGGACTGCCGACCGAATTACGTGCGAACGCACTAGCGTTTCAATGCTCTACTCCAGATGAGCTGTATGAGGGTTTCTTGTCCGCTTTTGATTCCTATCAAACTAATGCGTTGAAAATCCAAAACTCATCCGTGAAGTCGTCCGTAACACGTAAAGATAGCGAAGGATCTAATAGCCAGCCCCAAAGAAGTATTGATGGAAGGAAACCGCCTATGTGCTACCGATGCAAGGAAGTTGGGCATGTGGCAACCACATGCAAGATGCCAGATAAACGCAAATGTTTTAGATGTGGAAACGTGGGCCATGTGGCAAGTACATGTATCACGGTGGAGGATAGTCAGGCTAGCATCAAGAAAGTCCAGTTATTGTCGCAATTGAATGATATGTATAAGAAGCAGGTTAAGGTCAATGATGTATTTATGAAGGCTTATTTACATACAGGAAGTGAGCTCAACGTGATTTCTCAAGAAGTTTCTAATGCTTTGAAATTGAAAAAAAGAACCCTCTAATACTGTCTTGAAGGGGTTCAATGGTTGCTCGGTGCCGACTTCTGGGGTGGTACAATTTAATTTATTAGTAGACAACGTATACATTACGACTACTGCTGTAGTGACTGATGTAGACCTGGGTGACGTCGTTTTGATCATTGGGCAGACAGTCATTAATAGGGAAGACGTCATGCTTAATGTGTCGAAGCATGGTGTCACCCTATGCAAAATACTGAACTCCTCAGATGACCTGATGAGTATTGGCACTTTTAATGAAGCGACTAGTTTCAGAGTCCAACTTACCGAAGATACAACCATACCTGTCGGAGACAACCTTGTAAGAGTGTTAGTTCAGGGAGCTGACTCCGGAGACTACTGCACTAAACCAAGGCGATTCTCTATGGGAAACGTCGTGTATGCAGTCGCCAGTGCGGTACTACGAAGAGGCGGAGGCTATGTCAGAGTTTGCAACATCGGTGTCGGCCCCATCATTTGGAAGAAGGGGATGACTATAGCCAGAGCCGAAAAAATGTGAGGTGAGTTCTAATTGTCTAACTATGAGGAGAGATGAGTGTGGTGAGAATTTTAATCGTGAGTTGGCAAATATCAATGTGGGTGATATTGGTGAGAAACATTTTAAAAGCTTAACAACACTTTTAAGAACGTACAGTGACTGTTTTGCTACTACAAGCAAGGAAATAGGTTGCACAAATTTAGGAGAAATGACTATTGAGCTTAATACTAATAAACCTGTTCGAAAACCATATAGATTAGCGCATTCGGAAAGAAAAGTCGTAAGAAATTTAGTTAATGATTTGATAAATACCCCCTTCGATGATACCCCCATCATTCGGGAATCTAACTCTCAGTATGCATCTCCGATAATATTAGTACGTAAGAAAAACGGTGACTATACATAGATTATGTGTGGATTACAGGGATCTGAATGCAATTACGATTAAAGATCGATTTCCTATGCCTCATATCGACGATCAGTTATCACAATTAGCGGGTAAATCTTATTTCACCAATTTGGATTTATTTTCTGGCTACCATCATATTAAAATAAGTGATGATTCAATTTCTAAGACTGCCTTCGTTACCTCAGACGGATTATACAAGTATATGATATGAGGGTACCCTTCGGATTAGCAAATTCTCCATCAGTGTTTATGCGGGTCATCCAAAAATTAGTGAAACTTGTGGGTAGTGATGAAATGTATATCTGACGGTCTTAGTTTACTCGAAAAAGTGCTTGTTCAGTTACGTAATGCTGATTTGAAGTTGAATATGAAGAAGTGTGCATTACTAAAATCCGAGGTGACATTTCTCGGACATGAAATCAGCGCTAAAGGGATTAGGCCGGGTAACCACAAAATAAGCGCGGTGATTGATTTTCCTAAGCCAACAAATTTGCATCAGTTACGTCAGTTTTTAGGTTTGTGCAGTTATTTTAGAAAATACATTAATCAGTTTGCCTTATTGGCGAAACCGTTAACCGATTTAACAAAAAAATCTACCGATTGGTTCTGGTGTGACGTACATGACCATTGCTTTTGTATGTTAAAACAAACTTTGTGTTCTCGCCCTCTTCTTGCTTTATGACCCTTTGTTACCTTGCGAAATTCACACTGACGCGAGCAAGATGGGTATAGCCGGTATACTATTTCAAACGAACGAGCAAAGTGAGTTGAAGCCTGTGTTTTACTATAGCCGAGTAACGTCGCGTGAGGAATCAATGTATCACAGTTATGAACTTGAGACATTGGCGGTCGTAGACTCTTTGAAACATTTTCGCGTTTATGTACTGGGGACTAGAGTCAAAGTAGTTACCTACAAATTGCATAATATTATTTTACAATTATCGGAGGGTAATGTTTGTACAGACGTTCAAAATAATTACAAAATTAAGAATAATCGATTATTTAAGAAAACATTGCATGGTGATCGGTTAGTAGTACCTAAATTCGCTAGATGGAAGTTTACGCAAAAGTTTCACGATCAGATAGGGCATGTGGGTGGGTATTAAACGTTGTGAAGAATTAATAAAATCTGATTATTGGTTTCCTAAGATGACCCGTTTTATAAAAAAAATATATATTACTAATTGTTTAGAGTGCGCATACGCGAAGGGAAATCATGGTAGGCCAAGTGGTGAGTTGCATCCTATCCCTAAGCCTTCAGCCCCTATGGAAGTAGTACACATAGACCATCTAGGCCCCTTTTGTAAGACTAATAAAGGTCATCAATATGTACTAATGATTGTCGACGCCTTCTCAAAGTTTATGTTAACTCTTTTGAAACTGTCACTGTACTCAAAGATGTATTTAGTTTATTCGGTTTTCCTAAACAAGTCGTCTCTGATAGGAATTTGGCATTCACTAGTAGAGTTTTCAAAGAATTTTCTATAAAATATCAATTTCATCATACCTTAAATGCCATAGCATGCCCACGTGCTAACGGTCAAGTCGAACGATATAACCGAACGTTGTTAAATGCTATGCGTACTCGTAATATAGATCCGAATATGTGGACTGAATGTATACCGGATGTAGTTTGGGGTATAAATAATACCATAAATGAAAGTTTGGGCTATCATCCCTATGAAATTATGTTTAGCTGTAGAGGTAGACTTTTGCCAAACCTTGTTGGGAATGAACAAAATATAACCAGTAGTGAAAAGCGTAAAAATGCTTCTCAGCGACTGAAGTTGCGAGCAGAAAAGATGAAGCGAAGTTATGATAAACGTCATAGGGCCGAACAAGTTTTCAATAAAGGAGACTTAGTTCTATGGAAACAAGCGCCCTCTGGGGGGGAAGTTAAAAACGTAAATAACAAACTGCAAGTTTTGTATTCTGGGCCCTATGTCATTCAGCAGGTTCTTAATAATGGTAGATATGAAATTAGAAGTGTGGAGGGTATGCGTGGCTACAAAAAGTTCACCGGCATAGTGGCTGCAGATGCCCTCCGTGCATACAAAAGTGGCCCAGATTGTAGTGAAAGTAGTAGCGACGAGGATGTAGTTACTAGGGACGATTTAATTGATTTACTTGAGAGTTAACATATTGGGTGCACCAATTGCGGTGCAATTGTTCCAGGATGGCCGACTGTAACGGAAATAAACAAATGGCAACATTGACTGGTGACGTGTTGGTGCGGAGAGGTGGGAGCGATGGAGGGGCGAGCCGAGGAGAGGAGAGGTGTAGTGTGGAGTCTATAAAAGGGGTGTGATTTGGTGTCTCGGGGCATTATTATTGGAAAAATCAACTGTTTATGTTTAATAAAAGTAAAAAGTATTATTGTGTTAACGGGTATTTATTTCACTTCCAACAACGTCGTAACAATATATTATATGCGTATGAAAATATGTCATGAAACATATTAAAAGCGCAATTACAATCAGTTTCGGCGTATACTTTAGCAAAATCCAAATTCTTAAGGTAGTCAACGAACTTTTCCATATTATTACTACAGTAGTTGCGTTTTTGAGTAAACCAAAAATCTAGTCTGCATGTCTTATTGACAGGGCAGTGTAGTAGTTGTGCTGTATGCTCTGATACTGCCAGTTCTAGTACTTCACTTTTACATCGTCGTAAATTATGTGCAAAGTTATCAATACAGGTTCCACTGCATAGGCGAGTAGGTTTGTTTATTTCACATTTTAAATTAAACCCTTGAAGTATTTGAATGAATTGCTGAGAATAAATTGTTCTTTAAAATGTCAATATTGAAATCACCACACACTTAACTTTCTGTTACTATCGAATGGAAACAACGAGAGAACTCGGTATAACACATCAAAGAACACATTAAATTTGTATTTTGCCTGATCCCTTTGTGGAGGTCTATAGATACACAATATTATGATGTTATGATCAATAAGATCTACCCCACAGCATTCGATTATCCCCGGCACACTACAAGGCGGTACATTTTCAATAGCCTTATACCTAAGTCCATTTCTCACCATAATGCAGGTACTTACCTCCGCGCCTCACGCGCCTTGCACAGTAAGTCGCTAACGTGAAGTTAGGTATACTTACATAACAAATCAGTATCCAATGCCACCATATTGTGTTCACAGAAACATAATATATCAATTTGATTATCTTTACAACTTAAGTTTTCCATATGAACTGTAAAGGCACCCGATTTACTTAATAGTCCATTTATGTTTTGGTGCAGAATAGTTATATTACTATACACGAAAAAGAGGTTCCGGTGGTGCGTTATTTTCTGTTATATAATTACTAGTAGTAGTAGTAGCACATTTATCAGTCAGATCGTGTATGTCACGGTCGTCTGTCTGCGTACTTTGCTCAACCGTTAATTTTTGTTTTCCACCTAGTGTTTTTGACTGCTTATATATATTATACTGCTGCAGTTTCTTTGTGTAGTCGCCTTTTATGACTTCTTTAAGTAAATATCTACTAATATACAAAGCTCGTTGTGTTTGTAGTTCACACGGATTAGTGTCATTCATACCACCTAATATAACTAAAAAGTCATTACAAGTTAAAGCACCAACATCACTTGTCATGGACTCCAACACATCAAACATTTTTGCACCCGGTTTCCAATAACAGCTCACACTCGTCTCAGAGCCAACAAGGGCTTGAAGTGATTTTCGGATACCTTGACCCTGCTGGTCAGCTAGAATAACAATTCTTTTCCTTTGTTTGTCATCTTCCAACGTATTCTGAGATCTCATAACACGGTCAGAATTTATTACTATAAAGTAGGGACAAGATAATAGGTCACTTTTGACATTTCATCAAAATTCAACAACGTAACCTTGTAACGGCGGGCATAAAATAAGAACTGCACAATTGCTTAACTTTTTTCAATTACGTTTACATATTTATTGTAATAATGACCGATACGAGTAACTTTACGATTTGCTTTCACTAATAAACCATTCTAAACATAATAAACAATTTCTGATCTAAAGAACTGAACGTCGTTACAATGTTGCGTCAGTCAACCCTTTTTCTTTCTTTTTCTTTTGATTATTAAACAAGAAAAACATTACAGTCTTACTATGTCGAAACGGGGGAAAACTCTAAACAGTCAATCTCGCGAACTAGTGCTGAAATTGTACAATTATTTTGGACGTGAATCAGTTAACGATGGGCCTCTTTTACCATTGAAACCACCGAGAGAACGCGTTGCCGAAGCATTGGGAATAGGGAAGAAGACAGTAACTCAAATTCTGAAAGAGAAATACGGACCATCAGGCTCAGAAGATAATACTTTACGTACACCGAAAAAACGAAAGAGGGACAAGAAAATTGTTGACGTTGATAATTTTGATGCTGCTGCAATTCGCAACCACATTTATGGATATTACTCGAGAAAAGAATATCCTACACGGGAAAAGCTATTGAGTTCGTTAAAAGGCGCAGGCTTATTTTTTGGAGGCAAATCGTCTCTATCAAAGGTTTTGAAATCGATTGGCTTTAGATTTAAAAAATCCGACAAGCGGAAAATCCTGCTGGAACGCTACGATATTATTTTGAAGAGAATAACATTCTTACGTCAGGTAAATAAAATTACGGATTGGGACAATGTCGTGTTTATTGACGAAACATGGTTGAATGCGAACCATACGGTTGCGCGGACATGGACCGATGATACAGCGGCCTCCACCTCAAAAGTTCCATCGGGAAAAGGAGCCCGACTTATTATATGTCACGCGGGATCAGCTTCTCAAGGTTTTATTCCAGACTGCCTCCTCGCATTCGCCTCTAAAACTACAACAGATTACCATGAGGAAATGAACTTTGATGTTTTTAAAAAGTGGTTTGAGAAGCTGCTAGTCAGCTTAGAAAACCCATCGAAACTTTTAATGAACAATGCTCCGTATCATTCTGTACAAGTTGATAAACCACCAACTCAAGCAAATAAAAAGCAAGAAATTGTCTCGTGGCTGGTAAGAAATGGTGTGGAGGCAAGTCCAACTTTATTAAAAGTTGAGTTGTTAAATCTGGTAAAAGCAACTAAGCCGTCCAAGCTCCGCTATGTAATCGATGAACTAGCCCTAGAGCATGGACACGAAGTTATTCGATTGCCTCCCTACCATTGCCAGTATAACGCCATCGAGCTTATTTGGGCACAAATAAAGGGTCATGCAGCGCGGAACAATACTGAACCACCCTTCATTACTGCTAAAATGATGACTCTGCTACAAACTGCATGTGCAGAAGTCACTACAGAAGACTGGCGAAAAGTCGTGGAGAAGACAAAGAAAATAATTTTACAAGATTTTGAACGAGATGTGAGAATAGACAATATTATTGAAAATGAATTAATAATATCTCTGAGTGCTGACAGCAGTGATGAAGATAGCAGTTCCGATAGTTCAAGTGAATAAAAGCAATTTTTTTGTTAAATTACGTAGGTACTTGTCTTATTTTGCTCCTTTAATTTATGAAAGAAAAAATAATAATGGGACAGGCATTCGCATGATCATTTTTAAAATTCACATATGTTTCAAGTCTGTATCGATTCATTCGATTCATTCATTTAATCGATGTTTTTAAGCAGGTCACCTCACTATGAATATAAAACTGACATCTGTCAAAAGTGACCTATTATCTTGTCCCTACTTTAGGTGAATTACTAACACAAGGTACAGGTTTTACAGGTAGTTCCATACTTTTATCAGTTTTCGTGAGTGTTGAACTACGCTGTACCGGAGTAGAGGTAGCAATCATTCTGTTCGATTTATCTAATTCCAATTTTAGTCGAATGTTTTCGCAATTAAGGTTATCGATTTCTTGATTAGCGCTTTGTAGCCTAGCCGTTAATTTATCTATTGTTCTTGTAATTTCGTAATTTTTTCGTGGTTTTCCCCTAGTGAAACATTAGGTAGGCTCATCACTGTGGATTCAAACAGGGAAGTTGTAGAATCGTCCAACAACAGTGATTTTACTGCCGCTCGTCTTACTGTGATGTTGTCGTCGCTATTGTGATCCACTATAAATTTGTCAGAAATGTATGACAGCAATCACAAAAAGTGCTCGGTGAGACAGGTGGAATTTGATCCCAGGCTTCTTGCGTGCCGATCGGTGACCAGGTGATTCGCGCCACTATGCCAATGATAGTATGAGCGAAATAAAGGTTTCGTTAAATGATATATGAAATTATAGGTACGATCTGTTTTATCGGCAATTTGTTATATCCCAACCGATTGACTAGATGTCGCTAAACGCAATTTATGACACAAAATGATTTGCAGTGATTGTGCACTATTTGAATCAAACTTTCACAAATTTTATTTTCAAAGTGTAGTGTTTTTTTCACTAATAATGTTACAAACTTGCTATTATATGGTATTTAGCCAAGACTGAGGCACTGATTTTAGTTTATAATTGATCATAAAACATTTGATTTGGCACTTTTGGCAAACTTTCACAACACCGTTATTTTTACACATACACTTTTTATTTTTCGCAGATAACACTTGTGGTTATGACTTATGCCTTTATAGTTAGGTAAAACGTATCTTTAAACTGTGTGGGCATATTATAATATTTTTAATTGAAATTAATTACGGAGGTGATGTTATTGCGATCAACGCCACCTAGCGTTTCTCGTTGTGTAGGTATCAAAGACATTACGATCATTTTGAGTACTTTCTTCGTCAAGATCTAATGCTACACGGTATTTTTTTTTATACTACTTAGGTGGCAGACAAGCGCACGGCCCACCTGATGGAAAGTGGTTACTGTGGCCTATGGACGTTTGTAACACCAGAGAAGCCACACTCGCGCTGCCGACCCTGTAAGCACAGAGTTTCTGTGCTGTTAATATAGAGGACAAAGCAGGACAAGCCTTTAGTCATCCCACTGACAGCACAAATTCTCCAGTGAGCTCTGGCTACCTTACTCACCGCTGGGAACATCAGTCATACAGTAAAAAGTTTATTGGCTTGTGCTAACACAGGTGAACAAGAGTGTGTCCAAGCCATAACAAATATAGTTCTAATGCTTCTTTTTGCGTGAGATTTCCGACGAGTTACCCCAGACAGTAATACCGCACCTGATAATCGAACAGAGATGGGCGTGATATACCATTATGACTGTGGCAATAGCATGAGCATAAGCATATTTATTTACTCCTGGGAGCATCGAATATGCGCGCAAGAACCAAGCGGTTTGGAGACCTTTTCTTTGCCGCACCACCAAGACCTGGAATTAATTACCGGCACACGTGTTTCCTTCTTCCTACACTCCCAGGTCCATTAAGCGGGGCGAGAAAAAACATCTGATGAGGCCGCCAAGCTGAGTGCCACCATTATAACATTACTTAGTGTCTGTAATGATGACCCTCTTTCCTGAGACTTTGCCTAGCTTGCCATAAGGCGAGGTGAAGTCAAGTTGGCGTGTCCTAGATAAAAAAAAATACCTCTTGTATATCCTATACCTAATGCTATCACTCCTAACTCTTAAGCCTTCGTTTGAACTATACCTTTTTTTTAACACATATTGATAACTCACTTGTACTTTTCCACATTACTTTATTGCTTATTACACCTGACCGGTTTCGCAATGTTTCTAATAGGAATGTTCTTAAATGTCATTATAAACCTTTGAGGATGCCGTAAGGCGAAACCGGTCAGGTGTAATAAGCAATAAAGTAATGTGGAAAAGTACAAGTGAGTTATCAATATGTGTAACAACAAATTCCACCAAGTGCCATCAATCTACAGTACAAATAGTGTTTTTTTTTAATGTAAGCAAAATCCCCACGGATACCTGCACCACCGGGGTCGGTGGGGTAGGTTATGTCGGTCTTGAACCGACTTAACTCACGCCGACTGTGTGAACCGCAGATTCCCGGAGGTTAGATTGTCTGAGACATATCCCTCGCAGCCCGGCCGGCCCAGGACCGTCTCTTATGAGACGGCTCTCTTCGGGTTCGGGGTCCACGGACTCCCCATCTCATCCCCGGGTATGGGGAGGCGCGCTGTATGAACTATACATTAAATTTACATACTTACATACAATTGAATTTCAGAATACAGGTCAATAACTAGTTTGGAATTCAGAGTGTCCTAATTTAAATTCTAAAATAGTGGCAAACCATTATGTGCTTAATCGTATAACTTTTCTGTGAAATAACGTTTATTATTATTATTTATTCATTTATACATATAACTCTTTTAATCACGCTTGTATATCTCCTATGGGGTAGGTTGAAGTGCATTAACAACGTAAACTTAGCATTTTAATATACATACTTAGTTTCAGAGAGACGTCGTTGAATTATGTTCGCGAGTTGTTGTAAGGCAACATTATCGGTTTCGGTGTAAACTTGGATAAAACCAAAATTATGTTCAAAGAACATGTTGCACCGAATTCGAAAACCGAAAGCATCGAAGGGGCGATGCTCGAAGTTGTTCAAAAATATATGGACCTGGGGCAGGTTATCCAGCTCGGTAAAAACAACTTCGAGAAAGAACTATCCAGAACGATCCAACTAGGTTGGCACGGTTTTCGCAAACTACGTCGAATCTTCTCTTCACCCCTACCGCAAACCGCAATGCCTTAAAACAAAGGTCTTTGAACAGTGCGTCCTACCTTACAGTGGGGCTGGTCCATAGCTTAAAAGTCACGCAATGGGCTATGGAGCGAGCTATGCTTGGGGTTTCTCTGAAGGATAGAATTCGGAACGAGGTTATCCGACAGACAACTAAAGTTACCGACATAGGTCGCAGAATAAGCAAGTTGAAGTGGCAGTGGGCTGGCCACGTTTGTCGAAGGACCGATGGCCGTTGGAGCAAACGAGTCCTAGAGTGGAGACCGCGAGAAGGTAAACGAAAGGTAGGACGCCACCTAGCCAGATGGACGGACGACCTAAAAAGGTGGCTGGGACAGACTGGATGCGGAAGGCGGAGGATCAGAGAACATGGCGCACATTGGGGGAGACCTAAGTCCAGCAGTGGACTGCAGTGGGTTAATTGATTGATTGATAAATTGTAAGGCAATTGCGTCATGAGCCCTCCATATTGTCAAATGATTGAGCCTAGGCTCTGACCAGCTTTGACACCACCCTTTATTAACATAAAACATAAACACACGCCTATATCCCCGAAGGGGTAGGCACAGATGTTAGCACCCACATTTCGCCAGTTTATGTTTAGGTCCCAATGTAATAGGTGGCGAGCCTATTGCCATTAACCGCGCACTTTTATAAACCTGCGATAAATACACACATAACTTCGAAAAGCATCGAAAAGTCATTGGTATATGCCATAGTAAAACCTGGGATCGAACCCGAGACCTCGTCTCAGCAGTCCACTAGGCTACCGCGGTTTTATTAATTTGCGAAATACCCCACACCGGAGCCGGTGGGAGAGGTTATGTCGGACTCGAGCCGACTGAGTCGCCGTCTGAGGGTCGTAAGTTGCCGGAGGTAATATTGCTGGAGGCATATCCCTCGCTCTCCGCCCGACGCTCCGACACCTCCCTTAATTTCTGGAGTTACGTCCTACGGTTGTGATATTTGGTCAAAAGCTTAAAGATACTGCCATGGTTTTGCCAAGCTACTACGTTATGGGGTTATTCAATAAGGTCATTAAAAGGTTCTTAAATGGTCAGCGGGGCGAGTGTGACTCCCCTGGTATTCCACACATCCATAGGCCACGGTAACCACTTTCCATTAGGTGGACCGTGTGCTTGTCAGCCACTTTAGTAGTATAAAAAAGACAAAAATAGCTTTAAGCAGCTTTATGAATGAAGTGTACGGGATAAGAATGTAAAAATTGTACAGATAATCAATTAATATAATTATTATATTGATGGTCTAACATTTCATTAATAAGTCAGTTTTATTTTCATACATATAATCACGCCTTTATCCCCGGAGGCTTAGGCAGAGGTGAAAAAAAACCCACATTTCACCAATAATTGTATTCGGTTCCACGTAATAGGTGGTAAGCCTATTGCTGTATTCCGGGCACTATTGTTGACTCGAGCCATGCATCTGAGGCTGAGTCTGGGCTGTATATATCTGTTGGATGTTAAACAGCCCTTTTTTTATATAGGACACGTCAATTAGACTTCGCCTTGCCTGATGGTAAGCTGAAGGCAAAGTCCCAAAAAGAGGGTCACCATTACTTACACATACCGTGTGACAATGGTGACACTCAGCTTGACGGAAGATGGAAACACGTGAGCTGGTAATGAATTCCAGGCGTTAATGGTGCGACAGAGGAAAGAGTCACCGAACCGCTTGGTTCTTGATCGGATGTCTTGCACCGTGTGCGGATGACATCTAAGATCTGCACGTGTTGTCCTGTGTAGGAAAGGGGAGGGTGGGACTAATTGGAAGAGCTCATCAGAACACTCCCCATGGTACAGACGGTAAAATACAGCCATGGACGCAACATCTCTACGCAGCTGTAAAGGTTCTAGGGTGTTCGTGATCTCGGGATTCCCAATGATGCGGACCGCACGTCGCTGCAACCTGTCGAGAGCATCTAGTAAGTACTTTGCTGAACCATCCCAGAGATGCGAGCAGTATTCCACACAGGAGCGAATTTGTGTCTTGTATAGAAGACACCGCTGCTCCGGCGTGCAAAATCGTCTCACTCTGTTCAGGACTCCGAGTTTTCGTGAGGCTGTTTTGATGATACTTTCGATGTAATTTTTGTTATTCAGGTTGCAGCGAACATCCATACCTAGGATATTGAGATTGTCCTGCAGTGGCAGTGGCGTGCTCTGAAGAGTGGGGAGAGGAAGGAAAGAAGATACTTTTGCTGTAAACGCACATGCCTGCGTCTTCTTGGCATTTGTAACGCCGAAATGTTTGGGCGTTAATATTTTTTATATAAAGTAACACAATTAATAGTTTCAATTTCAATATATTTGGGATGTGCCTGAGGCGACATCTAAGAGGATTGTGATGAATCTTTATTGATCACCTGTTGTGTTGTGGTGTTTGGTTTTCTAAGTTGACGATAGAAGTCGCTAGAAATAATGCTAGTATTAATTAGCATTTTAGTATATTCTTATCATTAAATAATTGTGTGATTTTTATGGAATTAAATCACTTAATTATTAATACTTTTATAACATAATTTAAATTAATGGTGCGGTGTTAGTGCAAACTACAACTGACATCTGCCAAAAGTAGGTATTGAAATGAGGTAGAAGTTTTGTTTTGAGTGTTACGTGTTGTTGATTGGTGATTGTGGTTTAAACATTAACCGGCTTCGTAGACATGTTTTGGAAATAGCAGAAGTTCGACATCTCTTACAGCGACAGCGGCAACAGGTAGGCGTTTATGTTCATGTTTTAATGTATTTGAGCCTCAGTCTAAAAGAAATGTGATCTCAATTGGTAAGTACTTAACTAATGACTTATTTCTTTTTTATTTCAGATACAGGTATCAAGCGACAGCCAGTTGACCGCCGCATGGAATCATATACGTCATCCAATCAGTCATGATATACCTATAATTGGTCATGGGCATGTATGCATCAGCTGTGACAGATCAGCACTCTCTCCAGTCTGAGACTCCACACGTTAACCGGATAAGAGATGCTGTATCCCATCAAATCCGTCCACTTGAGGTAACACTATATTACAATTTCTATGGTGGTTTTTCACCTGCTTTTGGTTTAAATTAAATGGTTTTTATGTCTGCAAATGCCCTCCGAAATCCCAACCTTAAGATGAAAGCCCACACCAGAGTCTCAACTATCAATCCTACTGGCTTAGACTGGCTGGCCTCATACACCCACACACTTCATACTGATGTTACAACTATATTCTAATTTGCCAAAAGCATATTAAACCACAACTTAACCTCTGCTTATTGTTATAGCTCCCACCAACGGCTCACCTTAGTCTCGATTGCTGGCGAAGGACTGACCAAGCAACATCAGATTATACTGAGCGATCTCAGTAAGTGTGCCGGTGCAATCAGAATATTCCCATATTCCTCTACAAGAAAGACCTGCAGATAGTGTTACCACTAATGGTATTTTGCTACCTAATTATTCAAGAGAAGCAATAATACAAAATCAATGTTTTGTACCCAGTTGTCATTAACCTAATCGGCTCTCTGTTCCAACTGCGTTGTGAGTAGATTTGTTTTGCAACTGTAATTATTACATACCACCAAATTGTAGGATTTGCCAGTCATATACGTACCAACAACTGGGACTTAATCTTGGAGCAAGGTACTCCAATAAGAATATTCAGCGCTGAACAAATTGAAGATGCATTATGGAAGGTTTAAGCTTTGGTCCTAACTGCTTATTAATTAGAGCAAGAATTGCATTTAAGCAGTAAAATATATTTTGTTTACATATTAGTAAGTGGTAATGAGACTGGTCATACTGCTATCCAACAGTGTCATTGCAACTGCATTGTTGGTCGTCGAACAGTGGGATGCTGTGCATGACTGTTATATGGTATTTAGGGTGGGCACAGCATGAAGTTAATATATCTCCCCTGCAGGATGTTTAGATGATATTTTAATTATCTATGAATAATTAATATAGCATAGAAAATGAGAATATAAAAATAGTCATAAAGAGAACTTAAATATCATATTTGGTACCATCAATACAACAATATGTAGTTGAGTATGTAGTTTGAGTTTTAAAATCATGTTCAGCAGCTGTGTTAAAATCGATTGTATACATGTTTTTCTGTGAAATAAAAACTTGATTTATTTTCTAAACTCGAAGTTTTATTTAAAATTTTTTTTTTTTTTTTTCACAATATAATTAAAAATATAATAATTCTATTAATTTTTTTTTTTTAGTAAATAATAATTTTTATTCTAAGTAATCTATACAGAAATAATTTATAAATATTAAATACAATAAAAATAAAATAACTATTATACAACTTATAGCTAAGAACAATTAAAATGCGTCGTAGAATTCCTCCGCATCGCATGCCTCTTGTGGCAGCGTTCCCAGAAGACTGGCAGCATTGCCACGTTGTATGGCAATGCTTATTCTCTGACCTAAAAAGAGGCCAGCCTTCTGGTCACGAGAAGCGTCGACCATACGCTTCGCAATCTCACGGAAGAGGTTGCGAGCGCTCGGACCCCATGACCCCAAAGTCTCGACTCCAAACGGCACAAATTCATAATCCCCAACCGATCCGTAGTCACACCTTACTACCACACTGGTGTGACTATGGTTCATTTTATTTATCCGTGGCCATACTAGTGTGACTATGGTTCATTTTAATTTATCTATGGCCACACTAATGTGACTATGGATAATTTTAATTTGTCTATAGTCACACCACAACAACCCTACACACACTTGACCAAAAAAAAATGATGAAATTAGTATGTACAATGGCTGTTAACATTTGATAAAGTGAACTTCATTTATTTAGTTTTATTAGAATCAAGTAAAAGATTATTTATAGTAAACCGATCTAGGACCTGCAGGAGGAGTGCACCATTTTAGTTTTAACGCACCGTTTCTAAGAACTGACCAATTGTGATTTCACTATGAATTAATTCTAACTGCTTTATTATAATAAAATTATCTTTTTCCATTTCTATTCTTCGTCTTTTATTCGGATTGGTATTTTGCTCAATACACATACGTTTAATGGAGTTAGTACTGACTTCTTCCTCCAGTACACTAAGTAATTTAACGATAGTTACGTAATTTTTATTAACTCTTTTGTTCAATTGAGAATGCCAATTTTCTAAAACGTTATTAGTACGGTGACGGTCGTTGTATACGCACCATTCTTTAATGAAGTCATCATTTTTTAACCAAGTGTTTTTCATATACTTCATAAACACTTTTAAATTTGCATCATTAAATTCCTCAGACTGCAATTGAATATAATTCCATCCGTCCTTAACTTTGTCTGCTGGTAAAAGAGGAAGAGAAGCACACAACGCTACTATGCGGCGATAAAGTTTAGAATGTAGGCCGATGGATTTGCTTTTTCTCCAGATACTGTTGCTAAAGTGGTAATAACATTTTCTGATTGCGGTACGCGGAAAAAAAAAACTTTATGGCGTTGGTTGCAGCCAACTCAAAATCAGCGTGAACTTTCGTTGGAACCCACTCTGGACAAATTGTTGTTAATAAGTCAAATAGCGCGAGATATGTTGTCTCCTTTTTATCGCTCATTAAGGCATATATAAGTGGAACAACGTTACTTGACGAAGATGTGCTATTTAAATCCCCATGTATGGTGAAAAGCTGCATAAATGGTTTAGGTGTACCTACTCTTGAAAGTACCATCTATAAAATATTCCTTAATTATTGACATTTGTTCTTTACTTTCTGGGGAGCAAAACAATAGTATTCTTGAAGATTTATATTGGTAATCCGCAACAAGGAATTTGCTAAATTGTGCTGGTATTTCTATTTCATCCAATTAAGTGAAGACCGTTTTCTTAACCTGAAATTTCTTATTACGTGCCGCGTATAAGCTACGCTTCACGTTATCAAATGATGGCACTTTGTTTATCAAGTGTAAACCTTTGTTATACATGGGTTTGATATTATTTTTAAAAATTGTAGGCATCGATTCAGCTGATGCCCCAGCTTCGTTCTTCATATTGTCTACACAACATAATATTTCATTACCAGCATAATCAGGCTGACATTGTATAGAATGATCCACCCGCTTTAATATTTTTCCATCCTGACAAAATAAAATATATATCAATATTTAGTAGGTGTCGACTCATACTGCATACATATTGTACTCAACACATAAGACACAACCGGCCCGCCAAATCTTCGATTTGATAGAAATTTTATTTATGTCACGCTATCCCCAGTAGTTCTTGAGTTGAAGGTACCGGACGGACGGACAGACGGACAGAGCTTTGTATATTATATATAAGATATTTTAGCATGTTCAGTTAGGATACTTACATGAGTTGTAAGGGATCCGACGCATTTCTGTTTTCGCTTTTGACTACAAAACCAAATTATGCTTTTATTAGCATATATTTTTTGTTTATAGTATCGATGACCATCGAATAAAAGCACTACACCGCGTTTTCTATCTAAAATTTTATATTCTGCCTCAATATCCATTTTTATGAGACAAGTTTGGACCTATTATAATGACAAGAAGAAAAACAAATGCATCGTTCATACTTATTTCAATGGTAGGTGATGTCAGAGAGAGCTTTTAATCTCGAGTAGCCAGCCAGTAGGTACACAAGATTAACCTCTTTTATGAATATTATACTTCACTGAAAGAAATACTGTAAGTGATGTGTGTGTGTAATGTAAATCAACCTACTAAGGACACAAGTCAATGGTGTGTTGGTGTGACTATGGATCGGGTAAAATTATCACTAGCTATACTAATATGACTACAGGTAAATAAAATTATCCATAGTCACACTAGTGTGGTCACAGATAAATAAAATGAACCATAGTCACACTAGTGTGGCCACGGATAAATAAAATGAACCATAGTCACACCAGTGTGGTAGTAAGTTGTGACTACGGATCGGTTGGGTCATAATCTCCGATGAGATTGGAGTATTTGCGCCGCTTGAGAGCCTCTGCAGAAGCAGCAGCAGCTCCAGCACAGCCAGCCGTGCTAGTTATATGGGTAGGAGCCATGGTATCAACGCATGTGGCGTCCCACACCAGAGTCCTACCCATCTTCCATGGCATTAACGACATGCCATCCGGTCTCTTGCCATCGTCACGCGCCAAACCGTTTGGTTCTAGTACAGCTGGTACACCGGCGGTGACAAGAGCACGGCGGATTATGTCATTGAGGCTGGCGTGCCGTGGAATTCGCCCTGCGCTCCTGCAGCACGACATATTATAAAATATTACAATTGTATTTTAATGGTGGTATGGTATACTACCATTTGCATACACTTTTTGCTGTGGGCGCCACATGGCCAAAGTGTCTATGGAAAGTGGTCATCCCCCTTTGATTTTTACCAGAATCTTCCATGGAGAAGACCATAAATAGGCCTCTCCTGGTGAGACGAAGAAAAGATCAGATCTCACGGAGTTACGTTCGACGAAGGTCGTAAATCTCTGTTGTTTCATTGCTTAATATTCTCTGGAAGATTCTCTGTACCTACCTACATTTTACTACATTATCATAGTGATAATTAGCAATATATTTCGGACTTCTCCGGGGTCTACTGGTACCTTTGGAGACGAATACTTGACCCATCCGCAAAGTGCGGTACCCTCATAAAGAAGCGGAGTTCCTTGGCTTGGGACTCGTGGCGCAGTACGGGAGGCGGTGAGCAGCGATCGGAGTTCCTGGTCTTGGGACTCGAGTTGCAGTACGGGAACCGGTGAGCAGGTCCCGTTTACGCAAGCCGACAACCTGTGCTGAGGATACGCGAAGGTCCACCGAAAGGTCACGTATTCATTCCTCTGATTGTATTTCTATGTACCTATCTTGATATAATTTTGTAATTCTGTGTAACTCAGATAGGATCAGCTGTGCGTGCTACCAAAGGATGCACGCAGGCAAACTATTTATTCTGTAGTACCTACCTAATTAACATCTGTAAATTCTGTGTTTTTTTTATCAAATATATGTATGTACTAACTAAGGTCGTTTCATTGAGGGCATCTGGAACACGCGCACACACTGTCTCTGATGAAAAAGGCGCCCTGAGGTATTCTTAGAGTCTCAGTTCCTCAGCTCTTACCTGGGCGAACCGGTGGAGTAGCCAGGGGAAGTTTCCCGGTTACACATTGAATTCAACCAGGTTCTCAGAGCCCCATTGAGAAATGTGATTCAGGATCCCGTCAAGCTCAGTGACAAGAAGCTGCCTTTTCTCTGCGATATATGACTGCTTGGCCGCAGGATGTCCATGATAACTCTCATGTAAAGTGCTATCGTCTGCATAACAATGAACATTGCCGGTAGACAGCATGTCGTTGATATGCAGAAGAAAGAGAGTGGGTGATAAGACGGACCCCTGGGGCACGCCCGCATTCACCTGCAGAAACTCCTTAGCTCGTCCGTCACAAAGGACGCGAATACGGCGCCCCTGCGGGAAGCTGCACAGCCAGTTGCACAGCCTAGAAGGCAGACCAAAGGCAGGTAGCTTGGAAAGAAGCGATTTGTGCCAGACTCTATCGAAAGCTTTGGCGATGTCAAGACTAATTGCCAGTGACTCGCCGTGCTTGTCTATAGCCTCACCCCAAAGATGGGTAACGTATGCTAGGAGATCACCCGTTGACCGTTTCGGCCTGAAGCCATATTGCCGGTCATTAATTAAGGAGTGATCCTCTAGGTGCCGCATGAGCTGTTTGTTAATTATGTGCTCGAACACTTTGCACAGCACTGAGGTGACGGCTATGGGTCGATAATTGGCTGGCTCCGAGCGATCCCCCTTTTCGGGAATCGGCTGAACATTCGCCTCTTTCCAAGGCAAAAGCACTGTACCCGAACTGTAGGACAGCCGGTACAGGCGCGTAAGCATTGGAGACAACTCCGCTGCACATTTTTGCAAAACTACCGCTGGAATACCATCCGGACCACTGGCTTTCCGGACATCGAGTGATTGCAGCACTGCACGGACATCGCGTTGCCTGATATGATATCAGGCATCGCGTGGTGACTGTCGGGTAGTGTCGGTGGCTGCGTACCACAATCATCGATTCGGGAGTTGGCCGCAAAGAGATTAGCCAGCAGATTTGCCTTCTCTTGCGGCTCATGGGCCAGGGATCCATCAGGGTTACGCAGCGGAGGCAGCGAAGGCTGACAGAAGTTGGCTTGCACGGCTTTAGCCAGTCGCCAGTAGCCACGGCTTCCCGTGGGATGCATCACTAGCTCTTGACCAAGCCGCGCTATGCACAGGGCATCCACTCTGACGTAGGCCCCTCTACAGACCTTTGTGGCTCTGTGCCTTGAAGTGGCTCAGATTGGGATGGCGCGTGGCGCGCGCCCTTACCCAAGCGCGGTACGCAGACTGTTTTTGTTCAACAGCTTCCGCGCACTCGCGCCCGAACCAAGGGCGCACCCCGCGGTCACCGGTGATATCGGTATATGAGATATAGTATTCCATAGCCAGACCGATCTCACCGGCGACAGCAGTAGCACAATCCGATGGGTTCTTACTTTCAAAGCAGCGCTCAACCCACGGGATGGACGCAAAATAGTCACGAAGTCCATCCCAGTCCGCTGACGAGTAGTGCCAGAGACGCCGCTTCCCCTGCACGGGTCGTGGGGGCGCTATAATAGGCACCGTGGAACAGACCAGGCAGTGGTCGGAGTTGCCTAAAGCGGCTCGCACCGACACACTATACCGGTCCGGATTACTCGTCAGCAGAAGGTCTAGCAGAGAAGGTGCTAGGCCCGACCTTCTTGGTATCCTAGTGACCTCGTGCACCAATTGGGTCAGGCCGTGCGCCAGAGCAAATGCGTGGGCGGCTCTTCCCGCATGGTCTGTTTTGGAGGAGCCCAACCAGATCTCGTGGTGGGCGTTAAAATCCCCCAAAAATACCATTTCGGCATTCGGAAATCGCTCCTGCGCATCATCTGCCGCCTGACTCAGATATTCAAAGAGTCGAGTTGTCGCAGCATCTCCTGTATGGGAACGGTAGACGCATACATAGATCTGACTCGTAGGGCCATGGTCTACGTATACCCAAAGGACGGAGAAGGATGGGTCCTCTAGGCAGCGCAAACGGCGACAGCAAACATCCGCCCTAACAAACACGCACACCCCGGCTTTTGCACGAAAACTTTCCTCAAGAACATAGCCAGGGTAGAACAAGTAGGTCGTGTCGTCAGGGCGGTGTATTTGCGTCTCCGTTAGAAAAAACATGGCAGGTTTCGCCGTCTCTAGGTGTTGGTGGACGGCGTTGAGGTTTGCATGGAGCCCACAGATGTTAGTGGACTCCACCTCAAATAGCAAGCTTTTGGGAGTGTGACGAGCCGCTGTGTTGCCTAGTTCTCTAAATTGCGCTGCCTTGAGTTTGGGTGGGAGAAGGCGTGAAAAAAGAGGTGATTGCCGCCGCAGCACCGTGTAACAAAGCGCGGGATATTGGTTTTATCTATGAATGTGAGGCATGGCGAGAGCCGACGCGCCGAACGGAAGGGCCCCCGTCCCCCCCCGAGTATGGTCGCCGGGCTCCCAAATCCGGTCACCAACCGGCACGACGAACCATATCGGGATTATGCGCGGCCTGGTGAGGTAGCCTCCCAAGGTGGTTAACCCCAGTTGGGCCTCTGTACTATACCGTGGGCGGCCAGCGGCACCACCGTTTCTACAGGTCTCCCTGTTCAGCGCATCGCCCCGCGCCATCCCCACTAGATTACGCCAAGACCCACTGGTCCCACTAGTGCTGTGACAACCACCACCTCTGCCCGGCTATGCACTTACTGACCCCTGAACACAATCCAACCGAGATTGAATTGCTATGGAGGGTTTTTCGCAATAGTGCACGGTGGTACCCACCCCGTCCGAAACTTGAGACAAATTTGTGCCACCAAGTTTCTACCACCAGTAAAAAGCCCTATCCCTTAGTCGCCCTGTACGACACCGCATGGGAAGAGATGGGGTGGCCCAAATTCTACTCCGCCGGGAACCACGCGGTGGTTTACAGAACCATCTACCGGAGAGATGGAATAAGTACTTTACCTTGTCGTACATGTACATAGAATAGTAGTTTAATAACTAGGTAAGTACATTCTATCTGCGATTTCACCACAATAAGTTCGCCCGAGTTAATTACTTATTAGATAATTCCAAAAGTATTATTTTACTTACTAAATAGCGTGCTAGACTTGGCTGAAATTGTAAAAAACAAATAAAATAATTTGGCCATCTATCGGAATCTGGCCAAATCATTTCGGGGGTCTAAATGATTTTACAATAATTCGATAGGTGGCGTTCTTCTGAATTATTACCCTTAGTTAAAATTGATGTCGTTCATCATTACAATGAGACCACTATTTTCACATTATTTTATAGTGTATCTAATTATCAGCATATATTAGGTCTTTACCTATAAAATTGCCGAAATCTTCTTACAGTTCATGAGTTCGTCACTCCTGTAATTTAATTGCTATTTCCATTATTTATATTTTGTTTGTAAGTTGATTTCAAGATTTTACAACTCTTAAATTTTGTTGTTATTGGCCGCTAGATAAATTAAATTCTGTTTTCAAAAACAGTAGGTACTTCCTAAATGCTATCCATTTTGATGATAAATTTCGTATTACTTTTATTCAGCTGACACTTTTCAAACACGTAATAAAAGTGTGTGTTAGCTTTATGTTGTCTCATTCATACATAATAAAAATCATAAAATTTGAAATTGTCATTCCTAAAAAAGAACGCTAAAATGTTAGTACTGAAAATTAGGTTTCCTCCAATTTCTTCAAAAAAATACGCTTGGTTGGGTGTTGACAGCATCCGCTACGTCGCGTTGAGTTCGTCCAGCTTGCAGCATACCAACAGCCCTTAACATCTCTTCGCGACTTAAATGACGACGTGACATGATGACTACAGTCACAAAAATGCACAAACCATACATAAAAGACGTATTATTGATAATAAACGTTATTCATAATCAAAGAAAATAATTTTTATTTTGCCTCAGAGAAACTGCACAATCAAACACTTTTAAAAATTTTCCCTCCATATTCGAAAATCATTACTTATTTAAATTTATTTTTAAATTTCGAACAACTCTGTAATCTACTTTATTATATTTTTATTTATTTGCTGATAGTTATTTGCAAAACACAATTTACACGAAAAAAAAAATTGGGGTCATCTTGTTCCCTAGACTTTGTTGAGGTGTTTATATTAAAAAATAAGTTACAAACTAAATATCACGCGATAACGAAAATTTCAATGAAGGTGACGGTAACCACTTTCCATCAGGTGGGCCGTGTGCTTGTCTGCCACTTAAAGATAAAGATATATTTATTCGTAGAAACATGTGTACAGGTGATGTTACAAAGTATATTACAATGCATTCCGCGTTTCAACACATTCTGTCAAAGGAGACGTACAAATATGAGTATATTCGTAAACTTCCTGTATGAGCACGAGAAAAATATTCTACAATGTTCCTTAATTAATTACATAATTTTTAGTTATTTCACAATCATAAGAATTGTATAAGGAAAAACTTACTAGTTGTGCATCTTTCAAATCAACGTGATGCATCCTTAAGTACGAGTTCATAGCGCCTATAGTTTTGCTAGCTTCTCCCCACACCGGTTGAAAAGTCTGTTAATGTATTGGTTCGTAACAGCGAACCGTATTTCTTCAGCGACGTTGCAAGTCGGCACGAACCCTTCCGGCGGCACGATTTTGCACATCCCGAACTCCGTCAATTGCTGCCAATTTCTTTCGATGAATGTAAAAGGATTCTGAATAACATAAATACGGGGTCCTGCCTTTTCGCCAAAAATCGTTTACCCGATTATCACTTGCCAACCAACGTTACGCCAATTTTTCACTTTGACGACTAACAATTGTCAAATGTTTGTATGACAACGTTTCATATGGTAGAATTATTGTTAAGCTGATTATTGTAATGACAAAATACGTTTGGAGCATTTATCTTTTGCCAATTTATTTATTAGGGCAGACAACTTTTAGACGAATAACGTTTTGTCTGTGTAACAGTTCCCTTTCGTACATTGATATAATGTTAAAAAAAAAGGTTAAATTTGCAAAAATCCAAAGTGTGGAGCGAAGTTCAGGTGAAATCGAAAAGAATCGGTTAGGTTAGGTTAGGTTAGTATTATGATAAACAATGCACGAGCCGAGCGAGCGAAGCGAGCTTGCCGCGGCAGCGGCCGGCGGGCGGCGAAATGCCGTAACCAAATCGCTTTTATTTCAATACACAGGGCTTTAAATATGCTACATCGGTTAGCTTCGAACTGCGACAAAAATGCACGAGCGTAAAAAAAAATCAATAATAATAACTACCTGTATATAATATGCCCCAAATGAAAATGGCATCCTTATAAATAGACTTCTTCAAAATTTGATCGAAGACTCCAGTATTGCGGCTTTTTTTTCTTCAGGATTTTCGAAATCTTATGCCAACTAAAACATTTGCTACTTGAAAGTTGGCATTTTGAAAAGTGTCATTCTAAAAGGTTGACCAAACGTAAAATTGGCAACTGAGAAGTTGGGTAATAAAAACAAAATGAAATCACAAGTTGGCAAATGATTATTCTGCGAAATATAATTCTGGGAAACGTTAGTTGGCAAGTGATAATCGGGCAAACGATTTTTGGCGAAAAAGCAGAGATCCCATAAATACATTATTACATTAACAAAACATAACATACGGGTGCTTCGAATATTAACCAATCTATGTTAGAAGAATTTTAATTATTTTTCAATTCCAAAAACTTGTGTAATCGTAAGAGGTACCCACAGGACAGGCTTGCCTAGCGTGGAGCCAACGGATACTTTGTTAAAAAACTGTTTTCATTTTTCAACACACTTGTTCATAAGGTGGTTCTATTTTCACCACAATTAGGCACATAATGGCACCTATAATCAAACTGTGACTTTTCCTTGCAATAATTCACAAGTGAATTATAATTTGCTTCGTCCTCAAAAAAATTTCGAAAGAAAAAAACGTGTTCAAAATAGTACAAATAAATTAAAAACTCATTTCATGCAACTTACTATTAACTAGATAAATTCAACTTGTTTGTTTATTAAAATAGTTTAATTTTCCTTCAAATATAACTTATGTTTTCTCTGTAAAAACTGGTAAAAGCATTAAATTCCACATTTTCTACGTTTCGTTAAAATAAAACTCATTCTTTTAGTCTATGGTCTACGCAAGATGCGCGCACGCAAGAAAACTAATTAATTTTTTCCGCTATTGCGAAAATTATTCTCAACTCGTTTTTACTTTTGAAATTATGGTTAATTATTAATTATAGTAGTGAGTTATTGGGCATTCTATCCCACCGTGACTGAGGTTATCGAAGATAACCGATGGAACTACTCTTTATAAAATCATTTACCTAAGCCAACGTTCCACGTTTTATTGTCGTTCAATACACTACCGTTCCGTGGTAATTGTGTTGAAAGATGCTCTGTTAGTTAGCGATAGAGTTATTTCATAAACAGTCCTTAGTTCCATCGGTTATCTTCGATAACCTCTGTCACGGTGGGATAGAATGCCCAATAACTCTTTATAAAATCATTTACCTAAGCCAACGTTCCACGTTTTATTGTCGTTCAATACACTATGGTTCCGTGGGCTCTCTGCGATCTCCTGCGTCGTAATTGTGTTGAAAGATGCTCTGTTAGTTAGCGATAGAGTTATTTCATAAACAGTCCTTAGTTCCATCGGTTATCTTCGATAACCTCTGTCACCGTGGGATAGAATGCCCAATAACTCTTTATAAAATCATTTACCTAAGCCAACGTAACACGTTTTATTGTCGTTCAATACACTACCGTTCCGTGGGCTCTCTGCGATCTCCTGCGTCGTAATTGTGTTGAAAGATGCTCTGTTAGTTAGCGATAGAGTTATTTCATAAACAGTACAGTCTTACGTTAACCTATTGCGTTGTCTGTAAGCAGTTTTGGTTTAACTATTCTTTTAAAATCTATCATACTAGTGGAACCATCTAGGGGCTTCCTATAGTAATATGGACTATGAATATTATAGTGTTGTAGCTTAGTAGTGACTGAGTATGACAGACAATAATGTCTTTGAATTTGAACATTCTAGAATTCTAATATAGCGAAAAACATAAACTTGTTCGTCATGATGATAGTTTTGTAAATGCTATAGGATATTAAATTAAAAAATAAAATAGAAAACTATATAATGATACATTTATTTCTTTTTTACAGTTTTACTTATTTTAGTCTATAAAAATAATTATAATTTGTTAAGTCTAGGTACTTATAAAAGACAGGACAGCACACTTAATTCTAGTTAAATCCAATAAGCTAGCAGGCCCGTTATTAGTAGACCTTAGTCCGATATAACGGGTCTGATCCCAACACATCATGTCACAGGGCTAGTTACGTCACTTTCACACTACATATAGGATCTCAAATGGTATACATTTCAAAACTTTGTGTTTAGTGCACATAACATGTGAATATTATTTGCTCATAATTTTTTGATTTATTACATTTTTACTTAGTTTAGTTTATTAAAATAATTATAATTTGTTTGGTCAAGGTACAGTCAACGCCGAAAGTAGCTGAACACTAAAATATTTTCTAACCATTTTTAAGATGGAATACACTCATCAATAATATAATGTTTTTATAGTTTTATGATTTTCAGAGGGCAAATTGAATACATTTAATGTTTTGTCACTTATTTTATGTCAAGTTTAGGAGCCGCAGTGGTCAATGAATCAGAATTTATTCAGCTACTTTTGGCGTTGACTGTACTTATAAAAGACAGGACAGCACACTTAATTCTAGTTAAATCCAATAAGCTAGCAGGCCCGTTATTAGTAGACCTTAGTCCGATATAACGGGTCTGATCCCAACACATCATGTCACAGGGCTAGTTACGTCACTTTCACACTACATATAGGATCTCAAATGGTATACATTTCAAAACTTTGTGTTTAGTGCACATAACATGTGAATATTATTTGCTTATTTTATGTTAACTTATAAAAGGTACGTAGCCTTTAAAAGCTCTGTAAGAAGAGCGGATTTTCCTGACACAAGCATGTATTTGTGCAAAAGGAGATCTCTCCCAACATTGCAAAATGTACTTAAAAGAAACATTTTTATTTATTAGTTAAAAATTATAAATATTGGTATGACCCCATGCTCGAGTTGAAATCTTATCTTTTGCAATAACTCTTTTATCATCATCACCAGACAGCGCAATTTTTGTTACAGCACATGTAAATAGCTCATGTTTAATTGACTTAAATAAAACATTTGTTTTATGAACAATTTCACCATCATAAAGTGTTTTTTCATAATCAGTAACGTTAAGGTCACGTACAACATTCTTTTTAATACCCTTGGCTTTTTTAATTGTGCTATGAATGGTGTTGATACAATATAACTTCGATCTCAATCCAACAAATTCGCTTATTATTTTACCACCCATTTCATCTTTAAATAAGCCAGGTATTTTTTTGTTCTGTATGTGTAAAGTACATACATTATTTTTACAAAAATTGCTGGTGTCAAAGTAAGAGAAAAAGTTATTCTTTATGTCTTCATAGAAATCATGGGTTTGTATATGATACACAAAACTATCTGTATCCGTGTAACACATCCGTATCCTATCCTTGTAAAAAGGTTGCATTACTGAATAGTGAAAATCATACATATGACTTTTTGATAATTCTAGAACAGCAAAGCCAATATATATTGGTTTGTTCAAAGTTATTTGTTCAGGATTTAACTGCACCGCTACTAGATTTTTAGTGAAAACCGTTGCACTATGGAAATTTGGACGATCAATAAGGTTTTGAGCGCATTTTCTTCTTTTAGTTATGTTTTTGATATCTCGCCACTGAGAAACTAAATGGACATTAACCCTGTTTTCAGTGTTTTCTAAAGTTTTTCCAAATACACTTATTCAAGAGCTTAAAAAAATGTTGTTCGAAAGTTGAAGAACTTTTCTGTCTCAGTTTGGTATTTAAATCAATATATTGTTTTAAATATGGACTTTGTCGAAACCTGATTATTCTATGAATCTTCTTCAATATTAACCCATGTTTCATGCTAGTTTGTAAATGCACGTAATGAATAACATATTTAAATTTATCATATAAATTAGGGATTAGCTTAGAACTCTTTCCCCCGGGGGGTATAAATTTTTCAGAACAAAATGGTTAATCTTTGTGTAAGTTATGCAAATGCTTAGGGTATACTATATCCACTTCCAAAATATAACCATAGAATCAAAGAAGAATCAAATCGATTCTTTGATTCTTTGATTCTTCTTTGAATTCGCTCCTGTGTGGAATACTGCTCGCATCTCTGGGATGGTTCAGCAAAGCACTTACTAGATGCTCTCGACAGGTTGCAGCGACGTGCGGTCCGCATCATTGGGAATCCCGAGGTCACGAACACCCTAGAACCTTTACAGATGCGTAGAGATGTTGCGTCTATGGCTGTATTTTACCGTCTGTACCATGGGGAGTGTTCTGAAGAGCTCTTCCAATTAGTCCCACCCTCCCCTTTCCTACACAGGACAACACGTGCAGGTCTTAGATGTCATCCGCACACGGTGCAAAACATCCGATCAAGAACCAAGCGGTTCAGAGACTCTTTCCTCTGTCGCACCATTAAGGCCTGGAATTCATTACCAGCTCTCGTGTTTCCTTCTTCCTACAGTCCCGGGTCCTTTAAGCGGGGCGTGAAAAAGCATATGATGAGGCCGTCAAGCTGAGTGTCACCATTGTCACACGGTATGTGTAAGTAATGGTGACCCTCTTTTTGGGACTTTGCCTTCAGCTTACCATCAGGCAAGGCGAAGTCTAATTGACGTGTCCTATATAAAAAAAAAAAGAATAGGTATTTATCTAGATGATTCGACCCTCCTAATTGAGAGGTATAAAAACACGCTCGCATAGCGACACGATTCATTCTGTCTTTGAGATCGATAACGAACACAGCGAACTTAAGTGACCGAAGAAGATTCTACCTGCGACCTGAGCAACGACTGTGGACTACTGTGAACTACTGAGCGACTGGAACTGTTGAAGAGTCCTGTGTGTACTAGTGATTAAGTTGTTTAGTTTGTGGTGAGCTAATAAATCTCTTCGTTGAGTAAACGGCATTTAATTGTACCCCGTGCACGTAACAATACTCTCGTTTTTGTTATTCAGGTTACAGCGAACATCCTTACCTAGGAAGAGATTGTCCTGCAATGGCGTGTTCTGAAGAGTGGGAAGGTGAAAGAAAGAAGATACGTTTTCTATGAACGCACATGCCTGCGTCTTCTTGGCATTGAACTCGACCAGGTTCTCAGAGTCCCATATTTTTTGAAGTGAAAACTTCTTTAGCGGCGCTGTGTACTTTTTTGGAATGGGTATAAATTTCTAAACTCGCGTCAGGACACGTGACCTGATCGAAAATTCGTAAGACGGATGGAGAGAGGACAGGCGGCGCAGGGCGCTTGCGCGAATGTCACACGACTGTCACATGTGTGATGGCGGTGATAAACTTTTTAATGTAAAATAATTGTAATAGTTCTGAAGTGTTAAATTTTTAATGTAATATAAACTGTCATGTTTGTGTACGATAGCGCAATAAATGAATATTGTATTCCACCACATAAATAATAGTACTTTTATACTGATAATGAAAGCAATTCGTACAAAATAATTCTCTAGCCATTCCAAAATATCAAAAATGCACAACGTTAATATTCAAGTTTTCACTTCTGCCGGCACTCCCGGAGTGCAACCCGTCGTTTTTTTTATACCACTTAGTTGGCAGACAAGCACACGGCCCACCTGATGGGAAGCGGTTACCGTGGCCTATGGATGTATGCAACACCAGGGGCGTCACACTCGCGTTCAGGACCCTGTCAAGCTCAGTGACAATTAAGAAGCGGCCTTTCAGACTGCTTGGCCGCAGGATGTCGATGATAACACCCGCATGTGCTATTGTCTGCATAACACTGAATTAGCCGGAGGACAGCATGTCGTTGATATGCAGAAGAAAGAGAGTGGGTGATAAGTTTCTGCTGATAAATGCTGGCATTCTGCAGGGGTCCGCCCTGCAGAACGCCAGCATTTATCAGCAGAAACTTCAAAGCTCGTCCGTCATATAGGACGCGAATAGGGCACCCCTGCTGAAAACATAAACTCAGTTGCACAGCCTAGGAGGCAGACCAAAGACTAGTAGCTTGGAATGAAGCGATTTGTGCCAGCCTATATCGAACATTTTGGCGATGTCAAGACTAATTGCCAGTGACTCGCCGTATGCTTGTCCATAGCCTCACCCCAAAGATTAGTAACGTATTATACACATAATTCAGAAGTTGTCCGCAAAGAGATTAATCAGCAGATTTGTTTTCTCTTGCGGCTCATGGGCCTGGGATGCATCAGGGTTGTGCAGCGGAGGCAGCAAAGGCTGGCAGATATTGGCTTGCTTGGCTTTGGCCAGTCGCTAGTAGTCACAGTTGCTTGTGGGATGCACAGCATCCGCTCTGACGTAGGTGGTAGGTAGATAGGTAGCCTTGAAGTAGCCCACATTGAGATAACATACAGAACCCCTACGCAGACTGTTTTTGTGCAACAGCCTCAGTGCATTCGCGACCGAACCAGGGCGCACCGCACGGACACCGGTGACATCAGTGTATGGGATATAGTATTCCATACCCAGACCGATCTCAACAGCGACAGCAGTAGCATTATTCGATGGGTTCTTACCTTCAAAGCAGCGTTCAACTCATGGGATGGAAGGTACTAGAGTAGTGTCATAGACGCCGCTTCCCCTGGGTCGTCAGGTCGTTCACGGGTCGTGGGGGCGCTACAATAGGCACTGTGAAACAGACCAGGTAGTGGTCGGAGTTGCCTAAAGCGGTTTGGACGGACACACTGTACTGCTCTGAGTGACTCTTCAGCAGAAGGTCTAGCAGAGAGGGTGCTAGGCCCGACTTTCATGGTATCCTAGTGAACTCGTGTACCAATTGGGTTAGGACATACGCCAGAGCAAATGTGTGGGCGGCTCTTCCGGCTTTCTTAGAACCATGATCTACGTGTACTCATAGAGGAGAAGCATGGGTTCTCTAGGCAGCGCAAACGGCGACAACAAACAAACACGCACACCCCGGCTTTTGCGCGGAACGTTCCAAAAACATAGTCGGGATAAAGGGGCGGCATATTTGTGTCTCCCGTTAGTAAGAGCATGACTGCTTACGCCGTCTCCAGGTGACTCAGTTGACGGCATTGAGGTTTGTATGGAACCCACAGATGTTGGTGGACTCCACCTCAAATAGCGAGCTTGTGGGTGTGTGACGAAAATTGAGAGAAGGCGTGAAAAACAACGACGACAATCACCTCTATTGTCGTCGCAGCACCGTGTCACAAAGCGCGGGATATTGGTTTTGTCTATGAATGTAAGGTATGGCGAGAGCCGTCGCCACGTCTGAATATAGTAGCCTGGCTGACATCCGGTTACTATCGTACACTACGAATCATATCGGGATTGTGCGCAGCCTGGTGAGGTGGGCAGCCTTCCAGGGCAGTTAACCCTAGTTGAGTCCCTCTAATACCGCGGGCGGCCATCCCCACCAGACTATGCCTAGACCCACTGACCCCACTGCATTGGTTGACCCCTGACCGCAAGACCTCTGTGGCGTAGCGGTAGAGCATTCGACTGCTATGCAGGGGGCGCGGGTTCGATTCCCGCTCAGTGCAAATATTTGTATGCATGAATATGTATATTTGCATTGGTCTGGGTGTTTCTATGTATAATATGTATGTATTTACAAAAAAAAAAGTATCAAAGTATGTTTATCCGCATTCTAGATCCCATAACACAAGCTAGTTAAGCTATGCTTACCATGGGTCTAGATAGCGTTGTGTAGAATGTCGTGGAATATTTATTATTTATTTATTTAATCCAACCGAGATTGAATTACTATTTTCGCAATAGTGCACAGTGGTACCCACCCGGTTAATATTTGTGACAAATATGTATCATCAAACTTCTACCACCAGTAAACCCAATTTTTCTACGGTATGTCAATTAATTTCTTACTTGACAGTTCAGTAATGGTACAGTATTTCTTTTTTTATACTTACTTCATTTTGCTCATAATACTTACGTTCGATGTGAAGTGTGAAGATCTTGATAACAGAGCTGCTTCATGAAGATCTGCAGACAGTCTGCACAGTCACTGGTACATAACATCATCCCTCCTAGAGAAGTGGCAATTCGTTGGCCGGCGTTTTGTAGAATACAATGGCGTGTATCGAATGGTCACGTATGTGGATGTTAAAGCAATCGTCAACGTATGTCAAATCTATACGTTGATCAATCTATTCTATTCTATTCTACAAATGTATTGCCTCTTGTCTAAACTGAATATGAGATGATGATCTCCTTGAAGGTGAATATTCCCGTGTCCAGAATATCAAAGTGCCTCTACGTAGAGTAGTGTTACAAAATCATCAATAACCTCAGCGATTTCCCAGTTATCTCATTGCATCCAAAGTTAGAACTATGCCCAAAGTCATCTTTCTCAGTTACGACAACCATCTGATGTCCTAATCCCAAGAGAAAAGCCTGCACGAAAGCCTCGTCTGTGGTTCAGGAAGCATTGATTAGCAGGTGAAATTAACCCCAGTTGTGTTAATAAATAAACATTCCACTCTCTGAGCTTACAGGGTCGGCAGCGCGAGTGTAAAATTCCAATAAAAAAAACCCAATCACAAATCTGGCTATGATCAAGAATGGTCAAGAGTTTCCTTATTGACTAACCAAATCGTTGCGCAGTTAGGGAATAGAATAATTGGTCATATTTCAGTTGATCAGTTTACTCAGTCTATGCATGTGTGTGCAATGTATGCATGTGTTCTACATTTGAGCCCCAATCCCTGTTGCAGTCAAAGTTTGCGCTGAAGAGAGTCTCCTGTTTCGCCTTTTATTGGTTTGTTTCGACTGCCGTCTAACATTTTAATCCCCAGATAAAAGCCAGTAACTGAGCTTCATCCGTCAGTCAACAGGTTAACCAGCTTGCAGGTAAGGTTATCTTTGAGAGCCTTTTACCACATCTACATTAGTTTATTCCTGCTGTGCAATTTTCTAAGTATACTGCTTGCACGTGACTTTGTTATTGGTCGATCTGCTTAGATGTCACCGGTCCGACCAATGACAATTTCTGGTAAGGCTGTCGCAACGTTGTGTTCGACGTTGTTTGATTAGAAAATTGCACTGCTGTAAATAAATAGGTGATAGTGCAAATATATCACGGGTAAATGAAACAATAAATACATTTTTTCATGTTTTTTATTACGTATTCATGAGATTCACACGTTTAACAAAATAAATAGTATTTAATTAAGTACTACGGTAAACGATATTTACATCAATTTTATTTTAAGGTAACAATAATGATATAATTAAAAACTAACTAAATAAAATGAGTATGCTTAAGGTCGACAGAATTACATTTGAAGTTATTAATACTATACGCAGTTCACTATCCTGTCTCAACTCCTACTATCATCCAGGTTTCAAACCGCATTGGAACACGATATCGTCATAAAACTTAACAATAATACTCTTGTAAATAATTTCGAATTATAAACAACAAGATTTAGCAACACTGTTCTGAATAATTTAAAAATTATATACAAGAGATTTAACGATAATCTTGCATATGGTTTTGAAATTATATACAATAATTACTATAGTATATAATTTTGAAAAGATATACAAAAAAATCATTTCTGAGATGTTGATCAGATTCATAAGTTAAAGCCTCGTATCTACTAAGCAACAATTGACGCTCTACAAGTTTTCCAACGTTGCAGAAAATGGCACCACGTTGCCAGCTGATGTGCAACATGACGCGCGACTGGTTGCTTCCCCTGCCAAATGATTTCCAACTCAATTTATCCGATCTATGTTATTTCGTCTGGCAACATGTTGTCCACCACTGAAGAGACAGAGAATGTTGTTAAAGTACCATGTTGCTTCGCGTCTTTGTTGTGCAACATACCGCGTCAAATGTTGCTTAGTGGTAACGAGGATTTCAGTTTTAACAATCTTAGACTATAACTTCGATGCTTCATAAATACTATCTCAGTAATTTATTGTTACAAACAGTGATTTTCTAAATATTTTCTTTAAAGAACTTGTGTTGTGTGGTTATTATGATTGAAATAGGTACCAATATTCTGTATTTTGTTGTTTTTTTATATAATTACTGGATTTTGAGATTTGAAAAGTATTTATGCTTTAGATGGACAGGATAAGATATAAACGTATTGCATGTTTTAATTTTTTTATAATAGCTTTTTTTTCCACAACACATTTAAATCTTATCTTCGTTTCGTGCGCGTCATTAACTGTGCGGCTATCACCAAATACCTTATTAGTCTAATATCAATCCTACTCTGATTTCATGTTACGTTGCGTTGAAACGCATTGCAACATGTAATCAGCATGAAGACTGTGTACCACCAAACTTAACAACTATAATTTTTTTATTTACGTGTGAAATCTACCGAGCTACAACCTCGCCACAACGACGACCAAGCGGCTATTATCGAAGTTGAATCGACTAAAAACACACGGTGTCTCTTACATTACCCTATTGCCAGGAGAGGCGGTATGCCTGCAGAACAGAATGCCCACCAACTCTCGACAACAGTTTTGAAGAAAGCAGGCCATCCTTCCAATTAGAAGGGCGCGCGAGACACGTGCGTTGCACCTTCCTCTAGCCTGCTCTAATCTCATCGAGATGTTATGAGAAAAATAAATGAAATATATTCTCAGGACACAACAAAATGCTGGTGGTACCTAGTCTACCCTATACCTATACTTACCTAAGCTTGAACAATTGAATTGTTAGTGAAGTTCTATCGATAACGGCCACCATTTTAAGTAAACTATACTAAGATGATGATCATTATTGTGATAACTGAAATAGAGGCCGATAACAGTAAATGGCTCGAGCAAATAAAGTTATTGTTTGTTTTTGGTTTTTTAAGTTAGAGTTTGCAAACGTAGACCTAAAAGTTACATGTTTTATAACGGTTATTCATTTTGTTCAAAATTAAATATATTATGGAGTTTTAATCTCGGGTTGTTGACTTATCCAGGAACCTTAGCATACTTAAATATTTTACAATATTTTTTTGTTTTTTTTTTAATTATTTTTTTTTTGTTTTTTTTTTAAAAGTATTTATAACGAAATAGAAAAGATTGAAATGTATGGCAATTTTTTTTTTGAGATTTTTTGAAACAGCTTTTTTTTTCACTATACACTTAAATCTTATCATTGTGTAAATTTTAAATTTCTACTGTTAGCGTTATATTATTAATCTAATAACAACAACAGAAAACAATCCTAATCTGATTTCATATTACTATACGTTAAAACATTTAATAAAACGAAATCAGCTAAGAACGTCTGTCATCAATATATCAATTCCTTAAACACTTATACTTAAATTTTTAAGTATAAATGTGCATTGCAAGCTTCGCGGCTTAAATCTAATAAAGTTTATTTTGTAACAATAGCAGAAACGTCTGTCAGCAAACTTAACAGTATTTTTTTTTTTAATTTACGTGTGAAAATCTACCGAGCTGCCACCTCGCCTGAAAGTGGCTATTGTCGGAGTTGAACCGACTAAAAACACACGGTGCTCTCGACATTAGACCTGTTGGCGAGTTTGTTCAGAGCGGGTAGCCCACCAGTCCTCAGCAACAGTATGGTTGATATTAAAGTCTTCCCATCCTTCAGGGACAGGCGCCTACATGCGTGCATACACATGAGCCAGCGAACGGCTTTAACGCCTTGCTTAGTGTTGGGTTTCGAATGTGTATGTGTAGGTATGTTTAACAACAATAAAATTATTCAATCCTGGTCTGATTTTCATGTCACATTGCGTTAACACGTAATACAACATGACATCAGCGTAAAAACAGCGTGTCACCAAACTTAACAATTTTTTTTTTATTTACGTGTGAAATCTACCGAGCTGCCACCTCGCCTAGGTGACGACGAAGCGGCTATTATCGGAGTTGAACCGACTAAAAACACACGGTGTCTTCGACATAAGACCTGATACCGAGTTTGTCCAGAGCGGAATGCCCACCAGTCCTCGAAAACAGTTTGGATGAGAGCAAGTCCGTTCACCCTTAACGCCTTCTTTGGCCATGAGGTTTATATATGTATGTGAATGTTGTATGCTTGTGTGTGACCTTTAAAATCAAAATGCATGTACTTTTCACAACCTCATTTTTCCTTTAGTAGAACGATTTTTCATATTTTGATTTCGTGTTCCATTGCGGTGCTTTCTATTAACTCCTTACAATTTATAACGAACTGCGTATAAAGAAACGTAAACATTTCGAACATTAAAAATGTTAATTAAACTAACATGTTATTATAATCAGTCAAAATAATTAACTAAACTAACAAAATGTAAATATAGTCTTAATCGCTGAATATTAGGCCGACACCCATAAACTATAGGTACGGTAATATTGAATATCATTGGTTACATTTTATGTCTATATATACACTATATTTATAAATTCTTATATTATTATTACAATAAACAAGCAGGTTTATAAGTGCCCGCTTAATGGCAATAGTTTCGCCAAATTACATTGGGACTTAACCATAAACTGGCGAAATGTGGGTGCTAGCACCTCTGCCTACCCCTTCGGGGCGTGAGTTTTTTTTATATACAACTTAGGTGGCAGGCAAGCACACGGCCCACCTGATGGAAAGTGGTTACCATGACCTATGAACGTGTGTAACACCAGTGAAGTCACATCCGTGCTGCCGATCCTGAACAAACATCAACATCCAAGAACTGAGATTTTGTGCCGTCAGTGTAGAGGACAAAGCAGGAAAAGCCTTTGGTCATCCCACTGACAGCACAAAAACTCTCCAGTGAGCTCTGGTTACCCTACTCACCGCCGGGAACACAACATGAAGTTATTATAACCGCGGTATTCTGTAGGGCGGAGGTACTTCCCCAGTCAAACTGCTCAATTGGGCGGAAATACCGCCGTGTCCTACCTCCTCAAAATTATGTTATGTTAATAAACGAACAGTGAAGCTAACGGCGCAGAGGTATAGTATTGTGTCTACCGTCACGACCCACCGTCGTGGTAAAATAACACGATATACTGAAGCTCCAATTCTAGAACAATACTAAGTCCTGAATCTCGAAATATAACTAGATTACAGATTGTAATCCAGATGACAGTTCTAATGTCATTGCACTGGGAGAGTAGATTCACAACTGAGCGTTGTTCTGGAAGTACCGTCTACTGCGACGCCTGCTTATGCCACTGATCAAATACGAAGAAATAATGACTAAACTAAGCTTCGACAAACGAATGCTGATTTGTTTGTCGAAGTCAATTAAAACATTGAAAATGTTTCTCGAAAATATTTTGAACTCCTCTTGTGTAAGGTAGATATAGAGGTTAGTAAATTACTATCTCCGTCAGATGGTTACCTTATAAAGGTATATTAGACGATCAGGATCAAAATTCACGATTATATTCAAACATCACCTTACGTGATTAAAAAAGAATGTAAGACATTCATGGTTATTTCGACAATCAGTCATCTGATTTACCGAACTCAAACACCAATACTGAAATACCGAGTTCAAACCAATCCAATAATATAGAAATATGCTCCAAAAATGTATGTAAATATTACCATATAAAAAAGTAGTTTTAATTTAATGAGCATAAATTTCAGACTAACAAGACAATAATGTGTGAAAAACAGTTCTTTACAAATGTAAATACGCACAAGTGTTTGGATGGACCAGCAACCACAAAAAACATCTTTTCGGTCGTAATCTGTGCTCAGCCAAACAGTACAATACCACTCCCGCTACACATCAAGTTTCGCCGTGGAACCGTGTCAATGCAGTATCTTATTGAGCGACACAATCTAAACGGGCGGATCATATTACCAGACGATAAAATTTCGAATGATATTGCATTTTGTTATTAGTTGTGTAGTGGATTTGGCACCAACTTCAATAGAAAAGTCTTTTACACATTCTCATCTTTTCAATGAAATCAGTAATTCAGCTGTTGTTTTGTTTCCTTGGTTTTCGAAGATTTAAATCAACGTTAAAGCTTTCAATTCAGCTGTTACGAGTCCTTTCGATTTTGCCTTAAAATCGTGCCATAAAATGTACTTAAAACTTTGCCTTAAAATCCAAAATTAAATGGATTTTTAGCAGTGTTTGTGGTATGACAGTGGGTTTGCTTTACCAGAAACGAGGGTCCGTATTGAAGACATTTATATTTAAAATGTCGGACGCCTCGTTGTAAAAAAAATTATTCGATTCCTCATATTACCTGAATTCCGTAAAAGGAGGTTCCAGAGGTTCCAGAGTATTTCATTTATGTTTAAGTATTTCCGTATGTTTCAATATTGTAAATATAATTTTCATTATATCACTATTTTATCCACAAGCCACAGATAATGCTAGATCTTGTTATATATCTTGTATATAAAAACCCTAAATCACGTAACGGTGATCGCCTCTCTGAAAGGGCTCTTTAAATATGTGGAGGATAAACCTTTATAAAGGTGCTATTTACTTCTTTAAATCTCCGTGACTGCTGTTTAGTACAATCAAAGCATCATACTTTGCCAAAGCAGTTTATTTTATGATATTTATAATATAGTAATTTGACTAAATTTGGCACAGTTTATTAATTCTGACTATTACGCCTTGCATAGCATAGGATGCAGGGTCCTTAACTTCATGGTTTTCATCGATTACAGTCCTGGTTTTATACACGACTAAGAAAGCATAGTCACTAAAAAATTAACTAATTACAGGCAAGACTAAATGATGATAAATAATTAAATAATATTTTTATCAAAACCTTTTTCACCTTCAATTGCCTTATTTGATTGATGTTCTTGGCCTACCTCTTCCTCTATTACTTTTAATATTCCCCTCGATGATATGAACCAGTCACATGCCATCAGGTAGGCCAAGGCGCCAGAGCCTCGTCCGTTATTCAGCAGGTGCACCAGCTTGCAGGTGAGGTTGACTTGGGCTCCGAAGATCTTGGTGGGCCCCAATACACCCCCTACGGCCTCCTTCACTGATTGATTATCAAGATAGATTTTGTTTCTCCAGCTAATGCTCTCTAAAAATTTTTAATACGACTTTTCGAAAATTTTCAATTGATCTCAGTCCCCTGTAGTCTAGTATTTTACATCCAAATAGTGCAATGGTTTAAATAAAATAATTTGATTAATAATATCCTGATTTATAATATTAAACCTTTTGAATTTGACCCCTCTCCCAAATTTAAATCTTTAATTATTATCTTTTTCAAAATAATCAACTGAATTCTAATGATTTCTAGCAGAGGACTGTCCTGTCTGTATTTTGTGGAATTTCTGTTGTTGATTTTTGGGGTTCCGTACCTCAATAGGTAAAACTATACGTAAAATTACTGCGTTGTCGGACTGTTTGTCCGTCTGTCTGTCTATCTGTATGTCTTGATCCTACGTGAAGGTATCAAGTTGGAATTCAGACCACATATTCAGGTCTGTAATGTCTGTAAAGTCTGTACTGTGCAAAATTTAAATTTCTAAGTCAATACATTCAAAATATATTGTTGTTTATGTTGCAAAAGTTCGTCCATGAATACAATTATGTACGGAACCCTCGGAGTACGAGTTTCGCACTTGAAGTCTTCTATCTCAATAATCCCCTCCCGCGTCTTGAAAATTTTTCATCAATAGTTTCGCTTTAATTGCTTTCTCTAGATTGTTGTCTAGCTATTCTGCCCTTTAAATGCTTTCTCTAGATTGTCGTCTAGCTATTCTGCCCTTTAAATGCTTTCTCTAGATTGTCGTCTAGCTATTCTGCCCTTTAAATGCTTTCTCTAAGTTGTTGTTGCCTCAAATGTTTGTTGTTTTTGAAACTTCTTTAGCTCCACCTTCAAATTTTTAGTGTTTAAACTAGTTTAGTGCCCTTTTATCTTCTGAAGCTGTACAGGATATATTTTCGACATAATATTTACAAACATACTGGTTGAACACAGAACCTCCGTTTATGAAGTCAGTTAAAATGCGGGTTAATTTGTAGGAATTGTTTGCAATTCCTTTGAAGTATGGTCTGGTAACCCAGTACTTAATTTTATTAAATTATTATTGACTTTTTTTATACCACATAGGTGGGCAGACAAGCACACGGCCCACCTAATGAGAATGGGAATATTTATATAATAAAGTAAAAATGTAACAAAATATATTAAATTAAATTGAGTAATATTAAAGTAAAACAATGACAAAGATTTATTTAGGCCGATTTTTAGTTCGACGTTCTTTTATAAATGGTAACAATTACAAAAATTTGATGACAAAAATACTTTCTACATTCATAATTCTTATATAGATCTAGATAATTATGCAGCATTAATACTCGTGATGATTAGCGGTGGTCAAAAAGTCATGAACAGGATGAATGCGGCGGGCGGCGGTTTATAAAACTCAAATCGAAGTCCATGCAGATCAAGCTGCAGAATAAAATCAAGCTAGTAGAATAAAATGATGAGACACCATAATTACTTCTATGGTATCGTCCGTTTAGTAAATTTTACATGAAACTTTGTAATTGTTAAGCGTACTATAAAGCTTTAAACCCTTTTTGTTTTAAACATTGCAGTTTTGGTATCAAGCACACGGTATTACGTGTTTCCTTATTCCTACAGTCCGGGTCCTTTAAAGGAGTGAGTGTCACCTTTGTCACATGGTATATGTAAGCAATGGTGACCCTCTTGTCTGACACTTTGCTTTCAGCTTATCGTTAGGCGAGGCAAAGTCCTATATTTAAAAAAAGAACTGTCGGAGAATTTGAGAACGCTGCAAGTAAAAGCTGTTCACAATATATTTGTATGTCTATGTGTGTATATGTATGTGTGTATATATGTATATGTGTGTGTGTATATGCGCACGTCGTGTTAAACTTGTAATTTAAATTTTTGAACTAACATAAATTAACATGAATATTTCATTTGCGGTTGTTAAAATATTAAAATTGTTTGTGTATTTTATTTTGAGCAATAATTCATAAACCAAAATATTAACCTAAAAATAAATATTAAATAATTGAGCAATACGTTATAGAATTTTAGTTCTGTTTAAAAACTAAAATATCCCTAGACCGTTTTAAGTATCTTGAAATCAGAGCACGAAATAATTACAAACTAAACTATAATAATAATAAAAATTTAAATGAAATAAGTTTAATTTTTCTAAGTTACATCGAGTTTCAAGCGCATTCGTAACGTGACAAGACGATGGATTACAATTGGTTAACACAGAAGAGAGAACTGTTGTAAAATTAGACCAACTTAAATATGTCGGCTTTTACGAACGCCCGTGAGGTTTGTCACTCAGAATAAGAGACCAGGCTAGTTTTCATACAATGTACCATTATGGGGCCTTTTAATTACTTAATACAATGAAATGTTTCAAACGATTGACGACGAATTTCTTTAGATTACTGTACGTACATTTTATATTTAACTAGATTGCATTATGGGATCTAAAAAGTGGATAACACCCAGACCTACGCAAATACACATATTCCTACTTACAAATATTTGCACTGAGCGGGAATAAAACCCGTGCCTGCTGCGTCGCAGTCGAATGCTCTACCGCTCCGCCACAGAGGTCGTATGGATACTTTCAATTGGGAGTTATTCGGCGTTATTTGGTGTTTGGTAGATTTGAAAGGGGCTTATTCTACCATTCATTAAAATTGTAATTATAATGATTTTATATATAAATTTTGAAATCTATATTTAGTCTCACTATACGTCTTTCAGCATTATCTAATTATTATAAATTATTGAATAAAAGTACCTACATAGATGATCGTTTGAACCACTTCAAATGCAAATATATCTTCATACTAATGCTATCCCGGTCGCATCAATCTTTCACCTCAGAGTCCGGAGTCCGAATTACCCAGTCTAATTGCGAGTTTTCCATGCAGTGATTGCCATCAGGCCTGCACAACCTATTGCCGATATTAAAGCATTGCATTTAGACCAGTCGTTGGACATTTTAAGACTCAAACTACTAACGACTGCCATAAGATGTTTGTGTGACACCCGGGACCGACGGAATACATAATATTTATATATTATGTACATATTAATGAACCAGTGAGATTAGTGCACCTAGTTAGATTTGCGTTCCTTTGAAGTAAAAATAAAAATCTTGATTATTAAATAAAGATTGCTTAAGATTTTCAATAAATTTGTATGAACACATTGGCGTGGCATAGCTGTAACTGGCAATCAATTACTATTTTACATAAATATTTAAGGGCTAATGATGATAGGACAGATGCACGGCCCCTAATGCTAAACGTCTGATTGTTCGTAAACACACCTCACGAGTTTCCACGTTGCGCGGTTTTACGGATGCGAATACGGACGCATATACTACGACAGATGTATCTGCACTATCACAGACGCGTCCCATTCCACGCTGCGTAGTCTGCGAAACCGCTCACGCGTCCGTTATATCGCGAACAGCGGAAAAACGGCTTCATTGTCTGTTGTTATTACCTACAAACCCCCCAATAAAAGGCAAAATGCATTCTGCAACTATAAGATAAGACATAGCGACCATCTAACGAATGCCCATAATAGAGTTGTGTCCATTTTTATTATTATTATCGTAATCTGTACATTTTGCAGTTATATAATGAACTGTAAAAGTGAAATTTTAAAGACCAAATGTCTTTAAAACTATTTGTCATAAGAAAACTTTCGAAAATTACATTTTGACGCCCATAAATGCTCGATATAAAATCGTAGCACACGGTGACGTCACAGTATGCTGGCACATAGTGCAAATGTATGGAGTTCAAGAGAATATAGCATTTATCTCAGTCCCCGTTGCGTTTACACGTGTTTTTTGAATAAGATTGATTTGAAAATTAATGAGGAATCTAAAAAATAGTAAATATTGCGTTATTTCGATTGTTGATATTTTGAATTATGTTGGGTATTAAAAAATTAATAGTCATACTTTCAGTTAAAACTAAGACATTAAGTAGTAGGTATTAGTAAGAATCTGATGCCTAAGGACACTACCCAAATTCTACGGGTTACATCGTTGTGGCTAAACGGCCGCAAGTCCTATAATTTTAACACGCTTTGTCACCTTACCTATAGCTAACTTATACCTAAGTCATTCGTTTAATGGTTAAGGAGACGCCTTAAAATCGAAAGATCCCTGATCGCAATCCAGGCCATTATACTACCGACGTGTACCCACTCCTAACACAAGCTATTAAGCCTAGCTGGAGGGGTTTTTTTGGAACAGTACTAGTAACCATTTACTAGTGTTTCCATTACGAATACTAGGGTTACTAGTACCCTTTTAAAAAGTATCTATAACTAATAATGTAAACAAACCTTAGATGTCGAAGTTAATCAACTTCTAGTTGTCGTATTACATTGGACACCATCTTTATGAGTTTTCTTAAATTTGGTGACAAGCGTGTTTTTAATATTTCTTTATTTCATACATAGTACCTAGGTATTTAAATTGGATGCGTGTTTGTCGCACAATGCATCTATGGCAGTAGCAGTAGTAGCAATACTTTAGATTCCTACTACTTACTAACTCAATGATGTACTCTTATATGATATAAAAAATACTAAAAAGGTCGAAATTATAGGCAGAAGCGAATTATTCACCGACATTTCACCAATTGTTTTGGTTCCCCAACCACTAGGGACGTGAGTCTAATGCCGTCAATCGGGCTATGTTGTCTGGATCTGAGCAGGTAATTTTTTTGTCATACCAGAGCATAAAACTCGCGACTTAATTAGCAATAGTCTCACTGGCAAGATCTTACGTTTAGCAGGTTCATAACGTTGTACTGTGCAAAGTTTGTGCGTTTTTGCATAATAGGGGCCGGTGCACCAGAAGTTTAACAGAGTCCTCTGTCTTAAACGCGTGGGTGCATGCGTCCACATCGCGTATTGATTCGTGCAAATTTATTTTTGCACGAAATTTGCTGAGTGTTATTTGCACGCAACAGGCGCCTGCATGTGTGCACACGCATAAAATAGTGGATGGCCTTAACTTTGAATGCGTTGACATGCCAATATGCAACTGAATGGCTTTTGTTCTTCCCCCCACTGTACGTAATGCTTTTGTCATTTGATTGATGGTAATTAATCTTCAAAGATATGGTGCATTTGTAACCAAGTCAATTGCATTCTATCACTTTATCATTGAGTACTGTAATTATTCGACATAAGTAATATTATAATAATAATAAAATATTATGTACATACTAAACTTTATCCTTGTTTCAACCTCAATTACTGGAAGCACATGTGATTTTGAATCCAATGTACTTACATTTTAACCTATACCTTATTATTATTATATTTATATACGTAGCTTATTATTTATTTATTATACATGTTCTAATTACATATATATACAATATATTATAAAGGTAGTAGTGAGCTGGTTTATTTTTAAATAAAAACATAAAACTGGTAACGTGATATTACCACCAGTTGGACTACGGATAATATCCTTCATTTTATTCAGGTTAAGAACTAATTTGAAAAAAAAAATAGTAATACTGTCAACATGACAGGTGGATCAGTCAAAAAATATTTATCGTGTTATAGTCGAAGAGCCTGTGAAAGCCAGACTTTCAATATAGTATAAAGACGCAATATATCTATATGCAAGTACACTGCAGTAGGATAGAATATAAGGCTAGTATGAACCTTGGATAATAGTTTATTTAGTAGAGAACAGGTTTTAAATATAGGTGACCAGAAACCTCATAGTTGTCACGATGTGAACATATTTCCGAAGGAACCAGAGTTTGGAAGGTTCAAACATTTTACCAGACATGGTTGAAGTAACCACGACTCAATATTCATACTAGCCGTCTCCTTGATATGTTAGGCAGTATCTTACAGTGTGCGTAAGTAAATTAATCATGGCCATAAAAATGAATTGTGGTTTGATGAAACGTCACTTAGGTGAGATGTTGGTAACCTTTCATTTGTCTCTTAACAATCTTCAAAAGGATTGATTTGATGATATTGAAGCAAAGGTGATCGTTTGGTGAATATTTGTACGATGGTTCCGCTTCGTTTCTTTCAAACTAGATCAAATCATGGACAAATGAACCTTTGGGTATAGGAATTATCATCTAGCAGTCGTAGCTGTAAGCTAGCACTTTGGAGCATGGTGTCCGCTTGCCCACCCCTTCATAATTTGGTTCATATACAGAAAGTCTGACTCTCAAGTTCTGTTTATATATTTTTTAGGTCACGTATCATGTTTACTATAAATAAATTACTAAGTTGGTAACAACGTAATTTATGAAAATTGGTTTAGACTCTTTGGTATTGTATAGTAACCCAGATATAAGTGGGACTTACGTTTTTTATGTTATATATTTTTTTTTTTGTTTTTTTTTTTTTATAAAAGATACTAGTTTAAATATAAGCTTATTAACTTACTTACCACTAGTCGCATATATTCTTTTCTTAAGTCAGTTTTAGTAAAATATCTTAAAGTTATAAGATCGTGCCTAGGGCCTATCATTTAATAAGTTTGACTTTAAAAAGCTAAGACTACAGCATAATAATGAAAATGAATGAACGAATATATGAATGAAAGGAATGAATTAATGAACGAGGAGGTTTAAAGTTGTATAAAAGTGGAGAAGCGAGTTGGTTATATTGTTATAAGAGATGAGAGTAATGTTGTAGGAAAGGGAATGAGCCTATCGCCGTTAATAAGGCATTGATTTGATTAGTAAAATTTTGAGAAACTATTAAGGATTTCCCATTTTTTGGGTTAAACGTCGCCGTTAAGGCGAAGAAATCAAAATTTATAATTTCTCGAGACTGAGACTGAGACGACTATTTAGAACTAAGCGTCTGCCGCCATTTGCGTGTACACGCACTGCGTGATGTTTTGGGCAAATCTTATGTATTTTTTGCACGAAATTATGTGCATGTAATTTATGCATGCACCCTCGCATGCATGAATACGCATAATGCAGCGGACACTATTACCTTCAACAAAATGGCGGGGTAACTTAATAGTTTTGATGTCCTAGATAATATGCTTTTGCGATTTTCGTGCGTTACTTTTGACAGATTATTTTATTTAATGATCACAATAGTTCGGTTATGAGCTAGATTACCTAATTTTCTTAATTCGTTGAAATGACGTTTTCAGTTCAATGGGAAATCGATGTGTCGGTGATTGAATTACCTAATACAATATAGAACTACGTATTACTCTCGTACTCGTTGTCTTCGAAAACCTTTTCGCATTATATACATTTATGTTTAAATTATTTAATACTGGTAAAAAAAGACGACACTCAACAAATAAACACTAAAGTCTAAGTATTTTGGACGTAAAACTGCAAGGCCTTGTTTTAAAAGAACATCGAAGCAATGTTTTTAATATATTAAACTACAATAGGAATGAGCTATATTTACAGCTACAAGCCAATATTTACATTCTAACTATTATATTTTATATATATTACTACCCTCCGGAACTTATCACAACTAAAAAAGTCGATGTCAGATTTTCAGTCAACTGTCAATAGAAGAAACTTCGATGTATTCCGTGAAGTGACACTGCCATCTGAGCTCGACATAAAATGAAGATATAAAAGATCTTTAATCATACCAGCTGTCGAACTATTCGATATTCGTTTGGCAGGCGGGATTGACGGCTTAACAGTTCTTACAGGCTTGCGGAGGGGTATCAGAGTGTTAAGAACGATCACCCATCCTAAGACTGACCTGGCTAACATTGCTCGACTATGCAAAGTGTTAATCTACTCGATTATTATTAGGAGATTCTAAATTCTATGCATTCATATTGTATATACACGTTTCTTATTTATTCATCTTCAGTTGCATTTACAAGTGGAAAAGAGTTCTATCTATGTTTAATTAAGTATATTATGCCCACTAATTAAACTGTATTCTCGAATTTTATTACTATTTGTTACTTAATAAATCAATTGTGGGCTGTGATGTTAAATGTCTAATATAATTGTAAGTGGTTGTTAGTGTGAAAATAGCATGATTGATACAGGGTGCTTATTACAGAAATATATTTGGATAGTACGATTATAAGCTGGGTGAACGCCTTTTTTTGTTATACATTGCGTCATTGTCACAAGCGTCGGTAGCTTAGTGGCTTAGGAAGCGTCCTTACGATCGAGAGGTCCCGGGTACGAACCCTGGCCATTGTACTACCGATTTGAATCCACTTCTAACACTAGTAATTTAGCTTAGCTGGAGAGGATAGAAGGACTGTTACTAATTTAGCTCCTAATATTCCTTCTTTTAAAAAAGAAATTAAATAAATACCACAGATTAGATTTTTTTTTATTTACTTCGCCATTTTTATTCTGCAGTTGGTAATAGTACAATATGGCATACGGTACGGTATTTGAATGATGTTATTATGTATTAGTCTTTTTTATAATTTTTAACGTGCGAAAAATCCCCACGAATACCCCCACCACCGGAGCCGGTGGGAGAGGTTATGTCGGACTCGAACCGATTAAAACGCACGATGTCTGTGGGTCGTTTTTGGTTGCTGATGCAGAGGTTAACAGGCATATCCCTCGCACCCCAGCCGACACAGGGCCATATTTATCGATCTGGCCCTATCCTCGGGTGTGGAGACCACAGGGCCGCGACAGCTGTTTCTGCCAGGGTGACAGGCGGCTTCTCCCGTCACCCCCAGGTCTGCTCTCAAGGGGGGCGGAGGTCATTAATCGACTAGACTAACTAGTCTTAACAGTACTGAGGAAGCGTTCGTAAGTTCCTGTTCCATATGGCAGGAATTGTCTAAAAAAAGTTGCCACTCGTTAACCGCTCACATGGCGTTCCTATCTTTTAATTTTTTGTTTTTTAACGTGCTCAAAAAAATCCAAAACAAAATCCCCACGGATATCCCCCCACCGGAGCCGGTGGGAGAGGTTATGTCGGACTCGAACCGATTAAAACGCACGATGTCTGTGGGTCGTTTTTGGTTGCCGAAGGTGAGGTTGACAGGCATATCCCTCGCACCTCGGCCGACCCAGGGCCATCTCTCACGAGCTGGCCCTCTCTTCGGTCGACCACAGAGTCCCCAGGCGTTCCTATCCTAATATATTTCTGTGGTGCTAATAATATGCAACGGTTTTCAAGCTTATTTTTTTCTGGACATAACATTTCCCTAAACATAGATAGACATACTCTTTTCATTTCTCTAGTAAACTATTGTCCCGTTGAACTTTGAATTATATTTACGAATTGTGAGTAATACTTCGTTGGGTTTATTATGGGTTTTAGATGGTTGATGGAAATGAGAAATGATAGTGAAATGAAGGTGCTGAAGAGGTGAACTTTTAAATTGTTTATAAGACGACCAGTTTGATTGAGAACATACTCATCACTTCCGTCTTAAAAAGTCAAACCAAAGAACGTATGAATTCTGTTTTTTTTTGTGGTCTGTTAACACAGTATCTACTTTATAAAAATATCGAGCATAACCATTTAGTTCGAGCCTCGCAAAGACGCGAGGATCTCGAACCCGCACGCAAAGATATGTACAAATTCATGGTACGGTAAAGGACTAAAAAAAACCAATTACAATAAAAAGAATCCTAATTTCTTAAATGTTTTTCGATTATCTTGATGTGCCTACGTATTTTATTAAATTATAATTAGTAAACATTCGCCCAAAATTAAGATAGTTTAGTTAGCTTTTGCAGGCAGATAACAATTCATTAGGTAGTTAGTTTATGATGCGTTTACGTTAAGTTAAACTATTTGCAATTAAATTATTAAAATATATAGACACATATCATTAAATATATTTACAGTTATTAATAACCTTAACACTATTATTAAAAACTAACACTAATTTTTTTTGGTTTATTTTTTAAATTTTTTGGTTTTGTTTTTTTTTTTGAGTTTATACTTATTATAAATATTACCTTATATCTAGTCATTAATAATTAGATTTGTTATCACCCGAAAACTGCAAAATGCATGTACAGTCAAAATATGTAAATTATTTAAATATGGATTTATAAGAAATAATTTTCAGTGACAAAAATAAGGTATTAATTATCCTTCGTTCGGGTCTTAGGGCGCTCAGATTCATGTTGTCAAGCCCTTAAAGTGAGGAATGATAAAATGTCAATGAAACAGTCAGGTGCGCATGTTAATTTTGAGAATGCAAGCGCTCGCACTGGTGAAAGATCTGACGATAAGTCTGACCGACGGTGATACGCCCGCTACCGCCACCCTAGACCATCCCTTGCCTTGCTGAATCGCCGAGTCCGTCAAGCCCCTTTGCATATCTGCGTTGGGTTGCCATCTTCGACGATCGCTCGCGCTGACACAGGTGCACACTCTCGTCCTCATCCTCTTTGGTCCAGTAAAACGAAGAACCGTGAATACTGGAGGAGAGGTCCGATGATGTATCTTGCCGATAGTAACCACGCATCCGCTACCGCCGGCCTAGGCCATCCACCTTGCCTTTCCCAATTGTCGAGTCCGCCAAGTCCCTTTGCATATCTGCGTTGGGTTGCCATCTTCGACGATCGTTCGCGCTGACACAGGCGCACACTCTCGTCCTCATCCTCTTTGGTCAAGTGGAACAGAGATTCGTTACTACTGGAGGAGAGGTCGGATAATGTGTCTTGCCGACAATAACTACGTATCTTCTACAGCCGGCCTAGGCCATCCACCTTGCCTTGCTGAATCGCCGAGTCCACCAAGCCCCTTTGCATATCTGCGTTGGGTTGCCATCTTCGACGATCGCTCGCACTGACACAGGCCCACACTCTCGTCCTTACCTTCCTTAGTCCAGTAGAACGAAGAACTGTGAATACTGGAGGAGAGGTCGGATGATGTGTCTTGTCGATAGTAACCACGCATCCTCTACCGCCGGCCTAGGCCATCCACCACAGAACAGTTAAAGGAGGTTAGAAAGGAAATAGTTCCTAATTTGTATTAGGACGCGTGTCGCCGCTTGTCTCCCACTCTTTAACTCCACTATAAAAAAGAGACCAATACGACGCGGTTTACGCACACAAATAAATCAGCACACTCAAATCACGAGTTTGCTGTTGGTTGTCACACTAATGCAAATACTGCATTTGACGTGTACTCACACACGCACAAAAGCAATAAAAATTTCTCATACATGTTACGGTGACCAAAGGTCGATTTTCGATATCGATAAAATTTCCGTAATTTTGATACTATCTGAAATTTACACAAGTCGTGAACTTTATTGAGTAAGCTCATTCTGCGTTATTAGTAACATCAACAATTCATCATAATTCTTGTATTTTGACAAAGTAGGTGAAAAGTAGCCGTAGTAGCCGTCTGGCTAAATGTAAATACACAATACCCCTCTAGTAACTAAATGTGGAAAAAAATCCTTTATTAACTACCAGTAGGGATAGATCTACCAAGTGAACGCGACCGATACACAGGTGGCGCGGGTCGATTCCAGGTCAGTACAAATATTTGTATGCATGAATATGGGTAATTGCATTGATCTGGTCGTGCCTCGGAGAACACGCTATGCCGTCGGTCCTGATTGCCATACGGAAACCTATGGCAGTTGTTACGGGTAGTTGGGAGCCCTAAAATGTCCAACAACTGGTCTGACTGCCATGCTTCGATATCGCCAATAAGTTGTGAAGGTCAGATGGCAGTCGCTTCACTGAAAATATCGATGAGACTAGAAAAAGCGGAGCGCGGACTCCGAGGTAAAATGGAAGTTGAACACAGCCACGAGTCAAATGTGCACCTGGGCTGTGGATTCCCGCGATTAACATCATTCATGCATAGAAATGTAGTAAATAAATAAATGACACAAATAGATATAGGTTCTTATTTTTTTGCGCAGAACGCTAAACTTTTCCAAAATTAAAGTAGCCTTGGTAACGCTTTATAACATCAACTATCTTCTGTCAAAATCATGTTAAATTCGGTTCCGCCACTTCGGAGAATATCCGAATCAATGGTTATACGCATATGCATTTCTTATACAAAACTGTTGTTTTAACATTACAAGCAAACACTTCGATTTAATTCATATGTATAGTTCTATGAATAAATTACGCACTACTTACTGAAAAAGGTACAACGATATTTTTGTGCGGAGTAGCACCTGGTTTTAAGTATCTTTTGCCAGATTTTTTTATTATATAACCATTGTCTCCAAAATGTTTCGAACAAATTGTGCTGCATTTAGTAGGTATCCATTCAGTTCTACCCGTAGCCTCAATCCACATTTTTTTAATATCTGGATTTGTTGGAAACCTAAAATTAAATTATAAATGTATTTTCAATATAAACGGCTGACATAAAACAAAATTTTACAATTATTATTGACGGTAATAAACAAATGTATTTTGATTACAATATTACTGATAATAATAATTTGTGTACGTACTTAATATCGACAGTGTTTATAACGGATCATTTTGTCCAACACTATCGATACGCATGGATATCGCGGCATTGCAAGCGTTAGTTCGGCACACGCGATTATCGCAAAGAACGCTATACACTGCGCGATCGCTCACGTAGTACAAGATGGCACTCATGTATTGCAAGCAATGTATAATTTTGTATCAGTTTGCGATTATGTCGTTTTTGTCTACAAATTACATAATACTTTTGTAATAATTACAAATATTACTTGTATTTTAAGGTTTTTTGACTTACCGATGAAAAGAAATCCCTTCTTGGGCTACACTACACACTTGGCTTCTTTTCCGACACGTTATTATAGCGCAAGACGACATAATTCTTTTTTTTCGCGGAGCTTCTTACGTTGTCACAATAAGAGCGCGACTGTGTTGGCCGCTAAGTAAATTTCGGTGAGATATGAGCATTTGTTCATATGCGCGGCGCGCCTTCCCCGCCCACAAGGCCCTTCTAACCTCCTTTAACTGTTCTGTGCCATCCACCTTGCCTTTCCCAATTGTCGAGTCCGCCAAGTCCCTTTGCATATCTGCGTTGGGTTGCCATCTTCGACGATCGCTCGCGCTGACACAGGCGCACACTCTCGTCCTCATCCTCTTTGGTTAAGTGGAACAGAGAACCGTTACTACTGGAGGAGAGGTCGGATAATGTGTCTTGCCGACAATAACTACGTATCCTCTACAGCCGGCCTAGGCCATCCACCTTGCCTTGCTGAATCGCCGAGTCCACCAAGTCCCTTTGCATATCTGCGTCGGGTTGCCATCTTCGACGATCGCTCGCGCTGACACAGGCGCACACTCTCGTCCTCACCTTCCTTAGTCCAGTAAAACGAAGAACCGTGAATACTGGAGGAGAGGTCGGATGATGTGTCTTGTCGATAGTAACCACACATCCGCTACCGCCGGCCTAGGCCATCCACCTTGCCTTTCCCAATTGTCGGTCCGCCAAGTCCCTTTGCATATCTGCGTTGGGTTGCCATCTTCGACGATCGCTCGCACTGACACAGGCCCACACTCTCGTCCTCCTTAGTCCAGTAGCACGTAGAACCGTGAATACTGGAGCAGAGGTCGGATGATGTTGCGTTGGGCTGTCATCATCACCGAAACAGACCTTTTCCGTTGTGTGAATAGGAATCGCGTTGAATTTGACTACTGGAGTGGTATCAAGCCCTGCACCTAGTTTCAGCCAGTTAGATGGCGCCATATTCCAGGGTATGGCCGCTGTTCACAAATCACTACTAGAAACCTCTGATGGAGGATTTGTGAACGAGAAACTAAATTTTCATATTGCTATGTATATGTTGCTGAACGTTTTCAATAAATGAAATTTAGTATTTTCCTTACGGTAACCAGTTTGATTGAAAAAATATATTTAACTACTACTAACCAAATCGAACCATGAAACCTAAATGAATAAAACCTCTTTTCTTGTTTATTAACTGTATCTACATATAACGATATTGTGGTTTAGCGAGCAAGTTCCCATTAAAAGTTGTGCTTTTGAAAATTTCAACCAAAACATAATTCCAATACAACGATAACCTGGCATCTTAGCAGGGATCTTGAGCACTCTCCTAAATATATGCACTCCTGCCGTGAGTTTGATATGGAACGAACAAGTTCGTGTAATATTAAATAAAAAATTAATTATGTGTTTTAAAATACACAAAAACTAAATGATTTCTAAAAAATAATAAAAATTTCATGGACAATATTGTCCAAATAAAGATCGTGACCGCACCTAAAGTAGGGACAAGATAATAGGTCACTTTTGACATTTCATCAAAATTCAACAACGTAACCTTGTAACGGCGGGCATAAAATAAGAACTGCACAATTGCTTAACTTTTTTCAATTACGTTTACATATTTATTGTAATAATGACCGATACGAGTAATTTTACGATTTGCTTTCACTAATAAACCATTCTAAACATAATAAACAATTTCTGATCTAAAGAACTGAACGTCGTTACAATGTTGCGTCAGTCAACCCTTTTTCTTTTTAAACACTAGGGATGTTACTCTAAAAATCGAAAGCTGATAGGATTGTAAGTTGAATCGAATGCAATGATTACTTGTGAAGAAAAATCACCATATATTTATAACCACGTTGTGATTATAATAAAACCTAATTATACATATTTATTATTCTTTTAACTAACTATAAAAATACAAAAAAATAACTAAATAGAAAGGTCATTGATGTTGGGTGCAATTTAGGTGGATGTTGCTGGCAACACCAGTGCCTGTCGATGACGCATGTCATGTCGCCATAACATGATGATGACGCAGTCTTTTGTTGTTGTGCGAAGTGACTGTGCGTTTTTGGTGTGCTCTCTGTTATCTGATCCGGCTTTTTCATTGAACTGATCTTACTGACTACGTTTACCTGGCTATAAATTGGACTCCGATTGCTTAACGATTATTAAACAAGAAAAACATTACAGTCTTACTATGTCGAAACGGGGGAAAACTCTAAACAGTCAATCTCGCGAACTAGTGCTGAAATTGTACAATTATTTTGGACGTGAATCAGTTAACGATGGGCCTCTTTTACCATTAAAACCACCGAGAGAACGCGTTGCCGAAGCATTGGGAATAGGGAAGAAGACAGTAACTCAAATTCTGAAAGAGAAATACGGACCATCAGGCTCAGAAGATAATACTTTACGTACACCGAAAAAACGAAAGAGGGACAAGAAAATTGTTGACGTTGATAATTTTGATGCTGCTGCAATTCGCCACCACATTTATGGATATTACTCGAGAAAAGAATATCCTACACGGGAAAAGCTATTGAGTTCGTTGAAAGGCGCAGGCTTATTTTTTGGAGGCAAATCGTCTCTATCAAAGGTTTTGAAATCGATTGGCTTTAGATTTAAAAAATCCGACAAGCGGAAAATCCTGCTAGAACGCTACGATATTATTTTGAAGAGAATAACATTCTTACGTCAGGTAAATAAAATTACGGATTGGGACAATGTCGTGTTTATTGACGAAACATGGTTGAATGCGAACCATACGGTTGCGCGGACATGGACCGATGATACAGCGGCCTCCACCTCAAAAGTTCCATCGGGAAAAGGAGCCCGACTTATTATATGTCACGCGGGATCAGCTTCTCAAGGTTTTATTCCAGACTGCCTCCTCGCATCCGCCTCTAAAACTACAACAGATTACCATGAGGAAATGAACTTTGATGTTTTTAAAAAGTGGTTTGAGAAGCTGCTAGTCAGCTTAGAAAACCCATCGAAAATTTTAATAGACAATGCTCCGTATCATTCTGTACAAGTTGATAAACCACCAACTCAAGCAAATAAAAAGCAAGAAATTGTCTCGTGGCTGGTAAGAAATGGTGTGGAGGCAAGTCCAACTTTATTAAAAGTTGAGTTGTTAAATCTGGTAAAAGCAACTAAGCCGTCCAAGCTCCGCTATGTAATCGATGAACTAGCCCTAGAGCATGGACACGAAGTTATTCGATTGCCTCCCTACCATTGCCAGTATAATGCCATCGAGCTTATTTGGGCACAAATAAAGGGTCATGCAGCGCGGAACAATACTGAACCACCCTTCAGTACTGCTAAAATGATGACTCTGCTACAAACTGCATGTGCAGAAGTCACTACAGAAGACTGGCGAAAGGTCGTGGAGAAGACAAAGAAAATAATTTTACAAGATTTTGAACGAGATGTGAGAATAGACAATATTATTGAAAATGAATTAATAATATCTCTGAGTGCTGACAGCAGTGATGAAGATAGCAGTTCCGATAGTTCAAGTGAATAAAAGCAATTTTTTTGTTAAATTACGTAGGTACTTGTCTTATTTTGCTCCTTTAATTTATGAAAGAAAAAATAATAATGGGACAGGGATTCGCATGATCATTTTTAAAATTCACATATGTTTCAAGTCTGTATCGATTCATTCGATTCATTCATTTAATCGATGTTTTTAAGCAGGTCACCTCACTATGAATATAAAACTGACATCTGTCAAAAGTGACCTATTATCTTGTCCCTACTTTAGCCATTATTTCGATGTGCCTACGAATTTTATTCAATTAATCGAATTTAATAAAATTTGTAATTATTTTAAATTACCCATTAATTTAAATTAACCTATTGCAGTCTACTCGTGGACATAGGTCTTTTTCAATATACACTATTACTCCCGATCCTACGCTTTCCGTATACAATTTATTTCAGCCACCTGTTTTCCATCGCCAGGCCTCATGGTCGTCTACCTACTTAATACACTACGGTTATTAATAAAACATCTGCATAAAATAAGATGGTTTACATAACTTATTATATGCAAATAACAATAGTTTATTTGGTGTCTTATCGAATGGTGGTTAACGAAGCGTTAAAGTTTGATTAAATTTAATTAAAATATATAAGCACTTCTTTAACAATATTTACAGTTTGCAATATTCTCACTTTAACACGTGTACGTCACGGTGGTCCGGCCCTACGGCATTTGGTATCAAGGCTTATTATGATGGTGTGGTCATTCACATTCAAGTGCGGAAGAGGGTAGGCTGATATAGTCTGTAAAATAACAACTAGCTCGTCGTGTTTCTCAGCGAAAATAATAAACATTGTAAATATCCCAGCCAGTTTCACAGTATTAAGGCTTGTTATAATATCAATCTATTGTATTCCTTGGTACAAGCATATGTACTCTTGTCGTTTTCAATGTAATTTCAATTAAATCTCAAAAATTACAAAAGGTATTGATATTATGTTGCTATAGTTGTAATGAACTCTTTAAATTACGTATACGTACCACTTAATTTATTAATAAAACCTAAAATCATAGGCGATATTAACGGTTCTTAGAAAACTTGCTGAAATTATTTCATTACCTTTAAACACTAAAACAACATTACCTAACAATTCATAATATTTGTACTCATAGTCTGCAAGTGGTGAAGAATATAGGTACTTCTTTCATTTATACATAAACTCTCTAAATATAAATATATTAACACTTTCCACTTATTTCAACACGGATCCCTTTAAGTGGCAATGAACTTTTAAAATAAATCTCTTTTTTTACACGGGACTGAATGAATTGACAAAAGTATAAAGAGTACGATTATGTGGAACAGTCTATTTGTCGTGGACCTGTACTCCGTGGTAGCCCTCTGATTCACAATTTAATATTAATAACACAAACCTAAGCATTGTACTAGTTGGGTGACCATTATTCTCGAATTAATTTCAAGACAGAATGGCGGTATGGCGAATATATATGTGTGTGTATGTGAGTGTGTGTGTGTATATGTATGTATGAACCGCTGCGACTGGAGGAGAGGTCAGATGATGTATCTGGCCGATAGTAACTACGCGTCTTCTACCGCCACCCTAGGTCATTCACCTTGCCTTGCTGAATCACCGAGTCCGCCAAGCCCTTTTGCATATCTGCGTTGGGTTGCTATCCTCGGTGAACGCTCGCGCTGAGACAGGAGCACACTCTCCTTCTCACCCTCTTTCCTCCAGTGGAACGGAGAACCACTCGACTGGTGGAGGGGTCAGATGATGAGTCTGGCCGACAGTAAATACGCGTCCTCTATCCCTAGGCCATCCACCTTGCCTTGCTGAATCGCCGAGTCCGCCAAGCCCTTTTGCATATCTGCGTTGGGTTGCCATCCTCGGCGATCACTCGCGCTGACAAAGGCGCACACTCTCGTCCTCTCACTCCTTACTCCAGTGGAACGAAGAACAGTTACGATTGGAGGGGGAAGAGGGGGTTCAGATGATGTATCTGGCCGTCGGTAACAATGCGTCCTCTACCGTCACCCTAGGCCATTCACCTTGCCTTGCTGAATCGCCGAGTCCACCAAGCCCCTTTGCATATCTGCGTTGGGTTGCCATCCTCGCCGAACACTCGCGCTGACACAGGCGCACACTCTCATCCTCACTCTCCTTGCTTCAGTGGAACGGATAACCGTTACAACTGAAGGAGAGGTCAGATGAAGTGTCTGGCCGACAGTAGCTACGCATCTTTTACCAACACCCTAGGCCATTTACCTAACCGTGCTGAATCGCCGAGTCCGCCAAGTCCTTTTGCATATCTGCGTTGGGTTGCCATCATCGGCTGTGTGAATGTGTCTGATCAGATGATGTGTCTGGCCGACGGTAACTAGATGCCTTCTGCCACCACCTTCATTGCCGAGTCCACCAAGCCCTTTTGCATATCTGCGTTGGGTTGCCTTCCTCGGCTATGTGTGTGTGTATGTGTGACCAAAACACAGCCTATGTCTATCTCCCAAGATCTACAGGAAGATCATGTAACTTTCACATTTATTAGAGAGTTCGTTAGACTGTGATATTAGTAATAATGAATCTTGATCTAGTATCACAATTGTTTCTAGTAACTAGATTTGAATTGATAATACGCACTTTAAGTTATAACTAGTTTTGAATGGACTCCATACTCCTGCCTGAAATTAGTTCGAGATTTATGGTCACCCAACTTGTACTTCGCAAAGGTTTGAGTAACATACATTAATATTATTTTGCGAATCAAAAGGCTTACAGGTCCACGACTAAAAGAGTCTGTCATACTTTTTTTTTATACCTTTTTGTTGGTAGACAAGCACACCCCCTACCTGATGGAAAGTGGTTATCGTGGCCTATGGACGTTTGTAACACCAGAGGAGTCACAGTCGCGCTGCCAACCCTGTAAGTAGAGTCTCTGTGCCGTCAGTTTAGAAGACAAAGCAGGACAAGCCTTTAGTCTTCCCACTGACAGCACAAATTCTCCAGTGAGCTCTGGCTACCCTACTCACCGCTGGGAACGCAACACGAAGTTATTATAGCCGCGGTATTCTGTAGGGCGGAGGTACTTCCCCAGTCGGACTGCTCAGTTGGGCGGAAATACCGCCGTGTCCTACCTCCTAGTACTCTTTACTACCTTAACTTTAGTAGTACTCTTTACACTGTTTTAAACTCATTAAGTCCCGCGTGAAATAACGTTATATTAAAAAGTTAAAACCACTTAAATGGAACCGTCTGAAATATGTCAAAAGTGTTAATATCTTTTTAGTTAGAGAGTTAATGTAAAAACGAAAGAAGTACGTGTGCTCTTCACCCCTTGCAGACTATAATTCAAATATTAAACAATTGTTAGGTGTTGTTGTTTTAATGTTAGAAGTCGTGAAATAATTTCAGCTCGACTACTAAGAACTGTTGATATCGCCTATGATATTGTGTTTTATTAATAAATAAAGTTATACAAATGCGTAATTTAAGGAGTACATTAACACCTATAGTAACATAATGTCAGTACTTCTTGCAGCTTTCAAGATTTAAAGGGAGGCGGACTGAAAACGTCAGCTGGCCTTAGGGCCAGGCCAGACGTGTCTGTAACTTTTTTATAGAAAAGGTACATTGAGAATTAAATAAAATACGTATTATGTCCGTTTGATTACGTTTGATTGAAACCGAGCCTTATTACCAAATGCCGTAGGGTCAAGCCAGACTGACGTACATGATTTATTAATTTATTAAAAACTAACACAGATTTGTCTTTTTTTGTTATAAGTTTTAATTTTTTGTTTGTCTTTTTGGGTTTATGTGTTTAATTTTTGTTATCTTACTTTGAGATAATAAAATAAATACCTTAATTTTTTTATTTTGTTATTTATATTAGTGTCATTTAAATTATTATTTACATAACGATATCTCTACTTATATTAACTATGTACAAAAAATATTGCTATTTCTACCCGACCCGACCGTCTCTCGCTGTATTTGAATACGTGACATAAGTACCTACTATTTTAATTAATGCATGACTGTACATGCATTCTTGTTTTTAGATATATAAACGCACTATTAATCAATCAATCAACAGGCCACTTATGCCTCTCTAAATTTGCGCCGCACAAGCAGTATAAATATGATAGATATATAATAGGCCGTTACACATGAAATTGCCGTATTTTTGAAGAAATTGGAGAAAATCCAATTTTCAGCAATAACATTTTTGAACGGTGACAGTTGTAAAAAAGTAATACGAAATTTATCATCAAAATAGATAGCAATAAGGAAGTACAGTTTTAAAGATTGAATTTAATTTATCAAGCGGCCAAAAAAAAACAAAATTTAATACAAAGTTGGAAAATCTTGAAATCAACTTTCAAGGTGTAATTTCAACAAAATATAAATATTAAGAATAAGAATAAGAATAATTTATTTGCCTTTAAACATGGTCACATAGGTCTTACAATATGTATGAGTACAGCATGTCTAGCCGCAATCTGCAGCATGCAAATTTTTCAGTCTTCACAAATCGAACAATTATTATATTATAATACTAAACATCACAGTCATCAATCATTGCACTTACATTACATTTATTATAAAATTATATTAAATTATGGAATAAGTTGTAACATTATAAATTATCTACTAATATTCATATTATCACAATACAATAGGTATAATTAATATTAGGTATACTTATCTATTATCACAACTACATTACCGATTGAGCTTATCCCATAGAATTTGGTAACTACAAAGTAACACAGTAATGTCAACAATATAATTATTATACCCATGACTACTTCTTATTATACCCTACTACTATCTAGTTTTACTTGTTACTCAGGCATTAATTTATTATATTTAATTTTTATATGTCATAAACTCTTTCATTGTGTAAAAACATCTATCTATTAGCCATTTTTTTAAGGATTGTGTAAAGCGTGAAACTGGTAACTCTCTTATATCTTTTGGTATTTTATTAAAAACTTGGACACACATACAGAAACTATTCTTTTTATATAAACTAGTCGACATCATGGGTATCAAGAGTTTACTTGGGTCTCTAGATATAAACTTTTTAGTCTCACAGGCTTTTTCAAATAGTTGTGGGTTTTTTTTTACGAACACGCCAATCTCGTGAACGTAGATTGATGTGAGGGTCAATAATTTGAGCTTTTTGAAGAGTGGCTTACAGGAATCTAGAGGTGCGGCCCCACAAATCGCCCTAACACATTTCTTCTGCGATATAAACACTTTATTTATGTCTGTAGAATTACCCCATAATAGTATTCCATATCTCAGCATGGAACCTACATATCCATGATATGCCATTAGCGCCGTTTTTTCATCTGTTAGTCTCCTCGTCTTTCTGAGTGCGAATACGAATCGGTTTATCCGATTAGATACGTTATTTATTTGGGCCTTCCAGTTGCAATGGCTGTCGAGTGTAATACCCAGAAATTTTGTTTCGCTTGCCTCTGCTATATCATAACCACAGAAGTTAATGTTCAGATTGTTAACGTTATTATTATAATTTTTAAATTGCACAATATTGGTTTTTTTTAAGTTTACATTGAGGTTATTTACTTTTAGCCATGTTGTTATTGAATCGATCGCCTTTTGCAACTCCATTTTGTAGTCTTCACTGCTATTTTTGTTCTGTGTAACTATTACTGAAATATCGTCCGCGAACAACGTGCATTTGTGGTTCGTTACCTTCGGGATATCATTTATATAAATTAAAAACAGCAACGATCCTAGAACACTGCCTTGGGGAACCCCGACTTGATTTTTTTCATATGGAGATCTATATGAAGTGACAACTCGTTCTTCGTCTTCTCGAGTAATTTCTACACATTGTGTCCGTTCCTTCAAGTAGCTTTCCAGCCATTTCAGACATACGCCTCTTATACCGTATAGCTCACATTTGTGTAGGAGTATTTTATGATCAACAAAATCGAAGGCGCTGGACATATCAAAGAAAATCGCCGATACCATCTTTCTTTTATCCAATGATTCGGTAACGCCTTTGACCAGAGAAAACGCCGCTAGGGTGGTCGATTTACCTTTTTGAAACCCGTTCTGTTCTCTTATGATTATATCATGTTTATCCAGAAAGTTGGTGATCCGCACGTGCATTAACTTTTCAAAAATTTTGGAAAATATGGGTATCAGTGTAATAGGTCGATAATTATTTAGCTCATCTCTATTCATTTTTTTATATAGTGGCTTAACTATAGAGGTTTTCAGTTTGTCGGGAAATGTACCTTCCCAGAAGGAGAGGTTAATTAAGTGACAGAGTAGAGTCAGTTCATCTCAGTTCACCGCTTTCCCTTATGTCCTCTACATCATCAGTGCTCAAATTTGCAAATTTTGGTATTTTTTCTTTATTTACATGCAGTCGCCGACGTTGTTTATTTTTTTTAGGGAACTACTCATACTTGGGGATCCCATACAAATTTCCTGAAGTCGTATTATTTGTGTAGCCTGTTCAGTGGCTTGCTGCTTTAACGTACCATTTTCTGTGACTAGCTTTTCAATCTCTGCGTGAGCTATCTCTAATTGTTCCCTTAATTTTGTAATTTGTTCCTGATATTGGGTTGATTCGTCATTGTATCTTGTAGACAGGTCAGGCCAGCTTCTACCCATATAGTCTAGCTCAGATTCAGTGGACCTAAATGAGTCATCCAATGTTCTATCTGCTGATTTGTTACGCTTTTTTTTACTTATACGGAATGTAATATTCTGTGATTCCATATTGACACACAGTTACAATCTTGTGTATAGTGGCACCTGTTGGTAATTATGTGAACTAATTCGAAGGTATTGACCTTGTGTCTCAATTTTGTAGTTTCGCTACTGCTCACTAGATGTAGTTTTGTTAAGTTAGCTGTCAATTTTCAAATATTTTTTCTCTAACGGCAACACAATTTTATGTATTTAATGAAATAATAACTTATCCAGCTGTTTCTCCCTTTATTATTGTTTTTGTCGTCGTACCTGTTACAATTATGTCTAATCCATATTCTTGATCCTCTTACATTTAGTTTTATATTCACTTTTTTGGAACTGGCACTTCACTGTTTGGTTTTCTAATTTTGTTAAACACTTCACTAATTCCTTGTATTACTTAGAGATAACATTTGCACTGCATCTTTATGCAATAATGTTTCTTTTTGCACGATAAAACTGCATAATATCATGTATCTTATATTTTATTCAAAATTGTTAAATCCTCCGGTAGCAGATTAGTGTTTACGCGACGGTGGCGCCACGGTAATCCGGGTTATTGGAAATAGCTATTAAATTACAAGAATAAGGAACTCATGAATCTGTAAGAAAAGTTCGGCAATTTCATAGGTAAAGACCTAATGTTTAAAGGAGCATCGTGATTGAGTGGGTGCTTCAGTGTTTCATCCTACGCACATTCGCCCCAATAGGACTTACAAAAAAATTACAATAGCAGGTATGCAACGTAGCCAGCGTGATGGGCACTTACGCGCCGGGTTCAGCAGACACAAGCTGTAAGAACGTTTCGAACGAACGAACGGATTTGACAGCTGAATCCGAGGTGAGATTACAATTGTACATACTCCAACGTGACGTCATCAAATTTAGAGCATGCGCATGAAATCTAACCTCGAATTCTAATGTCAGATCGGTCCATGTTCGATCGTTCGAAATGATCTTACAGCACGTGTCTGAATGTCTGGTCGCGGCTTGTTTTTAAGGACGAGCACGGATGTGTGTGATTGTATGTATTGTGTTTTTTGATTAGCTGGCAATAAATTTATGTGCATTTGAGAATTATATTTTTTCATTCAATGATTCGACCGATTCGGAATACAGAAAATTTCATACTTCGTGGATTCGAGTATAGATATTGATTTAGTGTTTTCATTTATGAATATTTGTAGTAATTACTAATAGCAAAATGCTAAGTTTCTGCTTTTATTAATGTAATATGAGCTTGCATAATTTTAGAAAATAATGTAAATAGCTGTTGTAATTCGTCCCATTTTGGTATGAACACGTCTGAGTCGCCATACTGAAGCAACCGATTGAGTGATAATATTATATTATATTTTGAACGAACGATCACTATGTCAATGTTCTTTCTTGAATATTGGGTATTTTCCTGTAGTGAAAATAAATTATTTAACTGAGATTATTACAATAAGATAGTAAGAAGTTGATATGACTATTAAATGTTATGACGTGTCAATAATTTATTTCATATTAGTTTCCTTATAACTTACCGTTTTGTCGTTTAGTAAAAAGTAACGAATTTGACGAGACAGTCAAATACCCAATTGTAATTATTACAAAAATATCATTTATGACATATAATTTGATTTCGATAATCGAAAACTCGAATCTATAATATATTTATATATATCTGTACTACCAATGACAGGAACTAGTTATGTGCTCATCTTAACTTATATTTATCTGGGTGATCGTTCTCAACTGGGCATGATATGTACATCGCTATCAACAATCTCTAATAGGAAAGTTTCAATAAATCTGCACCATGCTGGATCCATACCCAGGAGCTTATGCACGCACGCGAACGCATACGCATACGCACTTAATTTAATGATTTTCTTTTATTTACAAATAAAGCCGTGATTACCAAACCTGATTACTAGAACTATCTATATCCTACTTATAAAATAATTGTAATGTGTTAATGGAGAATTAATCCAGACTAAGTAATAAAACATACGCTTAGACAAATAATTATCAAAACTAACTATATACATGCTGATTCCGATACAGTATAAACCTTTTTTATTTTGAAAACTACTGGTTAGAAGAACTTAAACAGTGCACAGAGTGTATCGTAAAGTTTTTATCAAAACATGGAGCTATGAGAGCAAGCTCATAGACATTTTTCAGTTGGGTTCAAAATGTACGCAATAGTGCCGGGATACGCTTTTTTTAACGACTGGTATGTTGGCGTTTTCAGGAGCGATCCTAACCCTAAAAGGAAAATCTACACCATAGCATTGTCCGTTATTTGGTTGGTGGACTAGCACATTGGGTGCGATCTAAAGGCTTTGGTTGGGCCCTCTACACCTGGAGTAATGTTAAGCTCTCGTATACTTGAAATAGGCAATCATGCAGTCATTTGACTCTCAGTATGGTTACTAGAGAGCACTCACAGTAGTTCTTCATAATCTAACCAATAGGGAGGATAATTTATCGGCTGAAATGCTATACACGAATATTTTTTAATTACCAGAAAAATTTTGGCGAAGTGATAGGTATTCCATACTAAACACATCCATGCAAAAAAAAATGAATAATATGGTTTTAAGGAAAAAACTGACATACATAATGTCAGTTTTTTCCTTAAAACCACCTAATATTATGTTCACGACGTACAAAATTTTACTCAATGGAATATGACTAATTCACGAAAACAAAATCACACAAAGAAGTCATTGATAAAATAATAAACACGCACTCTCTCTTTCTATCATTCTACTACTGTCCTTCAAACTTGCGAGTGAAGCCTCTACTGATGGTATTTCAGTCTCATTTTTGCCTTACTTCACCAACTATCTACCAGCTACCAGACAACTTTGTTATAAAAGCTGGAAAGAATATTTTGATGAGAGGTCGAAAGAAAAGGGAATCTGGTATAGAACGATCCAGACCTATCCTCTACGCTCTCCTTGGATTGATGATTGTGGTCTCAATCGACTAGATACAGTAATTGCACTTCGGCTTCGTTCCGGACACATTCCATCAAATAAATTTGCGTTCCTAATGCGGCAATCAACATCCCCAAACTGTACCACCTGCAATACACTCGATGACCTGTACCATATTTTGATGGAATGTGTACGCAATGAAACGCACAGGGATCCTCTGTTGAAGAGTAGCCTAATGGTGGGGAGTTGTAACAGTGCCCTGTCTGAGCCATTATCAGATACAGCCCGGGCACTGTACAACTTAGTTAAGTTTAGAGGTTAAGCATATGATAACTGTGCAGATATGTTTTTGTTTTTTGTTTGATTTGTATGTGTTGATTTGTATTTGTATGTGTTTGTTTACAATATGGGCAACATAATCGCTCTAGCGACAAAGCCCTTCAATAAAGAAAAAAAAAAAAAAAACTACTGTCCTTGAAGGCGGGCGGCGCGTGCGACCACCCCTCCCCGCACCGCCTTACACGTGTCATCAAGCCGGCGGCATCTCTTTGATGTTAATAAAATTTAAATCATAAATGCAGTTCCGGTTGTGACGTCTCGATTCGCGCACGTATCCTAATCAATACTATCGGCACTATCGAGATGGCGTACCAATTTACCGACCGCGAATACGCATTAATGTTACGTAGTTATTTTTTATCCGGTGAAAATGTGAGTGCCGCTTTACGGATGTATCGTGATCTCTACCCGAATGCCCGACAGCCAAATTACTCCACGATGTTGAGCGTCTACCAACGTCTATTAGATCACGGCTCATTTCACGTACCGACGCACGCACAAGGCCGGGGCAGACCCGCCTATCCGCAGAACTTGTACGACGAAGTACTCGAGTTTTTTGAGGACGATCCGCGACGAAGTACAAACGATGCGGCACGTAGATTTGGCATCAGCCAGCACTGTGCTTGGAAAATTGTGAACTCGGCTGGTATGCACCCTTATCACTACAGAAAGGTTCAAGAACTGACAACAATCGACCGAGCACCCAGGATTACATTCTGCAACTGGGTGATCCTTCACCTGGAGACCAACGTCCTTTACAGTGACGAATGTTTGTTCACAAGAATCGGGCTTTTCAACCAACATAACGAACATTGGTGGTCAATAAGAAATCCCAAGTTGGCGCGACAACATTCGTTTCAACACAGATTTAGCGTGAACGTTTGGGCTGGAGTCCTAAATGACTACATCGTGGGCCCATACTTCATCGAGTGACGTCTAACGGGTGAAACCTATTTGGATCTGTTGAGAACCATGGTATCAACCATGTTGGATGATATTCCACTCGCAAGCTTGCGAGACCTCTGGTTCCAACAAGATGGTGCTCCACCCCACTACCACATCGCGGTAAGAGACTACCTCAATACGCAATTTGAAGGCAGGTGGATTGGACGGGGAGCTTCAGTCGCGTGGCCCGCTCGATCCCCGGATCTGACGCCAATGGACTTTTTCATGTGGAGTGAAGTGAAACGTAGAGTGTATGTCAGTGAACCCAACACCCGTGAGGACCTCCGACAAAGGATAATTGACGCCTTCGATGAAATTCGTCAACAAAGAGACATTCTCCTAAGTTTAAAATCAAACTTGTTAAAGCGGGCTCGTTTGTGTATTCAAAATGACGGAGGACATTTCGAGCAACAATTAAAGTACTTGTAGGGTAAGTCTTGCACGTGTTAAGTACAGAAATTAATCCTTAAGCTAATTTACTATTCCAAGTTCTTTAGTAGGTACCTAGTGTACCTACACCTACCTGCCAGTTAATAAGGTACTTAAAAAAACTACTGAATTACGTTAAAAGTTACTGTGGTTTTACCATTGTTTACTCAGTTCACCCAAACTTGTATTAAACACGGTATTAAAAAATTACTGCCACTAGAAAGTTCACGATGAAAGTTAAAAGTTCATTGATGACCTATTTACTATCCACACATCGTGCGTAAATAAAATGGTGTCTATTCTTTAAGCACGTATTGTGAGATTTTAAAAACGTTAATAACTTTGTTTTTTTTTGTAACATAACATAACATAAACTCACGCCTATATCCCCGAAGGGGTAGGCAGAGGTGCTAAGCACCCACATTTCGCCAGTTTATGTTTAGGTCCCAATGTAATAAGTGGCGAGCCTATTGCCATTAACCGGGCACTTATAAACCTGCGATAAATACACACATAACTTCGAAAAGCATCTAAAAGTCATTGGTGTGTGCCATGGTAAAACCTGGGATCGAACCCGAGACCTCGTCTCAGCAGTCCATTACCCATACCACTAGGCTACCGCGGTTCTTTTTTGTATGGTGGGGTATTTGTATTATTCCATATATATTGAAGTATATACGTTCCATATCGGCCCCTGCAGTTTCTCTGGTAATTAAAATTTAGTAGTGTATAGATTAAAATAAATAAACTCTAAAAATAAATCTTTGGCTTTGTGCTAAGCCTTCGCTGTAAGATGTAAATTAATAAATAAAAAATAATGGAATAATCAAACATTTATATATTACTTATTTAACCTATCACAGCCATAGTGCAGAGCAGAGCTCATAGAAAGTAAATTATATAATCGTTTACTTCCTATTTATTCTTACTTCCTATTTGATTTGTAATGGGGTTTAACGCGCTTCATATTCTAAAATTAAAACCTTTTTAAAACTTAAGACTATTTTTTTGGTTTGAGTTAAATATTGACTTTTCTTTTTGCGTTAAAACATCAAACATTAGCACAAATTATTATATATAATATAGGTTGCACTTCCTATCACAGGTCCACTGGATAATATTTATTTCAATTTAAAAGTAAGAAGTAGAGATTTTTTTTTTTTACGTGCGCTAAATCCCCACGGATACCTCCCCACCGAAGCCGGTGGAGGAGGTTATGTCGGACTCGAACCGACTAAAACGCACGCCGCCTGTGGGTCGTTTTGGTTGCCGAAGGTGAGGTTGACAGGCATATCCCTCGCACCCCGGCCGACCCAGGGCCATCTCTCACGATCTGGCCTACTTCTCGGGTGTGGGGACTGCAGAGTCCCCAACTCGTCGCCGGAAACGGGGAGGCACGTCACCGCCGCGGCCTGCTTCTGCCAGGGTGACAGGCGGCTCCACCTGTCACCCCCAGGCCTGCGCTCATGTGGGGCGGAGGTCGTTCATCGACGATAATAAATATTAAACCAAAATAATTAACGTAACTAACTTGCTGGCTTTTATATTATGATATTTTTCATTTCAAAAAAATAATCATGTCTATTTACGTTCGAGTTACCGCCGCATTCATCCATCTAAATAATTACATAATATAATATTTTCTTAACACTACGGCACTTATCTTTTTTAGAAAATCAGTTTGATTCACTTTTCTGGATCGAGAAACGTCACTATGGGCCGGCAACTCAGCTGCCTGCCACTGCCTGCTGATGCTGATGTTGCTGGCCTGCAGCTGGTTCTTGTTCTTTTAGCTCCATCTGTAGGAAAGGACATATGTTATAAAATCTTAATATTTTTATATTATACCTAGATAGGATAGACTCAAGATGTGCTGGTTTGGTGGAAGATGGCATGCGTGTAAAATGGCTTCCCTACATGGTGATGCGCAAAACCATGCCAAATGAGTAGTGATTTTGCTAAAAATAACACATTCCAGCAGTTTAATCGGAACCAACTCGCAGTATGCGAGTCTAAATCGTATTTCACTGGATTTTTCTGCAGAAATGCTCCCGTCGGCTAGCAGTGTTATGTTGGATTCAAACCGACTAAGCCTCATGCCGGTCTTAAAACGCTTGGCTGCTCTTAAGCATAGAACTAACAATCGTACTTGCCGACTTCTAAAGGCCATGGCGTGAGATTGTACCAGCATCGTAACGTGAAAGCATGCTGTAAGGCACTACCTCTAAAATTGGTACCTCTAGTTTAGTATTGTTGAAATAGCATCCGCAATAAGAGACTCAAAGTAATCTCTCGCGCACAGTTTTCTACCCAGTGGTAATAAAAAACAAAAAAAAAAAAATCGTTTCGTACGAAGCTAAGATGATGATAGTACATAATTATGTAATGCATGTTTAAAACGACTACTGGACACCAGACTTCGAGATGAAACCGAGACCAAAGCGAAGATGATAATGTTTTCAAACTTAATTTAAAACCATTGGCTATCATGGCTTCTAATATAAATACAAGCTAGGTACGAGTTTGTAGCCGACCGCACACAGTAGCAGCATACAGCAGATATGCTATAGATTTCCTTCTTCCTACATGAAAAAGCATCTGATGAGGTCGCCAAACTGAGTACCACCATTGTAACATTAGGTACTTAGTGTCTGTAATGGTGACCCTCTATCCTTTACTTTGCATACTTTGCCTTTAGTTTACCATCATGCGAGGTGAAGTCAAGTTGGGCTTGTATTAGACAAAAAAAGTAAACAGCGTACAATGTATGTGAAAAAACGGACAAAGGGACCATTAAGAAGCCGCAATGAATTAAAAACAATCAACAATATTACCACATTCGTGTTTATTTCACGGTACGCTGCATTTGCTGTTGCAGTTGGCAATTGCTGTATGCGAACGGTCACGAATTCGTAACTTAGGTTTCAAGAAAACAAAATTATTCGATAAGTATGTATAAACTCGCCTCACTAAGTATCACCCAATATTTGCTATTCCGGTGCACTTTTAAGCGGATGGCAGCAATGGTTTCCATTTTGAGTTCTCCTTCAGCTATGCCAAACTCATCGAATGAACCAACCACAGTGAAGTTTCCATCTGGAGACAGCGACAGTGGCAGGACTTCGACGGTTGTATGGGAAAATTTATCTGATACATGTTCAAAATTTCCACTTCGAAACAAGTAACTGGAAACGAATTCAGTAGTTAAAAAAATAATTAATTTTAGAATAAGTATAAAATCGACCTATGCATTGAACAAGGTAATATATATATTTATAATAACATTATATTTTATATATAAATTATATGTAATATATTAGATAATTTGCAGAAGTATCATTTTTCGATGAATAGGTCCGCAGTTCGACATTCAAATATAGAATTCTAACCTTATGATGTTAGTGGGTTTTTCGAACCAAAATTCAACTACATCTCCGGCAGTCGGTTTAACCCCCCAAAAGTACGTAAGACCATCGTAAGCTTTCTTCAAAGTATGCCCTGAATGTTCTTCAATGGTGGTCTTACACGACTTTAAGGGCGGGTTGGCATGTGGGTAATAAGTTGGCACTTTACCGAATTTTGCATCCTGAAATATTTGAAACGCGTTATTTATAGTAAGAAGTGGGGGACGGGGATTTGTATTTAGTCGTTTAAATAGTCCTATTGTATTTAATATGAGATATATGGAATTGATGTGACCGATTATTGAAGTGAAAATTAATTGAAGTCACAGAATCCAGATTCTGCTAATTGCAAACTTTTCGACTATATTCGCACAGGTTTAAAGTCCAAAATGAAATGAAACATAGTTCATTATTATTTCTAACAGCAAAGCGGTAAGGTCAAAAATTAAATGGCTTTTCTTACAGTGTCTGAAGTATGACCGGTGGTTGACAATTACTTAACAGAATCGGGGTACAGTGGATTTACCATGAAGTCTTAAAACAAGTCAAAAATTTTACGGTGTGAAATCCCATATAGGATTACAAACATTTGCGGCTACACATATAATCACGCCTTTATCCCCAGAGGGTTAGGTAGAGGTGAATTAACACCCACATTTCACCAATAACAAAATTCGGTCCCACGTAATAGGGGGTGAGGATATTGCCGTCTTCCGAGCACTATTGTCGACTCAAGTCTGAGGCTGAGTCTGGGCTGTATGTCTGGTAGTATGAAATCAGTTTAACTATTGATCTGTTTTAAGTGTTCTTGGTACGTGCTCAGGTCTTCTAAATTAGTATAGTACACACTAAAAGTACCGCTATTGTTCAAGTTATGTTAATTGTAGTCACAACTATTAACTAATATTGACTATGACCAATTTTTCAAGTACTTACTGATTTTATGTAAACTATTAATTCGAAACATATTACATTTTGAATTACTTAGCAATCTCACGTGCATCGGAATTGTGAGATCACAGTGATTCTACTGTCTTATTATTCCTTTGATAATAAGCAAGTAACCTAATTTATACCAAATTAATTAATCACTACATTATATACAATAAATTATTAATGAAAGAAACATAAAATAATGAATAGATGGGATGGTAAATAGAACATAAATAGGTGCGTAAATGTTGAAATAAAATAAAAACAGTGTAAAAGAATATATTTAAGTCGCAGTTTGTACAGTTACAATAAATTGATCTTTCGTATCTACATATAGTGAGCATATAAAAATAAAACGTTTCATGCCACTTTCCCTGTCTTGGTTCCAATTGTGACTTATTATCGTCATGATTTTCTCTGTGAATAAAATTGATTTTATCAATTCTAATCTGTATTATCACTATTGTGGCTATTGACAAAAGTGGATATGTACTTGATTACTGGGAATAGCACTTATAAGAGTGACGTGTCTAATATACAGAAGTAATTTAAATTAAATTTTCATATCTGTGTTAATACACGTCTCTGCCCCTTTGGCGATTTACTGGAGTGAATGTAGAGTGTTGGAAGCGTAACACTAATGAGGGAACCTAATACCGCGCTTTATTAAAATTTCGTGAGGTTGGATTCCGCCTCCGGCGGGTGAGGGTTTTTTTTTACACCACTTAGGTGGCAGACAAGCCCACGGCCCACCTGATGGAAAGTGGTTACCGAGGCCTATGGACGTGTGTAACACCAGAGAAGCCACACTCGCGCTGCCGACCCACAAAGCAGGACAAGCATTTAGTCATCCCACAGACAGCATAAATTCTCCAGTGAGCTCTGGCTACCCTACTCACCGCTGGGAATACAACACGAAGTTATTATAACCGCGGTATTCTGTAGGGTGGAGGTACTTCCCTAGTCGGACTGCTCAATTGGGCGCGGATTACTGCACGAAAAAAGGCATCTACCCAAAAAACCACAGAGCTAACAATGACGAAAGAAAAACAAATTAAATACTCAATAAAATAAAATAAAAAATCAATTGAGAGTGTTAAAATGAATTATGGCATTCTTACCTTGATCTTCTGAATTTTGCCTTTTAAGGATGAATATAAGCCGATGTGTTGAAAAAGAGATGTCGTATACTTTGGTCTGATCTTTAGTTTCGCTTCTGAACATGCCTTCTGTAATATGTCATGAATATAAGAAGAAACTCATAGATACACTAATTCTTCTCGACAGCCTTTGTCGAAATGCCTCGACCAATTCTCCAGTTTAACTGTAAAAAGCCTGAACTTCGATATTTTCCGTGAAGCAACTACCACGTGATTTCCACAACTTATTGGGATTTTCTACTATCCTATCAGTGAAAGTTTTTGAAGATGTTTCGACGTTTGACACTTATTTGAGTGTCAAACGTCGAAACATCTTCAAAAACTTAAACTAACACCCAATGCTAACACCTAAATGGTAAAACGATTCTTACTGAAAATTCGCACTGGGGTAGATTATAATTTAGGTTAACATTTAGAATATTTGACCCCTACAATAGGTTTCTTTGGTTTACGGAAACGGTACTACAATTTAAACGATAGCTACTAAGTAAATACATATTTAGCTATGACCTAAAAACATTATCTGGTTACGTCATGAATTCATGCGTCATGTATTACGTCATTGGGTTACAGACGTACTATTCAACTAGCAAATAGTGATTGAAAAAGAAATGTTTTGTTACTTTTATACATAGGAGTGGAATAACCACTCAATAGTACCACCCTACCGTTTGTAAGTTTCCACTATAATAATCGCTATTAATAGAATTGTTGACGCTCCCAGTTAAGCTATATTGCTTGTGTTAGCAGTGACTTCACGTCGTCGGTAGAAGGCCAGGAGGAGGAAGGATTCGAACCCAGGACCTCTTTCTACTGAAGATTATGGACCGATGATTTTGTGTTTCTGAGAGAAATACGAGTAACTTGTAGAAGTATTATCTAATGAGAACTATTATTGTTGCATAGCTGATAGATCAACTTCTGCGTTGTTTAGGAGATGAGAGTGATACCCTGGTATTCAAATAGTTTGTGTCAAGTGTTTCACGCTGTATATCGAAGTTCAGCCAAATCTGCAGTTGGACTGGTAAAGCGGACCCTAGACTCAGAGGTGAAAGCTTCGGATATTACTGGGATTAACGCTAAGATGATTATCATGAATAAGAAGAAGGTTAATGTATTGTCGACGGAAAGAGATGGTTCCAGAATTCTGAGAGACTAGTTGAAAGCATTTATACTATTTGTGATGCCAAAGTACTCCTTACTTTATGGCAACGGATTTAAGGTTGGTTTTATATATAATTTATTTCTGTCTCATATCTCCTTACAGATTGATTTTCAGATTGAATGCTTATCACAAACAATAGCCAATAAAATGTATTCAAATATTACATATTACATAATTTACGCAATTTTTATACTGCGTGTCGTCAATATAATCTCATACATAAATAATAATTAATTAACGTATTGTATGAGAGACTTTTCTATTACGTATAAAATAAGATTGATGCGACTTACAATGAAGTTACATTAGAAAGGACTTCAATGGCCTCTGATTATATTTCAACAATAGCAGGTAAATGAATAGAAAACGTATCAAAAGAATTTGAGGGGATTTACTGTAGCCTTTGAGTGTGGGTGGTTCAACCAAAACCTTCGGAGCCAAGCCGACGTTGCTACTGGCAAGAAAGGTAGTGCTGCTGATTATCGGACGAGACTGAAGTTTTCTCCCAGCTTTGGGAGATTAAGTAGTACCCGCTGCCATAAAAGCCATATAAAGAGGAGAAGGAGTAAGTAGGCTCTGAGATGAAAACCTCGGATGCTACCGAGAACGAAGATGACGATTGATGGTATCTTCTTATAATACTTATAATAAAGTTCTGAGGACAAACAAACTTACGCCAGTTTTTTCAATCGTACAGACTTTATCTGCAAGGTAGCTCTCCAGAAGCCAGTCTATGGGCATATTATTGTAGAACAGTTGGACATAGCTGATGAAGTGCACCAGGTCGGAAGATCGGAACAGCTTGCCGATCCCTCCGACTTGGCAGTATTCGATATAAAACCAATTTGGGTTAACCACAGTGGTCGCTGCCGTAAATTGTCTTATATCCTAAAAGTGAACAAAACTTATTAAAAATGATGTACTTTCTTGAAGAGGACTAGTCACGACTGTATATCCCTAAAGGAGTATGCGGGCAATAAACTCTTCTTCCGATATTTTTTAAGACTTAAGTTCTAATATGCATACCTTGATAAATGTACCAAGGTATGCATTTTAGAACTGTCTTAAAAAAAATAGTGAAACGTCTTGAGAAATAGTGAAGGGTCTTAAGGTACGAAATCCTAAATAATGATTTAGAATTTCGTATCTCAAGATCCTTTACTTATAGGATCATGTCGTTGTCAGTCTGTCAAGAGTTACTCAGGAATGCGTGAAGTCAAAAGTTGTAATTCAACGCAACCAAAAGTTTACGTATCATAAGTTGATCCCTTGGTATACGCGTATTTTGACGTTTACAACATTCGTTCGTGCCGTATATATATGGACCACATTAAAAAAAACATTAGAAAGTGCCCCTTTTATGATGTGCAGAAAATAGCAAGGAGCCATCTCTCTCGGAGCTCACCATCGAAGCCGGTGGGGGAGGTTAAGTCGGACTCGAACCGACCAAAACGCACGACGCTTGAGGGTCGTTTTTGGTTGCCGAAGGTGAGGTTAAAGGCATATCCCTCACACTCCGGCAGAACCAGGGCCAACTCTCTCGACCTGGCCCTCTTCTCGGGTGTGGGGACCACAGAGTCCCCAACTCGTCCCAGGAAACGGGGACGCGCGCAGGGCGAGCCACCGCCGAGAAACTGCCCCTTACATTTGCCCTCTATGACTCACTCTATCCCTTGGTTGCCTGGAAGAGATTGCCTTATGCTATAAGGCCACTAATTGTATGTACTCGTATTTAACGAATATAATGGTAATGTGTTTTTTCTTTGGGTACCATTCAATAAAGAGATATTTCTGTGTATCTATACATTGGTCAATATATTCTATTCTATAATTTTTTGTAGATTTTGTTGATCTCCCTGTCCGTGGAACGTTAGTTTCCGAAGACGTAAAAGGTGCAGGCGTATGGCCTTCAATGGCCACTTGTCTAGAGGGGCTGGTTACCAGCAATGGGTTTCGATTAATTCCACATGCGGTAGATAGACAAGACCAGAGCAAGATATGAGTTAGCATACTCCTTTGGCATATAAACAGACGTGATTAAGAAAAAAAATTTTTTTTAAATAAATTCGAACATACCCTGATGTAATTTTTCTTTGCCACTACGTCATCTTCTAACATTAAATAGTAAGTGCCTTTAGATTGGGCATAGGCCATAAGGTATAAAGTGTCCAAGTTCTGTTTAGTTCTCCAGTGAACTCGTTTACGCGAATCACCTAAAGTGTTAGGAAGTGATTCGAAGTTAGGGTAGTACGTCGGAGATGGTGATATGACTTCGATAAGTCCGCTTGCAACGTACTTCCCGAATCTGGTAAATAGAAAAAAAATTAAAATTACGTCATTTCTACATTCGTTTCCATAAAATCCCGGGTTCTTTGAGCAGGGCGTGAAAAAATATCTGTCTATGCCATCGTGATAGACACCACCATTTTACTTTCTCTCAATACCACTGTTTGGGAATCGAACCCTGGATAGTAACATCTATGTTGCTAGTGTTCATTTATGGCAAGAATCGCTTACTATCAGCCCGATCGCTTGTTTGTTTGCTACCTTAGTGTCAAAGTAAAAATAGTTCGATTAAAATATGAAGTTATTCCCAGTTATTCTTGATCAATGTTAAAAATAGGTATACCTGTTAGTGAGTATTATTATGGCTTGAGGAAGGTAACGAACATTATTTTTGTATGAGTCATAACTACTAACGCCGATGTTGTATAAATATTACCGGCGCCAATGTCTACACGATTACTGCTGCTGAAAACTCAATTTTGTACCATTTGCGCATAGAAATCTGCCATTTAATATCACGCGTAATGTACTTTGAGTTATACAATTATAACTTTTTTTTTAGATGGTAATCTCTGGGTCTACTGAACCGATTTAAAAAATACTTTTAATGATTGAAAGCCACAACATTTGTGAGTATTATGGGCTATCTGTCATCATGCTATCGAAGAGAGGCAGCAGCAGGAACGGGATAGACCACACGTACGGAGCCGCGGGCGACAGCTGTTATTTACATTATGACAGTATAACAAGTGTGTAGATTACTAGAACTGTCAAATTTTCATTGAAGTATAAAGCAATACATTACATACATTTAAATTTTTCAATTCTGGATTAGAAATGAGCGATATTATTGAAAAAATAAGAAATTTCTAGACGCATTTTGTAGTTAACTGTGGATGAGTTTAGTATAATTATGAAGTGTTTGTTATTCTTCGTTCAACGTTGGAGGAATGATTATCTCTAGCCGTATGTTTATAGGTAAAGTAGGTACGATAGCGTCGAATAATATTTATAAATAGCGGCGACCAGCGACTTCGGACTCGTGGACTTTTTACCCCTTTAGGGCTGGAGTTTGTCTGAACCCTATAAAGAACCTACCTACCAAATTTCAAGTTTGTAGATGTTATAGTTTCTGAGACTTCGTGATTAATCCGTGAGTGGTATTTTGCTTTTATATATTTAGATTTCAGGCAAAATTTGTTTATGCATTAAATTTTCTTGCTTTGCGTAGAGTAGCTTTATAAGCAGGTAATATGTTAGCTGTACAGTCAACGACAAAAGTTAACCAATACAAAAATATTTATAAATCCTATTTATATTTCAATGCATGTTTTAGATTTACATATTTTGTGTTACTTTTAATTATTTAATGATTGGTTTAACTGCTACAGTGATCAATGAATCATAGCTTGATAGAGATATGTGAAAAACAAATTTTACGCCTCCTAACCAATGATGGTGTGATAAGGAATACTTGTTAAAAATTCTACTTGTGCTCAATAGGGGGAGTTAGGGACTATTGGAACTTCTGACTTGTGTAGAAAGTAACATAAAAGGAATACTTACGTAGACTCAATTTGTTTAGCTGTCTTAAGGACATATTCTAAATCAATTTCGCCAATCATCACGACTATCAATGCTGCATTTGCTTCATCTTTCGACATGTTGATCACAAGGTTCTAGAAATAAGTGGGTAGGTTTTAAAATATATTCTAAACGATGATTTTTACTAGGGTCGCACGACACCGGGGAAATAACACGGGAGTACTGTTTGCCGGTACCACCAAGGAACTCCTCTTCAGTTTTGAAATTTTAGATATTTCTATCATCAGGAACAGTGAATAGCGCCTAAGAAGACGAGCATAACTTCCATAGAAACTTTCTTCTTTATATATTAAACGGCCAAATATAAGAGTGCACTTATACATATGTCTTCAAATGTAAATATACCTACTTAATATTTAGCTGTACTTCAAAATCGCAGACTTCACATGTAGATACATAGCAACAATAGTCCATCTCAGAGCTTATTTAAAAATAAATCAACGTGACTGTGATACCTGGATAAAAACATAATCAAATATTCATACATACATATTATCACGCCTTTATCCCCGCACCCACATTTCACCAATTATTAATGTCGGTCCCACGTAATAGGGGGTGAGCTTATTGCCGTCTTCTGGGCACTATTTTTGACTCAAGCATCTGAGGCTGAGTCTGGGCTGTATATATCTGTCTGATGTTAAACAGCCCTATCCCTTAGTCGTCTTGTACGACACCGCATGGGAAGAGAAAGGGTTGATCCAAACTCTACTCTGCCGGGAACCACGCGGCATATCAAACCAAATATTCACCTAATTTTATCTTATCTTCTTCCATACATAACATTGTCGTTAATTTAATTATGTTGAAAATATTATGCCGCTGTGGTCAATTGGTGGTTCGATTGTCAAATGGAAGTGGTCCTCCACTGCCTTTTGGGTACGAAAGATTAATGGACGAGCTAGCCGAAGTCGACTTTAGAACTTATATTCACATAAATCACAAAACGGCGAGTCAGAAGATTTCTAAACAAGTTTGCTCAAGAAGTATAGACTGTTGGTTCTGCCTATGAGAGCATAAGTACCTACATGTACTTGTCAATCAACCTAAGCCATTTGACCACATCTGCCCCTCTTAAAATAAAAAATAAATAAATTTACTCACGTGTAAAGTAATCATGAGGTAGCTTTCTTTATCTCGTCTTACGGTTGGTATACCGAAGACGAGATCACAAAAGTTTCTGCCGCCCCTCATGTGGTATGCTGGTTTTAAGCTGTGCGGGTCGTTCATTAAATGCGGTAGAAGTTGGTAAATGAAAGGTGTGCGTAGCTGTTGGAGGTGCCTGGTGTGAATGCCGGCAGCCGCACGAGTCCCTAATTAAAAGGAACTAGTTAAAGCATCATTTGATTAACTGCAAAAGTTGCAGAGAATCGTAGAATTTGGAGTTAACTAAGTGATACATATTTTGCAATGTTTCAGTAAATTGCCTTTTTTTTACGTGCGCAAAATCCCCACGGATTATGTCGGACTCGAACCAACAAAAACGCACGCCGCCTGTGGGTCGTTTTTGGTTGCCGAAGGTGAGGTTAACAGGCATATCCCTCGCACCCCGGCCGACCCAAGGCCATCGATCGATCTATCGGCTTCGATCTGGCCATCTCCTAGTTGTTTACTTACTATCTTATTACTATTTCGATACCACGGCACTACCCACACAACCCTTGCCATGGCATTGCGCTAAAACGGCTAGATTCTTAGAATATATATATAACAAAGTCATATATTAAGCTATAAATGCTATAATATGCTATTGTACTGCAAAATTTGCAGGGAGTAGTGTGTGAGTGTATGTATTTGTGTTAGAATAATGCAAAGATTGCGTCTTTATTTATGCGTATAAGTGAGCTTGACCACATAAAAAATAATTCAAATACTGTCTATGCTTCTTGCGGTAGTATGCTTTATTATATAGAAGATTATTATCTTTTTATTGTATTTATTATAATCATAGTGTACTTCTTTGTCAAACGCACAGAATAACGATAATATCGTTATGTATTGCAGCTCAGTGTGGTACTAACATCGTTGCGTTTAGAAGATATAAAATATTACGACATGAAATTGTATATCTCGAGAAAATAAAAAATTAAACAAATCTTAAACCTAAACTTGCCAAGTACAGTCAATGCCAGATCGAAGGTCAATCTGATGCTGATTGTACTTGACAAATTACTCCAAATGATCTTAATATCTTGATGTTCCCCCGTTCTCTTAACTGATTGTTCTAATTTTTGGTACACATATTTAGTACAGACTAAAACGCAATATAAACGAATAGAACAGTTTGACTAGCTCTTATACCTTAGTATTAAAATCATTTTGAGATTTTGTAGTCAAGATAGATCTGTACCTAGAAAGCAAAACCTCTGTCATATCAAAAATACTGCTAAAAATCCATATAATTTTAGACTTCAATGGAATGCAGTTAAAGTCCAAAATAGAGTAAATGTAAAAGTCTAGTGAAACTCTTTTCATTTAATTTTGGAATATAAGGGTTTAGAAATAAAGTTTAAAATTTAATGCTATTTTTAGCCTTCGCTGCGTCTGAGGTATGACTGTAGTTTTGCTTTAATTGTATAGAGGTTCTGATATAGAGTGAGCATAGAATTTACCAATAACATTATACCTACATACAGTATAATAGAAATAAAAAAAAAAAAAAACATCGGTAATGAATTTCCCTACTCTGCAATGTGATAGTAAATCGGTAAAATTGTGGGATTGATTGTAAAACTGATAGGTACATATGAGAAAAAAAAAGTTACATCAAATTTTTTTTTCCTCATGGGTACATACAAGTAAATACAATTTTCAACTATCACTATCACTTATATTATAAAACTGTCGATGCTGCATGTTCTCTTCTTATCTTCTCTCTTTGCTCCCTTTGAGAGTGGTCACTAGATAGTGGGGACTGCATTAGGACCTGACATCAAGTGATATTATCACAATCAGAACAAAATGCTGACTCCACCATCCAGCAACGATATCTTCATAAAATCTCTTGATAATTTCTATGCTTCGTTGAAAAAAAAAACAAATAAAAAAACAATAATCGACACAAATTTAAATAAAATATATATAGTCTATTGATACTGAGTAAAAAGGTTTAATAGAGATCAGTGGGTGAACATATATGTATAAATTGGTGAGATAAATTCTGTACTTCTTTTAAGTGAAACTATGGACTAGTTTTTCTTTAAACCACTTGGTTGGCAGACAAGCACACGGCTCATCTGAAGGAAAGTGGTTACCGTGGCCTAAGGACGTGTGCAACACCAAGGGAGTCACAACCGCGCTGCCAACTCTGTAAGCACAAGAGTTTCTGTGCCGTCAGTGTAAAAGACAAAGCAGGACAACATTTTGGTTTTACCACAGACAGTACAAAAACTCTCCTGTGAACTCTGGCTACCCTACTCACCGCCGGGAACACAACAGGTTATTATGGCCGCGGTATTCTGTAGGGCGGAGGTACTTTCCCAGTCGGACTGCTTAATTGGGCGGATATACCGTCGTGTCCGACCTCAATCTATGTCAATATAATAATAAACAGAAAGATCAAATATCTGGTTAGATGCTTGAAATTTTGTAAAATAAAATCGCCGCAAGACAAAATATTATCCTAATACGAATCCCATAAAGTGGGCTTTTTAGACCTCCTGGTTCCGTGGGTAACGGGAATTGGACTAAAATTACACGAAGCCAAATCGAAGCTGTTGCCTGCGGTTCCGCAGGCAAATCCAAAACAGGCAACATCTGTTGTATAATAGTTTTGTTTGTATTTACATGTTGACATGTTTATTGCATGAACGCCATACAAGAATTTCTTGTAGTCACGATAATTGAATTAGATTATCGTATACACCATGTTTTACTTATTAACGGTGTTTGGCAATGAAACAGCACTGAAACAGAAACCTTGAAGTTTGTTTAGGTACGGTCAGCATCAGATCGATGTTTTATTTATTTATTTATTTAATTCTTTATGCACACACAGTACAGAGATCATACACAAAACACATCAAAGAAGATGTACAAAGGCGAGCTTAACTCAAAATGAGTTCTCTCCCAGCAAACCTTTGAGTAGCAGAGAAGCATAAAATAATGAAAGGGGATGTGAAGCGTACATTACAAAGAAAAAAAAAGAAACAAAAAGAAAAGGAAATAAAAATAAAAAGATAATAAGCGTACCTACCTGAACAGGTTGTCGAACGAAGTACTCAGAATTATCTTAATTGCGTGTTTTCCCCGTTCTTTTTGATTGATTGTTCTGTTATTTAGTACACTACTTCAGTTCGGAGGATAATACTATTTAAATCAATAAAGCAATTGCAGTATTTTTCCCATTTTTAGTTCATTTTTGTATATATTTTCAGATCAGAGCGTTCCCCCTGTAAGGGAAAGATCGCGGGTTCGAATCCCGCCAATACCGATATTTTTTTTTCTATATCTTAATCAATTTGTATCATTAAACTAGTTAAACTAAATGCTTTAAATTTTCATTCAATAATTGTATAATAATATAATACATCTGTATATTTATATATACAGATGAATTATATATATTAATATATATAATAGGGTGGTTAAAACGAGATATATATTTTAATTCTAATAAATAATTTATAATTCTCGTTTGTCGATAAAACTGTTTAATTTGCTCTTAATAACTCGATAGTAAGATAATTTTGAGACATTATTGTCAAGATCTTTTTGACGCTGATTGTACTATAATGGACACACGCGCTACTGGATATCGTTACAACCGCACTGTATCGTCCAATCTACACAGATAAATAGATGCGTGTGGGCGATAAGTGCTTTAATTTGTTTGTAGCTCAGCAAATGATCACACCTGGGCTAATGTAATATTCAACTAGCATAGGTAGGACAGCCTCTATCGAAACGGTAGTGAACTAGGCTGCTATGCAGGAGGTGCGGGTTCCATCCCCGTTTAGTGCAAATATTTGTATGCATGAATATGGATACAGCGACGGTAGCTTAATGGTTAACGATTCGGCCTTATGATCGAAAGGTCCCGAGTTCGGATCCTGGCCATTACACAACCGGCATTAACCCACTACTAGCACAAGCAATTTAGTTTAGTTGGAGGGGTTAGAGGGATATTAATAACGGTTGCTAATATTCTTTAAAATAAAAGCTGCTGGGTTGGTCGTGCCTCGTAGAACATGTTAAGCGATTGGTCCCGGTTGCCATTCAAATATGTATGACAGTTATATTGGGGAAATGGGTGTAAAATGGCAAATAAAGAAGGGCTGATCACCCATCCTGTCAACGGTGTCCTCACTATTGTAAATGATTTCAGACTAACTGCTTACCATCGGACTCCGCATAAGTGTATTAACTTTACCCTGTCCATAATATTACGGTATTTTAAACAGATGGATGATGATTTCATTAAATTTTCAAATATTATTATTACGATAAAACCCTCGATTAAAAAAATCATAAGTCGATTAAAGAAAATATAGATATCATGATTTTATGTGGAATTTTTATTCATGATCTATTTATAAATGATAATAAAACAGTACATTCTTGTCTGTACATTTTATAAATTTATCATAAAGCGATTGGGAGCCATACGCTAACCTCCAATACATAATGTTCACATTGTGGAATAAACATACATACATATAATCACGCCTTTATAGCCGAAGATATATATTGTGGAATATATATCTTTGCTTTTATTTTTCGATTTAAAATACAAAAACGCATCTTCGATAAAACCTTTCATAGTGCCGCCACGTGACAAATAAATCAGTCTAAAATTAATTAAATGTTGGTAATAGACCGCTAGTAATGTAATATTTAAAAAAAGAAGTATAATCTGATAGTCAATTTCGATTGTAACATTTTAAAGATGTTATAATAAAAACACAGTCGATGGACTAACTACATCCCTAAAATTGCTTTCTGACTGACGTGACTTTGTCAATGAAATATGACGTATTGTCGCCTAATTTTTATATCGATTTTTAGGCATGTACACCACTGTGTGTGAGCTGTTTAAAATACATTAATATAGTGGACAAACTATAAGTATCTTGTATCAACAATAAAATACTACTCTTGTAGTACCTAAACATGAAGCATATAGAAAATAATGTGTTAAGTCTTTTTTTAAACAGTACGGCTGTTTGTCTGTCGTTCTACTGTCCTATATAGCTATTGGAAAGCCAAGATTGTACTTGAAAATTTACGAATTAGCTTAAACAGTATTGACCTACAAACATTCAAACACAATTTATTGAATGTGCACCTATTAAATGCCTAAATTATACAGAAAAAGCTAGAGGTATAAGGCAAGACGTGGGTGGTGATGAAATAAGAATACAAGTATCACCACCCCATCTCATCCGACGGGTGTCGTAAGAGGTGACTGACGGAAGACTACGCAGACACACTGCCAGAGAAGGAAAACTTGATATAAAACCCTGTACCAACCAGTTTGGCCAAGCTCTTGGTTCTACCACAGATATTTTAGACTTTATTTCTATGTGTTTAAGTACAAAATTAAATACAGAGATTCATTACAATTTTACATTTCCTCTGCAAAAAGCCTTCTAATTTTGAACTTTGAACGCATTGTTTTAATGTCTAAAATTAAGTGAATTATTTAGCAGTGTTCGTGATAAAACAGTGGTTTTGTTTTAGCAGAATCGAAGCTGATCGTGGAAGCAGTAGGCCAAAACCTCCCAACATTGGAAGTGACCTATGTCTAGCAGTGTACAGACGGCGGTGGGCTAATTGATTGATTGATGATTGAACTTCTAAAACTCTCTTTATAAATATTTGTCATGATAATATTTCACTCTAGTTCATTATATTAATGTAAAATATACACCTAAATATATATATAAACCCATAAATGAAGAAAGTTCCCTACTTTAAAATAAAAAAAAGATAGATATAAATCGTTGAAAAGTATAGTATATTATATAACTAGCTTTTGCCCGCGGCTCCGCCCGCGTGGATGTCGTTTCCCAGTGTGGACAACCCTTATCACTAATGGGTATGAAAAATAGATGTTGGCCGATTCTCAGACCTACTTAATATGCTCACAAAATTCTCATGAGAATCGGTCAAGCAGTTTCGGAGGAGTACGGGAACGAACATTGTGACACGAGAATTTTATATATAAGATTATAAATTCCGTGTTTTAAATGACTGGACAACATTAGATAATTAAATAATAAATTTATTTATTTTGATGTTCGTTATTTTCAGGACAAGGTTTTATGAAAGAACGTTATTGGAAAATTCATGGGTATAAATACATAGGGGTGAAATTAGGACGCACAGCTATCAGATTATATTATTTATCAGTAGGAAAATAATCATCATCAATAGCACTAATCGCACAGCAGCTTACCGCCACAGTTCTGTTTAGTAAGACTCGATCAGGCGGGAAAAAGCCCAACCTTTTTGTAGGTGTTATTTAAATATAAACCTTGAAAGTAGTGTGATAATAGAATGCAGCATTAAAAGAAAGAAGCACTAACTAGTTAACACATTTATGCGTTATAGAATTCTTTATAAAAACTGCTTATATTCATGCCTACAGATATATGTGCAGAGCGGGAATCGAACCCACGGCATCTAACGTAGTGTTCAAACGCTCTACCGTCACGCCACAGTTTCTGATAACGATTACTATGAAAATATATTATACATTTTATTAACAAAGACGGTTATAACATAACATAAATCAAAATATAAAACAAAACATGTTGTATAAAATAAAAAGTATTAAATATATAAAAAAGTTATGTTATTTAAAAATATTTTGCAATGCCACACAGCGCTCAGCGACTTCTATTTGACGTATCAAGAATTTAATGTACCAAGGCAGAAATTTGATTGTTTTTTCTACAATACATATATCAAGCGGATTCCTGCGGATTTACCCGCGCGGAAATTTGTTACCATTCCTTTGACTCATGGCAACTTTTCTTTTTTAAAAACTTTGGAACAAATGAAAAAAAAAATCTGAATCGGTCTCTCGAGTTCTGCGTTTGGTGATAACTATATTTATTAAGTAGATGTTAAGGTCCATACTTCAATGTACCCATAAATAAAAGATGTTGTAAAAATTATAGAAATAATACTTAGATTCAAACGGTTAACCCATTGACTTACGTTAGTATCTATTAAGTTTATGGGTTATCCTCTTAGTTGGATTTCAGTTAATAGATAAATATATAATTTTAGAGGTGGTCTTGTACACCAGAGACGTTTTGATCTTGACATTTAGACTTTCAGACAATTTTAATATAAATTTTCATCCCCAATTTGGATCCCTTTAACACAGTTTTTGATGACCAAAGGTAGCCTATATTCTCTCCCTAGCTCTGGTTTATCTCTGCACCAATTTTAATCAAGATCGGTTCAGTGGTTTATGTAGGTTTGAAAATGTAACAGACCGAGATAAATTCGCATTTATAGTAAGTATGTATAATTTTTGCTAAAATATGGCGTGGAAAAAAATATAAAGATACAAAGATCGAATAATGTAAATATATACTGGTTAGGTACTTACCAAAACGTTTTTTTTTTAGCAAATTTTATTTAGAAACTCGTTTTTTTTCTGTTTAGTAGGTAACTCTTTTAAAGACTTAAAACAGAAACTGAACCATAGTTAGTCAGTTAGTAAGCTTAGTCTATTTGTTTAATGTGTGTTTTTTATAAAAACATCGCTATAAAATTGTTTATATTCAGTTAAGTACCTAACTGAATGGAGTATAATCAAACATTTTTAATAACTATGAAATGTATTTACAATATACATGTGATATTAAAATGTATTTACAATATACATGTGATATTAAAATGTATTTACAATATACATGTGATATTAAAATTATTGGACGATTCCACACAACGCACAGCCGTTTATTTTATATGTGAATTAATGCCATTTTAGTATTTACTAACTCACTTGACAGCACTAAAATTCATACCCATCTCTTTCTTCATTATGATAATATAAGTATGTTTATTTATCCAAAATATACCAAGGGCTAAACTAGATGGGGATATATTTTAGTCCTGAATATTTTTTTGCTAGGATTTTAAAATAATACAATAAAATTAAAACAAAAAACGGATAAAAAATTGTTTAACATAAAATGTAGTTGCCGATTCTGCTTACACAATATTACTATCAGTATTAATATTGTGTAAGCAGAATCCTTGTTATAAAATCTTTGTGATATTTATTAGTAGTGTACAATAAAGTAAATAATAAAATAATAATAAATTAATAATAAATAATATAACATTATAAAAATAACGCTCCTGTGAGTTTGTTGTAGCCAAATAACTATATAATTTGCCTGAAATAAAAAGTACTCTATATCCTTTCTTTACAGAAAGTAAAACGAAGTATACCTTTTAGTTTTGACAAACATATAGCTAATAATCGTAGATCCTCTGAAAATTACAAAAATAAAAGTAAAAAATACAATGTACAATTTCATGTCATAACATTCTATCTCTGAGGTATAATAATTTTTTTTTATATACCACTTAGATGGCAGACAAGCACACGGCCCACCTGACGGAAAGTGGTCACCGTGGCCTATGGACGCGTGCAAAACCAAGAGAGTCACATTCGCACTGCCAACACTGCAAGCATTGAGAGTTTCTGTGCCGTCAGTGTAAAAGAAAAAGCCGTGTACTAGCTTTTGGTCTTTCCACTGACAGCACAAAAACCCTCCAGTGAGGTCTGGCTACCCTAATCACAGCCGGAAACATAACACGAGGTTATTATGGCCGTGGTATTCTGTAGGGCGGAGGTACTTGCCCAGTCGGACGGAAATACCGTCGTGTCGTGCCTCCTTCAATTTTGTTTATTTATTTCTGTGTACAATTCTTTGAACTGGTACCTAACTGTTACACAACATTTAATGTTATTTTATAGCGTAAATATAAATGTCGAAAATGTGTAGCCGTGTCAAAAAGGTAGGTATATTTTACGAGATCTGTGGGTGGGTAATTACGATTCCTACTAGGCAATGTTGTTTTGAACTCGGATTAGCTAAAGTTGGAATTTAAAATTACATTTCCTGTAATTTCAATTAATATTATTTCATTTCTAATTACGTATTTACTATGGAGGATACCTATGTACTTATAAATAAAAATACATAAATAGTACACACATAAATACATATAAATAATAAAAAAAAAGTTAATACCTTGTCCACGCCCTAGATTCTGCTAAAGCAAAACAACTGTCATACCACAGAGACATTATCAAATGGCATTAGATTTTGAACCTTATTTCTATTCGAGTAAAGTAGAAAATTAAATGAATAGAGTTTTATAACACTTTTTTGTTCACTCTTCAAAAGTCCTTTTATAGGCTTTGTTTTAAAGTATAATATTGAATGGTTTTTTTAGCTGTGCCCGTGGTATGACAGTTTTTTTTTAATATATAAGACACGCCAACTTGACTTCACCTCGCCTGATGGTAATCTAAAGGCAAAGTCTCAGGAAAGAGGGTCACCATTACAGACACTAATTAATGTTACAGTGGTTTTGCATTAGCAGAATCGACGATCAGAGCTCATGTTTTTTTCAGCAAAACACAAAATAAAATAAAAAATCTCTATGATTTTTCACAACAAATTTTGTGATTTTTACTCTAGAGAAAGAATACCTTCTCTAAGGTGCTTGTTAAACCGTTGGATCCATTTTTGAATTCCATGTTATCTTGTGTGTTTTTAATGGAAATGTTGCGAAAAACATAACATAACATAAACTCACGCCTATAGCCCCGAAGGGGTAGGCAGAGGTGCTAGCACCCATATTTCCACTAACCGGGCTCTTATAAACCTGCGATAAATACACACATAACTTCGAAATGCATCGAAAAGTCATTGATGTGTGCCATGGTAAAACCTGGGATCGAACCCGAGACCTCGTCTCAGCAGTCCATTACCCATGCCACTAGGCTACCGCGCGAAAAACATGAGGCTTTATACTGTATGTACTGATATGACAGTAGTTTGACACACTCAGCCACTTATACGAATATCACATCTAAAATAAAATCGGTTTAAACTTATTCTATCGCGATCGACAGTGTGACCAAGTCACAAAGTTCAATAATTTCTTTCCATCTTAAAAAATATTCTACATAATATTATCAAAGCGTCTAAAAAAAAGTTTTCACTTTAATAATACTACATAAATCGCGATACAATTCGTTAAAGATACCTTATGTTTAAAATAAAGTATTACAGTTTAACAACTTACCAGGCATATCTTTCAGCAGTGCGAGTACTTCAGGGGTGATGGTAGTGGATGAACCGGTGTTGCTGGACTGATGACGAGTTGAAGTGCCGTTGGCACCACGGTCGGTAAGCTTATTCTGGCGACAAAAGATGTGGTAAGAGAATGATAGAACCAATGAATTCTATGACGCGTTTCTTGGAGCTAAATCGCGATACAAACGAGAACGAGGCCTTTTTTTTACGTGCACAAAATCCCCACCGATACCTCCCCACCGGAGCCGGTGGAAGAAGTTATGTCGGACTCGAACCGACTAAAACGCACGCCGCCTGTGGGTCGTTTTGGTTGCCGAAGGTGAGGTTGACAGGCATATCCCTTGCACCCCGGCCGACTCAGGGCCATCTCTCACGATCTGACCCTCTTCTCGGGTGTGGGGACTATAGAGTCCCCAACTCGTCCCCGGAAACGGGGAGCCGCGCGAGGCGCGCCACCGCCGCGGCTTGTTTCTGCCAAGGTGACAGGCGGCTCCACCTGTCACCCCCAGGCCTGCGCTCGTGGGGGGCGGAGGTCGTTCATCGACCTTGGACGCCCGAGTTGCCTTCGTACGCGGGCAGCTTGGCTTGAGAACGAGGCCTTGCTGCTAGCGGATTGTTTTGTAATAACCTATGGTTGATTCCCAAGCACCTACAATATGGGGTTCTTCAAGAGGGGCATCAGAAGGTTTCTTCACGGTAGGTAGCGTGAATGTAACACCCCTGGTGTTGCATACGTCCATAGGCCACGGTAACCACTTCCCATCAGGGTGGGCCGTGTGCTTGTCTGCCACCTAAGTGGTATAAAAAAAATCGTCCACCGCAGTAGCAACCTGTACTGTCCTCAAAACACACCCATGAAACGAGCACTGCATGTATAGAGCACATTTTAGGTCCAAGATATACGCCTTGAGCAATGAGCTCAAGTTACATTTCCTGGTTGAGTTCCGTTCCAAAGGAGGTAGGACGCGGCGTTATTACCGCTCAATTGAGCAGTCCGACTGGGGAAGTACCTCCGCCCTACAGAATATCGCGGTTATAATAACTTCGTGTTGTGTTCCCAGCGGTAAGTAGGGTAGCCAGAGCTCACTGGAGAATTTGTGCTGTCAGTGGGAAGACTAAAGGCTTGTCCTACTTTGTCTTCTACACTGACGGCACAGAAACTCTGTACTTACAGGGTTGGCAGCGAGACTGTGACTCCTCTGGTGTTACAAACGTCCATAGGCTACGGTAACCACTTTCCATCAGGTGGGCCGTGTGCTTGTCTGCCACCTAATGGCTATGAAAAAAAAAATCTCCAATTTTGAATTTCGAACAGGTCTCAAGTCAACAACTATCTCTTTTCTTTGAGATATTAGAAGGTGTGGTCTAAACCAAAAATAAACAGAGCTTGTCATAAGGATGCGGATAAATCTAGAAATTTTTATGTTTGATAGGCTCGCGTTTGACCACTATCTCACCTGTCGGTAAGTGAATATATGGTCGTCAGTCGTGGAGAACGCTTGCCTAGAAGTACCTCTATTCACTATTTTGCAAATACAGACAGACATCCAATCGTTTGCATTAAAAGGGAATTGAGCCCGCGATTTCAGAATTAACACTGTCGAATGCTCTACTGTTATACCACAGAGAAATTATTGCTTTTTTTGATTAGATTCTGTTGTAAAGCCAGCTTGGATTTTCAAAAGATTGTCTTGATAGGCAGTTTCATTACGAAACGTAAACAATTTAAGACTTTGTACATGCAATTGAATAGTTTATTGAGATTTAATCTCAACATTAAACGCAACAGCCGTTGGTTTATTGCAAAAAATAATTACTCTTTTCATAACTTTATCATGGCCGTCTATAAGACGTTTTAACTACTTAGCATACATTTTTTATGCATTTATTGTTTCTAAGCGTACCTCTCACCATATCTGGGACTTAAGTGGCGAGAGAAACGATGCATCTCTTCCCTTGCGGTGTCGTACAAGGCGACTATGGGATAGGGCTGTTTAACACCAGACAAATATATACAGCTCAAATACAAGGCTCGAGTCAACAATAGTGTCAAGAAGACGGCAATAGGCTCCACCCCCTATTATAGAGACGTATATACAGCTGAGGCTCAGGCACAGATACAAGGCTCGAGTCAACAATAGTGCGCGGAAGACGGCAATAGGATCACCTCCTATTACGAGGGGCCGAGAATAATGATTGGTGAAAAGTGGGTGTTAATGTGTCTTCTACACTGACGGCACAGAAACTCTGAGCTTACAGGGTCGGTAGCGCGAGTGTGACTCTTCTGGTGTTACACACGTCCATAGGCCACGGTAACCACCGATCAGGTGGGCCGTATGCTTGTCTGCCAACTAAGTGGTATAAAAAAGATACTATACATCATGTGAACTTTCAAGGCTGCACACCACCGGGAAGTCATGAGGTGTTTCTTCACATTTAAGGCCGTACGACTGCAATGAACGGGACGCGGTGCAGGCGACCGTCCATATTTCATAGCATCCGCGGTCAGCTATGGTCATAATCAAATCGTGTTATATGAGTCCCGTCCTGAAATAGCAAGATGCGTAGGAGACCACTCTGGGTATTCGCGCCATGAACTCGCTCAACGCAGCGGACAGCCCATATTGTCTAGAAATGAATGTTTTGACACTCACTTGCAAATTCAGTACGTCCTCTTGCCGTCCACGGTACTGCGATTGGAGGAAGTTGAGCTGGGTTTGTAAGATGGCAATGGATTCTTCGATGTTTTTCTCACGTTCTAGTTGAGCTGCAAACAAAAAACAATATTTATAAGAGATTCTAAGACATGTGCGGTATGAAAGAAACTTCATCCCACGCACACTCAAGTTGTGGAATGACCTCCCTGCTGCGGTTTTCCCAAGCACCTACAATATGGGGTTCTCTAAGAGGGGCATCAGAAGGTTTCTTCGTGGTCGGCAGCGCGAGTGTAACACCCCTGGTGTTGCATACGTCCATAGGCCACGGTAACCACTTCCTATCAGGTGAGCCGTGTGCTTGTCTGCCACCTAAGTGGTATAAAAAAAAATTAGTTTCATATCGGAGATTTTAAATTGCTAACACTACTAAACATGGTAACTAGGAAAGAGTGGCCGTGAGTTTTAATTGTCAGTTTATTTTTAAACAGTCTGTACGTTGCAAATCGGACTGTAAGAATCATTTCTTAGGGCTGTAACTGCTGTAATTCTATACGATATTTCACAAATTGAATTCGCTGTGTGTATTCTACCGCCTATACAACGGTTTATGCTCAGATGAATTGTTTAACATGATGCCCACAGCAACTTTCTATCAACGCACAGCTCGCCATAGGCAGGGAATTCATCCACACACTTGCAACCTGAGACGGTACGCACTGTGCGGTATGAAAGAAACTTCATCCCACGCACACTCAAGTTGCGGAATGAACTCCCTGCTACGGTTTTCCCATGCGCCTACAATATGGGGTTCTTCAAAAGTTTAGAAGTTGAAGTACGACGATGAAGACGTGATTATAAGTATGTTTTCACTTCTGTCGGCACTCCGGGTAAGTATTAATTGTTTCTGTGTACCGCTGATAGGAAGGCATCGATGTATGTACATCAATATTTACATCTAATTTATTATAGACTGCAAATTACCAGTATTTTATTTATAAGCGTTTTTACTCAATGTTCAATACATGTTGAATAATGAGGGAACATGGTTCCTCAAGGCGTGATATATAATCTTTGTTTATAAAATAATTCAACGTGTTGCCGGAAAACGAATACTGGCTAATGCAAATACCTATTTAAATTTGTAACATAATATTAGTATTACTCGTACCTATAACCTATGGTACGAGTAAATAAACTACTAGTATTTTTCAAATTTGGAATACAATGATGCATAATAAATGAAAATATTCCGTTGATATACCAAAATACTGAATCTCCGCACAAATGCTACCTCTATTCAGAAATGGAATTCTTTTATTGAGTTTATTGCTATTTAATGGTTCTCATTATTTGTTACCCGACTACAGTGAACTCAAACAATGTATGTATCTGTTCCCCCGTAGCTCTTGTACTACTTATTAGAACTGGACAAATAAGATATCATTAGAAGCCGCGGGCGGAGGCGGCTTGAGCGTTGGAGGTCACAAAATGACCACCGTCCCCCATGAGCGCGGGCTTGGGGTGACGGGTGGAGCCGCCTGTCACCCTAGAAGAAGCAGGCCGCCTCAGTCAAATCATCAAAACATTCTAGGCAAAAGTGGCATACGACCACGGCTATCCTTGATATTTTCTTGTTTAATACTTTTTAAAGTGTGATTTTTTAGTAGGTTTTAGTTTTAAGTTTATTTTTTTGCATTCTCATTCCTTTGTTCCTTTGTTTTGCTTTTTAATATATCATTATGCAATGAACTGCCAAAGATTCATCGCAATCTGATGATTTATAGAGTGCATAGGTTCGAAACAAACAGTTACTTGTTATCTTAGTATTATCAACACAAATGTCTATCCTATGTCACAGGGCCAATGGAATTTTCTTACAAACTTTCTATTTGACTGGGCTTAACGCTATGTGAAGTGCTACTATTTGAAATTATGTCACATATTATTACACACTCCAAAAATCGTAATGTATTTCGTGGCTATTATTTAACTGGGTAGTGACCTATATATGGACATATGAAAGCCAAGAAAATTAGCGGTACATTTCTACGTCACAATAATGTGCACGTCACTATAATGTACGTCAGATTGATCTCTGAACTCGTTTGTCACACCTCACATGTGTCCTTTTTCATTTTCTCTGTTGACTTTGACACTAATTGGGTATTTGATTGACTAGTCAAATTAGTTACTTTTTATTAAACGTCAAAATGGTAGGTTATAAGGAATCTCGTATAACATTTTGTTGTGACGTCATAATATTTAATAGTCAATTAACACCTACATTTTCATCAATAATTAAATTCGGTCCCACGTAATAGGGGGGTGAGTCTATAGCCGCCTTCCGGGTACCTACTATTGTTGACTCAAACCATTCATCTGAGGCTGAGTCTGGGCTGTGTATATCTATCTGATGTTAAACAGCCCTATGCCTTAGTCGCCTTGTTTGGCACCGCAGCGGTGGCGGTATTTTAGTGGTAAGGGGTCGGCCTTACGATCGTGAGGTCCCGGGTTCGAACCGTATCCATTACACTATCAACGTGAACCCACTCCTAACACATGCAATTTAACTTAGCTGGAGGGGTTAGAGGGAACATTTAATAATATATATAATAATAATATATAATAATATATATAATTTAATAACTTTATATGTTACTAACTATGTAGGTATTACATACATACATATAATCACGCCTTTATCCCTGGAGGGTTAGGCAGAGGTGAATTAACACCCAAATTTCACCAATAATTGTATTCGGTCCCACGAAATAGGGGGTGAGACTATTGCCGTATCTGGGCACTATTGTTGACTCGAACCATGCATCTGAGGCTGAGTCTGGGCTGTATATATCTGTCTGATGTTAAACAGCCCAGACCGCCGCGTGGTTTCCGGCAGAGTAGAATTAGGGCTACCCCATCTCTTCCCATGCGGTTTCGTACAAGGCGACTAAGGGATAGGGCTGTATGTAGGTATTAGTAATAATAAAAGTATATCTTTCCCTTTCCAATTCAACTGTTTCTTTCTCCCTTCCCCTTTATAGGTCATGGGTCTCACGGTCGAGTGAAATTTCTAACATTGCAAGCATTCACAGCAATCATTTTCAATGCGTGATTGTTTATCGAAAGGGTGGCAGAAAGCCCCATTATTTTTGTTTTAAATTGTTATTTGTCATGTGCATAGCTGTGATTATAACGTTAATATGATCAGATAATGTTTCGTTTGACTAAGTCTTGCACTAGGTACACAGAGAGTGTTTATTATGGTGTAACATATAGGACGTGTTTTTTTTTTTTTCAAAATAAATAGGGTCGACTCCCAGCTAGCATTATTGGTTTTTAAAAAATCTAATGATGAGGTTTTATGTGTCATCAAAATTGGGCTCGTGACTCCTTTGAGCATTTTTCGTTATTCCTTATAGTTTCAGATTTGGATATCCAATCCTTTTTGAAATATCACCCTGTCTGTATATTCAATGGCTTCAATTTTATATACCTGTATTGGCGACAGCAAAATGTCCTGGTATCGAATTTACAAATTCTCATATTTTTATAACACTTGACAGACAACAGCACGGAGCACCTGAATGGCCTATGGACGTGTGCAACACCTGTGCATTAACCAGTTGTTATAAGCAACTCCCCTCCTCCCCCTAAGACCTTCGAACCTCAAACCAACATCACCTGGTAACTGATACACGCTTGCTGATTGTCGGATGACACTCTAGTGCAGTCTCTCCACAAAGTAAAGAAGAGTTAGACGGCAGTTAATCTCGAAACATACATACATACATATAATCACGTCTCTATCCCCGGAGCGTTAGGCAGAAGTGAATTAACACCTACATTTCACCAATCATTAAATTCAGTCCCAAGTAATAGGGGGTGAGCCTATTGCCGTCTTCGGGGCACTATTGTTGACACAAGCCATGCCTCTGAGGCCGAGCTTCGGCTGCATATATCTGTCTGATGTTAAATAGCCCGGTCCCTTAGTCGCTTTGTACGACACCGCATAGGAAGAAATGGGGTGGTCCAAAGTCTACTCTGCTGGGAACCACGTATGGAGTAGGATACTGGTTTTCAGATTCCGAATCTTAAAAAAATGAAGTTGAAAGACTGATCTGAAGGACTAGTGGAAGTGCCTGATTGAAGGGAGTAGGCTTGCACCGATTACATGAGAAGGAATGACTTAGTTGGCGAAATTTAGTACGAAATTACTTATTCAAATAACAGCACTTCAGTCCAATGACAGTTCTGTAATCAAATTGTCACTTTGTTACTTCGAAAGTGGATATTTTCAACCCAATAAAAGCTTTTACCGCCGTGAAATGTTACTGTGCATTTATAACGGAATAATAGATATAAACCGGGGTACAATTCAGTATCTACCGCCGCGTTTTCAAATCGCGGAGTGTCAATGCGAAAAAGAAAAGCGGAAAGAAAATTTACATATTTATATACGCTCTGTCAATAGGAAACCTACAGTCCGCACGCGAGCTTCGAGGAATCGGGGGTTAATCCTCACGGACATACCCTCAACTAAAGCCGGTGGGGTGATTTTATCGGACTCGTTCCGACCAAACCGCACGCCATCTTGGGCCATCAGTTGCCGAGAGTGAGGCAATCTGAGATATATTGCTTGCCAAAGAATCGTAGACTGAGGAAAATAGGGACCCTAGGCTCCAAAGCTAAACTTAAATACAACCAGGGCCTAGGTAGGGCAAGGATAACAAATTGCATCGGTAGGTTAGCTTTGGAGCTCTAGTTTTCCTAAGATCCCGATTTTCGATTTTGTACTGTACGTGTTTGCAAAATTATAATATAAAACATACTTCAGAAATTTCAGGTTACATTGTTATTATTACATACATATAATCACGCCTTTATCCCCGGAGGGTTAGGTAGAGGTAAATTAATACCCACATTTCACGAATCATTGAATTCGGTCCCAAGTAATAGTGGTGAGTCTATTGCCGTCTTCCGGGCACTATTATTGTCTCGAGCCATGCATCTGAGGCTGAGTCTGGGCTCTACATATCTGTCTGATGATAAACAGCCCTATCCCTTAGTCGCCTCGTACGACAACGCATGGGAAGAGATGGGGTGGTCCAAATTCTACTCTGCCGGGAACCACGCGTTTTAATAACGTTATCTTACTGAATTGGATTCCAGAGGTTAATTATAATATAACTATTGTGAGACTGTCTGTTTGAAACTACAATTTTACATTTGGGTATTTAATAAATAAGTATTACAAAACAATATGAAATGTATTGAGAATGATAGCTTACACGTGAATAATAACTAGATAAAACGTATTCCACAAAAAGATAAATTTTAAATATTTTATTTCTACAAAATAAAATAGAGATTTTTTATCTGTATTTCACATGAGGCAAAACGCAAAAAATCTGTTGACGGTTCACGTGACGTAACTATAAAATTTTTACTTAGCGTAACGGAAGCTATCGTTAGTACTCTGCACAGATATTATTTAATGACGTCACGCACAGAACGTCTCGTGACCGACCGTTTTTTCACACACTTTTTAAGCAAACAAAGTGACAATGTGTTATTTTGTAATTAATAATGTTTTTAATCAAATACCCAATTAGAATGTCGGTTATTTAATAGATGCTTTGGAAGGTCTTAATTAGAAGGGTGGGTTGATACCGTCCTGCAAGTCTGCAAGCCGCATATTTATGTAGTTAAGTCTTAAGTAGGGGTTTATGTCAACGGATGCAGTCACGCTCTAAGTATTATTTCTAGTTACGTATCCTATCATTTACGTTAACATTGTTTGAAAAGGAAGTCTATCTCTGTTATAAATAAAGTAAACATGTTTCTTGGTCTCTGATTTACGAAAGAGCATATCGGCGTAAGTGGCACTTGCTAATGTTTTATAGTGAAATGATAATGTATGAGTGGCTCGTGGCTTTGTGATAACATAACATGCTATGTGATTACAGTTTGATTTTTTTTTATACCACGTAGGTGGCAGAGTGTTTACCGTATGGACGAGTGCAACACCAAGGGCGTCACACTCGCGCTGTCGAACATGAAGAAACCTTCTAATGCCCCTTTTGATTTGCTCTTAATGCCATTTTTTTTTTTTTTTTTTTTACGTGCGCAAAATCCCCACGGATACCTCCCTACCGGAGCCGGTGGAGGAGGTTATGTCGGACTCGAACCGACTAAAACGCACGCCGCCTGTGGGTCGTTTTGGTTGCCGAAGGTGAGGTTGACAGGCATATCCCTCGCGCCCCGGCCGACCCAGGGCCATCTCTCACGATCTGGCCCTCTTCTCGGGTTGTGGGGACTACAGTCCCCAACTCGACCCCGGAAACGGGGAGGCGCGCCAGGCGCGCCACCACCGCGGCCTGCTTCTGCCAGGGTGACAGGCGGCTCCACCTGTCACCCCCAGGCCGGGCTCTTAATGCCTTGATGGTGAGATTGTTTTGGAACTTTTAGGTAGGGATCGTTATGATCCTAATTGTATCTGATATTTGTATTCTTTGGCAAACATTTTTTTTATCGTTTTATTAGCTGTTGCCCGCATCTCCACCAGTGTGGGTTTTGGTTATTATTATTGATTTCTGAAAACAAATATAATTAACAAATTTCCAACCATACCTAACCATAAGCAATATAACGTTAAGCTGTCATTTGCGTTTTATTATTCCACGTTAGATGAGTTTTTGCTATATCACTTTTTATAGTGACTTCTATTCTCTTTGAGGTTTTAAGTCACATCACACAGGAATGCGGTCAAACGGGGTGAAAAGTATTATATATTCGTCTCCTAGTTCTAAGCTATATTCGCACCAATTTTTCGCCAAATCGGTAAAGCCGTTGTTGAGTTATAAACAGTGTAGCTAACACGACTTTCATATTTTTATATTTCGAATAGATAATTTATGACATTCTAGAGAGTAGAAAACGTCAACTAAACTCAAACAAGCTTGTGTTATCGATATACGTACAAAGATAATTTTTAGATCGGGAATCAAACTCGCAACCTCTTACATATCAGTTGGACACTACCACTACACCAGAAACAGAGGTTATTTAAAGTTATAGTACAGAATAACCCGCGGTTTCAAACCTCTGGCGTTACCACAGCCAAACTGTCTGTCGCTGTTCGAAATAGTATCTACCTGTCGGTAAAGTTGCAAGCCTGCAAGTTGTATGTTTCCGCTATCGTCAACTTGCTTGGGATGATAGTTTAGTCCTTAACTATGTGCTGCTCGCACTTTGCACAAACTATCAGTATTACAACTATGCTACATATTGATAGTGAATAATTAATTTAAAACTTCTTTGAATCATAGATTCATAGATTGAAAATAGATTCATAGTGAGTTTCTTGCCGGAGTCTTCTCAGGTCGGGGCCGCGTTTCGAAACGGTGGTTCATTTACTAAACTGGTTTTCTGGTTACTTTTTATTGACGTTTTGTAAGTGCCCATTTAATTTTGACTCTGACTTTGTGTATGTAGAGCATATCGAGCACATTTTGAGTGCAAGGTATATGACGGTAACTATATGTGCAACCAATCAGCCGTTACATGTGTGACAGTGTTGATAGCGTAGAATTAAAAAAAATCTGTTGCTTCAGAATCGGTCAGAATACAGAATACCACGGCTATAATAACCTCGTGTTGTGTTCCCGGCGGTGAGTAGCGTAGCCAGAGCTCACTGGAGAGTTTATGTGCTGTCAGTGGGAGGACCAAGGGCTTGTCCTGATTTTGTGTTCTGCACTGAAGGCACAGAAAATGTTTCTTCTTACAGAGTCAGCAGCACGGGTGTGACTCACTGGTGTTACACACGTTCATAGTCATGGTAACTACTTTCCATCAGGTGGGCCGTGTGCTAGTTTGCCACCTAAGTTGTATAAAAAAAAAAGAGGAAATAATAACCTCGTGTTGTGTTCCCGGCGGTGAGTAGGGTAGCCAGATCTCACTGGAGAGATTTTGTACTGTCAGTGGGAAGACCAAAAGCTTGTCCTGCTTTGTATTTTACACTGACGGCACAGAATCTCTTGTGTTTTATAGGGTTGGCAACGTGAGTGTACCCTTGGCGTTACACACGTCCATAAGCCACGGTAACCACTTTCCATCAAGTGGGCCGTGTGCTTGTCTACCAACCAAGTGGTATAATAAAGGGACAAGGAGGTCAGTGTTGCCCGTACAAAAAATAGTTTTATATATTGTTTGGTTTTACATTTTACATTTATATTAATTAGTTAACTGCTATACATACATACATATAATTACGCTTTTATCCCCGGAGGGTTAGGCAGAGGTGAATTAACCCCAACATTTCACTAATCATTGAATTTGCTCCCACTCAATAGCGGGTGAGCATATTGCCGTCTTCCGGGCACTATTGTCGATTTTTAAATGCTTTTTAACTGCTGCAGTAAATTGAAATAAATGCATTTATATTCTTTCTAATGTATTTAGTACATTTTCAGATAGTTGGTAGTTGTAGATGTCTATGCGCTGTGTAGACAAACTTCTACAAAATACATCGTGAAAGACGGCTCCAAATACTAGTAATGTGGGAGTAAGCTAATGGGAATATTGCTTTTAAGATGTCACTGTGTGTATGTTATGCGATGTATATCGACGTTGTCCACTACACAAGGTCAAGGTAACACCAGAGCAGTCACATTCGTGCAGCCAACCCTGTAAGCACAGAGAGTTTCTATGGCGTCAGTGTAAAATACAAAGCAGGACAAGCTTTTGGTCTTCCCACTGACAGCACCAAAACCCTCCAGTGAGCTCTGGCTACTCTACTCACCGCCGGGAACACAACACGAGGTTATTATATACACACGTTCATAGGTTACGGTAACCACTTTCCATCAGGTAGGTCGTATGCTTGTCTGCCACCTAAGTTGTATCAAAAAAATTGATTTGCAAATTTTCACCTGAACAAAAATCTTGTAATAAGTAGGTACTTACAAGTTGCTGTCGAGACGATGATGATGGAGGCCACCGCAAACAGCAGGAGTAAAAGAAACGTTGCGATTCGTTTTTTTGGTATCAACTTGAGGGCTCCCCAAGTGCGCGGCATGGTTAACGGTTGTGAAGTGCTACACCTGCGAGAAAAGAAAAACTATATTGAATAACATAATATTATAGTGTGTCTGCGAGCGCTGTACCACTCCCATAACACTCGCGGTATGGCCAGGGACGCTGTAAAGAAAGATCATGAGACGAGAGCGAGCGAGATAGCGCCACGAGCGCTCACGGCGATATTCGCTCGCTCTCAGCTAATAATGAACTAGTCTATTACAGTAAACATAGCATTTTATAACGAAATTCGTCACAAATCTCGGCTCGAAATAGGTACGCGAAATGTGCGAGAGATAACTGCGTGTTATATAGGGTAAATAGTTGCTATTTTTTATGCCAATAACTTTGTCTATTAAGTGTGTAATATAATTTAAGTCATACACACATACGCCGCAATATATAAGCATATCAATGGTATAAAGAGACTTGCAAAATCACTGGTTGCAACTTTGTCTTTATCTTTTAGAGAAATGTTTCTGGAACATTTAAAGCGTTACTTGGTATGATTATTAATAAGCGACAAAAATAGAACAAGTGACAGTTTATAATTGTATGTAACTTTATTCATAGGTCGATATATTGAGGGTATATTGGTGATAAATTTAAATTATATATTCATGATTTGAAGCGACACTTACGAGTTCATTGTATGATATTAATGCAAAACAACACGTCACTCGCTTGCTCGTTACTGATTATAAATGAACACCGGACTTGCTTGGATCAATGCAACACAAGTAGAAATTGATAAAATCGTATCACATGCTTGATTCCTTTCATAACATAACATAAATTCACGCCTATATCTCCGAAGGGGTAGACAGAGGTGTTAGCACCCACATTTCGCCAGTTTATGTTTAGGTGGCGAGCCTATTGCCATTATCTGGGCACTTATAAACCTGCGATAAATACACTCATAACTTCGAAAAGCATCGAAAAGTCATTGATGTATGCCATGGTAAAACCTGGGATCGAACCCGAGACCTCGTCTCAGCAATTCATTACCCATACCACTAGGCTACCGTGGTATTCCTTTCATAAATAATACTAAATACTATTACTTAGTACTCTTTAAAAAAAGAATCAAGAATGTGTACTATTTTATCAATTCTACTTGTCTTGCATTGATCCACGCAAGTACGTATATTGTTTAATAATATTGGTTAGATAATAGTATTTAACCGAAATTATTAAACAATATTCATTACTAGACTATATTAACCCCTCCAGCTAAACTAATATTCCTACGTCAGCCAATCGAGTACTTAGCAGACCCGGTTGCGCACTCCTCATATTTGATTTGACTCACAGAAACAACTACTATCCGACCTCACAACTTCGAAAAGAAAACCTGAGGTAGTGTCTGGCTTTAAACAGTAGGTGTATCAACCCCTCTTTCCCAGCTGTACCACAGATTAGTACTATCAATGGTATTACTAAAACAAAAAATATTCCCAGTAGTACCATTAATGGTACAACTGGGAAAGACTAACTAGTTATGAGGTGGCGGGAACGGCAGCGGGAGCAAAGGAGGATTACAAGCTTAGCTGCCCGCGTACTGAGGCAACTCGATTGTCGGAGGTCGATCAATGACCTCCGCCCCCATGAGCGCAAGCCTGGGGGTGACGGGTGGAGCCGCCTGTCACCCTTGCACAAGCAGGCCGCGGTGGCGAAGTTCACTTTGTATCTATTAGTTTGTATAGTTACCGAAAAATATTTTGACCCCAACTCGGAAACGAAAATAAAGTCAAGCACACGGCGCACCTGATGTAAAGTGGTTACTTTGGCCTGTGGACATGTGCAACACCAGAGGAGACACATTAGTGCAGCCAACCCGGTAAGAGCAGAGAATTTTTGAGCCGTCAGTGCAGAAGACAAAGCAGGACAAGCCTTTGGTCTTCCCACTGATAGCAAAAAAAACTCCAGTGAGGTCTGGCTACCCTACTCACCGCTGAGAACACAACAGAATGTTGTTATAGCCGTGGTATTCTGTAGGGTAGAGGTACTGCTCGGGGTCGGCCGGGGTGCGAGGGATATGCCTGTCAACCTCACCTTCGGCAACCGAAACGACCCACAGGCGGCGTGCGTTTTAGTCGGTTCGAGTCCGACATAACCTCCTCCACCGGCTCCGGTGGGGAGGTATACGTGGGGATTTTGCGCACGTAAAAAAAAAAAAAAAAAAAAGAGGTACTGCTCGAATAGAACTTCAATTGGGACGGTAATACCGACGTGTCTTACCTCCATAAAAATATAACATAACATAATAACATAACATAAACTCACGCCTGTATCCCCGAAGGGGTAGGCAGAGGTGCTAGCACCCACATTTCGCCAGTTTATGTTTAAGTCCCAATGTAATAGATGGCGAGCCTATTGCCATTAACCGAGCACTTATAAACCTGCGATAAATACACACATAACTTCGAAAAGCATCGAAAAGTCATTGGTGTGTGCCATGGTAAAACCTAGGATCGAACCCGAGACCTCGTCTCAGCAGTCCATTACCAATACCACTAGGTTACTGCGTTACCGTAAAAATATATAATCTATACCTAATTGGTGAATTTGAGGTCCTTTGTCACCTTAGTACCCCATGCTAACCCCAAAAGACACTAAACGCGCACTGTATATATAGAGTACATTTTGTAAAGTTATTGGTGTCAAGAGATATAATGCCAGTAAGTATTTCGCAATAATATGCCGCAATCGATAAATCGAAAGTCTTCAGCATAAATTTTAATGTCGTACTTACTGAAGGCGTTCGAGCTAACACGCTTTTGTCCTTGCTATGCAGCTGTCAGTACAGGATAAGTAGATTTCTAGACGGCTGCTACTATCACCGGTAATATTATTACAGTTTTTGTAACTTTCAAAGTGTGAATTGAACTATTGGCGTCCTTCAAGATACTAACAATCCACAGTCTAAAGAACACTTAGATAGGATTCGTTCTACTGTGTTATTATTATCTGTGACGGATATATTTATTTTGTTTATGGTACTAGATTTACTAGACACGGAACAACAATATCCTGACGGATGATTTCAGCCCGAAATCGATTCAAATTATCAAAGTTGTTTTATTTTTTATTAAGTTTCACCAACAATTATTTACATAAAATACTTAAATTCAAGCAAAGATTACATTTCCATTGGTCTTGCACGTTAAGCCATCGGCCCCGGATAGTTACAGGTATTTGGAGCCCTAACAACTGGTCTAACTATGTTTTGATATCGCTACTGGGATGTGGAGGTCAAGTGGCAGTCGCTTTATGAAAAATATCGAAGTACAACCAAATCCGCAAGTTACACTGGCAAAGCGGACCCCAGACTTCGAGTTGAAAGCTGCGGATACGAATGGGATTACCGCTGGGATGGACAAGAAGTAAGACCTCAGATCTAAAAATTCTAATATAGTACACACATATATACTCTCACGCCTATCTACCTACCCCGGAGGGAAATAGCCGTGAGCGTATGTATGTATTTATTCTAGTATAATCTTGACTAAAAATAGAATGAGGAGGGTCCAAGGTCAAAGCAAGACGTGTGTATAGGAGAATTTCGGTTTTCCGGGACGTAGCTCAGAGTATTCCCCCTAGAAAGCGAATAAAAGTACACAGTGTTTTTTTCGCTTTCCTTAAGATATTTCAGTAATCTTATCTATTGCGCAAAACTTAAATCCGCTTCAGATTTCGCTGCGCTTCTACGAGTCGTAGCGTTATGTTCTACGGCCTATATGCGACTACTTAATACAGGTCTACACATTTACGTGTTCAGTAATTTTAAATCACTTTAAAGAAGTTTATGATAAAATAATATTTCCTATACTTTGTAATATATGAGAGAAGCTTAAGTTGAGAATCAGGTTTTGTATGTAAGAGTCAAATCAAAGAGACTACAGCGAAAAATAATAAAGGAATCCATTGTAAATTCATTCATCATTACTTCAACAACTTATTTAACTTATAAAACTGCAATAATTTCAAATACAGAATCATTACTTCAATAACTTATTGAATTCTCTTTGTGGGATTATGAAAAGCCCGCGCCAATATAAAACTGCAATAATTTCAAATACAGAATCATTACTTCAATAACTTATTGAATTCTCTTTGTGGGATTATGAAAAGTCCGCGCCAATATAAAACTGCAATAATTTCAAATACAGAATCATTACTTCAATAACTTATTGAATTCTCTTTGTGGGATTATGAAAAGTCCGCGCCAATATAAAACTGCAATACTTTCAAATACAGAATCATTACTTCAATAACTTATTGAATTCATTTGTGGGATTATGAAAAGTCCGCGCCAATATAAAACTGCAATAATTTCAAATACAGAATCATTACTTCAATAACTTATTGAATTCTCTTTGTGGGATTATGAAAAGCCCGCGCCAATATAAAACTGCAATAATTTCAAATACAGAATCATTACTTCAATAACTTATTGAATTCATTTGTGGGATTATGAAAAGCCCGCGCCAATATAAAACTGCAATACTTTCAAATACAGAGTGTAATTCTGAAGTATGAATTATTTGTTTTTCGAACAATGCATAAATGAAAATTGTGTTCACGGCAACATTAACAATTTATTCATTATTATTTCGAGAGCTTCATATTTCCACTACTGAAATATATTACGATACAAATACTCAGTACATTCGGAACTGCAACATTTTTCTGAAATTGCTGGCTGAACTTTACTGCCATAAATGGATCAAAGCGAACCTAATAATATTGAGTGATATCGACAAAGTTCCTTTTAAATCTTGTTACGACGGGCTCGCGATGCAGTGCCACTTTCTGTGTTTTAGTGCCACTTTACACTAGGTATGCGGCAGGTAGTACGCACCTGTCAAAGGTCGTTCAAATCGGATTTAGTTTCTATTGGAACGCGTTTGAACACATTTTTTATACTACTTTTGTAGCCGACAAGCACACGGGTGGGGGTGATGGGAAGCGGTTTTCAATTTTCAAGTGACTTTAAATTTTATGTCATAAAACCTTTTATGGGCTTATGCAATATTACTATGAAAGGTGACTAGGCATTTAAGGTTGGTTAAAATCGGATTTTACGTGTGAGAACGCATTTGAACGAAATTCGGTCGTTTTATTTTATACCACTTGGGTGGCAGACAAGTACAAGCTCCACCTAATGGAAAGTGGTAACCGTGGCATATGGACTTGTGCAACATTAGGGGAATCACACTCGCGCTGCCGACTCTGTAAGAATCTTTTAATGCTCTTCTTGAAAAGCGACGTAACTTTAATATGAATGGATTGGAATGGAATGTTCATCCATTTTCTTTCACCGAAACTTACCGATGAAGCTTACACTTCGGAGTCTATCAAATATCAATTAGCCCATCGCTGTCCACTATTGGACATATCCCAGTCTTGGAAGACTTTACTGTTCTGCTGTCTACCTACTGTTTTCACGCTGGTCAGACAGGTAGGTAAAGGGCTTTATTTCGTATTTTCCTTTTCTCGCAGTGATATCATCTGCGCATTTTCCCGTTAGTCGCCTCTTACGACACTCGTCGGATGAGATGGGGTTGTGGCTTTCTCCGTGATTCCACGAATGGAGTTCGTAGTTCGTTCCAGTTCAACTACAGATTGGATTGAACTTCGACATTTTCCGTTAATAATCATTAGCAATAGTGAAGCATTACAGTTTGAGAATATGTTTGAGTTTCTACTGCTAAAACTATCAGTAACTGATATAAATGATCGTAAATAGACATAGTAATATACGTAAAAATATTTGCACTAAACAAGATTCAAACCCAGACGTTCAACATAACAGTCAAACGCCACTTTTGCTCCAGACGTCAATATTCAATGCGTCTTAATTAATAATGTCAATAAATCCCTCTGTTGGCGGGATAATCGCTCTTTTTTAATCTATTGGGGACTGACTTGCCAAATCAACTCGAGTTACCTTTTATGAAATGATTTAACTTTTTTTTATTATATTTCTTTGCTTGTATTTTCCCACGGGCGCGGGCGTAGGCTGAAGTAGGCTTTACAATTACATTGCGTACTCCATTATTTTTGGCCCTAAGCAATAGTTTAGGGTGAAACTATTAATTTTCTACACTTTGAAAAAAAAAACCGCGGTAGCCTAGTGGTATGGGTAATGGACTCCTGAGACGAGGTCTCGGGTTCGATCCCAGGTTTTACCATGGCACATACCAATGACTTTTCGAAGTTATGTGTGTATTTATCGCTAGTTTATAAGTGCCCGGTTAATCGCAATAGGCTCGCCACCTATTACATTGGGACCTAAACATAAACTGGAGAAATGTGGGTGCTAGCACCTCTGCCTACCCCTTCGGGGATACAGGCGTGAGTTTATATTATGTTTATGTTATGTTGTTTAAAACTCCATACATGTCTGTTTACCCCTTTATTTTAACATGCCCAATCCCTACGGATACTCTTCAAGGCGTCTGTTGGACGTTGTTGGTTGCCGGAGTTAGTTTCTTTCAATTATGTAAAATTATATGAAACTAACTAAAATATATCTTTTTTTAGGAGCAGTTCGACTGAGGAAGTATCTCCGCCCTACAGAACACCGCGGACATAATAACCTCGTGTTGTGTTCCAGTAGGGTAGCCAGAGCTAACTGAAGAGTGTGTCCTGTCTGTGGGAAAACAAAAAGCTTGTCCTGCTTTGTCTTTAACACTGATGGCACAGAAATTCTTGTGCTTACAGGGTTGACAGCGCGAGTGTGACTAACTTTATGTTGCACACATTCATTGGCCACGGTAACCATTTTCCATCAGGTGGGCCGTGTCTTGTCTGCCAACCAAGTGGTATAAAAAAATATAATTAATTTAATAAGTTTCTCTTTTTTAAGTAAATTATGTAAGTTGTTTGAGAAAATAAAAAATAAATCTTTAAGCCGAAAATTGTTTTATTAGAAAAATGAATGCTTTGTTTCTTTTCACAAGAAGAATGACACGAGCATATCTAGGCTGCCTTGACACCAGAGATATGTATTGCAGCTATATATATAGGTACTACACGTATGTAAAAGCTAAGACCATGACTAATCTAAGCTATGTTAACTTTGATATTTTATTATTTTTTGTATGTATTTCATTTTATACTTTAATTTGTAATCGCAATTTGACATTTATTTACTTGACATTTTTTATTCCCAGAAATATTTTGAATTGTTAAATAGTATTGCATGTTTGGTATTATTGTTTTATACTACAACAATAGTGTAACAGTTGTGATATTATGACACTATGATAATTGGCCAAGTATTGCTTGCACTAAATCTAATTTGTATGCCCAAGTGGCAAAACATAGTGAGCCTAATACCTCTTAAGATCTCTGTGTACCTATGTTTCACAAATAAAGACATTTCATTTCATTTCATTATGTGACTGTTTCCACTGTGCCATGCTATGTGTACCAATGAATGGTTGATATCAAATGCATCCATATCAACGTAATATATCACATCTCTAGTGGAAAGGCAGTGTTATTATAAGTTTTAATGTGATTTTCTCGAAACTACGTTGCAAGGAGCTACACGGATAGTATCGTGCAACTTGCTCAACTACCGTATCATTTCAGATAGTTATTGGATTCTAGGAGACGTGCTAGTTACGGATGTACCCAAGAATGCACAAACCAGGGAAAATGTTTAGAAGTTATTGTTGTGCACTCAACTACGAGTGGTAGCATTTTCAGGAAAGCAAATATTTCAGGTAACCCAGTTTTCTGAAACGTTATTTTTCTTACTCTGTCGGATGTCAGACAGGCTAGAGGTAGCATTTCTAAAAAAACTACGTTTAAAAAACCGACTATAAACTCTAATAAATATAAACACTAATAAAAAACTACGTTTAAAAAACCGACTATAAACACTAATAAATAATATAAACACTAATAAAAAACTACGTTTAAAAAACCGACTATAAACACTAATAAATATAAACACTAATAAAAAACTACGTTTAAAAAACCGACTATAAACACTAATAAATATAAACACTAATAAAAAACTACGTTTAAAAAACCGACTATAAACACTAATAAATATAAACACTAATAAAAAACTACGTTTAAAAAACCGACTATAAACACTAATAAATATCAATCAATCAAGCAATCACCCCACTGCAGTCCACTGCTGGACATAGGCCTCTCCCAATGTGCGCCATTTTCTCCGACACACCGGCTTCCGCACCCAGTCTGTCCCAGCCACCTTTTTATTTTTTTATACTAATAAATATACATACACATAATAACGCTTTTATCATCAGAGGATTAGGAAGAGGTTAATTAACACCCACATTTCACCAATAATTGAATTCGGTCCAACGTAATAGGCAGTTCCAGGCATTATTGTTGACTCGAACCATGTATCTGAGGCGGCGTTTGGGCTGTATATATCTGTCTGATGTTAAACAGCCCTATCCTTTAGTCGCCTTGTACGACACCGCATGGGAAGAGACGGGGTGGTCCAAATTATACTCTACCGGAAACCACGCGACACGTGGGAAAAAATATACCTTACTTAATAAAGATAAGAGAGAAATTACTGAATATACAGATTTATTAATCTGTTTGAAGCCGGTACCTAGCCCGAGAGACCATATATTATTTCAATTTCAAAATAAATAACTACTCTGCAACGAATTAAAAAAAGGAGCACATACAAATCAGTGTATATACATTTAAAAAAAATTGTCTATTACTTTTAAGCTTGTCAGTAACTTAGTGGTTCAGGAGATTGTACTGTGATCGAGAGGTAAAGATCTCGAATATTGAATACTTGTAACTCAAGAATTTTAGTTTAGTCGGGTTAGAAGGAACAATTGTAATCTCAGTTACCTACTAAATAAAAAGCAACTCTGGTACATCATGCTAACAATCTAGATAGTCTATTCTGAATAAAATAGTTTTCTAACGTTGATATAATTATAAAAATCGGTTCGTTAGTTTCAGAGTTTCTCGATTTCTTTCCTCATTATAGTACATTATTGAAGGAGGTAGGACACGACGGTATTCCCGTCTCAGTTGAGAAGTCTGACTGAGGATGTAACTTACAGAATACACACATACATATAATCATGCCTTTATCTCTGGAGGGTTAGGCAGAGGTGAACTCGGCAACTACGCGGCTACTACGGCTATAATAACCTCGTATTGTGTTTCCGGCGGTGAGTAGGGTAGCCAGAGCGCACTGGAGACTTCTTGTGTTGTCAGTGGGAAGACTAAAGGTAAATGATTGTATCTTCTGCTCTGATGGCACAGAAACTCTCTGTTCTTACAGGGTCGGCAGCACTGGAGTGACTCCCCTGGTGTTGCACACGTTCATAGGTCAAGGTAACCACTTTCCCACGAGTGTACGTCCCACTTCCCAAAAGTATACGTCAACAATTCAATATATATTTATATTGACGAGGACTCTATTGCATTTGTACACAGAAGAAGAATCTTGTCTTCGTTTTGACATTGGCGCCTTGCCACCGATATCATAGTGTTGAAGAAAATTATATTGCAGTAATTTCACTGCAGAAACTATTGATCTGAGCACTTTATACTTATTTATATTAAGTGCAAGCAAAACCTCTATCTCTTTTCAATTTTCTTTGTCCTGTTTTGAAATTATATTTAGGATTTTACTATAACTTTATTGTTCAAAACATAACATAATATAAACTCACGCCTATATCCCCGAAGGGGTAGGCAGAGGTGCTAGCACCCACATTTCGCCAGTTTAAGTTTAGGTCCCAATGTAATAGGTGGCGAGCCTATTGCCATTAATCGGGCACTTATAAACCTGCGATAAATACACACATAACTTCGAAAAGCATCGAAAAGTCAGTGGTGTGTGCCATGGTAAAACAAAAGCATAAATATGAATGACGTGTTTAAAGCCTAGATGATGATTGCATAGATTATAAAGTCTTTAATTAAAATAACAGTTGTTAATTATCTTAAGATTTAAAGAGCTTTATTTTAACTAATGAATATGGATTAATTTGCTTAAAAACTTATTTTGACTACTATTATGCTTTAAGAAATGTTGAATAAAAACGTTTTTACTTTTTCGCTGATAAATTATTTGGACATGGATATATTAACTTGGAAGTGTGATTTTACTACAAAGATGGAGTCTCAGTCAAAGAATATGTACATATAATTTGAATATGTACTTCATAACATTTTAAATTATTTGATAACAAAATCGACCCGAAAGTTTTCGAACTTAATATTTGTAAAAGCATATTTTCGTTCTTTGAAATGTACTTATAAGATGAAATTTAACAGAAGTGACATTGTTGTGACAACCTTTGTGACATAGCGGTAGTGAACTCGTCTGCTACGCAAGGGGTGCGGGTTCGTTTTCCGCTCAGTGCAAATATTTATATGTATGAATTTATTTCTTTACATTGATTTGAGTATTTCGGTGCCTCGGAGAGTAGGTTAAGCCGTCGGTCTCTGTTATTATGCGAATATCTATGGTAGTAGCTAGGGATAGTTTGAGCCCTAAAAAAGTCGTACTAATCTAACTACAGAACTTTAATATCGCGCATTGCTTGTGGAGGTCAGATGACAGTCGTTTCAGAGAAAATATCAAATTTCAGCCTCATCATAGTTAGACTGGAAATCCAACCCTGAGTTGGGTTATGACTCAGAGAATTCAATTTCAATGCGGTTCGGTCTCGAAATATATACATACATATATTCACGGCTGTAAATCCCCGAAGGGGGTATGCAGAAGTGTATTAACACCCACATTTCGCCAATTATGATTTTAGGTCCCACATAACATAGGCAAGATTAATTGCCGACTGTATTTTTACCGTCGGATGAAGAACCGCACTGTCCCTTCTACGATACCCACAGGAAGAAATGGGGTGGCCCTATCCTACTCCAACCTATACGGCAAAGTTAAGATATGTTTTCCGAAAATAGGTACCGTTTATGACATTTGGAAGGTTCGGAAAAAATCGAGACTGAACTTTGAACAGATTGCCACACCCGAAGAGAGCTTGTTGGGTTCGCCATCTCTCTCGACAGCTTCACCTCCGGTAACCTACAACCTACAACCCTCAGACGGCGTGCATTTTAGTCGGTACGAGATGACCTCCCACACTGACTCCGACGCGGGGGAGGGGTATATCCGTGCGGATTTTTCACACGACACTAAAAATCAAAATTGGTAGGTACGTTTTATGAATGTATGTATGAAAGTATTCAAAAATGGAATCATAATGGAATGAACAACATCTAACAATTAACTGTTATTAGGGTCAATTCAAACTACTAAACTTGTAGTGCCGATTTTAATGATGGCAAAATGACTACTTTGATTAAACTGTACTGATTGACTGCTGTAATAATGTGTGACGTCATTCTTAAAGGGTATTTACATTTACCCTTGTTACTTATGTTTATGCAGAAGCTTGATACTATTGTTGGGGTATATTTTACTCTTTACAGGTCACGAGGCACACCTATCACGAACGAACTGAATTTCCCCTCGTCGATCCATGATATTATAATTATAATAAAATATGTTATTGGTGTACAATAAAGACGTTTATTATTATTATTATTGTTTCTCGGTTCCATGACTCTCGAGACTACGGAGTCTCGGGCCTTAGGAAGGCGTGCGTCGGGCCGAGGCCAAGACGTAGAGGCCCTTTTATGAGAATTTAATAGATATCTTAGAGGAATACACACACATGGCGGATATCATCCCCGAGCGCACAATATGATACACCGGGAGATGGTCCCCGCCAGGTGCAGAGACTATTGCTGTGCGGTGCTGTGGCCGCGATGGAAACTAAATTATGGGCAATGGGATTGAGAATTGGATGGACTGGTGAATGGGCTATGGGGGAAGACTAACGGACGCCTGCCGTGACAATATATCTCAAAATTGTAAAAAGGCAGGCGGTGACTTGCCAACTCATTGCATGGGCGCCATTAAAATAGCCACATATAGTCCGACCATGGAGCAACATCCGTTGAGCGGCTAAGGTTGTCGAGAGGTGAGTCTGCGGGCGCAAGTTCGCGATATACCATTCAGCATGCCCCCGGCGTTATGACATTTTACAGTTCCAACCTGGAGCATAGGTTCTGCTCTTGCAACTCCACTCATGGCCAGCCAATGAAGGTAAGCACACAAGGTGAGGGGGAATAAATTCTCATCCTCGGGAGAATCGGGGTACGTGGTGTCGCCACTCACCAGCAGCTCGCCACAAGATGCCCCTGCGGGGTTATTATTTTTATTATTATAAAAAACTCTCCAGTGAGCTCTGGCTACCCTCCTGACTCACTGCCGGGAAAACCCTTCTAACACAAAAAAACATTTCAGTAGTTATTGCGTTCAATCGCGAACAACCATTTACAATTATTCAAAAGAATAGATAGATATAAAAAGGCATTAATTAAAAACTAAGCAGGGAAAATGTGACCTAACGAAAAAAGAGCTTTAACTGTAACATATCGCGTTAATATTAATGATTTGGTTATTATCGATAATTACGTGAAATCGGATCATAAGGAACCTTTCGAAGTACACTAATTATTAGGTAGTTTTATTTTCAGTTGTGAATCATTATAGTCCATATTTTGTATGAGAATCAGATGCAGATGTCACCTGTTTAAAACAATTCCTTCTAATGCCAAATATTCCTTTTTAAGAGGAGTACTCTAAACTGACGAGCATGCATGAAGAATGTAATGAGAGAGAATGAATCGGGAGTAGTATGTCAGGATCGTAGCAAATGGAAATCCGTGGTCTCTGCCTACCCCTATAGGAAACAGGCGTGATTTTATGTATGTATGTATTAAGAGGAAATCAAACTGTTTCATTGATTGTTATTCGAAATAGAGTTATGTATCAAATTTCAGAACAATCTGTCAACAGGAAGGAGGAAAACCAAGGCATTAAGATCATTTTGAGTACTTTGTTCGTCAAGATCAATCTTATGCTGACTGCACCTTATACGACAGACATGATTGCCACAATGTGTTTACCTGTTGTACACAATGCTGTGACGTCATTGTATTTAGTATAAGTAGTACGCTCGCTGTAATATGTTTACTATAAACTCGTTAGGATCAAAACCACACGACACTAGCACGCTTTAAAATAATAAGTTTATTTTTTAATATAGAACACGTCAATTAGACTTCGCCTTGCCTTAAGGTAAGCTGAAGGCAAAGTCTCAGAAAAGAGTGTCACCATTACTTACACATACTATGTGACAATGGTGACACTCAGCTTGACGGCCTCATCATATGCTTTTTCACGCCCCGCTTAAAGGACCCGGGACTGTAGGAAGAAGGAAACACGTGAGCTGGTAATGAATTCCAGGCCTTAATGGTGCGACAGAGGAAAGAGTCACCGAACCGCTTGGTTCTTGATCGGATGTTCTGCACCGTACGATTTAATAGACTTATACGCTTGTTTTCATAACATTATTCATATGAAACTATTATAAATTATAGAAACGTTACACTTTTCATCAATCAACATCAATAAACTCGAATGTTATTGATATATTTTTGACTTAACAACATGAAGGCTATTAATCATTGGTGGCATGACGATCGGACGCGTCAATTGCTCCAGTATTTAAATCAATGCAATAACTAAAATCGATACTCGTACAGCAGCTGTACGATATTGGCTACTATACTGAATTCATCAGTTAAAGGAATGCAATTCGATTGATGCCAAAAAAGCAGGTCAAGTGCGTGCTGGAATCTCGCACCGAGGGTTCCGTTCCGTACGGCACTTTTTTTTATACCACTTAGGTGGCGGACAAGCACACGGCTCACCTGATGGAAAGTGGTTACCGTGGCCTATGGACGTGTGTAACACCAGTGAGTCACACCCGTGCTACTGACTAACACAACACGAGATTATTATAGCCGTGGTATTCTGTATTCTGACCGATTCTGAAGCAACTGATTTTTTTAAATTTCTGTTCCGTCAGTGTAGAGGACAAAGCAGGACAAGTCTTTAGTCATCCCACTGATAGCACAAATTCTCCAGTGAGCTCTGGCCACCCTGGCACTTACATAATTTCAAATTTTGGATAAATACCTATTTTTCTACTAGATTTAAAATGGGTCATATAGCTCCATTTAGACATAGAGCACTTGCCGAAAATAAAAAGAAATTAGTTTACATTAATTTTCAAATACTGAATGGGTAATCGAAGAAGAGAGATGGAAGTTTTTTTCCTCTTGAGGTACGGGACCCTAAAAATACTCCTTTTTATATAGGACACGCCAATTAGACTTTGCTATGCCTGATGCTCCTAAGTGCTCCTATCAATATGATTAAAGCGCTTCATCGGTCTTAAACAGCTGAACGGATATAAATGATGGTAAACTGGAGGCAAAATCTCAGAAAAGAGGGTCACCATTACATACATTTACCATGTTACAATGGTGACAGTCAGCTCGACGGCCTAATCACATGCTTTTACACGCCCCGCTTAAAAGACCGAGACTGTAGGAAGAAGGAAACACGTGAGCTGGTAATGAATTCCAGGCCTTAATAGTTTCGACAAAGGAAAGAGTCTCTGAACCGCTTGGTTCTTGATCAGATATTCTACACCGGGTGCGGGTGACATCTAAGCCCTGCACGCGTTGTCCTGTACAGGAATGGGGAGAGTGGGACTAATTGGAAGAGCTCATCAGAACAATCACCATGGTACAAACTTCAGGACGGATAGACAAACAAAATGATATGAATTCGACACGTATAGGTGAAGACCTTCGTTGCCTATATTCGTTCGTATTTGCATACATAAACACATTATATTAGGAGTACGTATAGTTATATATGCGTGTTATATATGACTGCCTACTATATACCTACTATTGCGCAGTCGGATAGACATCGGACAGTTTGCTTATATGTGTAGAATAGGGACACTGTGAGTGTGGTTTGTGACGGTACATGGCGAAACGAAAATATTAAAAATATCGAGGGTAGATGAATATCCTACTACCTCATGGACTCGAAGACGACGGGCGTGCACCACTGAGCCAGTCAGCCTGTGACCACGGCCGGTGTAACCTAGTCGAAATGTCAGGAAAATCAAAGGTTTGTATGTACCTATATGATCGCGTTAATTTCCGTAAACATTATTGTCCCTATAAGCAAACGTATAGGTAAAAGAGGCTCAAGCCAATCTCATGTTTAAGTTAGTGGCTTTACGATACTAACGGAGGAGGATCTTGTGCAGGCATTCCTCCCAAGATTGAGAGGTTAAACAGCAAGCACTCCCAGAAAATACGATATAGGTACTATCGAAAACTTAGTATGCCGAGCTCCGAAGTGAGGTTGATGATGATAGGAGTAGCTATACAATAAAATCTTACTCCTCAGAGGAATCTGCCAATTCATCGCATAGTAGATTCTGTTCTATCAACTTGAGCACATCACAGTCTGCGTATATCCTTCGACAGAGAACGCCTCACTTAGAGGAGCAGACTGTACAAAGAAAGAGGAGCCTAAGTATAAACTTATCGTGCATATTTAATCCTACTATCCTAAGTGCTCCTATCAATATGATCAAAGTGTTTTATCGGGCTTAAACGGCTGAACGGATTTAGCTGATTGGTGTTATAGTCTGGAATAACACAACCGCTACTTTTTGTATTCTTGAACAGCTTCCCTTGGAATGCGAAAACGGACTTAGAGTTCTATGGAGGCAACAGTTAGAAAGATACAAAAAAAAAGAGTGAGAACCTACCAAGTTAAATACACAGTAATTGTTATTTCACGTTATCTACTCTAAGTTATAATTGCCTTAAAAACAGCTTACTGTAGCAAAAATGAAAGAAAACGAAGTCTGTGATGCTTTCAAGAGAAGATTTTTACTCTCAAGAGAAAACCACTAAAAACTAAATCAAAAAAGTAACTTGGACAGCTGAAGGTTATGACTATACACATCCATGTTTAGTAACATATACATATACATGTTACTATATTTTAAAAGTTATAAAAGTTTAGAATTATATTTTAAACTACTTCGAATAAAGTGAATAGTGTAGTGTTTTTTTAATTATTAATTCTTTCAGGAAGATCCTACAAAATATTTTTAAATACCTAGTTGTATGTTCTCCACACGTTCTGCTTTCGAAAATCTAGTTTTAAGAACTGCTATCATTTCGAGCAGCTTTAACAATTTGGGTATTTAACCAATATTGTGTTTACGATGGCCCAATAAAGTACATTTAAATGTTATTAGTCCTGAGAAGAGAGGGTGGCATGCTATAGAGATGTAATAGTATGATCTGGCTTAAATCCACAACGCTGCAATTAGAGATTTGTAGCAAACAATAAAATGTATTACTTACACTAACAATTTAAACACAATATTACATATTGTAAATTGATTGTAATCAAAAAATATAATAATATCATATTGTCATTTTTATCATTCTTTAGACATATTGTGTCAATTGCATGTCAGTTGTGCCACAGTCGGCTAGAGCGCCTGCGTACTATTTTAGGCTGGATTTCACCAGCTAAAATATTTTTTAATTAAGCTGAGTTTTCACATTTTATTTTTTTCAATGAAATTAAGAATAATAATAAAAAAAAATCTTTGCAAAACAAGCTTTGATTCGTAAATTCAATTGCATTGAAACGATACTTTAATGCTAGGGTTTGGTTATGAGAGAAAAATTTGAAGTAGGAAACAGAAAATTGTTTACCATAGTGACGTTTCAGCTTGAATTACTGAATACACACTTGTACGAATGTGCATTAGTGTGAGGTGAGTTCACGTATGCATGTTTGTCAATATACATCGCATCTGGTTAAATCTGTTCCTATGGACATGAACATAAGACGCCCAAACTCTAGCCCAATCAAGTTTCAATCAGTCTCGCTAGTAATCCAATTAGAGAATCCCGTAGGCGTGTAACTCCCATTTCTACAGGATCCATTAACTTTGCTGTGACGGTAGCATAAAGGAAATGAACGCCAGGCTCTTGCATTCAACTTGTGAATTGCATACAGTGCAATGAACAATTCATTTAGTGGTCATTCAATGTAGGAAATGTGTAAGGACTATTCACTAATACTAACTCCACCTTCAATTCTTTAAGGCATCGATTATGTTGAATTCGAATCGTTTTAAATTCTGATATATAGGTATTATAGTAACGTATTAGACCACCTGTTGGACGAATAAACTCAATAATAGAACTTAGTTCAACAGGCGGTCTAAAATTGCCACATCCGACGATTCTAACAACGAGTAACTTTATGAATTTACAGTATATATATATATAGTATGTATGTAGTACAGTATGTATATATGTATATACAGTATATATAATAGATTCCTATAACATTCATAAAGTGGTCACTTATGTCCGCAGAAATAAAATAATTCTGTCACCAAGCGTATTCTAATTCCGTGTAAATATCCGATTCCAATAAAGTGGCCTTTTAAGACGTCTATTTAACTCCAATAGTTTTCAGTGGTGTATATGGGAGTGTAAATTTGTACAATGTATAGTAGTAGTATATAAATAAATAATTTTTCCTTTTTACAGACCTATTATTTTATATCTGACTGTACTTTGTGTTCTATTATTTTATGTTGTAGATGTAGTCTATGGACCAACGTAATCCCCTACTGCGCAGACTGTTTAAAACTACCAAGTTCTGCCACTACTAGAGTAGTTTAGTAGACTTGAGGTGACTTACGTCTTTTATGTCTGTTTTGGACTTCAAGCGGCATTGAGGAGACGATCTTATATAAAATTATTGTAAAATCACTTTATTAAGTACTACATTGGCGTTGTGGTAGAGGAGTGACTTTAAATTTTATATAGTCCTGTCCACTTTTCATCAGGTGGGCCATGTGCTGGTCAACCAAGTGGTATAAAAAATATAAATAAACATGTCGGTATAATTTATTCAAATGTCTAAGCATGTATGCGTGAGACGTACTGTTATCAGATGCTACTCTGGCTAATGGTTTTCCGGGACATCGACAAAACTCGTTTGTAAGGCAATTATTATAACGCGTCTTTTAAGAGAACTAACTATTATTAAAATATATTGTTAGTTATAACGAATCTTGAAGAGAACTGTCATATATTTGTAGTGTCATGTTATTTTGAGATGAATGTGTGGTGTGACAGGAATGAGTATATTAGTGGTCTTTTTTTTTAAAGTATTGTCCAATCACAGAAAAGGTACGGGGAATTTGTTCTGGTTTAGACATGTAATACGTAAAGGAAGAGGAGAGGAAGACCTAAGAAGAGATGGATGTACTGTGCGTAAGATGATTTGGTCAGGAAGGGAGTGAATATACTCGTAAATCGACAGCTTCTGTAGTATGGCGGTAGTGACCGCTATGCAGGAGGCGAGGGTTCGATTCCAGTTTCTTAGTGCCTTCCTATTTCCATTCTTAGTGCAAAAATTTGTATGGGTGAATATAAGTATTTGCAATGCTCTGGTCGTAACTCGGAGAATACGTTAAGCCGTCGTCGGTCCCAGTTGCTATACTAATATCTATGGCAGTAGTTACGGGTAGTAAGTCTTAAAAAGTTTAACAATTGATCTCGCTGCAATGCTTCGATATTGCCTTGGGTCGTGGATGTCAGATGGCAGTCGCTTCACGGAAATATCAAAGTCTAGCCTAATCCGCAGGTGAACTGTTAAAGCGGATTCGACTGGGATTAACGCTTATAGAGAATAGAGGAAAAAGACTCGCAAATATGAGATAAGGGCAAAATTAAAATGATGATGTGTCACTTGTGTCAGGTGGAAAACTGCTCAAATAGTTATTAATTGGTAATTAAATGTCAACTTTAATACATTAAGATAAAGCTTATAATAGTAACCTAGTAGTACTCTGATCGGATAAAATTCAATATGCTACATCAATACTATTTTCAGCCTCATCTAAATGGCATTAACACTTAAACTCCGCTCGAGCACTTTTCCACCAGATATTAATTAACCGTAAATAGGTGAATATGTCCTCATCCGAGCTTCAATCTTAGTTGAATTTAATGCTTGATTTTAAATCCCCGATATATAATGTTTCCTCCCGTAATTTAGTGATTTGACTTTTACGTGAGCAGCTGTTAAGTTTCTCACCTCGGAGTTCAGGGCTCGTTTTTCTGTTATTCGTATTCCACGTAGAAACAATTTTTCAGTTGGGAAATATATTCAGGGACTGAGTACAGATAAACTATATTACAATAATAGAATGGTTGGGAGATTATATTCCCTTTGTTGGGAGATTATGTACCGGTAGGTAATGGTACGTATTATCGTTAATTATTTAGACATAGGGCGGTTCTATTGATCGATAACAATGACTGAAATACAGTGAATATAGTGGTTAAGACGCAGTCATACTATAATTCAATAATCCAAGTTTCTAGGGTTAATTGTTATTGAATAAAATATTACATGACTTATATTTTTTTTTTTACGTGCGCAAAATCCCCACGGATACCTCCCCACCGGAGCCGGTGGAGGAGGTTATGTCGGACTCGAACCGACTAAAACGCACGCCGCCTATGGGTCGCTTTGGTTGCCGAAGGTGAGGTTGACAGGCATATCCCTGGCACCCCGGCCGACCCAGGGCCATCTCTCACGACCTGGCCCTTTTCTCGGGTGTGGGGACTACAGAGTCCCCAACTCGTCCCCGGAAACAGGGAGGCGCGCCACGCGCGCCACCGCCGCGGCCTGCTTCTGCCAGGGTGACAGGCGGTTCCACCTGTCACCCCCAGGCCTGCGCTCATGGGGGGCGGAGGTCGTTCATCGACCTCCGACGCCCAAGTTGCCTTCGTACGCGGGCAGCTTGTCTTGCGATCCTTCGTCGCTCCCGCTGACATGATTTATATTAGAAGGATGGTGATTTTTGTTACTTTATGCGAAATATTTATTGTTTTAGACCACCTCTGCGGCGTAGCGGTAGTGAATGTAACTGCTACGAGGGACAGTAGCGGTTCGTTTCCCGCTCAGTGAAGTATTTCTGGCAGTTGTTACGGGTACTTAGATCCCTATAAAGTTCGACTAGTCTGATTACAGATCTATGATGTCCCTATCAGCAGTCGCTTTACGGTTCATCACAGTTAGACTGAAAAGTCGACCCCGACTTAATAAAAAGACTCAGAAGAATAATGATTACCTAACTACATACATACATATAATCACGCCTTTATCACCGGAGTGTTAGGCAGAGAGACATTGCACCAATTATTTAATTCGGTCCCACATAAAAGGGGGTGAGCCTATTGCCGTTTTCCGAGCACTATTTTTGACTCAAGCCATGCATCTGAGGTTGAGTCTGGGCTGTAAATATCTGTCTGATGTTAAACAGCCCTATCCCTTAGTTGTCTTGTACGACACTGCATGGGATGAGATAGGGTGGTCCAAATTCTACTCTGCCAGGAACGACGCCTAACTGACATCATTAATATTGTCGTAACCCTTCAATTGCTTGCGTTTTTCAAACTATTTTTTTTTTCAAAAACTTTTGAAACACAAATTACCGCCTATTTGTGAGCATGGGTGCTTTGAATCATATATTATTCGATTCGTCAAAGTTCAAGGCTGTGCCAGCTACTCACGTGGGGAAACCTGCCTGTGGTTCTTTGTTAAAACAACCCCGGTAACCGTTAATGTTTTACCTTGGCAGCTTTTTGGGTTTAATTGAATAAAGCAGCGAAATCACGTGTACGACTTCGTATGCTGTCGTAGAAAATCGTATTAATCCGACTGCTTGCTAAAATTGATTACTTTTACAGTTATTATTATATTGATATTGAACAAAAATATGATGTGATGGTTTTAAGAAATAGGTGCTGTACTGCTACGTCAAGTTAATCTATTCATATTAAGAAAAAAATCTGTTTCACTTGGCAGATGCTTTATCTTGAGTACAACATGGATTCGAATCATATTTTTCTTTAAGTTTTCTGATATTTCACAAAATATTCTATACTACCTACTTCAAGTGAGGACGCCGTTTACTGAACGGGTGATCAGTCCTTCTCTGTGGGGTCTTTCACCGACTGCCATAAATGTTGGTACGACAACTGGGACCGATGTCTTAACGTGCTTTCTGAGGTACGGAAATACCCAGACCAATGCAAACATACATATTCATGAAAGCGGACGTCTATTTCCATTAGAATTTCTTCACTTCAAAAAGAAGTTTCTTCTAAAAGAAAATTGTTTAGAAAGTTTCTCATTCGAGTAGAAACGTGCAACAAGTTATATTCTATTCTTAGTATCAACTATAAATAACTGACTCAAAATTATCAAAGCCGAGCTTAATTATTTGAAAGCCTGCGACTTGTAGGCCAGCCATTACTAATGCAGTATTTTAGGGTTAACTTGCCATTTTTGTGCTCGGAATTTTCATTTGTTTATCAATGTTTGCTCGTTTGCTTCTTTTGTCTCGCGTTTAGTCGAGAAATAAAATTAATTTATGATTAATTATTAATTTTAACATTTATACAACTATTAGCAGAGACTTTACCCACTAATTTGTAGTACTTAGGCAATCGAACGTAGAATTTATAATTAGTTAAGTGTTTTTATTTTATGAACTTCTTTAATCCCAAGAAAAATCCGTGGTAGGACTAAATAAAATTAAAAATCAATACCTCATCAACCTAATCGCGAAGAGTTCTTTTTTATACCATTTAGGTGGCAGACAATCACACGGCCCACCTGATGGAAAGTGGTTACCGTGGCCTATGGGCGTTTGTAACACCAGAGGAGTCACAGCCGCGTTGCCAACCCTGTAAATATAGAGGTTCTGTGCCGTCAGTGTAGGAGACAAAGCAGGACAACCCTTTAATCTTCCCACAGACAGCACAAATTCTCCAGTGAGCTCTGGCTACCCTACTCACCGCTGGGAACACAACACAAAGTTATTATAGCCGCGGTATTCTGTAGGGCGGAAGTACTTCCCCAGTCTGACTGCTCAATCGGGCGGCAATACCGCCGTGTCCTACCTCCTTATAGTTTCCGGGATCATAACATATGTAAATGAATTGCTCATTTAATACGAGTGAGTATGTCATAGAATTATTTATACCGCGTCGTATTATACTCTAGTGTAGTGTAATGTCCACGCGTACCGGAGTGAAAATGACATGGCTTGATGTTGGTGATGGGGACACGTCGCGACGGGGCGGTTGCCCCGGTAAACAAAGGTTGAATTACTTCAGCATGACTGCATGAGTCACCAGGGATGTCAGTGATTGACATTTTAATATTAACTTGATTTCGTAACAACTACTGATATTGTCAGATACCAACATTGTTTGATGTTAGTCTTTAATATCTTTTAATATCTAAGAAATAGATAGAATGACAATGTTTGAAAAAAGGAAACAGGCATTCAGAACCTAATATTTTTAGTAATCGGTAAAAAAATGAAATATTTTTGGTTCAATTCAAGGTTTTACCATGGCACACACCAGTGACTTTTCGATGCTTTTCGAAGTTAAGTGTGTATTTATCGCAGGTTTATAAGTGCCCGGTTAATGCCAATAGGCTAAACATAAAGGACCTAAAGGATTTAGGACCTAAACATAAACTGGCGAAATGTGGGTGCTAGCACCTCTGCCTACCCCTTCGGGGATATAGGCGTGAGTTTATGTTATATGTTATTTTATTGCATATTTTTTAATATACAGTAATTAGCGTATAATACGCTACCTACCTAAAAAATACAATAACAATAGATTGAAAAAAATATAAGAAAATAATAAAAGTGTTTATAATAATTATTATTAATTCTTTATTATCACATTATAATATCTTAACTTAGATACATATTTTATTAATATAAAGGCACACACGTAACTGCATATTAATAAAATATTTTATAAATTGTACAGTAATAGATATTAAGCATACATTGTCAAAACTTAAATTAATATAAAAGTGATAAGTCAATAATTATATGACGTACCTGGAATGTTTGTAAATTAACTTCGCGACACAATTGCTAAAAGACCTGGTGCGTAAAATAATTATGTATTCACACCGCCATAGTTCAAAAATAAAGCTTGCTTTTTGTGAGGGTCAGGCCGGACTCATGATTAATTGCGTTTTTTATGCTACCACAATTGACCAAAAGTCCAACCTGAATAAGATGACCTTGCGGCTGGACACTTCTTCCTTGAAGTTTTGACTTGAAGGCTGCAGTCCATGATTTCCCGAACCGTTGTATAATTAAGAATGTCAATGTATTTCTTTTTTGTGACAGGATTAAAATAACGATTTTTTTCATGTTTAAACGAGTGCCTGTATGAGACGACATAGAGATATAGTTATTTTCGCTTTAAGTAGTAATAAAGACAATTGTGTTATAACTATAGTGTTGCACAAGTCCATAGGTCACGGTAACCACTTTCCATCAGGTGGGCCGTGTGCTAGTCTGCCAACTAAGTGATATACAAAAAAAAACAAAATAAATAATAAATTATGTGTTTGAAAAAAGGAAACAGTCGTATTGAGAATCTAATATTTTTAGAAATTGGTTAAAAAGATGAAATATTAGTTTGCATATTTTGGTAATATACAATAATTATTCCCATTACACGCTACTTACTTAAAAAATACAATAACAATAGATCGAAAAAAAATATAAGAAAATAATAAAAGCGTTATAATGATATTAATTAACATTACAAAAAAAAAATTCAAAATTCATTTATTTGCAGAAATGTGGTCATACATGGTGTTAAGTAAGATTACCTAGCACTATACATATAATAATTATTATTATTAATTCTTTAGTATCAAGTTATAATATTTTAACATAAAATACATCTCTTTTATTAATATAAAGGCACACACATGACTATATATTAATAAAATATATTTATTTAAGTGTACATTAATAGATATTAAGCATACATTGTCATAACTTAAATTAATATAAAAGTGATAGGCCTATAATTATATGACGTACCTGGAATTTTTGCAATTAACTTCGCGACACAATTGCTAAAAGACCTGGTGCGTAAAATAATTATGAATTCACACCGCCATAGTACAAAAATAAAACTTGCTTTTTGTGAGGGTCAGGCCGGACTCATTATCAATTGTAGTAGTTATTATCACACTGCATGATAACTACTACAATTGACCAAAGGCCCAACCTGAATAAGATATTCTTGAGGCTGGACTCTTCATGCTTGAATTTATGACTTGAAGACTGCAGTCCTTGTTGACGCACCGATATAGGTCGTTGTAGACAAAACGGCAAACTACTAAATGGAATAAGGTTATTTTCTTTTTTCTTTTTTTTTACAAATGCCACATAATTATTTCTAACATTTAAAAAACTACTCGAGCAGATTGCAGTTTGGTCTAGAATAGCCTTTATACTGCAGGTGTTCTTGATGATGATGAATGATGTTGCTAGTGTTTTCCTCCATGTCTATCGGTGCAACCAGCAACTTTATTAGGTGCAGACGAGAAGAAGTTCAATATCAACGTTCACGAAATTTCTTCAACATATGTACCTTAAAAAGTTGCTGTACTGGCTTCGATTGTACTGTTGTAAACCGAGTCCTGCAAAATAATATTTTAAAATTTGAAGTCTACTAAATATATATTATTTCAATTGTCATCGAAATTTTGTATTCAATTAAGTACAATAAAAAATACTTACCCGTAGATGAGTATACCGATGAGTAGCCCTCAAACACGTAGATGCGTTTCGTCCTATGTTTTTAGAAGTAGTGCGTTAGGGCGCGGTTACGACACACTCGCGATACGACGTCTTAGAAGTTGGACGCGTTCCTGCGTCCTGCGATATTCTGATGTAAGTTCTTAGAATATATTTTATATTGAGATGCATAGGTACGTATTTTATGCTGATTTGTAAAGTATGGAAATTCGGTCGGCAAGTGTCAGAAAGTGTGACGGTTAATCAAGTTTAATGGGAGGTAAATATATGACAATGTTATCAATTTGACCGTACTATAAGATTCAGTGTTTTTTTTTATGTATTCAAAATTCCGTTTAACAAAATGGCAATGATTATCCAGATTAAGGTTATCCGGATTAATCATCGTCACGGCTATCTACCGTCGGACTCATAATGACTGATTATTGATTAAACGCAAACGTAAAAATTGAAATAATCGTGAAAAAATGAATAATATTCGTTCAAAAATCTTAAATGTTAACCCGAAACTCATTATGAACACAGAATTGTGTTGCATTGAATTTTTTACGTGATTATAAAAATGTTTTAAAATAATAAAATTGATTTAATGGAATATAAGATAAAAAAGAAGGAATACTGAGCTTTCTTTGTTATTATTTATTTGTATTTGTTAAAAGATATGACTTCAATTAAAAAAAAACGAATAGACGTATTCGTTTTTTTTTAATTGAAGTCATATCTTTTACTGATAATATATTTTTCATGTGATTATTACGCGATTATTAAAGTGTTAGTAAATAATAAATAATTTTTATAACATTAATACCTTTCTTTAAGAGCTTTCTTTGTTATTATTTATTTGTATTTGTTAAAAGATATGACTTCAATTAAAAAAAAACGAATAGACGTATTCGTTTTATTTTAATTGAAGTCATATCTTTTACTGATAATATATTTTTCATGTGATTATTACGCGATTATTAAAGTGTTAGTAAATAATAAATATTTTTTATAACATTAATACCTTTGTAATTATTATGAAGCAGCTTGCTGACTAGCCTGATAATAAGGTAGTAATACTGGGATAGAGTTTGTCTTATTTAATAATTGTCAAGTTATTAAAATATTTCACTTGACTTAAATTTTTAAAAGGCATTATCCGTTTTTTTCTCGGTAATATATTTTCACGCGACTAAAAATGTTATTCAATAATAATTAAATTTGCTATATTAATACCTCGCCTGATTACGCGGTACATTGCTGATAAACCGGATAAATAAGGAAGAAAAATCTGAGTTTTCTTTGTTTCCGTTTCTATTGTATTTTATTTGTGGGTTTTTTTATATCGATATCTATTAAATTATTGTCCCTAAAAATTGTGTGTGACTGTTTGTTTTCTAAATATTTTTTTAAGTAGTCGATTTTTGTTTTCATGTATTAAGTCAACTTTTTGTCAATAATAGATTTTTATAGTATTAATATAGTGCGTATTTATTTTGCGTAGATTTTTATTTTTTGCAAAATTAATTAGTAAATAAATTATTTAGTAGTTAATTTAAGTAATTACCCCACCAAAGTTCTTGGAATTCGGATTCTTGCAAGTCGGATTAACGAACGAGGCTCTAACGCAGACCTTTCCTCTTGGGACTGAAAGATCAGTCACTCCCAGAAAAACCAATATTCAAATCAAAAGCTAACAGCAAACCCCAGGCTCCAAGTACTGGGTGGCGCAAAAGTAAAGACCCTATTTGGTTCGGCTATAACATTTTTTCTAAATTAGAAAACTAGATTTAGGTTTTTTTAAATGTATATTTGTACCATTAAATTTCGTACCATTAGGATTTAAAGATGATGTCTTTTAAATGGTGACCTCCAGAGTTGATACACATTTGAGCCCTATTTATGACATTTTGCATAACTTGCCGTGACACTTCCTGCGATATGTTCGTTATTTCTTGACGAATGTTTTCTTTTAGAGCTGCGAGAGTCTGTGGCTTGTTCACATACACCCGAGATTTCAAAAAACCCCAAAGAAAGAAGTCTGGACTGGTCAGATCGGGTGATCTTGCAGGCCAAGGCAAATCGCCAAAACGAGAGATAACTCGGCCTGGAAAAGCGTCCCTCACTAAGTCCATAGTGTCGCGCGCTGTGTGTGCCGTAGCGCCGTCTTGTTGAAACCAGATGTGCTCCAGCCCCAATTCGTCCAAACTGGGTATCAAAAACTCACGTAACATGGTTCTGTAGCGTTCTCCAGTGACAGTTATCGCATTGCCTCCAGCGTCTTCGAAAAAATAGGGTCCGATCACTCTGTCAACACAGATGCCACACCATACAGTAACTTTTAGTGGGTGTAGAGGTGTTTCTTGAATAATGCGCGGATTATCAGTGCCCCAGAACCGAGTATTCTGCTTATTGACATGCCCTGAGAGATGGAAATGCGCTTCGTCACTCATAACCAATTTTGAAGGAAAATCATCCTCTTCAAGGTTGAGGTTTATGACGCGCTGGCAGTAATCTAGACGAGCTCGGTGGTCAGCAGGCAGCAGCTGATGAGTCATTTGAGTTTTATACGGGAACATCTTTAAGTCTTTCACCAAAATACGCTGCAGGGTCCGTCTGGAAATGCCCAATTGCGTGGCACGTCGCCTCGTTGATGTTTCTGGACACTCTTCCACATCTTCGCGCACAGCATCGATATTTTCAGCTGAACGGCCTGTTCTTGGTCTCCCAGACTTAGGTCTATCCAATGTTGAGCCAGTTGCTTCAAGGCGTGTGGCAAAGCGTCGAATTGTGCGACCAATCGGTGCCGGACGGTGGGGAAATCGTCGACGAAATTCACGTTGTGTTCTTATCACTGATGAATTATTCCGTAAGAACATTGACACAATTATTCCACGTTCTTGGGGAGTAAAACGGTCCATGTTTATTTTCAGTGTATTTTACATTTGTTCACTACATAATTTTCAACAACAGAATGAGAGAAAATGTCATATAAAAAAAATAAAGGTATTTTCTTTAGTGCCAGTACTTTTGCGCCACCCAGTACAAACTTAGAATCACAATAAGCTATGAGGGTAATGGATAAAACTCCATTTTAAGAATTACCCAACAGATTTCCCATGATTAGGCAAGAAATCGGTAAATAAATAAATTTCATTGTCCCCAAACATTAATATTTTTAATAACGTTAATAAAGTGAACATTGCCTAATAGACTAAGCAAATAATTTTTTTATCTCTGTTTGACTGAGAAATGTATGTCTTCAGCCGAAAATATTTTTAACAGTGTTTTAATGAGCCGATTTAAAATATATAATATAATAGTCCAGAAATGTTGACCCGTTTACATTTAAAGTACATAAAAAGTCACAATAAATATTTTTTTATGTACCTACATTTATAAAAGAAAAAGTCCGTAAAGAAATAAATTTAATTGTCCCCAAACATCTGTATAGCTAAATAATTACGGTTGAACACTTTAATATTTTTAATAACGTTAATAAAGTGAATATTACCGTGTAGACTAAGCGAATAAATATTTTTTTCTTCGTTTGACCAAGAAACGTAGGTATTCAGCCGAAAATATTATTTTTTAACAAGTTTAAGGAGCTGACATAAAAATTATAATATAAAATGTCCCGGTTGACCCGTTTACATTTAAAGTTCATTAAAAGTCACAATAAATATTTATTTTTGTGTACCTTCAATTTATAAAAGAAAACTGGTATTAAATAAATTTAACTGTCCCCAAACATCTGTATAGCTAAATAATTACGGTTGAACACTTTAATATTTTTAATAACGTTAATAAAGTGAATATTACCGTGTAGACTAAGCGAATAAATATTTTTTTCTTCGTTTGACCAAGAAACGTATGTCTTCACCCGAAAATATTTTTTTAACAGGTTTAAGGAGCTGACATAAAAATTATAATATAAAACATCCCGAAATGTTGATCTACTTACATTTAAAGTACATCACACAAAAACAGTCAAAAAACAAGACAAAAAAGTCACAATAAATATTATTTTTGTGTACCTACAATTTTCGAAAGAAAAAGACACAATAAAGGTAGATACAAATAAAAAAAACTTAGTAAAAATAAAATCACAACATCATACATTAAAATAAATTACAAGCTAACGTGACAAAAATAAACTTTTTTAAAACGAACTCAAACATAACAACGTAATAATAACAAAAAATAACTTTAAGACAAATAATATAAACAGGATATTTTATGAAACGTACCTGATTCTGATGTGCACGGCCCAGGATTACATATTTAGAAGTCGAACGACAGCGATAATTTACGCGAGTTATATTTTGAAAAGAGGTTAAACATTTATTTTGACAAATGAACTAGAAAACCGCGGAGAAACGCGACGCGACTTCCAATCGCGAAATACCGTGGCGTACTGTATTACCGACTGTGGTGCCGTCTAAGTTGCTACTGGTCCGGCGGGAGTGTGAAGCTCCTGTGTTCGGGACTCGGCTTTTATACTATCCCGACTGGAGGCGCCCCGGACTTCAGGTGTGACATGCGCTCTGGCGACTTCTTCAACTTGGAGGAGTTAACTCAGAAATAAGTTATTCAATCGAAACAAGATATTTCGTCATACTTTTGCGAGGAAATTGAATTATTTAATTCAGTTAGGTTTTCATTATGTTAGGGTCTAAATATGAACTGAATTTTTTATTGTTGTAGTCTGGAAGGCGGGAATGCTTCTAGAAATGTATTTTGTTCGTTTTACTAATTATTTTTAGATTCATACATTCAGATAATTATGAAAATTCTCATTTTATTTAAAAGGAATCAAGTTATTTTCTACAGACTGAGGGGTGCAGTGTAGGGTGCACTGTGATTTATCCCAGTTCATGAAAAAGTATTTGCATATCTCAAACCAGGCATTCTTCTTATTTAAAACGGGTTCAATCTTATTCTTACAAAATGTCGTTATCATGAGAAATTGCATTGTACACCTGCGATGCTATTTACAAGATGTAATGGTTTAAAATCCAACCACTGCGTATGCAAATAAAAGGTAAAATATAGTTGCGCTACTCGCTAATAGATGGCGCTAGTAGTATGTAAAATTGTATTTCACGACATTTTCAATGAATATTACACCAAATAATAGATTTAAATCAGCATTTACAAATAATAGTAAACAATTAAAATAAAACTAATAGGACTAATTATACAACTTATAGTTAAAAAATAATTAAAAGGCGTTGTGGAATTCATTCGCGAATACGCTTTATAGATATTTTTGAGCTCTGGAATTTCTCTTCGTTCCTTTTATGGGCACACGCGATACGAAAACGAAAAAAAAATATTAACCCCCACATTTTTGGGCCTAAACGTCGGGCTTAAGTAAGTATAGCTTAAATAGCTTGTGTTAGGGGTTCTAGAATGCGGATTTTTTACTTGAATTTTTTGTTGTAAATACATACATAATATGCTACATAGAAACACCTAGACTAATGTAAAAATACCTTGAGCGGGAAACGATGTTCTACTGGAACAAAAGTGCTATAATAAATCATCTCGCAGTGCTGCTGGTCTAATTGGTATCTATCTGAATTTATGATAAGGATTAGACAGTGAATATTATATTCCGATCTTCTTAATATATTTATATCGCGATCAGATCAGATTATATATTAATATATATGTATGGTGATTAATTTCTTTTTTTTAATACATACGTCACGTTAGACCATTATCTCACCTGTTGGTAAGAGACGATATGGTCGACGGTGGAGCGCGCTTGTCTAGAAGTTAGTTAGTCTTTGTGGCTTTGTTAACATGTGGAATATCTATTGTGTATTGGTGGCGCATTACACTGCGTCTGTGTATCATTGATATGCAAACATATTTCGTATTATTGACATTAGAACGCTATTTTGTATTGCGATATACATATATTGATAGTTTAATCCTTGCTTCTTTTATACCACTTAGGTGACAGACAAGCACACGGTCCACCTGATGGGAAGTGGTTACCGTGGTCTAAGAACGTATGTAACATCAGGGGTGTTACAATCTCGCTGCCAACCTTGAAGAAATCTTCTAATAGCCCTCTTGAAGAAACCTATATTTTAGGTGCTTGGGTAAGCCGTTTTAAATAGGGTAATCTTTTAATTTTTTTACTTATACTAGATTAGGTAACGATGTATAGGATGCCATCAAGATTTTCGATACTCAAAGAAGTTGTTACCGTAATAGTTAAAATAAATCTTATTATGGGAAGGAGAAGTAGTAATGATGTCTGCAATGACTGTCTGTGTCAGAGGTCCCGGGTTCAATACTCGCTATTATTTCTGCGCATAAATATATTTATTTGCATTTTTTTTTACTTGCGCAAAATCCCCACGGATACCTCCCCACCGGCGCCGGTGGAGGAGGTTATGTCGGGCTCGAACCGACTAAAACGCACGCCGCCTGTTGCTTCGTCGCTTTGGTTGCCGAAGGTGAGGTTGACAGGCATATCCCTCGCTGACAGGCATATCCCTCGCATATTTATTTGCATTGGTCTAGTGTTTATATTTATTTAATATATTTAATTTAAGTTAGATTTTATTACACCTCGCCTGATGGTAAGCTGAAGGCAAAGTTTGTGAAAGTAAAAGGGATTCACAATTACGTACACGTACCATGTTACAATGGTGGCACTCGGCTTGACGGCCTCTTCATAAAGGACGACCCAATTAGAGGACCCGTAATTAGATATATATACATATAATCACGCCTTTATTCTCGGAGGGTTAAGCAGAGGTGAATTAATACCTACATTGCATCAATTATTGAATTCGGTGCTGCGTTATAGGTGGTGAGCCTATTGCCGGCATCCGGGCACTATTGTTAACTCAAGCATCTAAGCCTGGGTTTGAGCTGTATATATCTGTCTGATGTTAAACAGCCCTAACCCTTAGTCGCCTTGTACGAGACCAAGATGGGGTGGCCCAAATTCTACTCTGCCGGGCAGCAGAGGAGATTCTTTGCGCCATTTCTTCTCCACTAACGTAAACTTAAGGATAATCATTATTGAAGTCAATCAGAAATAATTTTACTGTTCAATTTTGAAAACAAATGATTTTGACTTTGATTGCTTTATCTTTAAAACGACATATGTATTTAGGTGTTCTGTACAAAAAAAATTACAGTGTAGCGGATCAGCTGCGACGGCACTCGGCGATCTTCGGATGCGCTCGGGCCGCGCGCGCGTCGCTCGTACTGAGGCTACTCCCTCCAGTCAGTCTTTTGTTCGCCGCCGTCCGACACGGACGCTGTACCACTTTGCGGATTATAATTATTATATACGTATTAGCACCGCGCAAGTTTATTTCGTTAGCTTACGAGTATTTCCTTTTTCTTTCTTCGCAAGCTATTCTAACTATAAACTGTAACTATTCCTTCGTGTAACTGTGCTTTCTATTCTTCTGTACTTAGTGTTACTGTGTACCTTCTTTCAAACATTATATTCTGCTATTCTTAAATTCACTATCTTTTTACTTTCCTCGCCCGTACATCGAACACACTCAGTAGTAGTACAACTACAACAGTTATAAGTAAGTTATGCCTAGTTTTTTTTTATACTACTTGGTTGGCAGACAAGCACACGACCCACCGGATGGAAAGTGGTTACCGTGGCCTATGGACTCAGGCAACGCAAAGGGAGTCACACTCGCGCTGCCAACCCTGTAAACACAATAGTTTCTGTGCCATCAGTGTTAAAGATAGAAGATAAAGCAGGATATGAACGGTAAATTCAGTTAATTCATATTTAAAAAAAACAGTCAAGTCTGTATGATTTGAGATCGACATGGTCATTCATAATTATTAATAGTCAACCCGATTGTTAGAATGCGTCGTCTATATAATGAACTCCTACATGAGCATAGCCATGAGATAGATATTTTCAGCCTTAGTTTCTCAACATACAAGAATGCTGTTAAAAAGGTTATAGCCAAGCTATAAATTTGCTGTTGCTTTGTTACAGGGATTAATTACTGTCTAATTTTTTTAACCATGATATCTTGTAATTGTCCTATTGTTTTGTTATTTTTGGTTTTTGATTATTATTTTATTGTTATACTTAATGCACGCTTTTTAATTATACCATGCTGAGTACACATGTTTTGGAACTCAACTCTGGAACCGAACCATCAAATGATATTTTGTAAAATTTTGATTGTTTTCTGTTTTGTGTGCCAAATAAATAAATAAATAGTGTAAAACTCACCGGGATATTTTTCGGGATTTTCTGTTTTCTGTTTTACCATGATCACACGCGCAGTACACGCGTAGGTACACCGCAATCATGGTGCTTGTAACAGCGCCGAAATATCGGTTACTCAAGGACACAATAAACATGGTAAAATATCCCGCTGAATTGTATAGGTACTATTAATGTCCTAAGATACCTAAGACATATGTATGAGGTAGGACACGGCGGTTTATCCGTACAATTGAGCAGTCCGACTGGGGAAGTACCTCCGCCCTACAGAAAACCGCGGCTATAATAACTTCGTGTTGTGTTCCCAGCGGTAAGTAGGGTAGCCAGAGCTCACTGGAGAATTTGTGCTGTCAGTGGGAAGACTAAAGGCTTGTCCTGCTTTGTCTTCTACACTGACGGCACAGAAACTCTGTATTTACAGGGTTGGAAGCGCAACTGTGACTCCTCTGGTGTTACAAACGTCCATAGGCCACGGTAACCACTTTCCATCAGGTGGACCGTGTGCTTGTCTGCCACTTAAGTGGTATAAAAAAAAAAGATATTTGATAACCTAAGATATTTGAACGCATGGATGTGTGTTCTATTGATCTGGTCGTGATTGGGAGAGCCGGTTTTTTTTTATTAAGTGGCACATAAGCACACGGCCCACCTGATGGAAAGTGGTTCCCATACGAACATCTATGACAGTCGTTACGGGTAGTCGGAGCCCTAACAATCCATGCAATGCTTAGGTTTCGTTATTGGGTTATGGAGGTCAGATGACAGTCACTTCACGGAAAATATCGAAGTTAGTAGTAGAAGTAATATTGTAGTCAGAGCTCACTGGAGAGTATTTGTGCTGACAGTGGAAACACCAAAGGTTGACCTGCTTTGTTTTCTACACTAACGGCATAGAAACTCTCACGACCACGAGTATTACTCTCTTGGTATTGCACACGTCCATAGGTCACGTTCCATCAGATGGGCCGTGAGCTTGTCTGCCGCCTAAGTGCTATTAAAAAATCCGCTGTTAGGTTGGTGGACATGCGACTGGGATTAACGGTAAGATCAAAAGAAAAATGCCATGAATGTCTTCCAAAATAGACAAATCTTAACATTAAATTTATACCAGTACACCACTTTTGGGGCACAGGTGAACCCCAACCCCATCCACTAGTCGATACACCAGTTAAAAACGGATGAAATTCTAACGCAGGGTTTTGTATCAGGGTTAGGAGGTCAGCGGCAGTCGCCCCTGAAAAGCCGACGTACCAATAAACACAAATAGTGCCTAACCCTTGTGTACTTAAATAGTGCACCATTAAGGCCTGGAATTCATTACCAGCTCACGTGTTTCCCTCTTCCTACAGTCCCGGGTCCTTTAAGCGGGGCGTGAAAAAGCTTATGATGAGACCGTCAAGCTGAGTGTCACCATTGTCACACGGTGTGTAAGTAATGGTGACCCTCTTTTCTGAGACTTAGCCTTCAGCTTACCACCAGGCAAGGCGAAGTCTAATTGACGTGTTCTATATACAAAAAAAAAAACTTTGGGGACAATTGGAAAATCGCTATGAGGATGATGATTGTTGGAGACACCGCGGCTCTCACACCCAAGGGGGCGGGCATCTAGACACCGGAAATGACTCTAGGTCAGACGGGGAGCGAGGGAGGGCTGTGTGTGGAGTGTAGAGGACTCTCTAAATCTGAAATCCCGAGACAGAATTCAATTTTAGTTGAATAAAGTTTGTCGGGGGTGGTTTCTCTGAGGGTTTTCCCAACTCTGTTGCGATTGAACTTCAATATATTCCGTGAAGCGACTGCTATTATACCTCGATAATTAATTAGTCTATTTATTCAGTTTGGGTACATAAAATATGCTATTATAATATACAATTACTTACAAATTTACATAAAACTATGCTAACTGTACAATATATACAAAAATGGGATAGAGAAAAAGAGGGAGACTGCAATTTTAGGTATCAAAAAATTCCTCGCCATCGATCTCTACTGGTACCGTGCCCGAGAGGCTGGCGGCATTACCACGCTGAATGGCGATGTCAATTCTTTGAGCGAGGCCAGCCTTATGGTCACGGGAAGCGTCGATTAGTCGCTTCGCTATTTCTTTGAACAGCGCGCGCGCTTGGACCCCACGGACCCAACGTTTCGACTCCAAACAATAATTACCAGTTATAGTTCTTTACCAAGACTAGTCGGACTTTTCAGGCCTACGACTACCGTAACGAGAGACATAGATATTCACAGGGCAACTGGGACCGACGGCTTAACGTAACCAAGTATGATAAAGGTACATACTTAAATAACATAAACTCACGCCTATATCCCCGAATGGGTAGGCAGAGGTACTAGCACCCACATTTCGCCAGTTTATGTTTAGGTCCCAATGTAATAGGTGGCGAGCCTATTGCTATTAACCGGTCACTTATAAACCCTGCGATAAATACACACATAACTTCGAAAAGCATCGAAAAACCATTGGTGTGTGCCATGGTAAAACCTGGTATCGAACCCGAGACCTCGTCTCAGCATTCCATTACCCATACAACTAGGCTAACGCAGTTGTACCTACTTAAATGTACATGAGAATTAGTGACAAATAACAGTAGTGAATATAATATTAGGTCCTTACAATTATGATAACATAACATAAACTCACGCCTATATCCCCGAAGGGGTAAGCAGAGGTGCTAGCACCCACATTTCGCCAGTTTATGTTTAGGTCCCTATGTGTCAGTTTATGGCGAGCCTATTGCCATTAACCGGTCACTTATAAACCGGCGATAAATACACACATAGCTTAGAAAAGCATCGAAAAACCATTGGTGTGTGCCTAAAACCTGAAATCGAACCCGAGACGTCGTCTCAGCAGTCCATTACCCATACCACTAGACTACCGCGGTTGTACCTACTTAAATATACGTGAGAATTTGTAATAAATGACAGTAGTAAATATAATATTAGGTCCTTACATACGAAATTGCCGAAATTATCTCACAGATTTATGAGTTCGTTATTCCTATAATTTAATAGCTATTTCCATTGTTTTTGTTTTGTTTGAAAGTTGATTTCAAGATTTTACAACTCTGTATTATATTAGACTTTTTTTATACCACTTAGGTGGCAGACAAGCACACGGCCCACCTGATGAAAAGTGGTCACCGTGGCCTATGGACGTTTGTAACACCAGAGGGGTTACAGTCGCGCTGCCGACCCTGTAAGCACAGAGTTTCTGTGCCGTCAGTGTAGAGGACAAAGCAGGACAAGCCTTTAGTCATCCCACAGACAGCACAAATTCTCCAGTAAGCTCTGGCTACCCTACTCACCGCTGGGAACACAACACGAAGTTATTATAACCTAGGGCGGAGGGACTGCCCCAGTCGGACTGCTCAATTGGGCGGATATACCACCGTGATCTACTTCCTATGAAAACCACAATACCAACACCTGCAATTTGAAAGTCCAAATAATTTGCGAGGAGAAAATATTAAGCTAACATGTTGGCCATTGAATGTTCATGCGTAGGACGGCTGTGAGGGCGGAGTGCGACGGGAGTGCGATGGTATGGGGCACCCCTCACAGAAATAACTTCACAAAACAGGTTGTGGTCCAAGTTTTAGGACATTTCATTTTATAACAATATCCTATCTCTTTTGATGTATCATTATTAATTAAATTTGCACGTTGCCACGTTGTATGGCAATGCTTATTCTCTGACCTAAGAAGAGGCCAGCCCTCTGGTCACGAGAAGCGTCGACCATACGCTTCGCGATCTCCCTGAAGAGATTGCGGGCGCTCGGATCCCACGGCATAAACGTTTCTACTCCAAACGGCACAAATTCATAATCACCAATGAGATTAGAATATTTGCGCCGCTTAAGAGCCTCTGCAGAAGCTGCAGCAACACCGGCACAGCCAGCCGTGCCAGGTATATGGGTAGGGGCACTGGTAATATCCTATCCTAATTATTAATATTTAATTTTCACTTACAGACATCCTGTATACGTGGGGCGCACTATAAGTTTCCGGAATGAATATGAAAAAATACTATTAAAGGTACAAAATTAATTTATTGTTTTTCAAAATAATCTCCCTTGGCGTCTATGCACTTTTTCATTCGATCAAACCAGTTTTGAAAACTTTTGTGCCACTCCTCTGTGGTGACCTCTGAAACGTGTTTTTCATACTCCTCGACAGCCTCTTCTGGTGGTGAAAATCGTTGGCCGCGTAATTGGTTCTTAATTTTTGGGAACAGATAAAAGTCACAAGGTGCCAGGTCGGGACTGTATGCAGGATGACTCATGAGTTCTACATTTTTCGCCTTCAAAAAGTCGTTTGTCTGTCTGGCCGTGTGAGAACTAGCATTGTCGTGGTGCAGGATGATACGGCGTTTACGGTTATTTTTACGGAGTTCGTCAATAACTTCCGGCAAACAAATGGTCGTGTACCAGTCACTATTCACAGTACGACGATTTTCTAAAGCAACAGTAGCCACGTGTCCAGTTTTATTAAAAAAAGAAGCAATCATCCGCTTAGATGCACTTTTCACGCGCGCCACTTTGGTTGGTTTCGGCTCATCTTGAAAGACCCATACGCTCGATTGCTCCTTTGTTTTGGGATCGTAGCAATAAATCCATGTTTCGTCACCTGTTACTATGTCCCACACCAAATTTGACGCACCTTCGTTGAATCTGGTAAGCATGGCACTGCACCAAGTGACGCGGTCCGTTTTTTGATCCTCGGTCAAGTTATGTGGGATCCACCGCGAGCACAGCTTTCTCACACCCAAATGTTTGTGTAGGATTGATTGTATTTGACTCATGCCTATTTCTAAGGATGCGCGAATTTCATGGTAGGTCACATGCCTGTCTGTTTCAATCATACGGCGCACAGCATCGATGTTTTTGTTGGTCACAGCGGTGGACGGCCGACCATCGCGAGATTCGTCACTGAGATTGATACGACCACGCTTGAATTCAGCAAACCAGCTATAAACAGTCGTCTTGCATGGAGCTTCATCGCCAAAAGCTGTTTCAAGCCGAGCGATGCTCTGTTGAGCCGTCAAATTACACTTAAAATCGTAGAAAATCATACTACGAAAATTTTCCCGAGTTAAATCCACGTTGATGCAGACACACAATTTTTTAAATGGCGCCACAAGGTAAAAACAAAAGACAGTCAGATGAAACAAACTGTATTCTACAGCCAAAGAGTTCTATTTTCAAATGTTGTAATAAATTTTTAAATATTGTTTATGTAAGTGGCCAGTTCCGGAAACTTTTAGTGTAACCTATGTATTATGGTAAAACAAGAAGTGTATTTACTACCCACATTTTGCTAAATATTATTTTTGGTCCTACTTAATAATGGTTTATTGAAGTCAAGAGGACTTTGAAGATATATTAATTAATCATATATTTACGTTTTTATTGTCGTGTCTGGCATTAAAAGCGATGTGAAACTGCATGTAGCCAAGATGCGAATGTTAAGATGAATATGTAGTGTGATGAGAACGGATAGAATATGTCAGAGGAAATTTGAAAGTGGCAACAGTGAATGAAAAACTGAGAAGCGAACGATTGCCGTGGTATGGACAGATTATGAGAAGAGTACTATTGTAAAAATGGTTTGAGTCTTAATATAGAGGGCTTTAGTAGTATGAGTAATGGACTGCTGAGACGAGGTCTCGGGTTCGATCCCAAGTTTTACCATGGCACACACCAATGACTTTTCGATGCTTTTCGAAGTTATATGTGTATTTATCGCAGGTTTATAAGTGCTCGGTTAATGGCAATGGGCTCGCCACCTATTACATTGGGAACTAAACATAAACTGGCGAAATGTGGGTGCTAGCACCTCTGCCTGCCCCTTTGGGGATATAGGCGTGGATTAATGTTATGTTATGTTTTAATAGAGATATATCCATATGTTGACGGAAAAAGAATATCAGTATCACCACGCCATCTCCGATGGATGTCATAAGAGGCGACTAACAGAAAAATACACAGATGATATCACTGACAGAGAAGGAAAACTCGAAATAAAACCCTGTACCAACGCGTCTGGCCAGCGTGGAAACAGTAGGCCAAAGCCACCCAATATTGGGATAGGCCTATAGGTCCAGCAGTGGACTGCGATGAGCAAGTTGATTAAATTAATAGTAGGAGAGTTAGGTCATAGAAAGGTGTGATGAAATGCGTGAAATATGATATGGTAAGTAATGGTGTGACTGATGAGATGAGATCTGATTGGAATGTATGAAAGACAATAGTGACCTCCTAACACAAGCAATTTTTATCTAGCACAACATAACATAAACTCACGCCTATATCCCCGAAGGGGTAGGCAGAGGTGCTGGCACCCACATTTCACCAGTTTTATGTTTAGGTCCCAATGTAATAGGTGGCGAGCCTATTGCCATTAACCGGGCACTTATAAACCTGCGATAAATACACACATAACTTCGAAAAGTCATTGGTGTGTGCCATGGTAAAACCTGGGATCGAACCCGTCTCAGCAGTCCATTACCTACTGTACCTGTACTATGTATGGCTACTGTGGTTCCTTTTATATAGGACATGCCAATTTGACTTATCCTCGCTTGATGGTAAATTAACGGCAAAGTCTCAGGAAAGAGCGTCACCATTACAGATACGTAGTATGTTACAATGGTGGCCCTCAGCTTGGCGGCCTCATCTGATACTTTTTCACGCTTAAAGGACCCGGGACTGTAGGAAAAAGGAAACACGTGAGCTGGTAATGAATTCCAGGTCTTGGTGCTTAGCTTAGTTGGCGGGGTTATAGGGTATATTAGTAATATCGGTTACTAACATTCTTTAATTTTTCTTGCACTTCACATATCTTTATATATATATATATTTAAATGAAAATAATAGATAATATTCATCACCGGCGGTGAATAGGGTAGCTAGAACTCACTGGAGAGTTTTTGTGCGGTCAGTGGGAAGACCAAAGGCTTGAGCTGATTTGCCTTCTACACTGACGGCACAGAAACTTTCTGTATTTATAGGGTCGACAGTGCGAGTGTGACTCCCCTGCTATTGCACACGTCCATAGGCCATGGTACCACTAACCATCAGGTGGGCCGTGTGCATGTCTGCCACTTGAAATAGTCGTAATTTCCCAGCTACGTTCAAAGTTTTTGCCTTGGACCTCGAGTCCCGTTCATCGTTTTAGATTGGCATGTCGGATGTTTCAAGAGCAACGAATTTCCGAGACTTATTCGCAAATAATTATAATAACCTTCATGTATAAAAATCAATATATATGATAGCCACCGTGGCGTGGCGGTAGTGAACGGTGAGGCGCCGGTTTGATCCCCTCTCGGTGCAAATATTTGTATTCATATGGGTATTTGCATTTGTCTAGTCGTGTCTCGGCAAAGCCTTTACGGGTAGATGGAGACCTAAAAAGTTCAATTACCTGTCTAACTGCAATGCTTTGATGTCAGCTTTGAGTAGTGGATGTCATATGGCAGTATGTAGCTTCATCGTAAATATCAAAGTTGAAGTTGGAAAGTGGATTAAGGTGAAAGCTTCGGATACTACTGCGCTTAACGCTAAGATGAGAAGAACAAATTCAATATTATGCGCTTAGAGCGTATTGTTAAATGTGTCAACAATATTGATTTACTTTTTACCCGACTGCCAAGAATGTTTATTGCTTTTCGCGCTTATCTTGTATGAAATATTCTTTGCTTTTTTTATATACAACTAAGGTGGCAGACAAGCACACGGCCCACCTGTAGGAAAGTGGTTACCATGACCTATGAACGTGTGTAACACCAGTGGAGTCACATCCGTGCTGCCGACCCTGTAAGAACAGAAATTTTGTGTCGTCAGTGTAGAGGACAAAGCAGGACAAGCCTTTGGTCATCCCACTGACAGCACATAAACTCTCCAGTGAGCTCTGGCTACCCTACTCACCGCCGGGAACACAACACGAAGTTATTATAACCGCGGTATTCTGTAGGGCGGAGGTACTTCCCCAGTCGGACTGCTCAATTGGGCGGAAATACCGCCGTGTCCTACCTCCTCGTAAATCACATTATTACTTTATATCTTCTGAATCAATGCACAGATTTCAATGATTGATGTATCAAATAAAAAAATATTCTTTTTCCAAGTGTTCTAGGGTAAATAAAATGTGAACAAGAGCTTAATGGTAGATTTGTTGCGCCTTTTTACTCAAACTTATCGAGTGTGGTTTAAAAATTAATGTAATGAGAAAGCGATTAAAATGTTAATAGGATTACACATGTACGAGTATATGTTATAAACACCTCAACAAAGTCTAGGGAACAAGATGACCCCAATTATTTTTTTTCGTGTAAATCTTGTTTTGCAAATAACTGGCAGCAAATAAATAAAAATAGAATAAAGTAGATTACAAAGTTATTCGAAATTTAAAAATAAATTTAAATAAGTAATGATTTTCGAATATGGAAGGAAAACTTTTAAAAGTGTTTGATTGTGCAGTTTCTCTGAGGCAAAATAAAAAATATTTTTTTTGATTGTAAATAACGTATATTATCAATAATACGTCTTTTACGTATGGTTTGTGCATTTTTGTGACTGTAGTCATCATGTCACGTCGTCATTTAAGTCGCGAAGAGATGTTAAGGGCTGTTGGTATGCTGCAAGCTGGACGAACTCAACGCGACGTAGCGGATGCTGTCAACACCCAACCAAGCGTAATTTGCAGATTATGGGCACGCTACAGGTCTACAGGGGATGTTGCCGAACGTCACAGGGGACGAAATAGGGTTACTACCCCGCGACAAGATCGTTTCTTGCAAAATTCCGCAAGGCGGCAACCCACGATTACTGCTCGTCAGTTGGTCGCAGGCCTCCAGTCTCAGCATCAAGTGGTTATTAGCGATCAAACTGCCAGAAGAAGACTACACGAAGCCAATCTTTATGCTCGCAGACCGCTTAGGGTTCCAGCTCTTCGACGTGGAAATCGAGGTCGTCGCTTATTGTGGGCTAATGCACATTTACAGTGGACCGACCATCAATGGGCACGGGTTCTGTTTTCCGACGAATCTTGCTTCGGTTTTCATCCTGATTCGAGAAGAGTGCGTATATGGCGAGTTCCTGGACGTCGGAGTCGTCTCCAGAATCCGCAAGAAGTTCATCCTTACCAAGGTGGAACAATCATGGTATGGGCTGTAATTCGCCGTGGTGGAAGGACCGACCTCGTTTGGATACGGTGCAATTTGAATGCAAACCAATACATTCAGGAGGTTATACACCCCATGGTAATCCCTCATCGACAGCAGTTCAGTCAAGATTTTATGTTCATGCAAGATAATGCACGGTCACACACCGCGAGGGTAGTGGTCAATGCGTTAAGCGAGCACAATATGACGACGTTGGAATGGCCTGCTCAGTCTGCCGACCTCAATCCCATAGAGCATGCCTGGGATTTGCTTGGGAGAAGAGCTTTCAGTGATTCTTTGGAAAATCTGAACACTGAAGAACAACTTTTTTTACACCTTCGCAGTGTATGGAGCCATATTCCACAGACGATGATTGACAATCTCATACTAAGTATGCCACGCCGTTGTCGAGCTGTTGCTAATGCTTTAGGAGGTCCTACAGATTATTAAAAACGTTTAAAGTACGGTTAATTACTGTATTTCTTACTACCTCGTTATTTTTGTGCCTAATCATAGAAGGTTGTAATACTCGATATTGGCACTATTCAATTATTTCTTAAAAAAAAAAAATTGGTATGAAAATGTTTTTATTAAAATTTAAATTAAAAACGGTATAAAAATACCCTTCTATTGATATAAAACACTCACTATTACAAGAAAGGGTTTTTAAATAAAAACTAGAAATGTCCTTGTTCCCTAGACTTTGTTGATGTGTGTATATACGTGACTATAACTATGTGCTTGGCGTCAGCGTCAACTTGCAGCCCCATCTGAAAACCAGCTCTGCGTATACTCGGGTTTGCTGTGTACGCAGCATCTTATGCTGAGATGGGGCCCTATTTGGGGCTCGCACAATGTAAAGAAAATTAATTAATAAAATAGTTTGAATAAATTGCATTGTGTGTGGTCGCAAATAAAATATTTTCTTTCTTATTTTCTTTCTTTCTTATAAGTAAGAGGCATTAACTAAAATAAATTGTCTAAAATAAAAAACTCAACTGATGCTAAAAAGTTCGAGAAAAGTTTGAGAGCTGGCGGTCCCTATTTGCAAATCATAAATCGGAAGAAAATTGATTGGTATCGCCTGTTATCAAATAAATCTATATTACTGAGTGCGGGTATTTTTTTACCCGCTTTCTATATTTAGATTCTCAGCTCTCGGGCACCAAGTGACAACAGTGCCGCTGATAGGGACAAAAATATTGTAGCGCCCACTTAGGTTAGGTTTAAAAATATTTATTTTCAACAAGACAATTACATTGCTACTTACATGAAAACATAATTTACAATAAATATGCTATTCGTCGTTGAAAGTAGCCTGTAAACTAGACAAAAAAGGACACCTAGTAGTGAGATTAACAAATTAATAATGATCAGTTATGTACAATGATAATCGTGACTTAAAGATGTTGAGAGTCACTTTTTCTGATGTTTAGTAGTAACTTATTATAAAGCTGAGTTCCTTCAAATGTAATGCTCCGTAGTCGGTTCGTACTTTTGGTAATACTAGCAAGCTGGGTCGGAGAAGGCTGCGTCAGATCTGTAAGATCTGTGATTTTTTGATAAAGGTTACTATACAGGTATTATAGATATATAAGTAGTTGCTTTATGTTCATTAGTTTGGTCTCCTTGTATATTTTATCTGTTGGTGTTAGGCGTGGGTATCGGAAAAGAATTTTTAATAAGTTTATTCTGTAGTCTTTGTAGTTTTTGTAACTTGGTTTTAGTTGCATTACCCCAGATTTCAATTAGATACAGCAAGTGTGATTTGACTAATGCATTATAGATGGTGAAACGCATTCTATCGGGTACACAATGTGGGATGTTTCGAAGTGATCCAGAAAGTGCCAAGAGTTTGTTGTGTATGTGATCTATTTGTTTGGTCCACGATAAACAGTAGTCCATTCTTAAGCCGAAGTATTTTTCAGAGGTTTTTCGTTCCAGAGGGATGTTGTCAATTGTTAGTGCGTTATGTAATGGTATAATTTTGTTTTTTGCCTTGAACATAGCTTGTTTTAGAGGGATTATAATTTTGAATTGAAAGTGTAAGCAAATTAAAAAATCTCGATTGAAAGGTTATTGATCGAGATTCGTTTTTATCAGTTTTTGTTTTGAAAAACTGCGTTCTCCACTTGCAACTGTAACCGGAATTGTCGCAAAAAGCCGGAATACAATCAATACATTTGGATATAGTTTTGTTGGATAAGATTGAGAACTGTTATACAAGATAGATAGATAGATAGACAATACTTTATTGTACACCAATACATTTACAGCTGAGACAAGTAGGTAATATGCCTATACAGTTTAATGTACAATAGGCGGCCTTATCGGTGAAGCGATTTCTTTCACGCAAACTTGGAATGGACAGTAATGTGACAAAACAAAAGGTATATGGTGTAGTTATCATATAAAACTAAATAAAAGGTGTACTAAAACAAAAAGAAAGACAGAGAAAAGCATAGATAAAGGAAAATAAAATATACAGCTTTACGTTAAGTATTATAAACATAATCGCACAACCAAAACACAAATAGATATATAAAATAAACTAGTAGATATAATAAAATATAAAATAAGCAATACATACCAATATGAAAGGAAAACAGTAAGTAGCAATGTGAACATATAATTGCGAGCTATTACAGCGTACACGACGATAAGTAGTGGTTCTTTCCCATTACAAGTAATATTATCATCCGGAAGGAAATGCTTCAGACTTATGAGCTCGGAGTGTGTCGACATAAAAATCGGAATAGGAATCGACAGCGAGTTTTTACTGTATTTAAGTTTATTATTTATGCGAGTTTATTTTTTCAATAAAGCCGCGTGGTTGAATTTCGACCACCCTATCTCTACCCATGCTGTGTCAAGGCGACTGTTTAACATCAGACATGTACAGCCCAGACCTAGCCTCAGATGCATGGCATGTGTCAACAATAGTGCCCGGAAGACGGCAATAGGCTCACCCCTTATTACGTGGGATCGAATTCAATGATTAGTGATATGTAGGTGTTAATTTAACTCTGCCTAACCCTCCAGGGATAAAGGCGTGATTATATGTATGTATGTATATAAAACACCACGTTTCTGACATGTCAACTCCGATCAATAGTTCTTAAAAAAGGTAATTTGGGCAAGCAAAACGGTTCTTAAAGATGTACTTTAAGAATCTTGTTCTTTGGCATCACAGCGCGGTCCCAGACCTTTCCAAACAGAATACGATTCACAGGAGCGTATACTAAGTGTGGGCGCTAGCACCTCTGCCTACCCCTTCGGGGATATAGGCATGAGTTTTTGTTATGTTATGTATACTAAGTTTTGGGCTGATGATGACATGAAGAGGTAGTTATCAGTTTGCTGTAGATAACACCAATTGTAGAAAATGACATCACTTGCAGACCGCCATTGCTTTATGAGTGGTATAGTTTCCTAAATCAAAGGCCCTCTACTAGGTTATGTGTAATTAATTATGTCAAAAATGTCACAGTCTTCAAATTCGCGGGGGCAACGCGGCGCCTCTGGAAATCTGGCGCCCAGAGCGACCGACCCACCTCGCCCTCCCCCCTTATGTCGGCATTGAGTGACATTGAGCGTCAAACGCAGTAGTAACGTGAGAAGACGGTGGATTAAAATTGTTTAACATAGAAAAAAGAACTGGTGTAAAACTAGGTCAACTTAAATGTGGCGGTTTTTACGAACGCACATAGTCACGAAACGGCTTATCATTCAGATTAAGGTCTGCCCCCTAGACAAGTGGTAATTACCGGCTTTTTGTAGAATAGGTCTATAAGTGCCCGGTTAATGGCAATAGGCTCGCCACCTATTACATTGGGACCTAAATATAAACTGGCGATATGTGGGTGCTAACACCTCTGCCTACCCCTTCGAGGATATAGGCGTGAGTTTATGTTATTTTATGTTGTAGAATAGAATGACAAATGTGACGTATGACAGTCGTCAAAGTATATCATAAATGCAAATTCCATACATTCAATATTAATTTTTGTTTAGTGATAGGAAAAAATGATTTTTTTATCTAGGCCACGCCAAATTGACTTCATCTCGCTTGATGGTAAGCTAAAAGTAAAGTCTCAGGAAAGAGAGTCACCATTACAGACACTAAGTAATGTTACAATGGCGACACTCAGCTTGGCGTCCTTATCAGATGCTTTTTCACGCCCCGCTTAAATGACCCAGGACTGTAGGAAGAAGGAAACACGTGTGCTGGTAATGAATTCCAGGTCTTGGTGGTGCGGCAAAGAAAAGAGTCTCGGAACCACTTGGTTCTTGCTCGTATATTCTGCACAATGTGAGGGTGACATCTAAGTCCTGCAAGTGTTGTCTATGTGTATTTATTGTCCTGTCCTGTGTATTTTTTTTTAATTTTAGTACGTAGGTACATTAAACAAATCGTATTAAATAAAGTTCAGTTAAATTACATTCTAATCTATACTATGTAACTAACTACTTTAGGTATACCAGTATTTTATTCAATACAGTGGAAAGGAATTACATTTAATTACGGTGAATACGGGCAATACATTCGTGAAAAGTCCTATATGTACCTAGGAAACCCAATTTCACGGTACCAGTAGAGATCGATGGGGAGGAATTTTTCGATGCCTAAAATTACAGTCTCCCTCTTTTTCTCTATCCCATTTTTGTATATATTGTATAGTTAGCATAGTTTTATATAAATTTATAAGTAATTGTATATTATAATAGCATATTTTATTTAATGTAATTATAAATCATTGTATGTATAAGAATGATCATATAATTAAATGTTTTAATTCATTTCAGTGTTATATACCGACACGGAAAATATAGCTATAAACCATCTCTTAAGTAGGTAATACAAATCGTAATTTAAAATTTTGTAGGTCTAAACTAACTTAACTTTTTTTTTCAACGTTATATATGTTTTTACGTACATTGGACATAAAAAAAACATTACACAATTTATATCCATAATCCTAGTTTCAGGCTTCAAAGAATTTCTCCTCATCGATATCAACCGGAAGATGCCAGAAGGCTGTGTCTTTGTCACGTTGAATCTCAATACGAATTCTTTGCGCTACGGGCAGCGTCTATTAAACGTTTAGAAATGTTTTCAAATAATAAAAGGGTTTTGTTTTATACGTAATTGAGTTTTATTTCATTCCCTATCCTATTAATATAACGGTTTAAAAAAAAATTACAATACACTCATCCGGGAAGCAATCAGTAGATAAAAAAAGACTCCGTATTTTTGGTTTTTTAATTTTGATACCTACTGCGTTGATTGGTGGTAAGCAGGCTTTCAGTCCTAAGAATAGTGGCCACCATTACAGATGCTGTCCATTGAATAGCGGTCCCTACCTTGAGGGCCTCAAAGATGTTTTTTCACGCCCCGCTTAAGGAACTTCTCCCAATTTCATGGAATCACTCGTGAACAATTGAACCAATTTAGCTAATTCTTTCTTTATTGTGTTTGTTATCGTTATGAAAATGTTGTTGTAAAAGAAAAAATAAAAAAGTTGAATGGAACATCAAAAAAATTAGTAAATCTACGACCAGTTTAATTTGTTTATGCAAAAATAAATAGTGACGTTCAACTAGCAGCCTCCAAGCTTACAAGTTTGGCAAACAGAGTGGCAAAGGAGTTAAGTTGATGTCGTTTCATTATTTGCCTAGCCCAGTACGCTCCCACATTAGTTTTCTAACCTAATCTATCCAAGTCAGATTGCACTGCTTTTCTCAAAGAACTCACTGACTTTCTATCTTGTTTCTTTGTGTATATACAACAAGACTGTTTCCGTTTCAATTATAGAAATAAGACTTTATTTTCAAAAACTATTATAAAATTATAAATGTCAATAAATCTGGTAGTTTCCCGTACATGTACATTAATTGAAAACGATCATATTATATTACCGGCATGAGTGCATCGGGAGCTCGAAGTATGTTCCTTCGAACTCCCGTTGCACCCCCCTTTACTTCGTACTTAACCGGAGAGGGTCAGCTGAACAAAAAGTGCACCGCGAACGGGTTCGGGGGTCGTGGTCCGGAACCTCCATGCGGTGTAACATGGGAAACAGAGACGGTAGTAGGTACCTCTCTCTCAGGGGAGACACTTGTAATGTAGATTAAGCTTTAAGTAATATCTGTATGTGTCTGTCTGTGTATGTGTTCGGTGTATGTGTTTTATTGCAAATAGACGACAGTGGTATGACAGCATTCAAGTGTTTCAGTCAACTCCTTAAGTAAGTTCCCTAAATGGCGACCGTGACAGGAAAATGGAAATTATTCTTTTAATAACAGAGGTCAAAAAATTATCGATACAATTTTAATAATTTTTGTGGAAGATCATACACAAGATCTTCCCTTGGTTACTATAGAGGCCGACCACTGTACCATCAGACACCACTATCCATCATGCCGATACAGGTAACCAAACTAACGGGGAGACGTCACAGATAAATTATACAACATAGGCAAGAAAATGGAAATAAAGGTTCCTCTCAGTTTTTTCGAGCATAAAATTTTAACTATTCAGGGTTTATTTTGCGTTAAATTTCACGTAGGTAATTACAAATAAAAAAATTTAATAGACAGTGGTGCGACCTTATCTGTTATACACAAAGATAAGATTCCTTCCAATGTATCCTTACAAAACATTAACACAGTGACTCGAGTATAGGAGGTAACATATACTCAAATAAAATACCTAGGCTTACTTTATATACAAATCAAAAACATCCAATTCAACAAGATTTTCACGTACTTCATCGTATGCCATGTGAAGTAGATGGAATAATTGGATTAGATTTATTGAGAAATTTTAGTGCCCTAATAGATTTTTCGAAAAATATTTTAACATTGGAATATGCAAAAAAATTGAATTAGAAATACTTAAAGATATCTCTAGAAATAAAGGACTTTACGTACACCGAAGGTGTGTCTATACATTTCATAACTGTGCCTCAAACACAAGGTGAATATTTAGTGTTACCACAGCAATTGCAGGAAAATATATTCATAGCTAGTAGTATAGTAAAGCCAAATTTACAAGGATTTGTTCCAATAAAAATATTATATACCAGTGAAACAGATCTCTCTACTCCTTAAGTAAGTTCCCTAGACACTGCCGCCTACGGAAAATACCGGCCGAGATGGGAGCGTCCCTGTAGAGGGCTGCTCGAAAGCTTCCCACATGTCCCTCTGACTACCCAGTGGAGATAAGGCAAAGGCGAGATCAGGCGAGCACAGGCGTGGGTACTAAAGGTGTGGCCGCCTTTCACCACTTCACTCCCGCCTGTGCAGTAGCATGAAGTTCGCCTTCCCCCCTTTACGGGGTTCAATGGGGACACCAGTTTCCCACACCTAAGGGGGCCATTTTAAATCAATAGATGGCCCAGAGTTAGTTGGGAACGCGGGATAAGCTTTAGGCAGTTGTATACACCGGGATCCGAAGACCTGAGATGGAGTGCGGTTTTAATGGGTCTGAGTGCGACACAATTATACCTGAAATTCATTACCAGCTCACGTGTTTCCTTCTTTGTACAGTCCTTATTAGCATTAAACGGGGCGAGAAAAAGCATCTTATGAGGCCGCCAAGCTGAGTGCCGCCATTGTAACATGCTACGTGTCTGTAATGGTGACCCTCTTTCCTGAGTCTTTGCCTTTTCCTAACCATTAGGTGAGGTGAAGTCAAATCCGAGGGGATTTACGCACGAAAAAAAAAGTTTACAAGAAGCTGGAAGCGCGTGGAAATTTGATCGCGCGTGGATAATTTAAAATAAAAGCTTTCCAACCTACACGAATAACTATTGATTTAGTCATTTTTGTAGTGATATTTTTTATGCCTAACTAGCAGACAAGCTCAGGGCCCCCCTGATGGAAAGTGGTTTCTGTGGCCTATGAATGTATGCAATACCAGAGACGTTATAATCGTGCTACCAATCTCGAAGAACCCCATATATTAGTCTAGTAGTTTTTTGGGAACACCACAGTAAGAAGTTCATTTCACAGCTTGAGCGTGCGTGGGATGTAGTTACTTTCATACCGCACAGTTCTCATCATTTCCAGTCGCAATGTTTGAGGATGAATTCCCTGTCTATGCCTATAATAAAGTCTATAACAAACTTATGAATATTTAAATTGTTTAATATTTTGGCAATGCGATAATTTATACACGCACGTGCTTGACGTCATCACAGAGGCGCCATCTTATGGCGCCACCTTAGGGCGCCATCTCAAAACCAACTCTGCACATCATATTGACAGGTGAAGGGTGGCATTTATGCTGAAATATTCCACATATTTTATGTACCTGCAAATATTTCATTATGAATTGTTAGGTATTTGATGTTATAAGTAAGTATTAAGACAGAATTCTCTTTCTACATAACAGGTAACTAATTTTCAACTTTTTGGTTCATATCTCTGGCGTGACCTGAATTCACATTTCAATGCTTTACAGCTACACGTCAGTAAGTTTGTGCTGAAATGACGTCTTCACAAAATAAACAGTGTGACAAAAATGCTCAAAGAAAGGCAATTGAGCTACTTTTCTGATGTTAAACCCCTCAAATTAAATAACTTCACAGTGGTAAGCATCATCCTCCGAAACACTTTTCAACTTAGTTGAGGCAAGTTTTCACGACTGCAAAACTGCAAACTTAGTACATACGACTTTAGTGGCAGACAAGCACCTTATGGAAAGTGGTTACCAGGGGAGTCACGCCCACACTGCCAACTCTGTAAGCACAGAGAGTTTCTGTGCCGTCAGTGTGGTAGACAAAGCAGGACAAACTTTTGATTTTCCCACTGACATCAAAAATCTCTCCAGTGAACTCTGGCTACCCTACTGACCGCTGGGAACACACCAAGGTTTTTATTGCCGCGGTTTTCTGTAGGGTGGAATTACTTCCCCAGTCTGCTGCTCAATTAGATGGAAATATCGTTGTGTCCAACCTCCATTAAAATATTTGTTAATGAGGCGACTCCCATCTGACATCTATAACCCATATGGCGATATCAAAGATCTATAGTTCGACCAGTTTACTGACCTTTTCTGAGTTTCAACTCCTCGTAGCGAATGTCACAGCTGTTCTAATGGCAACTAGGATCGAAGGCTTAACGTGCTTTCTGAGACACACACTTTCTTGATCGTAAAGTTTTAAGACTAGGCCATTCTTAATACATTATGATCAAGAAAGTGTGTCTCACAAAGCACCATAATGCCAAATGGCCGGAATGTATTAAACTATTCGGTTACGATTCAATTACGTAGCCCTCAGACAGTGAAGAGTCGTATGTAAAAGTTATAAATTTTTTTAATATTGTTGATACCAAATATTACATATATTGGGAGTGACCTATGTCCACCAAAGGACTGTGATAGGCTTAATTGATAGATTGATCACCTCTATTCAGAGGTAATACTGCCTCCTTTTACCCTACCAGGAAAAATTATTAAATAGATCAGGAAATTAGTGTTTATTAGAGCGAATTTTAAAGGAGGTAGGACACATCGGTATTACCGTCAAATTCAGCAGTCCGACTGGGGAAGTACTTCCGCCCTACAGAATACCGCGGCCATAATAACTTCGTGTTGTGTTCCCAACGGTGAGTAGGGTAGGCAGAGCTCGCTGGAGAGTTTGTGCTGTCAGCGGGAAGACTAAAGGCTTGCCCTGCTTTGAGTTCTACACTGAAGGCACAGAAACTCTATGCTTACAGGGTAGGCAGCGCGAGTGTGACTCCTCTGGTGTTCTCACATCTATAGGCCATGGTAACCACTTTCCACCAGGTGGGTCGTATGCTTGTCTGCTACTTAAGTGGTATAAAGAAATGAACAAAATAAACAGTAGTTAGACATCCTGTGTGGCGTAGCGGTAGAAGGTTCGACTGCTACCCAGGGGTTGTGGGGTTGATTACCACTCAGTGGAAATACTTCCATGTTTTATTCGCGTTGTGTGTTATTTGCGTATTTCATTTTTCCTACAGTCCCGGGTCCTTTAAGCAGGGCGTGAAAAAAAAACATACAATTATGTCAACATTGTAACATGGTAGGTATATTTAAGTAATGGTGACCCTCTTTTCTGAGATTTTGCCTTCAGCTTACCATCAGGTGAGGTGAAGTCTAATTGACGTATCCTATAAAAAATTGTATTCATGAATATGTATATTTGGATTGGTTTAAGTGTTTCTATGTATATTATGTAGTTATGTATTTATAAAAAAAAAGTATCTGTGTATGTTTATCTGTATTCCAGACTCCATAACACAAGCTAGTTAAGCTATGCTTACAATGATTTAGATATTTATATTTATTAAGAAAAATATCGCCGAGCATTCGTAGAGCTATGAATGCAGCCAATTTCCCTGAGGCAAGCTCAGAGAGGATAGAATATAATAAATTCCTTCAGTGGCACCCTATGTCCTTAATTAAATATTTTCCATTTAAAGTGTGGAACGGTTAGTATAAATAAGGTATCTAACTGATTTGTTTGGCAGTTGGGGCGGGAGTTTATTATTTACCTGTTTAACATCAGATAGATTTATACAACTCAGGCACAGATACAAGGCTTGAGTCAACAATAGTGCCCGGAAGACGGCAATATGCTCACCCCCTATTACGTGGGACCGAATTCAATGATTGGTGAAATCTGGTTGTTAATTCACCTCTGCCTAAACCTCCGGGGATAAAGGTGGGATTATATGTATGTAATAATAATTTATTATTCAACGTACAAACTGTGACAATATTGTGTTGTAGAATTTTTATTATTTAGTTATTACACATTGGTATCCCTTCCATCTCAACACTTATCTGTACATACTAGTAATACTAAAATAATAATAGAAAAAGTTTTTATATGTGAACTATAGGAAACCAAACAATTTTATGTAAAAATCTATCATAGGTGTTCGTATCTACCCCACAAAGTAAAAGTAAATATACTCAATACTCAATACTCAATACATTTATTGCATTCCATAATGTGATACAGATGACAGATTAAAATGAAGTTACAATTATGGTTTGGAGAGAGGGATAATTTACTATTATACAGTTTCATTACAATTTTAATTCATTACAAGTTTTTTATACCTTGTCATTTGAAGAGTGATGATATGATACTGATTATGATGTGAGCAGAAGTTTTAATCACTGTTCAAGAGTAGGTATACACAATAAGGGAATTTAAATATAGGCAATATTAACTGATAATAATAAATTGAGTTCTATGTCGTATTAACTTTTTTAGTTTCATTAAAAATATAAATTACTAGTCTCTCACTACATAATGTTTTAACAATTTTGAACACATGCAAAGTGAACATGATTAAAAAAAAAAATGACAGTATTAAATAACAATTTAGATGTCAATACAAAATACAAAATGTTTATATCAGATGTCAAACAAAATACCATCAAAATCATATCAAAATACAAAAGTCAATTAGCAATGTCAACATAAAATACCAAGGTCAATTTTATATTTATATTTTGAACACATGCAAAGTGACCATGATTATAAAAAATGACAGTATTAAATAACAATTTTAGATGTCAATACAAAATTGAAATTGAAAATGTTTACATCAGATGTCAAATAAAATACCATTAAAATCATATTAAAATACAAAAGTCAATAGGCAAAGTCAACATACAATACCAAGGTCAATTTCATATTCAAAGTTCAGTATACAAACAAAATTTTAATTTATTCGATGTCAATATTATATTAATAAATAATTTTTCGTTCTAGTAATAATGTTAATAAAAATATGTTTATGTTAGGATGTATATACTATTTAATGTAATCAATGTCATTCTGAATTGACTATTTATTTATTAGGTATATTTTAGGGTTGTGACTAGTTTTTATCATCAAAGTATTCCTGTAAGCTGTAGTAGTTTTTACTTGATAGGAAGTTTTTTAACTTGTTTACAAAAATGCTAAATTTTTCCTCATTTTTAATGGGCTCGGGCAACCTATTATATATTTTTATTGACATGACCAAAGGACCTGAAGAATGCATTTCGAGTTCGGAGGTAGGTAGATTCAGTCTATTTTTATGTCTCAGTGCATACCTAGTTTGTATGTTTTCACGTGTAGTGTAGTGTTCTGGATATTTCCGGACAAACTTACATACCTCCAAAATATACATGCAAGGCAATGTTAATATTCCCAGGCTCTGGAAGTGGGGCCTACAAGTGTCTGTCTGTTCTACATTTACTAATATTCTTATTAGTTTTTTTTGTTGAGTAAATACAGTTGGTGTGTCTGTACTGTTTCCCCATAAAATGATGCCATAGGTCAGCCAAGAGTATGCATAGGCGTAGTAGGTAACCAAAGCCGTTGCCAAATCGGTGGTCTTCTTAACTTCCCGTAGGGCATAGGAGAACCTTGATATCTTGGCTCTTACCTTTTTGACGTGCGGCTTCCAACTAATGTGAGTGTCTAAGGTTAAACCAAGCAAGTTGAATTCTCTAACAGCTTCTAATTTTATATTGTCATAGGTAAAGTCTACAGCCAGTGGTGGTTTTTGGTGAGGGTGGAAAGGTATTAGTTTAGTCTTTGTATAGTTAATTTCTAATTTATGCTCAGTCATCCAAGATACCGTTTTCTTCAAAATATCATTCAATTTCTCATTTAGGTTTAAGTGACTTTCACATGTGATAAGTAAAGAGATGTCATCCGCAAACAGTACACATGGTCCCTCAATGGCTTTAGGCAAGTCATTGATGTAGAGTAAGAATAATAAGCACCCCATCACGCTACCCTGAGGGATTGAGGCTTTCACTTCCAGTTTATTGGACTGAATTTTTTCTATTTGATTAGTAGTTTTGTTAAAAGATTCAATCTCTACCAGTTGTTCCCTGTCTGTTAGGTATGAAGAGAGCCACTTGTGAGTTTGTCCCCTTACACCTATTCCATATAGTTTGCCAAGTAAAATATTAAATTGCACTTTGTCGTAGGCCTTAGTCATATCAAGCAGCAGACCTACTGCGTATTTCTTGTTATTTATAATGTTTAGAGCCTCTTGTATGTATTTATAGACAGCTAAGGTTGTTGATTTATTTTTACGAAAGCCGTTTTGACTTTCGTCGAATATCTGAAATTTCTCACAAAAGGAATATATCCTACTATACATTGCCTTTTCGAAGATTTTTGAGGCAGTAGGCAATAGAGCAATCGGGCGATAATTACCACGAGAGGTCAAACTCACACTTTTTAGAGCTTTCTGTACCTCGTTCTATACGTGCTGCTTGTGGGCCAGGTATACTCAAAAAGCTTACAGTGCCCTTAGAGTACAGTACAATAACGCCTTCAGGGTGCTGTTGGGGCTACCTCGCTTCTGCAGTGCATCAGGGATGTTCGCAGAGGCCCGGGTAGACTGCTTTTACGCAACGATGAGGAAGAGATGCGCTTCCTGGGTGCACATGGTGCGGGCGAGCGACAACAGCATCCTGAATATGATCGCGCGAAGGCTAGACTGCCTCCATGTAAACCATTGCTGTGCCATAGTGGGAGGGTTGGTACAGCAATGGCCCTTATAATATCATAATAATTATTAATAATATACTAACCTAGATATAAGTGATACTAACAAAGATGAACCACTGTTGTTTTAAAATAAATAAATCATTCATTCATTCATTCATTCATTCATTATTAGGTTCAGTTTTTGAGTCTTTTTTGTGGACCGGCTTTATTACTGCGAGTTTCAGTTGGTCTGGAAAGGTGCCCTCTTCGAACGACTGGTTCACCAATATATAAAATGGCAGTGTCAATTCTTTAGCACAATATCTAAAGAGGCTGGGTGGAAACTCGTCGATACCATGGCTCATTTTACTACTTAAGTTTCTTAAAATTGTGATTTTTTTTTATTTTTTTATACCACTTACTTGGCAGACAAGCACACGGCCCACCTGATGAAAAGTAGTTACCGTGGCCTATGGACGTCTGTAACACCAGAGGAGTCACAGTCGCGCTGCCAACCCTGTAAGTACAGAGTTTCTGTGCCGTCAGTAGAAGACAAATCAGCACAAGTCTTCCCACTGACGGCACAAATTCTCCAGTGAGCTCTGGCTACCCTACTCACCGCTGGGAACACAACACGAAGTTATTATAACCGCGGTATTCTGTAGGGCGGAGGTACTTCCCCAGTCGGACTGCTCAATCGGGCTGCTCTACAGGACTGAGAAACATAGTGTTTTCTGTAGGTTGGAGCACTGATGTGCCATTTGCCTCTCTACTTGATATAGGGGTGGCTATGTCGCCAATTGACGCGAAAAAGTGATTAAAGTGCTCGGCTATCTGTTGGGGTTCACATATAAGGCTATTGTTAGTTTTTAATTCTATATTCTGATTTTCTTTTTTAGTTTTTTTATTGGTTCGCTCATTTATAATACTCCACATTGCTTTAGTTTTATTAATAGATTTTACTATCTTATTTTTGTAGTGAAGTTTTTTCGAAGTGATGATTACCTTTTTTAGTATTTTTTCATAGTTCTTATAATATGTTTTTAGTATTAGATTATTTGTTTTTTGTGTGAGCAATTTAAGGAGTCGTTTATTTCTGCAAGAAAGCCTAATACCCACTGTTAGCCAATGTTTTCTAAATCGACTTTTTAGCTTTATTTTTCTCACTGGCATGCATATATTGAGTATATTAGTAAGCGTGTCTTTGAAAGCATTGTAGTTCTCATTAATATTTTTATTATTTGATATAATGCTATGCCAGTCCTGTGCATTAAGTTTAGTTTTGAATTTTTCCATATTTGTCTCACTAAATATTCTTTTTTTTGTATGCCATCTAATCGGTTGTGTTTGAAGTAGTTCAAGATGAATGCTAGTCCCATTGTGGTTGGAAAAGCCTAATTTTTCTACAGTGGTATAAAATTTTATGTTGTTAAAATTTGTGAAAATCAGGTCTATGCAGGTTGAAGTGGTTTTAGTAATGCGTGTGGGATATTTTATGTGTTGCGTGAAATTATACTCTAGCATGAGATCAAAAAATGCATTCGTTTTTGTCGTTTTTTCAAAGTAATTAATATTGAAATCTCCACCTATTTGATGTTGAGTATTTATTATTTATATATTTTAAAATTTGTTTCAGCTTACTTGTGAATGTTTCTTCCTCTCGTCCATTCCAATATAAAGATAATATCAATAAATTTTCTAGTGGTAACTCGCATGCACACACCTCTATAACATACTCCACAGACATGTTTGTTATTGATGGAATGTTTACATATTGTATGTGTTCACGAAGTAGAATGCAAACTCCTCCGCCATTGTAGTTAGTTCGGATATATCAGGATGTCACTTTGTAGTCGGTGATCTGGATAGTTTCTAGCTTTTCACTTGTTAACCAGGATTCTGATATGCATATAGCCATATAGATCGGATGATCTGTTATGAAGGCTTCCAGGGTATGTTGTTTGTTGTAGATACTTTGCATATTTTGGAAGAGTATTTTAAATTGTAGGTCTGTTTTTACGAAAGGAATGATTTGGTGCCTCGTAATTGGATTCTGTTTGGAAAGTTTGATTGATTTGTTCTTCTTGTAAGGTGCAACTTTGTCCAATTGTTTGAATATCTTTTTTGTTTTGTACGTCACTAATAAGCTTTCCGTCTATAAAAAGTTTATTATTACGGATTATCGCATGTTTGCCTTCCTTTCGGGCTTTTATCATATCATGTCTTAGTATATATCTTTCCTTACGATCGTTTTCGCTCAAGAATTCCGATATAAAAATGTTGGTTCCTTGGAGACAGTGGCTATTTTTTATTATATAAGTTGTCAATCTTTTACTTAAAAATTCTATAACCAGCGGTCGGTTGTAATTGGTTTGTCTACCTAGTCTATACATTTCTTCTATATAGCCAGTTACGTCTAGTTGCATGGTGTCATTGAAGAGTTCTATGAGTCGTTCGTGTAGATCGTATTCTGGCTCCCTATAGTACTCCGCAAAGCCGTATATCACTATCTTTTTGGTATTGTTTTCCGTACATGGTGTTGCAGATGTCGTTTCTTTTGGTGTTGATAAGTTTCTAATTCCTCTTTTCAAAGATTCGTTCTCGGTCTTTAATTTGTTTATGTCATCTTTTAATAGCTCAATATCTTTTATTCTTTGGTCATTTTGTGCAGACAAATACTTAAATTTTCTATCTATGTCTTCTCTTAATAGACCGACCGCCTTTTTAATCTCAGCTTGAATTGTACATTGTAGTTCTGATATTATTAGATTGTTGTTTTCCTTCAGGCGTTGTATAATGACCTCATTCAAATTTAGGAGTGTGAGTGTTGTTTGTACATTTGTTTCCAACGTCCCGCCTCCTTCTTCAGTCTGTAAGGTATCTCCCAATACACTTTGGTCGTCAGAGTCTATACTGGTGCATTTTGTGTTTGTAACTCTTTTCCTGAAGGTGATATTATTTTTTTCCTCTGTGGGTGTGTTAAAAATTAGGGATGTCTCGGGTTCCTGCTGTCGTATAGGTGTATTTGTGTTATTTACCTTTGGCATTTTACAGCGACAGGCTTGGCATTTCCATGTTTTTTTGTGTTCAATTGTCATTGCAATGAAGCGCTCTTTGGTAACATTCGCGCACTCCAAGTCGTATACGCTCTTACACAGCGTGCAGACTAAACATCCTTTGTTTTGTAGATTATGTTTACACCCTGCACATAATATAGCCATTTTTAGAGATAATATTAGATGTCACTTATCAATTTCAGTTCTAACAAATTTAGTCAAACTCAAAAAGTGATTTCTAGTGCCAGGATCGATCTCAAGATCTCAGTAAAACATTAGTTAAAACGGTACGCTTTGACACTACGCCACCACGTCAGTTGCAATGCTAGGTGAAATATGTGAATACTATTGATTTAAGCTGGTATGTGATGATTAGACATAAAACAAATTCATTTGAGCTCGGCTGTTTCTTTTGTTCGTGCTTAATGGGTTCAAAGTTCAATTTTAGCAAAATTTTTGAATTTTGTACGAACGTTTAACTTTTATTTGTGTTATTTTACGAGTTTTACACGTTTTTTTCACTTTCAATATGTACTGTTTTTTCACTTGTGCACTCAGGTTTAGTTTTATATACTTATATTTACTGTAGCACCACTTTTTGCACTGTTTTTATAATATATAACATCAATAAAAATTTGTAACACGTCCGCTCACATCAACGCCGCAGTGGGGCTTTTTTCTACTTCGATAGACTTGGATAAATAATTAGTTATTGTTAAATACATACATATAATCACGCCTTTATCCCCGGAGGGTTAGGCAGAGGTTAATTAACATCCATATTTGCATTCGGTCCCACGTAATAAACAGCCTATTGCCGTTTTCCGGACGCTATTGTTGCTTCGAGCCATGCATCTGAGACTGAGTTTGGTCTGTATATATTTGTCTGATGTTAAACAGTCCTATCCCTTAGTCGCCTTGTACGACAACGCGTGGGAAGAGATAGGGTGGTCCAAATTCTACTCTGCCGGCAACCACGCGGTTATTAAATATTTACAGATTATTCTTAATAATTCAGCCTAAAACCGCACAAAATTATAGACCTACGTAAAATACGACATCCATGACGCCCTGAATAAACAAACCAAATACCTTTACACTTAGTAACAAACAGAATAATGCGTGTTTGTCGCTAAAAATACAAAATAAGACCTTTAGACAAAAAGCTAGTGGATACATACCTACATTCTACTCTTCAATGTATGCTCACTTTTGCTTCATTACTTAAAAACGTATAACAACTTTTTACAACAGTAAAAGGCCCTAAAATAAGCCAAAAATTGTAATACTTGTCTATTAATCATTAACAAAAACAATTTGGCGGTATACAAATAAATAATCTTTAATTTCCGTGCTAGTCTAAAGACTGTGTTACGGCAAAGTGATGATTCTCGCTCCAGAAATATTAACCTTAACTTAAGTGGATAAGGACGCTTATTATAAATAGGTGTATTGAGTCGAATAACAATATACCTGCATGCTATCAAATTGAGATTAATGCAAACAAGTAGTATATTCATAAATTGCAGAGAAAATGAAAATTTGATAATGTAGCAATATAATAATAAAATACATATCATTTGTAATTCGGCGGCATTGCCATTCAACGTGGCAATGCCGCCAGCCTTCTGGCCACCTTCCCGGTTAACATCGATGGGGAGGAATTCTTTGACGCCTGAACCTGCAGGATTATTTAGATATATATTCTGGTTTTTTTTATTTATATATATATTTATTTATATATATTTAATTTGTAATTAGTAATGAAATAATGTGATATTAGAATATTATTTTTTTATACCACTTAGTTGGCAGACAAGCACACGGCCCACCTGATGGGAAGCGGTTACCGTGGCCTATGGACGTATGCAACACCAGGGGTGTCACACTCGCGCTGCCGACCATGAAGAAACCTTCTGATGCCCCTCTTGAAGAACCCTATATTGTAGGGAGGTCATTCCATAGCTTGAGTGTGCGTGGGATGAAGTTTCTTTCATACCGCACAGTGCGCACCGTCTCAGGTCGCAATGTGTGGGGATGAATTCCCTGCCTATGGCGAGAGGTGCGATGATAGAATGTAGCTACGGGCATCATGTCAAACAATTCATCTGAGCACAAACCATTGTATAGGCGGTAGAACACACACAGTGAGGCAAAATCCCTCCTAAGGCTAAGAGGTTCCACTCTACCTGTGAGTATGGGATTGTCAACCAGCCTCAATGCCCGTCTTTGCAACGAGTCGAAGGGGTCAAGCTGGTATGCAGGTGCTCCAGCAAAAAGGTGACAGCAGTACTCCATGTGAGGCCGGACCTGTGCTTTATAAAGAAGGAGTTGCTGCCCCGCAGTGAAATACTGCTTCGCCCTGTTGAGCACTCCGAGTTTTCTTGATGCCAACTTAACCTTGTCCTGCAAATGACTTCGGTATTGGACGTCACTGGAGATATCGACACCAAGGATCCCGATACTTAAGTATTAAATAGGTATATAACATAACATAACACAATCTCACGCCTTTATCCCCGAAGGGGAGGGCAGAGGTGCTAGTACCCACATTTCTACAGTTTATGTTGAGGTCCCAATGTAATAGGTGGCGAGCCTATTGCCATTAACCGGGCACTTATAAACCTGCGATAAATACACACATAACTTCGAAAAGCATCGAAAAGTCATTGGTGTGTGCCATGGTACAACCTGGGATCGAGCCCAAGACCTGGTCTCAGCAGTCCTTTACCCATACCACTAGGCACCCGCGGTACATGCACACCACACCTACTGCATGTAAATACCCATATAATTGTCGCGCTTGAAGTACATTTTCAAATCCAAAAGTATGGGTAAAGTACATACATACATACATATAATCACGCCTTTATCCCCGGAGGGTTAGGCAGAGGTGAATTCGCACCCACATTTCACCAATCATTGAATTCAGTCCCACGTAATAGGGGGTGCGCCTATTGCCGACTTCCGGGCACTAATGTTGACTCGATCAATGCATCTAAAACTGAGTCTGGACTGTATATATCTGTCTGGTGTTAAACAGCCCTATCCCTTAGTCGCCTTGTACGACACCGCATGGGAAGTGATGGGGTGGCCCAAATTCTACTCTGCAGGTAACCACGCGGGTATAGTATACACATAATAATACATCAACACATATGAAGATACTTCTGCATCTATTATAATTACAGTAAATGCACCTATAAAACATATACCTATAATACAGTATCTATATCGGATAGAAAATATTATTACAATATGTATGTAAATTTCCAATTATTAAATTAAATATCTACGTTATATATACGTAGATAATTAAATTTTTCGAGACGCTCGAATACTCTAAATACAAAATCGTACTTGAAAGTGACGTCACACGCTAGTAGCGCGTAGTTAAAATGTATGGAGTGCGAGAATAGAAATTGAAAATTTCCTTTAGTCTTTAGCCTTTAGTCTGCCCACTGACAGCACAAATTCTCCAGTGAGCTCTGGCTACCCTACTCACCGCTGGGAACACAACACTAAGTTATTATTACCAAGGTATTCTGTAGGGCAGAGGTACTTCGCCAGTCGGACTGTTCAATTGGGCGGAAATACCGCCGTGTCCTACCTCCTTGTTTTTGGTACTTTCTGGCACCTCTACTCTATAACTACATTAGTAAGGTTAAACCTCTAAGAAATATGTCAAGATTTATATGCAAAGCTGCAAAACATGGATATCTGAGTACCTAATTTGGATTGAGATCGGACAGAAAATATTATTGAAATATGTATGTAAATTTCCTATGATTAAATTATAGACCGAGATAAATACGATATTCTTTTATATTTCTATTCTCGCACTCCATACATTTCAACTACGCGCTTCTTCTTCTTCGAGTCAATGGCTAGGTCTGACATATAATGGTCTGGCATTTAAATTTTATTGACCTAGGACTTGGCCACAGCAACAGCAACAGCGTGTGACTCGTGTGTTACTACGCGCAACTAGCGTGTGACGTCACTTTCAAGCACGATTTTGTATTTAGCGTTTTCAAGCGTCTCGAAAAATTTAATTTTCTAAATCAAATATTTACCATACGAATATTTTACTTTAACCGTTCATTATATTATTATAAAGTGATCATTTTTCGAGAGTAAAATAAATAGTCAAATGGCCTATAACATTTCTTTAACTACCAAAAAGGTGAGCTTCGTGAGTTCTCATAGTTAAAGTTAAAGATGAATTTAGTAGTGTTGCAGTAATGTTAACATATTCACGGTTTAAAAGCCTACGTGTTATTCTAGACTGTGACCTATTCCTGTATCCAATTACAGCCACATCGGTTCAGCCGTTAGAGCGTGATTGCTTTACAATTTTTTTCACAAACTACTCGGGTCACATTTATCTATAGTAATATTGCAGCGACACGCGGTCCGCATTATTGGGAATCCTGAGGTCACGAACACCCTCGAGCCTTTGCAGATGCGTCTGTACCATGGCGAGTGCGCGAATGAGCTCTTCCAACTAATCACACCCACTCTTATACTACACAGGACAACATGTGCAGGGCTTATTATTATTATTATGTATCTTTATTAACGAATAGTTACATAAAACTTACATAATAAACAAGGTGCCACAAAACCGTTTCCACGGTAACAGAACAACAGATTTTGCTACATTTGCATGCGGACGTAATTATATACCTATTAAGCATATTAAAAAAAAAATTACAGTGCATAATTTCAGTTGCATAATTACAGTTGGTTTATTAGATGCTCTCGAAGGAATTTGGCAAATTTACCTTTTCTAGTTTAATTTCTGATATCTGCGGGCAAACTATTAAGTAGGTACGGTACTCCTTTGTCAAGTGTTCTGTCTCCAAAGTAGTTGCATACTCTGGGTACTTCATATTTGCCCACAAATAACTTCCTAGTTACACAACTATGGGCAACCAGTGAGTTCTTCCAACTGTCATGGCTATTAATAAGAAGTAAGTATTTATGCTTCAAACTAACGAGAAGAATTTTACAAGTTTTGAAGAGTTTATAAAAATCGTCTTTACAGTTATATGTAGTCTATAAAGTAACAATTTTAAAATTCAATTTTGTTGCCATTCTAATATATCTATATAGCTTTTGATTATAAGTCCATAGCAGTCGAGAGCGTAGGCCAATATGGGTTCGACTAACTGTAAGTAGAAGCATTTAAGCGTACTAGCTACTTTAAAGCTTAGGTGGTAGAATTTACTTAATAGTATATTTCATATGTGCTCTACATGGTACGACCAAGAGAAGTTTTCATCCACTTACAATCCGAGGTAGGTAGAGGTAGGTCTTGTTCAATGGGTTTACAAGTACAGTTACAGTAATAGTTATGGATGCAATCATAGCTATAGGTATATGTAAATAGGAGGAGGCTTGTTGATATGTCAACCTCACACTGTGCAGAATATACGAGCAAGAACCAAGCGGTTCGGAGACTCTGTCCTCTGTCGCACCATTAAGCCCTGGAATTCATTACCGCTCACGTGTTTCCTTCTTCCTTCAGTCCCTGGTCCCACTATTGTCACACAATATGTGGAAGTAATGGTGCCCCTCTTTTCCGAAACTTTGATTTCAGCTTACCATCAGGCAAGGCGAAGTCTATTTGACATTTCCTACATATAAAAAAAACACACGTATGCGCGATCAGCAATAGGATTTTGGCGCTAAAAATAACTTTGTCATTTTCCGCAAATTTAGGTTAACTATTTCATGAGATTAGATGTGATAGTGTATGAAACTGCACATAATTTGGATTAAGGACCCTAAGAGTGGGGAGGGGGAAGAAAGAATATAGTTTTGCTGTAAACGCACATCCCTGCGCCTTCTTGGTTTTGAGCTCGAACAGGTTCTCAGAGCCCCATAGGGAAATGTCCATGATGACTCCCGTGTAAGGTGCTATCGTTCTTATAGATATTTTCTTGTTTAATACTTTTCAGTAGTCGTGTTTCAGTTTTAAACTTACTTTTTTATTAATATTATTTTGGGGCAAGAAATTGGTATAATTTATACATATTTGAAATGTTGATACCAAACACGACATATTTATCTCAAATTAATTTTTTATCACAGTACTTTATGACCGCTAGAGGGCGCCACATTAGATTCAGTGACTCGTTATATAGCCTATAACCAGTGGATGACTAAGATGCTTCTAACGATACCTCATTTATCCAGTTAATTAGGGATTGCGTACGAGGGAACTGATGAATCTGCATACATACAAACATAGCCTGTCAAAATTATAACCCTCCTTTTGCTTCACTGTAGTCGGGTAAAAAGAAGAAGTACACGTACAACAAGATAACGGAATAGTAATTACTTTGCGAGCGAGTGGTGTCGGCTAGTAAGCGAGCTGTCGCTATAATTCGCGTAGGAAATCACCCTTTTTTTTTTTTTTTTTACGTGCGCAAAATCCCCACGGATACCTCCCCACCGGAGCCGGTGGAGGAGGTTATGTCGGACTCGAAGCGACTAAAACGCACGCCGCCTGTGGGTCGTTTTGGTTGCCGAAGGTGAGGTTGACAGGCATATCCCTCGCACCCCGGCCGACCCAGGGCCATCTCTCACGATCTGGCCCTCTTCTCGGGTGTGGGGACTACATAGTCCCCAACTCGTCCCCGGAAACGGGGAGGCGCGCCACGCGCGCCACCGCCGCGGCCTGCTTCTGCCAGGGTGACAGGCGCCTTCACCTGTCACCCCCAGGCCGGCGCTCATGGGGGGCGGAGGTCGTTCATCGACCTCCGACGCCCGAGTTGCCTTCGTACGCGGGCAGCTTGTCTTGCGATCCTTCGTCGCTCCCGCTGCCGCTCCCGCCCCGCCTCCTCCTTCACGAGCATTACTTGCTCGTAGGAAATCACCCTCTATTACGTGGAACCGAATTGGATGATTGGTGAAATGTGCCCGTGCAAACGGTATGTGCGCGGGAAAAAGGTGATAGCCGTAGCTACATTCTATCATCACATTTCTGGCCATAGGCAGGGAATTCATCCTCACACATTGCGACCTGAGACGGTACACACTGTGCGGTATAAAAGAAACTTTATCCCATGCACACTCAAGCTGTGGAATGACCTCTCTGCTGCGGTTTTCCCAAGCGCCTACAATATGGGGTTCTTCAAGAGGGGCGTCAGAAGGTTTCTTCATGGTCGGTAGCGCGAGTGTGACACCCCTGGTGTTGCATACGTCCATAGGCCACGGTAACCGCTTCCCATCAGGTGGGCCGTGTCCTTGTCTGCCAACTAAGTGGTATAAAAAAAAATGTGGGTGTTATTTATCTCTGCCTAATCCCCCGGGGATAAAGGCGTGATTATATGTATGTATGTATTTTGTTTTCTAATTAATGTTCACATTGGAAAAGTATCGCGCCACTGCGTACTTCCTTTTCTATCGACTATTGGTAAATACAGGCATTTTTGTGGAACAAATCGTTCGCTTTCCGTAATTTATCCGACACAATCGATTAACGCCCACGCGATTGGACCGCCGATACTAACAGTATGGCCATAATTTTCCTTTTCATCATTGAATATTGGGACTCCTATAGAGTCGCCATATTGGTACCAATGACCAGGACTCACTCACACACGCACATTTTTGTGAAACCATCGCTGGGATACCATCCGGACCACGATTGCAGTACCGCTCGGACATCGCATTGCCTGATACGTATTTCAGGCATTATGTGGTCACCTTTGGGTAGTGTCGGCGGTTGTATACCACAATCATCAACTCGGGAATTGGTATCAAAGAGATTTACTAGCATATTGGCTTTCTCTTGCGGTCCATGGGCCAGGGATCCATCAGGGTAGCGCAGCGAAGGCTGGCAGAAGCTGGCCTGTACGGCATTGGCCAGTCGCCAGTATCCACGGCTGCCCGTGGGATGTGCCATTAGCTCTTTACCAAGCCGTGCAAAGCGCAGGGCATCCGCTTACTTCAGTTTAATTTTATGATATTAATTGTTTATGTAATCATATAACTAATAATTGTATATCATAGCAGTATATAACTGTAACTAGCCGGGAAGCGCTGGATGCGGGCTGCTTTAGATCGGTCATTCTGGAAGTCTGTGGGAGGGGCCTATGTTCAGCAGTGGACTATGTGTGGCTGACATGATGATGATGATATAATTTTAACTATAAGATGGAAAATGTGAGCCTAATCGTTGTTAATATTGAATAAATTTGTCGCACCATTAAGGCCTGGAATTAATTCCCAACTGAAGTGTTTCCTTCTTCCTACAGTCTCGGATCCTTTAAACTGGGCTTCATTCAATCTGAGTGACGTTATTGTAAAATGGTACATTGTGTAAGTATATAACGTTGACCGTCATTTCTGAGACTTTGCCTTCAGCTTACCATCAGGCTAGGTGAAGTCTAATTGATGTGTCATATATTAAAAAATGACTTCAATTGAATTTAATTTAGATTTAGACTATTGCTTTGCGCTTAAAGTTTGAAATTAAATAGCATTTTGTAGAACAAATGAAAAATGTAATGAAATCTTATTCATTCAATTTAAAAAATGTTGCCGGCAGAGTAGAATTAGGGCCACCTCATCTCTTACCGTGCTGTGTCGTACAAGGCGACTAAGGGATAGGGCTGTTTAACATCTGACAGATATTTACAGCCCAGGCTCAGCCTCAAATGCATGGCTCGAGTCAACAATAGTGCCCAGAATACAGCAATAGGCTCACCCTCTGTTACGAGGACCGAATACAATTATTAAAAAAATGTGGGTGTTAATTCACCTCTGCCTAACCCTCCAAGAAAAAAAACACGTGATTATATGTATGTATGTTTGTACGTCAATATGAAAAATAATAATAATTTAAGAATAAATTTCACGTACGCGCTCTCTTAAGCGTAATACAGAAAGTCGTACTTACCGACTCCGAAGACCGCTCGGCGTACCTACTTATCTTTTTACTTTGCAATATTGCCGTCTTATCATTGCGAGAAACACACAGGTCCATAGGCCACGGTAACCACTGTCCATCATATACAAACAGGTACTTTTTGTGATTGGGGCTAGGTGTTTGCAGTACAGTTGACGGGAAAAACTCTAAGTTGTTTCCGCCATTTGCTTTTTATTTTGACTTCAATATTATAACAAAATATATCGATGAAGTTGCGGCATTGAACCTAACTGCTACGCAGGGGGTGCGGGTTCGATTTCCACTCAGTCCAGATAAATATGTATATTTATGTTCCGTGCCTCGGAGAGCACATTAAGACACCGGTTCCGGTTGCCATACTAACATCTAAGGTAGTCATTAGGGGTAGTTAGATCCCCCAAAGTTCGATAAGTCTTAGTACAAAACTTTGATATCTCCAATTGGGTCGCTTCACGGAAAATATTGAAGTTCATTCGCATCACAGTTAGACCGGAAAACTGACCCCAAACTGAGTTGAGAAAACATTCTGAGAATCATGATTATAATGTTATATATTTAGTGATATATGATTAAACGATCACATTTAAATGACAAGTTCATCGCCTGTTAGGCTGTTCCGTTACAATGCCTGAATATTGTACCCAATTCGTATAACGGTAACACACGAATTCATATTTCGACACATTTCAATGAAGACACGACGGAAAATCACGGTAGCGCTATATGGGTGATAACTGATAATAATGTTATGTATACCTACCCGTTCGGGGATTTATAGGTGTGAATATATTTATATATGAGTTGTGATTCATGAGGTAGGTACACGACAGCTCATTTTCGGTATTTTTAAAAGTAAAATCAATCATTAGCCTTCCCGCTGTTGGACATAGGCCTCTTCCAATCGCCTACAGTTCCCACGCTGTCCAGGCGGGTTGGTACAGTGTTTCATTTCGAGTTTTCCTTCTCTCGCAGTGATATCGTCTGCGTATTTTTCCGTTACTCGCTTCTTAAGACACCCTTCAGATGAGATGGGTTGGAGATACTTGTATTCTTTATCCGTCACCACACAGACAACTAAGTGTAAAAGACATACAAACAAGATACTTCTTGGCAGTCGAGTAATAACTTTTATTCTAAATATCCCAAAAAGTAAGCAAAGCCGCTGAGCACATCTATAACACCATTTAAATTTCCATATTATTTTGTTGAAAAGGTTATTCGGTATTCATTTTTTATGTCTGGAATTGACGTCACTAGCCAAAATAAATCAATACTAAGCATGTAAACATGCATTAAACAACAGACATATAGATCAGATGAAACGGAGATAAATCTTTGTGTAATTTAAAATATTGTTTGTTCCAAAGAAAAATTAAATATTTATTAATATATTGCAATAACGGTTCCTTGTCATTTAACACGGGTTAAGACAGAACTTCATTATTCTTAACACAACACAAAACTTTGGAATTCTCAAAATTATGCCTTTTTTTTGTTTATTTTTATTCCACTTAGGTGGCAGACAAGCAAACGGCCTGATGGGAAGTGGTTACCGTAGCCAATGGACGTATGCAACATTAGGGGTGTTACACTCGCGCTGCCCACCATGAAGAAACCCTTTTCAAGAACCCCATACTGTAGGTGCTTGGGAAAACCGCAGCAGGGAGGTCATTCCACAGCTTAAGTGTGCGTGGGATGAAGTTTCTTTTAAACGTATTAAATTCATAGCCCTATGAAATATGAAACAATGATATCGTATTTGTAGGTAGTAGTGTAGGTGTAGGAAGGAAAACCGCGGTAGCCTAGTGGTATGGGTAATGGACTGCTGAGACGAAATCTCGGGTTCGATCCCAGGTTTTACCATGGCACACACCAATGACTTTTCGATGCTTTTCGAAGTTATGTGTGTATTTATAGCAGGTTTATAAGTGCCCGGTTAATAAACAGCCAGCCTCTGTGGCGTGGCGGTAGTGAACGCGACTGCTACGCAGGAGGCGCGGGTTCGATCCCCGCTCAGTGCAAATATTTGTATGCATGAATATGGGTATTTGCATTGGTCTGGGTGTCTCTATGTATAATATGTATGTATTTACAAAAAAAAAAGTATTTAAGTATGTTTATCCGTATTCTAGATTCCATAACACAAGCTAGTTAAGCTATGCTTACCATGGGTCTAGATAGCGTTGTGTAGAATGTTGTAGAATATTTATTATTTATTTATTTAATGGCAATAGGCTTGCCACCTATTACATTGGGACCTAAACATAAACGGGCGAAATTTGGGTGCTAGCACCTCTGCCTACCCCTTCGGGGATATAGGCGTGAGTTTATGTTATGTTATGTAGTTAAAGATTGTGAGGTTAGGATAACCTGTATTATTACTTGTTAATCATGTTTAAGCTTTTTTTATTATCGTGCGAAAAATTCCCGGGTACTCCCCCACCAAAACCGGTGAGAGAAGTTATGTCGGACTCGAATCGACTAAAACGCACGCCATCTGAGGGAGGTGAGATTGCCAGATCCCTCGCGTTCCAGCTGACTCAGAGTCATCTCTTTCAAGCTGGCCCTCTTCGGGTGTGGGAACACGGAGTCCTCATCCAATCCCCGAGCATGTTATGGTAACAGGCGGACCCACCCGTCACCCCCAGGAGCGTATTCATGGGGAGACGGGGGATATTCTGCTATCTCCGACGCCCGAGAAGCCTTTGTTCATCGCGGGTTAGTCATGTTAAGGCTTCAACATTACTATCCTTGCATTAGTCACGATCGTCCTGAGTTTTTTGGCTATGTTAGGAGTGTTTATCATCCGACTTAAAAAAACCCATTGGCAATAACATCTGTAGTTCACATATCCCTAAAGCATGAAAGGAATGGAATGAATGTGCGAGAAGAATAAATGCGAGAACTAGTATGATAAAGAGGCCAGAATGAAAGAGAGAATAACAAAAGATAATAGGAATTAGTTAAATAAAATGAACCCTGCGAGTGTTACAGTGAAAATAGGAGACTAGAGTAGAAAAACGATTGTGCGCAAATAGGCTCCGACTTCGTGTCAGAGGCGTTAGTGAAAAAAAAAAACAACTGTAGTTAGTCGTAGGACTTTTTAGGGCTCAAATTACACATAACGACAGCATAGATGTTCGTATGGCAACTGGAACCAATGACTTCACGAGCCCTTCGAACAGCCAAAACGGTACCTTTACACCTCAGCCCTACAGAATACCGCGGCCGTAATAACCTCGTGTTGCGTTCTGGTGGTGAGTAGGGTAGCCAGAGCTCACTAGAGAGTTTTTTTTTATACCACTTAGGTGGCAGACAAGCACACGGCCCACCTGATGGAAAGTGGCTACCGTGGCCTATGGACGTTTGTAACACCAGAGGAGTCACAGTCGCGCTGCCGACCCTGTAAATACAGAGTTTCTGTGCCGTCAGTGTAGAAGACAAAGCAGGACAAGCCTTTAGTCTTCCCACGGACAGCACAAATTCTTCAGTGAGCTCTGGCTACCCTACTCACCGCTGGGAACACAACACGAAGTTATTATAACCGCGGTATTCTATAGGGCGGAGGTACTTCCCCAGTCGGACTGCTCAATTGGGCGGAAATACCGCCGTGTCCTACCTCCTTATAAAAAGTTTGTGTTGTCTATGGGAAAACTAAAGGCTTGTCCAGCTTTGTCTTTAACACTAACGGCACAGAAACTCTGTGCTTACTTCGACAGCGCGAGTGTGACTCCTCTGGTGTTACACACATCCATAGGCCACGGTAACCACTTTCCATCAGGTGGGCCGTGTGCTTGTCTGCCACCTAAGTGGTAGGGATAAAAAAATAATAATCTTTAAGTAAACATACCATTATTTCTACCTATCAAAGAACGTAATTTATTACTTATCGAATTACGAGAATAATTTGGAGGGTATTCAATACTCCAAATTATCCTCCTAATTCCCAATAGTTGTTTATCTATCTTCAATACGGATCTGATTACGAGGGGGAAGGATATTATTCGCAAAAAAACATTCGTCTTATATTTAATGATGGGAGAAGAAAATACTGGCACGTGCCATCCGTTGATATGCGACGACACGACGGTGAGGCTAGTAATTTTCCTCATTGAGTCACAGAACAAATTTTGTTTTGTGTAACTGTTTTTAGGCTATTAAAACATTACAACTTCTGTGGCGTGGTGGTAGTGAACGCGGTCGCTACGCAGGCCCGGGTTCGATCCCCGCTTAGTGCAAATATTTCTACATACATACATACATATAATCACACTTTTGTCCCCGGAAGGTTAGGCAGAGGTGAATTAATATCCACATTTCACCAATCAATGAATTAGGTCTCAAGTAATAGGGAGTGAGCCTATTGCTGTCTTCCGGGCACTATTGTTGACTCAAGCCGTGCATCTGAGGGTATCTGTCTAGCCCTTAGTCGCCTTTTACGACACCGCATGGGAAAAGAAGGAATGTTTCAAATTCTACTCTGCTGGGAACCACGCGGCTAATATTTGTATACGTGAATATGGGTAAGCTAATATTGAAGTTTAGCCAAATTTGCAAATTTGCTGTGTTTTTTAAAAAAAAAACAACAAAACGGCAATCAGAGGTGATTCAGAAGTTGAAAATCGCTCAGCGACCAGGGGTTAGGTAGTTACAACTGAGGGTCTTTATAAAATCGTAGACGTTTTGGGTCATTTCGTGCCTTAGAGAGCACGTAAAGCTGCCAGTGGGTTGTAGAGGTCCCGGTTACCAAACGAAAATCTAAATGGTAGGTTAAGTGATGATATTTCACATCACTGTCACTGGATTCAACGGCACGGTGTGTAAAAATAAAATCGTAAACCTAACTCATAAAATGAATCTGTCTGAAGTTAAATTAAGTAAGTTGGACAGCGAACAGCGACTCTCAACTTTCAATAATATTAATTTTGCCATGGAGGATACCTATATGAAAATAATTATAATAACTATCATTAAATTAAAACAAGATTTTGTATTAATGCTTTTGTTTTGAAGTGTATCCACAATTTTGATTTACTTTTTACCCGACTACCAAGAAGAGTTATGCTTTTTGCGAGTTTCTTTTTATACCACTTAGGTGGTAGTCAAGCACACGGGTCACCTGATGGAAAGTGGTTACCGTGGCCTATGGACGTGCAACATCAAAGAAGTCACACTCGCGCCGCCGACCCTGTAAGAACCTCCTAATCATCACAAACCTCATATTATAGTCGCCTGTGAAAACCATGGCAGGGAGTTCATTCTTAGAGTGCGGAGGATGAAGTTCCCATCAAATCAAAAAAAAAATCAAGTCGCAATGTGTGGGAGTGGATTCCCCGCCTGTGGCGAGAGGTGCTATATGTAATGTTTTTTATTACCTCATATCTCCTGAACTCCTGCACGCATTTCTTAGTATTCTTGTTCTAGGTATTCAAAAGCACATAAAATGTAAAAAAAGCTATATTGTGGAATTTTGACACAAAAATGAATGTTATCAAAAATATATTTTCACTCAAACTTTCGAGTGGGGTAGCAAATTGAAGGTAATAAGAAGGCAATCACAATAAAATGGGTGGCAGATTTTGACCTTACCTGGAAGGGAAGTAGGTACTCTAAATACTGAAGATAACGAATTTCACTCAAAAAAAACATTCGCTTTTTAAAGAAATAAAGCTACTTTCATGGTCGGCGCGAGTGTGACGCCTTTGATGTTGCACACATCCATAGGCCATGGTTACAACTTCCCATCAGGTGGGTCGTGTGCTTGTCTACTAAGTGGTATAAAAAAAAACTACTATAAAAGATTGATTACCACACCCGGTAATCGAATCAACTAAAATTCGAATAAGTAACATTCTGTATTTTTATGGCATCAATCGATAGTGTTGTATCATAAAGATCAAATCTGTCTAAGACCTCTTTCCTGAGGCTTTGCCTTTAGCTTACCAGCAGGCGAGATGAAGTCAAGTTGGCGTGTCCTAGATAAAAATAAAAGAAGTAAAACATAGTAGCTGAAATTAAAGGAAATCCTTGAAATCTGAACATATAAATTGTTTTGGCTTGTCTGCCACCTAAGTGGTATAATAAAATAAATTAATCACACCAGTAAATAATATTCCATATTCAAATAAAAATCCTCTCCACTTATCAAACTCGATCGATCTTTTCAGCATCTGTCGTGTTTTATATTATTGATAATTATTTTTTTGCTTTTAAAACTACCTACTTACAACTTATAAATATAAACTTTTGAGTGTGGGTATTTTTTTACTTCACTATCTTTATTAAGAACTAGCTGACCCACCCCAGCTTCGTATATTATAAACTTCGTTTATTCGTATATTTTGAAGCTTCATATCCCTTTGAGCCCGTATGTTTTAGTCTTCAAAATATGTATGAAAAATTGCCGGATTTGTTAACATTTATGATCAATGCTCCGCTCCCTTAAGTAGTAGCGTGATGATATATAGCCTAAAACCTTCCTCGATAAATGGACTACCCAGCACTGAAATAATTATTCAAATCGAACCAGTAGTTCCAGAGATTAGCGCGTTCAAACAAGCAAACAAAGAAACTCTGCAGCTTTATAATATTATATATATACCTAATATTATAATATTATAGTATAGATTGGATAATTGGCCCTGGGGCATTGATTGACTGAGTAACATCGAGTTTCATACGCAGTCGTACAGTGAGATGACGGCGTATTACAATTGACAAGAAATAGAAAAGAGAAACTGCGTAAAACTAGACCAACTTAAATGTGACGGCTTTTACGAATGCTCGTAGTTACGAAATGGTTTGCCACTCTGAATAAGGTCCAATCAGACTATAATTGATAATGAATATACGAATATACTATAAAATCAGTTCTTCCTACAATCCCGGGTTCTTTAAGCGGGGCGTGAACAAGCATATAATGAGGCCATCAAGCTGAGTATCACCATTATCACATGATATATGTTAGTAATGGTGACCCTCTTTTCAGAGACTTTGCCTACAACTTACCATAAGGCGAGGCAAAGTCTAATTGACGTGTCCTATATAAAAAAAATCGGAAATAACCTGTAATAATACAAGAAAATTACTAACTTTATACATTATTTATACATAAGTTGATAGAATATAGAAACGAAAAGGGATAAACTTACTTCAGACATATTAAAGCGAGTATGCGTAAGTAACAACGAAATATTTTCCATCGTAACAAATTGGATTCTACTTACAAAGTTATTTCTCACAAAATCGTTAGAGCAAAGAAGACCTTCATGTACATATGTATAATTTGATTTCTTCCTGCTATTTATATTTGAATTACGTCACGAAAACATGTTACTTGGTTTTATTTCAAAGCCCCGTGTCGATGGTTTTTTGTTAATTTGATCTAGTAAAAACAAAATCCCCTCGGATACCCGGATAAACCGGAGCTGGCGGGTTGTTTATGTCGGACATGAACCGACTAAAACTGACGCCTTCTGTGAGTCGTTGGTTCTCAGAGGTGAGATTGGCTGAGAAATATCCTTTGGAATTCATCCGGTACTGGTTTTGACAGGGAATACATTCGCGAAACTTCCTATAAGCAGGTAACCCAATTTCAGTGTTATGTTCAGTGCTATGTATTATACTGAAATGATAAAATATAGCTCAGAAGTAAGTGGTTTATATTATCTTTTTTTTTACGTGCGCAATATCCCCCACCGATGCCCCCCACCGGAGCCGGTGGAAGAGGTTATATCGGACTCGAATCGACCAAAACGCACGCCGCCTGTGGGTCGTTTTTGGTTGCCGAAGGTGAGGTTGACAGGCATATCCCTCGCACCCCGGCCGACCCAGGCCTGCTTCTGCCAGGGTGACAGGCGGCTCCACCCGTTACCCCCCGCCTGCGCTCATGGGGTGCAGAGGTCATTCATCGACCTCCGATGCCCGAGTTGCCTTCGTACGCGGGCAGCTTGGCTTGCGATCTTTCGTCGCTCCAGTTTATCTTATCTTGAACTTTTAAAACTACAAACCATCTTAATAAAAATACATTTAATTAGTATCGTCCATAATCTATTTATTTTTTAATTAACATACTGTACATTACACATTAAAAAAAAACTTTACACAGTCAATCAATCAATTAGTCCATTGTACTCTACTGCTGGACACAGCCCTTTCTCAATGTTGGGAGGCTTCGGCCTACTGTTTCCACGCTGGCCAGACTGGTCAATACAGAGTCTTATTTCGAGTTTTCCTTCTCTCGCAGTGATATCGTGATTCCCTTACGACAACCGTATCATCATACTTGTATTCTTTCTCTGTTACCACAGGGATGACCAACGGTACATACCTATTGCTACAAATCTATTTTTAGGCGTCAAAGTATTCCTCCGTATCTACGTCAACTGAAGGGTCTTAACCACAAGGCTATCACGTTGAATGTCAATTATAAGTATATGTGTCAAGAATCAGCCCTCTGGTCGCGGGTAGTGTCTATTAGAGGCTAAGAAATATTTTGAAATAATAGAGGGATATTAATATACTCAGGCACTAAATTTTTAATACATAATATAATAAGGTGCTTCCCAAGTCGGACTGCTCAATTGGGACGGGGATACCTTCATGTCCTACCCCATTCTTAATTTCATATAAATTATTTTTTTACAGGTAAATATTTGAGCTTCTAACAGACGTTTGGTGCTATAGAGTGCAATTGAAAAGTTGGAGCATATGCTGTATAGACACAATAAACTCCTTACGAATGAATAAGCTAATGTCCATATTGTTCTTTAAACAGTCGATGTTATGGGATGTATACGTCAACTTATACCGAGAGGAACAATTATTTATTAACGCCGAGGTTTAATATTACTTACTGCGTCTATGAAATTGTAAAGAGTCTAAGTTAAAAGTATTCAGTAATAACTTAGTCAAGGTAAGACTATGTCTGCCGGGTCTGTTAGACTTCGCCTCACCTGATGGTTAGCTGAAGGCAAAGTCTCAGAAAAGAGGGTCACCATGACTTACATATACCTACGATGTTACAATGGTATGCTTGATCATATGATTTTTCACGCCCCGCTTAAAGGACCCGGGACTGTAGGAAGAAATAAACACGTAGCGCTGGTAATTAATTCCAGGCCTACGCGACTACTATTGATTTTATCTTTCGGAATGATAATTATAAGAAACTTATTTGAATTCGGCGACAAGGTAAATTTATTCTTGTTTACGCACGTAAGTGACGTCATTGTGGAGGCGCCATCGCAAAACCAACCTGCACATCATATTGACATGTGAAGGGTGAGATTTATGCTGAAATATTACGCCTATTTTATACTTCGCCCACGTGGATGTCGCTCATCGCGACTTTCGGTCGCGGTGGTTCGATCGAACATACGTAATATTTTAAAACTAACGAAGACCTTTAAAAAGTTAACGGTCTTTTAAAATGTCTCCGTCAGTTTTATAATCTTACGTATGTTCGATCGTACTTCTCGCATCGTTCGATTGTAGTTTTTGAGTTCATTGCGAAGATTCCAACTTGAGCTAAAATGGCACATTGTGAGAAAAAACGCCCTTACATTAAATATTTAATTAAAGACACTGTAAGCGTACTGTAGTGGTACCGCGGTAGCCTAATGTATGGGTAATGGACTGCTGAGACGAGGACTCGAGTTCGATTCCAAGTTTTACCATGGCAAACACCAATGACTTTTCGATGCTTTTCGAAGTTATGTGTGTATTTATCGCAGGTTTATAAGTGCCCGGTTAGTGGCAATAGGCTCGCCACCTATTACATTGGGACTTAAATATAAACTGGCGAAATGTGGGTGCTAGCACGCCTATATCCCTTCGAGGATATAGGCGTGAGTTTATGTTATGTTATGTAAGCGCCATCTTCCGAATCATTTTCCAAGTCAGTTGGGGTATGGGTCAAGACTATGAAACTGCCGAATTTCGGCAAAATTTCGAAAAATTTTTTATTTCATAAAACGACTGCCGTTTGACCTTCACAGCCTGAAGTCGAGATATAGAAGTTCTTTAGATAGATCAGTTTAACAGACATTTACACCAACTACACGTTAAATATGACACAGCTGTTCTTATGGCAACTAGGATCAAAGGCTTAACGTGCTTTCTGAGACCCACACTTTCCTGATGGTAATGTATTAAGAATGGTCCTAGGGCGTAGCTGGAATGTGTTAAACTATTCGGTTATGACATAACTTCAAGCCCTTCAGATAGTGGAAAACCTGATGAAATGTTTAATCCAAGACGGCGTGCGGTTTTAATCGGTTTGAGTCCAACATAACCACCCACACTAGCACTGAAGAGGTGGGGGTGACCTAGATCGCACTATAAAAAAGGTACAAAACCTCAAGGGACACATACATCTGAGGGGTCATAGCTCGAGTGTCCCTGGTGTTGCATACGTCCATAGGCCACGGTAAGCGCTTCCCATCAGGTGGGCCGTGTGCTTGACTGCCAACTGAGTGGTATAAAAAAAAACTTTCCACATTAACCACTTTCCATCAGGTGGGTCGCGTGTTTGTGTGCCACCTAAATAGCATAAAAAAAAAGTTTATGTTGGAGGTAGGAGACGGTATTCCCGTTCTAATTAAGCAGGCCGACTGAGCAAGTACCTCCGCCCTACAGAAAAATCGCAACCATAATAATATATATATTTAATCCCATCACTCCCTCTTATCTCAAAGAACGATTCCAGTTCCTCCATGACACACATACGAGATGCCTGAGGTCATCCGAGAATTTGAGGCTGAGAATGCCAATGCATTCAACTGATTTTCTTGGTAAGTCATTCTCTGTCAAGGCTGTGCGCTTATGGAACGCATTGCCATTGAGTATCAGACAAGCAAAATCCTTAAACATATTCAAAAGAATGGTAAAGGACTACTATCTATCATTGTGAACACTGTGACAGCTCACGATTAATATGCTCACTATTTTCCCTTTTTATTACTATGTACTATTTACTTTGTATATCTATTTATGTGCTAAAGTTGTATATTTATTTAACTTTATTTGAACTTCTCTCATATCTATCTTTCTTTTTGTATCTTTTAATATATTATAACCTTGTTTCTAGTTTATTTGCTAACTACACCAAATTTTTTACTTTATTACACTACTGTCCATCCCAAGGTTGCCTGGAAGAAATCGCTTCCAGCGATAAGGCCGCCCATTGTACATTAAACTGTATGCATGCTCACTACAAATTTTACTGTAATCTATTGGTGTACAATAAAGAATTATCTATCTATCTATCTATCTATCTTGTTGTGTTTCCAGCAGTGAGTAAAGCAGCCAAAACTCATTTTCACACGATTTTGAACTATCCTGCTTTGTCTTCTGTGCTGTCAGCACAAAACCTCTCTGTCCTCACAAGGTCGGCAGCACGAGTGTGACTCTCCTGATGTTGCAGATGTCGAAAGGCTACTGTAGCCACTTTTCGTCATGTGGGCCATGTCCTCGTCTGCCACCTAAGTGGTATAAACAAAATTGAACAGCGACTTTCAATTCAATATAATTTTACAATGGATGATGACGAATGGTTGCGAGGGATATGCCTGTCATCCTCACCTTTGGCAACCAAAAACGACCCCCAGGCGCCGTGCGTTTTAGTAGGTTCGAGTCCGACATAACCTCTTTCACCGGCTCTGGCGGGGAGAGGGGGGTGGGTGTATCCGTGAGGATTTTTCACACATAATAAAACGAATGGTTGCAGCTTTTCTAGTATTTCTATTGCAGCGAAGTGATTACTAGGTAAACGATCCCATCCACAACCACTTTGACTTCAACACATGGGGAAGTTCTACCGTTAGAACGGCAGAACTTTACCGTTTCATAGCGGGTTTGAAAATCAACCCCAACATATTAACTTAACGCGATGCTAACTTCTGTTAACATTTTTGTATATCATGGAACACGGTAGATTAAAAGTCGGGTTTTTATTTCAATTTCAGTGTCCTTTGAAACTGTTCTGGATGACATACATAATTAAATTACCTAAGTGTCATACATAACATAACATAAACTTACGGCTATATCTCTTAAGGGGTAGGCAGAGGTGCTAGCACCCATATTTCGCCAGTTTTGTTCCCAATGTAGGTGGTGAGCCTATTGCCATTAACCGGGCACTTATAAACCTGCGATAAATACACACATAACTTCGAAAAGCATCGAAAAGTCATTGGTGTGTGCCATGGTAAAATCGTGATCGAACCCGAGACCTCGTCTCAGTAGTCCATTACCCATACCACTAAGCTATCGCGCGGTTAACTATTACATTACTTTATTTAATCATTAATATTTATCTGTCTATTTATCTATATTCACTAATTAAATCTACTATAATGTATACATACTTTGGTAAAAATGATTTATTCACTACGATTCTGTAATCGGCTATTTGTCATTATTTAATATCGAAAAATGACTACTCTTTAGTAATATAATGATGAAGGAGGAGGCGGGGCGGGAGCGGCAGCGGGAGCGACGAAGGATCGCAAGACAAGCTGCCCGCGTACGAAGGCAACTCGGGCGTCGGAGGTCGGTGAACGACCTCCGACGCACCCCCATGAGCGCCGGCCTGGGGGTGACAGGTGGAGCCGCCTGTTACCCTGGCAGAAGCAGGCCGCGGCGGAGGCGCGCGTGGCGCGCCTCCCCATTTCCGGGGACGAGTTGGGGACTCTGTAGTCCCCACACCCAAGAAGAGGGCCAGATCGTGAGAGATGGCCCTGTGTCGGCCGGGGTGCGAGGGATATGCCTGTCAACCTCACCTTCGGCAACCAAAGCGACCCACAGGCGGCGTGCGTTTTAGTCGGTTCGAGTCCGACATAACCTCCTCCACCGGCTCCGGTGGGGAGGTATCCGTGAGGATTTTGCGCACGTAAAAAAAAAAAAAAAGTAATATAATGAACTGCCAAAGTGAAATATTCTTACGACATATTATGGTTTTAAAGATATTTGAGTTTTGAAAATTAAATTTTTCGCGTCGCTCGAAATTGCTCCATATAAAATCGTTTTTGTGAGTGACGTCACACGCCAGTCGCACGCCAGTCGCAAGTAGTACAAATGTATGGAGTGCAAGAAAATTTCGCATTTATGTCGGTCTACGTTGCGTTTACACATATATAGTTCATAATAAAAGTAATTTGTAATTTAATGAGGAATCTAAAAAGTCATTCCGATTCCGGCTTGTTCCTAGGGTAAAGGTTGGCTATTGCGATTCAGCTGGGCAACGCGGCCAGCATCATGGGCACCTTTGCGCCGGGAACAATGTGGAGTGAATTGTTTGACGCGACATAATCGCGAATTTGTTTTATGTATTTATGTTTTAATTATTTTGTATGTATTAAATAAATTTGATTGTTTATATTTTGACTAACAATGGAAATTAAAAATAATGAAAAATCATAGTTGCAGTTTAGTTAGGCAATATCTTATTTTGCAAAGCATATTTTATGTTATCAAACTAACATATTAAGCAGTGTTGGGAAGAATGGGATGACCTTGTCAAATAGCCTATTGTAATTAAGTACTTTAAATATTGATATTTAGATGTTTTTCAATCTGAGTCAGGAAACTATTTCACTATGTGAATTTTATTGATCCTAATAAATGGTATTTTAAGTATTGTACAATATTCTACGCATCGCTATCTAGACCCATGGTAAGCATAGTTTAACTAACTTGTGTTATGGAATCTAGAATGCGGATATACATACTTAGATACTTTTTTTTTTGTAAATGCATACATATTATACATAGAAACACCCAGACCAATGCAAATATACATATTCATGCATACAATTATTTGCACTGAGCGGGAATCGAACCCGCACCCCCAGTGTAGCAGTCAAACGTTCTAACGCTACGCCGCAGACACACACACGCCATTTTCCCGCGCTTTTTGTTATATCACGGCATATTTAAAAAGAATATCTTGATTTGAGTTGTCCTAAATGCCACCAACGGAAAACCAAAGGTGGTACTGATATTGCTAAATGCTAAGCCTTTAGTTCGTATTTCGTGCGGTCCCGAAGTTTTGAAAGCCTCATGTTAGCAGCTAACCGCTGTACTGTGTATTATCATAAAACATAAACATTTTGTTAGGAGGTAGGACACGGTGGTATTTCCGCCCAATTGAGCAGTCCGACTGGGGAAGTACCTCCGCCCTACAGAATACCGCGGCCATAATAACTTGTGCAGGGTAGCCAGAGCTCACTGGAGAATTTGTGACGTCAGTGGAAGACTACAGGCTTGTCCTGCTTTTTCTGCGCGACTGTGACTCCGCTGGTGTTACAGACGTCCATAATCCATGGTAACCACTTTCTATCAGTTGGGCCGTGTGCTTGTCTGCCACTTTAGTGGTATAAAAAAAACATAAACTCACGCCTATTTCCCCGAAGGGGTAAGCAGAGGTGCTAGCACCTACATTTCGTCAGTTTATATTTAGATCCCAAAGCAATAGGTGGCGAGCCTATTGCCATTAACCGGGTACTTGTAAGCCTGCGTTAAATACACACATAACTTCGAAAATCATCGAAAAGTCATTGGTGTGTGCCATGGTAAAATCGTGATCCAACTCGAGACCTCGTCTCAGCAGTCCATTACCCATTCAAATTCAAAGGCGGTTTGTGTCATCATCATCATCATGTCAGCCACACTTAGTCCACTGCTGAACATAGGCCTCTCCCACAGACTTCCAGAATGACCGATCTAAAATAGCCCGCATCCAGCGCTTCCCGGCGACCTTCATGAGGTCGTCCTTCCACCTGACCGGTGCGCGTCCTACGCTACGTTTGCCCGTACGCGGTCGTCATTCCAGAATTTTTTTGCTCCATCGGCCATCTGTTCTGCGCGCTATGTATTATCTTCTCTATTATTGTGTATTATCTATTGGTTTATTTGTTGTAATGACTATAACTTTAATTTAGACTGTAAACTGTGAACTCCAGACTGCGAGGGGAAACCTTCGAATGTGACTGAGATTATCGCTATTATCTTAATCGATGAAGAAGCTTTGTTCAACTGAATTAGTAGGTAGAGTAGGTAGGTATATAACATCGAGCTAAATGTAAGTGCCGCCGGAGAGAAGTTAGAAAATCGAAAGTTGAAAGTAATTATCTACTTAATTTAATAGAACTTTTCTTTTTTACCTGCGCAAAACCTCCACGGATACCTCCCCACCGGAGCCGGTGCGAGAGGTTATGTCGGACTCGAACCGACTAAAACGCACGCCTCCTGTGGGTCGTTTTGGTTGCCGAAGATGAGGTTGACAGGCATATCCCTCGCACCCCGGCCGACTCAGGGCCATCTCTCATGATGGGTCTTACCGCCGTAGTTGGGGACTCTGTAGTCCCCACACCCGAGAAGAGGGCCAGATCGTGAGAGATGGCCCTGGGTCGGCCGGGGTGCGAGGGATATGCCTGTCAACCTCACCTTCGGCAACCAAAACGACCCACAGGCGGCGTGCGTTTTAGTCGGTTCGAGTCCGACATAACCTCCTCCACCGGCTCCGGGGGGGAGGTATCCGAGGGGATTTTGCGCACATAAAAAAAAAAAAAAAAAAGGGCCATCTCTCACGATCTGGCCCTCTCATCACGATTTGGCCCTCTCTAATTTAATAGAACTTGTAATTACTTAAATAAAAGTAATAACTAAAATATTAACTGGATGGATGAGGCTGAGCGCTGACGATGCACTTGCAATCCGATATTACCTGTATTCACTCACCGTAATTAACTTAAAATATTGCTAATTAGAAATCTGAGCCGCTTTTTTATCCCATTTAGGTGGCAGACAAGCACACGACCCACCTGATGGAAAGTGACTACCGTGGCCTATTTACGTGTGTAACACCCGAGGAGTCACACTCGCGCCGTAACATTTTAACAGTTTTCATACATAATTGATGGATAATTATTGATTGTACTCCAACAGATTTACAGTAGGACAAGTAGGTAACATGCATACAGTTCAATGTACAATGGGCGGCCTTATCGCTGAAGCGATTTCTTCCAGGCAGCCTTGGGATGGACATTAATGTTATAAAAACAAAAGATATGGTGTAGTTACCGGCGGTTAAACTTAAATATATAGTGTATTAAAAACAAAAGAAAGAGAGAAAAGTAAGTAAAATAAAATTAATATATGGCTTTACACAAAGTATTATCTACATATACTTATATACATATACTATAACACACAAATAGATATATAAAGCAGACAGTTCATACTAATACGAAGGGAAAATAGTCAGTGAGCACATAATTGTGAGCTATTACCTACTGTGCACAACATGATAGGTAGTGGTTCTTAACCATTAATTTATTTTTTTTGTATTATAAATTTAATTGAGTCATTTATTCTGCATATTTCCAGCATTTTATATTACATACCAAAATCCAGCCTCTAACCTATATTTGGTGCACATTGACATGGCACCTGGCTTCCTAAACGTAACAATAACAAATCCTATATCTGCTTTAGATTTATAGCTAAACTTAGAGGAAACATTTGTATTTTTGTATGTATTGAATAAACTCAAAAACTACTGGACCGATTTCAAAAATGCTTATACTATTAGAAAGCTACATTATCACTGACTAACAAAAGCTATATTATATTTTTAAAAAAAATAGGGATCCATTCTAAAACTCCAGTAATGTAACCCAAGGTGTAAAAAAATGAACTTAAAAATCCAAATAAATACGTAAAAACCGCGGTAGCCTAGTGGGTATGAGTAATAGACTGCTGAGACGAGGTCTCGGGTTCGATCCCAGGTTTTACCATGGCACACACCAATGACTTTTAGATGCTTTTCGAAGTTATGTGTGTATATATCACAGGTTTATAAGTGCCCGGTTAATGGAAATAGGCTTGCCACCTATTACATTGGGACCTAAACATAAATTGGCGAAATGTGGGTGCTAGCACATCTGCCTACCCCTTCGGGGATATAGGTGTGAGTTTATGTTATGTTATGCAAATAAATACGTTAGATACGTTGTTCATTTAATGAAGATCATATCATATAATTTTTATTCGTGTCTAAACCCCACAGATACACTACAACAGGGCTAGCGATAACATAGTTAGCGTAATTGGAATGAAACGTCACGATACCTATTGAGAATAAGGGGAGGTGGGAGTGTGGCAGGTTGTTCTCGGTAGGATAGGGAGAAGGAGGGATTAGTTGAAAGAGTTCATTCAAACATTCGCCATGTTGTTTTGGTAGTGACATAGAGGTAGCCTCTCGATTCGATTATAACGATTCTGGGTTAATAGCTAGAGGACTCTCATTATATGACGCTGAAATCTTTTTACTCTAGTCTATGTAAAACCATACCAGTGATGAAAACACCATACCGCTGCATAATCCTTCTGACATTAAACAGGGCTCCGAACTTTCGTCAAGCTATTTTCATGACGCATTCGCACAGTGAATTTTCATTCTAAGCCTGTTTTTATGGCTGGCTGTGCTGGTGTTGCTGCAGCTTCTGCAGAGACTCTTAAGCGACGCAAGTATTCTAATCTCATTGGTGATTTTGAGTTTGTGCCGTTTGGAGTAGAAACGTTTGGATCGTGGGGTCCGAGCGCCCGCAATCTCTTCACGAAGATTGCGAAGCGTATGGTCGATGCTTCTCGTGACCAGAGGGCTGGCCTCTTCTTAGGTCAGAGAATAAACATTGCGATACAACGCGGCAATGCTGCCAGTCTTCTGGGAACGCTACCACAAGGGATGGGGAGAAATTCCCCGACGCATTTTAATTTTGTTTTATTTAATTATTATTTTTTGTTAATGTAAATATTAGCATATATTCAAAATACATTAAGTGTAAATAGGTATATTGTTAATAAAGTAAATATATTTAATTAGTGAATCTAGGTAACTAGATAGATAATTATTAATATATATATATATATATATATATACATAGGTTACACTAAAAGTTTCCGGAACTGGCCACTTACATAAACAATATTTAAAAATTTATTACAACATTTGAAAATAGAACTCTTTGGCTGTAGAATACAGTTTGTTTCATCTGACTGTCTTTTGTTTTTACCTTGTGGCGCCATTTAAAAAATTGTGTGTCTGCATCAACATGGATTTAACTCGGGAAAATTTTCGTAGTATGATTTTCTACGATTTTAAGTGTAATTTGACGGCTCAACAGAGCATCGCTCGGCTTGAAACAGCTTTTTGGCGATGAAGCTCCATGCAAGACGACTGTTTATAGCTGGTTTGCAGAATTCAAGCGTGGCCGTATCAATCTCAGTGACGAATCTCGCGATGGTCGGCCGTCCACCGCTGTGACCAACAAAAACATCGATGCTGTGCGCCGTATGATTGAAACAGACAGGCATGTGACCTACCATGAAATTCGCGCATCCTTAGAAATAGGCATGAGTCAAATACAATCAATCCTACACAAACATTTGGGTGTGAGGAAGCTGTGCTAGCGGTGGATCCCACATAACTTGACCGAGGATCAAAAAACGGACCGCGTCACTTGGTGCAGTGCCATGCTTACCAGATTCAACGCTTACCAAATTCAAAGGTGACGAAACATGGATTTATAGCTACGATCCCAAAACAAAGCAGCAATCGAGCGTATGGGTCTTTCAAGATGAGCCGAAATCAACCAAAGTGGCGCGCGTGAAAAGTGCATCTAAGCGGATGATTGCTTCTTTTTTTAATAAAACTGGACACGTGGCTACTGTTGCTTTAGAAAATCGTCGTACTGTGAATAGTGACTGGTACACGACCATTTGTTTGCCGGAAGTTATTGACGAACTCCGTAAAAATAACCGTAAACGCCGTATCATCCTGCACCACGACAATGCTAGTTTTCACACGGCCAGACAGACAAACGACTTTTTGAAGGCGAAAAATGTAGAACTCATGAGTCATCCTGCATACAGTCCCGACCTGGCACCTTGTGACTTTTATCTGTTCCCAAAAATTAAGAACCAATTACGCGGCCAACGATTTTCATCACCAGAAGAGGCTGTCGAGGAGTATGAAAAACACGTTTCAGAGGTCACCACAGAGGAGTGGCACAAAAGTTTTCAAAACTGGTTTGATCGAATGAAAAAGTGCATAGACGCCAAGGGAGATTATTTTGAAACACAATAAATTAATTTTGTACCTTTAATAGTATTTTTTCATATTCATTCCGGAAACTTATAGTGCGCCCCACGTATATATATATATATATATATATATATATATACGTGGGGCGCACGTATATATATATATATATAAATATAACCCTGATATTAAAACCGTTATCGAATGAACATTGATAAAAATGTATACATGATTATGTTTAGGTCAAGGAGTTTTCAACCAAAGTTTGAATTCTTCTCAGCCGTGTCTAGGTCATTTAATAAGTCTGAGTAATTTCTTAATGCCCGGTAGTTTAACAGGGTCGGCAGCGAGAGTGTAACTCCCTTGGTTTTGCACACGTCCATAGGCCACAGAAATAAGTTGCCTGCCACATAAGTGGTATAAAGAAAAGATTAAGTTTTCAAACATGTGTCGAATAAAATTACCTACATTAAAAAAATTAAATTTTAATCAAAAGCACTCACATGCAAACCGTATTGATATCAACTTCAAAGCAAATTGCTCCTAAAATAACTTTGTTTCCCTGTATAAACTCGTTAGGGACAAAAATTCTATGAAATAATATTATATGGAATAAGTATCATACTTTCCATCAATTTTGTCATAAAAGGTTTGTGCAAAATTTGAAGTAAATTGGATCAAGGAATCACATTTTTCCATACAAACTTTGCCCCCCTTTTACCCCCGTAAAGGTGGAATTGCAGAATTTTTTGCCTATCGGATGCCTACACGATACAAAGAACACACCCTTCAAGTTTCAGGTTTTTCCGATCAGCGGCTAAGGCAGTGCGTTTATATCTCAGACATTCAGGACAAGGAATTTATATAATTATTATATATAGACCAGCTGTAACCCGCGACATCGCCCGCGTTAAGTTCGATATACATTAATGTATGTTTATTTCTCTGTCATCCGCGGTAGCCTAGTGGTATGGGTAATGGACTGCTGAGACGAGGTCTCGGTTTCGATCCCAGGTTTTACCATGGCACACACCAATGACCTTTCGTTGCTTTTCGAAGTTATGTGTGTATTTATCTCAGGTTTATAAGTGCCCGGTCAATGGCAATAGGCCCACCGCCTATTACATTGAACCCTAAACATAAACTGACGAATTGTGGGTGCTAGCACCTCTGCCTACCCCTTCGGGGATATTAGGCGTGAGTTTATGTTATGTTATTTCTCTAACTTAAATCTTTGTGGTATATTAACTCGCTGTACTTATTTTAAATTATTTATAATGTGAATAAAGTTTTCTTACAGTACTAACTATAATATGATGTTCAGAGCTCACTGGAGAATTTGTACTGTCAGTGGGAAGACTAAAGGCTTGTCCTGCTTTGTCTTCTATACTGACGGCATAGAAACTCTGTACTTACAGGGTTGGCAGCGCGACTGTGACTTCTCTGGTGTTACAAACGTCCATAGGCCACGGTAACTACTTTCCATCAGGTGGGCCGTGCGCTTGTCTGCCACCTAAGTGGTATAAAAAAAATGCTGTGGAATGACCTCCCTGCTGCGGTTTTCCCAAGCGCCTACAATATGGGGTTCTTCAAGAGGGGCATCAGAAGGTTTCTTCATGGTCGGCAGCGCGAGTGTGACACCCCTGGTGTTGCATACGTCCAGGCCACGGTAACCGCTTCCCATCAGGTGGGCCGTGTGCTTGTCTGCCAAGAAAGTGGTATAAAAAAAAATGCAGGCAGGGTTAAACTACCGGGCATTAAGAAATTACTCAGACTTATTAAATGACCTAGACACGGCTGAGAAGAATTCAACCTTTGGTTGAAAACTCCTTGACCTAAACATAATCATGTATACATTTTTATCAATGTTCATTCGATAACGGTTTTAATATCAGGGTTATATTTATATATATATATATATAAATATATATATATAAATATATATATATATATATATATATATATATATATATATATATATTAATATATATATATATATATATATATATATTAATATATATATCAGGTGGGCCGTGTGCGTGTCTGCCACCTAAGTGGTATAAAAAAAATGAACTTTATTCTAGAGCGTGATCATAAGTATCGGTATATAATCATGTTATTATACTAGCGATAGTAGTCGCAAAATCGATATTAACGTATTGAACATATCATGGTATATCTTTCCAAATTTCTGATGTTCGGAGACCGAGATGGTTCAATTGCCACCAAAAAGTGGCATTAGCCTTTCCATTATAGGCTAGTACTAGGCTTTCTGGGCCACACCACTAGGCTGCACTACATTTTCACACATTGTAAAGTAGGTATCCTTGACACCTTCACATTCGACTTTGTTCGGGATTTAGATTAACATACTTTTTTTATGTAAAAATGGCCGTCTATTACCTGACTGCGCTCCAGTTTATTATTCGTGTCTAAGCCCCAAGGATACCGCCACTCTGCACATATATTCGTCATTATATTTTGCAACATGCCAACAAATTGCCACTTGCATGTAATAATAGGGTAGATAATTTTTCAAACTGTGCCGTAACTATATTAGTTACGGCACAGTTTAATAATAAAAATTAAGTTTAATACTGAAATCCGACTACTGCAATCACGCTATAAAAAGTATTAAACAAGAAAATGTCAAGGATAGCCGTGGTCGTATGCCACTTACTCTAACAACCGCTAGAGGGCGCCACATTAGATTTAGTGGCACATTATAGTATAGCCTATAACCAGAGGACGACTAAGACGCTTCTAACGATACCTCATTTGTCTAGTTCTAATAAATGGTTGAGGAGTTATGAGGGAACAGATGACATTCATGTATAGCCTGTCAAAATCATAACCCTCCATTTTCTTCGCCGTAGTCAGGTAAAAAACTTATACAATTTTATCTTGCAAGCCAGAGAGAATGCAACGAATTACGGTAGAAACTATCCTAATAGTTTCATAATGAAACTAGAGAATGGTACAGTCAGCTCCTTAAATAAAGTGACAAAAAGCATATCCAAATTTATGGAATAAACAACCAAACTCTTCTAATTATGTGAATCACCTATCTTGCACAAATATATCGCAACATGAACATCCTCAAATATATTACTCCATTCAAAACGTCATGATCATAATAACAAACACAGCACCAATGGTTTCTGAGCATCCAAAGATCCAAAAATATGAAGCACTATATGAAAATGAACTCTAATTCTAAGAGCATTGGGTACCCTTTGATATTTCCATAGACTGATAATTTCAACTGTAAAAAACATAACACTGTCAAAAACAATGAAGGAGATAAAGCATTGGTTGTCTCTTTCATTTTTAGCGTACTATGTCATAGAGAAAACCTAAGGAATTCTTTCCTTATAAAAACACCTCTAAAGATAATGAGAAAATAAGAACTTACTTTGTTATTATCTTTAGAGGTGTTACAAATATAATTATATACCTTCATATTACATTTATATATTGTTGGTACCCTAGCAAGACGGGGCTGGAGGTGACGGGAGGAACCGCCTGCCACCCTAGCAAAAGCAGGCCGCGGCAGAAGCGTGCGATGTGCGCCTCCGCATACCCGGGGGCGAGTTAGGGACTCCGTGGTACCCACACCCGAAGAGGGCCATCTCAGGAGAGACGACCGTCGTCGTGTCTTTTAGTCGGTTCAAGTCCGACCTAACCTCTCCCATCGGCTCCGGTGGTAGGTGTGTCCGTGGGGATATTGCGAAAAAAAAGTGGTAGGTACTCTAGCAAGAGCAATGCTATGTGTAGAAGTAGGTACTCTATTACTTTCAGGGTGATAAAAGAAAGCTCAAGGACTTTAGTGTTGGTGGACTTATTTAATGTTTTGGAAGCAAAAGCTATTTTTAAAGAACTGGAATTGATGTGGGCAAACAAGCAGACGAGCTATTGCGTGGCTGGTACTCGAGGTGGTTCTGCGCAAAACCATGTTCTTTCATGGACCTCGGCGTGTGCCACCGGTGGACGCCAGCCTCACAGTGGGAGACACTTTCAAGGGCATCAAGCTCCAACTGAAGGGCGTGATCGCTGGCCGATTTAACTTCGGGGAATATCTGGGCCAAACACAAAATGAGTAATTAACAATTTCCAAAAAATAAAACGTCTCATTTTATTTTGAAAATCAGCCTATACGTGAGTTAATGGTCTTGTTTGTTTATCCTTAGTAATATAGTCATGGATGGATCAGTCTTACATATTTTAACGAAAACTCAGTTTTCATTTTTATTGAGTTACATAAGTGACTTTTTATATAGACAGATGATAATACGAGTATAAACCTTATTTACGTGATGATATTATATATTGCTTGAATAATCTAATGGAAACTCTTCAAAGTAAAACGTACTTCCTTTACTTAGTAAAAGACTTATGTTGGAAATTTTATTTTTATTTTATTTTATTTTCTACACAAAACAGATTACAATTGTGATTATCATGAAATTAAGATTATACAATCAAAGTCTGAATTGCAATCCAAAAACTCGTGCAAATGGAAAAACCAAGAAGAATTAATTAACACTAAGTACTTAATAACTATTCAATGGAACAATAAAATTCAATAATAAAATTATGTGTATTTAAAGAAATAGAAAATAATCAAAATGGTTCACGCAATAGGCTTAAAGCACATCTTTTACGTTGTCATTTTAGCCACTATTCATGTGTCTACATATAGGAAAGAAAACTTCTTTCATAATAATAGCTATATAACATCTCTCTCTCTCTCTGACAACATCTTATTCTGTACCTATGCAGGACAAATGTAAGAAATATTTAAGATGGCTGGTCACGTGTTTTAGTTTGAATAAAAGAGTGTTGGATTTCCGAACCCTAATATGCATAGCAGCTATTGTAGTCATTATTTTTAAAACTTTTACTTATCAAACTATACGCAGTGCAGGCAAGATGCGCCAAAAATAACCAAAGTCATGTGTTCCTCTTTAAAAATATTTTGCAGTGCAACATACGCCCTTCATCAAGGTTTTAAAGTAAATGATCCACGTAGAAAACAGTACCGCTAACACACAATAAAAAAAATCAAGTTGGGTGTGTTCAGAAATTGGAAAATTGTAGGCACTAAAATGTGTATTTTACAAGCCTACAGAAGAAGTAGATTATAAAAACCTCAACACATGTTTATTTGTTATAATTTTTAATTTAAGATTGCCAATTTTTATATTCATACACATTTTAAATTGTATATCGAACACAAAGTATTTGAAAAAAATTACAGATTGTCCTAGAAATATTTTTAAATCACTGTCAAACATACCCCTAGTATCCAAACAGAAAGAGATATGCTCACACTTTGAGATCCTAAAATTAAAATTTAGTTTGAAAAACTAGTGGCGGCCTTTTGAGTGGGAGTTATCTTGCTCGCTGCATTACTCACGGCACGCATACGAATACGGTACTAAGCAAATGCGTGAATGCGCAAATGCGTGAGCTGCCGTCGGCTCCTTCTGCGAGCAAATAATGCTCGAGAAGGAGATAGTGGGGCAGAAACGGAGGAGACTCGCAACCCGCCACGCCAGAGACGAGTGGGAACTTATCAGCAGCAAACAGATAAAATTAAAGTCCTGCCTGGTCTGGACATTCTTGCGCCCCCCAAAGTCTACGCCCTGTGCCTGGGTACCGGCAGCACCACCCTATTTACGGCTCTGAGTTACTCATACGTCTACGTACGTTACGTTACGACCTATCGGAAACAACGAACAATTTTTTATTTTTATATATAGAACACGTCCATTAGACTTCGCCTTGCCTGATGGTAAGCTGAAGGCAAAGTCTCAGAAAAGAGGGTCATCATTACTTATACATACCATGTGACAATGGTGACACTCAGCTTGACGGCCTCATCATTTGCTTTTTCACGCCCCGCTTGAAGGACCCGGGACTGTAGGAAGAAGGAAACACGTGAGCTGGTAATGAATTCCAGGCCTTAATGGTGTGACAGAGGAAAGTGTCACCGAACCGCTTGGTTCTTGATATTATAATTACTACTATTTTAACATAACATTACATAACATAAACTCACGCCTATATCCCCAAAGGGGTAGGCAGAGGTGCTAGCACCTACATTTCTCCAGTTTATGTTTAGGTCCCAATGTAATAGGTGCCGAGTCTATTGTAATTTTTTTATTATATTAGTATTGTAATTAGTAATTGTAATCCGGGCACTTATAAACCGGCGGTAAATACACACTATTATAATTTCAAGATATCAAATCAATTAGCTTGGTCCCCGGACGAGTAGAATTTGGTCTACCCCTTCTCTTCCCATGCGGTGTCGTACATGGTGACTAAGGGATAGGGCTGTTTTAAATCAGACAGATATATACAGCCAAGTCTGCTATAGGTTCACCCCCTATTACGTGGGGCCGAAAACAATGATTGGTGAAATGTATGTGTTAATTCACCTCCGCCTAACCCTTCGGGTTAGTGTGCGGGCTAGAAAACCTCCACGCGGTGCACGCTGGGCAACAGAAGCGGCATCTCCTCCCCTAAATTTAGGGGAGGAGTTGCGGCTCCTGGCCAATATTCTGCCGAGGTCAGAAAGACCTGAAAGAAGGAAAACTCGAGAACAAACCCGTTGCCAACCCGTCTGGCAAGCGTGGCAATAGTAGGCTAAACCCTCCCAAATGAATAGACGCCACAACAAAAGGCCCCCAGTTCCCGGCGGTCCCGCTATTCCCAGCCACACACGGCATTGACGAGAAAACCGACACAGTGGTCAAAACATTGCAGGAAGTGTCTCGAAAGTTCTTTCCCGGGAAACGCAAACAGCGAGAGTCCAAGCTCTCTCCTGAGACTCTCGAACTTATGAGAAAGAGACGTGAGAAGTCATCCACACCGTCGTCTTCGTCAGATGAGAGAGCCTTAAACCGACAAATTAAAAAGCTGATTAGACGCGACCTCCGACGCTACAACACCCATATCGTCCAGGAGGCGATTGAGCGAAATAGGGGGTCGAAAGTGTTCGCTCAGCAGTTGGGGAGGCCCCATCTGACGAAACTTAAAACTGCGGATGGTAAAATGACTGCCTCAAGGTTCGAGATTCTCGATGAGATCTTCTATGGACAGCTATATGCATCACGGACGAGTAAACCTACGGGACACAGCGATGAAGACCACAGAGCCCCACTTACGCGCCATTACACCGAGGAGATACCCGATATCGAGCAGTGCGAGTTGGAGGCGGCTCTCAGACAACTGAAAAACAACAGGTGCCCAGGTGATGACGGTATTACTACTGAGCTCCTGAAAGCAGGCGGAACTCCAATCCTGAAAGAGCTAGCAAGCCTCTTTAATTCCGTCATCCTACAAGGTCTAACACCTAGGGCATGGAGCGGGAGTGCGGTGATACTGTTCTTCAAAAAAGGAGATAAGACCTTGCTGAAGAACTACAGGCCCATCTCACTCCTGAGTCATGTCTACAAGCTGTTCTCGAGAGTCGTCACAAATCGTCTTGCGGGTAAGCTCGACGAGTTCCAACCACCGGAGCAAGCCGGGTTTCGAAAAGGTTATAGCACCGTGGACCACATCCATACTGTTCGGCAGATTGTAGAAAAGGCCCAAGAATACAATCAGCCGCTGTGTATGGCGTTTGTGGATTACGAAAAAGCCTTCGACTCCATCGAAACCTGGGCAGTTCTGGATGCCCTACAGCGGTGTCGTGTCGATTGGCGATACATCGAGGTGCTGAGATGCTTGTATGACACTGCCACAATGTCCGTCCAGCTCCAAGACCAGAAGACGAAACCTATTAGCCTCCAACGTGGAGTGAGACAGGGAGATGTTATATCCCCCAAACTATTCACCAACGCGTTGGAGGACGTCTTCAAAACTCTGGATTGGACTGGGCAGGGTATAAACATTAACGGTGAGTACATCTCACATCTTCGGTTCGCCGACGACATCGTCATAGTAGCGGAATCGTTGGAACAACTGGGCGAAATGCTGCATAGCCTAGATGGAGCTTCTCGACGCGTCGGCCTTGGTGTCAACTTGGATAAAACCAAAATTATGTTCAACGAACATGTTGCACCGAGACCGATTGCCATCGAAGGGGCGACACTCGAAGTTGTTCAAAAATATGTCTACCTGGGGCAGGTTATCCAGCTCGGTAAAAACAACTTCGAGAAAGAACTAGCCAGAAGGATCCAACTGGGTTGGGCAGCATTTCGCAAACTACGTCGAGTTTTCTCTTCACCCCTACCGCAATGCCTCAAAACAAAGGTCTTTGAACAGTGCGTCCTACCTGTTATGACTTACGGTGCCGAAACGTGGACACTTACAGTGGGGCTGGTCCATAGCTTAAAAGTCGCGCAGCGGGCTATGGAGCGAGCTATGCTTGGAGTTTCTCTGAAGGATAAAATTCGGAACGAGGTTATTCGACAGAGAACCAAAGTTACCGACATAGGCCACAAAATAAGCAAGTTAAAATGGCAGTGGGCTGGCCACGTTTGCCGAAGGACCGATGGCCGTTGGAGCAAACGAGTCCTAGAGTGGAGACCGCGAGAAGGTAAACGAAAGGTAGGACGCCCCCTAGCCAGATGGACTGACGACCTGAAAAAGGTGGCTGGGACAGACTGGATGCGGAAGGCGGAGGATCGGAGAAAATGGCGCACATTGGGAGAGGCCTATGTCCAGCAGTGGACTGCAGTGGGCTGATTGATTGATTGATTGATAACCCTTCGGGAATAAAGGTATGTATGTCAAATCAATCAGATGAAATTTCAAAATAATTCGTATGCTAACTTTCTACTTAAATGTAAATCAGAAATAGTGACTATCAATAAGCAATAGTATTGTAGGCAATAGTTACGAGTAGTCACTTATCGGTGCTATCACACTTATCACAAGACTGATATCCTAGATTTCTAAAATAGTAACAACATAGTAATAAGTATCTTGATTGAAAAGTATAGTTTACGTAGAATGATGTTGACTGCAAAGTCTTAAAATGGTTTTAATATCAAGGTATTAACAGACGTGCGATTGTTTGAGCAATTGTATTATTGTCTAAACTCAGGTAGTGTACCAGCTTCACGGCGGGTTGGGTCGGCCGGAGTGTGAGGAATATGCCTGCTAACCTCACCTTAGGCAACCATAAACGACACACAGGCGTCGTCGTGCGTTTTAGTTGATTCGAGTCCGACATAACCTCTCCCACCGGCTTCGGTGTATCCGTGGGGACGTTTCGAACGTAATTTTTTTTTTATTGTGGGTAGTTTTAAATTTAATATGAATAAAAGTTTCAACTTCAACATAACATAACATAAACTCACGCCTATATCCCCGAAGGGGTAGGCAGAGGTGCTGGCACCCACATTTCGCCAGTTTATGTTTCGGTTCCAATATAATAGGTGGCGAGCCTATTGCCATTAACCGGGCACTTATAAACCTACGATAAATACACGCATAACTTCGAAAAGCATCGAAAAGTCATTGGTGTGTGCCATGGTAAAACCTGGGATCGAACCCGAGACCTCGTCTCAGCAGTCCATTACTCATACCACTAGGGTACCCATTACATACATAACTTTATTCCACATATTTTAAAATTTTAATATCTCAAGCCGCATGAAACCAAACAGGCGTGCACCAAATATTAGAGAAATCAGTGTATAAGAAGGGGGATAAACAAGGTATTAAGATCAATTTACATTCTTTGCTCGTCAAGATTGTTCTGATGCAGACTGTACTGTACAGTGTACATAAATTGAAATTAAATTTTTGTCAATATTGCGGTTAGACTAGTTATCTAGATGACGTATCCGAAGCAATTAATGAGTGTCTGAAAACGACAATCAAGTTAGCTGTCCATTGGCAATAAGAAAAATCTAGATCAAATGACGAAATACATAAATATGTTAGCTAAACTCAAAGCAAAAAGCGATACCTCTTTCAGACTCTTGTATAAATATGTATGTAAGACGGTCCCCTGGCGACTTGTTGTCGGCTGTCGTCGCCACACCGCTAAATATAGGCCGATTATAAAGTCAGACGTATGTTGAATAATTACGAAAAAGACACTGGGGTTTATTATATATTTGCCAGAAATGTAGTAGCCAGGGCTTTGATTTTAATTATACTCCGATAGCAACGCCATCCATCGATGAGTAGCAAGTACTAAAAATATCATACATCGTACCCTCAGGGAAAAAAAGGCATAAGACGAATATGCTGATTTTTCAGTATGGTGAAAAAACTGAATTTATGGGTATATTTACTTTATTTCCAAACGTAGAAGAATTAGTCTTATATCAAAAAAAGGAGAAAAAAATATTGCACTTCGTGTTGTATTTAAGTTAGTGCTAATGTTTATAGTTTATTAGGAATTGTAAAAATAAATTATTATGCTATTTTTCAGAATACAATAAAATAAAGGATTCTGAGTATCAAAATTTATGCCAGACTTTGCCAGAAAAGTAAAATATATTTCAAAAAGTATGTTATATTAAAGCAGTAATAAATTAGTGAATATGGACATTTATGGTAGTTACTTATACTACCATAAATGTCCATACTGCATTATTTCCTTTATAAAAATTATGTTTGAAATGCACAAGCAATACTTACCCCTTTTTTCAAATTAGGGGCTTGTTAAGATAACTTAAGTAAACAATAATAATTACTTATTCCATTATATGTTATAGAAAAGTTAGCTGCATATTAACACATATTACTTAGAGTTATTATTTATGACTACAGGGAAAAAAGGAAATGCTTCTTTTTTATTCACTATTTTTTATTTCAAGCAAAATACTAATTATAATTTGGTAACAATTAAAGTTCGTACTATCAACAATAAAATTGCACAATAATATTCAGAAATATAGAGGACACGACTGTATCTCCCGTCTCAAATTGAGCAGTCCGTCTGGGAAGTACGTCCGCCCTACAGAATAGAGTAGGGTAGCCAGAGCTCACTGGAGAGGTTTTGTGCTGTCAGTGAAAAGACCGTAGGCTTAAATTGACACCACTGACTTGTAGGGGCGTGAAATGTTTGCGCGGCGGTCAGGGAGACCCGGTGAAACGGTTATCCGCTGGCCGCCCGCAGGTTAACGAACCTGGGGATTACTTAATCTCCGCCCCAGGAGGCTGAACCAGCAGCCTGTATAAAGTGCCCATGCTGTAGTCGTGTCGGAGGATGAAACCGGAGTGGACTCGGCTACAGTATTTGGGAGGGGACTGGGGGCCATTCCGCTCGCCACGCCAGCCAGTCACACAACCCCAGCTTGTCTATGTTGGTACGAAGCCTAGCTTTGTCTTCTGCACTGGGAGCACAGAAACTCTCTTTACGTCCTCCCCCCCCCGCCCCTCGTATAGGTCATGAAAAGAAAAAAAACAAGATGAACGTTACCACAGCGGCACCATCGTCCACAGTACATGTGGATTTCTGTAACATCAGGGGCCTACACACCAACCTCAACGCGGTTTATTTACATTTAAAGAACGCGCAGCCCACCTTGTTTTTTCTGACGGAGACGCAAATATCATGCCCGGCCGATACAGCCTACTTAATGTACCCCGGGTACAAACTCTATGCTTGTACGTTTGGGATGATATTTGCTGCCGCCGTCTTCATGGCCTTGAAGACAGGGACCTGTCAACTCTTTGGGTATGTACGGATCACGGTGGCCACACCCGTATCTTTGCGTGCCTCTACAGGTCTCATAGCGGTGACCTGGGTACAGCTCAATTGTTTGAGCATCTGCAGCGGTCTGCGGACAAGGTAATTGAGCAATACCCTACCGCGGAGTTAGTATTCTTGGGGGACTTCAACGCTCACCAGGTAGTGACTGGGGTCTCCTAGAACTGATTTTGCAGGAAGGGCTGCTCATGACTTTGTACTGACCTACGGATTATCTCAGCTGGTGCATTCTATTACTAGAACACCAGAAATAGAGACCCACAGAAGCTCTATACTGGACCTCCTGCTGACTTCGCGCCTGGACGAACACTCAGTAACTGTGGAAGCACCACTTGGTACTTCGGACCACAGCCTCGTTCGGGCGCAAGTGACTCTCACGCGTCCTGAACCACCGCGGCCACCTCAATGGCGGCATATCTGGCACTACAAATCGGCAGACTGGAATGGACTGCGAGAATTCTTCGCGTCGTACCCGTGGAGGCGGCTTTGCTTCACTTCAAATGATCCCAGCTCCTGTGCAACAGCAGTAGCTGATGCGAACATAGCGGGTATGGAATGCTATATTCCGAACCACTAGATCGCAACAGGAGAGAGCAAACACTCTTGGTTTAATAGGCCCTGCAGAGAAGCAAGAGACCACAAGCAATCTGCATACAGGGCTTGGACCACGGCTCTTGCCATAAAGATCCAAATATCGTTGAAGTGAAGCGAAAGTTAAATGCCGCCTCGAGGTCTAGTAAAAAAGCTACGGCCAGGGCTAAGTTTGAGTTCATCGGCAGAATTGGCGAGCGGCTTGCGCGCTACCCATCTGGCAGTCGTGCATTTTGGTCGCTCGCCAAAGCTGCCGAGGGAAACTTCTGCCAGTCTTGCCTTCCACCGCTGCAAAAATCTGATGGTAGTCTGGCCCATGGCGCTAAGGAGAAAGCCGATCTGTTGGGTAATCTCTTTGCTTCAAACTCGACTATAAACGACGGGAACGCCGAACCACCCATAATCCCCAGCTGTGGTGCTTCCATGACTGAAGTTAAAATCACGCAACGGGTGGTCCGGCGCGAGCTTAAGTCCCTAGATGTTCGGCAGTCGAGTGGGCCGGACGGTATACCGGCGATGGTGCTTAAACACTGTGCCCCCGAGCTGTGCCCTGTACTTACACGTCTTTTCGCACTCTCATACTCAGCAAGGTGGGTCCCGACCTCGTGGAAGACCGCATTCGTGCACCTTGTGCCTAAGAAAGGTGACAGGACAGATCCGACCAATTACAGGCTTGTCACACCTCCCTTCTCTTGAAGGTAATGGAGCGTATTATTAATACACAGCTCCTGAGATACCTTGAGGGAAACGATCTACTGAGCGATCGACAGTACGGCTTTCGCCACCGTCGCTCTATCGGTGACCTTCTTGTGTATCTCACAAACCGGTGAGCGCAGGCCATCGAGAGTTGGGGTAAGGCACTAGCGGTCAGTCTCGATATAGCGAAGGCCTTCGATCGGGTCTGGCACAAAGGTCTTCTTGCGAAGTTGCCATATTATGGACTCCCCGAGGGACTGTGCGAATGGATCTCCAGCTTTTTGTCCAACAGAAGCATCCAAGCCGTCGTCGACGGCAGCTGCTCGGACCGCATGAACATAAACGCTGGTGTCCCACAAGGCTCCGTGTTGTCTCCGACGCTGTTTCTGCTGCATATCAATGACATGCTGTCTGATGGCTCCATTCATTGTTATGCGGACGACAGTACCGGAGACACTTGTTACACGGGCCGTGCAAATGTCCCTCAGTCCGAGGTGGAGAAGAGTCGCGAACAACTTCTTGTGTCTGAAATCGAGACTACTGTCTCTGGAGTATCCGATTGGGGACGACTAAACCTAGTCCAATTCAACCCCACTAAGACACAAGTATATGTATTCACCGCTAAGAAAACCACATTCATTGTAGCGCCGCAATTCCTGGGCACACCGCTTACCATCTCCTCGAGTATCCTTGGTGTCGATATCTCCAGCGACGTCCAATACCGAAGTAATTTGCAGGACAAGGTTAAGTTGGCATCAAGAAATCTCGGAGTGCTCAACAGGGCAAAGCAGTACTTCGCTGCGGGGTAGCAACTCCTTCTTTATAAAGCACAGGTCCGGCCTCACATGGAGTACTGCTGTCACCTTTTTGCTGGAGCACCTGCATACCAGCTTGACCCCTTCGACTCAATGCAAAGACGGGCATTGAGGCTGGTTGACAATCCCATACTATACATACAGTGAGGCAAAATCCCTCATAAGGCTAAGAGGTTCCACACTACCTGTAGTGTGGAACCTCTTAGCCTTATGAGGGATTTTGCCTCACTGTGTGTGTTCTACCGCCTATACAATGGTTTGTGCTCAGATGAATTGTTTGACATGATGCCCGTAGCTACATTCTATCATCGCACCTCTCGCCATAGGCAGGGAATTCATCCTCACACATTGCGACTCGAGACGGTACGCACTGTGTGGTATGAATGACCTCCCTGCTACGGTTTTCCCAAGCGCCTACAATATGGAGTTCTTCAAGAGGGGCCTAAGAAGGTTTCTTCATGGTCGGCAGCGCGAGTGTGTACGTCCATAGGTCACGGTAACCGCTTCCCATCAGGTGGGCCGTGTGCTTGTCTGCCAACTACGCAAAAACAAAATAAAAAAAAGATTACTACCACTATTGTTTTTTTTATAAATTCTTAAATAATCAGTAGATAATTTGTTAAGACTAAACTTGTAACAATTAACGAAATAAGTTTTTATTGGCTCCGTACAACAAAATATTTATGTTCTCTCAATAAAAATCTAAGGTAACAAGCAAACATTAATAACAAATCAAGGTACTTCTTCACACATTGCCAGTACCTTTTGTATTAAAATAATCAACGAATAAAAATACAAATAAAATGTCTTCTTTAAACAATAATGAGATCAAAAATTTCCTGTTTTTCTTCTACGTTATATTCGTTCTAAGAATTCCTAGCCTAGAATGTTTGGTAATGAAGGATATAAAACAAAATATTATTATTTCTCAATACAAATCTAAGTAACATGACATGGTGGACATAATTCTTCTCGCCCTACTGTGCTGCGTCCGGTTATACATTTTCAGGTCACTTTACTTTAAAACAAGAAGAAAATCCACTCAATTGCTGTTGTTTTGTTTACGCAAATGCGTTAACGCAGCTATTACCTTGACCTAGATACGGGCACTGACTGTCAAGCTCGTGGATACTCACCCGCCCTGTCCCCTCCATCGATGTTTTCACACTTATGTTCCCGCTGTCTACTCCCGCGCCGCAGTATCTAATCTTATGTCTTGGTGAAATGAAAATATTCTAGTGAAAGAAAGAAGTAATCGTTCTTATTTTACAGCCGCGCCGCAGTATGTAGTCTTATGTTTCGACATATAGAAAAGTTTTGAGTGGAAGAAAGCAGTAGTTATTCTTATTCTAATTTATTTTAAGTTCATAAACAGTAAACAGTCATACAGCTGTTATTATTTTCTAAGTTTATCTTTTTGGCTAAGTAAGCGCATTTAAGATAATTTCCTTAGCTAGTTATTATAACGAATAAAAAGATAATCGTGTATACAAGACTAGCGATGTAAAAAAACAAACGCAATTAAATCATAATAATTATTGTTACTATTAATTTTCTACATAAAATATTAGGGATAAACGTAATAATAAGTAATACGTCATATTTCTCAATTTATTCTTTGCGTTATATCACATAATCTACTAATCCGTAAGAAAAAATGCAATGGAACAAAAATTCTCAAAACGAATTTCTTGTTTTAACTCGTCAAATTTAACAAGAAAAATATGGAAAAAATTTAGCATATATATCTTTAAACATACCTTTCAAATTTGATAAAATCGATGAATCAAAATAAAATCACTTATGCCTATTTTCCACTGGGGGTGCGACATGACGCGCGCGGTCGTGAAGCACGTTTTCTGCTATCACACGCGGGGCGGCGCTTTATGGTCTAGAAACGGGATTACCGTCTCAAAAATTTGTAGATATCTCATTTGCCTTGGTACTATTAACTTGAAAATTTGCACACATATTTTTGAATACAAGGGCTTTCAAATATAATAAATTTAATAGAAATATATTAATTTATTAGTAGTTTATTATACACGGAAAATAAATAATGACTAAATATCATTTATTGTGTTTAATTTGTAGATACTATCAAAAAATGGTAAATAAAACTGAAAATTATTCTCATATTTGCGGCCTGACAAAAAAAAGGCAAAAAAAGACAGTTGCGAACAGCGGTAAACCTCAAACGTCCATTTAAAAATGCAATAGAAAAACAATACATAACATCTTCAAACTAGGTTATTTAGCTTATACAAAATATATATTTTTGTAATTATATTTTATTCAACTTTATATATTCATTTGAATTGGCTGAATGTGTAATTTACTCGAAGCAATTTTCCATTTCCTTGTGTTTCAGCAAGTCATTTTACCTATTATATAGTAAATGAAATTAAAACTAATATTGAAATTAAATAATCAGTGCAGTACCTATTGATTTTTGTTAAAAGAATCTGAGAGAATCTATTTTCGCTAAAACCATTTTGAGACGGATATTGTTATACAATTTTATTTATCTATATCAGTTTCATAGATAGGGCCCAGTTACGTCGGCATTCTAGAATGACGAATAGACATTCTAGGCAGTGAATTGAGCAGTCCGACTAGGAAAGTACCTCCCCCCTATAGAATACCGCGGACATAATAACCTCGTGTTGTGTTCCCGGCGGTGAGTAGGGTAGCCAGAGCTCACTGAAAAGTTTTTGTGCTGTCAGTGTGAAGACCAAAGGCTTGTCCTGCTTTGTCTTCCATACATTAACTCTCTGTGCTTAAAGGGTCCCCAGCGTGTGACTCCATTAGTGTTGCACAGGTCCATAGGCCACGATAATCACTTTCCATCAGGAGGGCCATGTGCTTGTCTACCCACTCAAGTGTAATAAAACAAATGCCACACCAGTTTTCCATAAAACTAAATTTAACGCTTATACACGTTATGTATTATTATTGATTTTCAGTTTACTTCAAACACCTACGCAGAGAAGTCTCTCGGATTGAAATCTCACCGAAATCTCGCTCATGATGTCAGATTTCAGTATGCCATACCTCGTGTTTTTTCTCTCCATCGCGAGTGGGGCATCACGTTTTTAGTGCGTTGGACCCCTGGTGTTTTCTATACAACTCAAAAAGAGTCTGGTAAATGCGATACGAGACCAAGCTTCAGATGGTCACATGCGTGCCAATTGTAGTTATACCATGGAGATCGTGCGAAGTGGAGCAGGAAGAACTGGAAAACTAAGACTCCGAGCTCCGTGTTCACCTCCATCCGAGTCCATGAAGATGATAGTGAATGGTTCACTATTGAGTTTTTGAAGATTACACATATAAACTTTATTACAAGTGTTTTCTTCTCGATTATGATATAGAAAAAATTTCACCGGTTCAGGCGGGATTCAAACCCGCGATCTTTACCTTACAATTGGAAGGCTCTGAACACTAAGCCACAGAACCTTCGCCTGAAACAATCCAAACACTATATATTTTTCAATTTCTTCTATATATTTTTAATAGTTAGCATGCTAAATGCTTAAAAATTTCATTCAGAAGTATTTTCTTCTTCCCTACAGTCCCGGGTCCTTTAAGCGGGGCGTGAAAAAGCATATGATGAGGCCGTCAAACTGAGTACCACTATTGTATCATGCTACGTGTCCGAAATGGTGACCTTCTTTTCTGAGACTTTGTCTTTAGCTTACCGTCAGGCGAGATTAAGTCAAAATTGGCATGTCCTATATATTTATATGTATACCTATACCTAAAGACCTACCTCGCACTTAAGTCGATCCATCAGCATAATAATGGAAGGGGCTCCGGCGTGACCTTTCTCCCGAGGAGGGAGCTCAGACGGTGTAGCTCCCGATAAATCCGAGATACTTACAATATAATTTAGTTTTTATCATAAGTCGTACTACGCTTACTAATGTACTTTCAATAAGTATTAATAAAGAATATTATATTAACATACATACATACATATAATCACGCCTTTATCCTTGGAGGGTTAGGCAGAGGTGAATTGACACCCACATTTCACCAATAATTGTATTGGGTCCCACGTATTAGGGGTTGAGCCTATTGCCGTATTCCGGGCACTATTGTTGAGTCTGGGCTGTTTAAATGTCTGATGTTAAACAGCCCTATCCCATAGTCGTCTTGTACGACACCGCATGGGAAAAGATTAGGTGGCCCTAATTCTTTTCTGCCAGAAGCCATGCGGAAATATTATATTACATGCTATTTATTATATTAAATACTAATAAAATTTGTTGAATGAATTTTCACTAGTGAAATATAGTGAAAGCTATCTAGATATCCTACAATTTCGGGCACAAGTTCTTTTATTACTCGCGAGCGCCTAACTGCAGGCGCGTAAGTATGTGCAGCATTGATGATTGCAGTTATTATTCTGTAAGACACTGACTATCGCGTCTAATGGAGATTGTTACTAGGTGTGGCCAAAATCAGGCCAGATCGAGAGAGAAGGCCCTGGGTCGGCCGTGGTGCGAGGGATATGACCCAGGCGGCGTGCGTTTTGGACGGTTCGAGTCCGACATAACCTCTTCCACCGGCTCCGGTGGAAGAGTATCCGTGGAGATTTTGCGCACGTAAAAAAAATAAAAAGGTGTGAAAAATCACTTGAAAATTTGTTACAGTGAAGCTTTTATTATATAAATACACATATTGTTCTTTGAACCAAAAATACAAAATGGTTATGATTTTACAGGCATTCAAAGTTCTTAAAAATATCGAGCCCCGCTAGAACACGTTTGACGTCATAGGTACCTACTCGATGTACATCCCACGCGTAGGTATTTCTTTGTCGCTGTCTTGAGTTTCATTAGAAATCTCAGGAACTAATGGTTTTTTTTATCTAGGACACACCAACTTGACTTCACCTCGCCTGATGGTAAGCTAAAGGCAAAGTCTCAGGAAAGATGGTCACCATCACAGACACTAACCACTTGAACGTCTGTGGATATCATGGTATCCAAAAAAAATATTGCGTCTTACGTCCTGGATACTACAGTGTCCAGAGCAACAAGTTTAGAAAACCGACATCTAGTTTATAAATGACGTACTATATTGACGTTTGCATTGATTTAGAATGCTTGCTAATGAAATGGAGCAACTTATAACTACCAGATGTCAGTATAAGAGGTTGGTTGGTTGAAAAAAAAAAATCAAAGTGGCTAAGTAATGTTACAATGGTGGCACTCAGTTTGGATGCCTCATCAGATGCTTTTTCACGCCTTGCATAAAGGCCCCGGGACTGTAGGAAGAAGGAAACACGTGTGCTGGTAATGAATTCCAGGTCTTGGTGGTGCGGCAAAAAAGTCTCCGATCCGCTTGGTTCTTGCTCGTATATTCTGCACAGTGTGAGGGTGACATTTAACGTGTTGTCCTGTGCAGGAAAGGAGAGGGGAGGATTTTAAAAATTCTTTTGGTTTTGAATATAAGTAGATACCTACTGTTTATTGAGAAAGGTTACAGGTTATATTCTTCATTTTCACGTGATTAGCCTATAAGCTTCCTCGGTCTATTCAAAACAAAATGATTTTTTGAAATCAGACCAACGCTTATTGAGAGATTGAGAGAACTAAAGCTGACTGGGCGGAAAATGTGACGTCACACGTATCTTACGCGAGTCGGTCGCTAGAAAGAAATTGATATCCTATCGAAATATTTTTTTTAAATATATTTTTTGTTTTCAACACAATACAATAAGTGGTTGCGCCGAGGTAGAAACTGTATTTTGACACGGAAACACACTCCTTTTATACCCGTCTCCCCTTCCGCACTAACCATAGATGTAGCTTCCGTCCGCCATTTGTGAAATATAGACACTCAGTCTCGCTTTGAACTAGCCAGCGTAAGGACGGCCGCGCTCGCGTCTCTCAAAAATGATTAATATTTGTTACATTTTTACCGCTTCATAGACCTTTACCGATCGGATTGTGCCTCTCGTGTGTTCCTCAAGTGATCTAGTGACGCTGACGGCAGCTCCTGAGCAAGGAAGAGAAGATCCGTGTACCGGCTGCGATGAAAACACGTGTGTCGTGAAGGTTAGTGCATCCTCTCCTAATTTCTCGGGTTGCATTCATTGCTTGGATCACGCCCGCGGCAACCCGACCACCTGTCTTTTGTGTGTAAAGCGTCAATGGAACAGTTAGCTACTTCCCGCAATACAGTCCATTACCGCACGTTGCCAAGCGCCACCATTTTTGGTCCGGATCGAGCCGGATCCTTAGCCGTAGTTCGTATTTTGTTATTATTCTAATGGGAATAAGCGCACCGCACCTAAGTGCCTGGTTATTTTAGTAGAAAACCCCGCATCCAGACATTTAGGCTTAGAATTTGTTGTCCGTTCGCCGCTGGCTCGCATTGTACCTACCTAATACATAAATAGGTTAGGTAGCGTATCAACACTTAATCGTAGTTCGCAATTTTCGCACCGCGCCTAAATACCTAGTTATTTTAGTAGAAAACCCCGCATCTAGGCGTTTAGGCTTAGATCTTAGGTATACTAGACACCCTAGTGCATAGGCACAGTGTAATACCTAACGCATTTGGCTTTGTTTTATTTTTTTCAATTACGTTGCTCGCTCGCCGCTGGCTCGCGTCGTATTTGCCTGGTACCTGCGTGGGTAGACACGTGGTTGTACCTCATTCCAATTCATACGAAAGTATTTTGATTTGAATAGATATTACGCAATACTTAATCTCGGAAATAATAGTTGAACCCAGACAGCGACCATCGCGTAGGTACGACCTTGTTGCTATGCGCGTTTGTTCAAGCGTGCATTCACAGTTGTAGGTACCTACCTATCTGCCGAGTGTCGCTCGCGCCGCCTCGCTGCTCTGTACCGCTAAGATTAAGTCATTTCATATTTGTTGTTTACCGCACTTTAGTTTGAGATTTAATTGTAAACATGTCCCCAAAGGTTGATAAGACCGGTAAGGTTCAATTGAAACTTTTATACGCTAAAAAAGAAATGATTTACTCTCGCGTACAATCGATTTATGATAATGCACTTAAAACCTCCGATTTGGTCATCAGAGATTCGTTCTTGTGTTCTATAGAAAACTTAGATAGTCTACGCGCGGATTTCGAAACCTTAGTACATGACATCAACGTTTTAGAGTTGAATTTGAATCCCGATTACTCAGTGAGTTATCAAGCCTTGTCGTCGTTTGACGATTTGTATTGTCGTATCAAACGCGTCGCTAGGAGTTTGGAGAAGCCGGCTGACCTACCCAACCCCACTCGCGACCGACCTAAGTTGCCACCAATTCAAATACCCGAGTTTGATGGTAACATTCGCAATTGGTGTCTATTTATAGATAGTTTTGAGAATACAATAGATAAGAACGATTCGTTGACAGATCACGAAAAGTTGCATTATCTCGTTGAAAAATTGACTGGTAAAGCTATAACCGTTTGCGCTGGAATTACGTTTAGTGCCGAGAATTATAATTTAATTTTAAATACTTTGAAAGCTAGGTATGAGGATAAAAGATCGGTAGCTAACGCCTATTTAGATCAGATGTTTGATTTGAAATCTATTGCGGCATGTAACGATCAAAACTTAGAGAAATTTCTAGATACTTTCGCGTCAGCTGTTCGCGCCGTAAAGAACCTAAAGATTGATGACCTCTGCGACTTCGTATTTTTGTATATGGGTTTAAGGAAATTAGATTCCGAAACCATTCGTTTGTTTGAGTCGGATCATCGCGGCAATAAAATTCCTAAGTTCGAAGACTTAGAAAGTTTTGTTCGCGAGCATATAAAGGTATTGCAGCGCTCTTCATCGAAACATGAAGGCGCGAAGATAGTTGTTGATTCTGCACGCAAAGTAGATGCGTCATCGAAGTCACTGAGGTCAACTCATACTTATGTTAGTACCGCACCAGCACGTGTACAGTCACCTGTTTGCTCTTTGTGTAGCACTCATCATTCGCAACTGTACAGGTGTCCTGGTTTTCTAAAATTGTCGCCTAGTGATCGTTATAAATTTGTTCGCGCTAATAATTTTTGTTTTAATTGTCTCGGTACTAAACACCGCGTTGTTTTATGTAATAGTAGAAATAGTTGTCGCAAATGTCAAGCGAGACACCACACTTTGCTTCATTTTGAGAATAGTAATGCCGCATCCAATGTGAGCACGGTTGGCTCGTCGAGCGGTGACACACGGCAGCCTGCGCCGCAGCCGCAGCCCGCGCTCGCGCGCGCTCCGGCCCGCCCGGTGACCGCCGCGGATGACGTCACCTTGTGTTCGTTCTCCGCTAGTGCTGCACTCACTACTGTGTGTCTTGCGACCGCTCGCGTTGTTATTGTTGATGCATTAGGTAAGCCGCGCATTGTTCGAGCGCTGTTAGATGGCGCTTCGCAAAGTAATTTTATTACTCAAGATTGTTGTCGGCGTCTTGGTTTCAATGTTGATAAGCGTTCAACCCGCTCAGTGGTGAAGGGTTTTGGAAGCTTACAGTCAGCTGTTCGTGGCACCGTTAAAACAAGGTTTAGATCTCGTTTTAATAATAATATTTGGTTTGACATGGATTCGCTCGTTATAGATAGAATAGCTGAACAGTTGCCTACCGTCCCGGTTGACACGTCTTTATTAACGAAATTTAAAGACTTGCCTTTAGCAGATGAGACTTACGCTGTTCCTGGAGTCGTCGATATATTGATCGGCGCTTCGATTCTCCCGCACCTCCAGTTATCACGTAAGGTTCAAGGGGGACCGACGTACCCCGCTCCGCACGCACTGGAAACAGTTCTTGGTTTTGTTATAATTGGTTCCGCACCCGCTTCTATAGATAGTTTTAGTCACTCGACTGCTTCGTTCTGTTGCACCGTCGAGCCGCCACTGGAGTCTACCATCCGCAAGTTTTCACTCGGTGGCTCCCGTGTATCCGCTGAAAAACGCTTTCTTTGTTTGGAACGAAAGATGCAGGCGTCCCCAAAGTCGAAGCGGTCCTATGATGAGGTTGTTAACGAATATTTAGATAAAGGTTACATCTCACCTGCGCCTGCGGACACTGGCGGGACCCAGCCTTCGTACATTATCCCGCACCGCGGAGTTATTAGAGAAGATAAGCTTACTACTAAAACTCCGTGTAGTTTTGGATGGCAGTGCTAAGACTAGCACTTCCGTGTCGCTTAATGACATAATTGTAAATTTTCGCATTAATATTAGTAATTTTTAGCTTTTAGGACTCAACAGTCGCTTTGTGTTGGGCCCACTCTTCGCCCCATCGTTGGGACACATTCGTCGCTAATAGAGTGGCAAAAATTCAATCTGAATTGGCGCCACATAATCTCTTTCACGTTGCTGGCACCGACAACCCAGCCGATTGTCTCTCTCGTGGATTGCTTCCTTCGCAAATTTTGGATCACCCGTTGTGGTATGGTGGACCGTCCTGGATTCATGCCGCGTTAGATGGGTGGCCAGTTAGTCAATTCAATCCCACTACGGTTTCCGAACCACCCGAGGAGAAGAAGCACTCGCTTGTTGTATCGGTCCCACGTGAAGAGACCCTTATTTTGTTGTTGGCTAATCGCGTCTCGTCTTGGTCGAGACTGTTGCGTTGTGTTGTTTGTTCGCCTCTGCCCTCTGCCTAGCCAGCGGTAGGCACGAGCTCCAATCTAGGTTTATATTTTAGTTGTTATTTCCCAAACCTAGATTTAGATTAGACTTTAGATTTGTTTCGCATTTGTCGTTTCGAAGGTAACCCTTCAAGCCGGGGGGAATGGTTGCGCCGAGGTAGAAACTGTATTTTGACACGGAAACACACTCCTTTTATACCCGTCTCCCCTTCCGCACTAACCATAGATGTAGCTTCCGTCCGCCATTTGTGAAATATAGACACTCAGTCTCGCTTTGAACTAGCCAGCGTAAGGACGGCCGCGCTCGCGTCTCTCAAAAATGATTAATATTTGTTACATTTTTACCGCTTCATAGACCTTTACCGATCGGATTGTGCCTCTCGTGTGTTCCTCAAGTGATCTAGTGACGCTGACGGCAGCTCCTGAGCAAGGAAGAGAAGATCCGTGTACCGGCTGCGATGAAAACACGTGTGTCGTGAAGGTTAGTGCATCCTCTCCTAATTTCTCGGGTTGCATTCATTGCTTGGATCACGCCCGCGGCAACCCGACCACCTGTCTTTTGTGTGTAAAGCGTCAATGGAACAGTTAGCTACTTCCCGCAATACAGTCCATTACCGCACGTTGCCAAGCGCCACCAATAAGCGAACATTCAAAATAGGCGTAGTTTCTTGAGTCATCGAATTCATACCAATATTATTTAATGTCTTAGCATTTTATATATTGCCTAACTAAACTGAAACCATGACTTTTCATTATTTTTAATTCCCAAAATAGGTCAAAATATAAACAATCAAAACAAAGCAAAATTTATAACTTTTTAGATTCCTTATTAAATTTCTAATCAATCTTATTAAGCACTGTATACGTGTAAACGCAACGTAGAATGAGATAAATGCAATATTCTCTTGCACTCCATACATTTTCACTACGCGGCAGTGCGCTTTGACGTCACGTCGTGCCACGATTTTGTATGGAGCGATTTCGGGCGGCTTGAGATATGGAATGGAATCATATGAAAGTTTCTCTTTTACAGTTCATTATATTACTGTAAAATGTACAGTTTACGATAATAAAAAAAATAGGACACAACCCAATTAATGAACATTTTCCATTCCTCATTGTAAGTATCAATCAATCATTGATATTTAAACTATCATGGTCACTGACATCAGTATCAGAATAAACGGGATATTTACCATGTTTCATTATTTTGAGTTTCCGATATTTCGGCGCTGTTGCAAGCACCATGATCACGGAGGAACTGGAGTAGTGGCGGTGAAAAAAGAAAAAGTTTTTTCCTAGGAGTAATTATATCGATCTACCCTCTTTCGAGTTCTTTTACTACGCGTATCTGCACTACTATTGGTTTCACTCTCACTACAAACTCGAACCCGATCTCGATCACGTTCACGACATACGATGCTCACTGTATCCACTCGCGATTTTGTTTAAGCTTGTTCCCGGTTGTTTTTGCAAAGACGGACCACTGGATGCCAGACGTTCGGCAGTTGAAACTCAAAATAATGAAACATGGTAAATATCCCGTTTATTCTGATACTGAAATCAATCATTGAGCCTATTGCAGTCCGCTGCTGGACATAGGTCTCTCCCAATATCGGGGGAGGCTTTGGCCTACTGTTTCCACGCTGGCCAGACGGGTTGGTATAGGGTTTTTATTTCGAGTTTTCCTTCTCTCGCAATGTCTGCGAATTTTTTCGTTAGTCGCCTCTTACGACCTTCGGACGACATGGGGTAGTGATACTTGTATTCTTTCTCCGTCACCACACGGATAGTACATTGTAAGTACCATAAACTTAATAATATATACTTACCTACTAGAGTAAATAGACTGCCGGCCTGGGGGTGACAGGTGGGGCCGCCTGTCACCCTGGCAGAAGCAGGCCGCGGCGGTGGCGACAAACCATAACCAAAGCGACCCACAGGCGGCGTGCGTTTTAGTCGGTTCGAGTCCGACATAACCTCCTTCACCGGCTCCGGTGGGGAGGTATCCGTGGGGATTTTGCGCACGTAAAAAAAAAAAAAAAGAGTAAATAGACTAACAGTCTCCTCAGTACCACGTTTCAGAAATTAAAATGTTAGTGGCAGTAATTTTAATCACTAAATCAGCAATATTACTAGATATGTATTTTATTTTTGAAGGAGGTAGGACACGGCGGTATTTCCGCCCGATTGAGCAGTCCGACTGGGGTAGTACCTCCGCCCTACAGAATACCGCGGCTATAATAACTTCGTGTTGTGTTCCCAGCGGTGAGTAGGGTAGCCAGAGCTCACTGGAGAATTTGTGCTGTCAGTGGGAAGACTAAAGGCTTGTCCTGCTTTGTCTTCTACTGACGGCACAGAAACTCTGTACTTACAGGGTTGGCAGCGCGACTGTGACTCCTCTGGTGTTACAGACGTCCATAGGTCACGGTAACCACTTTCCATCAGGTGGGCCGTGTGCTTCTCTGCCAACTAAGTGGTATAAAAAAAAATACATACATGTAATCACGTCTTTATCCCCGGAGGGTTAAGCAGAGGTGAATAAACCCACATTTCACCAATCATTGTGTTCTGTCCCACGTAATAGGGGGTGAGTATATTGCCGTTTTCCGGGCACTATTATTGATTCGAGCCATTCATCTGAGCTCAGACTCCGAGCTGTATACTTGTATATCTGTCTGATGTCAAACAGCCTTAACCCTTAGTCGCCTTGTACGACTCCGCATGGGAAGAAAGGTGGGCCGTGTGCATGTCTGCCACTTAAGTGGTATAAAAAAAAATCACACACTACATGTGGTGCACATGACATTGCTATATCTGCTATGTCCTTACGTCCCTCACCTCAGTCAACGTTTGCCGGGTTGTGTACAGTAGGCTAATTTTAAATATTCAAGTTTTTAATCTAACTCCATTATCTGAAGTTTCATAAAAAGATAGATAGTAAAAATATATACTCTTTGCTCTTTGCTTAAGTACTACATACATTTACATTTTTAATTAGAGTCAATACTTATTTTTCTACAAAGGTTCAAATTCCAGAGTACTCATCTCATCAAAAAATCGTTCATTCATGCCCCCACTCATCTTACCCCTTTCTTACCTCACGAGTCTGAGGTCCACTTTTCCATTCTAACTGCGGCTTGGTTTGGTTGCTTCGGTTGGTCTTCAATAACTGCCGTGAAGCGACTGTCATCTGACCTCCATTAGCGATACCGAAGTATTGTAGTTAGACCAGTTATTGAACTTTATAGGGCTACTAGTACCCGTAACGACTGATATATAATATGTTTGCTTGGATGACTTAACGTGTTTTCTGGGGAATTCCAATATTCATGCTTACAAAATTTTCGAACTGAGCAAGTTCGTCTTATGACAAACGAATCTAATGACAAGTGTCTACTTGTCATTAAATTCTTACATTCTCACATAATGTGTGTGAGAAAAAATATTTAAAAATGTTCAAGAGTTTGTGACAGGCATAATATGAATACCAGACACAAAAACAATCTTGTAATCTGTGATAGCTGACTTATACAAATTAGTCATTCTTTCCAGGGCAACTGTATACGCTTTTTTAACAAGCTTCCTAATTAAATTAGGTATTTATCCGTGAATAAATTTAAAAACGTAGTAAAGAGTGAATTGTGCCAGATAGACTATTATAAACTCCAAGAATACTTACTTGATAAACAAGCTTGGAAATGAGCGAGTTTCTTGCCGGGGTCTTCTCAGGTCGGGGCCGAATTTCGAACCGGCGGTGGTCCATTTGCTAAACTAGTCTTCCATTTTTATTTTTATATTGGCGCTTTGTAAGATCCGATTTAATGGTCTATGGAGAATAAATGATTTTTAACTTTGACTTTGACTACGCCTTAGCCCAATCAATACTCGCTTACTTTATCGCGTCCTGAATTCTCAAAAAAAAGACTTCTGCAACAATCAAACTTGAAAGTGTCAACATTGTCAAAATGTCTCTCATTCCGTCACCCCACACCCCACTTTATAGGGAAATGCAAGGTGTTTACAGTCCGTCAATTATTAATGATGACGCACTGATAAACAAAATACAGTATCAAAATCATATTGTCAATGTCAGTGGCAATGTCATTGTCAGTGTCAACTGTCAGTGTTGCAACCTGTTGATTTTTCTTTGCCGCCGTTTTCTTTTTAACAATTTTTGCTGGCCAGACTCTAGTATGTTATATTTTCCGTCTTTCCTTTAATCTTGACAAGGAGGCGAGATGAATTGGATTCCATTGGAGGAAGTTAGCAATGTTCTAGTCGATCGACAGTTGATTGACGTAAACGGAAATTGAACGAACTCAATAGATTTGTAAATAGGGATGAATGCGTAGATATTTCATAGTATCCTGTTTTGTTCGGTTTGACCAAGACAAATTGAGGGTACAGTACGGTCGAATTATTCCAAGCATTTAGGGAAGAGATAAAGGACTTCGAGTTATTTGTTCTGTGCTTCTATTTTTATAAATAAGTAGCGTTCTTATTGCAAGCTGTAGCCTGTTTTTTGCAAGATACGATTTGTGATAAGATTGCATTTTATGATGGTAAGCTAAAGGGCCTAACTCGAGTTAGTCAAATCAAGTCGTACAACAACTAAAATTACGACAATTTCAACTCGAGTCATGATTTTTATAAGTCGGGGCAAACCTCTAATCGATTTTTCTTCCTCTATACTAATATTATAAATACAAAAGTAGGTACATCTGTTATATTTTCACGACTAAACTTATAACCTCTCACTAATTGTAATTTGGCGGCCTTTGTGGTGTAGCGGTAGAACGTTGACTGCTACGCAGGGCGAGCAGGTTCGTTGCCCGCCCAGCGCAAATATTTGTACGCATGAATATGTATATAATTTAGGTATTGGCATTGGTCTGGGTGCTTAAAAAATCTAAGTATGCTTATCCGCATTCTAAATTCCATAACACAAGCCAGTTAAACTATGCTTACCATGGGTCTATATAGCGTTGTGTGGAATGTTATAGAACATTTATTATTATTGATTTACATCTCTTTATCTCAGCGTTAATCCCCAACCTCACCTTCGGCAACCAACAACGACACACAGGCGCCGTGAGTTTTAGTCAATTCGCGTCCGACATAACCTCTCCCACCGACTCCCGCAGGGGGGTATTCGTGGGGATTTTTCGCAAGTAAATAAGCTTTAATCCCAGTCGCATCCGAAGCTTAATTACTTCAAAGTCTGGGGTCCGCTCACGGAGGAAAGAATATGATTAGATAATGCCTACTCCATGGGTCCACTTTAACGGTCTAACTGATTCGGATTCGACTGAACTTCGATATTTTATTATTATTTATTTAGTTTTCTTTTTTTTTAAATGAAGAGTTGTATTGTTTTTTATGATCTATACTGTAAAAATTAACTTCGGACCAAATAATCTACATTATTGTTAAAATATACAAACAATACTAAATAATTAGAATAAAACTTCAAGAACTATTATACAATTTACGGCTAAAAAATAATTAATTATAATTTCCGTTAGTTATTAATAGTAAATTTAGATATATCCGAGATAATTACGTAATTTAGATATAGGTCGCCCGGGGTGCGAGGGATATGCCTGTTACCTTCGGCAACCAAACGACCTACAGGCGTCGTGCATTTTAGTAGGTTTGAGTCCGACATAACCTCTCCCAACGGCTCTGAATTTTACGAAAAAAGAAAAAAGGCCTACCTAATTATATCTATACTAATATTATAAAGCTGCAGAGTTTGTTTGTTTGTTTGAACGCGCTAATCTCTGGAACTACTGGTCCGATTTGAATGATTCTTTCAGTGTTGGGTAGTCCATTTATCGAGGATGGTTTTAGGCTACATATCATCACGCTACTACTTAAGGGAGCGGAGCATTGATAATAAATGTTAACAAATCCGGCATTTTTTCATACATATTTTGAAGAGTAAAACATACGGGCTCAAAGGGATATGAAGCTTCAAAATATACCCCGGGCGAAGCTGGGGTGGGTCAGCTAGATTATTTATATGTATGTATGTATGGTTATGGTTTGATATTATTATGTGTATGTATATTTTTAAATATGTATGTATTGCTATATATTTTACCTTTAATAATGCACCCACCTTGTTATTCTCTCCACCACCTATTGGCTTGACTGGTAGGTAGTTATCTGTGCTGGTAGAGAGTGCCTGTGATATTAAGTCCGCCTGTGTACATGTGTGCATGAAGTTTAAATAAATAAGTAAATAAACATTTTTCACGCCTATCAACTGTAGGTAGGCAGTAGTGTATTAACACCGCATTTCGTCAATTTAATTTTTGCTCCCATGTAATATGAGTCAATTATCATCAAGCGGGCACGATCTCATGGGCTGTATGTTTACTGTCAGACGCAAAACAGCCACAGATATCCGAAGAGAATATCCCTTTTTCTTAGTTACTTTCGACGATACCCACGGGAAGAGTTGTAGTGGCCCTATTCAACGCGGATACCCTCCCCTCCACCGGAGCCGGTGGAAGAGGTTAAGTCGGACTCGAACCGACCAAAACGCACGCCACCTGTGGGTCGTTTTTCGTTGCCGAAAGTGAGGTTAACAGGCATATCCCTCGCAACATAATATCTGCCCTAAAGTTCGTTCTATTAAAATGTTTTAGAACCAAAATACCTAATCGTTAACTTGGAATATGTTAAGATAATGTTTATAAGAGGGTTATGTACCGTGTCACAGGTATTATCGGTGACAGAGCATATAACTCTGAGCTGGAATGGCCAGTGCTAACATAACATAAACTCACGCTTTTTCCCCGAGGGGGTAGGCAGAGGTACTAGCACCCACATTTCACCAGTTTATGTTTAGATCCCAATGTAATAGGTGGAGAGGCTATTGCCATTCACCGGGCACTTATAAACCTGCGATAAATACACACGTAACTTCGAAAACATCGATAAGTTTTTGGTGTGTGCCATGGTAAATCCTGGGAACAAAGCCGAGACCTCGTCTCAGCATTCCATTACCCATACCACTAGGCTGCCGCCATTTTCTGGTGACCAGTGCTAGCTGTATTTAAACCCCTCAAGTTATAAAAATGCGACAACAATGTGTAAATGCGCGAATGTTCGAGGTGAAGTGTATTTAAAATTCAAATTTGGAACATGCAAGGTACGTCATAGGATCGGGGTCACGGTTAGGGATGCCGCACACCAAAGCAGCTAGCATTTCTGCAGAATCTGTGAAGTTATTGTTGTTGTATTTTGTATAACTGTGTACTACCTACCTTGTCAATTTATATTATTTAAGTAAGACAATAATCAATCCGTTGTTTTAAGTATAACTTGTAGTATTAGCACAAACCTTAGTGGTATATTATTACTACTAAACTGTTATTTATGTCCGCATTATGTAATTTGTTAAATAAATATAAAAAAAATCTGCTCTAGCATCTAGCTTACAGCAAATGTTTTGCAATCGAGTATTTTCCTGTAGTTCAAATAAATGAGCTTAGTAAATATAGAATTGTAAGCGGTAAAAGTTGCGTCTATTCTTATTTTGTCGTTTTTATTTACTTTTAATCAACAAAATTATGACGTCACAATTGTTTATTTTATACTAGTTTCCTTACCCCTCGTTTTCACCTAATATAACATGTATTTGACAAGTTGCAACATGTTATAGGCTTACAGTGTGAACGCAAATGTGTTTATACTTGTTTACAACTTGTTGGCAATACATAATATGTGAACGAAAAAGTATCTGAGATACATGTATAAAACAAGTATTGATAACAAGTACCACCAAGACCTGGAATTCATTACCAGCACACGTGTTTCCTTCTTCCTACAGTCCCGGGTCCTTTAATCGGGGCGTGAAAAAGCACCTGATGAGGCCGCCAAGCTGAGTGCCACCATTGTAACAGTTAGTGTCTGTAATGGTGACCCTCTTTCCTGAGCCTTTGCCTTTAGCTTACCTTCAGGCGAAGTGAAGACCAGTTGGCGTGTCCTATATAAAAATAAAAGAAAAAAAAATGTTTTGATTAGTCTTCTACAAGTCTTCAAAAAGTTTTTTATAAACAAGTTTACAACTTAAATCGATAAAAAAAATTAAAAAAATGGGTTGGATCCCCCTGTAAAGGAAAGATCGCGGGTTTGAATCCCGCCTGAACCAATCCATTTTTTTCTATTTCTCAATCGATTTAAATAGTTAGCATATTAACTGCTTTAAAATTTCATTCAAAAGTTTATAACTTGTTTTACAACTTGTTTCGTGGTGTAAACGAAGGGTTATAATTTACGTTTTGATGTTTGATAAAAAGTAACTAATTTAACTAGACAGTCAAATACCCAATTAATGGGTCCATTACCTTAATAGGTAGTACGCAAGTCACGAGAAGTAAAAAAAAAAATTGCGGAAAGTAAACAGCGTTTACTGTAAGCTGCTTTAGTGTGCGACCTCCCTTTTAATACTCATGTTGTTAGTAAGTTGACATGGCGGGTTACGTGAAATAGAATAATCATGTCGTTCGGAAAATTTAGGCGACGCGAAAATATTTTGTGATTTCTGTACCTGAGACCTACGGCAATATAAAAAAAACCATGTAGCTATTAGCACATGGTCCAGTTTCCTTTGCCTCCAGTGATTACATTACTAACTTAATCTCAAAAATAGGTTATGGTTTTAGGGATTATCTTCATCCCCCACACACTCAAGCTGTGAAATGAACTCCCTGCTGCAATTTTCCCAAGCGCCTACAATATGGGGTTCTTCAAGAGGGGCATTAGAAGGTTTCTTCAGGGTCGGCAGCTGGTGTTGCACACGTCCTTAGGCCAGAGTAACCACTTCCCACCAGGTGGGCCGTGTGCTTGTCTGCCACCTAAGTAGTATAATAAAACGATTGTCGCTGCAGTCTCTTGACAACAATATTTTTATACACATTATACACAAATGGATAAATTGAAATGAATTGACTGACTAGACAAAATAGTTACTTTGTACTAAACGTCAAAACGGTAAGTTATAAGGAAACTTGAGTGAAATTTTTCATTGTGACGTCATAACATTTAATAGTCAAATTGATCACTATTACAGGATGGGTGAATAGTGTTGGGGACTCAGCGGCGTGCGTTTTGATCGATTCGAGTCCGACATAACCTCTTCCACCTGCTCCAGTGGGGGAGTATCCGTGGGGATAATCTCCTAAATGGATGAAATATGGGTTGAAAGTTTACCTGTAAGAATGTCTCAATGCTTTTGAAGGCAGCAACATAAATCAAATAACATCATAGGTATTTATTTGTTTAAACATGTGTTATACATACATGCAAGATGTTAATGTCAACAATTATGTCAAACAAGTTAAGAAATATTTATTGCGGCGTAGAAATGTATAATATAATGACAATATTAGATAATAACAATAATTGTATTGGAATCGACCTATCATCACTGACAGAACCATTGTAGCCAATAAGCCTGATATAGTGGTGATAGATCGATTAGAGCGCCGCGCAATAATTATTATATGACGAAAATCTCGTGGAAGCCGAGGAAGGTAAGGAAATAAAATATTTGGAGCTGGCTCACGAGGTTGTCGACATGTGGAATGTGGATTTGGCAATTATTGTTCCGATAGTTGTGTCGGATCACGGACTGATTGCCAAGAGCCTCGACCCACATCTTAAGAGGTTCGCATTAGACAGTTGAGTCAAGGGCCTGATGCAGAAGGCGGTACTCCTCGACACGGCGCGCATTGTGAGGAGATTCCTCTCTCTGAAGCCCTAACCACCGATTGCTAGGTCCCTGTACGCGATGCCGATGGAGCACTATTTTTTATATTTTTAAATAGATGTTTTATATGTATTTATAAATATTACTTATATGATGTTTACTGTAATAAAGATGAATAATAATGATATTAGATAAAAAAAGAACAGTAATCAAAACAATAATGCATATGAGTCTAAATTAAAAAATAATATGTCAAGTAAGAAAATAAAATCCATTACAAATAATGACAATAAAATGTAAAAAGACATGAGTTAGGCAATCCGCCGACCTGCAAGATTGCTGACGACGCATCGTACGACACCGACACGCGCGACCGGAATTGGCGACGCATCGATTTCATCATAGTTTTGATTATAAGAATATTAAATGTGTAAATTAGTCTTGTAGTACATTTCTTATTGTAAACACTTTTTATTAAATAAATATTTTTTTATAAATAATCGCGTTCGCCGTTATTTATCTGGCGCAGTCGGTAGGATCGCGACACTCTAGCTTCGAATAGAACTCTTCAGCCTGAGTGAACGGTATCTATCGTTATCTTCGCGATCGCATATACGAATCTACAGACGGCGACAACCCTGCGGGAAATCCGGAGAATTGGAGATCCTGCTGTACTACAAGGCCCGACTAGGAGATGCAGCGGATACTAGGGTGAGTGCTTGTTGTATTCCCAGTTCCTGTGCTATATTTCCTGTCGTATTCTTTGAATGTTTTATGTGTTTGTGTGTAGGCTAACATCGCTGCAGACAAATAACATTTTTATATAGATAATCTTAAATAGGAATAAGTGTGTTCGTATACGTGCTAAACTCGCAGTATACGCTTCGCAGTGCATAATAAGTAGGTATATGATATTGCATTACCTTTGTGTTTATTTATAGCCAAAACGGCCAGCAAATTAACATAGATCTAATTGCTTTAACTTCACGCTCCTGCAGACATAAAGAGTAGGCAGAGAGGTTGTTAATTGTGTCAAATATTTTATAACTTAATTTAATTAAATTCAAATATAATGGCGACCATTGAGTTAGCTACATTTAAATTCGTATCTGACCTGTTACCGAAATATGATGGTAACAAGAAAACACAGGTAGAGAATGTGCTATCATTGCTAGAGGCTCCCGTAAGGGCCAACCCCGCGGTTGTATGTTTAATTAAAAGCAAACTGAGCGGTTCTGCCGTCGACGCTATAGCGTCTGAGGGGATAGTAGACAGCTGGGAGGCCGTTAAAGCCGCGTTGACCCGTAGGTTAAGAGAGCCTCGTAACGAAATTCAGTTGATGCAGGAATAACCCGCCTGCGGCGCAATAAAAATGAAGACGCCGAATCTTTTGGTAAACGTTTAAGAGTGGTGTTAGATACGCTAAACGTAGTTGGTAGGCACTCAGATAAAACATATTATGAAAATATGGTAATAGATCAATATGCGAATCATCTCGACTTCCATGTATCTATAGGCGTGCGAATAGCGAGACCTACGACCCTAGAAGCGGCAATAGTAGCGGCTAGACAGGAAGAAGCGCGTCTAGCATTTAATAGATTAAATAACAGTTTTAATTCGCTTTCCATACAAGCCAAACCGAAAGAAATGCCTAAGCCTAACCCCACGACGCACTTAGCTAACCAACCAGGATTTAGCCGTAACTTTCCACCACGTAATAACTGGGTCCCAGACCAGAACCAGCACAGAGGTCCATGGAGGAATGGACCCAATCAAGGTGTCCGGCCTAGTGGCTCAGGGACCTTCAGGAACTCAGGTAATTTTAGACCTCAACCAAATATACCCCGCCAACAGGTGAACCCACCGCAGAGGGTATCTGACGTCACTATGAGGTCAGTGAATAAGCCCGAGAAGCCTAGCTTTACGTCTGAGGAACTTTTCTATACACATCCCAGTCAGCCCACTCCAGAACATGGTTATCCAGATAACTACGAGCCATACTACAACGGTGAGTACGCTAGTAATAATTTACAAGATCATGAGCAGGACTACAGTCAGGAGTACTCACAGGAGACATCGAGTGGAGGACCAAGCTATCAGGATTTTCCTGCGGACGAGACTCAATTGGACAACAGCTAATTAGTACGGTAGACCTTAATCATCACGGGAAAGACCATCTTCCTTACATAGAGCTTCCCGAATTCCAAGGTAAGTTTTTATTGGATACAGGAGCCTCACGATCTATCATATCGCCCGATGCAATAGCAGGTACTTGGTTAGAGAAGCACATCGAAAGCGAACCCTTCCAGGTAAAAACCGCATACGGTGTATCCTTTCACGAACACATGATAGTCCTACCCTTACCACCCCAGTTTAAGTCCGATAAATCTCATAAATTCCTAATATTCGAATTTGATCCAAAATACAAAGGCTTGATAGGTGTGGACATCCTGAAAGAATTAGGATGCAACATAGACTTGAAAAACAAGTTGTTGCGAACCACTAATGCTGAAATTCCAATTTACTTTGACTATCCCATAAAAAACATCAAAGTAGAACCTAATTACGAGAAACTTATAGTAATAAAAACTAACTATTTAGATGGACAATATATTCATGACGACTTTCAGTGGACTAAAGGACTAAAATCACCCGCGGCCATCGTAACCGTTAAAAACAGAACATTTAGGACTTCTATTATTAACTACACCGATAAACCACAGATAATTAGCAACAATTGTACTTTACCCCTCGAACAGTTACCCCCACAACTATTAGATAGCTATACAGTTCACAAAATTAACACACTTGAAACTCGAACTGACATTAACAAAGAACTTTGTGACAACTTAAATAAAATTCGAACTGACCATATGAACGAAGAAGAGAGACGTGAAATTACTAAACTTTGCTATCAACATAGAGAAATCTTCTACTCTTCTACTCTCTCTCTTTTACTAGTGCGGTCAAACATCAACTGCGAGTAACTGACAACACTCCGATTTTTGTTAGAAGTTACAGACAAGCCCCTCAACAGCGTATAGAAATTCAGAAACAAATTGATAACCTACTAAAACAAGGAATCATACGCGAAAGTATCTCACCATGGTCTTGCCCTGTTCATATAGTCCCAAAGAAACCCGACGCTTCTGGAAAGGTTAAATGGAGACTTGTAATTGACTATAGACGACTTAATGACAGAATTATAGAAGACAAATACCCTTTACCTAACATAAACGACATTCTTGATCGATTAGGACGCGCCCAGTATTTTACAACCCTTGACCTGGCTAGCGGTTACCATCAACTTGAAATGCACCCTGACGATATCGAAAAGAAGGTCACTATGAATTCCTGCGTATGCCTTTCGGGCTCAAAAACGCGCCCAGTATGTTCCAGCGTCTCATGGACCACATCCTTAGAGGGCTAGATAACGTATTTACATATCTCGATGACGTCATAATAGCATCTACGTCGCTACAAAGCCACAACGAAACTCTAAAGTTAGTCTTTGAACGATTTAAAGTTCACAACTTAAAAATACAGTTGGATAAGTTAGAGTTCCTACAGAAACAAGTTAACTTCCTAGGACATGAATTGACTGACCAGGGCCTTAAGCCTAACAAAGACAAAATAAAAGCAGTCTTAAACTTCCCCATACCACAGACTCAAAAAGACATTAAAGCATTTCTAGGTCTAGTTGGCTATTACAGGAAGTTCATTAAGGACTTCGCTAAACTGACTAAACCCTTGACAGTCTGCCTAAAAAAGAATGCTAAAATCATACACACAGATGAATTCCTTGACTCGGTTAAGAAATGTAAACAAATCCTAACAAACGCCCCGATCCTTCAATATCCCCACTTTAACAAGCAATTTATCTTGACAACAGACGCATCAGACTTCTCTTTAGGCGCTGTTCTCTCACAGGGAATGGTCGGCTCAGACAAGCCAGTTGCATTTGCATCCCGAACACTATCCGATACAGAGACACGTTATTCGACTACAGAAAAATAACTGTTAGCAATCATTTGGGCAACGAAGTACTTTAGACCATATTTATACGGTCGTAAATTCACAATCTATACAGACCATAGACCTCTAATGTGGCTTATGTCCTTAAAAGATCCCAACTCAAAATTAACTCGTTGGAAACTAAAATTAGCCGAATACGATTTCCAAGTAGTTTATAAAAAGGGCAAACAAAACACCAATGCACACGCACTATCTCGAGTCAAAATATTCCATAACAGTGTAGACTCCCTAGCAGTAAATCCCGGAGAGGACGATAATGAACACATTAATAGATTATTAGAAGACGTACTTAGAGATGTTGAAGCAGATAACAACCCGCTACGTTCTTATGACATCAATGGGGGCATGAGGGATGACGACGACATCGCTACCAGTAGCGCTTTGCCGTCAAATACTGACAAAGACACAGACACGATGAGCATAACAATAATTGACCCCGACCAGTTAGTTTCGACAAATCACACACAGCCTGATAACGAAAACAATGGTATACCAATACTTTCTGACGCAATAGACAAACAGCTTAAACAATTTTATATTAGATCCACCCCAGGATCCTCTTATAGGGTAGAAGATAGATCCACTAATTCCAGAAATGTTATAAAAGACGTTTTTATCCCAATTAATAACACTGAGTCTGAAATAATTCGATTCCTAAAGGAACATACGATTGCCAACCGTATCTTCCATTGCTACTTTTATGATGAAAACCTATATCTAGCTTTTTCTAGAGTCTATACTACAATCTTTAATGACAGGGGTCCCAAATTAATAAGGTGTACGTCACGTGTTACAGTCATAGAAAATAAAACTGAACAAGAAGAGATGATAAAACGGTACCATGAGGGTAAATCATCGCATAGAGGTATCCAAGAAACCCATAAACACCTCCTTAGAAATTATCATTGGCCTAATATGTTACTCTCTATCCAAAAATTCATAAATCAATGCGACGTGTGTCTTAGGGCGAAATATGAAAGACATCCTGTGAGACCCACGCTAGCTATAACAGAAACACCCACTAAACCTTTTCAACACCTATTTATGGATCTATATTTCACAGGGGGCGCAACATTTCTGACAATAATAGATAATTTTTCTAAATTTGCACAAGCTGTGCCCTTAAACGCATCCAGTAGTGTTCACATAGCTGAAGCATTGTTGCAAATATTTTCTGTCTTAGGTTTGCCACTTAAAATCACCACAGATTCCGACACAAAATTTGACAATGACGTAATAAAGGAAATATGTGCTTCTCATGATATCAATATCCACTTTACAACACCCTACAACCCAAACTCAAACTCCCCAATAGAACGATTTCATTCAACTATTGGTGAAATCATTAGAATTCAACGAATGACCAACAAAGACGATCCGATACAGCTACTGATGAAATATGCAATAATAGCTTATAATAATGCCATCCACTGCACAACAGGATACACACCACGAGAACTTTTATTTGGTCACACAGCTTCCAGGAACCCCTTAGAACTGTTTTACCCTAAAGAGTTCTACCAGGACTATGTACTTAATCACCGGAAAAATGCAGAAGCGGTACAGGAGTGCTTAGCAGCTCACGTATCGAAAAATAAAGAACAGGTGATAGAAAAGAGAAACCAGACTGCCGAAGCTATGATGTTTAAGGTAGGTGAAACAGTCTATAAGCAGGTTGCCAAGACTACGAGGAGCGACAAGACAAAGCCGGTATTTAAAGGGCCCTACAAAATCATTCACCTACACCCTAACAACGTAGCAGAAATTATAGGTAACCACCCGAACTCAAAATCCATAAGAGTTCATTTTAAGCTCTTACGCAGACCCCATCTTGTTACAGAATCCTCGTCACAGGAGCCTTCGTGCTCTACGCAGCCGCAACCGTAACCCTTAATCCTGTAGATAACGTTAATGGAATCCTCCTTCTAAAACAAGGTCAGCTTTTGAAGCAGGTCGACACTTTTAGTTTGGCTTGCGCGTATAACTTATACTATTCTCATATTTATACGAAACTGCGATTAAGCTTATGGTTATATATACCGATACTAAGCATGCTGAAGAAGATGAGGATTTACATAGAACCTATAAGGATCAAATAGAAAATAATATAAATTTGATAAGTAAGAAAATTATATTTATAACCCCAAAACATAGAGTTAGACGTGGTCTTATCAATGGTTTAGGCTCTATCCTTAAAACAATTACAGGCAACTTAGATTACGACGATGCTGTTAAATTTGAAAACGAAATCTCTGGTTTACGCAATTCAGTTAATAAAGTAGCTTCATCTCAGAAACAAACGCTATTTGTAGCCGAACACGCTGTAAGCGAGTTTACAAAACAAATCAATCTTGTAAACCAGAATCAACAAAAATTTGGCTCAATATTAAGAAATACCACTCGTAATTATAATGTAATTATACATAGGATACACTTTCTAGACTTATATATCCAAATTAACTTTAGTTTACAACTACTTTTAGATAAGTTGGTAATCTTAGAAGATGCTATGACTTTTGCTCAGTTAGAGGTAATGCATCCTAGTATTGTAAGTCCCCATAGCCTTATTACAGAGATGATCACCATACAAAAATTAAATGAGTTTAGGCCAGTAGATATTATTAGTATAAAGAACGTACACAATATAGAGAAATCTATTAGCGTTAAAGCCTATAGTACAGAGCACACATTAACATTCATATTGGATATCCCATCTACCGATCAAAATCCTTATGACCTTATCCATCTATACTCCATTCCCGACAAACAAGGCCTCACCATCATCCCCAAAGCCAAATACCTAGCACTGGGAAGCAGCGAGTACTCATACCTGGAGGAAGACTGTAAGAAAATCACACCAGACACACAGCTCTGCCAATCACTAACGACGCAACCATTGGACAAATCTGAGGACTGCGTAGTATCCCTGATTCAACACCAAAACACCAACTGCACCCGTGCAGGATGGACATCAAGCAAGGAAAGATCCAACAGTTACAAGATAATAAGTGGCTTATTATTCTCCTAGAGGAAGAAACCGTAACAACCCACTGTGGCAGGAAGACAGAATACAAAAGGACCAAGGGAATATATATAACCAGCTTGACAAGCGACTGTCACCTGGAAGTGCTCAACCGGACGCTGAAGACGAACATCAATACAGTTATTATAGATGAGATTATACCCCTTCCCAGCCAACCAATTGTAACGGAGCAGAGCATCGAGTACAGCTTACAGTTAGAAGATGTCGATCTAGACAGCATCCACAAGATCATGGACCGTGCCCAAAAACTAGAAGAACCCACCATCGACTGGCAAATAATGATGGCCACGCCCAGCTGGTCGACACTAGCCCTCTATCTGGCGCTAACAACAGTAATTGGATGGAAAGCATGGCAATGGAGGCGAGCAAAACTAAGCCAACAGGAACTCCGCACCGAGGACGCTGCAGGAAGCTGCGGGACGCGCTTCTGTCTTAAGGAGGGAGGAGTTAGGCAATCCGCCGACCTGCAAGATTGCTGACGACGCATCGTACGACACCGACACGCGCGACCGGAATTGGCGACGCATCGATTTCATCATAGTTTTGATTATAAGAATATTAAATATGTAAATTAGTCTTGTAGTACATTTCTTATTGTAAACACTTTTTATTAAATAAATATTTTTTTATAAATAATCGCGTTCGCCGTTATTTATCTCATGTCAAAAAATAATAGTAGATTTAGAGTCAAAAGTATAGAAAGAGTATAAAGTATGTAATTGTCAATAAAATCTCATGTAATTACTAATTTCAATGGTAGGTAACATTTGTAATAATAAAAAAAATATATATTACATATTTGTCTGTGTGCTTTATTTTTATTATTTGTTTGCTCTTGAATGGAGCAAGTTAAATGTGACAAAGTAAGTGTGTAATCTCCTATTTAAAAGAAATAAAAAAAACAAAATTGGTTTGTAAGTACATACAGTTTGGAGATACACATGCCTAGGATAATCAGCGGATATTGGAAACTTTTAATCTTCCGGTGGTGAGCTAAATGAAACCAAACTGTGAGGTTTAAGGTTTTATTGTCCACTAATGTGTTCATTAGGAAATAAATTTAAGGACATACCTAATATGTAATTAGCCTTAAATTAAAATTAAAGTTTTAGAAACCATGTCAATATGATCCTACATCACCAATGCATTTTAAGGTTATATTAAAGTTAAGTTTTAAAGTAAAATTAAAGCAAGCTCACGGCATCCCTCGGCGAGTATATGAAGGTAAACCCAGCAGCGAGAAAGCTCGTAGCAGGCGCAGTTCTCAATTTAAGCCCATGCGGTACATTAATGCTTGAGGTGAAAAGCCCAAATTTTCCATAAGGAAATGCAGATGAAAAACCGAAGACAAAGAAAAGGCAAAAAGAAAAGGCAAAAAGAAAAAACGGTTCCAATTGGAAACCTGTAACAAAATTGCATGTCATTAGAACAAACTCCAATATGAACACGAGCTCCTAATTTTTTATATATTTGTGCGACTTACCGCCTTAATTCGCTGGAACAACACTAGTACCAAACGAAATCATTATATTTTCAAGTTAAAAGCTGAAACAATAGAATTTTAACAATTATTTTTCAAATAAAGAACGTGGCGAATTCCAACAAAGTGAATCTTATTAGAAAATGTTAACTCACCAGAAATAAATTATAATCCTACATGAGGATCTTTGTGAAGACACAATTTATTATCCTTCAGGCAAAAATACTCTCATATTGATGAGAATTATCAAAATTTAAGTTATGAAATCATAATATCGACCGTCCAACCGGATCGTTAGGAAGAAAGGTGACTTGACAGCTTACGTCAAGATGTCATTCATTCCGCGTTTCGAAACTTTTCGTTCAAAAATTAGAATTAAAACCGGTGTGACGACAATTTCATCATTAAGAAAATCAGTAACTTTATACCTAATTAGCATAATGCAGTAAGAATTTCTTTTGTACAGTTTTAAATGCGTTGCCGTTCATCTCCCTCCCATCTCTAGGCAATTTATTGTATACTATACGCGCCATGCATATAATGTTATGCCATGCATATAATTTATTGTATACTATAGGCAAAGACGTTATACGCAAAAGGCGTATAACGTCTTCGCCCTGTGCAAACGAAGGCAAACGAAGCTTCCTATTATCCCACCTGTTTCGCGAATTCAATAGTAAACTGAAACGATTTTGTGTGTGTATTGGTGTAGGTGGCTAAATGGTTTAGGTATATAATTAATAAGTAGATAAATTTGGTAATATAATGGATTCTAATAAACACATCTACGAACCCCTATACACGACACTAAGCGTGATGTTATGTGCCGTGAAATGATTGTGTAAGCACTGTATATATAAAGGATGTCAGTAAGTGCACTTTTCATTTTAAAATAAAGAGTTGCCACTTGCATGAAAAGAAAAATCCAATTTTAATAAGTGCACTCTTACTGAGACACTTTATTGTTTTATATTTTCTCGTTAGTCACACACACAGCTCGTCCTGAGCTGCATTGCAGCTCATTGTTTATTTATAATGCTAAAGTAGTAAATATATGAAGAAAATCTATCTCGAATTTACGGGACAAGACAGAAGATTTAGGTGACAATCAAGCATACATTACAAGTCACTGCTTGATAAGTGATTTTAAGGAGGTAGGATGCGGCGACATTTCCGCCCAATTCAGCAGTCCGACTGGCGAAGTACCTACCTCCTCCCTACAGAATACCGCGGCCATAATATCTTCGTGTTGTGTTCCCAGCGGTGAGTAGGGTAGCCAGAGCTCACTGGAGAATTTGTGCTGTCAGTGGGAAGACAAATTCTTATCCTGCTTTGTCTTCTACGCTGACGGCACTAAAACTCAATGCTTACAGGGTCGGTGGTGCGAGTGTAGCTCCTCTGGTTACACACGTACATAGGCCACGGTAACCACTTTCCATCAGGTGGGCCGAGTGCTTGTCTGCCACCTAAGTGGAAAAAAAGCGGTTACCGTTTTCTTGCACAACAAAAGAGTCATGGCCGCCTGAAAACGGAGAAGGAAGGAATAAGAGTGGAAGGAAAATAGGAAGCAGGAGGTCTCTGGCGTCTGCCAGAGACCTCCTGCTTCCTATTTGGGTGAGTCTTCACCCAGTCTAAAAATATAGTAGTTATGTCACTTATTAATATATTTTTCTTCAAATAATATTTGTGATAATATATATCTTCGTACTATATATTTATAGCAAAGTAGAGAAAATATAAAATAGTTAATAGCAGCAATCGCGGTGGGCTTGCTGTTATTTATTGAAGATTTACGTAGTCTATCTTCGAAACTCATCATCAGATATTAACTAAATACAACTGAGGCTATTTTGGAATAAATTTTCAAGCTAAAAATCAAATCCAAAACCAGAATTACAAGAGATGACCTTTGCAGCAAAAAAAAAATATCGAACAGAATTCAGTAGCCCATATACTTCTACTATGATAAAGTTTGTTGTAACGACTTATGTATATCTATGCTGTATTTATATAATATACTAGCTGTTGCCCGCAGCTCCGCTCGCGTGCAAACCCTCGTCACAAAAAACAACCCCAAAACGTCCAAATTAGTTGTGTTAGTTAGCCCTATAAGTTTGATATACCTAGTGATACATATTTTGATGCAAGCCTTGTATATTTTTATGGTTAAATAAATTAAAAAAAAAACTAACACAACTTATTTTCGACTTTTTGGGAGTTGTTTTTTGTGACGGGGGTATTTTAAATTTTTAATTTAATTTTTATTTTAGACCTTTTAAAATGATCTACTCGTCAAGCTCTTTGATTTGATACCCATATTGAGGGAGTTGTGAAATAAAATGTAATTCGCCATTTTGTGGCGGCGACCAACTTGGTTTTGGAATTTGTCATATTGTATGATATTCTACCAATCAAGTCCTTACATTTGATACCCATATTGAGGGAGTTGAGAAAAAATATGTACTCCGTCATTTTGTAGTGGCGGCAATCTTGGACCGATTTTTTTCAAACATAGCTAAGGGCACTCCCGACTAATATACCTTTCAAACAAAAAAAACTAAATCCAAATCGGTTCATACGTTCAGGAGCTACGATGCCACAGACAGACACACACACACACAGACACGTCAAACTTATAAAATAACCGGAAATACTAGATCAAATGCCATAAAATAACACCCCGTCGTTTTTGCTTCGGGGGTTAAAAGGAAATCAACTGGTAATGAAACAGTCTTGAATACAAAATAATTTATTTGGATACATACATACGCTTTTAGGCAGAGGTGGATTAACACCGACATTTCACCAATTATTGCTTTCGGCCCCTCGTAAGCCTATTGCCGTCTTCCGGGCACTATTGATGACTCGCGTCTTGTATCTGTGCTTGAGTCTGAGCTTTATATGTCTGTCTAATATTAAACAGCCCTATCATTTAGTCGCATTGTACAACACCGCATGGGAAGAGATCGGGTGGTCCTAATTCTACTCTGCCGGGAACCATGCGGCCATTATTTGGATAAGAATCAATAAAAAGTTATAGATAATGCAAAGAGATAATATAAAGGTCTGATTTTGCTCGGTATTTCTATGAGCCACGCTTCAATTTATTTCGTTCATGCGTAATTTATATTTTGCAATAATTCATAAACTGTTCATTGTAATTACATTGTTTAAATGGTAATTATGAACTACATAAATGCACAACGTATGTAATGTATTTAATTGAATGAGGAGTAACAGATGTATTGTTAAAAATAGCTTCCATAATGATATTTTATATATTTCTAACTTGTAAATGATAAAATACTTACTGGGGATTGTCCTTAAGAGATAGAAATATGCAATTCCAGACTTTATTGTAGACCTTTTTAAGTCACACATTTCTTTAGTAGATTATTTTGTTCTATCATTAATAGTTTTCGCAGTGTACGCGATATAAAGATTTTTAAGGTAATTTTTTACACCTTGGGATATACGTATATTATTATTCAATACATATAAAATTACAAAAAAATAGTATCATACTCCAGTCTTCAAAGGCAAGGGATCGGTATAGGAGTGTGGTGGTTACCGCAGTATTATAAAGATAATGTATCACACCATCCGCTCTTTGAGAGGATAATCGATTCCCGGATCCGACAGGCTAGTACACTCTTGGACAATCTGGTGGACCGTCCAATGGAGTACCAGAGTCCTATGTCCAGCAGCGGACTGTGATAGACTAATTGATTGATTATTCAAATTACATAATTTAACACAATAGTCTTGAATATGTTTGCAAATATGTGGACAGGGGAGAGGGAGAGGGTTCTGACCACACCAGCAGCTGGCAACATCAGTCATATTGTAGCCTGGGGCCACTATAGCACATATCAGAAGTCAAAATGGCGGGTTTAAATATCTCAATCGATTCGACCTCTGGCGTCCGCTCTAAAATGGGCTGTACCCCATCTCATTATCATCTAAATTCTATTTCAAGTCGCCACTTATATCTACCTGATTTTTTTAAATGTAATTAAGTAACTCGGACTCCTGAACAAAGTGAGACGTCTTTTCACGTTAGAGCAGCGGTGTCTTCTCTATAAGACACAAAATCGCTCCTGCGTGGAATACTGCTCGCATCTCTGGGATGGCTCCGCGAAATTCCTACTAGATGCTCTCGACAGGTTGTAGCGACGCGTGCTCCGAATTATTGAGAATCCTGAGGTCACGCACACCCTCGAGCCTTTATAGATGCGTAGAGATATTGCTTCCTTGCCTGTATTTTACCGTCTCTACCATGATGAGTGTTCTGATGAGCTCTTCCAACTAATCTCACCCTCTCCTTTCCTTCATAGGACAACACGTGCAGGGCTTAGATGTCAACTTCACACTGTGCAGAATATACGAGCAAGAACCAAGCGGTTCGGAGACTCTTTTCTTAGCCGCACCACCAAGACCTGGAAATCATTACCAATACACGTGTTTCCTTCTTCCATGTCGAGAGCATCTAGTAAGTACTTTGCTGAATCATCCCAGAGATGCGAGCAGTATTCCACACAGGAGCGAATTTGTGTCTTGAATAGAAGACACCGCTGTTCCAGCGTGAAAAACCGTCTCACTCTGTTCAGGATTCCGAACTCTTTCCTGATTCTGCCTTTAGTTTGCCATCAGTCGAGGTGAAGTCAAGTTGGCGTATCCAAGAAAAAAGAAAGCGATTCCGTTAACGCAATTCAAGGTAACATAACTCTTGGGATGCGTTAGATCTTCCAGATTATAATATGTCCCTGACCAAACTTCAGCCGTTAGAACGTAATTGAATAACAAACATCCAAACTTGACATTTATAATACAAAAATTTGGGTGGGACTCTGGTATGGGATGCAACATGCGTTGTTACCATTGCTCCTACCCATATATCTGATAAGACTGGCTGTGCTAGTGCTGCTGTTGCTTCTGCAGAGGTTCTCAAGCGGCGCAAATAATCCAATCTCATCGGAGATTATGAATTTGTGCTGTTTGGAGTCGAAACTTAGGGGTCATGGGATCCGAGCGCCCGCATTTTCTTCAGGGAGATTGCGACGTATATAGTCGACGCTTCTCGTGACCAGAAGGCTGGCCTCTTTTTAGGTCAGAGAATAAACATTGCCGTACAACGTGGCAATGCCACCAGTCTTCTGGGAATGCTATCACATGAGGCATGCGATGCGGAGGAATTCCACGATGCATTTGAATTATGTTTTAGCCATAAATTCTTTCAGTTTTATTTTGAGTGTTTATTATTATCTAATATAGACTCTATATTATCAAATTAGTTGTATGAACTAGTATAAGCTTTATTGTGACGTCACAATATTCAATAGTTAAATTATTAACTTTGGCCTTTATAATAACATAACATAACAAACTCACGCCTATATCCCCGAAGGGGTAGGCAAAGGTGCTAGCACCCACATTTCGCCAGTTTATGTTTAGGTCCCAATGAATAGGTGGCGAACCTATTGCCATTGGTGACCGGTAACTTATGAACCTGCGATAAATAACTTTATATTATTAGTAGGATAAGCCTACGCATTCTTTTTTCCCAATCGGTCTACGATATCACATACAATGTTTCCTGACGTACTGATGGGGGTAGACACACATTTTGTTCTTACTTTCATATTATTATCACTGATTTTAATCATGAAACCAGAATACACTCTTGACCCAGATCTAGCATTTTCTAATACGCTCTCAAACTAATTGAAAGGGTTGTAGTAAACTCGCCTCAGTGAAAATAAATTTTAATTAAAAATAGTATTATACTCGACTCAGTCCATTTAAAATGATTTTTCATTTCTCATCTTGATAAGTAAGTACCTACCGTTAGCAAACAAAGTAAAAGATTTAGACGGCATTGTTTATTTGCCAAGCTCGTCCATTACCAGGTTGTCGATATTTACTATCAATTAGGGAGATTAATTAAACTCTTTCGTTAATACTTTATTTGAAAATGAGGAACGGAAAATTAGCAAAAAGTAAATACTGAGAGAGAATTTTAAAAGGACATCTTTTTTGTATTTTTTGTTGTTGTTTACTTTAAAAAGGCTAATGGATGTCCCAATTAGCGATTTCTGGAAAGTTGTAAAATAAATTACTAATTGATGTTTTCAATTAGTAATTTTGCCAGTACCAAGAAACGTATACCTACTATAGGTAATAAAATGTTATAAGCTTATTTAAAGGTTAAACTCGAATAGTAGGTAATAACGAAGTATAAGACAGAAAGAAAGAAAGAAACCTTTGTTATACACACACTTTTATTATCGCAACAAAAACATATACAATATACTATTTATACGATATTACTTACCTATTATTCTGCTTAAACAGTCGCTGAACGAAAAATTTCGAAGTTCGTAGCTGGACTGGCTAGACTGGAAGTCGACTCTGTGTGTCTTTTTTTTTATTTTTTATTAAAAAAAATCGAAAATCAGACAATTTTGTTCCATAGTTTTAGGTGTTTTGTTATAGAGTCAATTAGAGTTTTAAGTATATTGACGTCTGAAGTATTTTGGGACTAGATTGTTTGGTTTTAATAGAACCCATGAATAGTGGGTAGGTACGTATGCTAAAATGACACGTAGGTATATTAAGTTATCTAATTCAGACACAGATGTTCTATTGAATGAAATATTTGGCTGAATGTAATCAATGTGTCTAAGATCATAAGTTTTTTTTCTTTTTTATTTATAAAGGACACGCCAACTTGACCTCACCTCGCCTGATGGTAAGCTAAAGGCAAAGTCTCAGGAAAGAGGGTCACCATTACAGACACTAAGTGTTACAATGGTGGCACTAAGTGCCTGAAAATAAGCAAATAAAATAATTCCTAGAAAACTGGGTTGAGAACAGGCTCAGAGAACGATAATTTATTTAATTTAAAAATGTAAGAAAACTCACTGCTAAAAAAATAACATTATTTGAATTCTAATAACAAAATGAAGACCATTTACAAGTTTTCACTGTAAATAAGTATTTTAGATCTTAAGATTTAACGGCATCACAATTAAATTTACATAATATGTACTTATAAACTGTTTTCTTTCCAACGAGTGAAAGAAACTGCATGAAGCGGAGATGTTGAGAAGGATGTGCTTTTTTTTATACAACTTAGGTGACAGACAAGCACATGGCCCACCTGATGGAAAGTGGTTACCATGACCTATGTGTAAAACCAGTGGAGTCACATCCGTGCTGCGTTGTGTGTGATCGAAAAAGGAATGAGTATATTAGAGGAAGTTTTTGTAAGTGGCACCAGTGAATGAAAAACTGAGTAACGAGCGACTGTCGTGGTTTAGACATACTATGAGGAGATATGAAAGTAATGTTATTAAAAAGGTTCAAAGTATGAATATAGAGGGCTTTATGAGCAAAGGTAAGCCCAAGAAAAGATGGATGGATTACATGAAAGAGGATAATTATGGTAATGAAGGTAGTAACTACTAAAAAAAAAAAAAAACTAAATTGCCACTATCACTACCATTCTTTCCTAGAAAGTATTGTTTTGTTAGATTGAGTGGCATATGACCAGGGCTATCCTTGATATTTTCTTGTTTAATACTTTTTAGATCGAGATTTATCAACAGTCGGATTTTATTTTTAAATTTATTTCTTATTTATATTATTTTGCGGCAAGATATAATTATTATTTATACATATTTGAAATATGCTAATCAAGATTTTTCTATTGATACCAAACACGACACATTTATCTCATATAATTTTTTTAATACATCACTTTAAAGCCACTAGAGGGCGCCACATTTGGTTCAGAGACACGTTATATAGCCTACAACCAGCGGACTACTAAGATGCTCTTAACGATACCTCATTTGTACAGTTGTAATTAGTGGTTGTGGAGCTATGAGGGAACAGATGAACCTACATACATAAATAAATACCTACATACATAGCCTGTCAAAATCATAACCCTCCTTTTGCTTCGCTGCAGTCGGGTAAAAATGACATGTGACAGGAATATATCGATAAAAATGACATGTTGCGTCGACCCCAAAAATGTAATTGGGACAAGGGCAGGTCGATGATGATGGTATATTGTTTTTTTAGTAAGGGTAGGCGGAAATTTTATCATTTGCTGATATCTCTGCATAATTACGCCTTTCGCTTTTACCACAGAAAAAATAATAGTACGTTTATTACGATCTGTGGGGGTGGTAATGCCGAACTCAAATCAACTACTAAAATAGTAAAATGCCGTCTCGGTTCCTAGATGTCAAGGTGGGACGTGGGCCTTCGTCGTTTTCAAGATGGTGTCCTCATCTTGCGTGGGAAAGGAGAAGCTTGTATTACGCCTCCGCCCCGACCTGTGTCTGCTAGGGTGACAGGTGACTTTAACTGCCAGGCATGTCACTTACAGGCCTTCGTTTACTTCGCAGCTAACTTGTTGTCTATAAATAGTTGTGTGAATATTGAATCAGGGTATTCTCTCAATAACTATATTCTGAAATAGTTTTGAGATGGATAATCTATTTTCGAATAGATATTATTACCTGTATATCGAAAGGAAAAATACATTAATGGAAGTGTAATCATACATTCGTCATGTCATCAAAACATTAATTGGTTAACGGCAAAATCATAAACCGGACTAAAATTGGACGGACGAATATTTCCCTTATAATTATTATTTTAGAATAATTATTTTCCCATTCTATGAATTTTGGTATGACAATGTAAATTAATAATAAAATATACCACTTAGGTGACAGACAAATACACGACCTACTTGATGGGAAGTGGATATCACAGAAACTGGCCTCAAATAACATACATACATATACTCACATCTGTAAATCCGTAAAGGGGAAGGCAGATGTATATTTACACCCACATCGCGCTATGATTTTCGGTCCCACGTAAAAGGAGCCGATTACCGCCTTACGGCATCTTTATTTTTAAACGACTTAGGTGGCAAACAAGTAAACGGCCCAACTGATGGACAGTGGTTACAGTGGCCTATGAACATGTGCAACACCAAGGGCGTTACACTCGCGCTGCCTATCCTGAAGAAACCTTCTAATGCCATTCTTGAAGAATCCTATATTGTATGCGCTTGGGAAAACCGCAGCAGGGAGTTTACTCCATAGCTTGAGTGTGCGTGGGATGAAGTTTCTTTCATACAGCACAGAGCGCACCGTCTCAGGTCGTAATGTGTGAGAATGAATTTTCAATACATCACTGTCTAGATATCAAGTACTGTTATCTGTTCAGTGACTAAGCATTTTCCATAACACAAGATTTTGATGCCGCGAATAAATACATATAAATAATTTTTTTATTTATTATACATATAAACACCCAGGTCAATACAAATATTAAATATTCATTTAATAGGCGAGCCGCCCGAAAACGCTCCATACAAAATCGTGGCACGTGTTGACGTCACACACGCTGGCGCGTTGTGAAAATGTATGGAGTACAGAAGAATATCACATTTATCTCAGTCCACGATGTGTTAACACATATACATTTCTTAATAAGATTGATTTGAAATTCAAAAAGGAATCTAATAAGTTAAAAATGTTGCTTTCTTTCGATTGTTTATATTGTGACCTATTTTGGGAATTAAAAATAATACAAAGTCATAGTTGCAGTTTAGTTAGCCAATATCTTAGTTTACTATACATATTTTTAGAAATTAAGTAGTACTGGTAAGAATTCGATGACTCAGGACAGTACCCCATTCACACATTTAGTTAGTACCTAACCGTAGGTATAAGCAGTCAGAAAATAATTGAAAATCGAAGTTTTATTGAATCACACTACTGTTGCTCCCATCAACCAATTTCGATACGATAAGTAGGAGGCCTACGAACATCTATGGCAGAAGGTTCGTTCCCGCTCAATACAAATATTTGTATGCATGAATATGGGTATTTGCATTGGTCTGGTCATGCCTCGGGGAGCAGGTTGAGCTCCCGATTGCCATACGAACATCTATGGCTGTCGTTATCGGTACTTCAATATTTCTTTTGGGTTTTGGAGATCAGATAGCAGTAGCTTCTCTGAAAATATCGAAGTTCAACAAAATACGCAGTTGTACTGGTGTAGCGGTCCCCAGATTCCGAAGTGAAAGAACGCTAAGAGGAAGAAGATGCCTCAAATAGTCCGACAAGTCAACTTGTCTAAAGTAGATGAGTATCTTGATGATGTAAACGCGTGGTCAACGTAAGTCTCTTGCTTGCTCGCACAAAATAAATTGTAAACTAAAGCAAATTTAAAGCAAGAAAGTGGTTACCGTGGCCTATGGACGTGTGTAACACCAGAGAAGCCACACTCGTGCTGCCGACCCTGTAAGCTCAGAGTTTCTGTGCCGTCAGTGTAGAGGACAAAGCAGGACAATCCTTTAATCATCCCACTGACAGCACAAATTCTCCAGTGAGCTCTGGCTACCCTACTCACCGCTGGGAACACAACACGAAGCTGAAAATGTTAAATGCACCATTATAAAAGAAATATCAAAAAACCCCATCGATTGGATAGGTGCATTTGTTTTTTCAAGATCCAAGGTAAATATTTTTTTTATACCACTTAGGTGGCAGACATGCACACGGCCCGCCTGATGTTGTTGTATTCTAGTATTTTTGCGTAAATTGTAGCAGTCATTGCAAAAGTAAGTTACACAAAGTTGACGATCACGTTATTACCTACAAAATTTGTCTTAACCCGTTTTTTTTTCAAATCATAATATAATAATAATCTTTATTGGAGCAAAAAAAACACAATTCAGACAAATACAGATTCTGTCGATGATAGCTGCACTGGCGCAGCAATCAACGTTCAATTAATTTTGAACGGATCACTATTTTCGAGATATCGCGATTTCTAAATTAAAAGCCGCGTGGTTCCCGGCAGAGTAGAATTTGGGCCACCCTATCACTTCCCATGCGGTTTCATACAAGGCGACTAAGGGATAGGGCTGTTTAACATCAGACAGATATATACAGTCCAGACTCAGCTTTAGATGCATTGCTCGAGTCAGCAATAGTGCCAACGTGGGACTGAATTCAATGATTGGTGAAATATGGGTGTTAATTCACCTCTGCCTAACACTCCGGGGATAAAGACGTGATTATGTGTAAAAATAAAAGAAGTCCTGAAGCGTGTAGGTACCTTTTTGTACATGCATCATAGTTTTATAAAATGTCTATCAACGATTGAAGATTGCACCGGTAACATCAAAAACACACCCAGTTGGTTTTGTTTTAAGTCCCAAATTCCCGCACACCTATAATTACATCTCAGTAAATAAAACAGTCATTTCTGTCCCTCTAGACAAGGCCAATAAATTGCCACTTGTCTAGGAGTGCAGGAATCATTTCAGAAATTGAATCAATATTTGTGGTTACATATGGACATACTTGTAAGCTACTTAGAGCAATTGCAATCTAAGTTATAAATGAATTAGTATATGTCTGTATTGAGAGCCGTTTACAGACAGAGGGGAGAGCAGCGTTCCCTAAGGGAACTGTTTCGGACCATCTATACGTATATCAGTATGAGTTGCAGAGTAACAGACCCCTTTGAGCTGGCATTATGGAGGCTACTCTTTGATCAAACAGTCATTTCATAACTTTAAAGCTTTATATGACGTAATACTGTTATTTTGACAACTTTAGAGACGAAAGAGACTTCGATCGCAACTGTTTACGAAACACTGGCTATCATTGTGGTCGAGCGAGTTTAACATTGAACGGGATTAAAAATCAATAAGTTGGATGTCTGATTTTCATTACCCCTTGAACGCATTTCCGTGAGGCGAATAGAATCAGTTGAAAGAAGTCATAATTTTTGACCTGTGATGTTATTTTGGTTTCATACAAAATTTCTGTTTTTACAGACAACTCATTTTGCGTCACAGAGTGAATGAAACAGGACTTTTCTATTTTATGATACAGAATACAGTAGAAATCACAGTAGAATTTAAATTTACAATTTAGATCATCTTGAGCACATACACAACAGTAATTTAAGCTAGCTGCTACATGTAATGACACATAATATGCCAAAATATATAAATGTTTATAGAATCAGAACTTGTCAATATACACATACTACACGAAATTTTAAATAGCTTACCAGAAATTGGTGCTAAAATATGTAACAAATAAACCCTTTATAAAAAGTCTACAAAGCTATTTTCAACTCCATTTGCGTAATTGTTTTGATTAACTACTTATGTTGTGTATTCAATACTTACAACTGTCAAATAGGTAAACTACTTTATTGTTTAAGCGGGTGGTTTAAGCTATACTCTGTCCATTCGTTTATTTTCTTTTTGACAGTTTGAGACAGTTCGAAATTAGTGACACCCTCGCACGTTACCGATTCCATTCAAAATAATTATCGATTTTATTTAAGAACAACTTTCAATCGATTTAATACATCGACATAATTTAATATAAATATTAACTAGCATTTATCAGGTTTTTAAAAATTATATAAGAAATAAATAAATAATAAATCAATAAAATTATAATAGGTTATCACTAGCAATATCATAACACATTGCGTCACTGACCCGGCGACGCCATATTGTTGTTACTTGACATGCGACGCTTGTGTCACAGTCATTGTTTTTCGGTTCATTGTGTATTCTTTTACAATATCATAAGTTGAGTTGAGTATTTATATTCCTCCTTATCGATACGTAAATTCTTCAGTTGAGCATACTTAAGTTCTCAATATGCCGAAAGGAACTGTGTTAAAAGGACAATCAAGGGAGTTTGTGAGACGCCTTCAAGAATACTTTGAGAAGGAATGTCGTAATGGTGCACCGCTACTACCAATATCGCAGGTTCGAAACCGTGTAGCTGCCGCCTTAGGAATCAGTGTTCCAACCGTTACAAAAATTGCCAAAGAAGCCTACGGCAGCAGTGGTATGCAGCATAATACGCTCTCTACACCCAAGAAAAAACGCCAGCCCTGTAAAGTTACAAACATTGACGATTTCGACGCCGATGCTATTCGTCGTCATATATACGAGTACTACCAACGTAAAGAAATTCCGACTCTAAGAAGAAAGGTAATTTCACTGAGGAATAGTGGTTTGTTCCGTGGCCAAAAATCGTCGCTAGCTAAAGTGCTGAGACAAATTGGATTTTATTTCAAAAAGTCTGATAAGAGAAAAATCTTATTGGAACGCCACTACATAGCGCTGGCTCGATGTGACTTCCTAAGAAAAGCTAAACAAATCGAAGACTGGTCGAATGTGGTTTTCACCGACGAGACTTGGCTCAATGCTAGTCATACTATATCGAAATCGTGGACTGACGACACTGCAGCATTTACTTCGGCTGTACCTATAAGCAAGAAGAGCGAACGCCTGATAATTTTCCACGCAGGCAGTGCAAAAGGATTTGTATCAGATGTTCTACTAACTTTCAAATCCAAAAAATCTGGCGACTATCATGAAGAGATGAATTCAGAAGTATTTGAAAATTAGTTCAGGGAAATGTTGACATTACTAGAAGAACCTTCAATTATATTTATGGATAACGCGCCCTATCATTCACGGCAAATAAATAATAAGCCAACGCAATCTAATACCAAAGACGAGATTTTTAACTGGCTTCGTGATAATGGCGAGGATGTGACTAATTCATTATTGAAAGCAGAACTAATAAGAATTTTAAATTCGAAACGTCAACCTAAAAGATACGTCGTCGATGAAATGGCAGCTGAATATGGACATACTGTTATTAGAATCCCACCGTATCACTGTCAGTACAATGCCATCGAATTAATATGGGCACAAATCAAAGGGAAGGCAGCAAGAAACAACACAACGCCGCCGTTTACAGCGAATAAAATGATGCAATTATTAAATAGTGCGTGTGGTGATGTGACTCCTGAAAACTGGGCCAGTGTCGTGGAGAGAACAAGAAAAATAATAATATCTGATTGGGATCGAGATGTTGCAATTGACAATATAATAGAACAAGAATTGATTATTCGTGTAACAGAGGACTCAACTGACGAGTCTAGTGTAACTTATGAAGAAGAGTCTGATGAATCAGTGTAATAAATAATATTAATAAATTTACTTGTTTAATTTGTATACCAAATAACCTAGCTAGTTTGTTTAATAAATATATGTGATTTTCCAAGTATATTTGTTCATAACTCTTGATTTAAACTTGACGTAGATGTTATTAACTATGCGTTTTAAAATTAAATTTCACTAACACGTGCATACTTACAATCTAAGGCAGCTGTCGAAAAGAGAATAAATCAATTTACAAATAATCGATTTGAAGACAATTGATCGATTTATCTTATTTCAAGACGCTGTTTTATAGTTTGTGTCTGTTCGTTATGCACAGGGCACTTCACTAAATGGGCGTTACCCGTCAATAAAGTATGACATTACACTAGTACATTATTCCGAAAACAAAAACAGTAATTCATATGCGTAAGCTGTCAAAAAGAAAATAAACGAATGGACAGAGTATAAGTAATGTGTGTTAAGATTTTAACAATAAAATATTAAAAAAAATCGTGAACGAAAATATGCAACTCACAACTGATAAAATTACGCTCGCTTGGCTTCTTCTTTATAGATATTACAAAGGTTTTAAGCGTTGGATTATTTTGACATTTTAATGATAATGAAATTGATAGGCAGCTCAAAACGAAATTTCGTTTTTCATTTTAAGCTAAAGTAGCTTAAAATAGAAAATTAATGAATTGGTAGTGTAAAGATTTGGTAGTCGGTAGATAGTAAAGAATACGGCAGATATACGATTTACTGGGGAATTTATTACTCGGACCAATTTAATTATTATATTATAACAAAGGAGGGAGGGAGCACACGCGATGGCCGTTGATCGGGTACTAAATTCGATGTAGCTAAATTGGCTATTAGGTAAAAATGCTTAGTCGGCATCGTACAGGTAGGTACTTGGAGAACGCGTTAGTAATGATTCAGTTTTTAACTACTTAGGTACCCTGGAGAAAACGTTAATAATGATTAATTTTAAAGGAGGTAGGTCATGGCGGTATGTCCGCCCAAATGAGCAGTCCGACTGGGGAAGTACCTCCGCCCTACAGAATACTGCGGCTATAATAACTTCGTGTTGTGTTCCCAGCAGTGAGTAGGGTAGCCAGAGCTCACTGTAGAATTTGTGCTGTCAGTGGAAGACTATAGGCTTGTCCTGCTTTGTCTTCTACTGACGGCTCCTCTGGTGTTACAAACGTCCATAGGCCACGGTAACCACTTTCCATCAGGTGGACCGTGTGCTTGTCTGCCAACTAAGTGGTATTAAAAAAATATTACACGATTAAGGTATGAACTATACAGAACTGAAATATTTTAAACGTCTGAGTTGTTCGATAAACGATAAGTATTATTATTAATTATTAATCGTATTCGCATGAGCGTCCATTTTCCGTTCGCATGTGTTTTTTTTATAGCAGTTAGGTGGCAGAAAAGCACACGGCTCACCTGATGGGTCACACTCGCGGTGCCAACCCCGCAAGCATTGAGAGTTTCTGTGCCGTTAGTGTAAAAGACAACGCAGGACAAGCTTTTGTTCTCTCCACTGACAGCTCAACACTGACAGTGAGCTCTGGCTACCCTACTCACCGCCGGGTACACAACACGAGGTTATTATGGCCGCGGTATTCTGTAGGGCGAAGGCACTTCCCCAGACCGCTCAATTGGACGGAAATACCGTCGTGTCCTATACCGTCCTGTACTGAAATACATAAAATAAAATAATTACTTCAAGTTTCTGCGGAACATTCGGTGCGCGAGTCCAACTCGCACTTCACAGGCTTTTTTATGTTGTTGTCTCATAGCTTGTCTGTCACTTGCTATTGCTATATCGATAATCGCATAACGCCTGCGATTTCATCTGAACACGATGCGAATTGCGATGCTTTAAAATAATATCAGGCGTTGCGGATATTTTTTTTATTAAATTAGGTACTTTCCAGTAGTTAAAATATATTTTTTATACCACTTACGTGGCAGATCAGCACACGGCCCACCTGATGGAAAGTGGATACCGTGGGCTATGGACGTGTGTAACGCCAGGGGAGTCACACTCGCGCTGCCGACCCCGTAAGCAAAGAGTTTCTGTGCCGTCAGTATAGAAGACAAAGCAGGACAAGCTGGGAACACAGCACGAAGGTATTATGGCTGCGGTATTCTGTAGGGCGGAGGTACTTCTCCAGTCGGACTGCTCAATTGGGCGGAAATACCGACGTGTCCTATCTCCTATATTTTTTTTACTGAGCTTATTAAATTAAGTACCTACGGTAAAAGAGCGGTAAAAGTTACGTTGGTTATATTCCTATAAATTATTTTTAATCAAACTCTCATTCTATAATAGTAAGTTATATGACTAATGAATATTATGACGTCACAATAAATTATTTCATACAAGTTTCCTTACCGTTTTGATGTTTAGTAAAAAGGAACTAATTTGACTATTAAGTCAAATACCCAATTGTAAGAACTTAGAATACTCTTTACAATAACTTAACAGCACAAAGGTTTCTTTTTTATACTAATACTCTTACTTATTACAAATAATCCATCGTTGAATATTGAAGACAGCATTATAATAAAAAGATATATATTTAAAAGTTGTTACTAACGAAGAAATTGCAGAAATCCCGACAGTTCATAAACCCAGGCAGTACCGATCTAAGAAACAGAAATGAAATGAAATTTCTTCAGCTTCTTTTTATTGCCTTAAGGAATTATATTAAAATATTTAGTGCCCTTTGAGCCTCCAATAATAACAATATAGTCACCACTTAATTAAAGTAGATAGTATACCTACTCAGTATAATAAATATATTGTGGTAGGTATGTAATTAATTTTACTTATCTCTGCTAAACCCACGTATAACTGTCATTTGTCTAATCAATTCTCTGTGCTAATATAGGTTTCTTTTTTTCTTTTCTTTTCAATATTATATAATTACGCATGCTGGTTTATCCGTAATTGGCAAATGTATCAGCCACATTACTGTGGAACATTTGCTGTGGAGAAACCTATTAAATAATATTAAAAAAATATATTTACAAATTAAATAAAGAGTGAACAAAGATGACTGAAAGCAGTGAGTTATAAAAAAAATAATGGTAAAGAGGTTATTGCTCGTACGATTTAATATTATTTGTCTTCAGATACAGCAGTTAATTGCAAAAATCTTCTATTCCAAAATTTCAAATTTCAAATCGTGAGAGATGGACCTGGGTCGGCCGGGGTGCGAGGGATATGCCTGTCAACCTCACCTTCGGCAACCGAAACGACCCACAGGCGGCGTGCGTTTTAGTCGGTTCGAGTCCGACATAACCTCTTCCACCGGCTCCGGTGGGGAGGTATCCGTGGGGATTTTGCGCACGTAAAAAAAAAAAAAAAAAAAAAGAGATGTAACTCGCTTAACTTTCTTTTATACCACTCCCGTGGCAGATTATCGTGGTCAATAGACGTATGTAACACCAGGGGCATTGCACTTGCGCTGCTGAACCTGCAAAAGCTTTCTGATACGTACTTTGAAGAACTCCATATTGTGGTCACTTGGAAAAACCACTGGAGAGTTTTTGTGCTGTCAGAGAGAAGACTAAAGGCTTGTCCTGATTGTCTCTCTCTCTCTGCAGGGTCGGTAGCACTGGTGTGACTGCTAGCACACGTCCATCGGTCACGGTAACCACTTTCCATCATGTGGGCCGTGTGCTTGTCTGCTACCTAATTTTTAATAAAAAAAAATATTGCACAGCATGTGCTTTTTTATCTAGGACTCTCCAACTTTACTTCACCCCGCCTAATGGTAAGCTAAAGGCATAGTCTCAGGAAAGAGGGTCACCATTACAGACACTAAGTAATAAAATAAGTGCTGGACGAAGTTCCGTTCAAACTGAGAGCATTATGTATCAGATGTTGCTTCTATACCCAACTAACCACTGTTTCTGGACGCAACTTGTGAGGATAACTACCCTGCTTACGGCGAGGGGTGTGTTGATATACTGCAGCCATGGGCATCATGTCGAAAATTGAACATACACCATTGTACAGTCGGTGGAACATGTACAGCGAGGATGCTAAACTTCCGAATGATTGCACTATCGTATAGGTAGGTAATTCTTTTTTGTAGTGTTCGTTATGATTCGGTCAAGGTGTGAATATTTCACGAATAAACCTAAATTGTAACCTGATTAGGAAGTGCAGCTATAATATAATACAAATATAATATGTGCCAATTTAAGTAATTAATATTTGAACAGCTTCTTTAAGTTAATCAAACGCCTACTGAAAATACAAAGCAAATCACATCTAAGTAAATGTCGGAACCCTTACTCCTAGTAGGTACAGAGCAAATATTATATTAGGATCTCAAGTTTGACCGCAGACAGCGGCGACAGACGCGGACCGTACCATGTAATATACTTGATATACTTGAATATAATAATTTGGTTTACTGTTTTAATTCATTGCAGCTTCTCAATGATGTCGTTTATCCGTATTGAAGTAAAACAAGTAATGTAGATATTTGAATAAATTGAATTTGAATATTCAATTCAAATTCAATCTAAATTGAAAATTGAATCGTCCATAAAAATAAAAGAATATCAGGCCCGTAATCCGCTCATTTGTATAAAACTATACATTTACATTTTATTCACAAACTATTTTTTTACGTGCGAAAATACTCCCACAGATATCTCACCGCCAGAGCTAGTGGGAGAGGTTATGTCGACCTCGAACCATGACGTCTGTGGGATATTGTTGGTTGCCAAAGGTGAGGTTAATAGGCATATCCCTTGCACCTCGACTGACCCAGGGCCATCTCTCTCAATCTACCCCTCCTCGAGAGATTAATTGTTAAACTTTAATACGAATAAACGGCGCCATTGTGAAACCGCAATTAATTAAAATAATAACCAAAATTATCATATTCAAATCTGTTACATAGTACTCTCTGCGTCTACTTCTGTGCAACAATGCTGCATGCTGAAGAGTTCGGATTTGGCTCGCAATAATATTTTTATAAACAGTGTGCACGTCTACCTGCAAGTCTCTTTTACTACCAGTAAATACCTTATCGCGTTTCCAGAAATGCCTCTATTTTTCAAATTTACTTATTCATTATTATTTTGCAGTTGGAATCAAAGAATCAAAGATTTTGTTTATTCAGCTTAGGCACATAAAGAGCACATATTGTACGTCAAAATTTTACAATTATATCAAGAAATAATATGAAAATATTAAATAATGTAAAAATAAACCATTGGAAAATGATTCGTTCTCTGGTTCGGTAGGTTATTTCTACTGAGAAGATACCAGCAAGAAACTCAGAGAAATATATTAGAACTAGTTTAACTTTATTTTTTAAATTTGCTTTAGTTTACAATTTATTTTCTGCGAGCAAGCAATATTTACTAGATACTCATCTACTTTATAGTAACCTTTATTGATCAATCAAATCCTGAGAAATTTTATTAATTATGAAATATGGAAATAGCAGGGTATTTTTAATAATCTTATTACAAGTCAGTCTTAAAAAAGTACCTGTCTAGGACAGAAATTTTCTACAAAGTTCCCACGCGTTTCCTTTCGTGGTTCAAAGCATAGAATAGCACAATAGCATAACGTAGTCTGAAAAGATCTTTACTTTGTTTCTTTTGCTAACTTTTCTATAAGACGACATGATGCCCTCGGCTATATTCTATCGTCGTACCTCTCGCCACAGGCGGGGGGAATCCACCCCCACACATTGCAACTTCATCCCCCGCACGCTTAAGCTGTGAAATGAACTCCGTGCCGTGGTTTCCCCAAGCGACTACAATATGAGGTTCTACTTTTCAGCAGGTGGGTCGTGTGCTTGTCTGCCACCTGAGCGGTATAAAAATACTCGGCCATTATTATCTTATCATTACTGTTGTCTGTCACTTTTTGATTATGCCTTGCGGTTTTTACGAGAATACAGTTTTAAGGGTACAGACTATTTATACTGTAGATTGATGGCACTTGGTGGAATTTGTTTTTGTGTTTGTGGATGCCGTAAGGCGAAACCGGTCAGGTGTAATAAAGTAACAAAGTAATGTGGAAAAGTACAAGTGAATTATCAATATGTTTACAGGTACAGTGGCTGTATTTCACCGTCTGTACCATGGGGAGTGTTCTGATGAGCTCTTTCAATTAGTCCCACCCTCCCCTTTCCTACAGAGGATAACACGTGCAGGTCTTAGATGTCATCCGCACACGGTGCAGAACATCCGATCAAGAACCAAGCGGTTCGGAGACTCTTTCCTCTGTCGCACCATTAAGGCCTGGAATTCATTACCAGCTCACGTGTTTCCTTCTTTCTACAGTCCTGGGTCCTTTAAGCGGGGCGCGAAAAAGCATATGATGAGGCCGTCAAGCTGAGTGTCACCATTGTCACACGGTATGTGTAAGTAATGGTGACCCTCTTTTCTGGGACTTTGCCGATTCGGGCCGCGGGGTCCGCTTACTCAATCTCCACCTGATGTTACTTGTTGTATGTACACCTAATGTTGTTGGCTTATGCGGCTATTATGGCAGCAACTATCATCCGGCACTCGATTGTGCAAAACCACTGTCATACCACATAACATAAACTCACGCCTATATCCCCCGAAGGGGTAGGCAGAGGTGCTAGCACCCATATTTCGCCACTTTATGTTTAGGTCCCAATGGGTGACGAGCCTATTGTCATTAACCGGGCACTTATAAATCTGGGATAACTTCGAAAAGCATCGAAAAGTCATTGGTGTGTGCCATGACAAAACTGGGATCGAACCCGAGACCTCGTCTCCGCAGTCCATACCACTAGGCTACCGCGGTCATACCACAGACACTGTAAAAATGGCATTAAATTTTAAACTTCATTCCTATCCGAATAAAGTAATGGCTATAATAACCTCGTGTTGTGTTTCCGGCGGTGAGTAGGGTAGTCAGAGCTCACTGGAGAGTTTTTGTGCTGTCAGTGGGATGACCAAAGGCTTGTCCTGATTTTGTTTTCTGCACTGAGGGCACAGAAAATCTCTTATCTTACAGGGTCGGCAGCACGGATGTGACTCCACTGGTGTTACACGCGTTCATAGGTCACGGTAACCACTTTCCATCAGGTGGGCCGTGTGCTTGTCTGCCACCTAAGTTGTATAAAAAAAAAGTCCAGTTTCAATTAAATGAGTTTCATTTCACTTTTTCATTCACTATGCAACACACCTTTTAATATTGAACTTTATCCGCATTGTTTTAAAATCTAAAATTATTTTAGCTGTGTCCATGGACGCAGCTAAAAAGAAAGACATTGATGACAATGTTCAGAGCGGGAATTACTTTTTCTCATTTAGGACAAAATTTTTGAATTCAAAATAATAAATAAGTAGGTCTAAAGACGTTTATTAGGTCTGTTACAGTAGTGAAAAGTGAATCAACTGCGAATGTGATTTTCGTTTTTTGAGTAATTATAATAGTATAAAATTGATAAACTAAACATCTCCATGCGGATTGCTCAGTGATGCTTGGTAGGCGTGAACAAACTCCCGGCCGTCGAGTGCTTGTATTCAACCAGAATTATTCAGGAGGTAGGACACGGTGGTATTTCCACCCAATTGAGTAGTCCAACTGAGGAAGTACCTACGCCGCGCCGTACAGAATACCGCAGTTATAATAACTTCGTGTTATGTTCCCAGCGGTGAGTAGGGTAGCCAGAACTCACTGGAGAGTTTCTGCTGTCAGTGGGATGACTAAAGGCTTGTCTTGCTTTATCCTCTACGCAGACGGCACAGAGACTCTGTGCTTACAGGGTTGGCAGCGCGAGTGTTACTTCTTTGGTGTTACACACGTCCATAGGCCACCGTACCCACTTTCCATAAGGTGGGCCGTGTGCTTGTCTGCCACCTAAGTGGTATGAAAAAAAAAAAAAAGAACAACAACAAAGTTTGAAGAACGCCGTTCACATGACACCAGTTATGGGCTTGACATCAGCTATTCGCACAATCGTATCTTGATCCGACCGACGAGAGTGTAAGGCGTGTCATGATGGACGAAGCAGGAGTTCTGATAGATAGTATATGAATCAGATAATATGATAGTGGGCTCTAATCGCCCGACCCGGAGAGGAAAGATAGTCATCATTTTCTGAATCTTTTTCCTAACTCAAGTTTTCAGTCTAACAGTGATGTGGTGAACTTCGATAATTTCCGTGAAGCGAATGCCATCTGACCTCCACAACCAATTGATGACTTTGAAGGTTTGTAGTTAGACTTCTCGGACTTTTGAGAGCTCCCACTACCCGGCTGGGACCGACGGCATTACGGGCTCTCCAAACACGTCCGTCAAAATATACAAGTTGAATTATTTGGACCTTATCTGGAGAAGAAGTACTTTAAATCCAGTTAGCGAATATTACTCATAGAAAACATACATTTATTTTGAAAAAGAAACAAAATTGCATTCCTACGTTTTAAAGCTCGCTTGCCACACCAGGTAATCGAACTTGGAGTAGAATTTGGACCACCCCATCACTTCCCATGCGGTGTCGTACAAGGCGACTAAGAGATAGGGCTGTTTAACATCAGACAGATATATACAGCCTAGACTCAGCCTCAGATACATGGCTTGAGTCAACAATAGTGCCCGGAATACGGCAATAGGCTCACCCCCTATTACGTGGTACCGAATTCAATGATTTTTTTTAATATAGAACACGTTAATTAGACTTCGCCTTGTCAGATGGTAAGCTGAAGGCAAAGTCTCAGAAAAGAGGGTATTTTTATAGCATCACTCGATAGTGTAGTGCCGTCATAAGGATTAAAACTCATTAACTAACAAACATGGTAAATCACATGAACATAAAATATTTACTTAGAAATTCAATCCCAATAGACAGATTTTCACTCAAGGAGTCACCTTATCAACAATATAGTTATCTTTGAAATCATTTATATTTTTAAATGAGAAACTATTAAAAATAATGTGGAAAAGTACAAGTGAGTTCTCAATATGTGTAACAACAAATTCCACCTAGTGCCATCAATCTACAGTATAAATAGAGGTTTATAAATAAGGGAAAGTTTCCTTAGAGCAAATTATGCTATCTCCAGTATTTAGAGTACTTTTCGTCTAGGTATGGTCGAAATTTTCCACCCTTTCGGCCATACCGGCAAGCAGACAAAGTTGACTTGCCCCTGAATCCATAAACCAGAACATAAGAAATGCAATTACGCAAGAAATCATTTAAGTTTATTACTCGTAATTAATTACGTTGTAAGGAATACCAAAGGTATAATTAAGCTCACCCATGTATTGTTTCGTCCGAGATACGAACCCACGGTCCTTATGCAATATGTTTTACATAACTGTTGCATTGTTGGTCGCTAAAATGACACGGTATTTATCTTCGGTAAGAATTTTGAGGTTTATGTAACAAAAATTTAAAAACACGTGGTAAGGTTTGGTAAAGCATATTATAGAATTTATTTTTTATACAACTTAGGTGGCGGCAGACAAGCACTCGGCCCACCTGATGGAAAATGGTTACCGTGACCTATGAACGTGTGTAACACCAGGGGAGTCACATCCGTGCTGCCGACCCTGTAAGAACAGAGAATTTGTGTACCTTCAGTGCAGTGCTTGATCTTCCCACTGACAGCACTAAAACTCTCCAGTGAGCTCTGGCTACCCTACTCACCGCCTGGAACACAACACGAGGCTATATTATAGCCATGGTATTCTGTAGGGTGGAGGTACTTCCCCAGTCGGACTGCTCAATTGGACGGAAATACCATCGTGTCCCACCTCCTGCGTAAGAAGTAAGAATGCAACGTCCGTTTATATGCAGTTCATCATATATGGGGCCCAAAAATCGTGATACCCGATCCCAGTCCCAGATACTCATAAGACACTTAAAAATATATTTCTCGCCTGGTGGTAAGCTGTGATGCTGCCTAAAGAATAGTGACAGGCCTTACCAGATGCTGTCCCTAGAATTACGGCCCATATATTGATCGCCTCCACAGATGTTTTTACACCTCCCACTCAAAGGTCCCAGGACTTTTGAACATAGAAAGAAGGAAACACGAAAAGAGTTCCAAGAGTAAATGTTATAGCAAAGAGAACAGTTTGGTTCTTGATGGAGTAATTTGCACTATATGCGGGTGGCATCTTAACCATGCTCGTGGTTTTTTTTTTATATAGGACACGTCAATTAGCCTTCGCCTCGCCTGATGATAAGCTGAAGACAGAGTTTCAGAAAAGAGGGTCACCATTACTTACAAATGCCATGTTACAATGGTAACACTAAAGGACCCGGGGCTGTAGGAAGAAGGAAACACATGAGCTGGTAATGAATTCCAGGAATAAATGGTGCGGCAAAAGAGAGAGTCACCGAATCGTTTGGTTCTTAATCGGATATTCTGCGCTGTGTGCGGGTGGCGTCTAAGCCCTGTACGTGTTGTCTTGTGTAGGAAAGGGGAGGGTGGGACTTATTTGAACATTCACCATAGTCAAAATTTGACTCCATACATTACATTATACTGTTGCCAACCAAAAACAAAATTTCAGATCCCGGATACCAGAGGCTCATAAAATTCAGAAGTTAATGTTCGAATGAATGTTGAATATAACTTAGTACGCAGCGTCATATAGACCACAAATGCATTTGTAGTCATGCATTCATGGCACAGTGCACCCCAAAAATGCATTGCGGCAGATCCCGATACCAGGCGATCATAGAATACTGGATTTAGGCGTGAGTTTCTGTTATGTTATGCTTATCGAAAATTAAATCTGAGGTCGAATACTGTAGCTCGAGTTCAAGTAGCATGCGTAATACAACGTCATATTCGTCATTTGACTCCATGCATTACATTATACTGTTGCCAACCAAAAACAAAATTTCAGATCCCGGATACCAGAGGCTCATAAAATTCAGAAGTTAATGTTCGAATGAATGTACACCACAAATGCATTTGCAGTCATGCTTTAATGGCACGGTGTACCCCAAAAATGCATTGCGGCAGAGCCCGATACCAGGCGATCATAGAATACTGGATGTGTAGATTACTGACACTTACGACCCAGACAAATTGACGTCAGTGTTAACAATTGAGTATTCTTGCACAAAGACATGTAAATTTCGTGACACAGTGAGCCCCAAAAACGTATTGTAGCAGATCCCGATACCAGGCGATCATAGAATACTGAATGTGTATATTTCACTTACGTCCCAGACAAATTGACGTCAGTGTAACAATTTAGCATAAATCTTGCATGCAGTCATGTAAATTTCTTGACACAGTTGCACCCCAAAAGTGCATTGTAGCAGATATTGATACCAGGCTATCATAAGCCACTGGATGTGAATATTTCTTATACGTCCCAGATAAACTGACGTCAGAAAATGATATACATAAAACCCATGTAAATTTTATTCAGTCAATACTGCAGGTGATCTTATGTCTAATTTTAATGTCTAGTATTATTTTTGGATACATAAACGCAACGAAGGACAATGTTTTGTGTTTCTATGTGTGCCGAGATGTATTATCAGTTTGTTCATCGCTCTACTTTTATTTCATTCTTATCATCCTCACAACAATTTTGTAATTGCACCCAAAGCCTGTAAATTGAAGCAGCATGTCCGCTTCCTGTTTTTAATTAATCGTTGTTTAGCACTTGATGTAGGTATTACCCATTTTCTAACTTGTTTGTAACACAAAAGTTCTCAAATTTTGACCTTTATGCAAAGTATTTTTTTTAACTAACTGTCACCATCTCAATTGATTTTCAACTTTTTTTTGCAGATTCCGTACTACCAAGCTTTCTCGGGCGATATAAATCTAAAGCGTTAAATTGTATTCATCACGAAGAAATTAAATTCTTTCTTGCATTTTGATTCATTCATAAGTAGACGGAATGAGACTTACTTGTATCTGGTCTTTCCCTGGTCTGATGTTAAACTAGAAGTCTTTGATGTTAAAACTATTGTGTTTCAATACTTTTGTTGTTTTCACCGTGACGCAATTGCAAAGTGTGGGAATTACGTTATAAATAAAATTACTTCAAATTCGAATTGTCTGTTTGTTTATTCAAGCATTACACTAAATCTACTGAACCGTTTTTGAAGAGCTTATGAAAACATTAACCAACATACAATTTTATACTAAAACATTCAAATGTGAATATTTTCTTTAGCCGAGGTCAAAAGATGGGATTGCGACATCGAATCTTATAAACGAAGAACGGGAACATCTAAATATAACCTCTATTATATATTACTATTTCTATTAAATAAACTAAACCTCTTTTGAGCGAGCTATAAAGAACACGCTCCACGCTTTTCCATCTACAACTGATGGAATTTTTAAACAGTTTGACCTTCTTCTTGTTATGTGCTATTTAGTAATTAAAAGGATCTTGGGCATGGGTGGTACTAATTTATACATACATATAATCACGCCTTTATCCCCGGAGCGTTAGACAGAGGTGAATTAACACCCACATTATACCAATCATTGAATTCGGTCCCACGTAATATGGGGTGAGCTTATTGACGTTTCCCGGGCACTATTGTTGACTCAAGACATGCAAAGGCTGAACCTGGGCTGTATAAATCTGTCTGATGTTAAACAGCCCTATATCTTAGTCGCTTTGTACGACTCCGCATGGGAAGAGATGGGGTGGTCCAAATTCTACTTTGCCGGGAACCATACGGCTTAATATTATATCATCAAATGAAAATAATAAAAAAGTATAATATATATTTCTGAGGTTTTAATTTTCTTAAAAAAAATAGGGTTTTAATTCTGAATATGCGAACTGTGTATGTGTAATGTTTGACTATTTCATAAACCTTCGAGAACAACTTTGCAGTTGAAGCAATACCTTACCGTGGTCCATACTGTAATTGCCTTTCACCTTTTAACCCCTTCTTGTTGACTGTTAATCTGATATTTTGCACACCTATAGTTCGAATTTTTTTTTTTTTCTTAAAGGTACGCTTACAGATTACTGTCATTACGTTACTAAAACTTTGGATACAATCAAATAAATTATAAGATCTATACAGTATTCCAAATATAAAATACACAACATGAAAATACATCTACACACTCGCCAAGTTAATACAAAATATACTTCTTCAAGAGGGTCATCAGAAGGTTTCTTCATGGTCGGCAGTGCGAGTGTGACACCCCTGGTGTTGCATACGTCCATAGGCCACGGTAACCGCTTCCCATCAGGTGGGCCGTGTGCTTGTCTGCCAACTAAGTGGTATAAAAAAAAAATACAACTAAAAACCTATTCAAAGATACTTACATACGAATAACAAAACAAATTTCAAACAATATAACAGTTTGTTTAAAAAAATATGTAATGGTAGATACAATTCCATCTGACTATGTTTTCACATGGCGGTGCTTAGATCATTATCATAAATAGAATTCAAAAAGTTCCAATCGATCCCCCGTCCGCTAAAAAGTTATTCAAGGTCAAAGGTCAAGAACATCGTCTTTCCGCATTTTTCTCGTAAGAAGTTTGAAGTAAATTTATATTCTCGAAGTTGTAATAGCTCCTTATATAACCGCGGTAGCCTAGTGGTTTGGGTAATGGACTGCTGAGACGAGGTCTCGGGTTCGATCCCAGGTTTCATCATGGCACACACCAATGACTTTTCGATGCTTTTCGAAGTTATGTGTGTATTTATCGCAGGTTTATAAGTGTCCGGTTAATGGCAATAGGCTCGCCACCTATTACATTGGGACCTAAACATAAACTGGCGAAATGTGGGTGCTAGCACCTCTGCCTACCCCTTCGGGGATATAGGCGTGAGTTTATGTATGTAATAGCTCCTTATCAGTTTATACCACTGTCTCAGGAATATTGGTAGAGTAAGATAATTCTTATGGACAATTTGCGATCAATTATATTGAAAATGATCTGCAGCAGTTATAGCACTTTATTTGTTTTAAGCAGCCTTAAGACCGCTAGCAGCTTCTGTTATTTCATTTGTTTGTAGGATCTTCTTCTTCAAGGCAATGGCAGTTTTCAGTGCATTTGTCAGATGTTTTCAGCCCAAAATTCGGCAATTCTGTTTTTTTTTTTTTTTTTTTTTATATAGGACACGTCAATTGGACTTCGCCTTGCCTGATGGTAAGCTGAAGGCAAAGTCCCAGAAAAGAGGGTCACCATTACTTACACATACCGTGTGACAATGGTGACACTCAGCTTGACGGCCTCATCATATGCTTTTTCACGCCCCGCTTAAAGGACCCGGGACTGTAGGAAGAAGGAAACACGTGAGCTGGTAATGAATTCCAGGCCTTAATGGTGCGACAGAGGAAAGAGTCTCCGAACCGCTTGGTTCTTGATCGGATGTTTTGCACCGTGTGCGGATGACATCTAAGACCTGCACGCGTTGTCCTGTGTAGGAAAGGGGAGGGTGGGACTAATTGGAAGAGCTCATCAGAACACTCCCCATGGTACAAACGGTAAAATACAGCCATGGACGCAACATCTCTACGCAGCTGTAAAGGTTCTAGGGTGTTCGTGATCTCGGGATTCCCAATGATGCGGACCGCACGTCGCTGCAACCTGTCGAGAGCATCTAGTAAGTACTTTGCTGAACCATCCCAGAGATGCGAGCAGTACTCCACACAGGAGCGAATTTGTGTCTTGTATAGACGGTTTTTCACGCCGGAGCAGCGGTGTCGCTGCTCCGGCGTGAAAAACCGTCTCACTCTGTTCAGGACTCCGAGTTTTCGTGAGGCTGTTTTGATGATACTTTCGATGTAGTTTTTGTTATTCAGGTTGCAGCGAACATCCATACCTAGGATATTGAGATTGTCCTGCAGTGGCAGTGGCGTGCTCTGAAGAGTGGGGAGGGGAAGGAAAGAAGATACTTTTGCTGTAAACGCACATGCCTGCGTCTTCTTGGCATTGAACTCAACCAGGTTCTCAGAGCCCCATTGAGAAATGTGATTCAGGATCCCATCAAGCTCAGTGACAAGAAGCTGCCTTTTCTCCGCGATATCCGACTGCTTGGCCGCAGGATGTCCATGATAACTCCCATGCAAAGTGCTATCGTCTGCATAACAATGAACATTGCCGGTAGACAGCATGTCGTTGATATGCAGAAGAAAGAGAGTGGGTGATAAGACGGACCCCTGGGGCACACCAGCATTAACCTGCAGAAACTCCGAAGCTCGTCCGTCACAAAGGACGCGAATACGGCGCCCCTGCAGGAAGCTAGCAACCCAGTTGCACAGCCTAGAAGGCAGACCAAAGGCAGGTAGCTTGGAAAGAAGCGATTTGTGCCAGACTCTATCGAAAGCTTTGGCGATGTCAAGACTAATTGCCAGTGACTCGCCGTGCTTGTCCATAGCCTCACCCCAAAGATGGGTAACGTATGCTAGAAGATCACCCGTTGACCGTTTCGGTCTGAAGCCATATTGCCGGTCATTAATTAAGGAGTGATCCTCTAGGTGCCGCATGAGCTGTTTGTTGATTATGTGCTCGAACACTTTGCACAGCACTGAGGTGACGGCTATGGGTCGATAGTTGGCTGGCTCCGAGCGATCCCCCTTCTTGGGAATCGGCTGAACATTCGCCTCTTTCCAAGGCAAAGGCACTGTACCCGAACTGTAGGATAGCCGGTACAGGCGCGTAAGCATTGGAGACAACTCCGCTGCACATTTTTTCAAGACTACCGCTGGAATACCATCCGGACCACTGGCTTTCCGGACATCGAATGATTGCAGCACTGCACGGACATCGCGTTGCCTGATATGGATATCAGGCATCGTGTGGTCACTGTCGGGTAGTGTTGGTGGCTGCGCACCACAATCATCGATTCGGGAGTTGGCCGCAAAGAGATTAGCCAGCAGATTTGCCTTCTCTTGCGGCTCATGGGCCAGGGATCCATCAGGGTTACGCAGCGGAGGCAGCGAAGGCTGACAGAAGTTGGCTTGCACGGCTTTAGCCAGTCGCCAGTAGCCACGGCTTCCCGTGGGATGCATCACTAGCTCTTGACCAAGCCGCGCTATGCGCAGGGCATCCGCTCTGACGTAGGCCCTTCTGCAGACCTTTGTGGCTCTGTTGTACGCCGCCTTGAAGTGGCCCAGATTGGGATGGCGTGTGGCGCGCGCCCTTACCCAAGCGCGGTACGCAGACTGTTTTTGTTCAACAGCTTCCGCACACTCGCGCCCGAACCAAGGGCGCACCCCGCGGTCACCGGTGACATCGGTGTATGAGATATAGTATTCCATACCCAGACCGATCTCACCGGCGACAGCAGTAGCACAATCCGATGGGTTCTTACCTTCAAAGCAGCGCTCAACCCACGGGATGGACGCAAAATAGTCACGAAGTCCATCCCAGTCCGCTGACGAGTAGTGCCAGAGACGCCGCTTCCCCTGCACGGGTCGTGGGGGCGCTATAATGGGCACCGTGGAACAGACCAGACAGTGGTCGGAGTTGCCTAAAGCGGCTCGCACCGATACACTGTACCGGTCCGGATCACTCGTCAGCAGAAGGTCTAGCAGAGAAGGTGCTAGGCCCGACCTTCTTGGTATCCTAGTGACCTCGTGCACCAATTGGGTCAGGCCGTGCGCCAGAGCAAACGCGTGGGCGGCTCTTCCCGCATGGTCTGTTTTGGAGGAGCCCAACCAGATCTCGTGGTGGGCGTTAAAATCCCCCAAAAACACCATTTCGGCATTCGGAAATCGCTCCTGCGCATCATCTGCCGCCTGACTCAGATATTCAAAGAGTCGAGTTGTCTCAGCATCTCCTGTATGGGAACGGTAGAGGCACACATAGATCTGACTCGTAGGGCCATGGTCTACGTGTACCCAAAGGATGGAGAAGGATGGGTCCTCTAGGCAGCGCAAACGGCGACAGCAAACATCCGCCCTAACAAACACGCACACCCCGGCTTTTGCACGAAAACTTTCCTCAAGAACATAGCCAGGGTAGAGCAAGTAGGTCGTGTCGTCAGGGCGGTGTATTTGCGTCTCCGTTAGAAAAAACATGGCAGGTTTCGCCGTCTCTAGGTGTTGATGGACGGCGTTGAGGTTTGCATGGAGCCCACAGATGTTAGTGGACTCCACCTCAAATAGCAAGCTTTTGGGAGTGTGTCGAGCCGCTGTGTTGCCTATTTCCTTGAATTGCGCTGCCATGAGTTTGGGTGGGAGAAGGCGTGAAAAAAGAGGTGATTGCCGCCGCAGCACCGTGTGACAAAGCGCGGGATATTGGTTTTATCTATGAATGTGAGGCATGGCGAGAGCCGATGCGCCGAACGGAAGGGCCCCCGTACCCCCCCGAGTATGGTCGCCGGGCTCCCAATTCCGGTCACCAACCGGCACGACGAACCATATCGGGATTATGCGCGGCCTGGTGAGGCAGCCTCCCAAGGTGGTTAACCCCAGTTGGGCCCCTGTACTATACCGCGGGCGGCCAGCGGCACCACCGTTTCTACAGGTCTCCCTGTTCGGCGCATCGCCCCGCGCCATCCCCACTAGACTACGCCAAGACCCACTGGTCCCACTAGTGCTGCGACAACCACCACCTCTGCCCGGCTATGCACTTGCTGACCCCTGAACACAATTCAACCGAGATTGAATTGCTATGGAGGGTTTTTCGCAATAGTGCACGGTGGTACCTACCCGGTCGAAACTTGAGACAAATTTGTGCCACCGAGTTTCTACCACCAGTTAAATGGCCTCCATTGTGTACGTATAGGGGTATAGCGGACATGACAGCAGGTGGGCCACTAGTAGTATAATCAGAGTGAACGCAGCGAGCCCTGAAATTATCCCACAAACTATTTATCTTGTTGATTGATGTCACTTGCTAGAATTAGTTATTACATATATTGAGAACTCACTTGTACTTTTAGAATGTTTATAAAGGTGTACTTAAATGTCATCGTAAACCTTTGAGGGTGTAGTAAGGCGAAACTGGTCAGGTGTAGTAACAAATAAAAAATAATGTGGAAAAGTACAAGTGAGTTCTCAATATATGTAACTATCACCAACCCATATGACACATTTTAGAATTCTGTCACTGGATAAAAATGTCGAATATTAAGAAAATATAAACAGTATAAATTCTAAGAATTTATAGAAACAGTAAATTAATTCAATCTCACAAATCGTGTTAATCAGAGTTTGTCGAAAGAATATTATCATGTAAACTTTTTGTATATATATTAATATCTAATGTATAAATTAATAAAAAAAAAGAAATATAAATCTGAGCACGCTTTATTGAAAACATATTCACTTTACTGTAAAACTTTACTTAACCATCTAACTTCATATCTCGATGTGTTTATCTATCAAAAACATACATACATATCATCACGTCTTTATCCCCGGAGGGTTAGGCAGAGGTGAATTAACACCCACATTTCACCAATAATTGTATTCGGTCCCACGTAATAGGGAGTGAGCCTATTGCCGTGCTCCGGGTACTATTGTTGACTCGAGCCATGCATCTGAGGCAGAGTCTGGGCTGTATACACCAGCTGTCTGATGCTAAACAGCCCTTACCCCTAGTAGCCTTGTACGACACCGCTTGGAAAAGATGTGGTGGTCTAAATTCTACTCTGCCGGGAACCATGCGGCGAAATCAATAATAAATGCTTACAATTTTTTAGATATTAAAAAGATCATTGAGTATTTGGTATAAATTACAATACAAATTAAAACTACAAGAACTATCACAAACCTCAGTTTTTTTGCTAATTTAACCTTAATTATTACCTACCTTAATTATCGTCAACGACGTCCTTTTTAATATTCTTGTAAAGTAATATAAAAACTGTTCGTACAAAGGTGAACTTAATTAAATCTTTTATACGAGCATGCTGCTCTACAGCAAAACATTTTTGTTGCTTCATTCTGTGAAACGTCACAGGCAGAGGTTTTCTCCGCTTTTACAGAACAAATTTTGAACGTGATTTTAATGTTATTACATGTTTCGTTTCTCCGCTAGATACCTTTCAACAGTAACCTCAACGTTACATCTGTAATTTATTAGCTGATCCGCCCCAGCTTTGCCATGGGCATGTTTTAAAATCTAATATCAACTATTTGAGCCCGTATTTCTTTAGTGTGTATGTATTTCGCGGTAGCCTAGTGGTATGGGTAATGGACTGCTAAGACGTGGTCTCGGATTCGATCCCAGGTTTTACCATGGCACACACCAAAGACTTTTCGATGCTTTTCAAAGTTATGTGTGTATTTATCGCAGGTTTATAAGTGCCCGGTTAATGGCAATAGGCTCGCCACCTATTACATTTAGACCTAAACATAAACTGGCGAAATGTGGGTGCTAGCACCTCTGCCTACCCCTTCGGGGATATAGGCGTGAGTTTGTGTTATGTTATGTTATGTATGTATTTCGTTAGTAAATAATGTATGGAAATCGGTCAGATTTTTTGACATTTATGTTTACTACTACGCTTCCTTAAGTGGTACCGTGATGATAAATAATCTAAAACCTTCGCCGATGAACAGACATTTCAACACAAAAATATTCTATTTACTCGCGTGTGCTCACGAGTCACCCTAGCGAGTTAATAAAGAACCCAGTCATATCGGTTGTTTTGTCTGACAAAATTAAAACCGCTATGAACATCAAACAAAGGAAGTTAAATCATGAGAGCTTTATTAAAAACGAATGTCAAAGCATACCTCTGATATTGCATGCATACCTCCGCTTTTACATACGAATAATAGGATTGAACTATCAATAAACACTCGTACATCATAATACCTATTATATATTCGACTGGAATATTCTCTTTGAGGGATTTGTGACACAAAGGATTGAATTCCACAAAGCTGAATTCTCATGTAAGTTAATTAATACAGCGCGAATGGTAGAAATTCCTCTCTCTCCAATCTGTTTTCTAATGAAAATACAAACTGGTATAGTATTGAGGATACAGTCGACATGACAAATTCACACACCAAATTTGCTTATAAAAAGGTAGAATATATTTTGGTGTACTGAAACCCTGTTACCAAATCTTGATGTTATTTTTGCACCCAGTAAAGGAATGAATGGAGGATAGAGATAAAATAGGCCCTTTTTAAAGTGAGTTTTAATACCCACATATACCCCTCCCCGCCGAAGCCGGTGGGAGAAGTTATGTCGGACTAGAACCGACTAAAACGCACAACGTCGGAGTCGTTGTTGACTGCTGGAAGTGAGGTTAGCAGGCGTATCCCTCGCACCCCGGCCAACCCATTGCCATCTCTTTAGATCTAGCCCTCCTTGGGTATATATGGGGCCCATAGAGTCCCCATCTCGTTCTTGGGTATGGGAAAGCGCTCATCGCGCACCGCCACCATGGTCTTCTTCTGCTAGGGTGACAGTTGTCTCCATCCGTCACCCCTACGCCCGCGCTCATGAGTCATTTTGCGACTTCCGACACCCGATCCGCCTCTGCTCGCGGCCTGCGCGGTTTGCGAGTCTCCTTCGTTCCCACTTCGCTGTCTCCTTCACGTGCATTACTTGCTCGCAGAAGGAGGCACAGTCCACGCATCTTTGTATTGAACCATCGCCGCGGTCAAGATGGTGAGCGTGAGAACTCTCACTCCCAGGGCCGCCACCAGCTCCCGTCTCGGCGTCTCCTACTCTGGACACTCGGTGAGCGTGTGCAGCCCCGAGATATAAAATAGGCCTTAGATTTTAAAATAATTTCTTTGATAAAATTTCAAATATATTATTATTTCTACGAAAAATGACGTAAAGAGACTTTCAGTTCAAAAACAATGATTTGAGTTCACTGTAATTAATATTTTCTCGGGATAAACGAAATAGTAGGCGTATCATATCGACGGGGCAGGGAGACGAGACGATCAGGATTTTAGGAACAGTTCTCTGGTCACCAAACACCGAGGGAGGACATTTTTGCATGCTTTGACTTCACTTAGATATATCGGCGCTTGTTCACTATCTTGCGACCTCAGACCAGATAAGGTACTGCCACACTGCTGTTAACAAATGTTTACAAACATTTTCAAATACAAAACATTGTGTTAGAAAGTATTATATTCTGTTAGGAATTGTTAAATATTTTTAGTGCTCCTGCACTGATGAAAAATGTTTATAAAAATTTTATAACAATAAAATTGAAAACATGATATCGTCTCGCAGTTTGGATTTGTCGAGACAGAAATAGAAGAATATTTACTCATTGAGTTAGATTTCACTAATTAAATACTGTATGCGTCATTCTTGAAGATCTAGAAAAATGTTGGCAAATGTTTTTCTTTTAATAAAATTTTTTTAATAACATATTTTGCTTAGAAAAGTTGTAATTAACAGTAGTTTGGCAGCACCAATAAGGCTGCATAGTCAAATATTAGTTCATCTTAGCTTGGATTAGCTTTCAAGGTTTCGGTCATGGAGGTTCATGGACACCTCGTGTAAATACCTACACCATAGGTCTTTAAAGAGGTTAAATAGAGTCCTCATTTAGCTTTAATCACACACTTACTCGAAATGAAAGTAGACCGCGTGGAAATTAGATACCGTCAGAGTAGAATTTGGACCACTTCATTCCTTCCCATGCGGTGTCGTACAAGGCGACTAAGGGATAGGCTGCTTAACATCAGACAGCCTAGACTATGTCTCAGATGCATGACTCGAATCAACAATAGTGCCCAGATAACGGCAATAGCCTCACCCCCTATTACGTGCGACCAAATACTATGATTGGTGAAACGTGGGCGTTAATTCACCTCTGCCTAACCCTCCGGGGATTAAAGTTTAATTACATGTATGTAATAAATAAATAAATATTCTACAATATTCTATACAAGCTAGACTCACACTAAGCATAGTTAAACTAGCTGCTATAGAGTCTAGAATGGGGATAAACATACTTGGATATTTTTTGTAAATACATATAATATTATACATACAAAGACCCAGAACGTGGGCTATGTGCTTGACTGCCACCTAAGGTGTATGAAGAAAAATAGAAATCAATTCACATGTACATTTCCATGGATACAAAAATTTGTACTGAGCGGGAATTGAACCCGCGCTCCCTGCATAGCAGTCGAACGTTTACCGCTATGCCACAGAGCAGATAATTTCAAATTAAGACCGAGTTCCGCTTAAATAGTATATGTATGTGGCTTGGTTTGCCAGATATATTGGGAGCGACCACCGCCTGACTTCTCAGCATGAGCCGTTATTAGTGTACAACCTCTAAACTTTCATCTTGAGTTAACGACTATTGATAGCCAGGACCGACATATAACGTGCCCTCTGAAGCACGGAAGCACTTAGATGAGATAGGCACCTAGCCAGGAACGCCATATACAACAAATTTAAAAAAATAAGTATTAACTGTCCCCCTAAACAAGGGGCAATTCGATGACCGGCGTATTGTAGAATAGAATGACACTTGTTTGGGATTTGACGCATTTGACAGTCGTCAATAAACGGTGGGAGACGCCGAGATGGGAGCTGGTGGCGGCCATGGGAGTGAGAGGTCTCACGCTCGCCACTTTGCTCACGGCGATGGTTTGCTGTGACGATACGTGGGCGGCCGGTGCCTCCTTCTGCGAGCAAGTAATGCTTGTGAGGGAGGAGGCGGGCGGGAGCGACGAAGGATCGCAAGCCAAGCTGCCCGCGTACGAAGGCAGCTCGGGCGTCAGAGGTCAATAAATGACCTCCGCCCCCCATGAGCGCAGGCCTGGGGGTGACCGGTGGAGCCGCTTGACACCCTAGCAGAAACAGGCCGCAGCGGCTTGCGCGCTGCCGCAGTCCCCACACCCAAGGAGAGGGCCAGATCGAGAGAGATGGCTCTGTGTCGGCCGGGGTGTGAGGGATATGCCTGTAAACCTCACCTTCGGCAACCATAACAACCCACAGGCGTCCTGCGTTTTAGTCGGTTCGAGTACGACATAACCTCTCCCACCGGCTACGGTGGGGGGTATCCGTGGGGATTTACCGCACGTAAAAAAAAAGTCGTCAATAAACGTCAAATCCTATACAATCGTCATTCTATTCTACAATACGCTAGTCAACAAATTACCACTTGTCTAGAGAGGCTGCGGACTGCAGAGGAACAGGCCCTAGATTTTCCTAAAGCAAAACCACTTCGACAGACACGTTTTTTGTTTTTTATACCACTTGGTTGACAGTTGACAGGGACGTATGCAACACCAAAGGAGTCACACGCTCGCTGCCAACCCTGTAAGCTCAAGAGTTTCTGTGCCGTCAGTTAAAAGACAAAGCAGGACAAGCTTTTGGTCTTCCCACTGACAATACAAAATCTCTCCAGTGAGCTCTGCAAAAATAACCTTTATTTTTTAGGATTAAAGTCCAAAATGAAATGAAAAGAATTTAATTCCCCTTTACGCAGCTTTAAAGTCTAAAATTTTAATTGATTTTTTAGCATGGTATGAAAGTGGTTTTACTTTAGCAAAATCGAAGCCCAGCTCGTTTACCACGAAAAAGAAAATTCTTACAGATACCTCTTTTTTATTCGGAAAACAAATAGCATTTAAACTATGTAACATAACTACTAATAACCTTTACTAAGGTCTACTTATTTAAGCAACTTATGAACATTGCATTCTATGACAATCTTAATTAGACAACTCAAAGGCTGTGCTCAGAACTAGACTTGTGGTATTTCACTGCTACCAAGAGAGCGCTCTAGCTATAACCAATCAACCCTTTGTCTGATTCAAATCGGCTTAATACTATTCGGTAGACTGTGGCGTTTATATACTGAACAAAGGTATCTGTTACAAGATGCATAATCGAATTTGCATTTCAATATTTGAAATTAAGCTCGTTAAATCAGCATTAGATCGGTTTTGACGAACACACAGAACAGATAATGGTATTAGCGTACCGAATGGAAGCTCATCCCCTCCCACCGATTTCAATACCTCAAACCGCACGTCATAATGATGAGAACTTTCATGAGCATCGAAAACGAGGGATGTATAGTATATATTATGTGGTGTCACACATCCCTTGTGTGACACCACATAATAAGGGATAGGGCTGTTTAACGTCTGGCAGATAAATACAGCCCAGATTCAGTCTCAGATGCATGTCTCGTGTCAACAATAGTGCCCGAAATACAGCAATAGCGAGCCTATTACGTGGGACCGAATACAATTATTATTGGTGAAATGTGGGTTCACCTCTGCCTTCGATTTGCTTGATACCTTAGTATTAAGATCATTTTAAGACTTTATTATCAAGATCGTTTAGACTCATTAGTTTTTTTTATTTTTAACCGACTTCCAATCGATATTCCATCGGTATCTTTAAATTTTTTATGTACACAGATTACTCTGAGAATTATGAGCCAATTTACGTGATTATTTTTTAGTTTGATGCAAAATAGTTGCCATTTGGTAAAGTTTGATAATTTTTGGAGAGTTTTTTGTGTTTGGTGGCCTGTAATTTAGGTTTCTGTTACCTACCACAGGCACCAGAGATCCATAACCCAATGTGCATACAGTAATCCTTTTGTGTCATATTTTGCATTTATTGTTTTGTGGTGAGAAATTAACAGTTTTTATTTTTTTATTATTTTAATTTTTTATTTAAACATTTGTGTTTTGACATATATATATTTTGAGTTGATTTCTTCTCTATGTTGTTTAATATTTTCGTCGTTTATGAACCGATTTAATTTTTTCGCATACATATAAACCTTTTGCGTTCAGTATATATGTGCCTGCTTTGTTTATTGTGCCTGACCCATTATGATGTAATCATTTTAAATAATCCTCTCAGGCTAGGCACCATCTTCTAACAGATCAATAATTAGTAAAGTAATTAGTAGTAAGTTTTTCTCTTATCTTTATTATGTTATTTTATATTTTTAACCCCAGACGCAAAAACGACGGGGTGTTATAAGTTTGACGTGTCTTTGTGTGTGTGTGTGTCTGTGGCATCGTCTTCCGGGTACTGTTGATGACTTAAGCCATGCATCTGAGGCTGAGTCTGGGCTGTATATATCTGTCTGATGTTAAACAGTCCTATCCCTAAGTCGCCTTGCACGACACCGCATGGGAAGAGATGGGGTGGTCCAAATTCTACTCTACCGAGAACCACGAGGCGAAGGTGGTATGGAATGTCTCTATTTTATTTGCAGCACATGACTTTGTAACAGTACACGTGTACCTATCCTTATTTTTACACTCCCGGGTACTTTAATTGGGGTGGAAAGAAATCAAATCAATTTTACAACCTGCATTTAAATAAAAAATCCGACTGCTGCATGCTGTATCAAATATCGAAACATTTACAAATCAGAAACCGAAAATAAATTAATGGGTACCGACTGCTATCAACTTGTTACGATCTTTTAGACAGCAGTCGGGTTTTTTTTTACCCTAAACCGACGAGCATGCATGAAGAATGTAATGAGAGTGAATGAAGCGAGAGTAATAGGTATGTCAGGATCGTAGCAAATGGAGATCCGTGATCTTTGCCTACCCCTATGGGAAACAGGCGTGATTTTATGTACGTGTGAATGTATGTTTAATAATATATTTTATTTGTAACTTTTTAGTTATGATATGCTATTATATTTGTAATCTACTTCTAATTTCCTTCATTTTGATACCCTGCTCGATACATTTGAACGAAAATTTTTTTGACCACACGGATTGTACCGTCCAAAATTCCACCGCATAGTTTTTGTTTACATTTTATGTACCTACCCTATGACACTCGGGAGATTTATATCTTTCATTTCATACCACACTCATCGAAATCCGTCCAGCCATTAAGTCTGTAGAAGGGAACAAAGACTACTATACACGTACATACTTACCCGCGTAACTCATAACCCTCACTGGCGCGGTCAAAAAGAGTAAAAATGTTCCGGGTCAAATTAATTTCACATGTAAACTGATAGATATTGTTACGTGCACGGGGTACAATTAAATGCCGTTTACTCAACGAAGAGATTTATTAGCTCACCACAAACTAGACAATTTAATCACTAGTACACACAGTACCTACTCTTCAACAGTTCCAGTCGCTCAGTAGTTCACAGTAGTCCACAGTCGTTGCTCAGGTCGCAGGTAGAATCTTCCTTCGTCGCTTAAGTTCGCTGTGTTCGTTATCGATCTCAAAGACTGAATGAATCGTGTTGCGAGCATGTTTTTATACCTCTCAATTAGGAGGATCGAATTATCTAGAAAGTTCGCGAGCGATAAAAACCTATTCTTTTGATCTTGCCGCCGTCGCTGACCTTCGAGTAATCATCATTTGTTCCATGATGACGCGTCAACCTGTCCACATGGACTACCTTTAGTTTTCCCCTAACCCCCTTTCTAATGCGGTAGGTAATGTCATTGATTCTCGTAATAACCGTATAGGGCCCTTCCCAGCGAGCTTGGAGTTTTGGAGATTTCCCCTTCTTGCGTAGCGGATTTCCCCTTCTTGCTTCGAAACCGTTGGTGTTTGCATTTCTATCGTACCGGGTTTTCATCCTTTCACCTGTCTTCAAATTGTTTTCCCGTACTATTCTGTGCACCTCGTCCAGTCGGTTCCGAAGTTCACTCACGTAATCCGTCACGGGTGTAGGACTATCAGGTGGCGTACCGGTTATTGCATCTACTGGTAGCCTAATCTCTCGACCAAAGTTCACTTTCGCTGGGGTGTGTCCCATACTGTCATGTACCGCAGATCGATAGGACATCAAGAACAGTGGGATGTACTGGTCCCAATCTCTTTGGTGTTCATCGACAACTTTAGCCAAGTGATTTTCCAACGTCTGGTTAAACCTCTCGACCATTCCGTCTGACTGCGGGTGCGCTGGAGTCGTACGGGTCTTGTTCATTCCAAGGAGTTTGCACATTTCTTGAAATAGAGTAGACTCGAAGTTCCGTCCTTGGTCAGAGTGGATCTCCATAGGTGCGCCGTACCGGCAGACCACTTCCTGAACCAGTTTCCTTGCCACAGTGACTGCTTCCTGATTGGGTGTCGCAAATACTTCCGGCCACTTAGTGAAGTAATCTTGCACTACTATGATGTATTTGTTACCTTCTTCAGTCGTTGGAAAAGGTCCAGCAACATCAATCGCGATACGTTCCCATGGTGCTCCGACGTTATACAGTTTCAATTTTCCTTTGCTTCTTGTCGGCGGTCCTTTAACTGAAGCACATGCAGTGCATTTACGGCACCAATCCTCGACATCTTCCCGACAATGAAGCCAGTAAAACCGCTGTCGTACTTTAACTTTGTCTCTGGCGGGCATCTCGGAGTCAAGAAAACCCTTTTCTTGACTCCGAGATACCCGCCAGAGACACCATCGTGGCTGTGCCGTAAGAGTGTAGCCACCTTGCTTCGTGGTACCACTACTTGTAGGGTCACCTCTTTGCCGTCGTTGAATTCCCATTTCCTATACAGCACGTCGTCTATCAGAGTTAAACTGTCCCACTGGGCCCAATAACTTTTGGTAGTGGAACTGTAAGCAGATATATCACTCCATTGGGGTTTGTTTCCAAGCTGCTTCCAGTGCAGTATAGGTTGTAGATTATCATCATCCTCTTGCGCCTGCTTCATACTGCTTCCGATCCATTCGTCGTCAAGTCCATTCACCTTTATGACTTTAATATTTTCACGTACTTCGTTCTTCTGACAATGCTTGCAATCTTCGGCACACGGCCTACGAGACAAAGCATCGGCATTGCCGTGCCCTTTTCCACTTCGGTGTTCTATCACAAAGGGAAATTCCTGTAGTTGCTCGATCCATCTTGCTACTTGACCTTCCGGATTCTTGAATTGTAGCAACCATTGTAGTGCAGCATGATCTGTCCTTAGTGTAAACTCTCGTCCTATAAGATACTTATTAAAATGCTGTAAGGACTTCACCACAGCGAGAAGTTCACGACGAGTGACACAGTAATTTCTTTCCGGCTTCGATAGCGATTTGCTGAAGTATGCTATTACAACATGGCGATCTCCTTGCACTTGTGACAACACTCCACCTATGCCGGTGTTGCTGGCATCTGTATCCACAATGAATCTTCCTTCCCTGGTAGGATAACCCAATATAGGAGCTTCGCACAAGCGTTCTTTAAGTGTACTAAAAGCTTGCTCGCAATCTAAGTCCCAAACGAAGTCTCGTTTATCTTCTGTTAGTTTGTGTAGTGGTTTGGCAATATCCGAGAAATGCTTAATAAAGCGTCTGTAATACGCGCATAGTCCCAGAAACGCGCGAATCTCCGTTTTGTTTTTTGGAACAGGCCATTCCTGAACAGCTCTTATCTTCTCGGGGTCGGTTTTAACTCCTTCCGTGGAGATCACATGTCCAAGATAGCTGACCTCCCTTTTAAATAAAGCGCACTTCTTTGAACTCAGTTTAAGGTTAGCCTCACGGATTCGAGTAAAAACTTTTTCCAGGTTCTTCAGATTTTCTTTGAAGCTGCGTCCCATAACTATGACATCGTCCAGGTAAACCAGACAGACATCTCCGGGTAGACCCACCATTACTCTTTCCATGAGGTGCTCAAACGTGGCCGGGGCATTACATAACCCGAATGGCATAACATTAAAATGCCACAATCTGTTTCCAACTCCTGTACTAAAGGCTGTCTTCTCTTTATCTTCAGGACTGATCTCCACCTGCCAGTAGCCACTTTTTAAATCAATGGTTGAAAACCATTTCATACCACTAAGCATATCCAGGGTATCGTCAATTCTAGGCAAAGGATAACTGTCTTTCTTAGTGACATTATTCAACATTCGGTAATCCACACAAAACCTTGTGCTACCATCCTTCTTTTTCACTAGTACCACAGGTGATGACCATGGACTCGTAGAAGGTTCGATCACTTTGCTCTCAGCCATGTCTTTAATCATATCTGCTACCTCCCCTTCTCTTGCCCATGGTAAACGTCGAAGTCTCTGTTTTATGGGCCTGGAGTCACCTGTGTCAATCCGGTGTTTCACGAGCCCAGTCCTTCCACAGTCATTCCCGGTTGCAAAGATGTCTCTGAAATGTAGCAACAGGTCTCTGGCTTGGTGCAATTCTGATGTTGTTAAGTTTTCCTTTGAATTCTCAAGGAGTTGTTCGATGTGATCTTCGGAGATTTGTGTACCGTCTTGTTTAGGCGAAGTGTTGTTCAACCGCCTCAGGCACTTTACTTCCTCACATCTTCCGACCACACTATTCTTCTTCAGGAGAACTATTTCATCACTGAGGTTAAAAATTCTCACTCTAGCGATTCCGTTCGGTATCAATAAGGTTCTTGCTGTTATTAAATTTTGATGACTGCCGGCATCTTCCACAATAAGACATCTTCTTTGTTCAGTCTTCGCGGAAAACTTCACTTTGACTAATGTTTCCGATTTAGGAGCTAACGTTGTATCTGTCAAACAGTAAAGAGTGCACGGGTGCGATCCTTGTAAACAAACTTCCTGATCAGGGAATCTCAATACTCCTCTAGGTATACCTAGAGGAGTATTGAGATTATATGGTTTATATGAGGTATACCCAAGATACATTGGTGGTTCTTCAAGAAATCCAGTCCCAAAATGCAGTCATCAGTAATATTAGCAATGAGCACTGACTGCTGGTATATTTGGTCGCCAATTCTTACCTCCATTTCTGTTTCACCGAGAACGGTCACTGGCTGGCCAGTAGCTGTCTGAAGCTGGCACCTTGGAAATCGTTTTTCCCACCTTATGGTGCGTTTCAGTAATTCTGGTCTAACAACTGTACGTGAAGCTCCAGTATCCACTGTTAAACTGCAAGGTCGATTGTTTAAGGTAGCTTCGATGATCAAACTATTTCCATTGCAAACTTGAGTTATAGTGATGGTTGGGGCCTCATGTCGACCAGCCAGCGCCCGCCCCGCGGCCCTGGCGGCATTTAGTTTAACGGAACCTCTTGATCCACTTGGGTCCCGGAGTCCGTGACCCTCCTCCGTTTCCGCGAAGGACACTCTGATTGAATATGGCCCCTTCCTCTACAGGAATAACACGTTGGGACATACCGTGGCTTCCTCTCTTCTGCAATAACCTCTTTGACCTCCCTGACCTTACTTATTCCGGCATTCTGCCGTACAGTTTCCACCTCGACAGCGTAAGCCAGTGCTTCTTTCAAGGTCTGATGGTGACGCAACTGTACACTAGTTTTCACTTCTGCGTCTCGTATGCCGTTTAGGAAGGCCTCCAGCAGAGTGGTTTCGATCATAACGGGTGCTACCATCCTTCTTTTTCACTAGTACCACAGGTGATGACCATGGACTCGTAGAAGGTTCGATCACTTTGCTCTCAGCCATGTCTTTAATCATATCTGCTACCTCCCCTTCTCTTGCCCATGGTAAACGTCGAGGTCTCTGTTTTATGGGCCTGGAGTCACCTGTGTCAATCCGGTGTTTCACGAGCCCAGTCCTTCCACAGTCATTCCCGGTTGCAAAGATGTCTCTTAAATGTAGCAACAGGTCTCTGGCTTGGTGCAATTCTGATGTTGTTAAGTTTTCCTTTGAATTCTCAAGGAGTTGTTCGATGTGATCTTCGGAGATTTGTGTACCGTCTTGTTTAGGCGAAGTGTTGTTCAACCGCCTCAGGCACTTTACTTCCTCACATCTTCCGACCACACTATTCTTCTTCAGGAGAACTATTTCATCACTGAGGTTAAGAATTCTCACTCTAGCGATTCCGTTCGGTATCAATAAGGTTCTTGCTGTTATTAAATTTTGATGACTGCCGGCATCTTCCACAATAAGACATCTTCTTTGTTCAGTCTTCGCGGAAAACTTCACTTTGACTAATGTTTCCGATTTAGGAGCTAACGTTGTATCTGTCAAACAGTAAAGAGTGCACGGGTGCGATCCTTGTAAACAAACTTCCTGATCAGGGAATCTCAATACTCCTCTAGGTATACCCAAGATACATTGGTGGTTCTTCAAGAAATCCAGTCCCAAAATGCAGTCATCAGTAATATTAGCAATGAGCACTGACTGCTGGTATATTTGGTCGCCCAAATATACCAGCAGTCGCGCTCGGTAGACATTCTCCAGGTGTTTGTCACCGTAACGTGTGTCTAAAGCTTCCATCAAAGACCCCAGAGTCCTTCCTTCAGGCGGCAGGTTTTCCAGTATTATTAAGGCATCTCCTCGTAATGCAAGTGTCAAGGCCATAAATGACTCCTCGTTGCTCCAGGCTTTAGTTTTTGCCAATATCTCGAATTGGTACTTAAAGGCTGTCCACGAGGAAGTTCCATCAAAGTGTGGTAGGTCGAACTTTGCTGGTGATGGTGAGGTCACGGTATTGCAAGCAGTCGTCCACGGTCCCAGACTTCAAAGCCACTTCCTTACTCAGCATTTGCAAGCCATCTTCGAGGTTCCTCACTTTATCTCCCAGTGCATGGATGCCTGCATCGATTTTACCCATGACGGCTTCCTGGCTGGCCTGCAGCATCTGCTGCATAGAAGCCTGCATCTCTTCCTTGGAGGCCTGCATCTCTTGCCTGGAGGCCTGCATCTCTTGCCTGGAGGCCTGCATCTCTTGCCTGGACGCCTGCATCATCTGCTGCATAGAAGCCTGCATCTCTTCCTTGGAGGCCTGCATCTCTTGCCTGGACGCCTGCATCATCTGCTGCATAGAAACCAGCAGTGTCATCATGTTGGTATCTGACGAGGTTTCTTCTGGTGCTGCCGTAGTTCCCGCTGAGACAGAAGCATCGGCCTGACTCCCTTCCTCTTCGAGGGTCCGTTGACGTGCGGCATCCATTTCCACTTGACGTCTGGTCCGTGGAGTACGCCCTTCGTCTTCACGTGGTAATAACGGCATCCCACTTCTGACACCAATTGTTACGTGCACGGGGTACAATTAAATGCCGTTTACTCAACGAAGAGATTTATTAGCTCACCACAAACTAGACAATTTAATCACTAGTACACACAGTACTCTTTTTTTTTTTTTTTTTTTTTTTTTTTATATAGGACACGTCAATTGGACTTCGCCTTGCCTGATGGTAAGCTGAAGGCAAAATCCCAGAAAAGAGGGTCACCATTACTTACACATACCGTGTGACAATGGTGACACTCAGCTTGACGGCCTTATCATATGCTTTTTCACGCCCCGCTTAAAGGACCCGGGACTGTAGGAAGAAGGAAACACGTGAGCTGGTAATGAATTCCAGGCCTTAATGGTGCGACAGAGGAAAGAGTCTCCGAACCGCTTGGTTCTTGATCGGATGTTTTGCACCGTGTGCGGATGACATCTAAGACCTGCACGCGTTGTCCTGTGTAGGAAAGGGGAGGGTGGGACTAATTGGAAGAGCTCATCAGAACACTCCCCATGGTACAGACGGTAAAATACAGCCATGGACGCAACATCTCTACGCAGCTGTAAAGGTTCTAGGGTGTTCGTGATCTCGGGATTCCCAATGATGCGGACCGCACGTCGCTGCAACCTGTCGAGAGCATCTAGTAAGTACTTTGCTGAACCATCCCAGAGATGCGAGCAGTACTCCACACAGGAGCGAATTTGTGTCTTGTATAGAAGACACCGCTGCTCCGGCGTGAAAAATCGTCTCACTCTGTTCAGGACTCCGAGTTTTCGTGAGGCTGTTTTGATGATGCTTTCGATGTAGTTTTTGTTATTCAGGTTGCAGCGAACATCCATACCTAGGATATTGAGATTGTCCTGCAGCGGCAGTGGCGTGCTTTGAAGAGTGGGGAGGGGAAGGAAAGAAGATACTTTTGCTGTAAACGCACATGCCTGCGTCTTCTTGGCATTGAACTCAACCAGGTTCTCAGAGCCCCATTGAGAAATGTGATTCAGGACCCCGTCAAGCTCAGTGACAAGAAGCTGCCTTTTCTCTGCGATATCTGACTGCTTGGCCGCTGGATGTCCATGATAACTCCCATGTAAAGTGCTATCGTCTGCATAACAATGAACATTGCCGGTAGACAGCATGTCGTTGATATGCAGAAGAAAGAGAGTGGGTGATAAGACGGACCCCTGGGGCACGCCAGCATTAACCTGCAGAAACTCCGAAGCTCGTCCGTCACAAAGGACGCGAATACGGCGCCCCTGCAGGAAGCTAGCAACCCAGTTGCACAGCCTAGAAGGCAGACCAAAGGCAGGTAGCTTAGAAAGAAGCGATTTGTGCCAGACTCTATCGAAAGCTTTGGCGATGTCAAGACTAATTGCCAGTGACTCGCCGTGCTTGTCCATAGCCTCACCCCAAAGATGGGTAACGTATGCTAGAAGATCACCCGTTGACCAACAGTTCCAGTCGCTCAGTAGTTCACAGTATTCCACAGTCGTTGCTCAGGTCGCAGGTAGAATCTTCCTCGGTCGCTTAAGTTCGCTGTGTTCGTTATCGATCTCAAAGACTGAATGAATCGTGTTGCGAGCATGTTTTTATACCTCTCAATTAGGAGGATCGAATTATCTAGAAAGTTCGCGAGCGATAAAAACCTATTCTTTTGATCTTGCCGCCGTCGCTGACCTTCGAGTAATTTCTCGATATTTACCTATTGTTTGTTTATATTTGAGAGTGTAGGTACTCGTAGGTAGGTTGTGACTTTTTGTTGACAAATCTAGATTTTTCTGTGCCATTCGGTAGAGTAGGTACCTCGTCACTAACAATGCGTTTTTATTTCTTGAAGATTCGATTATTAGTTTTCGAGATATCGACGGCTGTCGTAACAATATTAAGAAATACAAATCAATCATTCTGTTGCAATATAAGTGCCATGTACAGACAGTACGTACAGACTCCAAAGCAACTTCTTATGTATCTATAAATATTTTGCAAAAAAAATCCATCAATATACATCAATTACTGTCTACACATGAATAGGTTAATTATATGCGCCAGTGGTCAATGCGGCGATTTTTATGATCTGTGTACAAATGAGTGAATGTGGCTTATAATACACCTACACAAACTCTATGAGACGTAATACTTTACATTCAATGTGGCGAAAAAATATCTCTTACTTTAGTAGGTGCAAGTTGATATAATATATCATTGTACCCATTGACAGCTTAAAAAACTATATTGACATTAGCTAACGTGTTTTTCAACCCATTTTTTTGCAGATCGTGTGAGATGGCCATGGGTCGGCCGGGGTGCGAGGGATATGCCTGTCAACCTCACCTTCGGCAACCAAAACAACCCACAGGCGGCGTGCGTTTTAGTCGGTTCGTGTCCGACATAACCTCTTCCACCGGCTCCGGTGGGGAGGGGGATTTTGTGCACGTAAAAAAAAGCCTTTTTTTTGCAAAGCATTTATTGTGTCGAAACAGTATTTGGTCTAAGAAATGTGGTTTACAATAAAATTACGAGTAAAACAAGTTAAGTATGTTTGTCGGCTTACATGTACCTGTCGACTAACATCAATATGTACGGTAGTAAGTGTACTGTATCGGACGTCAGCTCATAAGTTCCTATTAAGACGCACGCGACGTGTGATTGCGTAAATACCGTTTAGAATCTCGAATATATTGTGTAAGTTCACTTCAAGGAACAGATTTAACGATCTATGTGATGTGTTGTGACAGTAGAAAGAAATAATCTTCAGATGTTCTTAAAAAAACTTTGTGGCACTCCGGAATGCTCACAGTAGTGAAAACATTCTGCTCATAAAAGTAAAAAGTATTTACCTCAAAAAAGAGTGCTCATCGCGTCACAATATGACAAATAGGTGTAATACCCCTGGTGTTGCATACGTCCATAGGTCACGGTAGCCACTTCTCATTTGGTGGGTCGTGTGCTTGTTCTTTCACTTCAGTGGTATAAAAAAGGTAAGAACTACTGACCGTATAGAATTTAAAGTCTATATCGTTGTATCGTGGCATTCGTACGTGACGTGACGATGACGCGAGTATCATGGTTTCAGTTCAGTCATATTTTTTCCATACAAATAACTATAGCAAATAATAGAAGAATTTCGTAAAAAATATCTTATAAACCGATTGGAGCGCCATCTACCGGATCTAACAAAGACTTGCTTGAACAATCGGGTAAAGACAAACTATAAATAGACAAATCACGAACAAACATAAATATTTAAACACAAATTTAACGAAGGTAGGACACGACGGTATTTCCGTCCTAATTGCACATGTCAACTGAGGTAGTACCTCCGTCCTACAGAATACCGCAGCCATAATAACCCCGTGCTGTCTTAACGGTGGTGAGTAGGGTAGCCAGAGCTCACTGGAGAGTTTTGTGCTGTCATTGCTAAGACAAAAGGTTTGTGTAACTTTGTCTTCTGTACTGACGGCACAGAAACTCTTCGTTCTTACAAGGTTGGCAACACGAGTGTGACTTTCCTGGGGTTACATACATGCGTCCATAGGCCACGGTAACCACTTTCGACCAGGTGGGCCGTGTGCTTGTCTGCCACCTAAGTGGTATATAAAAAAATAGTATGTTTGGAAAATCAAACGTAAATACATGTATATACATATAATTACGCCTTTATACCCGGAGGGTTAAGCAGAGGTGAATCAACACCCACATTTCACCAATAATTGTATTCAGTTCCACTTAATAGTGGGTGAGCCTATTGCCGTATTCCGGCCACCGTTGTTGACTTGAGCCATGTATATATCTGTCTGATTTTAAACAGCCCTACCCCTTAGTCAGCTTGTACGATACCGCATGGAAAGAGATGGGATGGCCCAAATTCTACTCGGCCGGAAACCACGCGGTTTTCTCGGAAAACTAAACATAAGTTATGCTCGTGAAGGAAGAGGCGGGGTGGGAACGGCAACGGGAGCGAAGGACGATCGCATTTAAGCTACCCGCGTACTGATCATATCGAGCGTCGGAGGTCGATGAATGACCTCCGCCCCCATGAGCACAGGCCTGGGGGTGACGGGCGGAGCGGAGCAGGGTGACACCCTGACAGAAGCAGGCCGCGGCGGTGCAGCGGTGCGCCTTGCGCGCCACTCCGTTTCCAGGGACATGTTGGGGACTATGTGGTACCCACACCCGAGGAGAGGGCCAGTTCGATAGAGATGACTCCCTATCCCTCGCACCCCGGTCGACCCAGGGTCATCTCTATCGATGAGGTTGACAGGTGTCAACTTCACCTTCGGCAACCAAAAACGACCCCACATGCATCGTGTGCTTTAGTCGGTTCGAGTCCGACATAACTTTTCCCACCGGCTCCGGTGGCGGAGGTATCCGTGGAAACTGTTCGCACGTAAAAAAGGAGCCTTTGCTTTGAAAAGAGTGAAGTAATTCTATCTACACAAGATCATTTTGACTCAAGCCATGTACATATCTGTCTGATGTTAAACAGTTCTATGAGATGAGCTTCAAACTCCTAAAGAGAAGTTCATAATATATTTAATCACGTTAGCTTCAAGAACTTCGATCTATTCATTTGAGAGCTAAATTGCAACATGTAGCAACTAATCGACTCCTATTTTGAGCTGGGTACAGAGACGAAGGACATGAAATTAACTATAATTAAATGGAAAGCCTTTTCAAAGTCCATGTCATGTTCCTTTTGACTGTTTGTCCGCAATGGACGCCATCTCTCCTATTAAGATAAGCACTCGATAAAAGTTGTGTTTTACTTCAAATAGAAATACTTAATTAGTAATATGCAATTTTACTATATTTGAAGTTCTCTGAAGTTGAAGTCTAGATGTTTGAAAGTGATTTACAATTTTAAGTGAAACTTGAAGAACATATCAAAAGATAGTAATTAACTTGAAAATGTTGTGCTAGTTTGTTATTTATCTTTCTTGTTAATGCTGCTTTTATGTGCAGAAAATATCTGTCTGACGACTATTTACTTATTTAGACAGCTATTTTTCTTTTCAATTTATTAATTGAAATTTGCTTTCAGACAAAAGTCAAATATTTATGAAGACGTGAGTGGATGAAAGTAATATAATTCGATAAATAATAAATAAATATTCTACAACATTCTACACAGCTCTATCTAGATAGACCCACACACCTTCTACAACATTCTACACAGCTCTATCTAGATAGAGCTGTGTAGAATGTTGTAGAAGGTGTGTGGGTCTAGACCCATGGTAAGCATAGCTTAACTAGCTTGAGTTATGGAATCTTTTTTTTGTTTTTTTTTTACGTGCGCAAAATCCCCACGGATACCTCCCCACCGGAGCCGGTGGAGGAGGTTATGTCGGACTCGAACCGACTAAAACGCACGCCGTCTGTGGGTCGTTTTGGTTGCCGAAGGTGAGGTTGACAGGCATATCCCTCGCACCCCGGCCGACCCAGGGCCATCTCTCACGATCTGGCCCTCTTCTCGGGTGTGGGGACTACAGAGTCCCCAACTCGACCCCGGAAACGGGGAGGCGCGCCAGGCGCGCCACCGCCGCGGCCTGCTTCTGAGAGTTATGGAATCTAGAATGCGGATAAACGTACTTATTTTTTTTTTTTTTTGTTAATGCATACATATCATATATAGAAACACCCAGACCAATGCAAATGTTACATATTCATGAATACAAATATTTGCACTGAGCGGGAATCGAACTCGCGCCTCCTGTGCAGCAGTCGAACGTTCTCCCGCTACGCCACTAATTATTATTGTATAAACAAACAGTCTAAAAACATCACAGTTATCTGCAAAATAAATATTAAACCTTTGATGTTCACTATCTCAATATTTTGACCTTAAAAATAATTTTGTATGAAGGGGCTATCCTTCACGTTAAAGTATTTTTTAAATAATTATCTCCTATTGGAGATATTTTAAAAAATATTCCGTCTGTGTTGAGATATTTTTACTTTAAAATTTATATAATAGTATATAGAATTATATAAGTTATGACAATATACTGTACAGAGACAATATTTCTAACAAATAGCATCGCATAAAAAATATCATATTCTTTATATATAATATATTTATATTTATATTTATACAACTTAGGTGGCAGACAAGCACACGGCCCACCTGATGGAAAGTGGTTACCGTGTCCTATGAACGTGTGTAACACCAGTGGAGTCACATCCGTGCTGCCGACCCTGTAAGAACCGAGATTTTATGTGCCCTCAGTGCAGAACACAAAATCAGGACAAGTCGTTAGTCTTCCCACTGACAGCACAAAAACTCTGCGGTGAGCTCTGGCTACCCTACTCACCATCGGGAACATAACACGAGGTTATTATAGCCGTGGTATTCTGTAAGGTGGAGGTACTTCCCCAGTCAGACTGCTCGATTCGGACGGGAATACCGTCGTGTGCAACCTCCTCTAATTGATTATTTTTTCTTTGAACTTTGAATATGCGCTGTTATAGTATATGTGATGTCAACTTATAAAGGTCAAAGTAGTAGATCTTTTTTCACACCTCGTTTTATGCGACTTACTGCGTCTATAGAGTTTGTATAATTCTAAGTATATCTATATTCTCTACCTAGATTAATACAAATTGATACACTTGGTTCCCGCGCATAATAGAATTTGGGCCATCTCATCCCATACAGTATCGTACAAAGCGACTAAGGGATAGTGCAGTTTAACATCAGCCCATACTCAGCCTGAAATGCATATATCGAGTCAACTATTAGTGCCCGGAATACGGCAATAGGATTACGTGGGACCGAAATGAGGGAGTTAATTCACCTCTGCCTAACTAATTCACTTCCGGGGATTAAGGCGTAATTACATTTATGGTACATAATTCTTGCAAATCCGACATAACATCTACCGGGTTACGTCTCGCACAGTCACGACCCTCGTTCGTAACTCATAGCAAATGAGCTCATACATGTAATGTTAATTCCATTCACGACGCTCGCACAATTTCTCCTCATCGACGCTGCTTAGCTTACTGAGGTACTCTCGGGTACGTCGATGTTATAGATTTAGATTTAATGATGGGACCACACTGTATTTATTTATACAGTACCCTCGCCCAAATATTAGTTTCGTGAGTGAGTAATCATGAACAAAAACAAACAACTTTTAATATCTGTAACAACATGTCAAATGTTTGCATTAAAGCTTGCGAGCACAGATAACATAACGTCTTAGTACTAATTAAGAACACTCTTAGAAAAAAGAAATTCTTCACCTGTAACTAAATGGACGTTGCTGGCTTTGGATGAAAAAAACTTATTCGTATTATATTTGTAAAACTTATTTGTATGTACATGAAAGTGATAAACTAAACTTACTCCCACAATGAGTAACGGGAAAGTGCTGAGTTTGTGATATGCCTCGTCTCTTGGCACCACGGAACGGATGCTATTCTAGCAGGTATATCATCTAGTCTTCGTGACATATCCGTCCACCGTTTACCGTGGTAAAAAAATTCAACGGTTTACCTTTGTCAACCTGGGTGGCCCGTGGTGAAACTAATATGTATTACTTTTACTCGTGTCCTTTGATGTGCGTTGAAAACCACGTGGTCGGTGAACAAATCGACTGATAAATTTGACATTTCGAACAGTTCGCGCTGATGCGTGCAAATAAAAGCAAATAAAAATAATACAAGTGTGGTCCCGCCATCACGTTGCAAGGATTGCTTTCACATACAGATGTATTTTAAAACAGCAATATATTTGGTTTACAGCTTCAAGATTGTACGTAAGAAGAATATTTTTACAAGAAATTATCTGTACTGTTTTATTTTTTTGCTGCTCTCAATTTCGTGGCTAGAGAGGCCACACGGCAGCCTCTCGTACCGTCTGACGCAGATGATCACCGAGCACGGGTGCTTCGGAAAGTATCTGCGTCGGATGGAGAAAGAGCCAACGTCCGAGTGCCATCACTGCGACGAGAGCGAGGACTCAGGTCCGCACACGCTCACCGAGTGTCCGGCGTGGGAGACGCCGAGACGGGAGCTTGTGGCGTCCCTGGGAGTGAGGGTTCTCACGAGCGTGGGCGGCCGGCGCCTCCTTCTGCGAGCAAGTAATGCTCGTAAAGGAGGAGGCGGGGCGGGAGCGACGAAGGATCGCAAGCCAAGCTACGAAGGCAACTCGGGCGTCAGAGGTCGATGAACGACCTCCGCCCCCCATGAGAGCATGGTATCCGTGGGGATTTTGTGCACGTAAAAAAAAAAGATAAATATTTTTTTATAAATTTTTAGGTGGCAGCCAGGCACATAACCCACCTGATGGAAGGTGGTTACCATAGCATTTGGACATGTGCAACACCAGAGGAATCACGCTTGTACTAACGTTTGTACTGGGTTGGTGCGAAGGAAATGCGTTATGGACCACTTTACATCCTGGCATCTGAAGACTCGAATCGTGTGGTTTTAGTCGGTTCGATTCCAAGATAACCGTCCCCACCGGCCGGCGGTTCGCACGAGAAAAAGATGGGAGCATTGAATGTAATAGGAATATATTTCTTTTGCAGGACACGACGGTATTCCCGTCCCACTTGAGCAGTCCGACTGGAGAAGTACCTCTACCCTGCAGAATACCACGGCTATAATAACCTTGTGTTGTGTTACTGGCGATGACTAGGGTAACCAGAGCTCACTGGAGAGTTTATGTGCTGTCAGGGGACTATTCCTGATTTTGTATTCTGCACTGACACCACAGAAAAACTCTGTTCTTATAAGGTCACCAGCACGGGTGTGAATCCCTTGGTGTTACACACGTTCATAGGTCACGGTAACCACTTTGCATCAGGTGGGCCGTGTGATAGTCTGCCACCTAAGTTGTATAACAAAAAAGAAATGTGGTGGGCTATTGGGATTTGGTTGGTGCTAAATTATACTGTTTGTGGCAATTTTGTGCATCCACTGTTTAGTGCGTCAGTCACTTGTACTGCTCACGATGCGGTCTACGTCACAAATAAATCGTGTGGACAGGTGACCCATGTTGTTATTATGATCGATAACACTTCTGTACTTCTTATTATTACTTCTGTGGGGCCCCATACACCTCATGTAAACTAAACCACCACAAGTATTAGGAATAATACATACGTAATCATATAATCACGCCTTTAACTCCCCTAAGGGGCAGATAGAGGTGTATTGAAACCTCCAACAATTGAGCCTATTGTAGGCAAGCGAGCACTTTGCTCACGTTTCACGATATCCACGAGAAGAGATGGTTTGGCCCCATTCTACTCTAGAATAATAAATACTTAGGCTCGTATTCCAGAACAACGCTTAGCTGTGATTCGACTCCACAATAACATTTGATCTATCATCTAGTACTCGTTTACAATCTGTACTCAGATTTCAGGACTAAAGTATCATTCTAGAATACAAGCTTGGAATATCGTTCTCGAATATAATTGTAATGTATATTTAATTTTTTAGCTATAAGCCGCGTGATTCCCGGCAGAGTAGAATTTCGACCACCCCATCTCTTCCCATGCGGTGTCGTACAAGGCGTCTTAGGGATAGGGCTGGTTAACATCAGACAGATATATACGGCCCAGACTCAGCCTCAGATGCATGGCTTGAGTCAACAATAGTGCCCGGAAGACGGTAATAGGCTCACCCTCTATTACGTGTGACCGAAATTATTGATTGGTGAAATGTGGGTGTTAATTCACCTCTGTCTAACCCTTCGGGGAAAAAGGCGTGATTATATGTATGAATGTATGTAAGTTGTATAATTGTAATTCTTTAGCTATAAGATGTATATTTTTTAGATTTATTATAATGCTTTATCTTATATATAAAATTCTCGTGTCACGGTGTTCGAACTTGAACTCCTCCGAAACGGCTTGACCGATTCTCATGAAATTTTGTGAGCATATTGGGTAGGTCTGAGAATCGGCCAACATCTATTTTTCATCCCCCTAAATGTTGAGGGTTGTCCACCCTTAACATTATATGGCAAAACGACGTTTGCCGGGACAGCTAGTTATTGTATATGTTTATTTAAAAAAAAAAAATTATGTAGGCATCGGTAGCTTAGTGGTTAAGGAGTCGGTCTTACAATCGATACGTCCCGGGCTCAAATCCTGTCCATTATACTACCGACGTGAATCCACTCCTAACGCAAGCAATTTAATTTAGCTGGAGGGATTATTAGTAATTTCGGTTTAATTAACATAACATAAACTCACGCCTATATCCCCGAAGGGGTAGAGGTACTAGCACCCACATTTCGCCAGTTTATGTTTAGGTCCCAATGTAATAGGTGGTGAGCCTATTGCCATTAACCGGGCACTTATAAACCTGCGATAAATAAACAAACAACTTGTAATGCCATGGTAAAACCTGGGATCGAACCCGAGACCTCGTCTCAGCAGTCCATTACCCATACCACTAGGCTACCCCGGTTATTTATTCTTCATTTTAATTATTCTTTTAAAAATGAAATGAGATTCTATGAGTTAGAGCTATGATGTAGTTAAATTACAGCTCAGCTAGTTAGTTCAGCTGGAAGTCATTGATTTCAAATATTACTTATCCTATAACTAAATATCAGAAAACCAATTCTTCGAAAATTCAACCTCAATCTGTCAAGATCAAATTAAATGTCAAAGACAGTATTCTATTACGATAATTTACAAGTAAATCTTCTTAATTGTACCTAATGTTCTATATTGATACTGTGATTTATTTAACCGCGGTAGCCTAGTGGTATGGGTAATGGACTGCTGAGACGAGGTCTCGGGTTCGATCCCAGGTTTTACCATGGCACACACCAATGACTTTTAGATGCTTTTCGAAGTTATGTGTGTATTTATCGCAGGTTTATAAGTGCCCGGTTAATGGCAATAGGCTCGCCACTTATTACATTGGGACCTAAACATAAACTGGCGAAATGTGGGTGCTTAGCACCTCTGCCTACCCCTTCGGGGATATAGGCGTGAGTTTATGTTATGTTATATTTATTTAACATCGAAAGTAGTCAAGTGTATTAGAGATGCAACTGCAGTATTGCATCACTATGACCTCGTCGTTTCCGACAAGTGCTTCGGTGGACATCCAACCTTAAGTGTCGTGATTTAAGTAATATTTTTTTTTTATACCACTTAGGTGGCAGACAAGCGCACGGCCCACCTGATGGAAAGTGGTTGCCGTGGCCTATGGACGTGTGTATCACCAGAGAAGCCACACTCGCGCCTACGACCCTGTAAGCACAGAGTATCTGTGCCGTCAATGTAAAGGACAAAGCAGGACAAGCCTATAGTCATCCCACTGACAGCACAAATTCTCCAGTGAGCTCTAACTAACCTACTCACCGCTGGGGACACAACACGAAATTATTATAACCGTGGTATTCTGTAGGGCGGAGGTACTTCCCCAGTAGTAATAATATCACGTATAATAATAATAAATATTCCACGACATTCTACACAACGCTATCTAGACCCATGGTAAGCATAGCTTAACTAGCTTGTGTTATGGGATCTAGAATGCGGATAAACATACTTAGATACTTTTTTTTTGTAAATACATACATATTATACATAGAAACACCCAGACTAATGCAAATATACATATTCATGCATACAAATATTTGCACTGAGCGGGAATCGAACCCGCGCCCCCTGCATAGCAGTCGAATGCTTTACCGCTACGCTACGGAGGTCGTCATTTGTAAGTTACAAACAACGTAAAGAACATCCTTATAATATTAAGCCTTAACAACCTAGTATGCTTATGTAACGCAACTGACCAGCAGGGTAACATAAACGCAAAATTGTATCCGCGAGATACTTGTGGGTTGTGCCGTGGACTGTATAACTTTTATCTGTGATCAGGTGAATAAAACAATAATTTGTACCAGTTCTGTTTATTTTTCTTAAGACCATGAAAACACTTGAACATTGACCATTGATCACTGACCATGCCGAAATGTGCGTTCTTATATACCAATTTGGCGTCCATAGGCCGCAATGCGGCATAAGGAGCAATCAATTTTTCTTTTATATCTTAACCTAAGGTCCTTATTTTAAACTTATTCTAGCACACTATTTACATATCGTAGACCTTCCTTTTCAGGCAGCGTGATTTAAAGTTTGTGAAAATGTCTGAAATTTGGTACAAGTAAGGTACATAACGCGGAGGACAGAATAAAATGTCTAAGAACACATAGGTAGGCTATGTTTTATAAGAATATTTAATATATGATTAGTTAGTTCGTTTAAAGTACAGAATTTAATATAGAGGAAGAATATAGCATGTTATGGCACATAAGTTATTTTTTAATGATTTCAAAAATACATGAAAAAAAAATTAATACATACTTCGTTCTTATTTAAATTTTTTTATGTTTGTTACCTCAGAACTTCTTCACAGAATTCGTCTTCCTACCGTCCCGGATCCTCTAAGCGGGACGTGAACAAACATTTGATGAGGCCATCAAGCTGAGGGGCCACCATTGTTACGGGATAGGTGTCTGTAATGGTACTTGGCCGTGTTCAATATATTAAAATAAATATATCGCTAAAATATACAACAAAGTAATTTCATATAATGCGTTGATACTGCTCACACCTCTGGGATGCCTCCGCGAAATACTTACTAGATGCTCTCGACAGTTAATCCTGAGGTCACGAACACCCTCAAGCCTTTGCAGATGCGTAAAGATAATGGTGAATGTTCTGATGCGCTCTTCCAACTAGTCCCAACCTATCCTTTGCTTCACAGGACAACACGTGCAGGGCTTAGATGTCACCTTCACACTGTGCAGAATATATGGGCAAGAACCAAGCGGTTCGGACACTCTTTGCTGCACCACCACGACGTGGAATTCATTCCCAGCTCACGCGTTTCCTTCTTCCTAAAGTCCTGGATCCTTTAAGCGGGGCGTGAAAAAGTATCTGATGAGGCCGCCAAGTCAAATGGCACCATTGTAACATTACTTAGTGTCTGTAATGGGGACTCTCTTTTCTGATACTTGGTCTTTAGCTTACTATCAGGCGAGGTGAAGTTAAATTGGCGTGTCCTAGATAAAAAAATATATTGTATAAACCGTGTCGTGCTAATGTTATGTTATATTATTAATAAACGACTATTTGCTGCCTCTTACATCTAATATTATGAGTTAAGCACATATAAATGAATGGTTAACCCAGTTCACAATGAATACTACTTGCTCTGATGCCATTTGACATCAACATTATTATATAAGTAATAAAATAATTGCATAAAATTCTAGCCTAGGACAACACTAACAAAGACTAATTTATTAAATTATGTTTATTTATAATACTTAACCCATAAAATATTATGAGTAAGTATGCAACTTCATTGTATCTTAGTAAATTCTGTGTCAGTTTATGTGCTATTATCTTACTCATAATTTATGTGATCTTCTTTGTATAATTACTTTACCATTTCGTAGCAGTAGCGGTGGAGAACCTGGGGAGCTGGGCGATTGGGCTGAGGCTCATAGAGGCAACTGGTGACTCTCGTTCCGGATCGTTCCAGGTGCAGAGGCTGGTTTGCAATCCAGCGTGGAAACGCAGCAAGTGTGATGGTACCTTTGCACCGGGAGTGATCAGGGGCGGGTTGTTCGATTAATATGGATAATTATTTAATTACCAAACTATATTGAAATGATAAGAATATACCACTTTTTATTACTTCAGTTTTCCTCTTGAAAGGCAGTGGTAGTAGGTTCAAGTACTGTTCTAAATGTAGACTTTTTGATCTAAATCTAGCATATTAACTAATTTTTGAAGTCATTCGTAAATTTATGACACATAAATAATACCCTATATTACTAGTAAGTGTAAGGACCGGGGGTGACAGGTGGAGCCGCCTGTCACCCTGGCAGAAGCAGGCCGCGGCGGCGGCGCGCCTGGCGCGCCTCCCCGTTTTCCGGGAACGAGTTGGGGACTCTGTAGTCCCCACACACCCAAGAAGAGGGGCAGATCGTGAGAGATGGCCCTGGGTCGGCCGGGGTGCGAGGGATATGCCTGTCAACCTCACCTTCGGCAACAAGTCCGACATAACCTCTCCCACCGGCTCCGGTGGGAGGTATCCGTGGGGATATTGCGCACGTAAAAAAAAAAAAGTAAGGATTCGAACCCGGGATCTTTCGATCGTAAAGCCAATCCCTTAACCACTAAGCTACAGACGCACGATAAAATCCAACTTATCAAAATTAAAAACATCTAGTACCAACTGCGCGTAGTATTCAGTTCATAACAAATATTTTTTCAACAGTCATGCAGAACCGTCGTGGTTTTAATGTCAATGCCCTATGATCATTAAAAACACAGCTATCATTATCATTACAGCATTATAATGATAATAGTCATCTACTCATTACATGCCAATGATATCCGTCTATTATCAAATTATATACATTTGGTAGCATGTAACCGTCGTCGGTGTAGATAAGTAGTTAGTGATTGTTATTACGCATCAGTGTTTTATGCGAAAACTAAGCCAAGTTTAATCTTTTCTTAGGGTACCGCATCTCAAAAGGAAATCCTTATAAAATCACTTCATTTATTTAGCGTAGCTTAGTGGGTAATGGACTGCTGAGACGAGGTTTCGGGTTCGATCCCTGGTTTTACCATGGCACACACCAATGACTTTTCGATGCTTTTCGAAGTTATGTGTGTATTTATCGCAGGTTTATAAGTGCCCGGTTAATGGCAATAGGCCTCTAACCTTTCCAACTAAGCTAAATTGTTTGTGCTAGAAGTGTGTAGACGTCGGTAGTGTAATGGTCAGGATTGGGGACCTCTCGATCGTAAGAGCGCCTCCATAACCACTTAGCTACCGATGTCCGTCTGTCTGCTTGTTTGTCAAGACCTTTTTAGGAGGAAAGCGTGGAGGTTTCGAGTTGAAATTCATATACAATAAACAAGTTTGAAACTTGTTTCATCTGTGAAAAAATTATACTTTTAATCAAGAAAATAAAAAAAACATGTGTAGCATAAAGTTCGTATCTCAATCCAGGTTTTTTTTTCTTTTGTTGTATGTCCTGGGGCATATAACTCGACGCGTGAAAGACTAGTGGTTATGCATAGCGCTCTCACACAAAAGTTCCGGTGTTTTATTGAGGGGCCTTAAAGTTTTTTCTGAATCCTTCTATGGTGACTTACCTAGTATGAGGTACCTACAAAACTACCAGTTAGAAGGCGCGCGTCGTCTAGACATATAAGGATGCTTTGCGAGTGGATGAAGTCAATATTTGAAGTGGCGTCCCAGTCCCTTATATTGCAGCTCACTCAGGCAGACATGATAACCTAACTAACAAACGAGGCTCTATTGAAAGTGTCTGTTACAGGGTTGAGAGGTAAGGCGGAAGTAACTCTCACATTGTGTTATCTTACATCCTACTATTAATTATTTCATATTTGTGTTGAAGAGCGTGAGTATGTTTGTATTTTTTAATGTTTTTTTTTTCAATCATTCTGATGTCTGAGAGAATATTGCAAAAATTTGATATAGGAAAAGAATACATTCTGGATAACATATCAGTTACTCTTTATTTCACGGGCGAAGCTGCGGTCAACAGCTAGTTAGTCTGAGGTGAAAGCTTCAGATATAACCGAGATCAACGTTAAGATGATGTTGATTTATGATTATATTTTTAGAATACAGTAATTTACAAACATCGTTAGCTAGTCATTACTCGGTTCATTTACGTTTATACTATAAACAAAAAAATTGGATTGTCGATCTGTTTGTTTGTTACCTTAGCGAGATTTGGTTACTTTTCACAGCCCCCTCAATATAGATATCAAATAAAAGGGCTTGATTAATAGATCATTTTTTTTATACCACTTACTTGGCAGACAAGCACACGGCCCACCTGATGGGAAGCGGTTACCGTGGCCTATGGACGTATGCAACACCAGGGGTGTCACACTCGCGCTGCCGACCATGAAGAAACCTTCTGATGCCCCTCTTGAAGAAACCCATATTGTAGGCGCTTGGGAAAACCGCAGCAGGGAGGTCATTCCACAGCTTGAGTGTGCGTGGGATGAAGTTTCTTTCATACCGCACAGTGCGCACCGTCTCAGGTCGCAATGTGTGGGGATGAAATGCCTGCCTATGGTGAGAGGTGCGATAATAGAATGTAGCTACGGGCATCATGTCAAACAATTCATCTGAGCACAAACCATTGTATAGGCGGTAGAACACACACAGTGAGGCAAAATCCCTCCTAAGGCTAAGAGGTTCCACTCTACCTGTGAGTATGGGATTGTCAACCAGCCTCAATGCCCGTCTTTGCAACGAGTCGAAGGGGTCAAGCTGGTATGCAGGTGCTCCAGCAAAAACGTGACATCAGTACTCCATGTGAGGCCGGACCTGTGTGTGTTCAATTTAAAAAGTGTAAATAAAAAACCGTGGTAGCCTAGTGGCCAGTAATGGACTGCTGAGACAAGGTCTCGGGTTCGAAGTTATGTATGTATTTATCATAGTTTATAAGTGCCCGGTTAATAGCAATAGCCTCTCCACCTATTACATTGGGACCTAAACATAAACTGGCGTAATGTGGGTGCTAGGACCTCTGCCTACCCCTTTGGGGATATAGGCGTGAGTTTATGTTATGTTATGTTTATGTTAAAATAAAGATTAAAAAGCCCCCATCACAAAAAACAATCTCCAAAAAGTTGAAAATAAATCTTCGAAAGGGATCTTCGATCATTCCGATAATATGGCGGAGTGCTTTACCAGTTAGGGTCCCCCAAGATGACAATAATCAAAATATTACTAGATATATCAAAGTTATCAGACTTACCAAGTCAATTTATTTTCAACTTTTTGTCGAATGATTTTCATGTTTTTTTTGCCATTTTTATTGAAGAAAACACAACCCAAAAATTTTTCCCTTTCTACGATCAACCCCTATTTTTACTAGCGGCAAACTAAAGTTTGTTGGCTCAACTAGTAAATGTAAATATCCCTGCATGGGAAGTCGCGATATTCTGCTAGTATATTACTATAATGGCATGTTTAAACTGAGCTGTTTTTATATGACGGCATTATAAAATATATTATCTCATTCACGATAATCGCTTGCTATTCAGTACATACCGTGTGTTTATAAGAGCTGACCTCAGGTGAAAGTGAAACCACCATTGTAGATGCGCGTGAGCATACTTGAAAACCTGCGCGCGCGACCCGATTTGATGTCTGTTACGTATATTTGTTACTATTGTTGTTTAATATTATACTTTTTCTTAGACACTGTTACAGGTGTCATCAAAATTCAACATTACTTAGTGTCTGTAATGGTGACCCTCTTTCCTGAGACTTTGACTTTAGCTTAGCATCAGGCGAAGTTAAGTCAAGTTGGCGTATGCTAGATAAAAAAAACCCATAGTGAACTCTTTTTTTTATACCACTTGGTTAGCAGACAAGCACACGGCCCACCTGATGACAATCGCGCTGCCAACCGTGTAAGTACAATAATTTCTGTGCAGTCAGTGTAAAAGACATAGCAAAACAAGTTTTTGGTCTTTCCACTGACAGTAAAAAAACTCACCAGAAAGATCTGGCTGCCCTACGCACCACGTCTTCTTCACCTTAAAATAAACAAATACTTTTAAGTTTTGTTGTATATTTGATGTGTGGGTTATTAGTCCAAGTCCAATAAGTAAACAGTAATAAAAAAAATAAAAAAATAAAATAAAAAAAATCATTTTCTTTCTATTTTTTTCTTTCTTTTATCTTAGCGTTAATCCCAGTGGCATCCGAAACTTTCACCTCAGAGTTGAGGTTCTGCTCTTACCAGATTAACTACGGTATTGACTGAACTGCAATGTTTATCGTGAAGCGACTGCCACCTTCAAAACCCAAAGGCGATATTGGAGCATTGCAGCTAGAGCAGTTGTTGGACTTTATAGGGTTCCTACTAACCGTAACGACAGCCATAGATGTTCGTATGACAACCGGGACCCACGGCTTAACGTACTCTCCGAGGCACGACCAGACCAATGCATATGAATATTTGCACTGAGCAGGGATCGAACCCGCGCCTCCTGGTAGCGGCCGCGTTCACTACCGCCACGCCATAGAGGCTATCAAACTGTATTATGATCTCTATTGTGATGTAATGGTATTAGAGGCTCGCTTAAAGTCAGTGCACCTGCTAAATAACGTTTCTCTGGTTTAGGATTCAGGATTCTCTTAGAGTTCAGTCTGTGACAGACACTCCCGGTAAAGCCATCATACTAATAAAAGCTAGCCTAAGTAACGTTCTCCATGGATTGTGATAACGTTCAGCGCTCGAAAACGGCTACCACTCGTTAATGCAGTCTAGCTGGTCGATCTACTCAACACACTGCTTAAAAAAAAACTTCTCCAAAGTAAAGTGAATCATTGACACGAGAAGAAGAAGACCAATCAAAAGCATTTAACAAAGAATCAAATAATCATTCATTTATTCAGTTTAGGCACACAAAGAGCACATGTGAACGTCAATATTTTACAATTATGTCAAGGAATAATATAAAAATATTAAACAATGTAAAAATAAAGAGTTAGAAAATGATTCTTTCGCTTGTTCGGTAGGTTAGTTCTACTGAGAAGATACCAGCAAGAAACGTATAGAACTATATTAGAACTAGATTATCTTTTTTTATATTTGCTTTAGTTTACAATTTGTATTGTGCGAGCAAGCAAGAGACTTGTATTAACCACGCATTTACAACATCATAACATAACACAAACTCACGCCTATATCCCCGAAGGGGTAGGCAGAGGTGCTAGCACCCACATTTCGTCAGTTTATGTTTAGGTCCAAATGTAATAGGTGGCGGCGAGCCTATTGCCATTAACCGGGCACTTATAAACCTGCGCTGAATACACACATAACTTCGAAAAGCATCGAAAAGGCATTGGTGTGTGCCATGGTTAAACCTCAGCAGTCCATTACCCATACCACTAGGCTACCGCTGTTTTTTACATTAATTTTTAGTAAAATTTATAGTAACTTTTATTCATTAAATTTTTTTTCACTTCTATTTTAAACATATTTATTGACATGTTAATCAAATCCTGAGGAATATTATTAAATATTTAATACAGCTGCCTACAAACGAATCACCAACTTTGTGAAGCCTGAGTTTAGGTACAACTAGTTTTGATACCGGATTTTAAAATGTAAACTTTATCCCAAGTTTGATGATATTGGAGGCTGTTATATGAATTAGAAGTAGATATACCTAGAGCTCAGTATTGAGTAATCTTACTAGTATCATATGTTTAAACAAATACTAATAGTAAGTGAGTAGTGGTCAGAATGAACGGATTGAAAAGTAAAAAAAATGTGGTAAAAAGTAGGTAAGTACACTGACAACCAGATACAGATAATGAAGACATTTCTTCCTATATTTGTCAATGTACTCGTATTTATTCGATTTCTTTCTGAATTAAAATTGGGTACGAAACCACTGGTCCCCAAAAATTTGTACCTTATACCCACTTGTTAAATATTTGTAACTCCCCCTTGGCCCCGGTCTGCTATTTGGTTGAAAATCATTATTTGAAAGCACGATAGTGTCAAAGTCAATACAAAATTGCGGAAAGGTATTCACGGGTAGTGTATACCTTTCCGCAATTTTGTATTGACTTTTAACTTGTAATTGACTTTGACTGAAGTTGACCAGCTTCACAACTACAAAAAAGTTTTCTGTCATTAAGTTTACTAAATGACTTTAATTTTTGTCATTTTTTTTTTATCGCTTGTTTGGCAGACAAGCACACGGCTGGATGGAAAGTGGTCACCGTGGCCTATGGACGTGTGCAACACCAAGAGAGTCACACTTGCGCTGCCAGCCCTGAAAACACAAGAGTTTCTGTGCCGTCAGTATAAAAGATAAAGCAGGACAAGCTTTTCGTCATCCCACTGTTCATACAAAACTCTCCAGAGAGCTTTGGCTACCCTACTCACAGCAGGGAACACAACACAAGATTATTATGGCCGCGATATTCTGTGTCCTACCTCCTTAAAATTTTGTTTATAAGGCAGTCTAGATTTATACCAACACACCTTCGTAAAACGCTCAAGAGATGTTATCTGTACTTCGTGACCTCAGCGAAAGTAGACGCTGACAAAGTATAATTATATAAATCCGCTATGTACCAATTACGGACAGTTTTAAAAGTTAGTATTATTGCCCGAGGCGTCACCCACTGTGACATGTAGGATTGATAACATATGCACCAGTTCGAACTTCTAATTACAAGTTACGAAAATGGAAAGTTTCAACTAAGTACCTACGTACAATAGGTTCCGATTAGGTAGATCCCAAAATGTACTTTGTTTTTTTATAGGATACTTTCAAAACTCAAATTCAAATTTCGAATTCTTTAGTTCTCCAAATAGTGTAGCGTAAATTTTTGACGTCAAATGCTGCTTAAAACTATGTTTATACTTCAACAATATGACTTGGCAAGCTGAAGCCAATTTTTGCCAGATCGAGAGAGATGGCCTTGAGTCGGCCAGGGTGCGAATCATACGCATGTTAACCTCACCTTCGGCTACTAAAAATGACCCACAGGCGTCGTGCGTTGTAGTCGATTCGAGTCCGACATAACCTCTCCTACCGGCTCCTGTGGTGGGGGTCAATGTCTGAGAGATTCCATAACAGACACCAATAAATATTACAATGACACCCTTCAGCTTTCCCTTCAGCTCGAGGGCCTCATCACATATTTTTTTACGCCCCGCTTAAAGGACCCGGCACTGTAGGAAGTAGGAAACGCGTATTCTGGTAATTCTTTGTATATTATACGTACATACATCTATAAAATCAAGTCTTTATCCCCGGAGGGTTAGGTAGAGAATTAACACCCACATTTCAACAATCATTGAATTCGGGCCCACGTCATAGAGCGTGAGTCTATTGCCGCACATTTGAGGCTGAGTCTAGGCTGTATATATCTGTCTGATTTAAAATAGCCTTATCCCTTCGTCGCCTTGTACGGCACAGCATGGGAAAAGATGAGGTGGTCCAGATTCGCGAGGGATATGCCTGTCAACCTCACCTTCGGCAACCAAAACGACCCACAGGCGGCGTGCGTTTTAGTCTGTTCGAGTCCGACATAACCTCCTCCACCGGCTCCGGTGGGGAGGTATCTGTGGGGATTTTGCGCACGTAAAAAAAAAAAAAAAAAAAAAAAAAAAAAAAAAAAAAAAAAAAAAAAAAAAAAAAAAAAAATTGGTCCAGATTCTACTCTGCCGGTATACATAATATGTTTGAGTTTACGTAACTATTTGATAGATCTACTGACTATGTTCCCGTGGACCACTTCTGAACAATACCTAGTTGATTCCACAGTCACTTTGTGCTCCCGTGGTTTTCCTAGGCGCCATTCCCTATTCAAAAATAGCACTCTCTCAATCTTCCTGTGAGAATTACATATTTTCCTGTAATTAAAACAAATTATTTAACTGCGCTAAATAAATTAAGATTAGAAAAAGATCGGTAGAAGTGGCATCTGTTCTTGTTTTACCGTGTTTATTTATTTCTCTCATCCACTCAACCTATAATAGTAATTGATTTGATAATTAAATATTATGACGTCACAATAAATAATTGCATACAAATTTACTTATGAATTACCGTTTTGACGTTTACTAAAAAGAAGGTTATTTGACTAGTCAGTCATATACCCAATTTTGTTGATCTTCGTTTTTACAGGAACAACTTACACCTTACCCCTAAGCCCTGCATCAGAGCTAGAGCTTCATCCATTGTTGAAATGTTCAAAAAGTGCAAGAAGTAACAGCTCCGCTTTTCCCATCCAAATTGAGCAGTAGGACTGGGGAAGTACCTCCACCCTATAGAATATCGCGGCCATGAAAACCTCGTGTTGTGATCACAGCGGTAAGTAGGTTAGCCAGCGCTGTATAATGGACAAACTATAGTCTGTCTCTACTTGCTAAACAACAGACAAATCTCTGGCGCAAGCTATCTTCGCATCAGATGGTAGTCACTTCTGGAAAGGCCAACAAGTCAAAAATCATTTATTCTGTATAGACCATTAAATCGGCTCTTACAAAACCAGCAAGAAACTTGTGTTCCTGGCGGTAAGTAGGGTAATAGGATAGAACTCACTGGAGAGTTTTTGTGCTGTCAGTGGGAAGATTTGTCCTGCTTCGTCTTCTGCACCGACGGCACAGTAACTCTCTGTTCTTACAGGGTCTGACTCAGCGTGTGAGTCTCCTGATGTTCCACACGTCCATAAGCCACGGTGACCATTTTCCATCACGTAGGCGGTGTTCTTGTCTGCCACTTAAGTGGTAAAAAAAAATTGAGATAATAAGCACTAACTTTGATAAAAAAGAGTTGTTACTAGATATTTAAATGTATTCTAATATAAGATAAACTATTAAAAAAAATCTTAATACTTGATTGCCTAATCAATATTTAATATTTCAAACGAGAATCATGCAATCGAACACTCCACTCTAACCCGTTAAGCACCGTCATAAGCTACCCGTAAGCGGCTAGATAGCTATCAGGTTACCTCATCACATAAAATGCGGTAGTAAAGAATTTAAGAATAACTCTTTTAATTTACCACACCGGTTTATCGGTAAACAACGGTTATGACAAATTAACCGATTAGTATTTAAAATCGATTTGATATAATCAATTTACGTAATAACAATTCAATTGTTTGATAGGGCTGTTCTTCTATCGATAGTTATCATACAACCTATGATAAAGTTTCAGTAACTCAAAGACAGGGAATTCATCCTCACACATTGTGACCTGAGACGGTGCGCACTGAGCGGTATGAAAGAAACTTCATCCCACGCACACTCACGCTGTGGAATGACCTCCCTGATGCGGTTTTTCCAAGCTCCTACAATATGGAGTTCTTCAAGAGGGGCTTCAGAAGGTTTCTACATGGTCGGCAGCGCGAGTGTAAAGCCCCTGGTGTTGCATACGTTCATAGGCCACGGTAACCACTTTCCATCGGGTGGACAGTGTGCATGTCTGCCACCTAAGTGGTATAAAAAAGAAAGTTGCCGTTTGGCGGTAATCTGTTCCTATCACGTGGGACCCAAAATCATAGCGCTATGTGGGTGTAAATATACACCTGTCTTCCCCTTCAGGGCTTTACAGACGTGAGTATTTATATGTATGTATGTTATTTGAGACCAGTTTCTGAGATATAAACATGTACCTACTAAAAGATATATGAAATGTTACAGGATTGAGGTCTCAACATGCATATTATTGCACAGTACTTGACAAGAAGCCATGAAGAACATAGGCCATGAAGAATATAACAAGAAAATCATAGTTAGCGCGATGTGAGTGTGTAGATATACCTCTGCTTTCCCTTCAGGGAATTACAGAGGTGAGTAGTATGTATTTAAGCCGCGTGGTTTCCGGCATAGTAGAATTTGGACCACCCCATTTCTTCCTATGCGGTGTCGTACAAGGCGACTAAGGGATAAGACTGTTTAACATCAGACCGATATATACAGCCAAGACTCAGCCAGAGATGCATGGCTCGAGGCAACAACAGTGCCCGGAAAACGGCAATAGGTTCACCCCCTATTACGTGGGACTGAATACAATGATGGTGAAATGTGGGTGTTAATTCACCTTTGCCTAACCCTCCGGGGATAAAGGCGTGATTATAACTATGCATGTATGTAGTAGTATGTATGTTATTTGAAGCCAGTTTCTGAGATTTAAAGATGTACTAAACAGGTATATAAAATCTCAAGGAATTGAGCACTGAACATGCATAATGCACAATATTTGACAAGAAATCATGAAGAATATTGGGCCGTGCAAGCCTTTGTTAATCATCTCAGCTTAAATACTACTCATGTCAAAACATGAGATGAGTATTTTGGAACCCACTGAGGTCTGCTTTCTGTTTTTGGTGAGACTGTTATCTTTTCCATGAGCGACTGCCGTCCGACCTCTCTATCCCGAAAAAGAAACATGCGTCCAACTTCAGATCAATGAAGCCTATTGTAGTCCACTGAAGGACCTAGGCCTCTCCTAATATTGGTGGGCTTTGGGGCCGACGGCTAAATATGGGCCCTAAAAACTGGGGATTGCTTTTATACCTAACTTCAAAATTTTACAACATTCAACATTCAACTTCAACATTGCAAAGTGCAATATTAACGTCCATTTTCGTCAGAATCGTAACTATTTAATTTTCATCCGAATATTGCATCGGCAATATTCTGATGATGTTTATGTTACGACTTTGAGTTACGGTATCGACAGTAACTCAAAGTCGGAACATATAAACACCGCAGGCACTCACGAACAGGGTTAAACATAAATGCAATTTGGTTGGCATAGACTATAATTGAACAAAATATAATAGAGCTTTTATTTGTGCATCGAAAATTTATATTTAGGTAAGGTATAGATAGCGCTACGATCAAGGAGATTGATTAATTTGACAAAGCAGTTGGCGCGGATTCGATTTAAAAAAATAATTATACCACTTAGGTGGCAGACAAGCACACGGCCCGCCTGAAGGGAAGTGGTTACCGTGGCCAATGGAATTGTGCAACACTAGGGGCGTCACACTTGCGCTGCCGACCCTGAAGGAACCTCCTAATACCTTCCTAATATAATCGCTCAGTGCAAATATTTATATGCATGAATACGTATATTTGCATTGGGCTGGGTGTTTCTATGTATAATATGTATGTATTTACAAAAAAAAGTATCTAAGTATGTTATCCGTATTCTAGATTGTAACACAAGCTAGTTAAGCTATGCTTGCCATGGGTCTAGATAGTGTTGTGTGGAATGTTGTGGGATATTTAGGTATTTATTTAGATTGATCCCATTAAATTCGTATTTATAAGTGAAAGACAAGTGGAAATTCGTTATTATAGAAATGATAAATGTATGGGTTTTGATGAAGGTAAATACGCCGCGTGGTTCCCGGGATAGAGCTGATTAACACCAGACAGATATATACAGTCCAGACTCAGCTTTAGATGCATTGCTCGAGTCAACAATAGTGCCCGGAAGACGACAATAGGCTCACCCCCTATTACGTGGGACTGAATTCAATGATTGGTGAAATATGGGTGTTAATTCACCTCTGCCTAACCCTCCGGGGATAAAGGCGTGATTATATGTTTGTATGTATATATATACATATATGACAGTCGTCAACGTCATAAACATCAAATCCCAAACATTCATCAGTCTATTCTAACGAATAGCAACTTGTCAAGAGGAGCTGAGTAGTCCCCACACACCCGAGGAGAGGGCAAGATCGTGAGAGATGGCCCTGGGTCGGCCGGGGTACGAGGGATATGCCTGTCAACCTCACCTTCGGCAACCAAAACGACCCACAGAGGGCGTGCGTTTTAGTCGGTTCGAGTCCGACATAACCGTTTCCACCGTCTCCGGAGAGATATCCGTGGGGATTTTGCGCACGTAAAAAAATAACAAAAAAGAGGAGCTGAGCTTCGATGTGAAGGGTTAGCTCTTCTAAAGACTATTCCTAGAGATACAGACATATTAACTGACCCCTGAGAGTCTCGTCAGTCCGGCAGCACGATTCGCGTCTACGATTTTGTAGATGTGGTTGGCTTGGTCTAAAGATCTAGATCGGGCGCTTTTCTTGACCCTTTTTTCGTGCGGTAATCCTCTCGAATATCCCTCCTCGCCCGCGCTGGAGCCAGTGTGAGTGGTTATGTCAGACTCGAACCGACCATAACTGCACGGCCGTCTCGGGTCATCAATTGCACTTGGTAGCCTCTGGCATATCTCTCGCGATCCTCGACTGTCCCAGCAATGGCTTCTGTGGCTTGAAGTCCTTTACCAAGATATTGTTTTTAACCATATAAACTGTTTCACACTTTTACACAGACTGAATAATGTATATCAGCGATAGTCATTCAAATTTGGTATCTTGCCGTATTGATCAATGAGGTGGAATAAAATCTACATTGGTTTATGTAAAATTGACACGTTTTTTCAGAGTTTGAAACTGATACTTCCAGTGTTTTATGAGAGCCTGGTATATTCGATGCAGTTGTTGCAGTCGATTCTGTGTCTAATATTTTATTCATAATGCACAATCGATTCAGTATGCAGCTTCTTCATCGTCATCGCGTTCCTTTAACCTTGTATTTTCTAAGTTTAATTCCTTTTTGATATGAGAGCCTAGTACCGGGATCTGATTTGATGCAGTTATTGCAGTCGATATCTGTTCTAATATTTTATTCATATTGCACTTTAACAAATTACATGCAAATATCACGTCACTATCGATTCAGTGTGCAGTTCCCTCGTCATCACCATGTTTCTTTCGCCTTGTGTTTTATTTGTATAATTCCTTTTTTTATGAGAGCCTAGTACTTAAATCTGATTCACTGCAGTTATTGCAGTGCATCGGATTCTGTACTAATATTTTATTCATATTGCATATATTATTATAAAGAGCCAAGATTCAGTGTGCAGCTTCATTCATCGTCACTACGTTTATTTTGACGTGTTTTTGTGTTATTCCTTCTGTTTATGTGTTCCTGGTACTCATGTGCCAAATTTTTAGTTGCCCAATTTGGATGATGTAAGAGGTGAATGACTTTTCATTTATGTATTATGTATGACTGTAGTCGGAAAATGCGTCTGGCTGCTTATACGACATACGCTGTCTATATCAAGTCTACTGTTTGAGATATCTGAATACGATATGTATATGACTTTTTATGTATGTATTTTTTTTTTATACAACTGGCAGAATAGCACACACCTGATGGAAAATAAACTGCCGACTTTGTAAGAACAGAGAGTTTCTGTGCCGTTAGTGCAGAAGACCAAGCCCACTGACAGTAAACCTCTCCAGTAAGCTCTTGCTAAGGGTAGGAAGATCAGATGAGTAGGAACTCATATGGGGGGCGGAGGTCATTCTAGATTATCAATTTATTGAAACCCGTTTCAACGTCTACAGCAAGGTTTACGACACATTTTTGACAACATTCCTGAAGACGTTGCAATGAGAGTGCTGTGCAGACATCATAATCCTTGCGCGCACTGACTGTTAGATACGAAATTAGCATTTTGGAGCCTAGGGGCCGCCAAGCATTTAAAATCTTTAGTAGAATAAATAAACCCACAATATGTACATGTACCTATATCTACTACAGGTTCATTTTACAGTTATTTGAGTGAAAGATTTTGGGTACAGTTTCGATTGCAAAATAGCTTGAAATTATTTATGATGTATGGGAATATTGTTGGTACGAGGTGAACAGGTACTTAAATGGGTTTTATTATTTTTAATTGCCAAGACTGAGTATGCAGCTTCACACATCGTCACCACGTTTATTTTGACTTGTGTTTTCTTTGTATAATTCCTTACTGATTTTGCGATCAAAACGGTCCATATCTTTTGCTTCAAAACGACTATAATGAAATCAGCCGGTATATATAGACTCTGAAAATTTCCTACATCGATTAAATCTTATTAGATGTCTTGAATTAAAATTATTAGAAGTCAAAGACAAAAACATTTATTATGTATAGTACGTCACAAACCAGACGTTTAATAAATGGACCACCGGCTCGCACCGACATTTTATGTGACGGTCCCTTTACACCACGCAATGACACAATTAGTGACACTACCGGCAGTGTCATTAATATAACTGTATAGCTTCAGCGATAAGGCCGCCCATTGTACACCGTGACCCAAAATATGAAGGAAAAATTTAAGAAAATGAAAATTTAAAAGTGGAACGCGATTTATTCTATTTTTTGTTTTTTTATATTATTTGCTAGTTCTTTGGCGCCAAATCCACATTGTTAGTTGGTTGAAAAAATGTTGCAATTAATTTATTTCGCTATGTCAGCGAAACGAGTGCCCATACTTACTTTGCATGAGCGTGGAAAAAGGCAGTGTGAGATACCAAGCATTCTTGGTGTAAGCCGTCAGTTTTTGCGACGATTAAACGCTATAATGAGTTGGGCAACATTGAGGATTGTCCTGGAAGAGGAAGTTAGAGGACTGTTCGAACTTCTAGGAACAGATACGTCATCAAACAAAGGTTACTGCGCAATCCACAGACCAAGGTGAGAAAAATGTCACGAGACTTGGGGATTAGTCGCTCCACCGTGCAACGTATAGTGAAACATAACCTTGAATTGATCCCTTATAAAATTAGAAAAGCTCAATTGCTTACAGATAAAGACAAAAAAGATTGTCTTGAGAGGTGCAGATTGCTTAAACAAAGTTCCGTAGCTTCAAATTGGGAACATATCGTTTTTTCTGATCAAAAATATTTGTAAACCTGTTGGTGTACAATAAAGAATTTTCTATCTATCTATTTATCTATAATTCAATACCCGTGACACAACCAGTAGTGTCAAGGGCATATTTAGGACTATCTACAAAACTTCTCCGGGGATAATGTCGTGATTATATATGTGTATTTATTTCGGTATTTACAAAAGGTTTTAACTTTCCTTTTTCAGACAGATGCTTTAATTTAATTAAATAACTGCACACAGTTATTTAATTAAATTAAAGCACTGTAAGTAACTGTATCACAATATAGTTTCTTTATTCGGGATAAGCCTACAAACATTGTCTTTATTTGTCATTGCTGTGTACAATAGTGATTGCCTGCAAGCTAATGGATCTTTCCGATCCAAATTCCAAACACAATATCATTCGAGTGTTTTTAATGTGATTAATTCTTGTAACTATACAGTTTCTAATTATATTATTACTATTATTTAAATTATCGTGATCACTCACATTAGTATTAAAGTTATAGGGATATTTTTTACGTGCACGGATACCTCCCCACCGGAGCCGGTGGAAGAGGTTATGTCGGACTCGCACCGATTAAAACGCACGCAGCCTGTGGGTCGTTTTGGTTGCCGAAGGTGAGGTTGACAGGCATACCTTCTTCCTACAGTCCCGGGTCCTTTAAGCGAGGCGTGAAAAAGCATATGATGAGGCCGTCAAGCTGAGTGTCACCATTGTTACACGGTATGTGTAAGTAATGGTGACCCTCTTTTCTGAGACTTTGCCTTCAGCTTACCATCAGGCAAGGCGAAGTCTAATTGACGTGTTCTATATAAAAAAAAATATCCCTCGCACCCCGGCCGACCCAGGCCATCTCTCACGATCTCGCCCTCTTCTCGGGTGTGGGGACTACAGAGTCCCCAACTCGTCCCCGGAAACGGGGAGGCGCGCCAGACGCGCCATACCATGTTGTATTGTTCTGAGTTTCCGATATTTCGCCGCTGTTGTAATCACCATGATCACTGGAACAGGAGTATTGGCGGTAAAAAATGAAAAATGTTGTATAAGAGTAAATATATCGATCTCTTTTGAGTTCTTATAGTACGCGTTTCTGCAGTACCGCTGGTTTCACTCTCACTAAAAATACGAACCCGATCTCGGTCATGTTCAGGGCACACGATGCTTACTGTATCCACTCTCGATTTTGTTTTGGCTTCGGCCAGACGTTCGGCAGTTGAAACCCATCCCCACGATAGATTTTTTATACTTGAACCAATCTTGGTATATACAGGCGTTCTGCCGAGAGCATTTAAGAGTTATGTTACTCTATCCAGTGGTCAGTACCGGACTCCAATAAATGTTGAACGATTGCAGATTTATGCGGTTCGTTGTTTTTGACTGCCCTGATGTGTTCCTTGATTCGGAATGCAACCGTTCTATTGGTTTGTCCTATGTAAGAACTGCCACAGCTACAGTCAATCTTGTACACTCCCGCCCCCAGCATGTCCAGTAGAGATCAGTCCAGGAGAGAAGATAGTTTTGACAGAAACTTTCTCCAGGATGTTAGCGACCTTTTTTTTTTATACCACTTAGTTGGCAGACAAGCACACGGCCCACCTGATGGGAAGCGGTTACCGTGGCCTATGGACGTATGCAACACCAGGGGTGACACACTCACGCTGCCGACCATGAAGAAACCTTCTGATGCCCCTCTTGAAGAACCCCATATTGTAGGCGCTTGGGAAAACCGCAGCAGGGAGGTCATTCCACAGCTTGAGTGTGCGTGGGATGAAGTTTCTTTCATACCGCACAGTGCGCACCGAGAGGTGCGATGATAGAATGTAGCTACGGGCATCATGTCAAACAATTCATCTGAGCACAAACCATTGTTTAAGTGGTAGAACACACAGTGAGGCAAAATCCCTCCTAAGGCTAAGAGGTTCCACTCTACCTGTGAGTATGGGATTGTCAACCAGCCTCAATGCCCGTCTTTGCAACGAGTCGAAGGGGTCAAGCTGGTATGCAGGTGCTCCAGCAAAAAGGTGACAGCAGTACTCCATGTGAGGCCGGACTTGTGCTTTATAAAGAAGGAGGAGGAGGAGACCTTATCTGTCACTCCTTTGATGTAGGGTAAAAAGGCTGGCTATGTTTCTACTTTGTAGTTCCGGGGTTTATTTGTAATGTGTTTGAGTGGTATCCGTCCATTGATCCAATTCTTTTGTAAAACATTGCTTATGTGATTCAATTCTTCTTGTAAATGTTCCTCGTGTGTGTATTTCGGATATTCAGAACAATACAACATCCTAAATATCCCGATAACTTTAATACTCGCAAGCACCCTCTATCTGCTATGAAAATAATAAGAAAAACGATAAGATTCTTATTTTAAACAGCCCTGAATGTTTCACTAATAAATAATGACGATTCGTTGTTTGAATAACATTACCGCCAACTCCTCCCTATTCTCCCCCATTTTCCCTCCTATCAAAAAAACATCTCAAAACATTTTCAGTTTTAAATCAAAGAACATGTGTGTCAAGTTTGGTGAAAATAGTAAACACCCTCTGAAAATTGCAAAATCCGGAACTGACAAACAAACATACATACGGATAAAAGCAAAATCTGTCACCCTGTCAAATCGGAGACTGTCGCTCGCTTTGCGCGCTTGATCAATTAGCGTCTCCATTTGGTTTCAAGCTTAGAATATTATACGAACTCTGTAGACATAGTAAGTGTCACTATAACGAGGCGCAAAAAAAGGTCCACTGCATTGTTACATATTGACATTTATATAAATCCCGAAACATGCACACATTGACAGTTTAAATAACAAAATTGACATTAGTTTACTCTCACTTAATGCGTGTTTCAACCCGTTTTTTACGATACATTTTATTAGAAATAGTTTGTCTATACAGTGATTGATTACAAACCTTTTATTTCCTTACTGTTAGTACTTACTGATCTAACCTGTAGTCTTTTGTGTTACATAATATTCAAAAGTCGCGTGGTTCCCGGCAGAGTAGAATTTGGACCATCCCATCTCTTCCCATATGGTGTCGTACAAGGCGACTAAGGGATAGAGCTGTTTAACATCAGATAGATGTATACAGCCCAGACTCAGCCTCAGATGCATGGCTCGAGTCAACAATAGTGCCAAGAAGACGGCAATAGGCTCACCCCCAATTACGTGGGATAGAAATACAATTATTGGTGAAATGTGGGTGTTAATTCACCTCTGTCTAACCCTCCGGGGATAAAGGCGTGATTCAAAAGACTTGGTAGCAATTAACGTCATCGTATACAGATTGTTACCTATTGAGGCTAGTCAACATACCTACTAGCAGTCACGATCGAACTATGTACCGGCGTAATGGGAATTTTTTTTTTAAATATTAGAGCCGTATTTAATAATATTCCCTCTAACCCCTTCAGATAAGCTTGATTGCTTGAGGCTCCACCAGTCACCCTGGCAGAAGCAGGCCGCGGCGGCGGCGGCTGGAGAGGGCCAGATCGTGAGAGATGGCCCTGGGTCGGCTGGGTGCGAGGAATATGCCTCTCAACCTCACCTTCGGCAACCAATACGACCCACAGGCGGCGTGCGTTTTAGTCGGTTCGAGTCCGATAGAACCTCTTCTACCGGCTCCGGTGAGGAGGTATCCGTGGGGATTTTGCGCACGTAAAATAAAAATTAAATTGCTTGTGTTAGGAGTGGGTTCACGTCGATAACGTAATGGCCAGGGTTCGATGTGGCCTCTCTATTGTTAGTTTCCTTAACCAATATGCTACCGACGCATATAAATTATATCCACGGAGTCAAGACAAAAACAAGTTTGTAATTTCCGAGGTAAAATGAAATATGAAAGGCAGGATAAATAGAAAAACCCAACTTCGACAGGATGGACAATACATTTCCCCACACCCGAGAAGAGGGCCAGATCGTGAGAGATGGCCCTGGGTCGGCCGGGGTGCGAGGGATATGCCTGTCAACCTCACCGTCGGCAATCAAAGCGACCCACAGGCGGCGTGCGTTTTAGTCGGTTCGAGTCCGACATAACCTCCTCCACCGGCTCCGGTGGGGAGGAATACGTGGGGATTTTGCGCACGTAAAAAAAAAAAAAAGGATGGACAATACAATTAAACACTATTATATTGACAAATGGCAATTCGCTTCTAGAATGGAATAGGATAGAATTATCAATGTTAATATAACATACCATAAACTCACGAAGGGGTAGGCAGAGCTGCTAACACCCACATTTCGCCAGTTTATGTTTAGGTCCCAATGTGGCGAGCCTATTGCTATTAACCGGACACTTATAACCTGCGATAAATACACACATAACTCCGAAAAGCAACGAAAAGCGTAGTGGTATGTGTAATGGACTGCTGAGACGAGGTTTCTGGTTCGTTACCAGGTTTTACCATGGCACACACCAATGATTTTTCGATCAATGTTTACGACGATCATAAACTTCATTAAAACTAAACCCCGACTTTTCCCTAGAATATATTGTTTTGTTAGACTTAGTGTTATTCGACCACGGCTATCCTTGATATTTTCTTGTTTAACACCTTTTAGAGCGTGATTTTTCAGTAGTCGGGTTTTAGTTTTGAACAATTTTTTTTATTTGTATTATTTTGGGGCAAGCAATAAGTATATTTTAACAATTTTTTTTATATCACCTTGGTGGCAGACAAGCACACGGCCCACCTGATAGAAAGTGGTTACCATGGCCGATAGACGTGTGTAACACCAAAGGAGCCACACTCGCGCCGCCGACCCTGCAAGCACAGACCCTCTGTGCCGTCAGTTCAGAAGACAAAGCAGAACAAGCCCTTAGTCCTCCCACTGACAGCACAAATTCTCCAGTGAGCTCTTGCTACCCTACTCACCGCTGGGAACACAACACGAAGTTATTATAACCGCGGTATTGTGTAGGGCGGAGGTCCTTTAGAAATGTGCTAATCAAGCCCTTTCAGTTGATACCAAACACGACATATTTATCTTAAATATTTTTTTTGTCACCGTATTTTATGACCACCACTTTAGATTCAGTGACACGTTATATAGCCTATAACCAGCGGAGGAGTAAGATGCTTCTAACGATACCTCATTTGTCCAGTTCTAATAAGTGGTTGAGGAGCTATAAGGGAACAGATGAACCTACATACATACATACATGCATAACCTGTCAAAATCATAACCCTCCTTTGCCTCGCCGTAGTCGAATGATAAACAACTAGTCTGCTAAATTGCACTGGTGACAGCAAAAACTGCATTTTATCTAGCATAACGTAGAAGCAAGACATTTGTTTTTTGTCATATAATAATAAAGACGTTAAACTTTATTTTATTTGCCTATTTATCTTTATAAGTCCTTTTATGAACTAAACTAGCTGACCCGCCAAACGTTGTTTTGCCATATGAACTATTTCTTGATCAGCTATCGACCAGTGTTGAAAAATATAAAATGCTATCAAAACATAGGCGTCGGTAGTAGGAGGGTAAAAAATTGTATTTTTCAATTCTACACCATAAAAAAATAGTCCAAAAAGTAAAATAATGTATTATTAATTCCATTCCATTCCAATACTGGTGGTAGAGATTTGACGGCACAAATTTGTCACAAATTTCGACCGGGTTGGTACCACCGTGCAATATTGCGAAAAACCCTTCATAGTAATTCAATTTCGGTTGGATTGCGTTCAGGGATCAGCAAATGCATAGCCGGGTAGGGGTGATGGTGGTCGCAGCACTAGTGGGACCAGTGGGTCTTGGCGTAGTCTAGTGAGGATGGTGCGGGGCGACGCGCCGGTCAGGGAGACCCGTAGAAACGGTGGTGCCGCTGGCCGCCCGCGGTATAGTATAGAGGCCCAACTGGGACTAACCACCCTGGAAGGCTGCCTCACCAGACCGCGCATAATCCCGGTATGGCTCGTCGTGCCGGTTGGTGACCGGAAGTGGGGGCCAGGCGACCATATTCGGGGGGGTACGGGGGCCCTTCCGTACGGCGTGTCGGCTCACGCCATGCCTCATAATCATAGACAAAACCAATATCCCGCACTTTGTCACGCGGTGCTGCGACGACAATCACCTCTTTTTTTCACGCCCTTTTCTCCTTTTCATCATGGCAGCGCATTTAAGAGTATTGGGCAACACAGCGGCTCTACAAACTCCCACAAGCTCGCTATTTGAGGTGGAGTCCACTAACATCTGTGGACTCCATGCGAACCTCAACGCCGTCCACCAACACCTTGAGACGGCGAAACCAGATATGCTCTTTCTCACGGAGACACAAATAGGCCGCCCTGATGACACGACCTACTTGCTTTACCCCGGCTATGTTATCGAGGAAAATTTCCGTGCAAAAGCCGGGGTGTGCGTGTTTGTTAGGGCGGATGTTTGTTGTCGCCGTTTGCGCTGCCTTGAGGACCCATCCTTTTCAACCCTATGGGTACACGTAGACCATGGCTCTACGAGTCAGATCTATGTGTGCCTCTACCGTTCCCATACAGGAGATGCTGAGACAACTCGACTCTTTGAATATCTGAGTCAGGCGGCAGATGATGCGCAGGAACGGTTTCCGAACGCCGAAGTGGTATTTTTGGGGGACTTTAACGCCCACCACGAAACCTGGTTGGGCTCCTCCAAAACAGACCATGCGGGAAGAGCCGCCCATGCATTTGCTCTGGCGCATGGCCTGACCCAATTGGTACACGAGGTCACTAGAATACCAAGAAGGTCGGGCCTAGCACCCTCTCTGCTAGACCTTCTGCTGACGAGTCACCCAGACCTGTACAGTGTTTCGGTACAAGCCGCTTTAGGCAATTCCGACCACTGTCTGGTCTGCTCCAAGGTGCCAATTATAGCGCCTTCACGACCCGTGCAGGGGAAGCGGCGTCTCTGGCACTACTCGTCAGCAGATTGGGATGGGCTGCGCAACTATTTTGCGTCCATCCCGTGGGTTGAACGCTGCTTTGAAGGTAAGAAACCCTCGGATTGTGCTACTGCTGTTGCCGGTGAGATCGGTCTGGGTATGGAATACTATATCCCGTACACTGATGTCACCGGTGCCCGAGGAGTGCGCCCTTGGTTCGGGCGCGAGTGTGCGAGGGCTGTTGATCAAAAGCAGTCCGCGTATCGCGCTTGGGTAAGGGCGCGTGCCACGCACGATCCCAATGTGAGCCACTTCATGGCGGCGTACAACAGAGCCACTAAGGTCTGCAAGAGGGCTTACGTCAGAGCGGATGCCCTGCGCATTGCGCGGCTTGGTCAAGAGCTAGTGGCACATCCCACGGGCAGCCGTGGATACTAGGGTGGAGCGTCAATGTATGGAGAAAATAAAAAATCGCATAATCGTAATGAGACTATTACCAAAAGTTGTGTCTATATATACGTATCTAAACCCCAAAATATTATTAAGATTGGATCATTAGAAATAATGCCCCAAGTCACTTGAAGTTTGAATAATTTACAAAAAAATACGTTTTTTTCTGCCCGGGTTATCATTACTAATATAGTTATTTTAAGATTAAAAATAAAGGTTTTATCTATGGTAAAGGTTAATCTATCAGTTTTAAGACGTAATACATCACTATACTTTCCCCCGCAACCCTGCTGACCACTTCCGAACGTAAAAAAAAAAACAAATTTTAGTTCGCGCCAATTATTGCAAATAGACGACTGTACTTTTGTTTCACGAATAATTTCAAGTGAATAATTTTGATATGTCGCTATCTACTCTCCGTAGTGATTTGCAGTGTCCTTTATTTGGTCATGGACGGGATTTAAAAATTAATATTTTACCTACATACGAAGATATTATAACATGTTTTACTTGGCTGAGTCGCGGTAAGCCTAAACGCAATCTGGTTACTGATACATGCAATGAGCTGTCCGAAAAGTTGTTGTTGGTTTGGCAAACAGCATCAATCCCTACTATTGAACGGTGTTCCGTGATTAAAAGGATTAAGGCCTATCATGATAAATACCGGGTTCTGCTTAAACCCTATAAGTGTCGAAAAAACGTCGCGTCCTATCAAGATCGTCTGGAATTGTTTAAAGAAGAAGCACAATCATTGTTTGATATCGCGGAATGTAAATGCATAAACTTTGATGCGTGTAAATGTCCGAAGGAATCTAAAGTACCTATTTTAGAGAGAATGTTTTTAATTGACCAACGTACGGAGCGAAAAATGGGTATTGGAGGTATAGACTTAAAAACTTCTGCTCAAAACACCAAACGGCTATTGAGAAAGCGACTGCATGAAGAGAGGCCAGTAAAGTGCATTAAAAAGGTGGGTTTGTCTTCGGAACAGAATCAAATAACAGCTGTAACTAGTGTTTCTTCAACTTTTATTGAGTCGAGTGACGAGCAAATCGAGTTGCCTTCGGCACATCCAATGTTATCGTCGTCATTAGTCCCTAAGAAACGTAATATAATCTCTTTGGCGACGGTTGCTCGCACGGTGGACCGATACGGTGTTTCTGATAGAGCTACAGCAGCCATGGTATCGGCGGCTTTTCAAGACGTGGGTTTAATATCAAAAGAAAATTCCACTAACATTGTCGATCGCATTAAAATTAGACGGGCCCGTGACCTGCAGCGGCAAACTTTAATTAATCAACCTGTGACATTCCTGAATACTACGTTTGGTTTATACTTTGACGGGCGCAAAGACAAAACTTTGACTGTGATTGACTCAGTAAGGAGAAAAATAGTTCTGGAGGAGCATATCAGTTTAGTCAAGGAACCGAATTCCGAATATATGGGACATATTGCATTATCATCCGGACGAGCAGATGTAAGCAAGAAGATAATGGATTTTTTACACGAAAGGACTGCAGATTATGATAACATGGTCGTGATTGGTTGTGATGGTACAGCGGTCAATACAGGAGTAAAAGGAGGAGTTATTCGATGCATAGAACAAAGTTTACAACGACCGTTACAGTGGTTAATATGCCAGTTACATGCCAATGAACTTACGTTGCGTCATTTATTTGAGAAACTGGATGGTCCAACTACTGGACCCCGAAGTTTCATTGGACCAATAGGTAAAGATTTAAAAGATTGTGAGATGCGGCCATTAGTAGCCTATGAAACAATCAGTTGCACTTTATCAGATATTTCAAACACCAAGGATTTAAGCACAGACCAGTTGTACCTATATAACATTTGTAATGCTATTAATTCCGGCCATTGCAGTCAAAGTTTATCTCAAAAGAATCCCGGAAAAATCGTTCATTCTAGGTGGCTCACTATGGCAAACCGACTACTCAGATTGTATGCTTCGACAACATCTCCAACAGAAAACCTGATACACTTAGTAACATTCATTTTGAAAGTTTATGCTCCAATGTGGTTTTCCATAAAAACCAAACCAACTTGCGACTACGGTGCAAAACATTTACATAAAACTATTTAACTTTCAAGATACCTTCCCGAACACCTAAAACAAATAATAGATCCAGTAATCCAAAGAAATGGCTTCTTTGGCCACACAGAGAACGTTTTGTTGGCTATGTTGGCTGATGAAAGAAAACATATAAGAGTTTTGGCACTAAAGATCTTGAAATCGCGAGATTCAGGTACCAAGGGCGTGAGGCAATTTAAAGTTCCTGTTTTAAATTTTAAGGCTGAGGACTATATTGACATCGTCATCTGGAATGATGTGTCTGTCACAGAGCCTCCAGTTCTTAAAAACATAAGCACGAGCATCATTCTGGAGTGCATTGAGTCGCCGGAAAAAATTGATGTTTATATAAAGCCACTTTTAAAAAAATTCCCTTGTCACACTCAAGCTACGGAAAGATGCGTAAAAATAGTAACAGAAGCCTCCGCTGCGGTATGTGGCCCAATAAGGAGAGATGGATTCATAAGAACACGTATTGAATCTCGTAAGATTATGCCGATTTTTGAGACAAAAAAGGATTTTAAAATTAACTGATTTTTCTGCTTTTTCGATTTTTCTGTACCTAAAGATCATACATAATTTGCTATTATTACACACATAGGGCCATTAATATTGTAAAATACTTAGTTATCAAGGAAATAAATGTAATTTAAATATAATGTTCACTGTTTTATTAAACCACAGCGAACTTCAAAATTTTGCCTAAATAAGTGTATTTTTCAAAATTTCAAGGGGCTTGGGGCAGTATTTCTTCAAATATGTCAAGCATTGTAATTATATAGTTTTAATTAGTGCTACAACCCACAACTTTTGGTGAAAGTATCATTAGGAAATTCGAAAAAAAAAATTGACGCTCCACCCTAGTGGATACTGGCGACTGGCCAAAGCCGTGCAGGCCAACTTCTGTCAGCCTTCGCTGCCACCGCTGCGCTACCCTGATGGATCCCTGGCCCATGGACCGCAAGAGAAAGCCAATATGCTAGTAAATCTCTTTGCGGCCAATTCCCGAGTCGATGATTGCGGTATACAGCCGCCGACACTACCCAATTTTGACCACGTAATGCCTGAAATACGTATCAGGCAATGCGATGTTCGTGCGGTGCTTCAATCACTCGATGTCCGGAAAGCCAGTGGCCCGGATGGTATTCCAGCGGTGGTCTTACAAAAATTTGCAGCGGAGTTGTCTCCGATGCTTACGCGGCTGTACCGACTGTCCTACAGCTCGGGTACAGTGCCTTCGGCTTGGAAAGAGGCGAATGTACAGCCGATCCCCAAGAAGGGGGATCGCTCAGAGCCAGCCAACTATCGACCCATAGCCGTCACCTCAGTGCTGTGCAAGGTCTTCGAGCACATCATTAACAAACAGCTCATGCGTCACCTAGAGGATCACTCCTTAATTAATGACCGGCAATATGGCTTCAGGCCGAAACGGTCAACGGGTGATCTTCTAGCATACGTTACCCATCTTTGGGGTGAGGCTATGGACAAGCACGGCGAGTCACTGGCAATTAGTCTTGATATCGCCAAAGCTTTCGATAGAGTCTGGCACAAATCGCTTCTCTCCAAGCTACCAGCCTTTGGTCTGCCTCCTAGACTGTGCAACTGGATTGCTAGTTTCCTGCGGGAGCGCCGTATCCGCGTCCTATGTGATGGACGGGCTTCGGAGTTCTTGCAAATAAATGCTGGCGTACCGCAGGGGTCTGTATTATCTCCCACTCTCTTTCTTCTGCATATCAACGACATGCTGTCCACCGGCAGCATACATTGCTATGCAGACGATAGCACCTTACACGGGAGTTATCACGGACAACCTGCGGCCAAACAGTCTGATATCGTGGAAAAAAGACAGCTTCTTGTCACTGAACTGGACCGGATCTTGAATCACATTTCTCAATGGGGCTCCGAGAACATGGTCGAGTTCAATGCCAAGAAGACGCAGGCTTGTGCGTTCACAGCAAAGGTATCTTCTTTCCTTCCCCTTCCCACTCTTCAGAGCACGCCACTTCCACTGCAGGACAATCTCTATATCCTAGGCATGGATATTCGCTGCAAACTGAATAACAGAAATTACATCGAGAGCATCATCAAAACAGCCTCGCGGAAACTCGGACTCCTAAACAAAGTGAGACGTTTTTTCACGCCGGAGCAGCGGTGTCTTCTCTATAAGACACAAATTCGCTCCTGCGTGGAATACTGCTCGCATCTCTGGGATGGCTCCGCGAAATACCTACTAGATGCTCTCGACAGGTTGCAGCGACGCGCGGTCCGAATTATTGGGAACCCTGAGGTCACGAACACCCTCGAGCCTTTGCAGATGCGTAGAGATATTGCTTCCTTGGCTGTATTTTACCGTCTCTACCACGGTGAGTGTTCTGACGAGCTCTTCCAACTAATCCCACCATCTCCTTTCCTACATAGGACAACACGTGCAGGCCTTAGATGTCACCCTCACACTGTGCAGAATATACGAGCAAGAACCAAGCGGTTCGGAGACTCTTTTCTTTGCCGCACCACCAAGACCTGGAATTCATTACCAGCACACGTGTTTCCTTCTTCCTACAGTCCCGGGGCCTTTAAGCGGGGCGTGAAAAAGCATCTGATGAGGCCGCCAAGCTGAGTGCCACCATTGTAGCACTTAGTGTCTGTAATGGTGACCCTCTTTCCTGAGACTTTGCCTTTAGCTTACCACCAGGCGAGGTGAGGTCAAGTTGGCGTGTCCCATATAAAAAAAAAAAAAAAAAAAACACCAAAAATGAATAAGAAAAAAAATTGTCCAAAAAGTAAAAAAATAATTTGTTGGGGTGAACCACCCTTAACACTTAGGGGTGTAAAAATTAGTTATAAACCTATTCTCATACCTACAGAATATGTATATAAAATTTCATCATAACCGGTCAAGCCGTTTTGGAGGAGGATAAACACTAAAACTGTGACACAAGAATTTTATATATTAGATATCCGAGCCCAAGTCAAAAGTGGTCCAATATAGCGACTCTCCCATATATATCAACTCTATTATTTTCTATTCTACTGATCACTGTGACATTTGTATCTTTGACAGGAATTCGGGATGACAATAAAAAAACGTGACTTTCAACTAATTTAATAAGTGCATTATAACAATGTTGTAGTCTAGGGTTGGAGTGATTCAAATCGATTGTTAGAATAATCGATTCAGGCAACAAACGACTAATCGTTTTAATATAGTATCTTATATTGATATTAGGATTAGGATATGTATTGGGGTTATTGAAAACATAAAATGAGTATTAATAATTATTATGTATGCATAATCATAAAAAAATAAACAAAAACCAATAAAAAATCGTTGTCTTTATTATGCGATATGGCAAAAGTAACATCTAAACAATATTTTAAGTTAAGTAACATAAGTGGGTAAAAGTAACGGAAAATGTTACAAAAGTTACATTCTAGCATCGCTGACAATAAATGTAACGTGTAGAGATAATCTTATGGAGATATGATTAAAATGTGACAACCTAAGACAATACAGCCACAACACTAATATAAAAAAAAATTAACCAATAAACGTAGCTGACTTACGAGGTGTCGCATGAAATATATCACACTATATTTTATTAACTTATAGTTAAAAGACATTACGAATTTAAAAATTGTTTATTTAAGATTATAATAGTGTTATGTTTCATTTCAAACGTGCTAAGTTATATAAATATATTCCACGATATTCTACACAACGCTATCTAGACTACTTGTAGCTTGTGTTATGGGATCTAGAATGCGGATAAACATACTTAGATACTTCTTTTTTGTAAATACATACATATTATACATAGAAACACCTTGACCAATGCAAATATACATATTCATGCATGCAAATATTTGCACTGAGCGGGGATCGAATGCTCTACCGCTACGCCACGGAGGTCGTCTTTCGTAAGGTAATTACCCGTCTATGACTTAGGACATCTGTCAAAATGTACCTATAAAATTATTTCAATTATATTACGATCCCGCCTTAACCTTCTAACCTGAAACAATGCACTATCAGTGCCGCTAGCGATGTATATTGCTAGTATTTTACAATTATTAGTATACAAGGTAAGGTACAATCAAAGACAATAGTGACTAAACAAATTCAAATTTGTTGATTTCGGTGGTCTCTCAATCCTTCATAAAGTAATGAACATTACATTGAAATATAACTAAATTAGTATTCTGATAATCATGAAACTATTTATACTCCACTTACTGATAACGCCTCTGGTGTCGCATACGACCATAAACCAAGGTAACCACTTTCCGTATATACATACATATAATCACGCCTTTATCCCTGGAGGGTTAGGCAGAGGTGAATTAACACCCACATTTCACCAATAATTGTATTAGGTCCCACGTAACAGGGGGTGAGCCTATTGCCGTATTCCGGGCACTATTGTTGACTCGAACCATGCATCAGATAGGGCTGATTAGCATATGTCTGATGTTAAACAGCCCTATCCCTTAGTCGTCTTATATGACATCGCATGGGAAGAGATGGGGTGGCTACTCGGCCGGAAACTACGCGGCAATGAAAAAGTGTATATTGATAAAGTATAGGAACATTTTTCATATGAATACATATAAATAATCACGCCTTTATCCCCCAAGGGTTACGCAGAGATGAATTGTATACGGTCCTACGTACTAGTGAGTGAGCCTATTGTCTTATTCCGGACACTATTCTGTTTGTTTGCACATCTGAGGCTTGGTCTGGGCTGTATATATCTGTTTGATGAATAGTCTGTTTATAGACTAAGGTTTTAGGCTATATATCATCACGCTACTACTTGAAGGAGCGGGGCAGTGATCGTAAATGTCAACGAATCCGGCACATTTCCATATGTTATTTGAAAACTAAATAAATGCGGCCTTAAAGGGGTGATCCCTATGAGGTTTTGAAATGTACCACGGGCAACCAAAAAAAAAAATTATAACTTTGAACATTATTAAAGGTCTAATGTCATAAATTTCTATAACTAAGGCGTCCACCAAGGCAAATTATTTCATTTTTATGTCCTCAGATTATATTTCAAAAAGAGCGGTAATTCAGTTTGGAAGACTATAGACAAATAATGTTATTTATTCTCAAGTTGGCCACAGACTAACAATATTAGGTGTGGGAAAATTCTTACTCCTTACATAACTTTCTTTAAATGAGCAAATAATTTAAATAGGAGAAAACTACATAGGACAACACGTGCAGGGCTTAGATGTCACCATTATACTGTGCAGAATATACGAGCAAGAACCAAGAGGTTCGGAGACTCTTTGCTTTGCCGCACCACCAAGACCTGGAATTCATTACCAGCACACGTGTTTCCTTCTTCCTACAGTCCCGGGTCCTTTAAGCGGGGCGTGAAAAAGCATCTGATGAGGCCGCCATGCTGAGTGCTGCCATTGTAATATTACTTAGTATCTGTAATGGTGATCCTCTTCCCTGAGACTTTGCCTTTAGCTTACCATCGGGCAAGGTGAAGACAAGTTGGCAAAAAAAATGAGCAGCTAGATGTATTTTTATTCTCTAAATGTATGTTCATTATAGTACTTACCTACTTGCATTAATGCAGAAAATTCTGTGAACACTAAACGGTATGATGCAAATAAACTAATTTTATTTATATTAATTATTTATTTATTTACTCCTCTGTCCGCGCAATTCTCGTAACAAGAGGTACAAAGATTTCGCTTCTCCAATTAATTTATCACTAATATTATTAAGTAAAAACATTCTTACTATTAACATTTTTTTATATCATATTTTTATTCCGTAGCTATGAACATTATTTTAAATAGATATAGGACTGTGTGAGTAGTAGGTATTAGCGGAGACTGGACCAACTCTCCAAACCACCACCTCCCCCCTGTCATTCCCTCCTCCCGCCATGCCCTGTCTCTCGGCTTCAGGGTGGACGTCAAGGCTAAAAAAAAAAAAAGTTTGGTGTCTTTTCGGGGGTTTTCGGCCATGCTGAGTCGATTGCGCTAATCCGTTTTCGCGTACGACGCACCGTTACAAAGTTACAGAAACGTAATCTGAGGTAATTGACGAACAATTGATAACGGCCGACCCTTGATAACGACCAGCCGTCGTCGCTCAAGTGTTATCTCGGATCTGTTGTCTTTTTTGTCGATGTCTGCGTCATAGCCAATGATGACTAAACCTATGATGTAAACGGGTATGTATTTGATTTTAAAAAAAGTCCTTTCGCAATACTAATGTTCTTTATTATTTTCAAAACAATATTTGAATAACTTACTTAATATGATATCGTTATACAGCGTATTGTTAGTGAACAGGTGCTGGAAATCGGCTAATGACATACCATAACGTTTATAGTATAAATACATTAAACAATATTCGCCACATACTGGAGTGTAATCGTTTTGGATTCGATTAGTGTTGTAATTCCATACTCTGCAATTTCGATCTAAAAACGTACGATGTAAACCTGTGGGTGCTCTACCATAGGAATCAAAGTACTGACCAACTCCATTCGCGTCTATGTGTATAGCAACCCAGTGAGAACCAGGCTTATTGTCGCTATCTAAGTTGCTTATGATATATGCAGACATATCTACATGAATCGGCAAGCGATTTGCGGCATAAACATTACATTCACTTTTTGAATCCACTTGTCACAAGTATCTCCGTATTTCTAATGTATTCATGATCGCGTTACGATGTTATCAGGCTCGTAGATTATAAGCAAATAATGAGATCAACAATAATTTAACATATTATAGGGTCTACAAAAACTTTTGTTTTAACTGTAACATGCCGTACGAGCTCCCTTTGCTCGCTCCCGCGCATAATAATTTCACTCATAATGAACATTGACCAAATTGGTCTGGTCTATGATAACAATCATCGGTGGATGGCCGAAATCATGAAAAGGATAAATAGCGGTACTAACAAGCAGCAGAGTATCTTAACATACACTGCATTTCGAACATTCACGGTAACATAATATATACAAACACATTGCTAATAAAACAAAGAAATACTTTGTATGAATATATTTTATTGAAAGGATCAATATACAATAATGCAGACTTAATTCTAAAACATATTTAATTCTAATACGCGCTTAATTCTAATACACACTTAATTTAAAAACATTTTAGTTTACTTAACTACTATAGTCAACAGAAATGTTACGGTTTTTATCGATTTCTATAACATTATGAAATTCTGCATAAACAATACAATTAATAGTTTGTGTTAAAGCCGTATCAAAGCGAACTTCTATTCTTACGCTACCATGTTTTATAAGGTTCCAGTGATTAGAAGCATTCGCTGATAAGTCAGGTGTTAAATCGAACGCTAGCAGACAAAACCCTTTGGAATATTGATCTCTAGATATCCCGTTGCCTTCATTAAGGAAATGTATACCTGTACCCGAGAACAACGTATGATAGCTAGAAGTAAAAATATTATTCCCAAATGATGGTTGTAAAGCTTTTGAGGGTATTTGTTGTCCGTCTATGTATAAACAAAATGTACTAATATCAAAATTTTCAAAGTTAAATCCGAGATAACACTTGAGCGACGACGGCTGGTCGTTATCAAGGGTCGGCCGTTATCAATTGTTCGTCAATTACCTCAGATTACGTTTCTGTAACTTTGTAACGGTGCGTCGTACGCGAAAACGGATTAGCGCAATCGACTCGGCATGGCCGAAAACCCCCGAATAGACACCAAACTTTTTTTTTTTTTTTTTAGCCGTGACGTCCACCCTGAAGCCGAGAGACAGGGCATGGCGGGGGGAGGGAATGACAGGGGGGAGGTGGTGGTTTGGAGAGTTGGTCCAGTCTCCGCTAATACCTACTACTTGTGTGTGATTACCTAAGCCTAAAAAAATGTATGAACAGGTATGTAACATGCGTGTGTGTATGTGTGTAAAATGGCTTTAGTGTGCGCAACGTTTATTTAAAAAAAATAATGTATTTAAAAATATATTAGGCTTATGTACCTCTCTTCCGTATAAACTATCAATAAGCCAAATCGCACCCTCCTACAAACGCTTAATAATCTTATGTTGTGTTCCCGGCGGTGAGTAGGGTAGCCAGAGCTCACTGGAGACTGTTTGTTCTGTCAGTGGGAAGACCAAAAGCTTGTCCTGCTTTGTCTTTTACACTGACGGCACAAAAACTCTCTGTGCTTACAGGGTTGGCAGCGCGATTGTGACTTCCTTGGTTTTGCACACGTCCATAGGCCACGGTAACCACTTTCCATAAGGTAGGCCGTGTGCTTGTCCGCAATTTTCGTAAAAAGTAATCCAAAATTTTCGCTTCACGTATTAATATAAATATTACTACGGCTTATTATATAGCTATTATAGGCTTAGTGGTGGTGGTTCCCGGCAGAGTAGAATTTGGACTACCCCATCTCTTCTCATGCGGTGTCATACAAAGCGACTAAGGGATAGGGCTGTTTAACATAAGACAGATTTATAAAACCCAAACTCAGCCTCAGATGCATGGCTTGAGTCAACAATAGTGCCTGGAATACGATAATAGGCTCACCCCCTATTACGTGGGACCGAATTCAATGATTGGTGAAATAATAATAATAATAATAAATATTCCACAACATTCTACACAACGCTATCTAGACGTGTTATGGGATCTAGAATACGGATATACATACTTAAATACTTTTTTTTTTTTGTAAATACATACATATTATACATAGAAACATAGAAATTACATAGAAATGTAAGTGTTTAGTCACCTCTGTCTAACCGTACGGGAATAAAAGCGTAATTATATGTATATATGTATGTATTGGGCTACGGTTGAAAATCAGCGCTGCAGATTGTACCCAATCTGAAGCATTTAGCTGAACTGTGGCCATTTAGACACACACTCCACGCCGGCCGACATGTAAGTTATGTAAGTGTAGGTTGTTATATGTAAAGTTATGCATAACGTCAATTTTATTGATTTTATTTTGTATTTTGTGTTTGTGTGTGTGTCTAATAAACGCATTTTCTTTCTTTCTTTCTTTCTTTCTTGTATTAAGTTGAAAGAAGTAAAGTATCGCATTTATCGACTGCACATGTAATAAACCTGTTCCATTACATATTTCTATAATCGATCAAAATTTGCGAAAGGTAATGTTATGTTGTTTACATGTTTGCTTGCCATTATTGTATTATATAACAAAATGATATAATAGCAATTATTCGACCTTCTTGATAGAACTCGAAGATTTTGTAATGTATTACTTTCGATTCGATATGCGTTATTACAGACGTGCCTTATTCGATTACGGATTGTGCGTCTGTTATTGAATTTTGCAATACAAAATACCAGATAGTCTTATCTAATTCTGGTGGTACATACATACATGCATATAATCACACCTTTATCCCCGGAGGGTTAGACAAAGGTGAATTAACACCCACATTTCACCAATAATTGTATTGGGTCCCACGTTATAGGGTGTGAGCCTAATATATTGCCGTATTCCGGGCACTATTGTTGATTCGAACCATGTATCTGATGAGTCTGAGCTGTATATAATTATATGTCTGATGTTAAACAGCCCTATACCTAAGTCAGCTTGTACGACACTGCATGGGAAAAGATGGATCCAAATTCTACTCTGCCGGAAACCACGCGGCTTTCAGAAACCATCATCCATTGTATTTGCAAATTGACGTAACTGTCACTGCCTCCTAGCTTCCCGGGCATTTATATTTCTATTGTTACATACATATATTTACGCCTTTATCCCTGGAGGGTTAGACAGAGGTGGATTAACACTTATATTACACTAATCATTGTATTCGGTACCACGTAATAGGGGGTGAGCCTATTGCCGTTTTCCGAGCACTATTGTTGACTCGAGTCATTCATCTGAGCCTGAGTCTAGGCTTCTTAGGCTTCTTGGCTTATTAGGTCTTTACCTACGAAATTGCCGAAATTTTCTAACAGATTCATGAGTTTGTTCGAGTCGTTATTCCTGTAATTTAATAGCTATTTCCATTACTTATTTTTTGTTTTAAAGTTGATTTCAATATTTTACAACTCCGTATAAAATTTTGTTTTTATTGGCCGCTTGATAAAATAAATTTGATCATCAAAAACAGTACTTCCTAAATGCTATCCATTTTGATGATAAAATTCGTATTACATTTTTACAGCTATCACTTTTCAAAAATGTAATAAAATTGTTTGTTAGCTTAATGTTGTCTCATTCATACACAAAAAATTATAAAATTTGGATCTTTCATTCCTAAAAAAGTTTTAAAATGTTTGTACTGAAAATTGGGTTTCCTCCAATTTCTTAAAAAAAGCGGCAATTTCATATGTAATAACCTATTATCTATTTGATGTTCATCAGCCCTATCCTTTAGTCGCCTTGTAGGTACGATACCGTAAGGGATGGTAAGAGAAGGGGCATTCTTCTTCTTCTATCATGGCGATGGCGCCTCGACCCTCAGACTGTGTTCTCCCAATGTGTTGCTACCTGGATGACGTTTTCAGAGGCGCACATGAGTTCCTCCGGTGTACATGTGTATGGACATGTAGCACTCGTAAATTAGTGGACCATTGTTTGTGAAACAACTCCACATTAACATCGGAGGCCCGTGTCACTTAAGAACCGCCCCCGAGACCGGTTTTCTTTGCGCCGGCCAACCTGTGTCTGGAGACTGTTCAAGGACTTCCATATGATCAGGGCAGGTCATGTCGAGGCGGGAGATTCTTCGACATAGGGACGAAAAGGGTTGCTAGTGGGTTCTGTGCTGTCTAGTGGTTTACTCTTGCTTTGGAGGGGTCACCGTCGATGGGGTATTTATAAGATAAGATTATTTAAAATATTAGTATTTCAATTACTGATAAAACTGACAAATTACGCTAAATTGATTAATTAGGAAGAGATTCACGTACACAAACAACACTACTGATAGTGTAGCAGCCGGGATCGAACCAAAAACCACTCCATCGTAAAGTTGCCTCCTTAACTACTAAGCTGTCGTCGTTTCACTCACACATTACCTATAATCTATGGATATAAATATGTGGTGACGGAGAAAGAATACACAAGTATCACCACCCCATCTCATCCGACGGGTGTCGTAAGAGGCGACCAACGGAAAAATACGCAGACGATATCACTGCGAGAGAAGAAAACTCGAAATAAAACCCTGTACCAACCCGTCCGGCCAACGTGGAAACAGTAGGCCAAAGCCTCCCAACATTGGGAGAGGTCTATGTCCAGCAATGGACTGCGATGGGTTAATTGATGATTGCCTATGTATGGTGAGGGATCACCATCTGTGGCTCGAAAGCCACGACAGGTACTTTTTCATGAAACCGGGACCTGGACGTAGAGAATTCTTATTGATTATCATACGACGAAAGTATTGCACTACATACGAGTGCCACCTTACTCCTGGACATCTTATTCTGGTCAGAAAGCGAGCGGGAGTGATATTAATTAGAAATGTGTACCCTATGTGGATATCTTTAGAATTCGCATAAAATTTTAAAGCATTTAGTATGCTAGCTGTTCAAATCGATTAAGATAGAAAAAAAAATTGGTTCAGACAGGATTCAAACCCGCAATCTTTCCCTTACAGGGGGAATGCAAACTACTGTGCCAGTGAACCTCATTTGAAGACATCCAAAATTGGCCTATATATATCTGTCTTGTGGCAACGATGGGAGCCATCTACCAAAACTCGTACGAACTTTGAAACTTCTCAAGTTGTTTTATACCATTACATAGGCCAGTGGGACAAAAAGCATTTTTTTTTCATAGCACTTAGGTGGCAGACAAGCACACGGTCCACCTGATGGAAAGTGGTTACCGTGGCCTATGGACGTGTGTAACACCGGAGGCTCCACACACGCACTGTGGACCCTATAAGCACAGAGTTTCTGTGCCGTTAGTGTAGAGGACAAAGCAGGACAAGCATTTAGTCTTCCCACTGACAGCACAAATTCTCCAGTGAGCTCTGGCTACCCTACTCTTTGCTTCGGCCAACCTGTATCTGGAGTCTGTTCAAGGACTTCCATGTGATCCAGTGCAGGTCACGTCGAGGCGGGAGATTCTTCGACAGCGGGACGAAAAGGGTTGCTAGTGGGTTCTGTGCTGTCTAGTGGTTTACTCTTGCTTTGGAGGGGTCACCGTCGATGGGGTATTTATAAGATAAGATTATTTAAAATATTAGTATTCCAATTACTGATAAACCTGACAATTTACGCTTAATTGATTAATTAGGAAGAGGTTCACGTAAACAACACTACTGTTACCGTTCCGTTAGTGGCACATTCAATTACATTAAACAGAATATATCTTATGGACAGATAAGGTTATTTATTAATGTGTCATTTGGAAGTGATGTAAGGTAAGTAGAATTCGGGCCGTTTTCATTAACGCAAGTGTTGAGAGGCTGTGGGATAATAATGACATTATGTACCGAAATGTAAACATCATTATGTTACAGTTATAGTCGCTCTCATTCTCGACACAATATCAAAACTACGACAGTTAGTGATGTTACAAAAAACCACAAAAAACACTTACAAAAGAAAAAATCTCGTATTGGGTTTGTTCTCAAAAGCTTGAAACGCAAACAGAAAACAGGCAAAGAATTTGTAAGATATCAGCAAAACTAAGCAAAATTCGGTCGTTAAAAAGGTTTTTGTTAAAAAAAATTTATATACTACCTACTTAGCTGACAGACAAACATACGGCCCACCTGATGGGAAGTAGTAACTGTGTCTATGGACGTATGTCACACCAGAGGAGTTACATAAATGACTATTTTATTTATTTATCTGTTTGTCCATTTATTTATAAACATAACATAACGTAAACTCACGCCTATATCCCCGAAGGGGTAGGCAGATGTGCTGGCACCCACATTTCGCCAGTTTATGTTTAGGTATGTTTATTTATGTATTTATTATAAACTTTATTGTACGCTAATTACAATATTATTGATACAGAAATTGAGAAGAAAAGAGCGGCTTCATGCGCAATTTCTTCCAGGCAACCTTTGGATGGAAATGTATTTTGGTTGGAGTATTTGTGAGTATCTATTATTCTATATACAATACAAGAAAATAATTAAATAACGTTTGTTTGTCTTGTGCGAATACAATATTATTATCAGATTATAACATTGTATTAGTTACGATTGCCACTACAGCATTTAATTAAATTAAAAACTATTTTAAGTTATCTACTAGAAAGCATACCAGCGAAATTAAACGTTTTCTCCCCGTTTTCCGGGGACGAGTTGGGGACTCTGTAGTCCCCACACCCGAGAAGAGGGCCAGATCGCGAGAGATGGCCATGGGTCGGCCGGGGTGCGAGGGATATGCCTGTCAACCTCACCTTCGGCAACCAAAGCGACACACAGGCGGCGTGGGTTTTAGTCGGTTCGAGTCCGACATAACCCCTTCCACCGGCTCCGGTGGGGGGTAACCGCGGGGATTTTGCGCACATAAAAAAAACAAGGAAATTAAAGCTTAGGAGTTTCAACGTTTCGAATCTGATTCCGATTTCACATACTGTTATCCATTTCTAGAACCATTTTATTGCGTAAATTACACAGAAATAGAGAACTAAAAGAAAATGAAACACAGCCAAATTCTTCTTTGGTTGTTTCTCTAGTGTTTTCTTAATTTTTTTTAATATACCACTTAGGTGGCAGACCATCACACGGCCCACCTGATGGAAAGTGGTTACCGTGGCCTATGGACATTTGTAACAATAGAGGAGTCACACTCGCGCTGCCAACCATGTAAGTACAGAGTTTCTGTGCCGTCAGTGTAGAAGACAAAGCAGGACAAGCCTTCAGTCTTCGCACTGATAGCACAAATTCTCCAGTGAGCTCTGGCTACCCTACTCACCTTTGTGAACACAACACGAAGTTATTATGGCCACGGTATTCTGTAGTGCGGAGGTACTTCCCCAGTCGGACTGCTCAATTGGGTATATTTTAGTTTCATATACATTACTTGTTATACTTGAATTAATGCTACTTACTTGTCCTACTGTAAATCTGTTGGTGTACAATAAAGAATTGTTTATCTATATATCTATCTACAAATAAAGGACACCATTGAAAAGCTGCTATATTTAAAAAATGATCATATTATTATGAATATGAAGTAGATTTCTGGCTGTTGTCTGCGGTCGGCAGAGACACACAGACAGACAGACAGATCTCAGAATACTCCCTTTAGGCAGAATATCTAAATAAAATCAAGTCAAGGCTGAGCTGTCCTTACATAAAGCCCTATTTTTCCAAGTCGATCTTTCATGGGGATGAGTGAAGTGACAGTATAATAGACGCATTATCTAGACACAACAATAACTCGCTAAGAGCCTGTCTCTCATGGTGAAAAGTCTCCTTTTATCTATTATTATATAAGATGACATAATAAAGGCTTAATATTATATTTATAATAACTAACCGACGGGCGGTAGCCTAGTGGTATGGGTAATGGACTGCTGAGACGAGGTCTCAGGTTCAATCTGAGGTTTTACCATGGCACACATGACTTTTCGATGCTTTTCGAAGTTATGTGTGTATTTATAAGTGCTCAGTTAATGGCAATAGGCCCGCCACCTATTACATTAGAACCTAAACATAAACTGGCAAAATGTGGGTGCGCTAGCACCTCTGCCTACCCTTTTGGGGATATAGGCGTGAGTTTATGTTATGTTATGTGTAACCAACTGGCAAACATTGGGCCACTATATTACCTTTCTAAAAGCGTGGATCCTGTTTGTTAAATGTCTTCTTTATACTAACTTTGACCACACAATTCCGTTCCCTAGAAATTATTTGAATACCTAATTGATTGTACTAGTCTTTATGCCACTGACAGCTGTCACACAGTTTCAACTAGTACGGCTGTCAACATTCGACATATCAAATCTAAACCAGTTCATACATTATTTGTAATAATTTAGTGACTTAATATAATAAAAGTATCTTTTTTTAAGCGACTTTGGCTCATTGGGCTAGTAACAATTTCTTACATGGTTATGTTAGTTACAAATAAATAAAAGATAAATAAAAATAAAAATCGGTATTAACATTATTTTTTGTAATTATTAATTATTAACAACATACATTAATATGTAAAAAGTAGGAATGTATTTTATGTCCAAATGAATAAATTACTATTTGAATAATAAATATTATTTTATTTTATCTTAATTACGAATACAAAACATATAGAATTATGCAATTCAATACAGTCGTACAGCAGTTAAAACCCCGTAAATGTATGTATATACAATTGGGTGGTATTAATTTTTCATATTTGTTAATAATATAAATAATAAATAAATATTTTACAACATTCTACACAACGCTATCTAGACCCATGATAGCATAGCTTTACTAGCTTGTGTTATGGAATCTAGAATGCGGATAAACATACTTAAATACTCTTTTTTTTTTGTAAATACATACATATCATACATAGAAACACCCAGACCAATGCAAATATACATATTCATGCATACAAATATTTGCACTGAGCGGGAATCGAACCCGCGCCCCCTGCTTAGCAGTCGAATGTTCTACCGCTACGCCACAGAGGCCGTCGATATAGGTTAGTACTTTTTGAGACGAATTAATTTATTAATGTATTAAATTGCGGAACATAGTAATAATAGATATAAGTGTACTGCACTTAAATGGCGTACAAATTAAAATTAAATGTCATTATGGTTAGTATTGGGACATATATGTGAGCTAATCGACCTTGGGCACCTGTTTTCGAGATAAGAAGCTTATTGTAACTCCATACTATTATTATCACTGTACCAAATTTCAGCTAGATCCGTTCAGCTATTCTGACGTGATTTGGTAACAAACTTTTTTTTCAGTATCAGAATAAACGGGATGTTTACCATGTTTCATTATTTTGAATTTCGAAATATCGGAAACTCAAAATAATGAAACATGGTAAATATCCCGTTTATTCTGATACTGATGTGAGTGACCATGATAGGTTAAAAAACTTTTTTTTATTAAAACTTTCGCATACATGTAGAAAGATTAAAATATGTGGTAACCTATTAATAATATTAATATGGCCGACGGAAAACTTGAAAATTGACATCCTCTGAGACGGCATAACGTACGTACCGGCGAAGGTATTCATATTGAACTCACTCCATATTGAACTCATTGCTTTAAAAAAGTTAGGATTTGACAAATTAGATTTTTTTTTGGGAATTCATTAAAGGAGGCAGATTAAATTTAGTTTTGCTTGGTACTAGGTTTGTGCGTTCTACGCTATTTAATGGTAATTTTAGTTTACCCAATAAGTCATCCATTATCATTGAGTTATATGTACTAATGTATATTACTAATTTTACATAAAAAAGGGTAGTGGAAATTCAAGGTGGCGGAGAGCGCAACAACCCGAATATCAAGGAATTCGAAATTTAGATTTGCCAGTGACCTCACCCGAAGAAAGATAATTGCTACTAAGACTTTTTTCTAGGATTATACATACATATTCACACCTTAATTCTCAGAGGGTTAGGCAAAGGTAAATTAACACCTACATTCCACTAATCATTAAATTTGGTCCCACGTAATAGGGGGTGATTTTATTACCGTCTTCACGTAAAATTGTTAACTCAAGTCATGCCTCTGAGGCTCAGTTTGGACTGTATATATCTTTCTGTTGCTAATCAGCCCTATCCCTAAGACGCCTTGTACGACACCGCATGGGAAGAGATGGGATGGTCCAAATTCTACTCTGCCGGGAAACATTAGGATTATAATTCAGCTAATATTCTTGTGCATATCACATCATTGATTCATAAGGTATTTTATTAGTGCTTTGTAAGATATGGGTCAATATCTTTATTTTTATTTTATTTTTATTATTAGGCACATCAACAGATTATGTATACTACATTTCAAACTTAAATAACAGGTTTTGTGGACTTATATCTAGTACAGAACCCAATTACAGATATGCACAGCGTTCGTAAGCCTAAGTACATAGCACTATATAAGAAAAATTAACATACTATATAGTAATGAATTTAAAATTAAGCCAATCTTACATTATCACCCGTATCTTTACTAGATTTGAAGTTTGTCATTATTCTCCATTTATACCCGGCAGCGCCGTTTCCGAAAACGTCAATATCGTACAGTTTCCAGAACTGGTTGTAGGTTCTCAGCATCCTAGATATAGGTACGTTGCGACCAGTGATCGTTCTGAGAAAGGGAATGTGGAAGATCTTGGGAATGAGGAATTAACTTTCCATCTCTAATCAACATGATTGCCGGTACTCATGGTAAAAATTGGCAACTTTTAACTGTCTTGCCAGTTACGAAGCCGGGTAATACGTAATAATTGACGTATAAATAAAAGAATTGCCATCACTGCTGTCTACGTAGGTTTAACAATATCACAGACGTGCCCACAAATTCCTGCACAATCATTATGTAGAACAATAGAATACTTTACTGTCTGTAGAAAGTTATAAACAAGAACAAAACATGTAAGTATTATGTGTGAATGTGTAACATGTATTTTACTTGGATAACTATGGTCAAGTCCGAGACGATTTAGACCACAAAGTCTCAAAAATTATAACTAAATTGTTCAATTGCGTACCAAATGAACTAAAGAACAATATTCATAGGACATGAAGAATGTCGACGGAGGTAGGGTACTACTGTATTTCCATCCAATTGAGCAGTGCGACAGGGGAAGTACTTCCGCCCTACCGTGGCCATAATAACCTCGTGTTGTGTTCCCGGCGATGAGAAGGGTAGCCAGAGCTCACTGAAGAGTTTTTTTACTATCAGTGGAAAGACCAAAAGCTTGAAACTCTCAATGCTTGCAGGGTTGGCAGCGCGAGTGTGACTCTCATGGTTTTGCACGCGTCCATAGGCTACGGTGACCTCTTTCCATTAGGTGGGCCATGTGCTTGTCTGCCACCTAAGTGATATAAAAAAAACATACTTATTTAAAACAAAACTTAAAGCATATCTGCACAGTAACTGTTTTTATTTATTAGCCGAATTTATTGCAATGAGAAAATATAATGACACAACTTCAAGGTTCCAGGCAGAGTAAAATTTGGACCACCACATCTCTTCCCATGCGGTGTCGTACAAGTGCTGTTTAACAGTAGACAGATATAATACAGTCCAGACTCTGCCTCAGTTGCATGACTCGAGTCAACAATAGTACCCGGAAAACAACAATAGTCTCACCCACTATAACATGGGACCGAACACAACGATGGTGAAATGTGGGTGTTAATTCTACTCCGCCTAAACCGCCGTTGATAAAGGCGTGATTATATGTATGTCTGTTATAAATAAAAGAAAACAAAAAATTGACATTTTATTTATATATTTTGTTTTTGCTTTATTTGCATTATCTAGTTAATAATTAACATTCAGTCAAATAAATATCATAATGACTTCAGAAATACATATTTAAAATTTGAGTATGTTTTGTTTGACATTGCCAATTTATTTAAATTTGACATCTTAATTTCACAACTTTTAAAATTCTACTATAAATTAACTTATTATAAATTACATTATTTGACATTGTATTGGAGTGATTACCTAATTTTTATGTGAATTTTAATTTTAATATGTATGCAGATTGTTTTAATTTATGATCTACGTTTTTAATTAATGGATATTATATTATTGATACTCTGTCTTAAGATACAACATTCAATACACGATTGCAAAAAATTGATAATTAATAAATTTGAATACAACCTGGGTGTAACCTGCCTATTTAATTCTAAGTTTTAAATTTATTTGTAAAAAAATTAAATTTATAAAATGAGTACAGAATATACCAGCAAGAACCAAGCGGTTCGGAGACTCTTTTCTTTGCCGCACCACCAAGACCTGGAATTCATTACCAGCACACGTGTTTCCTTCTTCCTACAGTCCCGGGGCCTTTAAGCGGGGCATGAAAAAGCATCTGGTGCCACCATTGTAACACTTAGTGTCTGTAATGGTGACCCTCTTTCCTGAGACTTTGCCTTTAGCCTTACCATCAGGCGAGGTGAAGTGAAGTTGGCGTGTACTTTATAAAAAAGAAATCTGTGTTACTTCTCTAAACTTTATCTTTCGTTGTCTGTCATATCCACTTTGCTGTACACTACAAGAAGATTCAGCCTTCTGTCAATATCTTTTTTTCCGTCTAACACTCTAAGGTTTGCTCGAAGAAAACTCAACATTGAGTTAAACTCGCCTTTGTTCTACAATATGCTTTTATTTTTTGTTATAAAAATGTGTTTTGTGTATACCTAATAAAGAATATGAATATGAATGAAATGAATGATCTTAGTATCAAGATCCTCTCTGGCATGCCTCTGTTGCGTGGTGGTAGTGAATGCGACAGCTATGTGACTCCCTTGGCGTTGCACACGTCCATAGGCCACGGTAACCACTTTCCATCAGGTGGGCTGCTTGTCTGCCAAACAAGTGGTATAAAAAATCACTATAAGATCATCGATATTTGAAGATTTTAAGATAGTGGAAGCACTTGTGAGACCGTTTAGGTAATCGCCGTGGGGATTTTGCGCACGTAAAATAAAAAAGTGTGCGTGTCCGACTCGCACTTGACCGACTTTTTTGTTAGTTTTATCTACACAATCGTGCAATAAAGATGAAAATAACTAATATCTAGAAGCATTGAAGGCAAACCAGATATACATGTGCATACACACGTACAGGAAGACAATCGCACCTTCAACAGTCACACAGTACAAATTATCATTTTAAATATGTGTCGTTATTTCCTCTTATTGTCTTAACTAATTATTACGACATTTCCGTGAGTTATTATAACTTTTAATATGTAAGATTTTCACAAATTTAATAATTTGTCCACTGATTATATTTACGAAATGATCTATTATTTACTCGCGCCATTGTGACACGGAACGAGTTTTGTCGGTATTGATTTTGTTCTGAAACTGTGGAATAATTTGGCATTTATTTTTACCCGACTGCCCCTGTGAGGGTAATGTGCTACGCGCATATAATATGTATGTATGTAGTTTTCTTTGTTTCCGTCTATCGGGCTAACTAACGGCTTTCGATGAATGGGGGGGTTTCACCGGAGCCGGTGGAAGAGGTTATGTCGGACTCGAACCGACTAAAACGCAAGCCGCCAGTGGGTCGTTTCGGTTGCCGAAGGTGAGGTTGACAGGCATATCCCTCGCACCCCGGCCGACCAAGGGCCATCTCTCACGATCTGGCCCTCTTCTCGGGTGTGTGGGAACTACAGAGTCCCCAACTCGACACTGGAAACGGGGAGGCGCGCCAGGCGGCCTGCTGAATGAATAGGATATCAAATGAAAGGCAATCATCTCCCGAGTGTCATATAGTACAATATAATGTCAACAAAAACTTGACACACAGTGGACCACAACAAGATGAATAAGGTCAACAAGTGGAATTACGGTCTTCAAAAAAATCATTCAAATTTATCGAGTAGTAAATTTATAGGAGATTAAAAAAATAAATACATTTCATATCATAACTAAAAAAAATAATATAAAATCTATGTATATGAAAAATTCGTGTTGGTTACACTGAGTAGAGTGAATGCAGTAGAAATGCGTGCGTTGCGAAGTATGTGTGGCTTGACCTTGAAAGATAGAGTGAGAAATAGCGTGATAAGAGAACGATGTGGAGTGATAGAAGATGTAGTGATGAGAATTGAGAGAGGAATGTTGAGATGGTTTGGTCATGTTGAGAGAATGAATGAAAGAAGACTAACGAAACAGGTGTATGAGGCGAGTGTGGATGGTACCGTCGGAAGGGGAAGACCTAGGCGCACATACCTGGACCAAATCAGGGAAGTTTTAGAAAAGGGGCAGGTCAGGAGTACTCTAAACCGACGAGCATGCATGAAGAATGTAATGAGAGTGAATGAAGCGAGAGTAGTATGTCAGGATCGTAGCAAATGGAGATCCGTGATCTCTGCCTACCCCTATGGGAGACAGGCGTGATTTTATGTATGTATGTATGTACACTGTTTATAACTCAACAACGGCTGTACTGATTTGGCTGAAAATTGGTGCGAATGTAGCTTAGAACTAGAAAATGGATATTGAATACTTTCCATTCCGTCCGAACGCAGTTCCGTGTTGCAAAATAAAACCTCAAAAAGAATTCAGGGTAGGGGTAGGCAGAGGTGCTAGCACCCACATTTCGTCAGTTTATATTTAGGTCCCAATGTAATAGGTAGCGTGCCTATTGCCATTAACCGGACACTTATAAACCTACGATAAATACACACATAACTTCGAAAAGTATCGATATTTTTTTAAGTTACAAAAAGATTATTTTTTTAAGTGTAGTGTATTAGGTTTATGTTCAATACTACACGGCCTGCCTGATGATCAATGGTTACTAATATTCTATACATCGAAAGGTGAAAAGGAGGGTGATATTGGCGTGTAGTTAACATAGTAGGTCTGCCAGACGCCTCTAGACATTTTTTATATTGGGTAATATAGTGTACATGTTGGCGGTACTCATTATAATTAATACGTAGGTGTTAGACTTGCAAATATGATAGAATTAATGTGAGATAATAACATATTGCGTCTCAATAATTAACTTTTATTGTTATTAGATGGTAAATAATTTCAATGACCTTTTAAAAATAGGTAATAATTTAATTATCGACCTTTTTAAAAATGGTAATGCCGCCAGCCTTTTGGCACAGTAATAATATCTTAATACTGTGCTTTTGGGCACGATACCAGTAGAGATCCTTGGGGAGGACTTTTTCGATGCCTAAAGTTGCAGTCTTCATCTTTTTTTAATTTCATTTTTGTATATATTGTATAGTTAGCATAGTTTTGTATATAATTTATAAGTATTTGGATATATTTTCTCTGTGTATATTGAAAATAGTTTTTAAAATCTTGTACAGTATTTGACTTTTTAACGTTGCTCGTAAAAACATAACTATTGCATTGCTGCGTGCATTATTGAGCGGCTTCAGTCCAGTCAATTTCATATACCTAGTATAAAGTATACCTAGGTACCTCATCGCCAGCTCCAATGAGGTCAATGAGAATGAGAGAAATTCTACAGAATCTGAATTTTTATATAAGATACCTATGTTGCATGCTTTTAGAAATGACAGATTTTTCATACCACTTACACAGAACAATGGGCAGACCAGCCGGGGTCGACAGCACACATATTGGCCAAATTAATAAACATAACAGAACATAAACTCACGCCTATATCCCCGTAGGGGTAGGTAGAGGTGCCAGCACCCACATTTCACTAGTTTATGTTTAGGTCCCAATGTAATAGGTGGCGAGCCTATTGCCATTAACCGGGCACTTATAAACCTGCGATAAATACACACGTAACTTAAAAAGCATAGAAAAGTCATTAGTGTGTGCCATGGTAAAACCTGGTAAAATGTTCTCAGCTGTGAGTAGGGTAGCTAGAGCTCACTGGAGAGTTTTTGTGCTGTCGGTGGGAAGACTAAAGGCTTGTCCTGATTGGTCTTCTGCACTGACGGCACAGAAACTCTCTGTTCTAACAGGGTCGGTAGCACGATCCACACGTTCATAAGACACAGTAACCACTTTTCATCAGGTGGGCAGTGTTCTTGTCTGCTACCTAAGTTGTATAAAATCAACCATTTGGCACCAAATTGGCTGAAAATAACCTGATGATGTTGAAGACTTATCAGTACTTATGTTTATTGAAGTTTTCTTTTTTTTAACGATGTAAAGTAATGATAATCATTATGGAAATAGCGTTGTAATCATCATCTCGCTGATGACGATAGCTAACTGATTGTGTACACCCACAGTGTTGTAGAAAATGGCTATTACTATACGTTTCTCATCATTGTACAAGTTAAATCGAAAGTAAGTTCAAGAGCGAGTTATTCTCACGAACGGGTCAAAGATTAAGTTCAACAGAAGGGCTTTATGTAAAGGTCTATTACTTTTATCTTAGGTATTTTTATGCAGGACTATACTTTGAGCAAAGAGCTAAATGAAAATGAAATGATCCAAATCAGTGGATCATTTCTTGAAGTATTGAGCTTAGCAATCAAAGCTGTTCATTTAATTTTGAAGTAGGTATGCTTTTCTTTTTATTGTGCGAAAGATCTCCCTGGATACCTCCCACCAGAGCCAGTGGGAGAGGTTATGTCGGACTCGAACCGACTAAAACGCACGCCGTTTGAGGGTCGAAAGCTGCCGGAGGTGAGATTGCCGGAGGTATATCCCTCGCACCCTGGCCGATGAAGTAGGTATGCTATGTACTCATTTTATTTTTAGGTATAGATTGAATTGCTAAAAGAATGATGTATTTGTTTATTAAAATTGATACTGTTAAGTGCAATCTGAATTAAATTATGAAAGTGGACAAAATCCAAAATAAATATATTCTATTTTGTGAAATATGAAAACAATAAGCAAACAAGGTTATGTGTAATTACTGTACCGATTGAAAATACGAGTATAAATAATTTTAATTCCCTAATACTGACTGCATCAGGGAACATTGATTTAGGCATAAATATATGTCGTACGTATCTGCCAAAATAAATAAAATATTTATTATTCTATGATCTCGACATAATTGTGGGAACAGACAGATGCAGGAAGAGACGACGGCTGACCGCGCCGAGTTTCTAATCGATTAAAAAAAAAGAGATTATACTGATATATAATGAATCGATTAATGTATTCGCAACAAACCACTCGATGCACGACTCGATGCTAGATCATTGTGTAATGTATATTGTGTGGCTAATCTTTGCGATTTATTGCTTTTGACCATGTTAGCAGATCATGATAACAATGGTGATTTTAGGTTACGTTACATCACATCATTTATTAAAAGTCATATCATTGACATTTAATGTAATAAATTATGATTCTATTGGAAAGTTTAGTATTGTTAAATACATTCAACTTTTGGTTCCCGGTGGAGTGATATCCACCCCATGTCTTCATGTGGATGTCGTATAAAGCGATTAAGGGCTGTTCTCCACCCGACAGTAAACATTTAGCTACTGACAAGTTGTCCGGAATATGCTCACCCCTATTAAGTGGGTGAGCAAATTGCGGCCAAGTATAAAAAAGGGGAGCCGAAAATTATAGTTGACGAAATGTCCTACTACTTGGAGGATTCATAGGCCTTATTATATTAAATGTGTGGTTATATTATTATTATTATTTAATACACTAGCAGCTCTACGAGCTGATAATATGTGTATATCACTGCACTTGTGTTCTTAATTATACCTATATGTATGTATGAAATATTGTGTATGAGAATTGGAGTCCAGTGATGAGCAAACTTTTTTTCTTATACCACTTAGGTGGCAGACAAGCACACGGCATACCTGATGGAAAGTGGTTAAGGTGGCCTATGAACGTATGCAACACCATGGATGTTACACTTGCGCTGCCGACCACGAAGAAACTTTCTGATACCCCTCTTGAAGAACCCCATATTGCAGGTGCTTGGAAAACCGCAGTAGGGAGGTCGTTCCACAGCTTTTTTTATGGGTGCCAGAAATAGTAAGGGATTTTAGTGGATGGTCAGAATTTAAATTGGGAACCCTCCCCTGGGAACCCTCCCCCCCTCCACTCCGCAGACGGTGGTGGTTAAAAATTTGTTGTATTGTTCGAGCAAATCGGTAAAAATATGCAAAATCGGTATGTCATTCTTTGTCCCTTCACCACGCTTCTTTAGGACCCGCGACCCGCGAGCATTTACCTATTCGTTTATTATTTTAATAATTTACAATCTACTTTATACTTCTGGACCGCCAAAATATAATTATCGTGGGCCATATACAATTCACATCAAAGGACCGTCGGCGGGCCGAATTAAATGCTTGCGCGGGTCGAACTTTGCCCATCACTGGTAATAGTCCAAGTACTTACTTTTGACTAAACGTCAAAACGGTTACTTATAAGGAAACTTGTTAGATATAATTTATTGAGACGTAATTATTTTTTTTTTACAACTTAGATGGCAGACAAGCACACGGCCCACCTGATGGAAAGTGGTTACCGTGACCTATGAACGTATGTGACAACAGTGGAATCACATCCGTGCTGCCGACCCTGTAAGAACAGAGATTTTAAGTGCCCTCAGTGCAGACCACAAAATCAGGACAAGCCTTTGGTCTTCCCACTGACGGCACAAAAACCCTCCAGTGAGCTCTGGCTACCCTACTCACCACCGGGAACATAACACAAGGTTATTATAGCCGTGGTATTCTGTAGGGTGGCGGTAATTCCCCAGTTGGACTGCTCAAATAAAAAAAACAAAATAGGTTGAGCGGACGATTAAAAATAAATAAAACGAGGAAATAAGAACAGACGCTACTTCTACCGCCCTGTTATTGTTCAGTCCCATATTCTAGAATGACACTCAGTTTGAATCTTGACATACATGAGGACAGATTGTACAAAAATCTATCATATCTTTCAACCTGTCCACAGCTAAATCGATATCTGCGTGTCATTCTAGAATATGGACCTACATCATGAATCTCGATTTTTTATAAGGACAGATCACATACACAGATTGACAGATGTCACAGATTTTCCATTCAATCCGCCTTCAGATAAATCAAAAAGAGTTATTTAACTGTGCTTATTAAATTAAAAACGTACCTTAATGTAATAAGCTCAGTTAAATAACTCTTTTGTTAACTATAGAAAAATACACCCAAGTGTTGCAAAATAAAAATAGTTTAAAAACTGGACAATTCCAGGTTTTGAAATTGGACTACGAAAGTGGAAAAAAATATCCCTAATTAATAACCGGTTATGAACAGATAAAAAAAATCCATTTTCGTTGCTGGTTATGAGCCATGGTTACTAAAACGACAAATATATTCCGTTTTTGTAACTGGTTGTCAAACCAGAAAAAAATTCCATGTTCGTAACTGGTTATCAAAGATCGGTTACGAACGTGGAGTAAAGGAAAAAAATACCCAAGTGTTGCAAAATAAAAATAACCTTAATTCGTATTTCAATAATTTCAGACTTTGCATATTCTAGCTTTAATGACCGTTATATGGTGTTAAATTAACGCAAGCGTGGTTCCCCGCAGAGTAGAATTTGGACCACCCCATCTCTTCCCATGCTGTGTCGGACAAGGTGACTAAGGGATAGGGCTGTTTAACATCACACAGATATTTCCAGCGCAGACTCAGCTATCTGATGCATGGCTTGAGTCAACAATAGTGCCCGGAAGACGGCAATAGACTCACCCCCTATTACGTGGAACTGAATTTAATCATTAGCGAAATGTGGATGTTAATTTACCTCTGCCTAACCCTCCGGGGATAAAGGCGTGATTATATATGTAAGTATTAACGTAATTTGCATTTTAAATACTTACAGAGTTATAAACTAAAAGTTACAATCTAATATTTAATATTTAAACAGAAGCGCCGCCATTTAGAAAATCGATCCATCAACCCTTTCGAAACGGCGTTCTAATGGAGAGGTGTCAGTGCATGAGAGGGGGAAATAAATGAAGTTACAATCTTGGTGAATTAATGCATGCAATTTTGGTGTGAAACTTAGGGGGCGTTTGCTGTGTGCGCTGCAAATGTTGCTTTGGTGCCATTTATGCAGCAAATTATTCTTCATTTCTCTTGTCAATAAGCATTTTTCTTGGCAATTTGATTGACCCTTTCGACTCGGTGCAAAGACGGGCGTTGAGGCTGGTTGACAATCTTATACTCACAGGTAGTGTGGAACCTCTTAGCCTTAGGAGGGACTTTGCCACGCTATGTATGTTCTACCACCTGTACAATGGTTTGTGCTCAGATGAATTGTTTGACATGCTGCCCACAGCTACATTTTATCATCGCACCTCTCGCCATAGGCAGGGAATTCATCCTCACACATTGCGAACTGAGACGGTGCGCACTGTGCGGTATGAAAGAAACTTCATCGCACGCACACTTAAGATGTGGAATGACCTCCCTGCTGCGGTTTTACCAAGCACCAATATGGGGTTCTTCAAGAGGGGCATCAGAAAGTTTCTTCGTTTTCGGCAGCGCGAGTGTAACACCCCTGGTGTTACATACGTCCATAGGCCACGGTAACGGCACACGGGCCGTGTGCTTGTCAGCCACCTAAGAGGTATAAAAAAAATACTATTTTGGTCCCCAGAATTTAAGCATCAAATACTTTTCGATATCTCTTGTCAAGAAGCATTTCTCTTGGCATTTGCTGTTGCTTGTGGCCTTTCAGCTTGTCGTGCGCTAATCTCAATGATTAATACTAGAAAAGAACTCGGTTAGTAAATTCATTTTATAAGAGGTGTGGTATCAATTTTCAATGTAAGTAGGAGTGTCTTTTCATAATAATAGTTGCAACTTTAACCTTTAGCACAGTGCTTACTCAACCCTGTCGTTTGATGCACCTCTCTCTTGTACATTAGCATATTGTTTATTAAAAAAGCTGGTTATTCCAACTGCTTACATATTTAAGATTAATGTTGTGTGCCCAATTATGTGTAAACAAAAAGATAATTTGGTTTTGGCTTAATAAAGCAAAAAACTGGATGCTTTATAATTGAAGTTTCAGAAGTAGTTATTTATTTTTGAAGCGAATGTAATTGTATTGTAATGCATAAATACGAAGAATCATATTTTTTCCACAATTATGTTCGCTTGGAGTAATTAGTAGGTACTACAATGCTGGCTAGACTATAAGGTTCAGTTTTAACAATGGTTTTAATTGTATTGTAATTACAACAGTGTGCCATATTTTGGTAGTAGGTACTACAATGCTGGCTAGACTATAAGGTTCAGTTTTAACAATGGTTTTAATTGTATTGTAATTACAACAGTGTGCCATATTTTGGTAGTAGGTACAGGGCACGCCTTTATCCCCGGAGGGTGAGGCAGAAGTGAATTAACACATTTATTACGTATATACATCTATATAATAAAAATGAATGTTGTTTAGCGCATAATTTGAGAATGGCTTGATTGATTAGCCTTGTTTTTTTTCGTATTCCAAAAGTTTCACGGAACGAGAACATTCCGCGCGGGAAAAAGCCGTGTGGTTCCGGGCAGAGTAGTATTTGGACTACCACATCTCTTCCCGTGCAGTGTCATACAAGGCGACTAAGGGATAGGGCTGTTTAACATCAGATATATGTATGTATGTCTGATGTTAAACAGCCTTATCCCTTAGTCGCCTTGTATGACTCTGCATGGGAAGATATGTGGTGGTCAAATTTCTACTCTACCGGGAACCACGCGGCTGTATACATATACAGCCCAGACTCAGCCTCAGATGCGTGGATTTAGCCTATAATAGTGCCCGAAAGACAGCAATAGGCTCACCTCTTATTACGTGGGACCGAATATAATGATATTTAAAATGTGGGAGCTAAATCGCCTCTGCCTAACCCTCTGGGGATAAAAGCGTGATGATTATATGTATTTATGTATGTTTCACGACGAGGTGTATACGTATCTACATTGTCGACTGTACATTAGAACTCGTGAATGCAGAAATAATAGATTAGTAGCGCGGACGCCGTGCCGGTGCATCGCTTATGTAACGCGACTTTCTTTACAAAGGTCGTTGGTTCAATGACCGGACCGTGCAACGGAGTGATTTCGCGGTTAAGAGGTGCATCTCGCTGCGATCAGCTGGCAGGTTCTATTCTTGGTAAATCTATATTGATATTATAAAGCTGGGGACTTTATTTGATTGTTTGTTAGGTTATTTGGTTGAAGCGCTAATCTCATAAACTACTGGTTCGAATTGAAACGTTCTTTTAGGTTTAATAGTCCGTCTATCGAGGAAGTTCATAGGCTATATATAATCGCGCTACTTCTCAAGGTAGTGGAGTAGTAATCATAAATGTTAACAAACATCAGATTCTCAAACGTTATTTGAAAATTAATTCGTAGTATGTCTACTTAATGATTATATTCCACACAATGTAACATAGTTAAGATAAGATACTCTTGAGTAAGAATTGTGAAATGGGAAGTTGTAAAATGGGATAGGGCGATTTACTCACTTGTTAAACATATATTAACTTTATTATTATGAAGAAATATTATAAATTTATTTACACATAAATGGAAGGTTGATGGGGTCAACGAGAATACAAGTAATGTGTTACCCAGTTAGTGGTACTCGATTGAGTAACGACTGTGCTAAGTACATGTTTATGCTTCTTAGAGTCTATAAGTTAAGATGGGTGCTGACCGGCTTTTTATGGTCTAATTTAAGTTCCAGGAAAAGAAAAAGCAAGTCCGTAGCGGACAAATCTCATTTGAAGGTATTTTTAATATAGGACGTTCCAATTTGACTTAAATTCTCCTGATTGTAAGCTAAAGACAAAGTCTCAGGAAAGAGATTCACCATTATAAACACTTAGCATGTTACAGTGGTAGCTGGAGGATATCGTAAGAGGCGACTAACGGAAAAATTATGTGGACGTTATTACTGCGTGAGAAGGAAAACTAGAAATAAAACCTGTTACCCGTCTCACTAGCGCGACAGCGTGGAAACAGTAAGCCACAGCCATATAACATTGGCCGTTGGGAGAGGACTATTTATTTATTTATAGGAACATTTAACAATTATGGGACAGGCCTATGTGCGCGTAAACCTTGCAGCAGTCGATGTGCGAGTAAAGAGAAATTGGCACGTCCTAGAAAAATGTCTTAGAACCTTTATTTATTTATTGCAGATAAAATACAGTAGAGTCACCTTCGCTAGTGTGACCACTTTTTGTGGCAACCATCTGGCTCTGTGCATAGCAAACTAGTCATGAGACTTCTACCTTCCCCCTCCCCTATCTTTAGCAGAAGAAGATCCAAGCAGTGCTTGTTTGTCGTTGTGACGGGTGGCATGTTTTATACCACTTAGCAAACCAACACACGCCTCTTGATGGAAAGTGGTGATCGTGCCCTACGGACGTGTGCAACACCAAGGGCGTCACACTCAAGACCGGTGGCTTTTTTTTACAGGGTCGGTACCCTGTAAAAACCTTCTAATTCTTCTTGAAGAACCCCATATTGTAGTCGCTTGGGAAAATAACGGCAGGGAGTTCATTCCACAGCTTAAGCGTGCGGGGGATGAAGTTCCTATCATATCTAACTGTGCGTATTGTTTGAAGTCGCAATGTGTGGGGTTGGATTCCCCGCCTGTGTCGAGAGGTGCAGTGATAGAATGTAGCCGTGGGAATCATGTCGAACAATTCATCTGACCACACACCATTGTACAGGCGGTAAACACACACAGTGACATGCGTGCCAATGGTCTCATTGCTATGAATGCTCAATATCGTCCGAAGTGAAGTTTATTCCAACGTGAAGGTCTCAGATTTAATCAGGATACAACACTTTGCTGACGATGATGATGAATAGATAGCAGGAAACCTTTCAAGGAGGTAGGACCTGACGGTAATTCCGTCCAATTGAGCAGTCCCTCTGGGAAAGTACCTCCGCCCTATAGAATACCGCGGCCATAATAACCTCGTGTTGTGTTCCCGGCGGTGAGTAGGGTAGCAATAGCTCACTGAAGAGTTTTTGTGCTGTCAGTGGAAAGACTTAAAGCTAGTCTCAATGCTTACCGGGTTGGTACTTGGTCTTGTACGCGTCCATAAGCCACGATGACCACTTTCCTGGACCTGACTGGATCTAATGTGGCGCCCCCTAGCGGTCATAAAGTACTGTGTTAAAAAACAGATTTGAGATAAATATTCCGTTTGGTATCATCTGAAACGGTTTAATTAGCACATTACGAATATTTATAAAATGTATGGGGCATTGCTTGCCCCAAAATAATATAAATAATAAAATAAATTTAAAACTAAAACCCGACTAGGCCTACTGAAAAATCATGAGTTAAAAATTATTAAACAAGACAATATCAAGGATAGCCGTGGTCTTATGGCACTTTGTCTAACAAAACAATACATTCTAGGAAAAAGTGGCATACGACCACGGCTATCCTTGATATTGTCATGTTTAAATAATTTTTAAAGCATGATTTTTTATGATGTATTGTTTTTGTTTTTGTATTGTTACATAGTGTCGATTAAAATATTTTTCGTTTCCTTTGTTTCTTTGTAAATATAATCATTTTATTCGCTTAAACATATAAGCATGCAAAAATAAATGTTTTAGTCTTAGATTAGACATATTTGGCCGTTTGCATATCGGCGTGCAATATTTGAAAAAAAAAATTGAATGAAAGTACAAAAATAATTGATATTTTAAAAAGGCAAAGCAATGTGTTCGCGGAATGTACATCTGTCTGTTCGCAGCTTATAAAATATACTTGGAGACTTAAGTGTTTTGCACACATGATGCGCTTTTAAGCTCTACTTCACCTGCAATAACATCAGACGGATTTATTGTCTGAGCGAGCGAGTCTTCGTTTCGAAAAGGTTATCGATTTCGTCCGTCTCGTATGTAGTTAGAGTGTACTTTTCATTACCGATTTTCACAATACTTGTCACTGTTGTTCTATTATTTATAAAATAATTGTTTGTCGATAAATAAACAGAAACCGCGGCCTATTATTATTAGCTATATATATATTATTAGCCTAATGGTATGGGTAATGGACTGCTGAGACGAGGTCTCGAGTTCGATCCCAGGTTTTACCATGGCACACACCAATGACTTTTCGATGCTTTTCGAAGTTATATGTGTATTTATCGCAGGTTTATAAGTGTCCGGTTAATTTTTTTTTTTTTTTTTTTTTTTTTTATATAGGACACGTCAATTGGACCTCGCCTCGCCTGATGGTAAGCTGAAGGCAAAGTCCCAGAAAAGAGGGTCACCATTACTTACACATACCGTGTGACAATGGTGACACTCAGCTTGACGGCCTCATCATATGCTTTTTCACGCCCCGCTTAAAGGACCCGGGACTGTAGGAAGAAGGAAACACGTGAGCTGGTAATGAATTCCAGGCCTTAATGGTGCGACAGAGGAAAGAGTCTCCGAACCGCTTGGTTCTTGATCGGATGTTTTGCACCGTGTGCGGATGACATCTAAGACCTACACGCGTTGTCCTGTGTAGGAAAGGGGAGGGTGGGACTAATTGGAAGAGCTCATCAGAACACTCCCCATGGTACAAACGGTAAAATACAGCCATGGACGCAACATCTCTACGCAGCTGTAAAGGTTCTAGGGTGTTCGTGATCTCGGGATTCCCAATGATGCGGACCGCACGTCGCTGCAACCTGTCGAGAGCATCTAGTAAGTACTTTGCTGAACCATCCCAGAGATGCGAGCAGTACTCCACACAGGAGCGAATTTGTGTCTTGTATAGAAGACACCGCTGCTCCGGCGTGAAAAACCGTCTCACTCTGTTCAGGACTCCGAGTTTTCGTGAGGCTGTTTTGATTTTGAACCTATTACATTGCGACCTAAAGATAAACTAGCAAAATATGGGTACTAGCACCTCTGCCTACCCCTTCGGGGATATAGGCGTGAGTTTATATTATGTTATGATAAATAAATAAATAAATATTCCACGACATTCTACATTCATGCATACAAATATTTGTACTGAGCGGAAATTGAACCCGCGCCCCCTGCATAGCAGTCGGATTCTCTACCGCGCAGGAAGTCAATAGCATTTTTGATAGGCGAAAGCACTAAAGGTGAGGAGTTTGCGGTCACGTTATTTGTGAACAGATTTCGAGATATGATTCCTCACAGGTGGTTGTGAAAAGAAGGGGTTACTATAGTTTGACCGCTACCGCTGTACCGCGCCCTAGGTATGTGCGGTGAGGCGGGGGACGGGTAAGAAAGAGCATGAGTTCACACGAGATTGACATTGTCGGACGGATCTTACGATATCATTTGACAGTTTTAATGTACGACTAGTGTGTAAAGCCTAAGATTATTAAAATTCCCTAATAAATATTTTTGACTTTACACGTCACTCGTACGTATTTAATTATTAAATTTAATAGGGAATTGTCATATTGAATGAAATGTCATATTAATTGTAAATATTTATTTGTTTAGATATTTAATGTTATTCTGACATAGATTCTGTTTCGCCATCGGAACGAGTCGGAGTCATTCTGCAAATTTATTATGAAAGGGTCGATAATATCGTCGAATCTACTATCACGATCCCAATAAGTATTTTCATTTTTTTGGACATGATCATCACATTTCTTCCATTTTTCTGCCGTAAACTCCGAAAACAATTTGGTCATTATGCTTATCTTTTCATCTAGTGAAGAATTGATATGGTTTTGGGCTACATTGTTTTTAATATCAGCCCAAACCAACTCAATGGGATTTAAATCAGGATGGTACGGCGGTAAACGGAGAACAGTATGGCCATGGGATTTCAGCAGTTCGTCAATTCTGTACAGGAGTTCTTTTTGTGCATCATTGATAAGAAGTTGCAGTTGAGCTTTTATCATGGTCTCTGAAAATTCAACATTGTGGCGCCGTAACCAGTCCTGCATTTCAATTTTGAGGCTAGCTATGGTTGGTTTCTTCTCAACCTGAACGCTGTGGTATGACGCGTTATCCATTACCACAACAGAATTTGGCAGCAACTTATCTTTTAATTTTTCATCCACCCACTTGTAAAAAGTAGACCCGTTCATGTCTCCATGATAGTCGCCAGCCATCAACCAAGCCATTTCGACAGCCAGCGTGTAAAATTACTAAACGCCGTCTTTTCCCAATATCAGCATGAATTCCAGGTTCAGACGATGATTGCCAACATTTAGTCACATTATGAGTGGCGTTTATATACGTTTCATCGAGGAAATATATGTTGCGGTTTTGCATTCTGTAGTTTCAGATTTGTGTCAGGTATTTTTTCCGCCACTCTGTAATGTTAGGCTGCTCTATAAGGAGATGTCTCTTTGATTTGCATTTTTTGAAACTATAACCCATTGTGTGTAAAAGCTTTCTAAGGTATTCTCGTCCACAATCCAGTATGCCATCCTCGGCTACCTTAAAAATGATGTTCTTCACATCACGAGATAACGCACGGCCCATCTTGCAATACTAATCACTTGTGCATCCGACACACAGAGTCCGCTACAAGTGACACTAGCTACCGCCGTAAGCGTTGGCGGCCGACTGACACAACGGAATGGTCGGTACCCTCCTCCGCCTCGCCGCGCACATACCTAAGGCGCGGTACAGCTCGTGAAGGAGGAGGCGGGGCGGGAGCGGCAGCTGGTGCGACGAAGGATCGCAAGCCAAGCTGTCCGCGTACGAAGTGAGAGATGGCCCTGGGTCGCAGGGGTGCGAGGGATATGCCTGTCAACCTCACCTTCGGCAACCAAAACGACCCACAGGCGGCGTGCGTTTTAGTCGGTTCGAGTCCGACATAACCTCCTCCACCGGCTCCGGTGGGGAGGTATCCGTGTATCCTCTCACTTCGATCTGGCCCTCTCCTCGGGTGTAACAAGGTATTGACTACGAGGGTGATGCTGACTATAACACAGTAAGTATCAAACGCAATGAGTTAAGAATGTCTAGTGTTGAAACCGTAAGCGAATACTCTCACGTCATCGTAGGTAAGTGTGAGACGTATCTTGAATAGATGATTAGGTTTCCTTATTCATGTTGAAAAATCTTTAGCATAAATAGTTTTTTTTTAAGAATATTAGAGCAAAAATTACTAATATTCCCTTTAACCTCTTCAGCTAAGCTAAAAATCTTGTGTTAGGATTGGTTTCACGTCGCGTGTCGATAGTGTAATGACCGGGAATAGATTGTAAGGCCGACTCCTAGAGCACTAAGCTGAGTTAGTAGGTTATTTTTCAACTACGGTGCCTCATCTAAATCATAGATACAAAATATTTTACTTTGTACCACTTAGGTCGTAGACAGCCTCCGGTAGTGAACGCTGCCGCATTATATGCCATCGATCCTGATTCTACTAACATCTAATGGTAGTCGTTATGGATAGTTGGAGCCTTAAAATATCCAACAACTGATCAAACTTCAAAGCGTCAGTAGCTTAGTGGTTAAGGACGATGTTATGATCGATAGATTCCGGGTTCGAGGGATTCTGGAGGGGTTAGAGGGAATATTGGAAATTTTGGTTCTAATAATCCTTATACAAAAGAAATAAAAAATACAGAATTGCTGATTTGGTGGTCAGATGGCAGTCGTTTCACGGCATATATCGAAGTTCAGCCAAATCGGCAGTTACATTGGTAAAGCATCCCAGACTCCGAGGTAAAAACTTCGGTTGCAATTGGGATTTAACACTAGAATGATGAAAAAGAGGTCATAGACAAGCACACGGCCCACCTGATGGAAAGTGGTTACCGTGGCCTATGGATGTGTACAACAACAGAGGCGTCACAGTCGTGCTGTCGACTCTATAAGAACAGATTTTCTGTGCCTTCAATGCATAAGATAAAGCAAAGGTTTGTTCGCCTTTGTTCTTCCCACTTCTTCTTTTGTCGAGTCGACGGTATATCATGTCATACTTTATTTGCTGAGTCTGCAGCCACCACTGTTACGTTCTTAGAGGTACTCATGAGATCTTCCCACTGTCAGTACCCAAATTTCACAAGTAAGCGCTGGCTACCCTACTCACCACCGGGAACAGCCAGTTGCACACTGCTTCCAGCAGACCTGAGCGACAGACGAGGCTTTGACGCGATTTTTGTACCTTTTAGGTGACAGACAAGCACACATGGCTACCGTGGTCTATGGACGTGTAGAATACCAAGAGCGTCAAACTCATGCTGCTGACTCCGTAGGAAAATGCTAATGCTCTTCTTCTTCTTATTGTAACTAATAACTTATTGTAACACCATGATCACGATGCTGACACGTGGACACTTAAAGTGGGGCTGGTCCATAGCTTAAAAGTCGCGAGCTATGTTTGGAATTTCTCTGAAGGATAGAATTCGGAACGAGGTTATCCGACAGAGAACTAAAGTTACCGACATAGGTCACAGAATAAGAAAGCTGAAGTGGCAGTGGGCTGGCCACGTTTGCCGAAGGACCGATGGCCGTTGGAGCAAACGAGTCCTAGAGTGGAGACCGCGAGAATGTAAACGGAAAGTAGGATGACCTGAAAAAGGTGGTTCGGACAGACTGGATGCGGAAGGCAGAGGATCGGAAAAAATGGCGCACATTGGTAGAGGCCTATGTTCAGCAGTGGATTACGGTGGGATAATTAATTGATTGATCACGGAGGAATCCTGGTAATTATGGAGCTTGCAACAGCGCTGAAATATCGGAATCTCGAAACAATACAACATGGTAAATATTCGATTCTGCTAAGGCAAAACCACTGTCTTGGACACTGCTAAAAAATCCATTTAATCTTAAATTCTAAAGCAATGGGGTTAAAAATCAAAATTAAAAAGGATTTTGAAGAGTGAATGATAAAATGTATTGATACTCTTTTCATTTAATTTTGAACTTTAATTGTACATAGATATAAGTCTAAAATATAACGCGATTTTTCTGCGGTGTATGTGGTATGACTGTTTTGCTTTTCTAGAATCGAGGGGATAATAGCTCTAATAGTAATTATTCTCAGATCACTTGTCTGTATTGACGTGCTAAAGTTTAAGAAAGAGAAATGGAGTATTATAGTGTATAGCTCTGTCCCTCTCTATCGCCTGGAAAACGAACATCTATAGCATGCACGGCAGAGTTGTATATCTCCTCTATCCATGTCGATGTTATCCAACAGATTTATTGGGCAATGAAACAAATAACATCACGATCAGTATTAACTAACAAACGTTCACAGAATAGATTATTAGATTGCTATAGATGTTTACTTAAAATACAAGTATTGTCGGTAAGGTCATGTTATAAACATGTGATGCAATATGTCCTCTTAGGGGGTATTCAGTTGGAGCGAGAATTTTGCTGACAAATCTATTTCACCTGCCAACCGGTACACTTACTTAATTAGGGATGAGTCTTCTGGATTAGAAGGTGTTATGGTAGCCTCTACCATAAAACACCCTAAAGATAAATTAAAATTTAACCTATAATATAGTCTAGTTGTATGGGTAATTAATTGCTGAGACGAGGTCTCGGGTTCGATCCCAGGTTTCACCATGGCACACACCAATGACTTTTCGATGCTTTTCGAAGTTATGTGTGTATTTATCGCAGGTTTATAAGTGCCCGGTTAATGGCAATGGGCTCACCACATATTACATTGGGACTTAAACATAAACTGGCGAAATGTGGGTGCTAGCACCTCTGCCTACTATTTCGGGGATACAGGCGTGAGTTTATGTTATATAAATTAAAAGGAAGATAAAAAAGAAATAAGTAGACCACGGGGTCCGAGGTGAAATCCTTGGACATAATCGGAAACGTCCATCAGGTGGTTCATGAGCTTGTGGTATCTATGAAAAAACTAAGATGATGACGATGAAAACTTACTATCTGTTTTTTTTTAATATATTAATTTTCTGTAGACATTTCATTGTACTATCAGTGGGATGACCAAAGGCTTGACCTGATTGTGTCTTCTGCACTGATAACACAAAAAGCTCTTCGTTCTTACAGGGTCAGTACCACGGGTGCACTCTCTGGTGTTGCACACGTTCATATGTCGTGGTACTTTCCGTCAGGTGGGCCGTGTGGTTGCCTGCCACCTAAGTTGTATAAAAAAAATTGTGTTATTTGAGGTTTCAACAAAGTCGCGAAGTTTCCGGCAGAGTAGAATAAGGGCCACCACATCTCATCCCATGCGGTGTCGTACAAAGTGACTGAGGGATAGGGCTGTTTAACATCAGATAGATATAATATACAGCATGGACTCAGCCTCAGATGCATGGCTCGAGTCAACAATAGTTCCCGGAATACGGCGATAGGCTCACTCTCTATTATGTGGTACCGAATACAATTAGTGGTCAAATGTGGGTGTTAATTCACATCTGCGTAACCGTCCAGGGATAAAGGCGTGATTATATGTATGTATGTCAATAGAAATTGAAAACTTCTAACATTCCACGTCCATGGCTGCTGAAAAGTAACCGAAAAGTCCGGCAAAATTGTAAATAACATCAAATAAATTGTGAAAGACTACGTTGAGAAGTGGTTTCATTTCAACACCAATCAAATATGAAACTAATATGCAATTTTCACAATAATCGTCACTTAATTGGTACTATCAACAATAATATTGATACTCAGACCAATTATGGTGTTTCGCGGTTAACCACATATATCTTAATCGGTATGCATTGCTATGAGTTGACCACAACGATCTGCGGTTACTTATGTAATGCGTAATGATAGTTCTGTATGAATATTTAAGATGGTTATCGGGTACAAGATGTGATTTATGTAACTTTGCTTAGCTCTTTGGTATTTTTAAGTTGCTAGGCTTGCGTATTTCAGCTGTTACTACTTTGAATAATGCGTTACAAACTAGGATTACACCAGCGAATACATTGAGGGCAAATAACTCTCGAGGGCCATTGGGTATAAGCCGATTATAACTTCAGTTTCATACTACAAATAATTTTAATGCTAAGCTCTCTGTTTCATTATTATACGCTTTATTAATTAAGTAAAATACAAATAATTATGTTTTTAATTATTTTATTTATGTAATTTTTAAATATTATCATGTAAACTAATGTCATAAGAAACTAATATTTACAATAATATAAAATAGGATACAAAAGTTTCAAATTAAGCATCGAAAAATTCCTCCCCATCCAACGGGGCAATGTTTTGGTCCGAAAAGAGGCCAGCCCTTTGGTCACGCGAAGCATCGACCAGTCGTTTTGCTATTTCTTTGTATTCAGATAAAAAAATTAATATATTTTATAACATAAAAAAACAATGCCCACGGCACTTAGGGCTCCAGGGAGAGGAACTTCCTCACTATACGTGCCGTGACTAACAGAACTATCTTTTGCATCAAGCCCTTGAGCCAGCTGTCCAATGAGAGCCTCATCGATCGAGGCTCTTGGCGATAAGTCCGTGGAATGAAACGACTATCGTTACAATAATAGCTCAGTCTACATCCCACATGTCGACAATCTCATGGGCTAAGTCCTGACATTTAATTTGTTTTTCTTTTTCTGCCATCACAAGGTCCTCGTCATGAGGAATAGTGTTATCAACTATTACTGCACGGCGCTCTAATCGATCTATTATCACTGTATCAGGTTTATTGGCTACAATAGTCCTATCAGTGATAATAGATCGATTCCAGTACAACGTGATATGCCCATTTTCGAGAACTGGGTCGGATTGTACGGTACCTCTGATTCCACAAGGTTATTCTTCAAGGCAAGTTGTTGATGGATTATCCTGGTTACTCGGTTATGCCTGTATTATTATTATTAGTAGCCTAGAGGTATGGGTAATGGACTGCTGAGACAAGGTCTCGGGTTCGATCCCAGGTTTTACCATGGCACACACCAATGACTTTTCGATGTTTTTCGAAGTTATGTGTGTATTTATCGCAGGTTTATAAGTGCCCGGTTAATGGCAATAGACTCGCCACCTATTACATTGGGACCTAAACATAAACTAGCGAAATGTGGGTGCTAGCACCTCTGCCTACCCCTTCGGGGATTTAGGCGTGAGTTTATGTTATGTTCATTATTATTGTTTTATAATTTAGGTGGTAGACAAGTACACGGCCCACATGTTTGGAAGTGCTTACCGTATGTAACATCCAGGGAGACACACTCGTGCTACCGACCCTGTAAAAACAGAGAGCTTATATATTTTATTTAAAAAAAATAAACTCATGTTAATTTAGTCTTTTACCGCGTGGTTTCCGGCAGAGTAGAATTTGGATCACTCCTTCTCATATAATCTCATATAAATAGGGCTGTTTAACATCACACAGATTATATATATATATATATATATATATATATATATATATATATATATATATATAAATATATATGGCCGAAAAATGGTGATGGGCTCACCTCCTATTACGTGGAACCAAATACAATAATGAAATGTGGGTGATAATTCACCTCTGCCTAACTCTCCGGGGATAAAGACGTGATTATATGTATGTATGTTATTTTCAGCCTAGGTAGTTTTTTTGACGTTCATCAATTTTATAATAATCTAAAAACACAAAACACAGATTCAAAATCCGGTTGATATTTTGATCCATATTGAATTGGCTTAGGTGTTACTACCATTAGCATTTTCCTTGCTGGTAAATAAAACTATGTGGTTTCCGGCTGACTAGAATTAAGGCCACCCCATCACTTCCCATGCGGTGTCGTACAAGGCGACAAAGGGATAGGGCTGTTTAACATCAGACAGATACATAGAGCCCAGACTCAGCCTCAGATGCAAGGCTCGAGTCAACAATAGTGCCCGGAATACGGCATTAGGCTCACCCCCCATTACGTGGAACTGAATACAATTATTGGTGAAATGTGGGTGTTAATTCACCTGTGCTTAACCCTCCAGGGATAAAGGCGTGATTATTGTATGTATGTAAATAACACCACTGTCATAAGTTTCGCTAACATGTTGTTCGTGATTTAGATTTTATTTTATAAGTAACTTAAAGAAAATCTGCTCTATACAACCAAATGATTAAAATACACTTTATAAGTGTAATCACTTTCTCACCCCAGCAACACAATGAGTTAAATATGTGTGTCGCAATCAAATCGTCTAAGAACGAGGATACTGGTGGCCGTTTAACGCTATCCGGTGCCTTTGCATTCATGCATCCATTTACCTATAGCGAAACAATTGATCTTTGTTTAGTGTTTTATCTCTTGCAGACTCTTTGTCTGGTACTTAATTCTGTTTATCTGACCTTTAAATTCAGTTCTTTTGAGTTGTCTATATAAGAATGTAGTCTTGTTTTGCTGATAGAGAGACACAGCTCAGGTGCATATATTTCTCTTAGGGTTGGGTGGTCAGACGGCAGATGATCCCATAAATACTGCACAATAGGTACATATAAAAAAAATAAAAAATGAGGAGAAAAACTAAGCGGATCTAAGGATGGAATGTTAAAGTTTCGGATACAACCGAGAACTACACCTAGACAATGACGTCAATGTTTTTTTTTTATATAGGACACACCAACTTGACTTCAGCTTGCCTGATGGTAAGCTAAAGGCAAAGTCTCAGGAAAGAGGGTCACCATTACAGACACTAAGTAATGTTACAATGGTGGCATTCAGCATGACGGCCTCATCAGATGCTTTTTCACGCCACGTTTGAAGGACCCGGGACTGTAGAAAGAAGGTAACACGTGTGCTGGTAATGAATTCCAGGTCTTGGTTGTGCGGTAAAGAAAAGAGTCTCCGAACCGCTTGGTTCTTGCTCGTATATTCAGAACATTGTGAGGGTGACATCTTAGCCATGCACGTGTTGTCCTATGTAGGAAAGGAGAGATGTAATTTTATCTCGCCTGATGGTATCACGGCTGAAAACTTACAGACATCACCATTATTACAACGGTGGATCTCAACTTGATGGCCTCATCAGATGCTTATTTACGCCGTTTAGAAATCGGGCTTATAAGGTAGTATTAATGTTGAGGGTTATATGGTTAGAAGTTGAAAATCGGTTTATACCAGTATCATCCACTTTTTAGAAATACTTGAAGACCTCAAAATAAATGACGTAATTTTTAGGTTACGAACATTTTTTTTGTGTAGGATGATAATACGAAGGTTACCATAAAATGTTATTTAATAATGTTAAAATATTATACTCGATTATAAAATACCCATCTTACTTAAATCTATGTAATTAAACGTTTGGTAATAAAAAGTGAACGTATATGGGTGCGGTTGTCTATTTGATTACATGATTGAATGTTTTTACAACCTTGTGGTATATCGCACCAGTTCATATGTCGAAAAGTGAAGAGAGTTGTCATAAGTGGTTGGATTTATGTGAATCAGCAAGTGTTTGCCCCATTGCGTAAAGCTGGGTGCTCACGATGGTAAATAGAGACGGTGAATGTTGTCAATGACCTTGGTGTTAGGTGTGTTGTGTTTTTTCCTCTTGTGTTTGCAATTGGTCATATCAAGGCGAGATATGCTACTTCATCTGTATTTAGTTCTGCAGTCGAGTGCATCGCCACGTGAAGGCGTTTAATAAGTTTGTTAAGAAACTGGTTTAGGTTTAGTTTAGTTTACAAATTTATTTAAAGCCAGGAACGAGCAGTAAGCTATGTGTCCATTGCGCGGATGCGTGGGCGGCCGGCGTCTCCTTCTGCGAGCAAGTAATGCTCGTGAAGGAGGAGGCGGGGCGGGAACTGCAGCGGGAGCGACGAAGGATCACAAGCCAAGCTGCCCGCGTACGAAGGCAACTCAGACGTCAGAGGTCGATGAACGCTCCCCATGAGCGCAGGCCTGGGGGTGACTGGTGGAGCCGCTTGTCACCCTAGCAGAAGCAGGCCGCGGCGGCGGCGCGCCTGACGCGCCTCCCTGTTTTCCGGGGACGAGTTGGGGCCTCTGTAGTCCCCACACACCCGAGGAGAGGGCTAGATCGTGAGAGATGGCCCTGGGTCGGCCGGGGTGCGGGGTGGTTAGTTGTAATGATTATAATGATAATCTGTTTTTTATTCATCTTAGCGTTAATCCCAGTCGGATCCGAAGCTTGCACCTCAGAGTCTGGGGTCCGCTTTACCAGTAAGACGTTTTGGCTGAACTTCGATATTTTCCGTGAAGTAAGTCATCTTCACCATCCAAAGACGATATTGCAGTTAGACCCGTTGTTGAATTTTTTAATTCTCCAACTACCCGTAACGACTGACATAGATGTTCGCATGGCAACCGGGACAGAAGGCTTAACGTGCTCTTTGAGGCACCACCAGATCAATGCAAATACCCATATTCAAACATACATACATATATAGAATCACGCTGTTATCCCTGGAGGGTCATATTTCACCAATCATTGAATTCGGTCCCATGTAATAGGGGGTGAGCCTATTGCCGTCTCACGAGCACTATTGTTGATTCGAACCCTGCATCTAAGGCTGAGTCTTGGCTGTATATATCTGTCTGATGTTAAACAGCCCCTATCTCTTAGTCGCCTTGTACGACACCGCATGGGAAGAGATAGGGTGGCCCAAATTCTACTCTACCGGGAACCACGCGGCTATTCATGCATACATAAATTTAATGATACAATAAAGATAAAGATAAAGATAAAGATAAATTTATTTGTAGAAACATGTGTACAGATGATGTTACAAAGTATATTACAATGCATTGCGAGTTTCAACACGTTCTGTCAATGTAGACGTACAAATATGAGTATTCGTGAACTTCATGTATGAGCACGAGAAATATAATATTCTACAATGATCCTTTAATAATTATATAATTTTTGGTTATTTGACAATTATAGGTTACTCAATTCGTAACAAGATTAAATTTATCATTATTTGTCAATAAAGAATATAATTAATTCGTTTAATGTCAGCATAAAGAAATATATTAGTCAGAGAGATATTATTACAAATCAGAAACAGATTGATGTCAAAATCTTATAATTATTTAAGTATGTCAAAGTGCTGTATGTCAATTAAGTGTTAATAAAAACAAAATTTAATCAATATATGTCCTGATCATTAGTATAATCTCTTATTGTATAGTAGCACTTTCGAATTACTAGCGTTTTTATTTTATGCTTAAACATATCTGTATTCATGTCTTTGTAGCTATTTGGAATTTTGTTGAATATTTTTGGTGCCATACACAATATACTGTTCCCCATGAGTGCTGTTCTAGCGCCATGCATGCACAATCTATACTCGTCACGACGACGGAAATAGATGTGGATTACGTTTGACAAATAACACTGTTTCATAAATATACAGTGATGGTAAGGTTAGGATGTTGTATTTAATAAAGTATGGTCTACAACTATCGGTCACCCTTAGTCCAAACATAGCTCTAATGCACCGCTTTTGCTGTTTGAAAATTTGATCTTTAAGGGTTGAATTACCCCAAAAAATTATGCCATACCTAAGTAACGATGCAACTGAACCGTGGTAAGCTGTTAACAGCGCCGATGTACTTACAGTGGGAGAAAGTTTATAGAGTGCATACGAACGACTACTAATCTTTTTACATAATTGTTCTATATGAGCCTTCCAATTAAGCTTACTGTCGATAGTTATACCCAGGAACTAAGTAGTATCGACTTGATGTAGTTCATTTCCTTCATATCTAACATTAATTTGATTTGTTTGGGGTTGTCGCTGACTAAAATGCATTATGTGGGTTTTACTCAGATTAATTTTAAGGTTGTTATGATTTAGCCATTTTATAACTCCAGACAAAGAATTATTTATATCATCCTCGTAACAACTGTGCGTTGTTGAAGACACTGTAATTGAACTGTCATCAGCGAATAGTGTCATGGGTTGGCTTATTGCATTAGGTAAGTCGTTAATATATAAATTAAAAAGTAAAGGATCAAGGACGCTGCCTTGTGGTAATCCGTAGGTCACTTTACGCGATCTGGACATTGAAGTTATCTCATGTTTTGTGTTCAAGTCAATCCTCGATATGGCGGTTACTTGTTTTCTATTCGTTAGGTACGAAACTATCATATTTTGCATGTTACCTCTTATACCACAGCATGCGAGCTTGTCTTCTAATATAGAATGTTTGACATGATCGAATGCCGCGGTCATATCACACTATGTTTTTATGTTTTTTGTAAAAAATCGTAAATGGCCATATTTATTGTTATGTTCTTGCGAAAGCCCTTTTGTTCGTTACAGATGATTTTATTTGTTTCAAGGTAACCATACAGCTCCTTATATATATATTTTTCAACTATTTTGGAGAATACAGAAAGGAGTGCAATAGGTCTATAATTTTCCATCAAATCTCGATTTCCCTTTTTTAAAATTGGTTTCACTATAGACATTTTCAGCTGTTTAGGGAAACTGCCCGAACATATGCATAAATTAATAATTTAGCTTAAGTGACCGGAGATTAGAGGTGCAACAGATTTTACTATCCTTGTAGAAATGTCATCATAGCCCACACTATTGGTGTTTTTCAAATTTTTAATAATTGTTAGGATGTCATGGGGTACGCTGGGTGCCATAAACATTGAGTCTTTCATTTTATTCATACCTGAAGTGGCTTTGCTAGCAGAATCTGTGAGTGGACTAACCTTATCTATAAAATAGTCGTTAAATTTAGAAGCAATTAATTTAGGATCTACTATTGTTTCATTATTTATTCGTATTTTTTGGATGGATTCTCTAGGCGTACTCAGTTTTGTGCTATTTATTATGCTCCATATTGTTTTACTTTTGTTTTCTGAGGTATTTATTTTATTAATGTTTTGTGCCCGCTTAGTCAACAATATAATCTTTTTAAATAATTTTGTATAATTTACATAGCGATCCTTATTACTAGAAGTAGGTTTTTTCCTATACGTCCATAATAGTTCTCTCTTTTTTTTACTGCATAATTTAATACCTCGTGATATCCAAGTCGGTCGCTTGTAAACTTTGATTTTGACAAGCTTTAGTGGAAAACATAGTTTGTAGATTAGACTAAACTGCTCTATAAATATATTATACGCAACGTTACAATCTTCTGTGTTATAGATATCTGAAAATGATAAGCTTTCGATATGTTTCTGAAAATTCAGGATATTTTCAGACGCAAAGTTACGCTTTCTCGTGTACCAGTGCTTTAAAATACATTGTTTGTTAACTGGACATGTCAGAAGTTGTGCTGTGTGATCTGATAATTCAAGCTTTAATATCTCGGCGGAGCATAGTTTTTTAAAATCATGTGCAAAATTGTCTAAACAAGTGGCTTATTAGCCTTGTTGGTTGTTCTATGGCTAATTTTAGGTTAAAGTTTAGTAATGAACACTTAAAGTCCAAAGTAATAGTATTGTTTTTCATAATGTCAATGTTAAAATCTCCTGTCACTATAATGTTTGAATATTTTTTTCTCGTCACAATTGATAATACTTGGTCTAACTTCTGGAAAAATATATTTAGTAATTGTGTACCATTCCAATTTTGTGGTATTCTGTAAATACAGATAACAGCTATATTATACTGAGTTAACACTATTCCGCTACATTCGAAAATGCCACTGATAGACAATTGTTCGATACCATCGATTACACGCCATAAGATGCCCGTTTTTACCAATATGCATGATCCACCCCTTCTTCTGTTTGTTCTACAGAAGGAAGCAGCTAAGCAATAGTTTGGGATATGAAGATGTGATTCATCGTCCGCTACTATAAAATGCTCAGTTATACATATAACATCCACAATCTTATGCTTATCTGCTAATTCACCTAAGCAGACCATCAAAGCATCCGCTTTATTTATCAGACCCGCAATGTTCTGATGCAGTACATACAATGACTTACTAACGAAAAAACACATCACTATTTGCAACTGACGATCCACATTCACTCATATTGTTATCACACTTATCACGTATAAAATCATTTGGACAAGAGATGTGTACATAGTATCATTCTATTATATTTTGAGAACATATTATAGTCACAAGTCAAGTTTAAGTTAGAGTCAAAGAATGTGGCATATTTATGAATGTTTACATCACGACATAGAAGAGTAGAAAAACTGTCTACCCGCCAGTTATACATTGTACTATAGTAGCTAAATTTATATGTGGGTAGACAAAATACATAAACATTTGCACTGAGCCGGGATGGAACCCGCACCTTCTGTGTTGTGGTCGCGTTCACTACCGCCAAGCCACAGAGGCTGTAGTATCATTTGGTTTATTACATAAAATGTTATTTGCAAGGTTCCGAGCAGAATTACATTTGGGTGAATTATGGAAGTATGGAGACCCCACCATCACTTCGGGATACATTTCACTCTCATCTACTAGCTGGTACGCCTACTGCTGAAAGGATTAAGCTCTGCCGCAGGCTCACACTTTGAAGTTAAGGAATCAGTATCAGTCTGTTCTGTAAAATCCAAAACGGGTAGTACAGGTCAGATGGCTGTCGCTTTATAGAAAATATCGAAGTTCAGCTAAAAACGCAGTTAGGTAGAGGTAGGACACTACGGTATTCCTGTCCCCATTGAGCAGTTCGATTGGGGAAGTAACTCCGCTCTACAGAATATCGCGGCCATTATAACGTCGTCGCCGGGAATACATCCCTGAGGAGAGTAGGGTAATCAGAGCTCACTGGAGAGTTTTAGAGCTGATAATGAGAAGATCAAAGCTTAGCCTTGCTTGTCTTCAACACTGACGGCACAGAAGCTCTCGATACTAACAGTGTCGGCAGCACGGCTGTTTTTCCCCTGGTGTTGGACACGCCCATAGCCCATGGCAACTACTTACCATTAGTTGCGCCGTGTGCTCATCTGCCACCTAAGGGGTACAAAAAATACTGGATATAGCGTGCTGAAACCGTGGTGAAAGCTTCGGATTTGATTGAGATGAACGTTAGCATAAGGAGAAAAGTGACTGATTACACACGGTCTTACCAAAATCTTAAAAACCCATACTAATCATACCTTATGAGTATTTTCCACTATTTTCCCTTCGTATTAGTATGAACTATCTACTTTATGTATATATTTATTTAATACATGTATATGTATTTGTATGTCAGTATTTATGTTGATATTTTTGTGTAAAGCCGTATATTAATTTTATTTTACTTACATACTTTTCTCTCTTTCTTTTGTTTTAATACACTATCTATTTAAGTTTAGTCGGTAACTACACCATATCTTTTGTTTTTATAACAATACTGTCCATCCCAAGGTTGTCTGGAAGAAATCGCTTCAGCGATAAGGCCGCCCATTGTACATTGAACTGTTTAGATGCTACCTACTTGTCCTACTGTAAATCTGTTGGTGTACAATAAAGAATTATCTATCTATCTATAAGGCTCTGAAGTAGACTTTTCTCTGATTCGGCAGTTATATGGTAATTGCTCGAGTAAAAGCCACTACCAGAGAAGCCGACATACAAAGCCGCCATTGACTCCAAACAACGTGTTATGGGTGCAAATGAGAAACCGCCATGACGATGATGATGAAAGTGCCAAAGAATGTGTAGAAACTCTTTAAAAGCAATTAACAAAATGGTTTTACAAAACAAATGCAATTGATGTTACTCAATATTTAGCTATGTTGACCTCGACAGCATTCCTCTATGGTTCATCATCTTGGTAGACGAACGAAAGCCATGAATTCCGATAAACTGGTTTATTGTAACCCTGTCAACAACTAAGACTGGATTTCATCAGTAAAATCCGTTCACTTAAACTGGTTCTCCATGAAATCAATTGTGTAATCAATTTGGGATGATTTGGTGAAATGGATTTAAAAAAAAAACTTAATACTGACAATGGTGCTTTACTGTCGTACAGCCTTTTCATGAATGGCGGCGGACCAATGTCTGTGCCTACCCGGAGAGCAATAGGCGTGAGCATAAAAATCATCGCACCCATCGCCAAAGACAGCGAATTCATCCTCTCACATTGGGATCTGAAAGGGTACGCACTGTGCGCCATGAAAGAAACTACATCCCACGCACGCTCAAACTGTGAAATGAACTCCCTGTTGCGATTTTCCTAAGCGATTACAATATCGGGTCCTTCAAGAAGTGCGTTAGAAGGTTTTTTCATAGTCGGCAGCACGAGTGGAATTCCTCTGGTCCATAGGGTACGGTAACCAATTCCCATCAGGTGAGCCGTGTGCATGTCTGCCACCAAGTATAATTCTACATAAAAAAATATTTTAATTATGCTTTCTGAAGAGAGGTGTGACAAAATCTAGTAAAGTTTAATTTATTTAAATTACACGACGGAAAGTCTGGACAGTATCAAATTCCCACAAAATTTAACTTTATGCTAACCTTCTTGACAACATAACAATAACTATATGTCTTCTGGTTTTTTTTAACCTCAAACGTAACTTATTAATGAACTACAGTAGCGTCAAGAAAATTGTCAGAGCGAACTAAAGTTTAGTTTAATATTATTATCTAGGATACTGTACTAGCAATGAAATACTTATTTCAAATCTTACTCGGTTCATAACGAAGGAAAAACCACTATTCAGATTATAACAAACAAATAACAATTTACCTTTGTTGAAGAGATTATCGTAAATATTAACAAGGGACCCGTCACGATACCATTTCGACTGAGGACGTAACTTTTGTTTCGTAAGCGGTTACGATAGTGGAGGATACTAAAATTTTTCTTTTAAAGATAATGTACGATCATGGAGTTCATTTTGTCTTATTTACAAATGAAGTAATAATCTGAGCACATTTTGTACTAACATAAGTCCGACTATAAGTGCAGTACACTTATTAAGTATTATATAAAAGACCGCAGTAGCCTAGTGATATGGGTAATGGACTGCTGAGACTAGGTCTCGGGTTCGATCCCAGGTTTTACCATGACACACACCAATGACTATTCGATGCTTTTCGAAGTTATCAAATCCGTAAAGTTCAAGTGATTTAATTTTTTTATTATAAATTTATTTGCATAAAAACATGGTATACATTGTGCATTGGTTATAAATTTCACAAAATTGAGCATGCATGTGTGTATTTATCACAGGTTTATAAGTGCCCGGTTAGTGACAATAGGCTCGCCATCTTACAATGGGACCTAAACATAAACTGCCGAAATGTGGGTGCTAGCTCCTTTGCCTACCCCTTCGGATATAGGCGTGAGTTTATGTTATGTTATTTTACAGTACTCAAAGCATGTCATGAACATCAAATCTCATACATTAAGATAAGTTAAATCTTTATGGTACACCAGCAAATTACTGCACATGTACGGGCAAAATTATGAAAAATGTACAAATAGGCATTATAGCTGCAAGCAATCTCTTCCAGGCAACCAAATTGCCACTTGTCTGAGGGGCTGTACAGTCTGCAGTATAGACGACGCAGCTCATATGAACCATCATTTTATACAGTAAGACAAATTTCCCAATATATTCTACGTATTTTCAAAGCGAACGCTCCTAATACCTCAATACGAGAAGCGCTCCAGTATGCCACGTTATATTGAATGGTAAGACGATTCTAAGCCTGTTAGAAGCACTTCCCTCTACATACATTCAGCACACAATACTAAATCGAAATGTTGAAGTTGGCATCTTAGCGTAATTGGTTATTCTGTAGCTTTGAGTAATTTTGAAGTGGTATGTCGTTTCCTGCATCATCATTGATGATCTATCAAGCGTGTTGGTAACTAAAGTATTTTATTTGTTAACATCATCGCGTTAGAACCCGGTTACATTCGAGGCTCTCAGAGACCGGGAACCCACGCACACACACACACACACTCTCTCACACACAAAATGTAATTATATTGTTTGAATGGCAATTATGATCTACATTATATCTAACGTATTTAATTAAGAAATTTTTGAGGAGGTAGGACACGCCGGTATTTCCGCCCAATTGAGCAGTCCGACTGGGGAAGTACCTCCGCCCTACAGAATACCGCGGTTATAATAACTTCGTGTTGTGTTCCCGGCGGTGAGTAGGGTAGCCAAACTAAATTGGATAGGATATAACAGATGTATAGTTAAAAAGGGGTGAGGTTTTTATTGCCGTCTTCTGGGCACTATTGTTGACTCGAGCCATGCATCTGAGACTGAGTATTCTATCATTAATAGTTTTTCGACAGATTTTTAAGGTTTTTACACCTAGGGTTACATTATTGTAGTTTTGGAAAGGTTTTAGAAACCCCTAATTTTTTGAAAATATAATAGTGATAATGAAAGTGATAATGTAGCTTTCTATTAGCGAAAACATTTTGGAAATCTGTCCTGTAGTTTTTGAGTTGATTTAATACATACAAAAATACTAATCTAACCTCTTTATAATATTAGTAAAAAAGCTTAGACTAAGAAAATGGAATATTACAATAAATGAATATTCAATTCGAAATCGAAGTGGTATCCCGATTTAGAATATTGGTGAACGAGCCGTCCGCCCACTCGTTTCTCCTCATAATGGGAACAAGGTGAATATTAGTTGTCCGTACACCCACTTATAGATATTTAGGGCTTCCTGACCTTTTGTTAAAAAAAAATATGAGGAAATTCTTAATTTGTTCTCAAACTTGATAATATTGTTTGAGTTATTCAGTTAAATGGCTCAATCTTCTCAGTACTTACCAATTTTAATTTAAAGGTATACATATACATAATATAAACTCACGCCTATATTCCCCGAAGGGGTAGGCAGATGTGCTAGTCGCTTTTCGAGGTTATGTGTGTATTTATCGCAGGTTTATAAGTGCCCGGTTAATGGCAATAGGCTCGCCACCTATTACATTGGGACCTAAACATAAACTGGCGAAATTTTGGTGCTAGTACCTCTGCCTACCTAGTTAGATATATCTAACCTAATACAAGATTGTGAGGGTAGACGGAGGCATCTTACTTGACTTAAGGTCTGGAGGCCCCTAGATGGGGCAGGGGAGGTCCACAGTGCGTCGCCATTCTTGTCGGTCTTGAGCTTCACACTAACACTCCAAGTCATTCCGAGGCTCGCCGCTTCTGCAACAGTAGTTCGCCTCCAGGTCTGTTTGGGACGTCCATGCTTACATACGTTTTACTTGTGGAATTAGACGCACTCATAGGTATTTGTTATTTTTTATTCAGGCCTAAATTTTGAATAATAATATATTGTAGAGCTAGGTTATAGTCTGCAAAACGCACAGGCGGCGTGCGTTTTAGTCGGTCCGAGTCCGACATAACCTCTTCCACCGGTTCCGGCGGGTGAGTATCCGTGGGGATTTTGCGCACATAAAAAAAAAGTCTGCAAAGCATATCTATATATTAATCAGTAGGTGCCCCCACCTTGTAGCTTGGAACCTGAGGATCTTATTGGAATCCCGTATGGACCCAGTAAAATTTAATTTACTTCTTCTGCATGCTAGCGTTTATTCCAGTCGGTTTTTCACTTTTCACCTTAATCTTAGGGGTCCGCTTTACTAGTTTAACAGCAAATTTGACAGCCTCTGTGGCGTGGCGGTAGTGAACGCGACTGCTACGCAGGAGGCGCGGGTTCGATCCCCGCTCAGTACAAATATTTGTATGCATGAATATGGGTATTTGCATTGGTCTGGGTGTTTCTATGTATAATATTTATGTATTTACAAAAAAAAAAAGTATTTAAGTATGTTTATCCGTATTCTAGATTCCATAACACAAGCTAGTTAAGCTATGCTTACCATGGGTCTAGATAGCGTTGTGTAGAATGTTGTAGAATATTTCTTTATTTATTATTATTAATTTAGTTGAGCTTCGTTATTTTCCGTGAAGTGACTGCCATCTGACCACAGCCCAATGGCGATATCGAAACTGCAGCTAGAAAAGTTGTTAGACATTTTAGGGCCCTAACGACCCGAAACAACTACCATAGATGTTCGTATGGCAACCCGGACCGAGGCCTAACGTGCTCTCTGAGGCACCACCAGACTAATACAAATACCACGCCGCAGACGCTATCAAGTAAAATTAGTTTACTACTAGTCACTAATATAAATTGTAACATAAATATAATATACAAAAGAAAACCGATAACAACAAACCTTACTAGACTTACTAATAACTAAACAACTAATGTTTTTTCATTCATTACGAAAAACAAATTTAAATATCGACAAGAGAAGGTCACGTTTTGCAAAATTGTTTTTTTTTATACCACTTAGGTGTCAGACAAGCGCACGACCCTTTTTTTTTTTTTTTTTTACGTGCGCAAAATCCCCACGGATACCTCCCCACCGGAGCCGGTGGAGGAGGTTATGTCGGACTTGAACCGACTAAAACGCACGCCGCCTGTGGGTCGTTTCGGTTGCCGAAGGTGAGGTTGACAGGCATATCCCTCGCACCCCGGCCGACCCAGGGCCATCTCTCACGATCTGGCCCTCTTCTCGGGTGTGGGGACCACAGAGTCCCCAACTCGTCCCCGGAAACGGGGAGGCGCGCCACGCGCGCCGCCGCCGCGGCCTGCTTCTGCCAGGGTGACAGGCGGCTTCACCTGTCACCCCCAGGCCGGCGCTCATGGGGGGCGGAGGTCGTTCATCGACCTCCGACGCCCGAGTTGCCTTCGTGCGCGGGCAGCTTGTCTAGCGATCCTTCGTCGCTCCCGCTGCCGCTCCCGCCCCGCCTCCTCCTTCACGAGCATTACTTGCTCGCAGAAGGAGGCGCCGGCCGCCCACGCATCCGCGCAGCGAACCATCGCCGCGAGCAAGGTGGAGAGCGTGAGAACCCTCACTCCCAGGGCCGCCACAAGCTCCCGCCTCGGCGTCTCCCACGCCGGACACTCGGTGAGCGTGTGTGGACCTGAGTCCTCGCTCGCGTCGCAGTGATGGCACTCGGACGTTGGCTCTTTCTGCATCCGACGCAGATACTTTCCGAAGCATCCGTGCTCGGTGATCATCTGCGTCAGACGGTACGAGAGGCTGCCGTGTGGCCTCTCTAGCCACTCCCCCATGATGGGTCTTACCGCCGTTACTACGGCGTGCCCTGCGCTTGGTTGCCCAAGTCGTCTCTCCCATTCTGCCACCATTTCCCTGTGGAGCCGGGATCTCACGGCCCGAATTTCTTCGGGCTCGGGATCGTGACCCCGCTCCCGCGCCGCCCTTCGGAACCTGTATAGCGCCGAAAGGCATCTCGCTTCCAGGATCCATGGTGGCGATCCGGCGAGGAGACTCGCCGCGTTGAATGATATCGTGCGGTACCCCCTTATGATGCGGCACGCCAACTTCCGCTGCGGACGCTGCAGCAGAAGCATGTGCCGATCACTCAGGGTGTCTGCCCACACGGGACACCCGTACAGGGCCATGGACCGCACGACACCCGCGTAGAGTCTCCTGCAGGAGTCATCCGGGCCCCTCAGGTTGGGCAGTAGCCGCGCCAGAGCGTTGGCTGTGCCCGCCAGTTTGGGGCCCAGACTTCGGAAGTGCTTCCCGAAGTCCCACCGGCCGTCGAGCACGAGCCCCAGATATTTCATCTGGGGCTTGATGCCGATGAGAGTGCCTCCCACAGTGAGACTGGAACCAGGTGGTGGCGTGCGCCGAGGTCCATGAAAGAACATGGCCTCGGATTTATGCAAAGCCACCTCAAGGCCCAGCCGCCGGATCCGTTCCACGACTTGAGCAACCGCGGTCGTGGCCCTCAGGATCGCTTCGCGGTGTGTAGCTCCGCTCGTCGTCACTAGCGTGTCGTCCGCATAGCACGTGACGGCGGCGCCGTCCGCAAGCTCACCGCGAAGCACCCAGTCGTATCCAATGTTCCACAGTAGCGGCCCGAGAACCGATCCCTGTGGAACACCGCACGACATCTCACGCCGACCGACGCCGGTCGCACTTGGGTAGATGACGGCTCTCTCCGTCAGGTACGCCCCGACTATGCGGCGGAGGTAGAGAGGCACACCGTGGTACACGAGTGCCTCCCTGATGCAACTCCAGGGCAAGGTGTTGAACGCGTTGGAGATGTCCAAGGACACCGCCAACGTCACCTCACCCCGGGCAACTGCCTCCTCCGCCAAAGTCCTCACGCGCATGATGGCATCCACGGTGGACCGCCACCGGCGGAAGCCATATTGGGCATCCGCCAGGTCCGGCCCCCTACCAGAGAGGTGCTCGACGAGGCGCTTCGCAATAACTCTTTCAAAGAGCTTGCCCACCTCGTCGAGCAACACAATGGGCCGGTAGCCGGACGGTTCGTCCGCCGGGCGACCCTCCTTTCGGATGAGGACCAGTTTCCCCGTCTTCCACATCTTCGGAAACTGGCCCCGCTCCAAGCATGCGCTGAGGAACCCTCTCAGTCGGGGTTCGAGACCGTCTTCTCCCAGAGCTAGGACCCACGCGCGGCCTGGAATGCCGTCGGGTCCCGGGGCGGTGCTCTTCTTGGCTCTAAGCCTTCGCACCGCCAGCTCCAGTTCTACCCAAGTGACCTCGGGGACTTCGTCGTCAACTACCACACTGGGTGCCACAGGCGACCGAGGTGGCGGAGTCATCTGCGGCGGAACGTGTTCCGCTCGCGCCGGGAACAGGGACTCGACCACTCCACCGAGCAGAGCTGGCTGGAGAACCCGGGTCAACGGCGGGGCCCGGGGGCGCAGCTTTCCTCTTACCATAAGGTAAGGCCGCCCCCATGGGTCCCGCTCCAGCGTCTCCATGAGCTCCTTATAAGCCGCGGCTTTCGCCCGCTTAATCTCCGCAAGCGCACGACCCTGATGGAAAGTGGTTACCGTGGCCTATGGACGTGTGTAACACCAGAGAAGCCACACTCGCGCTAGCGACCCTGTAAGCACAGAGTTTCTGTGCCCTCAGTGTAGAAGACAAAGCAGGACAAGCCTTTAGTCTTCCCACTGACAGCACAAATTCTCCAGTGAGCTCTGGCTACCCTACTCACCGCTGGAAACACAACACATTATTTGAGGAAATAATTAGCATAATAAAAATTTTACACAGTACTCAGCAATAATTTATTAACTCCCCTGGTGTTACAATCATGACAGGTGGCCCTGTGCTTGTCTGCCAGCTAAGCGGTATAAACAGTTAGTAGGTCACGTTTCTTTGCAAAATTATTAGAGGAAATAAAAATAGCTAATTCTAGCGAATTGAAGACTCATTTTAACCTTGAGGGGCAGCGAGAACATCACCCTCTAAGGCTTGTAAAAGCTGATTGTAACTGCCGTGGTGTTCCAATCATGACAGGTGGCCCTGTGCTTGCTTGCCACCTAAGCGATAAAAAAAAAAAAACTCGTTAAAGTAGGTCTCGCTAATTAGTCAGTTAGTAAGCCGGGTTTTTTTTTTTTTACTTGCGCAAAATCCCCACGGATACCTCCCCACCGGAGCCGGTGGAGGAGGTTATGTCGGACTCGAACCGACTAAAACGCACGCCGCCTGTGGGTCGTTTCGGTTGCCGAAGGTGAGGTTGACAGGCATATCCCTCGCACCCCGGCCGACCCAGGGCCATCTCTCACGATCTGGCCCTCTTCTCGGGTGTGGGGACTACAGAGTCCCCAACTCGACCCCGGAAACGGGGAGGCGCGCCAGGCGCGCCACCGCCGCGGCCTGCTTCTGCCAGGGTGACAGTCGGGTTAGTAAGCCGGGTGTTTTGATTAATATGTGTTTTTATAGAAAGTCACTACAAGATTTTTTATCTTAAGTTAAGTATCTAATCAATTTGTTAATTAAATTGTGTGTATCTAAGTAAGACTTGAGGAAGATTCGTTCTTACAGTTTAGGATTTTGTTACAAATATAATCAAGCCTTTATCTCCTGAGGGTTAGGCAGAAGTGAATTAACACACTAACATTTCACCAATCATGTATTCTGTCCTTCGTAATAGGGGGAGAGCCTATTGCCGTATTCCTAGCACTATTTTTGACTTGTATTGGAGGCTGAGTCTGGGCTGTATATATCTTTGTGATGTTAAACAGCCCTCTTCCTTAGTCGCCCTGTACGACACCGCATGGGAAGAGATGGGGTGACCCAAATTCTACTATGCCGGAAACCACGCGGCTAGTAAAAAAGTATGTTATTGATTAGAAATATTATTTTCATAATGTACACGGGAGCTATCTAGATTAAAATATAAAAACAATACATAATACACCTAGACACTCCTGCAGATTCAGGTATCAAAGAATTCCTCCCCATCGATGTCAACCGGGTGGGTGGCCAGAAGGCTGGCGGCATTGCCACGTTAAATGGCAATACCAATCCTTTGCACAAGGAATAAACCAGCCCTCTGGTCACGGGTAGCGTCAATTAAACGTTAAGAAATGTAATACTTAGTGTAAGAAATAAAGATAATTTTTAATTTTATAAGAAATGTCTCTAAACAAAAGACGGGCACTTGGACCCATGATCCTAGCGTCTCGACACGAAACGACTCAAATATGCAATTACCACTTATATTACTAAAAAGCGTAGGTATTAAAAAGAAGTGGACTCTCAAGGATAAACGATATTATTTATTTCACGTGAAGAAACTCGCCCATTATTATATGTAAATCAAATACGCGAACAGTGTGTGCAGTATAAATTTTACCTTCGCTGTTGGGCAATTACCTCGTGACTAGAATGAACAGAATGTGGACACATATGACATGAAGACAGCGTGTCATATCTTCGAAGGATGCGACCAGCCCTTCTCGACAAGTACCAATACATACGTACAATTGATTGATCAGCGGATGGAATTGACATATGACCGCTGTCATACATATAATCACGCTTTTATCCCCGGAAGGTTAGGCAGAGGTGAATTAACATCCACATTTGATCAATCATTGAATACGGTCCTATTGCCGTCTTTGGTACTATTGTTGACTCAAGCCATGCATCTGAGGCTGAGTCTGGGCTGTATATATATGTATGATGTTAAACAGCCCTATCCCTTAGCCGCCTTGTACGACACCGCATGGGAAGAGATGGGTTTTCCAAATTATACTCAGCCAGGAATCGCTTTCATGAATGTCAAAATACGTATCAATCCCATACATTCAACATTCCATTCTAAAACACGCCGGCCAATTAACTACCAGTTGTCTAGGAATTAAACGTATTGAATATTTACAAAAGTTTTTTTTCTAGTTTCGTACCTATTTGCCGCGGCAATTCACCCCGGCATAGCATTTAGCTACAGGTGAATGGCTGGCGAGACAATGGCTTGGTATATCAATGATTTAAGTATCGTGATAATCGCGATCACGATCATTGTAACTAATGAAAAAGGTCGGTCGAGAGGTCCCGGGTTTGAACCCTGGCCATTACACTACCGATGTGAACCCACTACTAACACAAGCAATTTAGCTTAGCTGGGGGGTTAAAGGGAATATTAGTAATTTCGGTGCTAATATTTTTATTATAAAATTTAAAAAAAAAAATGAACGTTTATAATAAAGAAAACGAGAACGAGAAATTGACTTTGTTAGAAATACCTGCTAATGATTTCTGTAACTAGAATTCCTAAATAGCAAAATCAGTGACTGATGACTGGTAAACTTAACCTGTTTTATCTTCTACGTTGACGGCACAGAAACTCTATACTTACAGGGTTGGCAGCGCGAGTGTGACTACCTTGGTTTTGCACACGTCCATAGGCTACGTTAACCACTTTCTATCGAGTAGGCCGTGAGCTTGTCTGCTACCTAAGTGGTATAAAAAAAACTGGTGAGTAGCTTTTTTACTAAAATGATCTTTTAACAAGAAGTAATCAACTTAATAGATCAGATTAATTTGTAGCATGTACTATGTTGTTACTGAAAATCTCAAAATAATAGAGGTAGTGTTTCCTCCGATCAATTCCATTAAGCTGTTTGTTATCAGATCAACCAAATAATCCACATGCAAATCGTAAAGGTGGCCGTTGATTTACGCGACCATGTTAAAGATACAAAATACAATTATACTCTTCCATGTAATAGTTAGATTAAATTAAATGTGTTGGTGTACAATAAAGATTTACCTATCTATCTATATATCTATCTAAATAGGCATATTGGTTCAATTTGGGGAGAATATTTCCATAAAACGCGTTTGAATAGTTATTATATGTAAAGTTGGTCGGCGTCTTAGAATCTCCTTCACTATGTCCTACCGAGATAATTTTTAATACTTTCACGAATTTTAGGCCTATGTCCAGCAGTGAATCGCGGTGGGCTGATTGATTGATTTATCACGAATTTTAGAAATCTTAAAATGCGTGACAGAGGATTGAAATTAAACAGCCGGTGTGCATAGTTAGAATATTCCGCTATCGTAGCTTTAGCTTTAGCTTTAGTTAATTAACATATACCTATGAAATATACCTATGAACAAGCATTTCCCTAATGAACAAGTTAGCGTCAGTCTCCACTTGTGTTATTTTTTAAACTCTTACGTTACATAATAATCCATTATGTTAACGGGAATGAACACCATCATAGTATAGGTACATACTAGTCCAGTACAAGTCAGCCTGTGACCACTGCCGGTGTAACTTTAGTGTGTGTAAAGAGTTAAAAAAAAATTAATGTTCGCGTAAAACAAAAGGTGTCCTAATCATGAGTCTGAGACAAGGCCGTCTGCATTACGACCCATTGTTCCCACATATTTACATGTTCCACTGTTCGCTGATGCATTCTGTTCCGGGATTCTTAATGTTTTGTGATTTATAGTTTTTTGTAGTTATGATTCACAGCTAACGCTAACCTCACAAAGCCTTGTCCATCTGAATTCAGAAAGCCTAGAATTCCATGCACATTTTAAATAAATCAGATTATGATTTTCTTACAGACATATCTTTTTTCTAAGAATAGTTTTGGTGTACATTCTGAATTCCCGATACTACACATTCTTAATCAATTAATTGATGATCATTTTAAATTTTCAAGATGTGATAGCAAGTCAAAATGTTGTAATTTTAAATATAAATTCAGATAGAAATTTTGATTATGTGTGGCCAGCTTTAGAGCAATAGTTAAAATATTTGATTGATATATTATTATGTTTTAGGAAAAGAACTGGACTGGACCTGAACCTGGCCTCCAAAATGTATAGTTCAGACAGAAGTAATATCTAGGAATATGAAGACTTTTGTCCGACTGCCATGCTTCGTTGAACCGTTGCCGGAGCCGGTGGAGGAGGTTATGTTGGACTCGAACCGACTAAAACGCACGCCGCCTGTGGGAGTGACCCCCTATAAATCGACCACTGCCGGCTTCCCACTGTGTCGCATAGTACGTGACAAACTAGAGTAAGATAAGTTTTTTTTCCACCGACTTTGATACTAGTCTGCACTAACATTAGTTCTTTTTTTTTGCAAGCTACTAAGCCCCACGATCCGCGTCGGACTCGAACCGACTAAAACGCACGGTGCCTGTGGGTAGTTTTTGGTTTCTGAAGGTGAGGTTGACAGGCATATCCCTCGCACACCGACCGAATTGTAGAAAGTAGGACATGACGGTGTTTCCGTTCAATTGAGCGGTCCAACTGGGGAAGTACCTCCGCCCTACAGAATACTGCGACCATAATAACTTCGTGATGCGTTTCCAGCGGTGAGTAGGGTAGCCAGAGCTCACTGGAGAGTTCGTGTTGTCAGTGAAGAAACCGAACGCTTGTCTTCTACGATGATGGCACAGAGACTCTGTCACCCCGGCCAACCCAGAGCCGGCTGTGGCCAACTACTGCCAGGGTGACAGGTGGCTAGAACCGAAACTCTCAGGCCTGCGCTCATGTGGAGTGGAGGTCATTCGTCGACCTAATGTCGAGTTCCTAGAGTGGTCGTGCAAAATATAAATAACTTTCTATGTTATTTAATTCCCAGAAACTGTTATTACTGAGATTCATTATCCAAATGTAAAACGTAATCAAGTTTGTATGTTAATTAATCTTCGGTAGCTGCACGACGCCGACGTCGGAAAACATGTCCCTTATTACGTGATACCGATATAACATTCAGTGAAATGTGATGTAATTAGCCATCTCGGGTCGGTATCAAAGGAGCAGAAATGAAAGCAGTAGTGATACCACAAGTTTGCAACGCAATGCATTGCAATGTAAACAGATTTGCAAAGTATGTTTGTACAGCCAAAAAATATATTTATCTTCATTAACTAATGCCAACTATTATGTGTTGAAAGCCACAATGAACTTGTTAATAATAATTATTAGGTATAATAGTTAGTAAAAATATTTAGTAATTTAGTAGTAGTTAACATGGCCGGCACGCTGGAGGCGCAGGTTCGATCCCTGTTCAATGCATATATTTATATGCATGGATATGGGTATTTGCATTGGTCTGGTCATGTCTCGCAGAGCATGTTAAGCCGTCGGGAGCCCTCAAAAGTTCGACTAGTCTAAGTACAGAACTTCGATAAGTATCGCCTGTTGGTTGCAGAGGTCAGATGGCAGTCGCTTCGAGGCAAATATCGAAGTTCAGCCTCTTCTTGGTTAGACTAGAAAGTCACCCTCAACTTATGAATAAGCTCAGATAATGATGGTACTATTGATTAGACCGTAAAAAAAAAGAAACAAATCAATAAAAATATAAACCTGCCTGACGATTCATCAACATAGAGACAAGAACTATGAACTTCAAATTATGGTAGGGAATATTTTAGGTATCGTAACGAAGGGTTTTAGAAATTTTAGGTGATAAACGGTTGTACAAAAGAATAGTTACCAAAACACATCTAAATAGACCTGCTTCTGCTTAGAAATAAATTGTTGGGTCTGTTGTATACATATATCGTTTCTATTTACTTTTAACCACCAAACCTATGAAAAGCTAGACGTTATAGGTACTTTATAATTTCATACAATATTCCTTAGAACTCACCGTTATGACTTTTAATGAGAAGTAACTTATTTGACGAGACAGTCAAACACCTTTGAAAGTTTCAAGCTTATAGGAATAGAATAAATAAATAAAGAGTTTATGCAGTGAGGGGTAGATAGGTAGGTAAAGCCTTACCTAGCCACTGAATGAGCATTTAATTAATTTTGTACAACGAGCATGTACACTCACAAAAGGCAAACAAAATGAATGTTTTATTAACTTGCTCTGGTATATTTGCTCTGGAGAATAAGTTTTATATTTCTGCTTGCCGAGCTAGAGATAAGAAATTGGAAACTTAAGTCGGGAAACGCAACAAATTGCAATGAGAATAATAAAATAGAGTGAATAGCTTTTATATTAAAAGGTGTTTTCATTTATAACTGCTGTTTACTTTTAAAAATATTGTAATAAAATAGAGGGTATTCTTAGTTCCGTTTTAATGTAATATTAAAGCTTTTCTGTTCTTTTGACGGCACATAAATAGTTAGTCACGGCCATCAATAGTCGAGGTAGGAAAACATGGGCGATCTGAATAACTCTGTCACTCATTACTCACCACTTATACTGGGAGGTCAAATGGCAGCCACTCCTAATTAGCTGAAAATACTAAGCCACATTAAATTTAAGCAGGCCCAGGACTCCGAGATGAAGGTCTCGAATGTGACCGGAATTAACGGATGGATAACGGTGAGAGATTATTTTTGGGGCTTCAAAAGATCTTTGGGGAAATAAGTCAACCTCACCTGTTATATTGCTGCCCCCTAAAATGCAAATGTTATCATTAACCTGTTAGGTCAGGTTATATAGAACAACAGCCAGGTTAGTGAGATATTTATGGGTTTCTTTAAATAATTCGTATATTTTATTATTAATTATGGTTATTTCTACCCCATTTTCGTTATATTATATGAGTGAAGTAGTAAAAACACAAAGGGGCAGACTTTGGGGACTGCCGATAAATACAGCTTCATTGAGAGTATTTATGAACTGCAATCATTTTGTGATCGTGCACCTGAGACCATAAATATATATAAAAAAGTCATATAGCTCGATAGCTGAATACCTGAAAGTGGACCATATGAGTCGATACTCATATGGCCCACTTTCAGGTAGCACTCCCACTATTTTGCTCCGGTGGTATGTATTACAGGCATAGTTTGAAAAATTGAGCTGTCGAGGGTCTTGGTTCGAAGGGTTATCGAATAAAACTGAATGGAGCTACACAGTATACAATATTTTCTATACATCATTATCCAAATAAACAGGATATTTACCATGTTTCATTGTTTTGATACTGATGTGAGTGACCATTATAGTTTAAATACCAAATTTTCTATACATAAAAAATACCATTCCTGACAGATCAAATCACTATTTACTTACTTTTTAGTTGTATACTTGAAATAGGCATCGGCCGTCCTTTGGAGGTGAGGCGATCAGACGGGAGTCACTACAGTAAAGTACCTACCTAACTTATGGAAAGAAGTGAAAAGAGTAAACCAGTCAAGTGAAATTAGCACCACACTAGGATGATATCAATCAATCAATCAACTAGCCTATCGCTGTCCACTGCTGGACTAGGCCTCTCCCAATGTTGGGAGGCTTTGGCCTACTGTTTCCACGCTGACCACACGGGTTGGTACACAGCCTGACTTGAAACTGTAGTCTGGTAAAAGGAAGCAGATAGACTGCTTTGCAGGTAAATTTGACTTGGTCTGTCAAAATCATGGCGGCAGCCACATAACCTCTAACGCAGTAACCTAGATAAACATAATTGATTAATGTAATTAACACTCCTATTCTTGGACCAACAAAACTTAATACATCGTAAAATTAGCAAAATGATGTTATCAAATATTGTTAATTTGATTTGTGGAAAATAACTACTAAGTTTAAAGCAGCAAGCTCCAAACTTGTCTGCCCTAATAGATATGTGCTTTTTATCATATGATTGTATAAAGTAAACCTTATTGTATATATAAATAGTGGTTAAAATTCAATGGAGTTACAATGCTTAATTAATACAGTGAAATTTCCTAATGCATGTAATATGTTTATTTATAACAATATCCATTGTGTTGTTGTTATTGTATGGGTTTATGGATATTAATTATGCGGATATATTTAAAAATATATACAAATTAATCGAATATAAAAGTGGGTTGGATTGCTATGTGACAATAATTTCGTTTTGGTTATAATTTAAAGAATTTGACCTGCATAGTTATGGTATTGTCCGACATTGTGTTATTGGGCTAATCGAGCTTTGTGTGTCTACCATTGGTTGCTTGGATGGAGCAATACTTGAATGGTCAACATTCTGCCGAAATATGTTGAGTTATAATATGTTTTGCAGATTCGATTCCAACAAAATAAAAGTTTTGAATCAGCCATATTGGATTACAGAACAATGTTTTATAATAGTTGCTCTACAAAGATCGCAACTTCTAAGTTTTTTTTATTACCTTATAATAATACATGTAGATAGAAGGATAGAAGTAAAGTAGGTAACCACCATGTTTTACTATGTAAGTTCTCTTTAGCCTGGCGGTGGAACTTGATCTTGGAGGTTCCAAACAAGATATAGAATCATATTTACGTTTCTGGCGGCCAGTATGCTCGCTTGTTTGCTGCCACAGTTCTACAAAAAGAGGGAGTATTCATCAGTGCGTTGTTATCAAAGTAAATTGAGATATATCTGTATAGACTTCAATTTCTGCGTTTAGCAAAATAGATTGTAGGACTTAAACCTTTTAACATTACTTTCATCTCTTTTCATAATCTCCATACTATGACAGTTGATCAATTCTGGTTTTTTTTTATTTTTTATTTTTTTTATATAGGACACGTCAATTTAAGGTTCTCTTGAATGTTTTCAATCAATGAAAAAATCGGTGACATCACGGAAACGAATCATTGATCAACGAGACTCAAGAGATATGATGTTTACTGTGCGGTGCTTTTAGCCGGGAGCCATTGAATACATCCATCAATCAAACAATTAGCCCACCGACGTCCATTACTGGACATAGGCCTCTCTCAATGTGCACCATTTTATCCGATTCTCTGCCTTTAAATATATTTTCGTGTTGTGTTCCTAACGGTGAGTAGGGTAGCCAGAGCTCACTGGAGAAATTTTGTGCTGTCAGTGGGATGACCACAGGCTTGTCCTACTTTGTCCTTTACACTGACGGCACAAATTCTCTGACCTTATAGGGTCGCCAGCACGAATGTGACTCCACTGGTGTTACACACGTTCATAGGTCATGGTAACCACTTTCCATCAGGTGGGCCGTGTGCTTGTCTGCCACCTAAGTTGTATAAAAAAAAATATCTATATGTATACAATATTTATAATTTTGATAAATTTTAAAGTAATTAAATAAACTATCTGCGCGATGTGACACGGTGTAAAATCAGCAACATGATCACATGTTGCTGATTTTACACCGTGTCTAAACTATCAAGTTTGGTTGCTTATGGTAGTGGTGGTAACTATTTTTTTACGTGCAAATATTCCCCCTCCGCCATGGCCGGTGGGAGAGTTTATACCGTGCTCGAACCATCGAAAACGCACGGCGTCTGTGGGTCGTTCTTGGTTGCTGGAAGTGAGGTTGTCAGTCATATCCCTCGCACCCAGGGCTGTCTCTCTCGATGTGGCTCTTCGGAGTCCTCAACTAGTCCCCGATGGTGGTAACTATATACTGTGCTAGGTAGATCGAGGCAGGTCAAAGGCGTTTAAAAAAGAAGTTTGTGATTTGTATGTTTCTATACCTTTATCTACGAACGTTTTGTGTGTATGTTTGTGTGACTCAAATGTTTTAAAAATGCCTTTAAAAGTCATTTGTCAATCGCGTTAAACTACACATAATAGTTTGTATTTTGACAACAGTTCACGAACACAAAAACATAGCTAACATGTCTCAATGAGGCCATTTTGTAGGCATTTTAGCACATTAACACTTTATGACTAACTCCTCGAAATGTTGTTATCATATTAGCAAATTAACATCTTCAGTAGAAAACACTACAAAAAGTCATAACACATACATTAGATACAGATAAAAATTCAATTCTATGAGTACGCAGTAAGGTATATTACGTGTTATAACTGACTGTAGTTATCACACAGCTTTAATTGTTTACATTATGAATTGATATGCAAGCACACGAAGCTGTAATAAACTTATTCTAAACACAAAGTATGTCCTGTTGCAAGCATCTTGCAGCACATTCTTATAGTGGGATCAAAATAAACTATAAAGTAAGGTCAGCTTCAACGGGGTCTGTGGTGGATCTTTCCAAACTTCGTGACCACTGTTGGATCCACAAGTGGGGTAGACGGTGGATCCTACAACGTTTGCAAATATCACAGACTCCAATAATACAATGGTGGATAACAGTGAACCCCGAAGAGGTAAGAGGAGACAGAGGAGGACTGAGCGGTATTTACTTATATCGATTAAATGTAGAGTTAAATAGAACAAACGATTGATTACTCCACTGGTTGAACAATTTATTCAACCTTGTGTAGGTGGAAAAGTGGAATAAATTATACAACTAGTCGAGTGATCAATCAGTCGTTCCCTTAATATCATTTAATATTACGTGCGCCCTTTTACTGCCGGATGGAGTGTGGGAATCGGGTATTTACAAACACACATATAATCAAGCCTCTATCCCCGAAGGGTTAGGCAGGGGTGAATTAACACCTATATTTCACCAATAATTGTTTTCGGCCTCACGTAGATCACCCCTAGGTGAGTCTATTGCCGTGCCAAGGTATAACCTATGATCGAACCTGAGACCTCGTCTCAGCAGTTCATTACCCATACCACTAGGTACCTACCATACTAATGACACATAATTCCACTTAGTACCTATATAACTTTTATTTTTTTATACCACTTAGGTGGCAGACAAGCGCACGACCCACCTGATGGAATGTGGTTACCGTGACCTATGGACGTGTGTAACACCAGAGTAGCCACACTCACGGTGCCGACCCTGTACGCACAGAGTTTCTGCCGTTCTCCAGTGAGCTCTGGCTACCCTACTCACCACTGGGAACACAACACGAAGTTATTATAACCGCGGTATTCTGTAGGGCGGAGGTACTTCCCCAGTCGGACTGCTCAATTGGGCGGAAATACCGCTGTGTCCTACCTCCTCCTAACTCCTAATTTAATATAATCGCTCAAATTCAAATAAACCTACAGAACTATTGTGGACGTCGTGTGGTTAGTGTAAGCGGATATTGTCGGTCGATCGCACGGTAATTACATTATTGATTAATCACGCTGGCTTACCTGCGTTCGGCTGTGTTTTGACTGAAAGGCTTTAGCAAATCATACGATAATGGTACAAATATCAAAATAATTGGTACGTTACGTTCATTACATTAAAAAGTGACATCAGCGAGCGATTTTAAAGGGGCCCTTATTTATTTGTGCATTACTTCAAGTAACCTAACACAAAAATTAAATTTAAAAGCTCACGTTGCATAAAACTACCCTCAAAAAGTCGAAGATAAGTTATATTAGTTAGCCCTATAACTTTGATATATCTAGTAATACAAGTAATACATATTTTGATTCAAGGGTTGTCATGTCAGGGGACCCTAACTGGTAGAGTACTCCGTCATATTATCGCAACGATACAAGGTCCCGCCGACATGACAAGGCTTGAATAAAAATATGTTTTACTAGGTACATCAAAGTTGTAGGGCTAACTAACACAACAAATTTTCGACATTTTGGGGGTTGCTTTTGTGATGGGGGACATTTAAATTTTTAATTTAACTGTTATTTTACACTTTTTAAACTGGTCTATTCGTCAAACCCTTTCATTTGATACCCATATTGAGGGAGTTGAGAAAAATAATATACTCTGTCATTAAGTAGCGGCGGCCATCTTGGACCGAACTTTTTTTCAAGCTAAGAAAACTTCCGACTAATATACCTTTCAAACAAAAAAAAAAAATTCTAATCGATTTCTCCTTACAAGAGCTACTATGCCACAGACAGACACACACACACACACATACAAGTCAAACTTATAACACCCCATCGTGTTTGCGTCAGGGGGTTAAAAATATTGGCTCGTATGTCTCGCAAATACTCGTATCACTTCTAAACTAAATTGTACAAATTTGAGTATTTCCTTATGGTTAATAGTTCATGGTTTATATTTTGCCTGCACCTACCTCAATGCATCTCTGTATCACCCTAAGGTAGACTGTCAGATAATGCCTTTGGCATTAAGTCCGCCTTTGTACAATAAACTGTGCATAAAGTTAAAAATAAAATAAAAAACTAAATCTATCCATGTTGGGTCGAGCATTTAAAAAGTTTTTAATTAAACTGAAATTGATCTGCACTAGTCGTGCGAATAGACACTTATCATAGAATATTGTGTTACTTGCTAAGTTCGCTTCATGATGTTAAACGTCTTGAAATAAGATTCAGATATTATCGTTTATTTGAGTGAGAGTATTTTTAATATTTTGATATTAGCCTTATAAGAATCTTCGGGCCCAAGTAAAATCTACCTAAAAGCCGACACTCACGATGAGACAGATCAAGACTCTAGCGTAGACGTTCTTCTTGCATTATGAGGCTCAGGTGGCAGTCGCTCCAATAAAATCGTATAAGACAAACCAAAAGGAGTTTAGGAGTAAGCAGACTTCAGCCTCTGACTTGAAATCTTCAGACGCAACGGGGAACAATCGATTTAACTCACCACAGTATACTGCTGGACACCTAGGCCTCATCCAATGTTGAGAGACTTTGGATTATTGTTTCCACAGTGGTTAAGATATTGTTCTATTTTGATGTTTCCTTCTCTCGCAGTGTTTTTTCCGTTAGTTGCCTCTTACGACACCAGACGGATGAGACAGAGTGGTGATACTTGTATTCTTTTTCGGTCACCATACGACCAACGCTGAGCTAATAATGACGATGCGATACGAGTTTTAATCAACTTTATTAGAATTACAGGTTGCTTTTTTTTACATACCACTTAGGTGGCAGACAAGCGCACGGCCCACTTGATGGAAAGTGGTTACCGTGGCCTATGGACGTGTGTAACACCATAGAAGCCACACTCGCGCTGCGGATTCTGTAAGGACAGAATTTCTGTGCCGTCAATGGAGGACAAAGCAGGATAAACCTTTAGTCATCCCACTGACAGAACCAATACTCTAGTGAGCTCTGGCTACCCTACTCACCGCTGGGAACACAACACGAAGTTATTATAACCGCGGTATTCTGTAGGGCTTTTTCATGAAAACATACATAAATGGTTTATAATAGAGCGTAATACCGACAGTGACGGAAGGTAAGGATTTAAGTTAAAGCCTCTGTGACGACCTCGAAAGGTAGGCAGCGTAAAAGAAACAATTCACACATTATAACTTACTCGCAAAGGTCTCTACAGACTAGCACGCTCACCGGTGCGACGAACCGGACAAACACTTCGGAGAAATATCGACAGTTGAAAGACTAAAGGGCGTAAAAGATAAAGACTGTTGACCCGAAAATTACTATCCAGTAATGTCGTTTAGGATCATTTCTCTTCGAATATTTGATGATTATGTTATCTTTCTTACTATTATTCGTTGTATTTCTGATAATAGAATGAGGAAAAACAAATAGCTAATTAGTTATTTCTTCCTTTTAATCTTCTACTCGAGTGAACATTCTATTTGGTGTTCATTTCCTTTCTTCCCGAAAATTTGTAACATGGTGTTACAAATTTTCGGGAAGAAAGGATACATTATTTATGATTGTATATTATGTGGTTCATCTCTGAAAGGGTTAACCATTCGCCAATTATAAACCAAATAAAATTAAAAGGTACCGCCTGCTACCAAACTAGTTTCGATATTTTATACAGCAGTCGGGTTTTCTGATTCCCTTAATTTTGATACACTTCTCGATAAAAATAATCAACACGCATTACAGCATCAAAAATCTAGCACATAATTTTGTTGACATTTTATGTAGCCTATGACACTCGGGAGATGAATACCTATCTTTAGAGACCTGCAGAGGGGAACAAAGAAAACTACACACATACACACATACAACCTTATTCTCGCTGACGCAGTTGGGTAAGAATATACTTGACAATTTGATGCGTGCTAGTATAAGTCTACCTTAACCACACTGTGTAGTAGAGATGTTTTTAAATAACAGCTGTTGACACAACATATTATGCTTAGAAATAATTTGTCTCTGTAATATAAACTCAGTGATTGTAGCGTTTAGCAAAAGAAGTTTACTTAGCTGATTGCGACATTCTGCCATCTGCTGTCAAACAGGCTAAGTGAACACCAGTATTCTGTGTTGGACCAATGTGATCTTTTAATGGATAAACATCTTATGAACCAATCGAACTTTTTATTGTACACAAGTGTGACATAAAAATAGAAATAAAGACAGGTTCCATTGGGGGAAACCACCGGAGTGGCGACTTATCCGCAGAATATCTGGCTTATTTCTTATTCCTCGTTTTACCGATTCCCCCTAAAACTTATTTGTTTTCTATTTCCCTCGAAATTCATCATCGGATGAAATACTATGGCGTTTTAAATGTTTAGGTGACATATTGATCAGCAGATACTCTTATTATTTAGGATGATTTATCGTAATAATTAATGGTAATTAAGCTCTTTTTAACTACAATAAATACACTAGTTTATGATGACCAACATTTTAGGTGGCGGCAGACACGCACACGGCCCACCTGATGGAAAGTGGTTACCGTGGCTTATGGACGTGTGTAACATCAAAAGAGAAATACTTGCGCTGCAAGCACAGATATATTCTGTGCTGTCAGAGTAGAAGACAAAGCAGGACATTGGATCAGCGAAGGAATCTTTGTGCACAACGAGCTCAGTTACCTTCTTCTTCTACAGGATGATGGTAATTGAGTGACTATTTATTGTCATCTTTGCGGTACGCCCAGGTCAATACAAATACACATATCCTGTAAATCTCCGAAGGTGGTACGTAGAAGTATATTAATCCCGACATTTCGCCAGTTATCTTTTTCGGTCCCATTAATAGAGGGCGAGCCTATTGCCGTCAAGCAGGCACTTGGTAAAGGGCTGTATGTTTCCTGTCAGATGGAGAACAGCCCTTCTTCTTCCTCTTCTTTATCTTAGTTCGAAGCTTCACCTTGGAGTCAAGGGTACGTTTTACCAGTCTAATTGCGGATTTGACTAAACTTCGATATTTTCCGTGAAGCAACTGCCATCTAACCTCCACAACCTTAGGCGAAACAAGGCACAACGAGGAACTCGATGTCTTGGCCGAAGCTTATACGAGAGCCGTCGAGGATGCGTACAGAGAGAGCATCCCAGTTAAAAAACCGGGGGGGGGGTTGATCGGTGCACCGTGGTGGTCGGAAAGACTCGCCAACCTCAGGAAGGTTATGATCACCTACAAGTGTCGTATCAGGAACGCTGCGCCAATCCGAAGGGAGTGGGTGATAGCGCAGTACCTAGAGCGAAAGGAGATGTGAAAGCGAAGTAAAAAAGGCACAGGTCGAAAGTTGGAAGGACTTCTGCGGAAAGCAGGACAGGGAGGGCCTTTGGGAGGGAATATACCGTGTGATTGATAGGGCCACAGTGAGGGAAGAAGACATCCTCCTTACCGCCAATGGTTCATACCTGGACGCCAAGGGTTCGGCCGAATTACTCGCCCGAACCTTTTACCTGGAAGATTGGGTGGGAGAGGACAATGGAGGGCATCGCGAAATAAGAGAAAAAATTAGATGAGCATGGGGACCATCATGATGATGATCCCCCATTTACTATCAGCGAACTCTACGATGCCCTCCAGAAGTTCAATCCCAAAAAAGCTCCGGGGGCGGATGGCTTCACGGCCGATATCTGCACCCACGCCATTGGGGCCGACCCCTTACTCTTCCTGAAACTGCTGTACCGGTGACTTCACCATGGCTACTTTCCTAAAATATGGAAGGAAGCAGTGGTGGTTGCACTGAGGAAGCCGGGAAAGGACTCGTACACCGTCCCCAAGTCGTACAGACCTATTGGTTTACTGCCCGTCTTGGGGAAGGTGTACGAGACGATGTTGATGGCTTGTCTTAACTTCTATTTAATGCCGACGATTAGCCTCCGCCAGTATGGCTTTATGCCACAAAGGAGCACCGAAGACGCCCTCTATGACCTTATGGGTCACATAAGGGCTAAGCTCGATGAGAAGAGAATAGTCCTTATGGTGTCCCTGGACATAGAGGGCACCTTCGATAGCGCATGGTGGCCGGCCATAAAGGTGCGACTGGCGGAGGAGAACTGTCTGGCGAATTTGAGACGAGTCATCAGTAGTTACCTCAGCAACAGGGAGGTAAGGGTTAGGTATGCGGGCGAGGAGTGCAGACGCTCTACGGAGAAGGGATGCGTCCAGGGCTCTATTGGCGGGCCCTTACTGTGGAACTTCTTACTGGATCCCCTGTTACACCAACTAGACAGTAGGGCAGTACACGTACAGGCATTCGCGGACGATGTGGTGCTGGTGTTCGATGGGGACAGCGCCCTGGAGATCGAGAGACAGGCCAATGCCTCTCTCGAGCATGTGCGGGAGTGGGGCATCGGAATGAAGCTGAAATTCGCACCATACAAAACTTGTGCGATGGTAATCACGCGGAGGCTAAAGTACGATGTCCCTCGCCTCAGCATGGGTGGGATAGACATTGGACTGTCCAAGGAGATCAAAATCCTGGGGCTCACCATCGACCACAGGCTCACATTCAATACACACGTCACAAATGTATGCAGGAAGGCGATCGGTATCTACCACAAGTTGGCGCGGATGGCCCAGTAGCTGGTGTCCTGCGGTGGACAAGCTTGGTGTACGGAAGCAGTTAAATGTGGTGCAGCGCGGATTCGCTCAGAAACTCTGCAAGGGCTACCGCACGATCTCCCTACACTCGGGGTTGATCCTGACTGGGATGGTCCCTCTGGACCTCAGAGTTCGCGAGGTGGCCTCGTTATACGATACGATGGTTGAGAGACCGGGAGGTCGAGCGGATGGCCCCAGCTATCGAGGCTCCTCACCCCGCGGAGCATATGAACCTTGAGTTCGTAAGTCTGGTAGACGAGGAACATTTCCGACGTGTACAACAAAGTACGCAGGTACAAATCTTTACGGATGGGAGCAAGATTGAGGGCCGCGTCGACGCCGCGTTATCCATTTGGGATAACGGGGCCGAAACCAAGGCCCTCAAACTTGCTCTCTCCCCGTACTGCACCGTCTACCAAGCAGAGCTCCTGGCCATATGCAAAGCAGCCAGTGAGGCCCTCAAGCGAGGCGCGGCCACATTCGGCGTGTTTAGCGACAGCAGAGCCGCACTCATGACGGTCATCAACCGTTACGCCCTCCACCCACTGGCCATTGAGGCCAGGGCTGCCATCAAGCGGGGATTGACCCAGGGCAAGGAAATATCCTTGTTCTGGATCAAGGCCCACGCAGGGTTGGAGGGCAATGAGCGAGCAGACCAGCTCGCCAAGGCGGCTCTGCGGTCGAAAATCGCGCCGCATTACAGTCTGTGCCCCGTCTCGTTCGTGAAGCGGGGTCTGCGTCAGACCTCGGTCGTCCACCTCCTCGTGGACTGTCCTATCCACGCAAGGGCACGGTACGAAGTGGAAACGAAGATGCAGTTAAAGATTTGCATAAACAATCTGCCCATATTGATGACAAAGCAGTACCGGGAGTATTTACTGGAATACTGGGCAAGAATAGTAAAAATTGTCAATACACGAAATAGCACATAAGTATGTAATGCAGGCATTTCTATGGAAATGCCTGATATTGCATAAATGATTGTTTAGACAGCCAAAATGTAAACGGGAAAATGTAAAAATGTAGATAAAAATTTTAGTTCTAATAAAGCAAAATTATCCCACATCCCCGCTCCTAAATCCCACAGTATGAGAGGTATAGTGTGAAAGTGCGAGAAGTATACACTGGTATGACAAAGAGGCTCAGAATGAATGCGTGATTCAATTTAAAAAATATGTATGTACCCTGAGAGGGTTGCAATATAGGTTCGACTAGCAACACGAGCAAAATAGGCTTCTAAAAAGAAGGCGCTAGTAAAAAAAAAAAAAAAACCTCCACAACCTAAAGACGATACCGAAGCAATGCAACTCGACCAGTTTTTAAATTTTCAGAGATCCATCTACCCGTTCCGACTGCCATAAATGTTCGTACGGCAACATAGAACAGTCATATTCCTTTACGAAGTCTACTTCGGGAACCAACATGGCAAAACTCCACAGTCAACCAGTAGGCGCCTATAATATGAAACAAATATTTTAACTTTGATTTCCAAAATAGAAAATCGGAATAATAACTCACCTGGAAATTGAACGTAAACGAAATGTGTCATGTTTCATGTATAATTAATGTGAATAAAACGACAAGACGACGCCAGAAAAGCGCCTCACGTCATATCTTGTGTGTACGCTTAAGGCGGCTTTCCAAGATCCGCCATTTCACAGACGCGTGCGTAATTTCGCGGATTTCGCACCGTGCAAACAGGCTCGTCCTTAATACTGTTGACAGATTTGTCGTAGTAAATGCGGCCGTGTCTGCGTCAGCGTTCGTGAACGCTCTTACCGTCGTAACGGCATTAGAGGTCGTCGACATGCTTTAGACAGAGGCGCCACATTGATATGCAAGAATTACCATATAAATTATATATTATAATTATATGCACAGTTATCAAAACATTTACCTCCCGCAGATTACTTTGTCTTACAAAATCTTATGTTATTGGGTGTGTTGGCATTCTTTTAATTACTTTTACAAAGAATGCAGGTGGACCGACTGTTTCGATGATTGAGTTGTTCTTGTAAAAAGAAATCGTGGTTACAAGGTCTTTAAAATAGTTGCTATATAGTTAAAAAATCAAGTTTCACCAAAAGGGTACCATTATTGTATTATTCATTCTGCAAATAATTAGGTACTTAAGTATATAACCCGTCTCATAGCAGAACTAATTAACACTTGAGATATTACGAATTTAAACCTTTCTAAACTTAATTTAACAGGGGTTTGTTTGCATGGCTAAAAAATTGTCAGATTCGCAGCGTGAGAATTTTTTTTCTTTTTATACCACTTGGTTGGCAGACTAACACATAGCCCACCTGATGGAAAGTGGTTACCGTGGCCAATGGACGTGTGCAACACCAAAAGAGTCACAATCGCGCTGTCAACCCTGTAAGCACAAGTAAAAGACAAAGAAGGACAAGCTTTTGATCTTCCCACTGACAGTACAAAAATTCTCCAGTGAGCTCTGACTACTCTACTCACCGCCTGGAATACAACACGAGGTTAATATGGCCACAGTTTTCTGTAAGGTGGAGGTACTACCCCAGTTGGACCGTCATGTCCTACCTCCCGCGATTAAACTGGGGGCTACAAAAGAGAGGAAGAACTTGTCGTTAAAGGTATTCTCGTAGCCAAGTCTTCAACATTGACGGTAATTTTGTGAGTTAACCTCCTTTGGTGCGGGAATGCCCACAAATACGAACTCAAACCGACTCCCACCGCCGCCGTCTTAGGTCTCATTTATTTAGGTGTAAGGTATTTCCTCCACCTCTCTCGGCTGTGCGTTAAATACGTATATAAAATTATGACTGAAAGTTGAAAAGTAATTAATTTTCTCTTGCAAACAATATGTAATTAGAATTCTCTTCCCGGCTTATATGTCAAGTTTGACATATTTGTGCGAACGTCATGTGACTGAAATGACACTGTGTGGAAATGAGTAATAAATAAATTTTGAGCGGCACATCTTTTTTCAGTAATTTGAAGGGAAATTTGATTGAACTGAGATTGAAATTTGAATCTCAATTCCATCACTTTAACTTCTGTGATGGTATTAGGTAAAGCACAGACTTAGCCCCTAGTATATCTGCTGTCAAATAAACGACATCCTTGACATAAAAATCTGACTTGACTTATTATTTTTGAATCATATATTAAAGATTTTAATTGGATTGTAAAGATCCGTCACTATTGCCAATTTATTTGCAATTAGTTATTCTAATTTTATTCAAATAATAAAAATGTTTACAAAATTTATAAAATCTTTCAATTATTGATTTATATTCTTGATATAATTTAAAATGCATAAAGGTCATAAAGACAATTGCAAATCATTAGTTTTTTTTAAATATGTTTTAATATAATGTAAGAATGTTGTTATGAAATACATAAGACATATAAAGAACAAGCTTTTTACATATGTCCTTTTGACTCTGAAGGTTTTAGTAATAATATTTTTTTGATTAACTTTGACATTATTTTATATAATTTTACTAGCTGACTCGTCCCGGCTTCGCTCGTGGCATATTTTGGAACCTCATATCACCAATTTGAGCCCGTAATTTTTTAGTCTTCAAATATTCTATATCTGCCGGATTTGTTGATATTTATGATCACTGTACCGCTTCCTTAAATAGTAGCGTGATGATATACATATAGCCTTAAAACTTTGTCGATATACTGACTATTCAACACGAAAAGAATTTTAATACACACCAGTAGTTTAGGACGTGAAACGACCGCATGAATGACATAACATGCTTGTACTGTCAACACTGAACAAGTTTCAATTTGATATCACAGTCCCCATCTGAAAAAAAGTTTCTATTTGACAGCAAAATTCCTATGAACAAAATGATCCGCCATTTCTTGAATTTATTTGTTACAAAAAATGTTATAAATGAAGAACCGATTTTGTGCAAACTTCACATAACCCATCTACCAACACTAAACATTTGGTTTGGATAGGTGAGCCCATTCTTTAGGTATAAAATTACAACGAAAAGTGGCATTGATTTTTATGTATACAGATTATGTTGTAATTAATTGATTTGTTCATTATTATGTACTGTAATTTATATTGTTTACATTATTAGATATAGACATATAATTATATTTTATATTATAATTATATAAGTATCTTTTTTTTCTTTATTGTTATGACCCATTTTCTATTTTTTTATTATACATTGAACTTGACTTGTAAAGCTTATCTTATCTTACATTGTTAGTTTTTGCGTTGTATAATTATTAATTGACAATCATTTTGTTTTATGTTTTAGATAGTATGTAAGAAGTATAATTATTATACTTCTTACATACTATCTAAAACATATTAATAAATTGCAATTAATGTTTTTGTAGGACAATGAGTCAATGCTGTGCATGTCTGTAATGTGTGCATGTATAATTATCTTGCCACTGTGTCTTATCCATGTCGGTGTTTTCACTGTTGATATGCCTACTTAAATATTTTTTAATTTATTTTTCAATTTTCTATGTTCTTCGATATTATCGTCGTTTCAAAACGATTTTAAAAATTATATATATTCGGTATATCTTCGGAGGCCAAGTTTATATGGAACTACCTATATCTACAGAAATAGGTAGTTCCATATAAACTTGGACTAAGTGGATACGCCAAAAAACTCTTTGAAATATAAATGGAAATGGTAAATGACACGGCGACATTACGATGGATGAATATCTCGTTTAAGTTATTGAGAGCATTAAATAGAAAATTATGGTCAGCATACTGGACTGCCCACTAAAAAGGGGGACGAATTTATAACCTTTAAAAAAACCTATTTCAGTCACTGAAAAGTTAAAAATACAAAAATTTACAAAAAGAATGACTTCAAAAACTAAAAACTATAAAATAAAACCATAAAGATAAGAGAAAAATTACTGAATTCACAGATTTCAGTTCTTACTTTATTTTTTGTGCCTGAACCATTATGATGCAATCATTTGAAATAATATGACCTCTCGGGCTAGGCACCATCTTCTTACAGATTAATAAAACTGTAAATTCAGCAATTTTTCTCTTGTCTTTATTATGTAACTTTATAGTTTTTAGTTTTTGTAGTCGGTGTTTTTAAATGTAGTTTTTTTGTCACTTATAATGTGTTGAACAATCGAAAACTATACCACGCGCTCGATTGTCCAAAAAATTATAAGTGATTCTAGTATATAATATAACTATTTGACCATTCAGAGCAGATTAATTTGTCAGTATCAAGTGACAAATTAATCTGCTCTGAATGGTCAAATAGTTATATACTAGAATATGTGTATTTTCATTACCTGGGTGTTCAGCCAAGATTATAAATAATGATTGAAATGTAGGTATACTTTTAGGTTTAAATTAATATTAAAGTTCACGAACTGCTAAATACCATCAGGTGAACCTTGTACTTGTCGGCCACCTAAGTGGGTTTAAAAAAATATCTCCATTATAAAATTTTCTGTGAAACGTAACGACTTTTTCTTCTATCGAAAGGAGGACCGTGTGCTTGTCGGCCACCTAAGTGGTTTTAAAAAATATCTCCATTATAAAATTTTCTGTGAAACGTAACGACTTTTTCTTCTATCGAAAGGAGGACCGTGTGCTTGTCGGCCACCTAAGTGGTTTTAAAAAATATCTCCATTATAAAATTTTCTGTGAAACGTAACGACTTTTTCTTCTATAGAAAGGAGGACCGTGTGCTTGTCGGCCACCTAAGTGGTTTTAAAAAATATCTCCATTATAAAATTTTCTGTGAAACGTAACGACTTTTTCTTCTATCGAAAGGAGGACCGTGTGCTTGTCGGCCACCTAAGTGGTTTTAAAAAATATCTCCATTATAAAATTTTCTGTGAAACGTAACGACTTTTTCTTCTATCGAAAGGAGGACCGTGTGCTTGTCGGCCACCTAAGTGGTTTTAAAAAATATCTCCATTATAAAATTTTCTGTGAAACGTAACGACTTTTTCTTCTATAGAAAGGAGGACCGTGTGCTTGTCGGCCACCTAAGTGGTTTTAAAAAATATCTCCATTATAAAATTTTCTGTGAAACGTAACGACTTTTTCTTCTATCGAAAGGAGGACCGTGTGCTTGTCGGCCACGTAAGTGATTTTAAAAAATATCTCCATTATAAAATTTTCTGTGAAACGTAACGACTTTTTCTTCTATCGAAAGGAGGACCGTGTGCTTGTCGGCCACCTAAGTGGTTTTAAAAAATATCTCCATTATAAAATTTTCTGTGAAACGTAACGACTTTTTCTTCTATCGAAAGGAGGACCGTGTGCTTGTCGGCCACCTAAGTGATTTTAAAAAATATCTCCATTATAAAATTTTCTGTGAAACGTAACGACTTTTTCTTCTATCGAAAGGAGGACCGTGTGCTTGTCGGCCACCTAAGTGGTTTTAAAAAATATCTCCATTATAAAATTTTCTGTGAAACGTAACGACTTTTTCTTCTATCGAAAGGAGGACCGTGTGCTTGTCGGCCACCTAAGTGGTTTTAAAAAATATCTCCATTATAAAATTTTCTGTGAAACGTAACGACTTTTTCTTCTATCGAAAGGAGGACCGTGTGCTTGTCGGCCACCTAAGTGGTTTTAAAAAATATCTCCATTATAAAATTTTCTGTGAAACGTAACGACTTTTTCTTCTATCGAAAGGAGGACCGTGTGCTTGTCGGCCACCTAAGTGATTTTAAAAAATATCTCCATTATAAAATTTTCTGTGAAACGTAACGACTTTTTCTTCTATCGAAAGGAGGACCGTGTGCTTGTCGGCCACCTAAGTGGTTTTAAAAAATATCTCCATTATAAAATTTTCTGTGAAACGTAACGACTTTTTCTTCTATCGAAAGGAGGACCGTGTGCTTGTCGGCCACGTAAGTGATTTTAAAAAATATCTCCATTATAAAATTTTCTGTGAAACGTAACGACTTTTTCTTCTATCGAAAGGAGGACCGTGTGCTTGTCGGCCACCTAAGTGGTTTTAAAAAATATCTCCATTATAAAATTTTCTGTGAAACGTAACGACTTTTTCTTCTATCGAAAGGAGGACCGTGTGCTTGTCGGCCACCTAAGTGATTTTAAAAAATATCTCCATTATAAAATTTTCTGTGAAACGTAACGACTTTTTCTTCTATCGAAAGGAGGACCGTGTGCTTGTCGGCCACCTAAGTGGTTTTAAAAAATATCTCCATTATAAAATTTTCTGTGAAACGTAACGACTTTTTCTTCTATCGAAAGGAGGACCGTGTGCTTGTCGGCCACCTAAGTGGTTTTAAAAAATATCTCCATTATAAAATTTTCTGTGAAACGTAACGACTTTTTCTTCTATCGAAAGGAGGACCGTGTGCTTGTCGGCCACCTAAGTGATTTTAAAAAATATCTCCATTATAAAATTTTCTGTGAAACGTAACGACTTTTTCTTCTATCGAAAGGAGGACCGTGTGCTTGTCGGCCACCTAAGTGGTTTTAAAAAATATCTCCATTATAAAATTTTCTGTGAAACGTAACGACTTTTTCTTCTATCGAAAGGAGGACCGTGTGCTTGTCGGCCACCTAAGTGGTTTTAAAAAATATCTCCATTATAAAATTTTCTGTGAAACGTAACGACTTTTTCTTCTATCGAAAGGAGGACCGTGTGCTTGTCGGCCACCTAAGTGATTTTAAAAAATATCTCCATTATAAAATTTTCTGTGAAACGTAACGACTTTTTCTTCTATCGAAAGGAGGACCGTGTGCTTGTCGGCCACCTAAGTGGTTTTAAAAAATATCTCCATTATAAAATTTTCTGTGAAACGTAACGACTTTTTCTTCTATCGAAAGGAGGACCGTGTGCTTGTCGGCCACCTAAGTGGTTTTAAAAAATATCTCCATTATAAAATTTTCTGTGAAACGTAACGACTTTTTCTTCTATCGAAAGGAGGACCGTGTGCTTGTCGGCCACCTAAGTGGTTTTAAAAAATATCTCCATTATAAAATTTTCTGTGAAACGTAACGACTTTTTCTTCTATCGAAAGGAGGACCGTGTGCTTGTCGGCCACCTAAGTGGTTTTAAAAAATATCTCCATTATAAAATTTTCTGTGAAACGTAACGACTTTTTCTTCTATCGAAAGGAGGACCGTGTGCTTGTCGGCCACCTAAGTGATTTTAAAAAATATCTCCATTATAAAATTTTCTGTGAAACGTAACGACTTTTTCTTCTATCGAAAGGAGGACCGTGTGCTTGTCGGCCACCTAAGTGGTTTTAAAAAATATCTCCATTATAAAATTTTCTGTGAAACGTAACGACTTTTTCTTCTATCGAAAGGAGGACCGTGTGCTTGTCGGCCACCTAAGTGGTTTTAAAAAATATCTCCATTATAAAATTTTCTGTGAAACGTAACGACTTTTTCTTCTATCGAAAGGAGGACCGTGTGCTTGTCGGCCACCTAAGTGGTTTTAAAAAATATCTCCATTATAAAATTTTCTGTGAAACGTAACGACTTTTTCTTCTATCGAAAGGAGGACCGTGTGCTTGTCGGCCACCTAAGTGGTTTTAAAAAATATCTCCATTATAAAATTTTCTGTGAAACGTAACGACTTTTTCTTCTATCGAAAGGAGGACCGTGTGCTTGTCGGCCACCTAAGTGGTTTAAAAAAATTCTCTTTTACTAAATTTCTCTGAAACGTAACTATTTTTTCTTCTACTGGCGTCTCAGTGAATCGCCTCAATTTTGCCAATATCAAGTAAAATGTACTGTAAAATTATTAAATTAATTATTCATTCAATTCTGATAGAAACACTTGATGAATAATTTAAATCCTATAAGAGACTCGTTAGCCACGTCAGTAAATTTATTTCCATGTGTCTGCCCCGCAGGTGATCGATCAGGACATGTGGTTGAATTTTAGGGGGAAGGAAGGGTTAAGATGTTTAAGAGACAATTTACAAATGTCAACTTGAAAGGTTTATAGTACATTGACATGACAGGGCTATGAATATGAATAACATCTCTATTATTAATAGTTTGCTAGCTATAGTGTAAATAATTTAATAGGTGCATTATGGCAGTTTTAGTTTAGGGGTGAACTGTCTCATTTGATTGTGTGAATAATCGACTCGGTTACAAAAGATTAATCGCAGCGTTGCCAAAATGTAACTTTTGTTTCATTTTACGTCACTTTCGACCCGTATCGCACCAGGGGTTAGGTTGCAGCAGTAACCTTTGAGATTGCCGAGAGGTGAAACTAATCAGGTTTAAAAATAAAAAATATTGGGCTAAAGTACATGTGGCTTATTCAACATGTGTAGCAAGTTCCACAGAGCACCATCAATCAAACTTCCCTCAAAAATTTCTATGTGTAACAATTATTATTTATTCAATTTCTGTGTTACTTTCGCTTTCATTATCAAAAACAAAAAGAAATCGTTGTCTGAAAGTATGTGATACGGCAAAACATCGAAGTAACATTTTGAGTTGTGTAACACAGAAAAATTATAAGACGGTCAGAAGTAACGCAAAATATAACAAAATTTACATTCTGGCAACGCCGACCATGAACGTAACGAGTCCATACGATACATTAAAATGAAAAAACGAAACAGATAAAACGTAGTTGTATTACGAGGTCACGGCAACCACTTTCCATCAGGTGGGCCGTGTGCTTGTCTGCCACCTAAGTTGTATAAAAAAAATGGGCACATCAAAATGTAAATCACGTTTCATGATTTAACTTAAATTATAATAGATAAATAAATAGATATTCTACAACATTCTACACAACGCTATCTAGACCCATGGTAAGCATAATTTAACTAGCTCGTTTTATGGAATCTAGAATACGGACAAATATACTTAATATACTTTTTTTTGTAAATACATACATATTGTACATAGAAACACCCAGACCAATGCAAATGAATATGGGATTCATGCATACAAATATTTGGACCGAGCGGGGATCGAACCCGCGCCTCCTGCGTAGCAGTCGCGTTCACTACCGCCACGCCACAGAGGCTGTCAATAGTTATAATAGTTTTATGTTTCGTTCCAATCGTATAACGTTACCTGCTATGACTTAGGGCATCTGTCAAAATGCACCTATTCAATTATTTCAACTATAGAATAGTTACATAACGGTCATATAAGCCTCGTGGTTCCCGGCAGAGTAGAATTTGGAAAAGATGGGGTATCTTTTCCCATGCGGTGTCGTACAAGGCGACTAAGAGACAGTTCTGTTTAACATCAGACAGATATATACAATTGAGACTCAGCCTCAGATGCATGTCATAAAGTCAACAATAGTGCCCGGAAGACGGCAATAGATTCAACCCCTATTATGTAGTAATATGTAACTGTCATATACTCGTACTTCCCGGGGCATTACTCTGAGTGGTATCAAGTTTCAAACGCAGTCGTAACGTGAGAAGACAGTGGATTACAATAGGTTAACATAGAAGAGAGAACTGGCGTAAAACTAGAACAACGATAATGTGTCGGCTTTTACAGACGCGAGTAGTTACCGATCAATTTGTCACTTTGAATAAAGGGCTTGTAAAGATTTACTATAATTCATTTATTTATAATTCACGCAGTACGTGAATAGGTCCTTATCTATACTAATATTATAAAGGAGGAAAGATTTGTATTTTTGTATGTAACAAATAAACTCAAAAAGTACTGGACCGATTTTAATAATTCTTTTTTTATTAGGAAGCTACATTCTTCGTGAGTGACATAGGCTACTTTTTATCCCGATACTCCTATGGGATCAGGATTTACGCGGGTGAAACCGCGGCGCGGTGCTAGTTTATTATAAGTGAATAATGTTATTTCTTAAATAATCCATAGTAAAGTTCTACTATGTAGGGTTCCGTATTTCAAAAGGAAAAACAGCGTTTGTATGTCTGTCCGTCAGAATTTTATACCAGGAACATTTAGCGCTATGAAGTTAATACCAAGGTACTTTGCCTGATGGAAAGCTGAAGGTAAAGTCTCAGAAAAGAGGGTCACCATTACTTACATATACTATGTGACAATGGTGACATTCAGCTTGACGGCCTCACCATATGCTTTTTCACGCCCCACTTAAAGGACCCGGGACTGTAGGATGAAGGAAACACGTGAGCTGGTAGTGAATTCCAGGCCTTAATGGTTGCGAGAAAGGAAAGAGTGTCCGAACCGGCTGGTTCTTGATCAAATATTCAAACTTCGGTCTCGTTCTATAATTTTAAACAGTAGGCAGTTTGCCTAGTGTTCAAAATAAACAAGATTTTAGTGAAACTAGCTGACTCGCCCCAGTTTCGCCCGGGGTATATTTTGTAACCTAAAATCATCTATTTGAGCCCGTATTTCTTAAGTTTTCAAATAATGTATAGGAATCTGACGGATTTGTTGACATTTACGATCACTGTTCCGCGTCCTTAAGTACTAGTGTGATGATATATAACCTTTAATTTAAACCTTCGTCCATAAACGGACTATTCAACACAAAGGGATTTTCTCAATTAGGCTTCGGCTTAATAACATTAGTATATGGGTCAATACTCGTAATAACATTTCTTTTTTCAAAGATAAGCTTCGATATAAATTTTAAAAGGATAACGACTACAATATTCTTGAAAATCGTTTTACGAATAACCCACTCACGTGTTTCCTTTTTCCTACAGTCCCGGCTCTTTTAAGCGCGGCGTGAAAAAGCATCTGATGAGGTCGCCAAGCCGAGTGTCACCATTGTAACATTACTTGGTGTCTATAATTGTGACATTCTTTCCTGAGACTTTGCCTTTAGCTTACAATCGGACGATATGAAGTTAAATTGTCGTGTCATAGTTATAAAAACCGTTTTTCACAGTTCATTTGATTTTGACAGCAGATCGAAGTTGAATATTAAATATATTTTTATTAGGAGGATTGACTCTTGAAGCTGTGAAATGTGTGATTTTTCTTTAACATACTTTACAACTTTACAATGTCTTATTCGTCCAGCTGTGTAGTACCAGTTGTTGTTGGAAGGTAATACAAGCACTTGTGGAACTTGAGCAACGTTTTAGACATTGTCTCTTTTCTTTTAGGCATAAATTATCTTATCTCATCTTCTTCTCTTCTTTATCTTTGAATGCTCAACATTTACAGCATTTCCTCTATAAGGTCGCGAGTTCATTCCCCGTCTTGAATATTCACTGTATCTAATCAAAATCTATTTGAATATTTTGCTCTTTACATCCCACTTCTCCCCCTTTGGAGCCGGTAGCGGAGGTAATGTCGGACTTGAACCGACTAAAACGCACGTTATTGGTTGCCGGAGGTGAGGTTGGTACGGGACCGGCGTACTGAGGCCGACACAGGGCCATCCCTCCCGATCTGGCCCTCCTCGGGATCTGACTATCCTCGGGACTACGCGAATTGCTTTAAAATTTCATTGATATGTGCCAATCAATCAATAAGCCTGTCGCAGTCCACTGCTGGATATAGGCCTCTCCCAATGTTGGGAGCCTTTCTTTGGTCTACTGTTATACCACGCTGGCCAGACGGGTTGGCACAGGGTTTTATTTCGAGTTTTCCTTTTCTCGTCGTGATATCGTCTGCGTATTGTTCCGTTAATCGCTTCTTAGCCTAGGTAATAGCTGTGATTAACCTAAGTAACAATTAGAATAAGATCAATTGTTTACTACCTTTGTAATATTTTAGTATAAATAAAGACATTTAAAAAAAATCGCTTCTTAGGACACCTGTCTGATGAGATGGGTTGGTGATACTTGTATTCTTTCTCCGTCACCACGCAGACATTGAAATGTGTAATTCATACTACATGAGAAGTTGGTACTTTCCCGGTCAAGTCGACTTGTTCGTATTAAGAAAACCGTGGCTGTAACCAAAGGTTATCGCTTTCTAACGTTAACAGCAATAACCATTACGGATAAGGTGTTATGAGATATGGTATTATCACAATCAGTCTCATGGGAAGTGAAGAAAAACTTACTTTCACCTGGTTTGTGTAATACATGTAATTTGAACTGGTGCCGGCGCCATTAAGCTACCATTTGCTTTTATATTTATCTATCTATATATTAACGTTCTTGTGTCACAGTGTTTGTCATTGCTTCGAAACTGCTTGAACAATTTTCATGATATTTTTTATGCAGCTAGATGGGTGGTATTGTTCATAAATAAACACATACATACATATAATCACGCCTTTATCCCCGGAGGGTTAAGCAGAGGTGAATTAACAACCACATTTCACCAATCATTGAATTCAGTCCCACTCCACTCCGGGCAATCTAAAGCTGAGTCTGGGCTGTATATATCTCTATATATCTGATGCTAAACAGCCCTATCCCTTAGTCGCCTTGTACGACACCGCATGGGAAGTGATGGGGTGGCCTAATTTCTTCTGTCGGGAACCACGCGGCTAAATAAATTATAAAGCAAAACAATATATATCAGTTAATAGGTACTTTTACAAAATTGGAAATAAGTCGTGTCTGAACATTGGAGGTATAAAATCAATTTAATTGAAATTGTTGATCTCGTTCACGATTGACACAAAAATTTATGGATGAATTTTGAGGCGGGTTTTATTAGTAAAAGAAAATCACAGCAAGCTTAAAATCTAGGACAAAATCCAGAGATACGACCAAAAATATAAAAATAAAATTCACGATAAGCAACATCCGAGCGGGCTGAGTCGTGGGCCTCAGCTAGTGTATGTAATTATGTAATTCTATTCTATATTCATACAACCACAACGTGTATAACACGTGCTACTTTTGTATGAATGGAATGATAATACTCGAATTAGTACACTTAAAAGGTCTTTTAGTAGAAACAGGTTTAGCTGCAATCAAATTGTTTCCTAATTTTGTACTTAGGAAGTATTAAGAAAGGTGTTTTCAATAAATCATGTTTAGTATTTTTAAGCCTTTTCAGTACTACTTTAATATGTTAATAGGCTATTTGATTATTTTTTTATTTTAGAAAAATGATCACTTTAGTATAATATAATGAACTGCTTAAGAGAAATTTTCTTACGACAAATAGTTTTAAAGATATTTGATTTTGAAAATTCAATTTCTCAAGCAGGCCAAAAACACTCCATACAAAATACCTGTGAGTGACGTCACGTGCCAGTTGCGCGTAGTACAAATGTATGGAGTTCTAGAGAATATTGCATTTATCTCGATTCACGTTGCGTCTAAATGTATATAGTTCATAATAAACAGGCCGTTTACTGCGTCCGGGATCTCGGTGTAACACTAGATTCTAAATTACATTTCGACCAGCATGTGGAAAACTTTATTAATAAAGCGTACCGAATGTACGGATTCATTATGAGAACCTCCAATAATTTTAATTGCACTTCTACTTACTTGTTGTTATACAAAACATTGGTACGTTAACAGCTGGAATTTGCAGTTAACATTTGGTCACCTTTCTACAGCTGTTACGAGAATAGGATTGAAACGGTGCAAAAAATACCTTAGGTCGATGCATTACAGATGCTGCCGTTCAAGATTGACGCTGTCCTATCCTGAGACCCTTGATGATTACACAATTCTTAGCCTGGAGTCTAGACGTAATCTTCTAAAAGTCATGATGCTGCATGGAATATGTAATAACAGATTCGATTGATCCAATATTTGTAACAATATACGCTACATCGTACCAAGAACTGTAAACTGGCGAGAGGCGTGTGTGCCCAAGCTCTTCCACACAGCGAAGTGTAGAACCAAGGCCGGGATACGCGCACCTCTGCGTCGATAGATAATTTATAACACGCACTTTGTTCATTTAGATATTTTCGCACTTTCGGACAATGAATTTAGAATGCAAGCCATATCTTTACTTCTTTGATTCAATTTGAGGCAAAGAATTAGCACAATTTTAAATCTTTTAACTACTGCATTATTTTGCGGACATAAGTGTGGGTTATACATTTACCAAATTGTATAATGTCCAATTTCATTTTGTATGACATAATATATATATATATAAACTGTTTTGTCCCAATAAAAGAAAATAAAATATAATAAAAGTAATTTAAAATGTAATGAGGAATCTAAAAAGTTAAAATATTAGACTGAATTTGATTGTTTATACACATATTTTGACTTACTTGGGAATTAAAAATAATGAACAGTCATAGTTTCAGTTGAGATAGGAAATATTTTTTCATTTCGCAAGGCATATTTTTCTAGAATAAACTAAGATATGAAGCGGTATTGGGAAGAATCAGACGATCTTGTCAAATAGCCTATTTATAGTCTGATTGTTGGTGACACTAGTCTATAAAGTAATGAGGTTTAGATACTAATAGATCCTATCTCGATTTTATTGAGGCTTTAAAAAAGTCTTGTTTATTCAAATAAAACCACTTTTAAACTTATTCTGTTGCGATTTATTTAGTACTAGCTGTCGGAAAATGACAAGGGTACGATGTAACTTAAATATGGGATAAGCGTATGGTTGCCGTATACAGCTATTCCTGTCAACTCTCACTGTGTTCACAAATTTTTCCATCCCAAGGTTTCCTGGAAGAAATTGTGTAAAGCGATAAGTTCGCCGTTTGTACTGCTCTTGTCTTCTAAATTTCTGTAACATGAATATTCTAATTGGCGTACAATAAAGAATATAATAATATAATGAGTAAATACTGGTATAAAATATGCAAGTTTCGAGTACATTGAGTATGATCAATAGATAACATGTTCAAAAACTTGTAACTTAAACAGACACTCATCGAAAATGGTCACCCAAAGGTATGAACTGTGGAAATGCTGGTTCTTTTTGCTTATAGGCCTCGCACTAAGGACTAACTGTTGCAGTTGCGGCTCACGTGGATATCGCTTATCGCGTAGTGATGTGAATTTAAGCGCAGAGTCGAGTGATGAGCATTCAGTCATTACTTTTAAGCATTGAACGCTCAAGCGTACCTACTCTAGTCTCTCTATTTGATTTTCTACTTGACTCTCCACCCCCTCTCATTTCGGCTGCCTTCGCGACTAACTACTCGCTTTTACAGTCATCTCTAACTCTTTACTCACCTCTTTTTTTCTTCCACTTCCCCTTGCCCTCCTTCCCTCACTCATGTCCAGACCCTTCCTAATTTTCCCCACTCATGCATCCACCCTTTCTTCCTTCCCTCACTCATGCCAATGCTAACATCTTCAAAAATGACTAACTTGCCTACAAACTTTCATCCCCTATCCATCCTCCTTTAACCTATTCTTTGCAATAAAAGGTAGCTTATGTCCGTTCCCAAGCTCTAATCCATCTCTGTACCAAATTTTAGTAGGGTATTTTCAAAAAAATATACTTTCTTACAAACTTATTTCTCCCCATAAACCCCATTTTCGCGATGAAAGGTAGCCCAGTTCTTTTCCAAGGTCTAATCTACCCCTGTACCAAATTTCTACGTAATTGGTTCTGTGGTTTAGGCACGAAGCGTTACATACAGATAGCCAGAAAGACAAACTGGACAGACAGTTACTTTAGCATAATTTATAATATTAGTATGTATTTTTTTTTATACCACTTGGTTGGCAGACAAGCACACAGCGCACCTGATGGAAAGTGGTTACTGTAGCCTATGGACGTGTGCAACACCAAGGGAGTCACATTCGCGCTGCCAACCCTGTAAGCACAAGAGTTTCTGTGACGTCAGTGTAAAAGACAAAGCAGGACAAGCTTTTGGTCTTCCCACTGACAGTACAAAATCTCTCCAGTGAGCTCTGGTTACCCTATTCACCGCCGGGAACACAACACAAGGTTATTATGGCCGCGGTATTCTGTAGGTCGGAGGTACCTCCCCAGTCGAAATCCTCAATTGGACGGAAATACCGTAGTGTCCAGACATGTAAAAAAGATATAATAAAATATTCCCGGCAGAGGAGAATTTGGACCACCCCATCTCTTCCCATGCGGTTTCATACAAGGCGACTAAGGCATAGTGCAGTTGACTGAACTCAATTATTGGTGAAATGTGGGTGTTAATTCGCCTCACTGTCCGAGGATACAGGCATGATTATATGTATGTATGTTAATTATCAATTTAAATGTGAATGTCCAATACAAGACTGGAACTACCAACCAGTTACTGTAACCAAATTACAGCTGAACGGTCCGATCTTGGATATTTGAAATTCTCCTATACAGACGTCAAAACTTCATGTTATAATTGAATCATCCTCCGCCTCGGCATTAGCATGTCACCCCTCACTAGCATTTTCACCACTGAAGTGCTAAATCACGAACTAATTCATTGTCACTTCATTTAAAGGGGTTGACAATTTCCTATACGCATCAGTGGTAGGGGGGACTTGTAATAGGAGACGTCGATTCAATAAAATTTACTTCAATCAACCTTGAACCTCGAAATTCGGCGCAGTGATCCGTGAACCTACGTCAGTGAAGTTAAACGTTACGTTAGGGTGCTTACATAAAGAAACAAGTTACCGGTAACGGCGAGCCGGCTTCTTTGTAGAGCGAGTTTAAACTGCTGTGCAGTTCTATAAGTAAACAGCGTCGAGCGCAGCGGTGCAATTGATGGATATTGGTATTGGTCGACTTCCAGTGACGTCACCCAGTCCGACCAATGACAATCAAGGCTGTCACAGCGCTATGCTCGACGCTGTAAGCTTAAAAATTACATTATATTCAGGTGGAAGATACACATCTGAAATGTGCATCGCAGGTGCGAGGCGAGATCTAGGGGATCTCCAACATTGTCGTTTTGACAGCATGTTATTGAAATATCTAAAAAGATGTAAAGAAACTTGGGTTTTGTACTTCGACAATAACAGGGCTTCACAAATGTCGGGCGTCAGAGGTCGCTAAATAACCTCTGTCCCCCATGAGCGCGGGCGTGAGGGTGACGGGTGGAGTTGCTTTGTCCCACTACCCAGGGTCTCCACCGCTAATGGTACGAAATGGTAACAGCGGTTCTAACTCTGCGTACTTAAGTCTCTTCCTCGAGCTGGTGTCACCCGCGGTAGCCGACGGGGACTGTAGTTTTTTTTTATACCACTTGGTTGAGAGACAAGCACACGGCCCACCTGATGGAAAGTGGTTACAGTGGCCTAAGGACGTGTGCAACACCAAGGGAGTCGAACTCGCGCTGCCAACCCTGCTTCTGTGCCGTCAGTGTAAAAGACAAGCAGGCAAGCTTTTGGTCTTCCCACTGACAGCATAAAAACTTTCCAGTGGGCTCTGGCTACCCTACTCACCGCCGGGAACATAACACGAGGTTATTGTAACCGCGGTATTCTGTAGAGCGGATATACCTACTTCCCCAGTCGGACTGCTCAATTGGACGGAAATAACGTCATGTCCTACTTATAGGTTTATAAATATTTTATGTGTGACAACTTATGTCGTTGAGTGTACGTCCATCTATAATTCCATTTGGCGAATGTAGTGTCGAAATTACGCAACACTGTGGCATCACCTGGCTTCTATATCTACCTCCCACGTAACAAGAGGTCAGCATCACAATACCATTGACAGAACATATACTCGTATTCGCATTTGCATCTAATATCGGATTACCAGTGCAATAGGTAGTACTTCCAGAATACATAACTGCGTGACCTCACTTCATATAAACTTGCAAATAGGGTAGCCAGAGCTCACTGAAGAATTTGTGCTGTCAGTGGGAAGACTAAAGGCTTGTCCTGCTTTGTCTTCTACACTGACAGCTCAGAAAGTCTGTGCTTACAGGGTCGGCATCGAGAGGGTGGCTCCTCTAGTGTTACACGCATCCATAGGCCACGGTAACTACTTTCCATTAGGTGGGCCGTGTGCTTGTCTGCCACCTAAGTGGTATAAAAAAATATATGTGGCGTGGCGGTATTGCATTCGATAGTTACGCAAAAGGCGTGGGTTCGATTACCGGTCAGTGCAGTTTTTTTTTTAAAGAACATTATAACCCAAATTACTAATATTCCCTCTAACCCCTCCAGCTGAGCTAAATTGCTTGTGTTAGGAGTGGGTTCACGTCGGTAGTATAATGGCTAAGATTCGAACACGGGACCTCTCGTTCGTAAGGTCGACTACTTATCCATTTATTTTTATGCATGAATATTGTTTTTTTTTTTAAATATATAGGACACGTCAATTGGACTTCGCCTTGCCTGATGGTAAGCTGAAGGCAAAGTCTCAGAAAAGAGGGTCACCATTACTTACACATACCGTGTGACAATGGTGACACTCAGCTTGACGGCCTCTTCATATGCTTTTTCACGCCCCGCTTGAAGGACCCGGGACTGTAGGAAGAGGGAAACACGTGAGCTGGTAATGAATTCCAGGCCTTAATGGTGCGACAGAGGAAAGAGTTTGTTTACATTGGTTTGGGTGTTATATTAGATCTCAGAAGATTTATGAGTTCATTATTCCTGTAACTTAATAGCTATTTCCATTATTTGTATTTTGTTTGAAAGTTGATTTCAAGATTTTCCAACTCTGTATTAAATTTTGGTATAATACAACAAGCAGCCAATACCGCTTGATAAATTAAATTCGATCTTCAAAAACAGTATTAAAATAATCCGAATATTTACAATGTTGCATTGTTTTTAGTTTCCGATATTTCGGCGCTGTTGAAACTCAAAACAATGCAACATAGTAAATATTCCGATTATTTTGATACTCATGTGAGTGACCATGGTAGTTTAAATACCTATATTCAAAAATAGTACTTCCTAAATGCTATCCATTTTGATGATAAATTTCGTATTACTATTTTATAGCTGTCACTTTTCAAAAATGTAATAATAGTATTTGTTAGCTCAATGTTGTCTTTCTTTACACAAAAAAAAAAAAAATTGGTATTGTCATTACTAAAAATATGCAAAAATACATACATAGAATTACCCAGACCAATGCAAATATACATATTCATGCACACAAATATTTGCACTGAGCGGGAATCGAACCCGCGCCCCCTGCATAGCAGTCGAATGCTCTACCGCTACGCCACGGAGGTCAATTAACATACTAAATTATAAAAGTAATACACATTTGTATATACCACAGCGACGGCACAATCATTTCCCATTCAAATAGTAACATTACTATAATAAGTACCAAAACAAATTAAATCATTCCGACACGGTTAAGAAATCGATTCGTAGCACATCACTTAAGATTTTATCTCCACATGACACCTACAGAGTTCAGATCCACCGGTCATCCCACGAAGTTTCGTAACCCATTGTATATACCGCTAATCTGATCGCATTCAATTGTACCTACTCTGTTATGTGTTTAAAATGGGATTCACACACAGTGAGCACAGTCACCGGCAAAAGTTGTTTCACACAAAAAATATTAGCACAAACTTTAGTGGTTTATTAATTATGGCCCGCAGGTTTTGCACGATGTAGTGAACCAGTTAGGGTCACCTTGTTTAAGACATACTGCCAAGTATTTTACACGTCCAGCCTGTGGACCAACTATACGCAGCGTGCCGTCAGCGCTTTACGTGTCCTATATAATAATGGTTATAGAATGCTGATGGGGTTGCCTCGCTTCTGCAGTGCTTCAGGTATGTTTGCGCAAAGTCATACAAATGATTTCGCTGCAATATGGCGCAAAAAAACAGCCCCCTTGCTCTGCAGAGTTCGGGCCAGCTCCAACAGTATTTTACAAATGTTTGCTGAAAGGCACGACTCGCCTGTTTTGAACCATTGTACGCGTAGATGTATGTCTGCCGTACAAATTGGTCTCTAAATAGTTTTGGTTTAGTTTTAAAATGTCATTTAATTTGTTTACTAATATAGTCCTAAGTATATTGTTACTAATAAAATATGAATCAATGCGTTCGAAATAAAATATATTTTATTTCTATTTTTTAATACTACTGTTATTATTTATGTCCGTATTATGTAATTTGTTAAATAAATTTAAAAAAAAATCCTATATACTATCTGTTTTACATTTTTTTGTACAACTTAGGTGGCAAACTAGCTTACGGCCCACTTTATAGAAAGGTGGTTATCGTGACCTATGAACGTGTGCAACACCAAGGGAGTCACATCCGTGCCGACCGTGTAAGAACAGAGAGTTTCTGTGCCGTCTGTGCAGAAGACACAATCAGGACAAGACCTGAAAAACTCTCTAGTGAGCTCTTGCTACCCTACTCACCGCCGGGAACACAACATGAAGTTTTGATAGCACATTAAAATGCATGTGCCTACAGATAATGTATCAGTAGTTTTAGAATGCCCTATGGATAAAGTTCATACATACAAGAGGGGTATCAGAAGGTTTCTTAATGGTCGGCAGCGCGAGTGTGACACTCCTGGTGTTGCATACGTCCATAGGCCACGGTAACCACTTCCCATTAGGTGGGCCGTGTGGTTATCTGCCACCTAAGTGGTATAAAAAATATAATTACGCCTTTATCCCCGGAAGGTTAGGCAGAGGTGTATTAACATCCACATTTCACCACCAATTTGGTGCCACGTAATAGTGGGTGAGTCTGTTGCCGTCTTTCGAGCACTATTTTTTTTTAAATTTTTTTTATCATCGGTTTAATGGTCATAGCGGTCAATAACAAAGGCTACTTTTGCCGTTGACTGTACCTACGCACCTACTATAAATCAGCACGCAGATACGGCGGTATTAAGTCATCACCTTTGAAATGGCAATTTTTTTTTACGTACGCAAAATCCACACCGGAGCCGGTGGAAGAAGTTATGTCGGACTCGAACCGACTAAAACGCACGCCGCCTGTGGGTCGCTTTGGTTGCCGAAGGTGAGGTTGACAGGCGTATCCCTCGTTGAAATAGCTATTTGAGGTGGAAGTCGTTCATGTGAATTCATCTTTTTTTACCCGACTGTGCCTTCGAGGATAATGTTTTACGCGCGTGTGTATGTAGTTTTCTTTGTTCCCCTCTACAGTCCTAACGTCGATCACTTCACTATTTTGTGAAGTGATCGTCGACTAGGATTTCGATGAATGGGGCCTCAAATGAAAGGTATTCATTTCTTGAGTGTCATAGGGTACATAAAATGTCAATAAAAACTATATGGCTCTTGTGCTTACAGGGTTGGCAGCGCGAATGTGACTCCTTTGGTGTTCCACACGTCCATAGGCCACGGTAACCACTTTCCATCAGGTGGGTCGTGTGCTTGTCAGCAACCAAGTGGTATAAAAAAATATGTAAAATATTATTTTATTCCTTCTCTGAATGAGCTGAGCTGTGATGTAAGTATATACACTTACTGATGTAATTTAATACATGTCCTGGTCCTTGATTCTGCTAAAGCAAAACCACTGTCATATTGGAAAAAATTGCACTGAATTTTACACTTTATTTCTATAGGCTTAAGTCCAAATTTAATCAAAAGAAAAAGTTTCATTAAAATTGTTCATTCACTCTGTATAAAGACTTTTAATTATGGACTTTAACGACATTGATTTAAAGTCTATAATTACATGGATTTTTAGCAGAATCCCTGGTATGACAGTGGTTTTGCTTTAGCAGAATCAAGGCTCTGATTGATTGACTGAACACATTTTTTGAAAATTGATTAACACTCGAGTTCTATAACGCAGCCGAAAGTCAGAATCTTGTATGAAATTATAGTTTATTAATGTTCTCACCACTATTATGTGAAGTGGAGAAGGAAAAACTGCAAGGTGGTTTCGGGTGCCATCAAGAAAATACGTCACCATAACGATGATGACGAGAGGAAGCATGTACAGATAGAAGACTTATACAGTCAGCATCAGATAGATCTTGACCAACAAAGAATCATTCAAGATCGATCTGTTGACTGTACATCATGATGTCTGTGATTGCGTAATATACGCTTTAGAGTTACCACACAGTGTTTACTGCCTAGTTGCTATAACCCTTTAGGTCTTTGAAATGTCTGTGTTTATAGGTGTTGAAGATACGAAATAAATTATTCAATTACTATTATTCTAACCACTTTGGATGAGTGTCACACCTTCTTATTACGAGCTGTCTTCATAATATGTACTGGCGAGTATAGGATGGGCATACGTAAATTCTTTCCTGTACTAAAAAAAAAGAACTAAAAAAAAAAACAAAAAAAAAAGCAATGATTTCTATCGCATCCTAGACAATAATGTTGTAAGAAATTACCGTAAATACGGTATAGGCGAAATTAATTTTCGGTAGCAGCACGAATTCTGGAAACAAATCCCTTAGACGGTAGTATTGAACTATATTGACTACTACGGATGCCCAAAACCATGCAATATATAGGGATAAAATGTTAGGTCAGAGCAGGGCCTTAGCTCGAGAAAAGGCCGGTGGAAAGCGAACCTCACACTCCGAGATGTCCTTGGATGCGACAGGGACTTATGCGAAGAAAGTGATAAAAAACTTTATATACATGCTTGTAGTGCAGAAAGTCTGGTAACTGTATCCAACTTGTATTTGAGCAGACTTAGTTATAAATTTCGATTATTAAAAAAATAACTTATGTGTGTATTTAGTGTCTGTATGGAACCTTTCGGCATACTTTAAACTATGTGTGATGTCAAAACAATTCAACCCTATAAAGAAAAGCAACTCTAGAGTTTTAAGGCAGCTTACTAGCAAGTTGATAAAAACCACGGTAGCCTACTGGTATGGGTAATGGACTCTTGAGACAAGGTCTCGGGTTCGATTCCAGGTTTTACCATGGCACACACCAGTGACTTTTCGATGCTTTTCGAAGTTATGTGTGTATTTATCGCAGATTTATAAGTGCCCGGCTAATGGCAATAGGCTCGCCACCTATTACATTGGGACCTAAACATAAACTAGCGAAATGTGGGTGCTAGCACCTCTGCCTACCCCTTCGGGGATATGGCGTGAGTTTATGTTATGTGATGTTTTACTAGCAAGTCAGCTGCCTCAATATAGAAATGAAACCCTTCAGTATGCTTTGGACGGTGTGTGATGTTTAACCACTTTCACGCTTTATAGAATAATCATCCTTAAATTTTGAGGCAGCTTACTAATAATTCAGCTGCCTCAATATTCAAATGAAGCACTCCAGTGTACCTTGGACTGTGTGTTAAACACTTTACGCTATCTTAAATTTTAAGGTAGCTTACTAGCAAGTCAGCTGCCTCAATATTCAAATGAAACACTTCAGTCTGCATTAGACGGTGTGTGATGTTTAAACATTTTGACATTATGAAGAGTAGCAACTTTTGAATTTTAAGGCAGCTTACTAGCAAGTCAGCTGCGTAAATATTCAAATGAAGCACTTCTTTGTGCCTTGTAGCCACTCTTAAATTTTGAGGCAGCTTACTAGCAAGTCAGCAGCCTCAATATTCAAATGAAACACTTATGCCTTGGATTATGTGTGATGTCTAAACAATTCTACCCAATAAAGAAAAGCAACTTTTGAGTTATAAGGCCGCTTACTAGCAAGTCAACTGCCTCAGTGTGCCTAGTATTAGGATGATTCATCCGGTTTCGCCTGGTATTAGAATGTACTGGATGGTAAACATAACACTAATGGTGTTAAAAGATTGAATAGTGTACATAATAAAATGTCACGCCAACACCCAATGTAGGCATTTGAGAAGTGTGAAAAGGCACCACAGGAGCTGTGTACTCACGGCAGCTTAAGCAAACTCTTGAACACAAATATTGCCAGAGTTCTAAGACACGTGTTGTTGATCTGTTCGTTTGTTTAATCATTGCAGCTCGTAAACGTGTTACGAATTGACATGTCCTTCAACTATACCTGAGGTAATATATCTGTTTCACACAAGATACATATTTGACTATTAACATTAATTATTATATAGGTATAGCTATTAAACATACACAGTTTGTATCTAGGATTTAATAATACCTATATGAGACGAAAACTTCGGGCCTTAGCTTGAAGGCCTCATCAGATGCTATTTTTTATTGGTCTCTTAGATGTAGGAAGAAGGAAACATAATACGCTGATAAAGAGTTCCAAAACTCAATGGTGTCGTAAAGAATATAATTTCCGAATCGCTTGTTCTTGATGGTTTTTAAAATATTGAAAGCGCATTCTTTTATCTCGAGGTGAAGAGGTTAGACGAAAGTCGTCGCAAAAATCAGAGTTTACGAGGCCACGAGAGGAGTAGGTACCCCAGTCATGGTTGAGGGGTAGGGAGCTCGAGCGGATCGGAGCTCTATCTATTGAGGTACCTCACCCCACAGAGTTTATGAACCTGGAATTCGTAAGCCTGGTAGATGAGGAACATTTCAAGCGCATCAAAATGCAGACGCAAATACAAATTTACACTGACGAGAGACAGATTGAGGGTCGTGTCGGCGCCGCGTTATCCATTTGGGATAACAAAATCAACAACATTTAACATTTAACAAAATCAAACTTGCTTTCGCCCCGTAGTGCACCGTCTACCAGGCAGAGCTGCTGGCCATATGCAAAGCGGTCAGTGTGACCCTCAAGTGAGGCGCGGCCACATTCGGCGTGTTTAGCCACAGCAGAGCCGCACTCATGACGGTTACTCCTTGTTCTGGGTCAAGGCTCACGCAAAGTTGGAGGGCAACAAGCGAGCGGACCAACTCGCCAAAGAGGCAGTTCTGCGGTCGAAAATCGCGCCTCATTACAGTATGTGGTGCCCCGTCTCATTCGTGAAGTGGGGTCTGCGTCAGACCTCGCTTCACGAATGGAACGAAAGGTACAGGCTGGACCACACGGCTTCCGTCACCAAGCTTTTCTTCCCTTGCGCTCTGGAGGCATATAGCATTGTCCGCAAGATGACGCCTTTCGGCACCACTAACCAGGTCCTGACAGGGCATGATGGGTTCTCCGAATACTTGGCCCGCTTCAAGTGTATGGGGAAACCATAATGCACCTGTGAGCCGGGGGTGGATGAGACGGTCGTCCACCTGCTGGTGGTCTGTCCCATACACCAAAGGGCAGGGTACGACTTCAAACAGAGTGTAGACTTAAAATTAAATATTAGAAACTTACCAACACTATTAACTAAAAACTACAGGCAGTACTTCCTGGACTACTGGGTCAAAATTTTCAAGATAGTGGATAAAAGAAATAGTATATAAGGTGGTCACTTATAGATATTTGTATAAATATCCCAAAGTGGACCACACATAATTATACATAGACAGGAAGGAATGTTAAATATAATTCAATATATATATATATATATATACATATTACAGACTAAAAATAAAAATAGAATAAAATAAATACATACCCCTCCTTCCCTATCCCAGAGGTATGAAAGGTATAACGTGATAGTACGAGAGGTATGAGAGCGTAAAATAGTATGTTACTAAAGGACAGGAATGAAAGCGAGATAACTAAGATCACTATATATTTAAGTAAATTAATATTGAACGACCTCCGCCCCCCATGAGCGCCGGCCTGGGGGTGACAGGTAGAGCCGCCTGTCACCCTGGCAGAAGCAGGCCGCGAGTTGGGGACTCTGTAGTGCCCACACCCGAGAAGAGGGCCAGATCGTTAGAGATGGCCCTGGGTCAGCCGGGGTGCGAGGGATATGTCTGTCAACCTCACCTTCGGCAACCAAAACGACCCTCAGGCGGCGTGCGTTTTAGTCGGTTCGAGTCCGACATAACCTCCTCCACCGGCTCCGGTGGGGAGGTATCCGTGGGGATTTTGCGCACGTAAAATATTGTAATAATTAATATTGAACCCTGAGCGGGTTTTCAGTTTTAAGACTGGCATATTAGTTAGCCTAGTTAAAATATAAAGAAATGTTAAAGAATAGGCTTCCACGAAGTGCCCCGTTACGCAGTGGAAGGTGCTAGTAAAAAAAATATATTTCTGGGATAAAAGTACCCTATGTGTAATTCCAAGCTATATTCTGTGAAATATATCCCTGTACAGTAAGCTTCAGAGAAAAGGAACCCCCCTTGATTATGACATGAATGTATTGAAGTTTTTTGAAATGTAGTGTAGATGGCATCTTGGTCTAATGGTTATGACTGATGCCTTGTGGATACGGCAGGCGTGTGTTCAAATCCTCAGACACAAAGTTCTTTTCTTATTCTTTTAGTTATTTTTTTATTCTCTTAAGCACTTTTTGTATTATTACTTAAGGAATAAAATTTTATAGTAGGTATGAGGTATGAGGTTTGTAAGAAAAGATAGGTTTGTTGCATAAACAATATTAATTTATTTCTCTAATTACATTTCTAGGACTACATTGAGTCCATTTACAGTTGAGTATACAGTTTTTCTATCTGAGTTAAATTGGGGTTACTTATTTTTAAATTTTACCTAACCTAAATTTATTGACAAAACACAATACCCTAAGTGAAGTATAAAATGATTAATATTAGATAAACTCTAGAAACATAACTACAATATTTATTTACTTATTTATTTAAAGTTGCAAATTTTAATTTTTTACACTCTCGAATATAAAAGAATATCTTCGAATATAAAAGAATGATGAATATAATGAAATGTTATTAGTGCCTTTGTATCACAAAGAAAGAACCAACATGCTAAACTATAACAGTATAGCAATATACATCTTTCTCTTTGATCACATTTTCTGATAAGTAACCCTTTTAACACAACATTAGAAAAATATGTGAGGTCAGATGGTGCATCGTTAACAAATTAGAAGATTACTAAACTTGTAAACAAGAGTAATTTGATTAGGTATTAATAATATAATATTATTACTATGAATGTTAGGACACTTTATACACAGCGTCATCTAGCCCAAAATAAGCACCTAAATGTGATATGGATAATAGACAACTGATATAATACTTATTTTAGATAAACTACACCCAGACACATAACAAATAATCGTGTTCATCACACAAAGATTTGTTCTAGGTAAGAATGGATAATCTGCATTTATAACGGAGCGGATGGCTCTCACTGTCTATCCACCAATTACACTATTAAAACATACGGCACTATTTCGCATTAGTTCCCAAGTTCTGTTTACCTCTTTATCTAATTATTTTTTTTACTTTATTTCACTTGAGTCCCAGTTTAAAACCATCTGACCCCACAAGTTTTCAATAGGATTAAGATCCGGGATTTTAGCCGGCCACTCAAACACCATTATATCTTCTTGTGCATTTAGCCAGTCTTGCACAATTCGGGACCGATGCACTGAACAGTTATCCTGAAACAGGTTAATTTGTCCTTCTGGATATGCGACCAACACTGAAGGCAGCATTACGTCTTTCAACACTTCAAGGTATCGCTCACTGTTCATGCGGCCACCTATTTCCACTAGCTCGCCTGGGCCTATTGAAGACATCCATTCCCAGTAATCTAAAATATTAAACCTTTTCAAATCTGTTGCAATATGTAAATCAATGTCAGTAGCAATAATAATTAAAAATATATAATATTATATAATATGTATATAATATGTATATAATATGTATATAATATGTATATAATATGTATATATATACATATATATGTATATTTCGGGGTAGAGAATAATAATTTAGAATAAACAAATTTTATGTTAAAGAATATAATCATTTGCTTACCTAATGTTAACCGCCCTCTTGTTCTTAAGTCTATTCTTAAGTCTAATCCATTTTTTGGGTTGAACTGTTGGCCACTTCTTCTTCTTCTTCTGACTTGAAGCATTTTTCTTCGGCGAATATAACAATTTCGTTTTCCCAGTAGAAAATTTAATAACGAGTAGCAAAATTTACTCGGTTGGTGCGATGATCGTCAGTAAGTTGTTACTTTCTGGCTGGCTTATAGTTATGGATGTTCGCAGCGTGTAGATGTCGTCGAACAGTGCTCAGCGACAACATTCCAAAAGTTTCAGCACTTGAGCGCGTAGTTTTGAAGGGTGCCAGTGATTGAACCTCCACAATATCACGGTGCCGCACTGAATCATGAGTGTAAGCAACTGGGCGTCCTTGGCGTTCACATTTCATATCACCCGTCGCTTGATACTTTCGAATCCATCTACGCACTGTATTTCTCTGTAATGAAAATGATAATAAATAAAAGAAACTCCAAAATCTAACTTGTAATTGAAAATGTAACATGATTAAGCAATAAATAGGCATATAATATATTTTTATCGTAACTCTTACCGTTATGGCCATATCTCGTGCAATTTTCTTTATGCTTTGTTCTTTGCTCCCAAAAAACAACAATTTTAGCTTTCAAAAATGTTATTAATCGAACCATACTTTCAATTTACTCAAAAATCTGATCAAAAACTTAATAAATTGAATAATATTACGAGGAGGATCAACACCAATTCAAATTACCACGAATTATAAAGTTACCCTCAATCACAGTTTAATAAATAAGGCAAAGAAGTATTCTAATTGCAACCTTAGCGCGCTGTCACAGATATTATAATACTATAGCCGCAGCTCATACAGCAAATAAGTTTTTGAAGTAAAACATGACGGTAGTGCAACAAGCTGTATCAAGCGTAATCTATTGAACTATACGAGAAATCTATACTAATTTCAACCTTATCCTTTAGTAAATTGAGCAGTTATTATTATCATCACATATGGTGAATGTTGAAATTTAAACCTTATGGTCTAGAAAATTACACCGTAATCAACTTTGTTCGATAATAGGAGTAATGTTATTCATATTTTCACCGTTGTCATCAAGTGAACTGATAGCCTAGTGGTATAAGGCACGGTATAAGTGAACGGCTGGCGCTGGAGATGCGGGTTCGTATCCCTAAGTTGCACATAGATTAATGTGGCATCTTTTTGTGAGTATATTGTATCTTGATTGAATTGAGCCGAAAGACGAAAAATATCAGAAAATTACAAATATGAACATGCAAATAAAAGGCAGACGAAGCTGCTCGCTCGTTTGCAGCTCAGCGACGATCGCATCACGTGACGTCATTCGTGAGTCATGTGACGCGGCGATATTCTTTAAGTATTGAGGGGGTCTGTTTTCTCTGACGCTGTGTGTACTAAATTTCAACCAGATCCGTTCAGCCGTTTAAGCGTAATTGAGTAACAAACATCGCAATATCATCATAAACTTTCACCTTTAAGACATTATGTAGGATTAAAAATAATGCTTAACTAAATATTTAACACACGATGACGTTAATAAAACTATTTATTACTATTTATTTGAATATCAAACTTTGCAGTCATGCAATAAATTGCAATCTTGTTTGCACGGAAATGAACTAATTTGTAAAGCGAATATTTGTTGTTTGTATGACACATTGTTACGACTTGTGAAGGCTTTTGGAGGTGTTACGCACGGGTCAAGGTTGCTATTATTTTACAGGTGTTGTTATAACAAAAAACGTGTAGGTATCACAGTTAGTAAAGCCACAGAATACAGAACTACGTACAGAAGTTGCACTCCTTTGGTGTTGAGATAAGCTGCAGTTTTAATAAACTATGAAAAGGAGGACTATGTAAACATAATGTGACGTTTTGATAATAATAAATGTCCATTGTGGACGACTAGATACAGTGGGGACCATTTCAAACTTTTCTCATTTCTTCATTCAAATACACCACTATCAATCAGGCGCACATTTTCATTGATAAATGCCCAAACAAAATGATATGGGTACTTTCAACGCAAATGTCAACGTCAAGATTGACAAGCACCTCTGACGCAAGAGGCATAGGATTATAGACTCTAAAACAAGCACCAGCGCGATAGTGGAGTCACCATCTAAACTTAATTTTGCCTGTACCTCCCTATTGATTCTAGTACCTGTGATCAGGGTCGCAAGTATTCAGTAAGATTACTTTTTTAAATGAGTGTTTTCAAAACGTATGAAATCTTAAATTGTGGAGAAGAATATTGCCACATATCTTCCCGTGTGGGTAGTAGAATGCGATATGGCTGTTCTCTATTCGACAGTATACATACAGCCCATAGCACAGTACCCGCTTGACGGTAATAGGCGATTTTACTTTGGTCCGTAGGTCTTGGTTTTTAGGTGGTCTCCCATGCAACCCTCAGAACATATGCCAATTTTATTAGTGGTCAATCACGTGATTGAATATCCGTATTTTTAAGCTCAGTCAATAAATTTGCTACATTCTGTTGGATAGTCAGAAGTTAGAGTGAAATTCAAATGCCTGGTAATCATTTTAAATACTGTTTATCTGAAAATGGTGGATCGTTCCTTGATGGTTTTTTTAATACAACTTAGGTGGCAAACAAGCACATTGCCCACCTGATGGAAAGTGGTTACCGTAGCCTATAGACGTGTGCAACACCAGGGTAGTCACACTCGTGCTGCCGACCCTTTAACAATAGAAAGTTTCTGTGCCGTCAGAGTAGAAGACTAAACAGAACAAGGTTTTGGCCTTCCCACTGACAGCACAAGAACTCTCTAGTTATCTCTGACAACACGATGCTATTATGGCCGTAGTATTCTGTATGGTGGAAGTACTTCCCCAGTCGGACTGCTCAATTGAGACGGGAATACCGTCGCGTAATCATTGCAAATGGTAGGACCATTTACAATGATTGTATCAAAATAGAACCTCGTGTGTTATACAGAAACTATTTTGGTGACAATGGCATTGATCCCAAGGTCACGAAAGTGTAAAAACATTCAACAATTTCTTTACAAATCTAATTATATTCACCGCACGGAATGTTAAACAAACATACCGATTTACAAACATAAGCTTAATATGGAAATGTCCGTGAACCTTGACATACATATTATGGAGATGGCGCTAATAGTGAAAATTAAATCTCATATTAACGTCATTATTAGACGCATGTAATACACTGAAATGTTAACTAAAGAATATTTATTATTCGTAAATACATACATACATACATATAAACACGCCTTTATCCCCGGAGGGTTAGGCAGAGATGAATTAACACCTACATTTCATCAATAATTGTTTTCGGTCCCACGTAATAGGGGGTGATCCTATTGCCGTATGCCGGGCACTATAGTTGACACGAGGTATGCATCTTAGGCTGAATCTGGGCTGTAGGTATATATTTGTCTGATGTTAAACAGCCCTATCGCTTAGTCGCCTTGAACGACGCCGCATGGCAAGAGATGCGGTGGTCCAAATTCTACTCTGCAGGGAACCACGCGTCAAATTATTAGTGTATTCGTAAAATACATTAATGAAATTTATATCTGAAATAATTTTAGGTACTAGATAGCAGCGTAGGGGGTGACGGGTGGATTCACCTGTCACCCTAGTAGAAGCACGCCGCAGCGGCGGCGCGTGCTGCGCGTTTCCTCGTTCCCGAGGACGAGTTAGGGACCCTATGGTCCCCGCGCTTGAGGGGGGCTAGATCGAGACAGATGGCCCTGGATCAGCTGGGCTGCGACGGATATGCCTGTCAGTCTCAACTTCGGCAACCAACAATGACCCATAAGCGTAGTGCGTTTTAGTCGGTTCGAGTCGGTCATAAACTCTCCCACCAGCTCTGGCGAGAAAAATAAAAACCTCGCGAGCACTATTTTTAGAGTTCCGTACCTCAAAAGGAAATAAATGGAACCCTTATAGGATCACTTCGTTGTAGATGCATCAAGTTGAAATTCATAACAAATTCTCATATCTATAACTTCTTTGAGCTGTACAAAACTCAAACGTCCATGCGATCAAAATATATTGCGTTGTATGTAGCCGGAATCCAATTTTGTATACGCGGTGACGAGCACGGGCCTGGCTTGTTTTTTCACAACATGTTATGAGGAATAGTGTATTGTCCTTGATGATCCAATCAAAAGTCATTAAGATCCGTTCATAAATATTGCGACAGCACTCTCTCCTTATCCCCTCAATATCATCCTATTAAAAAAGTTATCGAAAAGGTTGGTTCTTTTAATTCATTTTTTATTCATTCAATTGTGAATACATGTGGAATATATAATTTAGACAGTTAGCCATAACGGGTCACCCCTTCTAAATTTGAATATTTTAAAGACCAGTGTGCCATGACAGTTGGGTGTTTAACTGCTACATCATGTGTTCATATCCCCATCATCATCTATAATTATCACATTTCCCCTTTTTGCACCATGATTTTTAAAAACAAAAATCATAAAATATCACAATACATGTAGATAATGTATAAGTGCTCGCGAAAATGTAAAAGCTTGCAAAAAAAAACGCAACAAACTAAAAATACAATGTCAAGAACGCATTCATGATATATTTTATGAGTAATTACATTCGAAGTGAAAAGAGATGTTCTCAGTATTGGCAATGTGTACGTAACCGCACAATACATTAATGGGGTTATGTAACTATACAACTACATTAAGAAAATATTTGTAGTAGTGATTCGTTCCAAATCTGTCTTAGGTCAAAATTCGTCACTATACATCTAAATAACTCAATCAATAAAATGCTTGAGCAGTTCAATTTTTTGACAGTCACTGCTTGCATTATCGATTGAAGTATATGATGTTTTTTTGACATCAATGGCCTCTTAGCTACGTGTCGTGTGCTAATTTCTTTGTACGTGTGATTGGTATACTAGTTGTGCACACGGTTTCATTTATATTAACAGCTATTTAACCGAAGTTTGAGTATAAATATTTTTATCATTCTATTTTTTTATGTTAAGGCGTTAATATTTTATATCAGCGCAGCAATTTGTATGTATCACATGGACCGTCTGCATTTGAGTTAATTTACAAAGCAAGGAAGTAAGAATAAGCACTAACAAAAGTAAGTACGGCTGGACATTATTTTGTTTCTAATTGGTTTTTTATACCACTTAGGTGGCAAACAAGCAGACGGCCTGAATGATGGTAACTGATGGCCAAGGTTTTCGCACAAAAACTGCAGTAAGCTCTACTCACTGTTGGGAACACAACCCAGAACCGTAATATGAAAAAAAAGAGAGTGATTGTTACTTCAAGCTTCTGAACATTCCTGCCCATCGATCTCTACTAAACCTGTGAACAGAAATCTGGAAGTAATGTGGCCATTACCTCACTCAAAGAATTAGCATTGCTATTGACAAAAACAAAAACAATAATAGCAAGCTCAGTAAATAAATTGCGCTTCCTTTAATATTCTGCAAAGCCGATACCACGTACGGTATTAACGAAACCTATCAAATATTGAAAATTCATTTTACTGGCAACAACTTCAAAAACATCCATACAACATTCAACATTCTACCTTCACTAATTAATTTAATGTTGCATAGCTTCGTTGAAATATTGAATCAAATATTGCATTTATCCGGTTATTAATCGGCTCGTTTCACTGAAATACTCTTAGGTAGAAATACTTCAAATTCAATTGAAATTTGTAGTGTTCATGGCAGCTTATTGAAACAGGCAACACGAAATAACAACGTACACGTAACTAAATTTTATAAAATTTATTAAAGGTATTTCTAACGTTGTATTTCCTCGTACAATATGTTTTCAGAGTATATTATAAAGGAAAACTTAGTTGGAAAGTCAGTAGGTGCTTCAAAGTAAGTAACATTTAATTTTCCTGGAATTTTGAGTCTGAAAACATATTGTACGAGTATTTCTAATTAGAAAAGTTCAGAATTTATTTCACAGTTGCGTCCAAAGGTTGCACTTTGAAGTTTGTTATTAGTATCTTAAGAAAAGACAAAAGCGACGACCCTTTGAGCTCCCAAGCCCCTGAAGAAAACTTGTGCCGGAATCGTAGGTGATGTGGGCTTGGCCTTCAAGGGCCTTTAATGTAGTCTCACAATATTATTTTCATCGTCATAAACGACCAGAGCTATATCTAAACATATTACACCAAAAAATTGTTTTTTATATAGGTCACTTCCATTAGACTTCGCCTCGCCTGATGGTAAGCTGAGGGTAAACTCTAAGAAACGAGTTTAAAAGAGCTACAATGGTGACACTCAGCTTGATGGCCTCATCATATGCTTTTTCCCCGCTTAAAGGACCCGGGACTGTAGGAAGAAGGAAACACGTGAGCTGGTAATGAATTCCAGGCCTTAATGGTGTGACAAAGGAAAGAGTCTCTGAACCGCTTGGTTCTTGATTGGATATTCTGCACCGTGTGCGGGTGACATCTAAATCCAGCACGTGTTGTTCTGTATAGGGAAAGGGATGAACAGGGAGTGGATAAAAATTTTGCTATACAAATATCAGTACACTCCAATCTCACCCAAGTCGCGCCCAGACGTGGTTGTGGTTGCATGGAAGAAAAAAGTACAAAACACGAAAAGGAATCTACTGTTTTATGGAACAACTGTTTCTGGTATGGCGATAGTCATTCTCAACATCACGTTGACGCGTAAGCGCGTAAGTGTCATCAGCGACATAAGTCGAATAACACTAAAATATTTACAAACACTTTTAATATTCCCAGAGAACAAAGTTAATACATTTAATGTTTTGTTCATTATTTTATTTGATATTTAGGGGTCACAGCGATGGGTCTTTTGATCAGGGCGTGAAAAGCATCTATCGAGGCCGTCATGGGAGGGACAGCGTTTATAATTGCGGCCACTATTTGTTGGGCTGTACCTGTTACCATAAGATTTAGTAAATTAGATAATCTAAATACTTTGATATATATTGTATAGACAACGCTATGTGTGAGTAAGCTAAACTCAATTTTGTTTTTTTAGCTGTCGTGTACCATTAGCGTCTTTTCCGCGTGGTTTCCGGCAGAGTAGAATTTGGGCCACCCCATTACGTCCCATGCGTCGTACAAGGTGACTAAGGGATAGGACTGTTTAGCGTCGGACAGATTTATACAGCCCAGACTCACATGCATGGCTCGAGTCAACAATAGTACCCGGAATACGGCGATAGGCTCACCCCCTATTACGTGTGACCGAATACAATTGTTGATAAAATGTGGGTGTTAATTCACCTCGGCCTAACCCTCTGAGGACAAAGACGAGATTATATGTATGTATGTATAAGCGCTTTAAAAGAAAAGACAGACCTAACTAGATTGTAACGAGTAGCTGTCCTGTTTGGAGGATGCACCTGTCAAAATCATACAAAAAGCAAAGCATATGATGAGGCCGTCAAGCTGAGTGTCACCATTGTCACACGGTATGTGTAAGTAATGGTGACCCTCTTTTCTGGGACTTTGCCCTCAGCTTACCATCAGGCAAGGCGAAAAAAAAAATGTCTACTGATTTTAGTTGAGAACAGAAACAGAAATAAAATGTCGTTTCTCGTGTTAATGTTAACGTGTCTTTTAACTATTATGAGATGTATGTATATGTCTACTTGTACCTATCAAAAGTAATTGATCTTTATTACAACGCGTTGGAGTCTCACTTACTGTGTCCAAAGAGTTTGTATATATTTTTAGCCTAAAGATATATAAATAAACTACTTTTGTCGTCGACTGTACATTAATGGTGCGTAAGTGGAGATGAGACAACCTGCCCTGAATCAGCTGCGAGTGTGTTTATTTTGTCATTACGTGTTACACTCCGGCTTTGCGTTAGTAACACAAGTTATATAAACTTTGATTGTCTGTACTCCTATTTCATACAAACATTAATTATATCTGCTAAATTCTTTACAGTTCTTTGTAAGTGTTAAATGTACAATAATGGTTGATAATTGATCATGTTATGATTGTATAATAATATAGTAGCCTACATATTGACTGGTACAGACTGTATGCGGAAGGCAGATGATTTTAAAAAATGGCGCACATTGGGAGAGGCCTATGTCCAGCAGTGAACTGCAGTGGGCTAATTTATTGATTGATTGGGAGAAGCCTATGTTTAGCAGTGGACTTTGTGTGGCTGATATGATGATGATGATGATGATAGTAGTTACCAGTGTGGTTCAACCATCATGTTCAATAAGACTAACCAATAGGAACAGAACCAAAAGAATTTTATTTCCTTTAAGCTCTGGAATACGTGGGGGTGTCAGTGATAAGTTATATATTCTACAACATAATATACAATTAGTTCCTTATTCTTAATTACCCACATGTGAAATTTTGAAAATTATTAGTGGGACAAATTACTTTTCTATGTCTATTCTTAATTTCACCAATTCTTAAATTTCCGAATGCTTTATTTCTCTAACATAATAGTACTTTTATTTTGGTAGGAGTTAGGACACGACGGTATTTCCGTCCAATTGAGCAGTCCGACTGGGGAAGTACCTCTGCCCTACAGAATACCGCGGCCATAATAATTTCGTGTTGTTTTCTCGGAGGTGAGTAGGGTAGTCAGAGCTCACTAGAGGGTTTTTGTGGTGTCAGTGGAAAGACCAAAAGCTTGTCCTGCTTTGTCTTTTACACTGACGGCACAGAAACTATCAATACTTGCAAGGTTGGCAGCGCGAGTGACATTTTTTATTTTTTTATACCACTTAGGTGGCAGACAAGCACACGGCCCACCTGATGGGAAGCGGTTACCGTGGCCTATGGACGTATGCAACACCAGGGGTGTTACACTCGCGCTGCCGACCACGAAGAAACCTTCTGATGCCACTCTTGAAGAACCCCATATTGTAGGCGCTTGGGAGTCTCTTGGTTTTGCACGCATCCATAGGGTACGGTGACCACTTTGCATCAGGTGGGCCGTGTTGTTGTCTGCCACCTATGTGGTATAAAAAAGTACGAATTCGGAAAAATGTTCGACTAGTCTAACTAAAGAATCACTCTAATAACCTTATTGATTGTGGAGCTTAGATAACAGTCGCTTAACAGAAATTATCGAAGATCAGCCGCATCACAGTTTGAAAAGCCGACCACAACGGAAATGAGAAAAAACTCGGGAAATGATAATTTATCAATTACTGTTAAATAAAATAGCAAAACGACTGGTCGATGCTTCGCGTGACCAAAGGGCTGGCCTCTTTTTCGCTCAACGGATTGGCATTGCCATCCAACGGGGCAATGCCGCCAGCCTTTTGGGCACATTACCAGTCGACATCGATGGGGAGGAATTTTTCTTTGAGCGAGGTAAAGGCCAGCTTTATGGTCACGGTACGTCGATTAGTCGCTTCGCTATTTCTTTGAATAGCGTGCGCGCGCATGGACCCCCACGGACCCAACGTTTCGACTCGAAACGGCTCAAAAATACATGTTATTAGGTTATATTGACCATAAACACAAAATACAGATACCTACTTAAAATTTTAAAAATTACTGTTTTGATTTCAAGTGGAAGTTTCTAAACGCATATTTTAGATGTCTACTTTACCTACTTGAACTGTCCATCGAATGTTTCGATTTTCGTAATGATTCTAGTAGGTATGTGTGGGCATCTGTTCGATGTGTCATCATGTTTCGATGACAAGTAGGTATCTACTTGTCATCGAAACATGAACAAGAATGATTATGATAATTTTTTATACATATATGTCTATTATATTTCGTTGTTTTGGCTGGACCAACCCACACAGTGATCTTGGTTAATATGCTCCCATGTGAGATTTGGACGATATTTCCTGAGATTACTTTTATACTGATCTTGGGTTAAAGTTGAAACCATTATATTTAGGTATTTTTTTTAGGTATATATTTAGGAATGACACAACGGTTAATTTCTTTTTAAATATTGATATCTTTACTGGACGTTGCACGTTGGACTTTGGACACTGGACATTGGAGTTACCCTCCAAACTGTTAACTCTATAAGTATTGAAGATGTCTGAGACTGGGGTTAATTTTTATCCAACTACGGTGAAGCATAAGGACAGTTATGATTTTAACAGGCTATGTATGTATGTAAGTATGTATTATGTAGGGTCATCTGTTCCCTCATAGCTCCTCAACCACTTATTAGAACTGGACAAATGAGGTATCGTTAGAAGCGTCTTAGTCATACGCTGGTTATACGCTATACGTTGTAGCGCCCTCTAGCGGTCTTAAGTACTGTGTTATATATTAAAATTGAGCTAAATATGTCGTGTTGTCAACTGAAAGATTAAGCATATTTTAAATATGTATAAATTATACCTATTGCTTGCCCCAAAATAATATAAATAAATAAATAAGATTAAAACTAAAACCCAACCACTGAAAAACATAACATAACATAAACTATCCGCGAAGGGGTAGGCAGAGGTGCTAGCACCCACATTTCACTAGTTTACTGAAAAAAGCACGCTCTGAAAAATATTAAACTAGAAAATGTCAAGGATAGCCGTGGTCGTCGGTCGGTTTAGGGAAAATCTTCACACAACTACGACTGTCCTTGATATTTTCTATTTGAATATTTTTTAGAGTGTGATTACTTCAGTAGTCGGGTTTCAGTTTTAAACTTTTTTTTTTGTTACGATTAGTATGATAACTTTTTCAGATCTCTCCGTAGGTAAAGATTATGGGCTACTTTTTATTCCAGGAATATATTTTCGTTTGGAATCAGAATTTCACGAGAGCAAATCTGCGGATAACATCTACTTAAAATAAATATGTGGTTGGCTGTCAGTTTATTGCAATTCATGGCGTGCTACGTCCATACGTTAACGTACGAATTGACAAAAGCAACAATGTAAGTAATAAGTAACAGGGCACTCAGTAATGTATAGCACCTCGCACCCTGACAGGAAACCGGTCCCGTCCACAACTTATCAAAATAAATCTTAAAGTGCTTAAACGAATGCGTTTAAAACCAGTTGTTTGAGTATCAATGATCAAATAACAGTTGCAGGGAAAGTAATGTACACACATTGTGACCAGACGTTTGGATTTTTTTGAGACAATTTGACAATCTTCTTCCAAATCTTAACGATGCTTAATAAATAAAAATAATTTATTTCAAACCATTTACATTCATAATAATTTTACAATCACATTCAGATACATTATAGATAAATAATAACATAAAGAACTTTTTTGACTTGGCAACATCGCTACTTTTTTGGAATACTAACCCCGTTGTCACGATATACATGAACCTATTTCCGGGACAAAAAAGCCTGTGTTATTCTGAATAATTTTGACATCTTAGCTCATTGAGGCTTTACGAACGTGACTGCGTCAAAGTCTTCTCTGATGTTTAGCAGGTGTACTGTCTTACAGGTTGCAGGTCAGTGGGCTTACCATGAAGTCTTAGAGTTCTCACGCTCTCCACCTTGCTCGCGGCGATGGTCCGCTGCGCGGATGCGTGGGCGGCCGGCGCCTCCTTCTGCGAGCAAGTAATGCTCGTGAAGGAGGAGGCGGGGCGGGAGCGGCAGTGGGAGCGACGAAGGATCGCAAGCCAAGCTGCCCGCGTACGAACGCAACTCGGGCGTCGGAGGTCGATGAACGACCTCCGCCCCCCATGAGCGCCGGCCTGGGGGTGACAGGTGGAGCCGCCTGTCACCCTAGCAGAAGCAGGCCGCGGCGGTGGCGCGCCTGGCGCGCCTCCCCGTTTCCGGGGTCGAGTTGGAGACTCTGTAGTCCCCACACCCGAGACGAGGGCCAGATCGCGAGAGATGGCCCTGGGTCGGCCGGGGTGCGAGGGATATGCCTGTCAACCTCACCTTCGGCAACCAAAACGACCCACAGGCGGCGTGCGTTTTAGTCAGTTCGAGTCCGACATAACCTCCTCCACCGGCTCCGGTGGGGAGGTATCCGTGGGGATGTTGCGCACGTAAAAAAAAAAAAAAACCATGAAGTCTTAAACAGGTCAATAATTGGATATTTTCCTGTGGTTAAAATAAATTCTTAAACTGAGCATTTTAAATTAAGAACTGTGAAAGAGCGGTTAAAGTTGCGTCAGTTTTTATTTTATCGTTTTTATTTATTTTTAATCATCCACGCAAGCCATAATAGTAAATGATTTGACTATTAAATATTATGACGGCACGATAAATTATTTCATACAAATTTCCATGTAGCTTACCTTTTGACGTTTAGTAAAAAGTCACTACTAAGCTGTCACACACAATGAGAAATCACTTGTACTTTAGTAGACCTAAACGATTTCGCTTTACGGCATCCTCAAAGGTTTAAAAACAACTAAAAAATAATGTGGAAAAGTACAAGTGAGTTCTCAATATGTGTAACAACAAATTCCACCAAGTGCCATCAATCTACAGTATAAATAGCCTGAACGGCTGTCATTTACTAAATGCATAAATAACTATATAATCCCATATAATTATAGGATTACAAAGTTACATTTGCAGTTGGTAGTATTATAGCAGTTTAATTATTGACCTGTTTTAAGCGATCATGGTACGAGCCCTGGTAGGATTGAATCATAAAGGGCTTTGTTTAGTGCCATATATTATATATGCCATCGGTATATTGACGCTATATATTATAAAGCGTCAATATACTGACAGTAATTTCAGTCAAAATACTTTATAATTTGGAAAAAAATATACCAGGGAAGAAACATTTTATGGTCACACTACACCTATCTGTTACTTTTTAAAAACCATATGACCGGTTCATTTTGGAACAATTCTTTCACTTGTTACAGTTCTTACGTCACTAAAAGGATATTAATGACACAAGCTTCATGTAAAAATGTAGAGCATTCTCGGGCACTCTCGCTTTTTTTTTTTAATTCAGTGAACTATACAAGACGGTATTTAAATGTCTTGAGATACATATGAAATCTTATAAACCGTGACTTGGAGAGCATTATCATGCCGTCAGTCCATACGAACATCTATGGCAGTCTTTACGTGTAATTAGCACCCTGAAAAGTCCGACAACTGTCCCCCTAGACAAGTGGCAATTCATTGACCATATTATTATAGAATAGAATTATGGATGTACGGGATCCTATACATCTGTCATTTTATTCTACGATGAAATTTATGAATTTTTTACCCAACTACGGCGAAGAAGAACTGGACAAATGCGGTATCATTAGAAGCGTCTTAGTTGTCCGCTGGTTCTAGACTATATAACGTGTCACTGAATCTAATGTGGCGCCCTCTAGCGGTCATGAAGCATTGTGTTAAAAAATAAATTTGAGATAAACATATTGTGTTTGGTATTATCTGAAAGTACTTAATTAGTACATTTTAAATATATATAAATTATACCTATAACTTGCCTCAAAATAATAGAAATAAAAAAATAAGTTTAAAACTAAAAGCCCGACCACCTGCTGAAAAACCACAATAAACTGATAAAACAATACATTCTAGTGAAAAGTGGCATACGACTACGGCTATCCTAGATTTTCTCGTTTAATACTTTTTAGAGTGTGGTTTTTCAGTAGGTAGTCGGATTTTAGTTTTAATCTTATTTTTTTTATGTTAGACCATTAGCAATTATCGGACGGCGTATTTTATTATTAGACGGTTGTGACATACGTTGACAACTGTCATAATACGTTAATATATTGGCATTCTATTACATAACAAACCGGTCAACAAATTACCACTTGTCTAGAACATGAAGAGAGAAACGCGCGAAGGGTATGCCAAATCCTTACCCCCGGCAACTAATGGCTCGAGGCAGCCAAGTGGTTTTAATCGGTCCGAATCTGACATAACCACCCTGCCGGCCACCGCAGGAGGGTATGCGTGGGCGTAGTCCCCTCGCATATCCCCCTCGCATACCTCAAATCAAATCAAATTTATTTCATAATCGTTGTACGATATTTTACATGGGTTCTTAATCTACCGTGCGTTATTGCATTGTGCATAGGTAGGTATCATATGTATGTATAAAATATATTTGTGCAGTTAATTGTCTAACAGTTGTCTATACTTGGGGTTATTTATCTAAGCTGTGCCTGAACTAGGTAGTCCTGTGCTTCAGGCATCAAGTGCAGATTAACAATATTTCTTAAATACTATTACAAATACAACCAATTTACTAAGAATACCTATTATATATTTATGTCTATATATCCTCAAATGCAAAAGTGTATTAATACCGGGGTGCGAGGGATATGCCTGCCAACCTCACCTTTTCTATACCACTTGGTTGGCAGACAAGCACACGGCCCACCTGAGTGGTTACAGTGGCCTACGGACGTGTGCAACACCAAGGGAGTCACACTCGCGCTGCCAACCCTGTAAGCACAGGAGTCACAGTGCCGTCAGTGTAAAAGACAAAGCAGGCAAGCCTTTGGGCTTCCCAGTAATAGCACAAAAATTCTCCAGTTAACTCTGGCTACCGTACTCACCGTCGGAAACACAACACGAGGAAACTACCACCGACCAACTGGAGCCGTGCGTGTAGGTAGGGGGTATTCCTGGGGATATTTCGCACGTAAAAAAGGGGGAATTAACACTCATGTTTCACCAACTATTATTATGCTGTACATTAAGTATAAAACACATTGAATAGTCTATTGTCTAATGCAATACAGGATGATACTTATGACGCGAGGGATATGCCTGTCAACCTCACCTTCGGCAACCGAAACGACCCACAGGCGGCGTGCGTTTTAGTCGGTTCGAGTCCGACATAACCTCCTCCACCGGGTCCGGTGGGGAGGTATCCGTGGGGATATTGCGCACGTAAAAAAAAAAAAAAAAAAAAAAAAAAAAAGGATGATACTTATGACAGTTGACACCTATGCAGAGGATATCAAGTTGCTATTACAATGTCAAGCCAAACATAAGGAAACAAACGCAACCTTAGTACGGAGCAATAAGAAAGTGACACCTGTCAAAAGTGTCATCCTACATTAGACAAAGTTGTAATGATAAAAGTCGAGAGGTCGAAGTCAGGTTTTATTTTATACCACTTAGGTAGCAAACAAGCACACGGCCCACCTAATGGGAAGTGGTTACCGTGGCCTATGGACGTATGCAACACCAGGGGTGTTACACTCGCGCTGCCAACCATGAAGAAACCTTCTGATGCCCCTCTTGAAGAAACCCATATTGGGAAAACCGCAGCAGGGAGGTCATTCCACAGCTTAAGTGTGAGTGGGATGAAGTTTCTTTCATACCGCACAGTGCGTACCGTCTCAGTTCGCAATGTGTGAGGATGAATTCCCTGCCTATGGCGAGAGGTGCGATAGAATGTAGCTGCAGGCATCATGTCAAACAATTCATCTGAGCACAAACCATTGTATAGGCGGTAGAACCTTCCATATGCCACGGTAACCGCTTCCCATCAGGTGGGCCGTGGCTTGTCTGCCACCTAAGTAGTATAAAAAAATTAGTTGTTATATTACGATTGCATAACTAGAGAGGTTAACAGAAATACTAATAATTTTGGTTACTAGTAAAATCAGCATCAGATTGAAATTGACGAACAGAGTACTCAAAATTATCTTAATGCTTTAGTTGTCCCGTCTACTTATTGAGTGATTGTTATGATATTCGGTACACACCTTTAATTCGGATAATAGATAATAATACAATTTAACTCTTTTTTTTACGTGCGAAAAATCCCCATGGAAACACCCACTATCGGAGCCGGAGAGGTTAAGTCGGACTCGAACCGACCAAAACGCACGACGCCTGTGGGTCGTTTTTGGTCGCCGAATGTGAGGTTGACAGGCATATCCCTCGCACCCCGGCTGACCCAGGGTCAACTCTGTCGATCTAGCCCTCTTCTTGGGTGTCATATTAATTTATCGCAAGTTTATAAGTGCCAAGTTAATGGTAATAGGCTCGCCACCTACATTGGTACCTAAAGATAAACTGGCGAAATGTGAGTGCTAGCACCTCTGCCTACCCCTTCGGGGATATAGGCGTGAGTTTTTATTTTTGTTAAGGTGATTTTGAGAGTTTGTATTCAAGATAGTTCTGTCGCTGACTGTACAAAAATGAAACAATACGGTTGTTATATAAAGTAGGGATTTACCTAAATAAATACTTGAAGTGCTGTGAAGTCGTTTATTTTGAAACTCACATGAGTTCATATGGCTCGTTACTTTACATCGATCAACGGACAAGTTGTGCAAGCCGGCATCGAGAATATGACCATAGAGAATGTGAAGTAACATCAAGTACCATAGTAAAATAAGTGTTTAAAACTGCAGGGAGATTGCAGCACGAATAAAATTGAATTGGGTATTACATACATATAATCACGCCTTTATTCCCAGAGAGTTAAGCAGAGATGTATTGCACATACACACACACACACACACACACACACACACACACACACTTATTAACACCTACTCTTCACTAATCATTGAATTCGGTCCCACGTAATAGAGGGTGAGCCCATTGCCGTTTTTCAGGCACTGTTGTTGACTCAAACCATGCATCTGATATCCGTAAGATATTATTGATAGTCAATAAATATTCATATAGTAGGTACCTATTTACGTTGTAGGTAATTATACCTATAATTACCTACTGTCAGAGTAGAAAAACCTTTGTTTTTTTTAACTAATATTATAAAGAGGAAGAATTTCATTATCAACACTAGTATTAAGGTTATTGTTACTAACACGCTATGGACCCTGGTCCGAAATAAATGGTTTTTATTATTATTATTTATTTTATTGTTTAAACTAACTTTTAAACTTACGCGTTCCATGGTATCAAATCTGGCAGACATGTCGTGCTCTCGGCGGTGAGTAGAGTAGCCAGACCTAACTGGAGAGTTTTTGTGCTGGCAGTGGGCAGACCAAGACCTTGTCCTGATTGTTTCTTCTGCACTGACGGCACAGAAACTCTCTGTTCTTACAGGGTTTGGCAGCACGAGTATGGTTCTCCCGTGGCTCCTCTCCTGGTATTTCATACACACGCCCATAGGCCACGGTGACCACTTTGTCGTGTGCTTGTTATATAAAAGAATTCCCATACGTTATTTGAAACATTATTATATGAAATTATAGAGGTATATATTAAGTAACAAGGGTGCAAACATGGGTTTAAAGTATTGCAAGAGCAATGCTGGGGAAGGTCAGCTGAACAGAAGGTGCTGCGTGAACGGTTTCAGAATTGCACGCGGGCATCAGCTAGTTCCTTTGCACCTTTTGTAGCCAAAATACTAGTTAGACAAGTGCAAATAAAATTATACTTAACTGACATAATACCAAGAGTCAAAATAGTATACACCTCCAATGGTCCGCGAATCAACGACAGCCTTCAAGATGATACATGGTACAATGGTGTGTTTTTCAGCTCGGACTGGTGACCGCTCAAACATGTAAAAAAAAAGAAAAAAGAAGTCATTGCCTCTCGGCAGAAAATTTGCTAAAATACAGTTAAGCTAAAACATTAATGGAAAAAAATTGTCAGCTGCCCATACCGCGGTGGAAATTGTGTAAGCTGGTGACCTAAAGTTGAAAAAAAAAATCGTCAGTCATTTCCTCCCGGCTCAAATTGCCTAATATACAGCTAAGCCAATACCTTAAAGGAAAAAAATTCAACTTCAACTTCCTTAACCATCGTGCGAAGTATCCTGGGACTACTACTAACTTTGTTACTAAATTTATAGCATTCTAATGGTGAAAGAATTTTTGACATCGATCTAATATTTTCAGATTTTATCGATTACAAACAAATATTTGATTGACATCACTAAAAAGCCACAAGTCAGAAAAAAATAGAAAACAAAAATAAATGTAATTCGAAACCTGAAACCCATCAAAATCTTTGAAATCCGCTCTCTTGTAAGCGCTTTTAGCGAACATATTTGTTCAATCGACACAACGACTATTTCTAACGTAGCGCTAAATGGAGAGCTTTAGTAGAGTGTATTTGGAATTTGGAATATTACATTTTGACACACATGCCGATATTGCGGGACTGCACTCTCGCATTCAAATTCGTCACGAATTCAAGAATTTAATATTCCGCTACTCCCCCAGAGTAGCGAAATATTAAATTTTCTAACGCGATTCGGTCGATACGTCTCGAGGACTCTCACTCCTAGGGCCGACACCAGCTCTCGTTTCGGCGTCTTGCACGTCTGTTATTAGGTGTGCAGCCTCGAGTCCTCGGTCGCGTTGCAGTGATGACACTCAGAGGTTGGCACTTTCCCCGTCGAACGCAGATACTGACCGAAGCACCTGTGCCCCATGTAATTCTGAATGTTTCTCATAATAATTATAGGGAACTTCATAGATGTTAAGTAACAAAATAATAGAAATTAGTAGTTCTGTTAAAAATAGACCTCGCAAGCACCCATTGACACATATTTCTATTGGCTTTAATCAAATATGATATTCTTAAAAAAAAAGATATAAAATCAAACAATACGTAGGTATCTTCTTATTTTAAGCAGCCCTTGATGTTACACCAAAAAAATAATGATAATCCGCTTTAAAAAAAAAACGCTACAGAAAACTATCCCTCTTTCTTACTAATCTTTTATTTTTAAAACGAAATTCTCCATTACAATGCATGATACTTTTTCACACGAACCTGTGAGCAATGAAACGCGACTCCAAACCTCCCACTTTTCTCCTCCATTTCCACTCGTATAAAAAAGCTTCCTACAAAAGTTGAGTTTTAAATCAAAAAACATGTGTGCCAAGTTTGATGAAAATCGGTTAAAAAAAATCTACCCTCTAGACCGGCGCTGACAATGTTTGTCAGTTACAAACTAGGAAGCCTGACGTAAATACAGACAAAACAAAATGAACCACTTTGTCGAAAGGGAGACTCACTCGTTTCACTCGCTACGTCAATCATCCAAATAGCAATTTAAATAGGGGGTGATCTCACAAAGCTCGTTGAAAGTTTAAATTTTAATTGGAAAATTTTAAAGAGAAGTCTACACAGCTGACACGAAATTTAATTTCAAACGATATATCACGTTTCTGTCACTTTACTTGGCAGTGCGAACCTACACTACCTTTGATTAAGTAGTTATTTAACTGAAAATTTCTAAACGTTTAATTGATGCTACCGCACTCAGCTTAACTGTAATGGTGACCCTTTTACCTGAGACTTTGACTTTAGCTTACCAGTGAGTGAGTGAGAGAGAGTGTTATCTCTGGTTGTAAAGGGCTGGTTTATTCCTAGCGCAAAGGATTAGTATTGCCATTCAACGTGGCAATGCCGCCAGCATTCTGGCCACCCTCCCGGTTCACGTCGATGGGGAGGAATTCTTTGACGCCTGAACCTGCAGGATTGTTTAGGTATATTCAGTTTTATCTTTTTTTTTAATACTTTAATTTAGATAACTTCCATGTACATTATGCATATATTAAAACATACTAGCTGGTAAAGACCTAATATATATATATATTAGGTCTTTACCAGCTAGCATGTTTTAATATTATAATATTATAATACTTTCAGTTAATTAGTCAAGATGTATAATTATAATACTTTCAGTTAATTAGTCAAGATGTATAATTATAATACTTTCAGTTAATTAGTCAAGATGTATAATTATAATACTTTCAGTTAATTAGTCAAGATGTATAATTATAATACTTTCAGTTAATTAGTCAAGATGTATATACATCTTGACTAATTAACTGAAAGTATTATAAAAATTTTATTTAAAAACCAAGTTTAAAATAAAAACACGACGAAAATTCGAAATCCTTAGTCAATTGTTTGTGTTTGTGTAAAATGATAGATCAAAATATTATTTAAGTTTAGCATCTAACCAAATGGAATACATTAAGATAATTATTTTACTACAAAAGATGTATAAGCTAGTTAAGTGCTTGTTGATCAAAGCCTGTCAAGAGCCTGCCTCTCAATTACCTAAATCCATTAGCGTTGTTCGGCTATTATTCCTCCCTTTTATGTAGAGCCTTACTGTAACAATGCCTTGAAGTCTTTATAGTAAATCCATTTTGTCTAGAACCTTACCGGAACAATAGATGCTGTTTCATAAAGGTAAATTAAGATCTTTATTATTTTTCATGTCTCGTCTTGTGTTGGTATCGTAATCTTTTCTGTGTTCTGTCTGCATTCATCTACCATATACACAATGATGCTGAATCTTTTGTTAATCTCACTCACTAAAATAATTTTAATTAAGCTGTGAAATTGTAATGAAATTTAGACTTCAAGGCAATGATATTAAAAGCGTAGACATTTATATGTAAAGGACGTTGAACAGCGGGGTTCTTTTGAGAAAATTTAAAAAGTATTTTTATTTCTTTTTAAAAGCAGCAAGCAAATGTAATGCTCAGACAGGAATAGCATTTCCATTTCTAAAGAAAGTGACGACAATTTATTTCTGTTTATTAAGTATTAAATAAACTAGTTTTACAGTGTCAAAAAGTAATTCAGGTGTCTAAAGTAACCCTAGTTGATGGTAGGTATCTATTCGATGTGGTTTACGTCATTTTGACAAGACAAAACCATTTTGTACTAATAACCGTGGTAGCCTAGTGGTATGGGTAATGGACTATTGAGACGAAGTCCCTTTTTTTACCATGGCACACACCAATGACTTTTCGATGCTTTTCGAAGTCATATATGTATTTATCGCAGGTTTACAAGTGCCCGGTTAATGGCAATAGGCTCGCCACCTATTACATTTGGGACCTAAACATAAAGCCACCTCTGCTTACCCCTTCGGGGATATAGGCGTGAGTTTAAGTTATGTTATGTTATGTTAAAACCATTTTGTGGCTTTGAGTTTGTACCAGCAAAATCGGCACCAATTTTAGCAATCGTTAGATTCCTTTAGTTTGGTGGTGTACACTGTGTTACGTGGTAACAGATACTCGTATACTTAATGGATGCTCCGTAGACAATCAATTTTGTGGTTGGGTAACCTACTGTTATGATAAATTTATATGGTCTAGGATTGAGGTCAGTTGTTATGGATCAAATTTCGTTTTGAGCACATCGGCAATATGTTTTTTTCAAATAACGTAGTGACAAAACTATTATGATTCAGATTTCTAGATTTGCCCGTTTGAAACCGTGACCAGAATTTATAAAGTAAATATTGTACTCCTTTTGTTTCTCGGCCAGATTGCCTATCGTAGTGAAAAATTTAATATTTACTACTGAATGCTTTCTCTTCTGCATACGAGTATATAGGTACATATACTCATGCTTGTAAATCCCTGAAGAGGTAGGCAGTGGAGTAATGTAAGTAATGGCTACATATAGAGTAGGGCAGGATGGATAGGTTTAACAATTTTTTATTTTTTTATTATACAGTAATGAACCGTTTTTATGTGTAAAAATAGAAGCAGTTATTTTGCATAACTGTTGCTATGCAAAATTAACTGTTTCCTTTTTCTTCTTTTTTTCGCCAACTATGATTTTTGGTTGTCAAGCGGCTGACTTTCCAGACTGTATTATATACTGTAGGATAGACACTAACAGCCCTAACCCCTATCTTCTGCATATCCTCGTTAGTCACAATTGATCGCTCTTCTACACTACCTACTTCTTTTTTTATAATATAGTTTATATTGTATTTACACACACAAGATTAACCATTAACTAACCAAGATTAATCATTAACTAACCAAGATGAAATATTAACTAACCAAGATTAACCATTAACTAACCAAGATTAATCATTAACTAACCACGATTAACCATTAAATAACCAAGGTTAACCATTAACCAACCAAAATTAATCATGAATTAACCGTGCTTAACGCTGGGACAAAAATGATGATGACATAATACTTACCAAACAACAAAACAGATTTGAAAAGTGACAAATATAAATATTTTCCAAATTAAAATCGAAATAAACAGACAAGTGCCATTGCATAATACTGAAGGTTGAAGGTACTCAGCCTTCGTAGAAACGCTAGTCACTATTCGTAGGTAATGTCAGTTGGAAAGTAATGCAATAACAAGATAGTGGAGGCATATGACGAGCATCTATCTATTTGCAATGCGTGTCCGCGATAATTGAAAAACTTGTTTTTGTCAAGCTCGTAAGCATCAGTACTTATATGCTATAAGATAGTAAACTTAACTATATCTGCATCTTTTTTTTATACCATTTAGGTGGTAGACAAGCTGACGGCCCACCTGATGGAAAGTGGTTACCGTGGTCTATGGACGTGTGTAACACCAGAGAAGCCACACTCGCGCTGCCGAGCCTGTAAGTTTTTGTGCCGTCAGTGTAGAGGACAAAGAAGGACAAGCCTTTAGCACTGACAGCACAAATTCTCCAGTGAGCTCCGGTTACCCTACTCACCGCTGGGAACACAACACGAAGTTATTATAACAGCGGTATTCTGTAGGGCGGAGGTACTTCCCCAGTCGGACTGCTCAATTGGGCGGAAATACCGCCGTGTCCTACCATCTATATAATATCTATAGCATCTAATAGTAATACGCATTATAACCACATAAACTTTGAATGCCGAGATTAGAATAGAAAAACTCACGCCTATATCCCTGAAGAGGTAGGCAGAGGTGCTAGCACCCACATTTCACCAGTTTATGTTTAGGTCTCAATGTTATAGGTGGCGAGCCTATTGCCATTAACCGGGCAATTATAAACCTGCGACAATAACACACATACCTAACTTCGAAAAGCATCGAAAGGTCATTGGTGTGTGCCATGGTAAAACCTGAGATCGAACTCGAGACCTCGTCTCAGCAGTCCATTACCCATACCACTAGGCTACACTGCCGAAGAAATAAGTATAAGGACGCAATTTCTGTATAACCACGCAAGAAAGACGAAAAAAAAATCTGAAATTGAATTTGATTCACACTTAACTTAATACAGGTTTCCTGTAGGGGTTAAATGCAACACTTTCTATTACTAGTATCAAAAAGAAGAGATACAAATATCATAAAAATAATCATTATTCTAACCCTCGTACCATGTTCTTTTTAATTGAGAAAAATGTAATTATACATATATATTCTCTCTTTCTTTTGTTTTAAAGCACTATCTATTTAAGTTTAGTCGGTTTTGCTTTTGTTTTTATAACATTACTATCCATCCCAAGGTTGCCTGGAAGAAATCGCTTCAGCGATAAGGCCGCCCATTGTACATTTATTTATTTATTTATTAAATAAGTACAACCACATTACATGTATTACATAATTCACACAAATTTCAATTATTGGTAAAGTCTCCGATACATGTAACAATTACGGTGTACCTACATAACATTCACAAAAATATCAGAACAGTGCTAGTGCCAGTAGCAAAAACAAATTGTAATGGCGACTACAAATAAAATACAAACATGAAACCAAAATTTTCAAGCAACACAACTAGGTAGTAACTTTGATTTTAAGTCGGTTAAGCGGAACATTGAACTGTATACATGCTACTTCCTTGTCCTATTGTAAATCTGTTGGTGTACAATAAAGAATTATCTATCTATCTATCTATCTATACTTCTATTGTATAAATAAACACTCAGAACAATAAACATTCATTCATGCATACAAGTATTAGCATTAAACAAGAATTAAACCTGCAACCTCCAATGTAGCAGTCGATCGCTCTACCACTATGCTACAAGATCATTTTATAGCTTGTTGAAAAAATGAGTACGTTGTTTCGACATGAAACACTCATTTAGTTTAAAGTACTCTATCTTATTACAAGCACATTTAGTAGAGAGTTCTTTTTAAGCATCTTATTGAACGTGACCTAATGTATTATGTAATATTTGAATAATATGTACCTACAATGGTAGCCTAGTGGTATGGGTAATGGACTGCTGAGACGAGGTCTCGTGTTCGATCCCAGGTTTTACCATGGCACACACCAATAACTTTTCGATGCTTCTCGAAGGTTTTTTATGTATTTATCGCAGGTTTATATGTGACCGGTTAATGGCAATAGGCTCGCCACCTATTACATTGAGACCTGAACATAAACTGGCGAAATGTGGGTGCTAGCACCTCTGCCTACCCCTTCGAGGATATAGGTGTGAGTTTATGTTATGTTATGATGTCTTTTGGTTTAGGATACGGTTTGATATGTTGCATACAATCAGGTTCATACTAATTAAGTATCTCTGTATCATTTTATCATGCACTTAAATTACGAGGGCTGCTACTTATGTATGCGGAATAGAAAAAATAAACAAATGTATATGGCTCAATATGCTATGTAATAGACATTGAGACCTGAACATAAACTGGCGAAATGTGGGTGCTAGCACCTCTGCCTACCCCTTCGGGTATATAGGTGTGAGTTTATATTATGTTACAATGGACTTGCAGATACCAATTATATCATTTACAACTACAAAAGGTGCATTATGTTCATATATAGATGAACTGCTGAGTTATGGAGTGTTCAGTTTGTGCTTCAGTCAGCATCAGATCCATCTTCACTGCAAAGTGACTTTTTTTTTAACGTGCACAAAATCCCCACGGATACCTCCCCACCGGAGCCGGTGGAAGAGGTTATGTCGCAGTCCAACCGACTAAAACGCACGCCGCCTGTGGGTCGTTTTGGTTGCCGAAGGTGAGGTTGACAGGCATTTCGCACCCCGGCCGACCCAGGGCCATCTCTCACGATCTGGCCCTCTCCTCGGGTGTGTGGGGATTAAAGAGTCCCCAACTCGTCCCCGGAAAACGGGGGAAACGCCGCGGCCTGCTTCTGCCAGGGTGACAGGCGGCTCCACCAGTCACCCCCAGGCCTGCACTCATGGGGGGCGGAGGTCGTTCATCGACCTCACTGCAAAGTGACTACTCATATATATTTATATTATTTTTGGGCAAGCAATAGGTAAAATTTATTACATATAATTACATATAATTACGTCTTTATCACCGGAGAATTAGACAGAGGTGAATTAACACCGAGTTAGACCGCGGTAGACAACGCGTAATAGGGGGTGAGCCTATTGTCGTATTCCGGGCACTATTGCCCGTGCTGTATGTATCTGTCTGATGTCAAACAGCCCTATCCCTTAGTCGCCTTGTACGACACCGCATGGGAAGGGATGGGGTGGTCCAAATTCTGCTCTGCCGGGAACCACGCGGTACTCTGCCGGGAACCACGCGGTATAATTTATACATATTTGAAATGTGCTAATTAAGCCCTTTCTGTTATTACTATTCACGACATATTTATCTCAAATTTATTTTTTAACACTTCAGATTCAGTGCACATCATATTATAGCTTATAACCAGCGGTCGACTAAGACGCTTCTAACGATATCTCATTTGTCCAGTTCTAATAAGTGGCTGAACAGCGGAACTGATGAACCTACATACATTACATAGCCTGTTAAAATCATAACCGGTCTAAATGGTCTTAATTCACATAGGCGAAGTATAAAATAAGCGTAATATTTCAGCATAAATCTCACCCTTCACATGTCAATATGATGTGCAGGTTGGTTTTGCGATGGCGCCTCCACAATGACGTCACGTACGTGCTTAAACAAGAATATATTTACCTTGTCGCCGAATTATTATTTATCGACCTCTAACGCTTGAGTTGCCTTCATACGCAAGCAGCTTGGCTTGCGATTATTCGTCGCTCCCGCCACGCCTCCTCCTTCACGAGCATTACTTGCTTCGCAGTAGGAGGTGCTGGCTGGAGGTGCCACGCATCCGTGTTATATGACGATCTTGTGTCAATGTAGACAAATCTGTGAATTCAGTATTTGTTCTCTTATTTAAGTTATTTTATAGTTTTTAGTTTTTGAAGTTGGATTTTCTGTATTGATTTGCATTATTTTCAGAACTAAAGGTGTGGACCAAACATAAGAACAATTAGACAAGAGGAAAGGGGGAATTGCGAGGTATTAAATTCATTTCATATCATAAACCGCCCAACATTGGGAGAGGTCTTTGTCCAACAGTGGACTGCGATATGCTTCATTGATTGATTGATTGAAGTTCACTTTATTATTCAAAATCAATCTGATGCTGACTGTTCATCACGTTACACCTATTTGGAACTTTACCACATTATTATTATTATTAAATGCTTGGCCTATTAAGAAAAATAAACTAGCTATTTGACTATATTATTTAAGAATTTATCGCAGGTTTATAAGCGCCTGGTTAATGGCAATAGACTCGCAACCTATAACATTGGGACCTAAACATATACTGGCGAAATGTGGGTGTTAGCACCTTTGCCTACCCCTTCGGCGATATAGGCGTGAGTTCATGGTATGTTATTTAAGAATTTCAGTATTTAAGAAATAAAATACGAATCACAAACTAATATTACTTTTGAACTCAAATCCCACTTACTGCCCCGAGGAGGTCCAGATCGAGATTGATGGCCCTCACCTTCGGCAACCAACAATGGCCCACAGGCGGTTCGAGTCCGACATAACCTCTCCCACCAGCTCCATCGGAGAGTTATCATTGGGGATTTTTCGCACGTAAATAAGTCTCACTTTCTGCAGAATATAACCTAATCCGGCATGTTTTCATCACATTCCGTTCCTGGACATTTATACAAAAAATACAGATTGTGTCTCGCCTATAATCCGAGTGAAGCAAATAACCCAAAAAGTAATTCGAAGCAATTCTTGATGAATGGCTCACCCAAAAACTATACGATATATATACACAAAATACGCTCACAGTCACTCGGTTGTCATTAATGACAGGAATCACTAAGAAAACACATCCTAAATAGAAGGTTTTGCGGGATTAATTTCCGTTAAAACCGTAGTGGCGTGTACTAGAAAAATCAGGGGATTACCTTCCACAGCCGCTTATTTATTTTATTTCATGTTTTTAATCATAATGTTTTGATTATAAACATTTTAGGCATATTTTTTCTTCAAAAACAATGTCGCTAGGCAACACTGTCGATAAAATGGGAAAATTACTCAACAATTTGGGTGATAGTCCTATGGTACATGGTGCATGCGTCGCTATGGATTATGGTACTAAGAAGCTGAAACAAAGAAGAGTAGAATGTGTTTAGTTGGAAACAGCCAATTAGTACTATTATACTGCCGATGCTCATGCGTTGGCTGAAAATTTATTTACAAACGACCGCTTACCTCTGCAGAAGCCAGATCAAGCTGGCTAGTAAAAATATAAGTAAATTAAGTATCTCAATATTACAGATAAGTAATAAATTGAAGTACAAGGCAGTTGAGTGAAGAGTTTAAATGGGTAAATTATTTTTACACATGGCATCACATTTAACAGTGAATATTTTATTCGTCATAAATAACGTTGCTATGCTGCTATAAACGTAATTGCCAATAACGATATTTATCCCTTTCAGTCGATGTTCTGTCCAGTCATCCGTACAATTCCGTATAACTGTGTACAACCAATTAGTTATGTTAGTTATTGATACTTTATAGGTATATTAATACTACTATACTGTAATTATACTCATATTATGTAAAAAAAATGTATCTGAATTAAAAAAAAACTGGATTAAAAACTATTTTGTAACTATAAAAGTATGATTCTGAAGTCGACCGCAAACGCAAACTGTCGACGCATGCACCATATACATTAATTGTTAAACTTCTATATAGATAAATTGAGAAACCGCAAAGAGTCAGGCCGCGGCGCGCCTCGCTCGCCTCTCCATTTTCGGGGACGAGTTGGGGACTCTGTGGTCCCCACACCTGAGGAGAGGGCCAAATCGAGAGAGATGGCCCTAAGTCGGCTGGGGTGCGAGGGATAGCCCTGTTAACCTCACTTTCGGCAACCAAAAACGACCCACAGGCGGCGTGCGGTTTGGTCGGTTCGAGTCCGACATAACCTCTTCCACTGGCTCCTTTTGGGGTAGGGGTATCCGTGGGGATTTTGCGAACGTAAAAAAAATCCAAGTGGTATACTGTGAGCTAATATGTGGTATAATGCTCGTGAAGGAGGAGGCGGGGCGGGAGCGACGAAGGATCGCAAGCCAAGTTGCCCGCGTACGAAGGCCACTCGGGCGTCAGAGGTCGATGAATGACCTCCGCCCCCCATGCGCAGGCCTGGGGTTGACGGGTGAAGCCGCCTGTCACCCTGGCAGAAGCAGGCCGCGGCGGCGGTGAGCCTCGCGCGCCTCCCCATTTCCGGGGGACCACAGAGTCCCCACACCCGAGGAGAGAGCGAGATCGAGAGAGATGGCCCTGGGGCGGCTGGGGTGCAAGGGATATGCCTGTTAACCTCACCTTCGGCAACCAAAAACGACCCACAGGCGGCGTGCGTTTTGGATAGGCTCTTTTTTGTGATTTGTATTATTAGTGACTAAGTGGACGTGTGTAGATGGGTACCGATACAAACCCTTACGGTTTACTGGTACCTATAAAAAAAGATTGTAATTAATATGTATATAAATAAATAAAAAATAAAAAAGTATTTTGAGTATTTTCTGGTCAATATCGATCTGATGGTGACTGTACCTTCATGACATCAAATCCCTACAGACACGAAGTCAAATACATACCAAAATCATTGCATCATAACCCTTGACTAATAAATGATAAGAATTGTATTCTAAGGTACAAAAGCTTATAATACAACTTAGCCGTAAACAACTCTAAAATTACATCTACGAAATACATCCAACGAGACAGCCCTAGTGTTGACGGATGCGATAGAAACGTAATGATGACCCTGTATCCCACACTGTGTGATTGGACGAGTGATAACCCTGCTTGCCTAACTGATATTATGTGTACGGAAAATCCTCATTACCTACAGCCCTTTCTCCTTTACAACATACGTGCATACATAATATCTTATTAAGGTTAACTGTCATGTAGTGTGATAGGGTTAACTAAGCTTGTACTTATCGCTATTAATACTAGTTTATTCCAATAAATATAGTGACAGGTATAATAAAAATATAGTCACAGGCATAATAAAAAATCATAAAGTCATTCTATAAAATCGCAATGAGGAAGGGTAGGCAAAACTAATCTCAGTTGACGTAACCTCCGCTAGTGCTAATTTTGTTTGTGAATTTTTCAATAGAAAAGTGCTCCTGCATGACAGTGACGAATTTAAAAGAAAAGATGAACAAAAAAGATGCTTCCCTACATAAAAATTATGGGATGAAAATGGTCCCCACAAATTCTAAAAGACGTATTTGGTAACAAGTTTTTGATGCGCAGGGTTTTAATGTACGTCTTTTCTTTTTCTTATCTTTTCTTGCCAGTAGGAAAACGATGAGAGCGTTTCTTTTTACACTGAAATACACTACACAGTGTCTGTTTACTTCGCAGAAATCTTTTTCCTTTATTCACTAACAATTTGTAAGAAATTCGACAGTAATACAATAGCAGTGATAATACGCCCCCTGTCGGGATAAGTAATAAGTAATCATAGTATCTCGGCATTAAAATAAATTACTAATGACAAAATCCCAATTGCTATTGAAAAGATCAAAACAAATTTGACAGCGGACGGCGTCATTAATGATATTCAGTTTGTTATTTGCAAATACGTACCACTTTTGATATATTATTATTGGGCAGATCGAGAGAGATGGCCCTGGGTCGGCCGGGGTGCGAGAGATATGCCTGTTAACCTTACCTTCGGCAGCCAAAAACGACCCACAGGCGTCTTGCGTTTTAGTCAGTTCGAGTCCGACATATCTTCGCCTAACTTCTCCGGAGGGAGGGAGGGAGGGGGGGGGGGATGGTTATGCGCACATAAACCCCTCTTGCTAAAACAACATAGCATGACACCTTTTATGATACATCATGGGTTTCGGGATATCGGCGCAGTGCTATTATAATGTGCTATATTATTGTGTTATTAGGTAGTTACTAATGTTCCATTACACTATAGGTAGATACTATGGGTGCCATGGTGTGATACAAGCCTGTAAAGCTAGCTCCCGTTATAAGTACTATCTAATGCGAGTGATGACTGGATTTAAATGAAGTATCCACAGAGGAAAGTGAGCATGATAAATGCTTTGAGAATTCATTCGTCACTCAGTCATAACTAGCTGACCCATGATTATGTTCGCGTGTAATATCACATTAAATTGTTATTACCGTCCTATTACCTGTATGAATAAATAGGTAGTTATGTTTTTAATTTTTTAAAAGCGGCTTCCAAACCAAAAAGTTTCTGAAAAGTGAAAAATTTCTGTATTACAGATTAAATAGGACGAAACAGAATACTTCTGTTGAAGTGTTCTGTTATAATAAGGTTATGCTTCTGGCCAATATACATTAAGTCGGCATTCAGTTGCATCCGTTGACCCGTAAACATATAATCACGCCTTTATCCCCGGCGGGTTAGGCAGAGGTGAATTAACACCCACATTTCACCAATAATTATATTTGGTCACACGTAATAGAGTGTGTGCCTATTGCCGTCTTCCGTACTATTGTTGACTCTAGTTATTCATTTGGGTCTGAACCTGGACTGTATATATCTGTTTAATGTTAAACAACACTATCCCATAGTCGCTTTGTTTACGCACCGATGAGATGAGGTGGTCCACTTGGGCTTCACGTCAAAATCATGCCCAACTATAGCAGCGAATAGTTAATGAGTTTAGCTAAATTACAATCACACAAGAAAGTTTAGTTACTACGGGTAACTAAAGCGGGTATTTAGTTAAAAAAAATAATAATAAAGATGAGAGAAAAATTACTGAATTTACAGATTTATTGATCTGTTAGAAGCCATTATCTAGCCCGAATGGTCAAATGATTTTAATCCATTACATCATAATAGTTCAGGCACAACAGACAAAGTAGGCACAGACGTCTAACAAATCAGTAAATCTGTAAATTCAGTTATTTATTTATCCCCACAGAATACCTTCCCCTCTCCGAAACGAGTGGTGGAGTTTACCAAACTAAAACGCACTCGGTCTGTTGGTCGTTATTAGTGCCGGAGGTGAGATTAGCAGGCATGTTCCTCGCAAACTACACCTCAACTTACTATAAAGCAGTCTTATCAATTTGGCGGCTTAAATATAAAAAGTACATATAGCTTACATCATAGCATCAAAGCAGCATACTATAACAAACAAAAAGTGTTATGATACAAAGATGCCTCTTCAAGGCGTGGTTGAGGGTATTTCATTACATTGGAATGCATACAGTACTTTGCTCACTGACACGCAATCAGGTAATTACTTCGCGAAAATGCGTAGAAAAGTTATTCTCAGTAGAATACCTTAGTAGGTGAATCGCTTAAATGTCGGCCAAACATGTTTGCAGACCAGTGTACTCGGCTTCTATATCTATACATAGAATAAAACAAAGCCACTTGCCGCTATGTGTACGCTTTAGGCTTTTAGACTCGCCTTTTCTATACCACTTAGGTGGAAGACAAGCCCACGGCTCAACTGATAGAAAGTGTTTACCGTGGTCTATGGACGTGTGTAACACCAGAGGAGTCACACTCGCACTGCCGACCCTATAAGCACAGTTTCATTGCCGTCAGTGTAGAACACAAAGCAGGACTATTCTTTAATCTTCCCATTGACAGCACCAACTCTCTAGAGACCAGCGGTGAGTAGAGTAGCCAGTACCCTACTCACCGCTGGGAACACAGCACGAAGTTATAATAGCCGCGGTATTCTGTAGGGCGGAGGTACTTCCCCAGTCGGACTACTCAGTTGGACGGAAATACTGTTGCGTACACCTCCAGGTGCTTGTATCTTTTCCCTTTAGATTTCCATTTAGACTTGTATTTTTTTTATTTTAACAGTAAATAGACCATAACCAATGGACAATATAGAAGTTTTATAGCTAGACTAGTCGGTTTTTTTTAGGGCTCCAACTACCAATAACGACTGCCATAGATGCTTTTTTTTTTTTTTTATTATTATATAAAGAATATTAGCAACCACAATTACTAATATTCCCTCTATCCCCTCCAACTAAGTTAAATTGCCTGTGCTAGGAGTGGGTTCACGTCTGTAGTGTAATGTTAAATGGCAACTGGGACCTTGACGTGCTCTCCGTAGTTCAGTAATACCCAGACCAAATATATATATTCACGCGTACAAGTATTTCCACAGAGCCGGGATTGAACCCACACCCCTAGCGCTTACTACCGCTACGATATAGAGACGAGCTTGCTATACTCTCATTAAAATTGTATCCCTATCGGCTTATAAGAGACGTAAGCCGCCATCAACTAAAGATGGATTTAGACCAAACGAACATATTACTAGTGTAAAACTCCCCGGGATGTTTATTATTGTGTTATGTTTATTATTTTAGCTATAATAAAATAAAAATAAAAACATGGTAAATATCCCGGCTAGTTTTACACTAGTAATGTGAATGACCATGTCTATTTCAAATCAAACGAACATAGATCTAGAGCTAAAACAAGAGCATTCTTTCTTAATATTTTAGTGCAAACGAAACCTTTTTTTATCTAGGATTCACCAAATTGACTTCTCCTGGCCTGATGGTAAGCTAATGGCAAAGTCTCAGGAAAGAGGGTCACCATTACAGACAGTAAATAATGTTACAATGGTGGCACTCAGCTTGGCGGCCTCATCAAATGCTTTTTCACGCGTAAAAGACACGGGACTGTAGGAAGAAGGAAACACGTGAGCCGGTAATGAATTTCACTCTTTTCAGAGAAAGAACATCGAACGAATGTTCTATTACTGTTTACGTCAAAATAATTAGACGGATAAAGGATAGAATGAGCTCGTTTGGTCCAAATCCCCCATGAGTGGATTCACACGCTCAGTATTCTTCGCGTATATCTGTACATGCTTCCTCTACGCCAGAACTTTCAAATCACAAAGAATAATGACGCGTAAAATTGGTTTAATTTACACATAGGTACACATAAATATTCCGACGCCAGTATTGCATAATTCACGCTTTCTCATTGCGGCAATCTGAATCAATCGTGATGCGATAATTATAGTTTATAATATACGTCTATATATATTTATAAAAATACGGACAATTTTATGAAATTGGCGGTGAAACGCTTAGCGGCGTGAATGAGGCGAGAGTAATTATAGTTATACACATGTTCTTGCGACGGCAGCGTCTAGGGTCACGCTCAAAGGTTATGTGATCGTTTTATTTCTTTTTTGTTAGATAATCGTAGCAGTTGGTGAGCACGTACGCATTTTGTAATGACTTTGACGATTGATAAACTCATAGAGATTTATCATCTACTACTACTATCTTTAAAATATGAGCAAGAAGACAAATACGCTAATTAACTGTGAGATCACAATACATTATTTTAGGTGTTCCTATTACAGCGCTATCAAGGCTTTCTGTTTGCCTCTGTAAATGAAATTTGAAACGTTATTATAACTTATTTTAACTTTGAATAATCTATATTAATTATTATATCATCTAGAAGGAAATTTCTATGATTAAAATCGATTGACAAAAAATAGCAAAATATTCTTAAAGTTTAAAATCTATTTGAAAAGTTTGTTCCTCTAATGCGGGAGCAAAGTAGCTCTTTTCTGTTATGGAATTTTTAGCGGTCGGAAATGTGATTTGAATTTGGAACATTTACTCGTATCATTCATAGAAATCGAACGCAAATTGTATGCATTACTGGCTGGTACGTGCTGGCCACATGGCGGCGCGGATGCCCGTGTTAACAAAAAAAAAACAAAAGCGCGCGCATTACTTATGTCACAGACTGTTTATACTTGAGATTGTTGTTCATACAAACATATCATCACGCATTTATCCCCAAAGGGTTAGGTAGAGGTGAATTAACACCCACATTTCACCAATCATTGAATTCGGTAACAGGGGTGAGCCTATTGCTGTCTTCCGGGCACAATTTAAACTCAAGTCATGCATCTGAGGCTGAGTTTGGGCTGTATATACATATCTGTCCGATGTTAAACAGCCCTATCCCTTAGTCGCCTTGTATGACACCACATGGGAAAAGATGGGGTGGCCCAAATTCTACTCTTGCCGGGAACCACGTTGCAGAGTTGTTGTTATATAGGTACATATTGAAAAAGGCATTGGTACTTTTCTACAACTTTTTGGTGTTACTTTATTTTTGAAAAAAAAAGAAGACTGGAAACGTACAAAGTGCCTTATTCAATTACTGTCTCTGTTCTTGTAAGCCATCTGTTAAAAGGGAGTGAAAAGTAGAGTGTAGACGAGAGCAAATTATTTTTCCCTCAGGCGATGGACTGTAAATCCTTTGTTACGTTCATGATTCAAAGTAGCACCCTCGCCGTATAAATACTACTTTGCTCCCTTGCTGTACAATCTACTATTCTGTATATTTGATGTTTGGCAAATAATGTTGAAAACATCATATTAATAACCTTAACTATAAAAATAATGTATCTAAAGAAAGAAGACAGTTTTGTAAAAACATATTTCAGAATAGCTGTACAGTCAGCAACAGATGGATCTTGATAACCTATAACAACTAGCTTGACGATCGTTAGAACGCCGTGTTCATGGCGCCTGTAACCGCGCCGAAATATTGATTGCTCAACAAGTATAAAAAACATGATAAATATCTCGACGAGTTTTACACTAGTAAATTGACGAACACAGTACTCAAAATGAGATTAATACCTTGGTTTTCCCCCTACTATTTGTTCTAATGATAGTACAATTTAAATCAATTAAAGAATTGCGAAGCGTATGATCGACGCTTCTCTTGACCAGAAGGCTGGCCTCTTTTTAGGTCTTCTTAGACCTAGCATCAGCATTGCCACGTTATATGGCAATGCTTATTCTTATAAGCATTGCCATATAACGTGGCAATGCTGATAGTCTTCTGGAAACGCTACCACAAGAGGCATGCGAGGCGGAGGAATTCCACGACGCAATTTAATTATTCTTAGCTATAAGTTGTATAATTGTTATTTTAGTTTTTAAATTTGCTCTTAATACTTTAGTCAATAAATCAATTAATTAGCGTATCGCAGGCCACTTCTGGACATTAGACCTCTCTCAATTTTGTTACTAAGATAATTTTGAGACTTCTGCAAGATTGTTTTAACGCGGACTGTACAATACGGATGTCCTCTTTCGGTACATGCTATATTAAGCTCGCGAGTGTAAATGGAAAAGAAAAATATAATGATTTCTAAAAAGGTAGGACGTTCAGTGTTTTATTACGATTTTGGCTCGCTTGCCGACAAATTAACAAGACTAACTTTTCTCTGACGAGTACTGCCCATGCAAATCGCGTTCGTCAGCAAAGCGTTTGCCCTGGTACGGCACTTACCCAATCTTGGGGTAGCCAACTTTGCTTGTGGCTGTATATTATCTGAGTGCCCAGAGAAAGAGCACTTTGTGGTGTGTCATTGTCAGCGGTGCTTCAATAGTAGCCATCGAAGGAGTTTCAAGAAATGCTGGATGTCTTAAATATGACTTAATAGACTCACTGTCGCAGATAAGGTGAAGTGAAGTGAGCTGGAAATTGTACTCCGATACCATATAAGCAACTTACTAACGCTGAGACGCTGATCAAATTGGATCCTCAATTAGCGAACAATCTAATGCCATTTTCTGTACTTACGTTTACGAACAAACTATCTCGGCCACATAATAACCTATAAAATTTAATTGGATATGATAACTCGATACAATAGCACATATTATTAACTCCTCAAAGCACAATCATTACAGAGGGTTGTCTCGCACGTGTTCAAAGAAAAGGGGAAAAATAATAATTTCTAAGTACGCAATTCAGTCGACCCGACGTGCCCTCAATTTTAGCAAAACGTAAACATGTTTTCCATGTACCGAGGAAAACTTCTGAGGAAATTATTGTGGCGTAAATTAAAGCATGTGTACATTTCAAACAATGTTGCTTTTTACCGAGAAATGTAGAATATTGTTAACGGTATATATATATATTAAGTGTGTGTGTGTGTGTCTGTGTGTGTGTGTGTGTCTGTGTGTGTGTGTGTGTGTGTGTGTGTGTGTGTGTGTGTGTGTGTATGTGTGTGTGTGTGGCGATTTGGATTTTATTTATTTGTGTTTGAAAGGTATATTGGTCGGTAGTGTCCTTAGCTATGTTTGAAAAAAAAAAGCGGTCCAAGATGGCCGCCGCTACAAAATGCCGGAGTACATATTTTTTCTCAACTCCCTCAATATGGGTATCAAATGAAAGGGCTTGACTAGATACCATACACTATGACAAATTTCAAATCCAAGATGGCCGCCACCACAAAATGGTAAATTACATTTTATTTCACAACTCCCCCAAAATGGGTTTCAAATTAAAGAGCTTGACGAGTAGATCAATTTAAAAAGTGTAAAATAAAAATTAAGTTAAAAATTTAAAAGACCCCCGTCATAAAAAACAACCCCCAAAAGGTCGAAAATAAGTTGCGTTAGTTAGCCCTATAACTTTGACGTACCTAGTAATACATATTTTGATTCAAGCGTTGTCATTGTCTGGGGGACCTTGGATCGTTCCGATAATATGACGTAGTGCTCTACCAGTTAGGGTCCCCCGACATGACAAGACTTGAATCAAAATATGTATTAGATTCATCTGTTTTGTCCTACCTTCAGTTTGCATTCTCGCGATCTCCACTGACATTTCAACTTACTTATTCTGTGACCTATGTCGGTAACTTTACTTCTCTGTCGGATGACCTCGTTCCGAATCCTATCCTTCAGAGAAACTCCAAGCATAGCTCGCTCCATGGCCCCCTGCGTTACTTTTAAGTTATGAACCAGCCTCACAGTAAGTGTCCACATTTCGGCACCGTAAGTCATAATAGGTAGGACGCACTGGTCAAAGACCTTTGTTTTCAGGCACTGCGGTAGGGGTTGATCTCAATAGGGAGCAATTATTAAATTCAAATGCCTAATTTTATTTGTACTAACATTTATATAGAAATTTTGACATAACACCTGAGTATTTTTTTTATTAGTAGACATTAAGTAATCTTTTTATAGAAACATTCCACTCAATTATGACGTTCATTTCGAAAAAAGGATTTCTAGACTCGGTAGAAAGTGAAATATTATTTAATTTGGAAGCAGGAGGAATGATATTTTAACAACGCAAACCGGGGCAGACTCCATCGGAAATAGATCACGCTTTCACTTAAATCAACTTTAAGTAGTAATATGCTATTGGTTAAATGCGGGTGTTAATTCAACACTGCGTAACTCTCCAGAGATAAAGGCGTGATTATATGTGTGTATGTAATAGTAAAAAATATTCCCATACACCTTTTAAGTTACTATCGACACCAGAAAATATCAACTGACCAACTTTAATTAATGTAAAAACAAATTTTCAAGTTGCTACTTCGTCCGAAACCCAAAATATGGTGTATGGAAAATGGTGAAGGGAAATGAAGCTAAGTATTTATGCACTGCTTTGACCAATACCTACGGTGTCTGAACATTTAATTATTTTCCCCTTTCAAGTATCTTTCAAATAACCTGTGTGGCGTGGCCGTAGTGTATTCGGCTGCTACGAAGGGGACGCGGTTTCTATTTTCACTCAGTGTGTATTTGCATTGGTCTGGGTACAAAAAAACAAAGAATCTAAGTATGTTTATCCGCATTCTAGATCCCATAACACAAGCTAGTTAAGCTATGCTTACCATGGATCTAGATAGCTTTGTGTGAAACTTTGTGGAATACATATATCTAATATATTACTAAAAAAAAAAAAAAAAAATATATAAAATTCTCGTGTCACACGAAACGGCTTTACCGATTTTTATGACATTTTATATGCATATTCAGTAGGTCTGAGAATCGGCTACTATCTATTTTTCATACCCCTAAGTGATAAGGGTTGTCCACCCTTAAAATTTAAAAAAAACAATTTTTATATATTTTCAATTTTTTTGAAATAGCATTAGAAAATACATACAACCCTGAATTTTCAACCCTCTACTATATATAGTTTTTATATAGTTTCTTTTCAATTAGTTTACAGTTGAATTGAAAAATCACGCTCTAAAAAGTATTAAAGAAGAAAATATCAAGGATAAACGTGGTCGTATGCCACTTAGTCTAACAAAACAATATATTTTAGGCAAAAAAGGTATGCCAAGATAGCCTAGTGGTATGGGTAATGGACTGCTGAGACGAGATCTCGGGTTCGATCCCAGGTCTTACCATGGCACACACCTATGACTTTTCGATGCTTTTCGAAGTTATCTGTGTATTTATCGCAGGTTTATAAGTGCCCGGTTAAAGGCTATAGGCTCGCCACCTATTACATCAGGACCTAAACATAAACTGGCGAAATGTGGGTGCTAGCACCTCAGCCTACCCCTTCGGAGATATAGGCGTGATTTTATGCAAAAAAGGCAGACGACCAAGGCTATCATTCATATTTTTTTGATTAATACTTTTTAGAGCGTGATTTTCCATTAGTCGGGTCTTAGTTTTAAGCTTAATTTAATTTGTGGCATGAAATTACGCTCACGGTTACGCGCGCTCGTTAGGTTTTGCAGATCCAACGCGTTATATTATGTCATTACTGCGTAATAGATTTCATCGCAAAGCGTGGTAGCAATAACTGTAATTAAGATATGTCATATGACATAATCATTTCTGTGCTGACCCCGGTTGTATTAAACGTCCTCGAAGCCCGGGGTGCACTTTATAGCTATTTATAGTCCACCCAGTTTTCAGCATTGCTGGCAGTTAGACCAATGGTAATTTGTAAATTATTATCACGCCAAGCCCTTATTCATTACATAATTATGGTTACTATACCTTTAGTAATACTTCGCATAATATTATGATAAATACAAAAGTAATTTACGTCTATTTATTCAGCCCAGACTCATACTCAGATGCATGGATTGAGTCTAAAATAGTGCCCGGAAGACGGCAGTAGGCTCACTCGCTATTACGTGGGACCGAATTCAATGATTGGTGAAATGTGGATGTTAATTAACCTCTGCCTAACCATCCAGGGATGAAGGCGTGAATATATGTACATGTATATGTAACTTACGTCTGTCCGTCCGCGTATTACTTATTTTTCTACTTTTTTCAATGTATTTATTTATCGATACACACAAACAATACAAGCTAACAGTAAACACTAAATCGCTTGTAATGTTACACTACTTAATAAATAAAACTACAACATACACTAATACATATATAGAGTTATATTCTTAGGGTAATATTATATACATGCATTATATTTATATAAAACTATCCTGTATCTTTTCGATGCTTTTCGAAGTTATGTTTGTATTTATCGCAGGTTGATAAGTGCCCGGTTAATAGCAATAAGCTCGCCACCTATTACATCAGGACCTAAACATAAACTGGCGAAATGTGGGTGCTAGCACCTCTGCCTACCCCATTGGGGGATATAGTCGTGCGTTTATGTTTATATTTATCCTCTATAATCATCACTGGGACACCATTGGGATTCATTCACTAGATCACTATACGAATTTTATTACGAAATAGCATATAGGCCAAAGAAGAACACAGATGATTTTTTATTTCAGAAAACATTCATATAAAGAGCTTATAGGAGCGCGAGGACTGAGTGATTAAATATTTCGTGTGTAGAAATGAAAAAGGGATAAAAATTCGTAAGATCGCAAATCACAAACACAGAACGGAGCCGTGGGCAACAGCTGTTTATAATATAAATAAGTAATCAAGGGAAGTCTCATACAAAAAACGCTACCTGTGTCACGTGACGACATAAAAATTTCCTTTTCTCCTTTTCTCCTTTTCCGCTTTTCCCCTTTTCTCGTTCATAATCCTCTGTCCGCTTTTTGTCCCCTCGTTGTGAAAGGTAGGTATTATACACCTCAGGATTTATGCTCATTTATACCCCGAAGCTACCTCTTTTAGCAGGTACAAACAATCTTCTCCTAGTCAAGGTACTTCCGAGTTATTTTCAATATTTTTTCGACTAATAATTCGAATAATTTGACCAGAGTTACAGTATAAAACACACATACAGTAGTTCTGCATAAAATATCGGTAGTACATTTGAAAGGACACAATGGACCAGAGAGCGAATAAGCCATAGACTGGGATTAAACCCCGCAATCGCAGGGTAATTGTGACGTGTCCGTATAGTATTGACTCGATTATTTCCAGCTAAGTTGGTAGTAGTAGAAGTATACTGATTTTCTTTTATACAAACATACATACATACACTCACGCCTATATTCCCGAAGGGGTAGGCAGAGGTGTTGCACCCACATTTCGCCAGTTTATGTTTAGGACCCAATGTAATAGGTGGCGAGCCTATTGCCATTAACATTGAAAAGTCATTGGTGTGTGCCATGGTAAAACCTAGAATCGAACCCGAGACCTCGTCTCAGCAGTCCATTACCCATACCACTAGGCTACCGCGGTTATACAAACATACGTCTCATTAATAATTCTTTATACAGACACACGTCTGAGCTCGTGCCATTAAGACTTATAATAATTTCAAATATATTGTTTGTAAAGTTAATTATCAACCACTTTTGCTGATGACTGTAGCCTAAGGCGGTTGGAACAATACCCCACATCACGCAACATAGTGCGGGAATACGTGTTTTTACTATAGAATGCAGCACTTGAATGCATTTCAAATCTGTCGTACTACGCGTGTGTTCAATGTAAATAGAACTATTTAGCAGCAACGACCTGCACTACGCTGCGTGATGCGGGGCAGTATGCCAATCGACTAAAGTATATTCATTTAGTATAGTGATACTCGTATAATAAATTAGTACAATAAACCGAGTTCAGTCGGTATTCCTTTAGTTTTCTGTGCTAATAAACACTACAGCAATTATAAATATATTGTAAGCGGTCGTAAGCTATGAATTTGTAGAACTTTTAAAGATCGTAAACATCGTTTATGTTGTAAGATTTAGATAACTGATTAATTAAGTGAAAGTTTCTTAATTTTTCTTAGATCATAAATCAAATAGGATCTTTAAATTAACGAATAGGTTTATAGAGGTCAGCCAGTAATGATAGCTCTTAACGCTTGATCGCAGAAGATTACGTGCGCAACTGACCCTATATGTCAGTATAATTACTTACTTCTAAGAAGAACCATACTTTGAAGAATCTATAGGGTACCTCAGGCAGTACTGGTTTTCTTTGTTAGTTACAGCATACATGTTACATGCGTATATCAGGCCTATTCCGCTTTGGGGACTCAGTGGTCGCCACACCCGAGGAGAGGGCCAAATCGAGAGAAATGGCCCTGGGTCGGCCGGAGTGCGAGGGATATTCCTGTTAACCTCACCTTCGGCAACCAAAAATGTCCCACAGGCGTCGTGCGTTTTAGTCGGTTCGAGTTCGACATAACCTCTCCCACCGGCTCCGGTGGTGGGGGTATGCGTGGGGATTTTTCGCACGCAAAAAAGGGTTTATTCCGCATGTGCTTCGCTTGTACTCTATATTTTTTTAATTTTGCTTTTCTAGGTCTACATTGAAGGGAGACAGCTGAAACGGGATCAGAAATCTACGGTCGCGGGGCAGCAGGTAACAACTAGTAATATATGTTTTTATATTCTAAACCCTCTTCCAACTCTGTTAGGGTCGCTTTTTATAATAACTACGAACCACATCGTCGACTGACCGGACCGATCCACAGATGTTAATATCGAAGTTGTTGATTTAATCACGCCTTTATTCCGGGAGGGTTAAGCAGAGGTGAAATAACACCCACACTTCAAGAAGTATTCAGACCCATGGAATAGCGGGTGAAATTATAGCCGTATTTCGGGCACTATTGTTGACTCGAATCATGTATCTGAGGTACTACTAATGTTTCCACGCTGGCCTGGTACAGGGTTTTATATCGAGTTTTACTTCTCATACAGTGATATCGTCTATGTATTTTTTTCCGTAAGTCACCTCTTACGACACCCGTCGTATAAGATGGGATGGTGATACTTGTATTATCTTCTCAGTATACTTACGATAATATCTTATATGCACGAAAGAACCTAAATCTATTCGAAAAAAAATCTCTGACGTACATAATTTTAATGCGAGATATAAAAATAAACTAGTTGTACCAAAATTCAGTCTTCACAAGGTTGGTGATTCGTTTGTAGACAGCTCTTTAATAATACTTAATAAAAAAATCTATGGGTTTCATCGACATGCCACTAAATAAATTTAAAATAGACGTGAAAAAACTTTAATGAATAAAGGTTACTATAATGTAGATGAGTATCTTGATGATGTAAATGCGTGGTCAACATAAGTCTCTTGCTTGCTACAAATAAATTGTAAACTGAAGCAAATTTAATAAAGAAAGATAATCTAGTTCTACTCGTTCTCTGAGTTTGTTACTAGTCTCTTCTCAGTAGAACTAACCTACCGATTCAGCGAAAGAATCATTTTCCAATGTTTTATTTTTACATTATTTAATATTTTATATTATTTCTCGACATAACTGTGAAATTATGATGTTCATATTTGTTTTTTATGTGCCTAAACTGAATAAATGAAATTGATTCTTTGATTTTTTTTATTATTGAGTTTAGGACTTTAAGATCACATAAATAACACATTTTTGCAGGGTCAGTGATACGACAGGGGTTGACAATTCTTATCGGGGTCCAGGTCTTAAGGGCTCGAACTGCCGTAAAGAGTATAATATGCCACAGATATCCTTCTCTCTACGGCTCGGAGTGGCGCAATATGCCAAGAAAAAAACAGTTTGCCAATTTCGCGTGAAAGAATACAAATAATCTATTATATCAAAAACTTTCACATTTATAGTACCTATAAGCTTTATGATTCACAATAAGGATAATATTGTTCTAATAAATTATTGGGTAAAAATCATTTATTAGATATATGCTGGTATATACCAACCCAATAATAAAGAACGATGACACGAACTAACGTGAATTATAGACTTCAAGGCAAAAACACGAGAGTTATATTGCATCATAATAAATAATAATAATAATAAATATTCCACGACATTCTACACAACGCTATCTAGACCCATAGTAAGCATAGCTTAACTAGCTTGTGTTATGGGATCTAGAATGCGGATAAACATACCTACTTAGATACTTTTTTTTTGTAAATACATACATATTATACATAGAAACACCCAGACCAATGCAAATATACATATTCATGCATACAAATATTTGCACTGAGCAGGAATCGAACCCGCGACCCCTGCATAGCAGTCGAATGCACTACCGCTACGCCACGGAGGTCGTCATTATTTCAATTACGTCACATTTTATCGCGATATTAAAATAATCGATTGTATCCATCCCGTTTGGGTATTACGCCTCCAGACGTCGTCTGTTTTAGAAAAGCGACATGTATATGAAGCGACTGCCATCTGACCTCCAGTCTGGTCTAACTGCAATGCTCCTGCACTGTTGTTGAACTTTTTAAGGATCCAACTACACGTAACGACTGCCACAGATGTTTGTACACCGGTGCCGATGACTTAACGCGCTCTCCGAAGTACCACCAGACTAATGGAAATACCCATATTCATGCATGCAAATAGTTGCACTGGGCGGGGATCGAACCCGCGCCTCCTGCTATGCGGCCGCGTTCACTACCGCTACTCCACAGAGTCAACCCAATATGTGGAGCAGAGAACAACAAGGTAGGTGCATTATGAAAGGTAACTAGGTAAAATATATAGTTATACACAGTTACCTTTCATAATGCACCTACCTTGTTGTTCTAATAATAATAGTTCTAATATATAATAATTACAATGAAGTTTCTTCCAATTAAATGTGTAACGGCTTGTGGCCCTCCTGATCCCGAGAGGTAGCTCGTTCCAAAGAAATATAGATTGGACAGGAAAGGAAGAGTGGATGAAATCGGAACGATGAGTAGGCCAGCGCAAGACGAGGCATGAATAAAAAAATCGACATAAATAATTAAAACTAATAGAGATTTCGTTAAAAAGTTATCTATTCTGGCGGTGGTCCAGTAAAAAAGGTTTAAAATAAATAATCACGAAGTTCAATTTACTTCATTCACCACCCCTGCTATAGATTAAGACAATAGAAAAATTAGTAGTATGTTTATTTTGTTATATATTTCCATTCCTGTTTTATGTAAATTTTACGAAACTATATTTGTACAGTTATTCGTGAATATTAAAAAAAAATACTGTTTCGTAAAGATCAGGGTCAGTAGATATCTCAGATGAATTTTTTGGCCTCGTCATTAACGAAATATGTACACAGAAAAACAACTTTTATGAATATAATACGTGCTTATAACAATCCTTCCAGGGTAAGCCTTTTATAATGCACAAAGTTATCACGGCGGAACAAGATGCACAATGTTCAACGACCTGAGTTCCTCACCCTCTGAGAGGTTGGGGAGCACAGAAGGCCTTATTGGGTAGTGAACGTCACCGACCTCATTATGCACCCCTCAGAAATCCCTGAAACCTCCCACGCGACTGGTTCTGAATACTTTCAGCCCCTGAATTATTTAGCTCCGCCTTCTAGCTGTACACACATATATATATATAAATGTATAACCCCTTTTCAGCTTTCAGTTAACAAACGAACAATTGTGAGAACACAGAATAGATGATACATAGTTGGTAGCAGTGAAGGGCAAATAAGCAAAATATATGAGAGAACAAACTAACATTACTTGAACGTATCCATAAGAGTATAACAAATTGGACCATCGGAACACTGTATGAATACTTGGTATCGAAAAATATGAGTAGGTATAAAATTTCAAAACTATTAGGTGTACTAGTATTCTAAAATACAGTTGTAAGGATTTAAAATATTGATATCAATGCATATGCTAACCGTACTAAATCGATATATCCAGCATAGGGTTGCACTGAGCAGCGGACTTTTGGAATTCAATGAACGGTGAGTGCTTTGTAGGGAAGTTTGATGAGCCGACCCTCGCTCGAGAGGCTCCAAATTATAAATTGATGGGAATGAACTCGATATAATAATAACAACACAAAATTATAGCAACATTCACTGCAGGAAAATAATGAATTGGTGATTAATTATTTTTGCTGCATTGATAAAATTGTTGAAGCTACAAAATTGAAAATGTTGGAGCTTATTGAAAATATATTTCAACAAGCTCCAACGTATTCCTGAATTTTGTGTATATTGCTGGGTTAATGAAATGTAAAATGAAATGTTAATTTATTCGAACATGTTTCAAACTAAAATTACAATAAAGCTTGACTAAGGGTGCTTACACAGAGAAGTAGGTTACCGGTATCGGCGAGCCGGCACGATCGACCCTTGTTTAAACTTAGTAGAATTGCCGGTTACGATGTTGAAAATCGCACCGCATCGACGCCGGCTTGCCGTTACCGGTGACCTGTTTCTGTATGTAAGCACCCTAAGCCTATATGACGCACATCCTCACCTCTGACGCACACAATCAAATTATTGACGATCATGATCATTGACGTATTTGCACAGATGATGTGGTGTGGGGGAGCTATTTCAGTTAACAGAAGCTATCAGGTTTTAAAATATAGATATTAGGTAAAATAAATAGATGCGAGTATGTGGTTGAAAAATCATATAAATGTAGAGTTACTAATAATAGAGTAGAGTATACTAATAACCGCTACAGCCGCATACTTTGAACCGCGGTAGCCTAGTGGTATGGGTAATGGACTGCTGAGACGAGGGCTCGGGTGTGATCCCAGGTTTTACCATGGCACACACCAATGACTTATCGATGCTTTTCAAAGTTATGTGTGTATTTATAGCAGGTTTGTATGTGCCCGGTTAATGGCAATAGGCTCGCCACCTATTACATTGGCATCTAAACATAAACTGCGAAATGTGGGTGCTAGCACCTCTGTCTACCACTTCGGGGATATAGGCGTGAGTTTATGTTATTATCTATACTAATATTATAAAGCTGAAGAGACTTTATTTCTTTTAACGCGCTAATCTTAAGATATCGCTACAGGTTAGAATTGAAGAATTATCTTTATATTAAATTGTTCATTTATTGACACAGGTTTCAGGCTATATATCATCACGCTGCTACATAAGGGAGTGGTTCAGAGATCATACATACATACATATAATCACGCCTTTATCCCTGGAGGGTTAGGCAGAGGTGAATTAACACCCACATTTCACCAATAATTGAATTCGGTCCCACATAATAGGGGGTGAGCCTATTGCCGTATTCCGGGCACTATTGTTGACTCGAGCCATGCATCTGAGGCTGAGTCTGGGCTGTATATATCTGTCTGATGTTAAACAGCCCTATCCCTTAGTCGCCTTATACGACACCGCATGGGAAGAGATGGGGTGGCCCTAATTCTACTCTGCCGGAAACCACGCGGCAATCATAAATGTCAAAAAATCTGTCAGATTTCCATAAACTATTTGAAGACTAAAATGTTACGGGCTTGTAGGGGTGATATATTTCATAATATATAACGGGCGAAGCCGAATCGGGTCAGCTAGTCACGTGTAAGTACCCATCGATTTCTCCCAATGGGTGTCTGTGTTGGGTGTGGCGAATCAGAAAAATCTTTTTGTATTGAATAGTTCGCTTATCGACGTAGGTTTTAGGCTATATATCATCACGTTACTACTTAAGGGAGCGGATCAGTAATCTTATACATCAATAAATCTGGCAGATTTTCATACGTTATTTGAAAATTAAAGATATATAGGCTCATATAGACGATTATGAGGTTTCAAAGAAAGCTGGGGAGGGTCAGCTAGTATTTTATATATCTAGCGTCTACGGCCATATCCTTCGAAATATGCACGTGTTATGTTATTGTGTGTAACAATACACTATATACAGTGAAAAGTATATCTACACGCCCATCCGCCCCAAAGTTGAATTGTTGCCAACGAAACCTCAGTGGGCGGACGCTGAAACAACTTGTTGCTATGCAAAGAAAAACGTTTTAATCCGAGATATTCTACGGAAGAAACAAACCGCTGTAACGAACATTAACGTGAGTTCAAAAGGGGAGTGATTTATCGATTACAAGATGTTGCACGTGTCATTGTCCGAATTAAATTCTGGACCCCTTTTCGCACCCCAAACTTATGTAAGTATGTATTCTAGTGTTAAGAACCGGCCAAGTCCGAGCCGAACTCATGAAATGAAGGGTTTACCATTTGATGTACGGGAAATTAATTTCTTTTTAATACCATTACCGTGGCCTATGGACATGTGCAAAACCAAGGGAGTCACACTCGTGCTGCCAACCCTGTAAGCACAGAGAGTTTCTGTGCCGTCAGTGTAAAAGACAAAGCAGAAGAAGCCTTTGGTCTTCCAACTGACAGCACAAAAGCTCTCTAGTGAGCTCTGGCTACCCTACTCACCGCCGAGAACACAACACAGGGTTATTATGGCTGCGGTATTCTAGAGGACGGCGGTACCTACTTCGCCAGTCGGACGATAATACTGTCGTGTCCTACCTATATTTATTTCATTCTATTAATATTTGTTGTTAGGTATAACACACCGATTTTTCACCGAACCGACAGTTTTCACCGATGATATATTTCTGTTGCCGCTAGGCGCATGCCTAGCAGGCAGGGAAGGGAAGCAGGGCAGGGAACAACAAATAGGGCACTATTGACCAGAAACGACTGCCATACATATTTGTATGGCAACTGGGACCTACGCATGCAATCTATTACTACTATTACCTTACTACTACTACTACTACTACTACTACTACGTTATTATCTATTTATGCAAACAAATTATTGCACTGAGGGAGGTTCGAACCCGCGCCTCCTGCGTAGGCTGTCCAATAAACAAATTCAAATTTATTTATTTCGTGAAGCACAAGTTACATAATAGATGTTATGAAAATAATAGTACAAGCTATGTTCAACCAATGGCGTGCAAAATATTGAAACGAAATCATTTAAAATAGATAAAATTTACATGCAGATTAAAATTTAGTTAATTAGGTCAAAAACGTAATCGCAATAAATAAATGGCCGCATAATCATGTACATGGAAATATGAAAATGTCAAAATATGAAGCATGTCAAGGATTAAGCGTAATTTGATTCAACGTAAGAATTAAAATGATCATTTAGGTATTCATGTACAGAATCATCTACTTTGGTACATAGTCATTTGAAAAGCTATGATTTAAATCCAAAAGTATTCTTAAAATGTTTAGTGTCATTTGCTAAAATAATTTTTAGGTGTCATTAAGAATACGCTTTTATGAAAGAACGTCGTTTTTAATGGCATCAAATGCAATTGTTCAGAGTGACGTCGTCTTTCTACACGATTGAATAAGTGCATATTAGTCCTCAAAATAAAATACCTACTTTGTAGATATAGTGAGATGACACATTCATACATAATGGGAGTTAAATTCACCATCATTGTCGTACTGGGTGTATAATGGCCCCATAAAGATCGTGGGAGCACTATCAATTGGTCTATCTATCAAAAAATGTACAAGACAAAAAAGTAATGCTTGTTCAATAGGATATTGGTAAGTATTTGTTTTTGTTATATTAGCAAAAAAATCATAAACCATATTTAAAACATAAGCTTTCTTTGTAGCCGCGTGGTTCCTGGCAGAGTAGAATTTGGACCACCACATCTCTTCCCAAGCGGTTTATAATTAGACAGAAATATACAGTCCAAACTTAGCCTCGGATGAGTGGCTTGAGTCAACAGTAGTTCCCGGAATACAGCAATAGGCTCACCCCCTCTTAAGAGGGACTGAATTAATTGATTGGTGAAAAAAATAAATAATGATTAATAATAATAAATTCAAGTCTTTTGAAGTATTTTTAAAGCAACTACAAAAACTTAATTGAATGAGTCTGCAGCAACCAAGCATAAATTTTATTTCAACTAAAAGGATTATAGATAAAAGTGATGCAAATGAAAATGTACGTTAAACGTTCGTCTCTTCCCAGTGCTCCCCTTTGATCCTTGAGCGGTAAGTAGCCAACAAAACAGGTGGTTAGATCAATATTTTAATGATTGTGCCACACTATAAGCGTACGAGCTACAGATATTAACGGAATTTCTTATGAATAGAATAAAACACTCTTTTTTTGAAACATGTATTGTGTGTACATAAAAAGCATGTAATAAGTAAGTGATGTTAATACATACAGTACACTTTTTTTTGTCATTCAAGCCGTGACCCGTGCTGCAACGCATCTGAAACTGTCGGCAGATATAGTAAGTTCCATGATTTAATCGCCAATAATCCCGCACCGTTGTATAATTATGGACATATAGTATGGTCACATTTTACCTCATTTATAAAGGGCGTAAATTTGTGATTTCGTTGATCTTTAGTACTTTGGTTGAGATCGTATCCGCAGAAATTTTATTAACTACTATTTCAGCAATTTTATCTTTTGCTCTCTCTTTGTGTTTGTACAGAATTTCAGTATTACCAATTAGTTGTCGGGATCTTTTTCTGAAGTGAAAACTTCTTTAGCGGCGCTGTGTACTTTTTTTGGAATGAGTAAAAAGGAGACGGGGATTTCTGGACCAAATTGTAATGAATTGAGATATGACTTAAAAAAGCGATATATTTTTCTATTTCAAAATTTAAAAAAAACAGCTCAATTGAACATCAGGAAGACGAGAAATCTTAAAACTAAGTTTATTCCACGAATATGATTCAATATCGATTACTGTGATCGATTTAAACAATATTGTCAATAAAAACACTTTCATCGTAGTATTATTTCAGTCAAAGTGAACATACAACTAACAACATAATAATAACAATAATACACATTTAAAAAATATAATAACAGTGTAATTATAATAAATTCTGAATTGATTTTCGTTAATCGATTAAATAATTCTCGTGTTTATCAACTGTATAAGTCCTATTAATCTGTGCTATGACAACTGACAGCTTCCTGACTTTCAGTCAATCAGTTTTTACAATTACGTTTCACAATGATAACTTAAATGATTTTCGCCAGCTTACAGAAAGTGAATTAATTCTAACATATTTAGGGACATATCAGATAAAACAGGCACGTTCATACTATGGTGAGCATCTAAGAGGTAATGAAGGGTTCGTTATAGAAGTGTGCAGGGTGGTTAACCTCACTTACTAAATCTCTTATAGCTCTGCTCTCTGATGTTCAAAATCTGCAGATTTTTCAGGGATGGTTTAATAATATATAAGCTCTCACTTGAGGCCACTCTCAACTTTTTACATTTAGGCCCAAGAATGTATGAAAACGAATCCATCTCCTTTCTAAACTCGCGTCAGGACACGTGACCTGATCGAAAATTCGTAAGACGGATGGAGAGAGGACAGGCGGCGCAGGGCGCTTGCGCAAATGTCACACGACTGTCACATGTGTGATGGCGGTGATTAAATTTTTAATGTAAAAGAATTGTAATAGTTCTGAAATGTTAAATTTTTAATGTAATATAAATTGTCATGTTTGTGTACGATAGCGCAATAAATGAATATTGTATTCCACCACATAAATAATAGTACTTTTATACTGATAATGAAAGCAATTCGTACTAAATTATTTTCTAACCATTCCAAAATATCAAAAATGCACAACTTTAATATTCAAGTTTTCACTTCTGCCGGCACTCCCGGAGTGCAGCCCGTCGTTTTTTTTTTGCTAGCACCTTCGAATCGAGTTCGAAATCTTTTCATCACTTCGGTTATTTGGACTCGCGTATATTTTGATTTAGTTAAATAAATTTACTATTAATTTTTAACCCTTCCATTCTTATTCTCTTCATTCTATTCCTCTCTTTTATTCCACCACGCTTTCGTTCTACCGCTTTCATACTTTTTTTTTTTTTTTTTATGTGCGCAAAATCCCCACGGATACCTCCCCACCGGAGCCGGTGGAGGAGGTTATGTCGGACTCGAACCGACTAAAACGCACGCCGCCTGTGGGTCGTTTTGGTTGCCGAAGGTGAGGTTGACAGGCATATCCCTCGCACCCCGGCCGACCCAGGGCCATCTCTCACGATCTGGCCCTCTTCTCGGGTGTGGGGACTACAGAGTCCCCAACTCGACCCCGGAAACGGGGAGGCGCGCCAGGCGCGCCACCGCCGCGGCCTGCTTCTGCCAGGGTGACAGACCTGTCACCCCCAGGCCGGCGCTCATGGGGGGCGAAGGTCGTTCATCGACCTCCGACGCCCGAGTTGCCTTCGTACGCGGGCAGCTTGGCTCGCGATCCTTCGTCGCTCCCGCTGCCGCTCCCACCCCGCCTCCTCCTTCACGAGCATTACTTGCTCGCAGAAGGAGGCACCGGCCGCCCACGCATCCGCGCAGCGGACCATCGCCGCGAGCAAGGTGGAGAGCGTGAGAACTCTCACTCCCAGGGCCGCCACAAGCTCCCACCTCGGCGTCTCCCACGCCGGACACTCGGTGAGCGTGTGCGGACCTGAGTCCTCGCTCGCGTCGCAGTGATGGCACTCGGACGTTGGCTCTTTCACCATCCGACGCAGATACTTTCCGAAGCACCCGTGCTCGGTGATCATCTGCGTCAGACGGTACGAGAGGCTGCCGTGTGGCCTCTCTAGCCACTCCCCCATGATGGGTCTTACCGCCGTTACTACGGCCTGCCCTGCGCCTGGTCGCCCAAGTCGTATCTCCCATTCCGCCACCATTCCCCTGTGGAGCCGGGATCTCACGGCCCGAATTTCTTCGGGCTCGGGATCGTGACCCCGCTCCCGCGCCGCCTTTCGGAACCGGTATAGCGCCGAAAGGCATCTCGCTTCCAGGATCCATGGTGGCGATCCGGCGAGGAGACTCGCCGCGTTGAATGATATCGTGCGGTACCCCCTTATGATGCGGCACGCCAACTTCCACTGCGGACGCTGCAGCAGGAGCATGTGCCGATCACTCAGGGTGTCCGCCCACACGGGACACCCGTACAGGGCCATGGACCGCACGACACCCGCGTAGAGTCTCCTGCAGGAGTCCTCCGGGCCCCTCAGGTTGGGCAGTAGCCGCGCCAGAGCGTTGGCTGTGCCCACCAATTTGGGGCCCAGACTTCGGAAGTGCTTCCCGAAGTCCCACCGGCCGTCGAGCACGAGCCCCAGATATTTCATCTGGGGCTTGATGCCGATGAGAGTGCCTCCCACTGTGACCGCTTTCATACTATGGGATTGAGGGCTTCATTGTTTGCCGGTATATTTAGTTTCTTTATGTTTTGTTCCTTTTGTTTTTATTTGTTGTCTTTTATTTACTTCTTATTTTTTTATTTACTTTTGTTTTTTACATTTTTAGTTGTGGAGATTAGATGGCAGTCGCTTCACGGTAAATATCGACGCTTTTTCGCTTCTTAGTTAGACTAAAAATTCGACCCCATCTTAATTGGGAGAATGATGATATCTCTTGCTCGCGGCTATATCCACCTGCTCCTACGATGTATTTTCAAAGGTGACACTAATTTCTGAGACTCTAAATTTACATCATATATTACCAAGTTGCAAAATCCTTTTTTAAGTAATCATCTTTTTTTTAAAGAAAGCTTCATCTTTTTTTTAAAGAAAGCTAACAAAGATATAAATTTTCTTTTACAAGTATGTTAGTGTAGAACTACCTTTATAGGATATCAGATGGTAAATGCGATCATGATTATAGACAAAGGGTCTGGTGTCATGGCAACTAATAGCTTCGGCTAGACTATTCTTTCAAACGCGGGCGCATTAGCTATTATATGTGTAACAAACGAGCAGACATGTCTTGATTGACATCACTGCCAGACGAAGGCTAGACGTCGCGACTGATATTATATACCAACAGCCTTGGCATGGCGAGAAATACTCGTGTCTCTTGTTTCTCTTGCGAATGAGATTGTTGAAAATCCTATCGAGTGTTCGAGACTTAAGAATTTTGGTAAAAGAGAAACAATAAACATGCGTGTGGTGATTGGCACCGACTTTAATAGCAGTGCTAAGTAGATTCTCAATAGACAAAAATCCTGGTGTTTGGTTTGGCACCGACTTCAATAGCAGTGCTAAGTAGTACTCTCAATAGATACGAATCTGGTGTTTGGTTTGGTACCGACTTCAATAGCAGTGCTAAGTAGTATTCTCAATAGATACGAATCTGGTGTTTGGTTTGGTACCGACTTCAATAGCAGTGCTAAGTAGTATTCTCAATAGACACGATCTGGTGTTTGGCACCAATTTCAACAGCAGTGCTAAGTAGTACTTCAACGTTCAATTAGCTGAAGTTTATTTTGCTACCTCAACCATCACCTCACCATCGGCAATCAAAAACCACCAACCCACAGGTGACGTGCGTTTTAGTTGGTTCGAGTCCGACATAACCTCTCCCACCATCTCCGACGGGGGAGGGGGGTGAGGGGGATATTCGAGGGATTATATGCATGTAAAAAAATTATGGAATTTATTCAGTCGAAAGTTGTACACCTTTTCAACAGTTTCAATAGTTTTTAAGTATATTTGCAACCGAAATTACTAATATTCTCTCTAACCCCTTCAGCTATGCTAAATTGCTTGTGCTAGGAGTGGGTTTACTTCGATAGTGTAATGGCCAGTAAATCTTGATCGTAAGGTCTACCACTAAGCTTCCAACGCTTCGCACTTCAATTTTTTAAAGTCCCATGGTTCAATTTATTCATCAATAAATTAAGTTACCGGGTACTCTAATTCACATCTGTGTCTTTAGAACCAAATTTGTGATTCACTTAATTTTGAATTTCCATTACCTTTTAGTTTCTTGAAGTCGGATAAATTTATTTTATAAAGTATTTGTCTAAGAATTAGAAATATATTTTGGATAGAAGGATGTTTGAAAAAAAAAATTCCACAGAATCAATGACAATGATTATTGGGCTTTTAACGTAAAAAGTGAATACAAGCAAAATGAAAGTTATAAATGTTAGGAAAAAATAAAAAAATATTGAATTTATTGTGATTACAAATAAATGTAAAATGTAGTATAGAAAAAGATGTCATAATATATGTAATTGACTAGTTTGTTGAAGAGGAACAAATTAATATTGAAAGTGGGGTGAATACCGGTTATTATAATTATTGATAAGTAAAATATTTTGTTTATTGTGCCAAAAAGTCCCCTCGAATTCTAAGGGGCGTTTGCCGGTAGTCGGATGTGAGGCTGGCAGGCATATCCCTCGCAATTGATGAGTAATGTAGATAATTGTAGTGTATTAGTGTGGAAGAATGCAGTTCTGTAAGCATCGAGCTTAATGTTATTAACATTAACAAATAATAAATACATTTTAATTTAATACACACACAAGTGTTTCATTGGCTATTTTTTTATTATTTACTTTATTGTACACCATTAATATCAAGTCTAATAGCTTTAAGTGATTTCTGCTAGGCAACCTTTAGATGGTGAATAAGGTTGTAGAAATCTACATTACTCATAATTTGCGAGGGATATATAGGGATATATGCCCGTCAACCTCACTTCCGGCAACCGGTAACAACCCATAGAACTCGTGGGGGACTTTTCGCACAATAAATAAATATATATTTACGTAGAAAAATATCATTCTAAAAAATGAAGGATAAAATCACTACTGAACTCTTATACACATTAAAAAGATGGATAGGAAAGAAAGGTAAACGATTGGTGGGCAATACAAATAAGTTTGGATTTTAAAAGTTGGAATGCCGTTAATTGTTTATTTATTTTCTTTGAGCTTTATTTTTTTTTATTTGAAAGCCAATGTACCAGTTGATTAACACGCTCTTAAGAGGATTTCATCTCGGATAGCAGGTTAAACAATAGTCGCTCTCGTTAAGGGGAATAACACGATTTATAAAAAGTAAGAAGGTGGTTCTGAATGCAAGCTGTTGAATTCAAGCAAAGAAAGAAGAAGGCATTCTTTTCTTAGCAACCTAAGTGAGGATTCAGTTTGACTTAACATTTATGTAGAAAGTAAGTTTTCCATATAACATCAGTATAGTAACTAAGTAGTTCAAGTGAAAACATATATAAACAGCTCACGATAATCGAAATCAATCTTTGTTAACCAGTGCCTAAAGTATACTTTCGCCTACAATATCAAATTTGTAATTGTGCACTTTTTGATTTTCGAAACGCACTCGATCATTCTGGGTCAATATGGTCGTAACAGTACCTCTGTAGACATTAATTGTACAGTCAGGTTCTGAATACCTCGGTTATAATAACTTCGTGTAGTGTTCCCGGCGGTGAGTAGGGTGGCCAGAGCTCACTAGAGAGTTTTTGTGCTGTCAGTGGGAAGACAAAAGGCTTGTCCTGATTTTGTGTTCTGCACAGAAAATCTCTGTTCTTACAGTGTCCACTATTGTTTCACACGTTCATAGGTCACGGTAACCACTTTCCATCAGGTGGGCCATGTACTTGTCTGCCACCTGAGTGGTATAAAAAAATATCAATTTAAAAGTACTCAGAATGATCTAAATATCTTTGTTTTCCTACGTTTCTTTTGACGGAGAGTTCTGATATTTAATTCACACCTTTAGTTCGGACAATAATATCATTTAAATCTCTAATAACTAAAACTCTTAATAACTGTGTTTTTAAATCATTTTGAGACTTTGTAGTGAAGATCTTTTTGACGCCGACTTTATATACGTTGAGTAGTGAAAGAAACGACTTTATGGTTATTATATTTGCTTTTACTTATTAAATATGTTGTCCCACGATAATGTACCCCATATTCACGAATTATTCTCGGCTGACTGACGTTTATTACTTCCGTAACTTTCTTTCCTTCGAAATATCACTTATTGGAGCATTGTTATAACAATAAATACACAAATTGCACTATAATTACTTATTTTTGTGAATAAATGATCGATTTTAATTTTACTAATATGTGTGTGTGTGAAAGTATGTGACTATAAGTCAGAATTTTAATTCGATTCCAGATTTGACATTAGCTACTGTCATTTTGTGAAATAATGATACCACATATAATAGTGTAGCGATGAACACAAAAATCGATAAACAATCAGTGTGTGTGCCTCAGTGTGCCAATTAAAGACTAAATTATTGATCATCAGTTCATCAGTTCTTTTACCGAAATGAACCTCCAACCATTGCAAAGGTTAGTCAATCAGTCAGACAGTATTATTTTATACCTACATCTTTTATATATAAGTAATGATTCCAAGCTATTATAACATTTACTATTTTAGATTTTACAAGTGATGAACGATGATTCAGAAATACCCAAGATTTCCAAAGACACCCTCAGAAAATTTTTGAAGCATCTTAATTTTAAATTTGTTGCACGGTCACGCAAGAGCACACTTATTGATCGAAATGATATAATAACATGGCGCCAGCGTTACTTGCGATCTATATGTCAGTTTCGACGAGAAGGGAGACATATATATTATCAAGATGAAACTTGGGTTAACGCAGATAAGGCTAACATTTATACACAAAAAGAATTTATATACATTTTACATTAAATTTAATAGTAATATTGAATGTTCATGTACTATATTTATTTTAAGGTCATACTGTAAAAAAAACTTGGGTGGACAAGAAAGTAACATCATCTCGACAAGCGTTTTTGGAGGGACTGACCACTGGATTAAAAAATCCATCTGGAAAAGGCAAACGTCTCATAATTAGCCATATAGGTAGTGAAGAAGTCTTCCTGGAAGAGAGGCTCATGATTGATTTTTGAAGCAAAGAAAAATTGAGAAGATTACCATGATGAGATGAATGCAGTTTGTTTTGAGGAGTGGTTCGCTGGAGTCGTACCAAAATTAAGACGAAACTCAATTGTGGTGATGGATAATGCACCTTACCACTCCCGAAATTGAAACGGCACCAAAAATGAGCTGGAAAAAAGCTGCCATTCAAGATTGGCTTTTAAATAAAAATATTCATTACGAACCAGATATGGTTAAATCTAACGCTTTTAGAACTGATTCCACATAACGAGTCTTTTAATAAGTACGCTGTAAACGAAATGGCAGCACAACATGGGATCACGGTTTTAAGACTGCGCCCTTACCATTGCGAGCTAAACCCTATCGAATTGATATGGGCGCAGGTAAAGGGGCATGTAGCTCAAAATAATAAAACCTTCAAATTGACAAACGTGAGAAATTTATTTCAGGAAGGCATTCAAAAAATTACGAATGGTCTAAATGCGAATCGTATGTTGTCAAAGAAGAGGAAAAAATGAGTAGGCTAGATAATATGTTAATTGACAATATCACAGACACATTTATATTAAATGTTACAGAAAGTGACAGCGATAGCGATAGCGATGACGGCGACAATTTATAAAATAAATTATTACCATAATACATCTATCTGTTTTATTTGTCATGTTCCTTCATGATCAATTTTTTTTATTTATCTCACACACAATTATAAAAGAAAAGTCTCAGATCGTTAATTAATCGTCAAAACTGAATTATCGGTTCAGAAATATTTAATTTCCTGATATACTTAGTTTACGACAGTAAAATTATAAACGAGAAGAATCGATCCGGAAATATTCCATTTCCATATCGAATAATTTCGCAACGTCACTATTTAGTACTTGTCATAACGTTGCAACACTGAAATTGTCAAATCTGGAATCGAATTAAAATTCCGAGTATATATTTAATATGGTTTTTTTATGTCACTTATACGGCAGACAAGTACACGGCCCACCTAAAGGAAAGTGCTCATGGCTTACGCGTTCAATACCAGGAGCACACTCGTGTTGCCTACATACAATTTATGTGAAATTATTTTTTTCATTTCACACAAAAACTTTACATGAAATAAACGTCATAAATAGATTGTAATATTAGATACAGTCAGCATCAGAACGATGTTCAAAAAATAGTAATTTTTTTTGAATAATTTCCTAGTCCAGATCGATCTAACACTGAATGAACTTGTGTACTACGGGTCTAAAAAGGTCACATTGAGCGATTCTGCTAAAACTAATATCTTTATGAATTTCCAGTAGGTCCCAATAGATTCTTTTAAAATTCATTAAATGGTCACTCATATGAGCAGAATTCCAGCAGTTCAGTTACTAAGCAGATTATAATTTCGTGTTAATATCGCCGCAAGACCAAATATTATCCTAATACGGTTCCAATAAAGTGGCCTTCTTAGGCCTCCTGGCGTCTACAGGGTTATGGGAACGGAATAATCAATATGTGATCAGCAAATTGAGCGTGCATGGAAACAATAACGTAAACAAAGGAATCTTAGGGATGCCAGAATCGTTATAACAAGTGGGTGGATAAGGTTTCCACTTTCTCTTATACAGTATAAAAAGTACATACATACGTATTCATGGCAGTATATCCTCGAAAGAGTAGGCAGAGAGGTGTAAAAATAACTTGTGTCATACCAAAATAGAATCTATTATGCCAAATTTAATTGAAAATAGTTGAAATACATAACTACATATAATCACGCCATTATCCCCGGAGAGTTAGGCAGAGGTAATTTACATACATACATAGATATAATCACGCCTTTATCCCTGGAGGGTTAGGCAGAGGTGAATTAACACCCACATTTCACCAATAATTGTATTCGGTCCCACGTAATAGGGGTGAGTCTATTGCCGTATTCTGGGCACTATTGTTGAATCGAGCCATGCATCTGAAGGCTGAGTCTAGGCTGTATATATCTGTCTGATGTTAAACAGCCCTTAGCCGCCTTTTACGACACCGCATGGGAAGAGATGGGGTGGTCCAAATTCTACTCCGCCGAGAATAGACGAAATAACAGTACATTTACCAGCCTCATGTGTGTTATAATTGAAATTAGCATTTTTATTGTAAAACTAACGACTTGTTACCTCTTAATTGCTAATATAGACATTGTTTATTAGACTGTCTGATAGATTATGTTGTTGCAGATGTGGTTCACGCAATTTTAGCTCATCTATGTAGTAATTATGTTAAATACCTCATTAATATTTTGTAAGCGGCTACTAGATTATGTCAGATTAGCAAACCTGTTATTCTTCATCATCATCTTGGCAATACTCCAGGCCCTTGCTTCTACTAAAGAAAATAACTTCGTGTTGTGTTCCCAGCGGTGAGTAGGGTAGCCAGAGCTCACTGGAGAATTTGTGTTGTCAGTGGGATGACTAAAGGCTTGTCCTGCTTTGTCCTCTACACTGACGGCACAGAGACTCTGTGCTTACAGGGTCGGCAGCGCGAGTGTGGCTTCTCTGGTGTTACACACGTCCATAGGCCACGGTATCAACTTTCCATCAGGTGGGCCATGATCTTGTCTGCCACCTAAGTGGTATAAAAAAACACTGTCATACCACTGCAGAAAAGGTCATTAAATTTTAGATTTTATTTCTATACACTTAAGTTCAAAATTAAAAGCAAAAAGCGTGAAAAAGCATATGATGAGGCCGCCAAGCTGAGTGTTACCATTGTTACATAGTATATGTAAGTAATGTGTGACTCTCTTATCTGAGATTTTGCCTTCAGCTTACCATGAGACAAAGGGAAGTCTAATTGACGTGTCCTATATTGACAGCCTCTGTGGCGTGGCGGTAGTGAACGTGACTGCTACGCAGGAGGCGCGGGTTCGATCCCCGCTCAGCGCAAATAATTGTATGCATGAATATGGGTATTTGCATGGTCTGGGTGTTTCTATGTATAATATGTATGTATTTTTAAAAAAAATATATTTAAATATATTTATCCGTGTTCTAGATTCCATAACACAAGCTAGTTAAACTATGCTTACCATGGATCTAGATAGCGTTGTGTAGAATGTTGTAGAATATGTCTATGTATGTTTATTTAAAAAAATAATTACAATTTTACACTGTGCAAAAAGCCTTTTAATTTTGAACTTTAGAGCATTAATTTAAAATCTAAAATTAAATGAAGCAGCGTTTGCGTTATGGTATGACAGTGGTTTTGCATCTATAGATTCGGGCAAACAGCTAACGGGGCGTGACGGCAGCGCGACACTGGCGGGACGCTGGCGGGACGGTGGCGGGACGCTGGCGCGACGTAAAGAGTTTAACACGATCAAGGTATATAATATCTTAATAAGAAGTCTTTATTCACTAACTATGCTAAATTTTATCATATTAATACTAAGTTTTTTTACACTTTTTCTTCCGAATTAATAATTATATAAATAAAATTGGTCTTGGGTCAGCCGGGGTGCGAGGGATATGCCTGTCAACCTCACTTTCGACAACCAACAATGACGCACAAGCACCGTGCGTTTTAGTCGGTTCGAGTCCGACATTAGCTCTCCCATCAGCTCCGGCGGGGAGGTATCCGAGGGGATTTTTTCGAACGTAAAAAAAAAATTAGCAAACACTTTATCAGTCAGGTTGTACTTTGATATAAGTCTCCCCCAGTTTCTTCCACTCATCTCTGTCTTGACTGGCTGAGGGCTCGAAGGCTGACTCACCTGTCACCTGACAAGCCTGTGATCACGGCCGGTGTCACCTGGTCGAAACGTCAGGCAAACCAAAGGTATGAATGTACCTACACCATGATCGTGCTACTTCCCGTTAACATTATGGTATATCAACAACATTCTACACAGCGTTATCTAGATTCATGGTAAGCATAGTTTAACTAGCTCGTGTTATGGAATCTAGAATACGGATAAACATACTTAAATACTTTTTTTTGTAAATACTTACATATTATACATAGAAACACCCAGACCAACGCAAATACCCATATTCATGCATACAAATATTTGCACTGAGCGGGGATCGAACCCGCACCTCCTCCTCCTGCCTGCAGCCGGGTTCACGACCGCCACGCCACGCCACAGAGTCTGTGTTATAACTACACGATGTTCCATCACTTGCCATAGCATAGAATCTGGATCTAGAATTAGGTTACGGCAGAATCCAGATACCTGGTAGGCCAAGGTAAGCTTTCATGAAAGCGGTGGACTTGAATAAAAGACCTTCATTATACACATATACGTAATAAATGGTTCCCAGCAGAGTAGAATTTGGACCACTCCATCTCTTCCCATGTGGTGTCGTACAAGGCGACATAAATACAGCCCAAACTCAGCCTCAGATGCACGGCTCGAGTCAAAAATAGTGCCTGAAATACGGCAATAGGCTCACCCCCTATTACATAGGACCGAATACATCTATTGGTGAAATGTGGGTGATAATTCACCTCTGCCTAACCCTCCGGGGATAAAGGCGTGATTATATGTATGTATGTTACATACATACATACATATAATCACGCCTTTATATAATAAATACTTTAAAAAAAGTTATTTAGTTTAGTTCAATGACATAAATATAGGATGAAGACTGCTTTTATAAAATAGCCTGTTGCAAGCTTAATATATTTCTATACCATTTCTGTAAAGAGATGCATCGGGTTATAAGGACCCCTCGACAATGCTATTTAACGAGTGCCATAGTCAAATACAACGCACATCTCACTCTTTAACAAACAAACAACCTACACAACGTTTGTATGAGCACAAACATTGTCAGGCAGGGAATTCATCCCCTCACATTGCAACCTGAGACGGTACGCACTGTGCGGTGTGAAAGAACACGCACACTCAAGCTGTAAATGAACTCCCTGCTGCGGTATTCCAATGCGTTTACAATATGTGGTCCTTGAAAAGGGGCATTAGAAGGTTTCTTCAGAGTCGGCAGCGTGAGTGTGACACCCCTGGTGTTGCACACGTCCATAGGCCACGGTAACCGCTTCCCATCAGGTGGGCCGTGTGCTTGTCTGCCACCTAAGTGGTAAATATATATACATACATACTCCAACATATAGGAAACATGCTCACACCCTCACACACATAATATATACACACTCATACACACCTACACACGTTCTCACATACACACTAAATCCTTTTAATTTAATTGAGTTTGGTTATTTCTAATGTTTATGACTTATTCTTTAACTTTCTAAGTATTTTCTGTTCCCTAGAAATAATTACCTCATCATCATCATCATCATGTCAGCCACACATAGTCCACTGCTGAACATAGGCCTCTCCCACAGACTTTCAGAATGACCGATCTAAAGCAGCCCGAATCCAGCGCTTCCCGGCGACCTTAATGAGGTCGTCCTTCCACCTGGCCGTTGGGTGTCCTACACTACGTTTGTCCATACGCGGTCGCCATTCCAGAACTTTTTTTGCTCCATCGGCCATCTGTTCTGCGCGCTATATGTCCCGCCCAGAAATAATTACCTATTTTATACAAAATCCTGATTCTAGGTATATGCTATGATGAAACATCGTCTAGTGTTAACAGAATCTGCAGTAAAAGTAATTGTAGTACAAAATCATCTGTTTGTACATGATAATTGAATGATTTGTAATTCGAATTACTATGTTCGAATCAATCAATAGTATCCAATAATCTCCCGAGAAGAGGGCCAGATCGTGAGAGATGGCCCTGGGTCGGCCGGGGTGCGAGGGATATGCCTGTCAACCTCACCTTCGGCAGCCAAAGCGACCCACAGGCGGCGTGCGTTTTAGTCGGTTCGAGTCCGACATAACCACCTCCACCGGCTCCGGTGGGGAGGTATCCGTGGGGATTTTGCGCATGTAAAAAAAAAAAAAAAAAAAAGTATCCAATAATCTCATACTATTTGTAAGTATTTTTATTTTACACTTTAGTACACCAAGTAAGTAAAGATGATACTTAAACTTACTGTAGCATTCTAACAAGCTCGAATATGCGGGAGTGAAATTGCTTCGCGAAAATTCTCTTTGTCGCAGATTTCATTTCGCCGCTAACGTTGGAAAATCTCGAGCGCGGGGGCGTCTGAATTGTATTGAAGCGTGAAATATAGTATGACGCATGTAAGCGTATAAATTATGCATAACGGGCAAAATAGCAACTTGTTTTTCTGTTTAATATAAATGTAGAGGAGACAGAACGGGCTGGTACAAGTTCATATTTTTGATTATGCATATAGATAATGCATATAACAATAATTACGAACATAAGTGAGCTTCATTTAATGTTTCATTTTCAATCCGTAAGCTTTAAAGTAATAGATATGATTGAAATAAAAATGAAACACAAAGGATTAACGACACTTACTTAAAGAAATATCAGTCACATTTTTTTTTATTCCACTTAGGTGGCAGACAAGCACACGGCCCACCTGATGGAAAATGGTTACCGTGGCCTATGATCTTGTGTAACACCAGAGGAGCCACACTTGCGCTGCTGACCCTGTAAGCATAGACTTTCTGTGCCGTCAGTGTAGAAGACAAAGCAGGAACTAGCCTTTAGTCTTCCCACTGACAGCACAAATTCTCTAGTGAACTCTGGCTATCCTACTCACCGCTGGGAACACAACACGGTATATTTGAAATCGTATTTTAAAATTGAACCATAACATAACATAATCTCACGCCTATATCCCCGAAGGGGTAGGCAGATGTGCTAGCACCCACATTTCGCCAGTTTATGTTTAGGTCCCAATATAATAGGTGGCGAGCCTATTGCCATTAACCAGGTTGTACTTATAAACTTGCGATAAATACACACATAACTTCGAAAAGAATCGAAAAGTCATTGGTGTGTGCCATGGTTAAACCTGATATCGAACTCAAGACCTCGTCTCAGCAGTCCATTACCCATATCACTAGGCTACCATTATAATATAAACCAACCATCAGAAATGCCGTTGTACAGTTTAATAGAAATAAATATGGTATAGTATAATGAAAAACAAAACGATTATATTATTTGTTAGAAGCAGGTGTAATAAATATACTTTCGTTAACAAAGGAGGTATTAAATTAATAACACAAAATATATTAAATCAGCGAGCCGTGTGTGTGGTGAGGTGAGTCCAGCGAGCGAGGGCGTTGCGACAAAGGTGACAGGGTCTGACATGTGCGAGGGATATGCCTGTCAACCTCACCTTCGGCAACCAAAGCGACCCACAGGCGGCGTGCGTTTTAGTCGGTTCGAGTCCGACATAACCTCCTCCACCGGCTCCGGTGGGGAGGTATCCGTGGGGATTTTGCGCACGTAAAAAAAAAAAAAGGGTCTGACATATAAGGGCGCAGCTGCATTGGTAAACGGCGACTCGAAAACGATATTTTCGATTTATTCTTTATACGACAAAGTATTAGATTAAGAAAAGCAATATAATATAATGAAATTGGTTACGTACGATTGGATTATCTATCAATGGGTTTTAAAATGGAGGTAGTCCAGATGTTTTGTGAAACTGGTCGGCAGCGCGAGTGTAATACCTCTGGTGTTGCATACGTCCGTAGGCCACGGTAACCACTACCTATCAGGTGGGTCAGGTATCAGGTGGTGCTTGTCTGCCACTTAAGTGGTATATAAAAAAATATCATTTGTGCTCCAAACTTTGAGGTCGTACGAGGTTACATGCTATAAAATTAATTCCTTCATTCATAATTTCATTCATTATTAAATTGCCTACGTATAATTAAGTGTAGAATAAAAAATACTTTCTTTTCTTTATTTGTATTCCTATAAAGTTTAGTTATTGAGTTAGCGAGACAGGCTAAAATAAACTGAAATTTAGGTGGTCACACTGCAAGGAAGGATTTTTTATACCACTTAGCTGGCAGACAAGCATACGGCCCACCTGATGGAAAGTGATTACCGTGGCCTATGGACGTTTGTAACATCAAAGGAGTCACAGTTGTGCTGTCAACCAGAGGATTAGACCAGAGCTGATGATCTGAACTGCTTTTCAAAATAAAATTCACGTCGTGTAGGCGTCGCACCAGTGTAACCACAGCCTTTACAGATGTGACGACGCACGACAAAGTATCAAATAACACAAACAAGGTCTGTAAGTAATGATTTTATGTTTCATTTCTGTGGCGTATCAAAATAGCGTCTAACTGAAAGAAAGAAAGAAAGAAAATATAATTATTTTATTGGAAATGTTGTAGAAACATGAGATTAAAAGAGTAGTAAAAATAAAAGAATTGTCACAACGATGTCTGTACCTAGAAAGTTATAAGTTGTAGGTAAATGACAGATGGTTGAGATCGGAAAATGTTTTAGGTGGACTACGGAAAAAATAATTAAATTTATTTTCGTGGGTAGACTCCGGAAAGACTTTTGGGTTCATTTCGGAAAAAATATTCGAGGGTACAGTTTCGTGGTCAGGGAACGGAAATACTTGGTTCTCAGCGTAAAGGTATAATTCAGAAGCCATATGCAGCAGATACGCGTAATTCATTGCGACTTCTCATTGATCTCATTTATCCGTATCGAAGTTTAACAATTAATGTATTTCATATATTTATTGCAAGCGGGAATCAGAGGTTGCAGGTTTAATACCCGCTCGGTGCAAATTATCGTTTATGTGTCAAAATCTCGATATTTAAAATTCTGAAATCCCGAAGTTCAAAATTCAGAATTTACAAAATACTGAATATTCAAAATTGCGAAAATTAGATTTTTGGGTTGTATTCTAGGTAGGTTTAAGTATATTTGCATTGGTTAGTTATGTGTTCACAAAGATATATTATTATAGATAATACTTTTAACACAAGCAAGTATAGTAATGTTGGATATTGTGGACTCTAAGGGGCCACACCCGATAAAAACCAGATCGAGAGAAATGACTCTGGGTCAGCTGGTGTGCGAGGGAAATGGCTGCTAATCTCACCCCCCGGCAAACAACAACAACCCACAGACGTCGTGCGTTTTGGTAGATTTAAGTCCGAATAATCTCTCCCAATGGCTCCGGCGGGAAGGCTATCAGTGGGGACTTTACGCACATAAAAAAGAGGGTAGATATTTATTATTATATGTAGGATTTATTATACTAAACGTATACACACCAGTGTTAAACAAATACATAAAACTTATAACACCCCGTCGTCTGGGCGTCAGGGATTATAAATGTACTGGAACACTTCAATAGTTGTAATTAGGTCACTTTTTCTACTCTATGGCTATAAAACGTAACTTTACATTTTGTGTTTGCGCACTAAGGGATGACTTTACTGTCGTCAATTAGGCACGGGTAATTAATTATACACGTGCCTAGCTATCGACAATAAGGTCACATTGCTGCTGAGAAACACCAAACAAAGAATACCAAGTAAAACTTTGAGAGACCGAAATAAACTTGCACGGGGCTTTCGAGGAAATAAATAGAAATACCTCTATATTTCATAATTTTTTTTATACCGCGTAGGTGGCAGACAAGCACACGGCCCACCTTATGGAAAGTGGTTACCGTAGCCTATGGACGTTTGTAACACCAGAGGAGTCACAGTTGCGCTGCTAACCCTGTAAGTACAGAGTTTCTGTGCCATCAGTATAGAAGACAAAGCAGGACAAGCCTTTAGTCTTCCCACTGACAGCACAAATTCTCTCCAGTGAGCTCTGGCTACCCTACTCACTGCTGTGAACAACAACACGAAGTCATTATAGCCGCGGTATTCTGTAGGACGGAGGTACTTCCCCAGTCGGACTGCGCAATTGGGCGGAGATCTTGTGAAATGTACGGGACTCGTTTACCCAATGTGACCTATATTTTGCAAGTTAGTGATTCGATTTAATTTGGTTTGAAAACGAAAAGAAAAATCGACAAGACACGACATATCATGTTAGAAACTTTTTAATAACTAATAAATATGTTATGAAATACGGTGCATTATAAAGGTATAAACGAGATATTAATTTTTAAATTCTTAAATTGAACTAATTCAAGAATTTAAAAATTAATATCTCGTAGCATACACTCATTCCCCCATGAAACTAACAAACACGATTCAAAATTAATAACCCTTTTCGCATCAGGATTGCGACTAATATACTCCACCCTACCAAAATCTCGCTACCCTTCAAAACATTCCCCCTTGACATTGAAAACCGTGCTGGCATATCCCCCATTAGAAATTCAGCGTGCAATTTTTGTGGGTCAAGTTCAAAGTTGCCTTGAATCAATAGTCTTTCATAATAGTCCTATTTAGATAGGTATAACGTTTGTACTTGAATTGAATTATTCAAATTTTGAGTAATACCTGCTTCGTAGACAATGGTGTAACTTATGTAAGTACCCACTTTAAGTGTAGGTACGAGTTGGTATGTTCGTCATTCTTATGTGTTAATAGATAATGTTTTATATATTGTAACCTAAGGATATGGTGAGTCGGGGTTCGATTTTTGTATTCGTTCGTGTGTTACAGGTATGAAACAGATCCTCCTTCTGCGAGCAAGTAATCGTTAAGGAGGAGGCGTGGCGGGAGCGGCAGCGGGAGCGATGAAGGTTCGCAAGCCAACCTGCCCGCGTACGAAGGCAACTCGGGAGTCGGAGGTCGATGAACGACCTTCGCCCCTGGCGCGCCTCTCCGTTTCCGGGGACGAGTTGGGGACTCTGTAGTCCCCACACACCCGAGGAGAGGGCCAGATCGTGAGAGATGGCCCTGGGTCGGCTGGGGTAGGAGGGATATGCCTGTCAACCTCACCTTCGGCAACCAAAACGACCCACAGGCGGCGTACGTTTTAGTCGGTTCGAGTCCGACATAACCTCTCCCACCGGCTCCGGTGGGGGTCAACGTCGATATGATACTGACTGTACAAACATATAGCTGGGGAATTGAGTGGACATGTAGGTACAATATACAGCTCTGTCTAGTGCCCTTTCAGAATACTATTTTAGGAGGTAGGACACGACGAAATTCCCGTCCCAATAGAACAGTCCTACTAAGAAAGTACCTCCACCCTACAAACCGCAGTCATAATCTGTTGAGTTCCCGCCGTACTCACCGCCAGTGAGTAGGGTCGCTAGAGCTCACTGGAGAGTTTTTGTGCTATCAGTGGAAAGAACAAAGGCTTGCCCTGCTTTGTCTTCTGCACTGACGGCATAGAAACTCTGTTCTTATATATCTGCGAATATATTCTGAATTCGGTCCCACGTAATAGGGGCCTATTGCCTATTGCCGTCTTTCGGGCACTATTGTTGACTCAAGCAATGCATCTGAGGCTGAGTATGGGCTGTATACATCTGTCAGATGTTAAACAGCCCTATCCCTTAGTCGCCTTGTGCGACAAAACAATTCCAGAATCGATAATGAAAATTTTAGCTAGTTGAATCATAGCAGGACGAATGAGTTTAAGAGTTAGTCATTACTATCTGAGTCTTTTCCCAATACAGTTGAGGTCAGCTTTTCAGTTCAATTGTGATGCGAATGAACTTGGAATCCCCTGATATTACACACGCATATAGGCTTCCCATCATGGACTTTGTGCTTCTCTGCCACCTAAGTTGTATAAAAAAGAGAATGTGATGATATAAAAAATGAGCGTCAACTATTCCCGGTGATTTATAAATAAGAACTTTCTTCTAACGATAATAAACACAATATAAAAGAATTATCCAAAATAACCCCGCCTGTGCGTCGATCATGCGTGGTACCTACTCCCAATATATCCCTCCTGTGTGTGATATCTACCGTGATTTCGTAATATAAGAAAATAACATCCTTATTTTACTTTATCCCGGAATCACGGTTCTTATTTTAGATAATACGGATGTACTTGTTAATATTATTTGATTAAAGGAAGTCATATAAGTAACTGCTAATAATACACCTTTTACGCGAATAAATTATAATAATAAGTAATAATTGTGCACTCGGGGATAGTATTCGCCATGTGTGTGTGTATTCCTAGCATATTAAATTCTCATAAAAGGGCCGACGGCGACACACGCCTTCCAAAGGCCCGGGACTCCTTAGTCCCGAGAGTCATGGTACTGAGAAATAATGATAATAATATATTTCGTTCAGCTTAAATATTGACGAGATAATAAGTTTGAAAAAATGTGACCAAAGTACGGAAAAGTTGAATTATAGTCGCATTTTCTACCGATAGATGGCACAGTAACTAGTATTTTGGATTCTTTTTTCGTAAAATTCTATTTTCATCACTTTGTATCTCTCACAATATTATACTTTTTATATTTTTAACTCAGGAATTTCTCCTCTTGCATTTGATATCACTTAAAGTCCATTATATTGATGTTATTTGTTTAAAGACTAAAATACCAATTCTTTATTTATTACAATCTTTGGAGCTACAAGTCAAGAAGGGCCAAGCGGTTCAAAAAGGACATTAGAAGGCCCTATATCCTATAACTAATAGCCCAGTCCTATAAGGTCGGCAACACGAAAGTGACACGCGGACATTGCACACATCTATGGTTAGGGTAACCACTATCCATCACATTGATGTAGTGAATAAATTCTCATCACAATATGTATGGCGTTATGCATGCCAATCTGACTGAAATATGGTGGAACCTAAATGTATTGCCTATAACATCTTTGTACTCGAATATCGCAATAAATTGATTTTATTTGGACTATGCACTTTTTTGCCATCTAAGCGGCATATAAAAAGAAACACAACTAGACTGCTAACTAATAATATTACCACACTACGTACCTTGTACTGTAGTCTGATGAAAAGTTAGCTGATAGTTATGGTATCTAAGAACCACATATAATATAGTACAGACTGCATCAGATCGATTTTAACTTGGAAGGTACACACGTTTAGTTCGGACGATAATACAATTTAATTAACATGCCACTAAATAAATTTAAAATAGATTTGAAAAATACTTTAATCAATAAAGGATACTATCAATAAAGCAGATGAGTATCTTGATGATGTAAATGCGTGGTCAACATAAGTCTCTTGCTTGCTCGCACAAAATAAATTGTAAACTAAATCAGAATTAAAAAAGAAAGATAATCTAGTTCTAATATAGTTCTCTGAGTTTCTTGCTGGTATCTTCTCAGTAGAACTAATCTACCGAACCAGCGAAAGAATCATTTTCCAATGGTTTATTTTTACATTATTTAATATTTTTATATTATTTCTTGACATAATTGTAAAATTTTGACGTTCTTATGTGTTCTTTGTGTGCCTAAATCGAATAAAAGAAATTTATTCTGTGATTCTTTTAAAGCAAAACAAAAAAAAATGGTAATAACATCATCAGTAGGTAGGTACTAAAATCATTTTGAGCACTTTGCTTGTCAACATTGATCTGATGCTGTATATTGTTTTCCATGTTGACGCAACAATTCGATGACATAATATCACAGTATTTAATGCATGGTATAAACGCGGCAAACAAACGCTAACGAATGTGATTCTTTGATAATCTCCACGCATTGTCACACGATCTAGGAACTAGATTGACGAATTTCCACTCGCTTGACAATCACGCTGATTCTCGCAATATTCTATACGGTATGTTCCCGGCATAAGAGTGTGCAAGTTTTGTCTTAGACACTTTCTTATGACCAATGTAATGAACACGCGTACGAGTGCTCATTTTATTGGCCAATAATGCTAAGTCTGCTAAATAACAGCACCAAATAAGGCCATATAAAGGCAAACTCACGGATAATTACGTGGTATGCGGATTTTCAATACTATTTTTAGATCTCTTAAGCAATTGTTTCTAAGGCATGCCAAGTAGGTAGGTACTATGGCAACGGTTGGAAACTAAAATCTTTGACCCTTCACCGATATTTAGAAAGGTTAGGCAACTAATGAAAATTTGTTAAACAAATTTATGTTTCCTATGCGAAAATGTGTGGACATACCCATAAAGAGACTTTTACTGGTAGACCCACTCGTTCAGGTTTAGTAATTTTGTGTTAACATTATTTTAATTATAAGACCACACTTGTACCTGCATTCTGTGAATGAATAAATGAATATGAATAATATGAATTGTCTATTCTTTGCCTACGATAAGGAACTGAACTTGTTAACAGTATTGTGTTCTCTTTTATTTGTTACTGTTCTTAATACATGGCGTTAAAAAGCAGCTGAAAAGACTGTCAAAGTAAGAGCCATCAAATAGGCTCATAGCAATTTGGACATATTTAATTTTGACATTTACTTTGAATTAAACTTCCAAATAGAATTTGACTTTGACAGTTGACAGTAAATTACTGTTTCCTTCCCGTTGGATGAACTTTGCGCGTTACGTAGGTAATTACGTTTTGTAATTCTATCTGTGAGGTTATGAGAATACGAATTTTCAGAATAATCATGTTTCGAGAATGTGTTGTTTTATGATTGTGCTCTTTTGAGAATATGTTTTTCATAGACGGAGCTGTTTTCTAAATGTGACTGCAATAGCTGCAGGAATTACTCAGTTATATAATTTAATAGCAGCCACCCGCAATTTAAAACGCGTAGACCGGTTTTATCCCCTTTCTAAAACTGCTAATCTCGTGAGATCTCGCTGTATTGTTATTCGTTATCTCGCGAGTTCTCGCCAGAGCCCCAATCTCGCGAGATTGCATTCCCTAGTATTTTAGACTATATGTCATCACCTGAACAATGGCGTCCTAGTTGCGTCCTAATTTTGTACTTTGGATTCGTTTAATATTTTTGCATCGTGGTTTCCGGTAGAGTAGAATTAGGGCCACCCCATTTCTTCCCATGTAGTGTCGTGCAAGGCGACTAAGGGAGAAGGCTGTTTCAGCCTCTGATGCATGGCTCGAGTCAACAATAGTGCCCGTAATACGGCAATAGGCTCACCCCCTATTACGTGGGACCGAATGCAGTTATTGGTGAAATGTGGGTGTTAATTCACCTCTGCCTAACCCTACAGGGATAAAGGCGTGATTATATGTATGTATGAAATATTTTTAATTGATACAAACTCCAAAAATCCGAAAGAAAAGTCAACGCCCTTCTCCTCTTCGTTCTTTTCCGTTGTACGGCTCAAGGGTAGTAACAAAAAATTGAGTTCATTGTAACGAGCACCATCCCCGTCCTGTTGTAGAAAATAGGGGCACACCGATTTCGTTGCCATGGTGAAAAGAAGGGTACTTGCGAAGCTAGTTAGGTAAAGCAAACGTACCTACTGCGTGATGTAATCGTTATTTCATAATATTTGTTCAATGTGTTTTTTTAAGTATATTAGCAACCGAAATTACTAATGTTTGATTTTAGATTGACATGATCGATTTTCTTTCTTTCTTTTCGTTTGTAGGCAGCTGTATAAAAATATTTATTAAAATCCCTCAGGATTTGATTAACATGCCACTATATAAATTTAAAATAGAAGTGAAAAAAACTTTAATGAATAAATGCTACTATTAATCAGATGAGTGTCTTGATGATGTAAATGCGTGATCAACATAAGTCTCTTGCTTGCTCGCACAAAATAAATTGTAAACTAAAGCAAATTTAAAAAAGAATGATAATCTAGTTCTAATATAGTTCTCTGAGTTTCTTGCTGGTTTCTTCTCAGTAGAGCTAACGTACCGAACCAGCGAAAGAATCATTTCCCAATGGTTTTTTTTTTTTTTATATAGGACACGTCAATTGGACTTCGCCTTGCCTGATGTATTTATACGTTATTTAATATTTTTATACTATTTCTTGACATAATTAGAAAATTTTGACTTTTTTATGTGCCTAAACTGAATAAATGACATTGATTCTTTGATTCTTTATTATTTTCTCTGAGTAGCCGATATTTGGGCCCATGTTACAAGAGCCATGATCATGGTGTACTGACGACTGCCGAGCTGGTTTTTATTTTTTTTGAATCCTAATATCCCTCCAGCTAAGCTAAATCGCTTGTTTTCAGAGTGGGTATACGTCGATAGTGTAATACCAGGATTCGAACACAGGACCTCATGATCGAAAAACCAACTTCTTTACCAGTGAGTAGTACTATTACCTATTGATTCTGTGACTGCTAAGTTATCTATGAATTAGATTAATTCACCCTCTCCCAAAGTATTTTCTCTTTTTTCGATTGAGATTTTTTTTTTATACCACTTAGTTGGCAGACAAGCACACGGCCCACCTGATGAGAAGCGTTTACCGTGGCCTATGGACGTATGCAACACCAGGGGTGTCACACTCGCGCTGCCGACCATGAAGAAACCTTCTGATGCCCCTCTTGAAGAACCCCATATTGTAGGCGCTTGGGAAAACCGCAGCAGTGAGGTCATTATACAGCTTGAGTGTGCGTGGGATGAAGTTTCTTTCATACCGCACAGTGCGCACCGTCTCAGGTCGTGATGTGTGGGGACGAATTCCCTGCCTATGGCGAGAGGTGCGATGATAGCTACGGTACATTATATCTATTATAATACATTATAAAACGGTAGCTTAGTGATTAAGGCTAATTATGTACCTATTCCTAATTGAAAAAAAGACAAAATACTTTGGGGGAGGGTGAATTAATCTATTTAATAAATAACTTAGCACTCACAGAGTAAATAATACTACTACTCAGTGGTAAAGAAGTTGGCTTTTCAATCATGAGGTCCTGGGTCCGAAACCTGGGTACACTACCGACTGACGTGAGTTCACGTTACTCGCTTAGGTACATACAGTCTAGCCCGAGAGGCCGTATTATGTCAATTGGTTGCACTATAATAGTTCAGGTATAACAGACAAAGTAGGCACCTTATGGCAGTGAAAGTTGGGTGTTCTCTCGTGTATCTCCGGAGTCCAAGGTCCAGTACACAAAATTTATATGAGGCTACCTGTGAGCTATACCAAAACACGGCGGTATTTCCGCCCAATTGAGCAGTCCGACTGGGGAAGTACCTCCGCCCTTCAGAATACCGCGGTTATAATAACTTCGTGTCGTATTCCCGGCGGTGAGTAGGGTAGCCAGAACTCACTGGAGAGTTTTTGTGCTGTCAGTGGGATGACCAAAGGCTTGTCCTGCTTTGTCCTCTACACTGACGGCACAAAATATCTGTTCTTACAGGGTCGGCAGCACGGATGTGACTCCACTGGTGTTACACACGTTCATAGGTCATGGTAACCACTTTCCATCAGGTGGGCCGTGTGCTTGTCTGCCACATAAGTTATAAAAAAAAAATGGCCAATAGATTTATTCAAAACGGTTCATAAACGAGGAAAATATCGAAAAACATAGAGAAGAAGTCAGTTAAAAACATACTTGTTAAAATATACATAAATGTTTCTAAAATTAAAACCACTGGTCCAAACTATATCAAATTTTTATGGGAACCAAATGACAACTATATTGCATCGCACTAAAAAAGAATCACGTAAATCGGATCATAACTCTCAGAATGAATCATACATAAAAAAATACCAATCGAATTCAAAACCTCCTCTTTTCTGGAAGTCGGTTAAAAAACAAACTGTTTCTTAATGAAATTCAACCCACTAAATATGACTAAATGGTATTTGAAAAAATGCATTAGATCATAATAATATCTAATTTATAACCATTTTGACCTCTGCCAGGTCTGTCTTACTTGATTGTCTGTATAATTTATCAACACGTCGCGGCCACTAGCTGCCTGATAATATATTATAAATAAACAACCTTGGTGAAAATACTAAAACCATTTTTTACAGCGTTAGGACTCAACGTCCGTCTGATAACTGATTACGTCGGCCTTTAATTTATGCACTACACCCTGTGAGAATCGTTTAGTGACCTTTTTAAAGAAATGCATAGTAATTTCGTTAAATAATGTCAAGGAATTCATAGTAAATGTTAAGTAATGTGTAAGTAACGTGTGCGGTGTTGAGAAGAGGGCCAGATCGTGAGAGATGGCCCTGAGTCGGCCGGGGTGCGAGGGATATGCCTGTCAACCTCACCTTCGGCAACTAAAGTGACCCACAGGCGGCGTGCGTTTTAGTGGGCTCGAGTCTGACATAACCTCCTCCACCGGCTCCGGTAGGGAGGTATCGGTGGGGATTTTGCGCACGTAAAAAAAAAACGTGAGCGGTGTGGTGACGTATAAAGAATACAAGTATCAGTACCCCATCTCATGGGAAGGGTGTCGTATGAGGCGATTCGGAATAATATGCAGACAAATCACTGCGAGAGGCGGATAATTCGAAATAAAAATCCTGTACCAACTCGTCTGGCCAGGGTGGAAACAGTAGGCCAAAGCATCCCAACATTGGGAGAGGCCTGTGCCCAGCAGTGGACTCCGATAGGGTATTTGATTCAATTGATTGGTGTATTTACGTTTTGACAAAATAGTTTTTTTTTCATTTACTTAAAGACAGCTACCGCAACGCCATCTTTCAGACAGCATATGTGTCTTGGCGGTAGTGAATTTATATTTACCTGTTTGCATTTAAAGCACACGGCCCACCTGATGTGAAGTGGTTACCGTGGCCTATGGACGTAAGCAACACCAGGGGTGTTATACTCGCGCTGTCGGCCATGAAGAAACCTTCTGATGCCCCTCGATTTCATGCCTCGATGATCAAATTAAGCCTTTGCCGTCAGTCACGCTTGTCATACGAAGATTTATAACACTCGTTATGGATAACTGTAAAACTTTAATATCGCCATTGGCTTGTGGAGGTCATATGGGAGTCGGTTCACGAAAAATATCGAAGTTCAGCCGACCGAAGCGACCCGAGTCCGAGGTGAAAAGTTATGACGCGACCGAGATCAACGAAAAGATTGTAATGATGATTATGATTACTTATTTATGTACGATGATGAATTTGGTGTCTTGATAGATATTAATTTAGTATTTAGTTTATCGTTCGGTGTTTGTGTTATCGTAATTTGAAGCCTTCAGGGTTAAAACTAGAGGGTCTTTTTTATTTATTTTACCACTTTGTTGACTGACAAGCACACGGCCCACCTGATGGAAAGTGGCTATCGTGGCCTATGCCAACCCTGTAAGCATAGAGTTTCTGTGCCGTCAGTGTAAAAAACAAAACAGGATAAGCTTTTGGTCTTCCCACTGACAGCACAAAAACTCGCCAGTGCTCTTTCTAGAGCCTATTGATGTCTTAAAGAATTAGTTCCTTGGAATTCTAATATCTGGTCAAAAGTAATTGTTGAGAAATAAATGTAAGAACAATCCTTCAGTGATTACTTAAAATTCTGCCTCAGCAACCTAAGTACTTGCTCAGTTTCTTTACAAAAAACATGATTATAGGTATAATATATGTGTAATGTGCAAGATGACTTGTGTATATAAGTTGTATAGAACAAAATACTTCAATATGTTTCTATATATTATTATTATATTTCTATTTATAGAACAATATATTTCTAATATTATATGAAACTTTATATGTACAGTACTAGTTTTATTTATATAAATGTTCTCTATATAATACAGTTGTGCATTGTTGCTGACACATTAATGACTTGCTATCACGATACCGATTTTCTATATAACAGTAATTGTTTTCTGCATGTGTAATCATAAGAAAATTGCAAAAGACAAACCCGTTTATGGGTCTCACAATGAATTAGAAGATAATATAGACTAATTTCACCAATCAAGTGTACATCAAAAAGACCCTCCGTTATTTTACTTGATGGTTCAATTAAATCTTAGCCTAGCCTTATTGGTTGGAGGTAGGACAAGACGGTATTTTTGTCCAATTGAACAGTCCGACTGGAGAAGTACCTACGCCCTACAAAATACCGCGGCCATAATAACTTCATGTTGTGTTCCTGACAGTGAGTAGTATAGTTAGAGCTCACTGTAAAGTTTGTGCTGTCAAGAAGATTAAAGATTTGTCCTGCTTTGTTTCCTACACTGACGGCACAGAAACTCTCTGTGCTTACAGAGGCGGCAGCGTGAGGCTACTCCTCTGGTGTTAGACACGTTCATAGGCAACGGAAAAATCTTTCCATCAAGTGGGCCGTGTGTTGGTCTACCAACTAAGTGATATAAAAAAAGCCTAGTAGTCAAAGACTAAGTCTGTCAAAAATTGAATTGTGTCGTAAATTTTGTATTTATTCTGAAGAAAAAAATGCGTGGTTAAACTGATTTGGTAATTGCTATTTGTTGAGAAGACTGTAATCACAAATTTTCAAATTCTACATTTGATGTGCTACTTACATGTACGACCTTCTATTGCGAGGCCATCAAAAACACCCGCTTAATCTTATTTCTAAGTCCCTTTAGACTTTCAGATTTCGTCTAGGTATACCTCTCATTTATATTAACAAAAAAAAAAACAATAAGCTAATACTTACGAAACATGGGACAAATTAATACTAGCAGCAGTGAAAACATACTTTAAAAAAATATATTAGGTAGCTATAGAAGTAGTGAACACCATGTAGGTTTGAGTTTATATTTAAAAAAAAAACAGTGGTCAGAATCATATCGCCTTGACACAAAAATCTGCATTTAAATATGGAACAACACATAAAATTTACACTTGTATGCCCATGTACACTTTCGATCAATTACGTAGTTATATTGTACATTTAAAGTATTATCACTTTAAATATCAATATGTGACACTAAATTGCTTGAAGTCCAAAAAATTACACATATTAAATAAATATTCAATGTTTTTTTGAGAAACGTTGCAGTATCCGCTTTTAATTTTGAATTAAACTACCGGCGTTTGAAGTTAATACTCTGTTAACGTGACTTCTTACACTTATAACGTACTAGTAAGTAGTTGCATATTGTACAAAAATTATATATTTTCATTCATATTTTCAAAAATTATATATAAAGTCATAACTAAATCGTTGTCATATTAAAAAATTATATAATTATTTTGAGTCAGAAATTGTAAGTTAGAACGAATTATTCTACATTACGAAATACGGAAACCAACAATTGTTGAAATTAAGTACTAGGTGTTATAACATTTTAGTGTACAAATAAAATAAAAAGTATAATATAAGCGCATTTTGGTTATAAATAGCTTTATACATTAAGTAATAAATTTATTTAGTGTTGGTTACACGTCATGTTTAGTTTTATTTTAAGTGAAGTGGAATCAAGTGTACAATATACAAAATTTGGATGATAAGACACACTTTATACATGTTGTCGAACAAAAAGGTTGATTAAGTTATGAAGTACCTAGTAAAATTTCAATTGAAATCAACGAAAACACGATTTAACTTACTTTCGCGTTGCATATTAGTTTAGTTACATAATTAACACAGAAATTTACGTATCGATACAACACATGTTTAATCACCAATGTGTTCTTCATCAATAGCACTTATTGGTTTTGAAATTATTTGTCAGGAAACATAATCCTTTTAAGGATATTAATTATATGATTCAAGTTTAAACATGTGTTATTAAATTTCATAACATGTGTTTAGATTTAATCCCTTATTAAGTATTACATATTTTGTGTAATACTTAATAATTATTATTAATATTTATTACTTAATAAGTATTAATAACATTTGTACAATAATTCGGTTTAAAGATGTTTATTTCTCATAAAAAACATACAGTTCACTTAAAATGAGATAGGTACAAATAAATGTTATATGAGATAACATAAGTAAATACATTGTCGCCTCTAGAATTGTTCATTAGGCTTACCTAATGAACAACCCTAGAGGTGACAATGTTACTATTATAAATACTTATATTTATAATAGTAATGCAGTACTAAGTTCATTACATTTTTGCACATATTCTTTTAGTTTTAGTTTGAAGATTTTTATGCTGTCCGTATCCTTGATGTAATTAGGCAATTTGTTGTACTACTAATTTAATACCACATCCTCAGACTTTAATAAATGCATTCATCAATAATAATATAAGTTAGTTATTATGGTTACATGTATTAACAACTAAATTTAAACTCAACACAACTATAGAAATACATTTTCGATTGTACTCATATCATTTCATACTTTTATTTTCACACAAACACATGCACACATTACGTCATCATCTTTCATCACACATTAGATAAATAAAAACAAATGAAATAAAAATAAATGAATAAAACATTCGCAGTGCCGAAAATTCGCAAAGTCTAATCAAGTAAAACTGAGGTTAAAAATTAAATCACGCAGTTACGATGCCAGTTCGGTGTTAGAAAATAAACCCTCCCCGTTTGACCCATCGCGAGAGAGGGGCAGGTTGATAAAAACCTGCGAAGCCTCAGAGAAGGCAGTCGCGGCGGACAACATATCAAAATGAGGACGCTGACTATCACGGTGGGTGTGCAGTGCAGTGTTTATTAACGAACTTTAAAGTGTTTCTAGTGTTCGAAATTCGAAAATTAAAAGTAGAACAAAATAAATGTGAATATCGCGTAAATAAATAAAAAAATGTAATCAATATAAACATAACAGAAATATATTTTTATAATTTTGATATTTTAAAATAAAAGAGAGTAAATACAGTTTTAATAAAGAAAAGTGTTAAAAATAATTAATATTCCTTCAATTCGAAGTGTTACAAGTTATATCAAAAAAGTAAATTTTGTTCTTACAAATATTTAAAATCAATTGACCAGTATTCTGTTATTATACAAATAAAAAAAATTAAATGCATACGCAGTCACATTTCACTAATTTTCCGTGCAAAAACGTTTCTATTCATTAAAACTCATTATAGATTTCTAAAGTAATCAATAACAATAGTTTTAAACTAATGTGCACATTTACATAATATATCAAATAAATTACAAATCATTTTTCTTTGTCTATACTAAATATTTAAGATTTACCTATCAATTAGTACATATTTGAGTAGATTTATACATATTTAGACGCCCGCGTATAGTCAAATTTGAGTTGTGCAGAAATAGGACACAATAGATGGCAGTGATTAAGCTCACTTAATTTTTTCACTAGTTTCGAATTTCGAAGTTACTCGTTATGTATTTATTGTTTTATGTATTTATTGATTTTCTTCATACCCAAATACTCTTCCAAATTATATAATGAATTATTTTTTATTTATTAAACTGTCAAATTAATTGCATTTTATGCTTAATATGTTAGTCCTGATTATTCGGTAGTTTAAGTTTCTTATAGGGCTAAAGCAATTTACTTAACTTTGTACAATAACTAGAAATATTAATCGTTTTTTATGTATATATTGTTATTTATATATAATTTGTAATCTTCATCATTATCTTAGCGTTGTTTCCGGTGACATAGTTTTACACTTCCGAACCCGGGGTCTGCTTACTCCTTTTCCTCCACTTGCCTTGGCTTGACTGATACGGCATCTAAGTGATTACCGTGTGACCTCCTAACACTGAGAGGTATGCACGTACCAGCATGTAGTTACATGTATACCTTCCGTTCGTCAATCAGCATGTACAGGTATACCGGTTTGCAGTTGAGCTAGGCTTAACTCCAAAGATTTTATTGGTACCTCAAAAACACCATGTCTTCTGTAATAGATTTTAAAGTGTAAACATGTTTTGAGTATTTATGTAGATTTATGAATACTCAAAAAATACAATTTGTAATAATGTTTGTAGTAATATTTGTTGTTTGTTATAGCTATGGGTGGTGCTCGCGTGCGCTGCATCACTGGCCGTGCCTATCCAGGAGACGGCTCAGGACACAGAGTTGTCTCGTGAAAAACGCTCCCCTGGAGGTTGGCACTCCCCACCACCAGAGGGAGTGTGGAAGAAGAAACTCGTATGGAAGGAAGATTGGAAACAAATCTGGAAAACAGAAAAGAAACTGGAATGGAAAACTGAATGGAAGAAGGAAAAAGTACCTGCATGGAAAACTGAAAAAGTTCAACAATGGAAAGAAGAACAAGTACCAGACTGGAAAATAGTACCGAAGGCCATCTGGAAAGAAGTGCAGGTGCCAATCTGGAAAGAAGTTCAGGTTCCAGACTGGAAAAAAGTATGGAAACCAGTTTGGAAGGAAATCCAAGTCCCTCACACTAAAGAAATACAGGTGCCTGAATGGAAACAAAGCTATATCCCCGCCTGGGTCAAAGAGGGAGTTCCTGGTGAAAAATTCTTAGGTAAGGATGATCACGGTTGGGAATATACTAGCCATGACTTATGGAGGAAGAAGATGATCTGGAAGCCCGTGTGGAAGAAAATCTGGAAGACCGAGCATAAGCAAGAATGGGTGACCGAGAAGAAATTGGAATGGAAAGAAGAGTGGAAACAGATCTGGAGGACCGAGAAGAAACAAGCGTGGGTGACAGAAAAGAAGCAAGAATGGGTTGACGAGAAAGTTCAGGTCTGGAAGACAATTAAAAAAGAGATCTGGGTTCCCGTTCAGAAGAAAATATGGGTAGAGAAGTGGAAGCAGATTCAGGTACCTGTATGGAAGACCATTGAAGTGCCAGCATGGAAAAAGGTATGGAAGCCAGTCTGGCAAAAAGTGTGGGTGCCAGTTCACCACGAGCACCACGGCTGGGACTAAGATTAGGTAAATACCTTCCCTGTAAATAAATATCTTTTAGTCATTTGTTAACTATTTGTTACCGTCAAATACCAATTTTGTAAATATTTTTTTTTTATATAAGTGTTGGGCGTACGCGAAGGCGAATCCCTTTCCGCTTGCGACTTTTCAAATAATACAGTGTGTTAATGCAAATGCGAAAATGTATTTGGCTTTGCGTGCGCCTAAGGAAGTGATTTACGTAATAGTTTCATAAATTTAGCGCAGTTCACTTCCGCGTCTAAGACCATTGTTTGCTAAGAAGACAATGTGTTTGGATCCCATGGCTGATCTACTCTTGTATTCATTATAAATTTTAAATAGCAAACTATGGAAGCTGTATTGAAGATCTTGACTTCTTACGAGAAAATATTTTTGATATCTTAAATATGGTTTTAAGAGGCTATATTTACCTTTTATATTGTGTCTGTTGAAAGACACTTATTTTTGTTATAATCAAACTTTCTTTCTGATTAAACTTCTATACTCATAAACTTTTGTTAATAAATGCGAAAATCAATACGCATACATTAAAAAAGTTAAAGTAAGTGAAGTAGTAGAACAGTTTAATAAATAACTTATAATACATATTTATTTATACATATGCATGAATGAATATATAATATGATTATTTAAATTAAACATTTCTATGGGCGCTCATTCAAAAGGAAACGGTACTGATAAAATTTTAATACACCACATTTTATAAATATAAATATTGTGTGAAGTTTGATCAGCAAAAAAGTAAAAAAATAAAGTAGCTATTAAATTTCTCCTTGTAATAAATAAAACCAAATATTATATTTTTTTAATATATTTGGCAAATAGAAATTTTTTTGTTAATTCGTGAGGCTCAAAGATGGATTACGTGGGGATTTTAATTCCAACCGCCCTGAAGTACAAGTTTATATATGTTTTGTTTTAAGTTTGTAATATTACACAAATTATGATTACAAAATAATTGTGGATTTATTATATTAAATACCTCCAATTTACATTTGATTAATTTTGATAAGGGTTCCAAGTTCCAAGCCTTTAAGTTTTAGCAGAGGCTAAGCTTATTGATTATTTTGATGAAGGGGATTTGGCTTTTACGGGAGCATTGTTATCTGACTCTACACTCTGATAGAAAAACCAGCATAAGAACCTCGTCCGTTATTCAATAGAATGAAATACTGACATATGTCGATTTGAATAAGATGTATTCTTAATAGTATGTTGGTAAGGGCTAACGTACTGTTGATCATGTTAAATTTGATCCTGTGGGCTACGGAAACGGGATAAATATTCCTTGTGGATGGAGCTAGAGCATGGACAACTTCCGGTGAGCAATATTAGTGTACACTTCAGAGAATATCTTATAGATGTGATTGTGATTATGTCCTAGTACCGCGGTAGCCTAGTGGTATGAGTAATGGACTGCTGAGACGAGGTCTCGGGTTCGATCCCAGGTGTTACCATGGCACACACCAATGACTTTTCGATGCTTTTCGAAGTTATGTGTGTATTTAGCGCAGGTTTATAAGTGCCCGGTTAATGGCAATAGACTCGCCACCTTATTTTTTTACGTGCGCAAAATCCCCACGGCTACCTCCCCACCGGAGCCGGTGGGAGAGGTTATGTCGGCTCGAACCTGTGGGTCGTTTTGGTTGCCGAAGGTGAGGTTGACAGGCATATCCCTCGCACCCCGGCCGACCCAGGGCCATCTCTCACGATCTGGCCCTCTCCTCGGGTGTGTGGGGACTACAGAGTCCCCAACTCGTTCCCGGAAAACGGGGAGGCGCGCCAGGCGCGCCGCCGCCGCGGCCTGCTTCTGCCAGGGTGACAGGCGGCTGCACCTGTCACCCCCAGGCCGGCGCTCATGGGGGGCGGAGGTCGTTCATCGACCTCTGACGCCCGAGTTACCTTCGTACGCGGGCAGCTTGGCTTGCGATCCTTCGTCGCTCCCGCTGCCGCTCCCGAGGCTCGCCACCTATTACATTGGGACCTAAATATAAACTGGCGAAAAGAGTGTGCAAGCACCTCTGCCTACACCTTCGGGTATATAGGTGTGAGTTTATGTTATGTTATGTCGCCAAAATAATAAGGGTTTGTCAAATGATGTTTCACAAATATAGGAACATCGCGGCTTTCCAAAATGGCACAAACACAAAGTAAAGAAAAAACTACTTACTCGCGTGAAGAAATAATACATACATATAATTTTTACATATAATTCCGCCTCTATCCCCGGAGGGCTAGGCAGACATGAATTAACACCCACATTTCACCAATCATTGAATTCAGTCCCACGTAATAGGGGGTGAGCCTATTGCCGTCTTCCTGGCACTATTGTCTGGTCTGTATATATGTCTAATGTCAAACAGCTCTATCCCTTAGTCGCCTTGTACGACACCGCATGGGGAAAGATGGGGTGGTCCAAATTATTCTGCTCTGCCAGGAACCACGCGGCACATGAAGAAATAATACGTCATTATTGTTAATGTTAAATATTTTTTTAATTATTTAGATTAAACTTCTCAGTTTTTTCGGCTGATATGTGTGAACCTGTCACGGCCTTAAGCCAAGTGAGTCGGTTCATGTGGTGAGTATTTGTGTAGTGGATGTGAGGAATCGCCTAACTATGGAACATGTATCTATAACATCTGATCTCTGTAATGATATATATACTTTGTTATGCAGGCCTAATTCTTTGAGTGTTGTGTTTAATAATATCAGAAATGATATCAGTAATATTATTATTATTACGAATTTATTATGAATGACGTATTCTTTTTTGCTCACTGTCGTGTCTCTGATTGGTGCGTAAAGAGATGAGGTTTGTCATCATTAATTCTCGCCATTAAAGGGTCATAATACATCAGGTGCTACAGATCACAAAGAATATAATTATGCATGAAGCATTTTTGAACTTAGCGCTTACGTACTATATGGGTACGCTGAAGGGTGCCTCCCAAGTCGGCACCTCGCCGTAGAGGAACAAAATTCAAATTTCAAATTCAAATTCTTTAATTCTCAAAATAGTTTAATCGATATCACATCTTTCGACGTCAAAATCTGCTTAAAACTAAGTTTTCTAGACACTAGAGGAGAAGAAATGGCGCAACAAACTCCACTTCCGCATTTTCGAAATGTCAATTCACAATTACTATTTTCTTAAGACCAAATATGGAGCGGCAGCGGGAGCGACGAAGGATCGCAAGACAAGCTGCCCGCGTACGAAGGCAACTCGGGCGTTGGAGGTCGATGAACGACCTCCGCCCCCCATGAGCGCCGGCCTGGGGGTGACAGGTGGAGCCGCCTGTCACCCTGGCAGAAGCAGGCCGCGGCGGTGGCGCGCGTGGCGCGCCTCCCCGTTTCCGGGGACGAGTTGGGGACTCTGTAGTCCCAACACCCGAGAAGAGGGCCAGATCGTGAGAGATGGCCCTGGGTCGGCCGGGGTGCGAGGGATATGCCTGTCAACCTCACCTTCGGCAACCAAAGCGACCCACAGGCGGCGTGCGTTTTAGTCGGCTCGAGTCCGACATAACCTCCTCCACCGGCTCCGGTGGGGAGGTATCCGTGGGGATTTTGCGCACGTAAAAAAAAAAAAGACCAAATATGGATGAATTTACGTGTCAAGATAATTAAAAAGTAAAAAAACCTTATAGTAAAATAATTAACTTAAGTAAAGTATAAAAATTCATGTTCCAAGTACATACCATATTATGCCATAATTACAGAATTTTAGGGGTCTGCACCATGCTCAAATACGTCAACGCTTTTCCACGACCCTAGCTAACAGGGCTAAAAATCCCGCATCATAAGGGGGTACCGCACGATATCATTCTACGCGGCGAGTTTCCTCGCTGGATCGCCACCATGGATCCTGGAAGCGAGATCACTTTCGGCGCTATACCAGTTCCGAAAGGCGGCGCGGGAGCGGGGTCACGATCCCGAGCCCCAAGAAATTCGGGCCGAGAGATCCCGGCTCCACAGGGAAATGGTGGCGGAATGGGAGCTACGACTTGGGCGACCAGGCGCAGGGCGCGCCGTAGTAGCGGCGGTAAGACCCATCATGGGGGAGTGGCTAGAGAGGCCACACGGCAGCCTCTCGTACCGTCTGACGCAGATGATCACCGAGCACGGGTGCTTCAGAAAGTATCTGCGTCGGATGGAGAAAGAGCCAACGTCCGAGTGCCATCACTGCGACGCGAGCGAGGACTCGGGGCCGCACACGCTCACCGAGTGTACGGCGTGGGAGACGCCGAGGCGGGAGCTTGTGGCGGCACTGGGACTACTGGGAGTGAGGGTTCTCACGTTCTCCACCTTGCTCGCGGCGATGGTCCGCTGCGCGGATGCGTGGGCGGCCGGCGCCTCCTTCTGCGAGCAAGTAATGCTCGTGAAGGAGGAGGCGGGGCGGGAGCGACAGCGGGAGCGACGAAGGATCGCAAGCCAAGCTGCCCGCGTACGAACGCCGCGTCGATGAACGACCTCCGCCCCACATGAGCGCCGGCCTGGGGGTAACAGGTGGAGCCGCCTGTCACCCTGGCAGAAGCAGGCCGCGGCGGCGGCGTGCCTGGCGCGCCTCCCCGTTTTCCGGGAACGAGTTGGGGACTCTGTAGTCCCCACACACCCGAGGAGAGGGCCAGATCGTGAGAAATGGCCCTGGGTCGGCCGGGGTGTGAGGGATATGCCTGACAACCTCACCTTCGGCAACCAAAATGACCCACAGGCGGCGTGCGTTTTAGTCGGTTCGAGTCCGACATAACCTCTCCCACCGGCTCCAGTGGGGAGGTATCCGTGGGGATTTTGCGCACGTAAAAAAAAAAAGTGCTAAAAAACCACACACCGACAGGAACAAAACCGATAGGCCTGCATTACATCTTTTAGACAGCAGTTAGTTACAAGTGTAATTGCAATTAAAATATGCCATTAAATTATTTATTTAGTAAGTAGATCAGTCAGGTGTTCGTACCCGCAAATCAAATGGGTGTTTCACGATAATTTTATCGGATCCATAGTTCTCGGACTCATGAAACATTATTAAGAAAAAAACTTGGGAAAAAGTGGGCGTTAATACATTTTTATCGCCTGTACCTTACCATGTATGTTATAAGCGTTGCCTAACTCGTACTAGGCCATCGATGTCATATATGGTCTATGGCTTAATCTCACTGTGGCATATTGTATAAACAGAGCTGCTATTTTTATACTACACATTTATACGACAAAACGTGCAAGGCTTAGATATCACCTATTGTAGATAGTAGATAGATAGGCCGCGTGGTTCCCGGCAGAGTAGAATTTGGACCACCGCATCTCTTCCCATGTGGTGTCGTACAAGGCGACTAAGGGATAGGGCTGTTTAACGTCGGACAGATATATACAGCCCAGACTCAGCCTCAGATGCATGGCTTGAGTCAACAATAGTGCCCGAAATACGGCAATAGGCTCACCCCCTATTACGTGGGACCGAATACAATTATTGGTGAAATGTGGGTGATAATTCACCTCTGCCTAACCCTCCGGGGATAAAGGCGTGATTATATGTATGTGTAAGGTGGTGCGGCAAAGAAAAGAGTCTCCAAACCTCTTGAGATTTGGAGACTCTTTTCTTTGCCGCACCACAAAGACCTGGAATTCATTAGCAGCTCATGTGTTTCCTTCTTCCTACAGTCCCGGTTCCAAGTTTTGGAATGACCTCCCTGCAGCGGTTTTCCCAACCACCTGCAATATGGGGTTCTTCAAGAGGGGCATCAGTAGGTTTCTTCATGGTCGGCAACGCCAATAACCTTGTGTTATATTCCCAGCGGTGAGCAGGGTAGCAAGAGCTCAATGGAGAGTTTTTGTGCTGTCCGTGGGAAGACCAAAAGCTTGTCCTGCTTTGTCTTTTACACTGACGGCATAGAAACTCTCTGTGCTTACAGGGTTGGCTTACGATTGTCATAATCGTAAGCCAAGCCTTGGTTTTGCACACGTCCATAGGCCACGGTAACCACTTTCCATCAGGTGGGCCGTGTGCTTGTCTTGTATTCAAGTCATCTTTAGTGTAGGAGGTAGGACACAAGGGGCACGAGACCAAGTGCTGCATGGACTGCACGGGGGCACCGCAGTCACATGCCGTTAAACCTGGGCCTCGCATTGAGAACCCACCTGAATAGATTTTGTGATTGAGAGAATGGAGGTGTCTCGTCGGCCATGGGAGGTATTTTTTCCTGGGGAGAAACGTATATACGTATCTCAAAATATCGATCTATTGTCGAACATCTTAGAAGTTGAATGGAGTAACGAGGTGTGCGTATTGAAATGTTTGTGTTAAAATACGAATCTCAAAACCTTTCAAAACGTTACACGCTAATATCTCAAAATGCGTTTCATATCTCAAATTTTATTCAAGTGGCAAAATACTATTACTAAATATAATGTACAGTTGCCGAACGTCAAAACGATTAAGTTAGGAGATCAGGTGGCATTCGCTTCCACAGAAGCCAAGATAAGCCAAATATAGCATGAGATTATAAGAGCGGATTCTGTACTTCAATTACGGTTGCTAATATTCTATTTAAAAAAAATCATCATCCTGCCCTTATCCCAAAATTATGTGGGGTCGGCGCAACATGTGTTCTTTTTCCATTCATCTCTAGTTGCAGTCATTTCAATCTTCACTTCCAACAACCTTCTTAACCATATCATCATTCACACAGTCCATCCAACGCATTTTAGGTCTCCCTCTCCCATTGTAGCCATCTACTACGTGAAGTAGGTAGGACACGGTGGTGTTCCCGCCCAATTGAATAGTCCGACTGGGGAAGTACCTCCGCCCTACAGAATACCGAGGTTATTATAACTTCGTGTTGTGTTCCCAGCGGTGAGTAGGGTAGAGCTCACGGGAGAATTTGTGCTGTCAGTGGGGTGACTAAAGGCTTGTCCTGCTTTGTCCTCTACACTGACGGCACAGAAACTCTGTGCTTACAGGGTCGGCAGCGCGAGTGTGGCTTCACTGGTGTTACACACGTCCATAGACCACGGTAACCACTTTACATCAGGTGGGCCGTGCGCTTGTCTGCCACCCTAAGTGGTATAAAAAAACTACTTACATAGTTAGTGCCTTCCTTACGACATTACTTTCATCCCTACGCATAACATGTCCGAACCAGGACAAACGATATAGGTATTACGAAAAAAAAAACAAAACATACAACCTGGTGTTATCCACCTTTTAAGCACTGTATTGCAATAGGTATAGTTGACAATAAGATCTTGATTCCGAAGTGTCCACGCAGACATTGACGTCAAAACTCGTTTATTTTCGCTCAGAATAGTGAGAGCTATAAATACCATTACACAATAATTAGATAAGGTGTTTTGTGCACATACACACACATACTCACTATTGTTGACTCAAACCATACGTCTGAGGCTGAGTCTGGGCTGTATGTATCTGTCTAATGTTAAATCATGTGTACTTATGTTTAAATATTGGACTATTTTCTGACCCATCCCATCCCACTTCATTATTAATTTTCTGGTTAATTGTGACTTTTACGTGAGTAAAAGTCACAATTAACCAGAAAATTAATAATGAAGTGAAGAAGTTAAGAGCACCCCGAGCTCCTATATATATAGCCAATGGTATTGTGATGAGAATGTCAACACTTAACTAGTGAAACTATTAAGTACAGACCCACCTTGCGTGTGTGTGTATGTGTGTGAGTATGTGTGTGTATGTGCACAAAACACCTTATCTAATTATTGTGTAATGGTATTTATAGCTCTCACTATTCTGAGTGAAAATAAACGAGTTTTGACGTCAATGTCTGCGTGGACACTTCGAAATCAAGATCTTATTGTAAACTATGCCTATTGCAATACAGTGCTTAAAAGGTGGATAACACCAGGTATGTTTTGTTTTATTTTCGTAATACCTATATCGTTTGTCCTGGTTCGGACATGTAATGCGTAGGGATGAAAGTAATGTCGTAAGGAAGGCACTAACTATGGAAGTTGTTTTTTTTTGTACCACTTAGGTGGCAGACAAGCGCACGGCCCACCTGATGGAAAGTGATTACCGTGTGCCGTCAGTGTTGAAAACAGGACAAGCCTTTAGTCATCCCACTGACAGCACAAATTCTCCAGTGAGCTCTGGCTACCCTACTCACCGCTGGGAACACAACACGAAGTTATTATAACCTCGGTATTCTGTAGGGCGGAGGCACTTCCCCAGTCGGACTGCTGGCGGAAACACCGCCGTGTCCTACCTCCTTCACAGTAGATGGCTACAATGGGAGAGGGAGACCTAGAATGAGGTGGATGGACTGTGTGAATGATGATATATGATTAAGAAGGTCGTTGGAAGTGATTGTTGAAATGACTGCAACTAGAGATGAATGGAAAAAGAACACATGTTGCGTCGACCCCAAATAATTTTGGGATAAGGGCAGGACGATGATGATGATGTTTTTTTTTTTAAATAGAATATTATCAACCGAAATTACTAATGTTCCCTCTAACCCCTCCAACTAAGCTAAATTGCTTGTGCATCCAAAATTGCATTCAAAGCTTGGACTTTGATGTACAAATCCGCTCTTATAATCTCATGCTATATTTGGCTTATCTTGGATTTCGAAAGAGCGTCTGCCACCTGACTTCCTAACTTAATCGTTTTGACGTTCAGCAACTGTACATTATGAAACGCATTTTGAGATATTAGCGTGTGACGTTTTGAGAGGTTTTGAGATTCGTATTTCAACACAGACATTTCAATACGCACACCTCGTTACTCCATTCAACTTCTAAGATGTTCGACAAGAGATCGATATTTTGAGTTACGTATATATATTTCTCCCCACGAAAAATTACCTCCCATGGCCGACGAGATACCTCCATTCTCTCAATCATCTACGCACAGTCGACCGGTCAAGACAAAATCTATTCAGATGGGGAATGCGAGACCCGGGTTTAACGTCATGTGACTGCGGTGCGGTGCGGTGCCCCCGTGCAGTCCATGCCGCACTTGGTCTCGTGCCCCCTGTGTCCTCCTGCACTAAAAACGACTTGAATACAAGACAAGCACACGGCCCACCTGATGGAAAGTGGTTACCGTGGCCTATGGACGTGTGCAAAACCAAGGCAGTCATAATCGTAAGCCAACCCTGTAAGCGAAGAGAGTTTCTGTGCCGTCAGTGTAAAAGACAAAGCAGTACAAGCTTTTGGTCTTCCCATTGACAGCACAAAAACTCTCCAGTGAGCTCTTGCTACCCTATTCACCGCTGGGAACACAACACAAGGTTATTATGGCCGCGGTGTTCTATAGGGCGGGAGGTAATTCCCCAGACGGACTGCTCAATTGGACGGCAATACCGTCGTGTCATACCTCCTAAAGTTGAGATGGCACAATTTTCTTCGGTAACAATTTAGCACCAACAGTTTGCAACTTGAATAATTTAAGACTTAAGATTAATAACTTGTAACTTTTCTATTATTGCCTGAAATAAACGATTTATTATTATTAATAACTTAATAATTTCATGTTGAAGCGTTTAGTTTCTACAGTCCAAATGGCAATAAAATATAGAAACCAGAAACACACATATTAAAAGAAAACGACATATAAAGAGGGCGTCAAGCTGAGTTTCACCATTATCACATGGTATAGGTATGTAAGTAATGGTGACCCTTGTTTCTGAGACTTTGCCTTCAGCTTATTACCAGCCGAGGCGAAATCTAATTGACGTGTTCTATATAATGAAACGCGTTTGTAGAGTTGGCATAAAATGTTACCACTGCTGCTGTAGAATCCCATACGGTATAAAAAATTACCCTTCGGAGATATAATAATTGTCAACAGAAAATATGGTTCATTGTTGAACAGAAACACGAAAACATTGGTTTATCAATGCCAGTAGCTTTACCATGACTTTCAACATGATACATGGCAACGTCTGCGTTAGCAAAAAAATTCAGGACCGCATTGGAGAACTTAATATTTCAAATTCCGATGAATTACAGTAAAAAAGTTTTACTTTGTGATTTTTTCCGCACTATTGCCTTCTGTTACAGTTTTTTAATACAAAATTCCATTACAAGTTCTTTTTCATGCCGGATACCTGTCGGATATCACCTCGGCCATCACGAGAGGTTATGTCGAATTCGCACTAGCAAAAACCGCACGCAATCACGGATCTTCACCCGGGATGTGAGTTTGCTTAGAGCACATCCCGCACACCGCGACTGATCCTGGGCCTTCTACGGTGGTCCCTTCTATGTGTGCGATGCACGATGTTCATTGAGATATTCACCGGCGGGGGTGAAGGGGTAACAGGGGGCCGCACCTGTCAATCAATCAATCTGCGCTTGGCGACCAGCCTGCACTTTGATTTCTCTCAGCTGTGCCCTTTGATACTCAGAGCCAGAGAGAATAAGCTTCCGAGCAGCCCTCTAGGGGGCCGCACCTAACACGACTGGTAATAGCCAAAGGCGGCCGTGCTGGGAGAGAGGTGCTTCCGTCTCCGTTACCCAGGGTGCACAACATGGTGGATTCTGCCACGCACCTCAATCCCGTTCCCGTTGCTGTTTTTAAAATATCAGTATAGATAATATTATCTATATATCTTTATGTTATGATTAGTTCGTATCGTTTTTTTTTATACCACTTAGGTGGCAGACAAGCACACGGCCAACTTGATGGGAAGCAGTTATCGTGGCCTATGGACGTATAGAGTATAAGACCTCTGGTGTTGCACCAGGGGTGTTACACTCGCGCAGCCGATCACGAAGAATTCTGATGCCCCTCTTGAAGAACCCTATATTGTAAGTGCTTGGGAAAACCGCAGCAGGGAGGTCATACCAAAGCTTGAGTGTGCTTGGGATGAAGTTTCTTTCATACCGAACAGTGCACACCGTCTCAGGTCGCAATGTGTGAGGACGAATGTAGATCATTATGTTTATAAAATGAATAAAATCTTTGTATGCACAAATTAATTACATATTTTTGGGTGTCCTTTGCATAGAGACTACGAAAAACTGTGCAAGCGACCTAAGCGACTTACCGACTTCAATGACGTTTTTTTAACAACATGGTTTTTCGCATTAATAATTGACGCTGATCACGAATATAAGAAAATATACTGGATACTGTGTGATGTCAATAAGGTGGAAAACTACTTATGCAATTTGGTTAAGATTAATTTCAGAAATAGGTGCACGCTAAAAAAGCATGCAAAATAATCTTTTACAGATAGAAATATTTTGTAGGTGATGTTTTGGTCGGATATATTCGGATAAAACCGTGAATAAAATAAATAATTAAAAATAAAAACCCTAATGATGCTAAAACGATTAAAAAAAGTTTAATAGCAGTCGGCAGCCTTTTGCAAATAATAAACTGAAAGAAAATAAATAGGACCATACCCATTTATTATTTTTCATTAACCGCCAGCTATTTTTTTTACGTTTGCAATATCCCGGAGCCGGTAGAAGAGTATCGGACTCGAACCGACCAAAACGCACGACGCCTGTGGGTCGTTTTTTGATTACGGCGCGCCAGGTGCGCCGCCGCCGCTGTTTGCTTCTGCCACGGTGACAGGCGGCTTCACCCTTCATCCCCAGGCCTGTGCTCTTGGGGGGCGAAGGTCGTTCATCGACCTCCGACGCCTGAGTTGCCTTCGTACGCGGGAAGCTTGGCTTGCGAAATCGATCGGGTTTTTTGTTTACGACAATTCGAACACCATTTAACGGGACAATATAGTCAGAATCGTTGCCCGAAAAAAAACGTGTTGCAAGCACCCATAAACTAAAGTAACAACTTATCACCAGTTGAATTGTATGCTTGCCCCAATAAAAAAAGAAAATATATAGATTGTAAAGCTTGGTAAAGGTTAAGCTCTTCACTTGAAAGACGGTCTTTCAACAGCTCAATACGGTCCTAAATAAGGGCTCGCGTACAACCAATTAGCAGTTAAGATGTCAAGAGAAGGATTTTATAAAGATTGTTATTAGCACATAAACATCACATATTATGCAGACGAATATACTACACAATGTCATCATTCTCTGACCCTTTTCTCAATTCAGTTGGGGTCGGCTTTCCAATCTAACTGTGATGCGGTGGTACTTGAAGCGTCACCTGACCTCCACAAACAATTGGCAATAGCAAAATTCTGTAGTAAGACTAGTCCGATTTTTGAGCGCTCCAACTACTCGTAGTATCTGTCATATATAACAATCTTGTAGTCTGTGGTAATCGATTTGAAAAAATTAGTCATTAATTCCAGGGCAAGTGTATACGCTTTTATAACAAGCTCCCTAATGAAATTAGGGATTTACCTGTGTATAAATTTAAAATTATAGTTAAATGTAAATTGTGCCAGAAAGGCTATTATAAATTGGATTGTTGATTGATGTTGTAGATTGGAGGAAGGACATGACGGTATCTCCCGTCCAAAATTGAGCAGTCCGTCTGGGTAAGTACCTCCGCCCTACAGAATACCCCGGTTATAATAACCTTGTGTTGTGTTCCCGGCGGTGAGTAGGGTAGCCAGAGCTCACTGGAGAGGTTCTGTGCTGTCAGTAGGAAGACCAAAGGCTTAAATTGACCCCACTGACTGGTGGGGGCGTGAAATGTTGGCGCGGTGGTCAGGGAGACCCGGTGAAACGGTTATCCGCTGGCCGCCCGCAGGCTGTACGGTTCCCGAACCTGGGAATTACTTAATCTCCGCCCCAGGAGGCAGAACCAGCAGCCTGTGTAAAGTTCCCGGTGCTATAGCCATGCCGGAGGAGGAGACCGGAGTGGACTTGGCTTCAGTATCTGGGAGGGGACCGGGGGCCCTTCCGCCCATCGCGCCAGCCAGTCACACAACCCCAACTTGTCTGTGGGGGTAGGACGCCTTGCTTTGTCTTCTACACTGGAGGCACAGAATCTCTTTTTACCTTCTCCCCCCCCCTCCCCCCCTCCCCCCATCTCAAACATGAAAACTATAAAAAAGCAAGAGAAACGTTACCACAGCGGCACCATCATCCACAGTGAATGTGGATTTCTGCAACATCAGGGGCCTACACTCCAACCTTAACGCGGTCCATCTCCACTTTTTCTGACGGAGACGCAAATATCATGCCCGGCCGATACAGCCTACCTAATGTACCCCGGGTACAAACTCGAGCATAGCTTTATGAGTCGCGCCGGGGTATGCTTGTACGTCCGGGATGATATTTGCTGTCGCCGTCTCCATGGTCTTGAGGATAGGGACCTGTCAACTTTATAGGTACGCATAGATCACGGTGGCCACACCCGTATCTATGCGTGCCTTTACAGGTCTCATAGCGGTGACCTGGGCACGGCTCAACTGTTTCAGCATCTGCAGCGGTCGGCGGACAGCGTAATTGAGCAGTACCCCACTGCGGAATTAGTATTCTTGGGGGACTTCAACGCCCACCACGTGGAGTGGCTGGGGTCTCCTAGGACTGATTTTGCGGGAAGGGCTGCTCACGACTTCGCTCTAACTTATGGGCTCTCTCAACTGGTGCATTCTATCACTAGAACACCAGAAATTGAGACCCACAGAAGCTCTATACTGGACCTTCTGCTGACTACGCGCCCGGATGAATACACCATATGGGTGCACCTCTCGGTAATTCGGACCACAGCCTCGTCCGGCCGCAAGTGACACTCGCGCGGCCTGAACCACCGCGGCCACCTCAGTGGCGGCATGTGTGGCACTACAAGTCGGCAGACTGCGACGGACTGCGAGAATTCTTCGCGTCGTACCCGTGGAGGCAGCTTTGCTTCTCTTCTGATGATCTAAGCTCCTGTGCAACAGCAGTCGCTGACGCGATTCTAGTGGGTATGGAATGTTACATTCCCAACCACTGGGTCGCGACAGGAGCGAGCAAACGCCCGTGGTTTAATAGGCCTTGCAGGGAAGCCAGAGACCGCAAGCAATCTGCATACAAGGCGGATCCTTATTGGCAAGAGCCGTGGTCCAACCACGGCTCTTGCCAATAAGGATCCGAACATCGCTGAAGTGAAGCGGAAGTTGAATGCTGCTTCAAGGTCCAGTAAAAAGGCAACGTCTAGAGCAAAGTTTGAGTTCATCGGCAGAATTGGCGAGCGGCTTGCGCGCTACCCATCTGGCAGTCGTGCATTTTGGTCACTCGCTAAAGCTGCTGAGGGAAACTTCTGCCAGTCTTGCCTTCCGCCGCTGCAAAAATCCGACGGTAGTCTGGCCCATGGCGCTAAGGAGAAGGCCGATCTTTTGGGTAATCTCTTTGCGTCAAACTCGACTATGAACGACGGGAACGCCGAACCATCCATCATCCCCAGCTGTGGTGCTTCGATGACTGAAATTAAAATCACACAACGGGTGGTCCGGCGCGAGCTTAAGTCCCTAGATGTTCGGAAGTCGAGTGGGCCGGACGGTATACCGGCGATGGTGCTTAAGCACTGTGCCCCCGAGCTGTGCCCTGTACTTACACGCCTTTTCGCACTCTCATACTCCGCGAGGCAGGTCCCGGCCTCGTGGAAGACTGCATTCGTGCACCCTGTACCTAAGAAAGGTGACAGGACAGATCCGACCAATTACAGGCCTATCGCTATAACCTCCCTTCTCTCGAAGGTTATGGAGCGTGTTATTAATACACAGCTCCTGAGGTACCTTGAAGGAAACGATCTACTGAGCGACCGACAGTACGGTTTTCGCCACCGTCGCTCTACCGGTGACCTTCTTGTGTATCTCACAAACCGGTAGGCGCAAGCCATCGAGAGTCGCGGTGAGGCACTAGCGGTCAGCCTCGATATAGCGAAGGCCTTCGATCGGGTCTGGCACAAAGATCTTCTTACGAAGTTGCCATATTATGGACTCCCCGAGGGATTGTGCGAATGGATCTCCAGCTTTTTGTCCAACAGAAGCATCCAAGCCGTCGTCGACGGCAGCTGCTCGGACCGGATGAACATAAACGCTGGTATCCCACAAGGCTCCGTGTTGTCTCCGACGCTGTTTCTGCTGCATATCAATGACATGCTGTCTGATGGCTCCATTCATTGTTATGCGGACGACAGTACCGGGGACACGTGTTACACGGGCCGTGCAAATATCCCTCAGTCCGAGGTGGAGAAGAGTCGCGAACAACTTCTGTCTGAAATGGAGACTACTCTCTCTGGAGTGTCATTGTAGCGCCGCAATTCCTGGGCACACCGCTTACCATCTCCCTTCCATCGGGATCCTTGGTGTCGATATCTCCAGTGACGTCCAATACCGAAGTCATTTGCAGGACAAGGTTAAGTTGGCATCAAGAAAGCTCGGAGTGCTCAACAGGGCGAAGCAGTATTTCACTGCGGGGCAGCAACTCCTTCTTTATAAAGCACAGGTCCGGCCTCACATGGAGTACTGCTGTCACCTTTTTGCTGGAGCACCTGCATACCAGCTTGACCCCTTCGACTCGTTGCAAAGACGGGCATTGAGGCTGGTTGACAATCCCATACTCACAGGTAGAGTGGAACCTCTTAGCCTTAGGAGGGATTTTGCCTCACTGTGTGTGTTCTACCGCCTATACAATGGTTTGTGCTCAGATGAATTGTTTGACATGATGCCCGTAGCTACATTCTATCATCGCACCTCTCGCCATAGGCAGGGAATTCATCCCCACACATTGCGACCTGAGACGGTGCGCACTGTGCGGTATGAAAGAAACTTCATCCCACGCACACTCAAGCTGTGGAATGACCTCCCTGCTGCGGTTTTCCCAAGCACCTACAATATGGGGTTCTTCAAGAGGGGCATCAGAAGGTTTCTTCATGGTCGGCAGTGCGGGTGTGACACCCCTGGTGTTGCATACATCCATAGGCCACGGTAACCGCTTCCCATCAGGTGGGCCGTGTGCTTGTCTGCCAACTAAGTGGTATAAAAAAAAACAACCCAATGATACTTGGATGATAAACAAGCTTGGAAATGAGTTGTTCGCTCAATTATGCTACTCAAGTACCTAAATTTTTGTATTTAGATTAAGTAGACTAAGTATGTGTTTGTAAATAGACCAAAAACAAAATTCACGGTGAGTTTCTTGCCGCAGTCTTCTCAGGTCGGGGCCGCGTTTCGAAATGTACTAAACTAATTGTCATTTTCCTTTTTAATTGACGTTTTGTAAGTGACGATATAGTGGTCTATACAGAATAAATGATTTTTTATTTTTTGACTTAGATGTTCTGTACAACCGGGACCGAGGCCTTAGCGGCTCTCCCAGGCACGGCAACACCTAGACCAAACCAAATTGCAATATTCACGAATACAAACATTTGCACTGAGTGATAATCGAAAAACGCCCCCTGCGTAGCAGTTGTGTTCACATTTTAATTATGTATTAATAGATGGAATTATTCTCATGTATGATTACCTGCATATATCTGGACCCTAATAACTTTACAAAATGTACTCTTTATACGCAGTACCTACATGTTTATCTTTTGAGAATAGTGCATGGTGTATGAGAATATAGAATATATCAAACCAATTAGCTGGCTAGGGCCTCATTTCTCTAGCAATTTGTGGTCAAGATATATACCCGTTACTATAGGTATAGTTGAATAATATAAAGGAGTTCGTAGACACCAATGGTTTGGCCTTTCGCGTGATCATTGGGTCAGAGATGAGCCCGCAAAACGCTTGACTGGTTGTTGCCAGAAATCCTACTTCTGACCTCCTTATACGTGAACCAGGAAGGACTTCATAGAATTCGTTTTGTGAAAGTTACTTAGACATACCACAGGTAATATAACACTTTTTTTTTTACGTCCGCAAAATCCCCATGGATACCTCCCCGCCGGAGCCGGTGGAGGAGGTTATGTTGCCGAAGGTGAGGTTGACATGCATATCCCTCGCACCCCGGCCGACCCAGGGCCATCTCTCACGATCTGGCCCTCTTCTCGGGTGTGGGTAATATTACACTGACATACAACAGGTTGAATTTATTTTTCATCCCACTTAGGTGGCAGAAAAGCGCACGACCTACCTGATGGAAAGTGGTTACTGTGGCCTATGGACGTGTGTAACACCAGAGAAGCCACCCTCGCGCTGTTGACCCTGTAAGCACAGTCTCTGTACTGTCAGTGTAGAGGACAAAGTAGGACAAGCCTTTAGTCATCCCACTGACGGCACAAATTCTCCAGTCCAGTCCTACTCACCGCTGGGAACACAACACGAAGTTATTAAAACCGCGGTATTCTGTAGGGCGGAGGTACAATTGGGCGGAAATACTGCCGTGTCCTACCTACTATAAATTAGATTAGAATTATTATCTAGATGCTTTTGTCGACATCATTTAATTATATATAGCTTCAAATAAATAATAGACTTATATTTGGTAATCAATTATTATTAAGAGTAGACGTTCCGTATACCATGCCCACAATCATGTTAACAAACGTCAGAAATTCGGGAATTCGCACTCACTGACTACCCAAAAAGCCATTAAAATGACTGATTTCCGATTTACAAATGACGCAAATTCGAGCTCCGAGCCAATCAGAAAAGTTTAATATTATTTGTTTCCTGAATAAATCGACACAATAAATGAAATAGAACACAAAATTTTAAGACATAAATTCGCTCCTGTGGCATCTACGCAAAGTACCTAATTGATGCTCTAAACAGGTTGCAGCGACGTGCTATCCACATTATTGGGAATTCTGAGGTCACGAACGCCCTCGAATCTTACGAGCTAGTATCAATTGGTTTGGAGACTCTTTTCTTTACCGCATCACCAAGACTTGAAGTTCATTACCAGCTCGCTTGTTTCCTTCTGACTACAGTCCCCGGTCTTTAAAGGCGTGAAAAAGCATCTGATGAGGCCGCTATGCCGAGTGTCACCATTGTAACATACTACGTGTCTGTAATGGTGACCCTCTATCCTGAGACTCATCATATGCTTTTTCACGCCCCGCTTAAAGGTCCCGGGACTGTAGGAAGAAGGAAACACGTGAGCTGGTAATGAATTCCAGGCCTTAATGGTGCGACAGAGGAAAGAGTCACCGAACCGCTTGGTTCTTGATCGGATGTTCTGCACCGTGTGCGGGTGACATCTAATAACTGCACGTCTTGTCCTGTGTATGAAAGGGGAGGGTGAGACTAATTGGAAGAGTTCTTTAGAACACTCACCATGCTACAGACGGTAAAATACAGACTTAACTAAACTTATGAAGGTCTAAGTTCCACTCACTAGAGACAAACAATTAGGTACATACTCTAAAAACGTACAGTCAGAATAAAAACTTTTAGTACTCAGACATTATTTACAGAAAAAGATAAATATCTGTATTGAGAACAATGAAATTTGCAGTGACGGAGATGATTTGTGGCGGCCGGAGAGGCAGCTTATCATAGGATCTTCCTATTGTGTTACTATATGTACAGTGCATGGTTATTTACTCATATTTCAGGGACTTTAGAAAACTATAAGTTTTTTTATATTATTGACAATAGATAAGGGAGGAATATACTCTCGGAGGGTCAGGACTCGAGTCGTACATAACCCATCCCAATGGTACCGGCAGGTGGTATTCGTGGGGATTTTGCGCACGTAAAAAAGGGTTAATACTTATATTTTACTTTTTGAGGAGGTAGGACACGGTTTTATTTCCGCCCAATTGAGCAGTCCGACTGGGGAAGTACCTCCGCCCTACAGAATACCGTGGTTATAATAACTTCGTGTTGTGTTGTGTTCCTGGCGGTGAGTAGGGTAGCCAGAGCTCACTGGAGAGTTTTTGTGCTGTCAGTGGGATGACCAAAGGCTTGTCCTGCTTTGTCCTCTACACTGACGGCACAAAATCTCTTTCTTACAGGATCGGCAGCACGGATGCGACTCCACTGGTGTTACACACGTTCATAGGTCATGGTAACCACTTTCCATGAGGTGGGCCGTGTGCTTGCTCGCCAACTAAGTTGTTGAAAAAAAAAAAATATATAGACTGTTGATTGATGGCAATTAGTGGTATTTATTGGTACACATATTTAAATACGTTTGTACTTTTTCCGCAGTATTTTTTAATATTACACCTGACCGGTTTCACCTTACGTCATCCTCAAACCTTTGAAGGTGAAACCAGTGAGCAGGAGAAGCAAGCCCGGGTTCAAAGTACGAGCTTTGAATACGTTTGGGATGAAAAAAATTGTAGAAGGTAAGACACGACAGTATTTGCGTCCAATTGAGCAGTCCGATTGGGGAAGTACCTCCACCCTACAGAATATCACGGTCATAATAACTTCATGTAGTGTTCCCGGCGGTGAGTAGGGTAGCCAGAGCTCACTGGAGAGCTTGTATTCTCAGTGCGAAGACTAAAGGTTAGTCCTGCTTTGTCTTTTACACTGACGGGCACAGAAACTCTTTGTACTTACAGGGTCGGAAGCGCGAGTGTTACTATTCAGGTATCATACGCGTCCATAGGTCACGGTAACCACTTTCTATCAGGTGGGACGTGTGCTTGTCTGCCATCTAAGTAGTATAAAAAAGCATCAAGGTACTTTTATATATTTTTTTTCTTCAAGGTGCAGGTGCAATTTTTATAAAACCTATTATAATTTTTTAACGCCTTGAATTTTATTAATAGCAATGTACTTTGTTCCATTGTGCTACATCGTGTTTTGAGGCACGTAGTTCTTCTGTGGTGAAAAATAATTTAAAAAATAAAGTAAAGTAGCAGTTCCTGCCATCGCAACTGTGATCTGCAACCAGTTAGGGTACCACTAATATCTTAGGAGACCAAGTCATTTTAACCTGCAAACTGGTTCACGAGCTTTTCATGCTAGCTTTCCTCAACACCTTCATTACCTAATTTACCATGCATGATATACTGTAAAAAGTTTTGAGTGAATTGCTTTGATGAAATCTTCCTCTTCTGAGCCTTCTGCCAATTCAATAAAATTACGATCTTATCAATGTCTCGTGTTTATCGTAATGTCTGATCTTAATCGTAATATTATTTAAAACGAACCCATGGAGAAAGAAAAAATAGATTGTATAACAAGGTAGCAAAGTAGTATTATACTGCGAGGGCGCAACTTTGATTCACAAGCGAAGGATTCTACAACAGAGGGAAATTCTTAGGGGCAAGTCGAGTAAATTGTACCACCTTTGTTTTATATACCACTTAGGTGGCAGAAAAGCACACGGCTTACCTGATGAAAAGTGGTTACCGTGGCCTATGGTAACACCAGAGGAGCCACACTCAAGCACAAATTATCCAGTGAGCTCTGGCTAACCTACTCTCCGCTTGGAACACAACACGAAGTTATTATGGCCGCGGTATTCTGTATTTATTTTTTTATTTTATCTGGGTGTTTGTAGGACTTTTTAAATCGTACTACCACTAGATTTTTCATTCGATAACGCTTTTTATCCACACTGGTAACACCAAACTATGCTTTAGTGTCGCCTCCAACTACCCACAATTTTAAGTTGACATCTAACGGAAATTGTGTATGGGAGGAAAAATTAGTTTTCGGTGAAATTTGTTGTGAATTTTCATACTAAAACTATAACGTAACGTAAACTAAGACTACGAAACCTACGTTATATCACTGATTTAATTGAATCTACATTTTTTGTCCCTTTGCGTGGTGTGATTAGGTTTTTACCCGACTACGGCGAACCAAAAAGAGGGTTATGATTTTGATAGGCTTTGTATGTATGTATGTATGTAGGTTCATCTGTTTCCTCATAGAAGCATCTTTGGTTGTCCGCTGGTTATAGACTATATAACGTGTCACTTAATCTAATATGGCGCCCTCTAACGGTCATAAAGTACTGTGATAAAAAATACATTTGAGATAAATATGTCGTGTTTGGTATCAACTGAAAGGACTTTAAGGAAAGCACATTGTTTTCTACACTGACGGTACAGAAACTCTGTGCTTACAGGGTTGGCAGCGTGAGTGTGATTCCTCTGGTTTTACACTTGTCCATAGGCCACGGTAACCACTTTCCATCAGGTGTGCCGTGTGCTTATCTGCCACCTAAGTGGTATAAAAAAAGAAGTTTGTGTGACGGGAGTTTTTAAAATTTTTTTACTCGACTGCTCTATCGAGGGTTATGTGTTACAAGCTTATGTATGTGTGTATATGTATGCAGTTTTCTTTGTTCCCCTCTACAGGCCTAATGGCTGGATGGATTCCGATGAATGCGGTCTCAAATGAAAAATGTTCGCCCCCGAGTGTCATAGGATACATAAAATGTCAACAAATGAGTTTCAGGTTTCTATTTTATTTTTCATTCAATTTTTTCGAGTACCATATCACAATGAAGGGAATCAGTAGCAGATTACATGGGTTCTTATATCATAACAAAAAAGTCTAAATAAAAAAAATAAAAAAATAAACCTGACTGCTGTCTAAAAGATCGAAATAAGTATATAGCAGGCGGTACCCATTCGCCAATCATAATCCGAAAGATAATGTATTCTATGCGATATATTCTTTCTTAGACACATTATAAGACCCATCATGGGGGAGTGGCTAGAGAGGCCACGCGTGACGTGACGCCACGTCTGACGCAGATGATCACCGAGCACGGGTGCTTCGGAAAGTATCTGTGTCGGATGGAGAAAGAGCCAACGTCCGAGTGCCATCACTGCTACGAAGCTTATTAAAAACTTGTCATTACAATGACATTTTTTATTTCTCTGACTTCGTAATAATATTAGGTCTTTACCTATAAAATTACCGAAATTTTCTTACAGATTCATGAGTTCGTTATTCCTGTAATTTAATAGACATTTCCATTATTTATATTTTGTTTTAAAGTTTATTTCAAAATTTTACAACTCTGTATCAAATTTTGTTTTTATTGGCCGCTTGATAAATTAAATTCGATCGTCAAAAACAAGTACTTCCTAAATACTATCCATATTGATGATACATTTCGTATTACTTTTATACAGCTGTCACTTTTCAAAAATGTAATAAAAGTGTTTTTTTAGCTTAATGATGTCTCATTCAGAAACAAAAAAAATACAATTTGGATTGGTCGTTTCTAAAAATATGTCAAAATGTTTGTACTGAAATTTTGGTTTCCTCCATTTTTTTTTAAATGGCAATTTCATATGTAACGACCACTGAAATTGCCATTTTTATTTGTTTATGTAACATCTTCTTTTACAACATTCATGTTTCTCTGACATCATATTGCCATATGATGTCATAGAAATATAAAAGTGACCACAGTCTCACCAAAGGCTAACATACCGACTAGGTACGTATCGTGCGAAACTGTACATACGTTAGTATTGTGGTGGAAATCGCAAGTAACGTATCATTATGTCTTTAGGTGTAACTTATGCGGTTTCCGTAAGAACAACACTCCGTTACGACCAGGGAACTAATAAGTACTACGTACAACTGGAATGTGCACTCACTATAAGCGTGTACACAATATAAGACTTTAATGAAATGGGTGAAAACTATATTTAAAACGAACGGGGAAGCGAGCCGATAGAGACAGCAAGCACGAGGTCAATGTGTCCCTTTCTATTATTGCCAGTACACATGACAATACTTTTTAGTAGTTTATTATATTTCTGAAACTATTATTAAATATTATAGTAAAAAAAATGTATGCTCTTGACTCGTTTCAGTCATGAAATAGAAATAAAAACGTAACATTTTATGATCATTAAAACATCGCAAGGTTCTAAACTGTAAACATATAATTCTTTTGGTAGTACAATGGTAGGATTTTGAACATTAACGTCGCAATCAGCTATCCTTAATGGCATAGGGTGTATGCGCTGACTTGTTCGTAGTCTCTAAGTAATTTTATTACCAATTTGTATTACTACCATGGTGAAAAGGTGTATTAAAGGTAGGTAGCAGCAGTGAAACATTGGCAGGATGTAACATATTGTTACGATGGACGAATCGCCATTGATGTTGCTGGACCTTTTCCAATGACTGAAAAAGGTACCTAACAAATACATCATAGTAATGCAAGATTACTTCACTAAGTGGCCTGAAGTATTTGTGACACCCAACCAGGAAGAAGTCACTGTGGCAAGGAAACTGGTTCAGGAAGTGGTCTGCCGGTACGGCGCACCTATGGAGATCCACTATGACCAAGGACAGAACTTCGAGTCTGCTCTATTTCAAGAAATGTGCAAACTCCTTGGAATGAACAAGACCCGTACGACTCCAGCGCATCCGCAGTCAGACGGAATGGTCGAGAGGTTTAACCAGACTTTGGAAAATCACTTGGCTAAAGTTGTCGATGAACACCAAAGAGATTGGGACCAGTAAAATCCCACTGTTCCTGATGCCCTATCGATCTGCGGTACATGACAGTATGGGACACACCCCAGCGAAAGTGAATTTTGGTCGCGAGATTAGGCTAGCAGTGGATGCAATAACCGATACGCCACCTGATAGTCCTAAGCCCGTGACGGATTACGTAAGTGAACTTCGAAACCGACTAGACGAGGTGCACAGAATAGTCCGGGAAATCAATCTGAAGACAGGTGAAAGGATGAAAACCCGGTACGATAGAAATGCAAACACCAACGGTTTTTAAGAAGGAACACTGGTATGGTTTCATAATCCGCTACGCAAGAAGGGGAAATCTCCAAAACTCCAAGCTCGCTGGGAAGGGCCCTATACGGTTATTACGAGAATCAATGACGACGACCTCAGTGGCGTAGCGGTAGAGCATTCGACTGCTATGCAGGGGGCGCGGGTTCGATTCCCGCTCAGTGCAAATATTTGTATGCATGAATATGTATATTTGCGTTGGTCTGGGTGTTTCTATGTATAGTATGTATGTATTTACAAAAAAAAAGTATCTAAGTATGTTTATCCGCATTCTAGATCCCATATGGTAAGCCTAGTTAAGCTAGGCTTACCATGGGTCTAGATAGCGTTGTGTAGAATGTTGTGGAATATTTATTTATTTATTAATGACATTACTTACCGCATTAGGAAGGGGATTAGGGGAAAACCAAAGGTAGTCCATGTGGATAGGTTGACGAGTCATCATGGAACAAATGATGCACGGGACGAGCATGACTAAAAGGGGGGTAATGTTATGACCGACGTCGATATCTCGAAAACTAGTAATCGAATCTTCAAGAAATAAAAACGCAAATTAAGAGAGATGTCAATTCCTATTTCTTGCAAAATATTTGGTCACAAATCAAAAGAGTGAGATACAAGCACCTCCTAGTTGCTATCTCTTTCGGACCGTTTTCCTAGATCAGTGCACATTCCGGTTGTACGTAGTACTTATTAGTTCCATGGTTACGACTCAATCGCGAAACGTAACCTGTCTTTTAATTTTGTGACGTAAAAATCTTTAAAAATATTCTGCGCGAGCCATGGACCTATAAAGAAATACGGACAGAATCTCGCGTACAATCTAAGTGAAGCAAAAATCTGGTAGACTTTGGTGTACTTACATACACACATATAATCACGCCTTTTTCCCCGGAGCGTTAGACAGAGGTGAATTAACACCCACATTTCACCAATTACTGAATTCGGTCCCACTTAATAGGGGGTGAGCCTAATGCCGTCTTCCGGGCACTATTGTACACTCAAGCCATGCATCCGAGGCTGAGTCTGGGCTGTATATTTCTGTCTGATGTTAAACAACCCTATCCCTTAATCGCCTTGTACGACACTGCATGGGAAGAGGTGGGGTGGCCCAAATTCTACTCTGCAGAGAACATGAAATACGCACGCACTCTCATCAAAGGTACACCAATCGGCACCACTTGGTTGTCATTATTAATGACAGGAATCACCAAGATAACACATCCTACCGTCCTGCGAGATTAAATTTCGCCATAACCGTAGTGATTTGCATTGAGAAAAATCAGGAGATAACCGTCCACAGCCGTTTATTTACTTTATTACGTGTTTTTATATCAAAATATTACGTGACATTTTAGGAATATTTTTTTCATCACAAATAACGTTGCTAAGCAACGCTGTTGATAAAATGGGAAAATTACCCAATAAATTGGTAGATCGTAATTATATGGTATCCAATTAAATAAACTGTGACTTGGTCTTCCCATTTTGAAACTGCAGATTTGTGCTACGGCCGATGCCGATACGATATTAGTAAATAAATAAACTAATGAATTACAGAGGTAATATGGGGTTTCGAAGTCTACCACTGACGAAGTTGGGGTGGACTGGCTAGTAAAAATATAAAAGTAAATCATGAATCTCGATATTATGGATACTAAATTGTATTGCAATTCAGTTAAAGAAAGAGCTAAAATGGGGTAAATTTGACACATTGCTTCACATTTGTTCTCATTATATTTGATAGAGAATTTTTTTTTCTTTACTAGCTGACCCGCAATAGCTTCGCTCGTGGCATATTTTAAAACCACCTCATATCACCTATTTGAAACCGTATTTCTTCAATTTTGCAAATAATGTATGGGAATCTGCCGGATTTATTAACATTTATAGTCACTGCTCCGCTCTCTTAAGTAGTAGCGTGATGATATATAGCCTAAAACCTTTGTCAATAAACGGACTATTACACAAAACAAACAATTTAAGAAAAATCATAACTAAAGGAATTTATTAAACATAAAAAAAATATAAAAATCGTGATGGAAAAATAGAGGTGATCGTAGAGGGTTGAAAATTCATGGTTGTATGTATTTTCTAATGCTATATCATCAAAAAATAAAAAATATATATAAGAATGTTTGGGGTGGACATTTTAGGGGAGGAGTTGCGGCTCCTGGCCAATATTCTGCCGAGGTCAGAAAGACCTGAGAGAAGGAAAACTCGAGAACAAACCCGTTGCCAACCCGTCTGGCCAGCGTGGCAATAGTAGGCTAAACCCTCCCAAATGAATAGACGCCACAACAAAAGGCCCCCAGTTCCCGGCGGTCCCGCTATTCCCAGCCAAGGTAGCGGTTCGGGTAACGGCGGGACGGGGGGTGCAAAGGATCTCCGGGCTACGGGAGGCTACCGAAAACGGCGACTACTACTGGCAACGTACAATTGCAGTACACTTCGTCTGGACAGGCACCTCGCGGAACTAGAGGTAGAACTAGGTCGCATAAATTGGCATATATTAGGGTTGTCCGAGATCCGAAGACAGGGGGAGGACACGACAACCACTGAGTCAGGCGACCTGTTCTACTTCAGAGAAGGTGAACAGCTCTCCCAGGGAGGTGTCGGTTTTCTGGTAAAAAAGGACCTCATTAGCAGCGTTGTTGAAATCGGTAGTGTGTCGAACAGGGTAGCGTACCTTATCGTAAAAATCACGAACAGTCGTTCGCTGAAGGTGATACAGGTATATGCGCCACCTCGCTTCACCCCGACGAAAGTGCCGAGGCCGTATATGAAGATATTGCTAAGGCAATGAATCACACCGCCAAGGCCACTTACAACGTTGTTATGGGGGACTTCAATGCTAAAGTGGGAATACAAGAACGCGGTGAGACGAAAATCGGACCTTATGGAGTGGGGTGCAGAAATCACAGGGGACAAATGCTAGTCAACTTCCTCGAGGCGCAGGGGCTCTTCTTAATGAATAGTTTCTTTAAGAAAAAGCCCCACAGGAAGTGGACTTGGCAACGTCGGGACTCTGTGATAAGAAACGAGATATACTTTTTGATAACGGACAGTAAGCACATATTTAGAGACGTCTCTGTGATCAACAAGTTTAAAACCGGAAGCGATCACAGACTTGTCCGAGGCTCTCTAAATATTAACATCAAGGCTGAAAGATTCCGAATGATACAGTCTACTCTCCGACCTACGCCACTCCAAGTCACTCTAGGGTCCGAAAAGTTCCAATTGGAACTTCAAAATCGTTTCGCAACACTGGAAACCACAAACGGCATTGACGAGAAAACCGACACAGTGGTCAAAACATTGCAGGAAGTGTCTCGAAAGTTCTTTCCCGGGAAACGCAAACAGCGAGAGTCCAAGCTCTCTCCTGAGACTCTCGAACTTATGAGAAAGAGACGTGAGAAGTCATCCACACCGTCGTCTTCGTCAGATGAGAGAGCCTTAAACCGACAAATTAAAAAGCTGATTAGACGCGACCTCCGACGCTACAACACCCATATCGTCCAGGAGGCGATTGAGCGAAATAGGGGGTCGAAAGTGTTCGCTCAGCAGTTGGGGAGGCCCCATCTGACGAAACTTAAAACTGCGGATGGTAAAATGACTGCCTCAAGGTTCGAGATTCTCGATGAGATCGAAAAGTTCTATGGACAGCTATATGCATAACGGACGAGTAAACCTACGGGACACAGCGATGAAGACCACAGAGCCCCACTTACGCGCCATTACACCGAGGAGATACCCGATATCGAGCAGTGCGAGTTGGAGGCGGCTCTCAGATAACTGAAAAACAACAGGTGCCCAGGTGATGACGGTATTACTACTGAGCTCCTGAAAGCAGGCGGAACTCCAATCCTGAAAGAGCTAGCAAGCCTCTTTAATTCCGTCATCCTACAAGGTCTAACACCTAGGGCATGGAGCGGGAGTGCGGTGATACTGTTCTTCAAAAAAGGAGATAAGACCTTGCTGAAGAACTACAGGCCCATCTCACTCCTGAGTCATGTCTACAAGCTGTTCTCGAGAGTCGTCACAAATCGTCTTGCGGGTAAGCTCGACGAGTTCCAACCACCGGAGCAAGCCGGGTTTCGAAAAGGTTATAGCACCGTGGACCACATCCATACTGTTCGGCAGATTGTAGAAAAGGCCCAAGAATACAATCAGCCGCTGTGTATGGCGTTTGTGGACTACGAAAAAGCCTTCGACTCCATCGAAACCTGGGCAGTTCTGGATGCCCTACAGCGGTGTCGTGTCGATTGGCGATACATCGAGGTGCTGAGATGCTTGTATGACACTGCCACAATGTCCGTCCAGCTCCAAGACCAGAAGACGAAACCTATTAGCCTCCAACGTGGAGTGAGACAGGGAGATGTTATATCCCCCAAACTATTCACCAACGCGTTGGAGGACGTCTTCAAAACTCTGGATTGGACTGGGCAGGGTATAAACATTAACGGTGAGTACATCTCACATCTTCGGTTCGCCGACGACATCGTCATAGTAGCGGAATCGTTGGAACAACTGGGCGAAATGCTGCATAGCCTAGATGGAGCTTCTCGACGCATCGGCCTTGGTGTAAACTTGGATAAAACCAAAATTATGTTCAACGAACATGATGTACCGAGACCGATTGCCATCGAAGGGGCGACACTCGAAGTTGTTCAAAAATATGTCTACCTGGGGCAGGTTATCCAGCTCGGTAAAAACAACTTCGAGAAAGAACTAGCCAGAAGAATCCAGCTGGGTTGGGCAGCATTTCGCAAACTACGTCGAGTTTTCTCTTCACCCCTACCGCAATGCCTCAAAACAAAGGTCTTTGAACAGTGCGTCCTACCTGTTATGACTTACGGTGCCGAAACGTGGACACTTACAGTGGGGCTGGTCCATAGCTTAAAAGTCGCGCAGCGGGCTATAGAGCGAGCTATGCTTGGAGTTTCTCTGAAGGATAAAATTCGGAACGAGGTTATTCGACAGAGAACCAAAGTTACCGACATAGGCCACAAAATAAGCAAGTTAAAATGGCAGTGGGCTGGCCACGTTTGCCGAAGGACCGATGGCCGTTGGAGCAAACGAGTCCTAGAGTGGAGACCGCGAAAAGGTAAACGAAAGGTAGGACGCCCCCTAGCCAGATGGACTGACGACCTGAAAAAGGTGGCTGGGACAGACTGGATGCGGAAGGCGGAGGATCGGAGAAAATGGCGCACATTAGGAGAGGCCTATGTCCAGCAGTGGACTGCAGTGGGCTGATTGATTGATTGATTGGGGTGGACAACCCTTATCACTTAGGGGTATGAAAAATACATAGTAGCCGATTCTCAGACCTACTGAATATGCATATAAAATTTCATAAAAATCGGTAAAGCCGTTTCGGAGGAGTATGGTAACTAACACCGTGACACGAGAATTTTATATATTAGATAAACAACGTTGCTATTCAAGCGAAGTTTATGGCATCAGTCGATGTTCTGTGATACCTCTCCGTCCGCATTTTTATAGGTCCATGGCGCAAGCTATAATACAATACAATACAATAGATTAAGGTGGTGTAACTCTCGCAAATGAAAAAAAAAATACACAGGAAACCTAGAGGCAGTAAAGTTAGTTAAAATTATTTGTATAGGAAAGAATTACTAAGGGTAATTTTATGCGGGTATGGAATGTTATATGTTATGAGAGAGCAAACGCCCTTGGTTTAATAGGCCCTGTAGAGAAGCAAGAGACTACAAGCAATCTGCATACAGGGCTTGGACCACGGCTCTTGCCAATAAAGATCCAAATATCGCTGAAGTGAAGCGAAAGTTGAATGCCGCCTCGAGGTCTAGTAAAAAAGCTACGGCCAGGGCTAAGTTTGAGTTCATCGGCAGAATTGGCGAGCGGCTTGCGCGATACCCATCTGGCAGTCGTGCATTTTGGTCGCTCGCCAAAGCTGCCGAGGGAAACTTCTGCCAGTCTTGCCTTCCACCGCTGCAAAAATCCGATGGTAGTCTGGCTCATGGCGCTAAGGAGAAAGCCGATCTGTTGGGTAATCTCTTTGCGTCAAACTCGACTATGAACGACGGGAACGCCGAACCACCCAAAATCCCCAGTTGTGGTGCTTCCATGACTGAAGTTAAAATCACGCAACGGGTGGTCCGGCGTGAGCTTAAGTCCCTAGATGTTCGGAAGTCGAGTGGGCCGGACGGTATACCGGCGATGGTGCTTAAGCACTGTGCCCCCGAGCTGTGCCCTCTGTACTTACACGTCTTTTCGCACTCTCATACTCCGCAAGGCGGGTCCCGACCTCGTGGAAGACCGCATTCGTGCACCCTGTACCCAAGAAAGGTGACAGGACAGATCCGACCAATTACAGGCCAATCGCTATCACCTCCCTTCTCTCGAAGGTAATGGAGCGTGTTATTAATACACAGCTCCTGAGATACCTTGAGGGAAACGATCTACTGAGCGATCGACAGTACGGCTTTCGCCACGTCGCTCTACCGGTGACCTTCTTGTGTATCTCACAAACCGGTGGGCACAGGCCATCGAGAGTCGGGGTGAGGCACTAGCGGTCAGCCTCGATATAGCGAAGGCCTTCGATCGGGTCTGGCACAAAGGTCTTCTTGCGAAGTTGCCATATTATGGACTCCCCGAGGGACTGTGCGAATGGATCTCCAGCTTTTTGTCCAACAGAAGCATCCAAGCCGTCGTCGACGGCAGCTGCTCGGACCGCATGAACATAAACGCTGGTGTTCCACAAGGCTCCGTGTTGTCTCCGACGCTGTTTCTGCTGCATATCAATGACATGCGGTCTGATGGCTCCATTCATTGTTATGCGGACGACAGTACCGACGACACGTGTTACACGGGCCGTGCAAATATCCCTCAGTCCGAGGTGGAGAAGAGTCGCGAACAACTTGTGTCTAAAATCGAGACTACTCTCTCTGGAGTATCCGATTGGGGACGACTAAACCTAGTCCAATTCAACCCCACTAAGACACAAGTATGTGTATTCACCGCTAAGAAAACCCCATTCATTGTGGCGCCGCAATTCCTGGGCACACCGCTACCATCTCCTCGAGTATCGAGATCCTTGGTGTCGATATCTCTAGCGATGTCCAATACCGAAGTCATTTGCAGGACAAGGTTAAGTTGGCATCAAGAAAACTCGGAGTGCTCAACAGGGCGAAGCAGTACTTTACTGCGGGGCAGCAATCCCTTCTTTATAAAGCACAGGTCCGGCCTCACATGGAGTACTGCTGTCATCTTTTTGCTGGAGCACCTGCATACCAGCTTGACCCCTTCGACTCAGTGCAAAGCCGGGCATTGAGGCTGGTTGACAATCCCATACTCACAGGTAGTGTGGAACCTCTTAGCCTTAGGAGGGATTTTGCCTCACTGTGTGTGTTCTACCGCCTATACAATGGTTTGTGCTCAGATGAATTGTTTGACATGATGCCCGTAGCTACATTCTATCATCGCACCTCTCGCCATAGGCAGGGAATTCATCCTCACACATTGCGACCTGAGACAGTGCGCACTGTGCGGTATGAAAGAAACTTTATCCCACGCACACTCAAGCTGTGGAATGACCTCCCTGCTGCGGTTTTCCCAAGCGCCTACAATATGGGGTTCTTCAAGAGGGGCATCAGAAGGTTTCTTCATGGTCGGCAGCGCGAGTGTGACACCCCTGGTGTTGCATACGTCCATAGGCCACGGTAACCGCTTCCCATCAGGTGGGCCGTGTGCTTGTCTGCCAACTTAGTGGTATAAAAAAAAGAAAAAGTCTTAGAATTTTACTGTCATTTTTTGAAGTATAGTGGTTTTTATATGACGTATAATTAGCAGAATCGGAACCCTGACGCTGACTGTACCATAGTGATGCAATGGCAGTATCATAACTGAGTCAGTAGTATTATGTTACTAAGTGTCATAACATGAACAGAAACGGTAACAGATGTATATGTACAAAGTATATTTTAGCTGCAATAAACTTGAAATAAACACAACACATGCGATATCAAAAGCGGAACGGCGGATTCGGCGATGCGGAACTATGAAGTACGATTTTCATTAAAAAATAATTAAATCAACGTTCACAATTCAGTAGTCACGGATATTCATTTTATTTTACATCTGTTTTCCATACCAATAAATACAGTTTTAGTGTCTGTTTATTAAATAACAGCTTCAAGCATTTTACTTTAAGCATAATAAAATTTTGAGAATTATTTACTACTTTTTATATGTGTATGTGTTCTATGAGATACCAATATCAAAATAGTAATTCTTAAATTAATTATGCTATAACGTTAACAATATATTATAAGATTTAACACGTAATATCTTGGACCTAAGGCGTGAGACGAATAATAATAATAATATAATAAAAACTTTATTGACAGTAAGAATATACATTGTTAACTAATATAGGTTCAACATATTTTAATACAGTGTAAAATGAGCGTCCAGAGTATAGTTGGCGCTGTTACAGGTGGTACATCGTATCACATTAGGTGCTAACATAATTATGTTAACAAAAATTAATGAACCCTGTCTCCTAAACTAGGATATCCTGTGTCTTAGGAGACAGTTTTCGGCTAAATTATTTATACAATATTCGTTTCCCAGTGAACAGTTAACAGTCGCCCGACCCCATTATACAGAGTTATGTATTTAATTGTGGACGATGTATATTAGGTGAGTGTGTGTGTGTGTGTGTGTGTGTGTGTGTGTGTGTGTGATGGGTGTATGTGTGCATGTGTAAGTTGGTGTGCATGTGTATGACGAATGTTACAATGGTGACACTCAGCTTGGCGGCCTCATCAGATGCTTTTTCACGCCGCGATTAAAGGACCCGGGACTGTAGGAAGAAGGAAACACGTGTGCTGGTAATGAAATCCTGGTCTTGGTGATGCGGCAAAGAAATGAGTATCCGAACCACTTGATTCTTGCTCGTATATTCTGCACAGTGTGAGGGTGACATATAAGCTCTGCATACCTAAGTTTTACCGTTACAAACAAATAACTACTTCAATTTTATTTATTTCTACAGACAAATGCTGCGGAAATCAAAACTGTTCCGATGCATCATTATCTGAATATTATATGAATATGTTTGTCGTTTCCGATTCAGTAAATTTAAAATAAAGAAATAATAATTTATTTCAGACCAATATTCTGTAGTTCCAGTCTAGTTTCTAGCTACGTCCGGTTTTAATGCCAGTTCTATTCAAATTTCTTTTACCGAACAGTCTGTGCTCATTTGGAATGCGGTTTCTCTTGAAGTCAGGAAGGCCACTACTTAACTACAGTTCCCTCGCGTTTTAATGAAATTTTATGTCATAATTTTATTTCGCATAACAACGAATATCCTAAACTTCATATGGTAGAAAATTGTTTGGTATACACTCATTCATTATACATTCAGATAATATAATTTTGTAAGTCAGAATCAGATTTTGGCATAATTTTCAAAACGTAAAAATTAAAAAGTATTAAAAAGTAGTCCTCAGCTGCGATGGCGGGCGTTATAACCTCTTGCTCCTCAGTTCGTGGGCCACCTCGCCCCTCCGCGCATGGGTGGGATTAAATAACACTCTAGGGGTGGTGTAAATCAGACAATGTGAGGTTGGAATTGCAACGTTTGATTTCTGTCACAAGTTTTAACTTTTCAAGACAATGTAAAGTTAAATAAAATCTTTGTAAAGTTTGGTACAAAAAAAGACTATATACCCACTATAAAAATGATTTTAATCGTAGGAGGATCAAAATTTCATGCGGGTGAAAGCGCATGCATCACCTGTATATTAAAATAGTAAAAAAACCAAAGGAAATTCTTTTTCATTCTTATTGGATCCCATGCGAAAATAACATTTAATAATTATATTCTAAATAAAGGTTTTGCTAAACATAACATGCAGAATTATCATTGTACAAAAGTTATAATTATTTTGGCGAATATAATTCTGCTACTCGAAGAGTATGCCATTGTTAATTCAGATATAATTTGATCATTCTGCCAAAATATATGAATTTATGAAATAAATTATTATGCTTCCAAAATGCTTAATTAAATAATATTATGCCCTTACAGTGCAAATATTTGTATGCATGTTAATGTGTATTTGTATTAGTCTGAGTATTTCTATGTAGCTATAATATGTACATAGGTCGATGAACGACCTCCGCCCCCCATGAGCTCAGGCCTGGGGGTGACGGGTGGAGCCGCCTGTCACCCTGGCAGAAGCAGGCCGCGTACGAGTTGGGGACTCTGTAGTCGCCATACCCGAGGAGAGGGTCAGTTCGTGAGAAATGGCCCTGGGACGGCCGGGGTGCGAGGGATTTGCCTGTCAACATCACTTCGGCAACCAAAAACGACTCACAGGCGGCGTGCGTTTTAGTCGGTTCGAGTCCGACATAACCTCTTCCACCGTCTCCGGTGGGGAGAATCCGTGGGGATTTTGCGTACGTTAAAAAAAAGGTACTATATGACCAACGGTACCGCAACTACGCGAGTTCGTATTAACCAAAACATTTAAGTTAGTTTGTGTCTACAACAGTTCTAGATGCCATGTTATAGTATGAGTTCGTTTCGAAATTGAGCATACACCTAAGTGGGCGTTAACTTGCTATGCTACCTACTGGTCTTACTGTAAATCTTTTGGCGTACAACTAAGTTCTTTTTTAATTTTATTTTTTATTTTTTTGTAAAACTGACAGATTACATAATACAATATAACATCTTCAAGTACACTTTTTAAACCTGAAATCCAATTAGATTTGTACCTAACGTTCAAATGTTAAACAACTTCGTTAAGACAGTGTTATACATACGTTACATATCGGGGACCAAGAGTTGTCTTAATGCAGATGATGGTGACCTACAATGAACATTGCAAGTAAGTAATATGCAACAAAGTAATGCGGAAATGCTGAAACAGCGGAACGTGGCTCTCGGCGCGCGTCGCGATGACGCCATCGGACCAGCGCGCCCGCACTCTTGTTCCAAGCTTCGAACAATTGTCACTCCCATAGATTTAATTTCAATATTGTAATCTTTAAATATAACTCATTTCAGTAATCTTGGGTTTTTCTGCATCCTGCTTGCCGCACTGACTTAATTCATATGCAAACAAACACACAATCTAATTGTTGTTGGTATATTGACATACATAAATCATTAACAGAAAAAAAAAACGAAAAAAAAATGTACATTAATGGTGTTTTCTTAAAGTACTGATGCTATCAAAGAAGATATCCAGTTGAGTACAAACCGTATTATATAGACTACACATTCTATGGAGCGGGTTATGCTGTGAAAAATTGTTTTTGCACAGCGGGATAGTAAATAGTTGCGGAGTGCGTACAGTACTTTCAAGCTTATGTAGGTGACAAGATTAGAATCCAGCAAGCCATTCACGATCCTGTATAGAGTACACAGAAAGCCCATCCTCCTCCTCTCCTCCAAACTCATAATCTCAAAAGTTTTAAACCTATCTTCATTTTTTTTTATACAACATAGGTGGCAGGCAAGCACACGGCCCACCTGATGGAAAGTGGTTACCATGACCTATGAACGTGTGTAACACCAGTGGAGACCCTGTAAGAACAGAGATTTTGTGCCGTCAGTGTAGAGGACAAAGCAGGACAAGCCTTTGGTCATCCCATTGACAGCACAAAAACTCTCCAGTCAGCTCTGGCTACCCTACTCACCGCCGGGAACACAACATGAAGTTATTATAACCGCGGAATTCTGTAGGGCGGAGGTACTTCCCCAGTCGGACTACTCAATTAGGCGGAAATACCACCGTGTCCTACCTCCTCAAAATTCATATTCTGGTATTTTACGTCTAAGGCCTTATATTATACATAAAGCCCTGAACAAGTGTTTTTAGATTACTACAATTTTATTAATATGTACTGCATATATTGGAGCCCAAATGGAAGCGCAGTATTCAGTAATACTCCTGAGCAAGGCACAATACAAGGTGATTAAGGACTCAGCGTACTTGAAAGGTTTTGTATTATAAATATAAATATAAATATTCCACGACATTCTACACAACGCTATCTAGACCCATGGTAAGCATAGCTTAACTAGCTTGTGTTATGGGATCTAGAATGCGGATAAACATACTTAGATACTTTTTTTTTTTTTGTAAATACATACATATTATACATAGTAACACCCAGACCAATGCAAATATACATATTCATGCATACAAATATTTGCACTGAGCGGGAATCGAACCCGCGACCCCTGCATAGCAGTTGTATGCTCTACCGTTACACCACGGAGGTCGTCAATTACGTACCAGAAATGAAAGCATAGGATTAGCTTTGCTGCAGATGTGCTGATAATGTGCCCTGAAAGACACTTCAGTATCAAAAACTATACCTAGGTCACGTACCACTTTAACTCAGTCAATAATAATTCCGTTAACATTATTGTTGTAAATAAAAACATTTCCTTTTTTTTGTAAACGTGACGATCTGACATTTATTTTAATACAAATAAATGTCAGGTACAAAATATAATACAATCATAATACACATTAGCACACCCTAAACCATGCATCTGGAGTTGAGCTGTATATATCTGTCTGATGTTGAACAGTCTTATTCCTTAGTCGCCTTGTACGACACCGCATAGGAAGAGATGGGGTGGTCCAAATTCTACTCTGCCGGAAACCACGTTGCTTATTTTTATAACATAAACATAAACTGGCGAAATGTGGGTGCTAGCACCTGCCTACCCCTTCGGGGATATAGGCGTGAGTTTATGTTATGTTATATTGTGGAAGTTAAGTGAGAGAAATTATCTTAGTTATCAGTTCTATGGGTTCAAACGCTTCAAAGTGCAAGTTTTTGAATGTTGAAATATTTTTCATCCGTGCATCCATTTTTTGTAGGATTAATATCTTCTTTTTCACCTCACCTCAAAGTCTGGGGTCCGCTTTGTCAGTCTCACTACGGATTTGGCTGAACTTCGATGTTTTCCGTGAAGTGACTGCCACCTGACATCTACAAACCAAAGGCGATATCAAAACATTGCAGCTAAACCAGTTGTTGACCGGGACCGACGGCTTAACGTGTTTTCCGAGGCACAAACAGACCAATGCAAAATATTTGGACTGACCGGGGATCGAACCCGCGCCTCCTGCATAGCGGCCGCGTTCACTACCGCCACGCCACGGAGGCATTACTGATCTGCCAGAATTCGGTGCGTCTATTCCAAAAGTTCAAATATAAAACAAATCTTCAAACAAAAATCGTAAGGAAAACAGATTTCCACGCGAACAAGAAGCGGTTATCACCTGGTACACAATTAAAATATAAATTAGAGATAAGAATTTAAATAAATAAATGCTTCTGTTGCTAACCGTACATCGCCCACGTATTCGTATAATCCACTCTCAAAGGACATTCGTCACCCCTTGCATCTCATGTTCCACATCATTCAACAAACTATGAAGACAATGCTGTTATAGATTTAACGCAGTGGGTGTTCACTGTCTACCCCCCAACGTTCACGGCAACCACAATAGCCCCGCACAATCATAGTGGACGGGGCATTTGCTAACACGTTTGGATGCAACGGTTTCCAATGGTTTGCACAGGTTAATTGGCTTAACGAAGACGCAAATAGTCGCCATGGAAATCAGCTTAACACTTTCAGAGTAAATTTACTTTAAAAAGTAATGGAATTATTCAAATTTTGTTGTTACGTGGGGCGCACTATAAGTTTCCGGAATGAATATGAAAAAATACTATTAAAGGTACAAAATTAATTTATTGTTTTTCAAAATAATCTCCCTTGGCGTCTATGCACTTTTTCATTCGATCAAACCAGTTTTGAAAACTTTTGTGCCACTCCTCTGTGGTGACCTCTGAAACGTGTTTTTCATACTCCTCGACAGCCTCTTCTGGTGATGAAAATCGTTGGCCGCGTAATTGGTTCTTAATTTTTGGGAACAGATAAAAGTCACAAGGTGCCAGGTCGGGACTGTATGCAGGATGACTCATGAGTTCTACATTTTTCGCCTTCAAAAAGTCGTTTGTCTGTCTGGCCGTGTGAGAACTAGCATTGTCGTGGTGCAGGATGATACGGCGTTTACGGTTATTTTTACGGAGTTCGTCAATAAATGGTCGTGTACCAGTCACTATTCACAGTTCGACGATTTTCTAAAGCAACAGTAGCCACGTGTCCAGTTTTATTCAAAAAAGAAGCAATCATCCGCTTAGATGCACTTTTCACGCGCGCCACTTTGGTTGATTTCGGCTCATCTTGAAAGACCCATACGCTCGATTGCTGCTTTGTTTTGGGATCGTAGCAATAAATCCATGTTTCGTCACCTGTTACTATGTCCCACACCAAATTTGACGCACCTTCGTTGAATCTGATAAGCATGGCACTGCACCAAGTGACGCGGTCCGTTTTTTGATCCTCGGTCAAGTTATGTGGGATCCACCGCGAGCACAGCTTTCTCACACCCAAATGTTTGTGTAGGATTGATTGTATTTGACTCATGCCTATTTCTAAGGATGCGCGAATTTCATGGTAGGTCACATGCCTGTCTGTTTCAATCATACGGCGCACAGCATCGATGTTTTTGTTGGTCACAGCGGTGGACGGCCGACCATCGCGAGATTCGTCACTGAGATTGATACGACCACGCTTGAATTCTGCAAACCAGCTATAAACAGTCGTCTTGCATGGAGCTTCATCGCCAAAAGCTGTTTCAAGCCGAGCGATGCTCTGTTGAGCCGTCAAATTACACTTAAAATCGTAGAAAATCATACTACGAAAATTTTCCCTAGTTAAATCCATGTTGATGCAGACACACAATTTTTTAAATGGCGCCACAAGGTAAAAACAAAAGACAGTCAGATGAAACAAAACTGTATTCTACAGCCAAAGAGTTCTATTTTCAAATGTTATAATAAATTTTTAAATATTGTTTATGTAAGTGGCCAGTTCCGGAAACTTTTAGTGTAACCTATGTATAAGACAATTATATAATTTATTAGGTGATGTCTAGGGTTGTTAAAATATCTCCAATGTCTCTCAAATATCTCCTGACACGATTACTTTACAATTATGTAATTAGACTATGAAAAAAAATTTTTAATATTTTTTAAATGTTCAGCAAATTCTGATGGTGACTGTACGTATATCTTAATAAAACTTTTATATCTCACTAGATTTTTACTAGTTACCTGACCGACTTTGTTTCATAGATCGGAAGATATTTCTCTCATACTTCTTTGTTAACATCGATACTAATTTCATTTTATTTAATTTTTGCCTCGCGGAGTCCTGCAGTGTAGAATTTCGCTACTCCCATCCAATATGGCGTCGTATAAGCCGACTAAGGGATAGTGCTATTTAATCTCAGACAGATATACGAGTATACAGCTCAGATTTAACCTCAGATGCATAACACGAGTCAACAATAGGCTCACCCTATTGCCGCCATGCACAGGACCGTATACTAATTTGTTAGTAAAATGAAACACCCACACTATATGGGAATTGCACCTCTGCCTACTACTCCGGGGACAAAGACGTGATTATATGTGTATATATAACTTTATTTTTAACCGACTTCTCAAAAGGGGAAGAGGGTATCAATTTGAATGTTTATTATAGGCATAGATTTTTGCATATTCCATACAGCTTAAACAACTTGAAGACTTACAAAAAATAAGAAGTAGAGCTGGCTTGTTTTGCGAACTCGTATTGTTTGTTCTATTTCCGTCAAAATAATTCTAAAGCGCCATTGTTTAATAACAATGGACATCAATTGTTCCACACCTGACGCCATGTTTTTGTATTTGAATTTAAAAGTAAAACTTCTCTGTTGTCTTCTTCTTATCGGTTTGATCACAATTTTTAAGTTTTTTCTCTCAATTTTCACATTTTCGTTAAGTCCCTTTGTTTGGTTATGACGTCAAATATTTAGCAACTGGCGTCAATATTTTTAACTTAGGTACTTATGTTTTGAATAGACTAGCAACAATTATGTTTTAGCAAATTTCACGACTTTTCGTTAAAAAACATGAATATGATTAGAGTTCGTGGAGCCGTTCTCGGGATTTGCACTTAGCTATAAATAATATAATATCGGCATTTAGATCCATGGTAAGCACAGTTTAATTAGCTTGTCTTATATAATCTACATACATACATACATAAACTCACGCCTATATCCCCGAAGGGGTAGGCAGAGGTGCTAGCACCCACATTTCGCCCGTTTATGTTTAGGTCCCAATGTAATAGGTGGCGAACCTATTGCCATTAACCGGGCACTTATAAACCTGCGATAAATACACACATAACTTCGAAAAGCATCGAAAAGTCATTGGTGTGTGCCATGGTGAAACCTGGGATCGAACCCGAGACCTCGTCTCAGCAGTCCATTACCCAAACCACTAGGCTACCTTTTGCGTATAATCTAGAATGCGGATAAACATATATAGATTTTTTTTTTGTAAATACTTACATATTATACATAGAAAGAAGGTATTTCCGTCCAATTGAGCAGTCCAACTGGGGAAGTACCTCCGCCCTACAGAACACCGCGGATATAATAACGTCGTGTTGTGTTACCGGCGGCGAGTAGGGTAGCCAGAGCTCAGATTTTGTACCGTCTTTGTCTTTTACAGTGACGGCACAGAGACTCTTGTTTACAGGATTGGCAACGCGAGTGTGACGTCCTTGGCGGAGCACACGTCCATAGGCCACGGTAACCGCTTTCCATCAGGTGGGCCGTGTGCTTGTCTGCCAACCATACGGTATAAAAAAAATAGTGCATACAAATGTTTGCACTGAACAGGAATCGAACCCGCGCTTCCTGCGTAGCAGTCGAACATTCTACCGCTACGCCACAATAGACGTTATCTCCACTTTAAAAACAGATCAAGATAGTCAGATAGATAAAACTTTATTGTACTCCAATATATTTACAGCAGAGACAAGTAGGTAGCATGTATATACAGTTGAATGTACAATGGGCGGCCTTATCAATAAAAGCGATTTCTTCCAAACAACCTTGGGATGGACAGTCATGTGACAAGACAAAAGATATATGGTTGTAGTTCAGCCGTCTCTGAAAACCCGCGCTGTCCGCATGCACGCGGACAGCATTAAGCTGTGAGGCGGCCATTATTCTACATGGCTATTGTCACTTGTTACTCAACTGTCTATATTTAATTATAAGCTAGGTTGAATTAAAATATTTTTTTTCCTTCTTCTTTCGTTCATAGTTATCATATAAAACTAGATGAACGGTGAACTAAAACAAAAATAAAGGTAGAGAAAATCATAAATAAAGGAATATAAAATAAAATATACAGCTTTACATAAAATATTATAAACATAATCGTAAGATAAGATAAGATGAGATGAGATGAGATGAGTTGAGATGTGATGAAATGAGATGAGATGAGATGAGATCAGATGAGATTAGATGAGTTGAGATGTGATGAGATAAGTAAGATAAGATTAGCTAAGATAAGAAAAAATAATCTTTATTGTACACCAACACATTACAGTACATGTACGGACAACATTATAAAAAATGTACAATTGGCGGCCTTATCACTACTAGCTATCTCTTCCAGGTAACCTTTGGATGGAAATGTTTTTAATTGTTTTAACAATAATAACCCCATAGTGTAGTCATAAGCTACAAATATATAACGTAAATAAATTTATTATATATAATTAAATAATATCTTACAACCATAACATATAAATAGATATATAATATAAACTAGTATACATAAAAATATAAAAAAGTAAATAATACATACCAATATGAAGGAAAAATGAAGGGATAATGAAAGGAAAATAATAATTTAAGTCTGTAAGTATATGTTTTCGGTATCAAGTATTTATTGTAGTCTATGTGTTGCCATGTAGTTTCTCACTAATAAATTCTCTTCATTTCTTTTCTTACATTTGAATTGAACATTGAACTGCGAATATCCTGTCAGACGAACAAGAAGAGACAAATTCGCTCCTGCGTTGAATACTGCACTCATCAGTGGTTACAGCGATGTGCCGGACCGCATTCAATCAATCCTGAGGTCATGAACACCCTCGAACCTTTGCGTAGATATGTTGCATCCTTGGCTATATTTTACCGTCTCTACCATGGTGAGAGTTCTGATGAGCTCTTCCAACTAATTCCACCCTCTCCTTTACTACACAGGACAACACGTGCAGGGCTTAGATATCATCCCGCACACGGTGCAGAATATACGAGCAAGAAGCAAGCGATTCGGAGATTTTTTTTTTGCTGCACCATCAATACCTGGGATTCATTACCAGCTCACGTGTTTCCTTCTTCCTACAGTCCTGGGTCCTTTAAGCGGGTTGTGAAAAAGCATCTGACGAGGCCGCCAAGCTGATTGTCACTATTGTAACATACTACGTGTTAGTGATGGTCACCCTATTTACTGAGACTTTGCTTTTAGCTTACCATCAGGGGAGGTGAAGTAAATTTTATGTGTCATAGATAACAAAAAAAAAGTTAACGCGAATGGTATTCATACAAATAAAACCACTTTTTAACGGATTCAATCGCGATTTATTTGTGAGTTTTTAGTAAGGATTGTCACAATTACAAAATACAGTTGAATGTTGTACCTTGTACTTGCATTTGACTACGGTGAAACATTTGTAGCTCAGTGGGGCAGAGCATCTCCCCTCTAAGGGACTAGAAGCGGGTTCAAGTCCCGTCTCGGGCATTCACTTTTCTTTTCTACATTTATTAAATTAGATTATTCCTTTATACAATGAGATATTAAAGAAAGCATTATATCCATATAACTTGTAGCAGAATTTAGACGTTTTGTAGCCCTTTAGACTTAAAAGGACACAAAAGTGACGTCACTACAATATGGGGTTCTTCGAGAAAGCATTAGAAGGTTCTATTGCAGCGCGTGGTGTGACGCCCCTGATATTGCACACGCGACACGTGCATAGACCACGGTAACCACTTTCTGTCAGGTGGGCCGCGTACTTGTCTGCCTTGCAAACTTTTCCATATCTATTTCTTTGCCTATATAGTCAAGATGGCGAATTTCAATCACTACCTATTATCGGAGCATGGGAGCCCCTTACTTCGCAGAAAGAAATATCAAAGAATTTCGTTTCACAGAAAATGTTTCATATAATATTGGTCCTTATATTTTTATTACGAATATTATTGTTTCAAAAACAATAAAATTAACTACAATGAAACATATTTTACAGAAACACAATTGAATTAATTTTTAATCATATTTTTTTGTTTAACAAACTTATCAAACTGTAGAATTATTTTTTAAAGAACCATCTTTATAATTTTCCAAATCTTATTTATTTTTAACTGTAACGTTAACAATTTTAATTTATTTCCGATTGCTTGTAGAAATCTAATTTCTGAATAATTTTGCTTATGCTGTAAAATTACATCAATACGATCATCTTTGTCTGAGTACTTTAGTTTTTTAGGTATTGGTGGGCTACCACATAGAATTTTTTCAATCGCAGCCATGTTTGATATCTTTGATGAGCAGGTAGGTCTTGGAATTAGGTTTACCAATTAAAGTATTGGTTTTATGATGCCAACTTTCAACTGCATTCTGTGTTCTTGGTATTTTCATAGTATTTAATTCATGGCAACTCCAAAGTTCAGGTGAATATTTGGCTACTTATTGTGCCATAAACATAGTTTTCTTGAAACCAATTCGCCATGATTTTACTGTTGTTATCTTCCATGTTCTCCATTAATTTTTCAAAATAAATGGGTATTTCTGAATGTTTCAATTAACTAAGTGCTATATAAAAATACATTTCATATCCATATAGAATTTTTTTCTTTCGCATATTTTGTTGCAAATTTGTTAGCTTGAATTCTTCTGTAAAATAAAATCAAATCAAATTGTTATTAAATTGTTAATGAAACGTCATTATAGTTAACACCCCGTCTCAGATTATCCCGACTCGGATAGGTTAGGTTAGAAGGCTACGGGCTACGACGGGAGCTTCGTGGTTACTTTTTTTAAATACCCAGAAATAGGACCACCCAGAAACGTTTATTATATATAAAAGACGTAATTTTATATGTGGGTATGCATTTTATCAACGGTATGAATTGAAACGTTTCGAAACTCTCACTTTGATAAAAGAAATGTTATTCTTGGTAACAAGTTTTATATTAAATAAACAATATAATGATAAAGAATATTTGATTTGTTATTCTATGATATGATTATTCTAATGTGAAAGTTTATGTGAAACAAAAATCATAACATAACATAACATAAACTCACGCCTATAACCCCGAAAGGGTAGGCAGAGGTGCTAGCACCCACATTTCGCCAGTTTATGTTTAGGTCCCAATGTAATAGGTGGCGAGCCTATTGCCATTAACCGGGCACTTATAAATCTGCGATAAATTTCAGTATTTTTCAGCATATTATTCATGAACAATTTTTACATTGTGTTTGAATGTTTTTACAACAAATAGTAATAATAATAAAGAGAATAACAGTAATAGCAGTATTACATGCAAATGATACATTTGACCATGCACCTGGTACCTGAACTAGGAGAATCCTGTGTCTCAGGCTACCAACCCTCCACCCCTGGCCAGAATCTAATAAAATTTATAAATTAGGATGTGTGAAAATACGCGCGTGTGTGTGTGTGTGTGTGTGTGTGTGTGTGTGTGTGTGTGTGTGTGTGTGTGGTGCGTGCGTGCGTGCGTGTGTGCGTGCGTGCGTGCGTACGTGCGTGCGTGCGTGCGTGCGTGCGTGCGTTCGTGCGTGCGTGTGTGTGTGTGTGTGTGTGTGTGTGTGTGTGTGTGTGTGTGTGTGTGTATGTGTATGTGTATGTGTATGTGTATGTGTGTGTGTGTGTGTGTGTGTGTGTGTGTGTTATGTATACATATGTTCGTGGATGTGTACGCATATGTCTTGTTTGTCTTTGGGTGTGAGTTGAGTACCTATGTGTGAGTGTGTGTTGCGTCCGAGTGAGGGTTAGGCGTTTGCAGCTGCATGTATATAGTATGTGTAAGTTTGCGAATGTGCATCTGGATATGTAAGGATTCAAGTTCCTAGTGGTTTTTGCTTTATACTCGTAGATTTTTTTCTGTGCTAAGGTAATCATGGGCCATTAGATATTTTTTAAGTATCGATTTTAACCGAAACTTAGGCATTTTGTAGATTTGGTTCAAATCATTAACGAACCGATAAATGAAAGGACCCATGTAATACAGTAGACGTCGAGCGAACATTGTGTTAAAGGAGGGAACAGGTGTTCGAATTCTTCTTTTACTCAGTGAGATCTTAGATGGATCGAAAGATTTATGGTGACGTAGGACTGTACAGTAGATGTATAATTGGCGAACTGTGAGGAAACGCGATTTTTCATAAAGTTTTTGAGTGGGATATTTCCTGGTAATAGGAAATAAATAAGTAAATGAATATGTCAAAGCTAAGCCAATGAAGTCATCAATTATGTCAAGATAATAAGTAACATTGTGAAATTTAAAAACAGTCTGATAAATAAGAATATACATGTCAAATATATTTAAGTATGTCAGTAAAAAGTCAAATTAATTGAAAACAAAACCTAAAGACTTACAATAAATTGACATGACATTAACAAATTAATGATGACGATTTTCAAAAACCCACTAGTAGATACCCATTATGTCAAACCTAATCATAACACAATATTAAAAACTAAAACAATTTAATAACAATTACAATTACAATTACAAGTCGTTCAGTGAATAGTAGCACCCACTCAATAGATACGCTTTTAATTCTTTTTCGAACTCTTTTTTATAAGTTAGACCTTTCAGATCCAAGGGCAACCTGTTCAATAATTCAAAAATTTAATACACACATAACTTCGAAAAGCATCGAAAAGTCATTGGTGTGTGCCATGGTAAAACCTGGGATCGAAGCCGAGACTTCGTCTCAGCAGTCCATTACCCATATCACGGTAAACAAAAATCAATGATTTAAAAATCTTTAAAGTTAGTATTCTGTATATTAATTATTCTATGAAACGAAATTATGCGAATCATTTTAAAACGAAACTATATAAAACAATTGTCTTTAAAACAACGCACACCCATTGGAGCACCAATCCCAAAACAGCTCGGTGACACTTTTCTCCAGAGTGCTATCCTAAAACTGATTTATCTCAATTCTTATGGGAGTAACCCTCAGCTAACCTCTGTACGCCGAGAGGAAATCTGAGGGGACGGCTGGGGACCTGAAATATTTGAAGACACCACAAATGGTCAAAACCAAAATTGAGCTTGTCACTTGTACCACACATATGCAACAGCGAATTAGTAGATTGAATGCTTTGAGCCCGAAAATCAATGAATAATGATATCAGCCTAAAAGGTATTATTGAGACTAGTAGGGTAGCTAATGCTTTGATCACACGCACTGAATAGAGTGGCAATTCAATGCACTAGAGATAGTACTTACGAAACACCCGGTCGAATGCACTATTTCACTATCCCGTTCGATGTGAGTGATAAAGGCATGAATGTAATTTGTACCGTCCGAGCTTCTGTTTGTGACATTTGTCCAATTACAAATATTGCCTCGGACTGCACACTACTGAATTCAGTTTACAAAGTGCTGTAGGACCAGATAACTAAATGTACGTCAATGAATCAAGTTACATTCTAATGGCTGTCTAGAGACATCGCTTCTAGAGATTGTGTCTGTAATTCTAAATCTCTTGAGTATGATTAATTCTCTGTAACTGAATAGTATTATGTAGCTGAATGTAATGTAGTCTTTATATCTCATGTTTTTGTTGGGGAGGGGAATTACCTGATTCTTGTCTCCCCCATAGACCGCTAAACAATTATTATTCTGTACAACTGGTATAGAGAATAAGCACATCAATAGCATTAGAACCTACTTTTATTTTTGTGGTATAGGTAGACATAAATACATGCATAGAATGAACTTTCTCCTGATTATGAACGTTTTTTATACCACTTAGGTAGCAAACAAGCGCACGGCCCACCTGATGGAAAGTGGTTACCGTGGCCTATGGACGTGTGTAACACCAGAGAAGCCACACTCGCGCTGCCGACCCTGTAAGCACAGAGTTTTTGTGCCGTCAGTGTTGAGGACAAAGCAGGACAAGCCTTTAGTCATCGCACTGACAGCACAAATTCTCCAGTGAGCCCTGGCTACCCTACTCTACTAATATTATATTTTTTTTTTTTTTTTTTGGAAAATATTATTAGAACTGTAATCGCTAATATTACCTCTAACCCCTCCAGCTAAGCTAAATAGCTTGTGTTAGGAGAGGGTTCACATCGTTAGTGTAATGTTCAGGATTCGAACCGGAGACCTTTCGATCGAAAGACTGACACCTTAACCACTAGGCTACTGACGCTTTATAAATACATACATACATTCACGGCTGTAAATCTTCAAAGAGATACTAAAACCCATATTTGACCAACAATGATTTCGAACCCATGAAATAGCGCACCTACACGTAAGAGGTATATAATCCATACTTATTAAAACTTGACGACCTCCGTTGCGTAGCGGTAGAGCATTCGACTGCTATGCAGGCGGCGCGGGTTCGATTCCCGCACGGTGCAAATATTTGTATGCCTGAATATGTGTTGTGTTCCCGGCGGTGAGTAGGGTTGCCAGAGCTCACTGGAGAGTTTTTGTGCTGTCAGTGGGAAGACCAAAGGCTTGTCCTGATTTTGCACTGAAGGCACAGGAAATCTCTGTTCTTACAGGTTTGGCAGCACGGATGTGACTCCACTGGTGTTACATACGTTCATAGGTCACGGTAACCACTTTCTATCAGGTGAGCCGTGTGCTTGTCTGCCACCTAAGTTGTATAAAAAAAAAATATATTTGTATTGGTCTGGGTGTTTCTATATATAATATGTATGTATTTACAAAAATCTCATAACACAAGCTAGTTAAGCTATGCTTACCATAGGTCTAGATAGCGTTGTGTAGAATGTCGTGGAATATTTATTTATTATTTATTATTATTATCATTAATTGTTTATGGGAAAAAATCACTCCTCTCAAGTAATAAGTACTAAGTTCTGTATAAAACATACTTCAAATAACTGTCAAGTAAAGTAATTAAATGCAGAAGTAATTTTATACACTGGATAGATCTCACCTATATATTTTTATGCTTTGTACGTCATCACATCATATATTAATCAGCTTTTTATTTTCATGAAAATATCAAGTAACACCGCAAAATAGAAACGAATTAATAGAAAAACAAAACAAATAAATTCGGAGATAATATCAAAATGGTTTGATACGCGATATAATACACTTGTTTTATTACCACCAATTGAGCGGATAATATTGTAGCCTGCGGGCAGTAATTAATTGGTAACAAAATAATATCGTCCAAATATTGTGTTTCTGTTGATTTTCGTTGCTGGTTATGAACCATGGTTACCAAAACGACAAATATATTCCGTTTTTGTAACAGGTTATCAAACCAGAAAAAAATTCCATGTTCGTAACTGGTTATCAAAGATCAGTTACGAACGCGGAGTTAAGGGAATTAACGTTAGTATGTGGGTAGAGAAAAATGATCACGAAAATTTACCGAACTCTACTGAAAAATCTCACTTGTGAGTTAGCACACAACATGTTGATTTAGAGCAGGTGCTAAAAGTCTTGTTGTTCGAAAATTTTAGGCACTGCTAAATCGTTAGTTTTTTTTTGTACCAGAGACCTTTGGTTATATAAAAATGAGAACAAATTTGGAATAAAATTGTAAGTGACTACACTAATTACTACCCAAAATATACCCATTATTGTTAAGATAAATAAAATTATGTCCATCCAAAGGTGGCCTGTAAGAGATCGCTTACAGCGATAAGGCCACCATTTGTACATATTTCACATCTTGTCCTTAAATGTACTGTAATTATTGGTGTACAAATAAAGATTTATCTATCTATCTAAGTTTTCGATAAGTCTTCTCGCGTAAAGGGATATTTACCCTAAGCACACAAATTTCGCTAGCCACAGGGGGTCGCCAGCTTGCTTCTCCCGTGTGGTAGAGAGGCGATACCGTCTTCGTTGCCTAGGGAGCTTCACGTCTAAAGTTTACCTTTGAACCAAACATTCATTCATAACTAAATACGAAATGGTTTGAGACACTCTTTCTACGAACTGGAAAACTAAAAGGCAACGTTTCTTCAAAAAACATAATTCTTTTGTGTACCACATCAAGGTTCAAAATATACACACCTTTAATAGGACGATTTTTTGTTTGATTTCTTTGTTTGTTTTTGCAAACCAAAGAAATAAAATGAACAATCACGAATTGCGCACCATTTAAGTTTTCCTCTGTCGATGGAAATAGGATAAGGTTTCATATAAATTCAAAGGCCACGGAAGCAATAGATGAGGTTTCGCGAACAAATTCTAACTGGAGTCGTTAGCATTTTGGTAAATAGCCGACGTATCGAACGAAAGCCATAAAAATTTAACTTCAAACGAACAGGTCGGGCCTTTTGAATTTGGAATTCCTTTGCTTTTCATAACATGAGAAAATTTAATGATGTAGCAACTAAACAGAGAATAAGAAATATTCTAGAACATTTTATAGAGCGTTATCCAAACTAAAAGTAAATAACAGCGATTAACTTTTTACCGGACTATGGCGTAGCTATGAGGGTTATGATTTTGACAGGCTATGTATTGTATGGATGTATATTTGTAGGTTCATCTGTTCCTCATAGCTCCTCAACCACTTATTAGAACTGGACAAATGAGGTATCGTTACAAGCATCTTAGTTGTCCGCTGATTATAAGCTATATGACGTGTCACTGAATCTAATGTGGCGCCCTCAAGTGGTCATAAAGTATTGTGTTTAAAAATAAATTTCAGATATATGTGTCGTGTTTGGTATCAACTGAAACGGCATAATTAGCAATTTCAAATATAAGTATAATAATATAATAAAAAAATAAGTTTGGAACTAAAACCCGACTACTGAAAAGGTGTTAAACAAGAAAATATCAAGGATAGCTGTGGTCATATGCCACTTAGTCAAACATAACAAAACAATCTAGGGAAAAAAGTGGCATACGACCACGGCTATCCTTGATATTTTCTGAATGTCAGTCAAAAGTATTTTCATATTAAAAAAATAGTCTTTGAGCAAATAAATTGATATTTTCTTTTTTTTAAATCACTTAGGTGGCAGACAAGCACACGGCCCACCTGATAGGAAGTGGTTACCGTCGCCTATAGACGTATGCAACACCAGGAGCGTCACAATTGCGCTGCCAACCATGGAATGATTCAATGCAAATACGGCAAATACTTAGCACACCGTTTAAATTAGCGCGAAAATTGACGATCAGACTAATTAATTTGTTGGTTTTGAAAGTTTGTACAGTTATTCCCTAAGGTGCCCAAATGAACAGGCTAAAAGTCCCCGAGTTTGGGATACACATTGAGTTATTAAAGGGATAAACATATAATTAGACATATAATTAGTTGTACCTACCTATCTAACGTTTGAATGTGACGATGTTTGGCAATATGTGTCTTATGCTCATAAATTGTTTGTCACCTTTGTATTTACCACATTTTATGCAAATAAATAATAATAATAATTATTATTATTACCAGCCGGCGTAACTGTAACTAAAAATCTGTAACTTTTTAAATATTTGACATTTAATTCTGTAAATTTACATACACATATACGAGAATATGCTTCATAAGTGAATGTTAAATTAGACATGAATTAGTGCTGCTCTTTATTATGGAAATCGGTAAAAATGGTCGTAAATAAGTTCAGACTCCTTTAGAAGTTATTGTTTATACTCACTTTGTCTACAGGAAACATCACACCTCTATTTGCTGTATAAAGTTTTTTTTTTTCATCTGAGAAGTAATTACAGAATCTTTCGATAGAATTCTAGCTGTAGTTGGATCTAATATATCTTGTAAAGAATCAAAGAATCAAAGAGTCAATTTCATTTATTCAGTTTAGGCACACAAAGAGCATATATGAACGTCAAAATTTTACAATTGAGTATGTCAAGAAATAATATTAAAATATTAAATAATGTACAAATAAACCATTGGAAAATGATTCTTTCGCTGGTTCGGTAGGTTAGTTCTACTGAGAAGATACCAGCAAGAAACTCAGCGAACTATATTAGAACTAGATTATTATTCTTTTTTTTTTAATTTGCTTTAGTTTACAATTTATTTTGTGCGAGCAAGCAAGAGACTTATGTTGACCACGCATTAATATCATTAAGATACTCATCCACTTTATAATAACCTTTACTCATTAAAGATTTAATTTTTCACCCCCGACGCAAAAACGACGGGGTATTATAAGTTTGACGTGTCTGTGTGTGTCTGTGTATGTGTGTCTGTCTGTGGCATCGTAGCTCCTGAATGGATAAACCGATTTGGATTTAGTTTTTTTTGTTTGAAAGGTATATTAGTCAGGAGTGTTCTTAGTTATATTTGAAAAAAATCGGTCCAAGATGGCCGCTACCACAAAATGACGAATTACATTTTATTTCACAAGTCCCTCAATATGGGTATCAAATCAAAGAGCTTGACGAGTAGATCAATTTAAAAAGTGTAAAATAAATACTAAATTAAAACTTAAAAAACCCCCGTCACAAAAACACAACCCCAAAAAAGTCGAAATTAAGTTATTTAAGTTATTTCTATAACTGATATACCTGGTAATACATATTTTGATTCAAGCTTTTTCTTTGTCGGGGGGACCTTGGATCATTTTGATAATATGACGTAGTACTCTACCAGTTAGGGTCTCCGACATGACAACGCTTGCATCAAAATATGTATTACTATGTATATCAAAGTTATAGGGCTAACTAACACAACTTATTTTCGACTTTTTGGGGGTTGATTTTTGCGACAGTGGTTATACTGGTTATTTTAATTTTAGACTCATAGCTATTCTTTCTGTAATAGATAAACTGTAGAAAAAATGATTGCCCGTCGTTTTTGCGTCGGGGGTTAAAAATAGGTTTTATTATAGCCGCTTTTAATTTCTCCGGGTAAATTCCCTTTTTTTATTCACAATTTTATGAACAATGCTATTATCTCACAGTTTCCATTTTAATAACTTAATCCCTTTGACTCTAATTTTATCTATTCCTACCGATTTATCGCAAATCATTGAATTTATTATTTTTACAGCATTCATTGGACAGACATAGGAGGTAGGACACGGCGGTATTTCCGCCCAATTGAGCAGTCCGACTAGGGAAGTACCTCCGCCCTACAGAATACCGCGGTTATAATAACTTTGTGTTGTGTTCCCAGCGGTGAGTAGGATAGCCAGAGATCACTGCAGAATTTGTGCTGTCAGTGGGATGACGAAAGGCTTGTCCTGCTTTGTCCTCTGCACTGACGGCACAGAGACTCTGTGCTTACAGGGTCGGCAGCGCGAGTGTGGCTTCTCTGGTGTTACACACGTCCATAGGCCGCGGTAACCACTTTCCATCAGGTGGGCCGTGTGCTTGTCTGCCACCTAAGTGGTATAAAAAAGACCTTTTGAAATCTTAACGACACTTGACATCTGGGTACTTTAAGATAAAATTGTACTTAATTTCAAAACTGCACAAATTATTTGGCCTGATTTTTTTTATCTAGCAACACTATTGTGAATTCTATTAAAATAATTTTCAATATTGAATACAAAACAATACGTTTATTATTTTTCAGTAAGATTTAAAAATCAATGCAATCATCATTTACTTTTTTAGAAGAAGCGAAAGAGGCCTATGATGGCTAGAATCGTTGCAAGTGGAAAACAGTAGTCTCTGCATACCCCACTAGGAAAAAGGCGTGACTGTGAGTGCTCTTACAATGTCAGCAGAACGAGTGTAACGCTCCTGGTATTGCACACATTCATAGGCCACAGTAACTTCTTGCCATCGGGTGAATCGTGTGCTTATCTGCCACCAGCATGGTATAAAAATGACAAATGATATTATAATATTTTTCTCTATACTACTGCTGATAAAACCACACAATATAAATAGTACTGACAACATGATTAGGTTATCAGTGAGTGCCATTGGCTTGTGCCGCACATCGACAAATATAAGAAACATGCCTGCTTTAAAAATATTTACAAACCTTACTAAGGATAAAATCCCTGAAGACTTCATTTCGAAAATGATACCTGTATTATCTGAAACTATTAGGAAGCCACAGAATGTAAGTATTGATTTATATCTGTTTGTATCTGTGCAAGTGTTGCAACACATTTGCAAGCGAATTCACTCTTCTATTTAGCGTTAATCAAAGTCGCGTCCATATTTTTCAATTCGAAGTCTGGGGACCCCTTTATCAGTCTAACGTTGGACATTTTTTTAGTCTTGTGTGTGTCGTGTGTTACTACCTGTAATTAGTCATTAATTAGTCACAGATGTAGGTATGGTAATCGGGACCAAGGGCTTAATGTACTCTCTGAGGCACCAATGTAAATACCCAAATTCTTGCATTCAAATTCGGTATATGAATTCTAGAACTGCTCTAAATTTTTGTACACTTTCTGGCCTCCCATAAAAAAAGTTAACCCACCGCACACACCGCCTTAGAAATTCGAAATGATATTCTCTTATATAGCTATCTTTGGTTGGGTTGGTTCTTGGAGCTCAGTTGGTCATGGCATTCTGCCTGTAAGGAATTGGTCACGGGTTTGAACCCGGGTACGTAACACGGGTAGGACTTGAGTCCTACCTTATACACTCACTTTATCACAATCGGTATGAATAGTTAATAATAAATATTACTATATGTTTTAATTCATTTTAACGTAGTGGGAATATGAACCAAAATATCGATTCAGCACTTTAAGTCTTATTACCGAAATTTTCAGTCGGTTCATGACGTCTATTATTCTGAATGTCCACTTCCCTAAACGTCCATTCAATGATAATATTCAATTCCCAAACGTCCATTTCCTTTTATGTTATTAATCATTTATAAATATCCTGTTTGAACTAAAATATAAAGTATTTTTGGCAATTAAAACATTAATCAAGCACGGTACATCAAAGAGCTTCAACAGTCATATATTTACAATTTGTCCGGCATGCGCTATTAGTACATCGAGTACGTCAAAGGCATGCGCGATCGATACTCTCTCAGTGCAAATATGCACGTATTTATGTGAATGAATTTAATATATACCGCCGAATTTTATAGTAATTATGGAACGAATAATAAAGTCAAAATAAACGAAATAAAATAGCAAGCTTGCATAAATTCACATGGTATTGAAAATTGTACAACTAAATAAAACGTATGAGAGAGATGAATTTTCACGCCGGAGAAGCGGAGTCTTCTGTACAAGACACAAATTAGCTTCTGCGTGGAATACTGCTCGCATCTCTGGGATTACTCAGCAAAGTACTTACTTGATGCTCTCGACAGGTTGAAGCGACGTTCAGTCCGCATTATTGGTAACCCCGAGGCCACGAACACCCTAGAGTCTTTGCAGATGCGGGGAGATATAGCGGCCTTGGCAGTATTTTACCGTCTGTACCATGGTGAATGTTTTGATAAGCTCTTCCAATTAGTTCCACCCTCCCCTTTCCTACACAGGACAACACGTTCAGGGCTTAGATGTCACCCGCACACGGTGCAGAACAGAATATCTGATCAAGAACTAAGCGGTTCGGAGACTCTTTCCATCGCACCATTAAAGCCTGGAATTCATTACCAGTTCATGTGTTTCATTCTTCCTACAGTCTCGGTTCCTTTAAGCGGGCCGTGAAAAAGCATATGATGAGACCGTCAAGACTTTGCCTTCAGCTTACCATCAGGCAAGGCGAAGTGTAACTGACGTGTCCTATATATATACATATATATATATATATATATAAAGAATTATTAATAGTCTTCATCGATTGTATATGTGCATTTTATTATTCTAGGTAAAATTTGTTGAGTTCTCGGAATTTTCTAGTAAACAGCGAATTTTATCGCAGAAGTAGGTTAGACAAAGTTGTAGATCATGTAATTACCTACAAAATTGGTCTCGAACTTTGTTTTGTAGAGATCACCATTTCAGGGATATCACGATTTCAAAATAGGAAGAAGCCATATCTTTTATGTATGAAATTTCATTCCTCGTAGCGTACGTAAAATATTAATAATTTACGCGTTTTGGTTCACCTCGTTAACCGCGGTAGCCTAGTGGTATGGGTAATGGACTGCTGAAATGAGGTCTCGGGTTCGTTCCCAGGTTTTACCATGGTACACACCAATGACTTTTCGATGCTTTTCGAAGTTATGTGTGTAAATATCGCAGGTTTATAAGTGCCCGGTTAATGGCAATAGACTCACCACCTTATACATTGGGACCTAAACATAAACTGGCGAAATGATAATGATAGCAGCTCTGCCTGGGTAGGCACGCCGCAGGTTCACGCCAATATACCCGAAGGGGTCTTCGGGTATATATTGGCGTGAGTTTATGTTATGTTTTGTTATGTAATATATTTAGCAAAAAATAACCCTTACGATGATGCCTTCCAAACAGTATCATAAAACTACAGATCGATTTTTTTTTCTCGTGTACTAGTTTCAATTCCCAGTCCAACGGGGAAATTATTAAAAATGTACGAATGCAGTTCAAATGGTTCTTAAAATTAAAATAAAGTTTACTTTCGGTAAAATGTCCCATCTACAATCATTAAGAAACTTTTCTTTCATGTGGCATTGCTTTGGAACGCCCTGGCTCTTGATTCTACTAAAGCAAAACCACTGTCATACCACAAATACTGCATGACATAAAATTTTAGACTTTATTTCCATTAGATTATAATCCAAAATGAAATGAAAAGATATTCATTACGCATTTTCATTCACTTTGCAAAAAAACCTTGTAAATTTGGACTTTAACAGCATTGCTTTAAAGTTTAAAATTAAATGGGTTTGAAGCAGTGTCCGCGGTTTTGCTTTAGCAGTAACGAGGTCCTGTATAATAGATATGACTATTTCCAATTTTGAAATCGCGATATCTTTAAAATGGTGATCTGTACAAAAAAATTGTGACACAAACTTAATAGGTAATTACAAAATCAACAACTTATTCTAACCCACTTTTTACGTAAGACACGTCAGTTAAACTTTGCCTCACCTGATGGTAAGTTCAAGGCAAAGTCTCGGAAAAGGGGGTCACAAACACTCAGGTCTACGGCGCCATCATAATAATATGTTCACGCCCCGTTTAAATAACCCGGGACTGTAGGAAGAAGGAAACACGTGAGCTGCCAGGCGTTAATGGTGCGACAACCGCTTGCTTCTTGATCGGATATTCTGTACCGTATGCGCGTGACATCTAAGCCCTGCATGTGTTGTTCTGTGTAGGAAAGGGGACGGTGGAACTAATTGGAAGAGCTCATCAGAACATTCACTATGGTACAGACGGTAAAAATACTGCCAAGGACGCAATATCTCTACGCATCTGCCGTCCCAGAAATGGGAGCGGTGTTCCATGCAGGAGCAAATTTGTGAATTTGATATGTGACCGTTGACCTTGAATAAAAAAATGCCTACATTGAAACTTGAGTCAACAATAGTGCCAGGAAGACGGCAATAGGCTCACCCCCTGTTGCGTGGGACCGAATTCAGTGGTTGGTAAAATGTGAGTGTATTCACCTTTGCCTAACCCTCCAGGGATAAAGTTGTGATTATTTTTTTATATATTATATTTATATTTATACTTTATTGTACACACATATATTACATTAATATAAAGAGATGAGATGTAATGTACAAAGGCGAGCTTAACTCAAAGTTGAGTTCTTTTCCAGCAAACCCGGGAGTGCACAGAGGAATTGCAATACGAGAGGCTAAGTCTAGTGCACAAGTGTAAAATTAATATAAGAAGGTGTACACTGTGTATACCCCCCGACAATAGGCACAAATATACACATACACATATACGTACAAATACATACAAATACATATGTCTGCTATTGTTGAGAGAGAAAGTAATCTCTTATACGTCTTTTAAAAATAAACAGAGATAATTGTATGTATGTATTTAAGATCGAAACTAATTTTCAACTATATGCGAATTCATGCAAGCACAAATCCTTAATAAATCACGAATTAATAGATTTTACAAGGCGACTCCTGTCTGATGTTTAACAAGCCTGTTCCTTAACAGGCTTGTTAAACATCAGACAGATATAAACCTACAGCCCAGACACAGCCTCAGATGCTTGAGTCAATAATATTGCCCAGAAGACGACAATAACCTATTGCCGTCTTACCTCCTATTACGTGGGACCGAAGTCAATTATTGATGAAATGTTAATTCACCTCTGCCTAACCCTCCGGGTATAAAGGCGGGATATGTATGTATAATAAGATTTTACGCATAGTTTGGATAGCAATGTCTTCTGAAAGAATTCGTATGACAAAGAAAGAAGAAGACATGAATACCAAATGTACGGGTGAATAAAATATAATATCAGATAAATAATTTATCAAATTAATATTTCCAGACGATTTTATGTTATTAGCTGATAAGTGGAACGTTAACAATTTCGCAGATCAGCCTAATTGGCAGTTAGGCTGAAAATAGCGAACCGCAGAATCGGAGGTGAAAGTTTCAGAAGCGTCTGGGATTAATGCTAGGTCCGATGCTGGTACACTGGGTACGAGCACATGTAATGTTAGGTTGCTAGTTTCTTAGTGTTGTGACCATACCTGCTTTTACATAATTTTATTTACATAAATAATACAATAAAGAGTAGGAAAAATACTTCCTGTAATTATATATTTACATATAAAAAATAATCATAAAAATACAGATTTATTTTTAAAACGGGCCTCTAAGGGCAGGTACCTCAACCGAAAACACAATCTGTATATATATATTATTAACTTAACCACAAGCTAAGCATGAGTTTGTAAATAAATTTTATATATTTTTAGGGCCTTTTCTGTATAATAAATTAAAACAAAATACTAGCCATATATAATCTAAGTTATTGGAACTGTAAGGTTTTAACTACAGAATATTTAGAAAAACTAGATTACACAGACACGGAGAAACTGTTAGAAATATTAAAATAGGTAGCGATAAGCTGTAAACATATATACTTTTACATTATGTTGTATAACTTTTGCAATATACACTTTAAATAATAGAACAGACATAACCTGAAGCACAGGTTCATAAAAACCTAGATCAGGTAGGTCGCAAAATGTAAATAAAGTAAGATTATTAATTTAAATTCTATTTTACCACTTAGCTATTAAGACCATAATTGTAAAACTAGTATTAGTACAATGTACAGCCCTCATTTTTGATGAATAAATTATTATTATATTATATTAGAAAATAAAATTTCTTCAAAATGTAATGGTTTGAGATTTTTGTTACTAACACTTTATGGATAAATTGGTCTGAAATAAAGACTACGATTATTGTATTATTTAGTTTAGTTTGATCTGGATAAGTCTATATACAAATTATTGACCGAGCCAGTGAAGTGAGTGAGTCTCTTTGTTTTGACAAGGTAGCCACGTATTTTGTTTTCGTGGACGCATTTATTACCTGATTTTCACTAAACTTGGATCACAAATTCTTTAATTTAAAACATAACTTCTTTCGAGAGCTTTTTTTGATGAGATGAAAAATGGGGAAGGAAAAGGGGAGAAATTTACGATAGCATTATTTATGAACAGATCTTAATGATTTTTGACTGAAATATTAATGACATGATTCTTCACAAGTTCATGCTACGTAAAGGTGAACTCCGTTATAAAAATAAAACGAATGAGGAAAAAAGAGGAAGTTTGGTGTAACGTTCTTTTAAGAACATATTACTGTTAATGAAATATCCAGGACTGATTAAAATAAGAAGATACGTATCGTTCTTTTTAAGGAAACTAGAATTGATTAAGTATACCAGAAAAATGTAACAAATGGTGCTCGCGAGGTCTACTAATAACAACTACTTTTTATATGGCTCTATAGTGTCTGAGATTTCACACGAGGAGAGGGCCAGATCGAGAGCGATGGCCATGGGTCGGCCGGGGTGCGAGGGATATGTCTGTTAACCTCACCTTCGGCAACCAAAAACGACCCAAAGGCGTCGTGCGTTTTGGTCGGTTCGAGTCCGACCTATCCCCTGCCACCGGCTCCGGTGTGGGGTATCCGTGGGGATTCTGCGCACGTAAAAAAAAAAGAGTCAGATTTTCGCTATTTTCGAAAACCTACAGAATAGGCACAAAGTTTGCGCTCTAAATTTTGTATTGTGATACAAAATATAAGGACTAATATTATTAGGTATACTTTAATCGTCAATACAATTCCGTTGCGATGTGGTATATAGGTATGTTTCTATCTTATCTACATATATAACAATATCATTTGACTTAGTTGTTCATAACCACTTGGGATGTTATCTGCTTGTTACTGATTTATTACATAATCTATGTTATCGATAACCTTCAGATAGATTTTAATGTAATGTTACCTATAAGCACTATTATCTATGTGCTATTAGTACATACATACAGTCACGCCTTTTTCCAAGTGGGGTAGGCAGAGACTACTGTTTTCCTCTTGTCGCGACCCTTTTTTTTTACGTGTGCAAAATCCCCACAGATACCTCCCCAACGGAGCCGGTGGAAGAGGTTATGTCGGACTCGAACCGACCAAAACGTACGGCGCCTGTGGGTCGTTTTGGTTGCCGAAGGTGAGGTTGACAGGCATATCCCTCGCACCCCGACTGACCCAGGGCCATCTCTCATGATCTGGCCCTCTACTCGGGTATGCAGGGACTACAGAGTCCCCAACTCGTCCCCGGAAACGCCCCGCCGCGGCGGCCTGCTTCTGCCAGGGTGACATACCACTTTCGCTTCTTCTACTTTCATAATTGTTTTCATACATGCTCGCCGGTTTCGGGTACTCTTGACATGTCCTTTCTTCAAAATGTCTTCGATTTGATTAACATACGTATGTCTACGTCGACCCCTACCGGGTTGTCCATTCACCCTCGCTTCATAAATTTGTTTAATCAATCTTCTTTCCTCCATCCTCTCCACATGTCCGAATCATCTAAGCACCCCGTGCTATTAGTAACATGTAAATATTTATTGTAATGTTTGGACTTGAATCGTATTGGGCACATTTTAATTCTAATTAACCCGACTGCTGTAAGTAAAAAAAAAAGATACTGTTAATTGAGCCTGAATCATTATGATGAAATCATTTGAAATAATATGACCTCTCAGGGTAGACATCGTCTTCTAACAGATCAATAAATTTATAAATTCAGTAATTTCTCTCTTATCTTTACTATTATGCCTTTGTATACTTCACTCAATCCCGGCACGCATGTGTATTAATTCTAATCATAAAATTGAACTGATTAAAATGAGTACGAACCCAAGGGTCTCATAAATTTTGATTGGTCAAGTCTGAAAATTGTTTACGGTGAGTTGGGGATTCTGTGGTTCCTACACTAGAGGAGAGGGCCAGATCGAGAGAGATGTGTAAAAGACAAAGCAGGACAAGCCCTTAGTCTTTCCACGGACAGCACAAATTCTCCAGTGAACTCTGGCTACTCTATTCACCGCTGGGAACACAACACGAAGTTATTATGACCGCGGTATTCTATAGGGCGGAGGTACTACCCCAGTCGGACTGCTCAATTGGTGGAAATACCGCCGTGTCCTACCTTCTATAATTACTTATTTAACCATCATCATTGTAACATTTTCAGGAGTTCGTAGTCGTGATATCCACTGATTGTATAATGTCCTACGGTGGCCAGCCGAAGGAAAGGCCGGGTGCCGTGGCAACCATCGAATCGATAAGCCATCTGGGTCTGGAGGAGAACAAACTCATCACGGCGAAAGTCACAGAGGTGGTTCATAAAGAGTTGGGAATTGAACCCGAACAGTAAGTACTTTCAAATATACATAATACATAACATCGTGCCATTGTGCCATTGGGGTTAGCAGATATAACAGTTCTTTCCATCAGCTAAGATTCTGGTGTAAGGAGTTTCCTTTTGCCAGGATCGTTGGAAGTAGAAATTAGATGTAGACTTTTATCTTCGGTTTAGGGGTCAAGCGGTAGTTACTGTCGTAAAAGCCAAATAAACTAAATAATGACGTTATAGGAGAATCCGAAACTCTTTCGAAAAAAATCCGAAATAATTAAACCTCAACTTCAGCAAGTTTGATAGCAGGCGGTACCTATTTACATTTTTACTCACTGTTTGTACTCACTTTAATAAACTAATGTATTTACCTACTATTCTTATATGTTATTGTATTATTATCACTTATACATTGTCATGCGCTATTTATATATATGGCTCCTGGACACCTTCATTTACACGTACACAGTTTCACACATGACTTTTGCGGTTTGGCGTCCGTGTATCACTGCCCAATCGGGCTCCAGTTGAAAACCAGCGCTAGGTTTCTACCTGGCATATGCTGAACTGGACACCCATTTGGTGCATTTGTGTGTCGCACTGATTGCACGTTTGTTGCGTTTGGAGTTTGAAAGCATGTTTATTATTATTAATGTGTGAACATGCTTCCAGTACTTCAAATGGTATTATAATGTTATTGTGTAATTTCCCTTATGTGTGACCAGTTAGCACTAAATAAATGTTTCTTTCTTTCTTTCTTTCTATTTACCAATCAGAAACCGAAAGAAAATTAAAGAGTTCCACCTGCTATCAACCATTTGGTATTTGCATCGGTCTAGCCTTGCCTCGGAGAGCTCTATAAATTATCGGTCCCGGTTGCCATACGAACATCTATGATAGTCGTTACGGGTAGCTGGAACCTTCAAAAGTCTGACAAGTCTAACTACAGAGCTAAATATCGTCAATTTGTTGTATTTCACGGAAAATATCGAAGTACAGCCGCATCTAAGTTGATTAGAAAGGCAACCCCAACTGAGTTGCGAAAAGGTTCAGATAGCGGTAGAGCGGTAAACAAACGACTCACGAAACGTCTCCTAAAACTAGACAGAACGAGTCTAAGAACATTAATGGGGACAATAACGGGCCGCTGTCCAATCCACAAGTCCCTATACACCATCGGTGTTACGGACAGTCCCCTTTGCAGGGAGTGTTTGGTTGCCGAGGAAATGGCCACCCGAGTAATACTGGCATGTAAGGCAGTAAAGCTTCCAGTAAGCTTCTGCGTTTCTGGCTGCTCTAGCTAGTACTCTGCACGCACAATGGCCCAAAAAGGAGGCTAAATGCGACCAAAAGAGTTACTTTCCATTTCACTCCAAGGCTCTGAGAGGATGATGATGAATTATGTAGTCCTAGTCCTAATTAAAGTTTCATCTTCGTGTTCCAACCTCGGGGTCTTTTGGTATTTTCATCTGGACACTTTACGGAATAACTGTACCAGCTTTCAAAATTATCCGCAATTTTTGATCTAATTTATTTGATTTACTTGTACGGTTTAGCTGGCAGTATTGTTAAACCTGATGTATAGGAATCAAAGAGCAAATAGGAATAAAATGATCATCTGAATTTGGTAATTATTTTCTTCCAATGGAATAAAAATTGTAAAAGAAATTAGGATGTTAATAAAATAGGATTCCCTACCTTTCGACATCTTCTGTAAATTGTAAAACTCGTCCTCAGAATTATCAGTTGAATAATTTTGTCTTGTTTAACTTTGCCCACGATTACCTACCCGACCCATCACCTTTTTATGCCCCCGCTGATTAATAAGGTCTCACTTATAATTCGCAAAACGGCACTTATTCGCGCCGCACTGCCGTGATGCTGTATCTTAATTTCGTAATTATCCCGTTTTACATACGTACATACATATAATCACACCTTTATCCCTGGACGGTCAGGCAGAGGTGAATAAACACCCACATTCCACCAATCATTGTATTCGGTTACACGTAATAGGGGGTGAGCTTATTACCGTTTTCCGGACACTATTGTTGACTCGAGCCATGCATCTGACGCGGAGTCTGGGCTTTATATATCTGTTTGATGTTAAACTGCCCTATTCCTTAATCACCTTGTATGACACCGCATGAGAAGAGATGGGGAGGTCCAAATTCTACTCTGCCGGAAACCACGCGGCTAATCCCGTTTTAATTATCTCGTTTTACTCAGCATGTTATTTGCTACAGTAATAGCACAGTCTAACGAAATTTCATACTCGTTATAATGTAATCCCTAGTAGTTTGAATAATTTTATTATTTAATTCAATCTTCTTTTCTTTCAGATTCATGTTGACGTTCTACGACCTGCTGGGTCAAAATGTAGCCAAGTTTGGTGTAACATTTCCACATCTGCCTTGAAAATTGGTACTGAATACTTACTGCCTTCATTTATTTTATGTTAAACTTGTTAAACTTCGATACGGATAAAAATCACCGTTGAGAAGCTGCAATGAATTAAAGCAATAAACGAAATTATCATAATATTCTTTTTATTTTATACCACTTAGGTGGCAGGTAAGTGCGCGGCCCACCTGATGGAAAGTGGTTACCGTGGCCTATGGACGTGTGTAACACCAAAAAAGCCATACTCGCGCTGCCGACCCTGTAAGCACAGAGTTTCTGTGCCGTCAGTGTAGAGGACAAAGCAGTACAAGCCTTTAGTCATCCCACTGTCAGCACAAATTCTCCAGTGAGCTCTGGCTACCCTACTCACCGCTGGGAACACAACACGATCTTATTATAACGGCGGTATTCTGTAGGGCGGAGGTACTGCTCAATTGGGCGGCAATACCGCCGAGTCCTTCCTCCTAGAACGAATAATAAATATTCAAGTCCGTTTCATAGTATTCTCCGCATCTGCTACTGCTGTCTCGGAATCGTACCTTAATCTCCTTAAAATACCGTTTATCAACTTCACCTCTTTCCAAATCACCATAGTCAAAGTCAAAGTCAAAAATCATTCTAGTCATGTCGTGATCACGGGTGCTGCAACGCATCCAAAACGTCTGCAGAAATAGTAAGTTCCATGATATAATCGCGAATAGTCCCTAACCGTTGTATAATTAAAAATCATTTATTCTACATAGACCGTTAAATCGGCACATACAAAACGTCAATACAAAAGTAATTATGAAAACCTCTAGCAAAATGCATCACCAGTTCGAAACGCGGCCCCGACCTGAGAAAACTTTGGCAAACATACACTTAGTCAACTTAATCGAAGGTCTACTTAACTACACAAAGTATGTGTATACACCTGTATACCTCTTGGTTGTTTGGTTATATACCGTTTATTTTTATTATAAGTATGTATCATATGTAGAAATTATTATTAAAGCGATAAGTGCATTGGTATAGACCTAAAGAGGGCAACTTTTTTTGGTGCCCAGAAAGTGTAAGTGATTTTAGAGGAGGGCCAGAATTAATATACTTGGATACAGCGCTCCCGGCGGCGGGGGTTAATTAGAATTTGTTGTAGTGTTCGTGCAAAACGGTAAAATTCTAAGTTTAATTCAATCTCTGTCTCTTCACCACGCTTCTTAGTGCCCCGCGGCCCGCGGCCCGCGACCCGCAATGCAATCATGAACTACGCGACTAGTACCTGGTTTCTTTACTTATTCGTCTATTGTGACCCAACTACGGCAAAGCAGAAGGAAGGTTATGATTTTGACAGGCTATGTGTGAATGAATGTTTGTAGGTTCATCTATTCCCTCAAAACTCCTCATCACTAATTAGAACTGGACAAATGAGGTATCATTAGAAGCATGTTATACATCCGCTGATTATAGGCTTTATAATGTTGTCAAATTTGGCGCACTCTAACGGTCATAACGTACTGTGATAAAAAATACATTGAAGATAAATATTCTAGATTTTCTTCTTTTTTTTATACCACTTAGGTGGCAGACAAGCGAACGGCCCACCTGATGGAAAGTGGTTACCGTGGCCTATGAATGTGAAGGAAACGTGAAGCCAGAGAAGCAACACTCGCGCTGCCGACCCTGTAAGCACAGAGTTTCTGTGCCGTCAATGTAGAGGACAAAGCAGGACAAACCTTTAGTCATCCACTGACACCGCTGGGAACACAACACGAAGTTATTATTACCGTGTATTCTGTAGGGCGGGATGTACTTCCCCAGTCAGGCTGCTCAATTGGGCGGTCCTACCTCCGTGAAAAGTTTCTTGTTTAATTATATAGCTACACTTGTGACACCGTTATAGAAACAAGTAATATAAATATAGCACATAACAACAACTAGCCCATCACAGTCCACTGCTGGACTAGGCCTCTCCCAATGTTGGGAGGCTTTGGCCTACTGTTTCCACGCTGGCCAGACGGGTTGGTACAGGGTTTTATTTCAAGTTTTCCTTCTCTCGCAGTGACATCGTCTGCGTATTGTTCCGTTAGTCGCCTCTTACGACACCCTTCAGATGAGATGGGATGGTGATACTTGTATTCTTTCTCTGTCACCAGACGGATAAGCTAAAGCGTTGATACTCGTATCTCATCCAAGACAGTTTATTATAATTGATATTTTAATTTGATCACTGAGTGCCATTAGTGCAATAAATAAAGAGCAATATACGAAAATCTAATTAACATTTTTTGGTTTGGTATTTTTGCACGTCTAAAATAATTTCGATGGCAACGGAACCCGAAAATGGAACAATTTAATTAATTTTTGAAATGAATAATTAACTTAGAAATAATAGCCATGGGTATTACTTCAGCATTTTTAAGTCTTTGCAATTGATTGTTTGAGGAGGTAGGACACGGCGGTATTTCCGCCCAATTGAGCAGTCCGACTGGGGTAGTACCTCCACCCTACAGAATACCGCGGTTATAATAACTTCGTGTTGTGTTCCCGGCGTTGAGTAGGGTAGCCAGAGCTCAATGGAGAGTTTTGTGCTGTCAGTGGGACGACCGAAGACTTGTCCTGCTTTGTCCTCTACACTGACGACATATAATTTTCAGTATTAGTCTGGTTTTAGATTTATTATAATATACTTACAATCTACTTTATACTTCTGGATCACCAAAATACCTTACCAACGTTATCCTGGGTCATATACTATTCACATCAAAGGACCGTCTCTGGGCCGAATTAAATGCTTGCGCAGGTCGTACTTTGCCCAATTTTATGAATCTTCAGAAACAAAATGAACATTAAATTGAAAAGTACCTATAAACAACTTATGACAGTGATATATTTTTTTTGTCTAGGACACGCCAACTTGACTTCACCTTGCCTGATGGTAAACTAAAGGAAAAGTCTCAGGAAAGAGGGTCGCCAGTATAGACACTAAGTAATGTTACAATGATGGCACTCAGCTTAGCGGCCTCATCAGATGCTTTTTCACGCCCCGCTCAAAGGACCCAGGACTGTAGGAAGAAGGAAACACGTGTGTTGGTAATGAATTCCAGGTCTTGGTGGTGCGTGGTTAATACACTTATTGAATAAAACTCTTTGTACTTGCCGTAATGCCCTGAGGCGAAACCAGTCAGGTGAAAAATAAAATACAGTGGAAAGTGCAAACTGCCTTTTCAATATAACTTATCACAGTTATTGGAAGATTATTATTATATCAAAGACGGTCAAATAATTATTTATTAATTATAGAGACAACTAAGCGTGGCTAAAGCGACAATTTGTATTAATAAGAGCCCCTAGTAAAATATTAATAGCATTATACGCAGAGGACAATTTTTTTTTTTAAGAGTTTATCGATTTAACTTTGGTGACAAAGATATAAATAATATAAGTATCACCACTCCGCATACCGCGGTAGCCTAATGGTATGGGTAATGGACTGCTGAGATGAGGTCTCGGGTTCGCACCCAGGTTTTACCATGACATACAAACACCAATGACTTTTCGATGCTTTTCGAATTTATGTGTGTATTTATCGCAGGTTTAAAAGTGCCCGGTTAATGGCAATGTGCTCGACACCTATTACATTGGGATCTAAACATAAACTGGTGAATTGTTGGTGCTAGCACCTCTGCCTACCCCTTTTGGGATATAGGCGTGAGTTTATATATATATATATGAGTACTACTCCATCTTTTTCGATGGGTATCGTAAGAGGAGGGAGGCAAGAAGAAAGAAAATCTCTAAATAGAAACCAATACCGAACCCGTCTGGCCGGCATGGAAACAAGCAAACATTGGGATAGGGCTATGTCCAGCAGTGACTGCGATAGGCTAATTCATTGATTGATTGATAATTAGCGTTTTTTTAAACTTCTTCATATAATAATAATATCTCTTTATTGTATGCACACATAGGTATACAGAAAAAAATACATAAGTTACATCTTTGTGGCATTACAAGTGGCGGAAATATTGCACGTGGCAATCTCTACCAGGCAACCATGGGATGGAGTGAGATAGATAAATAGATAGATATACACTCAGTTAAACAGTGCGTCCTACCTGCTATGACTTACGGTGCCGAAACGTGGACACTTAGGTACTAACAGTGAGGCTGGACCATAGCTTAAAAGTCGCGCAGCGGGCTATGGAGCGAGCTATGCTTGCAGTTTCTCTGAAGGATAGAATTCGGAACGAGGTTATCCGACAGAGAACTAAAGTTACCGACATAGGTCACAGAATAAGCAAGTTGAAGTGGCAGTGGACCGATGGTCGTTGGAGCAAACGAGTCCTAGAGTGGAGATGTGAGAAGGTAAACGAAAGGTAAGACGCCCCCTAGCCAGATGGACGGACGACCTGAAAAAGGTGGCTGGGATAGACTGGATGCGGAAGGTGGAGGATCGGAGAAAATGGCGCACATTGGGAGAGGCCTATGTCCAGCAGTTTACTGCGGTGGGCTGATTGATATAGTGGGTATGCTCGGTTGATGGCTAAAAATCCTGCTCATGATATTATTAATGTAAATAGAAAAATGACTTTTTATTAAACAGTGCACTCGTGAGTTTAACAAATAAATTTACCAATATTATACCAACCAAAAGTTGATAGCTTATAGAATATACAATATATTCCTTTTTTACGGATACCCCCAGCACCGGGGCCGGTGGGATAGGTTATGTCAGACTTGAACTGACTAAAACGCACGCCGACTGTGTGGGCCGCAGGTTGACAGAGGTGCGATTTATGAGACATATCCCTCGCACCCCGGCTGAGAATATACATACCATGGGTTGTCTTTTGTTTCCTGGCATACCTAGCTACTGAGTTGACAGGTATAAACACATGGGTACGTTGATATTGGTTATTTTCACTCATTTGATTAATTAATAAATCTTATATTAAAATAAGCGCTGTTTCATTACAAATACGTTGTCTGCAAAAAATAAAAATACTTATGATTAATATTGTTCACGCCTGAAATAACTCGGAGAGCAATCCGCGAAGATGAAATAGCTTAGAAACGTCTTTTTATAAGTAGGTACTGCAAGATATTATTTAATCAAATGGATAACTTTCATTTTAATATCATTTTCACTATTATCACAGCACAGATAACAGTACTATGGTGAAAATTCTGATAAGCATAAGTAGTAAGCTAATTAGTCCCACCCTCTCCTTTCCTAGACAGGACAACACGTGCAGGACTTAGATGTCACCCACATGTCTATTATTATGGTGTAGAATAAACGATCAATAACCTTTAGGTTAGGAGACTATTTCCTTTGTTGCACCATTAACGCCTGGAATTCATTATCAGCTCACGTGTTTCCTTCTTCCTGCTGTCCCGGGTCATTTAAGCGGGACGTAAAAAAGCATGACATGATGCAGCAAAGTTGAGTTTCACCATTGTAACATGATATATGTATGTGATGGTCACCCTCCTTTCTGAGACTTTGCCTTCGGCTTGCCATCGGGCGAGGCGTAGTCTAACATACGTGTTTTATATTAAAAAAAGAAAAAGAACCACTAGGTTCTAGATTTTATCAGTACCTAAATAATCACACAGTCTAAAATATAATGAAGATAACTTATTATAATCTAAACAGGGTATTAAACTATTTTCGAACTATCGATAAACGTCTTTTTTTTACGTGCGCAATATACCCACGGATACCCCCCACCGGAGCCGGTGGAAGAGGTTATGTCGGACTCGAACCGACCAAAACGTACGCCGCCTGTGGGTCGTTTTTGGTTGCCGAAGGTGAGGTTAACAGGCAAATCCCTCGCACCCCGGCCGGCCCAGGGCCATCTCTCTCGATCTGGCCCTCTCCTCGGGAACGATCTCAGTCTTGAGTCTAGATTTATAACGAGTACTGAGAACATACCTATATCATTGACAATCTGTCAAATTTGACAATTATAATCAATATTCAAGAGTGAGTATTCGTTCTGAAATACAGAAATAAAATTCTAAAATAAAATTTAAATTACATGTAAAAAAAAATACAATCAAATGGTTTTTTGTTAGTGTCAGTGGAATCATAGTAGCTGGTGGTCAAACCCATCGATTCATGGTGATAAAATGTATCTACCACCATGAAAAATAGGCTGAAAAACCAAACCATAATACCTATTGAATAATAACTTTTAAACTATCGCGTTCCATGATGTACGAGTACAATAATGTTAACGGGAATTAACGCGATCAAGCCATTGATACACATACCTGTGGTTTGCCTGACGATTCGACCTGGTTCATTCGAGGAGTTCGATCAAAGTATAGGTATGTACCTACACCATGATATCTATTGAATGTTCTTATTATATTGTGCCTTGTTTTTCCACGTATATGAAACATAATATCAAAAACATTGATATTATTTTTTGTAGTTATTTTTGTTTCCAAATAAACGTTAATTAATCTGATATTGTTATCGCCCGCGGGAAAGGTCACGGTGAAATAAATATCATTCGATCATTTATCTATACTAATGTTATAAAGCTGAAGAGTTTGTTTGTTTGGTTGGTTGGCTGAACGCGCTTATTTCAGGAACTACTTGGTCTGAATTTGAAAATATATTTTTGTGTTTAATAACCCGTCTATCGAGGAAGTTTATAGGCTATATCAGCATGCAATTATTAAAGGACAGACTTACATACAATATTTAAAAATGTATAAATCACAAGTGAAGCCGGGGCTCGTCGGCTAGTTTGTGGTAACAATAAATAAGTATCCTACACGACATATTGATGACGCATTATCAGGTTCAATCAACTAGAAAAATAAGATATAGGTACAGGGTGTGGCTATAGCGCGACAGAAATGCGTGAGCGTGCGATGACGCGTGGTGCTCTTTTAGGAGTGAAACTGTTGTCCACCCTATATAAAAAAATATGGTGGTAGGTATTGTATTACGATCCGAATTGAGCAGTCCGACTGAGGGAGGTAATAATAATAACGTCTTTCTTGTACATCAATTACATATTACACTAGAATATGTGATACAAGTTTCGTGACACGTACAGATGGCTGCCTTATCGCTCTGCGGCAATTTCTTACAGGCAATCATAGGATGGAGATAAGAAAATAGGAGTAGAATATTTTAGGGCAGTTAGGTGTAGTACCTGAACCCTACAGAATACTGCGTTCATAATAGCTTCATATCGTGTTCCCGGCGGTGAATAGGGTAGCCAGAGCTCACTGGAAAGTTTTTGTGCTGTCAGTACTTTATCCCCGGAGGGTTAGGCAGATGTGAATTAACACCCACATTTCACCAATCATTAAATTCGATCCCATGTTATCGGGGGTGAGCCTATTGTCGTCTTCCGGGCACTATTTTTGACTCAAGCCATGCATCTGACGGTGGGAAGACCAAAGGTTTATCATGTTTTGTCTTATGCACTGATGGCTCTGAAACTTTCTGTTCTTACAGGGTCGACAGCACGAATGTGACTCTCCTGGTGTTGCACACGTTCATAGGCCACGGTAACCACTTTCCATCAGGTGGGTCGTGTGCTTTTTTTACGTGCGAAAAATCTCCATGGATACCCCACCATCGGAGCTGGTGGGAGAGGTTATGTCGGACAAGAACCAACAAAACCGCACGACGCCTTTGGGTCGTTTTTGGTTGTCGAAGGTGAGGTTAACAGGCACATTCCTTGCACCCCGGCCGAGCCAGGGCCATCACTACCGATCTGGCCCTCTCCTCGGGTGTGGGGATCACAGAGTCCCCAACTCTCAAGCCGCCGCACACTGGTCCCAAATTAAAAAAAAGTGGACATTGATAGTAGACCGCTGGTTTTTTTTTAATTGTTGATACAGTGATAACAGACAAGGCAAAAAAATATTATTGTCCTACTTCAGATGCTTTTCTTTTAAAAAAATATTTCTTTTTTTTTTGTATGGGAGTAATTACATTTTATTCAATTTCTCAAAAACCTTAAGCGATGTCGAGATAGCAATCACATATGTTAGAAAACTAATAATTCTGAGTATTTGGCTAGGAGAAACTTATTGCTTATCTCTGCGTACTTTCGAGATAATAGTGACAAAAAATAACAATTTTTTTTAATTTAAATTATTCGCTTTTTTTCATCATAGCCTTACTGTAGCACATATAATGTAGGCTAAATGTTAAATAAATAAAAGGAAACTTCTCTGTAAAAGAGGTAGGCAAACAAATTGTAGCCGAGCACATTTTGAACATTCAAAATAGAATTAAAACATAATAATAAAAATGAATAGAATTATTGCAATAGGTCCGCTGGCCAGCAAAATGGAGCTTCGACGCGAGTTTGCCGGGATAACAAGATGGCCGTCTCTCATGACGTAATACGGTCACGAATCGCGCGCGTTCACCTCAGTCTACAACTAAATCTGGTTGCGATAAGACGTGCCCTTATTTTTTCTGTACGCTTGAACAAATGCTTGTTGTTTGTTTGTTTTGTTATTGTTGTATTTTGAATCTTTGGATTTTAAAATCAAATAGTTGTTGTTTGTCTTTCTTTCGGCGAATTTGATTTCGTCATTTTTGTTTTAAAATCAAAGTCACTTTGTCTTTGATATCTTTGTTTCTAATTTGTTTTAAATTTTCCTTAAAATTATAATATGTCCCTATGTGACCGTACCCCAGACACAGGGAGCATTGCACTAGAGGTGATTGATCCGCCACCCTTACGGGTTGGAGATCTATGTGCAATCTCACCACGTCTAGAGCCCGGTTATAAACCGACGTGGAGTCCCTTAGCACCACGTGGTACGTATGCGGGTTCTTCGCTGTCTTGCGGTACAGTACGGCCATCCTCACCTGCTCTGGGGCCAATTCACGGAATACAACATGGTTACGGCCTTTAACAGGTCGTCGTCTTTATGACTTTTGAGGACGCCGTAAAGTATGAGGAGAGGGTCCCTGTTCTTGATTTCCTCAACGGCGAGGTTCGACTCCTTGTCTGTCAGCCGTTGATGTGCCCTCTTTCTTTAATCCTCCGTCTTGTATCCCACTATGACTCTTCTATCCTTCGCCTTTTTTACTTTCTCAACTTTTATCCATCCTTCATCTTCATTCGCAACCTTTCGCAATCTCTCTGTCACGTGTGGTCTCTATCAAGTGATGGCTATGGAGTGCAGCGCCGCCCGCTCGGGGAGATGTGCTCTCGAGCGACCCGACGCTACACCCGCATACGTCGTCACTTCCTTTCTTTCCCTCTCTTTCTCCCATCCTTCCCATCCTTCATCCTGTCCTTCTATTCTTTCCCTTAAGTCTTTCATCATTCTCCCATTAATATCCGTTTTGAGGTTCCTTGACAACAGAATTTGCTCCTTGATAATTTAGCAGCATTTAATCGCCTTGGAAAGGCGCGGATCCGACATCTGTTCGGATTTAGGAGGTGATGAGGGCGGATGTACTATCCCCTTCTTTATGTTTTGAGAGAGGAATCCAACCTTTGATTGGATCCTCTCGATACTTCTACGAACAGTCCCGGAACCACGCCCCCCCGCCTCTATCTCTGGGCTGCTTTCGACCGTGAAAGTTCTTTGGCGGTCTGTTTGAGGAGCTACTTTTTTCTCAAACGGCGAGCGAAAAGTACTCATTGCACTTGTTGCATTGCAAATGTAAAAAAGATTGTTTAATTTTAATTAAATGTCAGTATATAGTTAAATTCCGGTAAAAGGCTAAAATGAAGTTAAAGTGAATAATTATAAATTAAAATTGCGGCAATATCTAAAAGTAGACTAGTCAACGGCTAGGTCACGCACAGGCAGCAGCACGGTGAGGCAATGATGCGATGCGAGTAGTACCCCAAGATAACAGTGTACCTACGTGTGTGTTGTGTGTTGTATAGTGTGTATGAGTTCTGTAAGGCGTGTTCTGTATGTTACCTAGGGTATGCGTGTTCTGTGTACGTATGTATGTGTGTGTGTGCAGGCGGCTGCATGCGACGGTCAGACAAACAGTTGGCGAATAGTCGGTAAGCCGAACTAGCACCAACCTGGATCACTAATTTTTTTTTTCACGGCTTGTGATACTTTATGATTCACACCGAAATTATATATAATTAAATAAATTATAATTGTGATACGGAGTTCATGCCGTACGGAGAGGAGAAATCATCGTGACATCACTCCGAGCATACTACTCGTAGTCTTGCAGTTTTTAGTGTGAATTCTCAGTGAATGGCGCTGTGAACAGCGCACAAAAGAGAATACATTACTACGTGCAGCGCACTGCAAACGCGAGGGCGTCGTGCTGTACTATGGCGTCGCGTCGTCGGTCCTCGCGTTGCTAAGATGCGAAGGCGCAAGCGTGGCAGATTTGGAACTGTCAAATTTGTTTATACCTTATATTTTTTGTGTTTTTATAAAATAATAGTGTAAGTGAAATTGTGTTTCGAATGACTGAAAACTTTAATGGCAGTGACAATGTGGATGTGTGTTCAGGTCAACCCGTTTCTTTAAGTAACTTCGTGCGCTGCCCATATTGTTCCCAGACCCGTTTTTTTTAAGGTGAGCGGGGCTTGAAAGTGCATATTGGCAGAATTCACAAGGGCCAAAATGTACTTCCAAGCTCCACGATCCCAGTAGTAGATAGGGAAGTTTCGCCCAACTCATTCCAAATTCCTTTTTGACAATTTTTAAGTAAAATGAAAAATTCCGTCCCGGTTTTAAAGAGAATTCCCAGAGGCGCAAGGCCCTCGGTAGCTCAAAACTTTGCTAATTGTATGAAGCATGTCGTTAGTTGACCTCCATATCAGCCTAGGAGCAATTGTTAGCCTTCCCTTATAGAATATTACACATAAAAAACAATAGTACACAAAGATCTTTAAAGAAAACTGTTCTAACACTATATATCATTTTGAATCAAAATTTACTTATTCTTACAGCTCTCAATGGAGCAAATACAAATTTTTAGAAAATAAAATAAGGGAAGGTGATATCAGGGGAGCGTCGAGGTTACTTTTTAGCAGCGATGTGGTGGCACCTTACTCTCCAGACACGCTCGCGGGTCTGCAGAGTAAGCATCCACCAGCATCAATTGATCTCTCTTTCCCAGAACCACAAAAGCTGACACAGAATGTCTCAGTATCCTTAAACGTCCTTAGCAGAAGCTAAGGACGTTTTCACAGCCGTTTGCTCCTTCCGGATTGGATCTGCTGGCGGTCTTGACGGCCCGACCCCCTAGCATCTTAAAGATTTAATGTGCCCGAGCGCTGGGGACGCTGGTGATGCCTAAACCTAATGCTCTTCGGCAATGTGAACGAAGATATTATTAATATTTTATACGAGGCCAACCTATGTGCTCTGCGCAAGAAAGATGGTGGCATTCGTCCCATTGCTGTAGGAAGCACCTTACGACGTTTGGCAGCCAAAATATGCTGCAAGTGCTATAGTACCGAACTTGCAACAAAATTCCAGCCCCTTCAACTCGGTTTCGGTTCGAAAGGGGGCTGTGAGGCTGCCATACACGCTCTTTCAACGTACCTAGGTAGCGGTGAAAGTGAGGTCATTTTGAAGGTTGACCTGAGGAATGCCTTCAATTCAGTGAATAGGGATACCTTGCTGAGCCAAGCAAAATTAAAAACCCCTCATATATATAAATTCCTTTGGCAATGTTATAGACACCCGACGAAATTAGTTTACAAGGATCATCTTTTGGAATCAGTAGTTGGTTCTCAGCAAGGTGACCCTTTGGGACCAGTTATCTTTAGTCTAGCAATACATCCAATCATACAGCAGATAAATTCAAAATTTTACATTTGGTACCTAGACGACGGAACCCTAGGGGGTAACTAACTCGGACAAATGTGAAATCTTTAACGACACGACAGACAGACCGTCGACTATAGGAAAATTTAACCTCTTAGCTCCAAATATCAAAATTTTGGAGAAAGCTTCACTGCGCCTACTAGGGTCCCTAGTTGTGGAAGATGGATATCATTCATTTATCGAGGAAAAATTTCAAAATTTTGAATACATCATAGATCATTTGCAAAAAATAAGTGTTCATTCAGCCTTTACTATACTTCGGTTTTGCCTTTTTGTCCCTAAATTTACTCATGCACTTCGGGCATCCCAGTTTTGGCAACATTTGATTTTGCAAAACACACGCAGCACAATTTTAAATGTGGCCTTAAATGACCGAGCCTGGCTACAACCGTCCTTACCAGTTCGCTTGAGTGGTCTCGGTGTTCGCAAAATTTCAGACGTTAGCCTTCCAGCATTTCTGTCATCGGTGCACAGCACTAGGGAGTTAACCGGGAAAATTCTCATAAACACACAGGTTAACTCTGAGGTGTCATGTAAGTCCGATGCCATTAATGCTTGGAAGGCTGCTTGTCCCAACACTGAGTTGCCTGGTAACCTTTTCTCCCAGAGACAATGAGCCACTCTGCAGGCTGGTAAGAGATAGCTTAATACACACATCTACCCATGTTACAGAGCGTGCGCGCCTTCTGGCTGTGGGGGAATGGGAGTCAGGCCTCTGGATTCAAGCACTTCCATCGCCCAACATAGGTACTATGTTGAACGATACTACTTTCCGCCTTGCCACTTGCCTTCGCTTTAGGAGTGCCGTGTGTTTCTCCGCATTATTGCCACTGCGGTGAAGCTGTCGGCAGTCTTGGGCACCATGGCCTTTCATGCAGCAGAAGCGCTGGGCGTATACCGCGACATGCCTGCATCAACGACATTATCTGCCATGCTCTAGCTACCGCTGGCGTGCCAGCCATTCGTGAACCTAATGGGCTGGTGCGTAACGATGGCAAGAGACCGGATGGTATGTCGTTGCTACCTTGGAAGATGGGTAGGCCTTTGGTGTGGGACGCTACGTGTCTCGACACTCTAGCGCCTTCACATCTTTCAAGCACAGCAGGGTGTACCGGTGTTGCTGCTGCATCTGCGGAAAACCTCAAACGGCGCAAATACTGTAACCTGACAGGTGATTATGTTTTTGAGCCGTTTCGGGTTGAAACGTTAGGGACGTGGGGTCCAAGTGCCCGTTCTCTATACAAAGACTTGGCAAAGCAGCTGATCGACGCCACGCGTGACCAGAAGGCTGGTTATTATCTTGCACAGAGGATATGCCATTCAACTTGGCAATGCTGCCAGCCTTCTGGGTACGTTACCGGTCGGTGATGACGCGGAGGAATTTCATGACGCATTATGTATGTAATTTTTATTTTTTGTTTTATTTTAGTAGGTACCTAATAATAGTTTTTCTTTTTAAATTTCAGTACTTTATACTTATATTTTATTAGTAAATACATCATCTTCTTCCAAATTAAAAAGATTAATGCAATATAAAGTTATAGACAGTTAAGTCTAGCTCAGTTCTTAATTTTGTAAATTAGTCTTATTTTAAGTATGTCTTAAGTGTACACAATATGCACACGTTATTAAGGTCTGTGTCAAAAGAGTTAACGAAATAAAATGTACGAACTACTTCGTACGTCACTAAAAAAGGAAGGTAAATTTCGAGACAGACCGGTTGAAACCGGTTTTATCGCAATGAGAAAATATAATGACACAACTTGAAGAAGCCGGGTGGTTTCCGGCAGAGTAGAATTTGTACCACCCCATCTCTTCCCGTGCGGTTTCGTACAAGGGATAGAGCTGTTTAACATCAGACAGCTATAATATAGCTGTCTGATGTTAAACTGGCTGTATATTATACAGCCCAGACTCAGCCTCAGATGCATGGCTCGAGTCAACAATTATAGTGCCCGGGAGACGGCAATAGGCTCACTCCCTATTACCTGGTACCGAATTCAATGTTTGGTGAAATGTGGGTGTTAATTCACCTCTGCCTCACCTTGATAAAGGCGTGATTATATGTATATTTTCAGGAAAAGCTAAGTTATCAAGCGGTATTGGGTAGAATCGGAAGACCTTGTCATCATCCCTATTATATTAATGAAGACACAGATAAGATACCTATCTATTTAACACAAAATCAACAGGCACTATCTGCGACCTTCAAACCCTGCTACCACCACTTTTGCCAGTGTTATCTAATTGCAGCAAGTAATGCTCGTGAAGGAGGAGGCGGGGCGGGAGCGGCAGCGGGTGCGACGAAGGATCGCAAGCCAAGCTACCCGCGTACGAAGGCAACTTGGGCGTCAGAGGTCGATGAACAACCTCCGCCCCGCATGAGCGCAGGCCTGGGGGTGACAGGTGGAACCGCCTGTCACCCTGGCAGAAGCAGGCCGCGGCGGTGGCGCGCTTGGCGCGCCTCCTCGTTTCCGGGGACGAGTTGGGGACTCTGTAGTCCCCACACCCGAGAAGAGGGCCAGATCGTGAGAGATGGCCCTGGGGCGGCCAGGGTGCGAGGGATATGCCTGTCAACCTCACCTTCGGCAACCAAAACGACCCGCAGGCGGCGTGCGTTTTAGTCTCTTGTGGGGAGGTATCCGTGGGGATTTAACGCACGTAAAAAAAAAAGTGTTATCTAATTGTAGCAGTGGTTTTTCATACTCAGATTTTGATGATATATCAGATGAGCTTGGTTTTTCTGGTAACTTATCATATTATATACCGTTTCTTTTTCAAAATGTTTTTTTTTTGCTTTCACCACTATACTAACCTAAACTTGCAGCATAGCCGTTTCCCCGTTTCCGGGGTCGAGTTGGGGACTCTGTAGTCCCCACACCCGAGACGAGGGCCAGATCGTGAGAGATGGCCCTGGGTCGGCCGGGGTGCGAGGGATATGCCTGTCAACCTCACCTTCGGCAACCAAAACGACCCACAGGCGGCGTGCGTTTTAGTCGGCTCGAGTCCGACATAACCTCCTCCACCGGCTCCGGTGGGGAGGTATCCGTGGGGATTTTGCGCACGTAAAAAAAAAAAAAAAAAAAAAGCATAGCCGTTTCGTGTTATCGCCTTTATCCCCGGAGGGAGGAGGCAGATGTGAATTAACACCCACATTTCACCAATCATTGAATACGGCCCCACATAATAGGGGGTGAGCCTATTACCGTCTTCCGGGTACTATTGTTGACTCAAGGTATGCATCTAAGGCTGAGTCTAGGCTGTAGAGATATATCTGTCTGATGTTAAACAGCCCTAGCGCTTAGTCGCCTTGTACGACACCGCATGGTAAGAGTTGGGGTGGTCAAAATTCTACTTTAACCTCACAACTTCTCCAATTAAATACGCGTCTAATAATATTAATTTCATCCAGTAATCTGATCAGTAGTGTTTATCGGCTCTAATACCTACTATTCTTCCAATAATCCCAGGTCCTATAAGCGGGGCGTGAAAGTCATCTGATGAGGCTATCAAACTGAGGGCCACCGTAACATAACCTTCATTCTTGAGACTTTGCCTCCAGCATACCATCAGGCGAGGTGGAGTCATATGGACGTGTGAAAAAAAAAATACATATACAAACTTATAATTTCATATTATAGATAGATTTTATTCGTAGCATATTGTATATCATACCACTTAAAGTGAAGTATTGATCAAATGAATTGACGTTTATCAATTTAATAATAACTCCTCAATAACACGCAGTTGATAAAACCGCGACGTAACTGAGAAACACACACGAGATTGTTATTGAATGTCAGCCGCCCGCCGCTGGAGGTCGTCTTTATAATGCCGTGTTTAAAGATATTCACAAACCTCGCAAAAGATAAGATTCCAGTGACATTTTTAAATAAACTTTTACCTGTGTTATCTCAAACTGTGAAGAAACCAGAAAATGTGAGTAGCCTTAATTACTTTTTTCTTTTTTCTTGCTGCAACGCATTCAAAACGTCGACAAAAATAGTAATTTCCATGATTTAATGGCGAAAAGTTTCGAACCATTGTATATATATTTTTTTTTATTTTAACTTGTCTCAATTTTTTATTTGGATGATGTAGAGTTTTTTTTAATGAATATATTTCATTTAAATGTTTTATTATTTATGTACTTATGTACTTGTACTATATTTACTCCTTTAATAATATATATTTAATATTTTTGAAATCTTGATCATCTAAGGAAATAGTTTAGTTGTTTGAAATGTTAGTATCATTCGTCATCTTTCGTCATCATCATCGTCAACTGTTATAAGATCTAAATATTACCCTTTGTATGTATGTATAATACTTACAGGTGTAATATCAAAATTTATATTCTTATATTTTAGTATTTAAAATTGCATATTTATATTGTTTATTTACTTTGAGTGGCAATACGCGTTATATTGATATGTTTTAATTGTACCTAATTTTTAAGTTGTCAGGTGATTTATTATTAATATGATTTAATTAAAAATTGTATTAAAAAAAAAATCTAATATAATTTTCCATTCGGAGACGACGGCGCGGCGGCGGCGGTGGCGCCCGGTTGGCATCGTTCACTGCGGGATTGACGCAGTGAACTATGAACGTTTATGATAGTTTATATGTAAATAATAACTATACTATAAACTATATAAACGCCGCGTGGTTTCCGTCAGAGTAGAATTAGGGTCACCCCATCTCTTCCCATGCGGTGTCGTACATGGTGACTAAGGGATAGGGCTGTATAACGTCAGACAGATATATACAGCTCAGCCTCAGATGCATGGCTCGAGTCAACAATAGTGCCCGGAAACGGCAATAGGCTCACACCCCATTTACTTGGGACCGAATACAATTATTGGTGAAATGTGGGTGTTAATTCACCTCTGCCTAACACTCCAAGGATAGAGGCATGATTATATGTATGTATGTGTAAAAGTATTTCACTCAAATAAAAATTGTAAATAATTTATTTTTACAAATTAAAGTTGCGATTTTTAGTCCGTCATTTGACAGTTCACGTGACGTCACTAAATTCGCAAATTTATAGGTAAAAGTAAAATGGTCCGTCTCGACTGTGTTTATAATTTGCTTGCTTACTTTTTTTACTAATAAATAATAATAACTTATATTCTTATTGTGTAAAATGGATAATATTTAGTGTCGAGAAGTTAATAAAGACAAGGATATTATAAAAACCGACAGTTCAAAACTATCTAAATGTAGGTTCATTAATGATAGCAAATTTTTTTGCTTCCAATACCTACCTATTGCTCGGGACATATATCTTGAACCCAAAATATGCTCTGTGCGCACAGCACACATTTCTTCAGTGTTTTTTGAAAATAGCACAGGGTGTTACGGTTTTCTTAGTAAAAAGAAAAATAGGAAAAGAAATTAAATAAAATTCTACATCTAGTAAGATAGGTTTACAGAATTTTTTAACATTTAATTCATTATTTTCTTTTTCCAGAGAATTGCCATCATGATAACTACAGATTGTACGGTGTGCTACGGTGGGCAGCTGGCGGACGCGCCCGGCGCTGTGGCGAGCCTAGAGTCTATAGGCCATTTGGGTCTAGAAGAAAACAAACTCATCACGAGTAAGGTCACAGAAGTGGTTCACAATGAGCTAGGGATTGCCCCAGAACGGTGAGTACTAGGTATAGATATCAGATACCACGTGCTTTAATGGCACATTTTTTATGGCAGGTTAATGATGTTTGACAGGTTATTGAGAAAACAATTTGTTTAAAAAAAACAAACTCATCACAAAAAAGGTCACAGAGGTGATTCAAAAAGAACTAGGGATAGACCCAGAACGATGAGTACTAGATATCAGTGAACCACATGCGTAAATGTCACATTTTCTATGTCAGGTTAATGAAGTTTGGCAAGTTGATGAGAACAATTTATTTCAAATAAACTACTCATTTTGCCTTACCATCATTTATGCATAAACTGAGCAATTGGACTGATAAGAACAATTTTATTGATACCCAATGTCAATTTATTGGTAATGCAAAGCGTCTAAGCGGTTAAAGCAGATGGTTTTACTATTGCACTCCTAACACAAACAAACTAAGCTTAGTTGGAGGGGCTAATGGGGATACTAGTAACTTCGGATTCTCTTCAAAATATTGTAATAATGTAATTGATGAGTTTGATGAGACAACCTCCGTGGCGTTGCAGTATTGAACGCGACCGCTACGTAGGAGGCGCGGGTTCGATCCCCGCTCAGGGCAAATATTTTTATGCATGAATTTGCATTGGTCTGGTCGTACCTCAGAGAGCACATTAAGCCATCGGTCCCAGATGCCATACCAACATCTATGGCAGTCATTACGGGTAGATGAAGTAAACTAGCCCAGCTGCAATGCTTTGATATCGCCTTTGTGTTGTGGAAGTCATATTGCAGTCGCTGCACGGAAAACATCGAAGTTTAGTCAAACCGTCAGTTAAACTGGTAAAACGGACCCCAGACTCCGAGGTGAAAACTTCGGAAACGACTGGGATTAACGCTATGAGGGAGAAGAATAGACGAGCTTCAAATTTATCTTAAGGTATCTTAAACCATCTTCAGAATGGCACTGTGAATTTTATCAAATCAAATAACGGTAGCCTAGTGGTATGGGTAATGGACTGCTGAGACGAGGTCTCGGGTTCAATCCCAGGTTTTACCATGGCACACACCAATGACTTTTCGATGCTTTTCGAAGTAATGTGTGTATTTCGAAGTAATATGTGTGTTCGCAGGTTAATAAGTGCCCGGTTAATGGCGATAGGCTCGCCACCTATTACATTGGGACCTTAACATAAACTGGCGAAATGTGGATGCTAGCATCTCTGCCTACCCCTTCATTTGAAAATATAATCAAATCTTCTGTTTTCAGATTTATGCTGACATTTTATGACTTATCGGGTCAGAATGTTGGCAAAGGCGGCGTAACATTGGGTTGAAACCCATTTAGATGGAGGTAGAGAAGTCGGCTCACAACAACAGTAAATGGGTGCAAGCGACTTCGACTTACAGAGCAAAAAGATTCTAAACAATAGCAAGAACACTTAACAGTACTGTCCCTCTAAGCATTTGGCAATTTGTAGGTCAACGTGTTGTAAAATAGAATGACGAATATATGGGATTTGACGTTAATGGCATACGTGACATACGTTGACGACTGTCATATACGTCAAATTTATCACCATATTCTACAATACGTCGGCCAACAAATTGTCAATTGTCTAGAGCCTTATCCTATCAACTGTCCTATCCTCTCAATCTACGATATTTCCGATAGAATAATATATTTATTTAGTCTAATGGCTATGTAGTGCTTATGATCGTCAAAGTGTATTGCTTTAACTTGATGTGTATGATTGCAGTTAAATTTGTTAATTACCTCACTGATAGGTAATTAGATCTCCCATTCAATGTAAATATTTTAATAAAGAATATGTTTATTAATCAGCGCATTGAATATTTTAGTTGTTAATTTTATTTAAGTCATGTAATTATTATTAAATTAAGTTATTAGTTTCAACTGTCGTTTTTCTAACTCCTTTCTTACGGCACTGACATTTAGTTGGATATAATATACCTACCTACTACCTACTAATCGACAAAATCAAAGCTTTTTCTTCATCCTTAATAGCGGTAATCCCGGTCGCATCTAGCTGTGGAATGACCTCTCTGCTGCGGTTTTCCCAAACGCCTACAGTATGGGGTTCCTCAAGAGAGGCATCAGAAGTTTCTTCATCAGGTCGGCAGCGCGAGTGCCACTACTCCCCATCAGGTGGGCCGTGTGTTTGTCTCACCTCAGAGTTCGGAGTTCACTTTTTTCAGTCTAAATTAATATTATGTCAATCAATCAATCAATTAGCCCACCGCAGTCCTCTGCGGGATATAGTCCTCTCCCAATGTGCGCTATTTTATTCCCTCCTCTGCTTTCCGCAATCAGTCTGATGATGATGAATGTAATACGAAATGTAAACCAATAGATAATACACACACAGTACAGTACATATTAGACAGTAGTACAGTATATATTAGAAAAACAAAAAATGTAAAGTGTCTGCTGATATGAGACATTCGAAACTTCAGGTTCGTCAGCAATATCGCTACCACCTTTGGTTTTCCCTTGGTGGCGTTTACGACAAACCAAATCCGGATATCGTACCTTAATATGAAATACGGGAAAAGGGATATATGAAAACATATATTTGCTAATATACCATTTATTTTGATTGATAAAATTTAAATAGTTAAATATATTTTTTCTAACACAGATTCAAAAATAGTTAAGTATGGCTATATAGTACCTACTGAATTATTGTGATTAAATAAATTATACAAATGTATAGCATTACATTCAATTTTAATAGACAGATAAAAATTAGATCATTGAATAAATATGATGGAATTATACAGTAATCGTATTCATGGAACACTGCGTAATTTCTTTTATGTATATAAAAAACATATATTTGCCAAAATACCATTTATTTCAATTGATAAAATTTAAATAGTAAAATATATATATTTTCTAACACAGATCCAAAAATATTTAGATATCGCAATATAGTATGTACCTACTGAATTATTATGATTAAATAAGTTATACAAATTATACATTTGTATAACTTCAATTTCAAAAGACACATGAAAATCTGATCACTGTATAAAAATATATTATTATGTTTTATGTCGTATTCATGGAACACTACGTAATTTTATTTATGTTTATGAAAACAGTACAATAACAGTACAATAGTAACAGTACAATATACAGTAGTCGTATTCATGATATCTGAAAATATATATTAGCTAAAATATCATTTATTTTGATTGATAAAATTTAAATAGTTAAATATATTTTTTCTAACACAGATCCAAAAATATTTAAATATCGCAATGTTAGTACCTACTGAATTATTGTGATTAAATAAGTTATACAAATGTATAGCATTACATTCAATTTCAAAAGAAACAGATGAAAATCTTATCACTGTATAAATATTATGTTTTATGTCGTATTCATGGAACACTACGTATTTTTTTTATGTATATGAAAACATATATTTGCTAATATACCATTTATTTGATTGATAAAATTTAAATAGTTAAATATATTTTTTCTAACACAGATCCAAAAATAGTTAAGTATCGCTATATAGTACCTACTGAATTATTGTGATTAAATAAGTTATACTAATGTGTAGCATTACTTTCAATTTCAAAAGACAGATAAAAATCTGATCACTGAATAAATATGATGGAATTATACAGTAATCGTATTCATGGAACACTACGTAAATTATTTTTCAACACCCTTGATAATAAAATGGCTCTAATTTCACTGCAATTAGGTACATAATTGCACCTATAATCAAACTGTTACTTTTCGTAGCTATAATTCACAAGAGACTTCTAGCTTTTTAAAAAAAAAAAATGACTGGTTGCTTTGTTCTTAAAAAAGTTTCGATACACAAAAACAAATAAATTAATACCCCATTTCATGCAACTTAGTATTACGTTATGAAAAGTTTACAACCTGAAAACTACAAATATTTTATTATAAAATAAAGTATAACTATTATTCATAAAATTGAATTCCATGAAAAAGTATGTTCTAAATCTTTTTTTCACCATTTTTAGTAAATATTATTTATTAATGATTTCTGACCTGACTTAATTCCGTTTTTTGTAATAAGACCGCAAGGGTTAATTTCTATTTTAGATGTTTTTATTAGCAAGTGTAGTGCATGTGTATTGATGATTACCGTCCTCGGCTATTTTAAGACCCTCACCTGTCGGGTCAGGCATACCATAATATACTTTAATTCCGTGGTAACCATACACGATGCCTAGTCATAGGTAAATATAGCTATTTTATTATATAGATATGAAAATATATATTATATTTCATAACATACTACATATTTATTTTGATCAAAAGTGACGTTAAATATATTTTTTCTAACACAGATCCATAAATATTTAATTATTAATATTTAAATTACCCAGGTAAGATTACAGAATCGTTGTGAATAGCATGCAGAGCATTACATCCAGTTTCAAAGGACACTCATATTATAAAAATAGATCAGAAACTAAAGAGTTTGTTTGTTTGTTTATTAGTTTGTTTGATTGTTTATTTGTTTGTTAGTTTGCTTATTTGTGTGTTTGTTTGTTAGCTTGTTTACTTGCTTGCTTGCTCTAGTTTGTTTGTGAGGTATTTGTATAAATTATGTTTTAGACACACTAGGCCCTTATTAAGTTTGACCAACCATAACATGACTACCTCTACTTGTATTAGTCGACAAATTTGAAACAGAGTAATACGCCTGTAGATGAAAATGATCTCATTCATTCTAGCGCCAATTCCAATTCACCTGACCCTCTCGTTGGTTTAAACATCAAAGATAGTAATGGCGCCTTGCGCCTTCCTACTATATAATATCCTCGCCGCCAGTACAGCAAATTAAATCAAAATTATTTTACTTAAAATATATTTTTGTACTAATTTAAAGCAATGAGATAATAGGTGTAACCTTCATAATTTAAATTTTTGTACAGTCGGTCAAAGAGATAATTATGACAGCTGTTAACTTATCTCTTTTGCCGACTGTACAGTGTAAATATTAGACATTAAACACAACAACTACACGACATTTTACATTAACAACAATACACTACATTTTAAAGTATTTATCATTTGGTAGTACTGCATGACTAAAAACAGTGACTAAGAACTTAATAAAACAAAATTAATCCTACTGATGGTGTATGTTTGAAACATTTATACTCATATTCTAAACCTGAAATATATTCTACATCTACAAAAGAAAATACTTTTATACATGTCTTAAACACCAATAACAAAGGTAAATAGTCATTTTACGCAAGAAAATCTAACATTCAAACATTTAATTTCTGAAGTTCTAGGACCGTAAATTTGATAGTAAAATTTATTATAGGAAACTAGTTTATTCATTTCTTTGCCTCTTTTTTATCGTTTCGTTTAATAGACTTTGAAGCTTCCTTAGTTACAACCACCCCATCTTCGTCAATCCATGTCGCTCCATCTATGTCTTTCCAAATACTACATCTAGCAGCCAAGTTTTCTTGAGAAACTTCTTCTTCCTCCCACGAGCTCGACTCAAGCTCTGGCACTGAACATGCACTATCATTTGTTTCTACCAATGGACTGATGACATCATCATAGAGTGCTTCATCTTCGTCATCATTTTCATCGTCAGTTTTGTAAGTACCCTCTCTTATTTGTTGGACTTTGTAGGCTCTTGCTTTCCATCTGTCTAAGTTCCTCAGAGCCATTGAGTACATCGGCCTGGTAGTTGGCAAAATTTGGTGCAGAGCGTTGTAGCATGGAATACAAATCTGACTTAGGAAGCCCACCTAAAATACGTAACGGATAGTTTAAGATCTAGTACGGAATCCTTGTATTATTTAGTGTGTAGTGTATAGACTAATACCAAATATCGATATTTAAGAATGTGATGATTACCTGACTAGATGCTTGCTCATCAGGTTTCAACCTGTCCATCATTGGTATAGGGATTCGCCCAGCAGCCCTCTCTTTATCGCCTTGATCGTAGAACTCTTCAAAGATTACTTTCACGGTTTCTATCTGGATTGTCCAGGGTTTTGCTGCAGCTGATAAGTCAGCCGCCGTCATAGATATTGCCATAGCTAAATCTCTGTAAAACAAGTATTAAAAAACTTTTCATCATAAAATTTTCCCTTGAGGTAAGTTACAATAATAATTAAACTTCGCTATGCATTCGCTATGTAAATAGCACCGCGAGCAGCATAGCAGCATAAGCAAAATGATAGGCCCTTGCCACAATCACCTAAAGTACTGTACTTTAATAAGAAAATTATGGAAGAAGAGTAACAGTTACATCTGAATGATAAATCAAACCTATGAGTGTTAAACGCCCAGTTGAATTCAGAAGGATTTGCATTAAGCAGCTGATTTATTTTCTCCAAGTTTGGGAAGAATTTGGCTAGATCTGTTGCTAAGATGCAATGTCTGATGAAGTTCAGGATCTCCTTGTAGTCCGTGCTGTTAATGTGCGCGAATATGTTATGGCCTTCCTGATAAACAAAAAATGTATTTAGTACGTCAAAAAGCTGCTTATGTGTGAATTATTATGAAAAATCTAATTTCAATGAAGATATTAATCAGGTACTGTCGATATAGGTACTTATTATAGTCGTGACTTGTTTGTTGTTTGTCGAGTTTTAAAGTCATTGACTTAGAAAAATTCTCATTAGTTTCGGCATTAGAGACGAACTACATTACACAATGGATAAAATACATTCAATTATTATATCTTGTAAACCAACCTGCTGCAATATTGTAACAGTTATGTTGAAGTGATGGTGCTCCAACGTGGAAGTAGTGTACATAGCTGCTAAAGGAGACGCAATCTCACTCATATATTTGTTGGTGTAACCGCGATGATCTAGGTCATGGCAAAGACAAGCCACAAAAAGGGCGAGACGCTGGAAAATTTAAATCAAACTAAAGATTTTCTACACCGTAACATATAGCAAACTAGGAATTCTGTGACCAATAGACCTCGCAAGCACCATTTGCTCTTATTCTAATCGAATTTTCTTAAAAAAAAAAAAAAATATGTGTTTATTCTGATTTTAAGCAACTCCGGATATTCCACATAAAATAGAAACGATTCGTTTTTAAAAAAATCTACAGCAAGCTTCCCCCCTTTTTTCTCAACAGTTTTTTGTAATGAAGTTAATTTTTACGAGGCATGATATTTTTTTTCACGAAAACCTGTGACAAACTATGTCCTTGATGTTTCAGCTAACCTTTTCTACCCCATTTTCCCTCCCATAAAAAACATGTGTGCCAAGTTTTGTGAAAATTGGTTAAGAAATGCGCCCTCTAGATCGGAATTGACCATGTCGAAACGGAGACTTTCACTCGATTCGCTCGCTCGGTCAATAAGTAATTTTGCTTCACACCAAGAGGCCCCAAAAAAACCTTTTTGGAACCAGTCAAAACCCTACAATAAAAAAAAATACGACAGTATTCTCACCATCTTGTAATTAAAGCGCTTCTGAAGATCGTTCTTCAGCATAACATACATGGAGTGTGCTACTGTCCATCCATGATCGAAATTATGATACGGGACTGTCCGATAATTCTTCTTCACAGTCAAAATAAATCTGGTCAGGGTACTGACATCAAAGTTGGCCATGTCGAAAAGATCGCTAAACATCTTGACGACACATTTGCACTTTTCATATTCGTCCAATTTATACGGGTCTATATAGAAATCGTCAAGGTCTATATTGAGAGGTTCCTGATCACTCAACATGGCCATTACGTCTGATTCCCGGCAAGTGTTATGATAGCTAAGTACTTCGAGAGCAACTCTATATTTTTGTTCCTTTCTCATAATTCTGTCGTATAGCCTAGCGTGATGGAGAGCTAGACCGAAAAAGGTTGAGAATATTTCAAAAGACACTTCATCTTCGTGACCAAAGTTTTTATCATCTCTCTTGTTGACCATCTGTACGACTCCTATGACGCTACCTTCTACTTTGATGGGCATACACAGGATGTTAACGGTCTTATATCCCGTAGCTTCGTCCACGTCTCTGAAAATAAACCAAATTTAAAAAATATTAAGTCCAGCCCTGATTGTTCATCAGTTCCAATTAATATTAACCATATTACCTATTAAATCTATAATCTGAATACGCATCTGGGATGTTCATGGCTTCTCCTGATAAAGCTACGTGACCAGCAATCCCTCGGTTAATAGGCATCCTGATCTCTTTCTTTTCCATATCTCTTTCTTGCCCCGATTCGAACTTCAGATCAAAGACCGTGGAGACCAGTTCATAGTTCCTGTAGTCTACTAGGAAGAGAGAAGCCCGATCAGCATTGACGAGACGCTGAGCAAACTCGAGTATCCGTTTGATGAGCTGGTCGAGGGATACCATTTCTTCGAAGATTGCCCTGTAAAGTTTCATATTATGTAAATCGTGTAATTATTTCAGGTGTGCTATAAAATTTTGATATGAGCGTAACTAGATTTAATTCGATATAAATTATCTGAGCGTTCATAAAATCTCTTTTTATGTTTAGTTCCATGATAACTTCTGTACTTAAAACGAGATCCTAATCAAAGTTCACGATGGAGTAACTTTCTAGCTTTAGTGTTCCTGGGATCCCACTCAAAATATCCAACAAAACTATATTAATCTGAAATCTGTCATATGAGTCAGACTCACGTAACAAAATGCATTTTATTTAAATGCAACTTACTTGACAACGTCCAGAAGAAAATCCGACATATTCCTCTCCCTCTTCTGGTTCAAGTACATGTTGCAATAGTGTAGTGACATGCTTCCCAATACCAGGAAGTTAGAGCTGATTTCCTCATCTACCTCCCTGAATTTATCGTGGACCCTCCACATCTCAATGACATATGTTGTCTTACCAGTTTTAGAAACAATAGGCTGGTACATTACGTAGTCTGCTTTTTTCTAAAAATGGACAATAGGTGATAAATTATGCTCTGTATATTTTAACGAGGTACTAGCATAGGATAAAACACAGTCAGGTTCAGAAATTCCTGAAAACGAATAAATTTACAAGTGAGATTTGCATATTTCAATGCAAATCTCACTTCACTAATAATATAATTATAGTTCCATAGAGAGTAGCACCAATCATAGAAAAGCTACGAGGAAATCGTTTATCCTGGTTCGGGCATGTAATGCGTAGGGATGAAAGTAATGTCGCAAGGAAGGTATTAACTATGGAAGTGGATGGCTACAAGGGGAGAGGGAGGCCTAAAATAAGGTGGATGGACTGTGTGAAAGATGACATGGTTAAGAAGGGAGTGAATATTGAAATAACTGCAACTAGAGATGAATGGAAAAAGAACACATGTTGCGCCAACCCCAAATAATCTTGGGATAAGGGCAGGAGGATGATGATAACTATAGTTTCATTCTATATAAGAAAAATCTGTCTAAAGATAACTAGAATATCACTTCGCGAGAGAATCCGTTAAGAAGTGATTTTATTTAAAGTTTTTGTTTCCTCAAGTTAAAGTGGACGGTACATAACTTGGATCGTATTGAGCTAACTTGATATTATACCAGTATTGTGCATTAAAATAATTAAATCTTCAATTGCTCTGGAAAATTCTTTTGTTTTGTTTGACCTTTATTTGTTAGTAAGGGATCAATTTCTAGCGAAGCCATAGTGTTTACCGTTTTTGTTTGATCGGTGTTGGCATTGAGTAAAGAATATTACATCAAAGCTAATGTCAAAACAAACGAGCCTAGGGATGAAATAATTGTATAGAGGGTGGTCAAAGCTGTTAAACAAAGCGTGTTTTAATTGTTTTAATTGTGACAAAGAAACGAAATTGTTTACTTCGAAGGCTAATAATTAATAAGTTTAAGTAATAATATTAACGATTAAACTCTCGCGTTCCATGACATACAATAATATCGTACAATATTTTTGAACTTTAAAGTTGGCCTAATGTGGAGGGACCCTGGGTGCAACTACAGATGTGAACCCACTTCTAACACAAATAGTTTAGCCTAACTGTAGTGTTAAGGTTGTACTAGAAATTGCGTATACTAATAGTTTTTTTTTATATTCAATATAGAATAATACGATCTTATTGACGTTAATTATAATTCTACTGAAGGCGAAGTAATAGTAGTTTTTAACAATTTCAAACGTATAACGTATCAAGTTATGTAGCAAATTGTGTCAAATAAAAAGCAGTGAGATGTGAAGACAGAACACGATTCTTAATACTTGACTCGGTAGAAATTAACCTCAACATGGCTTTAAAATGCTCCAAATTGCCATTTCAAACACTTTTCACACTAAGATAGCATTATCAAATTATGTCTAAGTTTGTATTATTATGTCCTAGACATACTAAACCGCGAGAAGGTAAACGAAAGGTAAGACGCCCCGAAGGTGGCTGGGACAGACTGGATGCGGAAGGCGGAGGATCGGAGAAAATGGTGCACATTGGGAGAGGCCTATGTCCAGCAGTGGACTGCAGTGGGCTAATTGATTGATTGATTGATTGTTTTAAAGAATAGAGCATAAAAATATCTAGGCCCTGGTGATGCCTGGTGGTTATATTTAATCACACAGATATATTTTTCTTTTGAAAATCAAATCTTCTAAATCGCTTCATTCAAGTTCTCTCTCTCATGGATTTTATATTAGCAGTGCGAGCAGTAGTACGTCACACTGCAACTCGACCTTAAGGGAAGTTTTCCGCCCCTTCCAAGGCCCTGGTGGAGAAGATACGTCGCAACCGACTCCAGTATGGTATTTTTCAAGACGTCAATTTACAATAGGCATTTCCTTAAGGCTAAATGTGGACCAATCTTCATTCGTCTCGTGTCAGAATGTATGATAGGCATATAAAAGAAACTTTTTAGTGAGAAAATTAAACGCCTGCCTTTCGTGAATGATTTTGTAACATCTAGGTTCTCCCATACATGGAAGATATTTTCATAAATATACTGAGAAGCAACTGTTAAAATATTAAGTTCTTGAAATAGCTATTCAGGCTATTATATTATATGTTTAGTATATATATTTTTAGGGTTCCGTATTTAGAAAGGAAAAATCGGATATACCTTATAGGATCACTTCGTTGTCCGTCTGTCTATCTGTCAAGATCTTTTTCTCAGGAATTCATGGAGGTATCAAGTTAAAACTCATACCATATACCTACTCAGGTCTATAATATCTTGAAACTGTGCACAAATCAACGTTTCAAGTCAAAGCATTCAAAATATATTAAGGTTTATGTAGCTTTAGTTACGGAACCCTTTTGTTTGAGTTTTTTTTTAAAGATAATACTTATTTCGAAAGTACTGGTTATAGATCTGGAACAGGAATATTGGAAATGGCTCAAGAAGTTATAAATCTACAAACCAAATTCTTATTGAACGCTTTAAAAAGCGTGATAGGTGTCGCCGGGAATTGGGCTGGATCATCAGCTCTGGCCAAACGCTGGCATATGGCTCTTCTTGCCACGTCGAGCACCATTGTCGCCTGCTTAGGGTCGGCCCGTGTCAACGTTTGTGTTACCTCATTTGGAGGTGACTGTAACCATTTTATAATTGTTGTTAATAATATAAAACTCAAAAGAACATAAAAAGTTTTCAAAAGATCTATTTCACCATATAGCTAAAAAAAGAAGATATTTATTTTTACATTTTTTGGAAAACTTACAGCTAATAGGTTATGTGTTCGATGTTACTGCCAATAAAACTACTGAATATACTTCTGGATATTTCATTGTAGATACGTGTCGTAGGTTACTCACAGGCATGGAACCCCATGCCATGAGACGTTCAGTTCAAGTTTGTTGGCCATGCAGTACGTTCGAAAAATACGATGTAATATGCGCATGATAAAAGGTAATTTTGAAGGAAGTACTCTATGACATTTTGAATTTTGTGCACCGTAGTTCATTAACAAACAATTCACATCATATAACAGTAGAAAAAATTAGGTAATATCGCGTCTAATTTGAACATGTCTCATCCAAAAGTAATCAATTTTAGTATTATCGACGTTTCATCACTCATATCACGAATAAAGTTAAGCACTCACAAAATACTGCACAAAGTTGTGATGATCAGGAAACAGCTTGTAAACCCTGTACGCGTCAACGACTACTGCGGAGCTGATGTAGTTCGCCAGCTCACACAGAACCGTGTGTTCATTAGAATCTTCTTTAAGAACTTTCAGGAGTTCCTGTAAAAGATAAGAATGTGAATTATCTGTCGCCAAAACAATTTCAACAAAATAGTAGATCTAACCATCTAAATTTTGTCTAGAGCGCTGTCAATGAAGCTTTTTGTTGCTAAGAAAAAAGCAAGATACACGTCGTCGTATTGTAATGATTCAATTTTGATTGGGTAAATATCTGTTAGGATAAGTTTTGTACGAAAAAAACTTTGAAGAAGTTACTAGAACATCGGTACTCGTTCACCGGCAGATATGAACAATCAATCAATCAATTAGCCCACTGCAGTCCACTGCTGGACATAGGCCTCTCCTAATGTGCGCCATGTTCTTCAATCCTCCGCCTTCCGCATCCAGGCTGTCCCACCCACCTTTTTCAGGTCGTCCGTCCATCTGGCTAGGGGGCGTCCTACCTTACGTTTACCTTCTCGAGGTCTCCACAGAATGAACGACTAGTGTAAATATAAATATTGAATATTGCATCCTGAAATTTTTCTACGTCATCACGTCATGGTATTGTTCTTAAGGGATTGGTTGGATCTTCGTTACGTTGAAGAGCAATAATAGTTTAAGCGTGATATTACCCTTCGAGATAAGTGGCAATATGTTTGTACAATAGAATGCCTAGATTGATAAATATATGGAATTGATTGAATTGATGGCCAATTAATTGCCATTAACCTAGCGTGGTCACGTGTGGCGTCGATAAACGACTTTATTTACCAAGGCAAGCTGTATCAATCAATCAAACAATTAGCCCACCACAGTCACTGCCTCACCCAACGTGCGCCATTTTGTTAAATACTCAGCCTTCCGCATCCATTCTGTTCTAGCCTCCTTTTATAAATCGCAAGAACTCGAATACTTTACCATAAAGACATATTTCTTGTTACTTCTTTCTTTCTGCTGGAACCATGGCACATTCATGTTTCTATATGCTGTTGGTGCATTATTAGGAACCTGTAAAGTCTACAAACATACAAATAACAAACGTATATTTAGTTAATATCGATACATATGATAATATATTGAACTAATGATTAAAATATAACTATTTATTAAAAGATTTATTTCTATGAAATTTAACTATTTTAAAGAATTTGTTTGGTATTATAAAAAAATCATTTAAAATACAATTATAATTAAGGATTAGGATTCAGCGAAGCAACGCGGCCAGCATCATGGGCACCTTTGCGCCGGGAACGATGCGGAGTGGATTATTCTACACGACATAATCGAGAATCTATTTTCGGTGTTTATGTTTTAATATTGTTAATGTTATGATTATAATTAAGTAAAACGTGAAAACTCAGTTTAATTAACATAATTTTCAACGAAATCCTGTCTAAATATTATTTGCTTATATGTTACTTACTCAAGTTATCACTCATTAAATACAACTTATTAAAAGTTGGTTAAGTAAAAGGCTGGAAACTTACTTGATGTTGTTTCATTTTATTCAGAAACCACTTCTGAACTATTTCAGTAGGGACCCTTTCAATGACATACTGCTCAAGAAAGTCTTTGTTGACGTCTAAATAATGGACTATCAATTCTTGTTCTTCGAGTTCTGTGAGATGACAAATAGTTAATTTAGTCTCACGATAGTAAAGTATTGCGATCCAAAACATGACGATATAGATACTCGTAACTTGAATTGCAGTGATTGAAAATTGTACTAGAGTGCAAAGAAAAAAAATACAATTTTGAAACAGATCTTGTAGAAGTAATGACATTCTCTACTGGCTACGAATAATAGACAATTTTTGAATTATTATTTAATTATAGGGGGTTTGTTGACCTACTAATTAGTGGACTAAGCTCTGCTGCAGATTTTCCACTCAGAATTGAGAGGTCAGATGGCTGTAGATTTAATTAAAGCTGTATAAATCAAACAAAGGGTCAATTTAAACCTTTATCGGTTTAAATTGACCCTTTGTTCTAAATTATAAACCTCGGTTTGAATAGCGCTTGGATAGTAATTATTTAAATATAATTTTCATGCAATTAAGGAGGTAAAGGTAATACATAATATAACATATTTATAAAATTAAGACTGTACACAGATTAGGAATTTAACATTCTCTACTTTATTTTTCTGTTACCTTTAAATGATGTCATTGACTTTGCTTTCTCGCGTTTCGGATCATTAATCCCTGAAAAACATCTATTAATGAATATACACGAGAGTACCTGTTAAAAAAGACACGAAAAATTACAAAAAGCAGGTTTAGGAAAGAGCTAGAGGAGAATGGTGATTACAACTGCCAGTGACTCCATACGCATACAGTAATAATCCGGTTTCAGGAACCCACACTAACCTAAACTAAAAAAGATAGCGATTTTGTACAGTTAGCATATTGTCGCGAGGTTTCCGGCAGAGTAGAATTAGGGCCACCCCATCTCTTCCAATGCGGAGTCGTACAAGGCGACTAAGGGATAGGGCTGTTTAACATCAGACAGATATATACAGTCCAGACTCAGCCTCAGATGCATGGCTCGAGACAACAATTAGTGCCCGTAATACGGCAATAACCTCACCTTCTATTACGTGGGACCGAATACAATTATTGGTGAAATGTGGGTGTTAATTCTCCTCTGCCTAACCCTCCAGGGATAAAGGCTTGATTATATGTATATGTATGTATATTGTATATATTTTGTAAGTAATTGCATGTACATATATTTTATTGTATTAAGGCAGTAAAAAGTATAAACTAAAATAAACTGAGAAGTTAAAAAAAAATAGCGTAAGTGATTATTATATCCTGCAACTTTTTCTTGAAATAATAACGTAAATTAAGAAGTGGGTAAGACTACCTATCTATTTATCCAGGATATACACACTTTCATTATAAGAACAAGCTAACCAAACAAATACGAGAGTTCTGTACACTGTACAGTCATCATCAGATCGATTTTGACGAAGTACTCAAAATGTTCTTAATACTTTTGTTTTCTCCCTCTTACTGTTGACTGATTGATACCTCCCCACCGGAGCCGGTGGAAGAGATTATGTCGGACTCGAACCGACTAAAACGCACGCCGCCTGTGGATCGTTTTGGTTGCCGAAGGTGAGGTTGACAGGCATATCCCTCACACCCCGGCCGACCCAGGGCCATCTGTCACGATCTGGCCCTCTCCTCGGGTGTTCTCATATTTGGTACACACTTATATTTTGGACAATAATACAATTTAAATCAATGAAACAGTTTGTTTTGCTCTTAATACCTAGGTGGTAGTGAAAATCTTTCTGATGCTGACTGTATCCACCTGAACCTGGGTTTCTATACACAGCAAAATAACCCTTAAGTTCTGAACATCTAAACATTTAACATCTAAACATCTTCATACATTTTTACATTATTTTATAATACTAGTAGGATGGAATTATAAACCTGGAGTTTTCTTTTCAGGTTTTACTGCTGTCCAGTCCAGGTATATGGAATCCTTATCCCGGCATCCGCCGTGGAACCGAGACCAAAACTTATTTCGATTTCGAGGTGACCTCGATGCTTGCGTCACGACACCTAAATACAAAATGTGTTGAATTAAAATAAAAACTTCAATAAGGGAGTATATACATTTCAATATATGTTTGTACATACAGAGATGTCGGTAACAGTGTTCCTATAACAAAATAGTCAACGCGTCTAAAGAAATTTTCACTTTATAACTTATAATAAACTTTTTCATAACAAGATAAAAAATATAGTTGTTTTTTTATATATAGAATAAGCTGAAGCAAAATCTCAGAAAAGAGGGTCACCATTACTTACACATACCATGTGACAATGGTGATACTCAGCTTGACGGCCTCGTCATATGCTTTTTCAAGTCCCGCTTAAAGGACCCGGGACTGTAGGAAGAAGGAAACACGTGAGCTGGTAATGGATTCCAAGCCTTAATGGTGCGACAGAGGAAAGAGTCACCGATCCGCTTGGTTCTTGATCGGATGTTCTGCGCCGTGTGCGGGTGACATCTAAGACCTGCACGTGTTGTCCTGTGTAGGAAAGGGAAGGGTGGGACTAATTGGAAGAGCTCATCAGAACACTCACCATGGTACAGACGGTAAAATACTAAATCGGTAAAATAATAAAAGTATTTCTATCTTCTACTAATGTCATTTAAAAATTGGTCCGTTTGTAACATTTCAAACTTACATTACTTAATTAAATATGTTGTGTTCATATTTTGCTCTCAGTATACCTTGGTCTTTCTAACATCTTTTAAAAAGTAATATTATCTCAATGTTACTTTACTTTTATACCGTGTCGGACTCAGTGTGTTGACGTCTGTGGATTTTTTGGAATAAAATATATTACTAAGTTATATTTCTTAATGTTATACCGCGGTAGCCTAGTGGTATGGGTAAAGGACTGCTGAGACGAGGTCTCGGGTTCGATCCCGGGTTTTACCATGGCACCAATGACTATTCGATGCTTTTCGAAATTATGTGTGTATTTATCGCAGCTTTATAAGTGCCCGTTAATGGCAATAGGCTCGCCACCTATTACATTGAGACCTAACATAAGCTGGCGAAATGTGGGTGCTAGCACCTCTGCCTACCCCTTCGGGGATATAGGCGTGAGTTTATGTTATGTTATATGTGCATTAAGAAATATAACTTAATTTGACCATATTATTGCACACTATAGATGAAAATAGTAGTACAAGAGATGGTAGTAATCCTTCTGAGCATAAGGTTTCCGGCAGAGTAGAATTTGGACCACTCCATCTCTTCCCATGCGGTGTCGTACAGGGTGACTAAGGGATAGGGTTGTTTAACATCAGACAGATATATACAGCCCAGACTCAGCCACAGATGCGTGGTTCGAGTCAACAATAGTGCTCGGAATACGGCAATAGGCTCACCCCCTATTACGTGGGACCGGATTCAATGATTGGTGAAATGTGGGTGTTAAATCACCTCTGCCTAACCCTCCGGGGATAAAGGCGTGATTATATGTATGTATGTATGTAATATTCTGTAAAGAACATTGATGCGACCAACGACTTTTTATTATAAGATACGCTATTCAGGAACATGGCGGTTTAAAAACGGCGCATAAAATATATTTATTTGCATAAAAAAATAACCATAAAATATTTTGGCATATGGTGATTTAGACTAATGATATTTATGCGTAATTTTTTATCCATAACAAATTAAGCATAATCATATTTAATCATAACATTTATAAACATAGCTTTATAAAGGCATCTAAGGCACCTAAACCTACCTTGACACTATAATATAAAAAATACTGGTTAAAGTACCTTTTGATTTATATATGTATGTTTTTTTACTTATGTAAAATAATAAAAAGGTGACTTAGGGGTGGTCCCCGCCGCAACTTAACCTACTTTAACACTATATAATGTAGGAAATACTGGTTAAAGTACCTTTTTTATTTTTCAGATTCAGACAATCATAAATAAAATAAAAGAAGACTATTACATACTATTAGGCGACTGAACACTATGCCTGAAAACATTATGCAAATTATAATTATGCGTAAATATAAATTAGACCTAAATATAATTAATCCACAGTACATATGCTGCCAAAAATTAATTATGACCAAGTATAATTATACCAAAAAAACATATGCCAAATTCATTGTGTCAAAACATATTAGGATTACATATTATATTATGTTAACGTAATGGATCCCACTATAGTTACTTACCTACTCGCGTGAAGTAATAATTGCTAATTATGTTATTATTTTATGAATAAAATTATTAATATTGCAAATTTATTGTTTATGTAGTATTTTTTTTTCGTAGTGCACTGTCGCGTCTCTGACTGGTGAGTAAAATAAGGACATTATTCCTCATTTGTTTTGTCGTCACTTTAGAGTGCGGACAACGTAACTTAGTTCATAATACATTTTATCATAGGATGTAACCAGCCGGGTCTAATACGACGAAATAATATGTAACAAAATGTGACGGTGATGAAACTCACCGGAGCAGCTGGGTTCGCCGACTCCGATCGCAGGCAACAGCCGCGGTGAGCGGGGCTCGGGCGTTTTGGGTAATTTGCGTGAACATTTTTGAGTATCCTATAACATGAGACAAAGACTATTAAAAAACCTGTATAATCCCATCTCTCTCCCCTATCTTTCTATGAGTTTTGTACTAGTAACCTAACTCGGGCACGCTACCTTTTCAAAACACATGAATTTATTTCGGTAAAAGAAAAAAAATCGGTGATCGGCAGGTGATGTGGAACCTCTCCGCTTTAGAAGGGATTTTTCTTCGCTGTGTGTGTTCTACCGCCTATACAACGGTTTGTGCTCAGATGAATTGTTTGACATGATGCCCACAGCAACATTCTATCATCACACCGCTCGCCGTAGGCAGGGAGCTCATCCCCACACATTGCAACCTGAGACGGTACGCACTGTGCGGTATGAAAGAAACTTCATCCCACGCACACACAAGCTGTGGAATGAACTACCTGCTGCGGTCTTCCCATGTGCCTACAATATGGGGTTCTTCAAAAGGGGCATTAGGAGGTTTCTTCAGGGTCGGCAGCGCGAGTGTGACGCCTCTGGTGTTGCACAAGTCCATAGGCCACGGTAACCACTTCCCAACAGGTGGGCCGTGTGCTTGTCTGCCACCTAATTGGTATAAAAAAAAAGAATAAATCTCGGGTTCGATCCCAGGTTTTACCATGGCACACACCTGTGACTTTTCGATGCATTTCGAAGTTATGTATGTATTTATCGCAGGTTTATAAGTGCCCGGTTAATGGCAATAGGCTCGCCACCTATTACCTTGGGACCTAAACATAAACTGGCGAAATGTGAGTGCTAGCACCTCTGTCTACCCCTTCGGGGATATAAGCGTGAGTTTATGTTATATATATATATATATATACCTATATAAATGTATGTTTAAAAAAAACGAGCTGAATACTTCATGGTTTGATAATAGATATATTGTATTTTTATTCGGCCGCGTGGTTCCTGGCAGAGTAGAATTTGGATCACCCCTTCTCTTCCTATGCGGTGTCGTACAAGACGACTAAGGGATAGGGCTGTTTAACATCACACAGATATATACAGCCCAGACTCAACCTCAGATGCATGGCTCGAGTCAACAATAGTGCCTGGAATACGGCAATAGACCGAATGCAATTCTTGCTGAAATGTGGGTGTTAATTCATCTCTGTCTAACCCTCAGGAGATAAAGACGTGATTATATGTATGCATATATTTATTTTGTCATTTGTGGAGAGATTAGCAAAATTTGTATTTGTTCCAATGAAATGTATTCCGAAATGATCCCATTTTACTTTCGTAGAGATCTGATAAGGGGTTTTAGAGAAATTAACTGCGATTGCTGCAATCACACATTATTGCATTATTTATTCAAGACCACATCAAGTACGCAGAAGTTTTCATAATATTCAGCTATATTTTTAATATTTATGCAGCTATTTCCAATTTTTTTTATATTCGTAAAGGTTTAGCTTATTTAGGTAATCCTATATTAATTTCTTTGATATTGGACCTTGGATACCGGAGTTTCACAAGGGATCTCCACAAAATCAAATAGAAAATGTGAAATGAGCGAGGTATTGTTATATCTATGACCATCCTGTACCACGATAGGTACATTACTGTGGTCAAGGATATTCTGAAATTGTCTTGAACTACAAAGACAAAATATAACAGAACTTGTAGGACAGCATAAATGAAATGCTCTAGATTCGGACTACGCAATGGTAGGTAATAGAACTTCCTAACTGTAAACATAATTGCTCCGTTTGAGTTATTGGAGAAATATTATTGATTCTACAACTAATTTATCAAGGATACCAGCAGTATGCAGTATTTCCAACTATCTATCTATCTTGTTTGTCTAGTTTGCAATGTTAAAAAGATTTATTATATAAGCTCGCATTGACAAATAACGTCTATTTTTAAGTTGTTTACTTTCAAAATAATTTAAAGACTCTTTGCATATCTATACGAATATTATAAAGCTGTAGAGTTTGTTTAGACGCGTTAATCTCAGGAACTACATGTTTGAATTGAAAAATCTTTTTCTGTTGAATAGTACATTTATCGACGAAAGTGCCGCGTGGTTCCCGGCGAAGTAGAATTTGGACCACCCCACCTCTTCCCGTGCGGTATCGTACAAAACGACTAAGGGATATAGCTATTTAACATCAGACAGCTATTTACAGCCCAGACTCAGCCTCAGATGCATGGCTTGAGTCAATAATAGTGCCCGGAAAATGGTGAAAGTCGTACCTCCTATTACGTGGGACTGAATTCAATGATTGATGAAATATGGGTGTTAATTCACCTCTGTCTAACCCTCCGGAGATGGGGGCGAGATTGTAAATGTATGTATGACATGCTACTACAAAAGGGAGCGGAATAGTGATTATAAAAATCAACAAATCCGGCAGATTTCTATACATTTATTGAAGAGGAATCATTGGATTTATGATAGAATAAAATAATGTATTGCGGAAGTGTATAGCTTGATAAGGTTTACATATAAGGCCGCGATAGCATAAATATGTCTATCTCCTAATGAATATCCACAGTAACAATCATTATCTTTTAAAAATTACAAAAAAATAATGTGTCATTTATGAAGCTATTTTTAACATTACAGTATTATTCCTTATCTAATTAAATACGTTAGTACATTTAATATAGATCAAAACTGCCATACAAACAAAATATATTTACACTGAATAATTTATTGGATATAGCAATTTATAAATTTACGTGCACCGAAACAAATTTAATCAGAGAAACCGATCAAAATGAAACCATAATTATCTATACCTTTGAATTAATTCTTTTGAAAATAAATTATTTCATATTCAAGACGGTATAAATACCTTTTGATTACTTTGATTACTTTTGAATTATTAAAATCGGAGGTTCTATTCAAAAGATATTACCAAATTATAAATGTCAATAAATCTGAATTCTCCGCCCCGATCTTCGTTCCACCTCCCCTCCTCCTCACTTTCTGGGGTTCAATAAGGGACACCGTGTATCCCAATTCCGAGGAGGATATTATTTACTAGGCGGTGTTTTTTTTTAGTTTAGAACTCAGTTTTTTTTTTTTGTTAAAAACATACTTTTCAATTAGATATTGAAAACTTCATTGAATTTTCTTCAGTTCCTGGTGGGTGTCCAAGGAGGCAACTAAGGAATAAGGCTGTTTTCTATTCAACAGTAAGCATACCGGTCATGAAAAAGTGCCCGCTTGACGACAATAGGCAGTAAGCTTACCCCCTGTTATGTGGGACCAAAAATTATAACCTATCTCTTTGTGAATATACAAGCATGAAAATATATAACTATTACTATTGTAATTGGTGACACCGTTGCACGGACGGGTGGTCAGCCCTTTTGTGTTGGCCATTTATCCCATTTCCTTTTTAATGTTCCCCTATTCCCCCTGATATATATGGTCATATGACAACCGCGGTAACACCCAGTCCAATGCAAATAGACATATGCAATCCATGCATATATTTGCATATTAGATATTTGCACCCATATAACAATCGTAATTCTTTTTTTTAAATCGTGGCATGAGTTTTTGGTAGACCTTTTCTTAATTTGTATCCGTGAGCGCTGTGAATTTATTCAAATAGGCATGGGACTGTGCGTGACCCAAACTTAGAAAAAAATATGTATGGACACGTAAGTAACATGCGTGTGTGTATGTGTATGTGTGTGTGTGTGTGTGTGTGTGTGTGTGTGTGTGTTAACAAAAATAATGTAATTTATTGCATATTTGAAAAACATTTATTCTCAGTCGTATCTCAACCCCCTACGTGCCCGTAATTTTCTTAAAAAGGGATTTTGCTTCACGTATTAATGTATAGATGTACAATACCATATTGCTAATAGACTATATCAGGCGTCATCATGTTCATCATATTGTCTAGGGACCTTTTTACTTTCGTAATGTTACAGTTTATCAAGTAAAAATCACTAACTAAGTACAGTGCATGCCCAGCAGTGAGTAACAATATAAATCATGATCATATAATTTAACGACTTTGACATAACCCTATATTACATAACAACATAACAACACGATATTCGGTCGAAAGACACGATATTTGTTGGCGGTTTCTGTAGATGTAAATAAACTGATGTTATCGGATGGTTACATATAAAAGTCTCGAATGTTCGTTTGATCTCGAATGTTCTAAATACGGAAAGTATAAAATCCCGAAGTTCAAAATTCAGTTCAAGATTTATGAGGAGTTTTGAGTGGGTGTAATTTAAAAATATAACCACGGAGGCTAATATATGAGCTCTGCATCGTTTCGCTCCGCTTCACTCCCGCCATAACCTTCTAACCTAATCTATCTAATTCGGATTGCATAGAACGGTATGACAACCACCTTCGCCATACGAGGACCATGAAAAAAATATCAATTTTAGTAGAAAAACAATATTTTTATGGCATACTTAAATAAAATAAATTAAAAATTTATAAGGCCCAGTCACTAAAAACAACCTCCAAAAAGTTGAAAATAAATTGTGTTTTTGGTATATTTTTATTAAATTTTTGCCATTTTGTGGGGACCTGGTAAGGTGGAGCTAGTAAGACAAGAATATTTTCGGAACGCCCGGAATCCCAACTATGATTTTTGGTCCCACATAACAGCTCACCCAGCTTAATGCCTATTGTCGTCAAGCGGGCACTTTGTCATGAGCAGTATATTTTCTGTCGGATAGAAAACGGTTCTATTCATTGGTCGCCTCCTTCGACACCTTTTTGTTGGATGTTTTTAGTGACGGGGGTTTTTTAAATTTTCAATTTTATTTGTATTTTGTAAAATACAAATAAAATTGAAAATTTATAAATTAAAAAAATTGATCTGCTAGTCAAGCTCTTAGATTTGATACCTATACTGAGGGAGTTGGGAAAAAAAATGTAACTTGATAATATGGGATGGCAGCCATCTTGGATTTGAAATTTATCATATTGTATGGAATTTTACTAGTCAAGCCTTTTCATTTGATACCCATACGTCGTGTTTGCGTCGGGGGTTAAAACATTAATAATAAACGTAACAAAATTTGATTTTGAACTTTCAGGGTTCGTAATTTAGATATTTTGAACTTCGGTATTTCGTTCATTCGGAATTTTAAAATTCGGGATTTTGATATTCAGTATTTTGAAGTATATGTTTGTCTTAGCCAACTAGCTTATTTAACGGTTTAGTAAAGCTCAGTAAAGACAATGTTTTGTAAAGTGGCTATGCTGTTAATTGAATGGCAAATTAGGCTAATTGGCTGCAACATATTTGAATTAAATATAAATATAAATTAAATTCATTACAGTGATTTTTAGATAGCGTTTAAATATTACACTTCAGAGCCTGAAGTTCACTACTATAACGAGAACTACTGCTGTCTGACCTCCAAACGCGAGAAAAGCTTTTGCCAAAGTCTCCTTTTATTTTCCGAGTTAAAATCAAAGTCTATCGTTGAATGTTCAAACTGTCTAAAAGAGCGTGGCCATATTGAGTTAATGTTCTATAACGGCTACAGTGGTGGAAAAAGCCTGTCAAGTGCGATTTAGACTCACGATCGGAAAATGGGTTCAGGGACGTACTTATGATAAATAAACGAAATATATTTTGATTACGTTGACTTAGAACTTTGATTTTTGCTCAGTTTTAAGACGTTACAGCACTGAGTATGTGGTATGAATTTCAACTTGACACATTCCAGAGGAAAAGGTCAACAGAAAGACAGACAGACAGACGGACGGATGGACATCAAAGTGATCATATTATTTTTATAGGTCACGTCAATTAGACTTTGCCTTACCTGATGGTAAGCTGAAGGCAAAATCTCAGAAAAGAGAGTCACCATTACTAACATATACTATGTGACAATGGTGACCTGTAAAGGTATCATTTCTTTTTTGTTTTTGAGGTACGTAAACCTAAAAATTAGAAAAATGCGAAAAATTTACAATAACCGTATGAATAATTTTGTATGCATAGTCGTAGTATGATTTATATAACGGCCAAACTAACACATTGACCTGCTTCCTGTATAATATTAAGGTATGGTTCTGATATCGTCTGCGACCTATAAATATTGGCAACAAGTAACAATACACTAAACGACACACTTTAATAGTTTACCATCAAGTTCGATATTTTGTTCCTAAAACAAAATAGGGCACACAATCTATATGTTTGTATAATTTCTATAAGTAGTCGTTCTTTTAGTTTAATTTAGTTTTGGGTGGAGTTGATTTCATATTTTATTGTATAATTTAAATAACTATTTAAATTTGCCGGATCGTATTTGGTCCAGAGGCTGTCCATCGCCATTCAAAGGGGCAATGCAGCCAGAGTGATGGGCACCTTCGCGCCAGGTACAGGATCGGTCGCGCCTCTTTTAGGGACGAGCACGAATGCGTTTGATTGTTTTTTTTTTATTAATTAATTATTTGATAAGTAGCAATGACTAATGTATGTAACTTAATAAATACTTATAAATTATATTTTTAAATACATATAAGTTAAATAACTGATTTTAAATGCAAATTCACCTTTCACGACGGTAATTCCGTCCAATAGTTGTATCCTATGTTTCTTTTATTGTTAGAAACCGTAAATTTTACAATAACATAATGAACTGTAAAAGTGAAAGTTTCTTATAAGAAATAGTTTTAAAGATATTTGATTTTAAAAATTCTACTACTCGAGCCGCCCGAAAACGCTCCATACACAATCGTGGCACGTGGTGACGTCACAGCGCACCGTAGTGAAAATGTATGGAGTGCAAGAGAATATCGCATTTATCTCAGTGTACGTTGCATTTACACGTATACAGTGCTTAATAAGATTGATTTGAAATTTAATAAGGAATCTAAAAGGTTGTAAATTTTGCTTTATTTCGATTGTTTATATTTTAACCTATTTGGGAATTAAAAATAATGCAAAATCATAGATTCAGTTTAGTTAGGCAATATCTTAGTTTACTTCGCATATTTTTAGAAAAAATACTAAGACCTTAAGTAGTATTGGTAAGCATTCTGTGATTTAGAACACCTATTGAGCAGTCCGACTGGGGAAGTGCCTACCCCCTACAAAATACCGCACCCATAACAACCTTGTGTTGTATTCCCGGCGTTGAGTAGGGTAGTCTGAGCTCACTGGAGATTTTTTATGCCATCAGTGGGAAGACCAAAAGCTTGTTCTGCTTTGTCTTTTACACTGACGGCACAGAAACTTTCAACGCTTATAGGGTTGGTAACGCGAGTGTTAGGAGTTTTGCACACGTCCATAGGCCACGGTAACCACTTTCCATCAGGTGGACCGTGTGCTTGTCTGCCACCTAAGTAGTATAAAAATACCTATATACCAAGATATATAAACATAGACTGCATACATAATGAATATCGGAAGACTGCATCAAATCGGATTACTCTTTTTGTACTGTTCCATTATTGGTTTGTACGAAATACATTTACGTGCTATAACTGCACAGGGGTGAAGGGGACGCGGAGCTAGTACCAAATGAATTTCCGTCTATAAGAGGATTAGCGGTTTAGCTGAAAACACAGACAGTTGGAATAATAAACACTGATCCCGGATGACAAGGAATAAGATCCTAAACGCTACAGACACGGTGAAAACAGAACGGGTAAAGATTTATTAAGGATTATTAAACTTTTAAAATACTCTCGCGGGAAGTCACAGGATCGAGAAAAAGACTCACAAATGTCACAAGAGGCTTGCTTTTGATATGACATTAATATTGCCGTACAAAGAAACTGGATAATTCGAAGTCAAAATTTGATTTGATATAAAAGCACCGATTTCGTAGATTCTTGAAATTCCTACTAGTAATTAACGGTCCAGTTTTGAAAAAAATTAAATATAACCCGAAAATTATCTGGTTAACTAGTGTAACACTAGCAGGCCTGTCCCGACTTCGTTCGTTGCATCGGATCGGATTGGTACACCTTTGTCCGCACTTAGCCTCCCTTTTTGGGCCCTTGTGCGTGGTCCGTTGCATAAAAGTCATAATATATATACAGCCTCTGTGGCGTGGCGGTAGTGAACACGACTGCAACGCAGGAGGCGCGGGTTCGATCCCCGCTCAGTGCAAATATTTTTATCCATGGATCCATATCATACATATTATCTATATATATCTATATCCACTAATTGAATTGAATATAACCCAGACCAATGCAAATACCCATGTATTTGCATTGGTCTGGGTGTTTCTATGTATAATATGTATGTATTTACAAAAAAAAAGAGTATTTAAGTATGTTTATCCGTATTCTAGATTCCATAACACAAGCTAGTTAAACTATGCTTACCATGAGTCTAGATAGCGTTGTGTAGAATGTTGTAGAATATTTATTTATTATTTATTTATTTATTATATATTCAATTCAATTAGTGGATATAGATATATATAGATAAATGTTAATTATTTAATTAGATAAGGAATAATGCTATATTGTTAAAAATTAAAAAAATAAGTCTAATTAGGTATTAATTAAGCATTTTTTTAGTGTTCAAATAATGTTTGAGAATAATTTATGATCGGTTTTGTTGACATTTATGATTACTGCTCCGCTCCCTTGAGTAGTAGCGTGAAGATATATATCCTAAAATCTTCCTCAATGAACTGACTATTCAACACTAAAAGAATTTTTTTTTCTATTCGAACCAGTACTTTCCGATTTTAACGCGTTCAAATAATCAAACTTTTTAGCTTTTTTATATCGGCATAGAAATTCAGAATCGTACCTTAAAATGTTTTCAATTACTACCGATCTTCTTATAGAATATCAACACGCAGCAGTTGGAATACAAACAATAATTTGTGCCATAACCATTGTCAGTGGAGTCATAATCATTAGTACTGGCCAAAATGGCGATCCATTTGATGGAAGTCATTAACGGGATGGTATTGTTGCTAATATTGTCACAAGCGATTCGTGAGGTCAAGGCGTAAAGAAAGATGACGTATAAATAGCGAAGGGCAATGTTCATAAGTATATTGGCACTAATAGATTAATAGAGGCATCGATTAATTACATATTTTCATTACTTACCAGGCTAAAGTGTCTAACAATAACGGCGGGTCAATTAATCAGTGGAGATAGATAAGCCAAATTAATTTAATTGAAGCAGGGAAAAGTACCATGTGCTATTTCCGAATGTAATCTATTAACAGTGCCAAATTTCTTTCATTAATCTTCGTCAATTATATTGTTTTTATATCGTTTTTGTCGTTTATATTCAACAAATATTGTTAGCGTCCCACAAAGATATTTCGAGTTGTTGATTGAGGGAATCTTTAATATATTTTTTTCTACCACTTAGGTGGCAGACAAGCGCACGGCCCACCTGATGGAAAGTGGTTACCGTGGCCTATGGACGTGTGTAACACCAGAGAAGCCACACTCGCGCTGCCGACCCTGTAAGCATAGAGTTTCTGCGCCGTCAGAGGACAAAGCAGTACAAGCCTTTAGTCATCCCACTGACAGCACAAATTCTCCAGTGAACTCTGGGTACCCTACTCACCGCTGGGAACACAACATGAAGTTATTATAACCGCGGTATTCTGTAGGGCGGAGGTACTTCCCCAGTCGGCCTGCTCAATTGGGCGGAAATACCGCCGTGTCCTACCTCCTCTATCTCGGGGTTGGATGATCAGATAGCGGTCATATTAACAAAATTCATGCTAAGAGGAGGAGGAGTAAGTTGACCCAATGCTCCAATATTTGGATGCAATCGGAAACAAGCTAAGGCTAATTTTAAGATTAACGTCCATTTATATCAAATTCATCAAAATTGTTCAAAATTGAAAATTTAATATAATCTTTAATTTTAAATTTCTGCAACAAATAAACACAACAACAGTATTTATATTTATATATTGGTTGCGCCGAAGTGGAAACTGTATTTTTGACACGGAAACCCACTCCTTTTATACCCGTCTCCTCTCCCGCACTAATCATAGATATGGCTTCCGTCCGCCATTTGTGAAATATAGACACTCAGTGCCGCTTTGAACTAGCCAGCGTAAAGGCGATCGCGCGCGCGCGTCTCTCAGAAATGAATAATATTTGTTGTATTTTAACCGCCTCATAGACCTTTACCGATCGGATGGTGCCTCTCGTGTGTTCCTCAAGGGATCTAGTGACGCTGACGGCAGCTCCTGAGCAAGGAAGAGAAGATCCGTGTACCGGCTGCGATGAAAAACACGTGGGTCGTGAAGGTTAGTGCATCCTCTCCTAATTTCTCGGGCTGCATTCACTGCCTGGATTGAATCCGCGGCAGCCCGGCCACCTGTCTTGTTTTGTGTGTAAAGTGTCAATAGAACAGTTATCTGCTTCTCCGCAATACAGTCCATTCGCGCACGTTGGCCCACGCGCCACCATTTTTGGTCCGGATCGAGCCGGATTCTTAGCCGTAGTTCGTATTTTGTTATTATTCTAATGGGAATGAGCGCACCGCACCTAAGTGCCTGGTTATTTTAGTAGAAAACCCCGCATCCAGACACTTAGGCTTAGAATTTGTTGTCCGTTCGCCGCTGGCTCGCATTGTACCTACCTAATACATAAATAGGTTAGGTATCATATCAACACTTAATCGTAGTTCACAATTTTCGCATCGCACCTAAGTGCCTGGTTATTTTAGTAGAAAACCCCGCATCCAGACATTTAGGCTTAGATCTTAGGTATACTCAGACACCCTAGTGCATAGGCACAGTGTAATACCTAACGCATTTGGCTTTGTTTTGTTTTTTTCAATTACGTTGTTCTCGGCTCACGTCGTATTTGCCTAGTACCTGCGTGGGTAGACACGTGGCTGTGCCTACCTCGCTCGCATCTCATCCCAATTCATACGAAAGTATTTTAATTTGAATAGATATTACGCAATACTTAATCTCGGAAATAATAGTTGAATCTAGACAGCGACCATCGCGCAGGTGCGACCTTGTTGCTATGCGCGTTTGTTCAAGCGTGCATTCACAGTTGTAAGCACCTACCTACCTACATAGTTAACGCTCGCGCCGCCTCGCTGCTCTGTACCGCTAGGATTAAGTCATTTCATATTTAATTGTAAACATGTCCCCAAAGGTTGATAAGACCGGTAAGGTTCAATTGAAACTTTTATACGCTAAAAAAGAAATGATTTACTCTCGCGTACAATCGATTTATGATAATGCACTTAAAACCTCTGATTTGGTCATCAGAGATTCGTTCTTGTGTTCTATAGAAAACTTAGATAGTCTACGCGCGGATTTCGAAACCTTAGTACATGACATCAACGTTTTAGAGTTGAATTTGAATCCCGATTACTCAGTGAGTTATCAGGCCTTGTCGTCGTTTGACGATTTGTATTGTCGTATCAAACGCGTCGCTAGGAGTTTGGAGAAACCGGCTGACCTACCCAACCCCACTCGCGACCGACCTAAGTTGCCACCAATTCAAATACCAGAATTTGATGGTAACATTCGCAATTGGTGTCTATTTATAGATAGTTTTGAGAATACAATAGATAAGAACGATTCGTTGACAGATCACGAAAAATTGCATTATCTCGTTGAAAAATTGACTGGTAAAGCTATAACCGTTTGCGCTGGAATTACGTTTAGTGCCGAGAATTATAATTTAATTTTAAATACTTTGAAAGCTAGGTATGAGGATAAAAGATCGGTAGCTAACGCCTATTTAGATCAGATGTTTGATTTGAAATCTATTACGGCATGTAACGATCAAAACTTAGAGAAATTTCTAGATACTTTCGCGTCAGCTGTTCGCGCCGTAAAGAACCTAAAGGTCGATGACCTCTGCGACTTCGTATTTTTGTATATGGGTTTAAGGAAATTAGATTCCGAAACCATTCGTTTGTTTGAGTCGGATCATCGCGGCAATAGGATTCCTAAGTTCGAAGACTTGGAAAGTTTTGTTCGCGAGCATATAAAGGTATTGCAACGCTCTTCATCGAAACATGAAGGCGCGAAGATAGTTGCTGATTCTGCACGCAAAGTAGATGCGTCATCGAAGTCACTGAGGTCAACTCATACTTATGTTAGTACCGCACCAGCACATGTACAATCACCTGTTTGCTCTTTGTGTAGTACTCATCATTCGCAACTGTACAGGTGTCCTGGTTTTCTAAAGTTGTCGCCTAGTGATCGTTATAAATTTGTTCGCGCTAATAATTTTTGTTTTAATTGTCTCGGTACTAAACACCGCGTTGTTTTATGTAATAGTAGAAATAGTTGTCGCAAATGTCAAGCGAGACACCACACTTTGCTTCATTTTGAGAATAGTGGTGCCGCATCCAATGTGAGCACGGTTGGCTCGTCGAGCGGTGACACACGGCGGCCTGCGCCGCAGCCGCAGCCCGCGCTCGCGCGCGCTCCGGCCCGCCCGGTGACCGCCGCGGATGACGTCACCTTGTGTTCGTTCTCCGCTAGTGCTGCACTCACCACTGTGTGTCTTGCGACCGCTCGCGTTGTTATTGTTGATGCATTAGGTAAGCCGCGCATTGTTCGAGCGCTGTTAGATGGCGCTTCGCAAAGTAATTTTATTACTCAAGATTGTTGTCGGCGTCTTGGTTTCAATGTTGATAAGCGTTCAACCCGCTCAGTGGTGAAGGGTTTTGGAAGCTTACGGTCAGCTGTTCGTGGCACCGTTAAAACAAGGTTTAGATCTCGTTTTAATAATAATATTTGGTTTGACATGGATTCGCTCGTTATAGATAGAATAGCTGAACAGTTGCCTACCGTCCCGGTTGACACGTCTTTGTTAACGAAATTTAAAGATTTGCCTTTGGCAGATGAGACTTACGCTGTTCCTGGAGTCGTCGATATATTGATCGGCGCTTCGATTCTCCCGCACCTCCAGCTATCACGTAAGGTTCAAGGGGGACCGACGTACCCCGCTCCGCACGCCCTGGAAACAGTTCTGGGTTTTGTTATAATTGGTTCCGCACCCGCTTCTATAGATAGTTTTAGTCACTCGACTGCTTCGTTCTGTTGCACCGTCGAGCCGCCACTGGAGTCTACCATCCGCAAGTTTTCGCTCGGTGGCTCCCGTGTATCCGCTGAAAAACGCTTTCTTTGTTTGGAACGAAAGATGCAGGCGTCCCCAAAGTCGAAGCGGGCCTATGATGAGGTTGTTAACGAATATTTAGATAAAGGTTACATCTCACCTGCGCCTGCGGACACTGGCGGGACCCAGCCTTCGTACATTATCCCGCACCGCGGAGTTATTAGAGAAGATAAGCTTACTACTAAAACTCCGCGTAGTTTTGGATGGCAGTGCTAAGACTAGCACTTCCGTGTCGCTTAATGACATTTTGTATTGTGGTCGGAATCTTTAAGGTAATTTATTTGACATAATTGTAAATTTTCGCATTAATATTAGTAGAATTTTAGCTTTTAGGACTCAACAGTCGCTTTGTGTTGGGCCCACTCTTCGCCCCATCGTTGGGACACATTCGTCGCTAATAGAGTGGCAAAATTCAATCTGAATTGGCGCCACATAATCTCTTTCACGTTGCTGGCACCGACAACCCAGCCGATTGTCTCTCTCGTGGATTGCTTCCTTCGCGAATTTTGGATCACCCGTTGTGGTTTGGTGGACCGTCCTGGATTCATGCCGCGTTAGATGGGTGGCCAGTTAGTCAATTCAATCCCACTACGGTTTCCGAACCACCCGAGGAGAAGAAGCACTCGCTTGTTGTATCGGTCCCACGTGAAGAGACCCTTATTTTGTTGTTGGCTAATCGCGTCTCGTCTTGGTCGAGACTGTTGCGTTGTGTTGTTTGTTCGCCTCTGCCCGCTGCCTAGCCAGCAGTAGGCACGAGCTCCAATCTAGGTTTATATTTTAGTTGTTATTTCCCAAACCTAGATTTAGATTAGACTTTAGATTTGTTTCGCATTTGTCGTTTCGAAGGTAACCCTTCAAGCCGGGGGGAATGGTTGCGCCGAAGTGGAAACTGTATTTTTGACACGGAAACCCACTCCTTTTATACCCGTCTCCTCTCCCGCACTAATCATAGATATGGCTTCCGTCCGCCATTTGTGAAATATAGACACTCAGTGCCGCTTTGAACTAGCCAGCGTAAAGGCGATCGCGCGCGCGCGTCTCTCAGAAATGAATAATATTTGTTGTATTTTAACCGCCTCATAGACCTTTACCGATCGGATGGTGCCTCTCGTGTGTTCCTCAAGGGATCTAGTGACGCTGACGGCAGCTCCTGAGCAAGGAAGAGAAGATCCGTGTACCGGCTGCGATGAAAAACACGTGGGTCGTGAAGGTTAGTGCATCCTCTCCTAATTTCTCGGGCTGCATTCACTGCCTGGATTGAATCCGCGGCAGCCCGGCCACCTGTCTTGTTTTGTGTGTAAAGTGTCAATAGAACAGTTATCTGCTTCTCCGCAATACAGTCCATTCGCGCACGTTGGCCCACGCGCCACCATATATATATATATATTTATATATATATATATATATATATATATATATATATATATATATATATATATATATATATATATATATATATATATATATATAAACCCCAAAAGATTTCTCATTTCTATAAAAGCGTTTCATTCGAAGAATGCTAACAGTACAATTTGGTATCGAAAACTCCCGACTTGATCTACGCTCAACTCCAATCCACCTGTTGAGCGTAGAACAAATTGAAAACAATGTTTGCTACACGCCGCTTGGTTTAGTTTGTTGACACTGTTTGTTTATTGATTATTATTGAATAACAATGTTGTTCAAACTTTACAATACGTTAATCTACTCGGTTACGGTTCTAGCCACGAACCCTTCAGAACTCTTTGCATAAATATTATTGTGTACCAAAGCGTGTAATAGTACTAATCCGATTACTTATCCGATATGTAGTCCGGTTGATCAAATCACTGCAAGTCTTCAGTTGCATTATTTCGGATGTCAAAAAGCATTGAGCTATTGCTACCTTACTGATAGGATAACAGTAATTAATGAACTGATCGTCTCACCACACTGCTGCTAGAGAAAACTAGCTATAGTTCGACGCTATTTTGCAAACTGAAGAGTTGCAATAGTTCGATCAAATGGATGACTAGCTGGAGGTATCCCTCCCCTCCTAGACAAGTGGCAATAAGAACGATATAGTGCAGAGAAATGCTTGAATACTTTCGACAGGAGAGACGATACACGATAGAAGATTGATGAAACAACACAAAAACCGCAATTAATAACAAGCAATTTAGCCTAGTAAGAGGGGTTAAGAAAATATTCGTAAGTTAGGTTACTAATCAATCATTTAGCCTATGCAGTCCACTACTTAACATAGGCCTCTCCCAATGTTGGGAGGCTTTTGCCTACTGTGTCCACCCTGGACGGGTAGGTACCTACAGGGATTTTATTTCGATTTTTCTTTTTCTCGCGGTGGTATCGTCTGCGTATTTTTCTATAAATCGCCTCTTACGACACCCTTCGGATGAAATCGGATGGCGATACGTGTATTTTTTCTCCATCACCACACTATTTTATACACGTTTTATAAAAAAGTTTGGCTAAATACGAGTCGCTCGCGCACTTAGGATTCACAAAACTGGATTGAAGGACAAACTTATGCTACTAACTTAGAGGTTTGATTTCTTCGCAGCTGTAAGGTTGCAAACTTAAGTGCATTTAATATGCAACTAAATCACAGAAAAAAAAGTTTTTACGAGCAGACAATCCACGAAGTAATTCTATAAGTTGCCGCGTTTTTATACATTTTGAGGTACGGATACCTAAATATAGGATTATTGAGTGGCAATGGTCAAGAAATTAATACTTAGCCAACGAATGAATGAAGTGTAATCGCTTTGGTACCTATAAAATTAAAGTAATTTGGTACAAAAGCGATTACGGTTCGTTGACTAAAAATAACATTACTATCAGTTAGTCATAACAAATTATTTTTAAATTAAACGGTTCTAATATGTGGATGAAAGTAGGTACTTGTTACAGATTTTTAACACTAAATAAGATTTTTCAAAAGATAATTTTCAGTGTCAGTAATTATTTTTCAATCTATAAATTGTTCCAAATTTAATTATTAATTTTTTTATACCCTATGTAATTTTAGAGGAGTCACACTCGAGCTGCTGACCTTGTTATTAAGCAAAATATTTATCACTCCTTTAAAAAAAAAACAACTCCACTATTTCATAATTCCACACATAAAAAGCACCATCGCACAAAAATCAATAGTATGCGTTTCGGGTTCTTTTTTTTTAATGTTTCAATATTTCATTTTTTTAACATTCATTTTTAGAACACTGTCCTACTAACCTTCGATGTTTGATCAGCACTTTTATCACCCTTCTCCATAGTTGAGTTAGAACAGAGTGGGCACGTCCAGTGCCTGTAGCGCGTTACCGTCCTAATGAATGGCCAGAAGTTAACCAACTCAGGCTGGCTCCTAGTTCGCGTGTCGCAGCTATATAATACAGTAAGGCGTTTTTGGAAGTTTCTGGGTGCATTCGTTTTATATACTATAAAGATTAATAATAAATTAATAGTTATTGCTCTTTTATTTCAGGTAGTAGTTAATAGTTCTCAATCTAATCACAATAATTCAAATGTAAAAAATTGGTCAATTCTCGAAAAAGGGATCGGAATTAAATCTTAATTTAACTTTAAATATTTTCATTTTATTACGACAAATCAGAACTGAATTATAACAGATTTTTAATAACAGACAAGACCTTCAGGTCTACATTATTTAGATTAATGAAAAGTTTTCTAAAGTTTACGCGAATACCACACATTGAAATAAAATCACTTTTAAACGGATTTTATCGCGATTTGTTGAAAAATGATCAAACCTTAAATTCTGTTTCAACCTCAATCAACAAGTTAAGGGTTCATAAAATTTTCCTCGATTTTACCAAGTTTTCCATACACATTCAGTCCTACAGTACAGGTAAAGGGACATGGTAGGCAAGACAGCAAATGCCGTATGGACTAGGATGTTATAATTGATGAAAACCTGTCATAGTATAATAAAACCACTTTATATTACCAACTATTTTAAATACCACTTAGGTGGCAGACTAGCACTCGGCCCACCTGATAGGACGTGGTTATCGGGTCCTATGGACGTATGCGACACTACCACGGGCGTTACACTCGTGCTGCTAACCATAAAGAAACCTTCTGACGCCTTCAAAAACCCATATTGTAAGCGCTTGGGAAAACCGCAGCAGGCAGGTCATTCTACAGCTTGAGTGTGCGAGGGATAAAGTTTATTTCATACCGCACAATGCGCTCCTGCGAGTATGGGATTGTCGACAAGCCTCTACGCCTGTCTTCGCACCGAGTCGAAAGGGTCTATTTTATCATCTTACTAGTAAAATTTTTAGATTCGTTTAAATTTTACATAAATAAAACATTTACTACTAAAAATTGAAGTAGTAGTCCAATGGTTTTTAGTCTCTGCGTTGACAAATCGCTCATTAAAGTCAAACGGTACGTTGCAGGTGATAGTTTCCTGAATCATCTGACTCAAATTTTAACAATAAAAAGCCCCATTACTTAGTAACATTAGCGAGTAACACAACTTAATAATGTGACCCACATGATATTAAATTTCAGGCGTTTTAGCGTAATATCTAGTTTCCTATATGGATGTAACGCAACGAGATAGGTCAAGATATTTATGCAGTATTCGGATGCGACTATTTCTGAATAGCGAACGCATTTCATCGCTTGTTAACGGCTTGCGCAATGGATACTTTGACTTAGTATTGAACCATTAGGTAGCTAACGTACTCCTGGGGGGAGTTCCTCCGCAATCCCAAATATTTGCATCTGTAACTTTATAAAGGAGAAGCGCGGGGCGCTGATCTCGGCTATTGCAACTTTAATCGTATCTCTGGTTCAACTCAATCGTCAAACGTTACATTTCAAGTCTGACTAATACTTTTCTAACAAAAAGACTCTTTTTTTAAATATCCATATTTTTATAAATAACTTTATTTATTACAGATATAATAAAAACATGTCATCTATTTCGCATTTGCGTACAAAGTTTGTTTTTTGCAGTCTGGGATCAACTTTTTTTTTATGGTATGTACACTTTTTTTCATTGCTTTCTGATCTCCCAACTCCGATAGAAAATCCTGTACTAGAGCTTCATTCTTAATTTATGAGATGTACAGAGTTGTTGGCCCCTGAGGTAGAGACCGATCGGAGCCCGAGTACAGGACCCAATATGTATACAGCAGCAACAATTTAAGTATTTTTGTTAAACTCAGTTTGAATACCATGAAATATACAAATATATACTTTTTAATTATGTTTTTATAAGATTTACAAATATCATGTTATGTTATGTTATGTATGATCATTTCTCTTTAGCAGTTCATTATTCTTCTGCCGCATCCGAAGTTGTCAACTCGAAGATAGGGGTCTACGTTATCAGTCTAGCTGCGGATTTGGCTGAACTTCGATATTTGCCGTGAAGCGTTGCATTGCGATATCAAAGCATTGCAGTTAGAGTAGTTGTTGAACTTTTTAGTTCTCTAACTATTTGTAACAACTGCTATGGATGTTCGTATAGCAGCCGGGACCGATGGCTTAACGTGCTCTCTGAGGCACGTCCAGGTCAATGCAAATATCCGTATTCATGAACACAAATATTTGCACCCGCGCCTCCTGCGTAGCGGCCGCATTCACTTTAGCCACGCCATAGAGTCTGTTTATGCAAATCATTATTATAAGATAGTAATTTTTTGAGAGTAAAATAAGTAGTCAACATCCTTAAATAAGTATCTCGGTACAAGTATGGATGAAAAAGTATATTTAGTCCAACTTCCACAGTATTGCATTTTACAAATTATTATTTTCTAATTTGCCTTGAGATTCTGGTACAGGTATACAATAAGACAACTTAATTTTTAAATTTTTAAGCCAAATTGAGAATATTTCAGTAAAAAGTAAAATAATCGCTGAGTCAAAAAGTCTATAGTCAAAAAATTGCGTATTGTACCGTTGCAAATACACAAAAGTTTATTAAACCCAACAGATTCACTCACTAATAATAAGTATATTGCTATCAATCAGTGTGTGTTTTGTTTGTGATAGCGTTATCTATTTAGTGACCGGAACACACCTATCGATTTAGCGGGTATTTATTTTTATTTTTTATATAGGGCACGTCAACGTACCTTCACCCGACCGTAAACTGTACGATATTAATAATAATAATAAATATTTTACGCTATTTAGTCAAGTTCAATTAATTAATTTATTCAACATAATATTTTTTAATATGCCACTTGGTTGACAGACAAACACACGGCCCAACTGATGGAAAGCGGTTACCGTGGCCTATGGACGTGTGCAACACTAAGGGAGTCACACTCGCGCTGCCAACCCTGAATATAACACAATTATAACTTTTTCACGTTAATTTAACTTTTCTTAAGCTAAGTTTATCACCGCTTTCTAGGTGCCAGTGGAGAAGGAACGCCCGCAACAAACTTCACTTAAGATCTAAAGCAAGCATTTAAAACTAGTTTGAGTTAAATCTTTCTTACTTTGACATTGCCTGTGGCTACGGTCTCGTGGGATTTCGATCGCGATCCCTGTGCACGTTTTATTTGACTGACCTTCCCCAAATTCGCTCATGACATACCTATGTATATTCGAATAGGTTCGAATATGGTATGTCATGAGCGAATATGCTTTGAAATAATCTATGGGAACCGACCAGATTAATTGACTTGATTTAAAGCCTATGACGCTTACAAATAATTATGTAATGTGATTTTCTATTGATGACAGAATTATTCGAATCAGTCCAGTAGTTTCGATGCCTATTTAAGAAAAAGAAACCATCGAATCTAATCTCTTTACAATAATACTATAGATAAAACATTGTTGTACTTTACAACCTTTTTCGGTAACCAATGAATAAAACACCTGTTAAAACGGCTGTCAACATGACATTAAAAATTAAAACAGACCAACTTGTAAGCAAAATGATGAAATACAAAGAACACATCAGATAGAGCATTGTATCTCTTTCATAGAGCCACAATGCGACCAGTAAAATGGTTGGCTACCACAAGGATGACCCCATGACTACGAACGAGAAACTACTGGCTGGCGTTTTTTCAGGAGTAATGACTAGGTTTATTACCCAGCCGATGGACGTAATCAAAGTGCGTGCACAATTGATAAAAAAAGCAAAACGGACCAATCCAGTGATCAGGATTGGTAAGAAAATCCTCAGTGAGGAAGGACTGACTGCGTTTTGGCAAGGACATACTCTGGGACAGGTGAGCGTGAAATTTTATTACTCGCTCGTATAACTTTTCGTTTCATACTTGATTATTTTGATGTAGGTATGTCATTGGGCCCAATGGTCTTATACAAAAATTAATATTATCGTGATATCAACAATAAAATAATACTTAACCATACATACATAATATATAATCACGCTTTTATCTTCGGAGGATTAGGCAGAGGTGAATTAACACCAACATTGTATTCGGTCCCACATAATAGGTGGTGAGCCTGTTGTCGTATTCCGGGCACCATTGTTGACTCGAGCCATGCATCTGAGGTTGAGTCTGGGCTATATATATCTGTTTGATGTTAAACAGCCCTATTCATTAGTCGCCATTACGACTCCGCTTGGGAAGAGATGCCCAAATTCTACTCTGCCGGGAACCACGCGGCTAATGTTACTTGTATTTATTTATTTATTTATTTATTTATTTATTTATTTATTTATTCTCTCATCTACATCTATTTTTACAGGTTACCCTAATACAACAGAGTAGGCAATTTAATTACATCTTTACTTATAGCATATAATTGTTAAAGCGGTATCTGTGAATTCCCTCAGAGAGCAACTAAACAGGTCAATATTTATTGAAATGACGTTGAGTGTCCGGAGGGCTCGGGTCAGCGGCGCCTCCCTCAGCAGGTTGGTGCGCGCGCTCGGTACTTGCAGCAGTTGTGGCCTCCGGCGCCTCCCCACGTATCCGTCTGGGACGCATAGATTGATATTCTCGAGTATGGCCGGATTTTGGATCTTTCCACGTATAACCTTCAGTAGGTATATGGCCAACGCAAGCTCTCTCCTAACCCTTAGCTCACTGTACCCGACCATACCCAGTACGAACAGTGTTGGATACATTAAGGGGTAAAAAGGGTAAACTCCATTATATTTGAAATACAAGTATCGAACAAATTTATTTTGAACGCGCTCCAACATGAGACTATATTTAATTTCATGTGGTCTCCAGATGACTGCATTACATTCCAGTTGACTTCTAACAAGCGCATTATATGCATGTCATGGCTTGGCATGTTATGCAAAATAATCCTGGTCATGGCATAGCACATCCAGTTGTATTCTATTTGCAACATATTTATGCAATTATGGATGAGTCTGTGACACGGTGCAACCCAAAAGTGCATAGTATCAGATCCTGATCACCAGGCGATCATAAAATGCTGAATGTGTACATTTCTTATGCGTTTCAGACATACTGACGTCAGAAAGTGTAATAATATGAATCCTACATGAACTCATGTAAATTTCGTGACACAGTGCATTCCAAAAGCGCATTGTAGAAGATCCCGATTACCAGGCATTCATAAAACACTGGATGTGTATGCTTCCTATGCGTCCCAGACATACTGACGTCAGACACTGTTTTAATTTTACATAAATCCTGCATAAACGCATGTAAATTTCATTTCATCAATACTGCAGGTCATTCATCTCATTTGAATGTCTACCCATATATCAATTGTAGACATTCAAATTGTGGTACATCTGTGGAACCGTTTTGCCTAGTACAAAGGAAGTGTTTTAGTAGAGGCGTTGCATTGAGGATCGCCCATTGTCTTTAGCCACCTACCGTCAATCCGCTTCTTATCTGTAAGAGCAGGCAAAAGGACAAAATTTAACGGTAGGCAGTAATAGTAAGTCAAAATGAACAGTTTTACTTCGCATCGGTAGCTGTCGTGAAAACACTCCTAATACAAACAATTATCTTTAAGTGGAGGGGTAGGTAGTTTTCACAGTCGGTGCTCTTTTTTGTAAAGAAAACGTTTCATAATGAATGAAAATGGTTATGAAAATAATATTCCTTTTAGATTAGATTAGTTTTTGTCTAAAAGGACTATTGAAAGATTGCTAGAATGATTGTCAGAATCTGTTGAATATTCCGCTTCGAAAGCTAACCGCATTCAACAGGTTTATGTCTTTAGCAAGGTGTGGCTTTAGTCGGTTTGGTTTTGAAAGCTACTTTATAACGCTGTGCAGGGTATCCGGAGAGTTATCCAATAAAAAAAGGAATTTACCATAGTCAATGCTTGTTAAAAATGTACTTTTGCAGGTGCACTCTGTAATAGCAGTAAGCAGCCAATTTTATGTGTATGAATTAACAACAAGATACGCAGCGGCAAATTTAGAGCATGTAGATAAGTGAGTATCTCTGGATTTCTACGAATACAGTAGGTATATTACATTTGAATATTATTACTCAGGGACGAGGTGTGACATATAATGCCTTCTAAATTTCTATTCGCTGAGAAAATATATCTGTTGGCATGGACCTATAAAAAATACGGACGGTCTATCACAACATCTACTGAAGGTTTGTAGTAGTGAGCGCTTGTTGCATAGCAACTTTGTTTATAAGGAATACATTTTCGCTATCAAATATAATGCGAACAAATGTGATGCGAATTTTGTATCTATAATATTGAGATTCATGATTTATTTATATTTCACTAGACAGTCCATCCCGACTTCGTCTGTGGTAGACTTCTAAACCCCATAATTACGTCTTTAAGCCATTTGTTTATTTATTTTCATATAACGTATCGATATCGCCCGTAGTACAAATGGCACAGCAGCAGCTTTTTCTACATAAAATTACTGTCTACCAAATTATTAGGTAATTTTCCCTATTTATCGTCAGCTTTGCTTAGCAACATTGTTTATGAAGAAAAAAAAATTCCTAAAATGTCACGTAACATTTTGATATAAAAACACGTAATAAAGTAAATAAACGGCAGTGGACGGTTGTCGCCTGATTTTTTCAATACAAATCACTACGGTTATGGCGAAATTTAATCTCGCTGGACGGTAGGATGTGTTATCTTAGTGATTCCTGTCATTAATGACAATCGAATGGTGCCGATTTGTGTGCTTTTGGTGAGAGTGTGTGCGTTTTTCGTGTATATTTACCTAAAGTACACCAAGTCTAGTAGATATTACGCCTCACTTAGATTATCCGTGGGGACTCAGTTCATATTTTTTATATGTGGTTAACCATCCTAGTGGTTTAAAAGTAATGATTTTAACTAAACTGTATTTTAATGTTTTTATGTGATAATAAATATTTAAAAAAAGGTCCATGACTGTAGGTATACAATATATAAGTTTCCTTTCATTCTAACTTGAAACTTGATATTTTTCGAGAAACTGAGTGCGAATGCAAACTGACTCCTGGCTGATTTTCATCAGTGAAAAAACGTTCAGCTAAACTAAGTTCTCACCTGTTACTTACTCAAAGATTTTAAACAATAAAATAATATGGTAACGCCATTAACACGTTCCGTGCATTGTGCTCTATAGGGGCCATAAATGATCGTCCTAGTGTGCGGCGCTAAAAATATGGTCCTTTCCCATGGGGCGACAGGTGTTTTAAAGGTTTTTCTATGAGTCAATCAATCAATCAATTAGCCCATCATAGTCCACTGCTGGACATAGGCCTCTCCCAATGTTGAGAGGCTTTGGCCTACTGTTTCCATCCTGGCCAGACGAGTTGGTACAGGGTTTTGTTTCGAGTTTAACTTCTCTCGCAGTGATATCGTCTGCTTATTTTTCCATCAGTCGCCTCTTACGACACCCTACGGATGAGATGGGGTGGTGATACTTGTATTCTTTCTCCGTCACCACGCAGATGTCCGTTTTCTATGAGTATAAATAGATAACAGACTAGTAATTTTATTTCACTATATGTGACTTATGTTATTTCACTAAGTGTGGCATGAGAAGTATTTTCACATAGACAATAACCTCACACCGTACTGTACGACGCGACGGTGCGCTGCATGGGCAGTCCGACGAATAGATGCGAAGCGGTAGCAAAAATTTTAATAGTTTGGTAACTATTAGCATAACGAAAAAGGCACGTGAAAGAATACACTTTAATGAAGATGGGGAGTGCAATAGGAGTGCTACGAGTGCGTTCGACTGCTACGTAGTTGGCGCGAGTTCGATTCCCGCTCAGTGCAAATATTTGTATGCATAAATATGTATATTTGCATTGGTCTGGGTGAAAGTATCTACGTATGTTTATCCGCATTCTAGTTCCCATAACACAAGCTAGTTAAACTATGCTTACCATGCGTCTAGATAGATGTGTAGGATGTTGTAGAATATTTATTATACGAGAAAACACTATTTTTGAAGAAAATTTATTTCAAATAATATATTTATTTAATCATAAATACATAAAATAAAGTTGCATCGCGTCAAACAACCCACTTCGTATCGTTCCCGACGCAAAGGTGCCCATGAGCCTGGCCGCGTTGCCTCGCTGAATCGAAACGGCCATCCTTTGCCCTAGGAACGAGCCGGAGCGGGAGTCACCGCCTTGGTCTAGGATACGGAGGCCAATTTCCGCGATCAACCTCTTCGTCTGACCCCCAACTGCCCATAGTCACCATCGCAAGGCACATAATAATATTGCAGCGTATTACACCCTTGTTTGATATAAAATTAATATAAAGAATATGCTACTCGTAATTACTTGATATATAAATTTATTAATAATCATTATTTTAGTGTGTGCATCGTAGGCGTAAGTTAAATAGTATACCTACTATATTTATGTTTTGATAGTTGATTGTTAAAGAATTAATAACAATTAATTTCGGGCCAAAGTTTATTTAATAACATAATAAATTCTATTTAAATTATTGATATTTCATTTCAGTACCATTGTTATTCTATTTCCACAACCAGTCTGGTTGTGGAAATAGAATAACTATGTTTACCTAAATTTGTGCAAACACTATATTTTGTAATTTGGTTATTGGTGAGATATTAAATTTCTTTTTTTGTTGTTTTTTTTATTTTCCAACACAACCGAATTGAATGATGCATTTTTATTGTACAATATGGCTAAATACATTGGAAGAATGGGAATTTGACTGACTAGTCAAATTAGAAACTTTTTAATAAACGTCAAAACTATAAGTTATAAATAAAACCTGTATGAAATAATTTATTGTGACGTCATAATATTTAATTGTCAAATCATTTACTATTATAGGTTGGGTGGATGACTAAAAATAAATAAAATCAATAAAATGAGAACAAATACAACTTCTATCGCTCTTTTACTATTCTTAATTTACTAAGCTTAGTAACAAAATATTTATTTATTCAACATATAAACAATACAAATGTTACATCATTATTTGCAATCATAGATTTTGTCATGTTTTGTCATATGTTGTTATGGCACGATACGGAGCAGGTTATTTGACATATCCCACTCCGTATCGTGCCCGGCGCAAAGGTGTCCACGACACTGGTGACGTTGCCCCGCTGAATCGCGATCACCATCCTCTGCACTTGCGCTTGGCACTGACTATTCTGGTGCCCCATTAGTTATGGGGGCTACCCCAGGGCTCGATATTAGGACCCCTTCTATTCTTGGTATATCTTCCTTACTTCGCTACAAATCTTTGTGAAATTGTATTATTTGCTGATGACACATCATTCATTTTTAAGACTGATAGACATAAAGTAGTACTTGACGATGTGAATAATACTCTTTCTGAAATATTGCATTGGTTTACAAGTAACAACTTGCTGCTCAATGCGAAGAAAACTAAATGTGTAAAGTTTACTATGCCTAATATAAGACAGACAGATATTAATATTAAAATGAATAATGAATCTGTCCAAATAGTCACACCACAGTTTTTTCTTGGAATAACTCTAGATAGTAAACTGCAATGGGGTTCTCATATCACAGCCTTGGCAGGAAGACTTAGCTCAGCTGCCTATGCGGTTAGAAAGATAAGGTCACTGACTGATGAGGAAACTGCCCGATTAGTTTATTTTAGCCACTTTCATAGCGATATGTCATACAGGCTGCTGCTGTGGGGCTCAGCTGATATTGAGACTATATTTAATTATGTACTACAGAAACGAGCGATCTATAGCGTCAGACCTCATGACTCGTTGAAAGAGTTTTTCAAAGAAATTGATATTTTAACAGATGCTTCTCAATACATTTATGATAATATCTTATATGGACGAAAAAACCTAAATCATTTTGAAAAACTATCTGATGTACACAATTTCAATACGAGAAACAAGAATAAACTAGTTGTACCAAAATTTAGGCTTCACAAGGTTTGTAATTCATTTGTAGGTGGTATAAAAATATTTAATAACATTCCTGAGGATTTGAGTAATATGCCAATAAATAAATTTAAAATAGAAGGGAAAAGAACTTTAATGAGTAAAGGTTTATTTATTTATATATTTAGGCATATCAACAGTGTATACACAAACATTGTCTTATGAGTAGTAATGCAAGATGTTATTAGGTATGTGCTACACCAATTATAGATATGCACAGCTTTGGCTGATTGTTATACAAAAATGTTGATCAAGGAAATGTCTGAAAAGTGCTTACAATCAACCTACAAAATGTCAACATAGTCATAGTCAATTAAAAATTAATAACATTAAAAAAATCTATTCATTCACAATAAACATTAAATAGTTCCCAATTAAATATGAAATCAAATAATCAAAAATACAAAAATAATGTCAAGTCGGATTCAAACATAACATGAAGACAGATTCACAATATAAGATTATAATTAATCCTGTGTTTAGGCTGTTGAGTCAATTTATGCTTGATACGCCTGGGATGGTCGTGGACGATGTCGAGGTCTAGGTGTCTCCAGCTACTGTTATATGTGGCAGTTAACCTAGCTAAGGGAGCCAGTGCACCCAAGTTAGTTTTGCATCGCGGCACAATTGAAGAACGGAAAGTTGTTCCTAAATCGGCCATTAGGTTTCGGAACACATACTTTCGTGCGCATCAAAAGTCCCAGTTCATGTGACGAGCCCCCAACCAGATCATGCAGAAACAACAGGTCAATGGCGGTTCTTCTATCCTTGAGAGATTGCAATTTATAATTCGCCAACCGTTCCTGATAAGGACGTCCAGGATGAAGCCCAGGAGTGACAAACGCCAGATGTCTGGTAAAGGCTCTTTGGACCGATTCTATGCTCTGTGAATGGACTGCGTACTGAGGGATCCAGACTACGCTACCGAACTCTAGGACACGTCTCACCAGATTATTGAGGAGCAATATTTTTGAAGAAACGTGCAAGTCCTTAGAGTTACGCTTAATGAAACCCATCATTTTAGCAGCTCTGTTAACCATGTTGTTGTAATGTAGAATGTAGGTTAATTTAGAGTCAAAGGTTACTTTAAAGTAGATGAGTATCTTGATGATGTAAATGCGTGGTCAACATAAGTCTGTTGGTTGCTCGCACAAAATAAATTGTAAAGTAAAGCAAATTTAAAAATAAAAAATAATCTAGTTCTAATATAGTTCGCTGAGTTTCTTGCTGGTATCTTCTCAGTAGAACTAATCTACTGAACCAGCGAAAGAATCATTTTCCAATGGTTTCTTTTTACATTATTTCATATTTTTATATTATTTCTTGACATACCTAATTATAAAATTTTGACGTTCAATATGTGTGCCTAAACTGAATAAATGAAATTGATTCTTTCTTTCTTTCTTTAGTCACCGCCTTGTTCATGGATACGGCGACCAATTACAGCAATTAAGCCCTTCGCCTCCGACCCCCAACTGCCCATAGTCTCCACCGCAATGGGCAAACTATTAAGCTCAGTTAAATAATTAATTGGGAGAGGCCTATGTCCAGCAGTGGACTGATTGCTGTGACTGCGGTGGGCTAATTGTTTGATTGATTGATTGAAATAATTAATTTTAGATACAGGAAAATACCCAATTGTGACATTTTTTTAGACGTTCTATCTCTGAAAATATTGATAAGAATGCAGGCGACCTTAGGTGCTTATACTACATTCTATTTACTAGCTTTGTTTCAAAAATTACTACAACACTACTTATAAATTTCATAAATCTTTTAACTTTTAAAGACAGGACCTGACGCGGACAAATAAGGTTTATAACGCACAGTAATAGTCAGGAGTTTTAGATGTAAGGAGCTCATGGCGCACCCATGAAAAGTATGGTCTCTTAGTAAACGCATGGTACATGTTTAGTTATTCTATCGTTGGTGAAATCAAAACAAGTTGTAAACAAATGCTTTGCAGATTGTAATCTTGTAGGCGTTGTGAAAGAAATGGTTGTTTACGGTGTCGATTGTTTATTTCCTTTGGTTCGGTAGTTAACTATAGCAGTTAAAGTAAAAGCTCATAGCCGACAAGCTTTGAATTCGTACCTTTAATAAAAGACGGTGACTAAGGATATACCAGACCCTGAACTTTCTCATAAACCGTACGAAGCTCGGCCTATAGGAACTTGAAAGTCAATATTCGATACGAGACTGGACTTTTTTTTATCTAAGTCACGCCAACTTGACTTCACCCTACCTGATGGTAAGCTAAAGGCAGTCTCAGGAAAGAGGGTCATCATTACAGACACTAAGTAATGTTACAATGGTGGCACTCAGTTTGGCGGTCTCATCAGATGCATTTTCACGCCCCGCTTAAAGGACCCGGGACTGTAGGAGGAAGGAAACACGTGTGCTGGTAATGAATTCCAAACTTTGGTGGTGCGGCGAAGAAAAGAATCTCCGAACTACTTGGTTCTGCTTGTATATTCTGCACAGTGTGAGGGTGACATCTAAACCTTGCACGTGTTGTCCTATGTAGGAAAGCAGAGGGTGGGATTAGCTACAAGACGAACTAGTGCGAAAAGATTTCTAAGGGCCGACTGTAGTTGCCGAATTTTTTTTTTTTCAGAACGTTTGTAAGTCTTGTTAGCGGTGCGTGGGCTGGGTGCGTCAGCACAACATTGGTAATCCCCTTAGAAGTAATCCGGGTACGCCAGATCCTTCTACACGATCAGTATGGAGGATTACTGAAAGGCGCCAAGGAAGTCTACAAGACAGGCGGTATTAGAGCATTCTACGAAGGGCTAAGTGCTTCATTGTTACAGGTTGGTATCATAGGTTTCTTCATGGTCGGCAGCACGAGTGTGACACCCCTGGTGTTGCATACGTCCATAGGCCACGGTAACCGCTTGCCATCAGGTGGGGCGTGTGCTTGTCTGCCAACTTAGTGGTATAAAAAAAAATATATGGTTTACATAATCATGCATGAAAATCTGAGAAGGGATAGGCAGAGGTCTGTTAACACTTACAACTTAAATTTTTGGTCTCAGTGAATAAATTGTTCATTATATTTGAAATGTTATTTATGAAATTTTTAAATAAAATAGTTATGCAATTAAAATTGCAAATGACAATGACACCCTAACCTAACCAGCAAATATGTGCTGGTTGACAGAAAGAAATTCAGCGCTGGCTTTTCTCAGTTTTGGGAGGCTTGCCGGCGGTCGATAAAAGACTTTTTTTTTACGTGCGAACAAATCCTCCCCGCTGGAGCTGGTGGGAGAGGTTATGTCGGACTCGAACCGATTAAAGCGCACGGCGCCTGTGGGTCATTGTTGGTTGCCGAAATTGAGGTTGACAGGCATATCCCTCGCACCTTGTTTGACCCAGGGCGACCTCTCTTGATCTGGACCTCCTCGGGTAGTCGTTAAAAGACTAAGGGCTCCAAGACAAAAGCCTCGGATCCAATCGGGAACAATGCTAACGGCCTTTCCATACTTGCGGTTTCGGGGCGGAGCGGTCGTGGAACGGTCGCCTTATATATATTATACATAGAAGAACTCTGACCAATGCAAATATACATGTTCATGCATTTTATTTGCACAGAGCGGGAATCGAACCCGCACCCTCTGCGTAGCGGTCGAACGTTCTACAGTTACGCTACAGAACGATAACACACACAGAAACACAGCATGATAAGGCCCTAAAGCTAACAAAACGTATACTCGTCGAATTTCATTTTATTATTCAGTGTATTGTCAGTATATCTATCGTAAACTCACCACAAATCCGCGATGTCCACGCTGCGTAAACGCTACGTCTGCGCCGCGCAGACGTCGCGTGTTCGCGTCGCATGCGCTACGTGACCGCTCCGCCCCGAAACCTCGCAAACTGCTAGTACGATAAGGGCCTAAGATGATGTTGATTTTCTTTTGTCAAATAACACTGTCTTATCACATTTCCGTATATTACCATTAATACCATTTTGTTCTGATCGTCTATTATGTCAATATGAATGATCAACTCCCCTAAAGTAGCGGCAATATGTTGGCCGGCGTAGAATAATATTCCACGACATTCTACACAACGCTATCTAGATCCATGGTAAGCATAGCTTAACTAGCTTGTGTTATGGGATCTAGAATGCGAATAAACATACTTAGATACTTTTTTTTTGTAAATACATACATATTATACATAGAAACACCCAGACCAATGCAAATATGCATTACATATTCATACATACAAATATTTGCACTGAGCGGGAATCAAACCCGCGCCCCCTGCATAGCAGTCGAATGCTCTACCGCTACGCCACGGAGGTGAAATCGTTGTCAACTGTCATGAATGTCAAAATATGTATCAATCTTGTAGAATGAGGAAAGAATATATCTTAATTGATCATTGTATTCTACAATACAACGGCCAATGAACTGTCGCTTGTCAAGGGGGGTTCGAAAATAATAATGGCAATACTATTCCTTCCAGATGGGTCCATCAGTCGCGATTTCTTTTACGACCTTCAGATTTCTTCAACACTTAATTCTGCTTCATATCGATAATGACAAGTGTACAGATGCCCAGAGATTAGCCAACAAGTGCTCTTCTTCGAAGGTCAACATACATAAACCGCAAAACTTGATGATGGCTAGCACGGTAGCGGGTTGTATAGCAGGCTTCGTCTCGAAGACTGTGACATACCCCTTCGATTTAGCCAAAAGGCGACTTCAAATGGCGGTAAATATTCTCTCAATACCTTCGTTTTCTTCATGTTGGAGATGAATTCTCATAGGTAGGTAGGATGGAAGGAACAGTGATGAATACCTTAAAAAAGTACTCTTTCTCCTCCGTTTAGCTTTGATGGAGGCGACTGGCGTCTTGCCTGTAACCTCCGAGCGGAAAGCCTACCCGAATATCGTCTGTTCATCAATAGGAACACTCGTACTAAGGAACCCTCGAAATAATCTAATATATAAAATTCTTGTGTCATAGTTTTAGTGTTTATACTCCTCCGAAACGGCTTCACCGATTTTAATGAAATTTTATATGTATATTCAGTAGGTATGAGAATGGGTTTATAACTAATTTTTTTTTTTTTTTACATCCTTAAGTGTTAAGGATGGGTCATTCGAGAAGAGGGCCAGATCGTGAGAGATGGTTCTGGGTCGGCCGGGGTGCGAGGGATATGCCTGTCAACCTCACCTTCGGCGATCAAAGCGACCCACAGGCGGCGTGCGTTTTAGTCGGTTCGAGTCCGACATAATCCGTGGGGATTTTGCGCACGTAAAAAAAAAAAAATGGTGGTTCATTGGTACATTTATTCCTAATTTTTTATCCTCCCTCCACCGACCCCTATGTTTTGATAACAATATATATTTTTCGACCCAGGTCGGTAATCACTTGGTGAGTTATCCCCCCCAGGCGTCTACCGGTGTTACTTATATGGCAAAACAACGTTTGCCGAGTCAGCTAGCTATAAATTAAATTCGATCTTCAAAAACAGTACTTTCTAAATGCGATCCATTTTGATGATAAATTTCGTATTAGGTACTTTTTTGCAGCTGTTTTTTTTTTTAAATGTAAAGAAAGTGTTCCTCAGCTTAATGTTGTCTCATTCATACACGAAAAATCATAAAATGTGGATTAGTCATTCCTTAAAAAAAGCAAAAATGTTAGTACGGAAAATTCGGTTTCCTAAAAATTGTAACTCTTCCGGGGTTTAACACCATTGCTTCTTGTTTCAGAGTCACATTTCCAACCAGAAGTACAAGATACCAAAGCAGGTATCACAGCTGATACAGTGTAAGACACTGTATCAGTGCTTGTATAATTCATATAAGAAGGAAGGTTTGCGAGGGTTGTTCAGAGGATGGTCAGTCACAATTTATAAGGCACAGTTGACTAGCGTTGTGGCTTTCACTACATATGAAATGGTGTGTTTTGTTATGAGGGAACTACACGTTTGAATATTTTGAACGCGGTTTTCCTTTGGTTTTCTGAACTTATTAATTATTTTATACAGTCAGTCTCTATAACCACTATAGGCAGGTTAATTGACGTACGTTGTGGTAAGGGTGAATTGTAAAAAAATTGCGTCTATGATTTGATTTCTTTAGTTTGATGTAAAATGTAATTATGCATTTGTATATTTGAATACTTGACTTATGCCCAATTTCTGAAGTTACCATTTAACATAAAAGCAGCTGTTGATTAAAAAAAAATATTTTTTTGAATCAGTATCACAATTAGCGGGATATTTATACCATGTTTCATTGTTTTGGGTTGTGAGTGACCATGATAGTTTAAATATCTTTTTTGAAGTTTAATTTAAACTTCAGTTTTCTGAATAGAATTTAATTATTTTTCAATAACTTACCCAGAATATATAAATTAATTTCGTTGTTTTCTGAACACACAAAATCACGGCTCTACTACTCACCGAGCAGAAATACTATAGAACAAATTCTAACGACTAGATGGGTTATATGTAAAAAATCCGTGATATTGTATTTATTACGTAAATAAAATTCTGAAGGTACTTTGTTTCGAAATAATCAGTTTATCTTCATTTTGAAACAAATTACTTTTAGAATTTTATTTGTAGTGTTAGAGATTTTTGCGTTGGTTTTTTTTTTTTTTTTTTTTTCTTCTATGGCGATCCTTTTGCGTTGGTAAAATTTATAAATCAGCGGTGACGCCGTCCTCAAATCTGACAGTGTCAAAAGTGACCCATAAGAGTACATTGTCATACGATATGTAACAGGAGCTGAAGTATGGCTAATGGACATTGTTTATGTATGTCACAGTGTGCTCATCAATGCGTTTCTGTCAAGTCAGATTCTGAAGAACTGATCATATCCAAATCCATTATTAAAATATCTACTTAGGTAAAAAAATAAACATAAAGAAGCTATTGTATTATTTAAAATTTAAAATTAGTTAAAAGTACCTCAGAAACCGGGCATCAGTCGGTTAAGATTTCACACTATATATTAAAAAGAGATTATTTTGTTCTATATAAGGAACAACAAAATCATTTATAATTGTAAATTGTACAAATATATTGTTTTCTTGCTATTATGTATTCATTTGCGACATTGTTTGTAAGGACATGCCCACACAGACTTAATTTATAGGTAATACACAAATGTGTTTATCTTTCTTAAAAAGTCAAGTAAGTAGATAGAAAACTACTACATATTATTAAAATATAAGATATATTATTACTTAGTTATTTTTGACCATACTTTTTAAACAAAAATTATTTTATATTAAGTTTAGTAAGTATTAGTAGTTTATTCAAAAAGTGTTTTTCGGTCAAAACATTTTCGTATTCTTCAAAAATTAATTATGATTGAGTTCTCATTCGTTTCGGAACGGCATGTACATACCCAGATTTTTGAGAAAATTCAAGAGTCACTCGCAAAAAATTGCACTTGTTGACATTATGTCTAAGCCGTCTCCTAAGCCGTTTGAAAATGCGGTTATTCATAGTAACGGTCATTAATATATAAACATGTAATACTTTAAAATCCTTAGTTCAAAACCGACTGGTTTAAAATGAGTTATTGTATTTTCATGTTCATTATTGTGCTTATTTGAAAGTGGTGATTATAATTTTATAAATATTGCTGTGTTTAATCATTTCGAAGTTTTAATTATGTAGTTATGTCTAATTCTATTTTTTGGGTTCTTTTATTAAAGTTGGTCAAGATATAACTGTATAATATATATATATATATATATATATATATACTTGTTTCATTTTCGTAGAATAAAATAAGTATTATTACTCAGGTCAGTATACAAATCCAAGATTATAATAATTCGCACCCATCTGAAAGTTGGTAAAAATAAATGAATTACAAGAAGTCCTCGTCGATCCGACATCTAGTTTTTAAATGGGGTCAAAAGTTATAAAAACGGGGTGAACGCGATTTTTAGCAAAATGGTAAGTTTTATTAAAAAAATGTCTCAGACAAAGATAAAGCACGTAAAGACCAAGCAAATTTCTATTAAAATCGCTCAAGTGCGAGTTGTAGTCGCGCACAAAGGATTCCGTATGAAACATGAGTTGAATCGCGTAATTGGCTATAAAGCGGCAAAAGGCGGCAATATACTTGGATTGCATTCCATGCATGCATGTAGTGACGGAGAAAGAATACAAGAATCACTACCCCTCTCATCCGAATGTCGTAAGAGGCGACTGACTGCAAATACGCAGACGATATCACTGGCGAGAGAGGGAAAATTTGAAATAAAACCCTGTACTAACCCGTCTGGGGCCGTAAATAGTAGGCCAAAGCCTCCCAACATTGAGAGAGGCCTATGTTCAGCAGTGGCCTGCGACAGGCTTTATTGATTGATTGATTTTAGGGTACTTCCAATTGAACTATAATCATGAAATTTGGGAAGAAGCAAGATCTTAGGGCACAAATAAAGGGAAAAGATTGAAAACCGTTAATATGTCGCTACCTCTCTATGGTAGCAGTACTGTATGGGTTACGGGTAGCAACATATTTAAGTTTTTAGATAAATGGTAAGGTATTTGGAAAGAAAACAACATTTTAAAAAAAGGTTTTAAACACATCTGTATTTTTCTTTGGTTCTTAATTAATAACGTGGTTTATTGACCATGGTAACACTATTTATATAATTCTATCAGGCTCATGATTTTATATGGAAACACTTCCTTAACGTATTGGTGACAATAAAAATAATTTTATTCCGTTGCAAATTATTAGACTACAAAACGTAATGTTGAGTGCACATTTAGGTTACATTACTATTTACATATATTACATATTAATCGCAATAATTTGTACTTTTTTTAAGGAAAGTGTTTCTAAAATATCAATTTATTTTTTTAAGTTATATGTAAATTAAACAGTAGTATAATAAATATACTTACAATATTTAATTTATACACATACACATTACGTGTGCAGTGTATCTAATTATTCAAGCTTTCTTTCTTGTGTATTCATCATTTATCTTATAATAATTATAAAATAGCCTCTTTTGAAAATATATAATTTTGTAGGTTACATGTCTTGACGTATACTGATTACGCGGAATTCGTATGATTTCGTGAGCCGCGCTACTGTTACATGAATATACGTCAAAACATAAATCACGTTAAGTCACACAACTGGTAAATTAATGGTAACATGGTAACTTCTTTTTCATAGTCGCTATGGCGATGTGTGGATCTTAACCCTAGAATCCTGCGAACAAATGAAACAATCTTGTTATAATTATATTTAAGTTTCCTTCTTCCTACAGTCCCGGGTCCTTTGGGCGGGGCGTGAAAAAGAATATGATGAGGCCGTCAAGCTGAGTGTCACCATTGTCTCATGGTATGTGTAAGTAATGGTGATCCTCTTTTCTGAGACTTCAGCTTACCTTCAGACAAGGCGAAGTCTAATTGACGTGTTCTATATATATAAAAAAAGAGTGCAGCCGTGTGGCGAGAGTTCGTTATACACACACACGTTCGATATACATACAAATATTTGTGTGCATGAATATGGGTATTTGCATTGGTCTGCTCATG